>JARDYH010000001.1:113548532-118348532 GCA_029215795.1 Anniella stebbinsi
AACAAAATACAGCAGAACATAATGATTATCAGCCACATGAAAATGAGGGACCGAGCAATAAATTATTTGAGACTGAGGAAAAGAATCAGATGGCTATAGAAACAATAGAGGTAAACCATTTATTAATTTTGAGCTTTTTGGGAATGTCATGGTATATCCCATTATCCATTGCAATGTTAGTCATATGCCAGAAAATAGTTTTGCAATGTATCTGCTGCATTTCCAGATTTCTCTGCAAATGAAACTTTTGACAATCCTTCAAGAAAACCCTTTAAATACTGGAGTTCTGGATTGCAGCATCTACAGTAACCAGTGTGAAAATTTGATATGTGGCTAGGAAGCTTGTATTCATTCCGCTGAGCATAGACTATAAAATTTCTCTCTTCAACGACGTCACAGGATCAAAAATCATCTGATGAGGAAGAGAGTGGTGATGATGACGAAGAAGAAGAAGGCTATGTTGAAAAAAAAGATACAGACAGAAAGGCAGAAAAAGATAAAGCAGAACATAATGACGTTCAGACATCTGAAGATGGACAGAGCAAAAAATCATGTGAGAGTGAGGAAAAGAATCCTATGATTACAGAAACTACAGAGGTATACCATTTGTCTGTTTTCACCATTGTAGCTCTTGGGCATGCAGTAGTTTATGTCCCATGATCCACATCATATGCCAGAATTCAGCCGTAGATTTTATCTAGCATGCTATCAAGGTAATATGCTGAATAAAATTTCAGACATGCAAATTCAAGAGGTCTAATTTAGATTTTGCCACATTATTTATTTATTAGCAACATGACTTTACAGAGTAGAATGGAACAGGTCCCAGCTTCTAGGAGCGTGTCTAAAATTTGACACAAGGGAAACTACAGAGGAAGGGGAGATGGGTAAACAGGGAAGCAATGTGCCATTGTTTCAGTGGTACGCCTTAGCCTTGGTTGCAGGCTACATTAGAGTGGAGCATGGGAAACGGAGTTTTGAGGAGGGATCAGAAGGAAAGAAGAGAGGTGGTGCCATGTGGGTGTCCTGGGATGTAGTTTCAGGCATATAGCAGCAGCAAGGGAGAAAGGCTGCAGTCTTTTGAGGGTGCTGGAGTCCTTTAAACACTGGAGGATGGAGGAGCTGACAGTGTGAAGAGCTTCATGTATTAGGATATAGAAGAGAGAGAGAGCTGGGAGTGTGGGCAAGGCAGACCCTGGATTTAATGGTCTTACTGGGGCAGGGACTTTAGACAGTCATCCATGTGTATTACTTCAGTTGTGAAGCACACAACTAACATTTCCCCCCCTCCCCACTGCAGTTACATACTTTACAACTGCTTCTATATTCCTAATATGTTAGAGCAAATAAACAAAAATAACTACTTGCCAACCCTGATAAAAAAGAGATACGTTGAGCATATGCAGTTTGCATTTTAAACTCACTGAAATTACTGCAAGGTATTATAGTTTCTCCTTTTAACTTTCTTTAAAAAAATATTAAAAAATATTCTTACAAACATTTTAACAGTATGATTTCTTGTATTTTTATTTGACTTTTAGAAAGCAGAGGCCATTCCAGAAGAAGACACAGCCCAGCAAGGTGGGAACAAATGTTCCAATTTACTTTCAATATTCAACTTTTTCACATTTGTTTCTAGAAATATTTAGTAGTGTGGGCTTTTGAGAGAAGACCAGTGTTCTCTGTTTCTAAAAGGAGTTCTAACCCTTTCTGGATCGGTACATGTTATGTCTTCCTCTTCTATCAGGGCTTCTGGAGCTCATCATCAGCTCATCAGCAACTCTGCTCTCAAACCACAGCTTTTATGATAAAGTGGTGGCAAATTCAAACAGAGGAAGGTGGGAAAGCTTTCGGAAGCCATTGGCCGAGGAATCTCCTAGATCCCATCCATTGGAGTACATTGTGGCCTCAGATGTTGACATCAAGATGCATATTGGGTGGCAGACTCTGGCTCTTACAGGGCTAATTACAGCTACTTAAATTCCAATTTCTTGCATGTCTGCCAATTGTGTAGTCCCTCCCTTAGGAGAATGTTGCTGCAATCTGAAACCCACTTACTAGCGACTTGGGGGGACTTTCTTCTGAGTAAACACGCACAAAGTTGCTCTGTATATCACCTCTGCAAATAGTTAGACCATCATTAATGGCCTTGTGGGAAGATTTTTTTAAAAATCTGACCCATGAAGGTACTACTTGTCCTTACTCTGTTGTAGGCATGATACAGGGTGACAGGTTGCCAAGCATCAATGTCAAAATGCTTAGATGTTATGGTTCAAAGAATGCAGCAAGGTGGAAAGTTTTGATTCTAACATGAGAACATTCTCCATAACTTATTTTATTTTTATTGTTACATTTATATCCTGCTGATTTTCCCCTTGCAAGGAACCCAAGGTGGCTTACATAGTCCTCCTTGTCTCCATTTTATCCTCACAACAACCCAGTGTGGTAGGTTAAGCTGGGAATTGATTACTGGCCCCAAGTCGTCCAGTGAGTTTCATAGCTTAATGGGGACTAGAACCCGGATCTCCTGAATCCCAACCCTAAGTACCACACAACACTGGCTCTCCATATGTTTTAGACTTCTACAATGTATTGCTTATGCTCTTATAAGAAGGGAGGTGCTGACTGCTACTCCTAGTCTATTTTATATGTGTGTCCTTGCCTTGTGTCAGTTGATCCAACTTTATGTATTGCTTGACAACTCTGTGGCTTAGTTCTCATCGGTGGCTTTAGAACTCCACGGTGGAGTTTTTACACCACTGTTTAGAAATGTGTTGTCTGGTGGGAAAACTCTACACAATGGTGGAGTTTTTTGGAAAATGCTCCTCGCAGAATATCCACACTGTGCAGAGGAGAGTTCCTGCACAACCGTTGTGTTGCGTGTTGTGTGGAGGGCTCCATGGAGTTTTCTGTTGCATTGAGTGGACTTTTCCCACTGGCTACAGAGTTCCCTGGCAAAAGCAGTGAAAGGAGCAAGTGCTGCTCTAGGAGAGCCGCAAGGTTGTTTTTTTCCCCAGCAATGGCTGATGGGATACCATTGGGGGACCGGGGGAGGAGAGAGGGTGGAGGAACTGTCACTCAGATGTCACAATGGATTTTACTCAACTCCACAGTAGCCCAGTCACACAACGGTGGAGTTAGAACCTCCTAAAACTCAACCATTGAGTGGAGTTTTCACACTGTGTTGACTAATGTGTTGTCTGAACTGAGCCTGTGGGTCAGTAGAGAACCTCCTCCATCCTTCTTTTCAAGTACCTGTTCAAATGATGATAAATTGATATTTTGGAGGCATTAAGGTAGGTAGCCTTCCTGAACGGGATTGCCATTTTTTCCTTCAGAGGGTCTCTGATTTACCCTTAATTTTACGGTTGCAGCAGAAGAGTCGCATGCCCTTCTGCCCTGGCCACGTTGTCATTATGGTCTGCTTTGTGTCGGCTAGAAAAAGAACTGAGCCCTGCCAATTTTAAAAAGAGAGACAAAACACTGTTAATGCCAGCTATATTAACTACATACAATTCTAGGCCAGTTGCAGGAAATGTTCTGTAAATAGAGTTTTCTTAGATCTTATTTTATTCTGCACAGTTGTAATTTTTGAAATGGAAAAAAGCAGTATTGAAGTTGTCTTGCCATTGTTTTACCTATTTCTGAGTATGAAAGAGATGTACTGTTAGTTGCTTTTCATCTTACAAATAAAATCAAAGACTGAACACAATAATATAATAGGCTTGAAATAAACCCATAAATCCTAGAGGGGAGGATTGTGGAGAGGAAGGATTTCTGATGTCCCTTGATGTGACCTTTGAATCATCAAACATTGATTCCTGCTAGTTTTCAGGACCTTCCTGTTGCCTCTTTTAGTGCATTAGCCCTATAATTGTCCCTGGTTGGTGACAAACAAAGGTCTTGATAATCCAAATATTGCTGAAGCTTATGTTTATCACGCAGATGGAAAATCCAGAACTTCTGGAACATAACAGTGGGGTTTGTACCTACAAGATCCTTCTAATGTCTGTTTGCAGAGCCATCAGTCTTTGAAAACTGTTTCCATTATGGTAAAGACAGTGGGCCTGTTCACATGTAATGCTAAGCCACCATGGTTAGCATTGGGAAGTAAACCATGGGGGCTTAGCGTGGGGGCTTAACCATGTGGGAGGACAATACCTGATGGCTATTAAACTACCCCTTGCAGTGAGGTTAAGGGTCCCTGGGGTTGGCTTACTGTGCCATCTATCAGGATCAACAGTGATAAAAACTGCCATTCTATGAAAAAATGTGGCCATAGTGTTGGTTGCTCTTGCTGGCACAGACTTTCTTGTTGGTCGAGATCTCCGCGTGCTGGCTACTGCATCTGGCATGACCTGATGCCTGCCATAGTGACTGCTGGAATACACAGCTACAGTGATGGGGGATGAAGGTTCCTGGTCATGTGATGGGTGCGTGCATTGTGGTTTGCTAACTCTCTCCACTCCGTAATTACCCTAACCACCCAGTGTAAGGAGGCAAGTTTTCTCTCCAGATCCACAGTCTTCCCAATTGCACCTTGATTACCTTGGTGGCAAGAGAAGCTCTTCCAGTGATATATATGAAACCAAATACAAAGGTGCACTGTACAGAAAGTGTTGCAATGTTCAACAGAAGGCAAATTAGGATAAACTTACACAGTCTTGGGACATGCTGTTTCAATGCCTCTGATCCCTGCCATATCCACAGATAGGGCTGGTTCAGCTGTAACAATCCTAGCTTAACAAACTATGGTTCATTAAACTGGGAATGAGTGTCATGCCCACACACTCTCCCTTGGTCCTTTCCCCTTCCATAGTGGTTATTTTAACATTTAAAACACAGTTTCCCATTGTGTCCAAACTGGGAAACTGTTTTAATCCTGGGTTCCAAATCATTATATAAATCCATGATGAGATCTATGATAGGAAACCAGGATGAGTTGTAATATTCCAAATCAGATAATTGTTCAATCTAGTTCTCTACAGTCTGACTGGCAGCAGCTCTCCAGAGTTTCAGAGAGGTCTTTCTCAGCCCTGCCTGGAGACATTTTGTTTCCCAGATACTATTTACTAACTTAGTCATGAACTGCTAGAGGAGGACTTTGCCATGTGGAGCTAATGCTGATAGTTCTCTGCTAGGAGACAGCTCAGAAACCGTAAGGAACCTTATTGGATGGATTATTTCCTATTTTCTTGTTTTTATGTAGAGCATATCCTGCCTTCTGTTGCCTGTAAGATTTTTAGACAAAACATTTTACATGCCTATCAATATTAAACCCATTCTTCTGTTATAAGCATCTGGAATCCAATAAAAATACAACAACTAAAAATAGATATAAGCTAAATAAAGCTAAAATTCTTGAGGTTTGGCTGTACAATTTCAGCTTAACTGCATATCCCATTAACCTCCATATTTAAGATGAAGGACTCATCTTTTAAAGTTGTTGAAAAGGGATCTTCTAAAAATGGTGGCTAATTTTATGGTGTTATTTTTAGAGTGTGAGAAGGCTGAAGTATTTGCTGCGAACAATTCTTCACAAGTAGTTACAGACAGTCATGAAAGAACATCTGGAAGACTACTGGAGAAGGCAAAAAGGGTAAAAATAATAAGTAAAATGCAATCCTGTGCAACTTGACAATAAAAAGAAAAAGTATTTGTTAGTATCTGTGGCACATATCTGGAACCATGTAAACAACTCTCTATCCCATTCTTGTCTTTGCAAAAAACTTTCCATTCTCTCTTTTTCGTGAGCTATTGCTAAAATGTGTGGGAATCTGTCCCTATGAAAGCAGAAACTATGGGAAATGTGAAAAGCAAACACAAATATGATGCTTTCTAGCATGCATTCTAGCCCTGCAGTCTACACTGGAGGAGTGGTATGGATGGAGGAGAGGTGCAGTTAAAGAAGAGTTGCTTTAATTGAATTTGGGGGAGTTTACCAAGACAGCTCCTTCAGAGTCAGTTACTATTTGATGTAGGACACCTGGCTGTCCAATAGCAGGTGAGACTCAATAACAATTAACCAGTATTGCTCACTTAGAGCCAACTACTACTTCATGTAGTACCTGGCTCTGCAATAGTCGGTGAATGCCTCAATAACATTTAAGCTGTATTTGTGAATTACTAGTAGTACAACTGAATGTAGGCCATAAATGTCATGATCCTGCCCAGGAGTTTGACCACCCCCTTTTTTCCATTGGGTCTTGCAAGTTCAGACTAAAATCTCTTCCTTTGGACTACAGCTAGGGATGGACAGACCTGTTACTTTAATCTTCTCTGAGATTGTCAGATTTTCAGGCTTAAGCTTGTGCTGTCCTCTTTCTGCATACATTTGCAAGTTTTAGATTTATGTTCACAGGGAAATTTGCACATTTTTCAAATATTTGCATTTTTCCAGGTACTTGAAAACATCACTTAGGATAGTGGCAAGTTAGTGATTCTACTCCTAGGGAGTGGAGTCTTTTCCACCTCAACCATCATCATCATCATCATCATCATTATTTATTTATTTATTTATTTGTTTATTTATTTATAGAAAACCATCAATGCACATGGCACTGTACAGAATAAACCAGTAACAGTAAATCCCTGCCACAGGTGAACATTCTAATAAACGTACCCATTACCCAGTCCTCCTAAGGCCAGTAGGAAAATGTATCAGCCAACATCACAACTTAGAAAGTTAACTTTCTAATGCAAACAGATACAAGCTAAATCATGAAAATTGTAATATTATTTTTTTTGCTTCCATATGACTTCTCTGACCTATATGATATAGAGGTATTACTTACCATAGTGTTTTAAAAAGAAAAGTCTTTATGGAGTTCTTACTATGAAACCTACACTAGGTTCCATAAGTACTTTTAAACATGACATAACATGTAACTCAAAGTGCAGTCAGACACTTGATTATGTTCATAATATTTGAATCTTGCTTGTCTCCAGGGTCCAACAGTATACTATTTTGTATTTAAATTATTTGAAAAAATTATAGTAAAAACTTTCATCCTTGCATCTTGTATAAAGATTTTCCCCAATGATGGATCAAACAGAAACCTACTAATCAACTAACAAGACATTTTTTGAACAAATTACTTGGATGAGCCATGTCAACAAAATATTTTCAACAAAATATATTTGGGTATTACCTCTGAATGAATCATTCCAAAAGCTATCCTATAGATTTAAAGGATATTGAAATAGGAGCTGGACTTTAATTTAATATTGGATAGATGCTTATACATAACTTAGTATAAAAAACCTGATTGGGCAAACGAAGACCACTATACACGTTATCCTCTCATCTACACTAGACTATGCAAGTAAATATATTTTAATGAAAGGCAAAATAAATTGCTACGAATATTTTATATAATCGTTATTATATTAAAGTTTATATTAAATAATAGAAGCAAAGTCATTTGTTAAAAACTATTTAATGTATACTTTGGTAGTTCATATAGAAGGTCTTGCTCTCTGCAATAGATGAATAAGCCTGGAAAAATTGTCAGGTATGGTCAATGAATAGGGAGGATAGAGAGGTGAATTTCTTATCCATCTATGTATGTACTTTGAACGTCTTTTTGATACATAGAAATGACGGATAATCCCAGTGGAAAATCATGCTTCCAGTTTGGGTTAATTATTTATAACTTGGTGTTATTTCCGTGTGCGTGTGTTTAGAATAGAGAAATTAACTTGGAATTTTTCTGGAAACACGGTGGCTTCTGTGTTCAGTACAGTGCCTAGCACTCTGTTGGCACTAAACACTGAATTATAGTTTAAATAAATTAAATGAAACTATTACATGAAATAGGAGCATTTCTGTTGATTTTAACAAGAACTGCTAATTGTTCCTTGTTGACAAGTTAATTTGCACTTTTGACTTGTCTGAAAATATGTTGTTATCCTCTTTGCTACATTCTCTTTGCTTAGAGCCAATCCAAACGTGGAGAAACATTATGGTACAGCTCTTTCTGGACTGTATAATGTCAGACTACCGGTGGGTGGATTACTTATTTGGGAAAGCTCATGTTAGGAAGAACAGTTTTAGCCTAGACTTCTCCCTGATGTATTTTTTTATATATATACACAAACATGATACATGGGAATGTCTGTATCATATGTGTGTGTTTTTTAAGAAGTTAAAAGAATTATATGACCTGGTTGTGTGATCTATGAATGTTCAAGATACTGCACTCCTCACAAGCCTTTATAAAACTTGACAGATATACAAAAGTCTAGTTTCTTCCCGATATGTGTGCTTGGCATTAGAGTTAACTGGCCTTGCTGACATGGAAAATAATGGCAGTAGCTTGTTTAGGTAGAATAATTTTACAACCAAGAGTACAACACACCAAAGTCTGAAAGCAGAATAAGTTGCTGGTAAGCAAAAAAAAGTCTTCATTTATTTTGTGTCATCTTTTGCAATCTGCTTGGATGTTGTAAACAAACATCTGTAATCAATTATACTGTTGCATAATGTTTTGTTTGTGTTACATTAATTCATTAGGAATGTTACTTCTTTATTATACTTGTGTTGGCTACAGTCATAGTAGTTAAATCACTTAAGAATGCAACAATATGTAAACTTACTTGGGAGTAAGTCCCATTGAATGTAGTTGGAATTAATTCTGAGAAAACTTGGCTCTAGATGGATGGATTTGAGTTAGACTTGCAATCTTCTGTCTAGATATCTATATTCTTGTTTAATATTTTCTCTGGGTAAGTGTAAGATTGTCTAGTCTGTTTCCTTTTTGGTTACTGTATATTAAAATTCTCAGTTTTACTCTTGTTTTCAGGGTTGTTTGTAATTGTATGAGTGATGTTTTTTTGTCTGTTTCAGTTTTCTTTTTTTAAACGAAAGTCTTCAAAGCAGAAGAATGCACATAGCTGTGATGAAAATAAACTTGAAAAGCTACCTCAGAGTGAACAGGAAATTGGAAATCGAGCAGGTGTATCTGAGGAAAAGAGTAAAGATGAAAACCAGAACCATACCAGGCAAAATCAAAGTGAACAACCACCAGCAAATCGGGACAGAAAGACGTCCTCTACCTGTGTAATACTTTAATAGTGAAATGTATGAGGCTTGCATATATGTGATGTCATAGCTGGCAGTTTGCAAGCAGACATTGTAGTTTGTACTTGAAAATAATAATGGCATACATTTAATGATTATGGTGATGTGTTTTTGTTTGTTTGTTTGTTTTTGTAAAATTAGCATGTTCAGACTGATTTGATTTTGGACCAACTTTGTAGTATTTATTTGTATTCATAACTTTAGTTATTGCAACAAATATGGATATCACAGTCTTACTGAAGTGTTGTGGCCTTAACTCCCGGCGTTTTAATAAAAATATATTTTTGTACATCAAAAGTTGGAATAATGCATTTTGTTATTTTTTTCCTAAACACATCTACAACTGTAATTGTGCATTCTAAATTTTCTTTTGGTTCAGGAAGGTAGCCAGACAAAGGGTTATTTTAAGTGCTTATTCTCTGGCTTGTTTGACTTTCTGAAGAAGCAATAAAGCTTGTAAGTATTTAAAGGTTCTGTGTCTCTTTAGCAAGATAACTTAGTATATTCAAACTATGCGTACAGACAATTGTTTCTGCAGAGCAATAGGAGTAATTCCCACTTAGTATTACCATGATTTTAGCTCTGAACTAGCTTTGATAGCTTGAAATTGTTCCAACATAATTTGAGGTGGGGTGGAGAAGAGTTGGCTGAAGTGAAAAGGTCTGATGGCTCTGACTTCCAGTTTCCTAATTGCTGTCCCTATCCCCTAGTCTCCTACAAGTCTGTGTAATTTTCAAATGGACTAGAACTGAGCAAGAAGCTTCCTTAGAGAAATTCGTATTTTTATTTTTAAAAAGAACAAAACATCTAAAGGGGAAAAAAATTAAAAGCCGGGGGCAAGAAGGGAAATCTTGCAATGTAATTGTTCTTTGAATGGCAGAGCATTGCTGTGGGGATATAGTTGCTATGTCCTCCCTCAGAGGTCTGACAGTCCCTTTCCAAGTTAGGAGGTAATGCAGTCCCTGCACCTCCCACCCTGCTTCTCCTTACATTCTCTTACATAGTAAGCAGGCCAGAGAGGATGGTGGGCAGCAAGACAGGAGGTGCTGCGGCTTCTTTTGATGCTTTGTAGCTTTTAAAGAGATGGCCACTAAGGAAGGAATCTAGTGGTGGAACAGCTAGTCTTACTACTGCTTTCATGAGCTCTATGCATACTTGTGAAAATAAGTAGATATAAATCTTTCATATACTTTAAAACATACACATACATGCACTCACAAGTCAAGAAACGTTAAAATTGCTTAAGGGCACAATCCTATGTATGTTTAGACCAAAAGTAAGTCCTACATGGCTGGCTGGGACATGCTCGGAATGATAGAACACTAACCTATACCTAGTGCATAAGTATAAAATTCCAGTAACTTTTGTTCCTCTTTTAAATACAAGTGCTGCATATCTGTTAAGGACTTATTTAAGTGCTTACTTTCATCTCAAGTGCTCAGGAGCTTTGGAGTCTCTGGGCTGATTCACACATCACTATCTTGAAGGAAACATGTCATCTGTAAAGTGGTCCTTGGAGACACAAATTGAATTCTGAAAGCTGTGAAATAGACTTGAGTATTGTGTCTCAAACATTTTAGACACCTGTCCTTGTCCCTTGTCCAGCAATTCCTTATGATGTGGCCTGCATATTCCTTTCTGAACATAGATATGCTTGTTCTGAAACTAACGGAGGAGCCCATATGCAGAAAAGACCCAAATTTGCATTGACACATAAATTTTGAATTAGTGCAATGAATTTCCAGTCAAATCTTTTCCTGAAAGTAGATGCAAATAGAATGTGAGACTGCTTCCTTGCAGGAAAAAGCTTCAAACTGCCAAATCATGGTAGAGTCCTGCAGATCTTTTCCTTTCCTGAGTGAAATCTCCACTTATGAGTGGAGTCTCCACCTACAACTGGTATTAGGCAAGGAGAAGTACAGCCAAGGCCCCTTCACAAGTCTCATGGGTCTCATCGCTATCTGGGTCTCATTTTCCCCTTCCTCAATGAAGACTGCCAGAGTTTTCGAAAAAGTGGCAGAATACTTCAGTATTTTGGAATGTGCCCTTGTTAGTATTAATATGAGCTAGAAAGTGAAAGAGAACCAATGTAGATTTTTAATGTTAGACATGGAAAATGTAAAACACACATTCATAGGATATTGATGGTAGTAACGCTATATTGACTCACAGTATTATGACCTGCAAACCATCCATATAACGTTACCAATATAATTGTGGAAATTCAAAGGTCCATTCTTTTACTTTACATATTTTGCCACGGCTACAAATCCTATTTTTGCTATCTGTTTGGCTTCACTATTTTTGCAGGCTCCTTGCCAGCCAGCCATGCTCCCTCACAGATTTCCTGTCACCATAATATTATTTCTTCTTATAATGGGATGCTCTTTATATTTGATCATGCTGACATTATATGATGCCATCAGCATGAATTTATCCAGGACTTTTCCAACCCAGCATTTCATTGGCAATATGTGTCGAGTTCTTACTCAGTTGTTGTGGAGGAGCCAAGTATCTTTCTGCATAGCAGGATTCGTTCTGTTTATTATCTACTTGAAACTCTTGGGAGATCATCTGGAGATTTGGAGTCGGTCATCAGGGTCCTGATGGCATTCAGGTGTGTCTTTTCAACTCAATCCATGGAGGCAATGGAAGCTCTAGTATTGTCTGGAAATTTCAATGGGTTGATGAGGGTGAAGAAACAAAACAGACGTGCTCTTGGTTAGTAGGATTTCTCCTCTGGCAACAGGGATATGGCCTCTTTAGGATGAGGTTCCACTTGGCTTGAATAGGGGAAGCCCTGTTATATGTCCTAGAATTCTCTGTCCTGGAAGATCAAATGGCCTTTCCCTTAATGAGAGTCAATGCCAGGGTAAAGCTGTTTTTGTCCAGTAGGCTTTAGCCTGTTGGGGGGGTTGAATGTTATACGAGGTTTTTCTCTTGTTCCCCAGAATCTAAATATGAATGATGTTATCTGCTGTTTTGTTTATATATATATATATATATATATATATATATATATAATTTGTTTATAGATTGTTTGTGAGCTGCCTTCAAGTGTCTCATATTGGAGTAGAAAGGTGGCAAACAATGGGTTAAATGCATGCTTAAAAGACAATAGTCCCACTCCCCGTGAAGCTTACAACAGACAGTAGAGGAATGGAAGGAGGGAGAGTAGGTAAGTCTCATTACATGTACTTAAACCTTGGCTGGGAATGATGATTTCAAGGGACAGGTGACAACACATAGTTGTAGTACATATAAGATTCCTTGGATGTGCTTCGCAGAACCACTGCCAGTTTGTAGCTTTAACGAAATTGACTGCTTTAAAGGCTCAGCAAACGCTGCCTGTAGAACTCCAGGACCGGCATCCATATGAAGAGCCCTGCTGGATCAGACCAAAGGCCTATCTAGTCCAGTATTCTGTTTCTCATAGTGGCCAGCTAATGCCCCTGAGAAGCCCGCAAGCAGGATATGGCCCCCTCTACAAGGATTCGCTTTTGTGCCCAGTTAGGCGATTATGTGCATAATCACTGAAGCGCATTTACACCTAATACCTCTGCACGAGAGGCGGCGAGAGGCGGCAAAGCGCATTAACAGATGACCAAAATGCGCTTTACAAGTAGTTAATGTGCATAAGCGCTTGTTCACACAGTCAAAATGCGCTTTAATGGCTGGAGCAAAATAAAACTCGCGATTTAACGCGCATTCGATAATGCGCATAATCAGAGAGATAACGCACCTCTACGCCCGATTTGCGCTCCGTTCTTGTAGAGGTAAAAAATTTTAAGCGCCTTGAAAGAGCTTTAAACCTCTCTTGTAGAGGCAGCCTATGAGTGCAATAGCCCTCCCCTACTGTTGTCTCCCAGCAACTGGTATTCCGAGGCATGCTACCATATAACATATTACCATTTCCTCTCTTTTCCCGCTCATGGTGGTTTTTCTACATAGACATGACGGGCTTTGCCAAGTCATGCTTTCTTTTACTTATCCAGAAATTTTCTGACTATTGAACAAGTTTTAAGTACGACTGCTTACATTCTCCTGTTACATGGTCTATTGTTTCTTGGAATTGATGACATTTCCTACAGGAATTTGTTGTTACATTGTTATATTTTATGATGTATTTTTGGTAGTTCTTGGTTGCTATGATTTGATCTCATATTAGTATATAAGAAGAGCCATGCTGGATCAGATCAAGGGTCCATCTAGTCCAGCACTCTGTTCACAGTGGCCAATCAGCTGTTGACCAGGGACCCACAATCTCTTCTCAATCATCCCAGAATAAAGGACACGGAATAATGGGCTCAAGTTACAAAAGGCCAGATTCCGGCTGGACATTAGGAAAAACTTCCTGACTGTTAGAGTAGTACAATACTGGAACCAATTATCTAGGGAGGTTGTGGCTTCTTCCACGCTAGAGGCCTTTAAGATGCAGCTGGACAGCCATCTTCAGGTATGCTTTAAGGTGGATTCCTGCATTGAGCAGGGGGTTGGAATCGATGGCCTTATAGCCCCCTTCCAACTCTACTATTCTATGATTCCATGACACGGTGCAACAGCATCCTCCCACCCATGTTCCCCAGCAACTGGTGTATATAGGCTTACTGCCTATATAAAGCTAGCCTGCTCTACCATAGTAATGTTTGGGTATTTCTTGACTTTTTATCCTCATTTAAATTCTAGGCAGTGGGCTCCTCTCCTCTATCCCAGCACTGGAATGTAAGCCCTACTGGAAGGCCCCTCTCCCCGCAATCTCGGTGCCTTGCATCCAGAACATGGGGGCAGGATACTGTTCTACTTGTGTTGGGTCAGGGCTAACGCTACAAAGAGAGAGAGAAAGACAGACAGAAAGAAAGAAAGCGTCCTCTCTTTTTGGTCTGGAAAGGCCCCAAGTCTGTCAGAGGCAGACAGAGCTTGAGCGTCTTGTCCCTCGTTTTGTCTGGTGGTGTGTGTGATCGCCGTGGTCTGGATTACAAGTAGGGTTGGTGATGGGGGAAGGGGAACCGAGGCGAATGGGAGGGAAGAGAGACTGGTGGTGGAAAGCGGTGCCTTGGTGGCAGGAGGCGAGGCGGGACAGTGTTCTGCCGGTCCCTTCCAATTTCCAGCTTGATGGGTCTCTCCCCGCCCCCCGCCCCACAGCTCCGCTCATAAATTAAGAAACGGAGTCTGCAAACAGCTACGCCGAAGGAGGAAAATCCTGGAAGGAAAAATACCTTTGAAACCTCAGTGGAAAAGGAAGGGGGAGGAAAGGGGAACAAAACCAAACAACCCCACACCAAACAGTTTGGGTTTGGAACGGAATCCGAATTCCCTGCTAGAGACGCCAGAGTTACGTGTACGATAGGCAGGAAGCACCCCCCCCCCAACCCCACTCAGCTGCAGTGGGGCCACCTCAGCCTCCCCGCGCAGCCCGCAGCTCCGCTTGGCGTCCAGTGTCCCGGGTGGGGGGCGGGTAGCGGAGACGGGCGGGTGTGGGGAGAGCTTCAGTGCGCTTCGCCGGCGGGAATAGGACGAAGGGGAGGAGCGTCCAAGGGGAGCCCCACAGCTTGCTCGGCGTAGGTCTCTGCCCCTTCCCCGCTCGCTCCCGGTTTTCACTTCGGTAACCTTCGGGCGGGAGTAGGACGCCTCAGCGGCGGCGGCAGAACATGAGGAGCCCCTCAGTCTGCTTGGCTCTTCTGCTGGCGGTGGGCGCCCGTTTCAGCCTCGCAAACCAAGGTAGGGGGCTGAAAGGAGGGGAAGGAAGCGGCAGGGGATGGGGGACAGGCATGTGTGTGTGAGTATAGATATATTTGTGTGTGGTGTTTCAGTTGGAACCCGTGGTGGGCGGGAGAGATACCTCCGGTCCCGATTGCCCACAAGTAGCTCTTGAGGAAAGGGAAGTAGCAGCAGCTGCAGCAGCTGTTCTTCGACAGCAGCAACCTGGTGAAAACTTCCCGAAGATGAAAGGGCGTCGAGGAGCTGTGGGGCGGCCGACAGCGGCGCCCTCTTTGCTCTGTTGTGCGAAACGTCCCGAGATAAAGGAGAACAGTATCTCCATTGTGGGTTTGTATTGCTCTGGCATCGGACGCATCCCTTCAAATAAAGAGAATCTGGTAGTCTTGTGGCGAGGGGAAGCATTAGTCCCGGAAAACGCATAGAGACTGTAAGACAAGTATTTTACACTAAACGCCCGTGCGTGTTGGCTCCCTGCCCCTGGTGAGCGTGTGACAGCAGGCATGGGTGAAGTGCTTGGCTGTGTCAATGTAACACGCAGGTCAGGCCATAGGCGTGCAGAATTCGCTGTGCAAGGCGGGTGCACAGCTGGCAGTCTCACTGCAGATTCATGGATCACATCATATGGTAAGTGCACTTTTATATATGCAAAGCAGGTATGGAACGCTTACACAGTCAAGCACTGTGGCCATCCTTACCTGTGGCCTTTACAAGGTTAAAGTATTGGCACTCAGTTTAAATGTGGTACCTGGTGTGGAAACCATACCCAGAGCTGTTGTTGCATCAACCTGTGAGATGTTAGCAAACTAGCATTGCATACTCCTAGTCATATCTCTTCTATGCATGTGTTATATTGTATGTTATTCTGTGTTTTTAGATTGTGCCTTGTTTTATATATTTTTAAATGATTTCATGGTTTTAATTTTTGTGAACCGCCCAGAGAGCTTTGGCTATGGGGCGGTATAAAAATGCAATAAATAAATAATAAATAAATAATGCATAGGCTCTGGAAACCCAGTGTACACATCTCACACTGCCCACATGGATTCCCTTCAAGATTTATTTTTAGCATGCTTAGTGTCACATTTTAAAGCAAGCCCCAGAAAATTACATTTGCCATGGCATGCCAAAAGCTGAATCCTGTGCATGGCAGCAGATAAATACAAATGGTTTGCCATGTCCTGAGTGCCAACATAGACAGGCTTTTCTGTGGCTGCCATGTATCCAGATGTAATAAACTTTAGAATTACCATTTTCTTTCTTCAGGATAGTTGCACCCTGTTGGTTCCATATATTGAAGGCAGGGTCCTTTGGGCCAAACATCTTGTCTGGTTCTGTGTGGTTGAATGGATTACATGCTGAGTTCAAATCTCTGTCAAATCACCATCTCCCTGGGTGGCCCTGGGAAAGTCACTGTCAGCCTCTTTTCGGTAAAATGGGGGTTCCAGTGAATTATCTCAAGGGTTTGTTTGTTTACTAAATTTGATTACTGCCTTTCACACAAGAAGGGTTACAATGCAGATTTTAAAAATGAAAATAAAACAATGGTGAACCAATTAAAAACAATCCAAGTAAAACCAACAAGCATTGCTGCAAGGATGAACAAAATAAAACTGTAAAATGCTTTGCTTGTTAAATGTGCTAAATAGACTATGAAGATTTTATTAGCCTCTGTAATTATGATGAGGCTAATTGTGTCCTGGTTTCAGAGCTTGGCAGTGGGCACTCAACGTGCTTTGATTTCCTTTCTGCTCATCTATCCTAGAGGGCTTCTTCTTTTGTCCAAATTTCTGTTTGTTGTTGAAGTGGGACTATGCTGTGTAAAATCTGGCACAAACTTATAAACTTCCTCTTCCATAGCTCCTGCAGGAAACTGAGAGGCTTACTGGGGACTTGAACTGAAGCCCAAGCTGTTTGCTGCCCTCTCTTATTTTAGAATAACTTTTATCAATGCAATCCTATACATGTCTACTTAGTAATGGGATTTACTCCCAGATAAGTGGTCTATAGGATTGTAGTCTAATAGCAGAAGAGTGCACATATACAGTGTCATTGTGTTTGTGGTTGTGCATTTTTGGGAAAAAACATATTTTGCCATTTTAGGATTTATATTCCATCTCAGGCAGGTTTCAGCATGTGAAAAACATGAACCAACAATCAATAAAACGCATTAGAAGTAATCTTAAATCAAACACTAAATAATTAAACACTAATGAGCAGTAACTGATATTGTAGTTTAAAATCAATCCTATATTATCTTACTGTTGCTTACTGAAATAAAAATGAATTTAAACAAGCTTCACTGGGGAGAGAGTTCAGTCGCATGGGCATCACAACTGACAGACATGTTCCTTGTCCTCATTAGTATAATTTCAGATAATTATGGAATCTGGAGTAAGATTTTCTCTGATATCTGAGTGTGTAGGGAAGCTCATGTGAGAGAAGATGCTTCCTGGGGAAGTCTTTCTAGGAATACAACCTGTGGATTTTGCAGTGGGCTAACTTTTTTTGAATTGCGCAGACTTGCTGACCATTTCCCTTTTTTCTTTGGCGGGGGCATTTTTGCAAATATGAATTTGTGTAAGTGAGCATTTGCAAACAGGAACAAAATTCGCATACATTTCTAAAAAAAAAAAAATTCCATCAATGAGTGGATGGCAGAATGAAAGACATCTAATAATCCATGAAGCACAGATGTAATGGATTTAACAAAGTCCATACAACCATAGTCTGGGTCCAGATAATTAAGGGCTTTAAAGGCTAAAATCTGCACTTTGAATTGTTCCTGGATAAAACTAATAGTCAGTGATTTCATTATCAGTGTTATGTGCTCCCATTGGCTTATGCTTACTAAGAAGTAGCCTGCTGAGTTCTGAACTCATCTAACTGAAGTTTCCAAATGATCTTCAAAGGCAGCTCCAAATAGATCTCCTTTTTGAAAGGCATTTATCTCAGTCATCAGGCCATCTTTCTGTAGGTCCGGCCTCAGATGGCACATCAATTTAAGGTAGTAACAGATATGGCTGCTACCTGGGGTTCCAGAAACAAAGCCAGGATGAGTAACACCTCCATAGTCTCATGTGGCCATTCAGTGGGAGTGCAAACCCATCCAGCCATAGAGGAGAACCACCAACTTCTAGATCAATCAGACCTCCTGCTATTAAGATCTCCATCTTGTCTGGATTGAACTTCAGCTTGTACACTCCTCATTATCCATCAATGATCCCAAATCCCAGGCAACCACCTTACTTGGCTCTGCTGAAAAGAATAAATAGACCTGAGTGTCATTTCTCTCCAAATCTCCTGATTTCTGGCAGTTTCTTGTGCTTTCCCATTTGGCAAACACATTTACTCTACTTTAATAGTATAAAGATGAGCATTTATGTCCCCTTTACAAGACAGACAGTTCAAGATAAAGCCATGTCTTTTAACTTTGAGATTGATTAGAAAACTCTGTGCAACACTTGCAGTTCTCAGCTGAAGGATCAATGTTTCTGAAGATGATATTTAAAGTATAGTAGCATTCTTTGTAACATACAAAACTTTTGCTAGTAATTCCCTCTCCATTAGCCTTTTCCCTTTAATTCATTAATGGAATGTGGTTAACATCTGGATGCATAGGATCCATTTAATTGCATGTGGAGGGGGTGCATGTATTTGTAAGAGAGAGAGAGTTAAGCTAGTAATATAAAATCCCATATATAGCTTCTTTCTCCTAAAAGTACCCAGGATGGTTTCACACTAAGGTAATCTCCCTCCACAGGGTGATTTCTTTCACTCCACCTGGTGTGTGATTCAGGCAAAACTGAAACACATGAAAAGCCCAATGTATATAGCCCAATCTACTGCACACCCAATCTACTACACACTAGGTAAAGCCCAATCTACTACACACTAGGTAAGTTTGATTTTGAGGCTTTCTGAATGCATATATTGCAACTTTTACACAATCCAGTTCTACACATCTTCTATTGGGTGATTAAAAGAAAAAATAATAATAATAATAATAATAATAATAATACATGTATTTCTTACCCGCCTCTCCATTTGGATCGAGGCGGGGAACAGCAGTAAATATAAAATATGATAAAATACATAAAACTGATTAAAATGTGGTACACATTATTAAAATAGCAATAAAACATCCTAAAAACATTCTAAAATTCCACTGGGTATGCCTGCCAGAAGACATTAGTCTTTATAGCTTTCTTAAATTCTAAAGGACTGTTAAGCTGACGAGTCTCCTCCTGCAGGCCATTCCACAGTCTGGGAGCGGCAGAAGACAAGGTCCTCTGGGTAATATCCATCAACCTAGTTTTCACTGACTGAAGTAGGTTTTTCCCAGAGGACCTGAGCATGCGGGGCGGATTGTAAGGGAGAAGGCAATCCCGCAGGTAACCTGGACCCAAACTATGTAGGGTTTTAAAGGTAATAACCAACACTTTGTACTTCGCCCGGAAACTAATTGGCAGCCAATGAAGAGATTTTAAAATTTGTGTAATATGGTCACCCCTAGGTGTACCGGTGACCAACCTGGCTGCCATATTTTGAACTAGTTGAAGTTTCCGGACTAGGCACAAAGGTAGCCCTATGTACAGCGCATTGCAGAAGTCGAGGCTCAAAGTTACCAGCGCGTGCACTATCATCTGTAGGTCTTCCAACTCTAGGAAAGGGTGCAGCTGGCATATCAGCCGAAGCTGATAATAGGCACTCCTGGCCATTGCATCTATCTGGGCTGTCATTGGAGCGACAGATCCAGGAGCACCCCCAAGCTGCGAACATAATCTTTCAGGGGGAGTGTAACCCCATCCAGAACTGCTTGACACACCTCCAAAGCCAGGTTGTGGCCTTTGACAGTAAGCACCTCCATCTTTTCTGGATTCAGCTTCAGTTTGTTTTTCCTCATCCAGCCCATTATCACCTCCAAGCATTCATTCAGAGGAGACACACTATCCTTAGCTGACTCTGTTAACGAAGGCATAGATATCACCCTGCTACGGGAGAAAGTGAATCTACCCTTTAAAGTATATATTTTAAATAATGACCATTATTCCATGTTTAAGTCTGCAGCCTCATATGCTTTAAAAAGCAACCCTTACCAAATGTGTGTGTGTGACAGTGCAATTTTGAAATATGAAATGTATGCCAAAAAATAAAAGGCTTTTAAAAGATATTGAGCATTACCACTTCAGCTTAGAGAGCCTGGAACTGAATTGCTGAAGACAGAGTTAATAAACAGATATATTTAATTTATGATACAGTGCCAGATTCTACCATTATAGAACTCTTGCTTAATGGATACACATTGTATTGTTTAGGTTTGCAAACATACTTTGCATAAGGAAAAGTTGTCTGCAAGGTCATAAATTAGCCAGTTAACTGATCATAAGCCAAGGTTTGCAATTATTTATTTATTTTTGTTGGCATCATCCAGCTACTTTCTTGCCAATGCAAAGATGCTAGAAGACAGATTTACATTGTTTTATAACCAAATTTAGTTATTTATTTAAATTTATGCTACAACCCATCCAGAGAACTAAAGACAATAGTATTTCATATATTGATTATTATGCTGACATACAATTTAATTCTCTCCAACTATTTTTTAAATTTATAACTAATTAATCATAGTTGTTTCTCCAAGTGGGGACATTTTTCTATATGAATTTGTTGTCTTCCAGTGTTTGGCTTTGCTACTGAAAATCATCCTTGTAGTTCAATTATTAAAATCCTAAAGAGGCACCAGAATTCTGTTGCAGCTGTCTGTCCCTCAGTTGTGCTGGTGCTGCATTCCCCCAACCACTAAAAGTTGGGAGAGGCAAATGCAGCAGAAGCCTGTTGCCCCTTCTTGTCAAGGAAAGCGCACCCTGACAATATTGCAGCTACAGTGTCTTAGGGTACATCTTGACGAGGGGTTTGCCCCAGGGTGGATTCGGAGTGGCAGCAAGTCGTCTATATGATGCAGCCGCCATCATGAAGCCATCCAGGGGCAAACCCCCAAAGCGCTGTTTTAAAAAGGTCGGGCACTTACCCTGACTTTGTTTGCTTGCCATGAGGCTACGACTGCATCTGCCATCTGTTGCCTTGCTCTGGAGCCACTGTGGAGGCATGCCACAGCCGATGGCGATCCCTGATTGAAGTGGACCAGCAAGCCGAATGGTCGCTGGACTACTTCCGTGTCATTGCAGACCATCGGTTAAAATAAATAAATAATAAGTAAACAAAAGGGGGTGGATGTGCAGAGTTGGAACACCCCATTCCTCTCCCCCCATTGTTGTTTTTCATTGATCTGTAAATGTGAAGCTTTGCATTTACAGATTAAAAAGAGAACCCCAAAAGGCTGCCCCTGAGTGCCCGTGCAATGCCTGTGCAATGTCCCACAGTGCGCATGGGCTTGAGTGCACGGGCGTGTGGGTCAGCAGTGGCTCCTTTACACAAAACCTGCACTTGTGCTCCTTCCTGTGCAGATAACAGGAAGGAGCACCAATGCGGGAGTTCGAGGCCTTGGGGTACAGACACGATGCCATCAAGACATAGATTTAGTGATAAAAATCTACCATATTGCTACTTGCCTCAACCCACCAGAAAATATGTGTGAACAAGGCATGACGATTTCATCTTAAATACAAATGTGGCTTATTGTATCTCTTTGGAATAGTGGTGCATACAACACATTTTGTGTAATTATTAACCTAATTTAGTCAGTTGAGACAAATATTGATGCCAAACACATCATGAGTGCATTGCTCTGACTCCTGCACAGTGCTAACCAGCTTGAGATTTGTGTGTGTGTGTGTGTGTGTGTGTGCACATGCATGCTTGCATGAAGCCAGTAGCCTGGTTCTGAGGTTGGTTTCTGCTCGAGCTTCTTCTATTTTACTTATTTCATGCCTCCTTTAAAAGAACAATTGCTTTCTTTTCTGAAGGTTTCATTTTCTACAGGGGCATGGACTGGAGTGGGGGCTTTAATATTGCAAATGGGTCATTTGGAAGTAACTTAGGCTGCAATCCTATGGATGTTTAGACAGAAAAAGTACTGCAATCCCCAGCATTCCCCAGCTAGCATGGCTGGCCGGGCAATGCTGGGAATGCTAGGACTTACTTTCTGTCTAAGCATCCATAGGGTTGCAGCCTTTATGCAGATTGTTAATACAGCTACAATTGCATGCTTTTCTTGAGTAAAAGTGGGAAGACCTTCTTAGAGATCACAATAGAAATAGTTTTAGGACTTATAAAGCATATGGTAGGGAGTTGGTTCTTGTGTCAGGTAAGATTAATGCTGATGAGATTGCTGTATGATTTTGCTATGAGGCTGAATGTGATGTTAAATTTGCCTCAGAATAAAGTCAGTTGATGTTCACGTCAAATGTGACACACCAGTACGCAGAACTCCAGTACATGTTGAACAACACATGTGTAATTGGCATCATCAGTCAGATCACTCTGTTTTGATCTTGCTAGGCTTTGATTTTTTATTTCATTTTTGTATTTTACATTTTGCACACATGATTCATATAATTAAAATACTCTTCAATTATTGTTTTTAAATCTCAGTTATAACTTTTCTTTTTTCCAAGTTTCTGGAACCTTCGTTTAGATTTTATTCATTGTTAAAAACATGAGAAGAGCCATGCTGAATCAGACCAAGGGTCCATCTAGTCCAGCATTCCGTTCACACAGTGGCCAACCAGCTTTCAACCAGTAACTCACAAGCCAAACGTGGGTACAATAGCACCCTACTGCCCATGTTCTCCAGCAACTGGTGTATATAGACTTACTTCCTCTGATACTGGGGGTAGCACATAGCCATCAGAACTAGTAGCCATTGATAGACTTCTGCTCCAGGAATTTATCCAACTCCCCTTTTAAAGCCATCCAAATTGGTGGCCATCACTACATCTTGGGGTAGCAAATTTCATAGTTTAACTATGCGCTGTGTGAAGGAGTAGTTCCTTTGGGATGAGCCTGCATTCTAGAATTGTTGGTAATGTTGATTATTTTTGTAGTGTTTCCTGCTTGTTTGCGTCCTTCCCTTCCTTTTGGTTTTATTTTGTGATTTTATTGGAATGTAAGCCTTTGTGGCAGGGATTTGTTTTATTGTTTTATTCTGTACAGTGCCATATGTATTGATTGCGCTATATAAAATAATAATAATAATAATAATAATCTTATTACTGTAAATTGATTTAAGGAAAGTTTTAGCTAGTCATTAAAATGATTCATTTAATAGCAAATCTGAATTGTGTAAATAAGTTAACAAAATTAATACATGCTTGGAAAATAATATCTATTAGTATGCAATAAATGTGATTACCAAAGCTGTTCAAAATTAGAAATGGAGCGATGTCAATATTTATCAGTTGGCCAAATTCCTAGAAATTCTGCTGGTCCCATGTTAATCTGCATTCTTTATAAAATGATGGCATGGAACACTGTTTCCAAAATTTGTACAAATTTACCATTGGAAGTGCAGCATGGTCATAAGTATTGAAAGTGCAGCATATGAAGTTATGTTTATATGTGTATTGATTTCACTCAGCCATGCAAACATTTTATTATGCTTAGTCAGATATTAATGTAAACATTTACAAAAGCAAAAACAAAAAACTATTCCCAACTTGAAAGTGCTGTAATTCCAACGGTCAATTTCTGTGGTTTTTGGAAACAGCATGGCCATCTCATGTATCAAGGATGGAAGATGTGACTAATATATAGTTAACTTTGCAACCTTATATCAATTAACCTGTGAACACAGTGGGACTTACTTCGGAATAGACATGTATAGGATGGGACTGTTACTCAAGTTAAATATCATCTTAATTCAGAATCCACCTATCACCCAAATAGCCATTTGTAAAAGGCCACTGCTGCCAAATTAGCCCAAATTTAACTTGATTCTATAGCTTGTTTTATTTCTCATAACCAGTACTGTTCAATACAAGATAAATAGTTCTATTTCAGAGTGTATATTTCCCCACTTTACAAAGATTGAAAGCTATTGTGGGTGTTGTAGTTCACTCGCCCACTTCCTCCTTAGCCCCTCTTTCTTCCCCACCAATCAACTGCTAAACATTTGGGCACCGGCGAGTGAACTACAACACCCACAATGCTTAGCCCTATACTCATTGAAAGCTAGGGAATGACAGGGGAACTAAGGAGGAAGTGGGCAAGTGAACTACAGCACCCACAATGCCTTGCCCTAAACTCATTGTAAAAACGAAACAGAGATGGACAGAAGGATGTGTGAGACCGCACACACCGCTTTGAAGACTGAAGAATTTTTCTCCTGTAACGTGAGTACTCCTTAATGTGGCCTAAGACGTTTTGGAACGCACCTATTTGGAATGTTTTAAAATACTATTTAAAATGTTCCAAGGTACTGTGTAGATAGGCTCATGGAATGTGAGGAGAACAGGTATTTAAATCTCTTTAAATCTCACCTCAGTTATGACAAAAACAACTGTGTCTTGTGTCACCTTAAAGACTAAGGTGACAGAACAACTCGGCAGCTTCCTTCTAGGCCCTGTCCCCTCTCCTGACAGGGAAAAGATCTTCAATTAGCAGATGATTAGAGAGAAGAGCTTTTGCCTGCTGAACACTAAAAAGTGAGAGGGAGCAGGGCCTTGAGAGGAAATGGCCCAGTGATTCAGCCCTGCTTACCAATGAGGCTTGTCCTGCTTACTTGTGAGTAGATATGATGATCATGTTTATTCTTGAGTAGAAATGCACAGGCTTGGTATTCCGGAAATACTGCTGAGTGATCCAGTCCTTATCTCTAAGTAGAGGGTTGGTCTGCTTTTGAGTAGGCTTAAAATCAGTAAGAATCACATTTTGGCTATACCGACAGATGGAATCTGCCCCCTGAGACCTTTTGCAGATAGGAATTAGGATGGCCTGAAAAAGGTCCCCGGCCCTTGACATACAGGGTTCCCATTCCATGGTGCTAGTCATCAACCAAGGCAACCAAGACAGTTTCTGTCCCAATCTCTGGCTGGAAGCAAGATTGGAATGAATCTAAATAATTGGTGTCCTCCAAGACTGATTAGACTTGGTGATCCTACCCACGCTAGGACTTTGTTTAATTGTAAATGTACTTGAAGTGCTTTGAACAATACTTTTATAATTTCATGTGTATTCCCACTCCCAATCTCATACATGTATTTGAGATTGGGAGCTATGTTTGCTGCCCATGGCGAGGGAAAATCTGCTATACTAGAGAACCTTGGAAGTCTTTCTCTGTCAAGCTTCTCTCTTCCCCACCCACCCCACGCCCATTTGCCAACCCCGTAACATTGGCCTTTTCTCTCTTCCACACCTTTACCAAAGGCCTTTCTTGACTGAATTGTCTCCTCCTTGTAGGCTTACATTTGGCACAGTTGCTCATTCTGTGTTCTATTGTATTAATATTTTTTAAAGGCTAACTATGATTATACTACAACCCTCATTTTCCAAACATGCAAGCTTCTGTTCTTAATAGGGAGCTAGTTGGCATCCAAAATATAGTATTTCTTGTTAGGGTATTACAATGGAAGTATTGGCAGCATTATCACAACTGTAAGTGTTTTAAATGGAAAAGAAGCATAACAGTTATATAAGTAAAATTAAAAATAATTATCAAACAGATAACTTTTGTGGTCTTGCTTGCTGTATGACTTGAGCATCCATTCATCATTCACTTGAAAACAAATAAAAATATATTTACTTCACCATCAAATATTTTGAAAGCTGGTTTATTTGCCAAATTTATTTTTCCTATTACATTTGTAACGTATCATCATAACTGAAAACACATGTTGAGGTTTACAGTCAATTGACTTACAAAGACTTCACAAGGAATGATGGTACTATTTTTAGATCCTTGTTTGTCTTCATAAATGTATGAAAGTGTCTTATCTGGCTTTGGCATTGTGCTGTGCAGTGTCCTATGAGCATCACTTTTATCTTTCCAAGCTCAGCGTCTTTCCATTGCCTTTTAAGTGTTCCAGTCAATAGTATTTTTGATGGCACATTCTATATTTTTTAGCATTACAAGCCAGAGACAAAATTTGCTAATTCATTCTTTAGGTTCCTTGGTTGGGAATCTGATTGTGGTGTGCTCCTTAATAGTTGCAGCCTATCTACACTACTGCTTTAAAACGGTTGAAAATGGTTTATAACAGTTTTGAGAACTGTTGGGGCCCAGGACACACTCCATATACAGTTTTCAAAACGTTTTCAAAGTGTTTTATCCTGCATGTGTAGATAGGCTCTTGGTCTGTACGTTGAATGGATAGGGTGATGAACAATAGTGAAAATCAGATATCCATGAAAATTGTGCTGAACATGCATTGTCACTATTTGGAAAGGCAGAAATGTCAGCAGGAGAGAAATTGGAAGGAGTTATGTACATCCCTAACAGTAATTGCTTCTTCTGTTCCTAATGTTCTAAAGAAGTATTTTGAAATAGCCTGGCTTCAAATGTAGCATACAATTACCACAGTTCCAAAAGTTTTATTGAAACAATGGCTAATGCTGAACTATGTGCATTTTCCATTTGGCAACTTTTGATGTAGCAAATGGATTCTCAGGCTACTGATGCATGCCAGATTGCTAAAAATAGATTTGGAATAATTTCTTAAGGAGAAATGATGGCAAAGTTTGGCTTATGATTTGGATGATTTCCTTGATAGCCACAATAAATATTATTTACTTAATTTCTTCGTTTTGCTGACAGTTACATGCCTGCAACTGGATAGTATTCTCTCATACTTAAACTAGCTCCATAGACATTTTTAAAACCATGGCCTAAGGGAGTCAATTTCCAAAGTTTTATGTACTCTTTCATGCTACTTAATCCATACATGTGCCAAGTAGTGCTCAAGAGTTCAATAAAGATTAGAGTCTTGTGCTTTTTCAGTGGAACTCACATAGCTATCTAAAAGTGCCACAGCTCATGTCTTCTTGGAGACCCTTCCTGGAGACCCTTCCTCTTAATCATAGATGTGTAGAGTTGGTTGGTGGTGGATAAATAGTGAGACGAATGCATTCTGCACATGCTCTTTATTAATACTTGATATGTTCTAGGGTGAATGCTATCACTAGAAATGGTAGGGAGATTTAAGAGATAACAGGAAAGTGGTTATCCGTGGGTCTCCTTCAGTTTCTCTCTGTTTGTGGCCTGTCTTCACACATAATGCTAAGAACAGGAATTTTGGGTTGATAAACCAAGATGTGAATGAACATCATGCTGGTGCACACAGTCAGTTCATTCCTGCTTTGTGCGAGCAGGTAAACAAACTAGGAAGGGATAACTTTTGAATTATGGCCCAATCCGAGATTATGGTTAAATTCACCCAGACAAGCCAGGATCATAAACCAGCATTAAAACAGTATTTGTACTAGGTTATGGAAGCTTAGATTGTTTGGGTGCACTTAACCATAATCTCAGGTTCAGACATAATGTAAGTTAAATCTCCTTCTTGGTTTGTTTACCCACTCATGCAAAGGGAGGAGCGAATGGACTGCATGCATCAGCACACTGCTTGTCCACATTGTGGTTTATTAAGCCAGGATTCCTGATTTAGCATTATGGGTGAATGCAGCAGTGTTTATCTTGATGCTGTCTGTTTGAAAGGGGCTGCTGTCCTTTAGTTGGTGCCTGAATTTTTTGAGGGGGCAAATGTGAACTGATCCTGGATTAAATCCTCCATTGTTCAAGCAGACTTCTGTTCTTGCAATGAGACTTTCTCTTGCTGTCCTCCTCCCTGCAGTTCCCCATGTATCCCCATTCCCCAAACCTGCTACAGGGGATCCCCAAACTCTGCAGGTGGTAGTGCAAACCTACAAATCCATAAATGCTAGTCCCACATGCACAATAAAAATAGAAAATATATCTAGTCAGTTAATAAAAACTCAAGAAAGGATTTGTTATTTCCATACAACACTTAATATTAATTTATTATTTTATTTATTTATTTTATTCCATTTATATACCGCCCCATAGCCGAAGCTCTCTGGGCGGTTTACAAAAAAAATTGCTGGCATAAATATCTTACCCACATAATATCTCTCTGATGAAAAACTAGCTGCAATATTTCTCTATAATTTTAAATTTAGATTATCATTGAGGCAGATGTAGAAACGCTTTCAGATGTGAAACTGAGCTCTGAATCGCACACATTGTCTATTTGTAATTCACAGTTCCCATGAAACTTGATAAGGATGATGATTTTCTGTGTCTGAACACGATCTCCTACTTGGAGGTTGATTGATCACTTATTCTTCCCACCCCAGACTATTTTGAGGTTATTAATCGCATGGTGTTCTGCTTTGCATTACAACTGCAGTTTTAATTATGACAGCTTGGAAAGTATTTTATTTTTATAGAAAATATCTTGAAAGCAAGTTAAAATGCGTAATTTCAGAAACAGTGGTCTCCTTCTGAAGAACACTTTGACTTAGCAAACTACTTATTGGCAGCCCTCAGGGATTTTCCTGACATGGAACTCTGTGCTTGAAATTGCTACACCTGCATGGGAGTACAAAGAAACTTATAGCACATGGCTTGGGGGGATGAGCATTAGGGGCCAGATTGTTCACATGTTATTTCACATGTGTATAAATTATGTAGGCTGAAGAATGATAGGGCAGGATTTTGCTTAAAGTTCTAAAAACAAATTAAAGTGGAGTTCTTCACTTTTCTTCCCAGTTTGGAGACAGGTGGACTGATGGCATAGGATTCTTTGTGGGAAGGCATCTGTGAAGAGACTCTTTATATTCCTAAAAATCCATTGAGATTTAAGTGTGTGTGTGTGTTCCTAGAAATGTTGCAGTATTGGGATCCATTCCAGGGCACCTTTGCACCACAGAAAATACAAGAGTTGGGTTTTTTTCACTATAGGAAACACATCAAGAAAAGTATTACTGTATCTCCCACATGATTTCACTGAACACAGCACTCCTGTGGGGGCAAGATTCTTATGTAACCCTGTTCTTAAAATTTCTCCTAATAAAGCATGCTCTTCTGAGTAACCTCTAGAGAAGTACATAATGTCACTTGCTCATGAACATTCTTATGAACTAGCAAATAAAATGAAAATACGGAGCATAAACTACATTTTCATGTTTCCCCTGTACATGTCTACTCAAAAATAAGCTGAACTGAGTTCATTGGGACTTCCAGCAAAACTGAAAATAAGATTGCAGTCTTTGTGATCCATGGAAGGGAACAAAAAGTTGCCTTAAATTAAATACAGGGTTTAAATGTTTCATTGGAATAGAATTTAATTCTTGACATTTTCATGTAAAGAACCACTGAAAGAGCTTGCTCTTCAAATCTTGCATATCCAACCGCTTCTCTTAGATGAATCATCTTTCAAAAAGTTTGAGCAATCAATCTAATTATTTAGAAAATATTTTAAATTATATGTTTTGTTGAAAAATTCTCTTGAGCCGAACATTCAGATCTGAATTTCATAATTCTGCCAAATAGCACAAGGCAAAGCAAAACAAACATTTATTTAGTAACATCTTCAAAGCCTTTAGAGGCTGCTATTGAAACCTGATATAGCACAATGTGCTTTAATTCTAGTAAGCTTAGTGTTTTCTACCATGGAGTTGACATGCCAGCATGTCTGCCAACATCAGCAGTTTTAAAGAAAGTAACAAGAGTAGGACACTAGGAAAATTGTCATTGCTAAATATAATTCACAAAAGTAGTTCTGACTATGAGAAAGATCAAACTTACTGTAGTAAATGGATAATCTCTTTGATTTAAGTAGATATGGGATCTGGTATAAAATATATAAGTGGTCTCTAAAATAAAGGAATATTTTCTAAAACATTAAATTTTATGCACAGTGATTGCATAGTTGTTACTTATTTGTTGCACATGATCCAGAATCCTTTCACAAGATAACAATTTTATTGCAAGGAAATTGCATTTTGTAACACTCAAACAGTATTATAGTAATTACTGGGAAAATGTGATCACTCTGCCTCCCTCACCCAAACACACAGAGGGGTCAGCTGTAATTACGAATGCTCTGTGAAATGTGTTTTCATTAATGTCATGAGTACTTATTGGATATGTGATGTCACTGGTGGCAAGTAATACTGGTCCCATTGTCATGCTTGTATCATTTAGTGAACTTTTAAAAACTTTTACTACTTAAAAAAAGTTTTGAGAAGCTGATCACTCAATGGTGGGAGCACTCATGTAGCCCCTTTTTAAAAAGATAACATTCATAAATCCTCACCAACAGTAATTCCTCCTCTGCTTGTTAGCATTGCTATAGCAATGATTTCTAGTTTATGGTTTCATGTTTCCTACAACTATGTATTCCTTTCATAGGGTATATAATTCACATGATACGACTCATACAGTGATGGTGGCTGGCTTTTAAGGCAGCTCCATGAGGGTTATACTTCCTTGTATCACGAGAACATAGAAGAACAGTATAGTCCATAAACTCTATGATTTTGTCAGTGCTGGTGTTTTCTTGATGCCGAGACTGCTATACTGATCTCACAATTGCCCTTCTCTGCAGTGTGGATTTATGGGATGAGTCTGGGCATGCTGTGAAAGTGGAGATATGCATCCAAACCATGACAAAATGGTCAATCCGCACCCTGTCACTAAAGTCGGTTGAATCGCACTGTTTACTGGTATGTCGAGTTAAGTAGATGACAGACCTTTGGTTCTCACACCTAAGCTGAAAACTGGGTGTGAGTAGTTAAAACACATGATAGATTTTTTTGTGATTTTACTGGAGATTTCAGGGTCTGGAGTTTATGGTTCATGTTGTGCATCTTAGAAATGCCTAAATATGGAAAGTAAACAAAAATCTAGATGTTTAGTTACATATAAGATCTTGATAATAAGGTTAAATTTACATCTTTTAATACAGTTCCCAGGGGCATTATGCAGTAAAGATATATGATATGTTGCTATGTATAGTAGCATGGATATCAAGCGTCTTTCCCTCAGGGAACCCATTAAGCTGAGAAGCTTCCGCACACCTGCTGGTATGTAGGTCTGTTGAATATAGCTGTTAACCTGCAAGAACTGAGAGACTGACTTAAAATGTGCCTAACACTCCTCTGCAGTTGCACATTATAGATACTGATTGCTTATGGGGACAAGCTGTCTTCTGGGCAACATCTCCACCATTACTGATTTCATCGAAGGATGCCTGGAAAGTTTTTGAGGCGCCTCAGAGTTCCTAGGAACATAAACCCACTGCTTTAGTGAATGATGTGTGGTAATGAGATTAGAAGATAGCCTAGATCCATGGATCCTTGTGTGCTGTAGCTAGTTGTGAATATGCTGTTGCACAAATGTATCTCCATGGGGGTGTCTTCACAGTACCGGGTTGATGCATCGTCCCTCCAAAAACCCAAGCTTTCCCTCTCCCAGGGTGGCATCAGGTAATCCTGATGCAAAGGAGGGAGCGCGGGGTTTCTGGGAGGCCATCCGGAGACCGGAGCCACCTCCGCCCTCTTCCTGGAGGAAGGCGACTAATCACAGGTCTCCTTCCACCAGGCACCGCCCAGCCACGCCTCTGTTGCGACTCTGGAGCAAGGCTTTGGGGCTGTCTTGATGCCCTCTTGCATGTCCTTGCCTCACTCCGGAAAAAAAAGTTGGGGTAAGTCCCAACTTTTTTTCTCTGCAGCTTCAGCAGAAAGCCCCGGGATGGGTGCGCGATTGCAGCTGTGTTGTATAATTGATGCTGCACCACCATTCATCCACCCCTGGGCTTTCCGAGCATTTAAACAGCCCCCACATGTACACTTGCCAAAGAGAAGAGTTGGTGCTATTAGTCTATTCACCTTGTCAAACAGGTGACCTGCTCAGTTGAAAGTTATTGTGCTAGTCATCTGTTAGGGAGTTACATGGTCCTTGAAAGATCTTTGTTATAATCATGAGTGGTTGGTATGGAGGGTCTGATGCTCTTTTGCTTTGTTTTACCCCAATACATCCCTCTTTTGTACATATAGGGCCCAATCCAGGCAGGATCTACACTACTGCTTTAACACAGTATTGAAGTGCACTGACAACTTTTGGGGCCCATGACACATTCCATATACCATTTGCAAACCACTTTCAAAGTGTTATATCCTGCTTGGTGTAGATGTGGCCCCAGAAAAGGTTGTTTTCACCAGTGTATAGCGATTGCTGAATCACAGTGAAATCTATGAATATGTTATCTTGTGTTGGATATTTATTTTAAGGTAGTATACAATACCTGGTAATATGTAATTACATTCCAGGTCCATACAAGTAAGCCGTTTTTATAGTTCTTGATTTTCAGTAATTAAAGAAAATGCTATTTTAATTGGCTGGAATAGCATTTTTGTAAAATTGATTTTAGCTGCATAGGCTATGCTGACTAACCGAAATTAAGCACAGCCACACCTATCCATATATCTAGAATGGGTGTTACATTCTACCTCTGTAACTGGTTGCTATGATGGCTGATGCATCCACTTGCATCTTTGAACCATCTTATAGTGAAATCCTTCTTAAGGCTTGAATAAGAACTTAATTTATTATGGAAGTTCCCTACAATATGATTTGTAGTCTTGTTTTAGTCAATATATATTGGGAAACAATTAGACTTCAATAAATTTAAACATTTTTAAATCCATAGCTTTACCAATTTCACTATAAACTGATTGTGCTGCAAGTCTAATAAACATAAAAGCTTATGCAATTTACCTTGCTCTAAGATGTTTGTTACATCCTAATTCTGCCTTTGCTCATCTTTGCAAGAACTTTTCTTATTCTTTTCAGATGTATTCTATTTCCTTTCTCGCTGCAGTTTTTCTCTTTATTTTGTATTGTAGGATCGGGATACTCGCCCCTAGAAGATGATGAAGATGTGTATGCACGCAATAAATATAAAGGTGAATGCTTTGCTTATGTACTAATGAGGATCACCTGTTTCAACAGATCTTTTTTCTTTTCCTGCTTGGAGCATGAAGCATTAGGGTATGTCTGTGCTGGCCAATTTTTGCGCAGTTTGTTTTATTATATTCTATGAGTAGCTTCTGCAGTTCACACTTAATATTATGTCCCATCAAAATTTGAACTCTAGTGCTATGTTGCTGCTGGTTTGTTTAATCCATGAAAAAATATTTTATTTTTGACGTAAAATACTTTAAATGTATTGAATATATTGTACCTCACAAAATAGAATTGTGGACAATTCACATGTGGCATTTTTCATTCATAGATACCTTATTTTAACATTTCTCTTTTTCCCTAATATTGCTCATATTTGCCTATGTAGAAGTCTTAGAAACGTATTCTCATCATTTGTCCCACCACCATCACTTGTTCTAATTGTACAGCAGTGTGTAAAATGTTCCTAATATATGGGTATAAAAGTACTCCCTCCCCCAATGTAATTAATCAAGAAATATTCAGCAGGCAGAGGATGGAAAGAGCCATTTCAGAAGGCTCTTCTGTTCACACAGTACATATGGAAAGAGGACACCCATATGTACTATGAACAGGTTATAAACTACAAGGCTTAGAAACATACTGTATGTGGAGAGCTAGGAATGATGTAAGCTTTGGGTTGTAATGGAGGTGTGTCAGTATGGCCAGAGCTTTAAAGTAGCCAGGCTTCATGTGTGTACAAATGTTCTCCTCCGTTTTTCTTGTTAAATACAAGATGATAGTGTAAGCATTTTAAAATATATTTTACAGAATTATCAACTCTGAGCTTGTAAGCTTTACAATGTAAGGCATGCTTAATGTCATGACATTTCCAATTCTAATTATTTACATCATGAATTTTCTAATTCCCTGATGTCATTTTCAAGCAGCTAGCTCATGTAATGAAAAATAAGCTACTTTCTTTCTCTTTCATACATCATACCATCAAAATCAAAATTTGTCTGCGAACAGCACCTGTTGATGGATTGAAACAGAAAAATATGAGCTTGATTTTTTCATAGTATTTTCTATAACATATGATGCTCCTTTATCTTGCAATGAAAATTATACTAATTACTAACCATGCAATCCTAAGTATTCACATATAATCTCCCAGCCTTTATTAAGAGGGCACTATTTGGAATCATTCTAAACAAATCTGTTGCCAATGATATCTGAGAATGAAGTTCTTTTAACACCGATAAAGTTGACAGATATATGTCTATTTTTGTTTATGCCAATATTTTCCTTATTTTCTACCCCACAGTGGTAACAGGCTCAGAGTGGATAATTGCCTAAAATATAACATGAATACATTAAAATAAAGCTGGCTCCTGTCAAAATGATTAAACTAATGTGTCCTGAGCTTAGAAAGGATGGATGATATTTGTCATGACCAAATGAGACAAGAGTCACAGATGGAACTGGGTGGGAAAAAACATTTCTGGGCATTGTTGCCAGCTGAGGTTCAGGCATAGCAATTGTCCCAGAAGCATCCCAGTGCTGTAAAACTCAGCACCCAAGGGAGGGTGTATCACATCAGTAATGGGCATGCCCCACTTAACCACAGGTAACAAGGTCTACAAGCTGCTATTACTTCAAGCTTGCCTGGATTCAGCTTCAGTTACTTCACCTCTCTTTAGACCCTTGTTGCAACGAAACCTAAAATAAGCAAACAAGAGTTGCAAAATTGGTACTTGATGAAAAGGAGTAATGTGGTTCAGTACCTTTACTCTAAACCTGAATATTGTTTCAGCAAGGAGCCTACTCAGCTTCAGTGATGAGCTAATATAGATTCAGGATCTGATGATGTCCAAGAGAGGGTGTAGAGCTGCAGAGTTTAACAATCTTACCCAAGACATGAAGACTGAAGCTGGATGGGGTGACAGCTACGCAGAATCAATTTGAAGAGAGAGTTTATTGAGCTGGTCAACTGCACATTTCCTGTCATTTCAGTAGTTTGTTTAGGGATAATCTAAGTGGAAAGGTGTATTAGCTTGCCTATCTTATGTAATATGTTGATCATAATGTTATTACGTTAATCAGACATGAATGTGAATTCTGATTTTGTGCAAGTAACTCACCTATGAACATGCAAGTAGATCTGGTACATTGTTATAACAGCTTTGAAGCAGTGGATATTACTGACTGGGTTCACCCAACATAGTATCCTACACTCAACAGTTGAGTGTGGGTTGTTAGTTGTCTGAACTCAGCTGTGCTAACAAACTATGGCTTGTTAATCATGAATAAGCCACAGTTCACAATCCAACAAACCTTGGGTTCTCTTCATGTGTTGTTCGTGGTTAGCAAACCGTGGTTTGTTAGCGTGGATGGTTCAGACAACATGATAATCAATGTTTCAACAGCAACTCACACTCAACCCATACTCAACCCTTGAGTGTGGGATATCATGTCTAAACTCTCCAATGTGATTTTCCAAGAAGTTCAGTTTGTTTAAATGAACTAAATGGTTTTTAATGTGCCTTTTATCTATAAGAAACTTTAGTGTGCTTTTATTCAAGCAAGTGAGAATTTGTTCCCTTCATCTTTTTTTTTTTTGCAAGATCCCAAAGCATCTTTGGTTCCAAAGCATTTTGTTGTTTTCTAAGTGCAGATTCATAAAGCTAAGTATAGATTCATTAACTCTCAGCGGGATTGACCAAAGAAATAACAGGGAATGAAACCCCCCCCCCCCACTATGTGGAACACAATTTAGTTTGGTATGTAGAGAAAAGGCAGAATTATAATTAAAATATATCATTTCCCATTCACTATAATATATCTCCAACAGGAAATGTATCCCAGCTCTTAGAATGATCAAAACCACATATATTGTATAAGACTTTACTTGATATTTCTTGAGTTGGTAACAAGTCAGACTGTACTGGACCATTAAGTTAGTCCTGATTTCCATGATCTCTCCTTTCTCATGCTGTCTTTTCCATTACATTTATGGGTCCTTCAAAAGTCCAATCTACTAATCAGTCCTGAAGCATCTTTCTTGATAGAGAAGTTTTACAAGAACCTTTATTGCAAAGTCATAATTAAATGCCATTTAGTATGAGGCACTTTAGCAGAGTGCTCCTCTGACATTGATAATGTTGCATGTCTTTGCAAGTACCTTTGAAAGCCTTGAGCTGGAGAGTTTTCTGTGTGTGTGTTTCTATGTATACTGAGGTCTAAACAGGATTGTTTCATCTGTACCACTGTTAAGTGTCAGGACACAGAATGTTATAGGTACTTAAATTCTATTGGATTGTTTCTGTCCTTTACTGTCTAAACTTTGGCTAGTAGTGCTGCCCATTCTATGCAATATAGACCCAAACCTAGCCCTGTCTAGTGCAATTAAACCATATAAACAGGTGCTAATTCTAAAAAGGACAGTTTTAAGTTAATATTTTGAAAGAGTGGTAATTGGGACCTTCACATAGGAGTCTGTGTCTCATTGACAATTCTTAGTCCTAAATGCATTTTTTTTCTTTTTAAAAATGTTTTTTTGGTCTAAAACTAATACCACTAAAGGAAAACTCACTACCTGTCAAATGAGCTGAACATGTAAAGATTCATAGCTTACCAGCACAGTGGGTCAGGAGGCAAGCATAGTAATGAATCTATACAACTAAGGTAGGAAGAATTTTTTTTCCTCTGGAAGTTGGCTAGTCTCTTTGTGGTAATCCCCAGTCCTTGCTGCTTGTAGGAACAGGTGCAAAGGTAATTGACAATGTCAGCTGCATCAGAGCAGCTTCCTTTGTCATCCAGTGTACTGCAGATTTCTTAGTTCTAGCTTTGTATGAGTGGGAGACATCTTGCAGCTGTGGCTCAATGCTCCTAAACTAATATGTGGGGTTATCATTGAAGATGGTGCTGAAACTTCAGTTACTTCTATCTGCAGCTGCCAGATCGATATCTAAAACAGGGCACTATGGGCATATTATACCATGGCTTTGTCAATTGCACTGGATTCAAGTCTGTTTCTGGGTTCAATTTAAAGTGCAACTTTTGACTTTTTAAAAGCATGGATTGGAAAGAGGGTGCTTATAGGATTACCTGTCTCTACATGTGCCTACTTGGACCCTAAGAGGTTAATCAGAGACCTTTCTCCAAGTGCAGCAAAAGGTGAGGTGTAATGAGTTTTTTCAGGGGAAAGTCTTTTTTGGTGCTGGTGGCACCCCAAATCTGGAATGCTCTACTCATAGAACCTTAGCACCTACTATGATATCAGTTTGGTGCCAAAGTCCTTTCTCCCTATGCCTTTTAATTTGTTTTAACTTTATTTCCTTCATTTGATTTGACACTGCTTTTATATGTTTTGTTAATGTGCATTATTATTATTATTATTATATTTTAACTGTTTTTGTATTTCTTGACACTATATGCTGCTCTGATAATTCATTGAAGGGTGAATATAAATCTGTATTCAGGAGGACATCCAATGCATTGGAATTCTCCAAAGTTCAGAAAACAGGAAGTATATATAGCTATATGGGCAGCAGGCAGGAATTCTGATGTGTTCTTTATTGAATGGATCTTGAACGCCCCTTGATCCAGTTTACATCCATAATGTCCAAACATCCAAAACTATGGATGCAGACAAAGCGGTGAGTATTCCATCATTCCACTGTGCAAGTGCAGGAATTTCACAGCTAATTCCATGCACCGAGAATTGGACAACTACAGCTGGTATTTTGGTTGGTAAATTCTAATCCACACACCGCCACCACTCATGTCTGCTACCTAGCTATGCAATCAAAAGATGATGCAAAATATCTAATCTGTATCACCCCATTCCTCCACCCCTGGCACAGGCATTCTCTCTTGCATGCCTCTCCTGTGGACCTTTTCTGCGGCTCAATTTTAAATGTGACATTGGGTATGCAAGAAAAACATTTCTGTATCATTTGTTTGCTTGGAGTCTTGTGTAAACCAGTTTGTCTTGGCTACATGTACATCATTAGCACAAGAATCCAGCTGTGTGAATACCATGTGTAAATATCCCATTTTACACTAGACCTTTATCTCTCTTGATCTCTTTCTCTGATTGTAACAATATTTATGACAATGCTTTGCTGCCACAAGGAATTTAATTCACCACATACTGAGTAAGACTTGGCTTAAATAAGTACATTTTCAGTATTTGGAATTGTAGCTGAAAATTATATGGGATTGCAGTAGCAGCTGCTATCACTTGGCCATGGGGCCTAATAGAAGAACATAAAAATATCCATTCTTGATTAAATAAAATGCCTTGTTAGTCCAACATTCTCTTCCCACAGTGGCAAACCAGCTGCCTGTAGAAAGAGCACAAGTAGGACATGAATGCAATAGCACCCTTCCATTTGTGTTCCGAAGCAAATGGTGTACAATATCAGTGCCTCTGATATTGGAGGTAATCTATATCCATTGATAGCCTTATCCTCCATGAATTTGTCTAATCCTCTTTTAAAGCTGACCAAGAAGGTGGCAATCACAACAACTTGCAGTAGCGTATTCCATAGTTTAATTATGTGCTGTATGAAGAAGTACTTCCTTTTATATGTCCTTAACCTCTCCACCATTCAGCTTTGTTAGATGATCCCAGATTCTAGTATTAGCAACATAATGCACAATTTTATGCACCTCTATCATGTCCCTCCCCCTTACTTGCCTTTCTTCTAGGCTAAAAAGCCCCAAATGTTGTAATCATTCCTCAAAGGGAAAGTTACTCAAGCCCCTTGATCATTTTGGTTGCTCTGTTCCGCATGTCTACTCAGAATTATGTCCAACTGAGTTCAGTAGGGCTTACCTCCAGCTAGGTGAGTATAGGTTTGTAACCTAAGAGAACTAAATGATAGGCCACATATACAAATAACTTTTGTTGGGTATTCAGTTGTTAGATTTCTTTTTGAAAAGAAAAGAAAATAAAGCAGCTAATCATTCTAACTGTCCACTTGGTGGCAGACTTCATCCATAAGCAGAAAATTAAGGGAGCAGCCCTCATCTCATCACAGCAATGCCAAATGTTCCTTGATTTTAAAGGTTCAAGCTTTCAGTTCACATTTTAATAAAAAGTTTAATTCACATGTTGTATAAAAAAAGCAACATCCTTTAATGCTGTAACCTTGGACGGGGCACATGAATCGGCAGCTTACATCTCTGTATTCTCTCTCCCTTTTTTTTCTTTCCAGTAAACACTGGCCCAAATCCATATACTATAGTTACATGTGTTTTTGTCTTTTTAATCATTTTCTTCTTACATATGCTTATTTTTCTTCCTTTTACCAGATTCACCATGGTGCTCTCCTATCAAGGTGAAATACGGCTATGCAAGCTGCAGAAGCCCTCATGGAGGGTATTACAAAAATGGCTTGGGGACAAAATGTGATATTCGTTGTCAGAAGGGTTATGAACTGCATGGTCCTCAGCAGCTTATTTGTCAGTCAAACAAACGCTGGTCTGGGAAAGTTTTGTGCAAACGTGAGTGGCTTATACTTCTACTGAAGGAAACCGTGTTAGTATCTTAAATGAAGGAAACAGTAAAATTGTTCACTTGTTTTTTCTGTGCAGTTTCATCATTCCCCCCTAAAGTTGCACATATAGAAATATTTAACTTCCACACGCAAATTATCAAGGAAAACCCTCTACTCAGAGGCAGGATCCTCCACTCATTACCACTCCCATGTTCTAGGTTAATCCAGACCACAGTTTTCCCCAAGTATAGGGTTAGAGTAAACAAGGCACACCTTGAGAATGTTCCTCCAGTTATATAAAATGTACATTACAGAAAGTTAAGATTAATAATGATGATTATAGTGACACCAGATGTGATTACGGCGATGAATAAATGATTAATAAAGCACCAGATCAATATGTTCATTGTAGGATAAATGGGGAGGCCATGTTAAGAAAAATGTAAAGCTCTTTTTCCTTTTATGAACCACATTGTAGTGGTTAAACAGAATGATCCCCCACAGTCAAATTGAACTAGAAGATTAATTCATGTCATATATTCATCAACCAAGGCAAGCAAATGAGAGAAACACATCAGGGTGAGATAGTAGAAAGCAAATACACCAAGGGTGCAATCCTATGCATGTTTCGACAGAAAAAAATGTCCTACAACTCCCAGAACTCCTTATCTAGCCTTGCCAGCTGGGGAAGGCTAGAGATTGTAGGACTTTTTTCTGTTTTAACGTGTGAAGAATTGTGCCCAATAGAGTTTTCCCTTGTAAGAGTTTTCCTTCTATTAGTTACTCAATATTTTGACATGAATTTGCAGTGTTGCCTTTTATGAATAGGTATTTGGGATTGTGCAGAGGCCATACTGGCCACATAAAAGTATCTTTAGAAGCCAATGGTCATCTTCAAAACTATTCCTCTTTCATATTTTTCCATTACAAGCAACATCTCTTTGTAATATCCTCAATAATCTGATGTTTGCTTCCGCCCTTAGAAAAGCGTTGCCAGACCCTTTCAATGCCAGCTAATGGAGGATTCAAGTGTTTAGATGGTGCATATTTTAACTCCGTATGTGAGTATTATTGTTCACCAGGTTATCAATTAAAAGGAGACCGAATAGTACAATGTATGGATAACAAAGCTTGGAGTGGAAGACCAGCTACTTGTGTTGGTAAGTATAGAATCAAGAAAATGCACCATTAAATTTGAATGGGAGGATGGGTAGTAATCTGAATGATATACCATAGTGAGATGGAACATGCTATTGACATGATCACTACTATGTATCCTCTGTGGCACTCTTTAATCCAACCAATCCTGTTGGTTTACTGGGGATCTACAGGCTATGAAGCAGGCAGGATTACGACTAGAATGCAGATGACGCAAATCTCATAGTGAATATGCCCAAACACCAGTCAGAGCACAATATTGTGCCTTGTTTGTGACAAGTGTTGCTGTTGAAGTGGTCATAGTTCTAGTGAAGCTGTTCAACAGTGGTTTTTTGGGCAGTGAATAAGTTGTTAAGACCTTGGTGAGGATGTGGTAGAATCCTCAGACGCCTGCTCTGACAGGTTTGCAGGAGAATTTGAGGATAAAATCATTCATATTCACACTGAACTTGACAACATCATCAAACAGTTGCAGTAGAGATATGCAGCATTCCATCTGTTTGTCTGTGCTCAGTTTTAATTGATTTGGACTGAGGATATGGACAAACTGCTTGGATGGGTGTGGCTGACCACCTATATTCTGGATCCTTGCCCATCCTGGTTATTAACAACTAACAGGGGGATAGTAATGACTAGGTGGTTCCAAGAGGTAGTTAAGGCCTACATGTAAGGGGGTAGAGCCAACCACCTTGAAAGGGGTGGTTGTAAATCCACTCCTTAAGAAAAAGATTTTTTGGATATGGGACATTTGAACAAGTACCTTCCAGGTATCCTGTCACCCTGTTAATCCCCTGTTACGTGGAGATTAACAGATGGACAACAAAAGTGAATACTGAGAGCTGTTAACAGTTGTGGAGAAACATATACTTCACCTATCATCCAGTGGACTGACGATCTGACTGCTCTTGCTATATTTGAAAATATCACCTACAGCAGTCAATTTAATATGGATGTTTATTTAGATATATGGAACGGCTTTCCTCTTTTTTGCTTGTTCTTGTGTTTGCAAAGGAAAAAGAAAAACCTATCCCCCAATGTCTAATATCCCCTTTCTGGGCAAGATCTTGGAGAGGGAGATGGTGGCTCAACTCCAGGCATTTTTGGAGAAAGCAACTTATCTAGATCCATTTCAATCCAGCTTCAGGGTTTGTTAATGAAGTGAAGTGGCCTCGGTCACCCTGAAACATGTCCTCTATCGAGAGAAGAGGTGTGTGACCTTGTTGATACTTCTTGATCTCTCTGCAGCTTTTGATACCATGGATCATAGTAACTTGTTGCATTGCCTCTGTGGTTTGGGTGTCAGAATCATAGTAAGACTATGGTTCTACGCCAACCTGCAGGGTCAGGTTCAAAAATAATATTGAGGGGAGGTCTCTTCTTGTCCCCATAGCATTTTTGCTGTGGGGTCCTGCAAGGGTCTATCTTATCCCTCGTAACCTTTAACTTCTATATGAAGCTGCTAGGATTGGGAGTAAGGTGTTACCAATTAGACGTACTTTTTCAATATGGTGAGCAGTTTATAAATTCATTAAATAATTAACTAAATATATACGTTAATGAACCCCAACCCTATTTCTCTTTATCTGTGTCAGATGTGGTTGTAGAGGTGTCTGGATTTGGTCATGGGCTCGACGAGGGCCCATAAACTGAAGTTGAATCCAGACAAGACAGAGCCCCTATGGGTAGGTGTCTAGTTGGGAGCTGGGTGTGAAGCCTGGGATTGCACTCTCCCTGAAAGAGCAGATGTGTAGCGGGGCTCAAGGTGGCTTTGGTAACTAGAAGTGCTTTTTACCAGCTTCAGCTGGTTTGCTAGTTACAACCATTCCAGTACAGTGATAATCTGGTTGCAGTGTGTCACGCTCTTGTAACCTCCTGATCAGATCACTGTAATGTGTTGGATGTGCTGCAGTCCTTGAAAATGACTCAGCTGCCAGAATGTGGCTGCCAGAATTATAACTGGCACAGACAGATGGAATTATATTACACCAAAGTTGTGTTTGGTATCAAGTAGTACCATCCATTAAGTTTTGGTTAGACCTGAATAGTCTCTTGAGGTGAAGCACAAGGACGTGTTTGTTCTCCCCTGTCTTTGGAGAAACACAATATTAGAAGGGTACCACGTAAGAGCCATCCAGGACTTTTCTTTCTTTCCCACTGTGATTGTACCCAGAACTTGGGTATAACTGCTCAATTGTGAATACTCTGAACATGGAGGCCAATAGGACTGGGCTTTAATTAACAAGTGGAAATGCCGGTGTGGTGTGATGCTTAGAAAATTAGACTAAGACCTGGGTTCCAATGTCCACTTAGTGACCAATCATAATCTCTCAGCCCAGCTTACCTCACAGAGTTGTTATGAAGATAAAATGGGGAGGGGGAAAACTGTCTAAGGCACCCTGAGCTCTTTGGAAGGTAGAGACGGGGAAATGTCAGAAATAAAAATAAACTCTCTTTCATTGCCTTAGTAGTAGTTGTAGCTTATATTCCCACAGATCTATCGGACTAGCATAGCCACAATGCACTCCTTTGCGCGCCCAGACAACTATATACTCTTGCCTTCCCACCTTCTGTAAGATGAGAAATATTGAAAGCACAGATAGAGACCTTTACTAGTTATGAGCCATTTTAATGTATCATCAAAAAATTAGATTCAGCTGGACTCCAGTCTCTGTATTTCCAGTTTTTAGCCATATGACGTTCATCTAAATGTTTGTGATTGGGGTCACTTCAGGATGGTTTTGCTGAAACTAGCTCTCACTTTGTTTATTTAATCGTTTCTGCTTGTGTGGCTCAAATCTAATTTGTGGCTGTTGTTATATTACTGCAAAGAAGAAATCCCAGTTGAGGAAATCCCAATTTGTCAGGAATTCTCCTAATGCTACCCCTCCACTATGTTGTTACAAATTAACAGGGAGGGAGGGAGGGGAAGTTGTGTTTAGATAGTGATTAATCCAATTAAAATGGCTTAAAGCATTCTGGTCCAGCAAGAAGAGTTCACTGATCCATGAGTGCCTGGAGATGCAGTTCCTATAGTAACACAAGGCTGTTGCCTCAATGTATCAGAAATTCATAGCAATCCATGGAAACTATGGTCCTTTGCTGAGTGATGTCGGGATCCTGATTGTCATATATCTGAAACACTGCTACAGAAATATTTCTATTTCTTCTTTCATTAATTTCAGTGTTCATGTGTTTAGGTAATGCCTTAAAAGCTGGGAATTGGTTCTCATGCTCACAACCGCTTTACCAACAGGAACAGCTTGTTCTCATGGCTGTTCCTTATGTTTGCATTGTAAACATTGTCCAAACCATTTTGCACCAACACAGCTGTAATTTTGCATGTCTTTCTCAATGTGTATTGAGAAGGGTTGCAGTAATATGCAGACTCACCAGCTTCTGCTTATGGCAAACACATAAGATGACGCATTTGCCATAAGCAGCAAGCAATTGCCATGGTGTAACAATCTCTGTCTTTTTTTAAAGCTGCTGGGAGTAGGGCAATTGTGTGCACTGGCCCTTATGGTTGCTTCCTACTTTTTTAGCATTTACCATACTTACAAATACGTTTGATATATACTTTGAGAATTTCAGCTTGTCTGAGACTCCCTGAGGTATATACTGGTACTGGAAAACGTGTGACTTTGGGTCATAGATAAGCTGACCATATGAAAAGGAGGACAGGGCTCATGTAACTTCAACTGTTGTAGAGAAAAGGGAATTTTAGCCAGTCATTTGTATGCAATTAGTTCCTGGTGAAATTCCCTCTTCATCACAACTGTTAAAGTTGCAGGGGCCCTGCCTTCTTTTGTATATGGTCACTCTAGTATAGTGCATGCACCTTTAACTGTTGTGATGAAGAGGGAATTTCACCAGGAACTAAATGCATACAAATGACACTGGCTGAAATTCCCTTTTCTCTACAACTGTTAAAGTTACATGAACCCTGTCCTCCTTTTCATATGGTCAGCCTAGTCATAGAGTGAGATACAGCTCTTGGTTACAAAATAAAGCAAATAGCCCATGATAATGGAGCAAAATGCATACAAAATGTTTTGAGATCTCCAGGTGGAGTTCTATCTAGTCAAGCAGGTAGAATTCTTTTTGCATTCGAAACAGCTTTCAGCCCGTAGCCTGTCTTCCTGCCCTGTACACTTATTATCCCAAATTGTTCCATAATTCCATCATTAAGTCAGAAATTCCAGGTTCTTCAAAAACTACAAATTATTCAACCAAAACAAAGCACTGAAAAGAAATAATATGTACACTTATCTACATTTACACGTTTAAAGAAACGATACAGTTCTTCCTGTTGTGATGAATGGAATATTTATTGTCAGTAAATATCTACAGAAAGACAATTATTTTACATCGGTTTGCTCCTTGTTAGCCTGCCATTAAAGAAAATAACTGTGAAGATTTTAAAATAAATGATTGATGTTTAGATGTGAAAATTCAGTGAGTAGGTGATCAGAAATGGGGAAACATATCTAGGAAAGGCAGTGTTTTTTAACAATTAGAAATGAAAGGTGACTTTTGATAAGAGCTCCTTTTCATGAAGATTCCTTTTTGAAAGACTACTAGTAGGGCAATCATTTTAGAAATTTTAGGAATTTTTGAAAGCAAAACTGAAGAAAAGAACAGTATGACAGAAATCAACTTGTGTAAAAGCACTTCAGTACTTCCCTGAGATTTTGTCCTTAATTTCAAATAGTCTTTTTTCTTTTTTTAAAGCAACATTTTAAATAATTTCAAAATTAAATAATTTTAAAATGTAAATCTTTAGGCATGTTTAGACAGGAAAAAGTCCTATATATCTCAGAATGCTGGGTTGCACTCTTAATTGGTTGATGAACTTGTTCAAGATTATTCCTGTCATTTAAAAATGTGCTGTTTATATTTCTTGATTAATGCTAGTTTAAACCAACAGTAGACTTCTGTTGTACGTTTATTTACAGATATGGAGCCTCCTAGAATTCAGTGCCCAAGTGTAAAGGAGAAAATAGCAGAGCCCAATAAACTTATAGCTCGAGTATTCTGGGACACCCCAGAGGGACGGGATACGGCTGATGGCATTTTAACAGAGTGAGTGAAGTTGTGTGCATTATAGTAAACCTCAACACAGATGGGCTGGATGCTCAGGTAGTATGTATCCAACCCATGAAATAAGTATGAACCAGGGGGCTTGTGTTGCATTACTTCCTGTCTTATCCTTCATAGAGGCAGAAGAAGTTTGGCTGCGCAAGTGATTTGTGATCCGAGAATATGAGATACTTGAAGCAGGCAAATATTTGGGAGCCTGTTCTTTATCATGCACCATTTCTGTAATTATTGTGATCCTCTTTTTTATTTTGTGTTTATTATGCACATTTTGTGTAAATATTACGTAGTATAAGGGCAGTATGCAGTCATTTGTTAAATATTTTTGTCAGTCTGGTGCTTGTTTTCTTATATTTTCTTCTTTTCTTTTTTTTAGTGTTATTTTGAAAGGACTACCACCAGGATCACATTTTTCAGAAGGTGACCACAAAATACATTACACTGTGTTTGACAGAGCTGGGAATAAAGGGACTTGCAAATTTTTGGTTAAAGTCAAAGGTAAGAATATTTGCACAGCCATTGAACAATCTTGAAGACATAGACCAAGGACCACATGAATATTGAGCAGCCCCGTACCCCCTTCTGCATCCTCACCCACCGCCAATCAGCACTGCCACTTTCATGCAGCAGTGCCCATCCCTCCCTCATCAACTCCTAAAACAGCCTCCTCCACCATCCCCAGTGATTGTATGTGTGCACACACATAGATGCAGCCCCAAGCCCACTGCTGCCCCTTAATGTGGTCCTTGGAGCCAAAAAGGTTGTGCACTCCTGATGTAGATAATACCAGGAAGTAGTGGCAATCAGATTATTCCAAGTAGTACACATACAGGGCCTCAGAGGATTATAGATTTTAGTTAAGCTGTACGTGTACAAGTGCTTTCTGCTGTGAGAACATTATTTGTAGCATCTTTGAAGTTACTCTCCTCTGTTTACCTTTGTCAAGCCAGATTCCTTTTTGGAATTGGCTAACTGTGCCCCACAATAGCTGAAGCCAAGAGGTATCTGGGAGGGGCACTAATGAATGGTTCTAAGTTCTTGGTGAGTATACGTCAGAGAATACATGTGAATTACATGACCACTTAGTAATTAAAATATATGTTAAAATGATGATTAATCAAAAGGTGAAAATATCTCTGAAGGCTGACAATAAACTCATGATATTAATTTTCAATTTCTTAATGATATAGTAGAAGAGACAATGCATTACTGAATGCTTGTATTATTTTGTGTTTAAAGTCAGGCGCTGCGGGAAACTGAATGCTCCAGAAAATGGTTACATAAAATGTTCTGGTGATGGGAATAATTATGGTTCAACCTGCGAATTTTCCTGCATTGGTGGGTACGATTTGCAGGGAAGTCCAGCAAGAGTATGCCAGTATAATTTGGGCTGGTCAGGAACCGAGCCAACTTGTACACGTACGTGAGTAATGAATTATTCCAATAAAATGGCAGCATATGGGACAGGTTTTCATGTATTGCATGAAAAGATTGCTTAGAACAAACATAATGATCATTCCATATATTTCAACACTTCCAGTTGTTTGAAGTTGTTTTGTGTAACAGAGTGTATAAGTAGGATTAAGTGCTCATTTTGCTAAGGAACAATGAGCTCTGTGTGTTCTATCAAGTTTCTGAATATTGAACATGAAAGAAATGCAAAATCTCCTATAAACCTTGGAATTCCGGTATTTTATTTTATTAATGTCTGGATATTTCCCACCTCTTGCAGAGGGACTCAGTAGCACTGAGCATTGATGCACAGAAGCTTGTGGGAAGTTCCACAAATATACTAGAGCTTTTCACATTCATTTCCAAACACCAGTTTCCCATTGCAACTTGTGTTTTAATTAAACTGCTCCCCAAGCTTAAAAAGCAGCTTCTGATATTGTACTCTAGGGCAAGGGTGTGGTGTTGGTGAGGGAGTTCTGCTCAAAAATGAAATAAACACAGTATGCTAAGTGCATGTGATAATTAGTTGTATGGACTAGAGACATCAGGCAGTATCCAAGTTGACATGAGAACTACTGTAAATTAGGTTGTGCTAGCATAAGGGACTGCTAATGTAACAGCAATGGCGTTAGCTGGCACAACAGGTTTTCCAGGGAATCCCATCGCATGAGCTAATGCTATTGCCGTTATACTAGACATCCCTGACATTACCACAACCTAATTTATATTACTGCTCTTATCGATTTGGATTCTGCCCATTGAGTATGGATTTCTTACTCTGACTTGAGGGATCTCTTTCTATCTCTCTTCTGTTCTCATTCTATTGATCTCTTGTTCTTTCTTGAGAGGAAGTGATTATCAAACAACCACCTACATTCTCCTGCCAACTTATAAATATTTGCAGATTTTGCAAGCTACAGTTAGCATCTGGAAGAAACAGTAATTTGTTACAGGTTGTGAGTGAAAAGATTTAAACATGATTCTCTCTCTACCTATCCTGGTTGCTAGATCCAAGATATTATGTATGTATTCTGAAAGTCTAGATTAACAACTGACAGATTGTTCCTAAGAATGATGTGTAGCAGGGGATGGGCCAAAGCTCAGTGGTAGGGTGTATGCTTTGTAGCCATAAGATCCCAGGTTCAATCCCCAGCAAAGGATCACAAAGGCTAAGAAAAATGTTGTCCGAAACTCTGGAGAGTTGCTACCAGACAGAGTAGACAGTACTGGGATGGATTAATAGTCTAACTCAAAATAATAGAGACCCAGTGTGGTATAGAGGTTAGAGTGTTGGACTGGGAGATGGGAGTTCTATTCCCCACTCAGCCATAGAAATTCACTTGGTGACTTTGGGCCAGTTACAGACTCTCAGCCCAACCTACCTCACAGGGTTGTTGTTGTGAGATAAAATGGAGAAGAGGATTAATTACACCCCCTTAGGTTCCTTGGAGGAAAAAAGGTGGGATATAAATGCAATAACTGAATAAATAATAAAAAATAATATTCTCATACATTTTGGATGTAATGTACCAATATGCCAGCATAATGTCATAAAATATGGCATTCCTTTGCATGCGAGTGTTGGAATGAATCATTGCACGCTACCCCTAAAATTAGGACTTTCTGGATGTGTTCCATGAGCACAGAGAAACTGCTCAGATGCTGCTGGGTTAATGTGTGAAAAGGGGCTTTATTTGCTGTACTTTTAACTGGCCATCAGAAAGGCTCTAAGGCTGCAAATCTATGCAGATTTATTCGATTGAAACCAGTGGGATTTCCTTCTAGAAAATATATACAGGATTAGTCTCCACGTATCTCTCTTGTTTGAAGAAATTGTAGTTTTCATTACAGTTGAGAATCGAACTAACATGAGCTGAGAACACGTCGGGTCTCAATATTTCTTTCCATCTGATTTGTCCTGCTTTGGTTTCCATGACTAAATGAGTCAATACGATCTCCAACTGCTGTGGGTTCAAAAATGGATCTTTTAGTGTGGGGATCATTGTCTTCTTGCTTGCAATTTCAGCCATGAATATTAATGTTGGTGTGAGAACTGCAGCGGCACTCCTGGACCAGTTCTATGAAAAACGGAGGCTGCTCATTATATCCACCCCCACTGCAGCCAATTATTTCTATAGATTACAATTGGGAATCCTACAGGTGAGGCATAAATAGAAGCAGAAGTTGATTCCACCCCAAAACTAGTGCAGATGAGCAGTGTGACTAATATTGTCTTTCTCCCATCACAAATTATGATGATCTGTCTTAGTTATTAATTATGGGTTGTGGAAGGGACTCAGATCCACCAGAGGCTCCCATTGGAGGAAGGGGAAAGGACATGTTACAGTTCCCCTTTCAGTCTCCTGTGCCATGTCACTCTATGTTTTTTGGGGGGAACCCTCCAGAGTGGATTGTGGGGCACAGGGAAATCTCCCCCTCCTCCAGTAGGAGTGTCTTATGAGCAAAATTCTGCTCACTGGATACTACTGAACTAGACAGTAGTATTCATACAGCTTTAGGTGAATCCTTCTCATGTCTGCCTTCTTCAAAATGGAACTAAATGCTCCTAACAACTTCTATAAAAGCAGTAGGTGAGTCTTAGCTTTTGATGTAGAGATGGCCCAACATTATTTTGTTGTTCTTGTTAAGATCTTGTTGGATCAGACCAGGGGTCCACTGTTCGCTTAGATGCCAACCAACTGTCAACTAGGAACCCAAAAGTAGAACACGGGTGCAATAGCACCCTACTGCCCATGTTCCCCAGCAACAGGTGTATATAGCTTTACTGTCTCTGATACTGGAGGGACTATATAGCCATCAGGACTAGTAGCCATGGATAGCCTTCTCCTCCAGAAATTTATCCAACCCCCTTTTAAAGTCATCCAAATTGGTAGCCATCACTACATCTTGTAGTAGCAAATTCCATAGTTTAACTATGCACTGTGTGAAGAAGTAGTTCCTTTCATCTGTCCTGAATCTCCCACCAATCAGCTTCATGGGATGACCCCGGGTTCTAGTATTATGGGAGAGGGAGAAAATGGCTCCTATCCACATTCTCCACATCATGCATAAGTTTGTACACCCCTTACCCTCCTTTTTTCCAAGCTAAACAATCCCAGCTGTTGTAGCCTCTTCTCATAGGGGAGATGCTCCAGCCTCTTGATCATTTTAATTGCCCTTTTCTGTACTTTTTCCAGCTCTACAATTTATTTTGTTAGGTGTGGTGACCAGAACTGTACACAGTATTCAGGGTTACTTTCCAGCTTGACACCTATATTTATAACAAAGAAAGCTACCTATGTACAAATATGCCTTTGAAGAAGGGGTGGAGAGATCTGGCACATTTCAAAGACCCCCTCTAGATGGATTCCGTTTGACACCTGGTTAGCCGATTATGCGCATAATCGCTGAAGCACTTTATCATAAATGCTTGTATGCAGGAGGTAATTGAGCACTCAACTGGTGACCTTACCGGTTGTTTCAAATGCGCTTTACAAGTAATTAATGCGGAGAATCGCTTGTTCATATAGTCAAAATGCGCTTTAATGGCCGGAGCAAAATCAAACTCGCTATTTAACACGCATTCGATAATGCGCATAATCGGAGAGAAAACGCGCCTCTACGCCCGATTTGCGCTCCGTTCTTGTAGAGGTAAAATTTTTAATGCGCCTTGAAAGAGCTTTAAATGCCTCTTGTAGAGGCAGCCAAAGTCTATTTCGCAGCTTTTTAAATTGAGGGTGCCTCTACAAGAGAGGTTTAATGCGCTTTGAAGGTTCATTAAAAATTTTACCTCTACAAGAACGGAGCGCAAATCGGGCGTAGAGGTGCGTTATCTCCCCGATAATGTACATTTTCGAATGCGCGTTAAATCGCGAGTTTTATTTTGCTCCGGCCGTTAAAGCGCATTTTCCCCGTGTGAACAAGCGATTATGCGCATTAACTTCTTGTAAAGCGCTTTTTGGACATCTATTAATGCGCTTCGCCGCCTCTCGCCGCCTCCCGTGCAGAGGGATTAGGAGTAAATGCGCGTCTGCGATAATGCGCATAATCGCCGAACCGGGCGCAAAAGCGAATCCTTGTAGAGGGAGCCAGGGATGGGGAAACTTCATGTTTGCAGGTCTGAAACAGCCTGCAAGGCATTCCCCATCCAGACTTCTGGCTTCTCCCCATTTCCATTCCCTCTCTCCAGCCCCAGCCCTGATTTCTTAACATCATTTGACTGGAGATCATAGATATTCCCTGCTCCCCCGTGCTTCATTAGGCTTTTTAAAAGCCTTAATATAACAGGGGCAGGGGAGGTTCAGGAAGCAGAAGTGTGTTTATTTGTGTGAATGACATCTGGGCAAAGGGACTAAAGGCCAGCAGTGTGGTGGTCCTGTCCACTTTGTCATGCAGCCCCAACGTACTTTCCCGGACTCAATTCAGCCCTTGGGCCGAACTATGTTCCCCACCCTTGTTTTAAAGACTAAAAACTTTAAACGCTTTAAAAAATGGAAACAAAAGTTGAGATGCAAATACTGAGTTCTGAGTCCAGTATGGGGCTTGTATGGTGCAGTTATGGAATACATGCAGACCTATATGTAGCTTACCGGAAAGAAGGATATAGTTCTATTTCCAGAAATAGTTGATGTATAAAATGTGCAGGACAAATCTGTATTTTCCTCAAGGCAAAATACTACTGCTTCATAAAGAAAATGCCACTCTGTGGTATCTTTCAAAAGGTTAAATGTTCTCTTTAGTGTTTAAATATTTTTAAAACTGTGCTAACATTGGATTCAGCTCTATTAATTCTGTCTACACCCCTGTGCATCTGTGTTCATCCTTATTTCTTTCATGTCCCTCATCTTTAGATTTTTATGACTGTAATGATAAGCACAGTATGCTTCTCTTATAATTATTTCACTTGATGTTTATTTCTATTTCTTATGTTGACTATTTTAGCCAGCACAGTGTGGTTTAGATCTCCGGCATGTTACTGTGATAGAGTTGGTTGGGATCTATCCAGCACAGCTGGGAAGAATAGGATTAAGATTGATACCTCCTGCCCTGGCTTTGCAACTCAGGTAAATTAAAATCTTTAAAATGAAAATGCTCAATACTGTTTCTTTTCCACCCCCTGCAAATATTTCCTTGTGACGTGGAATTCCGTTGAGCAAACCAGTGTTCTTGAATAAAAAATTATGTATAAGTTAGGAGAATATTGCTTAAGAATACATGATGATTTGATAGTCACAATGAAATATTTAGAAATAGAGCATGTTCTAATGTCTACTTGTGCTCGATTATGCTGATATTGAGGACCTGCCACATGCCACTTACTATGTCTTATCCACATGAAAAGTCTGTATCTTCTAGACAATGGCTACAGTTGGTATACTCACACTGGTGTTGAGCACAACCCCTATTCGCACCCAGTGCGAAGATAATCATTTATTACCTGACCTTTTAATCACCCTAACTGCTGCACAAGAGCAATTTTGACTACCTTTCACAGTCAGAAACTTCCCTGGCCTTTACCCACAAGAGTGCAGTGCAAAAAATTTCAGCTAGCAATTCCCTGATTGTTGGCCATAGGCTCCAACGTCAATGGTACATCTGTGACCATGCTGCTCTCTAGGGGAGTGATGAACAATATGGCTCCACATTATAATCCTATACAAGTATTCTAATCACATGTGTGCTCTACACACAAGGGATGAGATTGAATTACCCGCCCCACCCCCACCATCCTCTATATGTGGTGGGCAACTATTTACTGGAGAGCTTCCTCGATCCATGGAGGCTCTCCTTGAGATTTAGACGTCTAGAAAATCAGCATTCTAAATCTCGGGGAGAGCCTCCACTGTAGAGTTTTACACATGATTAGAACCCTTGCATAGGATTAGTGACAATGTAAAAAGAGGGGTTTCCACAGCACGGAAGCAAACTTGGCATGCACCTTGTGAAAGTTTCCTTGCAACTTTTAAACAACTGGATGTAATTTAGTAACTTGTGAAGGATTTGCTATCATTTCAGTTTTGTGACACCTGGGCGAGGGAGTGGGGGTAGTGAAAGGAGAAAATAGGTGTGGTCAAAATTGCTCCATGAGCCCTGGGTGACCTTTGTTGAGAGTCCAACTGTTGTTGTATAGCCTTTCTTTGTCTTTATTCCAGATCTGAAAAGAGGATTATTCCTTCCCATATTTTGAGAAATACAATCTTGGGATGTACCTAAATTGTTGTGGGCTACATGCAGTGTAGCCACTTATTTTAAGAAAAACAAGGCTGTTAACAAATCTGGTTCTCTCTTCATATCTCCAGGCTGTTGCTTCGTATCCCCCATTATAATTTCAATATGGTGGTGGTGGATAAACATGGTGTGGACAAAGAGCGATATCCTTTCCCAGCAACCGCTGCTGAGCTCTTTGCTCTCATTGACACTTTCTCTTTAAGAAAAGAAGATATGAAATTACAAGCAGAAGCTGGCCAGTCCTGTCCCTGATTCTGGATTACAGCCATTCATCTGCCAGTACTTTTGCTGCCTTATTTTTTCTGGTGCTATGCAGAGCATGGAATTATGAAAGTCACTGATGTACATAACTTGTTTTTAACGTATGTATGTGTTTAGCTTTGTGTGTGTTTGGAACTTTTCATTTAACACACAAATGATGCCTCTTCATTATTTTCAAAGATGTATTCTCTTCTTCAGCAGGTCTTGTAAAAGTATTGCATTTGCTTGACTAGGTCTTCAGAATAACTTTAAACATTACTTCCTGTGTAAATGATTTCATTTCTTTTTACATATCTTTTATTAATAAAAATATTGTTTTGCACTTTTATAGTGTTAGCCATAACTAATTGGGTATCAGATTAATCCATTCTTAATGAGCATCTGCTAGGCAGGTAGCTTCTGTTGTCTGGCTACATCATTTTATTGTGTGCAGAAATCACCCAGTTTAGATCTCTCTCTCTCTCTCTCTCTCTCTCTCTCTCTCTCTCTTTTAAAGGATTATCTAGGTAGGTGATAAGTTTTTCTGGGCAGATATTTTGAAGTGGTTTACTGCATGCAGAAGGAAATAAATTGTCTGAATCCTAACCAATTAACACCTCAGATTAATTTCTTGATATTTAACAGGGGAAAATGAAGCTTGTTCCTTTCACTGGGCAGTTTAAGTCTGATGCACAGTTAGTTATTCACAAGTACTCTTCTTTAAATTACATAGAGCAGACACCAAAGAGACAGGATTGGTTCCAGATTTAGGTACATGCAACTGGGCTAGTAGACTTCTCCAGTAACCCCACACTCCCTGCTGCATGGAAAACAGGTTTGCACAACACAAGGGTGATTAATAAACCCCAGAATAGGCCATGGGTTCTGGGTTGTTTGTTAGTCACCCAACCCATGCTGGTTTCAGACAACATTACAAGCCATACCTGCTGCAAATCCACTAGCATGCGCCAGAGTGGTAACAAGCCACTATGGCTTATTAAACACCCTCTTGTCATGTGAACCAGCTCAGAAGGTTAGAGGACCCTGTTCAATGTTATGCGCTATGGTGGATGAGGATCCCAAAAACCTGGGCATAACTTCACTGTTATGTTTAATGACCCATGCAGAAATGCAGACAGGTTTCGCATGATCACAGAGGAGGAAATAAGCCACAGTCATGTAGAGGGGAGATTTGCAGAATTACTCTCTCCAACCCAGCTTGCCATGTCATGTGAACCTGGTAAGGGTGACTTGTTGCCATGATAAACCACCCACGGGCTATTGTAAGGTACTGGGGTGACTTGTTAACCAAGGCACCAAGTTACCCTTGCCGGCTTTGTGCAATCCAACAAATCGCACCAGCAAGGGTAAGTATGCAAATCTGACCCGCCTATGCTGTGGTGGAAATAAGCCACCATGGCTTATTTCCTCTTCTGTGATAGTGCAAACAGGCCAAGGGGGGCAGGCTGTTTCTGTTGTTAGTCACTAGAGCTTTTTGCCTACTAGTGTAATGAGTATACCTCAAGTTTCCATTGAAAAACAATGTCTCAGCTATTAGAAGTTTAGGAAACCGGATCCTACAGATTTTGCTATTTAAACATTGTACTTGCACAAGGATTTAAAAATTTTACATGGTGAAAGATTTTAATTGTACACAAAATAAGGACTTACTTTACAATGACTACAAATGAGCTTAGTCAGATCTTTTTCCATAGACCATAAATCTGAATGTACAAATACAGAGGAAAGTACAATAGAGCAAGCTTGGGTAAGAAGAAAAAAGTTCCACCTAATATTTAACAGCTTAATAGAAATCAATTCCATTTTATCATTCGATATCGTTCATGCCCAGTGTAAGTATTCCAAATGAAACAGTTCTAACAAAAATCAATACATTTACACATGCAATGAGCATTTTGCCAATTAAAAAATAGTTGAACAAAGGTATTTTTATACATTGCCCATGTCATCTGAAGATCCAATAGGATCAAATTCTGCAGAACAGTAGTTAAAGCATGTAGTTAGTACACTTTATTGCCACAAATGAGTTGTGCTAGTCAGCCTCTTCATTAAGAATTAGGTGTAGGAAGGAACCAACAAGTTGGGGCTTGCTCACTTGCATTACCAGAGGGGATTCAAGGGGGTTACTGCCCATAGGATTGGATCCTTAGATTTAGGTGTGTACAACTGGGCTCACTTGTATTATCCCCTCTGATAATGCAAGTGGACTCTCCCACTTCCCAATGGTATCATTCCACCCATCCCCTTGAAAATGCTACACAGAGAATCAGGGACCTGTGGTGTGGAGGCAGTGGGATCCCCAAAGACGAAGTTGAGGCATCTGCCATAGCAGAACCCTCCTATTCATAGAAGGTAGATCCTGGATTCAACCTACTGTGCTAGCTAATGAGAAGTAACAACCCTATGGGCAGACTCAGTGTCTAACGGTAAGTTAAAGAAGTTATAACTTCGTGCATACCTTACCCTGTAGAATTTGTTCTATTGTTCTTATAGGCATCCCTACCATTATTACAAAATTCAACAGATGCGGAGACCAGGCAAAAGTAGGAGTGCATGTTTAATCTTAGTTTGGCAATTTTCAGTCCAATCCTGTACATGTCTACTCAGATGTAAGGCCCATTGAATTCAACGGGCCTTACTCCCAGATTGCAACCTTCATCTCCCCCCCCTTTCCAACACTGTCTGACTTTGTTAGCCAGTGATGCCCACAATTTAAGAATATACAGTTTTATCAGTCTTATTTTGATTTTAGGCTTTTAAAGTAGAACACACATCTAAACAGGAAAAAGATGAAATCATTACAGTTCAATGTCTACAAAAACTGATATTTTGATAACATGTTATTTAGAAGTATCAGTCTTGTTAAAGTCCCCTGATCTGGTTGTGTAACTATGTTCAGAGATACATAACAAAATGTAGAGGAATGTTTTATAAGATGCCACAGTGCCTACAGAACTTATTCATCTCTGGTATGTATGAGTCACAGTATTATAGCTAGGGGTAAAACAGTTCAATCAGTCTTCATTAGGCTTCTGCCACTTCATATAACGAGAAACAACAATGAGTTTTTTAACCCAGACCTTGTTGAGCAGCGTGTCAAGCAATCAGAGGTGTACACAATATACCATGACTCAATCCCATGCAATCTGGAATAATTTTAAAAAGAAAAGTCAGATATGCAGCCAATCACCTTCATTTTTCTCACATTTGTTTAAAGGAGGATATAGAATGTTTAAATGGGAAACAAATTTCCACTCTACAGGTTGGTGATGCAACTGTACATCCACATATCATCCACAACTCTAGCCTTTTGGGTAGCTGCTGGTATATCACAGTGTCAATTTTCACTATATCAAGGTCTTTTATGGCAAGAACTGCAAAATGTAAATGGCACAAGTAAATTTTGAACACTGAAATGGATCCAAGCTACTGTTCCCCCACTAAGGAGTTACTTCTTAAATGAGAAGTAACTTCTCTGATTCACATGCTATGTTTTAGCCACATTATATATTAAATATTAAATTGTACTCAATACACACAATCACAGTACACCAAAGGATTTTAGTTTACTGGGCACAATCCTACGCATATTTAGACAGAAAAAGGCCTACAATTCCCTGAAATGCTGGGAACTGTAGGACTTTCTTCTGTCTAAACATTGCACAGGATTGTACCCAGAAATGCAAATCTGAACCTATACACATAGGGTTGGATCCAAATGTAGTCATACTTAACAGTAGACTCGCTGAAATAACTCTGGATCTAAGTTAATGAGTCAAGGTAGGCCTGCATATTCTCCCCAGAGTATCCACTTATTTCACGGTAAATAACCATCCAGACTATTCATTTTAAAAACACCACACAATGCATACCCCTTTACCACTGTAAATTTCAGCATTCCATAAAGACTGACCCCCCACAAAAATACAGCCCTTTTAAAAGAAGACTCCTGCACGTTCATTAAACTTTATTTACTGGGATGCTGTTTTGTTATCAATACTTCCACACATATATCTTGTTTTTCATGTTGCTAACCTTTTGACAGTGGTGTTTTGAAATAAAATATTTTCAAGTACTATTTTACAAACATACAGGTCTATTTAATGCAAAAACAGAAAAGTTAAAATGTACCTGTTACATTTTTAGGCTTCTAGGTGGCTACCACCTTGGTACTGACCACCTTAATGAACTTTAAGGGCAGATACAATGTTGTCTCACTTAAGAAGAAAAGTTATTCTCAGGTGCCTAAAAAAACCCTTTATTTTATATTTGGGCCTAATAAAACATTTTTATAGGCAGCTGAGAATATATTATCTTCTTTTGGGGGATAAATCAGTGCCTTCCCCTCTTGCTGTTTCCTCACTTGTCACTGCACTGGTTAAATAATCAATTGCTCTGCTAGGATTATGGGAATGCAGCTATAACCTACATCCACTTCTCATGCTTAAAGTGTACTTTGAATCTATAAACATGTTCCAGCACTCTGCCCAAGAGCGCAAAAGACAAATACTCAGATTGGGTTTTAAAAATCAACTCATACTACCAATGGAGTGTGTTAATTAGTAAAGAATGTATAACTGAACGTTCTGCAAACAGAAATTTACCAGGGAGAAGGGTCCTTAACTCTTTCTCCTGGTGAGCACATGTTTTATGTACAATGGGTCCCATATTCAACAAGTTTAATTTTTTTAAAGACCTCTCAGGTAACTGGACCAGGAAAGATCTCTTCCCAAGATCCTGGAAAGCTCTTATCAGTTAGAGTAGATCCATATTGAGCTAGATAGACTGATGGTCTAATTATGTATAAGACAGGGTCAAACTAAGTGTTCTGTTAATCATGTATTGTTTAGCTGTGTGTTATATGTTTCCTTACACTGGTGTCAGCATGCACGGCCCCGAATGGGACCATGGCTATCTGGGATGGAGTGGGGGTGGCCAAACCTCCCCTGTTTTTTTCTTGAAATTCTACCCCCAAAAGAAAAGAAGTCTCTATTTGAGTCAATGGAAACTTTTTTTTTCTTTTGTAACCACCCCCTGCAAGGGCAGGTGGGATTTTTGGGGAGGTATAACCTCACCTCCCAGATCACCATAGTTTCAATCTGAATCGGGGCACCCATGCTTACATCACCGTAAGAAAACTTATAACACACAGCTAAACTATCCATGAATACCATGTTAAGTTTGGCCCACAGTTTCATTTATTCATATTTCATATGAATGACATCCCAAATCTCACAGATGGTAATGCTTACTCTTACGGGGTCAGCATTAGCTTTGGTACATACAATGACTTGGTGTATCTGGCAAGAGGCATGGAGCCATGTGGCCTTCAGGTTTGTGCTTTCCTCAGAAGAGCCTGCCAGAAGTGTGGTCCAGCACTATTGGCAGCTTTAGTGGTAAAAGCTGGTGTAGCATCAACAATAACTGATGCTAGCAACTAGTCCCACTGATGGCAAATGGGGCCTTCCATTAGGTCAGGACCCTGTTACCTACTGCTATGAACTGCTCTAAGTGGCACAATATCCACACCATATCCACAAGGAAGCAAACCAAAATAGACATCAGGGCAAGGTGAAGAGATCTTATTCCCACTGCAATTAGAGACTGGGTATGGCCAAAGCTGTACTTCAAATCCCCTTCATGTCACACTCTGATCCTGGAGTATATGTAGCAATGTACTTTAAAGCCTATATAGAAGGCAAATCCTATAAACAAAAGGGTGAAGGAACTAGACATGCACAACTTAAAGAAGGTGATTAGGGTGATGATGGCTAGTAATACTACAGTTTTCAAGTGCTTAAAAGGGTTTTGGGAGGAAGGGGAACCATTGTTCATTCCACCCATAATTTCCTACAACAGTGAGGTAGATTAATGTTAATTATTAGAAGAAGCAACCTCTTAGTTCAGTTCTATTACCAAGTGAGGTTGTAGAGTCTCTTCCTTTAAAAGTGCTCAAAAATGTTGGACAGGCACTAGTGACCCTGGCTTAGGGCAGAGAATAGATTATGTGATTGATGCCTCACAACCAAATATGAAGAACATAAAAATTCTCTTCCACTCTAATAGTATCATATCAGTTCTGCAAAAATAAATTAAACTTAAGTATCTACACAACAAGACCTCATACAATAATGGCAACTATTTCTTTTGTTTGGTGTCTTCAAGGCTGCACTTCTACAGGAAGTGCTGAAATGTTGTAGATGCACGACTGATGAGCTTTATGAGATTCTTGTAATTTATATGTCAGCAACATTTGCTGGTCTCTAAACCTCCCCAAATAGCAGTTCTGCTCATGAATAATAACTGGAGATTCTTGAACTATTCATTACCAAGCTCACTACTGGGAACCATTGATGGAAATGAACATGCAGAATTTGGAAGGTATAAGTAGATGGAAGTAATTATTCTTGCAGGTTGCCTACTATTCAACATCCACCCCCTTAGCTCGTTCCAACCATTAAGTATGTTGAATGGGCCTAACTCAGACTTTTTGACCCATTTATTATTCACTTTTTTCCTAAAAAAACATGTAGTGATTAATAAATGGGTTAAAATAGTCCAAACTTAAAGAAGCTGCTTGAATTATGTTTTGTACATAAAACACCCAGGAAATCCAAGCAACTCTGCTGTTTTGAGCTGGGTAAGTTAGAACAATGGTAAGAATGTAGATGTAGGAAAGTGCTGAATGCATTTATAATCCATTTTAGAAGATTTAAAATCCAAGTTGAAGAGTCCTTGTTGTCCCTATTTTACATGTGCAAATTATTACAGAAGGAACTCCACTACAGAACAGCCTCCGTCATATCACACTGTACTTTCTTAAGCAATATACCTGGAGTCATTCTTGTGTAAGTCATACTCTTCTTAAAGGCTGCGTTTTCCCATGCTGGATCTTAGCATTAATATGCCTTCCACAGAATCTCCAGGACAGTCAATCATTCTTTGCCAGAGAAGTTGCTCTTCCCCTTGAGAATCCATCCAGTCAACTTCTTTGCCATTGCTTAAGCCTAGAAATTACAAAACATGGTGAAGATCAGCATATTTATTGCAATCAGAATAAGATACTGATTAAAAAATATCTACCAAATATATTCTGTCCTATAGTATTTGAAACCTACATTTTCCTTCTAGTTAGGAAAAAAGAAACACAGTAATCTATTAAAGATTGCACATAGGTTAAACTATAAAAGAAAAAAGGGCCAAAAATCAAAACTAATTTATTTTTAGTTTAGATATTAAAGTGCAACAGGTGATTTTAAGGATGGTGATTTTAAGTCTCTCATTTGCACTTTTGGATTAATGGTAAAAACAACATATCTACATTTACAACATCTACTGTATCAGATTGAGGGCTTCATTTAAAAGTAGACTGTGATTTTCTGTTTGCCTCCATGTTCAACAGTGACAAAATGTGAAGTACTTAACTAGAAATAACATTTTGTCTCAAGTGCCAACTATCCTTGGAAATAGCTGGCATTTAAAAGAAAATCGCCTTTGGCCTGAATTCTTGCAAGGGTGGTGTGATAAAAAAATAAAGTCCCTTCGGTTTAGAAACTGCCTGAAAGCCAAATCTAAAAAATCATATTTGACTTTACATATCTATGAAGGATATGCTACCGGCACTCACACATTCCTCTTTCACACATTATATCAGAAGTGTGAAGAAGCACATCAAGATGAACAATTCCTCTTCTCCTGCTTCCTCGTAACATGTAAATTCATCCTTTGTCTCAATATTAGAGTAAGGACAGGTTGCTTGTCTGTAACTGTGGTTCTTCGAGTGGCCATCTGTGCATTCACACATATGGGCTCTGCCCCTGCGCGGGCCCCTCGATCGGGATTTTTTTTCTTTCTATAGCTGAGGTGTTTGGGTGGGAACCCCTCCTCCATACCGAACTGGGCATGCTCCATGGGTTCCCGCCCAGCCCTCAGTTCCTTGAGTCCGACATTGTGGCTCAAGACCGAAGGTGAGTAGTTGGTAGAAATAATAGTCAATGCAATAATATATGCCATAAGTAAAATCAGTTATGTAACTCACAAATGTATTGTGACCAGCGATATTTCTCAGAGCCGTAAACACAAAAGTCTCCTCAAAATAAAGATTGATATATTTAACTTATACATCCATTGTAGAATTTATTATTTATGTTAAATAAGATGAGAGTTCCACCCTGAACTCCGTAGTGAGGTCAGAGGGCAGGTTGCGTGAATGCACAGGTGACCACTCGAAGAACCACAGTTACAGGCAAGCAACCTGTCCTTCTTCTTCGTGGTCTCTGTGCATCACACATATGGGCAATTAGCGAGCTAACTTACCGGAGGTGGGAAGTAGAGATGATAACACCGACCTTCCAAAATTAGCATCCGCTCTGGATCGAACGTCGATGTAGTAGTGTCTCAGGAAGGTAGACAGTGTTGACCAAGTTGCTGCCTTACAGAGGTCTGGGATAGATATCCCTTGTGAAAAGGCAGTTGAGGTGGCCACGGCTCTGGTGGAGTGAGCTTTGAGTGGCCTAAAATCAAATTATTGAGCTCGTAAGCCAACGTAATTGTCCTGGTTATCCTAACTGCCAGACGCTTGGTGGAAACAGGGTTGCCCTTCCTCTGGCCCGCATAGCAGACAAATAGTCTTTGCGATTGCCGGAATGATTGCATTCTATGGACATAAAATGCTAGAGTTCTAACATCCAACATATGGAGGGTCCTTTCCAGATCTGTTGTAGGGGATGGAAAGAATGTTCGGAGGACAATAGCCTGTCCCAGGTGAAACGCCGAAATGTCCTTAGGAAGAAAGTCAGCATCAGGGCGAAGGATATCTTTATCCTTGTGAAAGGATAGGCATGATGCATCAGTACGGAGTGCACCTAGCCATTTACTCTTCGAGCCGAAGTAATGGCAACTAGAAACGGCACCTTAAAAGAGAGTAGACTGAGGTCTATTGTTGTGACCGGCTCCAAGGGCTTGAAACATAAGGCCTTAAGAACAACTGAGAGACTCCATGCTGGTACTGGAGGTTTCACAGGAGGAGCCAAGTTGTGTAGTCCTTTTAGAAATCTCTTACAAACTGGATGTGAGAAAACAGTAAAACCATCAACTAACGGGAGAAAAGATGAAACAGCATATAAATACACTCGTAAGGATGTTAACTTCACCTTTCCGAACTGAGAGTGTAAAAACAACAAAACTTGGGGAATGGTTGCTGAGAGAGGTTGAAACCTGTTAACAGGAACAAAGGTAGAGAAAACCTTCCATTTGTGTCCATATAACCAATGAGTTGCAGGTTTTCTAGACACCTGCATCACTCGATGCAGGGAAGGAGGAAAGTCTAGGTTGAGGTATTGTTGATTTCCTAAGCTGTTAAACACAGTGTGCATAGGTCTGGGTGGCGTACTTTGCCCTGGCACTGAGTCAATAGGTCTGGTAGGGGCGGGAGTCGGTAATAACGGTGGTGCGCTAGACGCAGAAGGGTCGCGAACCAAGCCTGGCGCAACCACCATGGAGCGATGAGGATGCACTGAGTGTTGTCATAGGCAATCTTCGCCAGGACTCTGGGGATCAGTGGGAATGGGGGGGAACAGGTAAAAGTATTCCCCTGTCCAGGTGATGAGAAATGCATCACCTTGCGAATTGCATCCCAGATTGCCCGACTGAAGTAGATGGAGTGACCACATTGTGTTGTGTGGTGAATAGGTCCACAGTGGGGTACCCCCAGCGGCGGAACAAAGTCTTGAGAGTTCCCCGGTGTAATTCTCACTCGTGACACATTAACATTGTCCTGCTGAGGGAATCTGCAAGGGCAGTGTCAAGTCCCAATAGATGGATTGCGGAGATGTGGATGTTCCGCTTGCAGCACCATTCTATGATGTCGAGAGTGAGTTGCAGAAGCAGCAGCGATCGAGTCCCCCCTTGTTTGTTTAAGTAAACGACAACTGTGGTGTTGTCGGAAGTCACCTGGATAGGTTGATTTAACAAGTGCGTCTTGAAGGCGCGTAGCGCTTTTTGGACAGCTCGGAGCTGTAGGACATTGATATGGTCCATCTTTTCTGATGTGGACCAGACACCTTGGACTTTGAGGTCGAGGCAGTGAGCGCCCTATCCGTACAGTGAAGCGTCCATTGTGATGACAACGGATGGTTTGGGCTGTTGGAACTCTATGCCCTGGGTAAGGTTGGGGAGGGTGATCCACCAGCGAAGGGAGTTCCAAACTGTGGTTGGTACTTGCAGTATGGTTTTCCTTGCATTTCCTCGAAGATCGAAGGTCTGGAGGAACCATTGTTGAAGTATCCTCATACGGAACCTGGTGTATCGCACTACGGCCGTAGTTGATGCCATGAGCCCTAGTAGGCGGAGGATGGAGAATGCTGCCATCGACTGTTGATGTAGAGTTGTCGATGCTAGGGATATCAACTTTTCGCAGCGATCAAGAGGTAGGAATGCTCATCCTGTGGTGGAGTTGATGTGGGCACCGATAAAGTGGATTGAGGTGATTGGTAGAAGAATAGACTTCTCCAGATTTATGCATAGGCTGAGATGTTGGAGTTAGGGATGTGCATGCCCAAAAATATTGTATTTTATCATTATTGGAATTTCGGACCAAAAAAATTATCGTCTCCGATAATATTGTAAGTTAATCATATCGTCTTCATGATAATTATTGGAAATCCGATATTTAATTTGCAGCTCCATTGTGTCCTATAGAGCTGGATTTTAAAGAAAAAAATGCCTATAACTTCTGTATTTTCAGTTAAAGGCTTGAAACTTGGTTACAATGCTTATGGGGTATGCCTAAGAATGTGTATGAAATTTGAGATCGATCCCTCCAACCTTCGATTTTATATGAATTTATTAAAGGACGTTTAAGTTCTGACAGGTCAAAAGTTGCACAATCTTTCAAAAATTCATATAAAATACAGGGGTGGAGGGATTGATCTGAAATTTGGCACATATGTGTAGCAACACGTGCTAGACATGTGTATGAAATTTGAGAACAATCCCTCCAACCCTCGATTTTATATGAATTTATTAAAGATCCTGCAACTTTTTGACAGGTCTGAATGAACGCACGTGGCGAGTTGTCATTCTGACCTGTCAGAACTTAAATGATCTTTAATAAATTCATATATAATCGAGGGTTGGAGGGATTGATCTCAAATTTCATACACATACTCAGGCATACCCCATAAGCACTGTGACCAAGATTCAAGCCTCTAACTTTTAAAATACAGAAGTTATAGGTTTATTTATATGGCAGTCCGATAATCCGATATAATCAGGCTGAAAATTATCGGATTGGATATTTATCGGAGGTTTTCCTATCGTATCGTTATTGTTAATCAGATGTCCAATAATGACCTCATCTTATCATTATCGGATATTTTAACTATACGATACACATCCCTAGTTGGGATGTGTCCAATGTCATTGCGACAGAATGCGACAGTTCTTCCTTCGATTGGGCTACTAGCATCAATCATCCACGTAAGGGAAAACAGTGACACCAGAGAGTCGATGGGCACACACAACTGCCATGGACTTTGAGAAAACCCTCGGTGCCGTGGCCAGGCTGAACGGGAGGACTCGATATTGGTAAATATTGTCAGCAATGATGAACTGTAAGTATTTTCTGTGATCTGTTGCGATGGTGATATGGAAGTATGCGTCTTTGAGGTTGTCTGATGCAAACCAATTTCCCTTTTTCAGGAATGGGAGGATGGACACGATAGAGGTCATTCGAAATTTCTTCGGAGTGAGGTAAGTATTCAGTATTCTCAAGTCCAGAATCAGTCTGACTCCTCCGTCTGCCTTCGGTACCGTGAAGTACCTGGAGTAGAAGCCCTTGCAGAGCAGACATAGCAGGACATGTTCTATGGCTTCCTTGTGCAAGAGAGTGTTGACTTCTTGCTATAAGGGGAGAGATGAGGAAGTCAGCTCCATGGTACCGAGCGGAGGGAGAGAGTCAAACTCGATGCGATGGCCCTTCTGGATTATGGAGAAGACCTATTTGTCTGTGGTTATCTGAGTCCAGCTGTGGTAAATGAGTAGCTGGGTATGTCTGAAGGTTGGACGTCAAGGTCTGGCATTTCGGAGAACAGTGTGGAAATCAAAGACATCGCTTCCCTTGTCCTTCAGCCCTACGAAAAGGTGCTCGGGGTCGAGGAGGTTGGTATTGTTTCCTCTGAAAACCCTGGCGTTGTTGTCCACTGGCTTGATGTTGCTGTGGATATTGCTAACGTGGCTGATATGACGGGGGAAGAGCTGGTTGATATCTGGACCACCGGCGATGCCTGGTTTGGGTAGGCTGAGTGAACCCCATTCTTTTCACTGCCATGCATGCCTTATGTACTGCATCAAGCGCATCATCTGTTTTAGAGTTAAAGAGTCCAAGGCCATCGAAGTCTAAATTCTCTATTCTATCCCGTGCTTCTAGGGTCAGCCCTGCAGAGTGTAGCCAGGCATGACGTCGAAGAGCGACGGCACCGACCATTGCCTTGGAGCCGCAGTCGACCAAACGGCGAGAAGTATGTATTTGTTGTCTAGACAACTTCAAGGCTTCCTGCTGAAAAAGGGAGGCTAACTTTTTCTTGACTTCTGGTAGGTGATCAAAGAGACGACCAACCTTGTCCCAGAGGAGTAGCTAGCACCCCGACATGGCAGCTTGATAGTTGGAAACTTTAATTGCCAATGCCGAAGAAGAAATTCATCTCCCAAACATGTCGAGACGCCTGCCTTCTTTATCTACAGGAGCACTGTGTTGGCAATGTGACTTACCCTGAGCTGCCTCAACTACAACCGAATTGGGAGGCAGGTGCTGGAAAAGAAATCCGACATCTGGCTGTTGGATTTTATATAAGCCCTCCAGTCTCTTGGATGTCGGAGGCATGGAGGACGGGGTCTTCCATGATTGCTTGACTGTCTCCAATAAGGCCGGTAAAATTGGGATTGCTACCAGTCGTGAGATTTCAGCAGCAACAGCGTCATAGACTAGATCTTGTGTGGTAGGTGTTTCTTGTTCCACCGTAAGACCCAAAGCTTGTGCCATTCTGCAAATCTGATCAGAGAATTGTCCCTCCGATGGTGAGATTGCTCCTGGTGTGTTAAGATCTGCATCCGGTGATTGACTGATGGTTGGTCAGACAATGAAGAACAGGAATCAGACTGATAATCACCCTCGTCATCCGTTGCCCGGGGTACCAAGGCCAAAGCTTCTTGTTGATGGCGAGAGCCCTCAGCATCGACAGGAGCCCTTTGGTAATCGACAACTGTCCTCGTTAGAGGACCCAGGGATTTGAGACCTGATATCAACGGCAACGGACAAGAGGTTGAGGGTACAGGAGAACGTACCGTATCATAAGGGGCTGCCATGGGCGAATCCACAGATTGCAAAGCCTTACTCCAAAGGATCTCTTTAAGTCTATCGGCCCTGTGCCTTCTAGTCTGTTTAGAAAAACCCTGGCAATGGCGCAGGCTTCAACGATATGGTCTTCCCCTAAGCAGAGGAGGCATAAAGAATGGCTGTCTGAAGGCGGGAGTTTGCTCCCACAACTGGTACACTTACGAAATGGAGCCTTTAAGGCCATCCGTTTGTCGTTATTGAAGAAAGAAAGAAGAAAATTGAAAACGCCTCAAAGTTCTCTTCAGGAACAAGCCTGACGAGGTGTTGCCACAATGACAGACGAAGGAGAATGTATGGGGAGGAGTTCCTGCCCAAACGCCTCAGCTATAAAAAAAAAAAATCCCGATCGAGGGGCCCGCGCAGGTGCAGCGCCCATATGTGTGATGCACAGAGACCACGAAGAAGAACTAATGGAAACTACATGGGAACCTGATGTGTATAACAATAATAATAATAATAATAATAATAATAATTTATTTCTTACCCGCCTCTCCGTCTGGATCGAGGCGGGGAACAACAACATGATAAAATACATAAAACTGATTAAAACATGACACATATTATTAAAACTGCATAAAAATCCTAAAACATCCTAAAAGCATCCTTAAAACATTCTAAAATTCCACTGGATATGCCTGCCGGAAGAGAACAGTCTTTATGGCTTTCTTAAATTCTAAAAGACTGTTAAGTTGACAAGCCTCCTCCGGCAGGTCATTCCACAGTCTGGGAGCGGCAGAAGAGAAGGTCCTCTGGGTAACGGTTGTCAGCCTAGTCTTGGCCGACTGCAGTAAGTTCTTCCCAGAGGACCTGAGCGTGCAGGGCAGATTGTACAGGAGAAGGCGATCCCGCAGGTAACCTGGACCCAAACCATGTAGGGCTTTAAAGGTAATAACCAACACTTTATACTTTGCCCTGAAACTAATTGGCAGCCAGTGGAGCGATTTTAAAGCTGGCGTAATATGGTCACCCCTAGATGTACCAGTGACCAACCTGGCTGCCATATTTTGAACTAGTTGAAGTTTCCGGACTAGGCACAAAGGTAGCCCTATGTACAGCGCATTGCAGAAGTCGAGCTTCGAAGTTACCAGCGCGTGCACCACCATCTTTAGGTCTTCCAACTCTAGGAAGGGGCGCAGCTGGCGTATCAGCCGAAGCTGATAGTAGGCACTCCTGGCCGTCACATCTATCTGGGCTGTCATTTGGAGCGACGGATCCAGGAGCACCCCCAAGCTGCGAACATAGTCTTTCAGGGGGAGTGTAACCCCATCCAGAACCAGTTGACACACCTCCAAACCCAGGTTGCAGCCTTTGACAGCAAGCACCTCCGTCTTGTCTGGATTCAGCTTCAGTTTGTTTTTCCTCATCCAGCCCATTACCGCCTCCAAGCATTCATTCAGAGGAGACACACTATCCTTAGCTGGCGCTGTTATCGAAGGCATAGAGAAATATATTTGGGTGTCATCAGCGTATTGATAGCACCCCGCCCCATGCCTCCGGATGATCTCTCCCAACGGTTTCATATAAATATTAAACAGCATTGGGGAAAGGATGGCACCTTGTGGTACGCCACACAGCAGCTCCTTCTTTGCAGAGCAGCTATCCCCAAGCATCACCATCTGGAACCTGCCCGAGAGGTAGGACCGGAACCACTGAAGCACAGTGCCCCTGATTCCCAATCCCCTCAGGCGTTCCAGAAGGATACCATGGTCGATGGTATCGAAAGCCGCTGAGAGGTCCAGAAGTACCAACAGGGACACACTCCCCCTGTCAATACTAAGGCGTAGATCATCCACTAAGGCGACCATAGCAGTCTCAACTCCGTATCCCGCCCTGAAGCCAGTTTGAAATGGGTCTAGAAAATCAGTGTCATCCAAGACTACTTGAAGGCAACCGCTCTCTCGATCACCTTGCCCAAGAATGGAAGGTTTGATACCGGTCTGTAGTTATTAAAGTCCAGGGGATCCAGGGAGGGCTTCTCATGCATATTGGCAGTGTATATCTATTGTATCAGTTCCAGTCCCTGGTAGCTCAGAGGGCAATTTTCCAAGTAGGCTTCAGATTTATTTATTGTATTTATTATTTTAACCTACCTTTTAGGGCAAGCTGTCATAAAGTAGTTTACAATAAAAACGTTAAAAGCAAAAAATGGAATAAAGTAACAGCATGTAATAAAACAACACCAAATAAAATAAAAAGCTTGGAGGAAGAAGTTTGTAGGGTTGGTTTAAAGGCTAAAAGGGAAGGAGCCAAGTAGTGTTCTTGGGAGAGGGACTTAATGCTCCCATCCAACAGAAAATTGACTAGTTCTAGAAATGAGAAGTCCAGCATTCTTTTCATTTCACAGTGCCCTTTTGACTTCTGTCCAACAGTTTTCCACCCACCAAGGAGATGCAAGAGACAACTGTATCTAGTCAAATTTCTACTCTTACCAGTTCCAGTACTCAGGCGAATGCCTCCCAAGAAGATATTGCTGGCAAGGGACTCTTTGTCCCAGACAGTGAGTTCTACACAGACATTGTGAATATCTCTAGGATTCAAGCCACTGAAAGTGAAGGTATGGTTCCAGTGGGGATTCACACTTTTTTTTATTACATGGGTTTTGTGTTTGGATGCTTTGTTGCTGTCAGGAAGCAGATACCTAAAAGAGGAGGAAGAAAACAAGAGGTTAATATGGGTTTGTTATGAATGTCACAGTAATTGTAACTGAGAAGAGAAAACTAATAAAATCTAATGAGACAAGATAAGAAAATATGATAGCACAACTTATTGACAAGAAACTGCTGAGCAGGCCAAAAATGAAGCATTGCATTTGTAGAGGAAAACAAATCATGAAATCACAGGTATCATTATTTTAACAGATCACTGATAAAGATTTTTTCACTGTAAGGATCCATTCTGTGGTTCACATCTGGTACAGATGGATGTGCACATGATGTGGTCCATACATATTTTTGTACAGTATGTATGTATTTTGTGCAAATAGAAGAATGTCTTAAGTGACACATTTGTTTATAATATACAAATACACAATACAGAATTATGCTCCTCAAGTTTGCAAAACCCTAATATCATAACCATTATATACACAAATTCCAGTTTCCTAGTAAGAACCCATTAAGTGTTCTTCTATATATGCACTCAGGAGTCTGGGGTAAATATCAGCCCCTCTGATGCTAGCAAGACTTACTGTTAAATGGTTGTTCCCCTTTAAGTTATAAAGCAATGGAAGCTATAAAAAGCAACAAGGCATCCTTTAAAAGGGGAAAGGAGGTTTTACCCATATCAGAATAAAAAAGAAGCAGAAACTCGTGTTAGTTAATAATAAGGCGCATGTGAAAAAAGAATCTGAAGAGGTAAAACACTAAAGACAAACAACTTTTTTAAAAACTTGAAACATATCAGAAGTAGGAAACTAGCCAGTGAGACAGTCACACTATTATTGAAGAAGGATAGGGAGATTGCAGAGAAGCTGAATTAATTCTTTACATTAATTATCACTGCAGAAGACATTGGACAGATACCCCTCTCTCAATCACTTTGTTCAAGGAGGCTTTCTGAAGAACTAAGCTAGCAGAGGTGATGGGAGATTCAAGTTCTAGGGTTTACTTGATAGATTACAAATTTAAAAGTCACTGAATCCATATGCATATATGCAAGTTCTGAAAGAACTTTAAATGTGAAATTTCTGATCGACTTGTCACTAAAATCAGAACAGCAAGGGATTGGAAAGAAGCCAATATAACCCCAGAGAATAAAAACATTTGCTTCAGTAATGCATTAAAGAACAGGAAGCAGAATGGAAGAGTAAAATTTAACACAATGAAGAAAAGCAAGCATGCATTCCCCAAGGACCTCTTTATTTAGTTTATTCATCAATTTGCTCGACTAGGGGTTAGCAGCAAGATATCCAACCTTGTGGATTGACACTCCATTATCCAGGATGGTGAAAAACAAGCAATCCACAAAGAGCTTCAAATAGATATTTTCAAACTAAGCGAATGGGCAACAAAATGGCAAATGATGTTTAATGTGTGGAAGTGTAAAATGATCCATGTTGGGGGTGGGGAATAGTAACTTCATATGTACATACTATACAGATGGAGTTTGCACTGGCAACAACTAATCAGAAAAGGATCTTGTGGCTAAGGTGGACACCTCAAGGGGAAAAAAATCATGAACTCAAGGGTGCAGTAGTAGTTAAAAATCCAAATCCCATGCTAGTGATGACTAAACAATGGATAGAAAATAAAACCAACAGTCATGTAAATGCCTTTATATAACCAATGAATGGTGTGGCAACATTTGGAATCCTGTGTACAGTTCTGGTTTCCCCATCACAAAAAAGACGTGCCCTGAGAATTGGAAAAGCTGACGAAAAGGATGACTAAAACGATGATGATGATGATTTGGATTTATATACCGCCCAATAGCTGAAGCTCTCCGGGCGGCTTACAAAGAACATTAAAAACCGATATACAAAATTTAAAAAGCATAAAAAGCATAAAAAGCATAAAAACAGATTACAAATACAATATCCATTTAAAACAACTATTCTGGGTCAAAAGAAAACAAAACACAAACCCCCCCACAATCAGTCTGGAACCTCTTCCCTACAAGGAAAGGCTAAAATATTTGGGGCTATTTACTTTCTAAAAAAGAGACAACAGAAGAGTGGGAAAACATGAAAGCTTTATAAAATCATGTTTGGTGATTTTTACTTATTTTTACACTGAGCTATGAATGTGGTAGACCATGAACTGTGCCCTTGTGCCATCAACAGCAATTGCAAGCATTATATTAGACTGACATGGTTCAGAGAGCCGGTCACAGTGATGTGTTCCCGGCAACTATCTCACCCACCACAATAAAACAAAAATATATCATTGGAAAAGATATGGCCATATAAATTATTATACATCAAAAACATCCCACATGATATGGCATGCCAAGCAGAAGACATGGGAGAAATTACCCTTTCACAAATGTGTCAGAAGTGCCTCCTGACTTCACAGCCATTAAATTTTTGGCTTCCTTGATGACAACTTCTAATATGCCTCCTGGTGGTAATTGTGAGTTCACCTTCTTTCCTTTCTTAGAGCTCTTCTTTCCTTTAATAAAAATAAACCAAGGTGGAAAATCTTTACCTACTTCAAGAATCTTTTAAATAACATCCTGCCATCCCAGACTAGAAAACCATATACACACATAAACATGTGTCACACAAATTAGCAACATACTTCCCCAGAACAGGAAATGGCCTATATACCATGCTCCCTTCATCACTTATCTAAAATGATTTCCTCTACCCAAATAATCTGTTCCTCAGCGTTAGCCTCTCCCTTACACCAAAACAAATCTTTATCTATTCCTCCATCTCTTTCAAGGTCATTAACACAATACAGCTCACTATAAAAAAAGATCTATGCACCCAAACACACTCAGATAAATATGATGTAGTTTACTAAATAAAGGGGAATGGCTTGAGATGCAGTTGCCAAGTAGCTAGATTTAGCTTCTACTAAAAGAAATTAGCAGCTGTCATAAACAAAGTAAATCGCTGAACAAGTGCAATGGCTCAAATACATAATTTTTAAAACTGTATTTGATCTATCCTCATTTTCAATAAAGGATTGGACAAGGACCATGAAAGGGACATCAGAAGCTCTCTATATGGACAAAACCACACAGTAATTTGTACCTCAGTTAATGGGGTACAAAAGCTTTATGTGATGATTGGGGGAGAGACAAATTCGAACAAAACCAGTAAGGGATCACAGGATGTATTACGGATTGCACTCCTTCTTTGCATGAATAGCAGGAACAGTCCATGCACAAAACTGGATGCATTTTACATACTTTACAGAAAGGGTGACTGCTTTCCTATTTTCTAAAGATATTATTAGCATGTTTCTCTAGTATTCTGAATGCAATCAAAATATCAAGATTCCTCAGCCAGCAACAGCAAAATTAGATTGTAACAAAAAGTGGTGTAACAACCAACAATCAGGTAAGATTCATTTAGGAAAACTACCTGCTCCCAAAATGTGTATTGCTTGGGCCTTAGTACCACAGAAAAATAAAACCATCTGTGGTTTGAAATTCCTGTAGAGAATGGTAACAAACTGAATACAAAGCAATTCCAATCTTCCACAGCCTTGCAATTTTATGCCTTATGTTTGCCCAAAAGATTGCCATCAAGTGCTTATCCCATCAATGCTTATTTTACCTTGAATCTCTCCTAGCGGAAGTGTTAGGTTCCTCTCAGGGGGGATGTACCGTAAGACAACGATCAACTCTCCTTTGTACTGGAGGCCAGTATCGGCTACAACCTCCATCTAAAAGGATGAAGCAAAACAGAAGAAAGTCTTTCCCCTCCACTTTTTAAAATGTGTAAGAAAAACCATTCAGATTGTATTACAAATGTTTCGTAGGTCAGAGATTTGTTGCACATGTCCATGCTTTAAAGTGCCTACATAATATGGGCAGAGCAATCCAAGAGAGGAAGGAGAATTTGTGACGACTGAACCGCCATTTCCTATGCCCCACGAGACTCGTGCCACAAGGGTGGAAGTTGGGGAACATTTCTTTGGCGTTTTACAGCCATTTTTTTAAAAAAACAATCCCTCCCATTTCTCCCAGCAGAAGAGAAATAAACTATGCCAGCTCCACAGTGACATAGATTTTCCCGTGTTCCAAGGGTGTGTCAGGGAAACAGAAGGGTTTTGGATCCTGCAGAACCAAAGCCTCCCTAAATCTACCCCAGCATACCCCGGTAACACTACATTTTGCCCTCTCAGCAGAGTTCTGATAGTGGAGGATCAAAGTCAGCAGCCCTTCCAACAATTATATGGAAGAGGATTCCCAGGTTGACCTCTTCTGCAGGCTCTCGCAGTGACCATAGAAGTGCTTCCTTATGCTTTTTAAAAATTACTCAGATCACTGCCGATGCACATTTTGGGTTTTTCTCCACTGTCTGCTACTGCCATTTCAACATGGCAAGAAGGGATGTTATGTCAGTTTATAACTTGAAGAAAAACAGGAGAATAGCACAGGTAAGTCTCCACATCTTGATATCTGTGTAATTGATAGCAGGGCTCAATGGAAGTCTGGGTCCCCTACTATTGAAGTTACAGACTTTGAACAGACATATCACATTCCACAATTTGTCCTTTACAGTTCAGATTTGCCCAACCTTAGCCATGTGTAAATGCATTGCCTCAGTGAATTTGTTTATTTATGGGGAGAGTTTACAGCTATGCTTTGGATCTAATGATATTTAGGAAGTCTGCACAGAGAATAAATGATGACCTGCGTTGTCACCAAGTCTTTCAACTGGTTTCAGTGGCCAAAATTCTTTAAAAACTTAACTGCACCAAATTACAAAACTAATTATGAAATTTGAGAACATTTTTTTCACATGCTTTCTATTTCGTAAGCAAATGAGTTTGAGCTGTTCAACAAAAGTTAGATGTATGTGTCTTCTGGAAAACAAGGTTCGTTCTTTCCAGGAGACAGACTGCTTTTGCCAATGCAGGAAAATAAAATATCCTGACTGCAAATGTGTGGAATAGGAATGGTCCTTGCCTATTTGTCCTATGGGTGCATGGAAGGTAGAAGGAAAGGATTTCAGAGGTTGGGTTTCAAACAGAGCAAGGTTACACCTTCTGTAGCTAATCCCCTAGGATGCTGGGACAGGGACAAATGGATCTGGAAGAGCTTTAGAAGATGCTGGCTCATGATGCCTGGGAGTCATTTGATGATCAGTCTTTGGGGCTCCTGAACTGTCTTACTCTTGCAATAACTGCTTGTATTTTAAAACCAAAGGAATAGCCTTATTGGGTCAGATGTGATATTTTTTTCACACAAAGCAGCACAGAAAATGAGCCAACAGGAGAGAGATTTCTCTTCATTCCCGAAGCCTCTTGTGTATAAAATGTCGCTTTCCAATTAATAACTAAGTCCAAAATGCAATTAATAAAGAAATTCATTGATATATAAAATCTAAACATCTTGTTCAGTCAACAGTCCTGGAAATCAACTGGAAATCCTCACCTTGGGCTGAAGCATAAACCATTCATCTGCCTGATTTTCAAAGTTCCAGGAGTCCAAGAGTATCTCCACTTCTCCAAGAAAGCTGTTATGTCCAAATCTGTCATAATGCCAGACAGAAAGCTGCAGGGTCCGGGTCTCAAGCTGTGTATGGCTGATGACATACTATCAAGGGTCAAAAGAGCAAAAGTAACATGTTTATAAAGTAAGGCTTTTAAAGTCCTGGGGCTCTTAGAGTCTTTTATTCAGGAAAGTGCCAGCAGCTGATAGACAAGGCACAGAAGAAACTTTTTTTCCTGCGATCAGTTTAGACCAAATCAATAAATGAAGGTTGATATTAGAAAGCGATCTATAAAATGTGATTGCTCTCCCGAAAACCTTTTTGTTTTGTTTTTGCTGCTGCTGCTTGTTTGAATTATTTCCTTATCAAACAATAACCAACACAGAGGGAGCTTTGTTAAAACATCCCTGCCAACTTTTTTTAAATGCAGCGACCATTCACAACCTGGTGCCCTCCAGATGTTACAAACTTTAACTCCCATCAGTTCCAGCCAGCATGGCCAATGGTCAGGAATCTGGGAGTTGTAGTCCAAAACATTTGGAGGGAATCAAATTGGGCTGTAATATAACGATTGAAATAACTGGCCCCTCCTCGCCTTTGCCCACAATTTAAAACTAACAGATAATGAATTCTCCAGAAATCTAAACAACAATTTTATATTAAGGGCTATATTAAGGGCTTTGCCCATTAACTTCTGCAGTGGCTTTGCATTTTTAAGCTTTCTTCAGATCATGGAGCCTTGAAGTTTGTTTCTTCTTTAAAGAAAGGCTGAGGGTATCATAGAATTCCAAAAGACGCTGGTAGATTGTTTGGCTAGATTTTGCACAGTTATGATTATAACTGATGACAATCTAGCCAAATATGAACAGATTAAATCCCACAGATAGGAGTTCTCAATTACGTAACTCCTTCTGTTGAAATCTTACTGCCCAAAGTTGTTGGGTTGCTTTTAAAGGAAACAATGTTAGAATGCAGAGATCGGCAACTTGTGGCCTTCCTGATGTTTTGGTCTATAACTCCCATCAGCCTTAGCCAATGGTGAAGGCCTACAATGGGAGTTGTAGGCCAGTACATCTGGATGGCCCAAAACTGCCCACCCCTGATATAGTCAAAAGGTTCTAAAAATCTTGATATTGGGGAATTTAAGATTGCGATCAGGTTAAGATTTTCCCAGTATTGAACTTTCAATTACAAGAGAGTAGAAGGAAAATAAATGCATTTCTGTAAGCTACATGCAGAATTGCTAGGAAATGGAACTTCCGCTCTTAAGATTACAGTCCCGTTTATATGCTATCTTTTAGACTTAGTGTCAACCCAAAAAGCTATTGTAACTTTTAAAATGTATGTGTCAGGGGGAAGAGTAGGCTATTCAAAAGAAAGTGGAAAGAAAATAATTCCTTTTCTAAATCTATAGTCCACCCATCATCCTTCCAACAAAAGTCCTGTAACACAGATGACAATGGTTTTAACTCAAAAACACTTTCATTTTAAAAAAAGTATTCTTCATTGCTATTCAAGACATGTAACCTATCCGGTGGTCATAAAGGAAATAGGATGATTTTCAATGTGATATATGGCTCTGCCCCAATTCTCACCTTCAGTGTTTCATTGAATTCTGGATTTGTGCTATTGCTTTTGATTTTCGTCTTTCTTTTGCTTTGGCGAGACTTGTCTGGCAGGAGGTATGCTTTGACATAGCTGTTGATTAAGTAGTAAATCATTAACAGAATCCAGCAAATACTACCATACCAGACACACAGAAAGAGGAAACGCTTATGGCATGACTGTAATCTCAAACACAAACCAAGCCATTTGTGACGCAAGAAAAAAATACATAACTTTTCATAAAATTCAGTCTCTCATGTGTTATAATTTAGGCCTAATTCTCTCTGAGGTGCTTAGATGGGGACAGGAAGTATTGCTTCAGACTGCAAGTGACTGTTCACATGACTGAATGTTCTTCCATATTAATTTTTTTAAAATCTCTTTGCACAGAAAGTTAGCATGTAAAGAAGGGTTCTAGCTTAGCGTCCTCCCTGGCAGATCAATTTTCTATGACCACAGAAATAAAGTTGTATGGAGGAACATTCAACATCATCATCACACACACACACACACGCCACCGGCTCCCGCCCACCTGTAGTCTGCATGGCACATTCTATAAAACAGTGCTTCAAGGCTTACGCATCAACAAGAATCTACAAATATTGGCTTGGCTTTCTATCCCGCTTTTATTACTTCTCACCACCAATTCCTCGCTGGCCAAGTCCTCTGGCAAGTACAGAGGGCTTTGGGAGTGACAGGATTCTCTCTAATTTGTGATGGGGTATAGGAAAACAAACACAAAACGTAGGGAGACTTCTGTTGATTTTTGCCATCTTCAAATTTCAGTGCATTGAGAGAAATCCCCATTTCTCCCCATATCCCCTCCCCAGACTTGCCAGAGGGCTTGAGAGAGAGGGTGTGGCTCTTGAGCTCACTTACTCCACCCTCCCTTGGCCTCCTCTTTTGCATGCCAGGAGAATGGAAGCTTTTGCTTCCATTCTGAAACTAACCCCAGTTCCTGATGATGTATAAACCTATGAAACTTGTAATTTGGAAGTTGGACATTATGGAGAACTATGGTCAGTTTAAAGGTTTCTGATCTCTCCTTGTTGGTTTGAAAGGAGTGCAAGAAGGAAACGTGCAAGCACAAGGCTCACCATGGCTTGGTCACATAGTGTGAAGCTATAGTTTCCCATTTCATCAGAACCAGGCCAGAGTCTTCTCTCCTTTGCACTGGAATTTTGAGAATCGCCTGAAAGAGACTCCTGCCACTTCTTACATTTATTCTCTAGTCTGCAGCACAAGTGAGAGAAGACTTCACCTCTTTCCAAAGCCCTCTCTCCAAAGTCCAAGCAGCTGGGAGGGATCAAAGATTTCTCTTGCTTGCAATGAGTGTTGGGTAAGACAAAGAGAGAGGGAAAGACTCTGGCTCAATTCGGACAACACGTTAAGCAACTGAGGGGAAATAACCCACTGATGGTATGTTAAAGAGGTGGTGATCTACAGATGACACGCTGCAGCAGGCGCTGCAAAGAATTTTTAGCTACCCTGGTTGCTAATAGCATACTCGGTTCTGACTGACAGGTCGGCCACCATTTTCCCTGCATACCGAACTCCGTTAGTCCTCCAGCAGGTATCCCAGAACACATTGGGGCCGAAAACCATGGGCGCCACCATTGAAGGTGAAGCAGGACACGCCTCCCAAACCCCATTGGCTGTTGTAGGCAATGGGCGGAACTCAGCAGCCTCGGGCAAAGAGGCAGCTAGGAGGACTGCAGCACCAATACAACATTCGCACCCACGCCCCAGCCCCCAACCCCCCCACCTCCCTCCTAGAGCATCTCTGCACACACAGGAAAGAAGGCAAGAGTGGGGTGGCGTAGAAAGCTTTATTCAGCAGGGAGCTTAGACATGGGCAATAAGGCACATGGGCACCACTAAGCGAGGGCAAAGCCCACGGAAAGGACAGTTGCCCCCGGGAAGGGAGGAGGCGGCTGGAAGGCACAGCGGTGAAGAGAGGATGGCCGAGGCCACACCCCCGGGGAGCCAAGCACGGAACGTGCCAAGGGGATGTGGTGGAGAGGGGCAGCATGCCAGGGAGAGATGCCAGTCCACACGTGAAACTCCACAACTGATGCTCACAGGGGGTGGGGGTAGCGCAGCCAGATTCAGGCACTGATGCTTTCACGCACCCGGGACGCCTCCACATGGGCGCAACGCTCCCCAACGGGATTCTCGGGGCCCAGCAAAGGCTTGCTGTCCAGACGTGTTGGGCGGATGAGGGGGGACTCTCTGGTTGCCGCTTCCCCTGCCCTCGTCCTTCTGGGTGATGCGAGGGTGGAGGTGGAGGTGCAGTGGGGGTCTACTTTGGATGGGGTGTTGTTCTCCCTCTTGGTGTGGGGGGGGGCTGCCTCTTGCTCCAGGGCGCCTGGAGTTTTTGGTTATTCTGTCTCCCCCCCCCTTTTGCCATAGTGCCCTTCTGGTGCGCTTCCCTTTCCGTTTGGGTAGCTGCCTGGGCACCCTGCATGAGTGCTTGCAGGAGCTGGCCCCTTGTTGAACTCCGTGCCGGCTGCCTGGTGGGGGAGGCGGGCGTCCTGGTTGCTATGGGGGCGATACCAGCAATCTGTTGCAAGCGCGCCTGAGCGGCCGCCCACTTTCTGCCACTCTAGCCGCTCTCTTCTCTGATCCTTTGTGTTAATGTACTCACCTCAGTTGTTTAACCCACGCACCTCTAGAGGCTCAATTCGGACAACACGTTAGTCAATTGACTAACTTTTAAACAACTTGCAAGTGAGTTGTTTAACTCGGTTGTTTAAATCTCCCGCTTAACCAACTGTGGGTTGTCTATGCGTTGTGTGGCTGAATTTGGACGACACGTTAAACTAACCAACTTATGGTTGTTTAATTAAACAACCATTGCTTAATGTGTTGTCTGAATTGAGCCTCTTGCTGTTTCTCACCTTCTGCAAACCAGAACAAGAGCAAATTGTGGGAGGCTATTGAATGTCCTCTTTGCCAGAGAATCAGGAGCATTTGTCCTAGGTAAGTGAACTTGCGGATGACTGTACATTATGTATTTCTATGTGTAAACTCACAATCAAGATGGTTTAAATTACGAATCTAAATAAAAGGTTAAAAGATAATCTTCTTTGCTTACGGATCTGTTCTTTGCTTCTTTTCATCTGCTATGGCCAAGTTCTTGCATTTTTTTACTAGGATGTTGAGGGCTCCTGTTTTATAGCTGTAGCTAATTTGAAGACAAATTTCACCACTGATCTTCACGTTGCCATAGTCCCCAGTTTCACTATACACACTCATCATACTATTAATGCTAGTCTGAAAAAGAGAAGAAAGCAATCTGTCAAACTTAGTCATATCTTTTATGACCCATATTTTAATGTTACAATAACTATTCATCTCCTCTGCCTCTGAAAGATCTGACTAAGGAGAACAAGAATTATACTACAAAAGACTGATAAACAACATTGTGCAATATGTCAATAGCACATTTCAATATACGGAATCCCCTTTATATCCTTTTTCACCGGGCTAGTTGAGAAAACAGCTACTCATGTGTTATTTGTGACATTTATATCCTGCCTTTCCTTCAAGCAGGTCAAGGTGACTTACCTTCATCTTGCACACACAACCCTGTAAGGATGATTCTGTTAATACTTCTAAGATTGCATTCGCTTTAAAAGCAGCCAGATGGCCCTGGTCACTCAGTTTCAGCTTGTAATTAAGAAACCTAGATCCTTTTCTCATGTACTGTTGCCAAGCCAGCTTTCCCCCATCCTATACTAGTGCCTTTGATTTTTTTTTTGTACTTAAATGCAGGACTTTACATTTATCTCTGCTGAAATACTTCACGTTAGTTCATCCCAGTGTTTCCGGTCATCAAGATAATATTGAATCTTGATTCTGTCTTCTTTGGTGTTAGCTGTCCTTCCCAGCTCCACGTAATCTGCAAATCTGACAAGCATCCCATCTTTCATCCAAGTCATTTCTAAAGATCTTGAACAGCACAGGCCTACAGGAGATTGGGGTACTCTATGGTACCCCAGTTGAGACTTCCCTCCAGGCTGACACAAAGCCACTAATGAGCACTCATTTGGTATAGTTGCTCAACCAGCTGTGAAACCACCTAACACTAATATCACCCTGACCACATTGTATCTTTTTGTCAACAAGAATATCATAGGAAATTCCCATGATCTAGGCTGATCTTTGCTGAAATTCCCATGATCTAGGCTGACCAGATAAAATCCAGGTCAGGGCTCATGTAACTTTAACAGTTGTAGAGAAAAGGGAATTTCAGCCAGTGTCATTTGTATGCAATTAGTTCCTGGTGATATTCCCTCTTCATCACAACAGTTAAAGTTGCAGGGGCCCTGCCTTCTTTTGTATATGGTCACTCTAATATAGTGCCTGCAACTTTAACTGTTGTGATGAAGAGAGAATTTCACCAGGAACTAATTGCATACAAATGACACTGGCTGAAATTCCCTTTTCTCTACAACGGTTAAAGTTACATGAGCTCTGACCTGGATTTTATCCGGTCACTCTACCATGATCTAACACACTGGTAACTATCAAAAAAGGAGTTAAGACTTGTCCAGTATGACTTATTATTGATAAAACCATGCTGGCTCCTAGCAATCAAGGCATTCTTTTCAAGATGTTCACAGACTGACTGCTTAATAATCTGTTCTAGAGGTTTGCCTGGAATCAATGTCAGTATCACCAGTCAGTCTGATGCTTCCCAGATCTGTCTTCTTCCCCTTTTTGAAGCTAGGGGCAACATTTGCCTGTCTCCAGTCTTCCCGGTACCCCATTCATTCCCCAAGGATTCACAAAGATTAGAAACAGTGGCTCTGAAATAACACCTACAGGCACCATCAATGTAATCTTTCTTGTACACTGATGAGCTGGCTAAAAATAAAGGAACCCGTTTGGTTCAGATTAATGTTTAGTGTCATACCATTACCTAATACTTCCTCCTCCTAAGTTTCCTGCAGTAGCTCACAGTGAGGATTGGGCAGTCCCTTAATTTTACTGAAAATTAATGATTCATTTCCAAGCATAACATGACAATGTTTGAAAAAGTGATTGCTGTTCTTATCATGCAGTGAATTAATAAGTAAATTAGTATCAATTAATAGAAATATACTTTAGCTATTTATATATAGAGAGAGAAACAGAACAGCAGAACATAAAGGAGCCCCTGAATGTGTCAGAAAAGCAAGAAAACTTACAGTATCACCATCTGCTTCTGGAACATTTAAGTAGGTCCATTTCCTGTCAGAACTTGAAGGGGAATTCTTTAAGAAGAGAAAGGAAAGGAAAGGAGTGGAAAGAATAGCATTATGTAGCTACCACAGGAATTCAGAAATGCAGGGAAAGGTTTTAGAAAATAAAATGGATCAAGAAATATGGTAATGAAGTGCTTGGTACAGAAAAGACTGCTGATACATAAGTGAGCAGTTATTTTTCTCCAGTAACAATGCATTTGAGATTAGGGGTAGAAAAAGGATTTATTTCCCTCTTGCAGCATGAAAGGAACACTTTGATACAGAGGTTTACTTATCATGATGCAGGTGTCTGTGGCACCTAGTTATTAACAAGCCACAATGAGCTTATTTAAACCAGCTTTTAAAAAACTGCTTAAAAAGTACAAGTTATTCTAAATTCTGTTCTAAGTTCTGTCTTGTTATATTGGAATGATAGTGATGTGGTAATTTGTTGTTGACACTGAAAAATGTGCTGCACAATCACTCCTTTCCAAGGTTCCTTTACAAAGTGCTAAGCCCCCTGTTGTGCAAGTGGAGGGCCCTGCTGGCACTGGATACTGCCCACTGTTAACACTAGTAAACAATGTTGGTTTTTTACTTTTCTTTTTCTTAGAGACTGACACCGAAACTAAATCCTGAAATGTATTTTTCTTCAGGATAAATGCATTATATACATATACCTCTTTCTTTTTTTAAAAAGTGTGTGCGTGTTTTCCTGCTGTCATGGGCATAAAATGAATGTAAATTCAACTAGTGTATGTCTGCTATCTTTAGAGATCAGAAAAATGTATCAGAACCATTTATAATAGGGTTCTCTGGCAAGAGCTAGCACTGGCTATATCCCTGCATCCATCAAGAAGACGATAATATATCATATTTTAATAGCTGCATTATCTCTTGAGTTGCAACAGCTGCTCTGGTTTGTACATTGACAGAATTCCTAGATTCCTCTGATATTTTGGGGCCTTCAATCATTCGTGTTTGTGATGCACAACTTGAAAACAGTAGTTTAAGTGCCTCTCCTGTGTGTTGCTGAGGCTTTCTGCTCTAACTGTAGTCTAACCCACTGCTCAAAACTTTTTGAATTTGACACATCAGAAAGAGAGAGGGCTCAGCACATTTTGGAATTGGGTTTCAAGTCATTAGTGGCAAGGGAGTAGTATCAAATGTGGAGTGTGGGGAGGGCTGGAGAGCCATTCAGTAGAGCTGTGGAGAATGGCTTTAACACATGTGAACGTAAAAAATACAAATGGTGGGAAGTGACATTTTAGAACTCCTATTAAAAAGCAGCGCAGATGAAGTTGGAAATCAGTAGCAGACGAAGAGATCATAATAAAAGAAGAATGTATTAAACAGAGAGGACTGAGATGTATGTATCTTATATCAACAGCCTAATATGCTCCAGGAAGAAACTGTACAAGGGAAGCACGTACAATGAAAACATATATAAGTAGTAGTGGAGACCTTACCATTGATAATCCACTTGCCAAATGGGTCCGCTGTTTGGAGTAGCCAGCGGCCACAATATCATCAATATCTTCCTCTTCCTCATCCAGGTAATCCTATTGGGCAGAGAAAAAGTGGTAAAGGTGTGTCCACCTGGCTACGTTAGGAAATCAAATGAGCTAGTTCAGCATATATCGGGTGCTTTGTGACTGAGGCCTCTTAATGCTTCCAATCAGAAGGCACTGTGCAGCTTTCCATAAATAATTTTCTGCAGTAAAAAAAAATGGAGGAAGTGGCGAGAAAAGACAGGAGGGTTATGAGTGCAAGACGATGTCTGGACAACCCCCCCCCCCCCTAAAATTCTGTGAATGAGACAGGGCAATGGCATGATCAAAGCCTCGTCTTGAAACACCCACGACCTCTCTAGGGCATATGCTGCTGGAATGGGGAGGAGTGATTATCTCCTGATGATTTACAAAGGCCACTGCAGGAGCAGCATCCATCGGGACTCTCATCTCTGCCCCGCTTGCCCAGAAGAACAGTTCAGTCACTGGGACAGTGACAACACCTTCACTGGAAAGATAGAAACAGCCATTCTAGCCTATTTCACATGACTTTCCTGCAGTGGGTAGCAGGTTTAAACTCTCCATTATAGAACACACCCTGAAACAGGGGTGGATAACCTTGGCCTAATTTCATGGGACCTTCAGCCTAATTTCAAAAGGCCCCTTCTTGTGATCAGTTCAGACCTCTAGCAAGAGTAAACTGTCCCTTCCCAGGCTGTTTGCTCACACTGTAGCTGCGTTATGAGAAGGTAGGAATGGGGGTAGAGGTGGAGCAAGGGGAGCTCCTCCATTGCCACTTCAGAAACAGAGAAAGAACAATCCTTGAGGGAGCATAGAGCTAGGCACCTGACCAATTAGCTTGGTTGCACTGCGGACCATAGAAGGGGAGGTGTAGCACATATGAATGGGTATCACATGGCGGAAGCCTGTAAACTATATGTACTGCTGCTCACCCAAGTGTAGTCAACTTGCTTGTTCAAAATTACTCACAATCTCGACCCTTTGTTAGGGCTTTGTCACTGCTGGCAAAGAACTAGCTATTGGTGGCCTGTGACAGAGCCAGGGGTGTCCACTGGCTGCTCAGGCTGCCTCTGTGTTCCTGCCAGCCAGCAAGGATGCCCTCCCCACCATTCCAGCACAGCAGAATAGAGCAGCAACACGTCAGCTCCTTCGGCTCTTCTCTGCCTTACAGCAGCAGCCTGAAGGATGATGGGTGGGGAGAGATAATATAATAAAGTTTGTCTACTTGATGATCATTGTGCAAAAGGTTGAGGCACATGGGTGGGACAAAAGAGAAGCAAGATGATGTCTTGTTCAAATTTTGAATTATTAGTAAGTATGCAATGTAATGTATTGATTTTATTTATTGTATACCACTTCTAATAAAATCTCGAAGTGGTTTACACACCAAACCAAGGTCAATGTAAGTTCAATCTCTGAGTGGGGTTATGGATATATCTTACCTCTAAGGTACACGTATGCACAGATAGCCATTTTACATCCCCAGGAGACTTATTGTGAGCTGTTTACAACATGTTGTAAGACAATTATTAATTTAATTTAATTTACAACATTTGTATATTTTAAGGGTGTTTTTAGGATGTTTTAGGATTTTTTATGCAGTTTTAATAATATGTGTTATGTTTTAATCAGTTTTATGTATTTTACCATGTTGTTGTTCCCCGCCTCGATCCAGACGGAGAGGCGGGTAAGAAATAAATTGTTGTTATTATTATTATTATTATTATTATTATTATACCGCTCCATATCTAAAACATATATTTTATATTCCAGCTTTCTTCCAGGTGCAAAACGTGGTATACATTTTTATTCTCACAACAACCCTTTGAGGTAGATTAGACTGAAAGCTAGTGACTGGACCAAGGTCATCCAATGAGGAACTGTGTATGTGTGTGTGTGGGGGGGACGATTTGCTGGTCTGTCTCAGGCAGCAAAATGGATGGGCTACCCCTGCTCATACCTGATTCCAGCTGCTGCACCAACCCACATTCTCTCTGTGAGCGTCACCAGACAAGCGTTTTATCGCACACTAGTTACTGCCCACTTACGGATGTTCGAGGGTCCTTTTGATGACGCTGTCCACCTCCCATGCGTCTCCTGCTTCTTCTGCCTTTTCCATCACAAAAGAGACCCCAATAAATCTGATTATTTTTTCTAAACAGAATATTCTGCCATTTCCTGCTGTGTGCAGGAAAAGTGGTGCGATAAAAATGCCCACTGAATGGGCCACGTGGTCATTGTTTACTTCCTCTTTCTTCTCCTGTGTGAAGAAAGAGGAAGTATCATGGGACAGAAGCATGGGGGGGAAGTGACAGTAAAGAAATGCGATTTCGTGCCTGTCTGATGCCGCTTTGTATCATCTCAAACCACCTGTAGTTAATATTCTTCCTGTGACTAGATTTCCATATTCCACTACTTCATTATCCCTCTCAGTGCCTATGATGTTGTCAGATATTTCTGTTGTTAAATGTCTCTTCTGAGTTTGGATTGAGGCACACATGTATGAATGGATTCAGTTAAAAGCAAATTTATGTTAAGCACTATAAAATAAAAGCAATGTAAAGATGGTCAGATGGTGCTCTCTGCTTTAAAGATTGTGGTGTGGTTTAACTCACCAGATCTTGGTCCAATGCTCCAGGTACAGATTTGCTTCTTAAGCTTACAGTATCTTCATTTCCTTCTGAAAAGGACCCACTGAGATCTATCTCTGATCTGCTGCGATCTACAAAACAGAAAGAAAAGGAAAGTACAAATCCTTTAAAATCTATACAGCAAATAGTAATACAATACATAATATTTGATGTGTGTGTTGTGCATGTGTGCCTGAATGGTACACAAACTATTTCCAGCTTCCCACAGCTGTCAGCTTCCTTTCCTCAGCCTCCTCCCTTCTTGAAACAGACAGAGGAAGGAAATGTCTAGAATCTCACTGGTGAATTTCAATTTTTTTCCGTTCTTGCTGTCCTTTGTTTTGGGGAAACCAGACAAAGGAGAAAAAAGCCTACCGCACATGACTGAGCACTCTACACACTCTACACTATCATTAAATAAAAGGGCTATAAAAATCAACCAAAGAAGAATGATGGAGCTTTGCATCCAATTGCTATAGGAATAAATAGGATTAAATCAATGGCACATTCTGGTAAAGGTTATAGTTTGCAGATGCTTACAAGCAGAAACTTCATATTCATTTTTAAAAGTTATCAAAACAGACACGTATATTTTGATTTTTGTGATGCATTTGCTTCAATCAGGACTCCCCTCTACTGGAAGGGAGGGAACATAGCTCAGTGCTTTTCATAAAGAAGGTCCCTGACTTCCCTGCCATCTCCATTTAAAAAGATCAGACAGAAGGTAACCTCAGCGTCAAGAGCCAGCACCAGTCAGATGGACAAATAGACCTGGAATAAAGTCAGTTCTTATGTTTCTAACAAAAAAAGGGGGATAATTCCTTCCATAACAGAAAACACTGGAAGGAAAATGTCAGGTTCAGGCCTGTTTTCCCAAGTGTGCGGGAAGGGGTTTCAAGGGGTAAATTAGACTCAGAAGAAGAAGAAGAAGCACCAGGAATTTACCAGCCAACACAGGAAGCAGGGGAGGAGATTCTCCAAGACTCTTCAGGAGTCAAGGATGAATCTTCACACGATCTTATCATGGAGAATGCAGACGGCTCACAGACCATTCCACCCCACCCCCCATTTCCTGAAAACTCAAGCCTCTGTCTGCGGGGTAGGCAACATCGGAGTTGACGGATTCCAGGGTCAAGCAGGCAGAGTTGAGAGGAGGTGGGAGGCTCTTAGGGTAGTGGCTTGCAAGAGGTTCCTCCCGAAAGACCCTCCCTATGTTAAACTGCCTGTTGGAGAGTAGGTAACAGTCCTGCTTTAGTTGAAGGCAACTGGCTAGCTTTGTAGGCCAAATTAGGCTTAGAGGATAGGTCCTAGCATTTACACTCCCATCAGGTGTGATGTTTATTTGTTGAATAAAACTTTGTGTATTACACAGCAGACATCTTTATTGTCTCGCATCAGTGGGAGGGCCTGGAATCATGACAGAAAGGCAGGCAAAAAAATGGCAGGAGAAAGCAGTAGCAATGGAGAATGTATTAAAACCCACTAACAAAAAAGCTTACCAGATGAGAGAGAGGTCCTAGAAACTGCAATGGAGGGTGGTCGAGATGTCTTCCCCCGATGCCTTTTTGCTAAATCTGCAGGTGTACTTTCACTTGCAGGCATTGTAAGACCATTTTCCAATCCAAGATCCTGCCCAATGTTAGGTAGGTAGATAAATTCTACATTATACACTAGATAAAGCTCATGTGCAATAGCTAATGGTTTACCCCACTAAAACTGTCCTACGGCAGTTCTATTTGCTGGAAATACCATATTGAACTTTATGCTAATAAAGCAAACTTCTCTATATCTGTAAAGAACATTAGCATACCACTGCCTATCCTTATTCATAATTCTGATAAAATAATCTGATTTGCCTGAGTGAGACAATAAATACAAATAAATTGCTGCACCCCAAACTGGAAGAACATCCTGCAGTGCTATGGAAAGCAAGAAATAAAAATAAAAGATGATTGCATCAAAGGAAAAATGAGACAATTTATCAATAATTGCCATATTTACCAGATTGCTATACTTAATAAGCAGAGTTAAATATCAGTGTCTGTGGCAAGTCTGCAGGGTTTGGGCAGCTCGGAGGAAAAAATGCCATCTGCAAAATATTTTTGCAAATGTGTCCCCTAAGCCTTCATCATGTCTGCTAATATGTCCTCAAAACAGTCAGTGCCCCTATCCTGAAAACTTGAATCAGATTAGATTTTATATCTGATTACTAGACTGAGAGCCAATTTAATCATTAGATTTGGTGTAGGTTACTTATAAGATCCCCTTACAAATGCAGATTTATTCAAATAAACGGACTTTCCAAAAAATTCAGAGCGCCGAACAATATACAGAACTGACCCAGCCACACAGAAATACAGGGTGGAGGGCCCAATTTTAAAACCCAAAGGGGTATGAGGATGAAGGAAAATTAACTCCCCCCCTTCATACTGCTGTGGCTTATCTCTCTGCAGCCCCTCTTTCTAGGTTCTTTTCTCTCTACAAGAGGATGAGAGAAAGTACTTGGGAAGAGGGGCTGCAAGTAGGTAAGCCATAGGAGAGGGGAGTCAGCACCTATGTGCTCTTTTTGATGTTAAACAAAAGAAGGGAGAACCAGGTCCTCAGGATGCAAAAGGATTTATTTATTCAAAGCCCAAGGCGTTTGGGCCTGTGTCCTTTCAAAGGCCTTCTTCAGGGGGCTGACTTGTTAGAAGTTGTCTGCAGATTTCCTTCTAGCAATGAACTGTTTTACACTAATAATCACTGGCGATATTAGTGTAAGACAGTTCATGGCTAGAAGAAAATCTGCAGACAATTTCTAACAAATCAGCCCCCTGAAGAAGGCCTTTGAAAGGACACAGGCCCAAACACCTCAGGCTTTGTATAAATAAATCCTTTTGCATCCTGAGGACCTGGTTCTCTCTTCTTTTGTTTGACTTGGATGCTTTCCTCCTTTCGCTTTTTGATGTTAACAATGGATGCTTCTTCTTACCCTCTTTCTAAATGATTGAAGCATTCCTGTGCTTAACAGACACATACATACTGCCATTGTATTTAGCTTGGCTCGAAAAGCCAGGAGTAAAAAAACAATGTATCTGATGTCCAACATGGTATATCGAATTATTATTTCATTGTTTAAAGCTAAGCATTGTCCTGATTTGCACGTCAACAAGCCATTTGTATTTTAAATCAACAACCCAGGAACCCAACAACAAACCACGGGTTAACTCTGGGTTGTTTCACTCAAGAAACAGTAGATTTACATCGTGGTAGCAATTCCTAGGTTGTTTAACCCAGGAATTGCTGGGGACAAGTGGTGTGTGCGAGCCATTTAATCAACAACCTAGGAACCCAGTGACGTTCGAACTGGGTCAATCTCTCATTCAGAATATATTTTAAAACCGTAAGACATAAACATATATAAGAAATACTTAGGCTTTTAATCTACTATATAGCCTTGGTCAAGTGTCCTTTTCTCACCCTTTATTTCCCTTACTATGGATAACAATAATGGGCTACTCCACATTGTTCTTAAAACAAATGAGAAAAGAGCAGCTTCAGACATTTTTAAATGGAGTGTTGCAGAAAAACTGCTTGCACTTTGTTTTCTGTGTTTCTCTGTATTGTCTGAAGTTGAACTGGCACATCATCCCTGGAGGGGACCCTATGGCTAACAGAAAGAAAGAAAAAATCTCCACAGATGAATTAAGACCCACAATTGCAACAGGCTGCGGTGGTTGTGTGAACGATCACCATCTAAAGTAAATTTAAGAAACTTTGGTTACTATCCTGATGTATTAAAGCCAGTGTGAGTTTCTACAGAAGCCAAACCAATGAGGCTTAGCAGATTGATTATTAGACTTAGACCAGAGAAACCTGGGTTCAAAGCCTGGCTCATCCATAAAATTCTCTAGGTGGCCTTAGTCAAGACACCATCTTTCAGCTGAAACAGTCTAGCAAGGCAGTCGTTAGAATAAAATAGGATAACCCTATGTTCTCTCCTTATTAAGATTAGAGACTTATTCTTCTGAATTCCAAGAATAAACACCATTTCCTCATGAAAGGATGGAATTATATGGGTTGTGTGACTATATGTGTATATATATGGGTTGTGTGGCAGTAAGCTTATGTTTAAACTGTGTCAGTTCAGATTGCAGACGGGAGGTCACCTTCTTGATTGTTCCTCCATGCAAAAATTCCCTGCACACAGAAAACTAGGCTAGAAACTTCCACCCTGATATTTGGTTTTCTATACACACAGATTTTTTTTGCATGGGGGCCAGCTGTATCATGTGAGCCAAAACCTGCAGTATGAAGTGCCACAGAACAGATAGCTTTGTCTCAGTGAAAATTGGACTGCTCTTTTAACTCTGGATTTGTTTCTTTTTCCCTAAAGAGAACCCTTTTAGCATGAGCCAACTTACCCTGTTGTAGTCAATAGTCATACTGCGTGTGCTCAGTGCTGGTGACCTTGGATGGACTGGAGTAGAGGCGTTGCTTCGGTTCACAGTACTCGCTGCCCCTTTCAAGCTCCCGGGCATGTCCTTCAGATCACTGCTTTCTACTGAAACAGTGCTCCCCCTAAGGGAACAATACCAAACATCCTATCATCTTTGTACAGCTAAAACAACACAGAAAAAAAAGAAAACGTATACCTAGAAACACATCCAAGAAGGTGACCCACCATTAGCTTCAAATCTTACATGATACATTGTATTATTTAAGTAGCACTGAAGTTGCACAGAGCAATTTTAAACTATTGTTCACCTGGGCTTCAATCACACCACTAAGCCAATCTAGTTATGTATCTGAAGTAAAAAAGTAATAAAAAATAAATAACAATCCAACTGAAATAGCAACGTAGCCACCTAAGTTGTCTCACAAATTCAATCCTCTATCTCCCCACCTTTCTGAAATAGCTATTCAGTGGGTTGTAGCCATTAATTTTCTTTCCAGAGAAACCAGAGCCAATCAAGTAGCTACATTTTTGTTTAGCAAGGAGTTGGTGCTTTCGGGCATCCCAAAACTGACTTAGAGAAGCCCCATGTTTAAAAGGCAGTGAAATGATTTTCCAATTGTTTAATTAAATTTTTGCACACACACATCCTGCCTTTCCAAAGGGAAATGCTCTTGTTTCTTTGCTGAAATTTTCTCCTCTGCTTCTCCCCACCAGCATTTTATTCCAATTTTTCTAGTTTTATATCAAGTGAGACTAGTAGGGAAATCTAACCATGTGTTAGATCTACATTGTACAGGACATAAACAGGGATTGAGTGGGGGGAATGTAGGTGACTCATGCATCTTTCCCTTTCTCTAGTTAATATATGAACTAGCAGCTTGCCAGGTAGCTTCTGAAAGATTTTACAAACATGTGTCTGACTATTCCCAAGCTACTGATCCTGCATCGTCTGGCCATCCATTTAGAGAAAAACATGGGTGATTAACACATGGTGAGGATCTAGAAACTCAGTGATAAAACAATATCCAGCATTGCCTACCACCCACCATTTTATCCCGAGTGTTAATGGTTGGATGTCAGAAGCTGAACCCCATTTTGAGCATTATGAGCCAAACTACACGTTACACAAATCTTCCGCCCCCATCCCCCAGCCCCTGCCAATGGAGATTTTTCTCTTTTGTTAATCCCACACGTGGTGGGGAGGGAGATGTCAGGGAGAAAACACGTGTGGGGGAGGTTTAATACTTTCCTACTGATGATCCTTATCTAACTCGGGGATGCACATGTTTACACTAGAGTAACAAAAAAGCACTCTCAGCTACATGCTATGTGATTAGTGTAATGTGTAGTTTGGCTCTTTGGGAGAAGCATTTGGAGTAGAAGACACTTGGAGAATTTAGCACTTAATCTCCCCCTCCCCAATTATCTGCCTCTGCACCTCAAATTACCCCCCCCTCCAAATTACCACATCCCTCCCCCAGCAGTCCAAACACATGATAGGGAAGAAAAACCTGTAAAGGAAAAAGTAACAGGCTGTGGATTTGGAGTACAGACATGGGATGCAGATGAAGCGTTAAGCACCCCTGCCCTTTCTATCCCCTCCCCAGATTCTCCATTCTAAGGAGACTCTTGGGGCAAAATGCCCCTTGTGCAGCAGTTTGCATGTTGGCCACATGGTGTGGCATTATTGTTTTGACAGTGTTTTCAGAATCCTCTGGGGACAATTGCCATGACAGAGACATCTGAGATCTTGCAGGGCTGTTCAGCTGCTTCAAATATGCCCATCTGTCTGCCCTTTCCCCAAGAGGAGCAATGCTTGAATCTGCCCAATTTATCTCAAGCTAATGATTCCCCAACCTGAATTGCCTTCCAATACATGCCCAATTTGGATTTCTCATGACATTTCAAATGTACACAATTTTGATCACTGTACTTTAATTAAATAATTAATACTAATCTGTGTTCAAGATTTGAGAAAGCAAATCTCTTTTTAAGATTCAACAGTGGGACTTTGAAAATTGGCACTGATATAATAATGTTATCACTATTTGCCAGAGAGACAAAGGAAGATAGATAGATAGATAGATAGATAGATAGATAGATAGAGACAGACAGACAGACAGACAGACAGACAGACAGACAGACAGATAGATAGATGATAGATAAATTCGACTGACATTTTTGCTTAAAACTCATTGCTTCACTGTCTAAGCAATCTTTCTGGGTTTTTGGCAATTTCATTCATGCTAGAAATAATATCTGAATTACACCTTTGCTTGGCTGATCCTGTCATATCATGTTCTGATTAACTGCTACAACAATGAAAACGTTTTAGAAAAATAGAGGGATGGAGAAATAATATCAGTGACAATTGCTCACATCCTCTAGGAAATTAATACATCATATCTAGGGCAATAATATCTAGGGCAATTAATACATCATATCTAGGACATATCATTGGGACTGTCCACACAACACAATGGCCCACCGAGAGTTATATAACCTATGGTGAGGCTGCAGCATGCATGTGGGGGGCTGCCATTTTGAATACACTGCTCGAGGGTTGTTGTTTCATGCAAACCTGGCAAGGTTTGTTTTAGGACTGTTTAACCTTCACATACCCCATGGTTGCTGGGTTCACATGTCACAACAACCCCAAAGCAGGAGTTACATATTCAAAACTGCAGCTGCATGCAACTTGCACAAGCTGCACATGCCACAGCCTCACCATGGGTTAGATAACCCACGGTGGGCTGTCGTGTCATGCAAAAAAAACCCAGATTACGTGAATTGTGCATCTTGCAGCCATGTCAGGCAAGTTTTAAAAATGTAATCTCAGATGTTTGGGGCAGGGGGTATTTTCATCGGCATTACAACATGCAGGGAGCAGAGGTGTAAGGAGCAATCCTATACACCAACCTTCCACAACCAGGTGCTGCTTAGATGTTTTGAACTTCAGCCCACATAAGCCCCTGCCAACATGGCCAATGATAAGGAATGCTGGGAGCTGTAGTCCAACACATCTGGAGGGCACCAGATTGGGGAAGGCTGCTATACACACCTGGGAGTAAGTCTCATTGAACTCAGTGGGACTTGCACCTGAATAGATATTCATTGATTCTACAGGTATTGCTGTGGTGTTACCTCTGCTGCTGCTGGTCCACAGAATCATGATGTTAGCACTGGCATAATGAGCCCTTTCTGAAATGTGTTTCAAAATTTACATGTGCAGATTTAGGAATATGTTCTATTTATGCACCAATCCCCCCTCCCCCCGCGTCCCTGGCCCTCCTCTACTTCAGTAACATACGGATATGCAACACTACATGGCACAAAATGGACTGGATCCAAAAATATGTTCAGTGAAAAGGCTCCTCTGCCCACATAAGGGTATGCTTCTGATTTCTCCTCCAGCTGCAGCTCCTACAATACATCCCCCACATTTCTGGAAAGTTCCTGATCTTCAGGATTTGGGGTGTGCAAGGGACTGCAAACAGAGGAGAGGGTTAGGGGGAGAGAGAGAGAGAGAGGAAGAGAGAGAGAGAGAGAGAGGAAGAGAGAGAGAGAGAGAGATGCAAGCATAATTATGTACAGAAAGAGATCTTAGGAAATTTAGAGTGGTTGTTCTGATGTTCTTAAGATCTTCTGGAGAGACCCTTCTTTCAAGACCGCTGCCTTCAGAGGAATGTTTGGTGGCAACCCTAGAGAGGGCCTTTTTGGTGGCCACTCCAAGGCATGGAAATCCCTCTCAAGGAAGGCTAGGTTCGCTCCCTTTCCTATATCATTCCACTGGCAGGCAAATACCACTTTATTCAAGAAGGCCTTTGGCCTGTAAGAGAATCTGTTGGGTTGGGTTGCTGTTTTTGTTTAGTTTTTTTATTCTGTAATTATGTTTTTACTGTATTTCAATGTGTTGTTTTATTTTTTCAATCAATTTTAATTGTGCCTGTAAATGACCTTGAGTGCCTTTTTTTGGTAGAAAGATGGGGGACAAATCAAATCAAATCAATAAATAAATAATGCCTCAGAATTGTTAAAAAAAAACCAACGTGGACGTACCTTTATAATTATCCTCCACTGACTTTCTATCACTCAAATAATAGTCATCAAATATTGATGAAACCATTGTTTGTTTAAATTGACCAGGGAATGATCAGGATTAAGCATTATATGCAGTAGCTGATTTAAATGAAATGGCTGCATCCTGGAACAAGAATTTCAAACACTCTCAAATGTCAGGACTATCTGTGGCATTGTCTGAAGGGTAGCTATAAAGTGTAGTGTGCTACAGTCTCATCATTGAGGGCAGTTCCACATGTAAGAGGTCACTAAATTGTACACCAATATATGGATGATGCACACACTTAAGTACAAGCACCTGAAAAATCCTAGCCCGTTTGGGATACCCACACACATATATGCGAGGTTGTAATGATGCATGCAAGTCCTCTGCGCTTCACATGCTTACACCAGTAAAAACGTAAGAAACACCACACTGGATCAGACCAGAAACCTATAATCCAACATTCTGTTCACACAGTGGCCCAACCAGATGGCAATGGGAAGCCCACAAGCAGGACATGAGTATAATAGCACCCTCCTGCTCATGTTCCCTGCAACTGGTAGTGAGAGGCATACTGCATCCAACATTAGAAGTAATATGTAGCCGCTATGACTTGTAGCTTCTGACTGTCTTATCCTCCATGAATTTCTCTACTCCCCTTTTAAAACTGTCCAAATTGATGGACATCACACCTCTTGCATTAGCGAATTCCATAGTGCTGTGTGAAGAACTTCCTTTTATCTGACCCGAATTTCCCACCACTCAGCTTTCTGCAGCAATGCCAGCACCCATGCGCCAATTCCATATGCTACATAAAATGTGAAGGTACTATGAGCCACTGCTGCTAACTTCTGGGTTTCACAAGCTGGAGCCTTTCTTTTTTAACGAATTTATAACAAGAAAAATGTGTGCAGCTAAGAAATAGAGATCGTGTATGTTTAAGATAGGGTGATTTCAACAAAAAGGCATCAAGAAACATTAGAGTATTTGCATTGGTTTCTGAAAGCAGTGGAGAAATTGAGATTAACTGCACAAAGACAGTTCCATTTCTCTTACCTATCAGCACTGTGTATGCTCTGGACATCAGCATCTGAGCTAATGCTTCTTCCATCTTCTGCTTTCAGATTTGCAAGGTCTCCTTTAGTGACTCCCTTGAAGACCTTCCTGTTGAATAGAGATTTAAAGATTATCAGGGAGAGAAAGCAAAATATAGAAATATATATGTACTTCATGCTACAAATTTTAAAAATAAATTAAAAATGTGTTTTGATACTCTTTAAGGGGTTAATGAATACTACTTTGCACACTATGGGTAAAATTTAAACATAAGTCTTACTTAGACTAGACCTATTAAAATGAATGAGATTTAAATAAATTCTTTCTAACTAAAATAAATGGGACTTAAATTGGTCCCATTCATTTCAATAGGTCTATTGTAAGTAGGACTCATGTTGGGTTTTAATCTGCCCTCATAGTTTATAAGTAATATACTTTCATCAAAATAAAAAACGAAGGGTTTAGATATGGTAATAAAGAAATGTTTGATGCATTTTAGATGTTTTATTCATTTAAACTTTCATGTAAAGCTCTTGATTTTAATTTATCTTCTGTAGATGACCCATGAAGGAGCTCTTCATTCCAAAACCCATTGAGTTTGTTAAATTTTTTCTTCATTGGCACCTTTGAGGACATGTTCTCTTTTTGCATTCAGCCTTTAAGAAGTGGCTCCCATTCACACTGTGAGAAATATTTTATGGGGCCTTTTCATTTTCAAATCAATCAAATCAAATTATTTATTAAGGTCACTCTTCATGGTGCAAAATTTGCATTGCTTGTCTTCAATTTCTCTACCCTTTTTTGCTGTCATACATTTTACTAGGCAATATTAGGAAGACAGAGCTTGACACACACAGAGCTGTCATTAGGACACTTTTGGATCTGCAATATTTTAAGAATGCAAGAAACACCCTGCTGAATCACACCAAAGGTTGTTCTAGTCTAGCATCCTGTTTCTCTCAGTGACCAACCACATGCCTCTAAGAAGCCCACAAAGCAAGAGCCCTCTCCTGTTGCTGCCTCTGATACAGGAGGTAATACATAGCAATCATGGCCATTGATAAATCTACTCCTTCATCAATTTGTCAAATGCCCTTTTAAAGCCACCTAAGCTAGAAGCAGTCAATACATCCTGTGACAGTGAATACCATAAATTAACTACGCGCTGTCTGGGTTCGGATGATCAGCAGGGGAAACAATGCATCGGTTGCTTCCCCTACCCCTGCACACTGGTCACATGACAAGGATTACCCTAATTACTTGCACTGAGTCGTGGGATGCATGATGTCCAACCCCACTGCGCAGTGGAAGCATAGTACATTTTCACCTACCCTTCAATCTAAACCTTGCAGTATGGATTGTAGGATGGGTGAAAATGCACTGTGCACCAGGTTCAGACAACACAGCAACCTGCAATGTGCGGGGGTAATTAGGGTAACACCAGTCACGTGACCGGCAGGGGAAACAACTGATACTGCGTTGTTTCCCCTGCTGATTGTCTGAATGAGCTCACAATGGCTCAATTCGGACGACACGTTAATCAACTGAGAGGACTTAACCCACTGACAGTGGGTTAAAAAGGCGGCCTCAATTCGGACGACACGCTGCAGCAGGGGATGCAACGTTAAGTTAACCACCCTGGTGGTTAATAACGTACTCGGTTCTGACTGACAGCTCGGCCGCCATTTTCCCCGCCTACCAAACCCCGTTAGTCCTCCAGCAGGTATCCCAGAAGGCACTGCGGCCGAAAACCATGGCCGCCGCCATTGACATGCCTCCCAAACCCCATTGGCCGCCTCAGTCACTGGGCGGAACTCAGCAGCCTCGGGCAAAGAGGCAGCCAGGAGGAACCGCAGCACCTACACAAGAGTAACAACCAGCAATGCTCCCCAAACGTTGGCACCCACACCCCAGGGAGCCACCCCCGCCCACCCTATACGGGAGACCTGGCATCTGCGAGAGTCACCCACCTCCCCCAGCCCCCTTCCACCTCCCTCCTAGAGCAGCCACCCGCACACACAGGAAAGAAGGCGAGAGTGGAGCGGTTGGGAAATCTTTATTCAGCAGGAAAATCAAACATGGGCAGTAAGGCACATGGGCACCACTATGCCAGGGCAGAACCTACGGAGAGGACAGGCGCCCCCAGGAAGGGAGGAGGAGGAGGCTGGAAGGCACAGCGGTGAAGAGGGGCTGGCCAACGCCACACCCCCAGGGAGCCAAGCAAGGAACGTGCCAAGGGGAGGAGGTGGAGAGGGGGCCATGCCAGGGAGAGATGCCAGTCCAGAGATGGGCGCAGCTGACGCTCACACAGGATAGGGGTAGCGCAGCCAGATTCAGGCACTGATGCTTTTACGCACCCGGGACGTCTCTGCACGGGCGCGACGCTCCCCAATGGGATTCTCGGGGCCTGGCAAAGGCTCACTGTCCAGCTGTGTTGGGCGGATGAGGGGGGGCTCTCTGGTCACCACTTCCCCTGCCCTCGTCCTTCTGGGTGATGTGAGGGTGGAGGTGGCAGTGCAGTGGGAGGTCTACTTTGGATGGGGTGTTGTTCTCCCTCTTGGTGTGGGGGGGTGCCTCTTGCTCCAGGGCACCTGGGGTTGTTGCGTATTCCATCTCCCCCTCCCCGCCTTCTGGTGCGTTTCCCTGTCCATTTGGGTAGCTGACTGGGCACCCTGCGTGAGTGCTTGCAGGAGCTGGCTCCTTTTTGAGCTCCGTGCCGGCTGCCTGGTAGGGGAGGCGGGCGTCCTGGTTGCTATGGCGGCGAAACCAGCGATCTGTTTCATCCGCGCCTGAGCTCCGGTCCGCTGTCTGCTGCTCTTGCCACTCTCCTCTATGGTCTTTTGTGTTAACGTACTCACCTCAGTTGTTTAACCAACGCTGAATTCAGACAACACGTTAGTCAATTGACTAACTTTTAAACAACTCGCAAGCGAGTTGTTTAACTCAGTTGTTTAAAACTGCAACTTAAACAACCGTGGGTTGGTTAACCGTTGTGTGGCTGAATTCGGACAACACGTTTGGTTAACCCACTGACGATTGTTTAACTTAACAACCGTTGGTTAACGTGTCGTCCGAATTGAGCCTATGTAAATGAATATTTCTGGTTGTTTCTCCTAAATCTCCAGAAAGTTTCACTGAATGACCCCCAAGTTGCCCTATTATGAGGTGGGGATGCTCTCTTTTCTTTGCTGCAAATTATGCATAGCAAAGAAGCACCCAGTTTCACTTATCTTGCGGTACAAGACAGAAGGAACATTTTGTTAATAAGCAGAACATTTATATGGAGACTCTGCAGAGAACAAACAGAAGCAAGTCTCCAAATGCCATTTTGAGTTTCTTTTCAAAGTAGAATGTTATTATGAACCACACTTCATTTAAAATATAAATGGAGCTGATTTTCTAGAAGAAAAAGGTCTAATACTTACCGCCATTTGCTGCTTTTAAATCTTACAGCTGTGTTTGTAGCTATTTGTTCAGTTATAATGAAAGCAATTTGCTTCTTATCTTGGATGTTTGGGTCGAAATAGTAGAATACTCTGGAGCCACTAACAGATCCATTGCATATTGTAAAAGGATGCCTTACCCTATTTTTCTGGGTCCACTGAATATTAATTTTGTCCCGCTTGAAAAGGAAGCTAGTGTATCTTGCTTTGGTGTCTCCTCTGAGCTCTCTGGAGGCTGATCTTTGGGTTTTCCTCCTTCCATCTGTTCAGAAGAAGAGACTTGAAAAGAAAAAAAACACTTTTTAAAATAATAAAAAATGATTAAAAACAGGGTTTCCTAAGTTCACGGCAGCATTTTTGAAAAACACCTGTCCCAAATCTAGCACCAATACAACATTCACTTGAGCAAGCTGGGCCCATGGAGTACATAAGCATTCCTAACTTGATAATGGTGGACTGGAACCCCTTTTGTTTTTCGATCCACCAGCCACCACCACACTTTAGTTCTATATATTCCACTTTTCTATTTCAAGTAAAATTCCCAAGGCAGCTAAATAATGGGGGTGGGGTGGGAGGAACACAAATGAACAACAACAACAAAATACAGGAACAGCAGATATTGGGGGGGGGGGCTATTGGCGGTATAGAAATGCAATAAAATAAATAAATTAAAAAAAACACAAATAAGAAAAACAGGTACTCAAAAAATGTTCCATTACAAAGTCTGGGTGCCACAACAGAAAAGTCCCTTTCACATAATCCCACCAACAGCACTTCAGACAGTGGACAGTCCTTCTATGATCAAGCAAGGCCATATGATAGGAGACAGTCCTTCAATTATCCTTATCCCAAGTCAGTTGGAACTTTTAAAAGGTATAAGGTCTTTGAATTGAACCCAGAAACAAAGGAAAAGCCGTTAAAGATAGATCTGTTTCATATGTCATGCATAGCCACTAACAAGGTTTGGAAAATATGTTAACCCACAATGGTTTAAATAAACCGCCATAGTTCATTTAACCCATAGTGGGCTAACATGCCTCATCACAAGGGGAACCAGTGATTGAAATCTCACCCCAGTCCTGCAAACTTTCAAGAGTTCCAAGCCGCCACCCCCTTTTTTGCAGAACACAGATGGCAATAAGGGAAGGGTTTAGAAAATCCGCTCGGCAAACAGGGTGGCTGCAGAGGGCAGGGAAGGATTTGAGAATCGGGGTGACATAGGGTGGGTGGGGCAGCAGCTAAAGATTGACACCGTGTAGAGAGCAGCAGCAAACTGGCAGAGACAGGAGACAGAAGAAGACGCCCCTAGCATGGAGTGGGCCAATCAGAGACAGGCAGATCACACATCAGCGGCGCAAGGGATGGTAGGTTATGGTTTCCACTGCAAACGAAGATGGGATAACTGCGCGCTTTCATGGGAGGACTTTAGAGGGAGTGGGGGCAGGGGAAGAAATAAACTACACACAGTAGCTCATTTGCCTGATTGCGGGCTATCATGCTCTACTGCCAAGCCATGTACCCCCCCACCCCCTATATATGCACATTTTATACATTATAGTGGCCAACAGAGTCCCTCCCACATGGAAGCATTTCTCAGCCATTATGCCATTCTCATAACATATGACATAGGCATTAGGTACAGCAGAATGCCAGAACAAATAATTTTTAATGAAATGTCTTCTATTATATAGAAGTACAGTCTATATTTTATCTTTTAATTGGTAGATGGTTGCATTAGCTATCAAATGAATATAATCATATATGTGTGTGTTTTAAAATCCTACCAGTGAAATCCAATATAGACCAGTTCATATATTCCCAAAGTTTTATACATTCCTAGAAAGCATTGTTCTCACTATAACACTGTATACAGAACAGATCTCTGGAAAGAAAACTATTTTTGAAACTACTTAGATTAATGCATATTAAATATTCTATCACTATGCATTATAATAAATCTATCTTGCATTATTCATAACATTCATGTAGGATTACAAGAGGCCTATACATCATGATAGTCATCTTGACAGTGTTATATTATGCACACATTATATAGAAAGCACCAAATAACATAGTTTTAATATTTATGAATACTGTATGAACTGGGGGCAATATTCTCTGTTATATTCCTCTTCATGCAAATAGAGCATGTGCTAATAAATAAGAATAGGAAAACCCCTAAAAGTGTGGAGTTTGATATGCCCTTTTAAACATCTTGCTTGTGGCATGTGGCTTCAATCCTGTGCCCAGTTACAAACACATCAGTGATTTCAAATAGAGCTTTAAGTAAACATAATGGGTACAGGTATAAATGTTTTTCTAATGAGTGGTCTGGGAGCATATGATTCCACAGAACTTCTACACCTCAACAGGTATGGACCCGACCAGTCCCCTTTATCATTCAGTGACCATTGTAAGAAGAGGATAAAAGTATAATAAATATAAAAAAGAATGCATCAGCACATGCTAACTCATTATACAGCAATAAGACTAGAAACAACAATTAGGGAAAGAGGAACGCTTTAACTATACACAGGAAGAGCAAACGCCTTTTCCTCTTCTTATTTTTACCTGGGGCTTTGCGTAGGATAGACCTTCTAGCAATATCAGTTCCAAGAAGCTTGGATTGCTGGAAGCGCTTTGCTCTCTCCTCAAAGAACCACTCACCTGTTACGATCCTAAGATGCCTGCATGGACGAAATAAAATTAAATGATTTTGCCTAAGTTTATGTCATAGTAGTATGTCATAGTATTTGTTTAGTTTTATGGTTGTAATCCAGCTGTCTGTTCAGACAGCCAAGTAAGGGCTAGTTTGCATTTTACAGATGCAAGGATGACCCTTGTTGTCCTCAGACCTGGCAGAATCCATCAAATGAGCCCCATCCACACATGGGGAGCACTGACAGCTCCAAGGTTTTGGGGACCCTTGGTCAAAATGCTCTTAGTGATACCCCTCCCCACCCAAAGTGGCTCCATCTCCTTTTCACCACTAAGCCCAATCCACACAACCATCCAGAGGGAGAGTGCAAAGCAAGCAGAGGATGGATAAAAGGAGGAACATAAATAGTGTTGTCTGCTATACACACTCCTTATCACTCTAGTCACTGGTCACATGCTCAGAGAAAGCAGGAAGAGGCTTCACCGGGCACAAGCAGAAGTAGTGTGAGGAAGTTCTGGGGACCAGTAGGTGCCCAATGATGTCAACCCCCAATGCCAGTTCTGCTCAAGAGCATTCTTGTTCAGTTCCAGGTTGTAATGATATTAACTACATAGATAATAATAATTGAAATGAAAGGATATACACTAAGAGCTTAAAGGAAGTCAGAATTTCAAAAATCAAGGGTGTTGGCCAAACCTGGGGAAGTTAACACTAGCAGATCTTGCAAACAAGCTCATGTTTGTACTCATCATAGCGCAGACATGTTGAAGCCAAATGTGCATTCCTAAAGCCATTCTTACTGCTTTTTAAAACTTCCATTCCTTTTCCTCACCATTTATTTGTTTTGTGTTTAAAGGTGGATAAAAGGGGAACCTAAATAATGGGCCTGTTCAGACAACATGCTAAGCCATGGTTAGGCTGATAACCCTTTTGCAGTAAATGTTTAGTGAGCTTATTTAAACCATAGTTATATAGCAACCATGGTTAGGAATGGTTCACATGACACACTAAGTCATGGTTCGCATGACATACTATGCCATAAAGTTTAGCTCAAAATGCTTAACCACCGTGACTTAGCGTGTCATCCGAACAGTGTCAGTGTGTTTAAACCATGGTTATGTAGCCACTGTGGTTAGGAATATTTCACACAACACACTAAGTCATGATTCACACAACATGGTAAACCATAATGTTTAGCTCAACATGTTTAACCATCATGGTTTAGCATGTTGTCTGAACAGGGCAAATGTGTATGCATGTGTGTGTGTATACACAAACATTAACTTACAGATTTATATCCCTTCCTTTATCCAATAAAATATTTATATTTATATTATTGAGTATGTATTAATATAACATTTTCCCGTGGAACAATGTTCTGAAATGTCCTTTCCCCTTGTTCATATTAGACTCCTGACTCAACTCAAAAGGAGATTTATCAGGACTATTAATCTCCAAGCTTCTGATTTTCCTGAGAAAATGGGTCAGATTTACAGTCTGACCACAGCACGCAAGCAGCAAAGAAATTGGGTATATTGGTATTGGAGACATTTTCAGTTTTAATTCCCAGTTCTGTGCAAGCAAATGTCAGGGAGTGTCTTTCTCCTTCTTCATGACGCATTGGCAAATGTTATCAGGATGGGGTTTGCTTCAGTGTACAGCCGGTGCCCTCTTTTGAACTACATAAGGCACAGAAACTCAACCTTTTGACAGGCGGCCCTCCTTTCATAATCCCTACACAGCTTTTCAAGGCTTATCTCCCACTAATAACCTGCTTTTCCTCTCTTTCCTTGGTTTTATAGCAATCTTGCAGAACAAATCCTTGACTTATTTGGACAATACTTTTCCCCTAACTTATTCAATTACAAAGGCCCCCACTGCACAGGTTAATAGTTATCCTATGAGAGTGGGAGGCATGGCAATACTGGTGGTTCCCTTCCAGAAGAGGGACGTCTGTTTTGGCACTTGTGCTATGGATCCCACGGAGTTCCTTCCTATTCCCCATACTTTCTAACACCTATATCAGGGATAGGGAACATCCAGATGTTTTTGGACTGCCATTATCATTCCTAGCCAGCACAACTAATGGCAGTCCCATCATTTTCTATGCTGGTTAAGGCAGATGGGAGCTGAAGACCAAAACATCGAGTGCCACATGCTGCCCACCCCTGCATTAGAGATACGAAGCATGCTGACAGTCTTTGTGATGGCCACAACACATTTTATATGAGTTTTTAAGATATTATTGTTATATTCTTTAAATTCAGTTAAGATATTTTATTATAATTATTGTAGTTGTATCATATTGTATTTATTTCATTTTTGTAAACTCCTGACCTATTTTATCTCATGTACAGCACTTTGTTAGAAAGCACTATATAAATAATAATAATAATAATAATAATAATAATAATTAGTAATAATAATAGTAGTAGTAGTAACCACCAAGGGAGAGGGCTTTCTCAGCTATGGTGTCCCAGTTATGGAATGAAAAATCAGAGGGATGTGAGCATCCAAAATAGGTCACAAAGAAGAGAAACAGGTTCTCAAGATGCAAAAATCAATTGATTAACAAGCAGCCAAACACATTTCAGCCCTGTTTAGAGGCCTTCTTCAGGGACGATTCAGTAGAATAGTGCAGGAGACAATCCTTTTGCTGTGAAAAACTCTGCAGACATTTTCTCCATCTCCCTGAAGAAGGCCTCTAAGCAAGGGGCAGGGCAAAACAAATTGGGCTTCTTGTTAATAAATTATTTTTGCATCCTGAGGACTTGTGCCAGGCAAAACATCTCTCTCTCTCTGTCTCTCTCTCTGTCTGTCTGTCTCTCTCTCTTTTTTACCTCAGCATTTTAAGAATTTGTATTGATTTAGCTGTGCAAGTTTTAGTCTGTTTTCTTGGGTTTGCATTTTTTTTTATATTTGACATGCTATACAATGGCCTGAAATCTGATATGATTAATAAATAAATATGCATTTTGAACTGCATTGCAAAATTAGCAAGTGGTGGGCAAAAATTTAGCACAGTGAATAAGATGCTAATCACTGTACTAATTATATCCATTTGAAATCATCCTAGGTCCATAATAAATAAACAAGAACCTGCCCCCCCCCCCAATGGATTGGACTAGAAACCTCACTTTAGATTTGATTTGAAGCATGTCCTTTGGGTGACAGAGAAGCATTAATTGGCTGAAGTAATAACTGAGGAGAAAGGAGGCAGATTCCTGTTAGCTTTGTGCCAGTACTAGTTGAAGTTGTAACTACAGTGTTGGTATGTCTCAGCCAACACTGAGATAAAAGGAATCTTTCTCAATGGGAAACTGGCCTCAACTGACTTCGACTTTCTGGGTTTATACAATTTTATAATTCCAGATGCTTAGAATTAACAGATCCATGTTGCACAAAAGCACTTTCATCACAAAGGTAATCCCACTAAGCCTCCCTACTTTAAAAACTTTGCAAAATTAGGACCTGGTTCACACATAGCAACAACCCAGCGTACAGGTTGAGTATGGGATGTTGTTAATCACGAGTTGCTGTTACATGTGATGTGTTGTTGAATCGTGGGTTGTTACTATATGTGAACCCTATACTATGGTTTGGTTAACTACAAATGTTTTAGCACCAACAACTTTATAACTCTGATATAAGCCTTATTTAAATGATTGTGATATCCTTCACAATGTACCTGCACTCTGCCTTTTCGCAGCTAAGGAGAAACGCTTGGCTAGAAGCAGGGAAGTTTTATATAACGGAGAGTTCTTATTTTAATATTTCTTTTGAATACAAACTACAATGGATTTGTTCTTTGATAAAAACACTTAGGATTTTGCCTTTAATTTTTCTCTTTGTGTTCTGTTGAAAGATGATAGGAAAGTTTATTGTTTTATATTTAATCCCCATAAGTAGAGTTTCATAATATAACTTTACTCCTCCATGCTCTGAAATCCAAAGAGCTTTTTAGTCTTGAGATCTGCCCAATGAGCAATTTAAATGACTAAACAGGATAAACTGGGAGAACTAAGTGAAATGCTCCTCATTTCCCTTGAGTTTTTCCAAGGTATTTGGAACTACAAGACCTAATTTTACAGATCACCAAATGTGCTATATCACTATTGAGGACCACAGCACAACGGCCCACAGCAGGTGCCCCGGGCCATCACGCCTACAAGGATTCTAGAGTCCTTAAGGTAATATTTATCAGCAACTCTCCCTCAATCTCTTACTGTGATGCCATGGTAACACAAGATTCACAAAGGTCTTTCCAAATGCCAACCAGTATGGCAGTGTTAAAACAGCAACATTTCCAAAAATTCCCATTAAACAAGAATGGCATCACTTAAGTAGCAGAGCAGGCAGCAAAGATCCTTTTGCTAGCTTTAGCTAAATACTGTTTATATTGGAAAAATGAATCATGAACTAAAGCTGCTGTTAAATATACGACCGCCATCTTGAGCTGCTAGTTTGCAGGGGCAGAAACCCTGCTTGGTGTCAAGAGTGTTCGGTTGGAAGGTTTTCTTACATCTTCTTACAGAGATCTGCAGGTGGAGCTGAGATGATCTACAGAATCCTGACTATGCTTGTTGTCTCCCTTTACTTAGAATTTCTTCACTGGGACTCATCCAAATCAAGTAGAGGGCGGTATGAGGATGGAGGTCCAGGTATGCTTTAGCAAAAGCAGTGAAAGCTGCCCGTACATTTACCATCATCCAACACTCTTCTCCAGGTGATACAGACTTCAGAGATTAACTGGACTGCAACCAGGAGCAGGGGCTTTCGCGATTCCAATGCCTTGCCTTAGGAATGCCCTCTCGAGAGGCTTGTCCAGTTTCATATATGTTCTTTTTATTTTACCAAGTTTTAAAAAATTTTGGCTGAGTTTTAAGCCCGTCTGCTGTGATTTTTTTTCTTTTTAGTGCCTGCTGGTTTTATATCATTGTTTTAATGGTGTGCATATTCTTATGTTTTATGAAGGCCTGATTCAAGACAAAGCACAAAACTGCAAGATCCCACTGAAATTAAGATTCGAAACTGACTTTCATAGTTGAGCTGTAAAAGCTTGATATTAATGTCATGTTTCCTTTTGAACAAGGGTATCAACCTTAGATTGGTCCAGGGGTTGGATTTCCCACCAGACCAATTCAGTGAGCCAGATGATGGCAGTGGTTGGGCCATAAAGCCCCATCCCCTCCATGACATCCTGTCTGCCATTTTGTTTTTCTCCATGCAGAGAAAGACACAGAGAGGCCTCTCTCTTCATGGAGAAAATCAACATGGCAGACAGCAGAGCTCTGATTAGGTAGGGTGACCATATGAAAAGGAGGACAGGGCTCCTGTATCTTTAACAGTTGCAAAGGACAGGGAATTTCAGCAGGTGTTGTTTGTATGCATATATAACCTGGGGAAATTCCCTCTTCATCACAACAGTTAAAGCTGCAGGAGCCCTGTCTCTTGATCATGTACAAAAGAGGGCAGGGCTTCTGCAGCTTTAACTTTGTGATGAAGAGGGAATTTCACCAGGTTCTGCTTTTATACAAATGACATCTGCTGAAATTCCCTTTTCTATGAAACTGTTAAAGATACAGAAGCCCTGTCCTCCTTTTCATATGGTCAGCCTAGATTAGGCATGATGTAGGTCAGATATAACAGGAAGGATTATTCTCCCAGGGGTGAGGCTTTGACAGGGGGCCTCCATGGGGCAGATGGGGAACCTCTGAAGGATGGATTAGGCCCACAGGCTAGGAGGATCCCCATCCCTGCCTTAGAAGGATGGCAAGATAAAGCTGTGCTATATTTTAGTGCAGGGATAGGCAAACCAGTGCACTCCAAATGTTTTAGACTACCACTCCCATAAGCCCTGACCACTGGCCAGACTAGATGGGAGTTGTGACTGGAAAGTCCCAGGTTGCCTAACCCTGCTTTAGTGAAACAACTATAACAAATGATCTGATTCACACAATACGCCATGGTGGCTTATTTAAATGGGCTGTTGTAGGGTTACTGGAGGTTTGTTTGCCCCTCCAACAAGCCATGTCAATGAGTTTTGGACAACAGGCCAAACCGTGCCTGGGCAGTGATTATGAAAATTGTGCCTGGCACGCCTCACAATTTAAATAAGCCATGGTGGTTTATTTTGATTGTGCAAACCAGGTCAATGACTGAGAAGATGGAAGTGCTAGGAGAGGGCAGGAGAATGTCACTATTCAGCAGGAATACTAATACTAATATTAATACTAATTCAAATGCTAAATGCTAAATGCTTCATTTTATTGGGCTCTCAAGACTGAGACTTAAATTAAGCCCAAGTATGCCCTCATTACCCTAGTCCCCTCTATTTCCTATAGATTAATATTCTCTATCAATGGCATCACAACTGTTGTCGAAGTGTGTCCATGAACCAAAAAAAACTTACGCAATCTTATCACACACTGTGCATTTCCAATTGCCATCAATTCCTACAACACGACATTGGTTACAAACTCTGAGTCCACAAGTTTGGCAGAGATCCCCTCTATCAAAGATTAAGCCCAGAGTTTTTTGACAGCGAATGCAGACCCTGCTGTTGTCCGCTTGATAATGTCGTCCACCTTTTCGTTTCACTTCCAGCAACTCATTCTTCAATTTCCTGGAAGACAACAAAGAAAGAGAAATTTTACAAAAATGTCTTGAAGCAGGTATATTTGCCATTTCATAAAACTTTAACGGTTCGTACATGCAAGATCATCACCTCATGAGAGCAGTATCAAAAACTTATATGTCTGAATGAGCCATCACAAGTCAAACCTCCATATAATAACAAGCAGAAAGCTTTTCAATTAAGTCAGATCTCACATTTGACTGTAAAGCATCAAGTGTCGAGTATTAAACTGAACAAGAAGACCCACAGTTTCAAACATTAATCTAAATCGTAAGCTACATACTAAAGTACAAATTGCAACCCAGAAAGCAATTTCTTATTGCAGCTTTACTCTCCATCTACTTTTGGGTATTGATTCTCCAAAAAACAGTGTGCTCAATAATCCCCTGTAGAATTGAATGAATTGGGGGGGGGGGGGGCAGATTGGCTAAAGCTGAATCAAACACTTTGGAATACTGGGTAAATCATGCATTGAAATGACTCTGAACAGCCAGCAAAATAGCATTTACATTCAGTTACGCAGAATTAAGTTGCAAACAGAAGTTGTCTTATCTTCTCGTCCTTTGCGCATACAGAGGTATAATGGGAGGAAAAGGTTGCATTTCACCTTGCTTTCCACCATGGATGTTAAAACTGGGATTTGAACCCACTTTTCTCTTAGGCCCTTTCCACACCAGGTGATTTGCCTGGGATGGTCCCAGGCTGATCCCTGTGCGCCGATGATGTGTATTAGGTACTTCTGGGATCACCCTCCCTCCCTCCCTCCCTCTACACCCCTATGGTGTAGAAAGGGCCTTAGTCTACAAGACCCATTGGCTGATTTTGGACAATGTCGTATCTCTTAGTCTCAGTTCCCTAGATGTAATCATCACAGACAAAGATGGTGACAAGAGCATATGCCTACTAAATGGCAGCAGTGTTGTTGCTGTTAATGGTGTGTATATTCTTACATTTTTTGAAGGCCTTGGTTCAAGACAAAACACAAAACTGCAAGATCCCGCTGAAATAAAGCTCTGAAACTGATTTCAGCCGTAAAAGTTTGATAAACAGTGTTCTTTAAATGGTGAACAGCACTGATAAATAATAAATAGTAAGCTGGACATGGCAAGTTGTAACATAGCGAGATACAAAGCTTCCCGTGGGCCAATGAAGTCAATATGACAAAACACTTACCTAAAATTATAATCCCCAAAAGTTATCTACTTGCATACTGAAGAATTCTATTGTTCATGTGAGGCAATTAAACATTCCATGAGGTCATTGACCTTGAATTGGTGCATGTATGTTTCTAGACTGCCCTTTCTCAACCTGGCACCCTCCAGCTGCATTGGACTTCAACTCCCATCATCCCCATCCAAGATGGGCATGGAAGTTGTAGTCCAATGCAGCTGGAGGGCACCAGGTTGTGAAAGACTGGTCTAGACAATGATGCAACCTAGATTCTAACTCAAGTGCAGGATACTGGCTAGCACTGTCTTAGGGCCATACTAGATGAAATGTGAAATGCATTTTGGCATTTCACATATCTGTTTTCCCCCTTAAAGTTGCACCCATGGTGGGTGGAGAAGAAAGAGCAGGATCAGGAGCACAAGGAGGGGGTGGTTTAACCTCACTCTCCATGCTGTGGTCTCACGTCCCTCTTGGAGGGAATAAAAGCTTCACAGGCCGATTGTCAATGGTAACACAGTTTAGAGAAGAGGGAGAGCAAAAAACCCTCCCATGTGCCATGGTCCAAATGTCAGTGCCTGCAAGTTTAAAATTAGCACAGATGATGTATCTTCTACTTGGACCCTAAGACAGCACTAGCCAAAGGTGTACCCCATTCTAGTCGGGTTGATTTGTGAAGGTGTTGAGTTACTCATGCTGCCATGAAATCAGCTGCTCACAACTTTTAACTGCTTCATTTTTTTTCTAAATAGTCAAAAGTTGTGCACTCACTCCAGGTTTAGAAAACTGCAGCACACAGTCAGGGGTGAAAAGGAAAAAAACACTGACTGCTTCAATGGAATTTTAAAAACATTCTAAACAACAATCGCACAAGGGAAAGAGTGCATTATTGGTCCCAGATGCACAACCTAACAGGTACTCTTGACATGCCCTAGTTCAAACAGCACTACTAAATACAATGGAACTGCTTGCTTGATTATGAAATTATGTTTACACTCGAACTACCCTCAGGTAGTTTTAGGAGTTGCAGTCTTTAGGAATTGCTTATAAGGGCAAAGAGAGGAATGTTTTAATAACCTAGGCAAAAAGGAGTAAAATGAGGACAAAGGCTAAAGATAATTCTGAAATGTTGATTATGGTTCAGTTCAGACAACGCATTTCTCAACGGTGATTTTAGAACTCCACAGTGGAGTTGTTACACCACTGTTGAGAAATGTGTTGTGTGAACTGAGCCAATCTATCTATCATTGGGGAAAAAGAGGCATGGTTATGAACTATTAAATTAAGTCAGGGTATGAAATGATAGTTCTAGGTAGTGAAATATCAGTGCTAATAATTGAGCATGCTGGCATTTTAATTCAATCCTTTAGACATGTTTCTGAAATTAAATGCATTACATTATATTAAGCTCTTCACTATTAAAACAAAAGATTATGAATGAAGTCCTACTTAAAAGACTCTTTTTTGTATACTTAAGAAAATTAAAAGAACAGCCAGTCCTTACGGAGCTTCTCAGTGTATAACTGTGGGGCACAATTTATTCAAAACTGGTTCCAGTCCTTTGCACTTCAATTCCAGTCCTCCAAGAAAGCTATTTTCACTTAGCTAAATGAAAACAGAGCATGCCATTGCCTCTCTTCTTTCAGCAGCCATCAGAAGCAACTGGAGCTGAAAGAAGCCTCCAACTGCTAAACATAAGGTATCTTACATTAACTTGTAATCTAGGCTGACCATATGAAAAGGAGGACAGGGCTCATGTAACTTTAACAGTTGTAGAGAAAATGGAATTTCAGCCAGTGTCACTTGTATGCAATTAGTTCCTGGTGAAATTCCCTCCTCATCACAACAGTTAAAGTTGCAGGAACTATACTAGAATGACCGTATACAAAAGAAGGCAGGGCCCCTGCAACTTTAACTGTTGTGATGAAGAGGGAATTTCACCGGGAACTAATTGCATACAAATGACACTGGCTGAAATTCCCTTTTCTCTACAACTGTTAAAGTTACATGAGCCCTGTCCTCCTTTTCATATGGTCAGTCTATATAATCTAAGGCTTTGATCATTATTTATGTTTAACATTTTTGTTTATATTGCTCAATATGCTCCAGAACATACTATACAGATAATAACACCTTTCTAAACATCACCGCTTCTTGAAGTAGCATAGGCCCAGTTGAGGGGCAGGTCATAGCTGATGAGTTTAGTTAAAGCAATTTGTTCTGTGGTGGCTAAGTGTAACACAACTGCATCATGCAATATGGACCAGCTTTTGATCAGAGGGAAATGAACTGCATCACAAGAAATTGTCCTACCTGCCTAGTAGAAAGCCATACTAGGATGTCACATCATATGACATGGCTGGAATATGTGCTAGAAGTTAACTGCACTACAGCAAAAGATGTAGATGTGTTCAATTTGGTTCAATGCCCCATAGGATACTGCCATTTGGGTGGGGGTACTGTCTGGATACCATAATATAGCTTTAGCCAAGCATCCTACCATCTTGCCCCGGAGTGGCTTTTCTCAGCTGGTGCAGTAGTTCAAAATGCAAAGTAATTCCTGGATCATAAAACACTTGAAATAAAAACAATGTACTACGCACATTTCCTCTAGATAGTGGATATTCAAGAAGATCATAACTACTGTAAGCTACAAAAAGATGGAACTTGCTGCAAAAGCAAAAAGTATACCTCCAGAAGGATATTAGCGCTGTGCTGAAAATTTCAATTATTCCACTTTTGGCATTTCATGGGGGGTGGAGAAAATGAAAACTCTGGTGAAAGAGGCTGGGAGAAATGAGCCTTTTGGGAAAAAAATCTCCTTGGGGAAGGGGACAGGGTTTCTACAAACCTCTTTAAATGTAGGAAGTTTTGAAGGGTCTTTTTTTTTTTTTTTTAAACACACATGGCACTTGCAGGAGCCAAGGAGTTCTTCCTGAGTGTCTATTGGAGAGGGTGAGGTCACATGGGTCCCCTCTACAAGGATTCGCTTTTGTGCCCGGTTAGGCGATTATGCGCATAATCGCTGAAGCGCATTTACACCTAATACCTCTGCATGAGAGGCGGCGAGAGGCGGTGAAGCGCATTAACGGATGACCAGAATGCGCTTTACAAGTAGTTAATGCGCATAAGCGCTTGTTCACATAGGCAAAATGCGCTTTAACGGCTGGAGCAAAATAAAACTCGCGATTTAATGCGCATTCGATAATGCGCATAATCGGAGAGATAACGCGCCTCTATGCCCGATTTGCGCTCCGTTCTTGTAGAGGTAAATTTTTTAAAGCGCCTTGAAAGAGCTTTAAACCTCTCTTGTAGAGGCAGCCATGATCTCCAACAGGCATTCATGAAGAACCACTGGGCTTTTCCAAGTGTCAGGGGTAGGGTTTTTCTTGTAAAAAATAAAGAATAAAAAAACAGAAAGAGACCCCTAAACAACTGGCTACACTTTTAAAAGGTATGTGGAAATGTTGTCTCCCTCCCCAAGGAGAAAAATCTCCAAAATTCTCCCCCTCCCTGCGAGAGAGGCAGAAAAAACAATGCTTCTTTCACAGGGAGAGAAAAAGTTCCCGAAAATAGGGAGCAGAATTTGGCACAGAACTAATAATGATAAAGTTTACCCCTATTCTGCTGTTTTTCTAACTTCCCATTCAGGTTTAGTACTTCCTGTCTGGAAATATGCTCTACAATCATTTTGATTCTACTAGATGTGGCTGATCAGCCTCAGGAAACTCCATCAAACCTGTGTCCCAGGCAAACCCTAGGCACACAATGATTGCAATTGGCTACTAGCAGGTATACTGGTAACCGACCATGAGTCATGTACCTAATTTTCAACTCTGTTTGTGGGCAACCAAATAGTATATATATATTTAGTATATGTGACTTGTATTCTAAATTATGTGACATGATTTCTGAGGGGAAGATAATTGGGTTGTTCTTTGTTTCAGCTGGTTGGTTAAACAACTACGTGGCAACTTTGTCCCTTCCAGCTCTTCAGTACTGTGAACCTAGAGAAACAGCAGCACCCATAGCGAACAATTAGAGGATAACCCGTGCCAGTTCAGTCTCAATGACTAAGAGGCCCAGAGTCTGCCTAGTATTTGTATGGAAAGAACTATCTGGGAGCTGAAGAGAATGCAACTCTGAGGTCTGAGGTCTTTAGATGAAGAGATGGACACAAACCAAACCAAGGATTGGATCAAAATGCTTGTGCAACGGGACTTCCCCAATCTCTCACCCCCCTTGCAGCCCCATCCCACATATGCTCCAAATCTGCTCCTGAATACCAAGCCTTGAGAGCAGAGTTGGGAATGGCACACGGGGAAAGGGAAATCTTTTCCACCAGCGGTTCCCTTCTCCTGATGGAACACCACCGTATACAAAACCATATGAAAAAAATAAGATGCTTAACTTTACCAGTGCCTTAATTCATCATAAACTCAGACAGCTGTGTTTGATAAGAATTTCCTTCTGTATTTTCTTGCAGTGCCTTTAACAGTGAATCACTAAATGACTGTAACAATGTGCTTTGATTTCAAAATTGGAAGAATTAAGTGTTGCAAGAGTGCAGGAGATGGAGGAAGCGTATGAGTCAGACCTTAATCTACAATCAGCACAGCCTCTAAACAGCCACTGCATAACTGAGATGAACAATCTTAAAAAAACAGAATTTTGTGCGTCAGTAGAATAAACTCACCAGCAGCTCAGTTATATGCAGTATAAGAACAGGTTTTGCCAAAAGCCAAAACTGTCTGATTTTTTAAAGCGCCAATAAATAAAAAGCAGTTCAAGGGATAAAAATCTAAGAATACTAGTAAATCACAATCTTCAAATACTCATTAAAATGGAGGTTGCTCTTTTCCTTCCCCCACCCCGAAAATCCTTCTGATATCTCAGTGTTCAAGGGAACATTGTATCTTTGTGGCCTTGACTTGGTGTTTGCATTTGAAATGTAGAATTGTGTTCTGAATATGCTCACCAACGTTGCAATATTATATGATGGACATATGACATGATAATGCATTTTGCACTCTTCCGCATCCCTAGGGGTAGAGCAGGAATGAACATGAAACATGCAATGGCATCCTTAACACACATATATCAGATCTCCTGATATACAGTAGCTTATACACATTTGATGTGTATTCACTGAACATGTGTAGAGAGAGGAGGAGATCCCCAACCTTGGCACACACAGTGTACTGTCTTCATAGACATGTGAACTGTACCCACAGATAGGAGCCCTTCAAAAAACAGAATTCCTCATTGTACAGACAAGGCATCCTATGTTCTCTTTATACACATATAGCATTTGTGCCAACAGTGGACTGATTTTATGTAGGCTAGAAATGTGACCACTAATCTTCAGCCCACTACAGGCATTAGTGTGCACACATTCAACATCTGCATATGGCTAACATGTTACAACCAAACAACTCTGCAGAGGATGCCACACAGATAAATTAAACCGAAGGCCTCATTTTGCTCAACCAATAGAAGATGAATATAACAGGACATGAACATTCTGGAAATATTTTCAAGTTTAAGGCACATTAACATTTCAGGACATATCTTCACCTTATTTCTGAATTTTTATACCACTCACCATAATATGTTCCTAGGTTATTTTGCAGAATTTAAAACAGAAAACAACAAGGTAAAATATAAAGCAATTTTAAGAGCAGCAGAAGGACTAGTTCTAAAAAGTTTTTAAAAACAGTCTGGAAGAATAAAACAGTCTCTTTGCCTGGCCCTGAAAACATAGCACTGTTGGAGCCAGGGGATTCTCCTGGGGAGGGAGTACCACAAATGGGATACCACAACTAAGATGCTCACTCCCTGGAGAACATCTGCCCTACCTCTGATGGGAGGGGCATTTGGAAAAGTGCATCCACAGATGGCTGCAGTGGATGGGCAAAATATTTTAGATGCCTGAATATGGGGTTTTTTTTGCCCTGAATAGAAGTCAAAGTTCTGACCTTAAATGTCAATGATACAGATTTGATAGGAGAGCATAATTAAAGTTGCTTTTACCAAACACACCTGCAGTGCTGCTGAAATTCACAGGACAGCTTTAGCCATGTGGAACATTTAGCTATTCACAAGGCCAGGTAAATACATGGTATTTACACAGCATTGCATTGAAATGGAGTGAAGCAACTAAATACACAGGTGAGAATATAACAACTAGAAGTCTGAAATAAAGGGTTCTACTATACTATAAACTTCATGGAGCCTTAGAATTTGTGCCCTTCCTTCCTTTCATTTTTTCCAACCATACACTTTCACTGACATTCATTTGAGAAAAGTCACTAACTGCATTCTGCCCTGCTTGTTGAACCCTCTTTTCACATTACTTGATGAGTTAGGCTCATCTAAGGGCCAAAATAGACATTACTATAAATCTGTATCTAGCAGTCATGCTTTATTTCATTTTTACTCTAAAGAAGGCACAGGGGTCCCAGATTGGAGCCCTGTGCCTACTCTAGGGTAAATATAAAAGAAGACATAACTGACAGATATGGATGTAAAGTAATGTTTATTTTCCTAATCTAACTGGGGTCAGTTAATTTAGGTAAGACACAGAGCTTCTTCACACGAGTGAAATAAGGCACACTCGTGACTGGGCACTCACGGAAGTTTGCGGGTCTTTTGAAGACGTTGTTAACCTCCTGCATGTCTCCTGCACCTTCCCCCAATAATTCTGTTTTTTTTAAAAAGAACAGAATTCTGCTGAAATATTTCGAGATTTTCTACCGTGTGCAGGGGAAGTTGCACTCCAAATCACCTACTAGAGGGTGCTATCCCATTCAAGGGTATGAGCACTGAGAGGAGGGGAAGTTTTCCATTATAGACCATGTGGTTGCCCCTCTCCACCCATGTATTTCATCAGGAAGCAAAGCCACTTCCCCTTAATCTAAAGTCCTAAATCTGCATGGGAGCATGGTATTAGTCAGCTGCTTCCTGGATATTGATTTTTAAGGCATGTGCAGTGTATTTTGAACTGGGCATTTCTCCCTGTGCACAGACTAATTTGTTGCCTATTGGATACTTTCCCTTCTTCTTTCTGCAAGAATTTATTTTATTCTAGGTAACACACACACACACACACATATTGTTTTACAAAGACAAAACAACAACAAGCATTATGTGAAACCGCTTTGTGACTTTCATTTGGTCCTAATTAAAGTATTGTGTTATTTCCCCTGTTTGAATAGTAACCAACTAAGTATGTTGCCGGCATGACAGGAAGCACATTGGTTTCATTTAGGTCTTGTTAATTCTTGCCACACGCTGGCAGTTTCATACTAGCCAGCTATGTTCTTGAACTAAAGAAGAGCTTTCATGTTGAGAGTGAGGAAGGATGTTAACATAACTAGCACACTTTACATTTATTACACTTTGAAGGTAAATAAACGAAAACTTTCTAAATGGAGTATAAAGATTAACCAGCTTGTCCTTAATAAAATATTAAAGAGCAAGGCAATCATCTTAGTCCATAGCAAATTTTATGTATGAGCCAAAGAATGTTTGCTACAAACTAGACTATATAACCATACGACAGCAATACTTGTAGAATACTGTGTCTTAAGAAAACAGGAAAACAGGATCTGCATAAGAATTAAAGGAAGCAACCAGATAAGATGTCAAGCCTCTAAAAGAGACACAACAGACAAAGAGAAAAGTCAGCCACCTTTTAACAAGTCCGGCCAAGAAAAAAGGGTCTGTTTTATTCACCATCTTCTCATAGAGCAGTGGTATAGCTCAACTTTTCACAACTTTATGCTTTTCCATAAAAGCACCAAATTTACACATTTGGGGTCTAATACATGATCATGTTCAGATATTGGGGTATGTGATATTGCATATGTGTGTGTGAGGGTGTGAGGGTGTATGTGCAGCTGATTAAAATAATGTTTCTCTGAGTGTGGTACAACACAAAGTGACTTATATATGAAACAAGGTATGACCATGATTGATAAAACCATTAAACATACCAGGAAAGCTTTGAAATATTTTTTTGAATTTTTTGACATACTACACAGGTGCACATGCACAAACATTTGAAATCTATCAATGCTAGCCACATGTAATATTGCACAAGTTTATACTTTGACCAAAATTCTACTTGATTTCTATGAAACTGCGCAGTATTATATGCAGCTAGCATAGACACTGTTTCTAACTTCTGTGCATGTGCACATGTTCATTATGTCCAAACGCTTTTAAGAATTCCTGTTTCTGCAATTCTTTATATTAATTTATGTGATTGTTTCTTTAGTGATGGGCTATGGAAAGCATCTAAAAAAAATCAGCCTAAACTATGACACAGGTTGCTGTGAGGCTAGAATTTTGGATTGAGCACGTTGGAAGAAGAGGAGGAAACAAAACTACTAACGCTAATAATAAATATAGCCACAAATATGCAAATCAACACCAATACTCATAAGTGTAAACTTCCCAAAACAAAGGGTTAAAATAGTTACCTGATCCTTTTATCTTCAATTTTTTTCAGGTATTCATCTCTTTTCAGTACACCCATTATTGTTTCCCTTTCATGTTCCAATAAAAATGACAAATTGATGATCTCCACGTTTTTAGACATGTTGCTTCAGCTGTGCTGTTTTATAATGCATGTATTTTCTGGCACATCATTGCAAAGGACCAAGCATTATAGAGTCAGCAGATGTCCTGACAGAGGCTAATGCGTATATTTAAGCCCAATGCCAAAAGGGAATCGAATTGATTTAGTGTCTTGAGTGTCCATTACAGTTTTGCTTGAATTTCTGAACATGTTGCAGATATTCATTCATAGTTTATCCTCAAGTTCATCATTTCCCCAAATCATTGTATTATGATTTTTGGAACCTGAAATGAAAATAAGAAATTATTTTGACAAGATTATCATTTTACTTAAGCTGCATAGATTAAACAGCGCTTTAGTGCCATCAAGACAATGGATTAGTTTGCATGTCATGATAAACCAGAATTTATTAGGAATGAGCAACCTTGCTAATATCTGCTGCCCGATCACACCTGCTTGGCTCCTCCTGCCAGTGGGAGAAACTAAACAAACTACAAAATCTCTATCCATGGTTGTTTAATATTATGTCCAAATTCAGATCCCTGGCTAGTTGCTCTTCTAAGAAGCCAGAATCATAACCCAAGAACAAACCCTAGTTTACTAATCTGGCTTGCTAGGTTAGAAATAAGCAAGGGATCCAGTTCAATATAATGCTGAACAAGCCACATATGGAGGTTTCTAGGTTTGTTTAATCACTCCTGCTGGCAGAAGGAGTCAAGCGGGAGCAGTTGGCCATGTGCATCAGCATGTTGATTCATTCGCAATAAGCCAGAATTCTGGTTTAGCATTAAATCAAACGCACTCATGAACACAACTGCTTGCATAATCACAGCTTACATTTTAGACATCTATGACACTTATCTCAGTTGAAGTCTGGTCCATGGTATTAAAGTACGTCAGTTTATGTCCAATGGACACAGTGGGAATAAGCCCTGACCTTCCTAACTCATGGCCCAACTTGGTCTACAAGAGCCGGATGTGGGAGCGGGGGTCTGCTGCCCCACAGACCCAGTCTGGCACCCGTGACAATCTTATCAGGAGGTTTATCCTGACTGTCAGAAATTGTTTTCCTGGAGAATCCATGTAAAGGAGGGGTCTACCAGAAGGAAATGTCCCCCCCCCCCCTCCTGGTCTCATAACTGTATGTATAAAAGAGTCAATTCATAAACCATGAGTTAACTAGCTATGTGGCAAGTTTAGTTTGCATTGCAACTGGAAACATAGTAAAGCAGTTATCCAATTGCTCCATCACACAGATAAATCATTTTAAAGCATATATTCATACTAATTACTACACAATAAAGTAGATCTAGCGACATAACAAACTAATTATATGACTAATCTGTCATTTGGCAGGCAACTGTGTGCTTCCGAGAATTTTTTTAAAAAAAAAACCCTGAAGACTAAAAATGTAATTAATCTTCTTCACATATCTGAATTTTTCCAGCTTATAACTTTCTTGTTTCTTACTGGTATTTCATACAATTTTGGGGGGAAATACTACTACTACTACTACTACTACTAATAATAGAGGCATTATTAATGTGATTAATACATGAAATAGAAAATATTTCTATATTCACAAGCACTTCTTAATCAATACTCAATGGATACCACGGATCAAGGATGCTATTTTTAGGTCACATGTGTGTTGAATAGATTATTTGTCAGCAGATTTGTATTCTGTGGAAAGCAAATGATTAATTACTTGCTACACTAACTTTTGTCACTAACCTTTGTCAATGACAAAAGGCTCATTATTGTGCAGAAGCCCAGAACATCCCTGACCACAGCTTCTGTACCGAACAATATACTTCCCATAATGCAACATGCACACAGGGACATTTTAATCACTGAATAGCCTAACATAGTACTACGTTTCTGAAATATAAGCTTGAAGTCACTAAGAATAGAATGGACAAGAAAGGAACAGTGTGTTGTTTTGATCAATTTAAACAATAATGAGACGCCTCAGTATGATGTGTGACATAATTGTATTCTAAAAAATGGCATTTAAAGATTTCTCACTTTGTTCTGAAGTCTGTCTACACTATGATTTCAGTTTATCGTTAGTGTATGAGAAACACAGTGACTTAAGTGTCTTGAACAAAACAGCAGTCATTTTAGTTTGGTCTGTTCAGAATTATAAAATAACTCCAAGAATTACCTTTCTGTGAGAGGAGGAGAATTAGGATTATTCTTGAACTACAACATCCATTCTAAAATTAATTACTGATCTAATATAATCTCTAATCAGACAGTTAGGTCACTCTAGCTCTATATTTTAAGTCTGTATTACAGAGAAATGTAAAACTTTGGAAATACCCATTTCATTCAATGAGACATCAGGAAGTAAAACAAAATAATATCCAGTCAGTTCCCCATCCCCACCCCCGACAAAATACCCTGCAGTTAAGATTAGGCTGACCAGATAAAATCCAGGTCAGGGCTCATGTAACTTTAACAGTTGTAGAGAAAAGGGAATTTCAGCCAGTGTCATTTGTATGCAATTAGTTCCTGGTGAAATTCCCTCTTCATCACAACAGTTAAAGTTGCAGGGGCCCTGCCTTTTTTTGTATATGGTCACTCTAGTATAGTGCCTGCAACTTTAACAGTTGTGATGAAGAGGGAATTTCACCAGGAACTAATTGCATACAAATGACACTGGCTGAAATTCCCTTTTCTCTACAACTGTTAAAGTTACAAGAGCCCTGACCTGGATTTTATTTGGTCACCCTAGTTACGATAAGCGTCCCTTAGGAGAACAGAGTTACTAATGGATTTTTAAAAAGAAAAAAGAAAAACAGAAATTTGCAGCAGCATTCTAAAAAAAGTAGTAGGCCTTACCATGTCCGAATAATAGCTGAAACTCTTCTTCTACTCAATTTACAGAGCACTGCTACTGCCGGATCTATACAGTAACTAGAAAAACCAGCTGCTCTCTCATCAGCAACTTGTTTGTACAATGCACACACCCAGCAATGTGATGCAATATTTACCAGTTATCAAAGTACAAGGAAATAAGTTTAACACCAACCCATTTATTTTTCACCAATGTAAGTCATTTTTGGAAAACATTGAATTGAAACAGTGAAGGAGAAATCTTTCTTCAAGGAGAATCCTTCAAGGAGAATTGCTGACTGTCATTTCTAACCAGTCCATCTAGCTGAGTGACTAAAAACCTGAAAATCTGATTATTTTAAATATAGATTGTTATCCCTCATCATCTGATAGTCACTGGTATACTGCCTCTTAACTAAAGTGGCTAACACCTAATATGAAGGGCAGAACACGGCTGGCCCTGATGTAGAATCACCTAGTTCTTTCTGTCTCCCTAATCTCTCTGTCCTGCTATATACAGAATGTTCCTGCAAGCTAGTTGTATTTCTCTGTCCAGCAACAATTGTTGCAGTACCAATGTAACAGAAGTCATGATTGCCATATTCTATGTTCCATTGTATTATCCTATGACAAGCCATAATGTGTGTGTGCTCTACCGTGTGTGTAATCACGCTGTGTCCTCATGCACAGCAACCTTTTGTCCCCGTGGACAGCATTGCTAGAGATCTATATAAGTCAAGCTAACAAACAATAAACAGTTTTTCCTGCCTAGAACATCTCGGTGTGTGTGTCTTCACTCCTTCATCTGGCGCCCGAACCAGGGACCTCTGCGTCTACACTCACTACGCTCGGCCTGAGCTTCAAGGTGCACCTATCGTCCTTCGGGACCCCGGTGAGTATGGGCGTCTCGCTGTCCATGGGACAGCGGACACAAGCAGACAGATTAGCATTCTTGCTAAAGAGAATTGGGCATAGAGTTTCTTCTTCTGTTATCATACGGCTGGTCCGTTTACTTCAGGAACAATGTCCAAGGTGCCCTGAGAACGGACCTTTACATGCAGTCGACCTCTACAGGTCCCAAGCCGCTTTGTCTATGCAGCCTTTGCAAGCCGCTTTTTCTATGCAAGCAGCTTTCTCTACACAGCCTCCTCCCGCACATCACACACCTACGCTTTTGCCTTCTTCTTCAGCCCCTAGTAACTGCATTAACCATTTGCAAGCCGCTATTGCACAGCAAGTAGAAAATGCTACACCTGCCACAGAATCGCTTATCTGCTTAACTAAAGAAAATACTAATCCAGATTACCAGCAAGCTCAGCAGCCTTTTTCTGCCACTAAAGTAACATCAGCAGATATGCTCAGCACCTGCCACGACATTGGCACGCAAACATACAAAATTAATCTGCTTGCTCAAGCATTCACCCACAGCAACAAGAAAACTGGCAAATGTTACAATTGTGGCAAAGAAGGGCATTTTCGGCATGAGTGCCGCTCCACCCCTCAGTCAGGTAAGCGACCATCTACCAAGTGTCCAATTTGCAAGAAAGGGTTTCATTGGGCAAACCAATGCCGCTCAAGAAACTCCAAACCAGACGTACCTTCAGCCCCAAGCCAAAAGAGAGCATACTCCTTCACAGCCCTTCCCCCTCAAGTATGCTCTCCGCCTCCTCCTCCACCGTAGCCCGACCCATTCCCGGTTTCCCAACCATCAGCAGCTACCACCAGTAGCGCTGGGTTTAACTTAATTGTTACAGAAGACACTATGTTCCCTTCCCTTTGGAAGTGCTTTTAACTCCTACACAGGTTACAAGTCCGTTACCCGCTCGAATTCTTTGGATTGATTCTTCCTCAATCTTTGGTAAGTAAAAAAGTGTTTTCATTGTTCCAAGAATCATTTATTTTGATTACACAGGTACCTACAAATGTTTGAAAACCCTGCCCAAAACCAACTTGAGTAGCGAAATAACCCCCCCCCCAGGGGAATTTTCAAAAGAGTAAAACCTCAGAGGGACGCCTCTGAAGCAAATCTCAGAGGGACGCCTCTGAAACAAACCTGCATCAAAAAGAACCTGATTGTACCTTGTATGCAAGTGATTTCACTGTACCTCTTGCTATGAATGGTGATTTGCCCATAAAAGCCAAGTTCCTAGCTCCCAATGAGCGCAAAAGCACTTCAGAACATGAGTTCAGCTTGTTAGAAAGTCGGTGTGGCTTTCCACTGGGCCCGTGGAAAGATCCCACTATCGGCTAGCGAGCTCTATGCACATGAAGTGAGTTTGTGGCTTAATAAGTTTTTCAGAGTGATTGAGTGTGTATGGTGTGTGACAAATGACGAAGAAAGAAGAAAAAGAGGTTTTTCAATATTGTGTTCAGAGCCAGATCCACTGGTGCTCTGATAATGTGATAGTTTTGTTAAAAAATGTTTATAGAAAATGCTTTATTGATCCTGTTTCAGACCAATCGCCTGATGGTCTGTTTAGTTTAATCCTTCCTTGATCATCTGCCAGCAACAAACTTTTCCCCATTGTTCCAAGTATAGTTGATTCTAATTACACAAGTGTTTTAAAACTGTAAGTCTAAACGTTTTTCCTTTAATGTTATTCTGTTTAAACCTCCTTATTTCATTCCTGAAGCTGCTGCAGCCGTCCATAGAGATGCGAGTTATAGATCTACTGTTTTAACCCTTTATCTCCTATATAGAGCAACCCATTGGTCGGAAGCGACCACTCTGCATTTTCATTGTCAATAACTTAGTATTTACAGGTCTTGTTGATAACCTTCAACCTGTGCAACAACTAGCTTGCTGTTCCACAATTGTGTGTGTGTGTGAGACCTTCCTCAGTGCAAAACTGTTCTTTCCCTGACATGTTTCTGTTGTCAGTTCAGTGTTCCCTGACAAGCTGAGTAGTGATTTATTTTCAAGATAGTTAGAAAAAACTAATGTCAAAAAGCTTTTCGTGGTGTTCCAGTGCAGTGGTTAACTCCAAATGTCTAACCCCGTGTGAGTTTTGTTCACATTAAGCCGTTCTAACTGAAAGCTGTCTGATCCGTCCTCAGCTTTAAGTATGTGTTTAGAATGAAACCAATATGCTTTGAAGTTCCGTGTGATTTACAAAGAAGTTGCACAGTTGTTAAAGTTCATAAGCTGCTGAGTCAAGGTTTTTCTCAAGCTACAGTTCCCCTCAACAAGTGTGTTAAACAAACTCATCCCCATTATCGCAACATTCAAACTCATTTAGCTGTAGTCCTGGTTGTTTAAAATCATTTAACTTAGAATTTTTACAGCTCAAGATGTCTCCAACCACAAGAGCTGCCTAGGATTCCTAAAAATTTATATTTGCTGTAATTACTGTCAATTCTATGATGATATTATGTTTACTCTCTGCATTATTTCATTTAAGCACTGCTGCGCCAATACCTTCAGTTTGTTTAGTGCCTGACGCTAACATGCACAATCTATGTTTGATGTTCATGGTCACAATGGTACCTTGTATTATGAACATCTGTTAACTGCCAAGCCAAGTAGCCTTTATACCTACTGCCTTTGTTACCCCAGACATTGTTGTAGCGATATTTTTGAGTGTCTAAAATCACTCCAGTTATGTGCCTTCTGCTATCATGTCACTGGCATTTAGAATACATAATTAGCATAAGACTGTTAAAATCCTTGCTGTTGTAAATAATTATTCTGCTTGCACTGAAAAATTTTGGTTATAAGAGAATTATAACTCTTCCTATCCTTTACATTTATGCAACTTTTCCTATGTTCCAGCAAACTATACAGCTATGGCTGATAGTATCTGTAACAGATAGCACATCCAAGACCCTGATTTATCGTTTTTCTTTAATCACACAGCCACTAATTTCACCAAGGCACATATCAATGTGCTTGCTTTAGGTTACCTCACTTTGCCTGTACAAATTGTTCACCTCATTGCTCTGATACAGTTATTGTTGATTCACAACTGTCTGATTTGTCTGATGGGTCTCGAGCTGTTCTAAGAGCCATCACTAACACTTCATCCTTAAAATCCTACCCTGAAATCATTGCACAAGAAAATAGATGCTGTATTCTTAGATTAACATGTTGTTTAGAAAAAAATGTTAAAACTACTAGCAATATATTGTACGTGATCTGCAACTTGAAGTCATTGAACTACATTGAAATCAATGCAAAATTGTTTTGCAATAGACTATCTGTTAGCAACAACTAGAAAGTTCTGTAAATTAGTACGCCCTGCTAGTTGAGAAGTACATTTCCATGACTTGTCAAACTATTGAAGATCATTTGTCTAGTTTAGCATGCTTCATTCAAAACAATGTTCATACACAATTCTCGGTGTTTTCTTAGTTAACAAAATGGCTTTCTAATTTTACATATCTCAGACAGCTATTTTTCTATGTCATTCGTGAAATAGCTATTATAAAATCCTTAGGTTGCCTTGCTCAATGTATCCCTTCACTGTTAAAGTTGGTAAAAGATTGCTTTACCTGTACTTCATATTCTACACACAAACCACCTCCTTATTGACTTAAAAAACAGAATAAAGAAGAAATCAGATGAAGGAACTATCCTAAGAAAAAGTATTGTAGGGCATACCCTGGTGCTTTCTCCTACCTGGATCTTTCTATCTGTTATCTCTTTTTCGCTACACGCAAAATGTCCTAGCTACATACAGGCTGTTCTACCTTCAGCTTGCCAGCATCAGGCTAGGAACAAATGTTGCAGTAATGATGTAGCGTCTTATTCTGAAGTCTATTGTTTTGCTTTATAACAAACTCCTTATTAATCAAATTCACAAAACTTCTTCTTAAATTTAATTAAGGGAAAGAGATGAGATGAAGGGCAGAACACGGCTGGCCCTGATGTAGAATCACCTAGTTCTTTCTGTCTCCCTAATCTCTCTGTCCTGCTATATACAGAATGTTCCTGCAAGCTAGTTGTATTTCTCTGTCCAGCAACAATTGTTGCAGTACCAATGTAACAGAAGTCATGATTGCCATATTCTATGTTCCATTGTATTATCCTATGACAAGCCATAATGTGTGTGTGCTCTACCGTGTGTGTAATCACGCTGTGTCCTCATGCACAGCAACCTTTTGTCCCCGTGGACAGCATTGCTAGAGATCTATATAAGTCAAGCTAACAAACAATAAACAGTTTTTCCTGCCTAGAACATCTCGGTGTGTGTGTCTTCACTCCTTCACTAATAAAATGGCTTCAAAATCTCTACCTATAAAACGGAAAGTATGTGTGCGTCACGTATGTCCGGAAATGTTTACCCACTTCCAGATGAGTTAGAAACTTGACACGGTGACATAGTGATAGGTCTGGCTGTACAATGTACCAGAAAAATCTCAAAACACTAATTTTGGGTGTTTAAGTATTTTTAAAGTATTTAATAAAAACCAAGGCTTATGCCTACAACTCCCAGCATGCCTTGGGCCAGAGGCTGGACTTATTGGCCTTGGGTGGCCATTGTGAGTGCACAGGCGGGTGGATGCCACGTGTCTTTCATAACCTGACTTTTAAGGTTGGTCTTGAACAGTCAACCGAATTCATTAAAGGAAACAACCTACATAAATGGGTTGTATCCATTTGCGCTACCTCCTCCCACCCTTTGCGTGGTTTTGAAATCATGACTAGATACAACAGCGTGGCTTTGAGGGGCCAAACATGCTCAAAGGCACTTCACCCTGATATCACTGTTTTCTCAGAATCTGGGGGAAGCAAGCACACAATGTTTGCCCTTAAGAGGGAGGGAGGGAGGGGAGGCACTCTGTTCATGCCCAGAAACAGACCTGACAAAGAGGGGAGGAAGTGCCCAGCCCCGGCCCTTCAGTACAGGCTCCAGATGGAGCACTTGGTGGTTGAGAAGTGCAGGACAAGGCAATCCCAGCAGGATTGGCTGGAGCTGGGCATGTCCACTGACAGCTGCTTACATCTCCTCCTTGCTGATGCTACTCCTTCATGCTCTATGAGGAGCAGCATCGGCAATAAGAGGATGTCTCAGAAGATGTGGGCACGTGCGGGCTGCCAAATGCATGCTGGGAGGTGTAGTACTGGTATGTAGAGTGGCTGATTTTAAATAAAATATAGGTCACTATCTCTCAGTCCTAACTCAGCCCCACTTTCCTGACCTCTCACTAACTGTCTTTGTTCTCCTTCTAACTGACTTTCCCCAACTGCCACTCACCCCCCCCCCCCACCACCATTCCATTCTAGCCTCAGCTATCAATCATTCCTCCATTCCCTCTTCTGTTTCAATAGTAAAGTCAGGCTTTTACATAAAAAATCATAAACTTTATCCAGTAATTCTTGCATCTGTCTTGGAATGTTATGGTTTAGTTATAACAGGGGAAAACCATGCAACATAAAAAATCTCATCAAGTTAAAAGGCCCTGGAAAATACATATATATTAAAAAATCACTTTGCACTTAAAAGCCATTAATGCAGTCACCAGGCCAGCCTGCCTGGGAAAAAGAAATCCTTAAGCAGGGTGCCACAACTAAGAAGGCCCACTCTCCCATGACACCTCAGATGTATTCAAAGATTAACGTTATTCAGAGAGCTAGGCTTATGCCTACAACTCCAAGCATGCCTTGGGCGGGTGGGAAGACTTATCAGGCTTTGGTGACCATCATCTGGAAGTAGCTCACTATCCTGGGCCTGAAGGAAGAGTGCCTGGGTGGCTGCCTTGTTTACTAGGCACCATCTGGAGAAGAAGGGCAGGAGTCACAGCTCTGGGCCTACCACCGACGGCAACGGCCAAGCTACCTGTGAGTCAGCCAGCCAGCTCTCTCAGTATAGTGTGGACTAGCTCAGCCAGACGTTACTTCCCATGAGCTTTAGCAGCAGGACTCCCATTGGACAAGTTGGGCACCACAGCAAAAGGCATGCTGGGAGTTGTAGTTTTTATTTTCTGTGTGGGACAAGGAAAATCATGTTGACAGTTTCAAGGCAGCCCTGGCCATGTGTTGAGGGGGGTGGAGAAACTAATTTAATTTGTTTTAAAGTTACCTCACAGGCTTAGGACTCCCGTACCTTGCAGGGTTATCATGAGGGTGAGAGAAGAAAAAAAAGAAATGAATTTAATTTGTTTAAAAGTTAACTCACAGGCCTAGCACTGGCATGTGTTCTGGCTGCTTTCCTTTTTTTCCATAATAATAACTTCAGAGCACATGCATACAACAATCCCCCCTGTCCACTGAGATCTGCTTCCCTACCATAAGTTATACAGATATCTGGGCAATGCTGGGTATATTTTGAAAACATATTTCAAAATATCCATTTGGCATTTGGCAATATCTGAGGAGCCTGGGTTTGTTTTGTTTTTGTAGCTTTTTGAAGTGTTGAAGTGTTTTAAATGTACAGATTGTGTGTATGTTGTATGTTTTTGCTGTTTTAATTTTTGTATATTGTTTTTAATTGTTTTTAATCCTATGTAAACCGCCCAGAGAGCTTCGGCTGTGGGGCGGTATACAAATGTAATAAATAAATATTTCTAGGTTTAAATCTTTTTTAGCTGGTAGTAAGGGTGTTGTGTGTCCTGATTGTTTTTGAAGTTTAGATGGCTGCTCTGGCCAAGGCACGATGGGAGGTGTAGGCATTTCAGGTAAAACAAAAAATGTGATTTATCAGGAAGCTCTAATTTAAAATACAGTTCTTATTAACACAGTTTTCCATTGATTCTAACAAGACAATTTACTAACTCAATCAAACCAAAACAACAATAACAACCAACCAAAAGATGAATAAGTTGCAGAGAAATTTATTATTTATCAAATAATGTTATAAACATTATTCACGGACCTGAGCAATGCTGGGCATATCAGCTAGTATGATGTAAAACTGAAATGGCAATCCAGTGCACAGCTACTTGGCAGTAAGGCTCTTTGAACTAAATGGGATTTACATCTAAGTAGGGATGCCTATGACTGGCTGAAAAAGAGCAAAATTGTGGAGGAGGATGCCCAAGGTAAATAAAATGAATATTCTTACACAAATCAGTAAACCTTTTGTGCCACTGTTTCAGTTGGCTTTCAAATGTTTATGAAAAGTAACAAAGTAATATTTTTATTATTACTATAACAGCTGTGATGGTAATGTTAAGGCCCCACAGTAAATTGAGTATTCCACCCTGTTAAATGATTTGGGAGGTCATTCTAACCTTTATAAAATCGAAACAGTTTGATCAATCTTTCTGAAATTTTCAGGTGACAGAAAAAAATGTTGATTGTATATACCCTGGAAATATCAGGATGTTTGGTGAGTTTTTGATGGAGTAAGAGCAGATTAAAGACAAAAAGCAGAATAAAAAAAATCCCTTTGGCAAAACTGACGGGGGGGGGGGGGGAGGCAACCATTTTGTATGCTGAAGAGATTCATGTTTTCACTTGAAACAATGAACGCTTTCTATTATTCTTGTATTGGAATTGGTGAAAAAGTTGTTTTTTTCAAAATTCCATTTAATTTCATCTTTGAAAAAAACTTTTTTACATGTAATTACAGTCAATGGGACTAACCATAAGCCCACGCACACTCAGTAGTGCTCCCTTCCCCCCATCACAGCTGATTTAGGATCTTACGGAGGGAGGGGATGGGGACTGGACACCTGCCATTTATCTCATATTATCAATAGCTGAGAAGGAGAAAGATTACACTGTTCAGTGGGTTCATTGGGGGTGCTGAATCTGATGGGAAATATGGGGACACCCCCCCAACTCTGTTAGGAAACCAGCACATGAAGAGGGCTCTTCTCACACTCTGATTTTCAAGCAGATTCAACCCCCTACCCCGCAGCCCACCAAACAGAAACTGATAAGAATTAGGAGGGGAGAGACTGTGGCTTAGTGGTAGAGTATCTGCTTTGCATGCAGAAGGTCCCAGGTTCAATCCCCGGCATCTCCAGGTAGGGTAGGAAAAACTCCTGCTCGAATCCCTGGGGAGCCACTGCCAGTCAGTGTTAACAATACTGGGGTACAATGACCAATGGTCTGACTCAGCATAAGGCAGCTTCCTAGGTTCCTATGACTTAATAAGTTCTACTGAAGAGAGTAAAGTGATAAAAAGGGGAATGATGAAAAGGGAGTGTCCACTTCACTTGACACCAGGTAAAGCAGGCAGAAATTCAACTGAAAAAGATGGTAGCCTATCTCTGTATGAGATGTTTGGGATGAGACAGACTAACATCTGCCTGTGCTGATGGGAGCTGGGAAGATTACAGTGGGAGTAAGGTACAGTGGTTAGAGAAACAATACTATTTTAGTTTTGATTCACAGGGATGATTAGTTAAGAACCTCCAGGAAACACGGCCAGAAATTCAACCGGGAAAGATGGTAGTCCAATCTCTGTATCAGCTGTTTGGAATGAGGTAGGTGAACATTTACCTACACTAATAGGAGCTGGGAGGACTCCTTGAGTTCTACTGAAGAGAGTAATGTACAATGGTGAGAGTGATGCATGTTTACTTAAAAGAAAAGGCCATTATGTTCTGGCTGGCTTACTCAAAAGTAACTTCCATTTTGCAATTTTTATTTTGCATCAATATGCAGAAGCCTAGTGGAATAGTGGAACAGTAACAAGAAATTTGGAGGGTCTGATTCCCTTCATTAGGAGTTTTTAATTATATCTCATTTGAGGCAAAAGTGAACTCAGAGGATAAAATCTAAGGTGTATCCAGACTGTTTCCTAAGCAATTGTTAGTGTGTGTGTGTGTGGTGTGTGTGTGCTACGCAATTGTTAGTGTGTGTGTGTGTGTGTGTGCTACGCAATTGTTAGTGTGTGTGTGTGTGTGTGAGAGAGAGAGAGAGAGAGAGAGTAGGATTGGTGCATAATAAACTTTGCAATCATCTCTCTATGGGGCACAGAGGGATACTTCTAGCCTGGAGCTAGTAATAGCTAAGAAAAGGATGTCAACAGCAAGCTATTCGTTACCATGAGAACTAACAGAGTTTCATTCAACTTTTCTCTTCCCACCAGTCTCCTCCCCTCCTCAGTTCCTGTTTTATAAAAAGGGAGAGAGAAAAGAGTTACAAGGTAACTTATTATCTTGACTTGTAAAAAGAAGTCATTATATTGACTTGTAAAAAGAAAAAAGTAACCCCCTCACAGTCAAACTGTCCACAAAGTCTTCAGAATTTTGCAGCCCCTAGGAGAGGAGAAATCAAGACAAATGCAGGCTCACCAGATTAAAAACTATTAGCCTATTCTTTGATCAGAAGTACTAAGTCACCAGAAACAAGATAATTCGGTTGGCTTTCCCACCCTGTCTTTTATTTTGAAGAGCGCAGTCATGTTTTCCCCTCACAGTGTACCTCTGAATGTGTCATAGTTCAAAATTGGGAAAACAAAGGTAACAGCAGGAAGCATGACTGAGCTTCAAGATCTCTGAAGGTTCCTCAAATCTACCCATGAAATTCTCCACCTGAACCTCAAAATTAATACGGTGCCCTAGTTTTATGATCAGATACAGCATAACTTCTGAAGCTAAGTTATTGATCTGAAAATGGGTTTGAACTCATAAGCCTCACTTTGATTTTATATTAGATATTGATATGGCATAAGGTCCAGGTTGCAAGTGGCTTGGTTGTGAACTGAATAATGTCTTAAAGTCAATTCCTCAAACAAACCCATGAAATTCAATAAACAAAAAACTATGGGTTAACAAACAAACAAAAAAGTTAAGGCTGTGCAGTTTTAAACCAAACTCCAAAATGTTGTTCATCATCCATTTCCAAAACCCCCACAGATACCCCTGCTTTTCATATTCTCCATTCTGCCCTCATGGCTTATCTGCTTGGTGAGAATGAGAATTTCACTTGCACTCTCTGCCTCCTTAGGTGTTAAGGCTTATGAAAGTTAGCTTGCAAATTCCCTGCTTTTAGCCTTGTACATCCTTAACCTTTTGGGAGGGAAACAAAAGGTTTTTTTGTTTATTGAATGTACATATAGATTGGCATTCAAGTTGACAAGTGGAAGACAGTGGTTAATGATCAAGAATGTAAAATACTGCTAAAGGAGTGATCCTAGAGCCCCTAGACATTGTTTGAGGAGCCACAGGATACTGGGGATTTCCCCCCACTCCTACGCTGCAAACAGCAGGGGGAATCGAGATCCGACCTCCCTACTCCTGCAGCCATTGCGGAAAGAACCATGCTGGCAACCCTCTGAGGCCAGAAAATTGACCTCAGACAGGGAGGAAAGGGGGTGTTCTGGTGGGCAGGGAGGAGAGGAGACTTAAAAGGCCAGAGTAGAGCCATCCTGAGGCTTCTCCAACCTCCTTCCCTCTCCCTTTGAAACACCATTGCTAGAGAGCAAAAACCCAGAAAAGTGCAGGGTGGAAGGATGGGGAGGTGAAGGTCACCTCTGCCGCTCCTCCCATCTTGCACCGGATGATCAGAAGCCTCCAAGTTCAGGGGCTTCTGACAGAGGGTGCAATCAACAGGATTGTGCTCTATATAGCCATTTTTAAAGGGCCAGACATATGCTGGTTTTGCAAATAATTTAAAAGAGTAAAGACACCATGAACAAAGCTCAATGAATAAATGCCACCATGTTGTGAGAATTCGTCTTGTCATGTTACATATCAGTAGTAAATATACAGCAGCAAGAGGGCATTCTTAGCACATTCATTGCTCAAGTTAAAACAGAATTTAGAACCTATCTAATCATTTTTGGCAATAATGCCAGCTTCCTCAAACACTTTGGCACAGCTCAGCATCTGATAAAGCCTAATCTGAATGGCTGCAACATCCTCCTACATTCCATCTTTAGACTCTAACTGAATGCAGACTCCATGGCTTGAACATCAACCACTTTCTTCATCCTCCTTCCCCCATTTTACTTTGTCTACTTTCTTATCTGAAGAACTTGAAGGTTTACACACCATGTTCTGACCTTGATTTAGCCTAATGAAAGTCTTGTCTACAGCTTTTGTGATAATGGAGTGAAATACTTAATGACTGGAGATTTAAAGATCTAGATCAAACTAGGAATGAGTTAAAATAAGTTTGGTCAACATTTCAATGCAAACTCACCAAATATGCACCTCCCAAACCTAAACATAACCTGGAATGCAGTTTACTGCTAAAATCCACATATTTCCAAATTTGCAGTGCATATATGCTTTCTGTACACAAAAATATGTATATTCCACAGATGTGTACAAAAATGTTTGTATTTGAAAAGACATACAAAAAACCCCTCTTTATTCAATGGGGAATATACATGCATTTGCAACAGCATAGACAAAAGTGCACACAAAAACACATGTATTTCGGAAAATTTGTACAAAAATGGGGATTTTAAAATGCATACAAATGTCATGCAAACTTAAAAAACTGCATTCCAAAGCACAATCAAGTTGGAATGAACATATCATTGTAAAAATGACACAGCAAAATCAAGCTTGGCATATTTGCCAACATAAAAGCTACTAATTAATCCTATAAATATAAAGCTTTAAAACAATTAGCTAGTTGTGTGCTTTCCACTTCCTGAAGCAGTGAAGTTCCAGAGGCAGCTCTACCTCAGTTTAGTTTCCTCAGAACACTGGAGACTTATATTGGTTTTGTAATATTTGGCTTTGTTTACAATATACAAGTAGAACCTACATGGAGGTAAGCAGGATATACACTCCTATCGTGATGAAGCAGCTCCACAATCCCATATTAATTGGCTGCCTCTTGTGAATCCAAAGCATACCAAATGAGAGACAGCAGCATGCACCAGTCTTCCCCAAATCTCCAGTATAAGTTATTGTAATGCACTAGGGAAAACTGGGGCAGAAAAACATGGATTGAAGCGGTGGAGCAACTACTTCAGTGAAGGTTATCCCTGATTAGACTAAGGGCATGTCTACACCTAAGGGTGTAGAGGGGGGGATCGCAGACTTACCTGCTTCCACGATCCTCTTCCAGGGTCTACACTGCCGCGCAAAGTCCCAGGAGGAAAGACTGACATCGCGAGCGCTATTTTTTAAAAAACTGAAGAACAGCCATATGCCCTGATCCATGGAAAAGGTAAGGAAAAGAAACTGTGCAACCGCACCCACCCTGCCATCCGAAGAATGGTGAAATTGCTCCCCCCCATGGGCACGGAGCCACCCATGATGCTGCGCCACACCAACCACAGTCCTCGGGATGGTCCCGGGACCACGAAAAAGTTGGGATATCCCCGGGTTCCATTATCCCGGAGTTGTCCCCAGGTCATCCCCGGTTGATCCTGGGATCCCCTGTACGTCATGTGGAAGCACAGGGACAACCTTGGGATAAAGGCCTGGTGTAGACATGGCCATATAATTGTTCTGGCCCCTGAAGAGATTATGCAAACCCAATCACTAATTCAGGTTTCTGCTACAGAAGTGAATCTGTTTCTTCCAATCCACTCATATGGCATGCTGGTGCTGGGCTTTCTTGCTTATTTCTTAAACACAGAACACAATGCTAACACTATTTAAGTATTGCTGTGAAGTTGCCAGTACTTTGGAAGCAAATACAGCAGGTGAGTTGATCTGCAACAATATTTATTTTAATCCTGTAGAACAAGCTTCTACTGACACAGCTACTGATTATCTTATGATTTAATACTTCAGCTTAAGTATTTTAATAGCTCCTTTAACTGTTAGAGCTATTTCATGAATTGGCTTCTAGTAAAACAACACATCTTGGGCCAATTTTAATGATGTTGTTGTCAGTGCTTAGTCAACACTCATATGATGAAACAGTACTGATTGAAGCATAAAAGGCTTCTTATTCACTTGTAATGCAATACAACTTAAATCTTTAATTGCTTCAAACAACAACTTTCCAGGAGACTGGTGGCCAAACTAGACAGTACTTTAAATCCATATCTAGCAGCTATATCTTTTTTTGTTGTTGTTTTACATTTTTACTCCAGAGTATGCAGAGAGGGTCCAATCCAGAGCACAACCACAGCAGTTAAAGCCTTAATTATCATCCAGATCACACCACCTGCACCTACTGTAGAGTAAATTTTTAAAACGTGATAGATACGGATAGCAATGTCTGTTTTGGCCCTTTAACTGGTCAATGTGCCCCACTTCAAATTCTCTTCCAAGACTGCATAATGCAACCCAACTACCCCAGTGTCATACTGCCCTCTACCCATGCCTACTGAGATGGGCGTTCCCCAACAACTAATTGATAAGGCACATAACAAAAGGCAGGTAGAAAATAAATTGCAGTCAAAAACAAAATACCTTAAGTCACTCAATAAAGTGCCATTGACACAACATACAACAAAAGTCCACGATCTTACAAAAGTCCACGATCTTACAAAAGTCCACGATCTTACAACTGGGCAGATTATAACATTCCCAATATAACAACAGGGATATTCGGTTTATGCTCTCCTCTCTCCCACCAACAAACACAAAAACTTTTTCTCAAGAACTCTGCCTTTCACACAGAGAATGTCCAACCACCTGTCTCCCACCCAGGGGCAGAAAATCCTTCATTCAAGATCTCCTGCAGCACAACATTTAAACCCTCTTCTGTTAAACTTTGGGTATGTCCACACCTAAGGGTGTAGAGGGAGGGAGGGGGAGGATCGTGGACTTATCTGCTTCTGCGATCCTCCCCAGACATCTACAACGCTGTGTGGTGTCCCAGAAGGAAAGAGGGACATCGCAGGTGCCATTTTTTTAAACAAGAGGAGCCACACTGCCCCAATCCGACTGAAAAGGTTTTTTTTAAAAAAACGCTCCAAACCCACACACCTCCACCATTCTGGGGATGGCAAAATATCTTTCTCTCCCCCCATGGGCACGGAGCCACCTCACGCGGCTCCATGCCCATTTTACGACCCTGGACGGCGAACAAAATGGATATCCCCAGTTTCCGCTATCCCGGGGTCATCCCCAGTGGCCCCTGGGATTCCCTGTGCATCATGTGGACACACAGGGACAACCTAGGGATGACCCCGGAATAAATCCATCGTGTAGACACGGCCCTCCATATAGCCAAGCCCTCATTCTTGAGCTTAATCGAGTTTACTGGCTGGGGGCTGCTCAACATCAGCCCTTGTACCTCTCCTCCATGCACACAATCAATCAGTCATACAACAACAATACTGGGAGCTAGGGGGCTATATGTAACAAACACTCTCCCCCCCATTTCTGTCCCTTAAGTGGTGGGGCTTCGCTTCACCATAGGCAATTGGATTTTCTTCTCCTGGTAACAGTGTTGATGACTGAAGAAAATGCGAAGATGGTGGTAGAAAATTCCTCTCCCCAACCTCTTCTTATTCTGTAAAGCATCATGTGGGACTTAATTCTCAATTAACATGCAGAGAATTGTGCTGTAAATTCCACAGTGGTCAATGAGATTTATGCTATATAAGTGTTTATAGGATTGCAGTCTTTGGCTGCCTCTACAAGAGAGGTTTAAAGCTCTTTCAAGGCGCTTAAATTTTTTTACCTCTACAAGAACGGAGCGCAAATCGGGCATTGAGGCGCGTTATCTCTCCGATTATGCGCATTATCGAATGCGCGTTAAATCGCGAGTTTTATTTTGCTCCGGCCGTTAAAGCGCATTTTGCCTATGTGAACAAGCGCTTATGCGCATTAACTACTTGGAAAGCGCATTTTGGACATCCGTTAATGCGCTTCGCCGCCTCTCGCCGCCTCTCGTGCAGAGGTATTAGGTGTAAATGCGCTTCAGCGATGATGCGCATAATCGCCTAACCGGGCGCAAAAGCGAATCCTTGTGGAGGGGACCTTTATAAATAAATAAAAAAATAGTACACATAAAGTAAGCCACCAATATTTCAGTTTGCTTCCTTTGTTTTGCTAGAGTATTAGCAAAGTGCACCTACCTTGTTCCAAATAACTAAATTCATGGTTCTTTAACAGCAAAGAATTCAACAAGGCCTATACTTATCGTGCTGCTGGCAGAAATAGATGGAATGGCAGTCTTAAAAATTAAACAAAAAGCTAAAATGATCAAAGCAAGAAATGCGTAACAAATGTTCTTCATTTTCTGCTTCAGAACAAAAGTACATCTGCAGTGCTAAATCACCTGTGCAAAAAAGGCTTAGGACATGAGACATCTCAATCTTATCATCTTGCCTGCAGCACTTGTACCAAACTAAAGGATAAGCTATACCCAATATTTCATCACTTCCTATTTCACTACCACACTGCTGTGAGAAATGAAATGAATTTTAAAAACTTACAGGTTTGATAGATTACATTCTGTCAAGCCAATAGGCATAGGTTACAATTGTCACATTAAGTTGCACAGAATGGCTTCTGCTCTTACAGTAAGAAGTGTTTCAGTTCTGTTGAGTGTTAACTTCATTTGACTAAGTAATAAACAGAACTCAATTATACAGATTCCACACAAATGCCCTAACATTTATCCAAGCATAACTTTTATCCAAACATAAAAGTAATTCTGAATGTATGTTTTATTGATGTGACTGTCAGTTTTGTGCAATAGAAAGAGTGAAAGTGATATATAAATGCCCCTGGGAATGTTATTACATGATGACATATCATAGTTTACAGAGGAATTACATGGAAAAATACAATTCTTCTGTAAACAATGGTACATTATAACGTAGAAGCATTCCAGGCTCATTTTCAAAGTGTGTGGTAGACACCCAGTTCACACATGCCATTTTCTGAGTTGTTTAACCCAGGGGTGAGTGGGAACGAGTGAGAGTACTGCCTCCAACATGCTCCTCAATTCTGCTTTCAATTAACAAACTACAATCACCCCATTCATAGTTTGTTAGCATGACATCCAAACCCAGACTCTGGGTTGTTTAGGGATTAAACAATCCAGAGTTAACCCAACAAAAAATTGTAGGTGCTTGCTTCGCTCATGTTCGACAACCCATGGATTAAATCACCCTGGGAATTCACTGATAGGCAGTGTATATATGCCTATAATCAAATCAATTATATCTAAAGTTCCTGAAATAATTATAGTAATATATTCTAATAATGAATTATTTTTTAAACTTTTAAATTCTACCATTTCCAAGTCACTGTTTTCAGTACTTATGTTTTGATTAGTTTTGCTTCAGAATTTTTATCTGGGCAGGATAGTTTGCATACCATTCTATATTCCTTTACAACTCCATGCATACTAGGATCCCAAAATAGTACAGGACAGGAAAATATTTTTCAGTTTAGTTCAGCATTGTTTAGAAACCTGCTTGGTGAGATGACTCTGCAGTGGACTATAGCAATTCATAGGTCAAACACAGCATGGATCCAAATGTTTGCAGAATGACCCCAGGACACAGTGCTTTTTACATTTCACAGCGTCTCTCCATGGGGTTACTTTTTTCCTGGTAGAAGGGAAACACTGTATTGTACAAGGAGGGGAAAATGCTAACTAAAACACCTTGAGAATAAGGCTTTGCATTCTAACATGCTAAGGACACATTTAGGTAAGTATCTTTCAAATAAATTGGACTTGAGTCCAAGTAAACATTTTTTGGAGAGCTAAAGTCCAACATGTGAAAATCTCACTTGCATATACAACATGTTTTCTCAAAGGAGCAAACAGGTTTTAACCTTTTATTAAATATCAACTGTCACTGTTATGGAGGTGTGTGCAGACAAGGATGTGCATGTTGCAAGCATCTGCTGTGGGGAGCTAAGGATCTCTGTGCACAGGGACACTCTGCACCCTCACCACAAATCCACTGGTCGGGAGAGTCGGGTTCTAGTCCCCACTGGGCTATGGAAGCCCACTGGATAAATATGAGCCAGTCACAGACTCGCAGCCCAACACTCCTCACAGGGTTGTTGTTGTGAGGATAAAATGGAGAGGAGGAGGAGGATCATGTATGCTGCCTTGAGTTCCTGAAAGGAGGAAAGAGGGTGGGATATAAACGTAACGAATAAATAAATAATAAAAATAACTTGCATGTCTGTGAGACCCAGGCCACCTGGTCTGGATTAGGATTCTCATTAAGCACACTGGATTGGATATATATATATATATATATATATATATATATATATAGGTTATCTATCTCTTATCTGCCACTACTTTGTAGTTTATAAATCCCTGTTTTACATCAGAAATGGATAGATCATTATCACAATATCATCCTCTACTATCTAAATATGGGTCCCAACACTAACAATCCTTCAAGGCAAGGAACATGACTGTTCTAGTTTATAACAAAATACTGTAAGGATGACTGCCGTACAATCAGTTGGAACACGAAATAGTAGGAAAATGACTGAACCACAGTGTTTAAAGAGATTTGTAACAAGATATAATCAGAACTCTTATATTCTGTCAATGTTTTTTGCAACAATTACTGTGAATATTTTACTTTACTTTCATAAGATCCTTTATGGAAGAGGTATATTTTGAGAACTTCAACAACAAACCATAACCTGCATGTAAACTTCATGTTATCAAATATGATTGTTAAATCATTCACAAATAATCTAAAAATAACTAATTTACAGGTAATGTTTCAATACCATAATGGAAATAATGAGACACTGAGACTGCAATCCTATATACACAATCTCCTGGGAGTAAGTCTCATTGAACTCAATGAGTCTTATTCTCAGGTAGACCGGTATAGAATTGCACTGAAAATCAATAATCTGCAAATGGAATAACCTGCAAATGAAGGAATGAGCATTTTAAAGTTTGTAAGTATGCAGTTTCTTACAAAAGTTGAAATTGAACATATCTAGGAGTCCAATCTTATGACTAGTTCATTTTCGTATTTAAATCCCAGCAAAAACTCACCGCCACCTGTGGGCAACATTTTGTAACAACTGAGATACCTCCAACGTTATTAAGAGGGCAGGGAGGAGATATCAGCAACTCAAGCTCTTATGAATGCCTCTAGGGCTCTATCTGTACTTGAAATCTTTATCAGTTTTACACTGCTTCAGTTGAAATGGCTGCCCCCAAAAGTCTTACGAATTGTAATTTGGCAAGATACTAATAACCTTTTCCGTGATATTCCCAGCCCATTTCTCATGGTTTCCCAGGATGAGGGAATGACTAGTAAACCAGTTTAAGTCTGCAAGTCAGTGCAGTTATTTGCACCAAGGTCTACTATATCTGCTCCCACCCAATTCTCTAAGATACAGCACTTCAAGAAAGCAATCCAAATGGAAATAATGAAACATTCTGAGTTAGAACGCTTCCTGTGCAGCTTCAAAATATGATTACACCTTTCTTATCCTGAACAGGTTCCACCTATAACCATGCAGTATATACTCTATACAAGATGTCCAAAGGTCGTAATCATATGCAACAGTGATCCTGGCAATGTGTCCTATACAAAGAAGTATAGCAGATGTGATGGAAGATACTAGCCCATTGCCAGTGCTGAAGTAAGATTCAACTGCCAGTCCAGCTCGTTTCCATGAATGGAATAGGGAGGGGAAACCATCTTATCCTTTACTTCAAAAAGCAACTTGTCTTGGGCCAGCCCTGGTCCTAAAAACCATAATTTTTAAAAAAATGTACTTGACAAATTGCAGTGGTTTCATGGATGCTGATAAATGACTGCCCCAAGCATGACAAGTGGAGTAAGGATATCCAACTCTGCTATGCTTCCCATGGAAAACACCTACAGCCTTCTTAGGATCATGCAATCCTAAGCATATCTACTCAGAAATAAGTCCCATTATGTTCAATAGGACACTCTTCCAGATAACTGTACACAGAACCCTAGCATTAAATACTTGGGCTTGATCTACAGTAGTGCCTTTTATCAGTACTGAAGTGCACTGTTAACTCTTGGGATGCATTAGGCATTGTGTCTATCACTTTTCTAGTGTTATTTCTCGCTCTTTATTCCGTATTACCCAAAATTCTGCAACAGATGTCATTACGTGTACTACGAGAAATAAATGTGCAACAGATGATATAGCATAACTATGATGAGATGATATCGATATGACACAAGGTGTAGATCTGGCCTTGGGGTAGTATTGTAGACACAAAAGACTTCAGTGGCTTTGGGAATCAAGCAAAGAGAGCCATCCACCTTTCCTGAAACATTGCAGGTCCCGCAGTTGGGCCATTTAATTAATAAGCTGTTTCTATGCTACATGTTTCTCTAGCTTTTCCATCCTTCTAGCATTGCTTAGTCAAAAAAATATTTGCACTTTTGGTAAGCAATCTTTCAATACGTATTGGAAACAAAAAGAAACACCTGTTGCATCGTCATAAAATATAAAATAAAAGACCCTTCAATCCAGAGCAGTACTTGAATGAACTGTGAGCTCACTGTTCAAAAGAAGTGACGTTTAAGCAGAATTTTGAAAATCCTGAAAGCTGGGAAGCTTTTCAGCTGGATCAGCATGGCTTCTGACTACCATGCAAAATTGCTGCATTGCACAGAACAGGTGGGGCTTTCAGACAGGAAGGAAGCAGGGCAAAAAATAAGGGGCGATAGTGACAAGGCTCCAGGGTGACCCAATGCAAAACAACTGTCTAGTGGGGAGCACGGCTTCTGTAGCCAGCCATTAGCCTTGTACCCTGGGAGACAAAACCACACATTCTTTTAGGGATCGTGCAGGCAGGCCTAGGTTAATCAATACTGGCAAAAGGGTGGATCTATTACATTTTTTCATTTAATTATTCAGCTGTTAAATGCCCATGACAGAATAGGATTAAAAGTTCTGTACTCTGGCCCTTTCTGGGTAGCTTATGCCACTTGTACAATGGGATAAAGGAGTGCAACATTTTTGAGAATTGTACACAGCATGAAGGCAATGTCTGCCCTACAGATATTATTATCATTGTTATTGTTATTATTATTATTATTATTTGCATACAATGGGTGGTTTACAAAAGATTAAAACACTTAAAAACAATATACAAAAATTAAAACTGCAAAAACATACAAGATACACATACATTTTAAACCACTATAACTTAAACAGCTATAAGCCTAAAAACCAAAACAGACCCAGGCTCATCAGATATTGCTAAATGCCTGAGAGAAGAGGAAAGTATTGACTTGGCGCCGAAACGATAACAATATTGGCATCAGGTGGGCCTCATCGGGACGATCATTCCACAATTGGGGAGCTACCACAGAGAAGGTCCTCTACCTTGTTGCCAACCTCCAAGCTTCCCTCGGAGTAGGGATTCAGAGGAGGGCCTTAGATGTTGAACGTAGTGTTCAGGTAGGTTCATGTTGGGAAAGGCATTCTGTCAGGTATTGTGGTCCTAAGCTGTGTAAGGCTTTACAGGTTAAAGCCAGTACCTTGAATCCGGCTCGGAAACATATAGGCAGCCAATGCAAGAGGGCCAGAGTAGATCTTATATGCTCGAACCTTCTGGTCCCTGTTATCAATCTGGCCGCTGCATTTTGCACAAGCTACAGCTTCCAAACCAGTAATCTAACTTGGAGGTTACCAGAGTGTAGAAAACTAAAGCCAGGTTATCCCTGTCCAGATAGGGGCATAGCTGGGCGTCCAACCGAAGTTGGTAGAAGGCACTCCGTGCCACCGAGGCCACCTGAGCCTCAAGTGACAGAGATGGTTCTAGGAGAACCCCCAAGCTACGAACTTGCTCCTTCAGGGGGAGTGCAACCCCATCCAGAACAGGTTGAAGACCCTCCATTTGGTCAGCAGAACCACCCACTAACAGCATCTCAGTCTTGTCTGGATTGAGTTTCAGTTGATTAGCCCTCATCCAGTCCATTGTCTGGATGAGGTTCAGCACATCCACAGCCTCACCTGTTGAAGATGAAAAGGAGAAATAGAGCTCCATGTCATCAACATACTGATGATAACACACTCCAAAACTCCGGATGACCGCACTCAACGGTTTCATGGAGATGTTGAACAACATGGGGGACAAGACTGACCCCTGCGGAACCCCATACTGGAGAATCCACTGGGCCAAGCAATGTTCCCCAAGCACCACCTTCTGGAGCCAACCCGTCAAGTAGGAGCGGAACCATTGCAATGCAGTGCCTCCCACTCCCAAATCAGCTAGTCGTCCCAGAAGGATACCATGGTCAATGGTATTGAAAGCCGCTGAGAGATCAAGGAGAATCAACAGAGTCACACTCCCCCTGTCTTTCTCCCGACATAGGTCATCATACAGGGTGACCAAGGCTGTTTCCATACCAAAGCCAGGCCTGAAACCCAACTGAAATGGATCCAGATAATCGGTCTCATCCAAGAGTGCCTGGAGCTGGCTCGCAACCACCTGCTCAAGGACCTTGCCCAAGAATGGAACATTTGCTACTGGCCTGTAGTTATTAAGATTTTCAGGCAGCCTGGGACCACTCCCTCTCGCAAAGAGGCATTAATCACTTTCCTGGCCCAGCCAGTTGTTCCATCCCTGCTAGCTTTTATTAGCCAAGAGGGGCAAGGTTGCACAAACCAAGCACAAACCAAGTACCTTTTCAATGTCCTCGAGATGTACCAACTGAAACTCATCCAAGAAAACAGGACAAGCCTGTGCTCTGGATACCTCACTTGATTCACCTGCTATAACGCTGGAGTCTAAGTCCTGGCGGATGCCAAAGATTTTATTCTGGAAGTGCCTAGCAAATATACTACAGCGGGCCTCAGATGGTTTTACCATGTCCTTGAGACCGGTATGTAAAACCCCCCAGACAACTCTGAAAAGCTCCGCTGGGTGGCAGGATGCTGATTTAATAGTGGCAGCAAAGTATTGTTCATTTGCTGCCCTCACTGCTCCTGAATACAGCTTATCATAGGCACTTAGAAGTGTTTGATTGCATCCACTAGGAGTTCATCTCCATCTGCACTCAAGCCATCTGTTTTGTTTCACCACTCTCAGCTCTGAGGTATACCATGGAGCCATACGAGCTCTATACAGGAGAGGGCACTCAGGAGCAATCGTGTCAACCGTCCAGGTCATTTCCGCATTTCACAGATATTTTGGCCTACAAGTTCCATAAGCCCTAGCCAGCATAGCCAATTTTGAGGGATGATAGGAATTGCAGGCCAAAACATTGCGAGGGTCAAAAGTAGTCTGTAACAGAAGAGTAGGTTGGAGGATTACCTTTTCTTGATAGGCTAATAGAACCAAACAGAGAGCCCCTTGCATTGTTACTGTGTATTTACTGTTAAATATCCTGCCCTGGTACAGGAGGTTCGGTACCGATGGTAGTTTCCAATACTCCTCTTTCGATAGATTGATGAGTAGGGCAAACCACGGTTGCCTGGGCCACCAAGGGGTGATGATAATACAATTCGTCCCGTCCCTCTTGATTTTTGCTAGGACCTTCAGAATTAATGGGAAAGGAGGAAAGAAATACAATAGGTCTCTTTTCCATCGGAAATGGAAGGCGTTCCCTAGGGATGCTAGTCCCAGCCCTCCTCTTGAACAAAACTTTTGGCATACCGTATTGCATTCAGTTGCGAACATGTCGACTGTTGGGTGGCCCCACACTTGAAAAAGTTGGCAAAGCCCTGGGAGAGAAAGTTGCCACTCGTGAGTTATGGTAAAGAGCGGCTCAAGCTGTCCGTTAAAACACTGTCCACTCCGGCTATATGTATGGCCATAATGTGAATGTCCTTTGGTATCAACCACTTGAAGATTTTTAGTGTCATGGAAATCAGACCAGACGACCACGTTCCTCCTTGTTTGTTCAAGTGTCATAGAACAGCTGTATTGTCTGTCAGAAGCTGTACATGATGACCTCGAATCTCTGGCTCGAATGCCTGAAAAGCTTTCCAAACAGCCAGCATTTCCAACTGATTGATATGAAGCTGAGACTCTTGAGATGTCCACCTCCCTTGAATGAGTAGAGACTCGCAGTGGACACCCCAACTCGTGAACACAGAGTCTGTGGTGACTGAACAAGGAGGGGACTGGCTGAGGAAAGGAAGTCCCTGAGATAGGTTTTTCTGTTTCATCCACCACGTTAATGAAATTGCTACTCCCTGTGGGATGGTGAGATTGAATCTTTTTGCATTCGCACTGAAAGGGAAGATCGGAATAAACCAACTCTGCAAGGGTCTCATTCTGAGTCGTGCCCATTCGACCACCGAGACTGTTGCTGCCATATGGCCAAGTAATTTTTGTACAGTATGGGCCTTGGTGTCTCGATGCCTATAAAGTTGTGTTGCCAGCTTGACCAATGCAGAAACTCTGTTCTGAGGTAAGTAAGCACAACCGTTTAAGAACAAATTAGACTATTTTTTCCAGGGTGGATTTGATTTAAATCAATTTGATTTAAATAATGATTTAAATCACGATTTTAATCACTACTTAGAAAAACTCGATTTAATCATGTGACTTCCCCCCCCCCCAAAAAAAGTGCACTCGTCCTTGCTATAAGCTTAATACATGTTTTACACAACTCAGAGTTACCGAAGACTCATTCTTGCTGGGATAATCTTAATATTTACAAGCAGATGAAGGTTTCATTTTTAGTTTCTTGTGCAGATCTATTTCACTCTCCACAATCTATTCATCGAATTTTTTAAAATTTAGCACTTAAGAGGTAAGGGGTTGATTCTGTGTACATAGATTTACAAAGGAACAATGGGATTGTGATCTCTGCAGACACAAATTCACACTTTTGAGAACTGTAAAACCAAGCATCTGTGATAATATCTTCTAGATAGAAAAATTGCTCAATAATCTTACAGAAACCTCTGGAAGAGCATGACATTGTGAATGGATTAATGGAATTCATTTACCAAAAAATTTAAACATTGCATGAATATACAGCCTCATGCTACATAATTAAAAACTAATCCTTATTTCATGATGAATAACCTTTCACCTAGCGAAAATAAAAGCCCACTACTGGCCAAAACAGTCACCCTGCCACCTTATCTTTGATGAACCCGAAACAAAGGAAATTTTTCCTAATTTTCTCTTTCATGCCAAAAAGTGAAACTACTTGAAAAGAACTCCACTGTACTTGTACCACCCTCCTATAATTATCAGCTACCAGCATTATGGAAAGCAAAAGTAGCTGTGTTGGCCAAAACAAAAATTCCAAAAGAAAACTTCCAAAATCCATATCACCATAGTACCTTTATTAGACCTTAATTTGACCAAATACCTTTACCTTTATTAGACCTTTGAGTTGGCCTGATAAAGGTATTACAGCATTACGAAGTATTTAATATCTGAACAGGCCACAGTCTCCTTGGGAACAGGTCAGGCCATCAACAATGATCCCTCCATAAATATATTAAACTGCAGCATTTAAAACATTGTAATCTCACAGTCTAAAAATACTGACCGTTATTCAGATGACTATACAAAAGATCAATGACATCTAGTACTCACCTAAAGAATACACTATTTTAAAGGGTTAAAGAGAATGAATCTCAGGCATTCAGAATGTCCATTCAAGTATGTGAAAATAATTGCCTGAAAAGGTGCTTTTTCTGACCTTGATCAAGTATCTAAACTGCTGCTATGGAGAATTTAAACTGTTTCACTTCTCTTCTACAATTCTGCCTGTGATGCTGGAATGTCCCTTTCAATAACTCACACTTTTAAGCTGTCAGTCTTTTCTTTCTTTATGATGAAGAATTAAACGAGAAGTGCAGTTCTCTTAAAATGCCAGAAACAAATCTTGGATGAAAAGAAATGCACAATTCCTGCCAGATCAGTGTCCACTTAAACAGTCTGACTGTTTAATATCAGGCAAGGAAGAACCACATGTTATATTTCTGGGATTGGCCTTTAAGTGTGTCAGGCTAATGCTAATAAATCATGTCTCTGCACAGTATTTATTAGATTTAAATTATTCAGAAGCATGGTCTACATGCTCAATATGACCTTTTAAAAACTTTAATATAAATGGTTTCAAATTTGTGATTAGGCTATTATTAAGAAATTATCGTGCTATATATCAGTGAAGTCTTCTTTTCATTATCAAATGGTGGGGGTTGGGTACAGATAACATGTTAAAATCAGCTCTACTTCTTTAGGTGAGAAAACCGTACCTTTAGTGATAAAGGGGGAAATGTAAGGGGTATATTTAGAGTGCCTTTTGTAAATCCAGGCACGCTACAGCTCTCAAACAGCCCACGCAAAATATGCAAACACGAGCCCTGTAGTGAACCACATTGTGATGCAAATAATATTGTTCCATCACTGTGGACACTTTCAGCATAGGACAGTGTGGAAATATGATAGTGGTAAAGAAAGACTCTCAAACCCCCCTGTTAAAAACATTTTCTGGCTTCACTACAATCCCCAGAACTTTACTACTACAACTTTACTTCACTAAAATCCATGATTTCCAGAACATGTTATTTTTAATACAGAAATATTTGTCTAAAAGCTTCACTAGATAAGAAATTCCATCTGAACTGTAAACATTAGGTTCATATGTCTCCTTGTTTTGAAGAAGAAAAAATTACGTACCCTTATATCCACACTTTTGTTATTTTTCATTATATGTGCAACCTCTTGCAGCCCAATATAGGCCTAGTTCTCACCAAGAACGCATGTAATTTCGGTGCTTCCCTTTACTAGCGAACACCTTTTCTTTTTAAAGGCTGCATCATGTTACACTGAAGTAAGCACACGTGCTCCAAAGTGCATTCTCTCTTACAATCGCCAGCCACTTTTGTCATTTTCCCTCTACTGGTTTGCATTGCTAACTCCAGGTGCACATGCAAGTTACAGAGCAGTGAGCGGGATTGCAAACAGTATGCAAAATGCAGGGCAGGGCAGTGAAATGGGAAATTTGCACAAATTTCACAGCAGGAAAAATAAAAAATAAAACATTTGCGAACACCTTCCCGCATTCAGAAGGGCTCAGAAAATTATTTCCTTCTTGTGATCTGATGCTTCTCACTGGTGTACTACCTTAATAATATTTTGTTTGCTTTTTATTGAGGCTTTATCTCAGTTTACTGTATTGTAGCAGTGTTCTGCAAGTGTTAATAGTAAAATTACACAAAGATCTGGATGACAGATGGACTGCTTTCAAATAGAATGATCTCCCAGCTGAAGTTTCTGGAGACACTGTTCCCACATATGAGCATCTGAGTTCCACTTAAATATGTCTAGTAATATTCATCAGAATCACACTGCTCAGACACACTACTGTTGAACTTGACCTTTATCCCCTTTCAAACCTACCATGGATTCGTAATATATATTTGCATTAAACCCCATTCTTTAATTCCCCCCCACACTTGTTAATATATACTTCAAGATCTATTGAGCTTTTCGAGGTTAATGTACCACCTGCTCAGCAACTTGAACAACTGTTCTCTTATGTTGATGCACATGGATTTCAATGATGGAGAGGACCACGTTTCAAACCAGTTTCTCAGTTAGTTAAGATCAAATTTCCATATAAATAGATCCTTTAACTTATTAAGATAGATTTCATGTAAACGATCTCCTATAAAATAATAGCATCTATTTTTAATCAGACTAATAAAACCCAGGAGAGAGCTTGATATAGAGTTCTGCATTTTAGTTTGAATGTATGATTTGGAAAGCAATAAGTACTACTTGAAACAATTGCAGAACCTATGAAAAACATTTTTTCCTTAGCTGAAATAAGTCTGAGATTACCCCTGAATGAAATGAAGGATGACACACAACGGGAGACACTGAGGATATACAGGGAGCAAGCTTAGCCTTTCCCTCTGTCCCAGATGAACAAGGTAGCACCGATGAATGGATTCTGCCTTAGCTTTAATGTTATAAGTGATCTGTGTTAGGGTCTCCTTTGAACTCACTATTACCGTATTTCATCGATTCTAAGACGCACTCCCCTCCCCATGTTTACATCTGTAAAAATAGGGTATGTCTTAGAATCAATGGTGACTTAGAATTGCCGGATTTCTTCTGAGTTTTGCAGAAGGCATTAGAGCTCTGCATGCCCCACCCTGCGACTCGCCCTAGCGGGTCCCAAGGGACCCCACAAGGCTGGTCAGAAGTCCCCCCTCCCCACTTACCTTGATCGCTGCTGCCTCAGCCTGGGAAGGCTTCAGTACTGGGAAGTAGGCCGCGGCCTCCTTCCCAGTACTGAAGCCTTCCCAGGCCGAGACAGCAGTGATCAAGGTAAGTGGGAAGGGGGGACTTGCAGAGCCCTAATCCTCCCACATCCCCACTATCGCCATCGCCCATCCTCGCTGCCGCCACCACCGCTCCATGCCGCTGGCAACGCTCACCTTGGCCTGGCAAGGCATCGTTACTGGGAATTAGGCTGGATCGTGGCCTACTTCCCAGTAACGATGCCCTGCCAGGCAGAGGTGAGCACTGGCAGAGGACAGGCGACAGCGATGGAGGTGAGTGGAGAAGTGCGGAAGGGGTGCTGAAATTAAGGTGTGTCTTAGAATTGTTCCAAAGCTTTTTCCCTGGTGGTGGCCCTGAAATTAAGGTGCGCCTTACAATCGATGGAGTCTTAGATTTGATGAAATACAGTAAGTGAATTCTGGTTTCAAAGTGCTGTCATTGTCCACCTAACTGTGGGAGGCTTGTTTAAATTGACTGATCCTTAATCAGGATCTTAAATTACATCAACGTTCCTGGAAAGCTAGTAAGTCCAACACCCCAGAAACTTAATATCTTCTAAAAAAGAGAGAGGACTTGACCTTCTTTAAATAGAGACCTGCCCCATCCAGGGAAACTGTGCTCCATTTCAGATGTACATTTTAACCTTCATAAGTTCATGAAGCTCAGAACAAGTCTCAAGGCTACATTCTCCTTCCTTACCCTGCCCCTTGCATGGAGGCTTCAGCACAGAAATACTGGCTTGTTTTAAACCAGAGTTCCCAATTTTGTTCAAATTGGGGAACTCTGGTTCAATGTTGATAAACAAAGATATTAAGACAGAATCAGATCTTTTTCTCTCTTTGAAACTGGCCTGTAAGGTAGAGGATACAATGGGAGAGGCAAGGAAAGAACATGGCTTCATAAAATTGGAAATGTATGTCCAAAACATATCTAACTCTGTAACTGCAAATTTGTATGCAAGTCTTTCTCAGTGTAGCAACCTTATGCCTTAGGGCCAGCGTAGCATAGTAACATCAGAGTAGAAAAGTTTACGCATGTTGACGGTTTTTTTCTCCTTTAGGATTTATGACTGATAAGAAATTAACTATATATTATACACTCTAATGTAAGAATCTTACCGCAGCTTATGAGGTGATTTGGTGCACAGAAATAGGAAGCAAGGTCAGTGGGGTGGTGAATCCACTCTGGGTTTCAGTCAGAATCAATCTAAAAGAGGTGTGAAGCACCTGGTGCTTCTGACTGGTTCTGACTGAAACCTGGAGCGGATTCACTGCCCTACTGACATCAGAGCCACTGGAAGCAGGGAGAGGATTAATCATCCCACTCCCCCTTATATACACAGATGTGCACACATATCTTTCTACCGGTCCAGATGGCTGATTCTGGCCGCAGTTGTTCTTCAAACTTCTTTTCACAATTATTGGAAAGTAAAAAGGGAAGAGTGCAAAGAAGTGCCAGAACCAAAACCAGCCATACAAAGTAATCTATCATCATCAATTCAAACCCAGAGCTATGACTTGCTTGTACCAGCTCTGATTTGTTTTTACAGAAACCACCAACTAAGAGTGTTATCTTCTTCCTAATCAATCTTCATGACTCATGGTTTCTGCTTACCTCATCCTCTAGACTGCAGTTATTCAACTCTTTGCACAGAATTCTCCTGAGTACTTCCCTAAGTATGTACTTTTCATTTCTCCACCATTGTCCCATGTCCTACATTTCAACCTTCTAGAGGGGAAGCCGCTCGGCAAGCAGTTTAGAGTAGAGAAATTTGATGAGTGAAAAAAAAAGTTAAGGATAGCCACGCAGCCTGATCTCCCCCTCCAGAGTTTTCTCATTTATAAGAATCATAGAATAGTAGAGTTGGAAGGGGCCTATAAGGCCATAGAGTCCAACCCCCTGCTCAATGCAGGAATCCACCTTTGTTTCCAGACCCCTGCTCTTTTGCGTTGCCCTCCTCTGAACATGCTCCAGCTTGTCTGCATCCTTCTTGAAGTGTGTTGCCCAGAACTGGACACAATACTCAAGATGAGGCCTAACCAGTGCCAAATACCTTGCATGATTTGGAAGATATACTTCTAGTAATGCAGCCCAAAATAGCATTTGCTGGTTTTGCAGCCAAATCACACTGTTGGCTCATATTCAGCTTGTGATCAACAACAGTTCCAAGATCCTTCTCCTTTATAGTATTGCTGAGCCAAGTATCCCCCATCTTGTAACTGTGCATTTATCCCTATTAAATTTCATTCTGTAGTTTTCAGCCCAGCACTCCAGCCTATCAAGATCACTTTGAAGTTTGTTTCTGTCTTCCAGGGTATCAGCTATCCCACCTAATTTTGCAAATTTGATAAGCATTCATTGCACCTCCTCATCCAAGTCATTAATAAAAATGTTGAAGAGCACTGGGCCCAGGAACGAGCCCTGCGGTATCCTGCTCGTTACTTCTCCCCAGTTTCAGAAGGTACCACTGATAAGCACTCTGAGTCCGATTCTGTAACCAACTGTGGATCCACCTAATAGTTGTTCCTTCTAGCCCACTTTTAGCTAGCTTGCTGATCAGAATGTCAGGTGGTACTTTGACAAAGGCTTTGCTGAAGTCAAGATATATTATATCCACAGCATTCCCACAGTCCACAAGGGAGGTTTCCCGATCAAAGAATGAGATCAGATTAGCCTGGCAGGATTTCATAGAATCATAGAATAGTAGAGTTGGAAGGGGCCTATAAGGCCATCAAGTCCAATCCCCTGCTCAATGCAGGAATCTGGTTGTCCATCTGTCAGGGATGTTCTTGTTCTTGACAAATCCATGCTGGCTTCTAGTAATCACTGCATTGTTTTCAAAGTGCTTACAGATGGAATTCTTTATAATTTGCTCCAAAAAAATTCCCATGGATTGATGTTAGACTAACTGGTAGTTCCCAGGTTCCTCCTTTTTACCCTTTTTGAAAATGGGGACAACATTAGCCCTCCTCCAGTCAGCCAGCACTTCACCTGTCTTCCATGATTTTGCAAAGATAATAGACAGTGGTTCTGAGATTTCTTCTCCCAGCTCCTTTATTACTCTAGGATGCAGTTCATCAGGGCCTGGAGATTTGAACTCGTTCAAAGAAATTGGGTGTTCCTTGGCCATTTGTTTATCAATCTCAAACTGCAATCCTTCAGCTTGTACTTCACTTTAGCCGGGGGGGGGGGTGTCACAGACCCACTTTTGGGAGAAGACTGAGCCAAAGTAGGAATTGAGCACTTTGGCCTTTTCTTTGTTATCTGTTATCAATTTCCTATCTCCATTAAGCAGTTGAACCACAATTTCTTTCCTCTGTCTTTTACTATACACATACCTAAAGAAAGCTTTTTTGTTGCTTTTAGCATTCCTTGCTAGCCTCAGCTCATTCTCAGCTCTAGCCTTCCTGATGCCATTCCTGCACTTCTGTGCTACCTGGTCTGTACTCTTCTTTCAACTTTTTAGAATTGGGAGAGGGGGACTTGCAAAAGCTGGGAAACTACCAAATGAAAAGGAACATGATCATCTGGGAAACCCTGGGGACTGCTTGGTCTGAGGTTCTTTACCCTAAGGGGAGAAGCCTTTTTGGTACAATGAAAGGTTATAGGCCTTAAACTTCCTATCATTGCTAAAGGTCCTTCTCAACTTGCAATTCTGTAAATTAACTAGGGAGCTAATATGTCCACAAATTTCTTAAGTTGTCAGCATCTTTTTTCAATAGCATCTGAATTTTGAACTCTAGTATTAAAACACTTGCAACATCCTGTTGTTGTTGTTGTTATTATTATTATTATTATTATTATTATTATTCCAGTCTGCAGCAAGGGTGGTTGTGTTTGAGTGAGCTCTGTGACTTTGCTTATTTATTTTTATCCTTATCTTATCCTACGGACCTGGTTTTTAATTGCTTTGAAGAGCTATTTCCTTAGTAATCGGACACTGTAATGGGCAGCAAGGCCTGGTTTTATTATTTTATTACTTACAAAAGCTGCCAATGTTTTATTTGCCTTATTTGCCTTGAATGCCTTTGCTGCTCCAGCTTTGCAGAGGTTACCTCTAACAGCAAGATATGGACGCTGAGAGTCTTGTTGCAAATCATCAGCCCGCGGTCTAGTCAGAGCTGTTTTGGTCTTCCTTTTATTAAAGTGTTTCTCACTCCAAGCAAATGAATATATGGAACTCGGGAATGGGTGTTTACTACTCTGCTTTTGAAGAGGATAATTAACTTTCCTGCACGAGAGCGACTCCTATCTGCCTAAAACCTTAAAACAATTTTGAGCTGCTGCTGCTACACAGTGAATCAGCTTCCTTTCTCTCTCTCTTCTCTACATGTGTCCTTATCATAATTTCTTGTCCACCAAGCACTAAAAAATATACCCCAGTCAAGCTGTGTAGCGGGAGGTGGACTAAGAGAAGAACAGAGTCGAATGCTAAGAGTATGGTGTTTACCAGAAAGACATACAAAGACCTAGGAATTACACCGAGCCTACAAAGTAGCCTCCCTGAACCTTGGAAAAGGCAAATTAAAATCACGCAGTATTTTCAGCAGAAGGAGAAGGAGAGTGAGAATGGATCACCATCTAGGCATTCTGTATTGGACTGGTCAGTGGATCTTAAAGGGACCATACAAAAGCCCAGGACCCCAAGATCCTCCATGGACCTGGCCTCAGAGCTGGCCCTTGTAGAATACATGCCCACTTGAAAGGAACTGCAGCAGGTGGATAAAGTTGAGTCAATGGACAAAGTGGGACAAATAGAAGAACTCATGCAGAGACAAATCCTTGAACTTACTTATAATGTTCCAGTCCCGAAATATGAATCCATTTCCACTCAAACAGAGGAAACAGAAGAAAGTTATCTTCAAATCAAGGGATGGTTTCTTATGGTGTGTTAGGAATTAGCCCTAATCAAAAATTTCCTCTCAGAAAGTAATGGACTGTTAACAACACTGGTTGAGAACTATATAACTCAAGAGAGGGAACTTGGGCCAAAAGGATCTGACGAAAGTATTCCGCAAGTTCGACTGGCGACTAAGGACATTGGAAAGATACATACTAAGAAAAGTAAAAATATTAAAAATATAAGAAAACGAGAGAAAAAAGCTCATGGTTGTTGGAAAAAGGATCTAGAGAGGCTGTTCAAATTGCTAGACCCAAACTCAAATTTGGATCCGAACAAGCCCACCCAGAAGATCTGCAAGAAAAAAAGGAAAAAGAATATCTGAGGAGCCTGGGTTTGTTTTGTTTTGTTTTTGTAGTTTTTTTGAAGTGTTGAAGTGGTTTTTAAATGTACAGATTGTGTGTATGTTGTATGTTTTTGCTGTTTTATTTTTTGTATATTGTTTTTAATTGTTTTTAATCCTATGTAAACCGCCCAGAGAGCTTCGGCTATGGGGCGGTATACAAATGTAATAAATAAATAAATAAATAAATAAATGTTATTAACTTGCAGCAGATAACCGAGGACAAAGGCCTGACAGAGAGAAAAGCAGCTAATGCTCTCAATGTGGAAGGATTACAGGACCCATGGGCAAAAGCACTTAGCAATAAAGGAAAGATGGAGGACAACAGTGTGATGTGGCTGCAAAAAAAGCAAATGTTATTTTGGGCTGCATTAATAGAAGTATAGTTTCCAAATTGCGCGAGATACTGGTTCCCCCCTATTCGGCACTGGACAGTCCCTATCTTGAGTATTGTGTCCAGTTCTGGGCACCACACTTCAAGAACAATACAGACAAGCTGGAGCGTGTTCAGGGGAGGGCAACGTGGATGATTAGGGGTCTGGAAATAAAACCCTATGAGAACAGTCTGAAAGAACTGGGTATGTTTAGCCTTGAAAAGAGAAGACATGATAGCACTCTTCAAATACTTGAAAGGTTGTCACACAGAGGAGGGCCAGGATCTCTTCTCGATCAACCCAGAATGCAGGACACGGAATAATGGGCTCAAGTTACAGGAAGCCAGATTCCGGCTGGACATCAGGAAAAACTTCCTGACTGTTAGAGCAATACGACAATGGAACCAATTACCTAGGGAGGTGGTGTGCTCTCCCACATTAGAGGAATTCAAGAGGCAGCTGGACAACCATGCTTTAAGGCAGATTCCTGCATTGAGCAGGGGGTTGGACTCGATGGCCTTATAGGCCCCTTCCAACTCTACTATTATATGATTCTGTGAATGTTTGTAATATTAATTCAGGCCCAGTATCCTATCACACAAGAGCCGCAGTTGGATTTTTATCCGAGAAATGGTTGGAATTTGGTGATGATTCCATATAAATTAGTATGTGCCAACTATCCCAAACCTAATGGTTTCTTGCACAACCAGAGCATATATCATACCTCTTGCATATTTAAAAAAAAATTTGCCAGGAGCAATGAGGTTTGATGATATTGTTCTCATAGAATACTTGTATTTTGATGGAATTAGTGCTCGAACTGTGGTTACAGTTAAGGATCGGGACATAGCTAGTTTTATTTACAGAGCCAGGGAGATATTTTTAGAAGATATGTTAATAATTATAAGATTCTTTGAGAAACTGGCCCCACCAGTTTCTTTATTTGGTGCTACAGCTGTTGGTCACAAGGACAATGATCTTGTGATAGTGAACAGTGTTGAAAATCTTATTGATTTAAATTAGACTCAAAACTCTGCCCCCTCCCACTCTCAGTCAGAGACCTTGGGGTCAAATCTGCCAGAATCAGTCTTTACTTATGACCCACAACAATCCATCACTGAAAGTGCTGGAACTTTTATGCCAGAGGAGAAAGCTCTACTGAGTTCATTTTGGACATTGCCAAATATTGCTCAGACAGAGATCTTGGGAAGATTAGATCTATTGAGAAACTGTTTTATGAAAAACAGCCATGTGTAATGGAAGAAACAGTGGATCCAAATGTAAGAATGAAGGAATGTAATCCGCTGATGATAGATGAATTAGGAGCTGGGAAACAAGAACAATTCCCACTAGGAGAGGAATCTATGGATGGGGCTTTTATTGACAAAGTGAAAGGAGGGAGATTAGAGGATGTAATAGTAGAAATAAACCCTCTGGCAAGAAACATGGGTCTGATCCAAGTTAGGAGTGAACACATAACATCAACCAAGCATACAAAAGGAGACATTTTTAGTGGCACAAACTGGCTTGCAAAGCGATACTTGGAAGAAGGATAAGATTTAACATGGTATCAGATTATCTAGAGCAACCCAGGACAGATACAATTCAGCCAAGGAGATCCAACGTTAGCAAATTGAGCCCCCTTAAAGATGAACTGGTATGCCTTGAGTCAGCTAAAAAGGCCAGTTAAAATTGAATGGCATAACTTGTCACGTAGTGTAAGGTTGGGGAACTCACTATCAGTCTCCTCCCCTCCAGAGTACAGTGAGAAATCACAACTGTCAACTGATAGTGACAAGAGCCCCCATAATCCTACCTGTTAAAATTCTTACGTGGAATATAGCCGGCTGGCAAATCTGTTATCATAGTAATGATTTAAATTAATTTCTATCCAACTTGACCTGATTGCCCTTCAAGAAACATCGCTTCAAACTAAGAAGGATAATTTATTGCCAGTGTATAAAACTTGGTTTGACCCAGCCCAGAAAGTTAAAAATAAAGGAAGATCCATAGGTGGTCATGCAATTTTCATCAAAGAAGACTTAGGATGGGAAGGAGAACTGGTGACAAATGTTGATGTTCCCCCAAATTGTATAGTAGTCAATAATACCCCAAGTTCAACTTTAATCTTGATAAATATTTATATTCCCCCAGTATATTCCCAATATTATCCCCGTGACGTTTGGAGCATATGATGGAGGAATTAGGTATAAGATTCGTAAATGCCCTAATTAATATGATGTGTGATCTTAATACTAGAATTGGAGAAATACCTGCAAAATCTGCTGAGTGGTTGGGATAAGAACAGTGCCGTGCAGAGCTGATAATATGCCCAGGCCAGATGGAAAGGGTGTGCCCCCCCATTTCAAATTGCTCATTAAGTATTTTTTAATCAGTGGCACTGATTCAGTACTAAATACATATATGAACTAGAACGATTTATAAAAAAAGTAATGGGAAGCACTTTTTTTCAAGATGTAAAACATCAATTCTTCACATTCAAAAATGCTTTACTTGCTTTTCTTTGGGCAAATTCATCAATAACAACCAACATATCCGTTCTACATAACACCTTCATATTAAACCTGTTCTACAACACCTCAAAGTTGAATCAGAAATTAACATTTATTTTTAGTTGCTGTACAAATACAAGCAACAATAGAATAGTCCTTCATCATTATCAAACATCATCATCACCCTCATGGTATCATCATCATTATTATCATTAATAATTATCATCATCATTACCTCACCCTCCGCTCCAGAGATTATATGCCATGGAGAAGATTGAGGAAAGAGACGCAGTAAGGACAACCATTGCAACTTAGGCACATATATCCCCGCCCCGCATGCGGCATGGCCCTCTGGAGCTTGTAGTCTGACTGTGGTATTCATGACAGACGGCTTCTGCGCTGTTTCCGCAAGGTGGGCTCCTCGCTTCTCGATGGGCCGCTTACGCTACGGAAGCAGTAGCGTAAGCTGGGTGGGACCTCCTTGTCGGAGTGCCCCCTCAAAATCTTGGGCCCCAGGCCAACTGGCCTCACTGCCTCCCCCCCCCCCCCCTGCCCTGCCCTGGATAAGAAAATAAACAAAGCTGGTCGAAGTTTGTTGGGTTTAATGTATACATTTGGGCTACAGGTTTTAGGTACTAGTAACACTTACCTTCCATATCCCTACACATATTTTACTAACAATGCAGGCAGTGTTATTGATTATATCTGTGTGTCTAGCCAAAATGCCCACCTTTTCTCCGGTATTACTGTAAACATCAGTGATCACCAACCTATATCAACCCTGTTAATTCTTGAATCTGATCTAAGACCATTGACCCAGGCAGATAAACAGGCAGCACAGAGTTTGGATATAGTGCACAAGAAAAGATTATGATGGCAGCAAGTGGATACAACAAATCTTAATTCCTTCCTGAATTCAAATGTGGGAAAAGATTTGGGGAGAATGATTTGCTTTTCCGAGTCAAACATAAATTCTGTCTTGTATGCATACCAGGCTATTTGTTCCCAAATTAAGCCGTTGTTATCAACCAGGGTCAGATCAAGTGGTTCAAGGAACATAAGATCTCCGTGGTTTGATGAAGTGTCAAGGAAGTGTCTGAGAAAACAAATGAGAAAAGCACGCAACGCTTCAGATTGTGCAGTTTATACACTTATGCTCAAACTTAGGCGAGAATATAAAAAAATAATTACAGCAAATGGATACAATGATGCAACAAGGAAGATTCTGGGGCATTCCAATAGAAGACAGACTATGTGGTGAATCTGAAGTGGAAGATCTGGCCCACTATTTACTGGAATGCTGATTATATTCCAGTTGTAGGGAACATTATTTGTCTCCATTTCTTGGGCGTATGAAAAACTGGGTGGTTGAGAACAAGCTGAATTTCCTCTTACGAGGAGGATCTAATCAGTTTGTGACTCAGAGGGTTGCCCTCTTCGCGGTTAAGGTGACCAGTTTAAGGAAAATGGAAAAGAAAAAACGTGTTTTAAATGAGCCATGTAACAGTTTTTAAATCTTGTGGGGCCTCAACAGGAGCATGTACTTTTTATCTCTTTAAATATTGTATTACCTCAATTTTAGACTTTTTTAAAGTAATGTTTTAAGATTGATGTATTTATTGTTTGTTTTTAACACCTGTTTATTGTGTGTGAAATGGTCTGAAGACTTATTCAATAAACTTTTTGATTTGATTTATTATTATTATTATTTTCAAAACTATGTTGTAACACTTACGTGGCTGGTTTGGGTTGCAACTTTTCTCCTTTGCTGTCTTCCTTTCTTTTACATTCCAGCTATTTTAATTCCTTAGTAAACTTCATGAATGGATACTGCTTTTGGTGTTTAATTATGTTTTTATTTGGTTGTTTTATCTCCTGATTTATTTATTTATTTATTTTTGCAAACAGCTTTGGTTGGCTTCAGAAAAGCAGCATAGAAAATCCATAAATAAATATTATATACCCAAGATCAGAGTCAGATCTATAGTCATCAAATAGAACTTAAATCAGATCTATCCCTTGCTTATACAGGCTCTGAATTTTGTCCAGAAATCACTGGTGAAGAGGTTTATCTTCTTCCTTTTCAGACACTGTGACTCATGCTCTCTGCTTACATCACTCTCTGGACTGCAGTTCTCTGACTCCATGTAGCCCTCTTTGTTCTAAAGGATTCAAACAGGAATGGATGTTGCTGACAGTATATTTCTTAAACAAACTATTTTCACTTCTCACTATTTTCACTCCTCTACCTTTTCCCCATATTCTTCAAAAACTTGAAGACACAAACCTGCTTAAGCAATCTCAACAAACCCTCACAAATCCCAATGTCCAGTTGCTTAATACAAGTTTACTACATTCTTTAGGCTGTAATCCTGTGCACAATTACATGGGTTTAAGCACCATTAGACACAGACACTTCCTAGTAAACATGCATAGAATTAGACTACTAACTGTTCAAATCTGTAAGTGAAATCACACTGTGCTTTAATAATGCCTTGGCACAGGAACACCTGCATAGACATAGACATGATCAACTGCACAACTAGTTGCATGAGCCCAAGTAAGATTTGAAATTGTGTTTCTTGAACAGCACCCACCCACCATGCTGCAATTTGGGGAATTTCACAGTTTATGATATGGTATGGTGGTCTGTCAGTGCCATTGCCAGGCCTGGGCCCAAGGGGCTGCGGCCTCAAATCTATTCCACAGAGCCCTGAGGGTCTATTGGTGCCAATGGAAAGATTTTTTCCTCAGTTAAATTGCCATGCAGGGGGCAATTTTCAAGGAAATTTGCTGCTGGAGAGGAAAGAGTTCTTTCTTCCCTTCCCACATGCTGCAATAGCTCCCCCCCCAAAAAAACCCTCTTTCCTTCTATGGCATTTAAGCTTAGGGGGGGAAAAACACTTTTCCCCATTAGTTTGGGTTGAATCTGAGAAAGAGCGCAACTAATTGAATAATGTATTTGAGAAGATCTGGATGAGAAGTTAATTGGCTACCTTTGCCTCCTGTAAAATTTCAATAGATCCTAGCAATTATTTCTAAATTTGCTTATGTAGATATAAATTATCATATGCAGATTTTAGTGTCATATAGAGCTGGAGCCTAAATCTTTTTCGTGCCTACCGATGCCTCTGTGGTCTGCCATCAAAAGGCAAAATGGACTTGGGCATAACTGAAGTAGCTCTTTTCATTCTGTCCTATATAGTTCTCAGAAACAAATTTGAAGGCATTGCAAGATTTTAGCCAACAAGTCAAGAATATATTCAATTGCTTTTATGCACAATGAGAGAAAAATTGAAAAACTCAGCCTTGAAAGAGCAATGAGACATCAACATGGGACTCTCCAAGTTTACTTATACAAACTAAATTTCTTCACAATTTGTATCCCAAAAAAATACCTGGAGAGACTTGTATAAACTTCACCATATCCCAATGAACTCTTCCACTTACAGATTTCTTTGCTGTTCCACTATGTTCCACTTTGTTTGTATAGTCAAGCTATTCTCAACCTCCCTTGTCTTACATCACACCCCTTCTCCCTCCGTTTGTATCACAGCTTCTTTCTAGTCAACCTTTATCCAGTTTTGTAACTATCATCCGTAACAAATCCCTTGTTCTTACCCAGTAGCTCTCCCCTTTCTCCATTGTGGAGCAATGAGGATCTAATGCTCCACAATCTAATGCTCCACAACTTGCATTGCTAACATGTAAATCAGTTGTGCACAACTATAGTCCAATAAAGATTGGGCTTTCAACACAGGATCAGGATTTGAAACTCAACAAACTGAGTTTAGTTTTTAATGTGCCACAGGATTTCTTCTTGAAAAGCTGCCATTCTTAATTTATTTTTCTAAAAATGTGACAGAAAATCAATAGCTTACTAGCAAAATTCCATACTGTCCCACATGTTGTGGTTGTACAAACAATGTTGTTTAATATTTGGACACACATATTTCAGTGTTCAATTAGGCAACAGAGGCGAGGTGGGGGAATAACTGTCTTAAAAATTTCAAAGGGAAAAAATCCTGTCAAAAGCAATGGAATGAATCTTAAGTTAAAAGTAACCAAAAACCCCAGCCTACATAAAGCCCATGGCTACAATCCTTTCCACACTTACCTGGGAGTAAGCACCATTGCATTCAATAGGGCTTACTTCTGATGAGATCTGCAAAGGATTATGCCATGAATTTCATGATTTCAGGCAGCATCTATGTTGCTAAAGTCATGTAATATCATTGCACTATCTTGTTGGGACTGAACTACAACTGGCTAGTAGAAATGGACACTTGGCTATCAGACTCCACTCAGCAGATTTCCTTATCATAAATACATGGTCACATAGAATCACAGAATAGTAGAGTTGGAAGGGACCTATAAGACCATCGAGTCCAACCCTCTGCTCAATGCAGAAACCCACCTTAAGGCATACCTGAAAGATGGCTGTCCAGCTGCATCTTGAAGGCCTTAAGTGTGGGAGAGCCCATGACTTCCCTCACTAGAGGCCTTCAAGATGCAGCCAGGTACACCCATTTCATTAATCTGAAAACTGAAAAATAATTTGTCTCTTGAGTTCGCTACAATTTTCAGTAACCCATTCAATCAATATAATCCACATATTATAACACACTGATTGCTACAACTGTACAGAGTGAGTATTGCGGAACCCACCAACTGGAAAACCTTCCCTCGTGTGGTTCGGGAGGTGGAAAATGTAACATCCCTTAAATGCCTCCTGAAAACATATCTTTCCAGACAGGCTTTCCCTGGACTATAACTTATTTTGGTTTTATATGGTATTTTTAACTTTTAAAGTTTTAAATTTAGTCCTATATATTATGGTTTTAATTGTAAACTGCCCAGAGAGCCTCAGCTATTGAACAGTAAAAATGCAATAAATAAATAAATAAGAAAAATCATAGGAACATAGGAAGCTGCCTTATACTGAGTCAGACCATTGCTCCATGTAGCCCAGTATTGTCAATATTGACTGGCAGCAGCACTCCAGGATTGCAGGCAGGTATATTTCCAGCTCTACCGGGAGATGCTGGGGATTGAACCAGTGGAGGCTGGTGGCTCCGGTTCGTGCAGCCATCTCTGTATTGGATCTTTGCCCCTCTTGGCTTATAAAAGCTAGCAGGGATGGAACAGTCGGCTGGGCCAGGGAAGTGATTAATGCCTCTCTACGAGAGGGAGTGGTCCCAGACCTCCTGAAAGAGGCAGTAGTGAGACTACTCCTGAAGAAAGCTTCCCTGGACCCAGAAAATCTTAATAACTTTAGGCCAGTGGCAAACGTTCCTTTCCTGGGCAAGGTCCTTGAGCGGGTGGTTGCTGGCCAGCTCCAGACACTCTTAGATGAGACTGATTATCTGGATCCATTTCAGTCGGGTTTCAGGCCTGGTTTTGGCACGGAAACAGCCTTGGTCGCCCTGTATGATGACCTATGTCGGGAGAGGGACAGGGGGAGTGTGACTCTGTTGATTCTCCTTGATCTCTCAGCGGCTTTCGATACCATTGACCATGGTATCCTTCTGGCACGACTTGCTGAGTTGGGAGTGGGAGGCACTGCATTGCAATGGTTCCGCTCCTACTTGACAGGTTGGCTCCAGAAGGTGGTGCTGGGGAGACATTGCTCGGCCCCATGGATTCTCCAGTATGGGGTTCCACAGGGGTCAGTTTTGTTCCCCATGCTGTTCAACATCTACATGAAACCGTTGGGTGCGGTCATCCGGAGTTTTGGAGTGCGTTGTCATCATACGCTGATGACACGCAACTCTACTTCTCCTTTTCATCTTCATCAGGTGAGGCTGTGGATGTGTTGAACCAGTGCTTGGCTGTGACAATGGACTGGATGAGAGCTAATAAACTGAAACTTAATCCAGACAACACTGAGATGCTGTTAGTGGGGGGTTCCTCTGACCGGATGGAGGGTCTTCAACCTGTTCTGGATGGGGTTGCACTCCCCCTGAAGGAGCAGGTTCGTAGCTTGGGAGTTCTCCTAGAACCATCTCTGTTACTTGAGGCTCAGGTAGCCTCGGTGGCACGAAGTGCCTTCTACCAACTTCAGCTGGTGGCCCAGCTACGCCCCTATCTGGACAGGGATAACCTGGCGTCAGTTGTCTATGCTCTGGTAACCTCCAAGTTAGATTACTGCAATGCACTCTATGTGGGGCTGCCTTTGAAGACAGTTCAGAAGCTGCAGCTTGTGCAGAATGCAGTGGCCAGATTGGTAACAGGGACCAGAAGGTTCGAACATATAAGACCAATTCTGGCCCGCTTGCATTGGCTGCCTGTATGTTTCCGAGCCCGATTCAAGGTGCTGGTTTTAACCAATAAAGCCTTACACAGTTTGGGACCACAATACCTGATGGAACGTCTTTCCCGACATGAACCTACCTGTACACTACGTTCAACATCAAAGGTCCTCTTCCGGGTTCCTACTCCGAGGGAAGCTCGGAGGATGGCAACAAGGGAGAGGGCCTTCTCTGTGGTGGCCCCTCAATTATGGAATGATCTCCTCGATGAGGCTCACCTGGTGCCAACACTGTTATCTTTTCAGCGCCAGGTCAAAACTTTTCTTTTCTCCCAGGCATTTTAACAGCTCAGGTTGAGGTTTTGATTGACATTGTGGCCAGGCTTAACAGTTAAAATGTTTTAAAGTGTTTTAATGACAGCTGTTTTAATGACCGCCCAGAGAGCTTCAGCTATGGTGCGGTATATAAATGTAATTAATAATAATAATAATAATAAGTGGGACTGTGAATCCATTCTGCGTTTCAGAACCAGCCAGAACTCTAAAGTTGCTATCCAAGGTACTGAACCCTATCCCCAAATAGGTCCAGCGCGTTGTATAGAATTCTAGCTGGTTCTGACTGGAGCCTGGAATGGATTCGCAGCCCCACCAAAATCGGAGCTGTCAGCCTCCACTGTACTGAACCTGGGACCTTCCGCATTCAAAGAAGGTACTTTACCACTGAGCTACAGCACCTCTCCTTCCAGACCCGTTTTTGCTCGCTTCTGTTTCCGATATCAAGAGTACTCAGCTCTATCCAGTTCCCCCACCCCCCACAACCCCTGCTCTCTTTCAAACCAGAACCAACTGGAGAGAACTTCGCTTTCATGGGCGGGCAGAAGAGCAAACAACTTCTTCCCAGCCTTCAACAGATTCGACGCCTGGAAGACTACATTCCCCCCCCCCCCCACCACCACCACCCAGCACAGGATTGCTCAAACGAGCATTTTTACCCCAGCGCTCGCCGCCTCTTGCAGAGCGCGCTGCGCCTTCGCTTCTAGGAGGACGAGGCAACACTAACTCTAAAATGGAAGCGCCGCCGCCGCGTTCCTTGCCGGCTGCCTTCGGAAAGGCCAGGTCTAGCAGCCCGGGGGTAGGCGAGGACACAGCTTCCGCCGCACCAAAGCACCTGCCCCTCAGGCAACTCCCGCCTTCCAGCCCTGCGCTCTCGGGCTCATCAAAACCCTCGAAAGCGCCTAGGCAGCTGGGGCTTGCTCGCTCGCCCGGCGACAGTTCCATTGGCGGGGAACTGCCCCCTTCTGAGCCAGCTCACCTCACCTGCTTTCTCCTCACTGCCGCTGACACCGCTCTGCGGGTCCCGAACTGGGTTGCCTGCTACTGCTGCGGCTTTCCCTCACGCTCCTGCTCGAGCAGCATCCCCGCCGCCCGCGCAATGAGCACAGCCGGAGCCCGGGAGCGCTTTCCCGTTCGAAAGCGGGAAACGACTGCTGTGCTGCTGCCGGCAAGGTTCTGTGCACAGCAACCTACGGGAGACCAGAGCCCTATCCTGGCTCGGGCTCGCCTCGTTTTCCTCACTGCTGGTGCTCCTGATCGCCATCCCTTAGCGCCTCCTGCTGGCCGGACTCAGGAAGCGCGGCACTAGCCGGGGCAAGGCGAGACCAGTGAAGAAAGTCACCTGCGGAAACAGAAACGGTGCATTTCTACCTTTGGAGAGGACGCGGAAGAATTCGGGTCTGACTGGACCGGAGGTGGGGGGGAGGGAAAAGGGGCATCTGGACTCAAGGATCGGGGCGGGGGAGGGGGGGAAGAGAGAGATGAAGAAAATGGCTGCCACTTATGGCCTCTGCATAAGTTTGGGAGTCCAGACTGACAGACAAGCCCTAAAAGTATCATTGTCCTGTTTCTTTATAGTCTGCAAGCAGTTTTCTTGCAGACAAATGGCTCTATATCAGATGATAACAGAGGTGATAATGAAGACTAAAAAATGGTTACAGGAAAGTACAATCCTGGCTTGCCAACTTTTGGGGTTGAAGGAGGTTCCAGTGCTGTTTTATTGCATTGATGGGATAAACTTTTCAGGTGTCACTTCTGTTGCTTCAAAATACTGCTGCTCAGTGTATCTCTAACATCAAATATTAGAGAGTCTGAGATCAGGAGGTGTCAATCAATCCTAGGTTGTCCTAGGGCAATCAGGCGTTTGCTCTTTGGGGCTTTGCTTTCTCTCTGTGGTGGGGAGCACTATGCAGATAGCAGGATATCATTTGTGTCTATTTTTACCAACACACTTCTATGGCTGCCTTTAACTACCGCTGTAAACAGAAACCTATTGATAAAATTAGCCATGGTGTCTCTCTTTGCACATGCAAAGCTAACTTCCTTTCTATCTGAAAAAGAAAGGATAAGTAAAATCTTGATGTCCATAGAAGTGTATTTTCCCCTTCTGAATTGGAGATTTGGACTCACCCATATATATCTTAAGGGTGCAATCCTATGTATGTTTAAACAGAAAAATGTCCTACTACATGCATAGGATTGCACTCTTATTGTACTAACTAATATTATCTAATATTTATTTCTTGGCACTATGTATTTTGCCTGGTAAGCCCAGGCTTTGGTTTATTATATGTCATAAATCATGATCAACTGGGCTTAGATCCAAGAAATGGGAGTGCAAGTTTAGAAAATCTAGGACTTGCCCTGTAATATTTCTTAGCACTTTTTAAATGGAAGAAATCAGTGTAGCTACTTACATTAAAAAGGAACACTCAGTGTAAAATAAGGTTTTACAAAGGTCTAGTTTTTTAAAAAAGAAACTGAATAAAAATGCAATAGAATAAACAATTTGGTAAAGAAACATTTAATGTGCAGGCAAGAATCATGGGCTGAAATATACAACAGTTATAAATTAACAATAGGTTACATGGGCTGCTTTACCCACTTGATATTCTTATGGTTAGAGCTTAATGTTTAATTCCATTAAAATAGGTATTTTCCTGTTCAGTCTTGCTCAATTAGCTTTTGCATAACTGCCAGTTCACATGCCTTGTAGATCTAGTATTAGCAAAGTACCTATTACTTGATAGGTAGGAAGGTCCTTGCCATGGGTGACTTCAGCAAGAATAGTCACATGAAGCCCTCATGTCAAGTAAGTGCCATCTTGAGAGCTTACAGGGCTAGGCCAACCCAATCTTATTTATTTATACAACTCTCTGTGTTAGTTTGTAAATAAATCTGCCAGTTTTTCTTCATAACGCCTCACTGAAATCTATGGCACTTCCTTCTGAGCAGACATGCATAGGATTGCACCATAAGTGTGTGCGGATAAGCAGTGAAAGGCACTCTCTACATGCTTGGAGGAGCTTTTCTTTATTGTGACTTCAAACGCTCCACGGCTTAGCCTTGGTTCTGAAGGAATTGTGGCACCAAAGCCGGCAGAGGGAGCTTCGGAAGGAGGCGCCATCCCGCCCCCGAGCCGAGAGAAGGTGGAGCTGCTGAGCTAAGCTCATACAAGGGCGAGGGCCGCCGGCGCTCGGAATAGGGACGCTGCTACAAGCTAATATTGGGGCCATGGAGGAGTTTAACCCTCACAACGACGAGGTAGTACGAGCTTTCCCCGGTCAGGGAGCGGGCAGGCAAGCAACGCTGCTTGGGAGCCCCGCGCGTGTTCCTTTCCACCCGCCAGGAAGGAAGGAGCGTCCTTCTAGCTTTTCCTCGGGCCCAGGCCGGGCGGGTTGATTTCATGCTTCCGCGGACTTTTGCCGACTGGATGGTTAATAAGGCCCAGAATCCCCCCACCGGCAACGGAGTCTCTTCTGCCCGCCGTCAGTGTCTGAGCGGAGGCCGCGCCCGCCACAAGCCATGTTCGTAAGGTAACCTCCCACACAAACACCGGGTGCCGTCAAGATATGTTGGACTACATATGGCTGGCTGGAGGATGCTGGGAGTTGTAGTCCAGTGATTTCTACGGCACCCTGTGCGGGGAGGCTGTCGCAAGGCCTCTGAGGCGCATGAGCGCTGACTCACATTCAGACGGCCACCCTTCTAAAAGTCAGGGAAAGCAGGGCACTCCTAAAACAATACGAGGCTGGGCTTTCGGCCCAGCTCACCCACCAAAAGCTCTAGGCTGCCTCTACAAGAGAGGTTTAAAGCTCTTTCAAGGCGCTTTCAAAAATTTACCTCTACAAGAACGGAGCGTAAATCGGGCGTAGAGGCGCGTTATCTCTCCGATTATGCGCATTATCGAATGCGCGTTAAATCGTGAGTTTTATTTTGCTCTGGCCGTTAAAGCGCATTTTTGACTATATGAACAAGCACTTATGCGCATTAACTACTTGTAAAGCGCATTTTGGTCATCCGTTAATGCGCTTCGCCGCCTCTCGTGCAGAGGTATTAGATGTAAATGCGCTTCAGCGATTATGCGCACAATCGCCTAACCGGGCGCAAAAGCGAATCCTTGTAGAGGGGACCCTAGTCAACTCATGGGTTTATTTATTTATTGGGGGTGTCCATCACCACCGGCGCTGCTCAAATCGTGAGGCTTGATGTGCCCAGACTAGGGGAATGGGAAGGGAAGAGAATATCTTTATGTAGTAAAAAGAAAATGCCTGTGATTGAGGCCAAAGTTATACATGCAGTAGGATCAAGTGACAACACTGTTGACGGGGAAGCAGCAGTAACACTTAACCTTGCGGATGTGAGAAATTGCATGTTTGAATGCTCCCCTGCCAAGACTTGCAGGTAGAAAATGATGGTGTCAAAGAGAAGGGATCAAACTAAAAAAATTCCTGGCATGCTGGTGTGGGTCCAAACAGATATGACTTTAAATCTGTGTCTAGCAACTTTTTTGTTTTTCATCATTATTGTAGAGAAGGTACAGGAGCTCCAATTTGAATTTTAACCCCCGCCCCATCTACTGTGGTAGGACCCAAATTGAGCCTCCTGTGCCTAGTCTAGAGTTAAAAAAAAAAAAAGGAGGGGGAGGAGTCATAGCTGCTAGACATGTTTAAAGTCATGTCAGTTTTGGCCCTATGCCTGTGTGCACGGAAACTTTTTAATATAGCAGTATTCAGACATGCAAGACTGCCTCTTCCTGTTCTGGATTCTTTTCAGGATTTAAATCGGTTTTATACTGCTTTTTTTTCTTTTTATACATAATGCTATATGCCATTTTTACGGGTGGGTGGAGCCTGGCAGGATGCTAGTGGTTGCCCACCCCTCTGGCATAGCCCCTCCCATCTCTCAGCATGAAATGGAACAGGTCTTCTCTCCTATGGAAAGCGCTCCTATAGAACGGGATAAAAGTTTCCCGGGCAGCATGTGCAGAACAGAGCAACCCCCTTCCCATTGTTAAGTGCTGATTCTTCACAAGTTCAGATGCCTGTGTCTTCAGAAGCCTGTTCCCCCCAGCCCCCCACATTCAAGTCAGTATTGTCACTGTAAAAGCAATCAGTAACTTTTCTCGTTTGAGTGTACACTGGGAGAGGGGATTAAATGGAAATGGGTTGCATGTGCTCATGTCTGTTGCAACCACCATCCCCCTCCCCATTGCCCATCTGCTTAGGTATTCCTGAAATATGGAGCTGAGCACCAGCAGAAGCACAGGAGGAGACACTCCCAACTGATCCTTGTCAGTACTGTCGTCTACACTGTACCGCCCAACACTCGCCCACTCAAGCAGGACATAACACGATTGGAGGATTACATGGGGAGATGATGGTGGTTTCATCGCAAGACCGCCAAAAAGTACTGCATTTTCCTCATAGCAAAATAACACACGAAAAGCAGCGGGGGGGGGGGGGGGGAGATGGGACAACAACTGCATGGCAACAGCATCGTGTAAAACACACAGGAAAAACAATGACCAAACCATGATGATCCCATGAAAAATTGCTCACCTGAAGGACCCCTATGAATACATTGACATTGCATTTGGGAGATTTCTGCAGTTTGTGAGGCAGGTTATCTATCTCAGTTTATTATTTTTCTTCCCAAACCTGTGTGATATTCTGTAAAGCTCTTGCTTATAGTTCATATTTAAAATGTATTTTGTAAACTGCCCTAGAATCCAGTTCTCTGAAGGGAGGTATCAGAAGTGTTTAAAATAAAAAATAAAAATCTTTGGTATTTTTATTGCAGATGACCTTCAACACTGAAGAAGCCCACAATATCATTAAAGATGTAAGTTATATATTTTAGTATATTTATGGTTTTGGTGCCAAAATGTATTTTGAGGTTGGTGTTGTGTATTCTCTGTTTCCATACTAAAAGTAGGAGTGATAGGTGTATCTCTGAAAGATTTACACTGCAATTCTATACACGTGAAAGCCCAGAAAAAAACCAGATTTTTTTTTTTAAAAAACCTGTATTTCCGAAGCCTTTTTCCCCCCCTGAAAAATTAGAATAAATGAAGAATAAACAGATTATGGAATGTTTTCTTTTAGCATGATGCATAAAATGTTTAAGACAAGGTGTTTATATATTTATTTCTCCAAATGATTTCTAAAAATTATGTACAGTATCAGATTATTACAATTTCAGTGCACCACCGAGGACAAGCGAGTTCTAGGTTGCAAACTGAGACTACAGCTCTCAAATACAAGAGCAAAATGCATTTCTGCTTCTAGGGGGCACTGCCATTGAAGCAGAGACTGAAACTGATAGTGATAGCTGTAGCTCAGAAAATGAGTCTGATTAAATTTTATGCATATTCATTGAATCTTGGTCCCCCCTTTTTCTCAGTTCTTTTTATGGGAATGGGTGCTTTATGTCTGCTTGACACTGTAGGGACTAGCAGAGACATAAATCATTTTCCTTGTTACTAATGTTAATGATTTCTTCTGTTTGTTTTTTTTAATTGTTTTTTGTCTGCTCCTCATAAACTGGCAAAACTAAAGAAGTTCCTTACAGTTCACGTGTTCCTTACAGTTCAGGAGCTTGTAGCTCCATTTGTTTGTTTGTTTTAAAAAAGGTAAAAATTTAAAAAAGTAAATTCCATTTGTAATAATTGCTTGAATGCACTATACTTTCAATATACCAAATATGATAATTTTATGCCAAACCTACTTATACATAACTACATTTTATGTTCCTAAAGTAACAAAGTGACGTTCAATCCATAAAAGGTGCTAATATTGCATTTTTTCAATTTTTCTGAAAATTTATGTTTCCCTCCCGGAAAAAACCTGGCTTTTCGCATGGCTTCAAAATTTCTGGAAATTTTACATCTCTAATCACTGACCTGCAAGTCTCAGTGAATTCACTGGAGCATACTTCTGTGTCAATTATAGGATTGCATTGTTAGGTTGCAGCCTATGCACACTTACCTGGGAGTCAGTCTCGTTAAACTTAATAGACATTCATTGGCTCAATTCGGACGACACGATAGTCAATGGTGGGGTAATAATCAACTTTACAGTTGTTCATCTAGGGGGTACTCCCCACACAATATGGTAATAAATAATCAACTGTGGTGTAGATTAGGATCAGCGCTGAGTTGACTATGGCAGCATTCGGACGACACAATAGTCAAAACAACTGACGATTGTTTCCCCCACCCCAGTTGTTTATTGTGTCGTCCGAATTGAGCCATTGCGTTTGTACTAAATACTAACCTATTTGTACTGAATATTGGATTATGCTATCATGAGCAGAATTCCTCTCACGGGATATTCCTTTTGAGAGACGGTGGTGTTTTTTTTGTTTTGTTGATTCCCCTTTCACACTACCCACCCCCGTGCCCTCCAAAAATCTACTCTGGAGAGTGGCTACCCTATAGATCCACATGGGATGTGGTGCTGGGAGCTACATGAAGGGTGAATCTGTGAAAATTGCCTTCTCACAGTTAACCATTAGGAGGCTGTGCTGGATCAGAATGGATCTTCCATTCACAAAAAGGCAACTCAGGATCCAAGGCAAATGTCTTAATACTACTGCAGTGCTAAATAGCAATGAATGTTCCATTGAATTCTGCTCAGTACATTTTTAATGGAGGCTGAGGTTGCGAAGTTCAGCTGCTTAATCTGTTTTGAATAAGATTTGTTTCTGCAGTTGTCGTGATGTGCCTCTGCTCTTGTTTTTGCATAGGGCTGCAGCTATGTTAAATTGGCATTATCCCTGGCATAGTAATTGCCCAACATGCTAAGGCAATAGGATCACCATCTGAATTTCAGTTTAGCAACAACTCAGAATTGTAGCATTAACAACAGCATATCCAACTCAGTGGGGCACGTTAGTCATGTTGGGACACAAACTCAGATTATTTCCTGATTTTCTTCTTTGGTTGTTTCTATTAAAGTTTGCTGCTTAATTTTTACCACTGAGAGGGGAGTAGTATACGTTATGTTTCCCAATGTCGGAGCTCCAAGTTAGGAAAGAGACAAATGAGAACCTTGAGTTGCCACGCAAACCATTGTGAGACTGAATTAAATGTGTTTGTATTTATACTTCTGTTAATATTTAATATATTTATTTATGCAGATTTTTAAAAAATCATTTTGTTCATTTTCAGTGCATTGAAGGTGTTCTGGGCAAAGCAGATTACAGTCACGAACATGTCAATCAGTGGACTGCAGCTGTAGTAGAACAAGCTTTAACACATCTGGTAAAACTGGGGAAAACCTACAAGTACATTGGTAAGAGTCTGTGGCTGAATTCGGACAACACGATAGTCAATGGTGGGGTAATAATCAACTTTACAGTTGTTCATCTAGGGGGTACTCCCCACATAACATGGTAATAAATAATCAACCATGGTGTGGATTAGGATCAGCGCTGAGTTGACTATGGCAGCATTCGTACGACATGATAGTCAATACAACTGATGATTGTCCCCCCCCCCCCCCCCCCCCGGTTGACTATTGTGTTGTCCGAATTCAGCCAATGTGTATACACAGTTTTATTGTTATATTTGGTTAAATCAAAATATAAGTAATGGATGGGAGAGGTGATAAACAAGGTTCCATGCACTTCCCCTCTTGCACTAGAGCAAGGGTTGGCACCCTCATGATTTGGACTGGCCATGTTGGAGTCAAAAACATCTGGAGGGTGCCATATTGCCTATCCCTGCACTAGAGCATTGCTCTGATTCATTATGGATTTTATGGATAAAATACTGCATTCAAACCTAGGAGGCTGGAGCTCAAATTTCAGCTTCCAGAATCTGCAATCTGTAAAAAATAATGAGCCTGTTCAAACAACACACTAAGCCATGATTAAGCCGCTAACCTTTTTGTGGCAAATATTTAGTAAGCCTGTTTAAACTGGTTATGTAACCACCATGGTTAAGATTGGTTCACACAACACGCTAAGCCATAATGTTTAGCTCAAAATGCTTAACCACCTTGGTTTAGCTTGTCGTCTGAACAGGTTCAATAAAAAACTACAGATAAGTTCAGGTGATATCAAGGAGACTTGCTTCTAAGTGATGGATTTAAGATTAGGTGCAAAATTCATTTAAATTATAAGGAAACAGTTATGTACTTTATCAGACAGACTCAAAGATAGCAGATAGTGAAAAGGAGAAAGGGTACACCTAAGTTGTAAAGAACCTCACTAAACTTGTCTGGCTGATATTGTGCCATTGTAGAGAAGAATGCTTTCCATCCAGCATGAGTCCCAGCTTCTCCAGTGACAATAAGTTCAGGTCAGTGGTAGGCTGATGGAAAGCTAAACTTTATTGACTATCCCTTTATAGTGCAGTCCTATAAATGTCTACTCAGAAGTAAGTCCCACTGAGTTCAATAGAACTTACTCCCAGGTAAGAATGTATAGCATTGCAGCTTTAGAAAATGTGCCTACTTTAAGTATAGCAACTCTCACAGTGTGATTTCATCCTATTTCTTGCTTGACTGCTGTGCCTTCCAGGTACAATAAAGTTGTAATTATTTGTAAAGGAGTTGAACACTACCAGGAAGATCTCTTTACTCAGAAGCTATTTATCACCTGTACCAGAAAATGCTACTTATCATACACATGAGAAGATTTAACCAGACAGTGCATTTTGAACAGACTTTGCATAGGCCTAGATGCTAAAGGAAACATTCCATCTTTTTTTAAGAAGGAGGAATGCATTTCATTGATTGTATATTCTTGGGCAAAGGAGAATTTAAGGAAGAAAACCTACAGTTTGCAGCTTAAATATTATAGCACAATTGAACAGAATTAGATATTGGAGAAAAGGTGGGAGTTCATTACACATACTCTGCCACAGAATGACTGTGGCTTGTCTCTCTCCCCAACTACCACCCACTGCTTTCAATCTATAACACTTTCATTAGGAAAATCTAAGGGCTTGAATGATATATCTGCTTTTTGCTTTATTAATGAGCATTGGATTTTGTGCCATCCTTTAGTAACCTGTGCAGTGATGCAGAAGTGTGGAGCTGGTCTTCATACAGCAAGTTCATGTTTTTGGGATACTACGACTGATGGTAAGTGTCAAACCACAGAATCGAGGTAAACAGTATCAAGAAAAAAACAACACTTTTTCACTTGTTATTATTGTGAAACATTATGTAGCAGTTGAAAGGCTATTTGACTAGGCAATCCCAATAGAACTACCAGGTTGTAATGAGTATTGGCCGAAATTAGGTTATTTGGGCCAAACTACACATTACATGTAAGTTTTCTCTGACTTTTGTTTTTAATAACAAGCAGATGCAGGAGTAGAGAAAGTCATGTACATGGGGACAAAGTGACAAACCCTTTCCCTGATGGGTCTGTTTATGCCCAGAATCTCACCCTCCTGCCGCTTTTCACTAAAATAAGTACTGGGAAGATATTTGCAAGTGTGTGTAATATGTCATTTGGCCCTTGGTGTCAGTGCCAGAAATGAGTGTGAATAGCAGTGGAGATGTCTGCTCTTTGAAACAAATATGTCTCCTTTCCACTTGGAAATTTCTTCAGGTTTAGAAGAATTCACAGACAGTAACTATTTTATAATTTGCAGCGTATCTGTCATCCTATTATAAAAAGATTGATCAGATAAGCAGGGAAAAGTGAAGGGGGAAAACACTCTGTGATGCTTGAGTTGGTCGCCTAGGGAATTTTCTGGTGCAAGAAGTAGTTGGAGAGAACAGCAGAGTTGCCTATGGCCTTAAGAAAGCAGCCCAGTCCACTTATAATTAGCATAAGAAGTACCATAGGGGAGTCTCTGAGTAGGGAAACCTTTAAATAAATTACAGGAGTGGATAACTTGGACTAGGTCACATGGGCACCAACAAATGCAGTATCTAAATTCAGTTATGAACAGAATCCAGGCTGTGGTATGCTTTTAATAATATTTAACCATGTTGTCCATTAATAAATACATTTTCCCAAAATCTCAGTTTCTTAATGTGTACCATAGCACATTGTTTGGGACCAAAAGTCCGATCCTAAAGATATTTACTCAAAAGTAACTCCTAAAGAGTTCAAAGGCATTTATGTCCTAATAAGCAGGCTGCCCCCAAATGCCGTTTTCTCACAGGGGTTCTATTCTGTAAATGAGTTCTGGTCATTAGACTGTCATCTTAAGAATGAAAAGAGAGCCTGACCACTTTTTCTCCTTAAATCCATTATAGGTACTTGCACAGTCAGATGGGAAAACCGAACCATGAACTGCGTCGTCAATGTCTTTGCTGTAGCCATTATCTTGTAGCAAACTGGACAACCCACACTAAGTTATGCCAAAGCCTTTAAGATCAGAAACTATCAAATACTCAGAGTACATCAGGAGAATTCTTAGATAATAATTTATGCACTAGAGGAAGAGGCAGAACATGTGCTTTTAAAAGGTTCGTGCACAACCTGTATATTATAGCAAAGCATAATATTCAGTTTAGCCAGTTGGCAGCTTGCTAAAGACAGCTATATAAAAATATATATATGAAGTTTTAAGTGTTCCAGGACAGCAAGTCTTTTTCCACACCCTCCTACCTGGAAGAAGTGATCTAACAGTTAAATGAAAATAAGAATATGCATGCTTGCACCAAATTACCACTGGCACTTCATACACAGGGAATGAAAAGAAATGTAATAAGTAGGGGGGGAAGAGAATATTATATATAATATATAAGAAACTGGCAGTACACCTTGTGTTGAGTAATGTAAGTTAATGTTTTTTAAATTGTGGTTTTCAAATTGTGTTCTAGGGAACCCTAGGATTCCTTGAAAGCTTTTTAGTGATTCCTCAATACAATGGCAAATATGTTTCCGCTTGCCTCCTGAAATCTGGAGTATCAAGGGAGTGTTTTTTGTTCCAAGACACATGCTTGGTTGATGCAGGTTGATATTGAGGTTCTGTTGGGATTCTGGACAGTACCTCATGTGAACTGAAGGAACACACTAGAACACAATTCCATGATAGATTCCCAAGGCTCCTCTGTAGAAAACAGATGTGAGAAGTTCCCTGAAAGCAGTAAGTTTGAAAACCACAGCTTTATTGAATAGTTCTTGTGATATATAATATATTTAATAATGCTTAAAATATATATTAAGCAGGGTGAAAGAGCAGAAACAAACTGAAGAAATTTAAAAATATGGTTTCTATTTTATGGGCACAAAATATCTTGAGGCCAAAGTTTGAAAACCACTGCTTTGTGATATGTAGTATATTTAATAGTGCTTGTGATAGAGAATATATTAAACATGGTAAAAGAGCAGAAAAAGTTTTAAAACTAAAATTTCCTAATTTGGGGGCACAACATATCTCGAGGCCAAAGTATCTATTTTACTCGTAGAGGGCATGAATGTTCTGCAAAAGAATGTAGTTGTCACACTGGAATCTACTGCCAGCAATGTTTAATTTTGTACAGCGGCACAGTTTTTCAGGCGTGTTCACCAAATTAGGGTAATCTGCAATGTTTGATTCAATGGCTGGAAGCCCAGTCCAAAAATATGATGCACCAAAAATATGTGGTAAGGATAAGAGGTGCCTCCTGTTGTGTCAGCATAAAATCACAAACAACGGAAATAATATAGTAATGTTATGGTGCCTTTACAGGCAGATGCACTTGCACAGTTATATAGGAGTGGGATAGAAAAGTTTAGAAAAGCTCTTGTGATATTAGGTTGTTATATAACTTTAAGGCAGGTATTTCTAATTAAGGGCCAGCTTTTGACCCTTCAAATTCTTGAGTAGGATTGTGTCTTAGTCATTGAAATCTATATAAAAGTAATTCTTACGACTTGGAAATACACACGTTGGGGGCGGGGAGATGGAATTGTTTATACACATAGGAAGCTGCCTTATACCTTGTCAGACCATTGGTGCATCTAGCTCAGTATTGTCTTAGTTGACTGGCAGTGGCTTTCCAGGCAGGTGTTTTTTCCAGACCTACCTGTTGATGCCAGAGATTGAATCTGGGACCTTTTGCATGCAAAACATGTGCCCTACCACTGAGCTATGCCCCCTCCCTAATATCTTAAGGTGCACCTAGAGTATAACTATGTTGTATTTTCAGAATAATGTACTGTGCTATAATAATATGAACACTTACTTGGGAGTAAGTCTTACTGAAATTAGTGGGACTTGATTCCAAGTAACATGAATAGGATTAAATTATAAATCCTTGTTTATGCCTGGTTTTTTTACATTTGTTATTGCTTATAAAAAGTTATAATCCTATGCTTACTTAAGAGTAAATTCCATTAAATACAGTGGAGCTTACTTCTGAGAAAAATTAGAATATATCAATTAACTGGCTAATTCTGTTAACTTTAAATATAAACACCTCTGCAGTGTATTTGGGTTTTAGGGTCTTTTTCAACAATTCACGCAAAAAATGTGTCATTTCAAGTAGTTCACTGGAACTTGAAACATAGGCTGTTTCATTTGCAGCTTTTGTAATCACTAACAATGCAATCTTATGCATGTTTAGACAATAAACAATCCTACAACTCTCAGCATGCCTCAGCCAGAGATGCTGGGAAATGTAGGACTTTTTGCTATCTAAACATGCATAGGATTGTGCCCTAAACTTAACGAGAAACTTCTATAATTTGGTTTGAGTTGTGGTGTATGGTTTGACCATTTGAATGGATTTGCTTGAATTACTGTAACATTATAATATTTAAAGCACCAAAGGTTTAGTTGTTTTGTTGTGCATATTTTAATAATAATAATAATAATAATAATATAAACAAAGAGATTTCTGAACTGCTGAAATGAATACACATATCTGCAGCTAAAATTGTTCCATGTGAAGTTTGATCACAGCTCTGGATTCAGAATTTGCTCTTATTCTAGGCATAAATTATTCATCTTTTTCCTGAAGCTGCAAAAGACAATCTTGAGGGCAGAGTGTTTTATGGGAGGTGGAAACACAATAGGATAATAATTGCATGGTTTAGAAAGAATCAGATAAATGCAATTTTCAGAAACTCTGTGACCAGAAAATGTAGGGAAAGTTTCAATCTCTCTCTCTCTCTCTCTCTCTCTCTCACACACACACACACACACACACACAGTAAACGTTTGTTGCCATAAACAAGACTAGATGTTATTATTAGCCATTGTATTTCAAGATAGTTTATGCTGAGAAAACGTTACTTTATACAAAGGCTCAAAAATAAAGCACTATGGCAATATTGCACTAGAGATTATGCTGGTATTTGTTTTGTTTTAAAATAGCTTCATTTTGTTTTTAATTAAAAAAAAAATTAAAATGTCTTCCGTAGCTGTACTCTTATGGTTTTTGTATGAATTGATTGCTGAAATTCTTAATTTGAGAAGATAAAATGCCATATTTATCTTCTAGTCTTTTCTTGACACATTGAGATTGGGCCTTCATCATCCAACTGACCTGGTTCAGACAATCATTGTAGGCTAAACAAGCTGCTGTGGAGTATTTAAATCATGACCCATGCCAATTTGTGCCAGGCCTGATTTGTGTAATTTCCCACCTGGCCGTGGCTTGTGTCATCTGAACCCATGTGACATGGTTTGCTTGAGGGGAAAACAACCCTCAAGTAAACCATGGGCAGTTGTTGGGTTATTGAGGGCTCCATCCCAAGATGTGCTGCCTGGGTTCAGATGACATGACAAGCCGGAGCTGGGCTAGTGATTATGCGAATTGTGCCTGGCACATACTGGCATGCACTGCAGTTTAAACAAGCCACTGTGGCTTGTTTAACCTACAATAATTGTTTGAACCAGCCCACTTAATATATTCCTTTCATGCTAGCCCTTTTTGGGCACAAACACCTGAAAGTTCTCATGCACAGGCCTCACTGAAGTGACTAGGAGCCTTGCAACAATGCTACTGTGGAGTCAATCAGCTCCCATTCATTTCAGTGGAACTTGTACGAGAGAATGTCCCAGTGGACTTAGCACATTGCTCATATTTTAGTATAGTGCCTTTGGTACTTAGTGCAAAAACAAACAAAAAAGCTCTGATGCTCAAACTTTCTGAAACTGGTGCCACTTCCATGCTTCACTGAGATGCTTATTTTATTTCTGAGTGGAGATATAATAAATGTTTGCTAACACCAGAAAGTACATAAATCTGTTTTTCAGGTGTTCAGCTTTGTCATAAGGGGCCTCTTTAAGGTTGGAAATCAACAGTTGAATCCCAAGTTTTACAGTGACCAAGAACTTGGCCAAGCAGCACTCATTCTTGGCATCCGGATAAGCTCACATGAAAGATGAGGGGACAGAACCACATGAGCCCAGTGTATGGAATAAGGTTCCTACTGAAATGGTTTGCTTGACACACAGATACCTAACACTGAACATTTACCACAAGGCTTGATAGACAGAATCTCTGGTTTGCATCTTAGAAAAGGATTCCATGCTGTCTCCCTGGTTTGACTGAGATGCACAATGAGAATAATCTGGGAAATGCTAATGTCTCCTTGGAACTTGCCACAGTTCCCACAGTTTGGAGAGTTACCAATCTGGAGATTGTCCAAGTTGCCTGAAGCCAATAACACCTGTGATACCCCAACCTAGGAGGTCTGCCACTACCTCTCAATTCAGCCTAACTCCTGATAGAGAGAGGAACTCCCAAGTGTTGCAGCTGACTTGCTGTTTTCCCCCTTGGTCAAAGTGACTAGCATGAAAGTACACTGGCATCAGGGAGAAAGAAGTGGAGAGATTTCCAGTCTACCTCTGCTAAATAGAACCATCAGAAGAGAATTCCAGCCTGTGTACATGGAGCATGCTTGAAACAAGTAGAGTAGGTTATTACATAATGGGGAAATTAGGTTTTTTACAATGGCTTTTTAAAGAGACAGGCATTTTATTCTTGGACCTTTCTCCACAACCATTTTGTGGCTATGTGTATGTAGAAAACTTCTCAAGCGAACAAGGAATGTTAAGGGGGAAGAACAGTAAAACACACACACACACACACACACACACACACACACAACCCAAACAAAAAACCTGCATTGTCACAGTGATTAGGATGATCATTTCTTCAATTCACGTCACAAACCATGTCATAACAGCAAGCCTGCCTCTTCCATATGAGGGGAGTCTGTGTCATTGTGGAAATTTGACATAAGAAAATACGTTAAGATACTGGCATTTGAATGCATAGCATACCTCCATATATTTCAGCGGAACACTTCCTATGAATGCTCAGATCATAAAATCCAGGTTTACTAACAATAAAAATAAAAAAGAATTGGCAGCACAATCCTATGCATGTCTATTCAAGAGTAAGCTCTGTTGTGTTTGATGGAATTTGCTCCTAGATAACTGTATATAGGATTGCAGTTCAAATAACAAGTTGCTTTCAATATCAGAATATAGAAAATATAGAATATAGACCTGCAGAGTTATAAAGTTTGATGGTGTATATGGAAAATTATTCAAGTTAAAAATCAAGGGCATGCAGTAGACCATAATAAATTATTAGTTGTGATTCAATGCTAGGCATTTCTTCTGAAAGTCAGATGTTAATCATTGGGCTTTAATCATCAAACCTAGAAAAATCTTCCATTCCTTTGGACTGCGAGAAACATTTCTCTTAATTCCTGTAAATTCTCATTATCAATTGAGTAATGCAGATGTATTAGTATGAAGAAAGACAGTCAAATTTCTTAATTGCAATTGGATTCTAATGTCTCATTACTGCAATATTTGCATCCTAGTTTCCAGTGGGAACAGGATGGAAATAATTTTGTCTTTCCAGCAAATGAATATGACATTTCCTTGACAACCAGCAGGTGGCATCAACTCTTAAATTTGTTCCTGTTATTACTGAGACCCTAGCAAGCAAAAAGCCCCTCCTAGATGCTGAGCAGGCTATTGTAACAACAACACAAAAGAACACATAGATCTGTTGTATGGTTTAAGATTTGTACCATTCATTTCCACGTTCTTTGAAGCATTTTGTAAATCTAGATATAGGCTAATGTTACATGGTTATTTGCATACAGAAGAATCATTCTCACTGTAAATTTATTTATTTATTTATTTATTTATTTATTTATTTATTACTTTCTTATCCTACCCTTCCTCCAAGGAGCATACATGATTCTTCCCACATTGTTTTATCCCTGCAATAATCCTGTGAGATAGATTGTGCTAAGAATAACTGGCCCAAGATCCCCAGGGAGCAGCATGGTTGAATGGCGACTTGAACTCAGGTGTCCCCAGTCCTTTTCCAACATATTAACCACTACATCATGTTGATGGCTGAATATTACCAGTCCAAGAAGTTGTATTGGAGATTTTAAGGACCCTTTTGATTCTAAGGTAGAATACTTTCCCTATAATTACACAGGCTGACCCTACCATTAGGCAGGTGAAGCAGTCACCTCAGGTGGCAAATGCTGGGAGGTGACAACAAGGTGTTAGAGGAGAGAGCTGTATGCCTCATGGCTGCCCTATGCTCCCTAAGGTAGCCTGTTGCCTTCAGGTTCAGTGGAGGTTCAGTCACCAATGCTGAAGAAAAAGTCTAGTTAGCTTTCGAACACAAAATGGGAGATGGTACCATCTTGTTTTTCACCTCAGGCAGCAAAATATCTTTTGCTGGCTCTGCCTCCCCACCCCTAGTAATCAAGACTGTATTTCGGGGATCAATCCTAACACTCTCCAGTGTAAGAAGAGGAGCGCTGGAAATGATCCCTATTGCTCCAAGGAAATACAGGCTGTGGAGGATCACCAGCACATTCTTTTGGATCTAAAACATGGGACAGTACCCAATGCTGGCAATTTCCCAGTGCGAAACATGTTGTGGAAACAACTACTAGTGTATTGAGAAGGTGGCACTTGCTGCGCAACCCAGGAAACTACTCAAAAACTGCCACTTTTGGAATGGGACAAATCAGCAGAGTTCTCATCTGTGAGCTGTACTGATCTGCCCCATTCCGGAAGTAGTAGTTTTGACTTGTTTCCTGGGTTGTGCTAGCAAGCACTAGCCTCCTGTTGTGCTAGAGGTTGTTCCCACTAAGGCAGCAGCAGCGTCTGATACTGCCCATGGACTCTGCCCCCTTTATCCAGGATTGGAGTAGGTCTGGGCTTAAATGAATGGGTATATCATCCCCATGTCGAGTTTTCATTTTATTCATATTTATTTATTTATTTTAAAAATTATGTTGCCCTTGGATAAAACCTCTAGGGTGGTTTATAACAGATTAACAGTTGTGAAGTTTGTTTAATTTGAATTTGTAAACCACCCTGGAATAAATATTTTGAAAAGGCAGTGTATCAGTGTCTTAAATAGATAGATTCCTGGCACTGCTTAAATCAATGAATAAAGTTTCATGGTGCTGCAAAAACACCAGATTTGATGTCAGGTGAGCTTTTTTGAGGGGGGCATTCCACAAAAGGGGTGCAATCACCTCTTTCCAGTCATCACCCACCAAATGTCAGAAAAGACTCCCAAAATTATCACAAGGCTGAGGGAGGATCATGTGGCTCCCTGAGTGATTTAGGATTTTATATATTTACTTTGGCCTTTAAGAGGCTTCCACTATTTGTGAGTGGTTGATGTGATAATTTAAATGCTGTTGCAAAAGGGGAAAAGGTCAAAAAGTTCATTGGGCACATCAAAAGTAGGTTCAGTAGTTCCCAGCAGAAGTCTGCCCAGCTAAACCTTTGCGCTTATCCAATAAAGATGTCTATGCAGTTTACTGCCCACACATGGTCCTCAAATTATTTCTGCAGTGCAGTCTGGTGGAAAATCAATATGGGGTCATTCAGTTAAACTGATGTGACAGTATTATCTCTTTGGCCTCCTCCACACGGGGCGTTTAATGAGCCTTGAAGGCTCATTATAAATTTTACCTACACACGAGCGGAGCGCAAAACGGGCGTACAGGCGCGTTATCTCCCCGATAATGCGCATTTTCGAACGCGCGTTAAATAGCGACTTTTATTTTGCTCCGGCCGTTAAAGCGCATTTTCGCTGTGTGAACAAGCGATTATGCGCATTAACTACCTGGAAAGCGCTTTTTGGGCATCTTTTAATGCGCTTCGCCGCTTCCCGCCGCCTCCCGTGCAGAGGGATTGTGAGTAAATGCGCCTCCGCGATAATGCGCATAATCGCGGAACCAGGCGCAAAGGCGCATTCTTGTGGAGGGGGCCTTTATTTGTGTATCACCATCTGTGTACGTGGCCCTTTACAAAGGACAGGTTTCACAAGTCCCTACCCACAAGTGGCTTACAGTTTAAACAACAAACAGTGGAGAAAGAACAGAGGAAGGAAATGGAAATGGAGGTAAGGGGAAACGGGAAGAATATTCAATGAATTAGTAGATTGAAGACAGATGCAAGAAAGATTTTCTTCACACAAAGCATAATTAATATGTGGAATTTACTGCCCAATGTGTGTTAATGTTCACCACTAGCTTAGATGGCTTTACAATGGGTATCTTAGACAGATTCACGTAAGAGAGATCTATAAATGACTTATTAGGGTCGAATCCTATGCATGTTCAGGCAGAAAAAGTCCTACAATTCCCAGCATGTCATGCCAGCATGGGGCATGCTGGGAATTGTAGGACTTTTTTCTGTTTGAACATGCATAGGATTGTGCCCTTAGTATCTGAAATCTCAAATGTTCAAATGTTGTTGAGTACCAATTGCTGGGCAGTAAGAGTAGCAAAAGGATGATTTCCTTCAGACCCTGCTATGAAGCATCTCTTTGGGCTACTGCAGGAAGTAGAATGATAGCCTAAACACTTTGGCCTTATCCAGCAAGGCCATGGGTGCTCTGTGTGTAGCTGGGATTGGGTGCAACCCTTCCTAGTTGCTGAGATGTTTCCTCTTTCCACTTAGCAATAAAACCAAAAGTGTGATGAAAGGCTTCTCTTTGGGGTGATCATTTCCAAACTGTAATTGCACAAAACAACCACTTCCCCAAAGCAGCAGCAGCAGGTGCTTCCTTGCTTCGCTGCAGGGCCCACACTTTGTCAATCATGTTGCTGCTCACTGCTGTTTCTCTCCCCTCCCTGCTATCTTCTTCACCAAGCCCTAGGAAAAATGAGATTTTTTTCCTCCTTGTTCATTTCTCTCCTGTATCACTGGGTGTGCTTACACTACCCATCAAGAGGCAGCAATAACTTGGCTCCTACATTAAAGCAATTCACCGAGGAACTGTTTGCATCGCAGGAGAACATACATGCCATACGGTAGGGTAGCCATGTGACCACTTTGGCAGAGGACACACCTCTATTTTAATGGCTGCCTTAGCCCGACTCAAGTAAGAACTGATAGCCATCCACAAGCAGGCGCATAGGTCACCTGGTCATTATTTTCCACACTAGTGGAGGCTGGTAGCTCCAATTTTGGTATGGCTGAGAAACCACCCTGGGATTTAGTCAGAGCCTAATACAAGGAGACTCCTTCAATACAAGGAGTATTGAACCCTATCCTAAATCAGGTATAGCACCCTAGATAGCTCCTTTAGAGTTTTGGCTGGTTCTGACTAAAACCCAGGGTGGATTCACAGCCCTTCCAAAATTGGAGCCACCAGCCTCCACCATTCCACACTATGGTGAGCCGTATAATTTCTAAACTTGGATTTACACATCACTTATAAAAATATACATAACCACATGCACATTTAAAATAAAGTCTATAAAAAGCATATGCACATGTGCAAATTTGCACCTATATTTTAAATTATATAAATTAACATATACAAATTGGTGCCCTCTCTTTTGGTGATTCATAAACGGCCACCCAAGGTAATGCGAACCCTTTCCTCTGCTCTGCCTATATCATACTTCCATGTGGTATGTCCCTCCAGGTTAGTTGGCTCCAATAACTGAAATTAGCTTGGAGGAGAGTAAAATGTTGGAGGAGAAAAGGCTAGAGGGAGGTAAGCAGAGGGCTTGGAGCAGGTTTAGTTCTCCTCTCCCACGCAACAACAAATCTGAAAATCAAACCCCCATCCACCCACCCCACTCCTGTGTTGTATGAGATACATGCGCCTATGTACACCAGTTGCAGGGGAACATGGGTGGGAGGCTGTTGTTGCACCCATGCCATGCTTGTGGGTTCCTGATCAATAGCTGGATGGCCACTGTGTGAACAGAGTGCTGGACTAGATGGACCCTTGCTCTGATCCAGCATGACTCTTCTTATGTTCTTATGTGATTGGGGCAGATCTGTGTATACAGAAATGGAACTCCTTCCTTCAGGACTGGCCCTAAACTAGCAACCCACACCGTTTCTTGCAACAGCTAATTCCATAAACTAATCATGCACTGCATGAATAAAGAAGTTGCCAGAAACCACACAATATTTTTGCAATATTTCTTCCTGCATTTTCCACTTAGCAAGAAAATGTTGAACTAGAAACACAGTCATGCAGATGGCTCCTGGGCAGAGGCACTTTCAACGGGGTCCTGAAATCACATTTCGCCAACGAATCAAAGTGTGGACCATTGGAACAAACTTTGCATTGGTTGTTACATGATTAATATATGTTTTCAATCTTCCTACTGCGCTTAGTGCCATTGTCTTTGGTTTAGAGGGAACAGATGGAATTGGATAGCAGTCTATTTTTATATGCAAAGCAACGTTTTAGTACTACCATAAGTTCACACTCCTGCACTAAAGTAAGACAAATACATTTAATTTGCTTGTTTGCAGAAATGACACACTTCAAGGATCTCTTTAACCAGAAGTAAAGTGCTTTCATATCCAACATCATGTTGGGGAAACAGCTTCCATTTTTCTGCATGTACAATATGGATTAATCCAGACAAGAGATGTTATGAAATTTGCTGTGTGTGTGTGTCCTCAGTCATTTTACAGCACAATCCTATGTATTTACTCACAAGACAGTCCTATTAAATTCAATGGGACTAAGGCTGCAATCCTAAACACACTTACTAGGGACACAATGGAACTTATTTCTAGGTAAACATGCATAGGATTTCTCTTAATGTGTATAGAGAATTACAGCCTCATTTAATGTTTTGCCTTTTTTCTACTCATGCTGCTTGCTGGCGGATGAATGAGCTCCATGATGCCTAGTTCAGATTTGTTTCTTGTATTTAGAATGGCCCCTACATTTGGGGTGTCTTCTGTAGGGAAGGTTTTCCACCTTCCGCAATAAGCTTGTGGTCCTGCCTGTTCATTTGTCACATGCCAGTTCATAAGGCCTTGCTCATTTGGGAAAGTTGCATGTGTGAGAGAGTATTACAGGAACACTCTATAACAGATGTGGTTCCTGTCACCAGTTTGCCATGATTAAACAAAGAAAGCACGTACTCTTCTTCTTCTTCTCTTTACTTTTACTATTTATGGAGATATTAACTTAGGCTTTGATTATCTAGGCTGTGATCCTATGCCCCGCACTGGGCTTTCCACAGCTGTTACTTCTCCAGTGCTGCAGAGGGGAAAGATGTGGGGAGGAACATGATGGAATGTATATGGTATTGCTGCCTCTTGTTAGAAAGGCAGGTAGCAGAGTAAAAACAAAAGGGCAAAGCAGAATGAGTGTTTACCAGCCCCACATACACCCACACAATAAAAGAGCTCACATCTTTCTTTTAGTGAAGAGAGAACACAGCTTCACTCATGAGTATTTAATTACCTTTTGTCGATGTGGAATTACCCTTGGAGATCTGTTAAACAGGATGTTTACTTTCATTTCAATTTATACACGATGAAACAAACAGCTGAGAAGCAGAAGAAGTTAGTTGGCCAGGACTGTTTCTTGTAATGGCGTGATAATAAATAAAAAATAACTTCACTCAATATATATCCATATCTATATATATGCCGTCCACTGAAATGGCATCTACCTCCCTGTTATGCTTGGCATGAAAGGCCACAATGGAAATATATCATGAGCTAATGGACCATGCCTAATTTTCATTTTTATCATTATGGGTAATGGTTAAACCAGCCTTCCTCAATACTCCAGATGTTTGAAACTACAACTCTCAAGATTGATGACCATTGGTCATTATGGCTGAGGCTGATGGGAGTTGAAGTTCAAAACATTGGAAAGACACCAAGTTGGGAAAGCAACAATAAACAACAAAACTGGAATGTTAATTATTACTTTAATTATTTAAAATAATTTGCATATAATTTCTGTACCCTTCTACCTGGGAGTTAGCCTCATGGAACCCATTCCGACTTACCTTTGAGTAGATATGTGTAAAATTGTGTTGAAAGTACCACAGGACAAGTGATATTTTGGAATTGTTAACTTCAAATATTTCTGAATATTGGGCACCAGCTAATAGTTAAGCACATCTAAGTCTGATTGATTTTAGTGGGAGGACTAAGCAGTTGCTTAACTGTCTCCCATTGAAATCACAAGGGGATTGTGCCCACTTTATTAGCAATAGAATAATTTTAAAATGAGTCTGGTAATAATTTTATTTCAAAGAATAATTTAAGAACAATCTGCCTCCTAATTTACTATTTGTTATGGCAAGTTACCACTACGTTTTTCAAAATTATTTACTATGTTTGAGGGATAGAAAGCTAGAACAACAACAGCAACAACACATGAAATCTCAATATCTTGTGAGCCTAAAGGCCCCAGAAAAAAAGGGTTAAACTGAACCATATAGTTGGCGTTCCATGCATGAAGCTGTTTATGTGAAGCTTTTTCTCATGACTTTGCTGCTTGCAGATACACAACCCTTTCCCCTGTCAATGTAATATATGAACTGGGCCCCAGATTTAATTGAAAACGGACAATGTAATGTTTTAATCTGTTGTAGATGCAAAGCACTCAAAACAGTGGCTGCTACCATGCTGTCTCTGGGGACAGGTCCTATTTTTGACATCAGAACTTCCATTGAGAAACTTGAGATCTTGCACTTTTTTTATATACAAGCTGTCTTTTGGGGGGTCAGAGATGGGGAGATATAGGATGGAATGTTAATTGACTGTTACCCACCTTGAGTCCTTGAGGTGAGGTGGGTTAGAAATCCAATAAATAAAATAAGAGGCACTAATGCTTGGGTTGCCCTTTAGGGAGCAGGGAGGACATTCCTCCCTCTTTTAAGACTACGGGTGCCCTAGACGGCTTAATTGAGCCTCATTGAATGTGCCCTGGTGGCATTTCGAACAGACGAGTGGGGCGCAAATCAGACATACAGCCGATTTAAAGTCTCTGATAAGGTGCATTCTCAAGGTGTTGATTTATCGCAATTTTAATTTTTTCTCCGCAGTTAGAGCGCAGTTTCTTAATGTGACCAATGTAGTGACCATTCGGATTAATGCTAGTAGTGGGCGTAGTTTGGAGGGCAGGGCTGGTGATGTCATGAATGAATGACTGCCCCTTCTCTTCCTTTATGTGGCCACCTCTCCCACTTCTCCATCCAAGTGTTGAGCTGCGTTGTGATGGCTGCGAAAGGAAGGGGAATTTCTATGTTCTTGCCGTTTACACATGAGTAACCGGTGGTTTTTTTTGTTTTTGTTTCTGATTGGATCTATGTCATGCATAGTGTCCCAATCTTCCCCTGTCCCATCTGCTGCAATTCCTCCTCAGTACACCCCCCCCATGCTTCCTCAAGACTACATTATCGTTTTTTGTTGCTCTAGCAACCGCCTCCTTCTAGCACAACTGCCCACTGAAGGCCACGTAGTTCTGTTGCCCTTCGGTTGCAATGTTGCTCTTCACAGAGAGATGTGCCATTTTCAGCAAAAGTGCCCCTCAGTCAAGGAACAGCCCATCAAGATGCCACCACACTCCAGTTATGCTGGGCACTTCCGTGGCCAGTGTAGTCTTGTCAGGGAGGCCAGGTGGGAGTGGGGTTAAGGCTACCCGTGAGAATTCCCTGGCGCTGATGGCTGCTTTTTCTCCTCTCCCTGCTCCTTCTCTTCCCCACCCCAGTGAAACTGCTGTTCCTCTGTGTAGCTATTCGCAGTAGGCAGCAGGGAAAGGTGGCGCACTGCCTCAGCACTATGGAACAAACCATGCACGATGTTATGCATCACATTGCACACCTGGAGCGTACCGCCTGCCGTTGCCGCCTTTCATCCCCATGCGTCCACAAGCCGTGCCATCAGAGTGACCGAGCAGCGCCCCTCCCCCCCCTCAGTAGTGCTTTCTCATTCCCTCTCTGGAAGATGTGCAGTAGAGTTTTGCTTTCACTCTGCTTCGGAACGCCATGCCCCCTGATTGTGTGTTCGGATGCTGTGTGGTCACAGATGCAGAAGTCCAACCCTCCCTTTGCGACGCTTGCTGCTTCGAAGTGCCATGCTCTGAGATGACCTAACCATTGTGCCTTACTGGTCGCCTTTGCCCAGGGCGACGGTGCCTTGCCTTTCTGATTAATCTGCCAATGCTTTGCAAAGCCCAAGCACCCATCATGTAACCATTTCTCTTATACTTCCAGAATAAAGATAGTTGACTTTGCCCCCTCACTTTCCATCATTCCTGTGTGTTCGGGACGGGCCACTTGGGTTGGGTTGGGGAGCGTCTGGGACTTGGGAAGGGCTCGCTGATGCCGCACAGTCCATATGGAGAGGGATAGGGAGCAATTGGGAGTGAGGCGGCCATGCCTGGGGCTCTGTTGCCCACGTGCACAATTAGGCCAGTGCTTGCATGAACATTAGGCAAGCGCTGCCTTCCTCAGCAGCGGATGGTGATTGGGAGGGCTGGGGAGGGGGATCGGGCGGTCGTTGTGTCAGCATGGCACAGAGGTGGCTGATCTGCAAATAGGCAGGGGCATCTATTGTCGTCCTCGAACCAGCTCCCTGTGAGTAGTTACGTGTCTCAATGAAAAGAAGCACTCCAGTGGTGATTTAAAATAAACTTTACTTTAGGAACAGGTAACTTTCCATCCTGGGATAGGATGGCTCAGGTCAGCAATACACTCATCCGTTCATGAGGCAGGGAACAAGAAGAAGGAAGTAGAGAGAGGAAACAGGAAAGGGCGGAGCAAAAACATCCCAGTAATCCCCTCCTACCTTGTTCAGGTACACATTAACCCTTTAGCTCCAAGTTCAGTGACCTGTAGCCCGAGTTCTGCTAACAGCATCAAGGATAGGGAGCGATTGGGGGTGGAGCTAACAGAATGTGTCTTTATTACTAAATAATAGTTTGAAAAGCAATCCAAACCAACGGCAGGAAATTCTGGTGGGCAGGGGTAACCAAGGGCGGGAAATTCAGGTAGGAGGTGCCAACAGCCACTAGGGCGGTCCTTTCACGAACTTTTCCTCCATTAAACCTGCGCCTCTTATCCGACTCTACTGCAAAAGTCCGCATATAAACAATTGTAAAGTGCAGTATATAAAGCCAGTAAGTCGACTTCACGGCTGTTGCTAAAGATGCAGATTTGAATTAAGGAAAATGCGCATATTCAGAGAAACAGGCACCAAAGCTACATTGTATAGAGGCGGCCTACAAGTATAAGACTTGGGGAGCATCTATATGAAGTATAAACCATTACTACAACAAATATTTAAAATACTCCTTAACTCTGAACTCTGTTGTGGATCTTGTTTCCACCATCACCCTGAAATGAATTTGCTTCTTCTCTACTGAAACCTGAAATGCCCCAGCCTCCTGTTAAGAGGCCCAGTATCAATACACAGCTTCCTAGGTACCAGGCAGGGGTCACTTTTGGTGCCTGCCCTCCCCTCTCCCTACCTTTAAACCAGTGGAGGCTGGTGGCTCTGATGCAGTGGGGTAGTGAATCCATACCAGGTTTCAGTCAGAATTCTAAAGGAGCAATTATGACTGAAGCCCAGAGTGGACTCACCACCCTACTGACATCAGAGCCACCAGCCTCCACTGCTTTAAACAATTTCCCTTCATGCGCAGTTCGGTCTTGGATCTATCATTTAAATTTCCCACAATGCTCCTGATGTAGAAATAATCTTGGGTATTGTGGAAAATTTAAATGGTGGGCCCCATTTTAATTTCTGTCCACGTCCTGGAATGATGTAACATCAGGAGAATTGTGATGAATTGGAATGGGCCAACACCCTAAGCCATGGTTAGGCTGCTAACCCTTTTACAGCAAATGGTTAGTGAACATGTTTAAACCGTGTTTATGTAGCCACCATGGTTAGGAATGGTTCACACAACATGCTAAGTCATGGTTCACATGACACTCTAAGGCATAATACTTAGCTCAAAATGCTTAACCGCCATGGCTTATCATCTGAACAGGGTCGATGTGGCTCCAACACCCACTGCACAGCAACTATCAGCACTGCTGCTGCCAAACCCAACAGAGGAGCCCCATGATGGAGACAGGCCCCACCAGAGGACATCTCACTGAGGGCCCACTTCAATCTTATCGCTGCTCTGCCTGCTAAGATTAGGGTCTTGTTAAAGGCAGAATCTAATAATGATAACGTCCATTTGAATGAGACTATTATAGAAAGAGAAAGATAAACACAGACTCAGCATACTTAATGTGCTAATTTAATGCACTTGAAAATAAAGCATTATATATCACATTACAGTAATTATTCACCATTTCTTAAGAACAACTAAAGGATCTGGAAAATCCCTTTTAGATAAGAAATTAGGATGTCAAATGGGGAAGGTAAAATTTTCTGCACACAAAGCTGCTAGTAACTGCCTGCCGGACTGACCGAGTTTGTTCATTCCTAGATCCATCCCCTCTTCCTTCTCCCTGCAACAACATAAACCACATCTTAAGCAACTGACTTAATCGTTAACAGCATTGGATGGATTTTGAATGAGGCACTTAAAGTGCTTTTGAGGTTCTCTTCTGCTGTTGGTAGGCATGTATGACAGACAGAAATGCGTTTGTATCAGGATTAAAAAAACCATGATTGATGGTTATTCAGTAGGGTGGATTTACAATTGCATTTTAGCCTTCCTGTGTATTTTGTGGAACCTGTGGCCAGGTGCATTCTATCGGAAGCTCATTTTTAGTCCTCCACCCATCATGTTGTCTATAGAGTTGTGCACATTTGGGAAGTGCTTCTTTGGCAGCTATTAAAAGGCATGGCTTGACTCCTTTACTTGATTCCTCCTCCTTTCCCATGGCATCTGCTACAGACCATCCATCCTTTTCTAGGGACATGTCTACATGCATACTCTGTTGTTACTGTGAAGTGGCATACCTTTGTTTACATGATGCAGCTGCCAATTCATATACACAAAGCTGCACATTTTTGATGTCTTGTTTTACCGCATATTTTTACTTTGCTCAGTTGTTTGTGCGTATGTCAGTGGTGGCGTGAGTGCAGCTTAGGATGCCTCACCTGGACACACCACTGCACTTGTGTGAATTATTGCAAGACTACAGGTGTTGTGTTTACAAATGGTAGAGTTTACAAATGGTAGCCATGGCAACCATACAGTACATTGTGGGCTGAAAGCAAGGACAGTAAATGTGTATAATGCAAAGAATCAATGAACTGCAGCTGTGTAGGTGTGCAGACACAGGCCTTCAGCACTACAAAGTTGTGCTGAGCTTTCAAAGAAAAAAAAGTCTTAGACAGTTCCACCATTATTCAATTTTTGCTGCACATTATCGCCATGTGACAACAGTGCTACAAATTTTCTGGACAGGATAGTCCACGTTCAATCTTGTGGTGTATCACTTTCATTGCCGCTTCACAGCTGTAATGCTGCGGGGTTTTGTTCGGGGATCAGCAGTGAAAATGGCGCCATATAGTTGGCCCCTAGTCTCCAGTGAAACTGACAAGATTGGGGGAAGCCTTATCAATTTCATTGATGCCAGTCAGTTGTTTGTTGCTATGTATTGGTGTATATATAAATAGCCTTTTAAAGAGAAACACATACTGGTGAGAATGACAAGCTTTTCCCTGACCTTGTCAGTTGCACTGGCGAATGGAGAAGGGGATGGACTGTGAAGAAACTGGCGGTAGAGCAGGTAATGCAGGAAAAGAGGTTACACAGATTTATCAAACATGTTATGAGAGGAATACACACCAGTCCAGTCTTAGAGCAGTATGGCCACTCTGACATAGACCAATGGAGAAATGTCTTCTGCGCTAGTTGGAGAGAGTGTGGTGGCATTGAAAGAAAGGGAATATTCCAGAGTGATCATTAAAGCATTTGAAAATGCAGATTTCAGATTTCAGCCTCCAGCTATTAGCTGCATAAACAGATAGAGGTGACCCTAGAGGCGGCTTTCTACACCCCAAAGAATCATGCTGAAGGACATGAGGATAGAACTTTCCATTTAAGAGTTCAATCCTATGCATGTCCACTATTGTAAGTCCTTTTGAGTTCAGTGAGAGTCATTCATTCTTTTAGGATTGCAACCTATGGTACTCTAACATGAAAAATGCGGGTCTGCAAAATTATACACAATGCAGAAGCCAGTGCAAGCAGACCTGGAATCTTTAGCAAAATTCCAGTGAGAAAAGAATTTGCTGTAGCAAAATTAAGGCCCATAGTGCCCAAACTCTGTAAAAAGGAGAAAAGGTAGGTTTTCTAACTTCTTTCTTTCGTGGTACACATATGTTCAAAAATTTTCTTTGTTGAATATGAAGTGTACTCCTCGTGGGTCAGCAGCTGAATTGTTAATACACAACTTATTTAAGGTATCAGCCAAGGCTTCAGGTCCACACAGGAAAACACCAATCCTGGAGCTAATGGTAAAAGAAATCACAATGTTACAGGCATCGAAAATGGTATATAATTTAAGTAATGCCACTGTAGGAATTTAACTGCCCTAGAAATATTACATATCACTGCCAAATGTTACCACAATTTAAACCCAAAGACTCCCATGCCAGCAAGCAAAATTAGTGAAGCATACTGGCAACAACAACTCTGTTTGTGTGGATTAAGACTAGTTGAAGCCAAAGGGCTAAATCAAATTGGGCATCATTCAGCCAAGCTAAGAATTCTGATTTTCCAATGATTTCACCAGGAAAGTTAAGCAGGAAAGTTAAGCATATACACAGCTTTCTCAGTGAAATCAATGGGGTATAGAAGTGCTTTTAAAATAGGGATGGGGAAAGTGTGGCCCTCCAGATGGGAGTTGCCGCCCACCAATGTCAGCCCTAGCCAACATATGCAATAGTAAAGTTGCTGGGAGTTGCAGTCCAAAAACATTCTGGGAGGGGGGTGGTTCCCTGTCCCTGTTTTAAAATGTGGTCTTGTCTGCTTTTCTGGGATGTTGGTCATACTTTTAAGGTAAGAACTCTGGAGTTTCAGTCTTCCCATATACATAGGGTTTCCCATGGTATCACCCATGGGCTGGGTGATATCAGTCAGTGTGGCCATGCTCAGTAACATCATTGCCCTGCCCCCAACCATTTTGTCTTTCTCTGCAGTTCCATGTTTCTCTCAACATAGGCTGCCTCTACAAGAGGAATTTAAAGCTCTTTCAAGGCGCATTAAAAATTTACCTCTACAAGAACGGAGCGCAAATCGGGCGTAGAGGCGCTTTAAACATCCGATTATGCGCACTATCGAATGCGTGTTAAATAGCGAGTTTTATTTTGCTCTGGCCATTAAAGCGCATTTTCACTATGTGAACAAGCGATTCTCCGCATTAACTACTTGTAAAGCGCATTTGAAACAACTGGTAAGGTCACGTGTTGAGTGCTCAATTACCTCCTGTATACAAGCATTTACAATAAAGCGCTTCAGCGAATATGCGCATAATCGGCTAACCAGGCGTCAAACGGAATCCATCTAGAGGGGGCCATGGAGAAAGGGACTTGGGCAGTACTGGGAGGAGCAGCCTCTCTTCCCAGTGACAGCCAAGTCCCTTGCTTTGCATGGCATGTGCTGCTATTTGGCCAGTGCCAGGAAGAATAGATGTTCTCCAAGCGCCTTCTGAGTCTCCCACTACCCGTATCCCTGCTGTTATGTCCCATCTGGAATCAAAGGTAACAGTGGAAATTCCTCTGCAAGCCAATTGGGAGAGGGAGCAACGTGCAGGGAATCCTTGCTGTCATCTCAGATTGGAGATAACAGCAGGGATTCCTCTAGGGGGCAGAGCTTGGAGACCAAGCTTCACCCCCTGGTGGAATCCAAGGAGGTTCTGCAGGCTGGATGCAGAACCTCCATAGGCCAGAGATTTCACATCCCTGATATGCATGCTTATTGAGTGATTCTGCTTTTCAGACATTAACTAGAGGGTGAGAATTCAGATGATCCTAAATGGCTTACTACAAGGGGATTAATGCTTAATTTTTCAGGCTTGCAAGTAGTTAGTAAGCACACAACCAAATATTAATTGGATCCATCCATTACTGGACCCATGGTGAGACACAAAATAATGACCCACTCATAGAATAAAATATAAGTAACACAAGTGAGGCCACTCTCTGTGGGCACTATAGAACAAAATTACCTTGGATGCTGACTTGAGATTGTTTTGAACTCATTTTCCCAGTTTGGTCTACCATACAGAGTTTTCTGTTTCAAGCCTGTTATCACGTCTTTCTCTTCATCATGATGCACTGCATAATGAGCAGCCTGGAAGAAGGAAGACAAAGAGCTCCATCACACCAGCAATTTAGTGCACTCTCATCATGCCTGGTGTGTGGATTTGCAGCACAGTACTCACATGATACCGGGCCTGTCCTGATGACACCCTGTCTCTTCTCCAGCCTTTCCTAGAATGCTAAAAGTCTGGATTATTTTCCCTAAGTGCATTTAGAGCACCCTAAGTCTCCATGTAGTTTTAAAGGAACTGGGAGCTTGAATGGATTGCATCAGGTCCTGGCAGGGAAAAGTGATCTCTCCCAGCAGCTGGCTCCAAGCCTCAATATAAAACCCAAACCTTGCATCCCAGGCTCGAAAGTGCCTGAACCTCTGCAGAGACAGGATTGTACTCCCTCAATTCTCCCAAAGAGCCAGACTAAAGGATAGTTCCATTTTTGCCCGGCAGAAAGGCAGTCTGGTTGAAGTACTCATCTGACACCCCCTGACTGGAGGGAGAAAGAGAAGGGGAAGGGTAGAGTGGAATGGAAGAGCTAATGAGCGTAGGAGCAAAGGAATGAAAGCGCAGCTATTCAGGTGAAAGGGATCATAAGCTTGATGTGCTTCTGCATCAGAGGTAAAAAAATACGGAGGCAAACCAGGGGAGAAAATTAGGTGTGATGAAGGTCCTAGAATGTCCTTATTAGAAGGATGTGAAGCCAGCTGAGGGTCAGTTGGTGGCAAAAAGAAAGAGAGAATTAATTGTTTGGGATACTCCAAAAATAACGCAGAAGAATCCAACAGTTGAACATAGCAGAGCTCCAGCAGATAAACTCTTCCAAATGGGATTGGAAAAACTGAGGAAGAGACCATCATGATGACTCCTAATGCTTTGCATCCCCAACTGGATGTATTGTATCTCAGTCACCATTACACTGATCCCTTTCATCTTATCCTATCCAATCCATAACTTTCAAAGAATAGCTTGAAAACCTTATTGATCAGCCATGGTCTGACAAATTTTCCTTTAAAAGGGGAGATCTCCACCATCCCTTTTTGAACTGCATTTTCTTTTTCTAGTAATCTTGCAGCTGTCATGCATAAGTTCTCATTCCAAGTTCATAAATTTCTTCTCCCAGGAAAAGATAAGTCCCACTTGTCTTTTCCTGGGAACTGTCTCAAAAGGAACTGTGATATGTATTTCCCAAAATATTAAATATAACATGTTTTAGATGAGAGAGAAAAACTAAAAACCGGGCCTGTCCCCATATTAAGGAAGATACCATGAATAATAACCTCAGCAAAAAATATGCCACGTCTTTTTTCCTAGATGGGGGAAAAATTCTAATGGGACAGGAGAGAGGTTGGGAGTGAGACAAGAAGTGGAATGCCTCTCCACCTGACATTCTGAAAAAATATCATTTTTCCTTTCTGTGACAATATGCCCTTTTGCACGGCACACACACAATCATACACTCAAACATACACTATTGACAGCTGCTTCTACGGAATAATATGCTAACCTTTTCTCCACTCCTGGCAATGATGTCTGCTTACACCATCTGCCTTTATTTGTGCCATTTCAGGCAGAGGGTTCTCTCAGGGTTCTCTCAGTACCCTGCCCTGTAGCTTGGGTTGCAGGATTCTGCTGTGGGTCAGCTCTTTGGCAGGGGTCAAGTTTCACAGGAGAGCAAAACAGGAAGAAATCTGTATCAGAGAAAGCTCTGAGTGGTGCTAGAGCTAGAAGTTACACAGGGTTTTCTGAATTTTACTCCAGCTACAAACAGATCAAGACTGAGCCTTAAATAAGAGTTTGTCAGCATTAAGCTGCTTGGCTCTATGTCCACACTGACTGAGGCTATGAGCCTATCTACACTCCTGCTTTAAAACGGTTTATAACAGTTTTAAACCGGTTCATAACCGTTACTAACCGGTTTAAAACTGTTATAAACATTTTAAAGCAGTAGTGTAGATAGGATCTTTGTCTCTTAAAGGAGCCTAGCCTATTTTAGCAGCCTCAAGCTGCAACAGCATGGGAGTGGCTGTGACATGCTAGTGTCCTCATGGCAAAGGCAACCTCTTCTACAGGGGAGCCGGCTTAGGGATCTTTCTTGGGAACTGGCTCCAGCCTTGTGATGCCTTTCCATGACTGAATCCTCTTCCTGCACTGTTATCTCTGGAATCTCTTCTTTTGAGGACAAGGGATCCTCTGAGGATGAGGGTTTGTAGTGCTGGTGCATGACAGTATTCTGAATAGCAAGGGCTTATTCTCTAAGCCAGACAATATCTATTTTAGAGAAATAACTGAGGGAGTGCCCTCTCCCCAGGCTTTATGTGCTAACTATTCCATGGTTTACTAATATTTCCTTGGTTTGTGGTGCATTGGAGGACCTTCTTCATTGTGGTGCCCACCTTGTGAAATGCTGAGATCAGGCAGGCTCCTAGTGTGGAGTGTTTCCACTGACAATGAACAATATATATGTTTACTCAGGCGTTCTCTTGATTATTAATACTGCCAGTTACCCCTGGTTATTGTGACTGAGTTATGTATTTGTTTTATTGGCTCATTTTATAGTATTTCATTATGCTTTTATGTTGTGGATTGGCTTGGGGTGTTTTTGTGTGTGTGTGTGAAAATGAAAAGTGGTATATAAATGTTCTTAACAGACAATAAATAATAATACTGCGACAAATAGCCATGGGGAAAAGCCGGTCTATTTTGGCTCACAACCTGCTCTAAGTTGGTTGTGTGACCTGCTTTCATGTGCTTTTGGTGTGCCTCTGTAAATTTCCCTTTCAAATATTTGTGGTAGCATCTCACAAATATAATCCAATAGGTGGTAGCCAGTGAAAGTGTCCAGGTGACTATGGACTGGGAACAAGTTGGATCTCATATGGTCATTATATGCTGAAGTAATTGTGGGGACCAGACCTGTTCATACATGTGTGCAATGGCTGCTTTCACTTCCCAAAGATCCAACTGCATTGAGAGGGCTACAACAAGTGCTTACCTGAGATTCATCCCAGCCGGTAAGACAGATGTTGTAGCTGAGGAATTCTGCATTATCCTTTTCCTGCATTTGAGTCTCCAATGATTGCAAGAGGTCAGCGAACCATTCAAATGCATGGGTGTCTCTGCAGAGCCAGTAAAAATAGATCTGGAAGGGGCAAGATTGAAGATGATAACAGTATTAGATCATGTTTAGTTGGGTAATTTAATTCCCCTAGTTTTCTTCCTAAACCCTGAAGACTTCAAAGGTAATACTCTGGATTACCTGCGATGATCACTAGGCTGTAATAAAGGCCAACTTTCATTGGCTAGGAATTTATTTATTTATTTATTTATTTATTGCATTTGTATACTGCCCCATAGCCGTAGCTCTCTGGGTAGTTTACGTAATGACGGGCATGGATATCCCTTAAAGGTGAGCTGATTTCATACGCACAGTGGAACATTGACGACGAGTAGGCATTCCTCTTATGCAGTATGAAGGATAAGCTCCAGGCAAAGTAAGGGTGAAGCTGACTCCAAGGATAGGAAGGGGAAGCAAGAACTACCCTAAAATATTTTGTGCAATCCCATTTGCTCCTCTAGTTTTCAATCACAATGTATGAAGGCCATATATAGCATGAATTCAAGCCTTATCCTCCTAAAAATGGTGTTTGCTAGCCCTTTCTCCCACAAACTAGTTTTTCCAGAGTCAGCCCTGGCAAAGCTCAAGCTATAGAATTTGCTTTATAGAAGTGAGAAATGGGAATCAGCACAGTAATTGTGAATGCAGGGATAGGCAGCAGATGTAAGTTTAACTTCCGTCTGTCACTCCCTGATCTAAAGTATTTGTTGACAAATATGCTGACATTTGTCCCAATCCAGCACTCTGAGGCACCAAATAGATCTTGCTGCTGCAGATATCATCCCTCTGTGTACATATAAGATGATATAGGATGCTGCTGCATGCAAACAAATGGGACAGATGGAGAGGGGGAGTTGCTAATTCTCTACTGTCAGTTTTCTACTCTTGTACATAAATACAAAGGAGTATCCACATCAAATAAGACCATAAAGTTCTCAGCACTTTTTGCACTCAGATACATCTGGATTAACCCAAGAGTTTGTCCTTATATACTTCTCAGTCCCTCTTTTTATGCACGGTTTAGTGTAAGAAAATGAGTGTTGAATGCTTGGGGACATGTCAGTGACATACCTTCTTGAGTTTTAGATTAATGGCATCATTGCAGTATTTGTACCACACAGACTTGAGGATTGATGCAAAAGGGGTAACCCCAATGCCAGCTCCAACCAACATCACAGTATCGTAACTGAATACATCTTCGCTAGCGGTACCAAAGGGACCATCTACAGCTATCCTGGAAAAGTAAGAATAAAGTTGATAATAATAACAACAACTGTGATTGTGATTGCAATAGTCATCTAGGTCAAAGCCAACCTTACCGTATCTGTTCAGGGGCTAGTTCTACCTGGCAGACCTGCTCCATGATCTGGCATGCCCAAACAGTGGGCACATTCGCATGACACACCAGCCCATTGTGGGTGACAATCTACACACTTGGGTGGTTGGTGCACCTGACAGATGCTTGGGGTTGGTGTGGGTTGATTCCCCCCTCCTTCCCCCTGTAATGTGCTTCTAGAGATAACTGGATTAGGTGTCAGAGCACCTACCAAATTAAGCCAAGGTATAATGGAGAGGCTTGTGCTAGTCAGAGCCAATTTCACAACAATGCCCCTTTTGGTGAGCTGGGTTTTATAAAAAGGCAAGGACCGAAAATGACAGTCATGCAAAATTCTAAAGCAGGGGTGCAGAGCCATTTTGGGGCCACCGGCTGAATCGCAATCTTGGAAGGGTCCCTGGGGCCACATTCCTGAGATGGGTGGAGCCTAACACAAAGAGGTGGAGTTACAGTCAAGTGGGTAGAGCCAGTAGGGCAGGCTAATAAAAATATTTAAAATTAATTAGACAAATTAGAAAAAAACCATCATTCTACCTATCTTCTTCAGGATAATATCTGACAGTTTGCAAATTTGACCTTATATATTCTGTACATACTTGGGCAATTTCCAGGCTTCCTGGAATTCTTGCTTGTCACATCCACAGGCATTACACAATCTTTCTGTCCAGTCCCCTACGACACGTATGTGAATGCTGAAGTAGTCCTCTTCAGGGGCAGAAGTCAGTGTGAAAGGGTGCCACTCTAGCATGGACACTGAAGGACATTGGACAAAAATGTACTGCCCAACTTCCATCTTAAAGCCCTTCTTCTTCATCTGGAGCTCATACGTTTGGAAAGGATGAGTGACAACCTATGACACAAGAAGTCAGTCTCTGAGAACACCATGGAATCAGCTGGGATGGTCAAAGCTCGCATTGGCCTGAACCCATGTAGCGAAGGAAACTACTAATCAAAGGGGTCATAAAATCCTAAGTCCGTTTACTTGGATAAACTTCACCCCCCAAAGAATTACTTGAACAAAAATACTTGAAGCAGGGGTGAGCAACATCAGTCCCCACTACCCTCAGGAAGCCACCACCACCGCACCCCCAAAATGAATATATATATATATATATATATATATATATATATATATATATATATATAATGGCACTCCACAGTCACTGAAGAACACTAACATGGCAAATTCAACTTGCAAACCAGATACATTTATCTGTTTCAGTACTTCTAAGCACTATGGAATAATCTGCGTCTGAATTTCAGCAGCAAATTAGCATTTTTAAATTTTATTTCTTCCTTTGCCCAGTGCAGCCTGCAGGAGGGGTTTTGATAGGTGAAAATGCCCCTCGGATCTCCTAGAGTCACCCCACCTCTGATTTAGAGGAACTTGTTTTGAGTAAAATGCTTCATATGCAGGATTGAACCTGGGACTTGCCTTCTGCAAGGGGAAGGGCTTCACTCGCAGAAGGTCCCTCCACCCAATTTTGGGGAGATCCCCCTCCACCTCGCAGCTCATCCCTTCCCTCTACACACACATGACTCACCCTATTTAGCAGGGGCCTCCTCCACACGAGACGTTTAATGAGCCTTGAAGGCTCATCAAAAAATTTACCTCCACAAGCACGGAGCGCAAAACGGGCGTACAGGCGCGTTATCTCCCCGATAATGCGCATTTTCGAACGCGCGTTAAATAGCGACTTTTATTTTGCTCCGGCCGTTAAAGCGCATTTTCGCGGTGTGAACAAGCGATTACGCGCATTAACTGCTTGTAAAGCGCTTTTTGGACATGAATTAATGCGCTTCGCCGCCTCTCGCCGCCTCCGGTGCAGAGGGATTAGGAGTAAAAGCGCCTCCGCAATAATGCGCATAATCGCGGAACCGGGCGCAAAAGCGCATCCTTGTGGAGGGGGCCAGGGTCTCCTGCCTCTCTGTGTAGCCTTTTCAGGGGCTGGAGAGGCTACTGTGAGAAGGAGAAATTGGAGGAGTCCACTTCTGACAGAGCAGTTGATCCAACTCAAATCTCGATCCAGCCCATGATTGTTAACTCCACTGATGTGTTGTGGCATTTTGATTCATTTAGCAGCCTCTCCCCAGCATTGGGGCTCAGTTCGTCCAGGGACCACAAGGTAATTGCAGGACGAGTAACATTTTGAGTGAGATGAAACACGTATGCTGCTTTTGTGACTCTTACCTTTGTGACAACAACCTTTTGTTGTGATCGCCAAAACCGCACCAGTCTCTCAAAGACATATAGAATCATAGGGCCCACTACCCATTTCCAGGTCTGTCAACAGAACAAGAAGAATAAGCAGCAGGCAAGGATATTCTGTTCAAGAAATCTATGGTTTCATTGTGTACGCAGGAATTGGTTTCCACACTGAACTCAGAGGGCTCATTACACCACACCCAAGGTTCAAAAGAGAACTTCCCATTTTGCAAGTGTTTTGTCAGTTTAGGAATTCCCTTTAATCACATCTGGCTAATTTCTAAAGTCCATTTCTGTCAAAAGAGCCCTTGCCCTTTGTCAAATATTTGGAGTTACTTTTGAAAATACATACTCATGATTGATTGATTTTTCTTTCATTAAGTCTTAATCTGACTCAGGGCCCTCAGTTGTTGGGGTCATCCCATGATACTGAGAGGTGGGAGATTCAGGTCGGATAAATGAATGTACTTCTCCACATTGCACATAATTAAACTAGAGAATTCACTACCAGAAGGTGTAGTGATGGCCAAAAACTTAGATGGCTTCAAAAGAAGTTTAGACAAACTCGTGGAAAATAAGGCTATCAGTGGCTACTAGTCATGGTGGCTGTATATTACATCCTGTATCAGAGGCAGGATGCCTCTGAATAACAGTTGCTAGGAAACATAAGCGGGAGGATGCTATTATATCCATGTCCTACTTGTGGGTTTCCCATAGGCATCTGATTGGCCGCTGTAGGAACAGAATGCTGGACTAGAATGCTGGCCTTTGGTCTGATCCAGTGTGGCTTTCCTTATCTTCTTATGACATTAGTCCCACTCTTTCAAGCAGCAATCTGGCTGCTTAACATTAAAATCAAGATCTTCAATATTGTTAATGGCTGTATTTTTAAAAACAAACAATAGATTGTACCATAGGAGGATTTCCAGAAAACTGTGGTATAGGACATGAACGTAATATCCCCCAGTTGGTGTAATTGCCGGCACAGGCACATGGATTATGATCAGCCAAACTTCTTGGTATCTGTCCACGTACAATTTGTCTGGGAATAACAGCAAGTATCGATATCAATAATAGGAATCATGTATAATAACAAACATTAACAACAATTTAATTGATATCATAATAGTAACGTCTTCAACATTGTATAGCAGGGATGCAAAAAAGGGGGGCTGTATGTGGCCCATCAAATCAATTCTGGTGGCCCACCCTGCAACTGCCACCATAGAGGCTCTGCCTGGGTTTTTCCTCACTAGCACTAGCAAGAGAAACCTGGAATTTTCTTTCTAGCATCAGAAAGAAAACCCACAGGCTTGTGTGTGTGTGTGTGTCTGCTGCCCAATGTGCTTCTCAGGGACAAAAAGCTTGGGTACCCTTGTTCTACATACATGGAATGTATGTTCTTCTTTGGGTAATGGATAATTTCAAGGAAGCCAGTATCTGGTTATTACAGTAACCCCTTTTCCCATTGTAGTCTCCCAGTGACAAGCTTCAGCAATTGACAGTATCTCAAAGGACATTAGATATTTAAAAGGATACTTGCCTTTTAGCTCTGTCTGCTCCTAACTGACAAGCATTACATATTTATTTATTTATTTATTTATTACATTTGTATACTGCCCCATTGCCGAAGCTCTCTGGGCAGTTTACATAGGATTAAAAACAATGAAAAACAATATACAAAAATTAAAACAGCAAAAACATACAACATACACACAATCTGTACATTTAAAACCACTTCAACACTTCAAAAAGCTACAAAAACAAAACAAAACAAACCCAGGCTCCTCAGATATTGCCAAATGCCTGAGAGAAGAGGAAAGTCTTGACCTGGCGCCGAAAAGATAACAATGTTGGTGCCAGGCGGGCCTCGTCGGGGAGATCGTTCCACAATTGGGGAGCCACCACAGAGAATGCCCTCTCTCTTGTTGCCGACCTCCGAGCTTCCCTCGGAGGAGGCACGTGGAGGAGGGCCTTAGATGTTGAACGTAGTGTTCGGGTAGGTTCATGTCGGGAAAGACGTTCCATCAGGTATTGTGGTCCCAAGCCGTGTAAGGCTTTATAGGTTAAAACCAGCACCTTGAACCGGGCTCGGAAACATACAGGCAGCCAATGCAAGTGGGCCAGAGTAGGTCTCATAAGTTCGAACCTACTGGTTTCAGTTATCAATCTGGCCGCTGCATTTTGCACAAGCTGCAACTTCCGAACCACTTCAAAGGCAGCCCCACCTAGAGTGCATTGCAGTAATCTAACTTGGAGGTTACCAGAGCATGGACAACTGAAGCCAGGTTATCCCTGTCCAGATAGGGACGTAGCTGGGCCACCAACCGAAGTTGGTAGAAGGCACTCCGTGCCACTGAGGCCACCTGCGCCTCAAGTGACAGAGATGGTTCTAGCAGAACCTCCAAGCTACGAACCCGCTCCTTCAAGGGGAGTGCAACCCCATCCAAAACAGGTTGAACACCCTCCATCCGGTCAGCGGAACCACCCACTAACAGCGTCTCAGTCTTGTCTGGATTGAGTTTCAGTTTATTAGCCTTCATCCAGTCCATTGTCACAGCCAGGAACTGGTTCAGCACATCCACAGCTCACCTGATGAAGATGAAAAGGAGAAATAGAGCTGCGTGTGACAACGCACTCCAAAACTCCGGATGACTGCACTCAACAGTTTCATGTAGATGTTGAACAGCATGGGGGACAAAACTGACCCCTGCGGAACCCCATACTGGAGAATCCACGGGGCCGAGCAATGTTCCCCAAGCACCACCTTCTGGAGCCGACCTCCCAAGTAGGAGTGGAACCATTGCAATGCAGTGCCTCCCACTCCCAAATCAGCCAGTCGTCCCAGAAAGATACCATGGTCAATGGTATTGAAAGCCGCTGAGAGATCAAGGAGAATCAACAGAGTCACACTCCCCCTGTCTTTCTCCCGACATAGGTCATCATACAGGGCGACCAAGGCTGTTTCTGTACCAAAACCAGGCCTGAAACCCGACTGAAATGGATCCAGATAATCAGTCTCATCCAAGAGTGCCTGGAGTTGGCTCGCAACCACCCGCTCCAGGACCTTGCCCAGGAATGGAACATTTGCTACTGGCCTGTAGTTATTAAGATTTTCAGGGTCCAGGGAAGATTTCTTTAGGAGTGGTCTCACTGCCGCCTCTTTCAGGAGGCCTGGGACCACTCCCTCTTGCAAAGAGGCATTAATCACTTCTCTGGCCCAGCCAGTTGTTCCATCCCTGCTAGCTTTTATTAGCCAAGAGGGGCAAGGATCCAATATGGAAGTGGTTGCACGAACCTGTCCAAGCACCTTGTCAACATCCTCGAGCTGCACCAACTGAAACTCATCCAAGAAAACAGGACAAGCCTGTGCTCTGGATCCCTCACTAGATTCACCTGCTATAACACTGGAGTCTAAGTCCTGACGGATGCCAGAGATTTTATTCTGGAAGTGCCCAGCAAATGTATTACAGCGGGCCTCAGATGGTTCTACCATGTCCTTGGGGGCCAGCATGTAAAAGCCCCCGGACAACTCTGAAAAGCTCCGCTGGGCGCCAGGTTGATGATTGAATAGTGGCAGCAAAGTATTGGTTTTTTGCTGCCCTCACTGCCCCTGAATACAGCTTACCATAAGCACTTACCAGTGTTTGATTGCATCCATCAGGAGTTCGTCTCCATCTGCCCTCAAGCCATCTCCTGTTTTGTTTCATCACTCTCAGCTCCGGGGTATACCACGGAGCCGTTCGAGCTCTACACAGGAGAGGGCGCTCAGGAGCAATCATGTCAACTGCCCGGGTCATTTCTGCATTCCACAGATCAACCAGGGTTTCGACAGGAGAGCCAGCCCTATCAGCCGGAAAACTCCCCAGAGCCCTCTGGAAACCATCTGGATCCATTAGCCTCAAGGGGCGGACCATCTTAATGGGTCCCCCACCCTTGCAGAGGGGAAAAGCCGCTGTAAGTCTAAACCTCAGCAGGTGGTGATCTGACCATGACACAGGGGTTGATGTAAAGTCCCCCACTTTCAGATCCCCATCTCCATGTCCATTTGAAAAAACCAGGTCCAGAGTGTGCCCTGCTACATGCGTTGGGCCGATGGTATGTTGGGACCATGAAATCCTGAGCTGCCCCAGATAAAGTGCCCTCGGCATGAATGTTGACATCCCCCAGAACCAAGAGTCTGGGGGACCTCAACAGTACACCAGAGACCACCTCTGTCAGCTCAGCTAGGGAGTCTGTTGAGCAGCGGGGTGGGCGGTACACCAACAGAATCCCTAATCTGTCCCGTTGGCCCAACACAAGGTGCAAACACTCCAGACCAGTAGTCACATGGACAGGGAGCCTGCAGAGGGGGATGGAATTCCTATAGACCACAGCAACCCCCCCTCCCCGGCCCTCAAGTCTACCCTGATGCTGAACCAAGTACCCGGTGGGCATAACTGGGAGAGACTAACTCCTCCCTGCTCTCCCACCCAGGTCTCGGTTATACATGCCAGATCGGCTGCCTCATCCACAATTAAGTCGTGGATGAGGGAGATCTTATTATGCACTGATCTGGCATTTAAAAGCAGCACCTGGAGGCCTGAGGGCTGGCTGATAAGGCAACCAACAAGCCTGTGGGTGTGAGGGGGACCGGAACAAGGCACAGCCATTAACTGTCTGGGCCTTATTCCCCTAACCTGGCAAGTCCTCCTCACAATGCCATATCTCCCTCTACCAGTCACTACCCTGATTGTGCTCCCCTCAGATCCCCCACCTGGCCCTGTATCCTCCCTCCCAGGCACATAGCTCAAGCCTGGGGAAAGGGGGGAAAAACAACAACAACAACAAAAACACCCAAAGACAAAAACAAAAAGCCAGCAGGCAGGCAGGCACACTCCTCTCCTCCCCTGGCAGCAGGCCTCCCTCTCCTGCAGGTTGATGGCTTTCCCAGGCCCCCTCAGCCAGCAGCTTAAATATCCCTCCCAGGAAGGGAGGGGGACAGATGTAATTGTCCACAGCAGCTGGCTCAGTACCTGGGGGCCTGGTCCTGCAGGGAGTGGCAGTCTGCCAGGCTGAAATCCTCTGGAGGGTGGTGGTGGTGGTGGTGGCAGCAGCAAAGACCAGGAGGCAGGCAGGCAGGCACACTCCTCTTCTCCCTTGGCAGCAAGCCTCCCTCTCCTGCAGGTTGATGGCCAGTATTCATTTTCAAGTTATGTACTCCAAAACTTGAGATACTGACATAATTCATAAGGTCATGCAGACAGGCAAGCAGAGCTGGATTGAGTATAGTCTTCTTCTGCTGTGTTGGGGACCGCTACAGGTCCTTGATATGTGCATAAGTTGAATAACCAACTAATGCATGGATCACAGTGGCCGAGCTAACAATTTCGAGGAATGGCTGTAGGAGTCTTACTAGCCAAAGCTGGTAAAAGGCACTCCTAGCCATTGAAGGCACCTGTGCCTCCAGTGACAGTACTGGGTCAGGAAGCACCACCAGACCATGCACTTGCTCCTTCAGGGGGATGGGACTCTTCAACCCCACCCAGAACAGGTGACTGATCCTGGATACGGTAGCCCCTCTAATTATTTAGTGGTGTATTTGAATCAATACAGACTTACCCAGCTCCATGAATGACAAGCCCAGCAAAAAAGATAACAAACAGATGGTGAGTGAACCAAAATACTTCGAAGTATGACCTTCGAATAGTTTTAGTGGATGATGTGATAATTAATATTAGACACAGTGTGATGACAACACCAGTGAGGCCTGCCAAAGTTGTGAATGCTACATAGAAACCACCATCAGGATTCTGTAAAAGGAAAAATATGTCAATATAATCAAATCTATTACAGCTGAATTGCATAACTTTCCATTTGTATTGGTGGACTCCAACTCCCACTGCCACTGACAAGTGGCCATGCTGGTTGGGGGTGATGGGAAGTGGACTCTAGCAACATCTGGTGTGGTGGCACCTCTGAGCTAAGTGAATAAAATCCCATAAGAATTGCTGCCCCCCCCCCCCAGCAATTGTTAAGGAAAATTAATTTCTCTCTCTGAAAATGATCACTATTTTACCATTTGTCCAGGAATGTAGTTACTTACTGGAAGTTTCTTTCGGGCAAAATTCAGGTAAGTTTCATTAGCACGATCACCCAAATCAGACAGCACTGCCTGAATGGTTCTTTTCTCCTCATTACGTGCATCCACCAATCTTTCTACATTAAAAAGATGTGCAATTGTGTGGATGGCTAAAAAAAAAAAAAAATAGTGTGGAAAATATGTTAATCTAATGTATGAGATAAATCACACTTAAAATGCCATTTCCCCCCTCAAACTGCCACCCCCTCCTATATACACACTTTTGAGCACTGAGGCATCCCCATAAAATGCAAAATTGAACCTTTGTTGACGTTTGCGACTTCCAGATACACCTCCCAATTCTATGGCTCTTAAACAGCATCCATCTTTCTTTCACTTTAAACTATTGTTAACTACAGCTGACAGCGATGGCTTTATCTACACCTCAGTCCTCAACATCTATACTAGAAGTTGTATTTGCTTCAACTGGACTTTCACACAAATATCTTATGAATGATAGAGTGTTTGAAGGAAATGAGGAAAAAATAACTTTCAGAGACTGATTGCACAAGTGCATTTAGGGATGAAGACATGGCAAGACGAGAAAACCCCCCAGCTCTGATATAATTTAGGTTTAGTACTAAAGCATTGAATCAGTAGAATAAGCCCCAGTATAGACTTGTATTCAGATGCTTCTTTCCCCCTTTTCTCTCCACTTTGTTTTTTTTTTTCCAATTGTAAGTCTGCAGGCTTATATTGTTCTCCTGTAGTTTTTAAAAATGTTTTATACAGGCCCTGGTGAAATGAGGCCTTTAAGAAATAAATATCATCATTATTATGAAAAACACACTTCTCTTTATCCCAGCCTCTATATTTTTAGAAATTGGTCCCCATATAGATTTGCTGCCTTGTCCACCTTCACTTTCTGAACCCTTCCTGCAAACTCTTTGTCCTCAGATGAGCCTTGTGCTCATGGAAATCAATAAGATGTAACATCTCAAAGCATCTACCAGTATGGAGTGCAATCATCCAGGCCACCAATTTGTGAAATGTGAGGTTCCTGTCCAGCTGTCTTCTGACACGCACCGAGCAGCACTATTGAATGAAAAGAGGAAGTGCAAACAAATTTGACATATCAAAGATGCAATATATATTTAATAACTAAACAACAGAGATCTACAATAGAGAAACTGCTTAGATGTGTGTTTCAAAGATGGTCAGCAGTACATAAATCTATTTTAAAAAGTAAAGAATATATGCTAGGATTGCTGAAATGATGGCGTACATTGTGGTTTTGATGATGGTGTATATTGTGGTTTTGAATTTCATGTCATATACAATAACCACCTAAGCCCATATTGTAGCAGATAAATCAAATCACATTGCAAGGAGAAATGTGTTCAAAATGGCTATAAGCAAAATGGTGCAGAGGACAGTTGAGAGCAGTGGGGAGCAGAGAGAGAGAGAGAGATCCCATCACGTTGATGGACATCAAATAGTGCAATGTTGAATTTAATCCTTTGTAAATAAATAAATAAACAAAGAGTTGAATGGAACACAATTTGTTCCTCCCTGTGCTGTAAGGACTGAGAAAGAGCCACAGGAGGCTCTGGATGGGGTTGCACTCCCCCTGAAAGAGCAGGTTCATAGCTTGGGAGTTCTCCTAGAACCATCTCTGTCACTTGAGGCTCAGGTGGCCTCGGTGGCACGGAGTGCCTTCTATCAACTTCAGCTGGTGGCCCAGCTACGCCCCTATCTGGACAGGGATAACCTGGCTTCAGTTGTCTATGCTCTGGTAACCTCCAAGTAAGATTACTGCAATGCGCTCTACATGGGGCTGCCTTTGAAGACGGTTTGGAAGCTGCAGCTTGTGCAGAATGCAGCGGCCAGATTGGTAACAGGGACCAGAAGGTTAGAACATATAAGACCGATTCTGGCCCACTTGCATTGGCTGCCTGTAGGTTTCCGAGCCCGATTCAAGGTGCTGGTTTTAACCTATAAAGCCTTACGCAGTTTGGGACCACAATACCTGATGGAACGTCTTTCCTGACATGAACCTACCTGTTCACTACGCTCAACATCAAAGATCCTCCTCCAGGTGCCTACTCCGAGGGAAGGATTTACAAGGGAGAGGGCCTTCTCTGTGGTGGCCCCTCAATTATGGAATGATCTCCCCGATGAGGCCTGCCTGGCGCCAACACTGTTATCTTTTCGGCGCCAGGTCAAAACTTTTCTTTTCTCCCAGGCATTTTAACAGCTCAAGTTGAGGTTTGACATTATGGCCAGGCTTAACAGTTAAAATGTTTTAAAGTGTTTTAATGATAGCTGTTTTATGTTTATGGTTTTAAATTTTGTATATTGTCTTTTTAATGCTCAATCTTTTTAATTTTTGTAAACCGCCCAGAGAGCTTCGGCTATGGGGCGGTATATAAGTGTAAATAATAATAATAATAATAATAATAATAATAATAATAATAATGGATGGTCATCTTTGGTGTTGACTCTGTCAACTTCGCTTTTCCTGTTCTGTCAGTAATGAAACTCATGTCAGAAAAAGTACATTATTTGTAAAAGTAGAAGTGAAATTAACCTCAAAATATAGAAGTCAGCAAACAGTAATAAAGGAAGTTTCATGTTTTAGCTTGGATGAATCTGGTATAAGTCAGATTGTGCATAAAACCCTTGGAACCAACAGTATTACAATTTACTTCACTTAAACTAAAGGGAATCTTCTTCCATGCAACTCTGCTAACTAAATTACATACTGCATCCCTTTGAATTCAGGATAATGTTCAAAATGTGAAAGTTTAAAACAGAGAAACATGGTACATCGTTTTCTCTTTCTTTGCTATGCCATCTTGGCAAGAATACTACAGAAGAATACTACACATGGAGTTGAATCCATGGTTGTCCTTTCATCTACAGAACACTTCTGGTACAGAAGAGCATTTCTGCTGATGAATATAGGAGGAGGCAATATTGATTGATTCCCTTCCTCCCTGCAGTCTCCCCTGAAAGTCTGCTGCAGAGGTTTGGAAGAATCCCCCAGATCAGTGAGTAAGGTGGCGTTGGAGGTTGCAAAGTGTGTGGGGGGAACCAGCAAAGATCATGCAATGCTTTCATGGACAGAAAAAGAACCTGGATTCAAGCCATTTGCCCCAATCCAGTGATTTCTTGTGGCTAAATCCTGAATTCTACAAGTGCATTCCCCTGTGTAGGCAGATCTGATCCCACCACCAAAGTGAATGGGGAAGCTCACTTATGCTGAAGCTCCATGGAAGAAGGACATTGGAGAACTCTTGGTACTGCCTATCTAGGTAATCATCTGTATGGATAGTATGGTTTCCCCGTTCGACTGATTTTTGTGATCCTAGTAAGAACCGCTGTGGCTGGATTCCCAAGAGGCCTTGGTGCATATGATATTATATTGCAGATAAATGCTGCCATGGACAGCACTACAGATGATCATCAGTCATAGAGTTCCTTTTGCAAAGAGAAGAACCCATTAATCCACATTACCCATCTTGTATTGTGGAAGCATTTTAGTCAAAACAGTCCAACATAGTTTTCTTAGATTAATATTTCTGAATACAAGGCTACCCTTGACATTGCAAAACAATGTTTCAGAGAAATTTCATCTTAGGCCTATTTAACATTGTATTTATTTATTCATTTATTCATTCATTCATTCTTTTCTAAACCACCCAATAGCCAAAGCTCTTTATGAACTGAAGGCTCAAACTTTCTGTTCTCTTCAAAATCCCCCTTTCCTGGCCAAAGACATCTCCATCTATAATCCTCATTATAAGCCCCCAAGTAGCTAGAACACTACATAGAGTGTTTGGGAGCAGAGGAAGAAAGACATCTCTTCAACTTTACACCTCTCCATTCCCCCAACCTTATAAATTCAACATTGTGTTAAGAATTACTATTATGCACATGCAGAATCTGACATAGAAAACCTCCTCTTTCATTGGATCCTTGCCTTCCCTGCCCCTGAAAAGCCAACAGGTAGTGGGGTGTGTGTGTGTGTGTGTGTTTTAAACATGTCTTGTCTTAGACTGGGTTCACACAACACACTAACCCATGATGATTTATTTTCCGGAACAACCCATAATGGGTTAGCATGTTGCCTGTGGGATGTTAGTCCCTCCTCTGATGGGTTATTTCCCCCAATAAACCACCCTGGGAACTCATGGTGTAAAGTAACAGTTATTTTACCTATGGTGGGTTAGTGTGTTGTTTATTGCACAGCGTGGGTTATGGAGATCACCTATAGAGCTACTTGGCAAAAGTAACCAAAAACGCTACCACTGCTCTCAAGTGCTCTCTATTCTTGCTGCAAAGGGAGCTGGGATACATGCCTGGTTGGGCAGGAGGACTACAGGAGGAGGAGGGCTGAGGGGCGGTGGTGAAATAAACTACTCTGTGTTGTTTGTTTGCCTGATTGTCTGAAGGGAGCACAGTAAATTGCTTGCATAACCATCTACCCAGTGTAGCTTGTCAGCCACCATGGGTTAGTGTGATGTGTGAACCCAGCCTTAGACTTCAATCACTGAGCTGGGGGAATCTCTGCTACTTCTCTTCCAAGACAAATCCCACACTGGGAGTGTGCTAAGCTAAAGATACCTGCCCGCAACAAGCACAACACAGCAGGTTACCTACTAAATTATAGGAATTAAAGTCAACCCCTATCTGCATAGAATGACTCTTACTAACAGTGAAAAATACTCCTGCATCTTACCGCACTTGAGCCTCTGAGGAAGGAGAGCAGATTTCGGCAGACTGGAAGCAGAATCAACATGCAGTTGAAATTCAGACATGCTGCAGGTGCCCGAGCAAGTGCTAGGTAAGGCTAAACATAAGACAATAGGATTATCATTAATCATTATCTGAAGGATGCATCAGAATCAAAATAGAAGACCAATGGAGCTAAATTTCATGTACAGGATGCACCAACATTGATGCCACAATGTATATATGTGTACATGTGTGTGTGAATGGGGAAAAAATGGGAATTGGGCTGAATGAATTGACAGAACACTGAATACAAAATGTTTTAGACCAGTCCACACAAGAAGGCTTGTCATAGGATAATGCAACCCTCATAGTTTTGCTATAATGGATAGAGTTTTATCATGTGAATATAGAACCTCTAATGGAGGCAAGAATAGTTTTTTGAATAGTTTTTTAACTGGTTGGGTGGATCAATTCTAAGTGAGCCCATGAATGAAACCTTTTCCTACACTCTTCAGCTCCACCATCTGGTCCAGAAGAAGGGTTACCATTAATAGCTGGGGGAAGAGGAAGACCACAAAGCAGTGGAGGTTTGTGGCTCTGATGTCTGTGCAGAAACACCTTGGATAGCTCCTTTAGAGTTCTGACTGGTTCTGCCTGAAACGTGGCATGGATTCACCACCCCACGGACATCAGGGCCACTGGCCTCAACTGCCACAAGGGCTTGCCTAAGCAGTATGGGGTGAGGATGGGGGACAGTGTGAGACCCAAGGAGAAGAGACCAGATTCACTCTAGGAATCTGGCTGCTCTTGATCTTGGTCCCATTGCTGCTCCTTCACTTTCTTTTTGTTTTCTCCGTGGTGTGTGCCCGTTGTCCTTCGCCGTGTGCTACTCGCGCCAAACATTTTTCTCCTTCTTCTCTATCAGCTTAATGTACCTCTATTCTGAAGCTATCCCCCCCATGCACAAGTTCAGTGTAAAAGTAAATGTTTTGTCACAGGTTTTGAAATGAGCAGGTGTGCTTCTCCTCCCTTTCAAGTGTGGTTTCTTTTGGGGGAACTGAAAGGTGTTTTCATTGCACATGCACTCGGACAAGGTAGTTTCTCTATAGCAATAGTGCTGCCCTCGTTATGTTTATTTGCCAATACACTCTTTGAGAAGGAGGGAAACAAGTGATTACTCTCTCTACACCCTATCTTGCCTTATATCATCTGCCCTTTCTCTCCCACTCTTCAGAGCCTTCCATTTCTTCCTCCCTGCCGCTCCCATCACTGCTGCAACTTTACTTCAGCTTCTTACACGAAACAGGAAGCAGCTATAGATGGGGAAACTATCAGAAGCAACACTCAAGCTGAGAATGTGCCATGGGCATCAACGTTGTTGTTTTAATGGGAGGTGCTCACCAGGTCACTGTGCTCCTTTGGCTTCTTATGCTGTCTTAATTTCTAGAACAAGGGTGAGAAACTTGTGTCGCTCCAGATGTCACTGGATTGCAACTCCCATCATCCCTCACCAGTGGCTGTTACGGGGGTTGTAGTCCAACAATATGTAGAAAGCCACATGTCACCCACTCCTCTAGAACCTAGCAAAATGGCAAGAGGCATTCCTATGACTTGGTCTGGTGGGCCTTGTCATATCACCATCATCACTTTGAAATAATGAAGAACTTTCTAAGCAACTGACTTGACCGTTGACATTGATAAGACGTAGGAGAAGAAAAAGGGAAATGGAATCAATGAAGGGAAGTCTAGGAACTTCTAGGATTGCTTAAAAGTGAGCAGAAGGAAACATACGAGCTAGCTTTGTTTTTAATTACAGTCAAATTGAAACCAAGTTACAACATTTCAAGGAATACATTTTTTTGTTAGGGAGAGTTGTTCTGTTACGAAAGGTGAAGACTATTGACCCTGGGCAACAGTAGGGTGACCAGATAAAATCCAGGTCAGGGCTCATGTAATTTTAACAGTTGTAGAGAAAAGGGAATTTCAGCCAGGGTCATTTGTATGCAATTAGTTCCTGGTGAAATTCCCTCTTCATCACAACAGTTAAAGTTGCAGACACTATGCTAGAGTGACCATATACAAAAGAAGGCAGGGCCCCTGCAACTTTAACTGTTGTGATGAAGAGGGAATTTCACCAGGACCTAATTGCATACAAATGACACTGGCTGAAATTCCCTTTTCTCTACAACTGTTAAAGTTACATGAGCCCTGACCTGGATTTTATCTGGTCACCCTAGGCAACAGGTTATTTATGCATCTGTTGGTGTTCAGTTTTGTAAATTTTGCCCTTCTTAGTTCTGTGAGTAACACTATCGCATTGCAATATTTCTTGCATGATGCTATTTCGATCAACAACTAACAAATAATCAAGCAAATATAACCAATTCTCTTAACGTACAAGAGAGAGCAAAATACAAAATCTTAGGTCACAAACCTAAGCATAATTGAAGTAAATTCAAATAATTAAAAAAATGGACTCACTTCTAACTGGTTAGAATGGGAAATTTAGTTAATATTATCTGTTTACAGCAGGTGAGTGTGAATCTCTTTCAGCCCAAGGACTGAATTCCATTTTGGGGAAGCTCTTGGGTAATACATTCTAGTAGTGGGCGGGGCTGAAAGAAAAAGGGGTGGGGCCAAAAAACCCAAAATACAAGCACATTGTAGCTTAAAGCTCTTACTGCCAATAACTAAGCTTTAGGAGAAATATTTCAACCTTTTAGAATGGGGGGGGGGGAAGCTGCACAAAAGCCAGGACCCTGCAAATGATCAGTGGTTCAGAGAAGATACTGGGGCCATCTAAGGAACCCTCATGGGCCAGGTTTGATTACTGGGTCTGAGGTTTTGCACCCTGCTTTATAGTATACTGTATATACATATCCAATACTTACCCCAAGAAGTTTTCTTGTATAGTAGAACTGAAGCCCTGTGTCATATACTAAGTAGTACCACCAGAAGAGGAAACCATTTAAACCCAGCCATACTATCTGAAGGAAGGAATATACAATCTGAAATTATTTCCAGTCCTTTATAACAGAGTTGGGGAGAATTCAGGCTTGCGGGATCAACTTTGTTTTCCATTAGAACCCACAGGTCCACTAATCAGAGTCAGCTGCAATGTTGGGGTTGGGGTTGGGGTTGGAGTGGAGTAAATTGCCTACTGCACTCAATGAGCCATACACTGTACATACAAGTCTCCATCAGCGACCCCCTCTAGATGGATTCCGTTTGACACCTGTTCCTCCGCTTATGCGCATCTTCTTGGAAGCACTTTATCGTAAATGCTTGTATGCAGGAGGTAATTGAGCACTCAACAGGTGACTTTACCGGTTGTTTCAAATGAGCTTTACAAGTAGTTAATGCGGAGAATCGCTTGTTCACATAGTCAAAATGCGCTTTAACGGCCGGAGCAAAATAAAACTCGTTATTTAACGCACGTTCGATAATGCGCATAATCAGGGAGAAAACGCGCCTCTACGCCCGATTTGCGCTCCGTTCTCATAGAGGTAAAATTTTTAATGCGCCTTGAAAGAGCTTTAAATGCCTCTTGTAGAGGCAGCCTCAGTTAATATACATCAGGGATTGTAACATAAAACTCTCAACATGGCCAGTACAGCTACACAAAGAGCTGGTGAAAGACAACCAATTAAAAATACTCATATTTTACAGATGAGGGAACCAAGCCTAAAAGATAAGCAATTAGCACAAGGTGAGCCATCACAGAAACCCCTTGTGATCTACTGCAAATCACCTAGTGTTCTGACCTACATTCTGTCCACATGTGCTTTATAATACTGCAGTAAAACCTTCCTGTAGTTGAGAATCCAAGGGTTTATGGTGGTCCATAGCAAAGTCTAAGTAGAGGTAGAGGGTTCCTTCACATAAGGCATTTATCATGCATTCAGGATGGGGCACTCACAGAAGTTTGCAGGGCTTTATCATGATCTTGTCAACCTCTGGTGTCTCCCATCATTTTTAAGCTTTATTCTGCCTTTTTCTAACTCACCAAAAATGCAGTAATATATAAAAACTGTCATCAAAGACTTGGTATATTTCCAGAATCACACAATGTCGCACAATACTGCAGCACCAATTAATGGCTGCATAAATGAAACAATGGAGATTGCCCACACAGGAAACGGGGGCCCCAAAGGGGTGGGAACACATGTATTGTGCTGATCATTATTCCGTGAAGACTCTGGAAGACAGAATTCCAGTAAGGGTGCAGGATTTTACTTCATGTAAAGAAGCTCATAGATTATACTAGTTCTTTGTACTGTGCTTTCATGACATTGATATTGGAAGACTTTGAGTCTTCTTCCTACATCTACAGATTGCTCAATATTTATGTGAAATACAAAGCACTTGACGGGAGTGGACAAATATGTGGTTGCTCCATATTTATCAGCTCCCCTAGGGGATACTGTAAATACTGAGGTAATCAGCCAATCAGATGAGCTATGACCCTCATGTGGATAATATGGAAGGAACATGAGATCTATCATCAACAAACCCCTTGTGCTCCCACATTCTTTAAACCATCTTAATTCACACAGAGGCTGGTTTCGCATGACACATTAGGCAACGGAGGGGGGGAAGCAACCATTAGTTGTGTTGTTTATTGTGTCATGTGGAGGGTTACACACCACGCACACACAACTGACGGTACGCTATTCCGCCCAATTAACCAACAAAGAAAAACAATGGGCTTGCAAGTTGTTTAGCTCGAAGTCCATTGTTTAAAGTGTCATCCAAAACCAACCCCCATGTTGTTTATCCTGTGACTGAGATTGGTTACTCATGGAAATTTATGCTTTCTTTACATGATGTTGTCAAGCTCCAGGGCCTCTCCCATACTTTCTGACCTTCATCCTGATTAAAAAAACAATCCATGGATAATGAGCTATCTAAATATGTAGAGTTGACTTTCTTTGTGAAAAGAGGAAGTGGTGCTATAACAGTGCCATCTAGTGGCTATATAATGAAATATATAAAACTTGCAAATAAAGGAACTCCCTGGGGAAAAAGCAGAAGTGCATGAAAAATGGTGATCTTAATCATGCAAAGAATATGGAAGCAGAAGCTCTGGTAAATTAACTGTGTAGAGAAGCTGTAAGTAAGCAGTTCATTTAAGTGCCTAGTTGTAGCCTCAAACAGTTGCACTACACATTATAGTCTCTATGGGGACTGGCACCCAAAATGTAATGTGTGCATGCTTTTACCACAGTGATTGGATTTCTAATTTTTTTTTTATGTGACAGCAATAACTTTCCCACAGGGAAAATCCCCAATCCCACCCCACCCATCCCAAAAGTTTAAACATGAAGGCTTAAACCTTCTCCAAACAGTGAGGTGCATTTACCATTCATTTGATTTCATTCATTGGCAAACCACACTGAAAGGCAGGAATAGGTTAGTTTCTTGCAAAATGAATGGGCAAAATAGAGGTTGAAGATTTTGCCTCATACCTTGGGTTCTACACACTTTTCTACATGAGGATTTTAATCCACCACTTTACCAAGCTTTCTGCTTCCAGATTCTTTGTGAGATTAATATTGGCTCCTTCTTTCACTGCCTTTCTATATGTTCCATTACACAACCACTAGGTGGCACTGTGGTATAGCGGCATTGTACAAATTCAGGAGGAGGGTTTCAAGTTGCCATTCACAGAAATAACTGAGCTTCCTCCTTTACAAAAATAATAAGAATGCTACAATAGTTGCAAAGCACAGGAGAGGCCCTGGAGGATGGTGATGTCATGTCAACTTCCTGACTGTTAGAGCAGTGTGACAATGGAACCAATTATCTAGGGAGGTTGTGGGCTCTCCCACACTAGAGGCCTTCAAGAGGCAGCTGGACAACCATCTGTCAGGCATGCTTTAAAATGGATTACTACATTGAGCAGGGGGTTGGACTCAATGGCCTTAGAGAACCCTTCCAACTCTACTATTCTATGATGCTATGAAAGCACCTACAAACCACTTTGAGTGAGTAATCACAAGCGCACAATAAATGCCTTATGTAGAAATGCTCTTCAATGGCTGGTGACTTGCTTTTTTATTTATTTTAAAAAGAGAAAGCTAGGAATCTGGAGGCTCTGGTTTATGTTACCCCTTCCTCCCCCCCACTCCTGCCCTGCCTACTCTGGATGCTTGTAGACTGTGTAACTATGTTGTGGTCATTCCTAGCTAGGCTTGGTGCCATCAGGAAGTGCCCCTGGGAAGCTTCTGGGGCTCTGGCATCTGGGCAGGGCCCACTACTGCCTGCCCCCCCCCCCCGAGTCCAGGCAGCTGGGTCTGGGAGTGGCCTTTCAAATTTCCAACAATGCCCACAACATAGTCTCACTATACTGGGGGAAGTTAGATTACAGTTCCAAGCCACGCACTGCACCAATAGCAGTAATCTTGCTTCCTGTCACTGCTGCCCCTTACTGTTGCCAAATGAACTCTCGGGACCTACCAAAGCAGGAGTGGAGGGCACTCATCCCCTCTCCTGATGGCACATGGCTGAGAGCCCCCTCAATCTTGGAGTGGGCCCGTTCCTGGCCCCTTCTCCATGTTATTGGTAGCAGCAAAACATCCATCCCATATCCTGATATCCGCTCTTTCCCCCAGCCAGAGATCACAGCCATTTTAAAGCTGAAAGAAGTGCAGGCTCTTGTCAAAACTATAGTTTGGAAATCTCAGGGGGTTTACATTTTGCCCTATTCTAGTCTAACTCTAGCAGTTTAAATGGTCTCATAATTATCAATTCCAAGTGCTCCGTTTGTTTATTAACCAGGTAGATTTAATGCTATTTACACTGCAAACTCAAAAACTATTATTATATAGAAGGATAGTACAAATTTAGTGTGTAATGCGGATTCTCAAAGTTTATTTATTATTCCACTTCTTGAGAACCCAAGCCCCTGATGGCAGCATAAGGTTGCCAGTTATGAAGACAGCATCTTATGTAGGGGTTTTGTATCTAGCGTGACCAGATACAAAAGAGGGCAGGGCTGCTGCAGCTCTAACTGTTGGGATGAAGAGGGAATTTCACCAGGTTCTGCATGCATACAAATGACATCTGCTGAAATTCCCTTTTCTCTACAACTGTTAAAGATACAGGAACCTTGTCCTCCTATCCATAAGGTCACCCTAATCTTGTGCATAATCAGAACTTGGGCAAGATTTTCATAAGCATGGTCTCTGTGCCCAGCCTAGTTCCCTACCCATCCCAATAACATAAGAACATATGAAAAGCCATGCTGGATCAGACCAACAAGCCATCTAGTCCAGCACTCTGCTCACACAGTGGCCAACCAGCTGTCAACCACAAGCAGGACATCATGTGTAACAGCGCCCTCCCACCCATCTTCTCCTGCAACTGATGTATATAGGCTTTCTGCCTCTGGTACTAGATGTAGCACAAAACTGTCATGACTGGTAGGCATTGATAGTCTTCTCCTGCATTAATTCATTCAACCCCCTTTTAAAGCCATCCAAATTGGTGGCCATCACTACACCTTTTTGCCATTGTTTGATTTTGATGGGACTAAACTGGATAAATCCAACATGGATGCATCTTCTTAGCTGGGCAGCCCATCTTTTCAAATACTAATTTACACTGGCTAATAATCCCTTATACATTTTTTAAAAGTCAGATCTAAACCTCTTGCCTTTGGTAAGCCTGCTTTCTATCACATCCATTTCCCCACCAAGAAACAGTGCATTCTACAGTCATATCTGTGTAATCAATGGAACATTTTAAAAACCATAAGACTTTCATGCTTAGACTTGAAGCATTTATTAAAGCACCTTCTGCAGCTGAAGAGGTTTCCATGAAACTAATTCAGTGATAAACACTAGTCTTTAAAATGTATAATAAAATGTACTTACAATGACAAAAACGGAGAGTCCCTCATTCTCCACCCAGTTGCCCATCTTGATGGCTGGTTGAATAAGAACAAACTGGCACTGATCATTCTGAGGTAGGCAAGCCAAGGATTTTTTTTTTTACTCCAGCAGAAGGAAATGAAAGCGACAGTCTTGCAACAACCAGGTTCCTGTTTTATTTTGCATGTAATCAGCTACCCATTCAACATGTTTAAAATTTTCACTCTTTTCTCCAGACGTCTTCTCATATATAAAAGCTGTCAAGTGAAAGGAAATGTAGAAAAGAATATGTTTGTTTGCTTCTCGTTTGGATCTTGCTAGAGAAGGAGAACTGCCCCGCTCTCCTCTTTCATCAGCAAGACCTCCTTTCAAAGCATATGCCCCCAACAAAGGACAGCAATACATGGGGCAGAAGAGCGCTTCAATCCCGTGTGGAGGAAATAAACCAGACTTTCCCTGCTCTAGGAAAACACAGAAAATGGAGGGGAAGAGTTGGGGTGACTGCAGTATAAGAATCGGCCACAAGTTGTGAAGGCTGCATCTATGCCATGAAGAGAAAGCCACAAAGATTCCTCTAATGCTACAGCTAAATTCCAGGAAGGAGAAACCCTATCCAAATTTGGCTTTCTTTTCTATTCCACTTGGTAACTGATGCTACCCATTATAGTAGGGTGACCACATTTGGGAAACTAAAAAAGAGGTCACCCGGTGGGGGTGGGAAAGCAGCTTTCAGGGGCCTCTGGGATGCATGTCATTCACCTCCACCACCTTAAAGGCCCCAAATGGGGTGGAGGAGGGGAAAGTGTGTCATTCCCACCCTCCACTGCTCCAATCAGGGCCTTTTCTATAATGTCTGGGAATGACACGCTTTCCCCTTTCAGGCCCTGATTGGAGCAGTGTGAGGGAAATGACCCACCTCCAGAAGGTGTGTCATTCCCTCCCACCATGCTAATGCAGCCTTCAAAGGGAAAGCGTGTCTTTCCAGGACATTATAGAAAATTACAGAAAATCCCCCCTGACACCCAGAAGAGAACAAAAACCAGGACAAATCTGGGGAAATCCTGACAGTTGGTCACCCTACATTATAGCCTCTCTGTAGAAAAGTTGTTACACAGAAGCAGTTTTGCAATGCCTATGCAGAGGCTATAACACTTGGGACCAGTTATCCGAAATGTACCTACACAAACCTTAAGATCTTCAGAGGCCCCTGCCAAATGAAACCCCATGGTGTGTAGCCATTGTGGAGAGGGCCTTTTCTGCAGTGGCACCAGGTCATGAAGAGTCTTTCCAGGGTGGTTCTCCTGGCATCATCTTTGTGGTCCTCTTATTTCAAATGTGTGTTTGAATTGTGTTATTAGTTTTTAATCATTTTTTTTTTAAATCTATTTATATTGTCTTTCAATTGTTGTATTTTTTTTCTTTGTGAACTACCCAAAGAACCTGTGTTATGGGGCAAGTATACAAATTTAGTAAATAAGTAATTATATAACACACACTTACAAATGGCCAGTCTGTAATACAGGGATAATTAATATACTGACCTATAGTATAGATTTATTGTAAATATTACTAAGATAATGTATGTGAGGCGCTTGGAATATTTGGGGAAAGCACTGTAAAAATAGTATTAATGAATATGAGATGATGTTTTGGTAGCTCTCCAGATGTCTTTGACCACCATTGTGCTGCATGGTTTATGTATTAATCACAATTCATTATTTATTGCTGTCTACTGGTCACCACAGATGTCAGAAACCTGTGTGGGTTCTGCAGTGGACTCAACAAGAGGAAATTTCCCAGAGGAAAAAAGGTGCTCTGCCATTTTTCAGGACAGCTTTACTTACTTCTGCCTGAACACTACAGTGTGCAAATTGGAGTCACTAGCATCTCTTTTGGGGGGAACAGATTCAAACATCACAAAGGACAGAAATGAAACCCAGGTGGCAGAAACTAAGTTGCCATCTAAAAATATCACCGTTGGTTGTGTAACTTGGCCTGTGTAGCTGCCCTGGCCCCACACATCATGCTTGACAGCCGTAAACCACCTAATTGGGCAATTCCCTTGGGCTCGGCTTCCCCACCTGATTGTTTTGAGGGTGAACGTGATAAAGTGTTATATGACTCATGAATAACTTGTTTCAGTCACAAATAGAATGCAGTTGGTGCTAAATAGGTCAAACCATGCACCCGCAGCAAGCATGGTTTTTCACAAAGGACTGCATTCTCATGTAGTGGTACTTCGCAACAAATGATGCCCCATGTGTATACCGAGGTAGTATGAGCACTAGGCTTTTCTACATGAGGCATTGATCATATGTTCATCATTCCCCACTTGCAGTTATTTATGGGTTCTGTAGACCTTCACTTCTATGTCTAACCAGCACTTTCAACAAGTTTTTCAGAGCAGGGAAAATGTGACATTTAATTGTGAAAATGAAATGAAGTGTGATTTCCTCTTGTGCGTTTGTACTATTTTACTACAGCACAGTGCCACCCAGAGGAAATATAGCAGAAAAGCAGGAAAGGAAACAGTCCTCAATTTTGTGGTGAAACCGAAAGTAGATACAGCCGATTAACAGCTGATTAACAACTTCTTATAGAAAATCTCAGGTTATCACCTTTGAAATTATCCTCAAGGTTCCCTGACTTAACCATTCAAATTCACTGGCCTTCAACACAGTCACATTTCTGGGTCACTCATATTCTTGTATCCACACCCAGCCCTCTAGCCAAGATCCTCCACATTCCCTGTATAGTCATGATATTTACAACTACTGAATTTTGCTCCTCTTGAACCTCAGTACAAAAGTATAATTTTAAAAACAAATAAACAAACTCTATGTGGCTCAGACCTTAAGACAAGTGAGTAGAAGGAAGTTCACAGAATAAATGTTTCCTGTCCCCTCCTCCCCAATGCAGCTACCAGGGCAACCCCTCCCCCAAAAGCCTCTCTGGAGGCCAATTTTGGGCAACTCTGCTGTCATCCAGCAGCCCTTTAATGGCCACAGTGATCAGGGGGTCCTTCCTGACCCTCCTAAGAGGCTTTGGGGCCCCAAAATGGTGCAGGCAGGAGGGGGAATTGTGACACTAGTCATTATTAATAATTACATCAAGAAGTGACAAACAGGTGTCCAGGGCTCTCACAAAATTATATCGCACAATAGCAAGGGATGGCATCTGGGAGGAATAGTTCCTTCTCTGATAAGTAGGCTGGCCATATGAAAAGGAGGGCAGGGCTCATGTAACTTTAACAGTTGTAGAGAAAAGGGGATTTCAGCCAGTGTCATTTGTATACAATTAGTTCCTGGTGAAATTCCCTCTTCATCACAACTGTTAAAGTTGCAGGGGCCTTGCCTTCTTTTGTATATGGTCACTCTAGTATAGTGCCTGCACCTTTAACTGTTGTGATGAAGAGGGAATATCACCAGGAACTAATTGCATACTAATGACTAGGGGTGTGCATTGACCCCCCGGATCAGATTGGGACCCGGATCGGGACCTCCAATTTTGTCCCGGATCGGATCGGACAAAATCGGAGGCCCCCCAGACTGGATCAGGTCTGATCCCAATCCCAAAATCGGACATCCAATTTTTGGATCAGCCACCATTCCCCCCCCCCCTAGACTTGCATTGGGGGAAATAAAGCTTTCCCCCAATGCAAGTCTATGAGGAAAAAATGGCGGCGGGTGGGTGAGGGGGGCCCTAACTCCTCCCCACCAGGGCCGTCGCTGTGGACGGCCCCGGCAGGTAAGCCCCCTACCCCACACTCCTTACCCCCCGGGGCTGTCAGCCCCCTCCCCCTCCCCCTCCCCCTGCCCCTGCTTACCTTCCATAGCCATCCGCTCCCGTCCGCCACTGGCCGCTACTGCGAGCAGGCTTCACGGCTTGCCCCTAGGTAGCACGCCAGGTGATCATCACCTGATCATCATCAGGTGATGATCACCTGGCGCGCTACCTAGGGGCAGGACACGAAGCCTGCTCGCAGTAGCAGCCAGCGGCGGATGGGAGCGGACAGCCATGGAAGGTAAGCACGCCGCGGCCCCCCTGCCCCCCTCCCCCTGCCCCCCTCCCCCTGCCCCCTGCTTACCTTCCGAGTCCGTCCTCTCCCGTCCGCTGCTGGCCGCTACTGCGAGCAGGCTTCATTGCCTGCTCCTGAGTAGCGCGCCAGGTGATGTCATCACCTGGCACGCTATCTAGGAGCAGGCCGCAAAGCCTGCTCGCAGTAGCGGCCAGCGGCACACAGGAGCAGACGGCCACGTAAGGTAAGTGGGCCGTGGGCCGCGGGCCGCGGGCCGGGGCTGCCCTCCCCCCTGCTTACCTTCCGGGGACGTTCGCTCCTGTCCGCTGCCCCCTGCCCCCATTGTCTGCTTCCATCACCAGGGAAGGCCCCCCCCCAGTCTGCTTTCATCGGCGGGCGCCCGCTGGCGCCCGCCAATGGAAGCAGTGGCGGGTGCCAGCAGGCGCCTGCTGATCCTCCGATCCATCCGATCTGGATCGGGACCTTTCCGGATCAGATCGGATTGGATCGAACGATCCAGCGGTGAGATTGGAAATCAGATAATTGTATCCGATTTCCCCTGGATCGGATTCGGATTGTGGATCGGACCCAATCCAGTGCACATCCCTGCAAATGACACTGGCTGAAATTCCCTTTTCTCTACAACTGTTAAAGTTACATGAGCCCTGTCCTCCTTTTCATATGGTCAGCCTACTGATAGGTGAATCATATTGCGATTCAAATTCTGGGGAAATGGTGATGTCCTAAAAAGAGAAATTCAGCCATGAGAGAAGAAGTAGAAGAAAGTTGTGTGCAACAAACAGGAAATACACATTTAGTCTGCAACATTTTGATCACAAGAAAAGGCCCTCAGAGAGGATATTGCTGGGTTTTTGTTTGCTGAGAATTCCCCCTTTCCTCACTCCCTGTAGTTCCCTAAACAAGAAATTTCCTGTGTTCAGATTGACATTTTCATATTTCCTACAACTTTTCTTTCCTGCTCTATACTTGTATATACTGAGGTCAACCCTTGCCACCACACTCTCTTGGGTTTAAACCATATTAGATTAAAATTGAAAATTAATAAGCATAGGGGAATGAGTGTAAAATGTTTGCATTCAGTTGAACAAACATTGAATAGAACATCATCTTAGTGACCAAACTATGGTCACTAAGACAATAAGAAAATAACTGCATAATCCTATATGTATCTAGTCAGAAATAACTCCTACTGGATTCAAAGGGGCTCATTCCTAAGTAAGTGGCTAAAGGACTACAGCCTGAGTGTAATGTTATATAGATCAACAGCAGATAAAAGGCATTATAAAGTATATTACTATTTTTTAAATATATCTGAGAGTCTGTAGCTTATTAGCTGTGCTTTGTGGACTATTATGATGTCTGCAGCAAATGTGGCTTTGACCCCAGTGATATAGGGCTGGATACAAATGTTTTAATAAAACAAATAAATAAATTGACAATAGGGTACTAGAGTTGGCTTTCAGACACGAACTTCATTGGATGGTCTTAAGCAAACCCACTACTTCTCAGATCCATTTTCCTATCTGTATGAGGGAATAAAGGGGTTTATGCTCTACCTGCGCATACTGTTTGAGAATATGAGCAACATACCAAATTCTTTAAAAAGCATATTAATAACATGATATCCAGAAACTTGCTGGAATTTAAAATCAGGCAGGTTGGATGTATATCCTCTGATGTCTTGTTGTCTTACCACTCTCTAATACCAGCTGTTATTAATCCAACCTTTTTTCTTTCATTTATTCCCTTTTCATTTGCTTTTAGAATTTCCAGCATATTTTGCCAGCTCAATAGACACACTAAACACAAGACAAAAATGCACCATTCAGTGAGAGCCTTACTAGGAAGCAAAGTAGGCCAAAACAAGGAATTTCATGAACTGATTTATAAGATATCAATAGACTAAAGAAGGAAGCAAAGAAATAGCACCAACATATTGAGGCAAGTGATGGCCATGCATCATGTGGTTCAACGCTAACCATGAAGAAAGAGCGCCCTTTTGTGGACAGCAAAGGGGTTTTTTTCGGTACACATTTTTAAAATCTAGCTTTGGCAATTACTTTACATGCCAAAGACACAAAAAAATATTAGAATACTTGGAAAATCAGAGGTGAGTCTATCAGCCAGATACTTGGAAGGTTCACAAGGATCTGTGTGTTGGAACTGTGCACATCTGAAGACAATTGTGTCTGGCATTTTAAAATACATGGGAAGGAAAGGATAATATCTGAAACACACTTGAGAAGTCAAGTTTGAAATAAAAACTGACCAGCTTAAGAAACAGTACAATATTCTGGATGCACCCCAGGAGCAGCTTTTTGACCTCTAAGACTGGAATATGTGAAGGAAAGCATAATATGGACTAATTAAGTATCTTGAAGAGAAAAAAACCACAGTATGTTGTTTATTTCCAGGCTCAGAGTGAAAATTTGAGAGTGCTGGCCCCACAATTGCTTTGTGGTAGTATAACAAAGTGATCTGACAAGTTTGGCGGCTGGGCGTAGGAGCTGTCCATCAAGGAGAATTAGGGAAAGTACTATAGATGGTGGATTGAAGTCCAAGCCTGTCTTTAGCCCTATTCAGGCATCCTAAAACTTAGTGAACTCCCCGCAATGCCCCTGCTCAATATATTCAGATTTATAAAGATTAATGGTGCTCCCAGCACAGCCAGGTGAATAATGGGGCATGGTGGGAGTAATACCAGCTGAGCAGACTTTGGATGTAATCAGTTATGTATTAATATTGGAGAGCTTCCTAAGGCATAAGGAGTTAGCATGAGTTACAGGTAACAACCACCAAATAGTAACAAACTCTTTTCTGTTAAACTTTAGTTGGACTTCGCTTTGACTATTGTTTGTTCAGCTAAAGGTAATATTTACTTGGGGATATTATCTGCTAAGAGAGATTATTTCAACAGGTCCTGCAGAAGCAAGTATTGTAAAGAAACTAAAGTTTTTCTTAGGTTGTGCCATTATATAGGGTGACCAGATAAAATCCAGGTCAGGGCTCATGTAACTTTAATAGTTGTAGAGAAAAGGGAATTTCAGCCAGTGTCATTGGTATGCAATTAGTTCCTGGTGAAATTCCCTCATCATCGCAACAGTTAAAGTTGCAGGGGCCCTGCTTTCTTTTGCATATGGTCACTCTAGTATAGTGCCTGCAACTTTAACTGTTGTAATGAAGAGGAAATTTCACCAGGAACTAATTGCATACCAATGACACTGGCTGAAATTCCCTTTTCTCTACAACTGTTCAAGTTTCAAGAGCCCTGACCTGGATTTTATCTGGTCAGCCTACATTATTACCTTTACATTCCTGCAAGTTCTTCTTCTTCAGTTAGTTGACCTACACTGTGGTCATATGGGATTTTGAAACTGCCAAGGAGTGTGTTTCTCAATGGTGATTAGCTGTTTAGTTCGATTTGTTTCTGTTAGCCTAGGAGAAAAAGGTGTTGTATGCATGGATTTAACACATAACTGTTGGAAGCTTGTTTTTGCAGTGAACTCTATAAATGCCTGTATCAAGAAGTCAGTCTTAAGATTAATCATCACTCTATATTGTAATGGCACTCATGAACAAAATCCTGAGTCTTTAACTTTTGTATTTTATAACTTGGAATTTGTTTGATCCTGTTTTGCAGGACTCTTCTTATGTTCTTATGTCTGAGACTTCTTCCAGCACTAAACTGAGGTGTCAATTTGGACAACACAAACAGAATCAAAGCTACACAACAGGGAGAACACACAGCCCATTGGCTGAGCACATCTTGACTTAAGAGTCACTTCACATACAACAGCTTTCCTACATAAAGATAATCCCAGTGTAAGAGAACTCCCACATGAAGCAGATTTAATTGAAATTGAAGGTGTTTTCATGCATGATCTTGCTTACATTGGTTTATAATATAAAAGGTAAAGTCTATGATAGCCAGAAAGCTCATTTGCATTAGCAATCTCTTCTCTTCCATCTGAACAATGATAGGATATTACCGATCTACATCAAGCAGGATACAATAGGGTGACCAGATAAAATCCAGGTCAGGGCTCATGTAACTTTAACAGTTGTAGAGAAAAGGGAATTTCAGCCAGTGTCATTTGTATGCAATTAGTTTCTGGTGAAATTCCCTCTTCATCACAACAGTTAAAGTTGCAGGGGCCCTGCCTTCTTTTGTATATGGTCACTCTAGTATAATGCCTGCAGCTTTAACTGTTGTGATGAAGAGGGAATTTCACCAGGAACTAATTGCATACAAATGACACTGGCTGAAATTCCCTTTTCTCTACAACTGTTCAAGTTACATGAGCCCTGACCTGGATTTTATCTGGTCACCCTATCACTACTGTTATAAACCTTTTTAAAGCAGTAGTGTAGATCCTGCCCTAAATAGCAGCAACTGCCCCCGCCCCCCATGAGAAGTTGATTTAAGACCTGTCTGGGGAAACACTGATAATGTTGTCAGATGCAGCCTTTATAACCTTTATGACCAAAATATAGCAACATCTAATTGAATGTGCTAAAATCATCATGTAGGTGTAACATAGGCACTCAGACCTTTTAAGCATGAATTTCACCAGCAATTACACAGGGCTAATTTTCTGAGAAATTTACTGAGAATTTTGTGGGGGGTTTTGGGCTACCTGCAAAACGTTGGAGAATTCAGCCCCTCATGGAAAAATCCCTCTAACCTCCTCCCACCCATCTCTATCTGTGAGTGGTCAATTTCAGGTGCAACTGTAGATCCAGTTTTAAACTATTATTTAATATTATTTTATTTTTCTTTATAGCATTTATACCCAGCCCCTTTAGCCAAAAAGGCCCCCAAGATAAGTAGCATGCCAGTCCCTATCCTCAGACCTACAATATTATTTTAATATTACTAAAGGAAGCAAAGGGCTTGGCCCCTACTTCTTCCAGGCCTCCTCTCTTAGCCCATGGCTACCTTCACTTACCAGCATGCATGAAAAATGCAGTTTCATTAACAATTTAACTGAGCTGAAATCTCTGAGAAATGCTCTTGAAATTTTGGTTTTTCACTAACTCCTTCCCGATTTGTTGGAAAATGCTGCCTCCTTGGAGAATACCCATAAAAATGTTCTCTCGATTTTGATACCTGCAAATAGAGTACAAAATCATGTGAGGCCATTTTGCTCAGCCCTCAGTTTTTATTTCAGCTAGGGTGACCTTATGAAAAGGAAGACAGGGCTGCTGTATCTTTAAGTTACATAGAAAAGGGAATTTAAGCGGTGTCATTTGTATGCATGCAGAACCTGGTGAAATTATTTATCACAACAGTTAAAGCTGCAGGAGTCCTGTCCTCTTTTGTATCTGGGCAATAGGGCAAGGTTCCTGGAATTTTAACAGTTGTGATGTAGAGGGGATTTCAACAGGTTCTGCATGCATACAAATGACACCTGCTGAAATTCCCTTTTCTATGCAACTGTTAAAAGATAGAGGAGCCCTGCCCTCCTTTTCATATGTCACCCGAATTCAGGCACAATCTTTGCAGTAAAAACTGAGGTCTAGGATGAATATGATTTGAACCAATCCCATTCCCACCTATCTAATCTGTTATACCCTCCACCTTCTGTTTTTCAACTGTCAATGGACATTTCAGTTTTTGTCCCCTCATCCCCAACTGTTATTCCATGCTCCCCCTTCAACTCCATCTCTCACTTACTTTAGCATATTCCAAGCAATCTCCTCTCCTCCAAACAGGGCAGGGGCAAGACATTTTGCTGCCTGAGGCAAAATACAAGATGGTGCTCCCTCACCCCGATCCATGTACAAAAGCTGACTGGACTGGTGGCTGAATCTTACCACAAGATTGGTAATGGGCGAACATCCTTCACCACATTTGAGGGCAGCAGGTTAGCACAGGGGGCACATGACAGCTGGGTAGTGGAACCTGGTCTCACAGGGATGCAGTGCTGGCACTTTATGATTAGCAGGGATACTGATGTCATCTGTCACCACCCTCAGAAATCCCTGTTCCCTCTGAGCTTAGCTGCCATCCTCAGAGTAGCTGGGTGGAAAGCAATTTTCTCAGCAACAATATATAGCTGTGAGCTCTCCCTGTTGTAATGCACAGTATTGTGGGGTAACCTGGTCTTGAATGGGCAATTAAGACCCAGTAGCTATATAAAAAGTCCTGCTGCGGGTAGAGATGAAAACTGCTATAATTGGTTTGTTGACATGGATCAACACAGCTGCCTGCATTTTTGGCCTCTCCTTGGGGGTGTGGCTATGATAGTCATGATGAGAATCTGCCCTTCAAAATTTACCCCTATACTACTTTAGAGAAGACTGTGTGGCACTTACAGCTGTCCCTCCAACACAGGGTGACCAGATAAAATCCAGGTCAGGGCTCATGTAACTTTAACAGTTGTAGAGAAAAGGGAATTTCAGGCAGTGTCATTTGTATGCATTTGGTGAAATTCCCTCTTCATCACAACAGTTAAAGGTACAGGCACTAAACTAGAGTGACCATATACAAAAGAAGGCAGGGCCCCTGCAACTTTAACTGTTGTGATGAAGAGGGAATTTCACCAGAAACTAATTACATACAAATGACACTGGCTGAAATTCCCTTTTCTCTACAGCTGTTCAAGTTACATGAGTCCTGACCTGGATTTTATCTGGTCAGCCTACTCCAACACCATTCTGCCAATCTCCACCCACCAGCATCTGCTACTGATTTGGCCACTTGCCTAATGGTGGAGCAAACCCCAAACATGGTTCATAACACATATACGTACAAAGAGACCAATGTCTCCAGAGACCAATGATTTTATTCTGGGAGCAAATCAGTTTACCAGATATAAAACAATAATATCTTTTCATTTAGAATAATATTATTAGGGGAAAATGTTGGCTGTACATGCACAGATAACAGTATTACATTTGATATAAAAAGATAAAATGGCATATAGATTTGTCATGCTAACATACACGGATGCTTGCCTGCTGGTCCTACCTACAACATAGTTGTACCGTTCAAAAACATTAAGAGGATGCTGGTCGCGCCAGTCTGTAAACTGGGTTGAAGACAGCACTATTTATGTGCTGGTTCTACCCTGAACCAGCTGAGAACAGCATGAATTTTAGCTGCCTTGGCGTAAATGACTGTCAAAACTGTGGTAGTGAAAGCCGATCATTATCATTAAGTGATTTCTATATAATTGTTTCAGTATATTAAGATGATTTAAAATTCTTACTTCATTTACCTTCACAGTAACCCTGCAAGGAAGTTGGGACTGGGACACTCTAGTTTAGGGTGACCAGATTTAAAAAATCAAAATCCCAGTCCACCCCCGCCCCCCCCAAACAACCCCCCCACCAAGCCATCTCCCCCCCCAAAAACGAGCCTGGACCTACCGCCGGGGTCCTCCGTCGCCGCCCGCGCAGAAGAGGCGGGAGAGGGCCGGATCTGGAAGTGATGTAGCTGGCCCTCTCCCGCCTCTTCCGCACGGCCTCTGGCCTCCTGGGGCTCAATCGCGATGGCGATGACCCCTGAGGAGCCCGGACACCCGCGCCCGCCTCTTCCGTGCGGGCGTCCGGCTGCGCGGAAGAGGCGGGCGCGGGTGTCCGGGCTCCTCAGGGGTCATCGCCATCGCGATTGAGCCCCAAGGAGGCCAGAGGCCGCGCGGAAGAGGCGGGAGAGGGCCGGTTACGTCACTTCCGGATCCAGCCCTCTCCCGCCTCTTCCGCGCGGCCTCTGGCCTTACGAGCCCGGCAGCGGCGGTGAAGGTGGCGGTGGAGCCCGGGAAGCGGACGCCCCAGCAGGTAAGTGCCCGCCTTCGTGCTTACCTGCAGGGGCGTCCGCTTCCCGGGCTCCTCCACCGCCACCGCCACCACCACCGGGTCTCGCTGCCACCGCCGCGTGACCCCCCGCCACCCCGGTTTTCCCCCGCCTCCCCCGGTTGGCCCGGTTGGCCCCTGGATTCCCGGTTAGGACCGGGAAATCCCGAGCCACCTGGTCAGCCTACTCTAGTTCAAATCCCTGCCCAGCTGTAAAATTCACTAGGTGGCCTTGAGTAAATTTCTCTGATATATCTCGCAGAGTGAATGGAGGCTAAGGCTGCAACCCCTATGCACACTTTCCTGGGAGTAAGCCCCACTGAACACAATAGGACTTGCTTTTGAGTAAACATGTACAGGATTGCTTTGTAAATCATCACTGAACAACTTGGAGGAATATGGAAATACAGAAGGTAGTAAACTGCTAAAGATTATGACTTGTTCAAAGCCCACCTTTCGCAGCTAACTGGACTTTGTACCAGGTTCTCCCATGCTGCTGAAACCCAGCTTCCAAATCCACTGTGCCAGCCTGGCCCCTGTTTTTAGGATCTAACTTAATTAAAAATAACAATTCTAGCAAATGATCTATCCATTTCTCTTCTTTCATTTTAAGGAGTAGCAGAAGGTTTATTTTGATGGAAATATTTATCTAAAATAGCGGGTATTGATCCTAAGACATTGCTAACACTTACTTTCAATGACTTACAACTTGCTTAACTACTGCTAATATGGTATTTCTATTTCACCTCTCTGCCAGAACTTTCTTAGCACTGTACAAAGCAGACACACAATGAATCAAGGCAATCAAATACGACAACAAAAAAGCAAACCTAAAAACTGTTTTTAGGCTACCTTTTGGAAAGAGATAACAGCTATAGCACTTTGAAGGATGATTTGGCAGGGTTGTACTAAATGTCTGAATTAAGAAACGATGTACTTTTTCACATTCCGCTCTGGATTCAGAAGCCCCCAGTCTCAATCTAGACAATTGGGATGAGATTGTATCAAATGTAACACGGAGGAACTTGGCAATGGGGAAAAAAAGAGTCCGGTCTTTACAATGCTTTAATGCACAGCCTAACCCATGATGCTCTGCCTCTTTTCCTATTTCATTGATCTATTGATTCCTATTTCCAGTTACGTATGCTCCTGGCATGAAATATAGCTCCTTGGTGTGTCCACTTTGTCATCACATTGTCTTTTGTTTCATGACTTGGTGAGGCTCCCTGGGAAAAGATTTATGAACCTCCACTCTAAAGTCAATGCCCTGGGAAGCGTACTGTCCAGAAGGGATGGCACCTGTAATAATCACCCACCATTCCAATTATCTTTACATTGTCTGAATGTAATATTGCAATAGCTTGCTTGGGCAACATGCCTCCTATCATGATAAGCAGAAGGGTAACTGGAGGTCCTACGTTCATGCAAAATTACTGGGTTACATAAATCTACAACCATCTGTTCAGACATATTGCTAGGCATATACCGAACTAAGCATTCCTCCTTCAACAGTAAAGGTCTTGAAGGGAGTGACCACTGGCTTTATGTAGTACTTCCTTGACATCAGACACCTGCTCTAGGCATTGGAAGAAACACTTTGGTGGGCATTTCCATTCTGGGATTCATTTGCCTTGTAACTGGCCTGTGCATCATTTTCCATATCCTCTGGTGATTTCAAGTCTGCTTTTTCCACAGAGGTGTTAGAGGCAAGAGGTTTGCAGACATAGCAAAATAACTTGAAACACAGCACCAGTCCTTCTGAAATGTTGGATGAAAAAAGCTTTTTGCACGGGTGGCAAAACTGGTAGAACACAAGCATAAAAAGGACAGCTATGCAATAGCCAATCAGCAGCTGCAAGAACAGCATCGGGGCACATACATACGAGTAGACGTCCGTCTTGTAGAGATACCACATCAGCAAAAGAAAAACATTCTCCAGGAACCTCAGGATGTAATACCAAGCCAATCTGCACCAGTTTTGGGATTTGTCAATTAAATCCGAATCGTTAAGCTTGAGCTGCACGGCTGACCAGCAAAACATATTGATACCTGCATAAAGGAAAGTGAGAAGGCATAAGACAATGGTGGTGCCCACTTTGCTCAAAGCCTTCTCGATATTTTCTGGCAAAGTGCACTTGCTTTGCCAGAAGAGAATCCATGGGTGGAAGAAAAAAGCAAAGAAATTAACAAGCACCACAGGCAGGGTCCAGATCTGGAGGACTGAACTGAAGAGGACAAGGACAATCACCCTGGTAGCAATCTCAAAGCTTCTCCAGAGGAAGATGCAGAGGTAGGCGGCAGGTTTCACACTGACATCATAATCGTCATACTTGATCTTAATGGCCAGGATGTTGCAGCGCAGCGCTCCGTAGACAATCGACAGGAGAGAAAGCACCATGAAGATACCTGAGAAAAGAAAACGCCATCAGCGCTGTCCAAAAGTGGCACTGTCCAGAGAGCATCAAATGGCAAGAGCATGCTTTAGTGGGAAAGGACTCAAGAGGCACCAGACTGAGGCAGCTTTTGCTGTCTGTTAAATGCTATCACAGAACACATTCCCCCAAGCCCAATGGCCTAAATCTTTTTACTTGGAAATGCAGGCAAATGGGTTTGGGGACTCAAATGCATGCATGCTTTTTACCTTGAACTGAAAGCTTTCCTGAACCATTATGTTCACAATGGAAGGACAGCGACTTCGGCTACCCTAGCACATCCCAGCACTTTAGGACTCAGGAGAAGCCCCATCATCATCATCAAGGAGAAACCTTGATGGAAGGAACCCTAAAGCTATTCCCAGCCCAGCAGCCAACTGAATTCATTGTACAAGAGTGCAAAGATTTAGTCAATACATTTTAAGTGCACAAAGTTTTGACTCTGGGGTAGGGAATTGGGGGCCCAAGGGCCAGATGCAGCCTGAGGAGGTCCTCCTTGGTTCCCCCCCCCCCATGATAGGATTTTTAAAACCTTATGTTGGAGCTAATGGGAGGCTTTTTTCTAGCCGGCTTTTTTCTAGCCTAATTGCAGTGCAGAAGTTGCACTTGATGAGGGAATTTATTTATTTATTTATTGCATTTCTATACTGCCCAATAGCCGAAGTTCTCTGGGCGGTTTACAAAAATTAAAACCATAAAAATAATTCAAAATATAAATCAACATTATAAAAACATATTTAAAATACAGTATAAAAGCACAAACAGAATAAAAACCGAGCAGCCATGCAGAAATTGATAAGGATTTAAAATACAAATATAAACAGCAAGGTTAAAAATCAAACTGAAGAACTGTGAAAACACTGTGAAAAGAAAAAGGTCTTCACCTGGCATCTAAAGGAGTATAATGTAGATACCAGGTGAACCTCTCTGGGGAGCTCATTCCACAGCCAGGGTGCCACAGCAGAGAAGGCCCTCCTCCTAGTAGCCACTTGTCTCACTTCCTTTGGCAGGGGCTCATGGAGATGGACCCCTGAGGATGATCTTAGGGTAGGGTGACCAAATAAAATCCAGGTCAGGACTCATGTAACTTTAACAGTTGTAGAGAAAAGGGAATTTCAGCCAGTGTCATTTGTATGCAATTAGTTTCTGGTGAAATTCCCTCTTCATCATGACCGTTAAAGTTGCAGGGGCCCTGCCTTCTTTTGTATATGGTTACTCTAGTATAGTGCCTGCACCTTTAACTATTGTGATGAAGAGGGAATATCACCAGGAACTAATTGCATACAAATGACACTGGCTGAAATTCCCTTTTCTCTACAACTGTTAAAGTTACATGAGCCCTGACCTGGATTTTATCTGGTCACCCTATCTTAGGGTCTGGGCAGGTACATATGGGAGGAGGCGTTCCTTCAGATAATCAGGCCCCATGCCGTTTAGGGCTTTGAATGTTAATACCAGCACTTTGAATCGGGCACGGATCTGGACCAGCAGCCAGTGAAGCTGGAAAAGGACTGGCGAAATGTGGTCTCATTGGCCAGTCCCCGTTAACAGTCTGGCTGCATTGTTTTGTGCCAGTTGAAGTTTCCGGACCATTTTCAAAGGCAGCCCCATGTATAACACATTGCAGTAATCCAGATGAGAGGTTATCAGAGCATGGATAATTGTAGCTAGGCTATCTCTGTCCAGATAAAGGTAGGGTGACCAGATAAAACCCAGGTCAGGGCTCATGTAACTTTAACAGTTGTAGAGAAAAGGGAATTTCAGCCAGTGTCATTTGTATGCAATTAGTTCCTGGTGATATTCCCTCTTCATCACAACCATTAAAGTTGCAGGCACTATACTAGAGTGACCATATACAAAAGAAGGCAGGGCCCCTGCAACTTTAACGGTTGTGATGAAGAGGGAATTTCACCAGGAACAAATGGAATACAATTGACACTGGCTGAAATTCCCTTTTCTCTACAACTGTTAAAGTTACATGAGCCCTGACCTGGATTTTATCTGGTTACCCTAGATAAAGGCGCAGTTGGTATATCAGCCTAAGCTGATAAAAGGTGCTCCTTGCCACTGAGTTCACCTGTCCCTCTCCTCCCTGCACTGTAGCCCTATGCAGGCCCATGTATAGGGCTAAAAGGTAGATGGGCGTTCACAGAAGCCCCTCCTCTAGCATCCTCACATGCCCAGTACCATTACATGCTGAGCAGGAAGGCCTGAAGAGAGTATGCAAGCATGATTTCAGAATTCCCACAGCTGGAAACCCTGACAAGGCAGGCTTTTCAATCATGAGAACCTGTTTGTTCAGCCGAACAGGTTTACAAAGCCCTCTTCAGACCTTTTGTGCTCAGTACGCAAAGGTCTAATTGGTTACTAGCTAGATGTGAACATTGGGCTTACGTGTGCTCACACGCCCCTCCACATTTTAGGCTTCCACACAAGCAGGCAAATGTCTGCATAAGGCCTGTGAATAGGGTGACCAGATAAAATCCAGGTCAGGGCTCATGTAACTTTAACAGTTGTAGAGAAAAGGGAATTTCAGCCAGTGTCATTTGTATGCAATTAGTTCCTGGTGAAATTCCCTCTTCATCGCAACAGTTAAAGTTGCAGGGGCCCTGCCTTCTTTTGTATATGGTCACTCTAGTATAGTGCCTGCAACTTTAACTGTTGTGATGAAGGGGGAATTTCACCAGGAACTAATTGCATACAAATGACCCTGGCTGAAATCCCCTTTTCTCTACAACTGTTAAAGTTACATGAGCCCTGACCTGGATTTTATCTGGTCAGCCTACTTGTGAATCTCCCCCAAATCATCACCTGCATCCAATGGGAGGGATTTTTCAAGTGTAATTGCTGTGGCGGGGAAATGTGTGTGAAAAAGAGAGGCAGAGAGAGAGAGAGAGAGAGAGAGACAGACAGACAGACAGACAGACAGACAGACAGACAGACAGAATGGGGAAGTTTGTGGATGGATGCGTGTGAATGAAGATGGAGGCGGTTTTGGCCCCAACCACCCATATTTGTCCTCAGCCCTGCTGACATGAAGCTCCAGAAAAATAACCTGTAAGGAGCTATGGTCCTTGAGGTGAAAAGGGTTCCCCAGCATTTTGTGATTACAGGCATTGAGCCAGGACTTTTTGGGATGCTTCCCACCTTGTATTTACCAAACAGAAGATAACTGCTGTAAGTCACTTCCATAACTCCAGGCAATTTTTTATTTTTTATTTCTGAAAGTAATAACACACCAGCTGACTTCCTGGGACTCAAGCTACAACTAACAGTTGCATGATACTTTCCCTAGTATGCTGCTTTTTTATGCATAACAGCACCATATGCTGCAATGGAGCATGGGAAGAGCATGGCGGGAGGGGCTGCTTCACCCTTTTCCTCCCAACCATTTGAAGAAGGGTCAATCAACACTTTCTCACCCCCCTCCTCACACTTTTGACAGCAGGCTGCTTTGCATTAAAAAGGCAAACCACTGGGGGAAAGAATCACACAACTGGCCATCACAGTGTAGTCTAAGCCTCACAGGCCTGCAAAAACAGCCACCCTTTGGAACGGGCTTTGCAAGTTCACTGGACATCTGCAAGATGGCTGTGTGCACCGACCTATTCTGGCAAGACATTTGCAGGCCTGGAAGTCAGCTACTGAAAGTATAACACAAGAGGGATCCTTTGGTCCTGCCATTTTACATTCTACAAATTTTGTTTCCTTTATTTGCATTAGCCAATCGTGCCCTTCTACTATAACCAGTACAAATGAATGAAATGCAGAATTTGATTTTACTTGTGCCAAAGAATAAATGTGATCATCTCAAATTACTCAACTGGGAGGATTGATTCTGAAATCAGTGTGGTTGCAAATTCAATCTTCAATTAGTTCTGTCAGTAAATGCAGTCAAGAGGTCCTTGTAGAGGTCCTATGGAAATTTTTTGCAAGCACTATGGAAATCCCAGTGCATTCACAGATTATTTTCATTGATAGAGGAGAAAATGGGAAGCCCCTGCATGTACAGCAGCTTCCCCCAACCTGCCATGCTCCATTTGTATTTTAATGCAACATATTTTAAACTAATATTGGACTTGTTCCAACCCATTTCTTTCACTGATATCTTGCCAGAGATGGTCTGCTGTGTAACTTTCCCATAGCTCTTTCAGGTGAAGATTATTTTAAAAGATGGCTTCCATTATTATTTATTTATTTACTACATAAATAAATACGGCATGCCTTCCTGTTTTAGAGTCTTGTTACTGACTATATTGCTGCGTTGTTTTATTCTTTTATCTTGTTTAAATCGTTTTTAACTTTGTACGCCTCCTAGGGCATTTATAGGTGAGATATAAATTGAATTTAAAAAATAAAATAGTACTGAAATTATACATCAAAAGAGATAAAGAGATGGATGGAATCAAGGGAACAATTTGGTTGGCCAGTTAACAGGGCTTGAGCTATGAGTGGTAGTGACTGCTCCAAGACTTTGACACAGCTCCACCACGTTGCACATAGGTTAACTACCCGAATGGGCAAATATTTTGACCACGTCTGAATATGGAAATTGTACAGTGAGAAATAAACCATCCAACAGAGCTCAATTAAACTTGAAACTATACTTATTGTCATAACTATACCATCATAGTAATGCATTATAATAATGAAGAGGTGCAGAATCTCTTTCAGACCGAGGGCCAAATTCCATTTGGGAGAAGTTGTAGGGTGACCGGATCGCCCTGGATTTCCTGGTCCTAACCGGGAAAACTGGGGCAATCTGGGCCGACAGGGGGGCGGCGGGGGCAAACCGGGGAAAGGATCAGCTCTCCTCTCGCCCTGCTCCCGGCCTCGGCAAGAAAGAAGTGTTCAGCGTTAGGGAGCGTCAACAAATTCCTTGTCTGGTGGCTAACTGCTTTAGCCACCAGACAACGAATTTGTTGACGCTCCCTAACGCTGAGCACTTCTTTCCTGCCGAGGCCGGGGAGCAGCCAGGGCATTTTAAAGCAGGCTCTTCCTCCTTCTTTGCCTGCTGCTGCTGTTCCTGTTCCTCAGGTACATCCAGGGAGCCCAGGAGCAGGGAAGAAGGGTGAGGGGGCTGCAGGGGCTCACGCAGCAGTGGAGGAGATCGGCGGTGGCAGCGGAGGACCCGGTAGGTCCAGGCTGAGTTTTTTTGGGGGGGGGTGGCTTGGGGGGAGGTTGTTTAGGGTGGGGGTGGGTGGGGGGTGTCTGCTTGTTAGCTGCATGGCGGGCGGCCTTTTTAATTTTTTTATTTTATGTTCTGGGGGCTGCTTTGGTGGGGTGGCCATTTTGGACCGGGATTTTGCTTTCCAAAATCTGGTCACCCTATCTTAGAGGCCATATTCCATTGGCAGGTGGGGCTGAAGGTAAAAAGGCCAACTCCACGTATAATGTATTGCAGTAATCTGTTACCATACAGCCAGGCTATCGGTCTAGGAATAAACACAGCTGGTGAGCCAGTCCAAACTGGTGAGAGGCACCTCTTTTTCATGCTGGGGATGGGGGAAAGGCATGTGGTAACCTGGTGGAAATGTTGCCCCTCTGCCGATCACCAACCTGTGGGATTGGGTGGATGAACTTGTAAGGCTCCCTCTGTCTCGACCCCTCCCACAGTCCAGACAAGGAGAGGATGGGTTTTTACAATCCTGATTCATCCTCCTCTCAACTATCTGCCCCATCAGTCAGTGGGAGAGAGAGCTTAGCTCCCAGCCTCCCTCCCTCTCACTGTGTGACTCAGGAAGTCACATGGATGCATCCCAGCCTCGATGCATCTTGCAAGGCATCCGGGTCCTGTCCCAAGGTTGCTGAGGACCCTCTCGCCTTGACCAAAGAGCTGCAGTTGGTCACAATGAATGATAGGTGATTTGGCACCAATGCCAGCCTGAACTGGTGGTCTAGCTGGCCAGTGGGCAGCAGGAAGCAACATCACACCGCTTGCCATGGCTATCTTAACAAAGATGGGATGAAAAGCTCCCACCATCATGGCCTGCAGTTTGTAGCTTGCCCAGCCCTGCAGAACGTAGAGCTCTGATACCCTTAATACCTGTCCAGTAGAGAATCTTGGCAGGTGCTGCGTTTTCCATTCGTGCAGCACTGTTACATGATATGCTACATGGACTAAAATTCACAACTATTAAAGAGATAAAACCCCTCCCTGTCTTCTATCAAGCTGTTCAAAGGAATTCTGAATGTTGACATGTTAAACCATCTTCTTTTGATTCTGTGCCAGTTATGATTTCATTCTATCAGCTACAGCATGTGCCCCAATCCGCTAAATAGTGGTAATTAACTACATACCTGAAGAAACATAGCAGGAGATCCAGAGGACACATAATTCCCAAATCTACCTAATTTTACGATTCTAAGCCCAGAAAAAGCATAAACCCTGGGCCTTAAAAACAATAATTCATTGTTATATATAGAATTCTATGTGTATATGAAGCATTTCTATAATGATGACTTGTAAGAGTAGAGGAATGAAATACAGAGTATGATTATCTGATCAAAGAGAAAGATGGCGTGGGGGAGGCAGTATATGCATTAAATACAGAAGTAACCCACAAAAAATGAAAGGTTGCCAGATATCTGAGAATTTTCAGAACTGACCCAGAAATGTCTATAAAAAGTGGTTTTGTCCATAAACGTAAATATGCCAAATTCTTCTCAACTACTAATTCTTAACCTTAACTTTATTCTTAGGAGCCAAATATAAATACCCTATTTTAATAGGCACTGAGCACATTCAGCTCCACCCATTCATCTTTCACTGAAAATGTATTTATTACATTCATAGCCCACCTTTCTTCCATGACCGAAGTAGAGATGGTATACTTCGGGTTCCTAGGTAGTCTCCATCCAGGTACTGACCAGATCCAAAACCACTTAGCTTCAGCTAGCTTGTCATATAATTTGCCTTCAGACCATGACATGGCACCTAAGCACACATCCTCCACACCTCAACCCACTGTGTTCAGACTGCATGCTGATCTATTACATATTCTTTTATTTATTTATTTGATTCCTACCCTGCCTCTCTACCAAGAAAAATGGCATTCAAGGCGGCTTACAATCATAAATAAAACTTGATTAAAACGATAATAAAACAATGCATTAAAATACAACAAAAACACAGCAACAACCATTTTTATTTATTACATACAACTACTCAAATATAAATGACTCAGAAGGTAGCTGAAAAAGATAAGCCCAACGCTGCTGCAGTTTTTCATGCTAGGAAATGCTTAGAAGTGTGACTAGTCAGCAAAAATTAAACCAACAAATAACCTAGACATTTCATCTTGGTTTCTGAAAGGAAAGTGCTTCAACCAAGTTGGTTGCCTTGTAGAGAATTGGGTCCATTTTACAAATTACATGGCAGGTGAGAAGCATTTTGCAGTTTATTTGGAAGTGTCTAAAAGTGGATGCATGAGTGACACATGGTTCTGCTTTCTGAGGGCTCCATCACACCTACTTTCTTTCCTGGTTTGCCTCCATGATTTCCATCTCCGTTTCATTAGCGTGTCAAGGTAACAGTCCCTTTCACTGTGTTTGTGGTATCGCTACTGTACCAGTGAAATCTCCTTTTGCTTGTTTGCTCACCCATTTCACTCCGGCACACCCCGTCCCACCCTGCCGCACCCCTTCTCCTTCCCCCTTCAGTTCATTGGTTCTTGTCATTGATGGACATTGTGATTGACATGGGAGCCTTCCCTTCCCCTGCTCTGACTTTGTTGTCTAGCATTTTACAAATTTAACGCTTCATTGGCAGGGTGTCGTTTCTGTGGGCAATGAGACTGGGGTTGGAGCAGCAAAAGTCCATTCAACTGAGTTAGCACAAGCCTGTTCATTTGACATAGCATGCTGGAGGAGGACTGCCCCTGCCTCCTCTTTCATCAGCAAGATCTCCCTTCAAAGCACACGGCCTCAACATAGGACATAGCGTGAGAAAGGCAATACATGGGGGCAGAAGGGCACTTTAATCCTTCATGGAGGAAATAAACCATACTTCCACGCCCTAGGAAAACACAGAAAATGGAGGGGAAGAGGTGGGGTGACTGCAGTACAGGCATGTCATGTGAGTACCACACTGCAAAACAGCAAACCAGGCATGATGAGAGTGCGATAAAACGCTGGTGTGATGGAGTCCTTCGCCTCTAAGTCAAGGGTGGGCAACTTATGATCCTCCAGACATTTTGGCCTACAATTCCCATCATCCCTCACCATTGACTATGGTGGCTAGAGCTGATGGGAATTGTAGGCTCAAACATCTCCCCACCCCTGCTCTATATAACATGCGAAGGGAGAATTTGCACATCTTCCCCACCATCACTAGAACCTGCAAGATACGCAAATTTGAAATCTAGTGAAAGTCATGCATCTTGTCACAGGAGAGATACACAAATTCCCACTTTAGATTTACAATAGAAGAAAAGACAGGCAGCGCATGAGTCATCTGCACATCCACTTTATGTGCTTCAACCATTACAAACAAATCCACTTACATTGACCTGGAAAAAAAGGAAGGTTGATCAAGTGGCCAGCTCACTACTGCTCTTTATTTCAATTTAATACTTAGCAACCACTTGTCTGCGGCCTTCAGTAAGTTTGGTTCATTAACCCCTTGAAAGGCCATGTTCACTCACATATTATAGGCTCTTTCAGTTACTTATGAGGTTTTTATATTTTTTATTTTAAAATCAATTAATTTCTGGACATGAGTTTGAAAGCACTAGAGTCAATTTCGAACCCCAAGTAAGCTGCTAATATGATTCCCCTCACATATCTCTTGTAGCCATGGAGGTCTTCAAGCAGTTCCATGGAATTAATTTTCACATAGTGTGACAAGAAGTTGTCCAGATCCCCCAATATGTAACTGAAACTGAGTCTTAGCTGACTATTTTATATACATTTGTGCTGCGAAACATATTATTGCCTTTGTTGCATCTCACAGCAGCATCTTTAGCAGTTCTTCATCAAACATCCCTGTAAGAGAATTTTCTAAACGTTATCCCATACAGACCAATCATGGAGAACTTCCAATCCATGGACCCTTCTGGATTCCTCCAGGGTGTGGAGCCTGGCCTCCAAGCCCCACCTCCAGGAGGTATCCCCACTGAACTCCAATCTGTGATGGGAAATAAGAGCAGGGGACTTGGGTGGCAGGGAACTCAGCTGGCACTGGGAGGAGCTGCAATTTCACCTGCGTGCCACCCTCCCCCATATGGGGAGTATGTCATGTGGGTGCAGCTGGAGCACTCCGTCAGGTGCCAAGTCAGTCAGGGTGGCTCCACTGTGTGCAAACTTTCACCCAATGGGGGAAGCACTGTGTGCAGTGAAGCTGGATTCTGGCCGATGAGGCCGATGGATCATTCACCCGGTGCATCAGCCAAGAAGCAAATGATGTCAGGGGGTGTGGCCACACCCCCTGACATCATTCAGCCTGTGGAGGGTGGGAAGGGGTCATCTCTCCCCACCATTGTTTTACAGGAAGGTTGGAATTTACTTTAGGATGGAAAAAAGCAAATCAATTTTATGATTAAATGGGGCAGGGGGAGGGATTAAAATAATCCTTTGTATGTCATAACTCACTCTCAGCCCTGCTTCCTTACATTTGCCCTAGGAAGCTCATCAAACCTATCAAATTCAGCTGCACCCTTCCTCTCTCGGGCCCAGCCCCTCAGAAGCTCCTCAGGGTATGGGTGTAGGAAGAGTCTCTTGCTTCAATCTTTGCCTTATCCCTCCTTTGCTAACCTTGGATTTGGATACTCACCTGAATTTTGGATTACTGTCTGTGCCTTTTGATGATTTGCTCTTGATCAACATTTTCAATGACACCCGATGTACCTATATTTAGTTCCCAATCTGAACCAGAGGGGTTGTGTTCCTCACTGGAGGCAGAGAGGAGATGGGACACTGATCCTACAAAGAAGCAGCAGGGCCAAACCTGTGCATGACACTATTTGAGAGGATAAGGAGTTGCTGAAATCCCACCTGACCTAATAACCGGGGCCATCCCAAAACATGTTGCTTCCTGAGGCAGAATGGCAAACTATACACCCACCCCAAGCCAAGGTTCATAGTACCCAAGGCTGGCTAAATTATTTTGGCACCTGAGACAGAAACCCCACAAGCACCTCCCCCTGGGAGTAAAAATAATAGAATTATAAATTACATAACTTAACCATTTGCTACCTTTTCATGGCACCCAAAATCAGCTGCTTGAGGCAGCAGTCTCACTCTAATGGTAGGGCTAGCCCTGCTAATGACCTGGTATACATTCAAGAAATACCTAATATGGAGTTTTCTGGATTAAGTATCTCTAGTCTAAGTTTTGCCATTACATTCAAAATTTTCCGAATTGTATTGTTTCCCCCCATGTACACATGTACGCTCTCTCCACAAATTTGAAAGCATTCATAGGTTGTGGAAGAACCCTGCTATTCTCCACCTCCTTGGGTGTTCATAAAAGCCTGCCAACATCCAGAAAGGGCTAAGATTTCCTATAAGCATGCTCCCCACAACCGACCTCTAACCATTTGGAATTGGAGATGAGGATAGGCTGTATGACTTCCACATAGGCTTGAGCTTCAGTGCTCCTACTTTTAGAAATTAAGCATTGGGAAAACTTTATATGCCTGTAATGTGTAGAATGGTTATCAGCTTCTTATAGCAAGCCATATAAGACTTAGCAAAAATGAAACAACCCTGCTGCTTAATGGTTTTTCCAGCATCTGGTTTCCTTACAGTCCAGTAAGGGAGAAGATTTAGCTATTATTTGCCCATGATCCCCACCTCAGAACACTCATCCAAATTAGGAATAGTAAAAAATAAACATACTTCTAGCTGCCGTGATCTCCTGCTGCAGGACACATATGTACAGTTGAAGGGTCAGTTGCGGTGCAGAGCCCAGGAAAGCTTGGATCACTGACGCCCGGCTAAATGCAGATCGGTGGGTAAAGAGCTTGCCCTCTGCCTGGCCCACTTCCTTCTCAACGTCTTCCGAATGTCCATCTTTTGGCATCTGCCTCTTCTTGGTGATGCTGACATAAGGCTCTTCCACTCTGCCTGCATTAAAGTAAATACAAAAGACTTCCACGCACCTGGAGGGAAATAAGCAAGAGAAGCTATTACACAAATCAAATTCTGCTGAAATCTCATAATGGATTTTAAATGGTGTTTTTGATTAGATAACTGTTGTTCTCTCTAACTGCAGCGAAGGCAGTTCAACACTCACTGACTGAGGTCCCTTAGTGCGGGGCCAGGTATATGCATGTGCCCAATTTATATTTTCTTTTTCCTCTTTTTTTTTAGAAGGTCCACATGCACCAGATTATGTGCTACAGGTCGTCATATATCTCGCATGTGCACAGTAGGGGACATGCATATTTACTCCTCCACTGTGTGTACAGGATGTCCAGAAGGTGAGCATGTGAACCAGCCTTTTAATCTATTCTTAAGACTCTCAAAATTATATAATCATACGGCAGAAAGGACTAGTACAAGATAACCCATACTGAGAACATCCCAGATAGGTCCCTGACGAACTTTTTCTTGAAAAAAAAATCTAGGGAAAGAAATTCCTCAGCTCTCTAGGAAGTATATCTTTAAAACAACTACAACAACAACAACAATAATAATAATAATAATAATAATAATAATAATGTGTACACTTCATGGCTATCTCACACAATTAGCTTTCTTCACTGTAGGCACATATGTCCTACAGAGAGTCTCTTGACTAAGGCCACCGACTGAGTTTATGCCTGATCTGAATTGAGGATTTATCCCCTCACAGTATCTAGAGCATTTGGAAGCTGCTACCAAAGGTCTCAAGCCAAGCGCAATCATTTTTAGCCACCTTAGCTTGTACCCCCCTGATTCCTTCCTTTCCTCACCCCAATTCCTGCCCCTGTTGATGCAGCTGCCTTTCCTTTTCAACCCCCCCCCCCATGTACTAAGGGTGCCTCTACAAGAGCGATTTAAAGCTCTTTCAAGGCGCATTAAAAAAATTTACCTCCACATGAACGGAACGCATATCGGGGGTTGAGGCGCGTTTTCTCTCCGATTATGCACATCTTTGTGTGCACGTTAAATAGCGAGTTTTAATTTGCCACGGCCATTAAAGCACATTTTGACCATGTAAACAAGCGATTCTCCGCATTTCAGCCACTTTAAAGCGCATTTCATACTGCCGGTTATGCACTTCACTGCCTGTCGTTTATAGGAATTAGGCGTAAAAGTGATGGTGGGAAGATGCGCATAATTGGACAACCAGGCGCCAAACTGAATTCTTGTAGAGGGGACCTAAGTGTAGGGGTGGGCAACCCATGGCCCTCCAGATGTCGTTGGACTGCAGTTCCCATCCTCCCTCAATATTGGCTATGCTGGCTAGGGTTGATGGGACTTGTAGGCTGAAACATCTGGAGGACCACAAGTTGCCCGTGCTTGGTTTAGGGCTTTAATTGAATCGATCCTACTAACAAATTGACAGGCAGTGAAGTTTAAATAAAACTGGCCATTCAGCTAGCCTACTCTATCAATCTGGCAGCAGCTTTTGGGATCTACTGAAGTTTCCAGACTCTGATGGAACCAAGCTTCAGTACTAGAAAAGTTCAGAACCCTTGTTTTACCAATTGGATTCCATTAACCAAACATCTGTGAACTTTTCTTCCCTTAAAGGTGCCTGAAAACCTGCTGGACTTTTGTTTAAATTGCCATCTGTTTGATAAGATGTTCCAACCTAGTAAAATATATGAGCCTTGAAACTGAGGAATTGCAAGACCTGCTTTTGATAACATTGCCTCTGGAATGATGCAATATCTGGGTGGATATTTTGAAATAAATAAATAAAAATCAAAGAGATTCCTATAGCATTAGCATGATTATGATGACAAAAATAATAAGGTGTGTCAGTTAGCTTCCCAGCAGCTTCATGATTCAAATACAACGGAAAGCAGCATTTTAAAATGAACATGTGTAATTGTGTGGAGAGCACAAGAAACTCACAGTGCAATCCTAAATATATGTTTACTCAGAAGTAAGTCCTATTGAGTTTACTTCCAGATGAATGAGTACAAAGGAATACAGCTTCAGTTCTCTCACACAGGTTTAAAGCTCAGTCTTGTTTATTGCTTCCGATATTTTGGTATAACCCAATATTTTCTCAATATTAGCTCTCATTACTTTCTTTCAGTCGAGGCTGGTGGCTCTGATATCAGTAGGGTGGTGCATCTGCTCCAGGTTTCAGTCAGAGTCAGTCAGAACTCTAAGGGAGCTATCCAGGCACCTTGGATAGCTCTTTCAGAGTTCTGACTGAAATCCGGAGCAAATTCACTGCTCCACTGACATCGGAGCCACCAGCCTCCACTGTTTCCTTCCTCATTCATGCGTTAGAGACAAGCTTTGCAAGGGTGGGGAACATGTGGCCCTCTGGATGTTGTTGGACAGCAACCCCCATCAGCCCTAACCAGAGTAGCCAATGGTGAGGGAAGATAGGAGATGCAGCCCAGCAACATCCAAAGGGTCACACATTTCCTGTCCCTGCTTTACAGATGCACATCTTGCAGATGGCCATGCCGTTTACCAAACACAGGCATCCTCTTTTGCTATGGTTACAGCTCACATGCAAAGCTGCAACTGTGCAGACATTCCACATCATAGATTCAGAAGATAGTCATAGCCCAGATCTATTAGCATACAGGACCATGTTCAATGAAGAAAAAAAATAACAGAAAAGAAAAAGGATTTCCAGGCATCCAAAAGGAGAGCAAGCCCTGATGTAGACGGGGAAGGATGCAGCGCTTTATGATGTACCTGGACAGCTACCCTCCTTCCCTTCCTTAATGCGTTCTTCTCTTATCATATAATTTACCACTAATTAAAGGGATCGGCAGCTGCCCAGGAGGAGCCTTCTACTGAGTCAGTCGATCTAGCCCAGTATTGCCGACCCTGGCCGGCAGGTGCTCTCCAGGGTTTCAGGCAGGAGTTTTTCCAGCCCTACCTGGAGGTGCCCGAGATCGAACCTGGGAACGCACCCCGGCCATCATCGCGTTCTTGTGGGGAGGCGCGCTCTCGGCATAAGGGGCACTCCCTTGGCAGAGGAGGATGAGCGCCTGCCCTGCTCGGAAGCCCCCCAAGCTTGGCTACGGCCCCAGGCTACGGCGGCCCCCGCAGCCCCCGCCCGCCCCATCCCCACCCACCTGACTAGGGGTCCCAGCTGCAGGATGTGCAGCAGCAGCACGAGCGGCCTGTCCCTGCTGAGGTCGCGGTGGATGAAGACGAGGCTGAACTGGACCAGGACGCAAGGCAAGAGGGCGAAGAGCAGCGTCAGCGACTGCCAGATGCGGTCCCCCGCCGAGCGGTAGGTGCTGCTCAGGTACAGGGCGGTCACCGTCTCGGCCACGAAAAGGAAGAGCGAGACGAGAACCGAGCCCGGGAATTTCATCGCCTCCCTGCGGCCGCTTGGCCGTGAGCAAGCCGGCTGGCCGGCGGCTACTCAGCGGGCTGCAGGGTAGGAGGAGAGCGGCGGCCGCCCGGGCACACAGAGCCGCCGCTGCCGCCGAGGCCCCTAGCAGACGCCCATCTCCCTCCGCGCCGGAGCGCCGCTTGCTTGGGCGGGCAGGACCCCGCGGCGCCTGCGTGAGATGCCCGCTAGAGGGCAGGCCTGGGATTGCTGCGGCGCCGGCCGCCCAATTGTGCGAGGCGAGGCGTTTTTGCTGTCCTCGCGCCCCTGGGGCTGAGTGAGTGGTCGGTGGATGGGGTGAATGGACGTCTGAATGCCAGGGCTCGAACCTGCCTGCAAACCGCTACATCCGACCGAGACTTTTTGCCCCTTCCTAGTCCCAGGTGCTCGGGGTTTGACTGGCTGGTTGCGGTGAGGTACTTGGACACAACGCTGCTCTGGACAAGGGCAGAGGTACAATGTTTCAGAAGACTCCACATATTCCAGGCTCTGAGCCTATCTCAAAGGAATCGCTGGTGTACCCCCATGTTCATCTGTACTGGCGAAAAGATAAACGTGTTATCTGCTTTGGCACCTTGATGTGGCCACTAGCGGTGCTCCCCCCACCCAAGCCTCATAGGCTTGACAGGCAGACATCCAGCATGTGCCAGTTGTCTATACTTTCCTGGTGGTAAAAGTCTGCACCTGTTGAATTTTTCCATGTCACACAGCTGCCCTGTGAGCTTTGTCAGAAAAAGCTGGCAACCCCACTTACCACACAATAAACCAGTGAGTGAGAGTAGATAGATTCCTTTTCATCACTCTCTGATTCTGTCACATTAAGTGCTGGCTTGCATGTGTGAGGCCACCATCTCAAACCAAAATCCCCAAAATATTAGCATGTATCATCTTGATATTTTTTGGAAGCACTGTACAATTCACATTTAGGACAAAATTATAGAATTATGTGCCTGTGTGTATGGGGTGGTTTGTTTGTTTTTAAATGTACAAGAATCATCCAAACATTCTGACAGTCCCCTTCAGTCCAGAAAGCAGCATTCCAGGAAGGACTGTACATTGTGCTATATTCCCTACCTAGATCTGGGCCAATGAAGCCCAAGCATCTGACTGGATGTATTTCTATGCACCCAGCCTTTGTAGAATGGACTTATTCTGAATCTAAATAAATATATCAAACATCTCCAAATATGGGGGGGGGGGGGCTCTAAGGAATCCAAAGATCAAATTTTCCAGCACACTTCTAAAATCAGGCACTCTCAGGGTTAGCTGCCTCACAGGACATACAGTGCGCTTGTTCTACATCTCTGTGGAGAACCCTATACTCACAGGTGGATGCCCCTTTCACTAGTGGTCCTAGATCTTTGCCACCAAAATGGCTCAGCTCACACATGCAAGTAGTGATGTCACTGAAGTATGCTGGAAAAGCAAAAGTGTGGCAGCTGCTCCACATAGTATGACATTCATAAGAAGTAACTCACATCGCTATACTCACACTTGTCACTACCACCAACTGATACACATTTCAATTCTTTGGTACTGTGGCGAAAACGCTGGGCCCAGATAGTACATTACTCTACAAGAACAGCTTGCCATGTGAAGCACCTTCCACAGCTGCATCTCAAGTAATCATGGTGCTGATGTTTACATGTATGCACTGGGTTTCAGTAATGACAAGAGCATCTGCAATGGTTGTCTAGCCATATTGATGGATCCATGTTTGAGTCTACTTGATGCTGTTACGTTGCTGCTGCTAAGCAGGTCTATGTATGTCACCTTGAGTTTCATGATGGAAGAAAGGTGGGTTATAAATATTCTAAATTAAATAGACTCCTGGAGTCTGAGATAATTATGGTTTTTTTTTATCATGATCCAGAGATACATATGCAGTTATGCACAGTAGTGGGCTACACAGCCACAGGTACTGTACCATTCATTTGCACATGTACTTGCCGACCAAGCAATAGGGTCTATCCACAAAGGAACACCCTTTGTTGACTTATGCTTACCTAGAAGTGGTTGAACGTTTACGCCTTGTAATTTATTTATTTATTGTAAAGCAGGGCTGTTGATCCCTCTGTGTTATCCCTTCATTCCACACGCAACAGAATGGTCAGAATTATCCCTGTTGATTTTGCTTCACTATTTAAAAAGTTGGGTGCTCCTGCTACTCATGTATAGTTCAGGGTTTACATAATGAACCTATCCGAATGAAAATGATGGGAAATTTGGGGTGATCTTTTTAAAAAACAACAAGAAACCACTACCATATCACCGTCATGCTCTTCAACTGAATTCTCATTGATTTTTATCTCTCTCTCTTTAGCAGGGATTGCCATATAAAATGACATAAAAATACACAGGGAACTAGAAGTAACATCTCTACTATGTAATGTACCACTGAACTTTAATACCTGTCTGTAGTAACTATTTTCCATCTAGAAGATTTAAGATGTTCAACAAATAATATAATTTAAATCTAAGGCTGCAATCCTATTTACACTTGCTCAGGTGTTATGCCCATTGGGACTTACTTCTGAGTAAACATAGAGTCACAGAGTTGGAAGGGATCTCAGAGTCCAACCCACTGCCAATACTGATCCATAAAATTTCCTGGCATGTGGATTATGTCATGGAGCCATATACTTATTCAGAGGGAAATGGTTTAGTGATTGAGGACCAATCTGAAAGACATTGGTGTTGTTGAGAAGCCTCAGGTTTGTGTGCTTCCTCCTCACCTCTCTACCTCTGGCCTAGCTATGAAGATCAGGTCAGAAGCTTTCACTTTCATTTTTAACTAACCTCAGTTTATTATGTCTAAACCCAGACAAACTATGGTTAGTCTTAACTACGGCTTATTGAAATAAGCTCACTTCAAACCATGGTTTCTGAAGTTGGCTTGTTTCCCTAAACCATAATTAAGATTTGCCTAAACCACAGTTTAGGATTCGGACATAACAATTGAAAACAGAAATAAAAACTTCTCATGACTGTGGCAGAGGAGAAGGCAGGGGATAGTGCATGAAGCTGAGGCTCATGCACATAACATTACATCATAATTTAGTGTTATGTATGAACCAGGCCAGTGTTCAATAAATATATAAAAAAGCCACAGCACATATAGTTCTGCTTTATTTGAATAAAGGCAAAACATCTCGATGGTTTTATATAAATAACATGGATAGATGGAGAATTCTTCTGTCATTGCTAAGCCAATATTTGACCACTGTTTCACAAAGCTTTTAAAAATCTATATTTTATATGTCTCTAGTTTACAGTACAAAACTAATACAATAAACACATTTGAAACATCACAGCATTTTAAACATTATAGCGGCAAGAGTTTTTATTTAACCTGAAGGTATAATTCTACAAGAGTAGTTCATCTTGATTCTAAAGAGTCTATACTATTTGATGGCAGTGAGCACGTATCAAAGCTGAGAATACACAAGGTTCTTATTACGAATCATATGAATACGAAATGCTGAAACCAATGAACAGAGGTTACCATCCATGGGTACATAACAGCAACACAAAATAGTTCTTCCTCCACTTTGCTGGTTCTTATATACATTACTTTAAGATGTTGTTGTGTATACTGGTGCCAAATTGGGGCTCTGCCAAACTATGGTCTAATGTCAGTAACTTCCCATGGTCTTCAGTGACACCTGACACTTTTCTACAGTTAATGGCAACATTTCTAGTGAAATTAGTGGTGCAATACCTGATTCTCAAAGGCAATGTCTTACACGTGATTTTGATTCTCAAAAATCAAGGTATACAAGGGTGTGCTTAACTTCAAGCAAGTGGTCTCTGGCACATCACCATTTTCCACAAGCCAATGATTAAGTGCTTTTGTTGGTAAAGTAAGGTCACTGGTACTTCTGAGAGGAGGTGCTATTAAGAGCAGCCTCAAATGTAAAGTCCATTATTATTGTACCTGCTTTCTCCCTGTTAGGCATTGCAACAAAGATTAAACATGGAACATAATGTTTGAGATTAGTTTCTTTCAGTATGAAACAGAAGGATTTGAGAAAATCTTCACCATTGTATAGAAAATATTTTGGTGTATCATTATACACCCTTGCTTAGGAATACCACTGCATTATAAAATATTTTTGACCAGCAAGCAGCAGATTGGTTTGCAAAATGTATTTTAATTAAATCTCATGATCTGCTATATTATATTGCTGTAATTGAATCTAATAACTGGTAATCAAGTTCTATCAGAGTTAGTGTGTGAAAAATAGGGAATCTATATAATTTTAGAATCAGAAACACCACCTTTCATTCTAAAGAGCATGTATTTTAAAATATTACAAAATATTACAAGACTAGGCATGCAACTGCTAAAACAATACACTCTAATATACTTCAATCAGAAATGTAATAAGGTTTATCTTCAAATAACTTGGCTACATCTTGCCTACAGTGAATAAACGCTCATAGAAATGGAATCTTTTATCACAAGATTGTTCAATGAGACTATACAGTTAAGTAAAGTGTAGAGAATGATAGCAGTAGATACTACTACCGGCAAAGTCAGTGTGAACAGAAATTCTTCATCTATGCACACACATGATGATGAAAGTTTGTTATGATTGATGTTGACATGTACCAAGACATTTTTAACTCTAAAGTACATTATATGGGCTATAAATAGTCCTGTAATGAAGCACAATCTGTGTTACTTAGTTGGAATATACCTAGTCACATCCCTTAAATACTGTATTGTTTCACATGCCCTGAGTATTGCTGGCTTAAGGCTTTGCATAATATAGGTTTTTCTCTTAGTATAGGGTTTTTGGGTTATTTTTTAAGGCTACAATCCTAAACACATTAAACTTAGAGGGATATACTTCTGAGTAAACATGCTGAAGATTGCGCTGTAAGGCTGCCATTCTATGCTTGCTTACTTGGGAATAAGACTCATTGAGCTCAGCAGAACTCAGTGGAACTTGCTTCTGAGAAAACATGCACAGGATTGCACTGTAAATTTCTTGTCCTAAATTACCCTTATACTACTACATAGGCAATCGCATCTCTGCAACAGCAGGTCAGTTCCATGGTTTGTGATACAGGACTGAGAGAAGAGATGATATCCCTCCTCATAAGCACTTATTTCTTCCTTTACATAAATATTGATTTCTAGAAGTCTAACAGATCCTGATTATGATATTTCACTTTCCTCCCTGGAGTTGGGAAATACATGCATTGGTGTATACACTGGGGTAAACCTGCTACTCTCATTCAAAAAGTATGAGGCATATTATGCAAACATCCTAAGCAACTTTTTAAAAAAAAGGATGACCACATATATGAAAATCTTGCTAAGGCTGATTTTACAGCCATCCTCAATTATAACTTTAAAAGCATACAGTTTTGGCCTCATTTACTTGACCACTTGTGATTGTCCCAGGAGATGTGAGTTGCTGTTGAGCTGGACATATGACCTATAGATTCTTTGTTCTGTTCTAGTCAATAATTTGAATATAATACAGTATGGGGATGATTATTTGCCCTAGCAGAGAAATAAGAGTTCATACACAGACCAGGACTATTGAAATAACATGATGGAAATGAGTGGACAGTTTGCCTTTCAAATGAAATAAGACATGGCATAACAGCAGAATGTAGAGAGATCAAAGAGGATCAGTGGCTTACCCAGCTTTCACAAAATATTTGTAACATTTTAAAACAGAGTGGGGTCAGAGAACATAAGCAAAGACCAAACCTGTGACAATGTATATATCAAGATCATAGAAAAAACAAGGGGTATTTGCTAAAATGTACAAATCTGCTACTGAAACAATTGCTCAGCTCTGATAATAAGAATAAGAACAACAACGATAGTAACAACAATAATATCATCGTTGTACTTTGATATTTTTCTTTTACAATTCTATATTTAGTTGAAATAATTTACTTTATTGTTGCTCTAATTTCTTACACACTAGCATACAAGACATATGCATCGCAAACAGGCACACAATGTTTGGCAAAGGTTAACAATCCCTTTTCTTTAAGGAAGAATAACTGAAAAAATATTATATTACTTAAATTCCTATTTATATACACATATAAGCACCCTAGCACATTTAAGGACTTAACTTGGCCTGCTGCAATCCTAAACATTTTCTTGAGAGTGAGTCCCATTGAACATGGTGGGACTTCCAAATCAACACACATATTCTTGAATTCCTCAGACAGAGATCCCCAACATTTTTGGCTGGTGATTACATTTGGAGTTTTGAGAAAAGTAAGTGCTGTCACAAAATGGCTGCCTTGAGGGGGGCTTGCCCATTCATAAAATGGCTGCCATGAAGAAGATGGCTGGTGTCAAAACACTTTCTCAGAAGGCAAACTGGCAAGACTAAAAGAAAAGTAATTTGCCCAAAAACCAAATTACAAGACAGAGACGAGCTCTGATCTCTAAAACACAAAACCACTTTTTTGAACCTTAATAAAGATGGCATTGGAGGATAGCACTTTACTTTGCAGCATACTACTCTCCTAGTTCTTTAAAAATGTTTTAGGACACAATCCCATGCATATTTAGCCAGAAAAGCATCCTACAACTCTACAAGGATTCGCTTTTGCGCCTGGTTAGGCGATTATGCGCATAATCGCTGAAGCGCATTTACGCCTAATACCTCTGCACGAGAGGTGGCGAGAGGCGGCGAAGCGCATTAACGGATGACCAAAATGCCCTTTACAAGTAGTTAATGCGCATAAGCGCTTGTTCACATAGTCAAAATGCGCTTTAACGGCCGGAGCAAAATAAAACTCGGTGTTTAACGCGCATTCGATAATGCGCATAATCGGAGGGATAGCGCGCCTCTACACCCGATTTGTGCTCCGTTCTTGTAGAGGTAAATTTTTTAATGCACCTTGAAAGAGCTTTAAATGCCTCTTGTAGAGGCAGCCTCAGTCAGCAGGGCTGGCTGGGGCAAACTGGGAGTTGTAGGACTTTTTATATCTGAACATGCACTCTTTATTTAAAAAGATAATAATTAAGAAATAAAATAAAAATGCACCATGTTGGAGACCCCAGTGCTAAAAAAATCCTCCTGCATGTCAGTCTGCATTGAAATTTTAATACTGCTGAAATACTGCTGTGGCATAACAACTCTTCACAATCTATTTTTTCCAGTAGTTCTAGATCTCCAATAAGGAAAGACAATTTCCACATCAGACGTCTGACACCAGAGGTGATTATATCATATCTACAAAAAAGAAAACTTCAATACGTTTGGAAGATTCTACAAGGAAAGAGATGGAAGGAAAAGGAAGGGATTTCCCCCTGCATGGAGAACTTTCGAAAATACAGCTCAAATCCATTCAAATCAATGGGCACCAGGCTCCAAACTTTCATACACTTCAGTTCTATACAAATAATGTGGATGTGTAATGTCCATGGAAACCAGTGGGAATCTCTCTCAAGGAAGTGTGTTTTATGACTGTGATTATTATAGCACAGGATAATCGAATGGGAAGTATTCTCAAACCATTTAACACCAAAACCATTTACTGAGTTTTATCAATAATGAGAAAGCCATTTGTGTAAACTTATGCTATTACTTTACAATTACTTTTGTATGTAAAATCAATTTGTTAAGAAAGAATACTTGTCTTTTGAGTTGAGAGTTTTGTTTGTAAGGTTGGCTAAAAACCACAAATCGTCAAAGCTAAAGCTTTCACAAGATACATATCCAAAGGGCTAAACATATAGATAGCTGTACTTGGCTATCTATTGTGGTGCAATTAATTGGAAGTTTGGTCATATTAGAACTGGTGGGAAAATCCATGTTGTTTTTAGTGGGAGGAACAGATTAAACCACAATTCCTCGAACAATATTAAGAGTACTGAAAAATGGAGCCATTTCCCCCCAAACTGACCCAGTGCCTTCAGAGCAATGAGTCCTACAGCAATAGAAAGTAATGCCATCTGCCAACAGAATGTGAAATCTCAAATTCTCCCATAATTTAGGCTAAAATAACAAAGAATCTTGCAGCAGCTTAAAGATTAACCAATGTATTATGTCATAATTCCACAAAAGCTGATGCCATAATAAATTTGATAGTCTTTAAGGTGCCACAAAAGTCTGTGTTGTTTTTGCAGCTACAGACTAACATGGCCACCCCTGTGGATATGATTTAGGCTCAATCCTATACACACTTCCACACATACCATTAAATTAAGTGGGGCTCACTTCTAATAGATAAGCATTCATAGGGTTGTGCTATCAGTCTTATAGAACAGCCAAGGTTTATGAGCAGAGGTTATAACATTCTGCTTTGTCCTAACAGCCCTGTGAGGTAGGTCATCATCATCATTATCAAGTAACATTAGGAAACTGCCACTGAGGGACTACGATGAGCTCAAAGTCAGTAAGTGAATTAATTTATAAGATGGGATCCGTCTGAATATTACCTAGATTCATGTTCAGTTTTCTAACCATCAGATCACACCGGCATCTCTCACAGGCAATGAAGCCTAAGAGAACAGCAAAGTAAACTGTCTATTCATCTTGAAGATTACTTTTGCTTCTTTGGATACATATGTGTCTAGCTATTCTAGGTCTGTAGGCAAGACTGAGGGCATGGAAGGAGAGTCTCAATCATGAGAAGACTTTCAAGATTGGACATATCCAGTTGAATATAATATTCATACACGCTCTCAGTGATGTGGGATTGCACCACAGGAAATCTAGTTCCCCACACAAACATATGATATTTATTTACAATATGTAATATTGTAAATAAATAAAAATAATAAATAAAATAAATTAGGAAAGGAATCACAAATAAAACCACCAATATCATAATGATGTTATACAATGATTTTATAATGATCTTCCTACCTCTCTCATAATATTAGAACCAATGAAGCTGATTAGTGGGAGCTTCAGGACAGATAAAAGGAAGTGCTGCTTCACACAGTGCATAGTTAAACTATAGAATTTGTTACAAGATGTAGTAATGGCCACCACTGTGGATGGTTTAAAGGGGAATCAGACAAATTCATGGAGGAGAAGGCTACCAATGGCTACTAATCCTGATGGCTATATATTACCTCTAGTATCAGAGGCAATATGCCTCTGCATACAGGTTGCTTCAGAACATGAACAGGAGGGGCTATTGCATTCATTTCCTGCTGTGGATTTCCCTTGCCATCTGATTGACCACTGTGTGAACAGAATGCTGGGCTAGGTGAACCCTTAGTCTGATCCAACACACCTCTTCTTAAGTTCTTGATATGTTATAAAATGATCAATTTGTTAAACCCTATGAAGATCTTTTGATTTTTGGGCACTGCAACAGCATGGGGAAGGATCATAACCACAGTGTTTTGACAAATCTGGTAATACAGTTCACTCACATTTTATTAAATGTATATAATTGTCAGATCATCAAAACACTCTGGCAGGATCTACACTACTGTTTTATAGTGGTATTGAAGTGTACTGACAACTGTTGGGGCCAATGACACAACTACACCAAGCAGGATAATACACCATGAAAGCAGTATATGGAATGTGTCAATGGGCCCCAACAGTTGTCAGTGCACTTCAATACCACTATGAAGCAGTAATGTGGCTCCTGCCTTTTATATACCTCTTTCATACCACTTTCATACCGCTATATCCTGCTTGGTGTAGATCATAGTTGAAATCAATATAAGAACATAAGAGCCATGCTGGATCAGACCAAGGGTCCATCTAGTCCAGCACTCTGTTCGCATAGTGGCCAACCAGCTGTCAACCAGGGACCAACAAGCAGGACAGGGGTGCAACAGCACAGACACACATGTTCCCCAGCAACTGGTGTATATAGGCCTAATTCCTCTGATACTGGAGGTATCACATAGCCATCATGACTAGTAGCCATTGATAGCCTTCTCCAGGAATTTATCCAACCCTTATTAAAGCCATCCAACTTGGTGGCCATCACCACATCTTGTCGTAGTGAATTCCATAATTTAACTATGCACTGTGTAAAGAAGTTCTTCCTTTTATCTTTTAACTGAAATCAGTGTGGTCTGCTCCAACAAATTGATTTCAGAAGGAAAACGATAGGAGGAGGAGAGAAAAGATCCAGTCTAATCACATTAAAGCAGTTTACAAGCCAGGCCACCAATATCAGTTAACTGTAGCGATATAGTTCCTGGCTTGCTAAAATTAAGAGCATTATCTTGTTCACCACAGAAGACCCTATATCTTAGTGCTAGATCTCTTGCTAGCTCATTTAGTATCTGTATGTGTAGCATATTTTATTGTTTTAAATTGCTGAGCTTTTGGTGGCTTTTTAGCAAATAAGACAGTATATAAATAATAAATAATAAAGCAGGGCTTATTTATGAAGTGTATAGGCCTTTACCATTTGATTTCAGCAATAACCTTGTGCATTTCTGTTGTGGCTAAAACAGGTTGCTATAAATATTGTATAAATATTAGCTTTTTTATCAGCCTCATATATATCTTTATTATCTTACATAATGCAAGAAACATGACTGACTATTCATACTCCCACTGTTCCCTTTACTGATCTAGTTCTTCTGTGTTATTTTTGTGCATTCTTCTTTGCAATACTGGTTTTGTAAAGAGTTCAAAGATGCTTTTATTCTTCACCTGGTTATGGGCCAAATTCTCTTCTTGTTTACACAGTACATTAAATTCCATAGGGCTGGGGATGATATGTATCACAAATTAAATAATGGTACTCATATTTCATCATACTAGGCTTCCTAAAATTAAAGCTGCAATACTATACACATTTACCTGGAAGCCCCATTAAACTCAATGGTCTTACCTCTGAGGAGACATGCATAGAATTGTGAAGTCAGAAACACGTTAAGGTCAGCATGGCTTCCTGGGGAATACTGGGAGTTGTAGGGCTTTTTCTGTCTAAACTTGCATAGAATTGGCCCTAAGGGGGAATTCAGAAGACCAATACAAACCATTTTCCCAACATGGTGAGTACCCTTTGGCATTTATCCCTGGGTACGTTGAGCTTGTAAAGATTTCAGTATCTGCCAACCCATTCCTTGAAGTCTGAGAACTCTGCCTCGTGGACTCTAAAAACAAGCAGAAAAATGGGTAGAAACCAAAGGGGAGATTTTGCTTTAGATAAATTGTTTGCATCTTTTCAGGGGAGCCCCATTGTACATCTTGAGAACCAGGATGCTTAAGGCAGGCTTTGTTTCTACTAGTGTTGACTATATTCATACATGACAATAATACATGCAGAAGAACTGTAAATCAAAGATGTTTCATGTTCCAAATTTTTATTGCCTGCCTCCCCTCACCAGAATTTAGCAGGGAGATTGTTTGCACTTTTTAACTATTTAGGGTGCGATCCTATGCATGCTTAGATAGAAAAAAGTCCTACAACTTTTGCTGGCTGGGGAATGCTGGATGTTATAGAACCTTTTGTTTGTCTAAGAATGCATAGGATTGCAACATAATTCAAAATGAAAATTTTGTTCCCCACTTGCACTTCCCTAAATTTCAAGTGTTCATGTTTTCACTCCAACAAATCCATCATTTTAAAGATAAAATACTGTTCATTTTTATGGAACAGACATTTTAATCTCTTAGTCATCTGACCTCCATTTTCTTTTTAGTTTTGGATAAATGCTTTAACATTGTTACTTATTATTTGAAGTTACATCCTCCCCTTCCCAAACCCCAGTATATGTGTGTATGTGTATGTGTGAGAGAGAGCTTTCACCTGCTTCTTTCTCCCCCACCCCGGAACGTATAAGGCTATCTCATTAGTGGTAATGCTGAAATGGATGTATTATTTTAAAATAGGCTTCCTTTATAGTGAACTGAAATTGTGCCTCCGGAATGGCTGTCCTTTCCTGGCACTTGACAATGTTCCATTTTACACAAAGATGCTGAAGAGAGGGAACTCAGCCTGGTTAGGTTGCAGCAAGTCAACCAAGAAACACATCGTCCCTGAGAAACCTTCAAAGAGGCTGTAAACACTTTCCAGTGTCCTGGAACCAGCCTTAAATTCTTCAGTAAACAAGAACTCGGCAAACCTAAGAAATAAGCAGGATAGACAAAGGAAGCATTATTGGCTGGTTGCTATTTCAAGGAAGCTAGTTTCAAAACTGTTCTTAATTCAGAACAAAACAAAATGTATTCTTTTGTTTATGGACATATACCACTTCTCAGACCTGTTCTACTGCATAGGTACTATGACAGTGCCTGCTCTAACTTAACCCTGCCCTTTTGTATCTGTATGGCATCATCAAAAGGACTTATCTGTTCCTTGCCCTCCTTTGATTGGCTCCAGGTTGTCTGCAGCCCTAACAGGAAGAGGGGGGTGATTGACCTATCTTCATTGCAACAGCTGCTTTAGACCTGCCTGGTCTTATGGGTTCTATCATGCCAAGCTTCATGTCATAATCCGGTCTTGCCTGACACAATTTGTTGGTCCAGCTTTCAAAATTCCACACACAACCCAGGCTGGCTCTGTCCCTGGCAGTCTTACTTGCTTGGTGCTCTCTCCATTTTTAAGTTTAAATTTCCTGCAGCAAATTGAGTGTCATATCAGGAATGCAAATAAAGTATCCAGAAATTACTGAAATTACAAAGAACTGAATAGTTTTCATGTCAGAATTTGTTAATGTTTAAAAATTTACAGATTAACTGGATTTGGATTTACAGATCGATGTGTCATAATTAGTTAAGAACATATGTGCAGAAAAAATCACTTAAAGTATTTAGCCTTACAGATATCAAAACTTTGCTCCCATCAAAATATGTTCTTTTGCAAGATGTTCAGGCACAAGGTAGGATAGGAATTCCACACAAGCCTGACATTTAGGGAGCAGGGATTCCCCCTGCTATGTTTTAGCCCACAAATGATTATTATTCCTCAATCGTGTCTATATCTCTGATTATTATGGGCCAAACCAGATACACATATTTATTAAACACATTCACTGGCAATAAAGCAAGGGTGGGTGGGTTAACTAACTCTAAATGGATTAGGTGGAACTTGCCTCCTCTCTCATATTAGCTCCCAACACTCTACTGCTTTAAACTCCCCCCCCCCCCCCAGCATGCTTGGAGCTGGGTTGGAGGGAGGAAAGTCTTAAAGGGCAGAGTGCTGCTTTAATGTTAAAAGTTAACTCACCTACCTTGCCCAAGCTTTATTGCCAAAGCAGAAGCCTTGTGTTTAATAAACACAAGCATCTAGTTTGTTTCTAAATAACCACAACAAATATGCTGGCTTTAAGGTGTGTGTGTATGTGTGTGCGCTTTTGCAATTTATTCTTGAAAGTATCAAGACCAAGCTTTCAAATGTTACTGTGAATCTCCTTCCCAGAATGTAAACTCTTCACCCTGAAATTGTGACCCTGATCCAACAGCGGTGGAGTAGGTGCTAAGATCACCCCTATGTGTCTTTCCTACCTTTAACTTGATGCAGGGATAAAAAACTTAGGAAGATGCTCTTGGTTGAACTTACAAAATGTTGGTTGCATGTGCTTTGTAACATAAACGTGCATAAGGGGTGTGCCGGTGTGCCCAGGCACACCCTAATGTCTCAAGCAATAAATGTCAAATTGAGGGGCCACTGAGTAGGGATCCAGAGGGGAATCCAGGTGCAGTGAAAGAACCACTGCCTCCAAGAGAGCACATTTGCTCCCAGCGGCAGAAGCAAAAAGGAATCGCTTTATGGGAGCTCTCTGCCAGGAGTCGTGCCTCCTTGGCCACTACGCCTCTGCTGGAGTCGCTGCGCTGACTAACCTCATGCCAACAGAGGTGCGTGTAAATGTTAACAGGTGCACGCCACACCAAAATGTTACCCACGTGGTGGGACCAACCCTCTGGCTGCTCCACTGCTATGGCCGCCCTGACAGTGTGCAGTTGCTCCCAGCAACAGGAATGAAAAGGAATTGCTCTGCTGGCAGCCTCTCTGCTGGGAGCTGCGCTTCAAAGAGGCCAGGAGGAGGAGCTTCGAAGGCTAATATCGCCTTGTAAGCCCCTTCTCCACCCAGTGTTACCAATGCTGGGGTTTGAGGAGTGTCTCCTCATTTCCCCCCCTGCAATGGCCCACCAGTAGTCAAGCAAGCCAAATACGGAGGAGGGCATCAGTGTCTACAGTGTTTAATAAATGAATGAAAACAATGCCCTTTATGATTGAGTATTCAATAAATGTTCACCTTAAAATATAAATAATAAGCCTATGGCTGATAAGATTATTAAAACCTACTTCCAAAAGCAAGAGTTACAGTAAATTGTAAATACTACTCCAGAAGCAGAAACTCTGAGATAAGAAATCACAATGTAGTTAACACCCTTTGTTCCATTTCTTCTGGCTTATCTAGTTTCCCCTAGGTAGCCACTTGATTGTTGGGATCTAAGAGTTCCAACAGCCTCATGGAGGAGCTATTGTATTACCATGAATCTGCAGTCTAATACCTCCTTAAAAACTGTAAATGTTACCTGTTGCCCAAAGTGACCACTTATAGGCGTTAGCATCTTTGGCAAAAGACTGTTAATATTTCTTAATGTCTGTGGGTGTTTCCTGAATGGGCAATACACCTTCAGAAGAAGAGACAGCTGTGAATTGGAAGCTGTAAAGTCTCAGACACAGAGAACTATGAGATGGCTGAAAGGGAAGCAATTTAAGGGGAAGGGTCTCTTTCTGGGGATGTGGTGTATGGTAGATGCTCTGGTGATTTGTAGGAGTGCCTGCTTGCCTCCACTTATGCCCTGCTTGTATATTTGTGAACAAAGCAAATATTACATAACCACCATACTTCCTTAGGACTCTGTTACTCAAAGAGAGTGAAAACCTATAGCACAGCTCCTGGAATGCAGTGCTGCTTGGAGAATTGGGATCAGGTGTCAGGAACATAGGAAGCTGTCTTATACTCAGACCATTGGTCTATCTAGACCAGTATTGTCAACACTGACTGGCAGCAGTGGCTCTCCAGGGTTTCAGGTAGGATTCTTTCACTACTCTATCTGGAGAAGCCAGAGATCAAACCTGGGACCTTCTGCATGGTAAAAAAAAGGGGGGGGGGAAGAAAATTGGTGTCATGGTGGGTAAGCAGGAGCAGAACTATGATGGGTCCTTTCCCCTCCTGCTGTGATCTCAATGAAACTCTCCCTCCGCCCCAAAGTCATTTTTTGCATTGGGAGGAAAATCAATATAATGTCAATATAAATCTACTACATTGAAAGAGTGCATCACACAATGTTACAAAGATGTTCTGTGTTTCACAAGGACCTTACTAAAAATCAAAGGATCTGTTTCAATCTACCAGTACTAACCTTTGTGCCCTATACATGTATTTAGAATTTCCTGTCAGCCTGTAAAGGAGAAGGAACACATAAGCACTGCCAGCCACACCATGACATATTCCAGGCCCTTTCTTCAGCAGTCCCTTCTGCCAAGTCAACTCTCCACAGCAGATGCAACTATCGAGATATTGGGGTTTCTTAGAAACCAAGTACGCTTTTGCAAACATGTATGCAATACCTGGGGAAAGAGCAAGGAAATGCTATAAGTACCATTGAAGAAATAAAGTATAAAACAACAGCTATATAAATTCCACCCAGAGTGAAGAAATATGTAAGTTAGCTGACTGGTAAAATTTTAAAAAATACTATTCCCTTTACAAGTCCACCATGCTCATTAAAATGTCTCATTCCATGATGAGATAACTAAGGGTGCAATCCTGTGCACATGTGGACTGGAAAAAAGTCCTACAATTCCCAGCATTTCCCAGCCATGCATAGGATTGCACCTCTAATCACTCAAATTTCCCAGCTATCCCTACTAACTTTCTCTTGGCCCAATTCCCTATTGCCCACTGAACTTCACTGTTATGATCCCTAGTTGCAATCTAAATAATGTGCGAAGGCTGAATTAAGAAAAAAATGAAGGTTGAATAAAAGGTGCCAGGGAATGAATGGGTAGCAAAGAAACTGGGCTTGTGAAGACTTTGCAGAAGGTCTAACCAAAGCTTTTAGTTTATGTTCTCTGCATTACTGCAAATCCATGTATTGGTTCTCCCCTGCACATGCAGCAATGCATAATTCACGTGTGGGAAAGCCAGACTGACCATTAGGCAGAGCTTGGCCTTAGGCAGCTGGTCTTGGGTATCATGAAGGGACCGCAAATGGTTTCTTGTTTTATTATGGTTGTATTTTTTGTACAAGGGATGGAAGAGGTGCTCGTGGGAGTTTCTGTCTAAGGTGCCAATATAGTTTGTTTGGGAACGCTATTTGCCCCTCTGCCTCAAACAGCAAAATATTTTGGGCTGGCCCTGAATGCACCACAGGCCAGTTTTGCATGCTGACCAGCACTATTATACACAGGAGAATGGCAGTGGAGGTTGATGGCTCCTATATCAGTGGGGTGGCTAATCCGCTCTGAGTTTCAATTGGAACCCATCAGGACTCTAAAGAAGCTATCCAAAGTGCTGAACCCAATTGGGGGGGGGGGGGCTCTGCACTTTGGATAGCTCCATTAGAATTTTGGCCGATTCTGATTGAAACCCAGAGTGGATTCACTGCCCCACTGAAATAGGAGCCATCAGCTTCTACTGGGATATGGCCACTGTGAGATAGCGAATGCAGCCACTTGCAAATGCGAGTGGCCCAGTTTGATTCCTCACAACCAGGTTTGAGGTCTAGCAGAACCATTGTGCTCTTTGCATCAATTTCTGCTAGAGATGAGGCCCTCTGAGGGAAGCTTTGGATTCTTGTAATGCTACAATAAAGTCATATGACCAAGCTATACTGTGGTGAGTTTGGATTTGGCTGCTATAGCAATGGTACCTCCACATAATAATAATAATAATAATAATAATAATAATAATTATTATTATTATTATTATTATTTATAATCCACCTCTCCCTTCGGATCGAGGTAGGGAACAACAACAATATAAAACACAAGAATCACAAACAGTTAAAAAAATTAAAAACAAGAAAAAATACATCATTAAAACATCTTAAAATTCATCCGGATAGGCCTGCCGGAAGAGAGCAGTCTTCATGACTCTCTTAAATTCATGAAGACTGCTAATTTGTCTAATCTCCTCCGGCAGACCATTCCATAGTCTGGGAGCGATGGAAGAGAAGGTCCTCTGGGTAACACTTGTCAGCCTAGTTCTGGCTGACTTGAGTAAGTTCTTCCCAGAGGACCTAAGTGTGCGGGGCGGATTGTGCGGGAGAAGGCGATCCCGCAGGTAGCCTGGGCCCAAACCATGTAGGGCTTTAAAGGTAATAACCAACACTTTATACTTCACCCAGAAACTGACTGGCAGCCAATGAAGTGATTTTAAAACTGGTGTAATGTGGTCACCCCTAGGTGTACCGGTGACCAACCTGGCTGCCATATTTTGAACTAGTTGAAGTTTCCGGACTAGGCACAAAGGTAGCCCTATGTACAGCGCATTGCAGAAGTCGAGCCTCGAAGTCACCAGCGCGTGCACTACCGTCTTTAGGTCTTCCAACTCTAGGAAGGGGTGCAGCTGGTGTATCAGCCGAAGCTGATAGTAGGCACTCCTGGCCGTCGCATCAATCTGAGCTGTCATTTGGAGCGATGGATCCAGGAGTACCCCCAAGCTGCAAACACAGTCTTTTGGGGGGGTGTAACCCCATCCAGAACTGGTTGACACACCTCCAAACCCAGGTTGGGGCCTTTGACAGCGAGCACCTCCGTCTTGTCTGGATTCAGCTTCAGTTTGTTTTTCCTCATCCAGCCCATTACCGCCTCCAAGCATTCATTCAGAGGAGACACACTATCCTTAGCTGACGATGTTGTCGAAGGCATAGAGAAATATATTTGGGTGTCATCAGCATATTGATAGCACCCCTGTTTTCAGAGCGCCCCCCATTGCCTGATTTTCCAGTTTAAAAATATTTAAGGTAAGAACATTGCATTATAAAATACGATAGCATCACATGTAAGCCCAGAAAAAAATGCAGTTTTTTCAGCAAAACAACATTATGTGAAATGACATTATAATGACTAATTTCTGGATCTACTTCACAGAACCTGGAGCTCCATGACACCAGTGTACAAGCTCATTCTCCCGCTCAATCATCTCTCCTAGTTCTGGAGGCCAGTTGCAATTCTGTTCTTGATCCATGAGAAAGTCAACACTCTGCCATACTAGCTCCTGATCAGCAGGTGGGAGATATTCATAATAGGACAACAGCATCTGAAGGATGGATGAAAGTCCATGAGCAGCCCCTGTTAACAACAGAAATAGTTAAAGTAAGTAGCGCTGCACCAAAATTCCATGGTGTTTGATCTGGGGGGGCGGAGTTTCTGCTGAGTTCCCCAATTTTCTGTTATGTTTTTCTGAAGAAAGTAACTATTATTCGCTATAGTTGTGTCCCTAGTGAGTGGCAAAGGAGACAGCCATTTTCAATTTCCTAACATTCATTGAAGGACATCGGAAGTGGAAAAACAAAATGGCAGCTACACTGATTCTCCTCCCTGCAAAAGAATTTTACTTCACCTCCAACAAATAGCTGGAATTAAGCAGCTGTCAATTCAGTACAGCTATAGCGTATGCCTATGGGGTCAAGTCTATCCCTCAGCCTCAGGGCTGACCCTGCCTGCTTGACCCTATTATTATTTCTATATTAGAGCCTTAGGCCTCATCTACAAGAATTCGGCTTTACGCCTGGTTAGCCGATTATGCACATATTCGCAGAAGTGCATTTATGCCTAATACCTCTGTACGAGAGGCGGCGAAGCGCATTGCTGGATGACCGAAACGCGCTTTAAACTGTTGACATACAGAGAATCGCATGTTTACACGGCGGTAAGGCACTTTAACTCCAGCCGCAAATTAAAACTCGCGGTTTAACGCGCATTCAATAATGCGCATAATTGGAGAGAAAACCCACCTCTACGCCTGATTTGCGCTCCGTTCTTGTAGAGGTAAATTTTTTAATGCGCCTTGAAAGAGCTTTAAATGCCTCTTGTAGAGGCAGCCCCATTCAGTTATTAAAAGATAGGTGTTCTTCATGCCAACAACAAGGCCTGTTAGCATTCATATTTTTTTAAAAAAATTCTATCTTTATTAGGCTACTCAAAACAAAGCCTCTCTGAAACCTGGAAGATGTCTATATGTGCGGAAAGCCCCAGGGTGGATCTTCATTGGCACTGTGTTGTTTCTATGATGCAGAAGCCACAGCGGGACACAGTTGTCCCCTGAAGCTCCAAAATAAAAAAGTCAGGAATTTACCCTAACTTTTTTCTCTGGAGTGAGGCGACAACAGCACATCTTCCATCTCTCACCACTCTGGAATTGCAGTGGAGGTGTGACCAGGCAGATGGCGACCCCTGATTGGCCACCATCTGGCAGGACAGGGAGGAGGGGTGGGCCAGCAAGCCAAATGGCCTCTGGAACGCCTCCACACTTCTCTGGCATGGGGAAATGTAAATGCTTTGGGGGGGGGGGAGCCAAAAGGTGAAAAAGGTTAAATAAAATGTGGAGGGACACACGGACGCACAACAGTGTTCTTGCAGCAACACACAGTGGTTTGGGTGGTGCATGGGGCGGTGGCTCCTCCTCCTTGGATGCAAACCCCGTGCTCACTCCTTAGCATGGGGACAACCCCACAGGAGCACAAGTGCAGGATTTTGGGGGCTCGCAGCACCAATGTGTCGTTGTCAAGACAGCCCCCTGAGTAAAGCATTATTGATCTGGTAAGGCAACAAATGACACATGGAACACATGGCCACACCCCACCTGAGAGATGTAATGTCTGTAACATGTTTTAATATGTGAGTATGGGCACACTTGTGGAATCCACTCTTATGTTCACAGCTGCCATATGAAGCAGCACCATTTGAAACTGGATTTCAGTAGTTTCTACATGAGAAACATAATGCTTGAGAATGAGCTTTAATTCAAACTCTGACAAGTGGAAAACAACAAACAGAAGCTATTACAAGTGGGGAGAAGATAAGAAGGCAAGAATTTAAATATAGACAATATAGTGTCCTACAAAGTTCATAAGGGTGCAATCCTATGCTTGTTTAAACTGAAAAAAGTCCTACATCTCTATGCTGGCTGGGGAATGCTGATCCTCCTTTCCAGTACTATAATATAAATAGGGCTGCCACCCAATTACAGAAATCTAAGTTGATTAATTGTATAGATTTAAATTGATCAATCAATCAATTACATTTGAGCATGAGTAAAATCAATAGTTCTGAAGCAAATAGTTGATATTCTTTATTGTTATATCAGCAGGCAATGTTTGGAAGAGGCCTTCCTCTTTTAAGATGGTGTTTGCCATCTGCAGTTTTTATCAGTCATTGTAATAAAATAATACTTTTGTTATAAACAAAAGAACTGCTGCCTACCTTTTTAATTTATCAAAACATTTAAATCAATTAATTGGTTAATCAGTTTAACCAGGGGTGTTGAACTTCTTTCAACCTGAGGGTCAAATACAATTTTAGAGAAGCTGGGGGGGGGGGGGGCATTCCAGTGGTGGGTGGGGCCAAAGGCAAATGGGGCAGGGCCAGAAATACTAGCATATTTTAGTTTAGGCTTTTACTTCTAGGAACTAAGCCTTAGGAGATGCATTTCAACATTTCAGAGTAGGGGAAAAGTCCATGCAAAATCTGGGAAACCATCCAACAGTATGTGGTTTGGGGGGGAAGGGTGGGTTGAACAGAAAGGGCTGTAGCCACCTGGGGGATCCTGGAAGTCTAGATTGGGACCTCAGAATCAAACATTGCCGCTCTAATGTAAAATATTCCTTAGATTATGCTCCTGATCATTTGTCAATTGGACAGAGCAAAGGCTGTATGTATTAGCCATATATACTAGCTGCCTGAATACTATATTTCTGTGGTGCAGAGATTTGCTATTGAACAGTTCAATCATCTGCCTGTGTCCTCTGAAGTAAATCCTATTAAGTGTAGCCTTGAGAAGAGAAGATTGAGGGGAGACATGATAGCACTCTTCAAATACTTGAAATGTTGTCACACAGAGGAGGGCCAGGATCTCTTCTCGATCAACCCAGAGTGCAGGACACGGAATAATGGGCTCAAGTTACGGAAAGCCAGATTCCAGCTGGACATTGGGAAAAACTTCCTGACTGTTAGAGCAATACGACAATGGAACCAATTACCTAGGGAGGTGGTGGGCTTTCCCACATTAGAGGCATTCAAGTGTCAGCTGGACAACCATCTATCAGGGATGCTTTAAGGTAGATTCCTGCATTGAGCAGGAGGTTGGATTTGATGGCCTATAGGTCCCTTCCAACTGTACTATTCTATGATTCTATGAAGTTTACTATAGCCTTAGTCCTTGATTCTGAACCATTAAAACTTAATAGAAATATGATGGAACCCTCCTAGAAAGTTTAAACCCAAGGTCTACTCACCAAGATACTCTGTTCCATAGTAAGAGTACATGAGGGGGACTGGTTTTCTCTTCCTCAGTGCATACTGTTTCCCAGATTCTAAAATTGCTTGACAAACTGACTTGATTTGTGCAGGAGTCAACACCTAAATGGGGGAAAAAGTCCCATCAGAAGTGACACACATTTAGAACCAACTCTAACATATCCTTCTAAAGTGCCCTTAAGTACACTTGAGATGAATGATCCCCCAAAACCTTATAGGCAGATCCGCCCATTTATTCCAGGTACATTTCTGAATGATGTGTTTATCCTGCATACTCTTTTATGAAACCTACAGGATAGACATATCTAGCAGGTTCCTTCAAATTAATATATAAAACTAAGGTCCACTGGTTTACGTGGAGCTCTACCCTTAAGCCATGCGTGAGGCTTCCCCCAGTAAAAATTATAAACACTTTTCTTGCCCTTTACAACAACAGAACTGATTGTCAAGCAGCATACCATTTCTGATCTTTCCCCCTCAATAGTTAGAATGTTCATGAGCATTCTTTGACATTAGAGCTGGAAAGAGGAAGGTTCATTAGAGACTAATCCAATCTTTAGCTGATGTCCATGAGCATCCTTATTGTCCTACTTCTTTCTGAGACCCGCCATGCTCTGCAATTTTGCCAATATCTCCAAAGCTGCCAACTCATTCATAGGCATTCTGTAATTCATAGCACAAGGGTTTTTTTATAGGTATAGCAGCAGCATGTACAGCATGGCAGTTTTATGTTGCCTTCAATATGTTTAAAGATCTAAAAGCTTTGTGACAAATGAGGAAGAAAACAGCTTGGATAGTGTTACATTTTGTGAAAGTGTCCATGATACTCTCCCAAAATTCTACCAACTCAAAAAAGTTTGGGATCCCTAAGTGGCTGGATCCACTTCGTTTTTTAAAGTTTATGATGTGTAAATCAGCATATTTCATGTGGTGTCAGATCACCAAAAAGCACAGATAAGGATGCCTTTTGACACCATATAATAATCCTTGGGGACTTGTATCTCATGTTATGGATGATAAATCTTCCCCCCAAAAAAGTTGTCCCAACATGACAAGAACACTTCTGAATCCAGCCTGAATTCAAGGGATTTGATGAGAACTTGATTTATAAACAGAAATCATTCAAAACAGAATGAAATTCTGTCCTTTGCATATTTATAATGCCTTGTGTTAAAATTCCAGCAATGGAATTAAAACGAACATTTAATTAATCAATTCATTTTGTTGTTATTTATGGGGGAAAGGACAAGTGTCTTGGAAAGTCAATATTCCTGCCTTTTCTCAATTTAAGACCTCCTTGGACGTATCAGGAGAAATATTAACTCCAGGGTGAGACACTTCTACACTCCAGATTCAAAATTAACATAATACTTTAACAGTGCAATCCTATACATGTCTACTCAAAATAAGTCCCATTGAGTTCCATGGGACATAGTCCCAAGGATGTGGCTATAGGATTGCAGTCTAAACATCCTAAAATGAAAATGGAGGGAGAAGGGAAAGAGAATATCAGCTAGGCATTAAATATTCTAGTTCGTTCTCTTCATGAAATGTCTCAGAATATAGCAGTACATCACACAATGATTTGTGATGAGTGAATGGCCTTTATTTAAATTACTGAATCTATCTGAAATGTTTTATAAGAACATAAGAAGAGCCGTGCTGGACCAGACAAAGCATCCATCTAGTCCAGCACTCTGTTCACATAGTGGCCAACCAGCTGTCAGCCAGGGACACACAAGTGGGACATGGTGCAACAGCACCCTCCCACCCACGTTCCTCAGCAACTAGTATATACTGCCTCCGATACTGGAGGTTGCACTTAGCCATCAGAACTAGTAGCCACTGATAGCCTTCTCCAGGAATTTCTCCAATCCGGATCTGGGATACCTCATTTTCATCTCCGGTGATAAAAGTGTACATATGTACTCACTTCAATATAGTATTAATTAGTTAGATAGGATTAGGCAAACAGTATAAAATGCCACTTGGTTAAGGAAATCCAGGGAAGTGTTCCTTGTCTTTGAAAAACTGCTGAAAGAAGGGCAGGCAAAATCTGTGGGTTTGGATATGTTTGTGCTCCTAGATATATATCACTACAAATAGGATAGCATTTGCAAACAGGGTTGTGGTAAGAGTTGCAAAGAAATGTAACATATAAGGGGGAATTATAGGTTTCACACAGGAGAAGGATGAAATGGTGGCAGAAAAATTGAAAATTTGAAGGACCTACCAGTTCACTTCTTAGAAGTGGGTTTTTTTGTTTGTTTTACCAGGAAAGAATCTTCTCTGCATATTTATTTAATTAATATTCTAAATTAAATTCTTCATGCTATGTGATTCAGTTCATTAACCATTTCCTAAGCACTTCCTCTTTTCAGCATGTATTTATAGTATTTAATCATTTTCTTCTTCTTCTGTAGGCTTATCTAGGACCATAATTTCATAAAATAGTTTTTCATTCCATGTAGGATGGATTTAGAGGAAAACATTAACAGTAGAATCTAGAAAAACAGGACTGTTGTAAGATTAGGCATGGTTGGGCACCTGCTGAGGGCCCACACCCCACTGACAAGAGGTCCCTGTTGACGCACCTTCTCTTCACCATTGCAACCTGCTTGTTCGCTTGCCTCTCACTCTGACCCAGACAACAGTGATGGCAAGAAGGAGGAGCGATAGATGCCACTGGCTACCTGCTCACTGCCTGTCTGCCTGTCAAGCAAACAAGTGGTAGCAATGATAGTGAGAGGGTAGACTTATGGAATGAGGGTGCCCAAGGGGTTGTCTTGCCCATGGGCCCACAAAAACCTGCAGCCAGCACTGATTGGAGGGGTTCTTTCTGTGAACAGAAAGCATTTCCACTGAAACAAGGTCCCATCCTGGATTTGTAATGATTCCCCTCCTCTCCATGGATCACATTTCACATACGATTCCAGAAGGTGCTCCTCAGGTGAAGCTTTTTAGGGAGTTCAAGCAGGAGTGAGGCAGCAGGAAAGTCCTGTTACATGAGTAGAGTTTCACTCTCACTTCAGTGAATCCAGTTTTATCAACAAAACAAAACAAAACCCCTACAAGATTATATAACCAAGTATCATAAAATACTGTTATATAATGTGGGCACAGAGGTGAAATCTTCATAGCCAAAATAACCTTCTATGTCCTTCATGGAATGTTCTATCCTTAGGCAGCCTAAAATAATTTTAAATAAATAAATACTCTTGAACATAATAGCAATATTTTATGCTTGATCATTCCCCTTCAATAGTTAGAATCACTCATAGCTTTTGATTATTGCACTGCATCCTTATAAGGGAGGATATTGATTTAAGATACGTTAAATTGTATCTTAAATTGAGATATTGTTTTCCTTCTTTTTGTCACACTCTAGTGTGACCAAGAAATGAAGCCCACAATACCACTCTAAAGTTTTCCTCTGGGTGCCTACTCCAAGGGAGGCTCAGAAGACAGCAACATAGGAGAAGGCCTTCTTGGTGGTTGCCTCCCAATTATGGAATAATCTTCCCGATGAGGCCCACCTAGCACTAACATTGCTATTTTTCGGCACCAGGCCAAGACTTTTCTGTTATTTTAGGCTTGGTTGATAGCTTATTTATTTATTTATTGCATTTTTATACCGCCCCATAGCCAAAGCTCTCTGGGCGGTTCACAAAAATTAAAACCATGAAATCATTTTAAAAATATAAAACAAGCCACAATCTAAAAACACAAAATAACATACAATATAAAAACACAACCAGAATAAAACCAAGCAGCAGGAATTAATACAGATTAAAATACAAATTTAAAACAGCAAGGATTAAAATTGAGTTAATTTAACTGTTAAAATACTGGGAGAATAAAAAGGTCTTCACCTGGAGACGAAAGTAGGCGCCAGGCGAACCTCTCTGCAAACCGCTCAAAGTTGTTTTTAGACGTATGCTGTTTTTGTGTATCCTATCTGTTGTATGTTTTTATACTTTGTATATAGTTTTTAATGTTAAAATCTTTTAAAAACCACCCAGAGAGCTTCGGCTATTGGGTGGTTTAGAAATAATAATAATAATAATAATAATAATAGCTATGAGTGGAGTGTATTCTTAAAGGGTCCCATTTAAGATTAATGAAGAAGAATAAATTGACTACAATTAGGAAGACAAAACCTTATTCCTCCCACTTAAGAAATTGGTGTCACCATCTGAATGGTGTTCTGGATTGTTGTTGTTTAATTCTTTACATCTTTAAAATAATGTGGAGAACATGAGGACATAAAAGTTGTTGGATGAAGAATTAACCTTATTGAAAAGTCTGTTATGCATATTTAGATTAGATACCTTAGAACACCATCAACAACAGATGTTTCTTTTATTGTTCGAAACTTCTCAGAAAGAACGGCAGAGGGAGCTTTTGCTGCATATTGCAGTATGTGTGAAAAAATGTCCTAAAGTGAAGAACATCGTTTGTATTCAACAGGCTAATTTGCTCCAGCATATAAAGGGATTTGGACAAGTCCAATAGGGGTCTAGCAGCATGCTGCACTGCAGCACATCAAAGGCTGAGTATCAAATATCCTCAAGTCGTATAGTTTGGCTGATGGAGCCTGTAGGAATGGTGATTTCATCTGTCATGGAATGTGCTGCTTTCTATTTCTGAATTCTTGCTGATGATATCTAGGATCAAGGATTTCAATGTGTGTTGTTAGTTGCTTTTCATGAATCAGGATGAATCCTTCAGCAAATGCACCGCAACATTACCAATATCACCATGATTCCCAAACTGCATTCCAGGGTTTCAGGGTGGAATTTTTCCAGCCCTACCTGGAGATGCTGGATATTGAACCTGGGACCTTCTGTATGCACTGAACTATGGCTCCTCCTTTAATATCTAGGCAAGTGTGAAAAGAGATGGCCCTTGAGTTATCCTGCTCCTAAGCTGTTCAGGGCTGTGGACATTAAAACCAACACCTTATGTTGAACTTGGATATGGGATAGAAGTCAAGGGGTATGCAACATCTAAAAGTATATCTGACTAGTGGAGAAATCCATGAGTCAAAATGCATTGTCCAGAAAAGCTATGATTAAATAAAGAAAATCACATCAAATGTTCACTCAAAAAAAAAAGTTTTTTAAAAAAATGTTGACCATTTTCACATACTGTCAGCACTGTTAAATTTCCTCTGGTGCTAACAAGCAAGCACAACAGAAGAGGACTCTACGTTGGCAAAGAGCCACTTTTCTTTTGCCTGCTGATTTGCAATTTGTGCTGCATAAACAGTTCAATGAATGAAAACATCAGTTCAGGCTGCAGAAGAATGCTGATTAGTAAAAAAAGCTGATTAGTAAAAGAGAAGATCACATGAAGGTTATGAAGTTTGCTAAAACACGTTATTTTTTTTCTATGCCATCACTCCTTAGACAGCGGTAAAATATTTGACCTACTAGCCTCCATGTCAGATCCATGCTCATCTCTTGTATATGTTCTCTCTCTCTCTCTCTCTCTCTCTCTCACACACACACACACACACACACACACACACACACACAATGAAGGACAACAAAAGAAACCCTGTGGTATAAAGACACAGTTGTCATTGCCTGGAACTAAGCCCATGAATCCAAGTACAACTGAAGTCACATTTTGAATGCCAATGTTCCAAGGAGAGAGAGGGGGAGAGAGAGAGAGAGAGAGAGAGAGAGAGAGAGAGAGAGAGAGAGAGAATGAAAGAATGCCAAAAGAAGGCTGGAATAACAGTGAAAGCAAGGAACACATTCTTCCATTTAAAACTCAGGGGAAAGGGGTAGCTATTTAGTCTTGCCTCCTGCGCCTCCTTCTCAGCTGTCGCTGCTGAGGCCATCAGAGGAAAAGGAAGCAGCAGCCAGGCACATCTCCATCATGCCTGGATCTGTATGAGGCTATTAGAGGGAGACAGAAAGAAAGCGGCTGCTGAACTTTGCAGCTAAGAATCGAGGGCCTGAATTTGCTTTCTCCCTCCTCCTCCCTCCCAATCTCCTTTCCTTTTGTGTCAATTTTTTTAGATTGTAAGCCTTTGGGCAGGGACTGTCCTAAGAAATACTTTTGTAAGCCACCTTGAAAGCCTTTTTTTTTTGGCTAAAGGATGGGATATAAGTGATAATAATAATAATAATAATAATAATAATAATAATAATAATAATATAAAATAAGCATTCCTTGGGGTGGGGGTGGGGGTGAGGGTGGGGAGACTGCTTTGTCAGAAAATGTGATTCAGTTGACTATTTTAAAAATCCCAGTAAGAAAAAAAAAGTAAAAGATTTCTCCCAGATAAAAGACAGCCCAGAGCTCCACTAGAAGCCAAAGCATGAAGTCCTTGGTATGCAAGAGGTATTTGAGAAAGCACTGTGTATTACATTGTTAAAAAGATTTAATAATAAAATAATTGCTGTAATGCTTTCATCACATCTATATGGTTCTAGTAAGGGCAGCACAGATTCACTTCATGTATTACAAGAGAAGAATCCCTTTTGTCCATCTGCAGAGGCCATTTGTATGTCTGAAAACACACAGAAAACATGCACACGGTGCCTCAGACATAATTAGCTGAGACTTCTTTACAATGTGTTTTTAATGCCCTCCAAATGTTATGCAAAAGGCACAAGTAACCCATAGGTACAGATTTGTCTTTTATGTAACTCAAGGCTAGGGAAAGAACATGGTAGTAGCATATGCAAAAAACAAACAAACAAACAAAAAGTGGTCCAGGAAATTTTTGTATAAGAGAGCTTTACAGAGAAATTTGGAGAGAGAGGTGATGCAACACTTAAATTGGAAGCTGCTCCAGACACAGGAAATAGAACAAGCTGTGAACAAGCTGTAAGAAAAAGCAACAAGCTAGTAACCCGTGGGGATTGTGGAGAGTGAAGGCAGTGGGTAGGTTCATATGAAATGACATCTGATATAGTGAGACCCCCTCTAGATGGATTCCGTTTGACGCCTGGTTAGCCGATTATGCGCATAATCGCTGAAGCGCTTTATCGTAAATGCTTGTATGCAGGAGGTAATTGAGCACACAACTGGTGGCCTTACCGGTTGTTTGAAATGCGCTTTACAAGTAGTTAATGCGGAGAATCGCTTGTTCACATAGTCAAAATGCGCTTTAACGGCCGGAGTAAAATAAAACTCGCTATTTAACATGCATTCGATAATGCGCATAATCGAAGAGAAAAAGTGCCTCAACTCCCGATTTATGCTCCACTCTTGTAGAGGTAAAATTTTTAATGAGACTTCAAAGAGCTTGAAACGTCTGGTGTAGAGGCAGCCTTGATAAGCTATGCAATGTGGGTTAGTTTTTGGAACAACCTATGTTGCACCCAAGAGACGATTGAGCTCACCATGGGTTGTTCTCTCCCTCATTCCCCCTTGGTCCTCCACCCAGTATATACACAAATCTCTTTGTAATTTTTTAAAATTGAATTTTCTGTTGTAGGTTTTTAGCAGTTATGCAAGTGCACACTTGCAGCTGTCAAATATATATAGCTGGGCCTTCTCAATGCCCTTGTATGTTTCAGCTGTCAAAGGGAACTAAGTGCAGTATGAAACATACAAGGAAATTGACAAGGCATGACTGCATATAGGCTAATTTGACAGCCGTTGACAATGGCAGGCGAAGGAAAAGGGCGAAAATCACCTACTTAGGAAGGTGATCCCCAAGGTTTTAAGTGTTTAACTGACACTTGTGGGTGCCCTGCTTCCATTTCACATTTCCTTGATTGTAGCAAGTCCTTTTCAAGAGATCTAGCTCCCCTCCTTTTTGCAGCTCCCATTCAAATCACTTACTGCTACAGCACTGTAAATGGAAATCACAAAACGTGGGGAGCAGGTTCGGACAACATGCCAACTCATCATGGGTAAAGCAACATCTACAACAAGTCATGGGCTGTCAGGGTGGGTTGTTGCCCCCACATAATCCACCCTGAGGAAAGTGGTCTGGATTTGGTCAACAGGATAACCCACTTTGCGAACCCAGTCAGTAAGACGGCGGACAAGAGGAGAAGCAACCAAGATCAGAACTCCATGCTGTAGTGACAAACACAAGCTTCCTAAATGCATGCTCCTTCTTATCACAAAAAGCTAGCATTAGCAAAAGCAGTTCTAGCTTAGCCATGACGTCTTTCTTTTCTATGCATGCTTTTCCCCCATGCATGATGATAAAAACAGTAAGTGGAATAGTTGAATCTATGTCAGTAACCCAATTTGTACTGATTTAAAACTCCTTCCACAATGCCACTTGTACATTAACACTTCAAGAAACACCTCTAGACTATGACTGTAATGCTTTCCTAACACTATATATGGGAAATCTTTCACTTCAGACAGCAGTGACAGCTGTACTGGATCCAAAGAGATGCACAACCACTCTCTGTCCCACCAAATAGACTCTGACCTAGAAGGAACATTCTCAGAGGAAGAGGGTGAGACACACCCTCCTGCATGGAGCCTGCAGGCGCGTGACTATAGAGGATGACCCGCCACAGGCCCGAGTAGCTACAGAGGCAGGAGAGGTCACTACACCCTGCTAGAGACTCTGGGATTCCAGTCTGAGGAGGCATCATACCATGGGACAGTTGAACTGGGGAATCTGAGACCCCCTCTACAAGAATTCGGTTTGACGCCTGGTTCTCCGATTATGCACATCTTCTCGGAAGCACTTTATGGTAAATGACTGTACGCAGGAGGTAATTGAGCGCACAACTGGTGGCCTTACCGGTTGTTTGAAATGCGCTTTAGACGTAGTTAATGCGGAGAATCGCTTGTTTACATAGTCAAAATGCACTTTAACAGGCAGAAGCAAAATAAAACTCGCTATTTAACGTGAATTCGATAATGCGCATAATTGAATAGATAACGCGCCTCAACTGCGCTCCGCTCATGTAGAGGTAAAATTTTTAATGAGACTTGAAAGAGCTTTAAACCTCTCGTGTAGAGGCAGCCTGATGCTCCTTCATTGGTTATACCTACCAGTTCCATATGTTCTGCTGTTAGAAGAGACAGCGAAGAGTCTGAGCTGAAGCCCAGACTGCATGGCAGGCAGAATAAGGTCTTTCATGTCTGAGCCCTATTTTAGAGGAGGGATCATAAACCCATGGGCTACACTGATGCTCAAGAAACTGGTGGAACAGCAGGAACATACATAAAACCTTTCATTTACTGCTTGGACATCTGTAGACATAAAGGCTTTCACTAGTGCAACATCTCTTCTGACCAGTTTCATGTCTTTAGTCTAGACTCCAGCTCTGTTCACATGTAACACTAAGCCACTGTGGGTTAATTACCCTGCAGGGCTTAGTGGAGCACACCAGCTGCCATTCTGAATATGCAAGCAATGGCAGTGCAGTCATAGTTTGCTGGGATCAAAGGTTGTTTGAGGGGGTAGACAACCCTCAAATAATCCATAGCTTATGTAAGGTTTATTTGAGGGTTGTCTACCCCCTCAAACAACCCATAATGCTGGGTTCGCATGACATGGCAAACCACAGCAAGCAGGGACACCCACCGGCATCATGCAAAAAGTGTGCCTGTGGGCACAACACAACAGCTCCTGCAGATAAATTAAGCCATTGTTGTGTCATATGAATTGGGTTACTGTGACCCCAACAGTGCAAAACTATTGTGCTACATGCCACAGTTTTGCAAGAGGTTAGGCTTAGGGAGAAATTATCACATTACAAATAATCTTTGGCACTCTGTCCCTAAATATATTACATGAAGGGAAGTTCTACTAAGACCAATAGAACTTATTTCCAACTACTGTGTTTGGACAAAACAGTTAAATTTACCATTTTAAAATCTGCTGTCTATATACTTCACAGATTGCTGGAAGTAATCTGCGAGTGAAACCTTCAGTTTATCCCCTAAGTATGTTGGTGAGTAATCTACAATTGGTGAGGAAAACTATCCTCCTGTATAGGGTTTGATAAAAGCTAAGAGACTTTGGACATTCTTCCAAGAGATGAGAAAGTTACCCAAAAGAAACCTGAATAACTTACCACATTATATACCACTGGCCTTTAGTAGTTATAACATACCTGTTGGTTTGCAAGAGGTAGGTTGTCAATTGGCAAACTAAAATATATCAAGTCAACAGCTTGTGCAATAAGGGATGTGGAATTAAATTATATTGGAAAGCAACAAAGCCAATTCTGGGGTAAACACTAGAAGCCCCAATTTCACCTTGCAGAAGGTGGTACATGAGTAGTTCAAAGGAAGAAAAAGGCAAAGCCCAACGACAAACTGCCTGGCTGCCTGGCTTCCTTCTTCGGCACACTATTATTATTATTATTATTATTATTATTATTATAATATTTATATCCTGTCTTTTTCCCAATAATGGGACTCAAGGCGGCTTACAAATTAAAACATGTTCAGTTAAAACAAATAGTGATATACAAAAATTAAAAACATAATTAAACATAGTACAATTTTAAAACATTTAAAAACATTTAAAAACATTTTAAATACACATAATTATAAATCTGAACTCTAAGCAGTACATCCACAAAGATTATTGTCTGTATCTGCAAAGGGACACTGACAAAAGAGTCTGTTCAATTTCAATTTGCAGGTCTGCTGCCCTGTCAGCACAACACACTGGAACAGTGTAGAAAAACAGAATGTGAAAATAGACTGTAAATGGAAGGAAGCACACTGAGGTGACACCAGATTGGTGATGCCTGGGGGACTGGACAAACAAAGCTGGAAGTGAAGGGCCAGAAGGAGGAAATATGCAGGCAGCATGTGGCAAAAAAAGAATGAGCACAGGAACTAAATATAGACAAAACAGGATAGGATCAAAAAAGAACCAAAGGTGAATGCTGCTCCAGATTGTGTAGAAAGGCAGAACAACATAACTCCATTCTTCTTTGTAGAATAGCTGCCAGAAAATTGAACAAAAAGGTATTTGGGAAATCTAAGTAAAGCAAAAAGAATCTGTTAAGTTGGCAACTACGGGTTTTGCCACCTAGAAGAGGGAAGTTCCCCTCCCCCCCAACATTGGTCCTGCTTACTCAGCCTGACCTTTTTTGTCACACAGTGGCTCAATTCGGACGACACAATAGTCAATGGTGGGGTAATAATCAACTTTACAGTTGTTCATCTAGGGGATACTCCCCACACAACATGGTAATAAATAATCAACTGTGGTGTGGATTAGGATCAGCGCTGTGTTGACTATGGCAGAATTCGGACGACACCATAGTCAAAACAACTGACGATTGTTTTCCCCACCCCAGTTGTTTATTGCGTTGTCTGAATTGAGCCAGTCAGTGAGCTTCCCACAAACATGAAACTTAAAGATCTTCATCCCATTGAACCCAAACATTGGACCAAAACAGTTTAGCCCAAATAAATGGGCACAGCTTACCCAAAGTTATGTATTATTCCATTGATTTCTGTTGGAGAAGTAAACAAACGATTCTCACTGAAATTAATAGGAACTAAGGGGATCATCAGAAGGGCCCGCTGCTGTTCCACAATACTTCCTCTTCCTTCACACAGATGATGGTTTCAGAGAAGAGGAAGTAATGTGCTCCAAAGCAGCCAAAGCTGGCCCCATTCATGGCAAAAGGGGAAAAAGAGGCAGGGGCAGTGTCAATCGACAAAAAATGAGGTGAATTTAACATTAATTCCTGGGTCACCGTTGGCAGTTGAAAAGGACAGCATGGGGGGTGGGGACCAGAAAAAGGGAAAGGCATTTCCTTTCCACCTTCTCTCGCACAGAGTTCCTCCTCCTCCACTCAGCTAACTTCAATCAGCAAGGCCCTTCCCCCAGGAGCAGTGCAGCCTCCCGGTTCAGCCCCACATCCAGCTGCAAAGTGAATCATGCTTCTGGAATGGCAGCTGCTTCTTTCTTTCACATGCTGAATAGAAAGTAAACAAAGACCATGTGGGCATTTTTATCATGCTGCTTTTCCTGCACATAGCATGAAATGGCGGCACGTTTCGCTTTGAAAAAACTATGTGGGATTTAATGGGGTATTTTTTTGGCATGCGAAGGCTAGAAGGGGAGGAAGGCGCACGGGAGGCAGACAACATTGTGAGAGGGACTCGCAAAAATCCGTGAGTGCCCAGTAATGAGTGTGCAATAACACACTCATCTGATGGACCTCTAAAAGAGTTAAATTTAGGTGGAATAGTGCTCAATGTTAAGATGGCACAAATGTTTAAGGGGTGGTTACCTGTATACTATTCAAATATTAGGTAGCTGCTGTAGGCGTGTATAATTTTAAAATTGCTGTTACGTCTAAATCTGCCAATGTATCTATATCAGGGATGGAGAATGTGTGGCTCTCCAGTTGTTGTTGGACTGCAACTCCCACCAGCCTTGGCCAGTATAGCCAATGGTGTGGGACGCAGGTGTTGCAATTCAACATCTGGAGGACCATATGTTTCCCACCACTGATCTGTTATGTTGCAGTAACCCAACGTCAGAAACTCAGTGAATATTAACATTTACCATTATTTACTAATTTCCTTCAGATTTCAGGATGCAAAGAGGAAATATCAGGGTTGGGATGGTGGTGGTTGAACTCCCTGGATAAATTATTTTATAACACTGAGACCCTTCTAGATGGATTCTGTTTAACGCCTGGTTAGCCGATTATGCGCATAATCGCTGAAGCGCTTTATTGTAAATGCTTGTATGCAGGAGGTAATTGAGCACTCAACTGGTGACCTTACTGGTTGTTTCAAATGCGCTTTACAAATAGTTAATGCGGAGAATCGCTTGTTCACCTAGTCAAAATGCGCTTTAATGGCTGGAGCAAAATAAAACTCACTATTTAACGCGCATTTGATAATGCGCATAATCAGAGAGAAAACGCGCCTCTATGCCCGATTTGCGCTTCGTTCTTGTAGAGGTCAATTTTTTAATGCACCTTTAAAGAGCTTTAAATGCCTCTTGTAGAGGCAGCCTAAAAATCTATTTGGTGTGCCTGAACCCATATGTTAAGCAGGAATGTTGAGTTGATTTTTTTCTCCATTAAATTGCCTACCTGTTATCTAAATATATTTGCTGGAAGCTGAGACATTGAAATCTTTTGAAAGCCCTGATGTGTATTTTCCCAAAGAGTGGGCCCATAAACTGCATGTTATTTGAGATTTCCATATATAAAGTGTATCTCTGAGATATACAAATAGTGTATCTAAAAATGTATAGAAGCTCTACCTGTTTCTTTACTTTTCTTGGCTACAGTGTGGGCAGAAGAGCAAGTCAGAGCTCCGCCATGGTTCTCTGAGATATGCTTCTTGTAACAATGTTAACAGCAAAATCAGTTCTTCAGTGAAAGATGAATTTCCCACCTATGCCAGGCAAACAGGATCAAGGCTGAATAGGCATGATTAACACTGTCTTGCAGAAAGGTTTTGATCAAGTTAATCATGCTTGAATGAAAAATCAATGTGCAGGGAACTAAAAGGGGAGGAACGATTACTTGGCATGTATGAAATACTGCTTCTTGAGTTTATGGGAAATTGCTGTTATTGTAATTTTGTAGACTGGAACAGAGCTCTTCTGGTTATTTGAGCCTCATAGAGCACAATGTAAACATTTTGTTTCAGCGTTTAGAAAAAGCACACTTCTCTATATCTCCAGTGTTGTAGATCACCCTTTTAATAGTAGGAAGACTGGTTACACTGTCAGCCTGTCTACACTACTGCTTTAAAATGGTTTAAAACGGTTTATAACAATTTTGAGAACTGTTGGGGCCCAGGACACACTCCATATACAGTTTTCAAAATGTTTTCAAAGTGTTTTATCCTGCGTGTGTAGATAGGCTCTGTATCACTAGGTGCAGAACATGAAACAATCAACAACACATTGTGCACTTACTGAACAGAAGAATGAAATACTTGAAGTCCAGGCCAAAATTGTTCTGAATGCTTTTTGTTCTGAATGCATAGATATTAATGTGTGTCCATTCTTGTGTTTCAGCACACTGGGAGCTGAAAAGCACACCAGATAATTCTCCTTAAGAATGAAAGTTACAATTTGTTGTCTGATAATGCAAATCTACTGTGCTTGAAAAAGATGAAAAGTTTTAGAGAAGAGATAAACTAGCCAAATGTTTTCAGTAGCTTGGAGGTGTATTTAAAATGCAACCACGTTTAAATTATTTTCATTGTTGTGGGTCATCCAAATGCTTGCTGACATTCAGTTAATCTTATTCACAATGTATTACGCCTCAGCAAATACATTAATACATTCATATTTGAATTCAGGGATGATAATTTGCTGAAAGAAGAAAATACTTACTATTCTGATCTCATCTGAAGAAACATTCTAAGCTAAAAATACACAATGTTTTGGGACCTATGGAGATAAAATGGCTGCAAAGCAGAGGCTGCTTTATATCCCTTTAAACACTGTCCTCTTATCTATTCTGGCAACACTTATGATTGAACCAAATAACATCAGCCATACTATCAAGGGTTCATTCAACTATATAGCCTCAATGTGATATATGCCATCAATTTCCAGCAGGATCCTTCTGCTGTTTACATAAGCCAAATAGGTCAATCTCTACACAAGGCAGTAAGCTGTCAGAAATTAAGACATTAAAAATGGCAACATTCAGAAACCGGGGAGAAAGTATTTCACTCTGCTGCTGACCTTAAAGTCATCGTACTTCAAGGGAAAAAATTCAAAAAAGGCCCCCATCATGAAGCTGCTGAGTTAAATTCATTGGCAAATTTGATACTGGGGAACTATTGGGTCTATGAGTAGCTTTCTCCTCATATTTCTTTCTCCCCTTTTCTCTATCTTTTGGCTATGCTGGTTAACCACCTACTAGCATGAACAATGACACCTACACGGATTAGATCTTGTATTCATTTGTGATCTGCCTTTAGGATGGGTGGGGGTGAGGGTAAGCAATAATTTTAGACAGAAAAGGGGAGATACAACCATAAGACAATCCACACTTTCTACTGCATGGAACAAGAATTTAACCACAGGGGCAGAAGAGAAGTTTATGATGGGCCCTTTGTGCTCTCCAGGAGCCTAATCCCTGGCACCCACCCTTGCATGCATAGGATGATCCCAACCATACTGAACAGCACAGATTTCTGAGATAAATGCATGTTCAGTCCCTGGCTGCAGATGTCTGGAAGAAAGGGCTGGTGAGCAATACATACTCACACCAGAGGCAGTGTACCACTGGTGGTCTCATTCTGGTAACTTTCTGGCTGAATTGGGCTTCCAGGTGACTTTCATTTTACACAGACCCCTTCGCCCCAGCTAGATTTGCCTTCCCCATGTTTCTTTCATTGATTGCTGACCTGGCCTCACTATTCATTTCCCCATCTCTGTTCCATATAGCTCAACTGCTTATCACACGAATAGTAATTGGAGAGGCAGGAGGATAGTGAGCAGTGCTGTAGCCCACCCGGTCACTCTTACTAATGCTTCAGCAGCTAGAGATGCCAGGGGACATGGAGATTCTCAGCTGTGCCTGTGCGTGGCACCCCTTGCCCTGGGCTCCCCATCCTAAGGTGCATGTGCCATCCTGAGGAGAGCAGAGGTGAAGGACAACCAGGGTGCTAGTGCTTCCCTATCTGTTAATCCTCTTTAGGACAGAGATCCACCTGGAACAGCCAAAGCTTCTATTAAACTATGTTGGGGTGGCATGAGTTCTGTAGCAACCTGGAGGACTAAAGTGGGCATCCTTTTGTTCTGATAGGGCCGCTGTATCTGAGAAAGTTGCATGACTGACAAAGGAACAACAGGTGCTCCTGTCCTCACCACTACATCTCCATTGATGCTATTGGTGCACCTGATATATTACATCCTGTCATACACTCTGCAAAGGCAGAGGAGCCCAACTAGAACAGAGGGCCAGCTATCATCCTGCTTCTGTTAGTCATTGCTGTTGCTGTGGCCTCACTTGTAATCAGCATGGCACAAGGGGTGGGGGAAGATGCCTGCCTCTGCACATGTTGAAAGTCTGTGAGGAGACAAAATAAACATAGAGGCATTAATGAGTTATTAATAGCTGCTGCAATGGATAATTCCTGTGACTAGAGGTTCATTAGGAATTAGGGAGTACTTGAGAAAGTGCTCTCTCATGCTGCACATCTCAGCACAGCTCCAAACTCTCACTGGTATTCCCCCTGGTATCTACTTTGGAAGATTCCCTGGTTGGCAGAGATAAGGTCATCAAGAAAATGCTAACCCATCAAATTGAAGAAACTGCATTGGCATTCTACCTACTGTTTCTGTTCGCTCTGCTCCATCTACTCAAGGCCTCATCCTTCAAGAGATAATATATCATGGGTGTTTGGAAACAGGAGTGAATGGGATGCCTGGTGTTCACCAGCAAAGGATGTGCTCCCTTTTGTCTTCAACAATGTGTAGTGGGAGCTCATATCCATTGGGGGAGTTTGTGACCAACAGGGGCCATTGCTTCTCCCTGTTGTATAAGGGATGGTTGCAAAGGTGGTACAGTTCCCCCTAATTGCAGTGGGGAAAGGGGGAATGGGTTTGTGGGTGTTCTGCACACCTATCTCTTTTCTTGGAAGACTTTGGGGAAGGATGGATGGAGAAGATGCAGGAATCCTGCGTTGAGGCGGAGTCTTTAGCTCTAAGGAACCCTCTCGCTTGCTTACCCATGTGTGGTGTTTTATCCTTCCATTCCCAATCGTAGCAGTAGAGTTTGGAACCTGGTGGATTTGTGCCTGGAGTCCTGAGAAGTGCTAGTAATCTGACTGTCCAACATGTGCTGCTAGCATTGACTTCTTTTCACCAGTGGCTCACTTATGTGCTCTAAGTTCTCTAGACATGAAATAGTTACTTGTTCCACATGTTGTACACCTTGATATTTGAAATGTACATGGTCAGGGATTCTGGGAGTTGTAGTCTAAAACATCAAGACAGTGCCAGGTTGGGGAAGGCTATTTTCACGCATGACATAAAACACTTCTTTATGGTGATTCTCCCCACCCTCACTCTCCATCTAAAATATAAGTTGTGAGCCCTGTTGTTTTACTTTTTATAAAAGGATCTTGTAAATAACAGAAATACTGATAAGAAGGGAAAAGAGATGTATTATTATTTGTATTGAGTTGTTATTATCATTATTATTATTATTATTATTATTATTAAGCATTTATATTTTGCACATTTGAATATTACAAACATTACACATATAATCTTTAAAACAGATAGGGTAGAAAAGAGAACGCTGAGCTGAGAGACACTGGTTTGCCTAAAGCCACCTTTGAGATTCATGGCAAGATCTGAACCTGGTTCATAGCTCACACTCTTAGCTATCTCACTTCACTGGATCTCATTCTTGCTCATGCACTGCTTGTGCTTCTCCTCCCTCTAAAGTAGTATCACTACTTGCTCCCCTTTTGAAACATCTTGAAGAAGAGATGTATTTGCCATAAAAATGCAACAGATTCTTCAAGTGTTCAATTAGAATGCTCAACACCAACCCCTGTGAGGAAAGGTTTCAAGCACAATTCCTTCCACTTCATGTTATCCTATCCTCAAGAGGGAAAATTCATCTTGTGGGCCAAGACAGGATAGCAGGCAGTGGAGGCAATTCCTTACAAGATGAGAAAGACTCCTGATTGTTTGTAAAGTGAAGACAGTGCCAGCATGGTGAACTATACCACGTATCTGCTAACATTACCACGCTTATGACATCTTCACTTCACAATTGGGGGAAGTTGGTTCGAGGGAGTCTTCCACCATTTTCTACCTCCTGGCTGCAAAGGTGCATGTGTGTTCTTTGCTCCCTGGGGAATGGGGCTGGAGTACCACACAGCAGGGGTATGTATGTGAAGGAAAGAAAGAAAGGATGAGAGTTCAGCACCAAGGTGGGGGTATAGCCTGCTCATTGAGAATTCAAGTATGGTGCTTACATAAAGTAGTCAAACACCAGCACTCAAAGGTCCCCTCTACAAGGATTCGCTTTTGCGCCCGGTTAGGCGATTATGCGCATAATCGCTGAAGCGCATTTACACCTAATACCTCTGCACGAGAGGCGGCGAGAGGCGGCGAAGCGCATTAACGGATGACCAGAATGCGCTTTACAAGTAGTTAATGCGCATAAGCGCTTGTTCACATAGGCAAAATGCGCTTTAATGGCTGGAGCAAAATAAAACTCGCGATTTAACGCGCATTCGATAATGCGCATAATCGGAGAGATAACACGCCTCTATGCCCGATTTGCGCTCCGTTCTTGTAGAGGTAAAAATTTTAAAGCGCCTTGAAAGAGCTTTAAACCTCTCTTGTAGAGGCAGCCTAATTCTTGCAACATCTAGCTGCTCACTTGAGGAAATAGTAGAACTGATTTCTCTCTCAGAATGAAGGCATTCCATATTTCCCTATGCAGGAATTTATTAAAGACCAGGTAAGAAAGGAGAATGCATTGTAAAAGTTAGTCTAAGTGGATGGCTTGGGGCTTCCAAATGAAGGCTTGGTATTTCAGAAGCTGGTCTGAGACAAATGTTTTAATTTTGGTTAGTAACTATGTGAGAACTGCTGCAGTCAGTAAAGTTTAAAATATTACCATTTCAAAGTTTCTTAATGTGCACAGCACAAGGTCCACAGGCTACCAGTTTTCACAATGCTAAAGTACTTCTTCCAGTCTATTTCACGACTTGTAAAAGACTGACTGTGTACCAGCCCTCAAAGGTAACCTCAGCAATCTTGATCTGCATCACAAGATAACAGCTTGAAGGAACAAGAATACAGATTTCCATGCTGTTTTTATCCTGCAGGTGGCGAGTGCTTTAAATTCACCACTCCCTCTGAGCAGTAAGTCTGCTGCAGAGGCATCATTATAAGTGCCACATTGTCAGAGATATGCTGATGTAGTAGTGGTGTCAGGAAATTTTAAAGAACAGAACAGAGAAAATTAAGCACCAGAGCTCATCAAGTGTTGAGGGTGCAAAATATTTTCAATTAAAGAATGTGAAAGTGTTGTGTGGATTATATTATATTACCCCCTAAAGCAGCTCTTTTACAGTACTTCAATACTTTTACAAGCAGGGCTGTATGTTAGTATTAGTTGTGTAAGCTAAAATCTTATACCCCTTAGAATTGGCATGGCAAACATTTCAATGTATTAAACATCACTTCTTCTTGTACAAACCCACTTGTCAGGAGGTTGAATATCTATTGGATGTTTGATCTACCTGTGCTATAGCATCAAGGATGCCAGGTTTCAGCCCTTGCAAGGGTCCTCACAACTTTAATAATACTAAAGATCCAGCTTTACCCATCCATCACAGTGCTGCAGTGATGGGAGAAGCTGCAGCTGATGGAATGTTCTCCTCTGTGCAACTCTGAAATCTACAGGAACCCCTCTGCAAGTCTGGATCTAGAAACCCAAGTACTGCCTAATCCTCCTGTGTTCCTCCTTTGGACAGACATGCACTTCTTCTGTTCACACAAGAGCATAAGATAAGCCCTACTGGTTCAGACCAAGGCATTCTGTTCCCCATAGTGTCCAACCAGAAGCCTCTAGGAAGACCCTAATCCGAGCATGAGGACAACAGCCCTATTGCTGTGTTGCCCTGTAGCAACTTGTATTCTGAACTGCCTATGAACAAGGAGATTCCAAATAGCCGCTGACAGAACTGTCCTTGGACCCAGCCAGATGCACTTGGGTGTGGAACCACACCCAAGCACTCGTGAGCCCACCAAGGGCACTTGGGCGCAGGTCCACCCTGGCTTCCGTCTCTTTCCTCCCGCTGCATTAATGGAGCTTCCAGAAAATCCACATTTTTTCCTGCTACGTTAAAGGCCGGAAGCCAGGCTGCGTGGCTTGCATGGCCTGGTTGGGGTGGTGGTGCTGCAGCAGCAGCAGCAGGATGAGCACCCACCAATTTTGGCCACCCCTAGTTGCTGGGGAACTTTGCTGTTGCACTCATGTCCTGCTCATGGATTTCCCGTGGGCAGATGGTTGGCCACTGTGTGAACAGAATGCTGGACTAGATGGACCTTGGTCTGATCCAGCATGACTCTTCTTATGTTCTTATGAGGGTTGGAAAGCCTGATTTTGGCTTCATTACCAGCATAGCAGCAGTAGTATGGCATGGAAACTAGAGAGTACTTTCAAAGGTTTCCTAGAAAAGTGGGTTTTGAGGAGAGTGTTTTTTTAAGGAAGTAAGGTTTTAAGGAAGGTATCATCACACAGCTGTTTGGGGAGGCACTTTCAAATATATGGGGCAGCCAGGGAGAAAGGAGGAGAGATTCATTTGAGGGAACAGAAGACCTTTTAACAGTGGAAGGTGGTGGAGCCAGGGGAGCATCATCGCCAGTGATGGAAAAGCCTATAAGAGTAAATGGATATAAGATAAGGTGGGGCAAGGCAAGGCAAGGCCATGGAAGGCTTTGAAGGTAAGGGCAAGGAGTTTGTGCTGGATCTGGAAGTGGATAGGAAGCCAGTGTGGGGATTTAAGGAGGTTCATCATGTAATCAAGCAGACAAGAGAAGAGAATGATTTTGGCAACAGAGTGCTAAGTTGATGTGGTGGGAGTCAGGGGACTAAAGTTAGACAATGTAAGACCAAAGAAGAGAAGATTGCAGTAGTTGAGGTCAGGGATCTTTACTATTTTTCAAGCAGGAATACTTTGACTCTAGGCCACTTGGGGGTCTTTCCCAGGCCATTGGGGCCTCTCCTCTCTCCCCAACCCTAGTCAAGTGGAATACCAGATGGCTGGAAACCTAGCCTTTCAGACCTCTCCTACGCATCCACTCCATGTCCTCCAAGCAAGGCCTCATCACTTAGACCCCCTCTAGATGGATTCCGTTTGACGCCTGTTCCTCTGATTATGCGCATCTTCTCGGAAGCACTTTATCGTAAATGCTTGTATGCAGGAGGTAATTGAGCACTCAACAGGTGACCTTACCGGTTGTTTCAAATGCGCTTTACAAGTAGTTAATGTGGAGAATCGCTTGTTCACATAGTCAAAATGTGCTTTAATGGCCGGAGCAAAATAAAACTCGCTATTTAACGCGCATTCGATAATGCGCATAATCGGAGAGAAAACGCGCCTCTACGCCCAATTTGCGCTCCGTTCTTGTAGAGGTAAATTTTTTAATGCGCCTTGAAAGAGCTTTAAATGCCTCTTGTAGAGGCAGCCTTAGACATCAAGTAACCAGGCAGGCAAATTTCAAACAGTTGACTTGGTTCTTGGATTGGGATGGGCCTTTTTCTTGTCACTGAGAGTGCTCAGTGCTGCAAAATCTTCTACCAGAGGTCCCAACTGCTTGCTCTCATGTGTTCAATTTCCCCTCCATCTCCAGTATTGTACCATTTAGCAAGACGAACATGTTGATCTTTGCCTCTCCCCCAACCTCTGTGGTTGATTGCTTCTGCACTCTCCTGTTTGCCAATAGCCCAGATTGCAGCAGCCAGCTCATTACGAAAGCTTACAAGGCAAAGCTAGACAGCTACTGCTGAGTGTGAACAGCGACTGGAGAGAGAAACAGAATAGGCAGAGAGCCACATTTTGAGGTGACTGGAAGCTGTCAGTAGACCTCGGACTTCCAGTGAAAAACACTGGTCTAGCTGAACTACAGGGACAGAGAAGAAGGACCATATTATTATTGGTTTTTTTTTTTAGCAATGTTGTAAAATGGGTGGACAACTTGTGACCTTTCAGATATTTTGGCCTATGACTCCCAGCATCCCTCACCATTGGTGATGCTGACTAGAGCTGATGGGAGCTGTAGGACAAAAAATCAGGATGGCCACAAGTTGCCCACCCCTGTTTTAAAGGGAGAAACATCCTGACTTGATGATGGACTCAATATCAGAAAAAAAGGAAAAAAGAGAAGAGCAAATAAACTATATAACATTTCCCATACAACTCCTCATACATACTCCTCTATAGTTCCTGCACACTATCGCGGTGCTTGTATAGACATAGCTTTACCTTTCTCTTCTGCCTAGTAATGTGCCACTCAAAAAATCAGCCCTAAAGTGCTCTTTTATCACAAGGATACAAAGAAGTGGCCAAATTCATTATCCTGCAGCATCTTGTCAGCATCCTGAAGATAGGTTTGAGCACATGGATGCAAAATATGGGACATTCCAAACCATGGGACAATTGTCTAAAACCATACATAAGCACAAACTTTGCACAGCAGGGCCAACCCCCAAACATTTTGTAACCAGTGGTGAAAGACAAGATCCCTCCCCCAAAAAGGAACTTACTTTTTGAGTCCATGTATACCACAATTGACCCCTGTTCCATATGATGTGTACACAGTAAAAAAGCAAAGGAGTTCTTTCCTCTCACACATTAAGGGACAAATACCATGTACCTATGAATTCTGTAATGAAACAGTCCTTTGAGCCTGATAATACTTAGTTGGCATATAGATATAAAACATGCTAGTTTCATATACATTATTTTAGTAATCATTACAGCAACCCTGTAACATAGGTCAGTTTACTGACCTTACCCTACAGATGGATGGGCTGAGAGGCAGGGGAATGCATAAGACAATGTAGAAAGATCATGGCTAAGGTGAGATCTGATCTAGGGATCATCTGGGTCACAGGTCACTCCCTAGCTTCTACATTACACCTGTCCCTTTCAAGGGCAAAATGGCTCTGTACATGTGGGTTAATAATTTATACTTCCAATAATACATTATTAAGGTCCTACTATTTTACAATGTGGCTTCAAATTCTCAAATGGAAAATGCTGCAATCATAAGATATACTATATTGTTATAGTTGTAATCAGTACAACAGCATAAATAGTCGCAGATGTGAAAATGCTACTTTACAAATGTTATAGAAGAGGGGTCTTCTGCTGACTAAACAGAAGCAATACTATGGGAGCAACTCCCTGGTGCGAATGCAATTATACCGGTATTTACAAGCCCATTATGACACATGGAATGTCTAATTTAGATGAGTATGACAGAATTCCTCATGCTCATCCGTCTTACAATGAAGAATCAAATCCCCTGCAGACCACATAAGTTTACTTATGTGGAAGTAACTGCCTCTGACATCCATTCAACTCACTTCCACAGAAATGCATGCATTTATCAAGGTGTAAAGTGGTGGAATCTAAAAAAGCAACTAGCTGATATTCACTCTAGGGTCTCTAACAACAGAACATTATCTCTTTGTTGTAAAAACTGGATGAATTATTTATTGTGGACTTGTCAGTGATACCAATGGCAAAATAATTTGCTAATCAGTTCCTAACAAGAGAGTGGCCATTATTTTATGAATGATGATTTATAAATAATGTATTCATATAAATCTATGAAAATTGGAAAATCACTATATTATTTATTTTGTTTTATAGCAATCTTCCTCCAGTCTTTCCTTTGCTTTGGCAGAGTTGATGTAAATTTCTATGGACTGAACTCCATCCCTGAGAACTTCAACACAAAAATGGATTGTACACTGCCCAAAAACCTTCAATTGTTGGGCAGTTTAACAGTACAGTAAATAAATAAATAAATAAATAAATCCCTACACCTACAAAGTGTTAAGCATTCCCAGTATAATCTCTCTTCTTCACAAATGGGTTAGCTGGTAAAGCTGCAACATGTTCAAGCATGTGCAATGCAACAGAGGGCCTCCTAGTTTTTCTGGTTGCAGCCCTTTGCCTATTACCCCATATTGGAGAATAAGGTAGAAATATTCATTCATCTATAAGGAGCAAGGAAAAAAGAGTTGCAACTGGAAAAGCCCTCAAAGATGGAGAACACAATTCTTTCCTTGTCCTTGATGCTGTTGTCCCCTTGATAACAATCCCCCCTCCATCCCACCTGCATTCAAGATATTGGGATAGGCACCTAACGAAGCATAATGAATGCTAACACACCAAAATATTTACTCTGGAGTACCTCCAATATGAGAGAAAAGCTCTGTTCATGCTTTCTTCCATGTAGACATGAATAAGTGGGAGACCAAAATTGTGCTCACTAGTCCTATCCCCAACTTCTACGTAAACCTGTGAACACAGCCTACACAGTGTATACCTTATACACATGTAGGGTCTATTCACAAGCCCTTTACAGACATTGTAACAGTTTTATTGCACGCTTGTTGCTGGGCACACACAGATTTTCACAGGTCCCTCTCACGTTGTTGTCTGCATCCCACACACTTCCCGCCCCTTCTAGCCTTCTTCGCATGACAAAAAACAACAAAACACCACCCAGTAAGTCCGACTTATTTTTTGAGATGGAAGTTGCCACTATCTCCTGCTGTGTGCAGAAGCAGTGCAATCAAAATGGCCCACTGAGTGGACCATGTGCACATTGTTTACTTCCTCTTTCAAAAGAGGAAGTAATGAGAGACAAACACATGCACAGAGAAGCAATGGTAAGGAAACACGATTTCCCCCATGTGATGACACTCAGTATGTTGAGGAGAGGGTAGCATTGTTGTAGCATTTGTTTGTACATCAGAAGTGACTGTATGTGCACAGGGCTCACGTCTGGTGTTTCAAACAAGTTGGGATGGTATCTACAATCAAGATGCACGCATTCACTCTACACTGTTAGAACATTTGGGCAAACATGGAGATAAGAGACAGAGCCACAAGAACAATCTTGTTTCCCCTCTTTCATGCATTCATTTCTACATAGATAAAGGCATGAGTGTAAATGGTTTGTGTGAATAGAAGATTAAATGCCATGTCCAGAATCTGGCAGGCAGGAGCCAGGAAGAAGCCAATAAGGGGGAGGCTTGTGTGGAGACCAAGTCATCTTACTGTGTGTTTCCAGCCAAGTCATCCCACTCATCACTGAAAATCAACAAAGAAACGTGTCATACCTTAAAGACCAATCTGTTAATTATGACATATGATTTCATGGACTAAAACAGGTGGACAGAAGGTAGATCTCCAGATCAACTCTCAGCATTCCTGACAGAGGAGGCTGGTAGGGCTCTGATTTCAGTGGGGCTGTGATTCCATGCTGGATTTTAGCAAGAACCAGCCAAAACTCTAACGGGGCTATCCAAGGTGCTGAACGTTATCCCCAAAATGGGTTCAGCATTTTAGATAGTTCTTTTAGACTTTTGACTGGTTCTGACTGAAACCCAGAATTGAATCACAGCCCCACCAAATTTGGAGCCACTAGCCTTCATTGATTCCTGATCATTGCTGAGCTGAAGTCCAAAATATCTGGAGATCTACTTTTCCCGACCCCTGGATTGGAATCCACTTCTTCAGATCTGATGGAATTGGACTCTGGTCCAACAAAGCTTATCCCATAATAAAAATCTTCAAAACGTCCCAAGATAATGCTAATTTGGAAAGAAAGGGAGAGGGAGAGAGGAGCACTGAGGCAAGGCAAAAGGTAGGGCAAGGAAGGTGCGGAACGTGGCAGGGATGAGAGGCGCGGCTACCTCCATGCCCAGCTTCTGCTTCAGCACCAGGGCGGCGCACAAGTAGCCGGCGCGGCCCACGAAGAGCTCGTCGGAGCCGCACTCGAGAAAGGTGATGGGGACGCACAACTCGCACAGCTCGCGGAACTTGTCCAGCGGCCTGGCCCAGTCCGGCAGGCCGAGAGCCTGGTAGACCAGCGTGGCCACGGCATACACGCCCGCGCCGCCCAGCAGGAAGGCGGCGCGGGTGTCGGCGTCGGCCTCGCCCCAGTCCTCCTCGTAGCGCACGCAGGCGTCAACCAGCTGCTTGGCCGCCCGCAGGTAGGAGTCCCGCGCCTGGGCGAAGTGCGGGCTCTGCGCTACGTGGTAAAGCATGTAGGCCACGCCGGCCACGCCGCCGTACACCCCGCCTTGGCATCCGCCCAGGCCGCCAGCCGCCTCGCCGCCGGACAGCGCCGGCCCCTCCTTGAGGATGCGGTCGATGGTGGCCGTCACCAAGGGCGTCACCGCCTCCTTGCACTGCCCGGCCAGCAGGCTGCCCTTGTAGTCATCGAAGCGGTTGGCGAAGCAGCGCTTGCTCTCCATGTCTGGCGCGGCGCGGTCCGGCGGCGGCGGCGCTTTCCCGACGCCTGACGAGCCTAGCACGGCGCCACACACTTGGGCGCTCGCTCGCTCGCCCGACGCCGAGAGATGTTCTGAGGAGGAGCTGCTGCTCGCTCTGCAGTTGGGCACGGACTGGCTGACTCAAGAGCCGAGCGGAGCCCCCTGGAGGAGCTGTGCCAGCAGCCAACTCCTCTCTCGTGCCTGCTGAAGCAGAGAAATGCAAGGCAGTGAACTAGCCGGTCACGTAGTGCTTCGTCTTCTTCCCCAGGCTGTTTCTCTTCACAAGAACGGTTTGCATCATTCTCTCTCCCGCCAGTCTTGGCTGAAATGTCGGCAAAACACAGCAACAGCCCTCCTCCTGCTGCTGCTGCTTCTCCTACTTCTGTGGCTCAGCTCATGGGAGCAGGAGCAGCTGTCAAGCTGGCGAGAATGTTGCCTGTATTGAGAACCGACCTCCTCCTCCTCCTTTTCCTTTCCCCCTTCTCCATTTCTACTGCTTGAAAACTGGGTGGTGGTGGCGGTGGGAGCAAATATTTAAAGTCTCAGAGACAGCTCGTTTTCAAAGCTTGCTATCTCTCTCTACGCCTCCACCCCTCTCCATGAGTTTGCAGGTTTTATTATAGCAGCAGAATACATAATTTTTAAAAAGGGGCTTTATGAAATTCACCAGAATATCAGTGTGGGAGTGGAGACATTTTCTTAATGTAGCACAACAAATGAGAAAAGGATTCATTTTTACGAAGATGAAATGTCCAGTTATTATTAGAGGGTGAGGAGACATCTTATGTTTGAATGTTTCTAAAAGGTACACATGTTTTGTTGTTGCCATGGGTTTTAACAGAGAGTATTTTGAGAAATGCAGGTTGCTTACCTGTAACCATAGTTCTTCGAGTGGTCATCTGTGCATTCACACATATGGGCTCTGCGCCTGCGTGGAGCCTGTTTCGGAAACTTCTATAGCTAAGGCAAACGTTTTTGGCGGGAACCCCTCCCCCACTGTCTACTGACTCCATGTTCCCGCCTTTCTCCTCAGTTCAAAGAGACCGACTTGCTGGCCCCATAACTAGGAGAGAAACCGCTCTGTATCGACAGTACATTTACATCGACACCAAAGCGGGGACGGTGGGTGGGTTGTGTGAATGCACAGATGACCACTCGAAGAACTATGGTTACAGGTAAGCAACCTGCATTTCTTCTTCGTGGTCTCTGTGCATCACACATATGGGCGATTAACAAGCTAAATTCCTGGTGGAGGGTAGGTGTAGATCAATGTTCCCTCACAAGACAAAGAAATTGCTTGCCCCAAATTCCAGTTTGTCCTGGTACAAACAATCAAGTGGTAGCATGTAATGAAGTTAAAGGACTTATACCAAATAGCTGCCTTACATATTTATTTATTTCATTTCTAACCCGCCTCTCCATCTAGATCGAGGCGGGGAACAACACCAAATATAAATATATTAGCAGGGGATCGACAATCCCCTGCTAAAGATACAGACTTCGATGCACTGCACATCGACTTAGCTGTTACTGGACCAACAAGCTGCAAGCCCTTCAACTTGTAGGGCAGTTTAATAGCATGTACAATCCACTCCACGAGTCATTGCTACTCTTGCGTCTTATGGAATTTGTCAGTTCTAGCCCTGTGTGGAAGCCCAGGTAGGGTGCATCAATACTGAGGCAGCTAATTCACTCGATCTGCGTAGTGTTGATATAGCCATCAGAAAACAACTTTCTAAGAAAAATAATGTGATATCTGAAGGTACCATTGGTTTAACTGGTTTCAATGTCAGAGATTGTGGCATGACAGAGAAACTCCATGCCAGAATGAAACTCCTAATTAGAGGAGACAGATTTGTAATGCCCAGAGGAACCCCCTAACAATGGGGTTGGTGCAAAAACATGTAAAGCAGTCAAATACCTGCATATCGACAACTATTTTAGCCCTATAGTGTATAGGGGGTAAGTGTAAGGACATCGTTAAGGAGGCTGAATGGGGCTTGAGGCCCTGAAGATTCATGTATTTAGAAAAGAATCCCATTGTGCAGTATATGACTTCATTGCAGGCTGCATGAAAAAATGGAATCGACCTCATGTCGAAAGTAGTTACGGTATTGGGATACCCCATGCCATGGGTCTGAGCATAGGCAGGGGCATAAACTATGGGGGGAGGGGGGTAGCGGGGGGGGGCAATGTCCCCACTGGGATTTCCCAAAGGGGGCAATGCCCAACTAAGTAACATCAGTAAGCTCACAGCCTGACTGACAGATTCCTCAGTCAGTCTCCAGTTGTCTGTATTCTTATGTGTTTGGACGCAGTCTAAATTACATCCAAGCACATCATGCTTCCTCATCAGCTGCCCAGCAGATCTCCTTGCAAGACAAAAGCCACTCTCCTGTTGTGTCAGGGTCAGGCTTCCCCAGATTTATTTTCTTCTACCCACTCAGGCGCTGTAAGACAAAAGATTGCCCATTTAGGAATTACAGTCTGGGTACATCTTGACGAGAGTTTTGCCTCCGGTCGGGGTGTATCCGGAGTGGCAGCAGGTCATCTATATGATGCAGCTGGCATCCCGAAGCCATCCAGGAGCAAATCCCTGAAGCTCCGGTTTTAAAAGTCGGGTACTTACCACGACTTTTTTTTTTTTTTTTTTTTTAAATCTTTTGAGCTGCAGCGGAGCTGATGGTAACCCAATTGGTCGCCATTGGCTGATATCTTCAGAAGTAGAGTGAGCCACACCTGTCTCGGCCACCAAGGGGTGACTATGATGGAGACTGTGTGGACTACACAATATTAATATTATCATACCACAGTACTCATGGAATGAGAAGAAAAATGAGGGCTGCAAAGACATTCCCAGTTGAACAGGAAAGTGTTTGTATGAGGACTTGAGATGGGGGAGGAAGTGGGAAAGCGCATGCCCCATAGCAAATAGTCTGTGCAAGTACACCAATGTAGGGTTGTTAGATCCAGGGGAGTCTGGATTCTGTGTTCACTATGAGGCCCAAAGAGCTCAATAAATTGAGTCGTCACCTTGCCTTCAATAGCATTTCCTTTTAGGAAGCTACCAGAAGCCAGTTGTCTAAATATGGGCAGATTTCTACCCCTTGAAGGCAAATGAATGGAAGGAGCAGTGCCATACATTTTGTAAATATTCTGGGGCAGGGCTTTATGTGTCATCAGAAATTTGTGATTCTGATGTACGTATGGAGCCATCTCAAATCCAGAACAGGTTGAAGAGATCTGTAGAGGAGTGGGCCAAATATTAAATCAGAGAGTGATATAGGTCTTCCAAAGGAGGCTCCACTCTGTACAGCTACCCCATCAACAGGCGATGCAGAAGAGAACAATGTTGAGTCCAACTGAGAGCTCTCTAAGGATTGAGGGGAATCAGGTTTAGTTCTATGATTAAACCCATCTTCTCCAAGCTGAACTTTTTGACACCCCACAGAGTGGGTCTGGAAAGGAGAAGAGCTAGGTGGACGTACTGACGCATTCACGACGGTATCATGAGGCAATGGTTGAGCCCTGTGGACAGGTCACAATGACAGTGATCTTGGTAGAGCTAGAGGGAGTTGCAAGAAAACTTCCTCCAGTGGCAATCACGATACCGATGGAGCTGCTCAGTATCGAGAAAGGCGTATGTACCAATATAGGGGTTGGTATCGATGCCTGGTATGGGAGTTACGGACCCATTGCAAGAGGTGTCCCTTTTATAATTGATGCCAATCTCTGTACTGGTATGGCATTCTCGGGGGAGGCAACCCAGTTGAAGTTCTGTCCCTCTTTTTTCATTTTTTTATTTTTTACAGGGACCCGAGAATGATGCCCCTAGACATTACAGGCATAAAAAACTCTCTCTGTTGAAATCATAGCACTCCAATTGTAGCAGCTCTAGGGAGCAGCCCTGTATTTGGCAGCTAGCCTGTAATGGCTGTGCTAATTAACTTGGTGGGGAGATGTCTACTTCAAGCTGCATGTTAGACGTCTCTTCTTGGTACCAAGAGATTGGTACCAAAAGAGGCAGTTGAGTCTCACCCTTTGATGTCGATTCTGCCTGCTAGACATCTCATCTGGACGTCAAAGCTGCATGTTAGACATCTCATTTTGGTACCAAGAGCTCTGCACCGAGGAGCTTGGTACCATGGCGCTCGGTACCATGGCGCTCGGTACCAAGGAGCTCGACACCAAGGAGCTCGGTACCAAGGAGCTCGGTACCAAGGAGCTCAGCACCATGGAGCTCGGCACCATGGAGCTCGATACGAAGGAGCTCGGCACCAAGGAGCTCGGCACCAAGGAGCTCGGCACCAAGGAAGTCGGCACCAAGGAGCTTGGCACCAAGGAGCCCGGCACCAAGGAGCTCGGCACCATGGAGCTCGGTACCATGGAGCTCGGTACCAAGGAGCTCGGCACCAAGGAGCTCGGCACCAAGGAGCTCGGCACCAAGGAAGTCGGCACCAAGGAGCTTGGCACCAAGGAGCCCGGCACCAAGGAGCTCGGTACCATGGAGCTCGGTACCATGGAGCTCGGTACCAAGGAGCTCAGCACCAAGGAGCTCGGTACCAAGGAGCTCGGTACCAAGGAGCTCGGTACCATGGCGCTCAGCACCAAGGAGATCGGCACCAAGGAGATCGGTACCATGGAGCTCGGTACCAAGGAAGTCAGCACCAAGGAGCTCGGTACCAAGGAAGTCAGCACCAAGGAGCTCGGTACCAAGGAGCTCGGTACCAAGGAGCTCGGTACCATGGTGCTCGGTACCGAAGGAGGCAGTTGAGTCTCAGCCTGTGATGTCGATTCTGCCTGCTAGACGTCTCATCTTGACATCGAAGCTGCATGTTAGAAGCTCCAGTATCGAGAGCTTAGACCTCGGTACCCAAGGAGCCAGTTAAGTCATCGCTGCCAAAGGGGCCACCCTCAGTATCGGGGGGGGGGGCTAACAGCTGCAGAGGAGTTGGAACCTGGTCTCTCTCTAGCTGTAGAAACACAGGTAGAGAGTATCCAGATGTTGGAAGATCGGAACGACCTATGGTTAGGGTGGGGGTCCGAAGACACTGAGGGGCTCTCATCCATAGAATCGCTCCAAGCGATCAGTCCCCAGAAGTCCTATGTAACCTGGCCTTCTTAGATATCCCTTTCACTGTAGAGACAGCTAGGGAGCGTCCAAACATTGGACGATCGGAATGACCCATGGTCAGAGTCAGGGTCCGAGGACGCAGAGGGGCTCTCCTCCGTAGAATCTCTCCATGCAATCAGCCCCAGAAGGCTCCTGCCTTCTTAGATATCCCTCTTGCTGTAGATACAGCCTGGGGAGCGTCCAAATGTTGGAAGATCGGAATGACCCTTGGTCAGAGTCAGGGTCCGAGGACGCAGAGGGGCTCTCCTCCGTAGAATCGCTCCATGCGATCAGCCCCAGAAGGCTCCTGCCTTCTTAGATATCCCTCTTGCTGTAGATACAGCCTGGGGAGCGTCCAAATGTTGGAAGATCGGAATGACCCTTGGTCAGAGTCAGGGTCCGAGGACGCAGAGGGGCTCTCCTCCATAGAATCGCTCCATGCGATCAGCCCCAGAAGGCTCCTGCCTTCTTAGATATCCCTCTTGCTGTAGATACAGCCTGGGGAGCGTCCAAATGTTGGAAGATCGGAATGACCCTTGGTCAGAGTCAGGGTCTGAGGACGCAGAGGGGCTCTCCTCCGTAGAATCGCTCCATGCAAATAGCCCCAGAAGGCTCCAGCCTTCTTAGATATCTCTCTTGCTGTAGATACAGCTAGGGAGCTTCCAAATGTTGGAAGATCGGATGAGGCATGAAGCGGCCATGTCTCCAGTAGATCGAGGAGCCTGTGCCATAAGTGTAACAATTGTCTGGAAGAAACCATGGCTTCTAGAGCTTTTATCCATAGACCTGGCACCAACACGGTTATCTTTTCAGCGCCAGGTCAAAACTTTTCTCCCAGGCATTTCAACAGCTTAAGTTGAGGTTTTAACTGACTTTGTAGCCAGGCTTAACAGTTTAAAATGTTTTATATGTCAGCTGTCTTATGTTGGTTCTAAATTTTGTAAACCACCCAGAGAGCTTCGGCTATGGGATGGTATATAAATGTGTAAATAATAATAATAATAATAATAATAATAATAATAATAATAATGTAGCGACAGGTTTTGATGACCTGAGCCTCTCCCAAAACAAATTAAACAGAGAAAAGTCTGTCTGCTGGGGAAGCTTGCTGACGCACTTAACACATTTTGAAAAGGGGCCTTAATGGCTGTGCGATCCCCCTCAAAGCGATCCAAGATCTCTGGAGAATAAAATATCTAAGAATATAATAACAATAAATTATATTGTTTTAAATGTACGTGTGTACGTTGTATGTTTTTGCTGCTTTAATTTTTGTATATTGTTTTTAATTGTTTTAATCGCACGTAAACCGCCTAGAGAGCTTCGGCTATGGGGCGGTATACTAATGTAATAAATAAATTAATTAATTAAGACTAAAAATGAACTAAAACAAAGTAAAATAACTAAAAACCTTAGCACTCTAAAGCTTTCTCCTCAGGAGAAAGACAGAAGTTCCCAACAAGACATCCTTTCAGCAAGGCGGTCGAAAAAGAACTGAGGAGAAAGGCGGGAACATGGAGTCAGTAGACAGTGGGGGAGGGGTTCCCGCCAAAAACGTTTGCCTTAGCTATAGAAGTTTCCGAAACAGGCTCCACGCAGGCGCAGAGCCCATATGTGTGATGCACAGAGACCACGAAGAAGAAGTTTTTAAATGTACTTTTAAATTTTTTGCTGAAGGCCGTTGTGCCTCCTTGCATCTCCTCCAACACTGTTTACCCGCACTACACGCTTACAACTTTTTGTCATGTTCATCTTAAGTGGTGCATCAAGGTGAAACCAGGAAGGAGAAGGTCCTTCATCTCCAGCTACCATAAGTGCATTTCCTCTGCAAACTGCTACACTAGGCAGACAGTGACCTTGCTGCTGTTTTAGAGAGCAGTAAAGGCAGAGATTGCTTGCTTTCATTTTAGACAGCTATTGATATTAACATGCCAAAGACCCATGTTACTCATTTTTTTCTTTGTGTTCTTTCCTGAATTACACTTTTTTAAAAAAATTATCAATCTAGATAAAAACATAAAGTGTCCAACATTTGACCTTAAGCCCACTGAAGGCAATTTGATTATAAATACTTAACAAATGATTGACTTTTCTTCGCTGAGCTAAGTAGCTTGTGCATTTGCCAAGGATGACAGTGAAGTGCAGATGTAGTAGTTAAATGGTAACTGATCTGTGTTAAACCCATGGTGTACCAAATTTCTTTCAGAACTATTTACAGGATGACGTAAGTTATCCTGTAATAAAAGATGGAATCAGTGACGCTGCAGTATAGGCCAATGAAGGCTTAAAGGCTGCCCTGCAAAAACAAGGGGAAAAGCCCCAAGTTCAAGGTCTAACATCTTCAATTAAATGGATCAGGGAAAGGCATACTCTACTGGAGACCCTAGAGAGCTGCTGCCAGTCAAAAGAAATTAGGGGTGGGGCATCTGGAAGGCCACATGTTCCCCAGCCCTGGAGCAGACAGTATGGAGCTAGATGGACAACCAGCCTGATGTAGTATGAGGCACCTTCTGAGCTTCCTAGGTCCCTACACTGTTCACTCAGCCTGCTACAATACATGCTTTGTAGCGCTATAGGACTTTGTATGGATATTGTTACAGGCACCTTGGAAATTGAGGTTGTTTGCAATTCTCCAATATTCTTAATACTGAAAACACTGCCTTAGTCCTGAGCCACCTTTATTTATTTATTTATTTATTTATTTAATTAATTGATTGTATTTATATCCTGCCTTTCCTCACAAAGAGCTCAGGGCCATCTAATTTGGTTTTTAAATCCCTGTCCAGCATTATCTTGTCAACCTGTCAATCCTAAAATCCAGTCCATAGGCATCTCTTAGAGCTTTTCTACACAAACATTTATCATGCATTCATCATTCCCTACACATGACTGTTGACAGGTTCTATAGACAATGTCTAATTAGGACTTTTGGCAAGTTTTAGAGCAGGGAAAATGTGACATTTAATTGTGAAAGTGAAAGAAAGTGCAATTTCCTTGTGGGTATTTGCACTATTCCACTATACCACAGTGCCACATAGAGGTTATGTAGCAGAAAAGCAGAAAAGGAAACGCTTCTAGTGTAGTGCTCATATCTCAATTCTGTGTCAAAACCAAAAGTAGATATAGCTGATTAACAGCCGATTAACACCACTGTATAAAAAACTTCTTTCAGAGCCATCCTATGTCAGTTTATTTAGAAGTAGGTCCCATTGTATTAAATGGAGTTTACTCCCTCATAATTATTTTTAGGATGGCAATCATTGTAATGCACTTGCGTGCACTTGCGTGCACTTGCTCCTTGAACCTGTGTGTATTTGTTCCTTGCAAAATACTTCCTCCTTTCACCTCCATGACTAGAATCTGAATTGTCCTGTTAATAAAGAGCTAAAGAGCAGAAAGGGTTGATCTGGGGTAACTGAAATGAGTAATTTAGGGACATTTATTTGTTTCACTGAGCAGTTAGTGGGCAACTCACTTGTCCTAGAGTAGTCTTTAACAGAAACATTCGTATGTAATCTGGTATAGATGGCAAAATGTATCTCTATTGTCTTTCTTTGCATTAATAGCAACTATGACCAGAAGAGGGATTTGTTTAATGTAATGATTTTTCAGCTAAAATGTGCTTCAATTTAATGCACTTCTGGCTGAAGTAGTACATTTAAACACATTATGAACATGAATAATTCATCATGAATATTAATTGTATGTCCAAATGCATTATGGGATTAACATTAGCCTACTCACCTTGGGCTAAGCCAGATATGACAGTACATGACAAAATCTATTTATCACAGTGTTTTAAGCGTTACATTTAGATAACAAATTAAAAGAAATTCAGTTAAAAAGACTAAAGCCATACAATGGCTTTTTTGCTGCAATTAGGAAGAATATGTTGGGGGAAATCCTGTAAATATATGGGAAGGCTCATCTTAAGAATTTAATTTTAAAAATTATTATGTAAGCAAACTGATCCAGATGATACTGTAAACTTATTCTAACTTGACTGTGTTTGCTTAAAAGTTCCATATATACCTGGGGAAGGTGACGGGAAGTTACCATTCAAAACTGTGGAAATAAATATGGCTATATTTAAGCTTTAAGCAGACAAAAATAAGCAAACTGACCCATGAACCATAAAGCCAAGAGAATTACCTAGAAAATGTTGCATCTATTTGTATTATTATTACGACCCTCTCTAGATGGATTCTGTTTGACGCTTGGTTAGCCGATTATGCGCATAACTGCTGAAGCGCTTTATCGTAAATGCTTGTACGCAAGAGGTAATTGAGCGCACAACTGGTGGCCTTACCGGTTGTTTGAAAAGCGCTTTACAAGTAGTTAATGCAGAGAATCGCTTGTTCACATAGGCAAAATGCGCTTTAACGGACGGAGCAAAATAACTCGCTATTTAACGCGCATTCAATAATGCGCATAATCGGAGAGATAAAGCGCCTCAACTCCCGATTTACACTCCGCTCTTGTAGAGGTAAAAATTTTAATGAGACTTCAAAGAGCTTTAAACATCTCGTGTAGAGGCAGCCTTCTAGGATATGTTAATCTCTCTTCTTCCAAGAGTTTCAGTCTAGATGGTTTCCTAATTAAAACTCATCTTTACTTGGTCTGTTTGCTGGTCCTTTCCATTTCGGTGATATAATGTGCTGTACAGCCTTCTTCTTGACTGATTCTATGACAATTTGTATATGTCTTGAATGCCCACCTGATCCTACTGGATCAGATCTAACCAATCTTGTGAATGGCAAGCTCTCAATGTATCCTGAAAAAGTCTGAAATAACTAGGGCAGAATGAGTCACCATCTTACAAAATATCAGTTGATGTCCTAAAGTGCACATTGCTGGGGGGCGGGGGTGGGAGCTCACTTACACAAGTGAGCATTGACTTAAGCAATATCAGTACCATGGCTTAAATCTAATCCAGGGTTAAGAATGTTTAAATCAACTGAAATCAATACAGTTATGTATGCCTAAATGTGGGGTGGATTTAGGGTAATGTCAAAGTGGTTGTGTGGATTCTGGCCACCATAGTTTACAACAGTAGATCTACGGCAAGCCAAAGTGGCTCTCCTGGAGGATGGGTGGCTCGCTGGTGCAAACGGAGGCTTCAGGGAAGTCCCATGGGAGGGGGGCAGAGACTAGCCGCTTTGGGCTGAGGTGGCCCAATTTGGTCATGGACTGGATTCAGGTTGAAGCAGGCTGAATCGTCCTGCTTCTGCTCGGATTCAGGCTTCAGGACTGAGGCGATGATGCACCTTAGGACATTCCCCCAACCTCAAAACCCCCACTTCTGCAGAGTCCTCCTGCTGATGCCCTGTTCTCATGGAAGATGTCCCTGGTTGAAAAGCAGGGGCTTCCATCAAGGTCAGGTCTCCGAGCTATGGAAGATAAGTCTTAACAGCATCCTGAGTCTCACCCCCTCCTGGCTTGTAATCCATTGGGAGATCTGGTAGAACTGAATTGTTGTGACATCTGGCTGTGCCTGACTCTACGGCTTCCCCCTCTGACTCAGAATTAGTGTCACAGGCTACCTATAACTCCCCCTGGACTGAGGCAAATTTGCACAGATTCAGACAATGTAATGACAGACTTTGATGGCAAAATATGATTTTTGCAAGTATGATTGAATCATGTAAAGTTTGAAGTGATTGGACAATGGTAGGCTCGGCATTTATTTTATTTTTTTACATATACTTACAGTCAAGAAGAAGCAGACAAGGTGGAAAAAATCTGATGAACACATTTGCAATATGGTGAAGTTGTACCAACTTAGCAAGATGAAAGGACAAGCTTTATTACAAAAAGGGACTGCTATATTTGGCGTGAGTGTTCAGGGAAGGTAGGTACATTGATCTGTGGGTATCGACAATGCAAACACAGTAAATGAAAATCAGATGGCAATGTAATATATCATATTTAGAAAGGATCAGGTAATCAGGGAACTGCAACCTACTCTATGTAAGATATGACCCTATACTTTTTGCTGAATGATTTCATTTCCAGTTCTGTTTTTCAGATCCTTGGGGTAACCATAGAACTCCATGCAAGGTGAAACAACAAGAAAAAATAAGTATTCTCTGTAGAAGTTGATCATAAATGAATAATAGTTTCCTGTTATAGTTCCCTAGTAGAAGGTCAATATTCAATTATCTTCCGACATCTTTTTCTGTATTCCCACCTGTATTTATATTTGTTCTTATATTGTATGTTTATTCTCTTGACACATGCCTATCTGTGTTGCAGTTTTTAATTAGGATTAAGTTTAGGTAACATCCATTAAAGTGTGTAAAACATATATAACAACTTTCAGATTTTGATAGCTATTTTTAAATTAAAAGTATAAAAATGTGGAAATATCTATGCAATTCTGCTATGTGTATTAATTTCCTTGTGACTACCTTTTTACAGTAGTATGATGGTATCTCTTTCACTAATGCATAAAATGAGAGCTTGTTTCATTACAAAATATCTACATTGCTATCTGACGGAGGTCGTTATCACATGCGCGATTTGATGCACACCCACCTTGACTTTGTTCTTTTACCCTGTGGTCGCATTTTTTAGTTTCTCTTTCGATGTATTCCTGAACAGGCAAAGTCCGAAATGCAAATTTAGAACAGGCATGTATTGTAGGTATCGCAGTAATACCGATCAGGTGTAATTCAAAACGCTAGCCACATAGGAAACGGAGGGGGAACCCGCAGAAGCAAACCGGGGGAAAATGTAGATCTGATGAAGTTCATAATACACCCCCATTTTTTTTAAAGAAACCTTTTATATTTCATCACTTTTGGAAACATTTGAAATTAATCATAACTGAGAAGGAAGTGCTATTTTTATCTCAAATGTTTACTTGGATTTTCTTCTCTGTACTTTCTGCTTTCGTTTGCTCGCATCACAGCCAGCAGTCCCAGCCAGAGGAAATGTCAGCCTTTTAAATTAACATATATTTTTTAACACAGTGTCCTTGAACATTGTTGCAGAAAACAGTGATCTTGAAAGTACAGTTTTACAAAATGGGTACAGGAATGCTAAGCTGACATGATCACCTTAAATAAACTGTTCCAGAACTATGCCCTTTATCATCTCTAGCAGTAAATATGTATTAGCATGGACAGAAAGTGTAAAATATTTCATGACCTAATCTGATTTCCCTTCCCCGTCTCTAGTTTATGCCCATCTATTGTTCTTCCTGTTCCAGCAGAGATACAAATTCTATTTAAAACATTGGTACATCAGAATAGATTAATATGGATTCTACTCTCCCAAACCTAATTTACAGCCAGATGGCTTAATCTGACATCAGTGTTTAACTTCAGATGGGCTCCCCATTGGGCATTCTCCTCAGTCTTAAATCAGTCAGCACTGAATCTCCCTGTAGGTGTTAGTCATGCTTGGCATTCGGAGTCTCTATAAGCTTCTCTAAATGTCTAGTGGAGGATTCCTCATACCAGAGAAAATTGACAAGTTAATTCTCCTGGGCTAAAGGCTGCAAATATAACAATATTTTGCCAGATATTAGAAACTAGTTGGGCAGTGGGTTGGAAATCTGAGTCTGGAAGAGTTGAGAAGTTCCAGAGCCTTGGAGCAGCTACCAAGAAGGCCATCTCCCATGTACCCATCAGGCGTGTCTGGGATGTTGGTGGGACTGAGAGAAAGGCCTCCCCAGAAGTTCTCAGAGCATGGGCAGGCTCATATGGGAGAATACGGTATTTCAGATAACCTGGGCTTGACTTCTGCAATGCGCTGTACATAGGGCTACCTTTGTGCCTAGTCCGGAAACTTCAACTTGTTCAAAATATGGCAGCCAGGTTGGTCACCAGTACACCTAGGGGTGATCACATCACACCAGTTTTAAAATCGCTTCATTGGCTGCCAATCAGTTTCCGGGCGAAGTATAAAGTGTTGGTTATTACCTTTAAAGCCCTACATGGTTTGGGTCCAGGGTACCTGCGGGATCGCCTTCTCCCGTACAATCCGCCCCGCACACTTAGGTCCTCTGGGAAGAACTTACTCGAACCAGCCAGAACTAGGCTGGCGGGTGTTACCCAGAGGACCTTTTCTTCCATCGCTCCCAGACTATGGAATGGTCTGTCGGAGGAGGTTAGACAAATTGACAGTCTTCATGAATTTAAGAGAGTCATGAAGACTGTCCTCTTCCGACAGGCCTATCCAGATGAATTTTAAGATGTTTTTAATGTTGTATTGTTCTCTTGCTTTTTAAAACTTTTAACTGTTGTGATTTTTATGTTTATATTGTTGTTGTTCCCCGCCTCGATCCGGAGGGAGAGGCGGGTTACAAATACTAATAATAATAATAATAATAATAATAATTATTATTATTATTATTATTATTATTATTATTATAGGTGGGTTGAAAAAGGTGCTCAAATGGGAACATGTCCACCTATGTCATCAATCCCCACAGGCTAAAACTCTATCATGTTTGTTCAGGATTGAGGGAAATGTCCATAGAGGGAGCACATGGACCCTCTAGGCCAATGGAAGCAAGGAGGGAAATGGTGCAATAAGTCCCCACAAACTATAACCTCTTTCTATTGGTTCAGGGTGACACAGCATGTTCCTGGAGGAATCACTTCTCCCCTGTTGTTGAATTTTCAAGGAGGTACTTGAAATTTTAACTACAGAAAGGGCTACTCCCTGGTCACCATCCACTGAATCTCTAATGGCTGGAATATGTGGAGAGAGCCTGTAATATGTTGTTGGGAGCTTTCCCCATCACAGTACCTTATTTATTTATTGCCACATTTATATCTCACCTTTTCCTCCAAGGAGCCCAAGGCAGCTTACATGATCCTCCTCCTCTCCACTTTTACCTCACAATGACCCTGTGAGGTAGGTTAGGCTGAGAGTCAGCTTCATGCCTGAATGGGGAGGAGAATACAGGACTCCCCAGTTCCAGCCCAATTCTCTAATTATTGGTTATTGCACAATCAAGTGATGCAAATGTAATTTGATATGTTGATAAAAACAGTGATACATATACAGCCTATATTCCAGAATTTGAATGTCTACTATTATGAGAAAGATTAACAATCAATGTCTTTCCCACCACCACCTCTGCCTTTCCACAGCTGTCAAGAGGAAGTGTGGTGAAACATAACAGCTCTAAAGGTTAAGGCTGTCTCATACACATCCCAAAAAACGCCTATGAGGATCATTTGTCTTAAGTTAACTGAAGTGCTTACCCGGATGGATGCCAAGAACACTTCCAAATCAATTTTTGTTCACATTTATTTACCACTCTTGTACTTAGCACTCAGCTGTCCCCATTTTGTTGTTACAAGTCAAAAACTATGTGTAGAAAGTGCCAAAACCTGGGAAAAGATGAATCTGTAGTCGTCTTATTGCACTTGTTCAGCCGTCAACTAAAGTACAAAATATTAATCTGCAATACATTTTGTGACAGCAGTGGGTGCTTTTACTAGTTTGGCATTTCATTTTTGTAAAATATGGAAGTATAGAAATAGATGATGCAATGAAATTTTGCAGACATCGTCAGATCTGTTTTTTCCTCTTCTTTTTGCAACGAACTACATTATGGGGTTCTTTACCTCTGCCTCTGTAGGTCCCCTCTACAAGAGTTCATGTTGACGCCCGATTCTCCTATTATGCGCATCTCCTGACAATCGTGTTTACGCCTAATACCTACACACGAGAGCCGTTAAAGCGCAGGACAGGCTCTATGCAAGGCGATTTAAAAGTTGTTTACATGCGGAGAATCGCATGCAAATGTTGCTGAAAGTAATGCTTTGTCCCAGAAAAACTGCCCAAACATGTTCCCTCCCATTATTCTCCCCGCCCACCAGAATCTCCTCCCTTTGGTTACCTGGGTTACTTGCCGGTAATGACATGATTAACCTGTTCGGCTACCTCTCTCCCCTCCCATTTAGCCCGATTGCCATTTCAAGTGAACTGCTCAGCAGTAAATGGGGATGTGCCTAGTCCGGAAACTTCAATTAGTTCAAAATATGGCAGCCAGGTTGGTCACCGATACACCTAGGGGTGACCACATAACACCAATCTTAAAATCACTCCACTGACTGCCAATTAGTTTCTGGGCAAAGTATAAAGTGTTGGTTATCACCTTTAAAGCCCTACATGGTTTGGGCCCAGGCTACCTGCGGGATCGCCTTCTCCTGTACAATCCGCCCCGCACACTTAGGTCCTCTGGGAAGAACTTACTCAAGCCAGCCAGAACTAGGCTGGCAAATGTTACCCAGAGGACCTTCTCTTCCATCGCTCCCAGACTATGGAATGGTCTGCCGGAGGAGATTAGACAAATTAGCAGTCTTCATGAATTTAAGAGAGTCATGAAGACTGCTCTCTTCCGGCAGGCCTATCCGGATGAATTTTAAGATGTTTTAATAATGTATTTTTTCTTGTTTTTAAATTTTTTAACTGTTTGTGATTCTTATGTTTTATATTGTTGTTGTTCCCCACCTCGATCCGAAGGGAGAGGTGGGTTATAAATAATAATAATAATAATAATAATAATAATAATAATAATAATGTGGAGGTACCATTGCCAGGCTGTGGAATGGCCTGCCGGAGGAGATTCGACAAATTAGCAGTCTTCTGGAATTTAAGAAAGCCGTGAAGACTGCTCTCCTCCGGCAGGCATATCTGGTTGAATTTAAAGATGTTTTTAATAATGTATTTGTTTTTATATGTTTTAATGGTTTATCTATTTTATGATTTTATATTTGTATTAATTGTTGTTCCCCGCCTAGATCTGGATGGAGAGGTGGGTTAGAAATAAAATAATTTAAAATTTTTTAAAAAAACTGCTCAGGAGTAAATGGGAATGTGCCTCATAAGTTTCCCCCTCCAGCACCCTTTGAAAACTTATTTTTAGTCAGGGCTGCCTCTCTCCCCCCATCTTCGCCCGATTGCCATTTCAAGTGAACTGCTCAGGAGTAAATGGGGATGTGCCTCGCACACACGCACACCAAAACAGACAGGGGGATGCTGCTTCGTTCCTTCCCCCTCCTCTTCCCAGCAAGCTCAACCGTTGTAAAACATACATACACACACACACACACACACACACACAGAGCTCATGTCAGGAACCCAGCAAGAAGCGAGGGGACGATATGTCTAAGCGGATTGCTAATTATGCACACACGCGCACATCCTTCCTATCCCCTTTGCTTCTCATGAAACCACCTCCATCTGGCCGTGTCGCCATGTAAAAAATATTCCATCAGGGTACTTAAAAGAAACTTTATTTTCGGTTCACGTTGGGTCTCCTCTTCCTGGAGCTTCCATCCAGAGAGACAGAGAACAAGGAGGAAGTTGCCAGGAGGAGACAGGAAATAAAACTCTGATCGTTAATGCACTTGAATAGCAATTGTTTACACGGACATAAGGCGCTCTCACTCCCGCGGTAAATAAAACTCGCTATTTAACGCAAATGCGAAAATGTGCATAATAGGAGATAAAAAGTGCCTGTACTCCTCATTTGCACTCCACTCTTGTAGAGGGAAAATCAGTAATGCGCCTTGAAAGAGCTTTTAGTCACCGTATGTGAAAGAAGATGGTAAATTGCATGTACCATCTCAGTAGTACATGCAAGCATTATAGAAATGCAGGTTGCTTACCTGTAACTGTAGTTCTTCGAGTGGTCATCTGTGCAGTCACACATATGGGCTCGCACTGGCGCCGAGCCTGCATCGGGAAACTTCTAGCTAGCTAGGATTTTTGGCGGAAACCCCTCCCCCCACCGTCCTACTGTGCATGCTCAGGGTCCCCACCTACCTCAGTTCCCTGAGACCGCTAGGCCTCGCGACTAAGGCAATGAGATTTAGATATTTCGACTTAAACTATTCGAGCATGCCGGAGTCAACTTGACAATCAGAAAAACGATGCCAAGAGGGGACGGCGGGTGGGTTGTGTGACTGCACAGATGACCACTCGAAGAACTACAGTTACAGGTAAGCAACCTGCATTTCTTCTTCGTGGTCTCTGTGCATCACACATATGGGCGAGTAATAAGCCAACTTACCGGAGGTGGGAAGGCACGCTGCCTGATTATTGACATATTGATGACAGGACCACTCTACCAAACGAGGAGTCCTGGCGTGCTCTAACATCCAAGCGGTAGTGTTTCACAAAAGTGGAGGCGTTCGCCCAAGTGGCCGCCTTGCACAAGTCTGGAATAGTTGCGCCATGGAGGAGTGCTGTTGAGGTGGCCTGTCCCCTGGTGGAGTGTGCAGTTGACGCAGGGGGTACTTCCTTGCCAAGAAGCTGGTACGATAGGGCAATAGTGCTGACAATCCATTTGGAAAGATGCTGCGAGGACACCGGTAAGCCTTTATTCTTTCCACCGAAACAAATAAAGAGTTGGCGAGATTTGCGAAACTCTTCTGAACGAGACTTATAGAAGGCCAGTGCCCTTCTAACATCCAGAGCGTGTAAGGTGGAACACAACGGATCGGACGATGCTTTGAAAAAAGGTAGGTAGCACAATGTCCTGGTTTATATGAAAAGTAGAAGCAACTTTGGGAAGAAAGGAAGGAGGAGGACGGAGGACGACCTTGTCACGGAAAAACTGTGTGTATGGAGGGTCGACAAGTAGTGCTGCAAGTTCTGACGCTCGTCTTGCGGACGTAATGGCAACAAGGAAAACAGTCTTGAGCGTCAACAAACGAATATTAGTTGTAGCCAAAGGTTCAAACGGCTTAGTGGACAATGCACTCAGCACCAGCGAGAGGCTCCACTGTGGGATTAGTGGGCGAGCAGGCGGGAAGAGATTGTGTAGGCCTCTAAGAAAGGCCTTGGCAAGAGGGTGAGTAAATGCCGAGAACCCATCAATTAGAGGATGGTGGACTGCAATAGCCACTAGATAAACACGGATAGAGGATAACTTTAGGCCCGTGGTATGTAGAGAATGTAGAAAAGCAATAACATTAGTAATAGTGGCCGAAGCGCCATCAAAATTGTTGGCTAAGGCAAAAGCTTGGAAATGCTTCCATTTAGCCAAGTAGGAAGTCCTAGTAGACGGCTTTCTAGAGGCGTCCAAAATAGTCCTTACGCCCTGAGGTAGGGCTAGTCCTTGCCATAGGGCAGGAGTCTCCAAGCCGTGAGACGTAAAGTGCGCACATCCAGGTGTAGTATCCTGCCGTTGTCCCTGGACAGAAGGTCCGGAGAGGCTGGGAGACGCCACACTCGATGAGCAGCTAGTCTGCGTAGAGGCGTGAACCACGCTTGCCGTGGCCACCATGGTGCAATCACAATAGCGTCGGCCTGATAGCGTCGCACTCGTATGATCGTTCGTGCTATCAAGGGGATCGGAGGAAACATGTATAGAAGGCCCTGCGACCAATCCCATAGGAAGGCATCCCCGAGGGACCCTTGTCCTATCCCTGCCCTGGAGCAGTAAGCTTGGCAAACTCTGTTGGTTGGAGTTGCAAACAGGTCGATCTGCGGTGTGCCCCAATGGGCAAAGAGGCGATCCAGCACCTGGGGAGCTAGTTCCCACTCGTGGGTTTCTCTGAAGGAGCGGCTCAGTTCGTCTGCTTTGATGTTGGCTGTCCCTGCTATGTGCAGGGCTGACAGCCGCATGTTTTCTGTGATTGCCCAGAGCAAAATGTCCATGGTAAGATGAAGCAGGCGCGGGGAGCGGGTGCCCCCTTCTTTGTTGATATACCACACTACTGATGTGTTGTCCGAGAGCACCCTCACATGGTGTCCCCGTAGTTGAGGGAGGAAAGCCTGCAGAGCTTTCTTGACTGCGAGAAGCTCTAGTTTGTTTATGTGTAGGGAAGTCTCTGAAGGTGACCATCTTCCTTGTATGAACAGATCGTCTAGGTGTGCCCCCCAGCCTTGCAGCGATGCGTCAGTCGTAACGACCCTGGAAGGACCGGAATCGACAAAGGGCATTCCTTGCGACAGGTTCGATGGATCTGACCACCACAGGAGCGAGCGCTGCACATGATGCGGGATGGTGAGTACCAGCCTGCGTGGATTCTTGAATGGTGTATAGCGACTTAATAGGAGTTGTTGGAGAGGACGCATTCTTAATCGCGCCCATCTGACCATGAAAACTGCCGCCGCCATTAGCCCTAGAAGCCGTGAGATGACAAGAGCTGTTGCTCGGGGGCGGGCACTTAGTCTGGTTGCTAAGTGTTGTAGAACCTCCAATCTGTCTCGGGGGAGAAAGGCTCTTGTGGCAGAAGAGTCCAGATGAACTCCGATGAACTGAAGCACTGTGGCTGGCTGAAAAACTGATTTCTCGTAATTTATCTGTAGGCCTAGAGATGAGAGGATCGACTCCACCGTGCGGACGTCGGTGGTTGCTTGGTGTCGAGTGGGAGAAACGACTAGCCAGTCGTCTAGGTAAGGGTAGACTTCGATGTTGATGGACCGGAGGTGGGCACAAACAGCTGCCATACATTTGGTAAAAACTCTTGGGGCTGTCTTTAAGCCGAATGGGAGGACTGCGAATTGGTAGATTTGAGATCCTATGGCGAAGCGGAGGTATTTTTGGTGTTCGGCGAGGATGGCTATGTGAAAATAAGCATCCTTGAGGTCGATCAGCGTAAACCAACTGCCTCGTCTTAGGAGTGGCAGGATCGTAGAAAGCGTGATCATGCGAAACTTCTGGGGCCTGACAAATTTGTTCAGAGCCCGGAGATCCATAATAGGACGAAGTCCCCCGTCCTTTTTGTGCACTGTAAAATAACGGGAGTAAAACCCGGTGTTTGACTGAGATGTTGGGACGGCTACGATCGCACCTTTGCTTAGCAGAGCTTGTGTTTCCTGAAGCAGGGTTTTCGATGGAGGCGTGATTTTGACAGTGCCTAAAGGAGGAAGGGCTTCGAATTCTATTGTATAGCCGTGTTGAATGATTTGAAGAACCCACCGGTCGGTGGTGATGGATGCCCAGGTGTGGTAAAAGGGCTGGAGCCTGTTGAGTGACAGAATGGGACTCCGTGGGGAGAAGTCAAAGACGGCGCTTCTGCGCCTGGGGTTGTTTAGAACGAGATTGCGCATACCAAGGAGCGGACTTGCGCTGTTGGTAGGAGGATGTGGCAGCTGGCTGTTGATAACGCTGGCCACGATCCTGACCCTGCCTCGGCTGGTAGGGGAGAGGCCTGTACCACTTACGGGGCCGGAAGGTCTGCGTTGGAATCTGGCTAAACCCCATCTTTTTGGCGGTCATCTTAGCCTTATGGATCGTGTCCACTGTGGTATCCGTCTGCACGTTAAATAAGCCCTCCCCGTCAAAGGGCAAGTCCTCTATCTTGTTCTTCGTCTCGATAGGGAGAGTTGCCGAGCGTAGCCACGCATGTCGGCGGAGGGCGACAGCTCCGATCATGGCCTTTGATCCTGAGTCTGTCTGGTGTCGGGCGGTAGTCATTTGCTGTTTTGACAGCCGGATAGCCTCAGCCTGGAAAACGCGTGCCAGTTCACGTTGATCATCTGGCAGGTAATCTGTGAGGTTTGAGATCTTCTGCCATAAGAATAGTTGATACCTGGCCATCATGGCCTGGTAATTCGATGTTTTCATCACCAAGGCCGCTGAGGAGTAGATACGCCTCCCAAAAGAGTCCAGTTTGCGACCCTCCTTGTCAACGGGGGCGGCATGGGACCGACCCGACTTTCCTTGGGAAGCCTCCACAACGATGGAGTTTGGCTTTGGATGTGTAGCCAGAAAAGGTGCTTCCGCTTCTTTGACTTTATAGAGGCCGTCTAGTCGCTTCGACGTGGGGCCCAAGGTGGCAGGATTGGACCAAGATTGTTTGGCGGTCTTCAGCAAAGTCGGGACCAACGGAAGCGTCATCCGTCCGCATGACGTCATAGATGTCACCTTCCTCCTCCTGTGGTTGTTGTACGTCTATGCCAAGGGATTGGGCCAGACGCAGCATTTGTTCATTGAACCCACCCAACTCCATGGATGGGGAGGCCCCCTCCTCGGTGCCGACCTCTTCTATCGGAGATGGCATTGATGGAACCAGCGATGGAGCCGACGAAGTGTCAGAGGCATAATCGTCCACTGAGGGAGACGGTATCGATCGTCGGTACTGCACCGCAACGGACCGTTCCGGTACCGAGTGGGCTCTGGAACGATGTTTGTGGCGTGCCGACGCCGGAAGGAGCGAAGTGGAACGACGAGGTGGTACAGGTGGAGGCACCATGGATGGGGTCGTCAAATGTTGTCCAGATCCGAAGAGCGTTCCCAGTCCTGGGAGGCAGAGCGAGATCTTGACCTTGGTCAACGAGGTTCATGCTGGCGTTGGTGCATCAGTATCGAGGCCTCGATACCGGTGGGGCCCGAGTACTCCTCATCGATAACGAGGACGTCTGAATCAAGAGGGAGAGTGTCCAGTAGCTCATCCCCCGAAGGTAGGTCTGTCGGTACCGGGGACGGTAGCGAAGGGAGGCAGACAGGTGACTCCAGTAAAGGAGTTGTTGGCAGCTGCAAGGAGCCTCGAAACTGTGGGACAGGCGAGTGCCCTGGCTGGGCTTGTGTTGCCGATGGAGAATGCCGCTTCGGTCCCGAAGACTGGTCCATCGGTATCGAGGATGGCCGTTTTGGCGGCTTGGGTGGTTTAGGAGCCGACGGTAGCGAGGACGGTACCAACGATGATTTTTTCGGTACCGAGGTGCTCGTTGGTTTCTTCGATACCGAGGAGGATTTCTTCGATATCGAGGATCTCGATGGTGATGGCGTGGCCTTCAACATCGTCGTCGAAGTCGACGGTTTCTTCGACTTTTTCGCCGCTTTCCCCTTCTGTCGTTTAGGAGGGGGAGGAGACGGCGACAACGAGGCCTGAACTGTGGCCCTATATGAGGGCAAGTCAGGAGTTGCTGGGCGTGAGCGTTGTTTGGGCGACAGCCCCCGCTCCCCAGAAGATGATGGCCCCGGCTCCATTCGGCCCGAACTCGGACGGTCAACCGCAGAGAGGGCCCTGCTCCAGAGTAGGCTGCGCAAGCGGTCGGCTCTGTTCCTCCAAGTCTGGCGTGAAAAGCTCATACAATGAGGGCAGGAATCAGTGATATGCCCTTCTCCCAAACAGCCCAGGCACAGAGAGTGTCCGTCAGTAAGGGCTAGTTTGGTGCGGCAGCGAGAGCAGTGCTTGAAGAGCGCTGTCTGCGCCATAAGCTGCTGAGGAAAACTAACTAACTAATCTAAAATATTTATAAATAACTATTAATAAGTAGAACCTAGCTAACTAACAATAGGCAATTTTTGTCCTTCTTACAGATCCCCGACAACGGAGGAAGTCTCCCGCGAGGCGTTCAGCGAAGCGGTCGAAGAAGAACTGAGGTAGGCGGGGACCCTGAGCATGCGCAGTAGGACGGTGGGGGGAGGGGTTCCCGCCAAAAATCCTAGCTAGCTAGAAGTTTCCCGATGCAGGCTCGGCACCGGCGCGAGCCCATATGTGTGATGCACAGAGACCACGAAGAAGAACAGGCAGAATCTGGGCCTCAGATTGCAATACAAATATTGTACGTTTTTATTTTTAAGTGCTCTGCACTGCTTCTTAATGCTTTCAAAGTGAGAAGGTAAAATAAAAATAACTCAGAAAGAATAATGAATTATGTAAGAAAACATCTGGCTCTTCATTACTATGGCAAAGAGATCACATACTGTGCCTTAAAGCTTTGGATATGATGCAAAAAGGAATCAATGTTGTACAGGTAGACTCTCATCAGTAAAGCACTTAAGTCAGTCAGTCTGACTCATGCTCCAGCTCAGTGTTTCCATTTTTTTGATACCTGCAATCCAATACACACTTACCTGGGAGTAAGTCTTATTGCACCCTTTGGGGCTTACTTCTGAGTGGATATGTATAGAATCGAGCTGTTAATGGATTAAAACTGGAAGCAAACTTTACTCTTACACCCAAAAATATATAGAGCCTTTCTACATGAGGCACGTATTGTGCACTCGTGATTCCTCACTCACTGTAGTATGCGGGTGCTTTATACAACACCCTCATTCTTCAGGGCCTCTCCCTTATTTACAACCATTTTAGCATTTTTCCCTAATGAAGAAAGTCTGATATATATGTGAATGGCAGCATAAAATCTAGTGTATTCGCACAGTTCTGCTATAGCACAGCACCACCTAGTAATTGTGTAATGGAACACCTCCCTCTCCCTGCTCACCTGCTGCCATTGTCTCATCACCACCACCCCATCACTGCCACGACCAGGAAATGTGTCCTCCTCCTGAGAGCCAGGCTGCGATTTCAAGATATTGTGGGGTTCTGTTTTAGTACATCTATGGCCGCTATCTACGGTGGCTGTAAAAGGGAAAATGGTCCTTTGTGGCTGCCATACTTTGCAGCCAAAGATATACTAAAACAGAGCCCCCATGATATAATGAAATCTTGGCCTGGATCTCAGGAGGACACCGTATTTCTTGGTCTTGGCAGCAATGAGGGTGGCAGCAGCAATAGCAGCAACGATGTGGTGATGCCACCGGTGATGCAGCAGCGGTGCGGCAGGGGGCGGTGAGGGAGGGAGCAAGGAGTCGGGTGTCCAACGGATTCCTGCTCAGCCTTGCTCCTGGCTTTCTTGGGTGCCAGCTGAGTCGCCAGCACCCATGGACCTGCAAGGCTGAGTCGCCTCAGGGCCTCCGAATCTCACCGAGGTGAGCAACCCCCAAACCCCCTAAGTCGAATTGGGGTCGTTTTGGGTGCTCCAAAACGGCCTCTGGTGTGAATTTGGGGGGACGACCATGCACAACCCTAGTAATCAGTTAAAGAATGCAAAGCAGAGGATAGGAATAAAAAGAAAGGCTTGTTTGTTTTTACAATGGAAGAGAGTGGTGGGGATCTTCAAAGGATTTGCAGTTAGGGATAAACAATGAAATGGCTAAGGTTGCAGATGACTCTAAATCCTTTAGGATAGATAAAACTAAAGCAAACTGTAAAAAGATCCCTCCAAACTGGGTGAAAAAAGATCCCTCCAAACTGGGTGAAACGAGCAACAAAATGGCAAATGGGATTCAATGTAAGGGTGAAGATAAGAGATGCATTCCTGGGGCTCCAGATGTTGGTAGCTTACTCTCTTGGACCTTCAGTGCAACATTGTCCCACAGTGGGTTGATGGGGCTGTTAAGGTTTTAAGCTCAATCAGTCTGCCTTCTGGTGAACAAGCTAGGAGTCTTTTACAGGGGCTTGAACCAGGTGCAACCCAAAATTTAACTGGCTTTTCCCCCTTCTTGGTTCCCTTGCCTTCTATTCATCCACTATTATCACCTATAACACCATTGATTGATTGATTGATTGATTGATTGATTGCATTTCTATATGAAGCTGTCTGGGCAGTTCACAAAAATTATCAGCATTGGTTTTCACTGGACTGAAAACCATGATGTGACATGGTTGGAGGTGATTAACCCAAGCAGACCAAAGACCTCCCTGCCCTTTCTTTGGCAAACTATATCCCCCTGCCATCATCTTTTCTTGTTCAAACATTGTTTTTAAAAGCAGTTCTGCCAATCCAATGTTAGGGCTTGGTATACTAATCAATCCTTAATTTGTAAGGGAAATATTTTGAGTTGCCCAATAAATTCACCCATCTGGCTCACATGTGACTGCCTTTACTACCCATCTGTTAAATTATTGGCTTGGGCTTAGAGGAGCAGTCTGTCTTGGCACTTGGATACACTGAGTCACACAGGCAATGGCATAGAAATACAAAAGAATGATTTATTGATCAGGAATATGATTTCACACGCAACCCACTCAACCTTAGTACAGAAATAGAAAAGATATAAAGTTAGACTTACGGTATTTTGCCAGAAAAAGCCTCTGCTCCCACTGAAAGATCTTCTGAATGGAGCTGTTTCCCAGTCCGTTTCCCAGTTTGTTCTTTGTGGTCACTTCTGTTTACCTGTTTGTTCCCTATGGACCAAATTCAGAGACAGTGTATCGGAAAGCAGATGCTGGGGAGTAAAGGACTTGCTGTTTTTAAGCCTTCCCCGTGGATTTCCCAGAAGTGTTTGGTTGGCTATTATTGGATCCAGCAGTTGACTGTTAGACAGCCTTACAATAAAGGCCGGATTCTGTCCCCACCATGCAGAAGGGCCCTCATAGGCAATGCATAAGCTACACAACATGTTTTCTGGACAGAGATATATTATGGGAGATTACAAAAGTTAATCAAGGGAAATGTCTTATGAAACCCAATCTGGAAATGGAAAGTTATAGGCTGAAATGTAGAAAGAACGCCCCCCCCCGAATACAACAAAGAAAAAAAGTATGGTCTTTCTTTGACAAAGCAGGTCCTTTTCATCTCACTGCTCTAGCTATAATATTTATGGACAAAAGGTGTCTTGCCTATGATACTGGTCTTGCAACATTTGTTTTCACATATTTATTTGATTGATATCTCTTCCTGAGGCAAAGAACAAAATGGTGCCCATCCCTCCCTCCATTCCTTGTTGATAAGACTAGCAATTGTTGTTTACTGCACCTGAGAGCAGCAGGCTAGCCAACAGGCACAGGACTGGTCCTTTGGTGCACACATCTCTGTCCTGCAACACCTCACTCTGCTCCCCACCCACCAGCAACTGCTGCCTGAGGTGGCCACCCCATTCTGTCTAATGGTAGGGCCAGTCCTGCACCCTTAATTCAAGGAGGTTTAGTCAGTTTGGCTCCCCATTTTATCATCACAACAACCCTGTGAGGTAGATCAATTTGAGAGATGGTGACTGGGCCAAGGTCACTACCAAATAGGTTTCATGGCTGATTGGGGATTTGAATCTGGGTTGCCTCAGTCTAACATTTTAACTGCTACATCACACTGGCTCTCTAATTTAGTTCACTTCAGTGGAGAATCAGGTATGTTGGTTTACTCTTTGCTCATCACCACCCCCTTTCCTTTCTTGTCTTTCACTTCCTTTGCTTTGTAGAAGAGCATTGTTCCGCCATATACATGGTGTCCTAAATAAGATACTAACTTCTGACTACCTCCTTTCTGCATCCGTCCGTGCCAAGGAAGGATCCTCTCTACCCATCAGTCTTCCGCATATTCTCCTGTTCAGATGCAGTTCACTGTGTCACAGGCAGAAAGTAGGAACAATACAGGATAATATAACAAGCAAGTAACTCCAGATGACTCAAACAAAAGAGCCATAATAAATTTTACAAAATTCCTACACTGGAAGCATTTGACAGTAATGTATGTACATGCATTTCACTGTGTGCACCAGAGCCAGCATCAAGGCTAGGCATGGTTGAGCACTTGTTGTGGGCCCACACCCCAGCAGGGGCCCACTGACTAGAAACCCCTGGACTTGCTCCACCTCTTCACCATTGCATAGGCTGACCATCTGAAAAGGAGGACAGGGCTCATGTAACTTTAACAGTTGTAGAGAAAAGGGAATTTCAGCCAGTGTCATTTGTATGCAATTAGTTCCTGGTGAAATTCCCTCTTCATCACAACAGTTAAAGTTGCAGGCACTATACTAGAGTGACCATATACAAAAGAAGGCAGGGCCTTAAAGTACCCATTTTCCTCCAGCAGGACTCAGGTCATTTACTAATATCAGCAGGAGGAGTTTATTTCCTGTATGGGGAAAATATCGTATACATTACTTTGCAGATTATACATAGGCATGCATTTTTATGTTGTTAGTGATACAGAATTATATAGTGCTATAATGATTGTTTTGTGCAAGCATTAATTTGAAAGAATGAAAGCCCAGATAGTTTTGTAAGCTTGGTGTGTACGCTTCTTCTGTTATTGATTGTATACTTACCTGAATAAGCCATGCTGCTTCATTTTGTCTGTCAACAAAAATAACCATTACATTAGCAGCTATACACAGAGAGGTCAAATGTATTGCTATTATCTGGTTTGTTTAAAGCATTTTTTGCAATAGGATTTTCAAACCACGTGTTATGTGTAAATATAGCCTTGTCCAGGCATTCTTCACATGCAGAACCTCTGCCTTGAGAAGGGGGAATTGGGACCATGCTGCTGCTCCTGCTCCTAAGATCTGGCGTGGTTCTGCATGGTGCTGGCTCCATGCCCCCTGGCCATCCATGAATTAATAATGTGGATGCTTGTCTATGCTTGAGATGATGCTCATGAGAAGGCTCCCATGTGAACAGAAACTTTGCTTGAGTGATTTCAGACAGACACCTCAGAAGGATGCGCCACGTGAAAGGCAGAGAACTTACTAGATCAGGAAAAGGCTTGTCTTCAAGCTTTCTATCTGGCACGGTGCATTCTGCAGTTTGCACACAGGGATTTATGGCCTTTGTAGGATCAGGGTCAACTACATGTCCTATTCTTGTTTCATGGGCTACCTCTACAAGAGGCATTTAAAGCTCTTTCAAGGCGCATTAAAATTTTTACCTCTACAAGAATGGAGCGCAAATCGGGCGTAGAGGCGTGCTATCCCTCCGATTATGTGCATTATCGAATGCGCGTTAAACAGCGAGTTTTATTTTGCTCCGGCCGTTAAAGCGCATTTTGGCTATGTGAACAAGCGCTTATGCGCATTAACTACTTGTAAAGCACATTTTGGTCATCCGTTAATGCGCTTTGCTGCCTCTCGACGCCTCTCGTGCAGAGGTATTAGGCGTAAATGCGCTTCAGCAATTATGCGCATAATAGCCTAACCAGGCGCAAAAGTGAATCCTTGTAGAGGGGACCACGGCCAGATGTAAGATATCCCAGGAGACAGCAAGTAGAAATAGTGTTTGTTTAAGCCAAGTTACAAGCCCTTCAAAAGTGTCCAATCTTAACCACTTTTCAGGAGCTCTCTTCAGGCAGACAACTGTCCCTTTGCTATGTTCCTTAGCACAAAAGAAACTCCAGCTCTATTCCAGGCCCGCTTTCCAGGTATTAGGATCTTCTCCTAGAGAGGTTGGGTTGTCCCCAATGCTTTCCTTTATGAGGTATTTATTGTGAGCTCATCATTTCCTACTCACAGTTGTTTACAGGTTCTTTAGATAACGTCATGGCCCTCCAGTTTTGCTCCTGTTTGTAAACAGTTTTTGCAAGTTTTTCTAGATTAGAGAAGATGGGGTATTATTTCTGGTTGCTAATGAAAGCAGAATTTCCTCTTGAGCATTTGTACTATTCTGCTATAGCATAGTGCAACCTAGACATTATGTAGCAGAAAAGGAAATGCTCCTTACGTAGTGCTTGGATTTCAATTCTGCAATGAAACCGGACATAGAAGCAGCAGACTAACAGAGTCATATAAAAAAGCCCTCAGTCCCCTCTGGAGTTTCTCTATTCCTTTATAAGCCTGATTGTCTGCCTTGCTGTCCTCCTAGCTGCTACTGTCTACTCCTGAGCATCCCAGATCCTAATTGTATGCTCCAGTGATGTCATTTCCAGGAACCCACACCCATGACTAAATTACCCAGTCCAATGAGCCACGTGGAAGTGGGTGAATGTAATGGTTAGCACAAGGGTGGGCAATATGCAGCCTACTGGCAGAATGCAGCCCTCATGATACCCCATCACCCCCACTGCCCTGCCCCTGAGTTCAGAGGCAAAATTTGGTGGTGGTGGGGTGTAAATGGTGCTCCATAGCAGTTATGGAGCATTCAAAGGACAAAATTTAGCTTGCTATCAAGAGAAATTTGACCCTTAAAGTACTCCATAACTACTATGGAACACTAAAGGCATCAAATATGACCCTTTCTGACCCCCTTTTTTGCGTGGCACCTCATGGAGTGTGGCCTGTGGGAGTCCACAGAGGTAAAAATGACCCCTGGACTTCCCACAGTTGCTCCCTCAGGTTAGAGTGTGTACTGGTTAGAATGTCAGATTAGGGGTGGGGAGATACATTTAAGAAACCTCCACTCATCCATGAAGCTTGTTGGGTGACTGTGGGTCAGTCACCTTCCCCTAGACAAATTCACCTCCTGGGATGCTTGTGAGGATAAAATTGGGAAGAACCATTTCCACCACCTTGGGTTGCTTGATGGAAAAGTTATTATAAAATTAACAACTATGCATTGGCAAGTGGGGGGTTGAAGAGGAAGGCGACGGCAACAACCTGGTGCAATGACAGCCCCTGGAAATAATGAAAAGGAGCGATTCAATTATTTGTCTCAGGTCCCCTCTACAAGAGTTCGCTTTGATGTCTGATTCTCCTATTATGTGCATCTCCTGACAATCGTGTTTACGCCTAATACCTACACACGAGAGCCGGCGAAGCGCAGGATGGGCTCTATGCAAGGCGATTTAAAAGTTGTTTACATGCGGAGAATCATATGCAAATGTTGCTGAAAGTAATGCACTTTGTCCCGAAGGAACTGCCCAGTTTCCCTCCCTTTTTTCTCCCCGCCCACCAGAATCTCCCACCTTTGGTTACCTGGGTTACCTGCCGGTAATGACCTGGTTAACCTGTTCAGCTACCTCTCCTCCCTCCCCTTTTGCCCGATCACCAGCTGAAGTTGTCCCCCCTCCCAGAACTGCTCTGGAGTAAATGGGAATGTGCCTCATAAGTTTCCCCCTCCAGCACCCTTTGAAAACTTATTTTTAGTCAGGGCTGCCTCTCTCCCCCCATCTTCGCCCGATTGCCATTTCAAGTGAACTGCTCAGGAGTAAATGAGAATGTGCCTCGCACACACGCACACCAAAACAGACAGGCGGATGCTGCTTCGTTCCTTCCACCTCCTCTTCCCAGCGAGCTCAACCGTTGTAAAACATATATACGCATACACACACACAACTCAATTCAGGAACCCAGCAAGAAGTGAGGAGACGATATGTCTGAGCTGATCGCTAATTATGCGCACATGCGCACATCCTTCCTATCGCCTTTGCTTCTCGTGAAACCACCTCCATCTGGCCCCATGCCTCCATGTAAAAAATATTCTATCGGGGTACTTCAAAGAAACTTTATGTTCGGTTCACGTTGGGTCTTGTCTTCCTGGAGCTTCCATCCAGAGATGGAGAACAAGGAGGAAGTTGCCAGGAGGAGACAGAAAATAAAACTAAATGAAAAAGTGGGAGGTTTTCCCAGCGAAGGGGCAGTTCTATGCATGACATCACGACCACAGTCCGCCCACTCTGAACAGCAATTGTTTACACGGACATAAGACGCCCTTACTCCTGCGGTAAATAAAACTAGCTATTTAATGTGAATTCGAAAATGTGCATAATAGGAGATAAAAAGCGCCTGTACTCCTCATTTGCGCTCCACTCTTGTAGAGGGAAAATCAGTAATGAGCCTTGAAAGTGCTTTAAATCGCTCTTGTAGAGGCAGCCTCAAGTAGTGAAGAAACAATTCTCTATTTTCCTAAGAAATACAAGGGAGACATCTGATGGCAGGATACAGTAATGCTACTGAGAAGCACAAATGCATTTACAGTGCAATCCAATGGATGTCTACTCCTAATTAAATCCTGTTGAGTTCAGTTGTGCTTACTCTCAACTAAGCGGGTTTAGGATTGCAGTCCTAAACTACCTGAACTTGTACAGTCTTCTCTCCCCACCCCCGAACACCACACCCGAAATCAAGTCCCAGCTGGAAACCTACAGACAGACAGGTAGCTCAAACTGAGGAGAGCTGGAGTCAGCTGTATAAGAACATGTGAAACCAGAACCTGACTGGCTCCCTAGGTCACTGGAGCTTTGCTAGGCTGAAAGCTGCAGTAACCTGTCGGCCACCTGGAGTGGTGGTATTTGTATTACCACATGGTTCAGACCAAAGATCCCCTCTGCTTGCAAGATGCCTTGGTGGCACAGGTAGCAAAGACATGTTTTCCCAACCTGGTGCCCCCCCCTGAAGTGCTGGACTACAACTCCCATAATAGCTGGCTGGGAGTTATGGGAACTGTAGTCCAACACATCTAGAGCATGCCAGGTTGGGAAAGTCAGGCATCTGGGACACCACCTCGTGCATTATATGCACTGATTTGAAATCAAGACATGTTTGTTTTGTGTTTATCTGGACTCACCCGGAAAGGGCAGAAAGGTGCAGGGAAGGTAAGCTAAACTCTAAATGGACTTCAGCCTACTAAATTGTGGTTTTAAAAAGTGAAACAGGAGGTGGGGAAAACAAAATGGGAATATTATATTCTGGGTTGGAAAATAGAAACACTGAAGGTGGAAAAGATGTTCTTAGGTGACTTCACACCAAATTAAAAATGGTTTGAAACATTCATAATACTTGTATTAGACTATTCTAACTATCTCAAAAACTTATTCTGACTTATTTTATTTCTTTTCGAACTTTAAACATGCAATCAATGGCAAGGGAATAGGGACTATTACCCAGACAGATAAAACGTGTCAGAACCAAATAATTGATTCAAGAGTTCTGGTGATTTGAAGCTAGTTCATGTAGTTGGTGTGAAACTTTTCAGATTTCATTCAAAGATATATGGGATAGTTTGCATTCAGTGAGTTATTTGAAATGCTTTCTTGTTTTGTGGCCTGGAACAATGGATTGGTTTTATTTCTGTCTACTGCCCTGTGTTTTGGTTCACTGCACTCTGTTTCCATGACATCCAGATTTTTCTTCAATGGCTATTTTGTGGATGGTTTTACAGGGAGCACATGACTCCCTTGTTACCACAGCTTCGCTAGATACCAGCCTGTTTCTGGGCACAACTTAGACTGCTGGTTATGATCAATAAAGCCCTATCCATCTTGGGACCAGGCTACTTGAAAGAATGCTTTCTTCAATATGAGACTGCCTGGTTTTTAAGCTTTTCGGGGGAGGCCCTTTTGTCAATTCTGCAGCTGTCAGAGGCACATTTGGCAGTGATGTGAAAGAGAGCCTTCTCGGTGGCTGCTCCGAGGCTCTGGAACTCCCTGCCAAGGGAGGTTGGCCCACTCTGTTGTCTTCAAATACAGCCGGCAAAGACGGTTTAATTTAGGGAAGCTTTTGGTATATTAGCTAGTCTGTTGATGACAGGGTTTTTAATTGGTTGGTGCAGTTTCTTTTCTGGTTGTGTTTTAACTAAGAATTGTTTTTTAATCTGGATTTTCTTTTTTGGCAGAAAGATTATCTATATCTCTGAATACACTATGCTTGGGTACAAAATGCAGAAAAGAACTCCCTGTACAGCACCCTCATGGTGAGGTACACAAGAAGTGGCAAGCAATTAACTTCCCAATGCAGCTACTTCTGATCACTTTCTGTAGTGCTGAGCCTACTGTATTTGTTCTCACCTCTTTTCCTTTTAGTAAGGAAATAGTGACTTGGAGTTGGTTACAGGAACAATTGAGGTATATAATATGCCTTGGATTTATGAACCAAGTTAATGTTATTTCCTGTTATCTTATTCCAGCTGGAGAGGGCAATCCCTTTTAAGATCAAATGCATGATGGAATGAGAGATATCCATGTAATAACTGACTGCCTTCTTTGAAGAATGTTAAGGTTCCCAAGGTCTCTCATGAGTTGTGATCCTGCTTAGAAACTTAAGATCAACCATTTAATAGCTACTGCTAAGTTAATCTTATTGTTTTAATCACAAGCCAAGTCGTTATGTCTTCAGAAAAGAGAAAGAAAGCTATTGTAGAAAGCTATTGAGGTTATCGTCAGATTTTTCCTGCTCTTTGATGTAACACTGTTTAGGGTATAGGAGTTTCCATGATAACCAGGCTGTTTAGTGTTAGCCATATTTTGCATCATAATTCTTACAAACTTTTGAGGGCAATGCAGTATTTTCCATTTCCGACATATCCTTTGGTTAACAAATATGGCACAGTGAATTACACTGATACAGCCAACGTTTCTTATAGAGTTGCACTCGTGCATTGATATACTGGGTCATGTGTTTAGCACTTCAATGCACAAGAGAAAGGGAAGCAATACTTCACATATTTTGTTCATCCAAACTATGAAAACAGTGGAACACATTAACCTGAATAACTCAGAGAGGTCAAAATAGAAAAGGTTCTGCAGAGGCTTTCAACCAACAAGAACGAATACCCAGTTCCCCTCACTTGGGTTGTCAGTTGTTTCCAACCACAAGCAAACTCCTCCCAGACTTTTACCAACCTTCAATTTATTCCCTAGAAACACACTGCACAGTCTGTGCATCAAATGCATTGTTGTCACTGTATAAACAAATCTATGCACAAGAATTGTAATGTGTGAAGCAGACCATGTGATTCTTTATGTGAAGATAATAGCAGATGGCAACAATGAAGGTCACAACTCCTGTGTGCACTGATGCAGCACTCCTGATGAATTAAAAGCCATGACTCATAACTCACGAGCTCTCATTCAAAAGGACATTATTTTTAGTAGTGACAGACAGTCTATTGTTTACAGGACAAATCCGGTTCATGATTTACTTTCAAACCTAGCTATTCTGACAATGGCCTTATGTGATCTGGGAACTCACACACGGGTCAGATGGATTTGGTACCTTGATGGTCGACAGAGGTGGAACATCTGTTTTTGTGCCCAAATAAGATCCCATACAATTCCAACACAGCAGCTGTTTCAAACAAACCAGCAGCACATTAATGTGTGTGTGTGTGTATCCCATTACACACCAAAAACTAGTTCTAAAGGGTTTTCTAAAGCACATTTTAATGTGGACTCATAAACTGCTCTCCATCTAAAATTGAAGTGTTATAGTAACTCAGGGTATAGTAACTAGGTTTTGCCATCCAGGTTTTTTTTAAGACCCTGGTTCTTTATTTCTACTATAGACTCCCATGTAAACATTCAGATGATGCCAAATATTACTTGAAAATATATTGCCTCTGTGGATTTTACCTTTAAAGGTAATGTATGGACAATATTTTTAAAAAATCCAAATCATTGCATTTGAAGTGACAAAATCCAACATATGTATTTTTCTAGAAAAGATATCCTCCTCCCCTGTGAGATTTACACAAGATTTACACAATGAACCAATCTCCATTCATAAGCCCCTGCCAGCATGGCCAATGATCAGGAATGCTGGAAATTGAAATCCAAAACATCTGGACCCAGGTTTGCTTCTTTTCCTCATCCCTTCCCAACTTTTACCCTTTTTATGTCATGTGGGCAGGGACTGTATTGCTTTTTAATTTCCGTACAGCATCTAGAAAAAAAGATAGGTACTTTACACTTTATAATAATGGCAAGTGACATCTCCATTACCACTTGTATAATTATATGCAGCCTCTACAAAAACACATAATCTCAGATGGGATGAAGATATACCTAATACACATTTTCTTTTTCTGCCAATTTAGCAGAAAAAGAAACAGATAAGAAAACCATTTCTGTTTAATTAGTCAAATACAAACCATGACAGTTATTTTAAGAACATTATTGTCATATTCTTTTTTGTCTTAAAACTTAGTTATCACCTTGGTTCCTTTATAAACCTGTAAAAAAATGTAAGCCACTGTTTCCTCTGTATGGAATGTTATAATAGTCATGTCTAAATGTTGTAATTGAGGTCACAGCTCAGCAAATTTAGTCCTATTGTGTCTATTCAAATACAGAATTTGTGTTCGCATAGCCAAAAGATCCAGCAAACCGAAGCTATTTGTTCTCAGAAAGGAAGATGAAATTATATATGAATTTGAGGACTAGACTTTGGAACACCATTCACTGTGCTTCCAGCTGTGCCTGTAAATGAAATTACAAATAAATAATTAGGTCCTGCAGCACACTTTAAAAATATTGTGTTATGTTGGGGTCTTATTAATAGGGTGACTTTCTGTTCATCTCATCTGCTACTTTTATATTCATTTCAGCAACAGCGTATTGTTCGAAGGAACAAGCTAATTCAGAGGAAATGGTGAATCTAAATTGAGTTATTCCTATTAGGGATATGTAAAAATTTAAAAAAGTATGCTTTTGATGGTGGTGAACCAAAAGTTCCTTCTCATAGTACTGGAAGTATTACAACTGATTGCAATCACCACCAGCACAGTGTCTGGGACTCAGAGGTTCCTCTACCAGACCAAGTCAGGAAGTGGTGCTTGCAGCAGGAGGGATCACTTTATTCTGGGTTCTCCCAAGTCCCAATGAAGAGCTCTCCCCCCACACTTCAATTTGCAATTTAGGCTATAATCCTATGTATATTTAGACAGAAAATGGTCCTACCTGGCTGAGGAATGCTGGAAGTTGTAGGGCCTTTTTCTGTCTAAGCATGCATAGGTTTGGACCCTGAAATGATTTAATGTCTTTATTAGTTGCTTTCAGCTATACAACCAACAAAAGTGTAAGACAGGGTTCAAACAAGACGATAACCAACAGTGGTTTAAATAATTGCCGGTTATTTATTTATTGTGTTGTGTGGTTTTTTTAACCAACAATTGGTTATTTGGCTGAAATAACCAACACTGTGCAGAGTTGGTTATTTGAACCACCATTAGTTATCGTGTTGTGTGGAGGGCACCATTGGTTATTTCCTCAGCCACCATTGGTTATTTCATCAGGCAGAGTCACAAGGCAAGAATGGTCAAAGCAGCAGCTGCCACTCTAGTCCAGCTAGCAGGATAGTTTTTCGGCAGCAATTACTGATGGGATACCAATAGGAGGACTCAAGGGGGAGAGAGGGTGGGGGATGAGTGAGGCAACTCTGCGTGGACTAATACTCAACTTAATGCTGATCCCAATCCATACCACGGTTGGTTATTTATCATGCTGTGTAGGGAGTACCCACTAGATAAACAATTGCTATTACCCCACCGGTGACTACCATGTTGTCAGAACGCAGCCGCTATCTTGAGCTTAGGGAAAATACATAATACAAATATATACAAATGCTCCAGATATTCTGCTAAGAGATCCTTGTTATAAGGTACTTTGTATGTTTTAGGATATGGTGTGAGTTAAGAATATCTACATGGAAGTTTGGAAGGTAGTATATGAGTATCCAACACACTGCTGAGCATCACAGTTTGCCCGCAAAACCTTTAGTATCATCTGGCTCTCTTCCACATGACACACAAGGGTGATGGGAAGAGCCAGCACAGACTTTCATTTCTACATTGGCAGTTTTTGAGAATAGTCTGGAAAAGATTATCTTCCTTTTTAAAAGATGTTTCCTACACTTCCAACACGCTGTGGTTCTGTAGATTGAAAAGTAGTCTACTGGATACATGCATTTAAGTATGTTGATTGTAGCATTGCTGCAGCTTTTAAAATGTCAGTCAATGCATTTCTTGAGTGGAAGAACATACGACTTACTATTTGAGGGAAACAATGGAACACTCAAGAAGGAATATAATTATTTTGCATTCTTGAATTAAAATATATAAAACTTCCATTTTTTTGTTGTTCATAATTTCCTTTGACTGCAACTTGAGAGGGGTTGGGGTATTGAGGAATATGTTGCTTAGGGATTGCAGTTTTCAGGCACGTAAAACAGAAGTAGATTCCATTGTCATGGATTTTGCTACTCATGAAGTTTTTCTCAGCCTTCAGAAGTTGGGTGAGATTGGGAAGAACCCTGCACCCTTATCAGGATGTGGCTTTGATAAATACCTTTTTCCTGTCACAAATTACCAACTTGGGAGTATGGGTAACTTTCCCAATTTAATTTAGATACATCAATTCATGACATTCCCGTAAGTTTTTTGTATTAAAATGACTTATTTGGTATACAATCTCTGTTGTGGTGCATGATGCATTATAAAAAAATAGGGTTCAAGTCATGGCTCCCAAAAGCCAATCACAGCCACATCTTTCCAGGCTAAGAATGAATTTCTCAGACAGATGTTATGAGAATAAAACAGCCTGCTCTGAACTCCCCTGAAGGGTTGAGTAAAAAATGTAATAAACAATGGCTTCCCAGTGTCCACATATATGATTTACACGTAGTGGATTGGTCTGCAGTACAGCAATTGTAAAAGGTGTGCCCCACATGTTCCATCACCCCTGAGAAATGTACTCCAAATGTGTTTTGCATTCTTGTCTGGACTCACAGGATGCAATAAGGATAGCAGTAATGACGTATTTTAAGACCTTGCACTTATTGATATATGGAAGCACCTGGCAGAGTAAAAAAAATAAAATGACAAAAAATAATGAAACAATGAACAAAAATTAATTAGAATATAAGGAGGGCCCTGGAATGATTATATTTCCCCAGTCACCAGTAATTATCATAGGAGACTATCATCTTGTTAAGAGTATTTCTGCAGAAATCTCTTATCCAGTAAGAATCTGTATATTAAACTTTTGTTAAACATGTTTTTATAAACATGTTTTATATGATTTATATACGTTTTAATGTGTAATGCAATATGCCTAACTAACCCCTAAACTGATATATTAATGTTATGTTATCTCCATAAACATAATTTAATGTATTTTTGATGTTACAGCCCCCTGAAGAAGGCCTTAAAAAACAACAGAGGCCAAAACGCGTTGGGCTTGGAAATAAAAGTATCTTAGCATTCTGAGAACCTGTTGCTCTCCTTTTCTTACTCACAGGATGTGCTCAATTGAAACTGATAAATTAATAAATTGATGTAATTACTGGCTCAAGGTCTTGAAGTACTCTGAGATTAACGAAGGGGCATTTTTCTATGCTTCCTTCAAATAAGGTCTTTGGCTTCTGGAAAAGTGATAATAAAGCAATGTTATCTGATTACTCTGGCCTTGCAATGCCAGTGTTTTTTTTTTGGGGGGGGGGGGTATTCTCAAATTCAACAAAGTGTAATTTGCAGTCTAGTGAAAAGTTTGCAGTGTTATCTTGAAAAGCTGTTCAAACAGTGTAATTTAACATTACATACTAGAAAAAGTTTTGATATTTGATATTTTAATTAATTTTATACTGTCAATATATCAAACTTGTCATAATCTTTGCACCAAGAAGAATTCAGAGGCACCAAAGTTTTAAAAATAGCTTTATTTAGCATACCAAGACTTCCCCAAAGTGTTTTAAAATAGCATAATTTAAATGTAAACCATATATTTAAAAATATTTAATACTGCAATCAAATTGAAGTTATTTACACACTCTGAAGACTGAACAAACTGTCATAGGAGTCAAACAGTTATGGTCCAAACAATGGCATCTACATTCTTACTGGTCTTTAGTAATACAGAATTATTTAGAGCTTCACAAGATAATGGCATTATTATATTCCATGTACAGGATACAGCACCTTGCCTATATTTAGTAAAACAAAAAAACAAACGAAAATTCTCTAACTTCTAGAACATTGAGATGTGAGGTCGTGTATCTTAATATATTATTTGTTACAGGGCAATGATCCTGTTTAAAAATAGTTAAGTATATTATGAAAAAATAAAAGCTCTGTATAAATCACTATTAAATTGGATTAAATGTCTGGTCAAATTAGAACAGCAAAGCACAACAATAAAGCTAATGGGGAGACTCAATTTCAACGGTTTGCAGAACTGGAATCATTGCAACGCAGGAATTTTTTATCAGTATAAGATGGGAAATTCTGAACTATACTATTAAAACAGAGGAACTTCTCTTTAATTTTATTTTAAAAATATTGTGTGTGTTCTTTGATGGCAGCAACGGAGAGGTCATCAACAGATTTAGCCTGAACACTAGATTTCTCTCTGCTCTACTCCAGGTGATTTTTTTGTAGGTCAGGTATGAGGCACTTTGGCAGAGGAACAAACCAAATCTGGCTGTGCATTCAGGTGTTTTGAGTTAAAATAGAAATATAAGCATCTGGAGAATTCATATTAGGACAACCCATATGCATAGTTGTTTAGAACAGAAGATTGTGGCCTGAAATACATCAACTTACATCACGATGTGCACACTCTCATTGCGTTTGTTTCAGACAGACAAGATGTTAAAATGAGCATTTTGGAATAAGAAGGTTCAGAAAAAAAAATCATTGGAGTGTACTAACGTACAGTTCACATTAGCAAAGTTAAGTTCCTTTGCTGAAGAATACAAGTATTATATTCTTTGTCAAAAAGAGTTAAGTACACCACTTCCACCCAGCTTACTGAACTGGCTGTTGCCTAGGCTTGTAATAATTTCACAGGTTTATTATGGGGGTGGGGAAGAACTGATGCATGACCACGACTGATGCATGACCATGATAAATTAGGAGGCAGGGCAGGCCTTACATATTCAGATACCTGGAGCTGAAAAGTAATTTTAAACATTCCCCTTGCGCTGCAACAGCACTACATAAAATACAAATGGATTCAAAAGGGTGCTTCTGGGTATTGTATGCATGATTACTAGTATCGACTAGAATCCCTAGGCCCAACTAACAAGAAAACGTGTAGGAGAGAAATAAGGTTACACAGGGTGGCAAGAAAGAAGGCACAGAGGCAGAGAAGGAAAGTGGATAGTGGGGAAGTTTGCATAAGAGTCTACAATGTAACATCACATTTTTTCTTCCCACTTAATACGCTTGGAATAACTAACATCATCTGGTTCTAATCTCACCATAATCAGTGCCCTCCAGAACTCAAGAACCCTTCCCAGCATGATAGCTTAAGTAAGCAAACCCAAAACCTGTTCTATATTGTAACAGCTTCACTGAGCACCACAAGAAGATGACGTTCAACTGAACCAACAGAACAAACATTTTCAGAGCTTAAGCTGAGCTGTTATCTTGAATCTCCAGAGAGAACAAACCTATTCCCTTACCACCACCGCCCTCTTCCTCCAATGTCTGAGAAATGATTTCACCATAAGGATGTATGAACGGAGTGTCACTAACACAATATACAACTTCAATACTGCCACAACAAAGCAGCAGTCTAGATACTTGAAAGGGTATTTATGCTGCTTCAGATACTAAAACCCAACAATTTATAACTAGCTTCTAAACTAATTTGAGAATATTTAAGTTTTCCTCCCATTCATATATTTAATACAAAGTAAGGGTGCCTACACAGTTTGAACTCAAATAATACAGAGACCAGTCATTCCTAAACTGTATGCCAGGGATCACCAGTGTGCTGTGAGAAATAAATGATTAAACGTGTGTCTTCAAGCCTCTTGGCATGCCTCCTTGCCAAGCAACCTGTTCTGGAGGCAGGTAGTTCTCATGGGTTTCTGCACTGAGTATATGACATGGATCATTAAGCCACTCTTATCCGCAATGGCATCTCTGTGTATATTTGTTTGAATGATTCAAATCACACCCACCCAATGCAGAAACACATAAAAATTATCTGCTCCCAGAAGAGATTATACACTGTATGTCTATGTGAAATCAGCACTCTGATTTCACATAGAAATTTAGAAAAATGTGGTGCCCTCAACTATCAGATGTATGGGAAGCCACACCAGACTCCTCCTTGTTAATCTTGTCAAGCAGACCAGACAAATGGCTTATGATATGGAGAAGAAAGGAATAAATATGAGCACAAGAATGGTGGATTTCTTCCTCTCCTTACCTTCATGCACTGTTTCAGCATTGTCTTCCCTTCAGCCTGATCAAGAATGTCTCAGAGTTACCGGTTTTGAGAGAGAAAAGTACACACAGACAGAAGCCCCCCTTCCCTCCACCCCATGTTTCTCTCATTACCTTCCTTCTTAGAATCTCAGGCATAAACTGCTGCTACAAATAAAAGGATTAGTAATGGGACGGGAGCTTCTCAAAAGTCTTTATATCTCAGGTTTTATCAGTTGCCAACCCCTGAAGCAAACATTTAATAGGAACAAGTATCACTAACCCCCATCAGCCACCCGAGAAATAAGCTCTGATATCAATTGACAATCGTTGACAAATTCACTTATAGATTTCCTGCCATACATGTAGGCCTCTTAATCAGCTTGTAAAAGCTAGCATGCATAAATACAGAGAATAGCCAGCTTTAACAGAAGCTCTTTGTTGAAATGAAAAAGCCCACACTAGTCAGAACTGAATATTGTAACCCAGAACAGTAGGCCATTTCATAAGCTGCAAAGCACGAAACAAATATGAATTGGTACAAGTTGCTGAGAAGCAACCAAATACTGATTAGGTACACTTCCACCTGTCATCAGATAAGTAGTGTACTGGGGCTACCAAGTACAGACATTTATCTCAGAAAAGCAATGATTAAAAAAAAAAAAAAACTAGGAAAACCACTTGAAAATTGCATATTCATTAATTTTACCCCCCACTCCCAAAAATTCCTCTGTGCAGCACTAATTTCATCATGTGTCAATCACATATTGCTCCCTTGCTATGCATTCTAATGCTAAACTATAACTTGCATTCTGGCAGATGGGCAGAATTCTGGATAAGAACAAAATTAATTTTGACAATTGAGGATGTGTTTCCGGGTCTCACTGTCAGAAAATCGTTTAATTTTCTTTAGGAGCAGAATTTGCTTTCTTTCTTGGTTGAACATACAGCTGATCACTAATATATTGCATGTCACACTACAACAATGGGTTTCGTGTGTCAAAAGATTTCATCCTTACTTACAGCAACTGGCTCTGTTTGGCAAAGTGATGAGTATCACCAATGGTGCCAGTTCAATTGCTTGTTTCTGTTCTGTATGGCTTTTAATGCACAACAAGCCAAACAAACAAACAAAAGCTGAAAATGGGCATCTGATTGTTATTATCCTTTTTGGCATAAATCCCTTTCTGTAACTTTGTTATTATTGATCCCTTTATGTGCACCACAAAACCACTTTCAGTAATAATCTAAAAAGGAACACCAACTGACTGAAAAGGTATGCACAACCATACTGGCAACTGTTTTGTCTCCTGGGGGAAGGGGAGATGTTCCACAGAGTAAACCAAATTTTGGATAGAGGAAGTGGTGTAATACAGTAAGAATGTTTGAAATGTATAAACATCAAGCTGCAATAAAGTGCTAAAAAGTCTTAAGAGACCCCACACACCCCTCTTAGGAAAGGAGCTAGTATTCTTCCTGTTTCATTTGGTGGTAACAGGAGGTACTGAAATGCTATTCACAATGTCTTCATATTGAGGAGGTGGATCCAAGTGATTTGTTGCTTCATTTCTTCTCATGCTACTTTCACCAGTAACTTCCTCATATGACGGTGGTGGGTCACAGCTTGACAGCCTTATTGAGATGGAGTCTGCATGCCCGTCTGTGTAGCTCAGATACCCTGGGGAGTGCCCACTGCCTTCAAACATTTCTTCTTGCGGGGAATGAAGGATGCTCAGTGGCTGAGGAAGGGGTCTTCTACCATCAGCAATGTTTCGATCACCTGCGGCTTCTCTGTTTCTGTTTCGTGCATACATGGACCGTCTACGCATTTTCTTTTTGAATAGGCATCTCCATGTGACAAATATGATAAGAATGATAATGAAAAGGCCAATAATTAATGGAAACACAAGGTAAAATGGATACCAGTTATGTACTGCAGTACTTTCTCCATGACGTCCATTTGTGTATTCTTTCCAAAACTCCATCTAAAAACAAGGCCAAAGAAAGAAAAAGATTTTCTATTTTCTTCCAGTTAAAAGTTAAATGGAGACAGAAGATTTGTATTGCCATTTCTAACAAAAGGGTAAGCTTGATACATTTTTTAGAAGCTTGTGTGTACACACTTAACAGTAGCCACATCAGTTTTTCATAATCGCAGGGGGAAGAGGTGAGGAGAAAATATGTTAGTCTTACAGTAGTAAAATCATAGACTCTTCACCATTAGTTTACATTTTCAGCACAGTTTAGAGAAGCATTGTTTCCAAACAGCAAAGAATTTGGCATACTATAGCTGTACTGCCTCTCAGCTTGGATATCCCCAAAGCCAATGTCTTCACTTGAAATGTGAAGTTACAATTTACAGCCCCAATATCTTTTTGTCCCTGATGCCTTAACATAAAACTGACAACGAGTGAAACCATGTAAGGAACAAGGATAGCAAGACTCTACTAGACCAATCCCAAGCTTGCTCTTTTCAGAAGTCAGTCTCAAGTTCAATGGGATTCACTCACAAGTGTACTTAGGGGTGGGCTGCAAGAATGATTCCATTCTATACAGAATTACATGGGATGATACATGAGCCCTAATCATGCATTACTTGCATTTAGGGCAGCCCCATGGTGAAGTAGGAGCACAGCTGTGTTTTTCACCCTGCCCTGATATCACATCACTATAGCTCCAGCCTCTGATGCTAGTGCATTAAGCATGATTGTCTGCTAAGGAACTCTGTTCACAGGAGCAGCTGTTTGAACATAAGGACTCCATGCAATTGGGACACCTGGTTGCGACTTTGTGGAGCTGCTATGCGTGAGGGATTCCTTTACAGAAAATTGCATGTGATGTGTGGATGAAGCCACCACAAGGATGTGAGGTTGGGGTCTGGGCACAGCCTGCTTCAACTTCACCATAGGAGTGCCCTACATGTGAGGCAGGAGTTTCTTTTCTCTTGCTTTCAGTTTTCTACAGCTTTAAAATGGCATCTAGATCAAAGATTAAAGAAACTTGAGCTTTTGTTATGTCAGCATAGGATGTTCAGTAAGTAAGTGCTACATAGATAGAAATACCTATTCTATCACCATTTCAGGTAAAATGTTAGGTATACTACAATTCCATTCTGTCACACTATTTATTTGATTTTGCTGTACCTTATAAGACATGTTTCAGCTAATTAAGCCTGGCATCTTTGAGCCAAAAAACTCTGTAGCCACAGGTTTTGGCAGTTCAATTTATGTACATTAATTAAATGTGCATGCATGAATGAGTTATAGAACAACAGTGAAGGCAAGTTACTTCATGTAGGCTGCTGGAAGCCAGCTCTTGACTGATTCAGCAGAAAGGAGCTGACTCAGAGCGAGGATCAGCCAGATCAAAGACTCAAAACTCTCATATTTCTCCAGTTATTCTCTACTTAGTGAACTTGTTTTTATCTGGCCTCATTTTTAAGATAACAAAATGCATGAATCAGTCCTAATACCTTCACCATGCATTCTAAGGTAAAACAACTCTTGAAATAAAGCACACTTTCAATGTGCAGTAACTAACTTACCGTCTTCTCATCATTCTCAAAAGCTTCTCTTGCCTCTTCTTTATTACAACGTTCTTCAAAGCATTCGCGTTCAATGTTTCCTTGCTTAAGCTCTTCCCAAAGTCCATTAGCCCGTGGATATCTTTTTAAGACAGAATTGGCTTTAGCCTCTGTGAAGAACACTGCAAAAAAAGGGGGAAGGGAAATTAGTAGCACTTTCAAGTTGAAACATTTAGATTTTCAAGAGTCCAGGATAAAAACAAATGAATCTTTTAGGCAGGGGTGAACTTGCAGGCTCATCTGGAAGGTCACAAATCCCATGATCCATCATGGCTAGGACTGCACTGGCTAGGGTTGATGAGAGAGGCAGGCCAAAACATCTGGGGGGCCACAAGTTGCTCACCCTTGTTCTAGGGTAAGAAGATGCATGTTTTTATTCAGAAAGAGATTTGTGCCTATTTATTAACTTACTATCCATAGTTAAAATGAACTTGTTTTGTTTATTATTTAACTCTTCCCATTATCAGGGATTGGAGTAGGTGGCAACATTTAGAACAGTGCCAAGATAGATAAACACAAAGTTTACGATATTTTAAATACCAACATCATCTAGACACCTGTAAGCTTTGAAGGTCTTGAACTGTGCAAGTACAAACAATTCATGTATATAAAGTATGTGCTGGAATGAAACAGCCGAAGAGATGAGAAGTTTATTTGAGGTGCTAACAAATGAAATTCCAATTTTTTGAATAAAAAACTAACATGCCAGAATATATTACAAAAATGATACTGTAGACCATATCTACTTAGATGTTAGGTACTATTTGCTTTTGGACCCAGTCAGGCTGATAGGGAAGTTTATTGGGTGGGGTGGAGTAAGAGAATAATATTTTGGATGATATAACTTGGGAAATGCATATGGGAAGAAACAAAACACTCCTGCCCACATACAGGAACCAGAAATACTGGTTGGACATGATCTATTCTCTGAAGTAAATGATAACTCCATAAAGTATATGTGCATGCGCACACACAAAGACTTACCACCATCCATATTTAGTACTGCCCCCTAGAAATTCCTGTAACATAAAAAGGAAAATGATCATTGTTCATGTGAGAAAAGGCTCTCAGTCAAGAAGTACATGAAAATGATTAAGTACTGTCAAATTATTATTGAAAAGACAGGAAGCCAGCATCTCATTTAGTATTACTAAAATTACTTTTTTTCTTAGACTAAGAAACTGGCCCAGAAATTCATCCAGAGAACAGGCACAAGAGCACTAACACAACCACACCATGGCCAAGCCCTTTGGCCCTCTGCCACCAATGAAAGTGATAAATGAATTCCATAGTCTCTGTGTAACTGTTCAGTATAAAAACATTTTACAGTATTTGTGTACTCCAGGGATACTACTTACAGAGTATTAACAAACTGGGCATGATCAGTTCTAGTTCTGTAAAGCACTTCCACACTGGAATGTAGTAGCAGAAGAGATGAGAAGATTATTTGCGGCACTTAAGAATTAATGAAATCACATTTTTTTCAATAAAAAATTAACATGCCAGTAAATTGCATAACTCTCTCTCTCTTTTTAAAAAAGAAATATTGGTTAACTTTGTAGAATTCATCATGCCCAATCTTTTATTACAGATTAACATGGGTTACAACACTGGGTTTTCCTCCCTTAACCCACAAGTCAGGGTTTGAATGCTAAACAAACTGAAATATTTGTTTAGGAAAAATACAAAGCACACTTGTCATTTAAATCAGCAATATGGGGACTTTTCTGCAGAAAAATAAAGCACTGGAAGATTTTCTGGAAACTTTTCCACTTCAGACATTTTTCTGCTCAACACTGATACTATTCACCACCAGCCATAGAACACTCAGCATAGTTGGCAAACAAATCTAGTGTCAACTCTGCCCCTCCTGGAAATGGTATTACTACACCTGATAATAGTTGTCTATATGGTATCAACGGGTGTGTAGATTGATAATAGCCATCATATCATCAAACCAGCAATGTCCTTTAAATATTTACAATACAAAACAAGGAAGTTCCTAAATAAGAACTTTGAATGGCTACATCCAGGAACAAATAATGGGGTATTATTTTAATCTCTTTGGGCACTTACTGATTTGGGTTTATAGTCACTAGAAGAGAGAAGTTGAGTCCATATCGATTTCTTATTAAGTGTCTAATATGTTAACTTAGTAATATGTATGCCCTTACTAAACATATTACAAGTTGGAGAGGGAGAGCTGCGCATAGGGGCTCCCTGCGCCTCCTCCAGCGCAGCCCCAGCCCACCTGCGGAGAGGCGGAGAACACCGGCTGGAAAGGGAGAGAGATCTGTGCACAGGGGCTCCCTGTGCCTCCTCCAGTGCAGCCCCAGCCCACCTGCGGAGAGGCGGAGAACACTGGCTGGAGAGGGAGAGAGAACTGCGCATAGGGGCTCCCTGCATCTCCTCCGGCCCGGCCCCCGGCCAACCTGCGGAGAGGCGGAGAACACTGGCCCAGTCCACCCCTCTGACACGCTCGAGGTGGCTAGGAGTGCAGCTGAACTGAAATGTGTCTGGGAGTGGCAATATCTGTTGTGCAGGGCAAGGGGAGATATGGCGATAGCAGGGCGATGTGCCATTATAGGGGAAGGAGAGATAGATATTTAACACCCATCTTACCTTCCAGTCGCCCTGCTACGCTGGGGATCTTGGAGAATGAACCAGGCCACCCACAGAACCTCTCCTTGCTCCTATGCAATGCCAGGTCGGTTAAAAATAAAACAAATATCATCTATGACCTCCTTATAGATGAGGAGGCCGACAGAAACCTGGCTGGGAGATGATAGTGGGCTGACATGGGCCCAGGCTCTCCCAGCTGGATACTGTGTTAGTGAGCAGGTGAGGGAAAGTGGGCGGGGGGGTGGAGTAGCTGTGGTCTACAAGGACAATCTTAACCTGACCAGACTTCCTGTCCGGCAATGGAATCACATCGAGTGTGTGTACCTGAGTCTGAAGGCCAGGGATAGACTAGGGATTCTGTTAGTGTACCGGCTCCCCCGCTGCCTATCAAACTCCCTGGCCGAGCTCACGGAACTGGTCTCGGAGTTGGTGTTGGATTCGCCCAAGCTTTTGGTCCTGAGCGATTTCAACATCCCATTTGAGGCTGGTTTGTCAGGTGCAGCTTGGGAGTTCATGGCATCCATGACAACCATGGGCCTATCCCAATTGGTTTCTGGACCTACACATTCAGCAGGTCACACTCGATGCTGTCTTCAGCTCCGAACAGACAAATCTGTGGGCGGAGGTAACAAATACCTCTGCATTGTCATGGACAGACCATTTTCTGGTTAGAGTTAATATCACGGCTACCACCCACCCCTGCAGGGGTGGCGGACCTATTAAGATGGTCAGCCCTCAAAGGCTGATGGATCCTTTTGGATTCCAGAAGGCCTTGGAGGGATCTATGGCTGGTATCGTCGATGATCCTGTAGAAGCCCTGGTCAATAGATGGAATCAAGACCTAACTAGGGTTATTGACACGATCGCCCCCAAACGTCCTCTCCGACCCGCTTCTAATTGGGCACCCTGGTATACAGAAGATCTCAGGGAGTTGAAGAGGAAAGGACGACGACTGGAGTGCCGATGGCGCAAAACTCGACTTATATCTGATAAGACACAACATAGAGAACATCTTCATTCCTATAGGGTGGCAATATGTGCAGCGAAGAAAGCGTTCTTCTCTGCACGCATTGCGTCTGCGAATTCACGTCCAGCAGAACTGTTCAGGGTGGTGAGGGGTCTAACCCGGGCACCCTCCCCCCTGAACCCGATTTTAGAGCCTTCGGTAGTTCGCTGTGATGCCTTTAACAATCATTTGACAGATAAAATCTCTCAGATAAGAGCCGACTTAGATGCTGTCATTATAGCAGAGGCTGACAATGGAGTGTCCAGCAACTCCGCAAGTAGAATTACACTGGATCAGTTTCAGTTGGTGAGTACCGAGGACATGGACAAGCTGCTTGGTCGAGTGAGGAGGACGACTTGCCCTCTCGATCCCTGTCCTTCTTGGCTGGTCGCCCAGGGAGGAGATGCAGTTAGATCACAATTACAATATATTATTAACGCATCTCTCAGGGAGGGGAGTTTTCCATCATGTTTAAAAGAAGCGGTAGTACGGCCACTTCTAAAAAAGCCCTCCCTGGATCCCCTGGACTTTAATAACTATAGGCCAGTATCAAATCTTCCATTTTTGGGCAGGGTGATCGAGAGGGCGGTTGCCTTCCAACTGCAAGCAGTTTTGGATGATACAGATTTTCTAGACCCATTTCAAACTGGCTTCAGAGCAGGATATGGAGTTGAGACTGCTATGGTCGCCTTAGTGGATGATCTACGCTTAAGTATTGACAGGGGGAGTGTGTCCCTGTTGGTACTCCTGGACCTCTCAGCGGCTTTCGATACCATCGACCATGGTATCCTTCTGGAACGCCTGAGGGAATTGGGACTCGGGGGCACTGTGCTTCAGTGGTTCCGGTCCTGCCTCTCGGGCAGGTTCCAGATGGTGATGCTTGGGGATAGTTGCTCTTCAAAGAAGGAGCAGCTATGTGGTGTACCACAAGGTGCCATCCTATCCCCAATGCTGTTTAACATCTACATGAAACCGCTGGGAGAGATCATCCAGAGGCATGGGGCGGGTTGCTATCAATACGCTGATGACACCCAAATATATTTCTCTATGCCTTTGACAACAGCGTCAGCTAAGGATAGTGTGTCTCCTCTGAAGGAATGCTTGGAGGCGGTAATGGGCTGGATGAGGAAAAACAAACTGAGGCTGAATTCAGACAAGACGGAGGTGCTTACTGTCAAGGGCCACAATCTGGGGTTGGAGGTGTGTCAACCAGTTCTGGATGGGGTTACACTCCCCCTGAAAGGCTGTGTTCGCAGCTTGGGGGTGCTCCTGGATCCGTCGCTCCAAATGACAGCTCAGATAGATGCGACTGCCAGGAGTGCCTACTATCAGCTTCGGCTGATACGTCAGCTGCGCCCCTTCCTAGAGTTGGAAGACCTAAAATCAGTAGTGCACGCGCTGGTAACTTCGAGGCTCGACTTCTGCAATGTGCTGTACATAGGGCTACCTCTGTGCCTAGTCCGGAAACTTCAACTAGTTCAAAATATGGCAGCCAGGTTGGTCACCGGTACATCTAGGGGTGACCACATTACACCAGTTTTAAAATCTCTTCACTGGCTGCCAATCAGTTTCCGGGCGAAGTACAAAGTGTTGGTTATTACCTTTAAAGCCTTACATGGTTTGGGTCCAGGTTACCTACGGGATCGCCTTCTCCCATACAATCCGCCCCGCACGCTCAGGTCCTCTGGGAAGAATTTACTACAGTCAACAAGAACTAGACTGACAACTGTTACCCAGAGGACCTTCTCTTCTGCCGCTCCCAGATTGTGGAATGACCTGCCGGGAGAGATTCGCCAACTCACTAGTCTTCAGGAATTTAAAAGATCTATAAAGACTGATCTCTTCCGGCAGGCCTACCCAGATGAATTTTAAAGTATTTTATTGGTGTTTTATTGGTATTTTAATGATGTATTGGTTTTATGTGCTTTTAATCAGTTTTGTATTTTGTGTTTAGTGCTGTTCCCCGCCTCGATCCGTTGGGAGAGGCGGGTAATAAATATATTATTATTATTATTATTATTATTAGTTTACTTTCATTAATTTCTTTGCATGAATGCTTCATCTTTCATTCAGTATGAAGTTCCAGAGATTGGTACTAAGAAGTTCCTTTTTTGTTTTAAACCTACTTATTATTTTAATCAGAGCCCTCTCTATTCCTTTTGTTTTCTTTTTTTATAAGTAATTTTATTAATTTTTAATACATACAACAATAAAATATGACTTACAATAACTAATTCATGCTCCCCCACACCAATGGGTCCAATCTATTTCTTAATTATACATCCTTACAAAACTGTAATGCGTCCTGCATAGGTGTACAGACTTTCCCTTTTTTTAAAATACAAAATCTATAAATATTCCCCAAACATCTTCAAAGTCATTTATCTTCATTAAACACTCTTTAAGCTTAATACTACTAGTTAACTTATCATTAATTGTGATATCCCATACTTCTTTATACCATTTGGTCATTTGTACTTTCCATTTCCTAGCTATCAGTAATCTAGCTGTTGTCGTTAAGTTTGTAATTAAATCTCTTACATTAAAATCTCTTACATTAAATCCCTGACCTTTTTTATAAATTGATAATAAAGCTACCTTGGGACATACCTCTAAATTTAAACCAGTTATTTCATTTATCTCTTTAAATATATTTTGCCAAAATTTTTGCACATCTTCACAAGTCCACCACATATGAATAATAGGTACCTGTTTCCTGGCATCCTCTCCAGCATAACTTCGAATATTTCTTATCAATCTGGTTTAATCTTACTGGAGTTAAATACCACCTCCAAACTAACTTGTAATAATTCTATTTTATCCTTATCAACATGGTTTTTAATATATGCAGATCCCATATCTTCTCCCAGCTTTGATTACTTATTTGTTTAGTTATATCATAATCCCATATTGATTTAAGATGGTCTTGTTTTTCTTCAGCTTCTATTAACATTTTATAAATTTAACTTGTCATACCTTTTATTATTTTATTTCCCCCCCCTTCTGTTCTCTTTATAATTATCTTTTCAAATCTTGTAAGATCTCTACATTCTTTATTTTTCTTTAACCAGTTCCGCATCCATTGGTCTACTTGTATACACTTAAACCAAGATATCTTTTCCCCCTTCAACACTTCTTCTATTTTTTCTTTACTCATCATCCTTTCCTCCCAATCTTTTATTTTTATAACATTCTGATTTCTCAATACCATTTCTATTTCTTTTTTCAAGTTTATTGGAAATTTTTCCATCCACACCACTGGGGTCAAAGGGGAGATATCTGGTGATAATTTCTTTTTATATTTTACCCAAATCTCTAAAATATTCTTTAAAAGCGGATTTTCAATTCTTTCTAATAATTTCCTAGTCGGTTTAATCAATTTTGTATTCCTAATCTCAGATCTATCTCTAATGTATCTAGCTCTAACCAAGTTAGTTCACTCACTCTTGCCATACTGTCTATTATATATCTTAATTGGTTAGCTATATAATATGACTTTAAGTTAGGGAGACCCAAACCTCCTTGTTTTTGAGATGTATACCATTTCTCCTTATTTATTCTTACTTTCTTATCCCCATTGCAGAAATTATTTATCATAACTTGCCAACTCTTCAGTTCTATTTCTGACACATTAACTGGTAGCATTCTAAATAGAAAATTTACCTTGGGCAGAATCTTCATTTCAATAATCGATATTCTTCCAAACCATGAAAGTTTGATCTTTCTATACTCTTATTTTTTTCTTAACCTCCACCTTTAATTTAACATAATTTTCCTCTTCTAAATTTTCTAAATTTCTTGTAATATTTATTCCTAAATACTTAATTAAATTCCTAACCTTAATATTATTTTTCTTATTACTCAAACCTTGCTCATCCTCTTTTTTTATAATTAAATAACATCAACTCAGATTTGTCCCAATTTACCTGTAATCCTGTCATTTCTCCAAACTCCTTAAGATGTGCTTTAATTTTCTCCATATTTTCTATTGGGTTCTCGATAGTTAATAGGGTATCATCTGCAAACATATTTATTTTGATTTTTTCCCTATTCCCTATCCCTATAATACTTTCATCTTCTCTGATTATGTTAGCTAACATTTCAATAACTATAATGAACAATATTGGGAAAAGGGGACATCCTTGCCTAGCACCTCGAGTTAAAGAAATTTGCTTTGTTATTCCATCATTAACCATAACAATTGCATTATTTCGTGAGTACAAATAGTTTATCAATCTCTTAAATCGTGTTCCAAACCCAATTGTTTTTAATATTATTCTTAAAACTGGCCATTCCACGCAATCAAAAGCCTTAAAAATATCTAAAGCCATCAATCCTGCTTTCAAATTATTATTTTTTAATTATATTTATTATATTCATCACTCTTCCTATTAAATTGGGCATCTGTCTCCTGGCTATAAATCCACATTGATCCTTTTTAATATATTTATATATAAAACTGTTCGTTCTTTTTGCCATTATTGTTGTCAAAATTTTTGCATCTTGGTTTATTAGGGAAATGGGTCTATATGATCCTGTATCTGATAAATCTTTGTTCGGTTTTGGAATTAATACAATCAGGGATTGCTCCCATGATGGTGGGATCCCTTCCCCTTCTAATATTTTATTATATAATAAACTCAATTTAGGTATTAATAATTTTTTGAATGTCTTATAATATTCTGATCCCAACCCATCCAATCCTGGAGATTTCCCCCCTCTTAATTGGTCAATAATACCTTCTATTTCTTCTTCCGATACCAATTGCTCCATTAAATCTCAATCAATCTCTTTTAACTTAATTTTCCAATATTTCTCCACATATTCTTCAATCTTCCCCTGAGGGCTATTTCCTGCAGAATACAGTTTTTGATAAAACTCTTGAAATATTTTTAATTTATCCTTCATCAAATTATAGCTTTCCCCTAATTTATTTTTGATTGCTCCTATTGCATTTCTCACCTTTTTTTATGCGCGAATCTGGCCAGCATTTTTGAATTCTTATTACTATATTCAAAAAACTCTCTTTTCAAATACAACAAATTTCTCTGTGCTTTCTCCAAATCATCTTTCTCCAATTCCTTTTTTTGCATGTAGTCTTGCAAAAATTCATTCATCTCTATCTACTATAAATTCCATTTCCAATTCTCTAATTTCTTCCTCTAATTTTTCCCAAATTTTTTTTTGGTATTCTTTTCAAAGTACATGTTTCTCTAATACAAATCCCTGTTGTTACTGCTTTCATTTTATCCCATAATATAGCTTGACTGCATTGCCCCTTCTCGTTGATTTCCCAGATACTTTGCATCTCTTTAACCATTTTTTCAATTATATGTTTATGATGGAGAATTTTTGTGTCTAATCTCCATCTTTTAGCTTTCCTATAGTCCTTCTTAACTTTAATATCTATACTCACTAATGTATGACCCGTTACTTTTATAATCCCTATATCAGTATTTGAGACTTTAGATATCAAACTTTTTGATATAAAAATATAATCTATTCTAGAATAATTTATATTTTGCTGAATAAAATGTAAATTTCCTTTCTTCTCCTTTCATCCCTCTCCACACATCCCATAACTTTCCTTTTCATAATTTTATTTAAACCCGTAATGTTCTTTCATTTGTCCTGGATAGTGGGGTTAGATTTATCTTTTTTGCTTATCTAGTACCATATTAAAATCTCCTGCCATTACAATGTGGCCTTTCCCAATATCTTCCATTTCTTTAAACACTTTCGTGTAAAATTCCATTTGATTTACATTTGGTGGATATATATTAATCAATGTATACTCTTCTTCTCCCAACACACCCTGTAATATTATAAATCTACCCATACCATCTTTTTTCACCCTTGTTATGTTGAATCTACATTTCTTTGATATAATAATTGCCACTCCTCTTGCTTTAGAGGTACCATAAGCCTTTTCATAAATAGCTGACTATCACAATCTAAGCTCATTAACCCCATCTTTTGCTTGATGTGTTTCTTGAAGGAATATTATATCCGCTTTATCTCTATTCAACAATGCTTCCACCCTTCTTCTTCTAATAACAGATCCTAACCCTTTAACATTCAAAGTTGAAACCCTTAATTTATTATCCATAGTTTTGATAATATTTCAATTTATTGGACCCATAATGTGAAACAAACAATACCCTTAATTCCCACCCACCACCCCTACACATAAACAATTCTCCTTCCCCCCTCTTCTTCTTGGAGCAAACCCCAACCATGTTTTAAATAAACCCTTGGGGGGGGGGGGGCGGGGCGGAAGGCAGTCCTTTCAGTCCCCAAGTGGCAACAGATCCATTCCTCCCGATCATCTAATCTTCCCTCCCTTATTTTAATACTATTCACTATTGTAATAATAATATTATAATTCTTAACATTTATATAGTTCTATATCTCCTTCTCGTGAGTTTTTAGTCCCCCCCCCCCCAGCAGCTCCTTCTTCCTCTTCTTCATGTCCTTCCTGGCGATCCTTCCCCTGCAATCCCAGCTCTTGCAGCAATGCCATCCCCTGCTCCAGTGATGTTATTTTATATTTTCTTCCATATGAAAATTTCAGAAATACAGGATAGCCCCAACTATAAGTTATTCTTTTTCAAAACCGTGGTGCACAGCTTAACGCTCCTTCTCCAAAAAAATGTTTGTGGGCAAAGATCATTAAAGACTTGTATTGATGCTTCTTGAAACATCAGTTGGCCCGACCCTTGTCTTATTGCTCTCATCAAGAGGTCTTTTCTGCAGTAACTCACAAATCTCAAGACAATGTCTCTAGGAATTAGACCTCCTTACCTGTAGCCGATTCTATGCACTCGTTCTATATCTTCTTCTTGCCACTCAATGTCTGGCAACATTGTCTTCAGCCAATCCATAATCTTAACCCTTAGAATCTTAGGGTTCTCTCCAGATTGTTCAGGAAGGGCTTTAATACAAATATTGGCCCTTCATTTGCGGTCTTGAATATCAATCAGCTACTCTTCCAGTTGTTCATACTTAATATTTTGTGCCTGTATTTTCTCCTTGTTTTCTGTAATTGCTTCTTCCATTTCTTTAAATTTTTATTTCATAACTTCTATCCCCTTTTTAACTTCAGAGATTTGTTGAACTCTGACACAACATCGTTAACAATTTGATTTTTTAAAGTCTCATTATTTTGTATAATCATCTTCTGGAAACATGCCAACATTTCTTCTGAAGTTATCTCTCTCGGGGGTGGGGGATTGCTCTCTTTCTGCTTTTCTTCCTGCTCTCGCTTAGCAACAGAGCTAGCCTTTGGATAGGTTGTTTTCCCCGGTTTATGGCTGCCATTTTTGGCCAGCTGCGATTCTTTCGGCACAGCTCCCTTGGAATTTTTTCCATACATAATTAGTTCTTCAGATTCAATTCTATTAGGTGGCTTACAGTCCTGTCTGATGGGTGCTGCTTAATATTTCTTGTCCAAGCTGGTAAGGTATTTTTTAAAACTTTCTTTCCTTCTCCAAACATTTGGCATCCAGCCCAGAAATTTGTCCGGGATCTTTTAGTCCTGTTATCTCTCAGCAAAACCACAAGTCATAAAAACAAGCATGTACGGGGAGATTTCCCAAACAAGTCAACTGTTTTGAACTCACGGAATCTTTAGTTTAAACTGGGAAATTCTTACTTTAAAATTTTTCCTATCGGGAGGTTCCTGATTCTGCTGCTCACTCCATGACCGTAAGTCCAGCCCCCCAGCACTAGGAGAAATAGGGAAAATTCCCATGCACTCTTTCCCCAAAAGGGTTAGCTATGGCTCACTTTAGTGATAGTGCAGGAGTTTGTCTGAACCAGGGAGTTTAAAAGATTTGTGTCCAATAGGACATAAACCTTCATACCTTGACCCTCGTCTCCTGAGTACTCAAAACATATTCCCTTCCTTCTCCCTTACTTTCTTTGTGCTAAGATAAAAGGCAAAAGAAGTTTCCTCTATCTACTCCATCGTTGTACAGAGTAATACTCTGGTGACCTCTGGGAGAGGCAGTCCCCCCCCCCCCAAAGTCCATTCTGCCTACCTTGACTCTGGCAAGCAATGGAGAGGGGAGGGGGAGATCAAAGGAGGGGAGGAAATCCCATTTGCCTTTCACATCTTATTGCAATTTGTTGTTCTGAGAAGGTAAAAGAGAAGGGGTGTGTTTGGTGCTGGGGGAAATGGGAGGGCAGGGGGCAAGACAACACCTTCCAAGTGCTGGTTTAGCTCCAGTATTTCCCCAGGTTTTTCCTGATCTAAGAGTGGGGGAGAAGTTTTGGGGGAAAGATTCCAATCCAAGGAGCGCCTAGGAGAATATGATCTAAAAAAATTAACCATCCTCCAACAATTGCTTTTTATTTTAACAGGTGTTTCCCCCATGGATTAAAAATGCACTATTTTAGAGATTTATATGCTGCCCTTCAATATAATATTTCCATGACAGCCCACAGTAGTTTTCACTACATGATAAGGTAGGCTTTTGTACATGTAGACAAGATACATGACTTTTATGAAGCAACTTGTGGGAATTCTTGTGGAATACGATGAACCATTCTGCAAGGCTTGCTCTATGTTGGTGTCAGGGAGAGTATTTCCCACCATTATTTAAGAACCATCACTTAACACTGAAAGGTATGAAAGTACTGCTTATAAGGGAGATAAAAGTAATGTGGAGGTCAGTAATCTAACCTTGGGGGTGATTATGCGTGTGTATATATGACATATGCATGTGAATGTGTTGTGAACTGTACAAGATACTATGCCAGATAAAGTTCTTTGTGTTCAGCATAGACTGCATTTTGGCAGTTCTCTTATCTTATTGTCATATAAAGGATATGATACATACATGAACAAATGCACTGGGATGGTTAACAAAGAGAATATATTATACAATGGCTCAAATTCAACGTTAGCCAGACTAAAGACTCACTGACATTAGTGGGACATAAATTAGTCACAAACAACTTATTTCAGTGGGGCTTAAGCACAATTCCCTTTCTATAGATTTGGGCCAAAATCAGAACTTAGAACTTATTAGACTCCCTATATTTCATACATGATTTTTTAAAATTAAACACTTACTCTCATGAGTAAACATGCTAGAAAAAAAATCTGTTTGTTCTACTAAGGATTTTTTCCCCACACAAAATTGCATATTTTTCATCATGTACCTTCTGAGAGGAGAGAGGGCCTTTTTACTGCATTTCTGATTAGAGGAAGCCCCCTTGCCATGCCAAAACTGTATTTCATGTTAGGACAGGTTTTCACACAATGTAGCCTTGGTTTCAGCCATGTATCTCAAGATGTAAATAGCATATATGGTAAACCAAATTAAAATTGTGCTAATTTTGAAGTTCCTAAACAGTAAACAGCATTCAGTGCAGGAAACTGCATGTGTGCCATATTTATTTTGCTATAGTGGGAAATTCTTTGTGTGTGCAGCGGCCCTCAATCAAGATTGGATATTGTTTGTCCACCTGGAACTCTGCCCACAGTGCCCTGTAACATACCAAGCAGCACTGAAGTGGGTAGAACCATGCTTCCTCCTGCCCTTTTTTAAAAAACAAACAAACAAATAAAACCTCATGACCTTTTTCACTTTCAGCAGATACTAAACAGCATATAATCTGAAATGAACATATGTTTGGATCCTTGTGAGTTTAGTTGGTCTGCTATCCCATGAGCCTTTGACATTCCCCCCTTCTCTTCAGTCCAAAGAATGTATGAATTGTACAGCACCAAGATACCTGTATATACCATGTATAAATGTATGAATTGTACAGCACCTATATACCTGACTTCTATAAAAGTAAATATAATTTGAAAAAAATTCATTGACTATGCAACATGGATTAAGAATCCTGTTCATTGTACTCTGCCTATCTCTGCTACCAACTTCATCCCGCTTCTTTCCAAAACCGACTTCTACCTGCTATCTACTTTCATCTACCTGTTCAAATTTGGACTCTGCCTTTCCCTCTCAGGAAACCTGATCCTAGGAATATATTTTGCCATGGGCACCAAACCCTGAAGTTCTACATGTAGAAGATCACAAAGAGCCCTGGAAAAAATACACTCTGCCTAGGCTTCACCTTATTTATTGAATTAATTAGTGGTAAAAACAACATGAACAGGTTCTTACATATGGACAGTTTTGAGTTGAAATGTTGTCTACACATTTTGGCTGTGTCCTCTGGTTTACTTTCATCAGGTTTTAATCTTTATCTAGATTCTCAAATGTCTTTTAGACCAATCATTTGCTTTACCTCTGGAACTTTGGTCCTCCAAGTGAATTTGCCAAAAGCCAGTACTGACATTAAGGACTGTAACTACTGCTGCTTGTGCTAAATTCCTGTAGAAGGCAACTGAAAATGTTGTCTTGTTCATATCTCTTGGTTCCAAGGCACATTCTTATCTTGGCCAGTTCAGTAAGTTTGTCTACCTTGATGGTCATCTTTAGTTTTCCCGTACAATTTAGTTCAGTTTAAACTTTATCCCTGGTGCTACTGAAACATTTGAATTCCATGAAGTACAGGAAATGGATTTTTATGGAATATTGCTTAGGTAAACTGCTTAGGCCATAAAAGTCCATGTTGTAATCTGTATCAGCATCTCATTAATAGTCAGGGCCTGTTTCTATTCTTTGTACCAAATTTAAAGCTTGTCATAACCTTTAGAATGTCAATATCTGATTCATGCAGTTCCCAACCAAATTCACTGGTTTGTGCTATAAATCAGTTACATATGGATCTATGCCACAGATAGGCAACCTTCTGGCTTCACGGGAAAATTTGGCAATTTGAGAAGCTTTCCTGGACACCACCACAAAATAGCTATGATGGGGGATCTCGCAAAACAACATGCCCCAAAGACTGAGTACAAGGCAAGGGTGGGGGGCTGAGCTGCAACACATTAAACCCATCGGAACCCAGTTTTCAGCACAAACAGAAACCTATTTTACAGCAATCCCAGCTTCCAGTTTGAAAATATGTTAATGCTTGAGAATAGGGACCTTGACAGACATCAAGAAAGCTGACTGCAAACACATAGACTCTATGCTTTGTCCTTTCCTTCATTCTAGTAAAAAGAAAAAAGTATGTTTTTCATATGTAACATTTCTTCTGGATATTAAGGGAAAATCTAACTTTCGATATATCTGCGTTGCAAACTCAAGTGTATTAAATTCTTTTACTTCTTTATCTGTCACATGAAAATCAAACCTGAGTGAAGTGTCTTATGTAATCTCCTACATCAGCAATGCAATACAACTACAAATCCTGTTTTCTAACTTCCCAGCTCTTTGCAGCATTTCCTTCAAACCCCAATTTTTCTTGCGTTAAACTGTTTTATTTTGTTTTTTACTTCAAATGTTTTATTTCAGTTTCTTTTCTGACAGTGCAATATTTTCTGCTATGTATTTGTAAAAAGATGCAACAGGAGACTTAAGTGTGGAATAAAATAGTTTACCAACACAAACACAAGTATTGAATTCAAATCAATCACTGCCCCTGTGCTGGTTTTCTCCATAACTTTTTCCCTCCATAATCAATTAATATTTCCTACTATCATTGCAGTCTGTGTCCATCTAATAATACTTTGAAGTTGTAATACCCATTAACTGCTTTAAGTATTTAGGTCACATAATTATTTTAAAAACAAAACAAAACTGTTATACCGAATAAATAAGACTATCATCATCCCATACCATGTCACCTTTAAAAGGCTTGCCAACAAGTGAACTATACTTTCAGCAATTGTATTAGCTTCTCTACATCTGACATAATAATAACGTATTGGCTGCATTCACACATCAAAGTAAGCCAACAATCTGGCTTAGTAAAACATAATGTGCACAAGCAATTTGTTAGCGCAAAGAGGCCTGATCGCTCCCACTTCTTTCTTCTCTTCATATTAATGGCTAACCGATTTGGGATGCCACATTTAAGTATAGCTTTCTGCTTCATCTAAACTGGAGCCTACAGTTAATGACTCCAAACAAGCCAGGTTTGAAAGGTTTAAAGCTTGCCAAATATGGCTTGTTTGGCAGCAATTAACTATAGTCCTTAGTTCAGATGTAACAAGAAGCTATGCTTAGCTATGGTTTGCTGGTTTCTTTACCAGCTTGCGCAAAGGGAGGAGTGTCTGGGTGGTATGCACCAGCTCATGCACCTCATGGATATTAAACCAGGATAGACAGCTTACCATGATATGCAAATAAAACCATCCAATCTTGTTCAAATAAGTGTAGCTGTCTAAGATTGTTAAGTTCTTGGTCCCTCTGGCAACAGAATTCACTGAGGTCAATAATGCAAACTGAAAAATAGCTAGCTAGGCAGAACGTTAAAGCTATAGCCAGGAAGCAGACATTTCCTGCCCCAAAGCTATCCACAGGGACTTTGTGTTCAACAACTACTGTCTGTCAAAGACAATCCCAGTCTATTTGCCAGTGTTGTAGCTGACAGGCAGCAATTGTTAAACATAAGAGCTAATAATGCAACTGATCATAAAGTACATTATAAATTATTAGATTGTTTATATATCACTTTCAACAAGTTTTGACAGTAATATTGGGCAACAGTTTAAAAACACCCTACACATCTTAATTCTAAAGGGCAGACCACCCGGCCAATTTTGTTGCATAAGCAGTCCCCTACTGCTTGGTGACAGCGATTTAGCACTTTCAGGACAACTGAAAATGAGAAGAAAGGCTCGTTTCTGAAGGAGGCCAGTCAGTGGAGTTCACATAAGGGAGCTCTGCTGACCTGCCTTCTTTCAGAAATGAGCATTTTCACTCCTTTCAAGGAAACACTAAATCTTCCTTGTGTAAGCAGCAGGTCCTGCTTGTGCAATGAAATTGGTGGGACCCATCACTTGCGGAAGGGAATTGCTGAGGCAGAAAGGACTCAGCATGGGTATAACTACCCGGCTGGATTCAGTCCAAAGTTTCCATTACAGTTTCATTGGTACTCTTTTAGGACTCTTGTAGGCCTTATTGGATATATGGTAATAGCAGCTCCTGACTTTTGGAATTCTCAGTTCTGAAGGCTCTGGAAAAGCAGCGATATAAAATGCCTTCTTCCCAGCTCTCCTTTTCCCTCGTTGGGCCCAGCTCTGGATGCATATTCCTGAGCACCAAACCCACATAACACAACATGTTAGTGTCCAAAGAGGCAAGAGGCATTATATGAAAGGGTCTGCATAATATGCTTCCTAATGTTCATGAAGGATGGTAGAGGCCACAATACTATAATCATTTTGACTTTATTTCACTACCACTACCTCCTTGTTTTCGTAAGGATCTAGGATCATCTATAGTCTTGTTCGCACATAACCCATGGTATGGGTTGTCATGATGTGCGAATGTGGCCATGTTAACAAACCATGGTTTATTGACAACAACCAAGAAAAAGAACCCATTGTTTATTAGTGGGTTGTGAACTCTGTGTTGTTCAAATCATGGGTGTGTACCCAGAAATGTGGTTGTTCATGGGTTATTAGACCAGGTTACGGAGGTGGCGGGCAAGAGAAGTGGGCAAGAATGGTTAAAAACAAACGAACAGCTACTCTGCACTCCAGGACTACAAAGGCATTCGGGATAGAGGGATGGCTCAGGCAATTGAGGCGGGAAACAAACAATATAGGGATTGAGAAAATAAACCACTGCTTGTTCAGTCATCTGCCAGACAAATACTGGGGAAGGCAACAAGCCACGGGTTAAATTAAACATAGGTTAGCATTATGGGCAAACCATACAGAAGTCTATACAAGTCACTTAGTGAGAAAGAAGAGCTCACTTCTTAATTTCTGGGGCTAAACAGAAATCTAAACTTTCCCCCTGGTACATTTTGGTCTGCTGAAGTTTCCTGAACAGTTGAGACGCGTGACTGAACAGAGGGGCATAGACAACCTATGAAACAAGGGATGGATTATCATTGCCTTTTTCCACTGCAAATTCAAACAGAAAACAGGTTTGTGTGGGTGCATGACAGCAGTGGCCCCAAGAACACAAAGCCTAAGACTACGGTTGGATTCTCTCCATCTCCAGCCCCACTGTTTTCACTCTCTTCTTCTGCCCCACCTTTTCTGAAGCTTTCACTTGGAAGATATTATGCCAGTGTGATCAGGTTCACTTAATGGAACTTCTGCAGCAAGTATCTGCTTAAATGCTGGCTTTTAGAAACGAGGGTGTAGGGAGATTTTAAAAACTGTATTATAGCTCTAGTTCGATTGAAATTTATTCTATTTGAAAAGGCATTATTATGTCAGATTTGTAAAGCCACCTGGATACCTGTGGTAAGCAAGAATAGGTACCAGACAAGGTGTTCTTAATAACAGCTAACTGGGGGACAAGATACTCCCTCAGACCATCCTCTCTGCAATGAACTATGCATATGCTCTAAAACATGAAACTCTATTAAACATGAGGGACAATGTCTGACCTACTGGTTGAAGCAGCTAGAAAGAAATAGTGAGACACGAATCTCAAGATCCAGAGGGGTAGCCATGTTAGTCTGTTGTAGTAAAAACAACAGAGAATCTTGTGGTGCCTTTAGGTCTAACACTTTTATGTTAGCACATGCTTTCATGGACTATAGTTCCCTTCATCAGCTGCATCAAATGTCAAGATGAATCTGTAGAGACATGCTGTAATGTGGAGGTCATTCAAAGAACATGCCAGTCCAGAAGTACAGCTGCAGAGCAAACCGGAGTACAACTAGATTCAGAATAAGTACATTCCCATCTATCAGAACTGGCACCACTATCATGCTTTGTTTCCTCCTCCTTGTGCCTCTTGTCTTTTAGTTTTCAAACCTGAAAACAGGGACTGTCAAACTGATTTTTGTAATCTGTGCTGGGAGCCATCTTTATCTGAAGAGTGGGGTAGAAATGCTTGAAATAAATAAGGAAGCTTTTCTAAAGTTTTTAAGGCTAGAATGCCACAAATGACTAACACAGGAATGTGTGGGTGGGAGGGTTATAAAAGATGTTGTGGGTTAGTAACTTTCACTCTCAAGCCTTTGGAATAAGGTGGGTTACAAAGTCTAATGAACAACCAAAGATTGCATTACTACTATTCCTTAAATGGCATAGTTGACAATAGAATCCAAAAGGAGAAACAGTCATCCACCTGATTTCTTAGGAAATGACTGGCAGACATGTGGCCTTGATTTCTAACCTGATACATTGTGACAGAAAGCAATCTTATGAAAAAGCAGCTCACATTTGTTCTCTCTTCTGCTTTCTAGAACTATATAGATCCCCTCTTCAAAGAGCTTCAGCTATTGGGCAGTATAGAAATGCAATAAAAGAAAAATAAATAAAAATGAAACAGTTGGAAAATATTCAGGAAAGGCATTTTTACTGCCCGTCCAAATGATTGCAATTGCAAAAAATGAAGTAATTCATTATTCAAATTACAAAGCCAGGTTGGATTTGAGTAATTTTACAGAAGCTGGAAAACTTATGGGTGAACTCAGGATTAATTTACTGTTGTGGCATACAACCATGGGGCCAATCCAGTTGTTTGCAGCATATGAGGACGATTTCTAACAAGGTGTAGATCGATAGGAAAGCTGCCCTCACTACTTAAGAGATCACTTAAAATTAATTGAATCCCAATGTATGCCCACTGCAACAAGTTACCACATAGTGAATAAAGGCATCTTACTATCCACACAATATCAGGAACTAATTAAGAGAAGTTATGAAACATAACCATCATGGGGAAAAACACCCTCAAGTATTTGAAAAACCAAAATAAATTGGCTTTGATTTTAGAGACTAAGTTACTGGGGAGTTTCTCAAGGCCTCTATTTAGGCTTTCATTTAAAGTTTCCCTTTTCAATCTCTAGCTGCCAAAAAAAGTTTCAAATGAGATTCACATTTCTTCTGAATCTGTAGTTGCAATTCACAGCTTTTACCAAGCAGTAGGAGATCAAGTGAAAAAAAGCCCGGCCAATTTCACTGCTACTATTCAGTACAAAATGTCAGGCAGCAGCAAACCTTTCTTTAATATTTTTTCTACAAGGATAAAAGAGTCCATATCTGTTGGAGATGACTTTTCAGAAAACCAGAGTTGTGTAGAGAGAGGAATGAAAGTAGTGTAAAGACTCTAGGCTTGAAAGTGGGAACATATTACAAATGGATAATAGAAAAATATAAATCTACTCCACTCAAGGGCCAGAGGACAAAAACCAATATACAACATACAAGCCATTAGGAGGGCTTTGTGTATATAAACAGTTTTAAAATCCTGCAATGATTTGTGTTTTTACTTGCTGAACTTGAACAATTTTTATTCCTGGCAGTTGTCTACTTCTTGAGCAGAGCAGAGCATGGTAGGTGCTTATCTAAAGTTCTGCTGGGTTCACACTGGGGGAGGGGAAGAATGGAATTTCCCCCCTTCCAGCCCCCCCCCCCTTTTACTATGATGCTTTCCCTTCCATGGGATGGGAATTATGTATGCAAGCTCCGAGGCTAGTATATATTTTCCATAAAGGAGGAATGGGAAAGCTATGGATCCAAGCCTTCCCCAATCCACCCCTAAAATGCCAATTTTTTGCCTCCGACACCAGGGTTCTGACAGAGAGACAACTACCACAGAAGCTTCCATGGGGGCTGGCAGTGGGTTTAATGAAGTCAAATCACCCTCTCTGAGGTTGGAACTCTTTGCCATCGGAGAAGATTCGAAATCCTATGCTTCTACAAGGCCCCTCCAGGGAGCATAGGATTGTAGCTTAATGGCCGCCTTTTATCTTTTAGAGTTTTTAGTTACGCTGTTTTCTTTTTAAGTTATTGTTAGCATCCTAGAGCTTTTAAAAAGAAAGGTAGGATATAAGTGCTTTAAACAAATAATGGAGCAATCCTATGCCTCTGGACAGCACCGTGGGGAGGGGGGGCAACAGAACACTTCGAATTCCTGGGTTTGAAGTCAGAGACAGCACTCTGAATCAGATCTGGGAATCTGCGCTTCAACCCTCCCCCCTCACAGCTGGCGCAAAAAAGAACCATGCCGGCTGCCTCTCCACATTCGGGAACTCGGAGAGGGGGTAAAGGGGTTGTTCTGGGGGAGGGGACTGGAGAGGCTGGATACAAGCTATCTCGAGACCTCTCCAGCCCCCTTCTGTCTCCCTCTGGAACGCCACAACTACACAGGCAAAAAGCCCATCTAGTGAAAATGCAGAGCAGGAGGAGCAGTGGAGGCGAAGGTTGTCTACACTGCTCCTCCCGTTCTGCAATGGATGCTCATAAGCCTATGAGTTCAGAGGCTTACGAGCATTGAGGGCAGAAATCATAGGATGGCACCCTAAACAGACTCCACTGCCAGGGTAGAATTCTTATTCGGACTTCAGTATTGATTTAATCTGTCAGGTGTTTCCTTGGCTCCTAGCATCAGTAAATTTATGATATGCCAATTACAAAGTGCACACATTTCAGACAAGATGTTCTTCCATTTCAGCAGAGTAAGGCTATGTATAAGTGAATGGATGTTACTGAAAATATAATTCAATTTCTACTTGCTAAATTGATTCTTTAAACCAGACTGAGTACGTTAATTTATTAAAATAGCCGTTCAATGGCACTTATCAGCTTGGAAAATGAGCAATGCATACATCAAGGAGTAGGAAAGCACTGGATATGCCCAAAACTAGGCGATTTCCCCTCCTCATGTGTAATGGAAGTGTGGGGAGGCAATTCTATATTGAAGAATGTTTGCTCATTTATTATTTTTTTCAGCTTAGTGTGACACACTGGAATCTTTGGTTTTAATAAATTTAGAACTGGGCTTGTTCAGATGTCACATTAAGCCACCGTGGATCGCTCAAAAACACTCTCCCCCCATGGTTGACGTACCCATTCCCGTACCCACCTTCTGCGGTGGGAGTAACAGGCCAGGCCATGGGGATAGTTTCTGTTATCTGTTGGACTCCCCGTAGTTCGTGCGGATAAACAAGCAGCTAAACCTAGAGAGCTCTAGCCACCACACACAATCCTTATGGTCACATGGCGCCTGCTGGGATACACTGGCGCAGCAGCGGAAGGCTATGAAGTTGTCCTTGGAACATAAAGGGGCAAGTAAACCATGGCAATTCGCAGGGGAAGGGGGACAGTTCATCTGGCAGGAGCACATTGTGCTTTGCCTACCCCTTCCCGCTCTGTGGATAATTTACCCATCCATGACCATGTGAATAGGGCCACTTTGTCCCTTTGGATAAAAAGAACTAGAAGTTGTATTTTTTGCCATAGGCTGAACCATGTTTGGAAACAGAATCATAGAATGGTGGAGTTGGAAGGGGCCTTTAAGGCCATCGAGTTCAACCCCTGGTATAAAAATGCAATAAATAAAAATAAAATAAAAATAAAGCATCCCTGACAGATGGCTGTCCAGCTGCCTCTTGAATGCCTCTAGTATGGGAGAGCCCGCTACCTCCCTAGATAATTGCTTCCATTGTAGTACTGCTCTAACAGGCAGGAAGTTTTTCCCGATGTCCAGCTGGAATCTGGCTTCCTATAACTTGAGCCCATTATTCAGTGTCCTGCACCCTGGGATGATCGAGAGATCGTGGCCCTGCTCTGTGTGACAACCTTTCAAGTACTTGAAATATTATTGCAGTCCAAGCAAAAGAGTTAATGAAGAAAGTTTGGGAAGAATTAGATATGGTTAGATTGGCAGGGCTTTTGAGAAATTAAAGAAAAATGTAATTTAACTTTGAAGAATGGAAGTCCAACAATTCAGTGGCCCCGTTTAGAAGACACCTTAAGCCATGGCTTTAATCACGGTGGTTAAAGCCATAGTTTAAGGTCTTCTGAACGGGGCCAGTATGTTGGCAAAGCAATCCTACCAGCAGAGCTGTGTGCATGTGTGTTAGTGAGAGATCCTACACCAAAAGACCCACCTAATCTACAGCCTTGCTGGGGTGGTGGTGGGAGGGAGGCTGGTGGTGGGAGGGAGGACCGGCTGTTTTCTCCCCCCCCCCCCAAAACCACACACCTTTTCCTTGAACCGCTTCCCTCTTGTTGATTCCAATGAGAGGGAAATGAATTAAGGCTGCTCCATGACTATCACAGTTCTTTTCCCATTCCAGAGTTGTATCAGAGGCACAAGAGCGCTTTGGATCATTCACATCCACAGCCTCTCTCTCACACCCACAGAATACCCCTGAAACACCTCCTTTTTGTGCTCTCTTAGGATTTCAACACAACAGAAAGTTGATGATTGAACCCATGGGGAATGAGTGTTATGAACGGTATAACGGTTAGTTTTATTTTTAAAAGGTATCACTGTGTATATTTTTAAATATTTTGAAAGAAGTATAATTAGAAGCTTTGATATTTTGTATGATGGGCTTTACGCGGCGTAAATTGAACATTTTCATAATATAAAAAAGGACAAAATATAGATATGAATGGTGAGAGAGTAAGCTCAGTTTTGATCAACAATACACAGTTTCCTATAATTGCAAAGCTGATAAGATTTCCAGATTTTTTCTAGGAATTTATTTGTCTGAAACCACAATACTGCCTGCAGAGATTTTAATATGTTTTTTTATTTTTTAAAAAGGAAACATTTAAAGAACTATCTCTAGATAAAACTGAGGCCAAAAGAAGAGCCAAGAACATGGATTAAGTCATCACCTCCATCACAAAAGTGTTTTTTAAAAACAAATGTACAATGTTTTACATTCCTCAAATTAATATAAACATGTTTCTTTCCACTTGCATATGACATATATGAGGGCTTGTGCCTACAAGTATTTGTGTGCTTGGATATGAATGTTCATGCATTTGGGTCCCATTTCATGCTACATGAAAATGACCTCAGTCCATGTATGTGCAAACTCAGAGGAATAAATATAAATACATGTACATGCCCCTCATATTTGATGCAGTGTGTGGATTTGTAGTTGGACACTCACATAAATAAATCAAGTCAACTTGCAGCAATTGGTACCATCTAGTAATAAACCTTGAGGTTCCTCATGAGAACTTTATAAAAGCATATTTGATTTTGCAAAAATATAGATAGCAGAGATATATTAGGCACTAAGTAATTGAATGCAGCCATTTGGCAATGGACATGTATTCTGCAGCAAGCTTTGAAGTATGATGCCTTCTCTCTCTCTCTCTCTTTTTCCTATGGGATCTCTCAAAGTAAAGACAACTCCAATACAGAACAGGTTGGAGGAAATCAAGGCTCAGAGTCTGAAGAAACCAGACATAATGGAGAACAGTTTCCTGGTAAACTCAACATGGATTGAATTGCCAGGAGAGTGAGTGATTTAACATTGCGAAAAGCAGGGAGGTGGAGGAGGACAAGAGAAGCCATTGCTTAAAGTCACTTTATTTTGAGAAGCCGTTTAACTGAAGGAAAGGAAGGGAGGACACCGATGTCTACTATCAGAAAATTAATTAAAACAAGTACCTCCTTGAAATCCCTCCACCTCTTGATTAATTTTAAAACTACTATTTACATTCCTTTGGGTGTACATCCTATCAGCATCCTACTCAGAGTAAAGCTGCAGCGTAACCCCCAGATAAACTGTTTGCTTTCTAAGTAATGTGGCAACCTCAGAAACTGACGTGATATTGGGTGCGGGAGTGCATTTCCAGATCGCTCGAAGTATCGGGATGGTTTCCCCGAACTCTAGCTTGCCATCGGCGCGTCAGTTTCCTGAAACTCAACTCAATCTGGAGACTACGGTCTCTCACAACACACTGATCTTTCAATCCCCAAAAGAACCGCTAACAGCAAATTACACTACCGACCCTCGGGATTAGGGGTATCCATTGTTTGTTCTACTCAGAGTAGACCCATTGAAATGAACAGGATTTAAATTAGTCGTAACTAAACTAACCCCCATTCATTTCAATGGGTAAGTAGGATTAGCACTGGACACTGCCCCAGTTTCTCAGAGGGGTCCACGCAAGGCCACTGCAGCTCCCTACAGCAGGAGAGGGAGTTGCCCAGAGAGCTTCCCAAACTACCCGGCGTTTTGTTGTCGGCCGCAAGCCCCACGGCCCACAAGGGTCCGCATGAGACCTCCTCGCCCAGGTCAATCCGCTGCCCGGCTGACCTGCTGCCCCTTGACGCAATTCCGCCGTTCCAAGCCCCGCCAGGCGACTTCCCAAAGCCGCTCCAAAGTCACACAGTCCGCTCTGTTTACTGAGAAACCCGCAGCACCGTTGTGGAGGCAGTGGACTTTCTCCCGCCGTCCCCAGCATCCCCCTCGCCGTCCCAGCCCACCGCCGGGCGCCCATGACTACCCAAAAAACACAAACCTCGCCAAGCCAGGGACGCGCGGCTCCAGCGAGCTTGGGACTCGCCCAGCCTCTTCGACACCAGCAGTTTAGGCGCCCGGGCTTCGCGCAAGCGCTATTGCGCACCCCAACTCCACCCCCGGGATTCTTGAAACTGGGGGAAAAAAAAAGAAAACGAGAGCGCAGAGGGCGGGAATGGAATGAGCGAGCCCCGCGCGCAGCTCCGCCCGCCTCCGGCTGCGGCGCTTACTAACCCGGCGCTGCTTTCTTTGCCCTATAACGTAACTGTTTGCGTTTCCAATTCACTTGGGGCAGGAGGATGGGTCTAGTGTTGGCAGCGCTTCTTTTGAGTTATCCTCACCTAAGGAAGGACACTCCGACAAGAAAATAGTGAGGAGTTCCAGGGGCGTAGTTTTCTCAGTTTTTCCTGGGGAGGAGTGCTAAACCTGGAAAAGGGTTGGGCTTATTTGTTTACATTTATTTTTATATTTCTATTTCTGGAAACCATCCTTCAACAATGGATCCTAGAGTCTTTAAAGCCACACATTAAAATAACAAGTACTCAACAAAAATAATTACATTTTAATTATACTATTGTGATAGTTTGCACACTACCCTACCATCCATAGTCCTATACAATATGCCATCCAGATTGAAACCCAAGATAAAAAACAGATTCTTTTTATAAATTTAAACAAGTTTATTATAGCTAACCAGAGGAGCACTGAAGGGTAGATAACTAAACAAAGCACCAAAGAGAAGAAATACATTCAGGATATGCTTTGCTAGGATTCTTCCACACTGAATGTATTTCTTTGGATTGGTGCTGCCTGGATGAACTCATTAACTATAATGGTGAGATCCATCTCCAAACTGATCTCTTTATGTCCATGTAGAACAGCCATGCTGAGGATAGAAAATATGTTAGATATTCACTCATTGAGACAATAAAAATAAATATTCCTTTCGTTTATGAAAACCTGCTTCTCTTCCCTTCCCCCCCTCAAATGGGTAATCCCCCCATTTCTTCCACATGGCTAAATATAAAATGGAAATGGGATAAAAATGGACCCAGGGGGAGCAGAATTCCTCTTTCTTTTTTGCAAGAATATTGGAATTAGTGCCACCCCAACAGCCAGGACAACCGATGAAGCTCTCTCGTCTGTTTACTTACCCAGAGTGGTGGTGTTTCAGGAGGCAGCAGAAAAAATTCTTGGCCTCTGAAAGTGCCACTTAGGTGGTGCTGGCACTGTGATAAAATTGGCCACAAAAAGGAGGAAGCTGGGGACTTGTGGTGTTTCTTTTATGAAGATTTATTTACACTCTATTCAGCATCAAGGCCTTACAGCAGCAAACCAGCACCAAGCAAACTCTGGTCCCCTCTACAAGGATTCGCTTTTGCGCCCGGTTAGGCGATTCTGCGCATAATCGCAGAAGCGCATTTACGCCTAATACCTCTGCACGAGAGGCGGCGAGAGGCGGCGAAGCGCATTAACGGATGACCAAAATGCGCTTTACAAGTAGTTAATGCGCATAAGCGCTTGTTCACATAGTCAAAATGTGCTTTAATGGCCGGAGCAAAATAAAACTCGCTGTTTAACGCGCATTCGATAATGCGCATAATCGGAGGGATAGCGCGCCTCTATGCCCGATTTGCGCTCCGTTCTTGTAGAGGTAAATTTTTTAATGCGCCTTGAAAGAGCTTTAAATGCCTCTTGTAGAGGCAGCCTCTGCTTCCTCCTCAGCTGCCCAGCACATCTCTCTGCAAGACAAAAGCCACTCTCCTTTTGTGTCAGCTTCAGCCTTCCCCAGATTCATTTCCTCCTATCCCATCAGGCCTTATAGGACAAAAGGTTGCCCATTTAGGAATTAGTGTGTGTGTGGGGGATACTTAATCTCTTTTACTTGGAGACACTGACAGCCTATCTACACTACTGCTTTAAAATGTTTATAACAGTTTTAAACCGGTTAATAGCCGTTATTAACTTGTTTAAAACTGTTATAAACTGTTTTAAAGCAGTAGTGTAGATAGGCTCTGAGTTATAAGGGGTCTGTGGAGTAATTTAGACTGACTCCAAAAAACATAACAATACAAACAACTGGAGACAGACTGAGGAATCTGCCAGCCAGGCTGTGAGCTTACTGATGTTATCTGGTTGGGCATTGCCCCCTCTGGGAAATCTCAGGGGGGGGGGCACTGCCCATCCCTGGGAAATCCTGGAGGGGGCTTGAGCCTCGCAGCCCACCCATAGTTAATGCCCTGCTGACTTCGACTCACGTCTACTTCCAAGGTGGTGTAGTTGTGTAAGCTCCAGGACATGGGCAAAGGAACATTTTATAATAATTTTCTTTAATATCTATCCCAGGGGAATGTCTTTTATGACTCGAAAGCTTCTATCCGACGTTTTGAACACCACTCTGGTCAAAAGAAATGGACTACTTCAGTTGCTATTTATTTCTTGTTTTGTGGAGCTAAGGAAGTTTGGGTAAAAGTTGGATCTGTTTTTTTTTTTTTAAAGGATCCTCGGGTTTGTTTGTTTTTAATGTAATATCCGAATTCATGTGCCTTCTAATGATTCAACGTACTTATTTTCCCAAAGTTCATTAATTGCATATACTATTTATCATCTTTTTAGCACTTGAGCAACATAAACTGAGCATATTTACTCAGAATTAGACCCCAATGAGTTCAATGGGACATACTCCATAGTAAATGGTTGCTTCATCAGATCATTTTAATTATCATTTTGCAAATGGAGGAACTGATACTCAGACTTCAGCAACGATGTTACACACAGTTGCTGGGGAGGAAGTCCCATTGAACTCAGTAGACTTTTTCAAATTTAAAACTTTTTATTTTTTCAGACAAAGATAAAACACAAACAGTACAACAGTACAACAATACAACATACAACATTAAAATGGACTTCTGAATTTCTCCAACAAACAAAATATGTTTTCTTAATGCTTTATCACGAACTCAGTAGACTTTTGAGTTCACATGTTTAGAACTGCGCTGTTGCCTCTTAAATCCAGTGTAACTTGTAAATAAGTGCTGACAGGAGAGCCCTGTGTGACCCTAATAAACAGGCGCAATTATTTTTAGCATGAAGGAACTGGATATAATAATGTAATCCTATGCATGTCTACTCAAATGTAAACCTAACTAAATTGGACAAGATTTACTGTCTTGCAAGTGGCTTAAGGATTGCCCTGTACACATTTCCTAGGGAGTAAATCTCATTGAATTTAGTGGAGCTTGTGTGTTAAAAATGCATAGGACTTGGTTACACATGGCTTTGTACAAAAGCAAGGATGCTGATCTCCATCTTGCATTGGTGCAGTGAGAAGTCCAGTTTTCTGCACCCACGTAACAATTGAGGCCATAGTAGTAGTAGTAGTAACTTTATTGTTTAGAGACATAGGCCACTGCAATATACATAAAAGAGTAACAGTACAATACAATCACGTGTTTTTATGTACATAAATACACATATCTAAGAGGCTCATAGGCCATAAATCTGTGCACGTATATTCGTGAGCAAACTACATTGAATTCACTGTGACCTGAGAAAATACAGGATCGAGCCGTAAGGCAAGCTAGCTACTCTTGTGCAGTGGAATGGATTTGGTACATCCATGCAAAATGTTATATGGAGCTGAAGTGGGTGGAGGCAACATGGTACAGGTGATACTGGAAAGTATCTATCTATCTATTAAGCTTCTACATCTTCCTATAGCTGAAACTCTCTGGGCAGTTTACAAAAATGTGTAATAGCAGTGCACAGTCCCAACACACAGCACAAATATCTCTCATCAGCCCTGACAAGTGGCAAGAAACAAATAGGTCACATAATACCCTCCTCAAATTGTATCTTGACCGGAATTCTGTAACACTATGTCATGGCTCAGGCCGCCGGAACACAGAAGCAAAATACCTTACTAAGAAAGCACTGGAAAACAAATAGGATCTTAGACAAAGTCTACACAAAAAGTGAAGGATGAGACAACAACTAGACAGACTGGAGGAGAGGATACTGACTAGGTTCCTGTCTTTACAGCGCTGCTTCACCACTCCTTCCCCTGCTGTGGGGTGGGGGCAGGAAATCCCCACGCCAGGAGGGAGTGTGGGCTTTTCCGGCGGTCATCCAGGTACCGAAGCCTGCCCCTGCCCTTTTCCTGGCTTCCGTCAAGTAATCACCAGTCACCATCTGGCCCGGAACGCCCTGAATGACACTGGAGCGAGGTTACAACCGCTATCAGAACTAGCACAACTAGTACAAGCAACACCTAGTCTAATGACGTTTGATGAGTTCTGCACTGCCTTGTGAAATGATTTGCATAACCGCTTGTGCAAAACCTTGTGCAATGATTTGCAGAACAGCTTCGGCAATGCTTTGTGCAACAGGTTGTACAATAGCTTGTACAACAGCTTGTCAACACACGTGCAACAGCTTGTGCAAGCAAAATCAGAATGTTGGATTTGAGACTTTCACAAGGATAAAAACATAACACCATTGGATACAACTCTAAGGTTTGTTCCTGCTTCATTCGTTGTGTGAAAAGACGCCCAAGTTAATTACATGTTTATTCACATAGAGTTAAAGGTGCTTAACTTTTTTTCTCAGTAGAAAAAGTGGCACCCTGCATCAGCATGTTGCAGTGTGTGGAGTACTGCTGCTCAGTTGTCCCACCCACTGCATGCTCCCTTGTGTTCATTTTTGTAAATCTCCATCTGTCAGTATATTATGCCCACTGAGCATGGCCATTGACATGTTTCACTGTTTCTCTCCATTTTAGGATCTGCTGGGGTGGGTGTGTTGGACACTCTTCTGCCCAATTCGAGTATTTAATTTCTCCATTGATTTCTGTGGGCAGTGCAGCATTCTGTCCCTTGGGACATTTTACAATAGCTTCTCATTGTGAACCAGAAATTGACCTATCCAGAAAATGAAATAGTTTTTTTTGCCCTTTTTGCATATCTGTATGACTCCTTGTCCCTTTCTATCCACTCCATTCTATTCCACCTCCCACGCAGGCAGGATCTACACTGCTGCTTTAAAGCACTTTAAAGCACTTTATAACAGTACTGACAACTGTTGGGGCCCAGGACACACTCTAAAAACAGTTGTCACTACTGTTATAAACTGCTTTAAAGCGCTTTAAAGCAGCAGTGTAGATCCGCCTCCACTGTTAGCCCCCTCCCCTCAGTGAACCTAGGCTACTGCATTGTTATGGTGCTATCCCCTGCCTCTGAGTTTCTCCCCCTCAAGGTATTTGGGATTTTTGCAAACTCCAGGTTTTTTTAAGGTAAGCCAAGTCTGTTGATATCTCTTTCTTCTGCATGGGTGGTGCAGGGGGAGAGAAGCTTAGTTTGCAGAGCTCTAAAGGTTTCAGTTCTGTATGCTAACTGAAGCCAATGGCAAAGCCCCTATTAACTTAAAGAGACTGAGGATTTTAACACTTTAGGCATAAGAACATAGGAAGAGCCATGCTGGATCAGACCAAGGGTCCATCTAGTCCAGCACTCTGTTCACACATTGGATAACCAGGACATGGTGCAACAGAACCCTCCCACCCATGTTCCCCAACAACTAGTGTATACAGGCTTACTGCCTCTGATACTGGAGACTGCACTTAGCTATCAGGATTAGTAGCCATTGATAGCCTTCTCTTCCAGGAATTTATTAGGGGTGTGCACGGACCCCCCGGATCGGATCGGGACCCGGATCGGGACCTCCAATTTTGTCCCGGACCGGTTCGGACAAAATCGGAGGCCCCCCGGACCGGATCGAGTCCGATCCCGACCCAAAAATCGTACATTTTTGGATCGGCCGCCATTTTTTTCCCCATAGACTTGCATTGCAATGCAAGTCTATGAGGAAAAAATGGCGGCGGGTGGGTAAGGGGGGGCCTAACTCCCTCCCCCCCCGGGGCCGTCCGCTGTGGACGGCCCCGGCAGGTAAGCCCCCTCCCCCGCGCTCCCTACCCCCCCTGGGGCCGCCCGCTTCCATCCGCTGGCGCCCGCGGGCGCCAGCGGATAGAAGCGGACGGCTCCGGGGGGGGTAAGCCCCCTTCCCCGCCACTGCTTACCTTCTCGGCCCGTCCGCTCCCGTCCGGCGCCGGCGGCTACTACCAGCGGGCTCCGCGGCCTACTCTCGAGTAGCGCGCCGGGTGATGACATCACCCGGCGCGCCACCCTGGAGCAGGCCGCGGAGCCTGCTGGGAGTAGTAGGCGCCGGCGCCGGACGGGAGCCGCCGGGCCGGGCAGGTAAGGGCCCCCCTCCCCCCTCCGCGCGCCCCCTCCTCCCCTCCACGCACCCCCTCCTTACCTTCCCTGCCCGGCGGCTCCCGTCCGGCGCCGGCGCCGGCGCCTACTACTTCCAGCAGGCTCCGCGGCCTGCTCTAGAGTAGCGCGCCGGGTGATGACATCACCCGGCGCGCCACCCTAGAGCAGGCCGCGGAGCCTGCTGGGAGTAGTAGGCGCCGGTGCCGGACGGGAGCCGCCAGGCCGGGCAGGTAAGGGCCCCCCTCCCCCCTCCCCCCTCCGCGCGCCCCCTCCTTCCCTCCACGCACCCCCTCCTTACCTTCCCTGTCCGGCGGCTCCCGTCCGGCGCCGGCGCCTACTACTTCCAGCAGGCTCCGCGGCCTGCTCTAGAGTAGCGCGCCGGGTGATGACATCACCCGGCGCGCCACCCTAGAGCAGGCCGCGGAGCCTGCTAGTAGTAGTAGGCGCCGGCGCCGGACGGGAGCCACCGGGCCGAGAAGGTAAGTGCCCCCCTCCTCCCCCCCCCCCGCTGTCCACTTTCATCGGCGGGCGCCCGCTGGCGCCCACCAATGGAAGCGGCGGTGGGCGCCAGTGGGCGCCCGCCGATCCGCCGATCCGCCGAACCGGTTCGGAGCTTTTTCGGACCGGTTCGGATTGGATCGGCCGATCCAGCTGCGGGATCGGAAATCGGATAATTTATCCGATTTCCCACTGGACCGGACTCGGATCGTGGATCGGGTCCGATCCAGTGCACATCCCTAGAATTTATCCACCCCCTCTTTTAAAGCCATCCAAATTGGTGGCCATCACCACATCTTGTGGTAGTGAATTCCATAACGATGAGCTGTGTAAAGAGTAACCAGTACAGGATAACAAAACTAGTATCCTTACAGATGAAGATTGAGCTACCTTATCTTGTCTAAGCACAATCCCTCTTAAACAGGATCTAAACACATTGGCTTAGTGTTATATATTAGATATTTACAGTGCTGCAGTACTTGTTACAATTTCTTTTTCTAGGGCTACCAGCTATTAATTTGACCTGATTTATTTTGGGCTAGCCACACATTGCTGTTGTAACAAATATATGGCCTGACAATGATATGTTAAAAGAGTGCATTATTTCCATTTAAATTCACAAGGAAAGAAAAGATATGCAGCCCAACCCAATCCTCAGATGTTCATTCTTACTGAGTTCATTGGGGTCTCCTCCAAAGTAAATGTACATAGGATTGCAGTTCTACGCACTGTGCCATTTTCGATCAAGCAGTGCCCACCCCACATATACACATTCAAAACTTCCCTATAAGAGATGGAGAGAAGGAAACAAAGGAGGTGCTACAGGTATGGTATAGGAGCCTGCTCTATTCTCTCTACTAAGAATTAACTGGCAGGTATTTGACCTCATTCCTGGGCAGGGCCAGCAATTCGGAGTTAGCATAAATTTAAGTGCTACAGTTCAGTTTCTTTGTAGGTCAAGCTATGTGGCCTATGTTTGACAAATAAGGCCCCCTCCACAAGGATGCGCTTTTGCGCCCGGTTCGGCGATTATGCGCATTATCGCTGACGCGCATTTACTCCTAATCCCTCTGCACGGGAGGCGGTGAGAGGCGGCGAAGCGCATTAATATATGTCCAAAAAGCGCTTTACAAGAAGTTAATGCGCATAATCGCTTGTTCACACTGTGAAAATGCGCTTTAACGGCCGGAGCAAAATAAAAGTCGCGATTTAACGCGCATTCGAAAATGCGCATTATAGGGGAGATAACGCGCCTGTACGCCCGTTTTGCGCTCCGCTGGTGTGGAGGTAAAATTTTTAATGAGCCTTCAAAGAGCTTTAAACGTCTCGTGTGGAGGCACCCTAAAATTGTTCTCTTTTAATGAAATTAATTCCAAGGCTAGTCCAATATTATATATGTACAGAATTGCCTTTTTTCTTTTATAGAGCTCATTCATTCCACTGGCAGAAGGACACTGTTAGATACAACACAATATCGTGATTTTATTTACAATTTGTCACACATGGATTTGTGTTTTATATCAACCTATCATATTATGATATGAAGTTGTCCTGCTGCCAGTGTGACTTTGTTTAGATGGAGGCAACAACTGTGGGTTTTTTTAAAAAAAGACAGCTGTGTTAAAAAAGACAACAGTGAAAAAGGCAGGTACTTGACAGGAATCCAGAATTTGGGAATTTGGAGTAGGAGTCTGCACATACTATTACAAGGTTGCCCCAAGCCACACTTGATAACCAAAGGATCAAAAGTAAGTTGTGACATCTCAGCAGCAGAGTACCTGCTTTGGTTCAATTGCTACTTCCCTGGTAGGGCTCAGAAAGACTCCTGCCTCAAACCTTTGAGAGCTGCTGTGAGTCAGGGCAGACACTACTCAGCTAGATGGTGAACCAATGGTCTGCCTTGGTTTAAAGCAGCTCCCTATGTACACATTTTATGAACAATGATGCAGACTTATGTATAACTGGAAAAACTGATGTGATTTTGTGGGATATATGTATCTGTAAGAAATGGTCGCTCTTTACTTAGGTCACAGTCCTGTTGGGATTCCCATCAGCCTCCGTACTCAGAGGTTGACAGGAATCCTTTGCAGAATGGGAGGAGCATGGAAGTGAGCGTCATCTCCAAACTCCTCCCACTCCAGGTTTTTTTTTGGTGTGCAGTTGGACACAAAATATGCAGTTGGGAAAAATAATGTGCAGTTGGAAATCTGATAATGTGCAGTTGTGAAAGAGAAATAATGTGTTTGGCTTGGGCGGAGGTGGGGGCAGGGGGTGTCTGACAAGGTATTTGTGCAGTTGGAAAATTTTGGCAAGGCATTTGTGCAGTTGGAAAATTTGGTTTTAAAAAAACCCTGTCACTCTATTTCAGCTAGACAGGCATTTTCATCCATCTAGCTGATGCATCAGGGAGGCTGTCTATATGTGACGAAAGTCCCGGGGTGGGTGCAGGGTACAGTACACAAAACATAAAATATTTGCTCAAGATAATGATTTTCCTAATATTTCTGGTATACATATTATGTGGAAGCAAGAAAGCATAAATAGCACATCGTTATGGTTTTACACTGGTTACAACAATGTAATTCTTCAGCAACATTGACAGTGCACTCCGATACTTACTCAGAGGTAAGCCTCACTCAATTCAATGAGACTTACTTCCGTTTAAGCAAGTAAGATTGCAGCCTAGATGAACAGAATTTATTATCAAGGTCTAAAGGTGTCTCCATAGCAACCAGAGCTAGACAGCAGTTTCCCTCTTACTAGACACAGATACACTTCCTCCTGCTTCACCTCTCTTTCAGTGAGAGTTGAAGCACATTTGGTTTAACAAACTCTTAACATTTTTTTCCTGAGCTCCACTTATACTATGGCCCTTGACAGTTCAACAAGATATGAATTTAATGTATGTCTACTGTTATTACAAAATACAGTAATTTCAGGTTTTTTACAGTTATACATTTATTATATATTTACAATCAATATCTGATGAAATTGTGCCTCAGGAGCATTTATGCTACAGGCTCCACATCAGTGTAGCTCTGCCTCACTGAATATAGAAACCATAATTCAAGTCCTTTTGAACAATGCCAGGTATAAGCAAATATGAATAGGATTCATTGATCTAAAGTAGATTTACTACATAAGTGACCCCTTACTTAATATCCCTCTTTAAATATTGCCCTGAACATATTGCTTTTATTAGGAACTTCTTTCAATAGATGATGTGTTGTAAAAACAACTTAAAGTGAACCAACATTCATTTCAAAGAGCAGCAATATTCCTGTACCACAGTGGTAATGAAATCATAAGAAAATAAATTGACATGTTAATTTTTGACACATCTTCAAAGCAACTAATTAACATGTATAAGCTGAGCATAAACTGGCCAAAATAAATGGAGAAATTTGCAAAAACACAGACAAATACTGGAATGAATGTTCTTTTTCAGTAACATGTGGCATGCTGCCTCACAAATGAGTGCTACTCAAACACACACACACCACCACCACCAACTGGGGGAAAGTTCCATAGCGTTTACTGAGCAAATATAGTACATTGTTGATATACCAACAGGTGTGTTGGGAGAGCAGAAATAAGATAAATACCCAGGGCTATATTCCATGGAAAAAGGCAAACTGTATTAGGCATTCTAATAGTCCTTACTCATCGTGTGTGCACCTTGCTTCTATGATGTTCATACACCCTTCATGTATGAACAGGAATACATTCCTCACAAAGAAAATTGTGTTGAAATGCATCATGAGAGTTCATTCAATTATTTTCCTTTGCCTTGTTATCTACAGGGGATTAGTAGGTAGAGTTATCCTGAGGGAGCGAATTAGTTTCTACTAATAATCAAATAATTCTGAAATGCAAGCATTGCTGTACTTCAACAGTACATTTCTTCACTTTAAATCTGGTCTGGTAGAAAAGTTAAACATGACATTGTGAGGAAGAAGAACTTCCCCATGTGCTATTGCACCTGCTCAGTGCCTTCTTGAAATAAACTGCATTACATCTCGTGTGCACTATTAGCATGTCAGAGATATATAACCTAGGTGGGTGCTCTCTAGCATGCTCACATTACACGTTTAGCTGAGAGCCAATTTTAAAATAAATACTGGATATGTGCAACACCACACAACTAAGTCCTTGCCCACCAAGCATTATATGTAAAATCAGGCTACAGTGATAACAGTGTAGGAGTTTCTTAAAGGGAAATCATGCAAGTAACAGCCTACAGCCTATTCCATTCCATGGAACCTGGGTCCTGTGTGAATAATGATTTAGAGAAGTTTCCCCTTCTAGACTGGTCCAAGGCCTCCTTTTGTCCATAATAACTTGGGTTAACTTGTGAAGGAGTACTAGAATGCCAGTTTGCTGAAGAAAAAGAATTCTCTGGGATTTTATCTGGAACACTCCATTATAGATGAGGAAGTCGGTGAAACTGTGACAAATCTCAGTGTAGGTGACCACAAACAGTTGGAGTCCAATTACATTTGTTTCAAAGCTCTTTGAGACTATTATATTACTCCCTGTTGTGGTTTGTCAACAAATGCATTCTTATGTTCTAATGTCGTTATATGAGATCCCTCAATATGCAGCCCATGAACAACGTGGGAACAGTTTAAATTACATAGACTGATTTTTGCACTGGCACAAAATTGATGGTTACGTGATTGGTGTTGGTTTTGGGACAGCAATAACTAATGTCTTTTAGAACATGCTCATTTCCCATCTTAATCTAAATTTATATATAAATCTGAATATTATGACAAGTGTTTTGATCTTTAGAATATAAACTTGCTAAATCAGAGAATGTGAGGTCCCTTTTACTACTAGTTGACTGATTTGCTGCTTATTATTATTATTATTATTATCATCATCATCATCATCATCATCATCATCATCATCACACCTCTCCACAATTGCTTCAAAAGCAAAAGATACACACACATCTTTCATAATGTTTGGCTTGCCCTACCAGGTCACCTCTGGACTGACTTTCTCTCTGGATAAGATTCCAAGCTACTGAAAAATCAATAAAGCCATGAAATAAATGCATTTAGCATCCAAGTGTCACTGAAATTGTCTTCAGTAAGAGCAAACCTAACAGATCCAGTTACAAATATGAGAGTTGCAGTCAATAGTCACTTGGCTCTTGTACAAGTATAAGGACTGTGGACAAAGTGAGAAATTCTGTCCTAACAAGTGTAAAACGTGCACACACAAGATATTCTTGTGATTCTTTATTAAATAATTGGCAACCATTCACTATTTCTAAATATGTATTTGTAAATGTTACTAATTTAATTTGTCCATTATAAGTTATGTTATCTCTAAGTAGTCATATACTATGTGTTTTAAAAAGGTCTTATGCTGCAATTCAGAAAGCCCCATCAGGCACACCCTGTAGGCTTGCTTAAAATAATTTGACTGACTCTTTTTATAGAACAACAGCCTCTCTGCCATATCCAAACTGTTCTGTAAGTCCCCCGCCACATTTTAAAAGCAGCTTGTGCTGCAGCGCAAAGGCGTGTTTGAAAACAACAACTCTGTAACTTTGCTTGTGTTACCTTTTATGATTTATGAACTTCTAAATATTGTGGCTGAGATCAAGGTTGCGAATCTGTAAGTGCACAAAGAATGGCAAGGATGCAGTGAGATACTTTAAAAAGTAACAACAGTGCAACAGCATCTGAGAATTTAAAAAGGATTTTAAAGGATTTTAAAAGTCAAAGAAAACTATGTGGAAAAAGTACTACATGATCCTCCATGTTTTCTGACATGCAAGGGACTCTAAAGCCCCCTTCACGCATTCATCGGGTAGATGGTCTCCTTGAGTAAAAGGACCTTGCCCCACAGCTCCTGATGTCACATGGGTTCCCAGATTCCACACCTGATGTCCTTTTGACAAGCGTGGATGTCTGCATAGGGGGAGCCAATACATCTGCAAATAAGTGCCCCTCCCCAATTTTATATAAACCAGAGACTGCCCCTACAAGGGACAGTATTATTTTAAAGTATCTGGAATACTATCCAACCTATTTCTGGGCAATGGGTTCCGAGTGGACAGTATGGATTCTATCTCTCTTATGTTTTTGGTGCACATGAACAATAAATGGAGAGAAGAATACATGCTAAGACATGGTAGAAACAAAATACTGTGGTTTAGAGCAAAGATGGTGTGTGGCTCTCCAGTTGTTTTGGCTTATAATTCCCATCAGTTGTAGTCAGCATAGCCAATGATGAGGAATGATGGGAATTGCAGCCCAAAACATCTGGAGGGCCATCAGCTCCTCATTCCTGCTTTAGAGAATCAATACATGTATAGCAGTTTGGAGGTGGAGCCCTGAGCCAATGGGCCTTGGGCTGTAGCCAAATTATCCGGCCTTGCTGGTTGGTATATTGATCTAATCTGTATTTCTCCCAGGATTGTAGCATTTGTTATTTAAATAATTGCATTACAATCCTAACATACTTACTATAGAGTAAGGCAGGATCTACACTAGTGCTTTATAGTGGTATTGAAGTGCACTGACAACTGTTGGGGCCCATGAAACATCTACATCAAGCGGGATATAACACTACGGAAGTGGTATGAAAGTGGTATATGACATGTGTCATAGGCCCCAACAGTTGTCAGTGCACTTCAATACTGCTCTAAAGCAGTAGTGTAGATCCTACCTCCATATATCGCTTTCATACCACTTTCATAGTGCTATATTCTGCTTGGTGTAGATCTGGCTGAAGTCTCCATGACCATAGTGGGACTTTTCTTTCTGACTAAAGTGACACAGAATTGATCTCCAAGGCAATGTGCAGTATTAAACTTGCTGATAATTAGCTACCGCTACATTCTGACTCATGAAGGGTTCTGTAAAACTTAACAGTTTGGATACAAATAAATTACCATATTTGATTGTCATATTCCTCTTCAACTACATTAAGATAGTATGACATGATACATGATACTTTCCTTTCCTTTCCTTTGCGCAGTGTCCTTCTGTTTTGTGTGGTTGTTTGTGTGAATTTTGTAGATGTTTTTAACAAGAACACACTCATGAAAGATCCGTGATATTCATATTTTATTGTTTTATCTAGTCCATTGATCCAAATAATGACTGATTATGTATTTATGTGTAATACCTATATTTAATCACCATATTCTTGGACAACTTCATTACGATCCCAAGACCCTATCAGGCTATCCCTTCTCTCCTACTTTGTTTATGTTGTTACTGAAATTAGGTTTTCCACCAGTAATTAGGTTGTCATCATTTTATAACTTCTTCCACTCATACAAATTAATTTCATCCAATTCTGTATGTGGCAATTTGTTATGGTTCTGCTTCTTATATTGCCCAGATGCTTCCCATTGTTGTCTGATCTCCCAATCACTGGGTAATTAGTGCACTAAATAGCATCTCCCCAAGACAGCATGAATCATTATTATAAGAAAAGATATCAGTGCCCTACTATGGACTCCCAGGGATTAATTTCTCTCCTGTAGGAGTTAGGTTTAATTAAGGGATATAACTTATAGACCACAAGTGTTGGAGACAGATAAGAGAAGGTGAAGCTAAAATTACATATTTGGTATTCAGGGAGTTCTGCCCTGAGCTGCCGCTTGAGTTAAGAGAGCCTGAATAGGATGAAGAACAGTTTAATCTTGCTGAAATTGGGTATCTAATAGATCCTGCAACATAAGATGTTATGTACTGGGTATATAAAGGCTCCTCCTGCTTTACCATTCTCATTACAGATGGTTAGCTGCTCATAGTGTTTGAATAAGAAAAAAGAGATTGCATTATGAAAGCTGGCAAGCTGCCTATTTGGGTTTAGGTATAGAAATATTGTGTGTATGCAGATAAATGGCCAACCACCATTTCAATTCTGATGTTCTCATAAACATGACTTTCAAATCCAATATACTAAAGGAGCAATCCTATGTCCCCTAAGACAGAATCTAGGGGACGTAGGATTGTTCATTTTTTGGGATCTGAGATCAGAACCAGGGCTTCAACCTTGGAACCCATAAATCGTGCTTCCTGCCCCATTCACCTCATAGCTGGCACAGTTCTCTCTGCACCGGCTATGTCTCCATGCATGGAAATGGAGCTTGGAAACAGGGGGAGAGGGGCGGTTCTGGGGGGAGGGGATAGGGGAAGCTGCATTATGCAGCTTTCTATGCATGCCCTGGCCTCTTTCCTTCCTGCTCGGAAGCCTCACAGCTAGATGGGTCGAGCTGTCTAGCAAAAATGCAGGGCAACCGGAGCACGGATGCACCCTACATTTGATACTTGGCAGCTTCTGACTGTTGGATGTCAGGTGCTTCATGAACAATTCACTAGGCTGGCCTAGTGAATTGTGAGTGGATAGCTTGGCAATTGTTGTGAGAAAGTCTGTCTCTGTTCTGTGCTTATCTGTGGCTGCTGGCCGAGGCCTTGAGTTTCCTTGAGAACGAATGTATGTTTAGAAAAGGTGGGGGCTATCTTGTAAGCTGTCTCTCACATAGTGTCATCATCAAGAGGAGGTTGAACTGTGTCGCCCTGTTGGCACATGAGTTTGCATTACAGGCCTGAAGCCCTGTCTGTCAAAGTGGCTTGGAATTAGCCAGCCTCCATCCTATATAGGTACGAGCAAAGGGGAGGCCCTGTGCTAGGAATTCATCTGTTTGCCTGTTCATCTGGTTCTGCGCTTGCCAAGAAACTCATATTTGGGATTCTATCTGGTTTGGAGATGTTGGATGCACTCTGTACATGTTCTGTTGCTATTTGGACTTGGAATTTCTAAGAACTATGCCATGAAAAGTGCTCTGTGGCTTTTCATAGATTTGGACTTGCAGATTACTGTTCTGGATTCGTGTTCTATAGCCTGTTTTTCCCTGCATGGAGCCAAAGTATGGGCACAGGGGAACTCTGAGGCTGATTGTTGCTGTTCTGGAATTGTGTGTGTGTGTGACCTGCGAGAGAGCCTTTCTCAGAGCCAAAGCTATGAGCAGGGAAGGTTTCCTAGGTCGAAGAGGTTCGTCCCCTGACATCTTGCTTACGTGATCAGCTCAGTGTCCCTGGCAGGCTGAGTTTGATTTGGTTCAAGATGATCTTGTCTACTATCAGACTTCAGGCACTGCTGTGCTGGGGTTTCTCCTTTGAGTTTTTGCTCGTGTTCCTGATGAGTCAGTGTGTGTGGCCACTCTGGACCTCATGTGACAGGGGCTAACTCTAAATGTCTCCCCCTGAGTGATTTGCTGTTCGCATTAAGCCGTTGTACCTGAAAGCTATCTGGTCCGTCTTCAGCTTCAAGTGTGTGTATGCAGAAATGAAACCGTTGTGTTTGAATTCCGTGTGAATTTACAATAAAAGAAGTCTCACTGTTTTTGGAGTGTGTCAGTTTGCCTAAAGTTTGTGAGCAGAAGCCTGGGTTTAGCTTGCGTCACAACACTGACTTTGGTGGTTGCTGACTATCCCCATAAGATTGTGACTTAATTTATTATATGGAAGTAGAAAAAGAGAAATCACATAAACCAGGTTGTTATCTGCCTTGTTTGTAGATACATGTTGAGCTGAGCTATGGCACTCAGACTGTGGGACAGTGTAATTTCTTTATTTATTATATTTCTTTTCTATCCCATAGCTGAAGCTCTCTGGGTGGTTCACAACACTCCCCAACCAATAACCTCCACATGCAAAGCTCCTGTCTATATCCATTAACCGTGGTTTGTTGTACACCTGCACTGACATTACCCATGATTGAACTTGAAAGCTTATTAAGCTAAACCTCAGCCTCAGATCAGAAGGTTCTTGGGTTCCCTAACACGGACTGAAAATTTCACTGGTTGAGCTTGTCTCACAGTACCATAGATGTACATTCTACATGAGGGAAGGACTACCAATTGTCTACCCCCACCCCGAGTTGTACCTCCACACAAATTCAAATATACACTTTCCAGGGGTAATACATATGCATGCAATTGATAAAGTATTAAAATGGGATGACTCAGCTCTCCATCACACCTAATTTTTTCCCTGGTTTGCCTCCGCATTTTGCAGAAGCGTGTCACGCTTATGATCCCTTTCACCTGAATAGCTGCTCTTTCGCTCTTTCACTCCTTCACTCTTCCACTCTACTCTACTCCACTCCACTTCACTCTTCCCCTTCTCTTTCTCCCTCCAGTCAGGTCCTGTCAGATGAGTACTTCAACCAGACCGCCTTTCTGCTGGGCAAAAATGGAACAACCCTTTAGTCTGGCTCTTTGGGGGAATTGAGGGAGTACAATCCTGTCTTTGCAGAGATTCAGGCATTGTATGGTTTTAAAAAAGGCTTTCGAGCCTGGGATGCAAGGTTTGGGTTTTATATTGAGGCTTGGAGCTGGTTGCTGGGAGAGATCGCTTTTCCCTGCCAGGACCTGAAGCAATCCATTCAAGACCCCAGTTCCTTTACAACGACAGAGGCTTAGGGCACATTCAATGTGCTTAGGGAAAATAATCCAGACTTTTAGCGTTCTAGGAAAGGCTGGGGAAGAGGCGGGGTGTCAGCAGGACAGGCACGGTGTCACGTGAGTACCATGCTGCAAATCCGCACACTAGACATGGCAAGAGTGCACTAAATCGCTGGTGTGTTGGAGCTCTCAGCAATGGCTCTTTACTTCTGCAGCAATGCCAAGGTCTTACTGTTCAGATAGCCTGCTCCTGCAGCTTATTGTAGAGTAGCTCAGGAGCTATGATGCCACTCCTCTGCTGTAGGCTGCTGCTGTCAATCAGTGGGAGCAGACCAGAGACACATGCATCTGATTGTGTCCTCCCTCACTAGTGATAATCTGCCTTGATGTGCTTTCCTGTGTAAAGCTCCAGGCACAGGGCCAAGGAGAAGCTGAAAAGGCATCAGTCTCACTGATTGTCTTTTCATCTACCACTATGGAAACATTTATCATTATTTCAAGCTGAAAATAAAACACTACATAACTCAATTGTATATTATGTATTACATGAACTTTGAGGGCCTAGGGGGAGAGTTTTGATGAATTGAAGAGCAAGGCTCAACTATAAAACAATTTATTACAGATATGCTTATAGACATCAATAGTAAGAAACCAAACTTATGTATGCTACACTTAGTGGCTTGTAAGAAAAGTCAGCACAAGTACGCCAAAGTTTCATATATTTTGTTCATAATATAATATTATGTGGTTATGAGTGATAACATTTATTTTAATACGTAGTGTCAACCTGATTTTTAGTTACTTGAATGAAAATATTGGCCCTTCTTAGTGAAATTAATTTTGATGCCAAAGGAAAAACTTGATGAAGAGTTGAAACATCCATATCATTAAACAGCTTGTCTAGTCAACACTGTCTCACTTGAACATGCCTACTTTGTTACGGCTGAGCCTTGTCTTTTAAGAATTTAATTTTTCAGGCTTTTGATCTCTCTGAGCCAACCACTCTGGATTTTCTTTCCATGAAATTCAAAGGAATGACTGTGAAATTAACAAGAAACTTTAATATATTTTTACTGAATGCCCCAGACTACTGCCAGGTGGTTGGCACTTCTACTTGTTTAGTGAGAAGTAGCGCTAACGGGGAAATATTTGTAATGTAACCACCATACATGTATGAAATCCAACAGCATGATCACAATTGTGGATCTAGTGGGGCATCAGGTCCTGCCATCCTTGAACAATCTATACTTGTTCTTGCATCATACTATTACAAGTCTCAAATGTCCCTGAACGTATTGCTGTTGATCGGGAGAATCCATGAAAAAGGAACAAAGAAACAAGGCACTTTAAAACATCACTGTACACATAGCTCTTACATTGGGAAAGACCTGCATGCAGTGAAGCCACCCCTGACTGACACACTGGGTGAATATCCACCCAGTATATCAGCTGGGGCTGTTGTCTGCCACACATCTCCTCCTATTGGGGAGAGGAGATGGGGCAGGTGAAACTGAGCCAGCCAGGCAGGCAGCTTCAATTTTCCTCCTTTCCCTCGTGGGGAAGATAAAGGATAAACGAGCAAGCATGGAATGAGTGTACAACCGCTCCTCTTGGGGGGAGAGGGAAATTTCTTTGTTATTTTAAATGACAGATTGGAAATAACAAGGGGATACTGCTTCCCACCTCTACCCAAAGCCCTGGTAGTTTCCAACCCTAGGGGTGGGTCTTACGGAGGGAGAGTAGCTCATAGAGGGAGCCCAAATCTCTGTAGGCTGGATGGGCAACCTCCACAGGCTGGATTAGGCCAGTCAGCTGGAGGTTGGGAATCCATGTCCTCAATACTGTTACAGAAGCCATATGTAAAAATGCTTAAGATTCCACTAGTCAGCACAGTTAGATAGCTCAAGATGGATGTGGTTATGCTCGCTAATGCTTCTTAATGTGCAAAAATGCTTTAAAGCACTTTACAGCTGTAGTAAATTAGATAAGGGAAGATCGGATTTTATTGAATGACAAAGGGAAAACAGCCAGTCAGTATTAGTTATTGTTTTTAAAAGCAAGTCTGAGTCAGAGGTCAGTTATTTAGTGTGTGTGTGCACACATATGCATGCACAGACATAGACCTAGGGGATGTCTATATGTGGGGAAAGCCCTGAGGTGGCTCTGTGGTGGCGGTGTGTCACTTATATGATGCAGCAGCCACTGCGGGGCCATCCCAGGGTTTTCCCCCAAAGCTACAAAGTAAAAAAGTTAGAGACTTACCTTGACTTTTTTCTCCAGAGCGAGTGAGGATGGCGCATCCACTGTCTATCACTGCTTCGGATGTCATAGTGGAGGCATAGCTGGGCGGCTGGTGACCTCTGATTGGTCGCAATCTGCTTGAGTAGGGGGGAGGGGCCGGGCCGGTGAGCTGAATGGCCGCTGCACTTCCTCTGATTTGGGGAGAAGTGAAGTTTTTCATTCCCTTGGCAGGGAAAGCCCTGTGAGGTAAGGGGGAGAAAACAGGGAGGGATTGGTGGTGCGCAGTACGGGCTCCTCCTCTTCTGATGGATGTAAATCCTGTGCTTACTCCTTGGCATGGAGACAATCCCACAGAAGTGAAACTGTGGTTTTGGGGGGATCCCGGTGCCAATGTGTCGTTGACAAGACAGGCCCTTAGTAAATTAGGAGAAAATTATGTTATTTCCTAAGAATTGCAAAAGCAGTTTTCATACTATTATTGGTACAAATGAACCCATCTGAAATACTCTGACCTCCATCACACCTAATTTCCCCTCCTGGTTTGCCTCTGCATTTTGTTTACCTCTGAGACAGAAGCGCTTCAAGCTTAGGATCCCTTTCACCTGAATAGCTGCTCTTTTGCTCCTTCGCTCCTAAGTTTGTTAGCTCTTCCGCACCACTCCACTCCACTCCACCCCTCCCCTTCTCTTTCTCCCTCCAGTCAGGTCCTGTCAGATGAGTACTTCAACCAGACCGCCTTTCTGCCGGGCAAAAATGGAATGACCCTTTAGTCTGGCTCTTTGGGGGCATCGAGGGAGTACAATCCTGTCTCTGCAGAGATTCAGGTGTTATATGATTTTAAAAAAGGCTTTCGAGCCTGGGATGCAAGGTTTGGGTTTTATATTGAGGTTCGGAGCTGGCTGTTGGGAGAGATCGCTTTTCCCTGCCAGGACCTGAAGCAATCCATTCAAGACTCCAGTTTCTTTAAAACTACATGGAGGCCTAGGGCGCATTAAATGTAATTAGGATAAATAATCCAGACTTTTAGCATTCTAGGAAAGGCTGGAGAAGAGGCGGGGTGTCAGCAGGACAGGCACGGCGTCATGTGAGTACCGTGCTGCAAATCTGCACACTAAGCATGGCAAGAGTGCACTAAATTGCTGGTGTGATGAAGCTCTTACAGTGCTCTGTGTTCAATACAAGAGAATTCGAAACACACTTGAGTCACAGGATTCTAGGTGAATTATGAGCCAGTTGAATTGATGGGCTTAAATATATTCCCATAGATGCAGGAGCATATGAACAACTCTACCAGATTCTCTTGCATCAAGGGAGCTTCAAAATATCTAGGAGTTCACATAACTGAAAACAATTCAGATCTGATCAAAACAATCATATTCCTCATCAGATATGTGAAAAGCAGATTCAGCAGTGGAAAACACATAGGGCTCCATCACACCTGTTCTTTTCCCCTGGTTTGCCTCCACATTTTTTACCTCAATTTCAGAAGCGCTGCAAGCGCTCCTCCCTTTCACTATTGTAGCTATACTAGGTTGACCATATGAAAAGGAGGACAGGGCTCATGTAACTTTAACAGTTGTAGAGAAAAGGGAATTTCAGCCAGTGTCATTTGTATGCAATTAGTTCCTGGTGAAATTCCCTCTTCATCACAACAGTTAAAGGTGCAGGCACTATACTAGGTAGGCTGACCAGATACAATACAGGTCAGGGCTCATGTAACTTTAACAGTTGTAGAGAAAAGGGAATTTCAGCCAGTGTCATTTGTATGCAATTAGTTCCTGGTTATAATCCCTCTTCATCACAACAGTTAAAGTTGCAGGCACTATACTAGAGTGAACATATACAAAAGAAGGCAGGGCCCCTGCAACTTTAACTGTTGTGATGAAGAGGGAATTTCACCAGGAACTAATTGCATACAAATGATACTGGCTGAAATTCCCTTTTCTCTACAACTGTTAAAGTTACATGAGCCCTGACCTGGATTTTATCTGGTCACCCTATACTAGAGTGACCATATACAAAAGAAGGCAGGGCCCCTGCAACTTTAACTGTTGTGATGAAGGGGGAATTTCACCAGGAACTAACTGCATACAAATGACACTGGCTGAAATTCCCTTTTCTCTACAACTGTTAAAGTTACATGAGCCCTGACCTGGATTTTATCTGGTCACCCTAAGCCCAGTCTCTTTCTGGCGGCAGATACACTTGTATTCCACCAGCCTTTTGAGAATCATACTCTCAAAAGCAAGGCAGGAGAGTGGAAGCTGAGGACTGAGTTTATTTATTCTGTCTCCTCATTGGGTTGTTTGTTACCAATTTTATTGGTTTTGTTTTTAGTTTCTTTTGATTAGTGTAGTAGCGGAAAACAGGGCTACCCCTTTCCTGCTGCAACTTACTGCTGTAAGTTGCAGCAGGCTTCTGAGTTGAGTCAAGCTGCACTCAGCTCTGTAGTAGCGGAAAACAGGGCTACCCCTTTCCTGCTGCAACTTACTGCTGTAAGTTGCAGCAGGCTTCTGAGTTGAGTCAAGCTGCACTCAGCTCTGCAAAATCAGACTCCTGAGTAGCAGGGCTTGATGAAGAACAGGTGCAGTTGTTGGCAGTGGGAGAAGGGGAGGGGTGGGTGAGGCAGCAGCGGTGCTTCCAGCTCCAGGTAGATAACTGGTCCCTTTGCCAGGAGGATGAGGAGAGGAGAGAAGGGGCAGAAGCCACAGAGCACACTACTAAAAGAAACAGCAAAGCACATATAGAGCCAAAGGATCAAGGAAGGCTAGGGAGAAGCAGAGTCTCCTGTTCATTCATTTCTCCCTGGTACAGCACGTTCCCTCCTGAATGCCTACTTCAAGTCCCACTTACAAATGGAGGGTGTGGGGATTTCAATTTGGTGTATTTCGACAGATGCTGGAGAAAGCTAATCTTGTTTCATGAGTTACTGTTTGTTTTTCTTGAAGGACTTTTATTCCCCAAGGCACGTCGTATGCCTCAGTGCTACAAAGTGTTATCACTTACTGATAAATATACTGAAAGCAAAGGACGACTCTATGTTCTCTCCTTGTTGGATGAATATGTTGTCCCTAAACAGGTGAGAGTTTATGATCTCTGGGATCTTTCGTCCAATAAAGACTCAGAGACGGGAGACTCCAATTTAACTCTTTACTTGACTTTCTGCTGCAGCAGAAGGCACTCTGGCTTTTCGCAAATCAAGAGAGCCCCGAACAAAGGACTTCACACTGTTATATAAACTTTGGTTACAGGAGTAAAAAACATCTTCATTAGTCAAACGTCACTACAGTCTAATAATACTGACCATTATAGGATTGTGCTCAAGGGATTAGGTTTCAAGTGCAAAGATAAGATATGCATATATGAGTGAGTTATAGAATAAGTTTCACCTGGTTGGCTATAAGCAAATCACACAAACTATATTCGACGCTCTATTGGGTTAAAACTTTTCTCTTTGTCTTCCTCGCACATTGCATTGCCATAAATCTACCTCCTGTCAGGAGTTAGATTTAACCCTTTCTATTACACAGAGGCAAATGCAGACACACAGACAGGGAGGGGACCTTTCTTTCTCCAGTTTGAAATTCTTTCAGTACACATCAAGTAGAGCTCCTGGCACAAAACTTGTAACAACTAGTTTTGTTTATTATTATTATTTCATGATTTTATGTTGCAAACCACTTTGTAAACAGCCACTGAAAATTAGTAAATACATTTTGTAAACAATGAAGTAAGAATCCACTGATAATACCAAACAAGGGTGTATGACAAATGTGTATTACTTTCTGTACATCTAACCCAGCTAAGAAATATAAACCCAAAAGTCAGACATGGCATTGATAGCCATTACATGAAGCATCTTTGTGCTTAGGAGGCACAGGAAGAGGAGCTAGGTGTGGCCTAAGTGATAGACACCAACTTTGTCATCATGAGGGTATCTACATGGAGCTTTTACTCTGGTTCTACTTCACCTCCAAGTCAATCGTGTCAGTTGACGCATGCCCCTCTCTGTAGCTAGCGTGGCGTTTTGTGCCCTTAATCCAGTTTTCCCTCCAAACTCATTTTGTGATGGATTTTCCCTTCGTTGAGGATTGGGAGTCCGTGTGACCTCAGCTGGCTTTGGTGTGGGCTGGTGGAAGCGGCGCTTATTGTCTGAAGGGAAAGTTGCTTGGGTTGGGGTGAGAGCAGAGGACTGAACATGGCCCCCTTCACAAGGATGCGCTTTTGCGCCCGGTTCTGGGATTATGCGCATTATCGCGGAGGCGCATTTACGCCTAATCCCTCTGCACGGGAGGCGGCGAGAGGCGGCGAAGCGCATTAATTCATGTCCAAAAAGCGCTTTAGAAGACGTTAACGCGCATAATCGCTTGTTCACACCGCGATAATGCGCTTTAACGGCCGGAGAAAAATAAAAGTCGCTATTTAACGCGCATTCGAAAATGCGCATTATCGGGGAAATAACGTGCCTGTACGCCCGTTTTGTGCTCCGCTGGTGTGGAGGTAAAATTTATAATGAGCCTCTAAGGCTCATTAAACGTCTCGTGTGGAGGAGGCCCATGACTACCTGGACATAACTCACTGCTTTCCATTGCACTTTGCCAAGTACAGGAGTGGGGAGGGAGCCAGCCCTGCTACTTTGAAACAGCACTGTTGTGAATGTGGGCTCAGTCACTGCCTTTCCGCTCTTTACTCCTGCACTATTTCACAGTTGTGTAGTTGTGCCATTAATTATCATAGGAGACGATCATCTTGTTAGGAGTATTTCTGCAGACATCTCTTATCAACCACCTGAAGAAGGCCTTAAAACAACACAGGCCAAAACAGGTTGGGCTTGGAAATAAAGTATTTTAGCATCCTGAGAACCTGTTTCTCCCCCTTTTTTCTGTCTCCTTCAGGGAAACATTTACGAAGTCCAAATCAGATTTCCTGCAACTGTAGGTCACTAAAAAAATACAGAGGATATGGGAAAGTGCAAAAAGGGGAGTGAATAAACGAAAATAGAAATTGAGTGAATCTGAAAGATGCTGGATCCAGAAGGCAGGAAAGGGGTAAATCACAAAAGCAACAAAAAAGTAAAGACAGTCAAAGGCAATCATAAAAAAGTGAGAACAAAGTCAGACCAATAAATAATAATAAAAAAGATGGGAGACAAAGTGAATGAAAGTAGAAGATACAGAACAACTTAACGGTAAAAAAAAAGATGTGATCTTGACAGAAACAGTAACTAAAGCGATTTATAGAAGGAAAGGTATAAAGATGGAATTCATCTGATGCAGAAAGAGTTGTAACTGAAACAAAGAATGAATTTCCCAAGAGCCATATGAAAGCCAGCCGAGCTGGGAAAGATAAGACAGCCCAGATGAAAAGTAGTAGTAAGGTGTTCATCATTATCTTTTGTATTTGTTTGAATTCAGTTCAGTTTTCTGCAGAAACACTCAAAATAATTTGTGCTTGGATGACAACAAATGCTTTCAGAATTTCAAAGGCTTTCTTTCTTAAGGACCACAACCTTCTAAAAAGAAACAAGTATAACCATTTTAAGAAAAGGCAGGTTAAAAGGTTGAAATTTGCTTATGTTGGCTTTGGTGAAGAATTAGCATATCATGTAGGCATTTCTCCCCACAAATTAGACATTTCTCCTTTATAGTCTTTTTTGCTTTCAGTTTTAACATTAACTTCTAGATGTTTTCTGTTGATGTAGTATTGTACTTACTTAATATAGTACCATAACTTTCTGATGTTTTTACCTACAGCACTTTATAAATGGTCAGAAGGTATCACCTATAACAACATAGAGAACATCTCCATTCCAATGGGGTCTGCGAGTTCATGTCCAGCATAACTGTTCAGGGTGGCGAGGGGTCTAACTCATTCACCTTCCCCCCTGAACCAGATCTTAGAGCCTTCAGTAGTTTCCTGTGATGCCTTTAACGATCATTTCACATATAAAATCTCTTGGATAAGAGGCGACTTAGATGCCGTCATTATAGCAGAAGCCAACAACGGAGTGTCCAGCAACTCCACGAGTAGAATTACACTGGATAACTTTCAGTTGGTGAGTACCGAGGATATGGACAAGCTGCTTGGATGAGTGAGGAGGACAACTTGCGCTCTCAATCCCTGTCCTTGACTGGTCGCCCAGGGAGGAGATGCAATTAAACTACAACTACAACATATTATTAATGCATCTCTCAGGGAAGGAAGTTTTCCATCATGTTTAAAAGAAGCGGTGGTATGGCCACTTCTAAAAAAGCCCTCCCTGGACCCCCTAGACCTTAGTAACTACAGACCAGTATCCAATCTTCCATTTCTGGGAAAAGTGATCGAGAAGGCAGTTGCCTTCCAACTGCAAGCAGTTTTGGATGATACAGATTTTCTAGACCCATTACAAACCAGCTTCAGGGAAGGATATGGAGTTGAGACCACTATGGTTGCCTTAGTGGATGATCTACACTGAGTATTGATAGGGGGAGTGTGTCCCTGCTGGTACTTCTGGATCTCTCAACCGCTTTCAATACCATCAACCATGGTATCCTCCTGGAACGCCTGAGGGGATTGGGAATCGGGGGCACTATGCTTCAGTGGTTCCAGTCCTACCTCTCGGGCAGGTTCCAGATGGCGATGCTTGGGGATAGTTGCTCCTCAAAGAAGGAGCTGTTGTATGGCATACCACAAGGTGCCATCCTATCCCTAATGCTGTTTAACATCTACATGAAACCTCTGGGAGAGATCATCTGGAGGCATGGGGCAGGGTGCTATCAGTACGCTGATGACACCCAAATATATTTCTCTATGCCTTTGACAACAGCGTCAGCTAAGGATAGTGTTTCTCTTCTGAATGAATGCTTGGAGGTGGTAATGGGCTGGATGAGGAAAAACAAATTGAAGCTGGATCCAGACAAGACGGAGGTGCTTATTGTCAAAGGCCCCAACCTGGGTTTGGAGGTGTGTCAACCAGTACTGGATGGGGTTACCCTCCCCCGAAAGACTGCATTCACAGCTTGGGGGGTGCTCCTGGATCAGTCACTCCAAATGACAGCTCAGATAGATGTAACGGCCAGGAGTGCCTATTATCAGCTTCAGCCGATACGCCAGCTGCACCCCTTCCTAGAGTTGGAAGACCTAAAGACGGTAGTGCACGCGCTGGTAACTTCGAGGCTTGACTTCTGCAATGTGCTGTACATAGGGCTACCCTTGTGCCTAGTCCGGAAACTTCAACTAGTTCAAAATATGGCAGCCAGGTTGGTCACCGGTACACCTAGGGGTGACCACATAACACCAATCTTAAAATCACTCCACTGGCTGCCAATTACTTTCCGGGTGAAGTACAAAGTGTTGGTCATTACATGGTTTGGGTCCAGGTTACCTGTGGGATTGCCTTCTCCCGTACAATCCGCCCTGCACACTCAGGTCCTCTGGGAGGAATTTACTACAGTCAGCCAAAACTAGGCTGACAACCGTTACTCAGAGGACCTTCTCTTCTGCCGCTCCCAGACTGTGGAATGACCTGCTGGGAGAGATTCGCCAACTTAACAGTCTTCCGGATTTTAAGAAAGTTATAAAGACTGATCTCTTCTGGCAGGCCTACCTAGTCGAATTTTAAGAGTTTTACTGGTATTTTAATAATGTATTCATTTTTATATATTTTTAATCAGTTTCATGTATTTTATATTATTTGCTTTTAATCTTGTTCCCCGCCTCGATCCAGAGGGAGAGGCGGGTAATAAATAAATAAATAAATAAATAAATATAGTATTATTATTATTTATTGTAAAATATAGGGAGGTAGAAATCACTCTGTTGTTATGATCAGACCACTTCCTGGTGAAATTTGGTCTCACATTGCTAGTCCCTTTCTGCAAAGGGGGGGGGGTTATTAAAATGGTCTTCCCCAAGAGACTTATGGAATTGGAGCGATTCCTGAATGCTCTGGGGAATTTTTAATTTGCCAGAGCCAGCAATTCTGTTGAGGCCCTTGGAATGGTGAGGTGCGATGGGCCATTGACATGATCATTCCTGAGTGCCCTCTTTGGTATTATCGAGGTCAGAAGGCTTCCTGGTTTACTGGGGAGCTCCGGACAAAGAAACAGGTCAGAAGATGGCTGGAGCATAAATCATGAAGTTGACTGAGCAACTGTAAGAATGTATAATCTTGCCTACTACATGACGGTGAAGGCAGCAAAGAAAGCTTACTTTCCCACCTCCATCACATCTTTGAGTAGCCATCTAGCTGAGCTTTTCTAAGTGGTTGGGGGTTGTTTTCATCAACCCCAGTAAACTCAATACTGGAACCTTTGGAGGCTCACTGTGATAGATGTTTTGAAGATAGAACTGCTTACTTTCATACCGATTGGAACGCAACTATTGATGCAGTGTCTGTTGAGGTGACCAGTGCATTGTCTTATCTGGTTTTGTGGGATCAATTTCAATTTTTGGAGTCTGAGGATGTGGACAAGACACTTGCATCTGTATGACCCAGCACATGCTCTCTCAACCCTTGCCCAGCATGGCTTATCAGAATTAGCTGTGGGGGATTGAGAGGATGGATCAAGGATTGGTCAACACATCATGGTGTGATACTTACTGCAGTGGTGCGACTACTACTGAAACAACCCTCCTTGGATCTAGAGATCTATGCTAACTATCATCTGGTCACAAACACCCGTTTCTGAGTAAGGTGCTTGAGAGAGAGTTGTGTCCCAGCTGCATCTTTCAAACACCTCCCCAAAATGCACTTGTTCATCCAGGTTTTCCCTGGCTTGTAATTTAATTAACCACGCTCATCCATCTTACTGTTCCTTGTATTGGTCTTAGTGCAATTGAAAGTGTTTTTAATAATGTATTTTAAATGTGATTTTCATATTTATACCTATAATAATAATAATATATTTATTTATCACCCGCCTCTCCCAACGGATCGAGGCGGGGAACAACACCAAACACAAAATACAAAAACTGATTAAAAGCAGATAAAACCAGTACATCATTAAAACACCAATAAAACACCAATAAAACACTTTAAAATTCATCTGTGTAGGCCTGCCGGAAGAGATCAGTCTTTATAGATCTTTTAAATTCCTGAAGACTAGTAAGTTGGCGAATCTCTCCCGGCAGGTCATTCCACAATCTGGGAGCGGCAGAAGAGAAGGTCCTCTGGGTAACGGTTGTCAGTCTAGTTCTTGTTGACTGTAATAAATTCTTCCCAGAGGACCTGAGCGTGCGGGGCGGATTGTATGGGAGAAGGCGATCCCGTAGGTAACCTGGACCCAAACCATGTAGGGCTTTAAAGGTAATAACCAACACTTTGTACTTCGCCCGGAAACTGATTGGCAGCCAGTGAAGAGATTTTAAAACTGGTGTAATGTGGTCACCCCTAGATGTACCGGTGACCAACCTGGCTGCCATATTTTGAACTAATTGAACTAAACCTCTTACGGATTTTTTATCATATTTCATGATATATAAATATTACAAATACATAAATAAAATATTTCCAAAGAGTTCCCCAGGCCGTTAACAACAGTAACACAATCACCACCACATCCACAACTTATGGATGTTTACTCACAGGTAAGTCCCAGAGCGTTAAATGGGGCTTATGTCCAAGGAAGTGTACATAGGAAGTGTACATAGGATTGCAGCTTTATTGTTCTACACCTAAGACTGCACACTGTGGATTTATACATAATAGGTAAGAACTTTTAGAAGAGCATATCTGTGTGTCTGCTCACAGGCATTTGACAACAGTCTTAGCAGTAACCATAGCTCAGAGATAGAGCTTATGCTTTGCATACCAATGATCCCAGGTTCAATCCTGGTCATTGCCAGTTGAAAAAGAAACTTAAGTAGCAGACTGCAAAAGACCTGTTTTTTGAAACCTCAGAGAGCTTCCAGAGTTTCCTCAGAAAGACAGTTTGAAAATTCCTGATTTATAGCCCATCACAGCCAAAGCACATGGCTATTGAAAATTAGATACAAGTCAGCAGGTGGCACTGTTATACATATATTCTGCATCTTTTTCCTTAGTAGACTCATATTTCAGTGTTGGTTATCATGCAGACTTTCTGATATTAAATTATTATGTGGCTTTCCCTTCAGCTACCTACACTGTACACTTAAATTCCTATCCAGCTTTTCACCAAAGAAACAATGGCAATCAAATACTGAATGTCAGGGTATAGAGCAGGGGGAGTATTTAAACTTGAGACTACATTAAGTATCTGATGAAAAAAGGTCATGGCACATTACAGCTCAAACGTATACATGTTTAGTTCAAAGAAATTTCCGTAGTTTCAGTGTTGGTTACTCCCAGGTATGCATGCATAGGATCACAATTTACCTGCATTTATCTAACGCAGCAGGGCTTATTTTAAAATTAACATAAGATAAAGGGAAACTGCCTTATACCAAGTCAGACCACAGATCCGTCAATGAACTTTGCAACTAAGAATCTAGTGCCTAAATTTGCTTCCCGCTCCTCCTTCGCAATCCCCTTTCCTTTTGTGTCATGTTTTTAAGATTGTAAACCTGTGGGCAGTGACTGTCTTAAGAAATATTGTTGTAAGCTGCCTTGTGAGCCTTTCTGGCTAAAGTGTGGGATAAAAATGCTATAAGAAATAAAGAATAAAGATCATTCTTTTTCACAGGTCACTGCTTTCGCTTGTTTGTGCGAAAAGACGCAGCATAGCCTTTTTAGGAATCTGACTCTCCATCTGTTTCGAGAAAGGAAAATGGCAGGATAACTCAAACAACAACAGCACGGCAAAAGCATTTTGATCACACAAGCAGCTACAGCAGGTCCCACCTTATTGCTTTGCACCTCTGCCCTCGACAATTCCTGGAGAGCAGGAGCCCCACCTCTCTGCGCGTGCGCTTGACTGTCGTTCGCCGAATCGGAATTTCCGTTTGACGCCTCGTCTCCAATCAGATCGCCGGCTCCGTTGCCAGGCGACTGTTCCAAAGCCGCTATGTACGGAAGGAAGTTTGCGTCTCCATGGAAATCGGAATGCTCCGTGCTGGATGATGGCTTGGTCAGAGGCTCGCATGAGTGCTCGGGGGGATGAAGGCGGCGTCGCGGCGATGAAAATCGCCATTGCCTCTTGGGACGTGGCTGGAGTGCGCATTACGCCGCACGAGTTGCGCTTCGTGGACGCGGTGCCCGGAGGACGCTACCGGGCGCTATTGAGCGTCCAGAACCTGCGGGCTCAGAGCTGTGATCTTTACTTATTGCCTCCTGAACGGCCTCAGGTGGGACGGGGGGCAGCGTGGGGGTCGTTGTCAGTGAGGGAGGTGGGGTCCCCCGCTTCTTCCCCTTGAAAATAGCCCTCTGTAAAAGCCCCCTCCCGTTCTGCCAAAACGATCTTCTCTGTTTGGGGCGTGTTCAAACTGGACGGATTTTGTTCCCTGCCAGGAAACCAGCTTTCCCAAACCTGACGCCCTGCAGTTATATTGGACTACAGCTCCCATCATCATCAGCCATTGGCCATGCTGGCTGGGGGTGATGGAAGTTGTAGTCCAGCGTATCTGAAAGTCACCAGCTTGGGGTAGGTTGCAGTAAACTGAGTAAAACATAAAAATAAGTCCTAAGGTGGTTGACATTTAGCAAAATACATCTGTTTCCGTGCACACCATTCCTTGCCCTTGACTGTCCTGTCTGGGATGTAATTAAAAAGAAAAGCAAAAGATAGCAAATAGCCATTGAAGTGCATTGGTTCCTTCCAAATGGCCATGGTTGTCACTTCACAGCATCTTCCCTATATATTTGGGATTGGTTTGAATTCCTCCAAATTTATATAGGCTAAAGATAATTCCTTGTTGCAATCTGGAATGAGGCTGATACCAGTTGGAAAGATGCAACCCTGAAACATGAATGCAAAGAATAAAGTTAAAATGCAAAGGTGATAGATGTATAGTTGTTGGGGTTCTCTGTGTGTGTATTCAATGCCCAGTGCAATGCCCTTTTCCATGGGGTATTTCTTTACTATGTACATAAAACAAGATGCAGCATTTTTGTCGTCTGATACAGCAGAATAAGATTGCAATAGGTGAATTGCCCCATCAATACTTTACTTAGCTCCCCATCTCTATTTCTGAGGTTCCTATTTATTTGCCATGTCCCCAATGCAACTCCTTCCCCTTTACTTTCAGTGGCCTGTTTAGGATGACACAATAGTCAACGGGGGGGGGGGGAGGGGGGGAACAGTCGTCAGTTGTGTTGATTATCGTGTCGTCCGAATGCTGCCAATAACTTACTGTCCGTTGTCTCTTCCCCCCTCCGTTGCCTAAAATGTTGTCCAAATGCTGCCGATCGGCAACACAACGGACAATTGTCCCCCCCCCCCCCCCCCGGTTGATTATCGCGTCTTCTGAAACAGGCCACTTATTGCTTCAGTTATTGCCAAAACAGACAGAAACCCCAAATTCTAACACTTCTATTTACCACTGGTAAGTTGCTGATTAGTAGTTCCAATCAAAGCCCATCACTTGTTAATATTTATCAGATGGGCAATGAATATTCTCATGTGAAATAAAATGATTTAGGGTGTATGTTTAGACTGAAAAGGGTCCTACAACTCCCAACATTCCTGAGCCAGATTTTTTTCTGTCTAAACATGTGGAGGATTGTGCCCTTAGTTTGTTGAATTGAGAACTGAATGATTTGTTCATTGTTTTGCAGTTCAGGCTAATTGTGGAAAATCCAAAGAAACCCCTTGCTTCTGGTCTTCACATATTAGCCACTGTGGAATATCATCCTGACACTGAGGAAGATCTTCGGGACAGACTACTTCTCCATGTAGGAAAAGAGATAGTTGAGATTCCTTTAATAGGGTATGGCATTTCAACATATAATTCTACTGATTAACTTTTGATTGCATGTTTTCTTAATAATGCATTTATTTTGTAAACTAAGTACTGGCTTACAAGTCTGGCAGGTTCCTTGGCACGCATCTAAGAGCACCTCACAATGTTAAGATTTAAAATAATGTGAAGTCCCCCTCACATCATTTCTGTGCCTTAAAACTGTTATGTGGGTACTAGCCTGAGGAGCCAAACTACATATTATACTAACTGGTCGATTCTTAATCTTCTCAATTTTATTTAGTTGGCTCCATAGTGAAATATATAAGGACAGTGTATGAATGCATAGTTAGGACTCAATTTCTTAAATTGAGTCCTAACTATGTTCTTAAATGTTCTTAAATTATCCTTTTATTTAGTTCAATACTTCAAAAAAGTTAGGGAACAACCAAGGCTGCTATATATATAACGGGCACAATCCAGAGTAAATCACGATTTGTAATTTGATCCTATCCATGTTTACTAAAAGGGATGTCTCATTGAGGTCAGTGGGGCTTACCTCCAAGGAAACTTGTTTAGGATAGCACCCTAAAGCATATTTAGCTTGATGAGACTTAGCTTTATCTGATTTGTGTTGAATGTTTATATTTTAAACACAAGTAGACCATATCTATTTAAATAATTTATTTTTGACCCGTCAAAGAATTTCAAACTAATTAAAAATGTCGTTGCAGTCTATCTTGATTAAATACAATGTGATTAAGCTGTCTGAAGTTCCCATTATTAAGAAAACACAGTAACATTTTAATAAGTCTCTTCTATTTGCAGATGTTACTACCAAATTAGGTTACATAATTAAATTGAATGTTTGTTGAAAATGGGAGGAATAGAATTTTTTTTATCTAAAACATTATAAATAATAAAACTAATAAAGTAATGCCATGAAATCAATGAGAAGCACGTTTTTTTTTTTGCAGATTAATTCCATGCTGCTGCCTAGAAATTGAACCTGAGATAAATTTTGGCACAGTGATTGCAAACAGCAAAGTCATTAATACAGAGATTAGAATTACTAACTATGGATCATCTCCAGGTAAATATTGTCTCTGTAGGTGATTATACCAAATCCATTTTCTATTAACATAATGGCCTGGTTCGGCCAATCAGCTCCTGTCTTATTAAGCCAGAGTATGCATGAGCTCCATGGGTCTGCACATTGCTGCTGCTTTGCTCCTTTCTTCGTTTGAGGGAGCAAAGAAGTCCGGGTACGGGAGTTAATGATAGTTTCCCATTACGTGTGAACCAGGAACTATAATTAATGAGTTGCAAACAAGACAGGATTTGACACATAATGGCAAACTATGGTTAACTGTAGCTTCCTTGTTTATGTCACCACTGACGTGAAGGGTGGGTCGATGCGTCAGCAAAGGGCTTGCATTTAGGTACACAGAGCTTGTTTGTTTATTTGTTGTTCCAACCATCATGGTCATATCAACTTTACGTACACCAACAATACAGGTGAAAACATCTTACAGCATCTATTTTGTCTATGATCTTAAAAAGTGGGTTAAAATTCATACTTCTAACCTTACGTTGATGCTTGTGGGCTTTACCCTTACGTTTATTACTGCCATGCTCAGTTGTACTGACTTTCAATTATGTTTTCTTATCAGGTACTACCCCTTTCCCCATGTCATGGGATTGCCTTTTTACCTCTTTCTGATGTACCTTACTCATAGCTATCTGAGGTACAGCAGATCCTTCCTCTTTATCCAAGCTCAAACCTTGGGCTGGGACTATCTCAGAGGGGTTCTCACCCTTACATAGCAGCAATTCCTCAATGGAGAGACTATCAATTCCGTTAACAACATCGGGGAAGATTTAATTCCTCCTCTCTATCAGCCCAAAACAGGGGGACCTCTTTCTTCCTTTGGGTAATCGAGTCCACTAGAGGAGGCACAGGCTTTTTGTTCAGCAATCCTGTTATTTGGCCAAGTATTTCCTTTATCCCAAACACTAAATTTTTAATTTCCAAAATTATTTCACTTATGTGGCTGTTACACTTAAGTTTTGGCTTAAGTTTATTAGTGTTCTGATGTGGTGAGCTCATTCCAACCCTCTCCTTATCTAACCACCTGAGTAAGGATGATTCTTCAACTAAGAGGGCCTCCAAAGCCTTCTTTCCTGCTCTGTTCTCTATACTTTGGTCTAATTTCCCCAGGGATTCCTGAGAGGATGATAGGAAATCTCCCATTCTCATTTTACCAAAATCCACACTCACATAATTGTTTAGGTACCAACTTCCCAGTAGTTGCTCGTTAGTTGTAGATGTAATTAACAACTCAGTGTGAGATGTGGTCTGTAAGTTTGGGGGTGTTGAGAGACAGCAATCTATATCTGGCCCAGATTTCCCAATCCCATGTGTGAAATCTGTCATCTTAGTCTGCAACATCCTTCACTCTGCCTTTCCATAACACTTTCTGTCCATTTGACCTCTTCCCTCCATCACAGGCAGAGTAGGCAGAGAAACACTGTTTTCTACAGGGGCTATAGGGGAAATAGACTTCCCTATTTGACCTACCTTTTTTTTTAGTTTAGAAATTGGGGTAATATTTATTGGGATGCTCCTCTGTACCTGTTGAATAACTGGTGGGGACAGAGTAAGATCAAATACTATCTCATGGTCATCTAGCTACAACCACTCCATTCCTTAAAAGGTGTTTTGATTCACCAAATCTGCTAGAAAGTATTCAGTTCAGTAGCCTAATAGAGTCAATAGACTAGTAAGCCTAATGAGTGTCCTTGTACAATTACAGAACCAGACAAGTGAGAAGCAGAACAATCAATATATAAACAATAGAAAAATTCTGGATTAATGCACCAAACTGTAAATTCTGGGCTAGCTTGCCTGTACAGGTAAAGTAGATTGTTCACCTTGCTTCATACAAGGAAGAACAAATACGTCATTAAAAGAAATTTAAAAGAGAGAGAAAAGAAGTTTAAATAAAACACACTTTAAAAGACCAAAATAACGGTGAGACAAAGTCCCATAAAGGAGTCGTCACACGACTTAGGAAGAGTCTTCATGCCACAATGAGTTCTGATATGATGTGAGGATCACCTTCCTGGGAAAGTCATGAAGATTGTACCACCTCCTGGTAGCCTCGGCTTAAGTACCTGAGGGAAGAGCAGAAGTTCTTTGCATCTGCTTGGGAAGGAAGGGGAAGAGCAAACACACCCAGGTCTCCAATTCAAACCTCACCCTCTCTCAGCCCAGGTACACAGAGCATATGCATATTGAGCATCTGAACACTGTCAGAATGTAGGTAGATTTCCTAATTAATGTATATCCTGAAAATCATATTTGTCTCACAGCTGTTGGACTCTCCAAATTAGGTTTTCCAACAGTCTGGAAAACTACTGGCCTGCCTGGTTTCACACATTGTTAGGCAGGGGAAGCAAAAGTTGTTGTTTTGGCCTTTTTATTCATTACCTTTAAAGTTTTGGGGATCTTGTCATTGTGTATGCATGCATATTGGGGCAGGGAAGACCCAGAAGCAGGTGTGTGTTCATACACCACTGTGCAAAATTCAAATCACTGCTTCCATAGGGCATGTATGGCCATTGTCTCGGGCTTCCCTATTGTGATTTGACTTGTAGTCTGTGGTTAAACTTGCTCACTTCCTTGAGATATCTGCTTTTCATGGGTTTTGAATTGTCAGCCATGGATTCACTGCTCATCTCAGCCTTACTATTTTTCATCTGTAAAATGAGGTAAATTTTCTAGAAATGCTTAATTCCTTTAAAATATGTTGTATCACGATGGTAATTCATGCTTATAATGCATGACTTGGTTATTTATTTATAAATTCTTAGGTTGCCCTTTAGGACATAGCCTTCAGAAGAAAGCTTACATAATGACAAAACACTTAAAATACATTAAAAACAAATAGATTCAAATGTTTTTTAGTTCTTGCTTCGTGCTTATGACACAGTTGGAGTTTAGGTTGTGTTAGGTTTATCTGTGTTGGTCTGGGTTCATGTGTGGATGCCCTGCTTGGTAGCAGAGAGTTTGTAAGCACATGGACCTCCTGGACATCAGAATTATGTATTTCAAGAGCTAGTCTTTTTTGTGACCAGTGGGGGAAAATATGTACTTATAAAAGTTCTGAGTATTGGTTATGTTAATTCCATTGCAATAAAGCTCTCTTTGTCCTATGTTCAGAATGTTATCTTCTTGGAAAGAACTCTATTTCTCTTCTGTCAGTCATTGTCACATATGTATTAGCAAAATATCCATCATTATGGGAAGACAGGCATGGAGGAGGACCTGTGGGTGGCAGGAACCCTTCGAAAGGTGTTGCATCTTTGTTCACTTATTATGCTATCTGTGGGATCCATGTGGATGCAGGCCAGGCTACCCTCTGTTGGAGTAGGAGAAAGTTGTGTCAGTTGATTTTATATGTGGTGCATAACTTCTTTATATTTTTAGGCACATTTGACATAAAATATAGAGGAAGTGTTGCCATTGTTATAGCACCAACCAGTGGAGTGGTGGAACCTGAAACAGCACAGTCCATTAAAATAGAGATCTGTACCGATGTTCCCAGAATGCTGAATGAATCAGCCATGTAAGTATAGTGCTTTTAAACTGAAGCCTTCTCTTGTTTGGATTGCTTTTTGATTTTACTGTAATGATCAGTCTACCTCGTTATAAGTAAGTGTGTGCTTTACAGATTATAGTGCTCTCCAATCTCATTATACTCAGATATTATATCATTCAAATGTATGAAAATATTGTCAGCCTGAGTTGCAACCTACACAAGAAGAGCAAGCTGTACTGGAGAGCAGAATGTTTTCCTTTATATGGCTCAATTTCCTATCCAAAGAAATTAATGGTCTGTTTAAATAATTCTCTTGCCTGAAGTCAATTCATTTAGCTGGTAGCTAGCAAAACCCCAACTCTTTCAATGAAAATCCTTTTTGGAATTTGGTGTACCCCGTCTTGCTGCAGATTGGGTATAAGGAATAAGTACATACATAACTCTTTCTTCTGCCAGAATCTTATGTGACATTGGAACTACAATTTAACAGGAAGCACTGAAGCTGTAAATGTGGTGAATATATTTGGGACATAGCCAGGTCCTACCATTGGTGTGTCCTATAATAATCTCTGTATCTCATGCCTGTTGTGGAAAGTTAGGAATAGGCAACTTTTGTAAGTTTCAACTATAAATATGTGATTACTTAAATGTTGTAATAAAATACTGAGCTCCATAGGACTAATACACGATTGTAACATGCATAAGATTAATACACCATTGTAACATATCTCTGCATATTTCTCCCTCTGTTCTTTCTTACCATTTATTCTTACCCAAAGTGTGGAATTGCAGGGGCGTCCCAGTACTGAGATAAAGATCAAAGCTAATATAGTGGAGCAAATGCTTGAGGTTTTAGGCATGCCTCATTCAAGCATAATACAGTGTGTTAATTTTGGATGTGTCTATTTTGGAACCTCAAAGACTGAAGAAATCATTCTTCATAATAGAAGTCCAGAGTCTACAGACTGGGTGGCAGTCCTGCAAGATAATGCTGTCGGCGCAGAGATGGTAAGGAAGCCTCTCTTGATGTTAGTCCTGTTTTCCAGTGTCTTGTCTGTTTTTCAGCGGGGTTTCCCTTCCTCATGTGGCATAGTTGGAGGCTAGTCAAAGAGAAAATGAATATTTGGCTTTTTGGGGGGGGCAGGGAGGATTACATTCTGTGTTACAACATGATGTATAAATGCTGTGTACCACCATTTCTACATTTTATTTATTTATTGTTGCATTTCTATACCGCCCAATAGCCGAAGCTCTCTGGGCAGTTTACAAAAATTAAAACCATGAAAACCCATTCAAAATATAAAACAAACAACAGTATAAAAACATAATATAAAATGCAATATAAAAGCACAACCAGGATAAAACCAAGCAGAAATGCAGAAATTAATTAAATTCTAGTATGATCAAGGAACAGAAGCTGCATGGCAAGGTTGAGTTGGCTGTATTTTGGAACATAGTTGAGTGTGGAGGTTTGAAATCTGTTTTCTGCTCCAGACACTGAGGTCCTCGGGTAGATTCAGCCGTCATTTCAACGGTAATTATGAGTGTCTTTCTATTCACCCCCAATTGTTTTTCTCCATTCACCCCCAAATAAGTGAATTACTATCATCCACTCCTGTGGGAAAAAATAAAACTTTGCACTTGGGCACAATATAGCGAAACCAAAACCTGTCCATCATTATGACACTAAGTGGCTTGGCATCTGCCGATAAGGGTTCCATGGGAGAGCTGCCATGCAACTCTGTGCACAGGGTACACATTACAAGCCCCCTGGGGTTCCTGCAATGTATGGGCCTTCCTTCCACTTACACGCTGCTTGTTGTAACAATGGATATATGCTGGTCAGTTAGTATAATAATACTGTGGAAAGTTCTTTTTTTTAATGATAGGTATGTTATAATAAACATGTAGGTAGGACCTAGTAGTATGGACAAGTTCCATCCAATGTTTTATAGCTGTTACTTAGCCGTTCTTTCAGCAGTGAACTCTATCTTATCCCATGTATATTGTTTTTGTGTTCGAAAGATCAACATGGATAACTGAGTGACTCCTAGTATGTTTTAAATCTCATATTTTCTTACAGGGTACAGATATTCAGAAGAGTTCAGATGCTGTTTTAAGAGACTTGAATTACACTGATGGAAAATCAGGAGTAGATCTTTCTACACTGATTGCTTGCATTCCTAATGAAGGAACACTACAGCCTTATCAGAAAATTGTGGTTACTCTTTGCTTTAGTCCAAAGTAAGCATGCAATGTGAACTTAATTACGATGATCATTGTAATAAAAGATGAAAAAACTATTAGAAATTTACTTTAAAGATTATATACACTCCTTTCCCCTTGATACAAGATACATTGGACTAGTGTGCCAGACATGACAGCCTGCGGGGTGTGTACAGCTGCCATTTTCCATATCCAACCTAAACTTGGAGGTTGTTGTGGTGTGCAAACCCAGCGACCGTGGGTTATGCAAGAGTTGTTTCACTCTTGCAGAATCCACGCTCAGCAGGTTCTCATGACATGACGACGCCCAAGAAAGGCAGCCAAGAAATATTTTAAATAAATAAAATAACAAATGTTTGGGTGATACATTGAGAACTTTCTGGAGGAACCTTAACAAGGTGACAAATAAGTCAAGAAAGACCTGAAGTAGTCATTATCTTGCACAGTGGTCTCATAATTAAAAAGAATGCTGATGCCTTTTCTAACATTGGATTAGTTGTTACAGCCTTTGGTTCCCAAAATTTTGGTGTTTGCTGTTCTTATTTTTCTGTTATACTTGTTAGACATTAACAGTTAAATTATGGTATTTTCCTCCAAAAGAGTATAAATTTAATTGTGAATTTTTCAGGCAGCTGAAAAGGGACAAGGACTTTGAAAGAACTCCCCCAAGACAAGATTATGCTCTCTTTTTGAAGTTTGAAGCTGTAGGAAGTAAAAATGACTTCTTGCACAGTGTGACTTGTGATGAGATACCCACCAATGGTATGGTATTGGTAAATACGAAATAAATGTAAAGGAATTAGAACTGCACTTTTGCCTCTCCATTTTTTTCCAGGAAGGGTAATGTGATTTGTATATGTTTTATAGAAATGCGCTCTCTCTCTTTCTCTCTCTCTCTCTCTCTCTGTGCATCTGTGTGTTCAAGCTCCACTAACCTACCCAGTTCTGAAAATGAGTTTTTCCACTTGTTTCCAGCTGCTCTTGGAACTGCTAGTTTCCCATTGCGGGAAGGATTGGATACTGTCCTAAAGATAGAAAGATTAACAACAGAGTGTTAAAACATATATTTTAGGCTAGTATTTTTATCTGTCTCACACATTTTACCTTAACTGAGTGTATCCACAGTGGATCCAGAGCCTCCTTGTTGCTTTACACCACCACCCCTTGTGCCACCACACCACCTATATATTAGGCCTGGTCGTGAGCACCCCTTCTCAGGACAAGCGCCACCACTTGAATACCTGATGGATTCCCCCTTATAGCATATAGAATACCTGAGGGATTCCCCCTGATAGCAGAAGGGAAAAGGGTACTAAGGTTTTGAAAAAGGTTCTCCTGTGAGTATATTGGCTGAAGGTGTAATGTTATTATTTCTTTATAAACTAAGGTTACAAAGCCAAGCTGACACATGGTTTGTGGTAGCAAAAAGAAAAGAAAAAAATATTGTTGTTTACAGTTCTTTCAAAATCAATTTCAAACCTACCTATTCTTAATACTTCTAATAATCTTACTAATAATCCTAAATCCTTAAAATATTATATTTAATTTCTCTTCATACACTCCTGACCAGAACGCACACAGCTATCTTCCACCTAACTACCCTCCACCCAACCAACACTATAATAATACCAACCACTCTCTCACACCATATATACTCTTCCCCCTCCCTTTTCCAGCATCATCAGCCACACCCACTCAGTCCAACATTCCGCACTCTCCAAACACACTAACCCAGACGTACTTAAGGAGACAGAAATGTGGGGTATTGTCACACCCTTCTTTAAAGCCCTACATGGTTTGAGTCCAGGTTACCCACGGGATCGCCTTCCCCTGTACAATCTGTCCTACACACTCAGGTCAGCGGGGGAGAACTTACTTCAGTAAGCCAAAACTAGGCTGACAACTGTTACCCAGAGGGTCTTTTCTTCTCTCGCCCCCAGACTGTAGAATGGCCTGCTGGAGGAGATTCATCAACTTAATACTCTCTCCGAGGTTAAGACAGCTATAAATACTAGTCTCTTCCAACAGGCCTATCCAGATGAATTTTAAACCTAAGAATTTTAAGATGTCCTGATTGTTATTTTAATATTGTATTGGTTTTATATGCTCTTTTAATTAGTTTTATGAATTTGATTTATATTGTACTGTTGTATTAATGTTGTTCCCTGCCTCGATCCAAAGGGAGAGATGGGAATAATAATAATAATAATAATAATACACACAAGCTTGTTTATAGGGTTGAGTTTTGCATTACTAGCTTTCTGTTGCACAAGCAGTGGGTCCTGTTAGTGCAACAGATTAAGTGGGAGCGCAGTGGCAGTATTGGATACTTCCTATAAAATCTTTATAATCAACATCTCTAAATAATACGAAAATGCTCACCTTTGACTTTAATATGAAGGTTCAAATAACACACATTGAGTCTTTTATTGACATAGTTTAAACTCTGTCCCACTAAAACCTTGTGTATTTAAATATTTTTTATAATTATTGCATCCTATTGAATTTCTTGAAGGCACATTTCAACCGCAAATACACATATAAAGTAATACATCACCAGATAATTTATGCTTGTACAAGGTACTGTAAAACCCTGTAAAATTACTACTGAGAGAGTCCCTTCATGCCCCTGCCTCTGAGGAGTAGTCTCTGAGCAAAATATCTCTACTTCATTCAAAGTTGTAGTGGTGGCATATAAATGGCCTAAGAATGTTTACCATGTGCACAAGTCTCTCTTGGTATACTATTAGTATACTAATATGCGTTATTAAAGATCCAAAGCCTTCATTCCTTGTGTTCTGTGATGGAAAATGCTCTGTGTGAATACAGAGCATTTTCCATCACAGAACACAAGGAATGAAGGCTTTGGATCTTTAATAACGCATATTAGTATAGTAATATAGTATAGATGCCCACATCTGGCTGGTGAAATCTCTCATCCTATAAAATAGTCACTGTAGCTTACTAGATGCTAGGGAAGACGGTCTCTTCCATTTGTAGGCATTGTGATTTTAAGATGTGTATGTCTGGGGGCAGGGGATTCCTTTTGTTGATGGTTTGACTTGCCCTGGTCATTTAGTTTTGCAGCCCTGGTGTGGAACCTATCTTCATCATTCTCCCGGGAAGCTAATGTTGTGGCTCTAGATAGGAGTGCTTTTGGAGCTAAATGATACTGCTATCCAGCACCACAACTTGGGCTTCCAGGCATTTTTATCAGATTTGAATGTAATGATGACCATTTATGCTAGCATAACTTTGAAACTGCAACACTGTAATGGACTATAATTTTTCTTGCATTAAAAAAACTAATTGGTGCTTTATATGCATGTATAATACATTGTTACTTGCCTCGACCTTCAGGAGGTAGCAGGCTATATATATATCTATATCTATATCTATATGTATCTACTATGTGTGTAAGTAATAATTTATATTAGTCTAGTATTAATTGGAAAGGGAGGGCAAATCATATGAAGACTATCTTTTGCTATGTATAACTTATATTAGTTACTATATGGTCAGTCTTCTCACTGCATATGATAGCATATCCTTTTCTCTCAATTTATTTTACAGAGAATAATCCCCATCACGTTGAGCTGGGTTTGACAGGCTCAGGGCTTCCGGTTATGTTGAGATTCATCCCAGGACCAGTGGTTAATTTTGGGGAGTGTTCCATGGGTGAACATACAGATATGATTTGCTCACTCAAAAATCAGTGTGATATTCTTCCAGTATCATATGTTTTTCATAAGATTGCACATTTTAATATTTGTCCGGAAAAAGGAAATTTAAAAGCCAAAGCTACACAGGTACTGCATATTTTTCTTTCATACGTGTACTTAATTTTCAGAGTATTTTAAATTGTGATGCATTGTGTAGTCCAGTATCATAAATGTAATGTGATTTAAAGTAGTATTGCTAAAAATGTTGGCATAAATCAATGTTGTCACTTAAAGCAAAAAAATCAGAATTTGCTTTTAAAGCAAAACAGACCCATGCATTTGGGTGTCAGCAATTTTCATTACGTTATGGTTCTTCCTGTGCAAAGATCTCGAGTCATCAATGCCTCCAAGTTCCATATGATGAAAGCAGACTCTAAACATTATCTTCCCTCTCTCCTCCACCCCCTTGCCATTGTGAGACAGTTATCTCCTCTGTTTCAGCTGCATGAAACTTTTGTCAACTTTGCTTCTTCCTTTTCTTTCTATACCCACATCAAAGCATTGAGCCCACAGCTCAGTGATAGAGCACATGCTTGGCAGGCAAAAGGTCCCAAGTTCAGTCCCTAGTATCTTCAGTTAGAGCAGGGGAAACTCCGGTCTGGATCCTTGGAGAATTGCTGCCAGTCTACCGTTAGTCAATAGTGAGCTAGATGGACTAATGGTCTGACTCTGTATAAGACAGTTTCCTATGATCCAGGTGCAAAACACAGTTACTTCGCTTTTCCAGCATCCTTAGGATGCACCTTTTCTTTGTGAGCTTAGTATTAAAACTTTCTTCTATTTTCCACTCTCAAGCCAAAATACTGTAGTTACATGCTGCCATCCACTCTGCTGTTTCTCCCCATTACTATGTATTCTGAATACATCTATTATAACTTGATATTTTCTCCTGTGTAGTGGACATTACTCCTCACCTTATGTTGAGTCCCTTGCAAGGCTCTACATCAACTTTAAGCTTCTACTTCCTTCTGAAGCTGTATAGCTCTGCCTGTATCTTCCCTTTTTTCTCTTCCCCCCTTTAGTTTGTCTGTTTATTAAATAACAGCATTTTTGTACTGCCTTTTAGTCAAAGGCTCATGCCATGAGTCTTTGACTAAAATGCTGTATCAAAATACTTTTAGTTAATAGATAAACAAACTAGAGGGGGAAGAGAAAGATGTTGCTACTTACCATTCTTATCTTGATGTTATCCTTGTTGTTCTTTCTCTCCAGAACATCCTCTCTCCATTTTTGAGTCTTTTGTCAGAGCTCACCTTTGTAGAAGTTTTTTGCTGTCCAATACTTTAGCCACTACACCACACTGGCTCTGTTTATATGTTTAATGTAAATGGTAAGGGACCATGTCTGTTTTATATTTTATACAGCACTTAGCAGGCTGTGAACTTGAACAGTAAGATGAAAATGTAGAACTCCATTTTGCTACATCACTCGGTTAGAAACCTAGAAATTTTCACTTTTTAAAATGCATGAAATAAAAGTCATCTGAAAGCTGGAGATGTTACAGGCTGAGGCTATAAAGAAACAAGATCAAATATTATGTAACACTTACAGTTTTTGTTTTTTGTTTTTCTTTAAGAGCCTTCTGTTCCCTTTCCTGAATGTGTATCTGTTTTTATCTTCAGGATGTGGTATTTTCATTTGTTCCTCGTCACATAGGAACCTTTACAGTGAAGCAGGTGGTAGATATCATTGGTCCAGTGGCAGAGAAAGATAGGTTATCAGCTCTGAAGATGAAACCTTTCCATCAAATACAGTTAATTTATTCTGGCCTGTGCAAACCTGTAACTAATAAAGTTGTGCTGAAAACCAACCCAGGTATGTTAAGAAGAAGAGGCTAAGATTTGAATGAGTTTGAAATGATATTTCCATAAGTTCTTTTGAGGGAGAATTCAGATAGACACCAGAAATGAGTCCAGTTGCCTATGAAGATTGTGTGTGTATGTGTGTGTATATATTGTATATATTATGTGTTTTTCCTGTAAAGGGTGACTTGTGAACCCTATATGTTGGTGTTGTGTCAATAGTCAGAGTATTCAATCAAACAATTCCTGGGCCATATTTGATTCTGCTGGTTTCACAGACTTAACAATTTGTATTGAATTTTTCTTTATGAAGCAGAAAACCACCAGCGCTGGCAGAATGTACAGGAAATTCTCTCCCCACACCCGCCAAATGCAAACTTCTGGCTGCAATTCAAAGGGATGCATGTACATATTCCATATGTGCCCCCACCTTTTCTGAACTATTTTTAAGGATGTCTCCCTTGAAGTCCCAAACTGCTATTTGAATGTCTGGGATCAAAAAAACATTAGAGCTCTTAAAACAAGACAAGTGACTGAGACATGCATGTTAATTTTCTATTAGAAAAGCTTTTATCCCTAATTATCGGACTCTTTCTTGAGCTTGGATGAGTAGAGGCTTTTAAATAGCAGTTTGTGGGTTCTGGTGGGTTCCACAAAAGATAGCAAAATATCCCAGTCAATGCAAAGTAGATTAATATTGTTCTCAGTTTCAGTAACACATTTAGAGTCGTACTCAGTTTCCTGTGCTTTAACATGATGTATACAGCTGCGATCAAACTCCTTATTTCCGCAGTTTGTTGTTTTTACTATAAAGATAAATGTTACTATTATTCATTATACTTTAATGGAGGAGAGTTAACATTCAGTCCTAAAGGCTTAATGTTTTGTGATAGGAAAACAGATTCTGCACTGGAATAGATTTGAATGTAGATGTAATTTCAGATACATCCAGTTCACATGTAACGGGTGTTTAACAAAGAAATTGGTGGGGGTGCAAAGGGTTCAGTGAGCACTTCTGGGTTGTTTTGTGACATATGAAACTGGAAACTCTGGGTTGTTTGGAAATTAAACCATGGGTTAATTCTGCGTAGTTTAACACCTAACCAACCGAGAGTTTCCAGGTTTGCATGTCACGAAACAACCCAGCAACAGTACATTCCTGCAATGTTAATTGAAATTGGAAGCAGATAAAGAGGTGGGAACCAGCGTGCTAACTTGCTCGTTACTGTGTGCTCATGAACAACCCATGGTAAACAAACCATGGGTTGTTTGATCATGTGAACTAGGTCTTTATGTTACATGGAACCTTGTTTTTTCATATTTTTGTCAAGAAACTGAGCAGTAGAAATCCATTAAAATTAGTATTTAAACAACTAGCTGTTTTAGAAGGAAAGTGAAACCCTGTTTGCTTCAACATGTCTTTGAGTGCACTTTATAGCTTTGTTTTATAATGGCCCTAATTATTTATTATTGTTGTGGAACTTTGTGTATTATTTATACACTGTGGTTTAATGAGTTATATTTTGTTTCTGTCTTTGCAGCTTTGGCCCCCATTTTGAGGGTAAAAAGTGGGGCAACATGTTATGGATAAATTTTGTAACATATTACAAACAAAATATAAACCAAATCTTATAGCAATAACTGGCACATTCATTTTTATCTAGAGTTTTTATAACACTTGTCCAGTTATCTGAAGAATTTGTTTTATTCATTCTTGGTTTCTTTTGTTTTGTTTGATCTCCCATCTGATTTCACCAAGCATAAATTCTGGAAATTTAGTATTGAGTTCCAATTCTCTCTTTTTTTTGGAAAAAAGAAAATGCTTCTTGCACTATGAAGTGTGTGTGTATGTGTGTGTATATATATTTGCACTGATAGCAATGTTTACTTTCTGTTTGTGACAGCCATGTAATTTATTTTTATATAAATTCTAACCAAGGTTTAACGCCATTGATTTCCAATGCAATGGGAGTATTTGTAGCTAACAAGGTGGACCAACACAGTGATGTTGCACCAGTAACATTGCTTAAATCGGATCAGACGCAAATTCATGCTCACCGGATTAATAGGAATTTGAGCAATGCATTAGTAGCTCTTCCTAATGATCGTCCAGCCAGTATAAGACCCGCTGAATTGGATAAAGATTACAGGTAAGTAATACAAGTAATAATGATTATATGGTATTCTAATGTTTGTCACAGAGAATATGTATATAGTAAATCTGCATTCAGCTATAAATTATTTTACTTGCATAAAGAAGATATTTTCTTAAAAGTTTCCTTTTTATTCAAATCAAATTGTAACTATTCTGTGTTATGGTTGCCTTTACAAGGTCAAATGTGGTAATGATCAGTGGAATAATGGAGGTATATATATGAAACATTTATATAGCAAAAGCAGTAAAGTTTTCTGTATGTAGCGCATACTTAAATCGTCCATACACTAATGAAGCTGTATTTCCTTTTACATATCTAGGACTATTTTCACAAAGGTCCCCAGATATTGTTATGTGGATCCAGAGTTTTCTTACACTGTATATGAACAACTAGAAAAACAAGCGAATAATGATTACTATGCAGACTATATCCGAAGTTTAAGACAGGATCGTTTTCATAAAAAATCTGCTCGGTAATTACTGTTTCCAAATAACTGCCCAAATGCTATAGTGCTGAAACATTTCTTAGCTAGATGTTCGTTCTTCATTTTCCACTTTTTAAATGACCTACACATCCTCGTATGGCTAACGTTGATGGTAATTCTATGTACCTGAATGGGTTTGAGAACCTTGAAGCCTGTGTGGGTGACATTCAGAGATTCAGATTTTATGTGTGTGTGTGTTTCTTTGTGTTTGGCCCCTGGCTGTGATCTGAAGTGCCAACTAAATGATTTGACCTGTGTAGTATCTCTTTCACTCATCCCCCTACCCAAACCTTCATTAGATTTTTAACACATGGAAGTCCAGATTTGACAGCTCTAGAGTTTTAAAGCTGAATAAAAGAGAGGGGGAAAGCCCATTCACAAACCCCTATCAGCCAAATAAATACTTTAAAACTCAGATTTCAGGTTAGTCAGAACTATCCATTATGCACTGAAGGAATTACCTTACATTTCTTTGGAAATGGTCAGCATTCATGCAGACTTCATGTGCCTGGGTGACTCACACATATACTTTCTGATATTGTTAACAAGAAGACAGGAAATCCTTTGTCCCCCCCCCCCCCCCCCAGTCTAGATAAGGGTTTCAAACAGGAAAGCCTGTGTTTAAATCCTGGTTCCACAGGTGTAGAACAGCCTTAACCTAGTTATGAGCTCACATTGTAACCATATGGTGTGCAGATGATATAGTTAAGAAGGTGACATTACCTTTAATGTCACAGAGAACATATAGAAAAAACTGTCTTTGGGATATGTGTGGCACAAATCATTTGAAGAAAAGACGCTTCATTTAAATGTTCCATGATAGGTTTTATAATTAGAAATAAAAACTGGGTGTCAATAAGTATTGTCTATAAGGCTTTATAAAGACATTTGATTGTAAGAAATATTTTGTTTCCTCCTTGCTATGAATTAAGTTAATCAAAATAACTATCCAAAATGTTAATCAAAATATTTACTCCATATTTTAAAGTGAGTTTGCTAAATAGCTAAATGTGACTTCACTCTCTGTATTCCCACCCACTAGAATCTTTGAAATGCTTAATAATTCTGTGGATATTGGGCTAAAACCAGCATCAGGGTTGAAATCTCCAAGAGAGAAGGTTGTACAACAAGAAATATTGGAGGAAGGTGTTGCTTGCATAAGTGAAAATAGCCTGTTAACTAGCCAACAGCTAGCAGAAATGGAATCGAAATCGGTAGCCAAAGAGGTAAGTTAATATGCTTGAATGTAGCCTAGCTTACTTATGGCTACTCAAAATGAGATAGGCTTGTAATATATACCTCTCTGCTGTGTTATTCCGTCAGATAGACTGCAGCCTTATCCTATGCAAGTTTGCTGAAGACCCACTGAAATTGGTGGGATTCAGTTCCATAAAAATAGGATTGTAGCTTGAGAGTGTTATCACATCAACCCGAAGTTTCCTTTTGTCTAATGATCTCTACAGATCTTATATGTATAATTCAAAGTTTGGAATTAGTTGGTCATCCCTTTTTCACTGCCTTCCCATTGACTGATTCTCATGAAACATACTTCATTGGAAAGTTGTTGACATGCAGATTCTACGAATAACAGCGGTTTTCACTATAATTCAAAGTTGGGAGTTTATGTCCATAATTTTTTTAAAAAAAGAATTAGGCTGTCTCCTACAACAATGCCCTGTAAAGTTTTATTTTTAATATAAAAATGTCACGTATAATTAAAATATAATTAATTGCAAATTGGATCAAAATGAACTCTGAACACAAAAATGTCTCTGTACACCCTTATAAACATAGGTGTTGGCAAGAGTACATATGTCACTAACATATGGCCTGTAAACAGATCATGAAGGGATTAAGAAAGACCTAAAATTCAAAGTAACCCTGTCAAAGTTTAGATTGCTCAGAAAAGAAGTCCCCAGCTGTTAAATTTAACAAATAACATATCAAAGTCTCGGTACACCTTAAGTTAAGCCTTTCGTTAGATTTTATTTTGTCTGTGAACTGTGTTCGTGGGGAACCAACTGCTGAAAAATTATTTATATGCTAAATGCTCCATTGTTGCTATTTTATTGTAGGCTCCCAGGTACCTTGTAATATTTCTGGCATAGGGATACATTACTTTACCAGCTCTGAATCCACAAAATGTGTTCCTGGGGAAAATTCACGTCCTACCACCTCCAGCTTTGTAATCCAGCTGACGTTTGGCGATTATTTGTATAAAGGTTGCTCAAAAAGACTTTTGGGCAGGGTCTATGACATGAATATTGAACAATGAAATATCCTGCTTTTCCACTCTCCCCTGATGTCATTCTGTAGACTTTAAGAAGAGTCTTTGCCAGATAAATGCTGCCCAATTTATATGTCACGGGTATGAGTGCTGCCTTCTCCGCAGCTTCTTGTTTGCTATTCTTTCTCCTGCACAAATGGTGAAAAGGGATTGGGACATATACTGATAGAATTTATCCAAATGATCAAAACTAACAAGGCTAATCTATATCAACTTATCAAATGATAAGTTCCCCATTTCTGCAACTTCTGTACTTCTCTATGCGCTAGTTACTGCTAAAATTAATCCTTCTTGAATACTAATGAAACAGTACTTCACTTGGGGTCCAGAAATGCCCCACTTTGCTGTGTGCATTAGGATATCTTTGGTGCTATATATTTATTTAAAGTTTACAATCTAAGTCACAGTGTTGGGGCAAAGTGAAGCCGGGAGGCCATGTTTCTATGAAAAGGATAAGGGAGAGAAGTGGGAGCAGATCGCAAGGAATGGGTTTAGTGAACCGGGTTTGAGCTCAAGGAGAAGATGAAGTCGTTTTCTTGGATTAATTAGGGAAGGGTATTGTAGAAGCACAAAGAGGCAAAATTTAACAGAAGAAGGATGAGAAACTGAAAAGGGGGGTTGTGTGTTAAGTTCCCGTGAGTAGTTATGAGTTGAGTAGTGTCCTGCTGGTAGCTTGTTGCTTGCAGGCTATAAGCAAGGCCTGCTCAACTTGAATCTCAAGCACCAGCGTCATAACCTCTTCACCTTCCCCCACCCCCAGGGCTTAATCACCTACTTGCAGTGGTAGGAAAGGCAACTCAGGTTTCTTTATGTCTATTTCTGTCGGCAGAAGGCTGATCTACCCATGGATGGACTTTTCTCCAACAGAAATTGATGCTAATAATACCATTTTCCTGTTGGAGATGCTGGGACTGGCCCTGGCCCCTCCTTGCAGGGAAGGGATACTCCTCTAGGGAGCTGGAATACCTGCTCCTGCCTCTGCAGTTTTTCTTAATGCCATAAGCAAGTTTTTGGGACCTTGGCAAGTTGGAAAGGGTAGCTGCAGAGGCAGATACTCTGTCAGCCCCTGAAACATTTTGCAGCCCTAAGTTCAAGTCCCTGCAAAAGTGCAATTCTTTTGGGGTTGAACGCTATGATGCTTGTGCATCCCTTAACAAAAGAGATATGTGGAATGAAAGGAAAGATAGAAGAAAGTAGTTAATGGTGGAGTTACAGAGAGTCCTAAGCCTGGGACGTTAGGGCCTTTGGCACACCCTGCTGGTAACAAGGACAGTGGTGCCAATATTTCATTTTCCTGGGATGTGCTATCTTCTGTAAACTTCCTTCCTTCTTTACTTGTTCACCCAGGTTCTATGGATGGTGAATAACTTGTGTACAGTGCTTATATATTTGAACGAAAGACTATTTGGTACTAGTATGCCAATATTCTGTTTGGCATTTTTATAGATTAGTGACGTTCATCCTGTACCATCTTCTCAACAAGAGTTTGAAGATTGCAGTTCACTATTGACAGCGAAGCAGCTTCACCAAATATTAATTGGTAAGGTTCAGATCTGCTGGTAAGGTTTTTCTTTCTTAAAACATTTGATTTTGCTTGCAGAAAAAGCATGTATTAGTTTAAAAATAAATACAGCTGCGAGGTAAGGCCATACCATATATTAGGGGTGTGCACGGACCCCCCCAGATCAGATCGGGACCTGGATCGGGACCTCCAATTTTGTCCCGGATCAGATCAGACAAAATCGGAGCCCCCCCGGACCAGATCGGGCCTGATCCTGATCCAAAAATCGGACATCCGATTTTTGGATCGGCCGCTATTTTTGTTTTCCCCATAGACTTGCATTGGGGGAAAGAAAGCTTTCCCCCAATGCAAGTCTATGGGGAAAAAATGGCGGCGGGTGGGTGAGGGGGGGGCCTAACTCCCTCCTCCCCCCTCGCGGTTCTTACCTCCCGGGGCCGTCTGCTGTGGATGGCCCCGGGGGGGTAAGCCCCTTCCTCCTCCCCCTGCTTACCTGCCGGGGCCATCCGCTCCCCTCCGCCGCTGGCTGCTACTGCGAGCAGGCTTCGCGGCCTGCTCCTGAGTAGCGCACCAGGTGATGACATCACCTGGCATGCTACCTAGAGGCAAGCCGCAAAGCCTGCTCGCAGTGGCGGCCAGTGGCAGAGGGGAGTGGACGGCCCCGGAAGGTAAGCCCCCTACCCCCGTTGTTCGCTTCCATCAGTGGGCGCCCGCCGATACTCCGATCCATTTCGATCTGGATCGAGTCCTTTCCGGATCAGATCGGATTGGATCGAACAATCCAGTGGGGTGATCGGAAATCAGATAATTGTATCCGATTTCCCCTGGATCGAATCCGGATCGTGGATCGGACCCGATCCAGTGCACACCCCTACCATATATTAATGGACAGAGCAATCCAAGTGGGTTAGGGAGTTTTATGGAGGATGATCTGCTGCTTCTGGAGCCCTGCCTTTTCCAGTAGATTTCGCCTTCCTAAAATCGCTGCCCCACTGAAAACAGTTGGAAGCAACATGTTCACACAAACCTGATGTTTTAGGACTGAGGGGGGCTTTGGATCCAGTAGGTATGAACACATCTCCAGAATACCCTGGATTGGGCCCTACTGCCAGAGGTACTGTAAGCCTGCAGACATTTCCATGGATGTTACCAGGGTCCTCTGGGGTGTATGTGCTGCCCCACCATCAGAGCTGTTCTCTGCTGATGGAGGAGTTCCTCCACATATTCCTAACAGCCTTCAGCCCACCTAGAGTGGGACAGTTAGGATTGTTCTCCAAGCTGTGGTGAATACCTATGATGGTGCTTCACATATCACAAGGCAGAAAAGTGTAATGCTTCTGAATGGTCAGGACATACTGTTTAAGAAAGTCTGATTCTTGGAGAATAAATTGCTAAATGTTAAATGTTTGGTTAGCTAGGTATTTTTTATCTGCTCATCCTAGCTCCAGATTTTTTTGTTTTATAAACATTTTCAAAGTTTTCACAAATAGCTAAATAGAAAATGGACTGGTTCACACATCATGCTAAGCCATCCTGCGAATCAGCCATCGTCAGAGCAACCCATGGTACACCTGACAGGCAATCAGGCTTGCTGTGGCTTATCTCCCCCTCCTTCTACTACAGTCCTCCAGCCGGCTCCAGCACATATCCCAGGCAGCAGCAGAACCTGTCATGTCCCCCTGCTCCGATTGCTACCCCTTTTTGTTTCCTGGCTTTAAATTTTAAAATATATTTTGGTGCTTCGAAAATGAATGAATGGGGACGTAATTTTTTAAATTATTATTTTTCATCTGTCCTTCGCAAGTTTGTAATGCGCACTTATTGCTGTCCAATATGTACAGTTTTGCCTGGACAATTTCCCTATACGTTCCAGCTGTAAAAGGGAGCAGTGTGAAGAGTACATCAAAATGCAAGGAAATTGACAAGAAGAGACTGCATATAGGCTAATTTAGGCACAGTTGTGAAGGAGCAGGGAAGAAATCATAGTAAGAGAAAGGAGAGACCCAGAAGCACAATTCAGAAGCACTGAAAATGAGGCAGGTCAAATTCCTTGTATGTTACCTACATACAGGGTTATTTTAAAATGTTTTACACTAAATAAATATTGAGTTAAAAAGAGCGGGAGCTCTCCTCTTTGCTGCTGCCTTTGGGGATTTTTTGATGGTACGTTAAAATCTTGGAGCTCTCCATTGATTTCTATATGTCCCCAGAGAAGCTATTTTAAAATAGCTTCTCATTCAGAACCAGGAAATTATCTACACAAGCAGTGAGATGCCTCTACCCTTTTTATATCTATGTGTATCGTCCTCCATCAGCCACTTTATTCCATTCCCACTTCCATCTGGTTTTCTGGGGTCCCCCCACCAATTGTTAGTCAGCATTCTCTGCAGGTTGAGCATGCTCAGTCCTCATTAGGCTCTTTGGGGGGGGGGGGTTCCCGCCATCCCCTTAGGTTTTTTCCCCTCAAGATCTTTTGTACTCCTATAAATCTCCGGGTTCCCAGGTTTGCATGGGTGCTGCCATTTTGGCTACTTAACCCCATATGCACACTCTCCCCTGAAAATCAAAAATGAAATAAAAGCTTAGATATGGTTAATAAATTAATTCAAAGGAAAGGTTTTGGAAATATAAGACAAATGGGGTTGGTAAGAAAAAGAAAGCCTTTTCTAAGGCTGAAATTCTATGCACACTTACCTGGTAGTAAACTATATTGAACACAGTAGTTCTTTCATCCGAGTAATCATGCATAAGATCGCTGTGTAAATACTGTGGACAAAATCAAGATGCAAAAGCATCATTGAAACCCATCAAAATCTCTTATTACTCCCTAAGCCAGGCTTAAAGTTTAAAATGTTTTAAGTATTAGTTGTTTTTATGTTTTATGGTTTTAAATTTTATATATCAACTTTTTAATGTTCAGTCTTTTAATTTTTGTAAACCGCCCAGAGAGCTTCAGCTATGGGGCGCTATATAAATGTAAATAATTAATAATAATAATAATAATAATAATAATAATAATAATAATAATAGCATTACTATTATCTTCTACCCTCCCAAATGTGCACAAGTTTCTTCTTCTACTACCTCATCCCAATATCTGGGCAATGTGGCCCAAAGCCCCAGAAAAGTCTCTAGTACTGTTCTTGGCTGTTCCCAATCCGCATATCCAAAGGTGTTCTGAGAGAGACCTGGCTGAATTACCCAGCAAGCCAATGAGTCCTAAGTAGGTGAAACCCCAAGAGGTTTTTGGTGCATGTTTGTGTCAAGCCAAATTGTCCTGGGAGAGCTGGTCTATGTTAGACACTTCAGAGTGCTCAGATGGTGAAATTCTTACTTGGCCAATGAGAGGGACTACTGAGGAATCCCAGACTGCAGTGATGGGAGGTTGGGGTGGGGTCACTGAAGAACAACTACATTCTGCAGTCAGATTTCCAGTCTAAAAGGCCAGGTGATACGGACTGCACATTAGCCAGCCTACATGAGGCCAGGGCCATCAGTTTCTCACCTCATCTCACCTCTTTCTCTTTCATCTGTCTACGTACAAAGCCTCTTCCCTAAGAAATAGTGTCAGGTAGCTTATTGTTAGAATAGCGTCAGGTATCTTATTATGATCTTCCTCTCCAAAGTCAATTCATGCTATATATTTTGTGATTCTACAGTTGCGTTTCCCTCTTTTGTAACTCAACCATCTTCTTTCCATTGTTTCCAGGCCCCTCCACTATTGACTTTGGAGATGTTTGTGTGCATTCTACATCTACCAGAAAATTGTATATCATCAATAATCTTTCCAGGCATGTCTGGATACAAATAGATATTGAGAGTGAAGAACTGCAACAGACCAGTCCTTTGTCTCATGTTGTGCCACCGTTTACAAAGACTTCTATTCCAGTTGTTTTTGAGAACAACAAATTGGGAACATTTCAAAAGTAAGACTTCTTATTTGACTCTATCTAGATGTCAATATAGCTACTAGAATAAAGAGAATTCTTTGAGCAAAGCACTCTGGGAGGGAGGAACACTTATGCCTCTTGTTGTGAAGCAGTAGTGATTTAGATGATGTACATAAGGCATCTCAGAAGAGGCAGTGCTTCCTATGTGAGAGAAAGGGGGAATGCCATCTACAATTTAAGTATGTCTATTTAATTTTTTAAATTAATAATCTGCTACCCCAGTAATTGAGGCACCTTCTTTGGTCAATCAGGTTTTTAAATAGATTAATCTATTAGCTTCCAGAAGAAAGACGTACAATATTTTTCAAGGCTCAATATTTTAAGATGTAGCAAATATTTAGTGATGGTTTAACATATAAAGCTTTTTACAGAGTGTTTGATAATGTGTTTGAATTGTCATTTTTGTGATTGCATCACTGATACTGGAATGGCTCATGTGATGAAAAAAAACTTTTCTGTGTTACAGGTCTTTTATGTACTCAATAAACCAACATCACACTGGACATGTGTTAGTAGTAGCAAAAATTGTACCTGTTGCCTTGGAGTTATCTACAAGGGAATTGACTTTAAATTCTGCTTATAACTTCTTAGCAGAATATGGATTTAGAGCAACAGTCACCCTATACAATCGTCAAAACTACCCTGCAGAATTCTCCTGGAAGCCTATAATCACAGATCAAGGAATGTCATTTTCTATATGCCCAGACAAAGGTAATGTATATTATGAGACTATTTCAATCAATGAGCAAATAATGAAATGCATGGTTTAAGTAAAGCTAGTATTTTAAAGCAAGGCTAGAATTTTAAAGTGTTGAAGGGGAAAAATCACTTCTGCCACAGGGCCACGCTTCCTCAAAAAGAAAGTGCACAGAGAAGTGTGAATAAGTTTCTTGCTCAAAGTCTTTGATCAGTTATATATTTACAACTACTTAAGTTATCTATGACATTTTTATCATGTCCTTCCTCCAAGGAGCTCAGGGTGGCATACATGGTTCTCCCTCTATTTGTTTTATTCTCACAACAAACGCGTGAGGTTGATTAGGCTAAGAGGTGGTGATGGCCCAAAGTCACTGTGTGAACTTCATGGTGAGGATTTGAACCTACATCTTCCAAAACTCATTCTGACATTATTATTCCACAGTGGGTCAGTTATTGATGTGACAATCTAGCTTAAAGACACTTTATTAGATCCATTTAAGTGATTGATTAATTAATTAAATTTCCATAAAACTGAGATTTCTGATTTTTAAAATTATTTGTAGATGCACTTGTTTTTTGAACATTAAATAACAATATATATAACACAACATTGACTTGCCATTCTGTATTCAGGATTAAAGTATTTCCTCCATTTAGGGATCTTCAAAAGGCTAACAACCAACGTATTGTTTTTCTGTATCTGCACTATTTCCATATATTGTGCAACCTTTCAGTACCTCTTTGGAGCAGTTAGATAAGATAGTAATCCAGCATCAAATAGTAGTTCTCATCTCATTTGTGTTGCCTGGCAGAATTGTATGGTTATCCTACTTTCTTTGCCTTCCGCCTCCTCCAAATGTGCTCAATGAGAACCTTTTTAGACGCTAGAAAGCCAAGAACTACATGTGGAAGGCATGTAGTCTGATGTCATTGACTGGATGGCTTGTATAAAGTGATGTAGGCAGCCACCTATGGATGGAGTTTTGTTGTTTTATGTACTTGGCTGGGTAATCGTGATTGTAAGTGTTCCCTTCCCAGTTGCAATCTAGGTAAATATCACAACCTGACAATTAGTATTAGGAAAGGTGACTGACAATTAGTATTAGGAAAGGTGCCTGACAATTAGTATTAGGAAAGGTGAGAAACCAACTGAGACCTGTAAGCATTTCTTAGCTGCAAATAAAAATGCATCAGATAGAGGATACTTTGAAATATTGCAGATTGAGTTTGGGACATTGTCTGATGAGAGCCCTATTTCTAATCTGTGTGGAGAAGTTTGATTGATAAATTTAACTGATTGGTTTGATTAATCTTTCAGCTCTATTAAAATAAAATCGTTTGTACAGTAATCAGTCCTTGTGTTTTGTAGCCCAAACTCTACTAGCAATTCTTCAACAAAATCTATTCACAAACTGGAGATTTGGAGAGAAGAATTTAGAAAATTTTCTAATCACTTTTCGTCCTCCATAGGCTTATATTTTTAACAGTCGTAATATCTTATTCCTTCTCCGTATTAATTTAGGTGTTGTAGAAGCATGTAAAGACCTAGAATGTGAAGTAGTTTGGCATCCAAGTTTCTCCTCTCCAACAACAGGAGAATTTGACTTGTGCGTGCATCAAGGAAAAACACTTAAACTAAAATGTTTTGCAAAGGTAATAGTGTAATCTATATGGCTTGTGCTTTTTCCAGTTTTCTTTGGGAAAATCTGTCTCCTTATGTTACTTCAGTAGAATCAACCACTGAATATTAAAATTAGACAGTCTGTGGTGCAGATTATCCTATTTGGGCTAGGCCTCAAGTTCACAGGGGAAGTGGTTGCAGCATTGATACTTACCGCAGCGCAGTGTAAAGGCAAGTAAGACAGAGTCACATCTGGGAATGTCAAATCAAGGCAAGCAAGGCTGTTATACCAGCTCAAATCAGGTTAGGTCAAGTCAACTCAAAAATAGCAAAGATTGGTTTAGATAGGCAGAGGCATTCAGGTCCTTGGACAGATCACTGTGGGAGCTTTGCTTCAGCAAAGTCCTACAATGGCTGGCCAGCCTAGTCCCACTGTTGTCCCTGTTCATTCTGAGGAGCTTCTGTGCCCCTTAAAGCAGTGCTGCCTGGTTCTGGCCCCAGCTTGATGGTGACAGGGACTGCTGTGGAAGTGAGTCTTCTGAATCTGAGGAGGCTGGTAAATAAATGTCCCATAGCCTGGAAGGACTCAGAGTGGGGGATGGCGACTGTTCAAGAAATACCTCCACCCCATCTGTGTCTTTCTCTGTGCTTGGGCATTGGTTGAGGCTAGGGAACTTGCCACAGAGGCAGCATTGCCACTGGCAAAAACAGTGGATTCTCCCTTCGAAGGGAAGGAGGCCAGCTAGTATGGGAAACATGTAGGGCAGCCACTTGGTCCATACCTTCACCAGACATTAAAAAACAAATACGTTCTCATCAGCAGAGGGAGCCTTTGGCGGGCCTGTCCTGCAAAGGGTTCTTCTCTCTTAGGGCAGGATGGCTCAACATAAATTCACAGGTGAGTACAGAATTTCCCCAGCCTTTAGTACCTGGTCAGGTTAATAGACATGATAGTCAAAATCCTAGAGAGCTGCTGACTGGCTGCCATGAAGCAGCCACGGCTACCACCTGGCCTCTTTCTCTGATCAGCTGTGGTGGAATTGAGCTCCCTTGGTAGCTTGACTTTCTTTGTAGAATTGGCCACCTGCCCTCTGTCCAGTGGATGGGGAGCAGAAGAATTTAAAAGAGCTATAAAGACTGATCTGTTCTGGCAGGCCTACCCAGATGAATTTTAAGTGTTTTATTGGTATTTTATTGGTATTTTAATAATGTATTGGTTTTATGTGCTTTTAATTAGTTTTGTGTATTTTATATTTGATGTTGTTCTCTGCCTCGATCCAGAGGGTGAAGCGGGTAATAAATATATTATTATTATTATTATTATTATTATCCTCTTATTCATGTCAGATCTGCCTTGGGAGAGGGACACTTGTACAGCCCTTTCTCATATTTACAATTCTCTCGAATGACCTGTGAGAACACTTCCATGGTTTACAGTGGTAAAGTGGGAAGTAGTTGTCACTTTGATTATTTATTCTCCAATTCAGAAATGACTTGGTGGTGCTCAGTCAATATTTTCCAGTCCGCTTTCTGAATGATTCTGTTCCATCGCATTGTTCCACCAGAGACCATCAGTTCTTTCCCTACTTGTTATTTCTCCTTCTAACCCTCACAGAATCTTGTTGTCTGTTACTTTCTTTCCATTTCTTAACATACAGCTTGCTAAACTTCTACTCCAACTTTCACTACTTCTGCAAACTGAGTCAAAGCTTTGTCTCCTGCATCTTAGCCTCCGAAAGCACATATCCCTGATGTGTTTGTTTTGACATTTCCAAGTGTTGGTTAATAGATAATTCATGCTCCCATCCTTGCCTGGTTTCTGTAAAATCAAAAGAGAACCTGAATGTGTGCTGGAACATGTGCATTGATGGTAATACATTATTTTTATTTGTTCTCACTAATAGCTTGGCTCCACTAATATTCAGTTTAAGGAACAAAGGATCATGTTTAATCATGCTCCTCTACGTTTAACTACCTGCAGAACAGCCATTCTTCAAAACATGGGGCATAACCATGCATTCTTCCAGGTGAGGTATACAGTGTGGATAACAGTGTGGATATAGCTGTGTAAACCTGCCCCAAATTTACCCCAACACTGCTTTTGGAATGCCCAACATAATGATCTGGAATTAGGAATGAGCAGTGAAGTGGCCAAGTTTGCCAATGACACCAAATTATTTAAGGTTGTTAAAACACATAGGGATTGTGAAGAGTTCCAAAGGGATCTCTCCAAGCTGGGAGAGTGGGCATCCAAATGGCAGATGTGGTTCAATGTAAGCAAGTGTAAGGTGATGCAAGTTGGGGCAAAAAACTCCAACTTCAAGTATAACCTGATGGGATCTGAGCTGGCGGTGTCTGAACAAGAAAGAGATCTTGGGGTTGTGGTGGACAGCTCAATGAAAATGTCAACCCAGTGTGCGGCCGCTGTAAAAAAGGCATGTGGGCATTATAAGAAAAGGAATTGAGAATAAAACTGCCGGTATCATACTGCCTTTATACAAATCTATGGTGCAACCACACTTAGAATACTGTGTACAGTTCTGGTCACCTAAAACAAGATATCGTAGAGCTGAAAAACGTGCAGAAAAGGGCAACTAAAATGATGAAGGGGCTGGATCATCTCCTGTATGATGGAAGGTTACAACAGCTGGGATTGTTTAGCTTAGAAAAAAGGAGGTTAAGGGGAGACATGATAGAGGACTACAAAATTATGCATGGTGTGGAGAATGTGGATAGGGAGACACTTTTCTCCCTCTCTCAAAATACTAGAACTTGGGGTCATCCCATGAAATTGATTGGTGGGAGATTCAGGACATATAAAAGGAAGTACTTCTTCACACAGTGTATAGTTAAATTATGGAATTCACTACCATAAGATGTGCTGATGGTCAACAATGTTAATGGCTTAAAAAGGGGGTTGGATAAATTCCTGGAGGAGAAGGCTATCAATGGCTACTAGCGCTGATAGTTTGTGCTACCTCCAGTATCCGAGGTAATAAGCCTGTGCGCACCAGTTGCTGGGGAACATGGATGGGAGGGTGCTGTTGCACCATGTTCTGCTTTGTTGGTTCCTGGTCGACAGCTGGTTGGCCACTGTGTGTCCATGCTGGACTAGATGGACCCTTGGTTTAATCCAGCATGGCTCTTCTTATGTTCTTAACAGCAGCCTTTAAGGCCACCATCTAAATAGTATGAGAAAAGAGAAAAGCTGGCAGGCACTAGCAAATCAGTGAACTTGAAACCTGGGGCATTTGGCCCTAATCATCAGATCAGATTGTAGCCAGCTAGAAATTTTGAAGCCATGGGGAAAAACATACAGTTCTTTCAGGGACTATGAGTACCTGCTGAAGTTCCATGTGGTCAGAAATAAAATAGGAGCCTAAATGTATTATCTACAACTTGTTGTGCTCATAAAATTATCATATTTGGAATATTAAATTTAAAGTAAGGTTTATTCAGACAATAATTACAAACGTACTGATTTTACTTTTACAGGTTTTTAATTTGAATGATAGTTTTATGTGCAAACCAAGTTATACATAATTTGGTGTTCCTAAAGTAACAAAGTGACTTTAAATCTATAAAGAGCACTAAGATAATAATAATAATTAATAATAATAATAATAATAATACTATCCTGCATATTTTTTCCATTTCCTGCATATTTTTCATTACCTCCCACCCTACCTCCCGTTCCTAGATTCCCAGGCGATGTGCCTGGGAATCTAGTGCCTTTTACCAGTTTTGAGTTGTTCACCAGCTGTGATCCTACCTGGAGAATGGATGCCTGGCCTCAGACATCCATGGACTGATTATATCCAGAAAGCATTATTGCAATGCTGTCTACATGGGGTTGCCTTTAAATACACGTTGGAAACTACAATTGGAACAAAATGTGGCCACCAGAACATATTACATGGTTACAAATTGTTTTTGGGCTCAGTTTTAAAGTGGTGATTAACTTGATTCTAGGCCATTTAGGCATAGAATCCTAAGGGACAACCTTTTCTCAGATCAATCTGCCCAATCTGTATGCCTGGTATCAGAGGCCCTGCTTTCTGGACTGTCTTTAGCAGATGTTTGATTGGTAGATGTCAGGGTGACCCTGAACTTTGTCAGATCTTTCTGGTAAGACCTGACAAAGCCCTTAATTTCCTGTTTTTAGATGGATGCTGAAAGCCTATTTATTCTAGGAGGCATTTTATAATTGTTTTTGTTTTAAATATATCATGTTTTATGCTGTTTTTAATGCTGCTGTGTTTTCCATGCAACATACAGTATTTTAGTAGGCTGACCATATGAAAAGGAGGACAGGGCTCCTGTATCTTTAACAGTTGTAGAGAAAAGGGAATTTCAGCCAGTGCCATTTGTATGCAATTAGTTCTTGGTGAAATTCCCTCTTCATCACAACAGTTAAAGTTGCAGGCACTATACTAGAGTGACCAGATACAAAAGAAGTCAGGGCCCCTGCAACTTTAACTGGTGTGATGAAGAGGGAATTTCACCAGGAACTAATTGCATACAAATGGCACTGGCTGAAATTCCCTTTTCTCTACAACTGTTAAAGTTACAGGAGCCCTGTCCTCCTTTTCATATGGTCAGCCTAATTTTAGCCTATTTTTATTGGTCACATATTTTACTTTTTTGTAAAATGCTTTGTTAATTTGTGTTAAAAGTCTGATATAAATCATTTTAAAATGCAATCCTATGCATATTTAGACAGAAAATCTTTGCATGTTTAGACTGAAAAAAGTCCTACCATTCCTAGTATCCCTCTAGCCAGCTATGCTAGCTGAGGCATATTAGGAATTGTAGAACTTTTTTCAGTCTAGACATGCATAAGATTGTGCCCTAAGTAAAGTAATACATGAAGAAGATGTCACATAGAAATCAAAGGTGCAAAGTTAAAGTTGCATGGAAGTGAGAGATGTCGTTTTAGCTCATGGCTACATTTTGTCAGGAAGTCAGGAAACAGGTAGGCCTATTTCTTTGCAGCAGAACTCCTAGAAAATAGATTTTGTAATACTTGTTTTTACTGGCAGGTCCTTGATGCCAATCCTCTTCCTGGAATGATTATCACTCCTTTTCAGGGTGTAGTACCTGTGGGAGGCCGCACTGAAATAAAAATCTACTTCAGACCGAATGCATTAATGAAATTTGATAGCAGAGTGGAGGTATTGAAATCTGAACAGCTGACTAGAAGTTTTTATTAGCCTTGAAAAGATACTTATATTTTACTATGTTAATATTTTTTTTTTGCACCACTCTGAAATGTTTGCCAGTGATTGGTTGAGCTTCTGTGATGCCATGAAATGCTCATTAATGTTTTATGTGCTATGGCAGTAAAACAGACATCAATAGAATCTTTGGAACAGTACAGGCTCTGTGAGGAAAATTATCTGTCTGCCTGGAAAAGCCTCTCAGAATACCCTAGGTACAGAAGGAACATTGACATGGAAGAGAGGTTTGGGATTGGAAGGTTGGATAGGAAAGCTCTCAAAAGGCAAGCAGTCCATTACATTTATTACATTTCTATACTGCCCAATAGCCAAAGCTCTCTGGGCAGTTTGCAAAGATTAAAAACCTTAAAAATATAATACTGTACATAAAAACATTTACATAGAAATATCAAAATATAATATATAAACAGACAACACACACACACACACACACACACGGACTGGAATTGCTGACGGAAGGATTGAAAAATTGGAATATCAGGAAATAATATAGGAAGTCACAGCTGGTGAAGTTCTTCTCAGGCAGCGAGACCCCAGAGGCAGAAGGAAATGGACTATATTTCATGAATTGTTTTGAAGCAGCTGGTCTAATCTACTAGAGGGAGAGAGGGAGAGGGAGAGAGGTGAGATGACCCCTGAGCTCAGGCTTGCTCAATGGGATACGTTAACACCAGAGAGAAAATCACTGGAGAGGCAAAAGCATACAATTTCTCTGCCTCCTGATAATTTAATCATGGTTAAAGGAATGTTTATATCTGCACTGGGTGTTATATCTGCTCTGGCCCCTATTGAAGATGACTTCTTTATATGAGAATATTTATACCATGTGCTTCGTTTTCAGCAAATTTGAAAGTAGCTAACGAAAGAAATAGTAAATGCACATAAAACAACCAGTGTGGCATAGTGGTTAGAATGTTGGACTGGGACTCAGGAGATCCAGATTCTAGTCCTCAGTCTGCACTCAGCTATTAATCTAACTGGGTGACTTTGGGCCAGTCACTGACTCTCAGCCTAACCTACCTCACAGGGCTGCTGTGAAGATAAATGGAGAGGAGGAGGACTGTGTAAGCTGTCTTGGGTTCCTTGCAAGAGGAAAAAAAGCAGGATATAACTTTAATAATAAATAAAAATAATAAGTATGAAAACAACCAAATACAATAAAAACAATTTTAAAAAATAACCAAAACAGCTGAGTAGAATCAAACCAGCAGAACAGGCAAGGAGCATTGTGATCAGTGTTAGTTGAGGGTGACAAGGATGGCACAAAGATCAATCATAGTGAGAAGTAGGTTAGTTATTGCCACAGTTTTTATTGACTACAGATTGGCATAGGGCGTGGATCTAGTCATCAGGCAGTCCAGCTTCTGGCTGATTAACTGGCCTACCTGCATGCTGTGGAAACCTAGGAGTGGCAGGAGAATTGGGCCCACCACAGTGTGGATGTAGGAGGGTAGCAGGCATGCTAACCTTTGAGCTCTGCTGCTGTCTTGACATCCCACCCCAAGGAGTGATCTGGGCTTTCAGTTGCAAAGCAATTCCATTTACCTCAGGCCATAAGCCCTTTGAAACAGAAAAGTTTTTACACGAAGCCTTTTAAAACAGAAAAGTTTTTACACAGTGCAATGTCCTGATGGGAAGCCTTCCAGAGCAAAGCAATTCCGTTTGCCTCAGCCCCAAAGCCTTTTAAAACAGAAAAGTTTTTACATGAAGCCTTTTAAAACAGAAAAGTTTTTACACAGTGCCACATCCTTACAGAAAGCCTTCCAGAGTCCTTGTTTTGCTTACTGTGAATAAGATGGGGAAACACAAGATACTGAATCCAGAGATTTCTGAGTAAAGTACTGCTCACAGAATAGGAGGCTTTCTGTTCCCATGAATAGAAGAGGTAGGAACTTATTTTCACCAATTGCCTCTGCAGACCCCTACACTCCCCGGAAATCTACTCCAGGGGTTTGGGGGACCATCCAGAACAGCATGGGATGTGCGTTTTTGGGGGTGGGGAGGCTGAAGATGGAATCAGTGAAAACACGCTGTCTTTCTACTTCTTGCACAAGGGTTTCACAGAATCAGAATCTACCTTTGAGTGAATACTGCCAACCATTTCAGCTTGATATCTATCAATTCTTTGACAAATGTATTGTTATCCTATCAGAGTTCAAGTTAGTAGTCTCACTTCTCACAGCAATATGTACATACTATGTGTCTTGCTAGAATTTTGGATGTGTTCTTGTGTAGAACTCCCATGTACACAACTGGGTTAAGTGATTTGCACATTTTTTTCTGATTATTGCTACGGTTAAATGGTATCTGTGTGTTTAAGTAGAACAGCCTACTTAAGTTGATTTGGGTACAAATTTGTTTCTCTCAGAGATGATAAAACCAATTCCTCATTCAAGCTATTATTAATGCTCAGCCCCCCCCCTTTTTTTTTTTATAGAGGAGCTGCTTGATGGGGCATAGACCATTCACACTTTTCCTGAGCAATTGCCTGTAATTTGACCAAGTAGCCTCTGCATATTTCAATGAGCAAGTGCTTTTAGATTTTACGAAAACAGGTTAATAGCAGTTTCTGATATAGCAGTGTATAGCTCGTGCATACATCTTTCTTGGGAATCCTAGGGATGATTTTATACATGTTTAGTAAACACAGCAATATGTGGGTGGACGAAATTTGGATGCTGCATGTTACCAGCAGCTGATGCAGACATTAATTACTGCAGCCCATTCTCCTATTCAAATAACTGTTCATGCAACAGGAGACAATGGAAGATGGTGTAGATCACATACCTGGCAGTTATTTCTATGGATAACCTACTTGCAGTAAAATCTGCCATGACTCTAACTGTGAGGGGTTACGATATGATTTATTACGGTTAACCTTGTGTCCTATGTTGAATGTATACTGCCTTTTTAGAATACTTGTTTCTTTGTGTGACTACTGCATCATTGAATGTGATTCTATGACAAATCTATGACCATATTAAACTGAGGTACTTGGATTTAGGCTGACTCAATCTCAGAGGCTTAAAATATATATTTTTAATTTTTATTTAATTTTTCAACATATAACAACATAAAATAAACATAATACATAAACAAAACCTCAACATCCCCCCTGTGCTCCCTTACCCTTGAGACCTTCAGTGCTCTAATATATTATACATTTTTCCAAAATTGTAATGATTCTTTTGAAGGTGTACAACCTCTCCCCTTTACTAAAACATATTCTATAAATGTTCCCCAAATACTTTCAAAATCATTCTTTTTGGATAACCCCATCCTAACTTTAATTTTACATGTTAATCTATCGTTAATTGCAATATCACACACTCCTTTATACCATTCTTCTATACTATAATTCCCTTGTATTTTCCAATTCTTAGCTATCATTAATCTAGCTGGTATCAGGAGGTTGTTTATCAATTCTCTTATATTATTATTCCCATATTCTTTATCAAACATCGCCAATAAAGCTAAATTTGGACTTGCTTCCACTTTCTTACCCAGTATTTCACTTATTTCTTTAAAAACTCTTTTCCAAAATTTTTGTACATACTCACATGTTCACCACATATGGAAATATGTCCCCACTTCCTGACAACCCCTCCAGCATAGCTTTGACATTTTCTTATCTATCTGATGTAATCTTACGGGAGTGAGATACCATCTCTAAATTATTTTATAATTATTTTCTTTTATCCTTATTGATAACAACTTTAAAGTTCTTAGTTCCCATATCTTCCCCCAGTTATCCTGAGTAATTTGTTTTTTTAAATCTTCTTCCCAGAATGTTTTCAAAATTTCTTGTTGCTCTCCCTCCTCTAACAATATGTTATATATTTCACTTATTATACCTTTTTTACTTTTATTTTCCCCCTCCTTCTCTCTTGACTCAATTGACTTTTCAAATCTTGTTTCCTTTCTACAGTCCTTATTTTTCTTTTTCCATTTCTGTGTCCATTGTTCCAATTGTATACACTTAAACCATTTTTTTTGCCTCTTAAAACTTCTATTTGCTTTTTGTTAACCAATCTCTTCAGCCAATCTTTCACTTTAATTATTTTTTTCCCTCAATAGCCCTTCCAATTCTCTTTTCAAATTACCTGGGAAGTTCTCCAGTAGAACAACTGGGGTTAGAGGAGAAATTCCTGGTATTAATTTCTTTTTATGCTTTCCCCAAATTTCTATGATATTCCTTAGGATGGGATTTTCCATATCCTTCAGTTGATTCTTTGTATTTTACTAAAAAAAAAATATTTTGTAACTCTAACTCTGTTTCTCCTGTCTGCGTCTTTAACCATTCTAAATCCTCTTTTCCTACTATACTATTTATAATGTGTCTTAATTGATTAGCTATATAATACATCTTTATATTCGGGAGTCCCAACCCTCCTTTCCTTTGAATCTTATACCATTTCATTTTATTAATTCTTGTTTTTCTGTCTCCGTTACAATAATTATTTAACATACTTTGCCAACTTCTTATTTCTACTTCTGTTATTTTAATTGGTAACATTCTAAACAAAAAATTAATCTTTGGTAATATTTTCATTTTAATAACCACTATTCTACCAAACCATGAATGCTTTAATTTCCTATAAGTCTCTAACTTCTTCATTATCTGTTTTTTTAAACTACTAAAATTTATTTCCTCTGACTTTTCTAAATCTTTTGTAATATAAACTCCTAAATAGCGCACTATATTTTTAATCTTCAGATCAAGTTTTAAACTACACTCGTCCCTTTCTTCTTTGTTATAATTAAATAACATCATTTCTGATTTCCCCCAATTTACCTGTAACCCTGTATTCTCTCCAAATTCTCTCAAATGTTGTTTTATTTCTTCTATGCTTCCCCTCGGATTTTCTAATGTCAATAAAGTATCATCCGCAAACATATTATTATTTATTTTATCTTCCCCTCCTATTCCCTTCAGTCTCTCATCTTCCCTAATAACATTTGCCAATATTTCTATAACAATTGCAAATAATATTGGGGAGAGAGGACACCCTTGTCTTTTTCCTCGGGCTAAGGTAATTTATTGTGTTAAACCATCATTTACCATTACCTCTGCCTTATTGTTTGCATAAAGCTGATTAATCACTCCCATGAACCTTTCTCCAAAACCAAATATCTTTATAATAGTTTTTAATGCCAGCCATTCCACGCAATCAAAGGCTTTTAAAATATCTAAAGCTATCAACCCTGCTTTTAAATTCCTTCTTTTAATAACATTTATTATATTCAGTACTCTCCCTATTAAATTGGGCATTTGCCTCCCTGGAATAAATCCACATTGATCCTTTTTTATATACTTATTTATAAAGGTATTCAATCTTGTTGCCATAATTGCTGTAAATATTTTAGAATCTTGATTAATTAAAGAAATAGGTCTATATGATGCTGGGTCCGTTAAATCCTTATCTGGTTTCGGGATTAGTTTTATCAACGAATGTTCCCACGATGGCGGGGTCTTCTCTCCCTTTATTATATTATTATACATTTTTTTTCATTTTTGGTACTAAAAGCTCTTTAAATATCTTATAATATTCTGGCCCAAGCCCATCTACTCCTGGAAATTTCCCTCCTTTCAATTTATCAATAATTCCCTCTATTTCTTTTTCAGTCACTAATGCTTCCATATAATTCCTATCCTTACCTTGTAATCTTATCTTCCAATTTTTCTCTATATAGTCCTGTATTCTTGTCTGTGGGCCCGCTTCTGATGTATACAATTTCTGATAAAAATCTTCAAAATTTTTAAATTTATCTTGCATTAAATTACAGCTTTTCCCAGTTTTATTTTTAATTGACCCTATTATATTTTTTCCTTCTTTGATTGCGTGGACCTTGCCAGCATTTTAGAATTTTTGTTGCTATATTCAAAGAAATTCCTTTTCAAATATATTAATTCTTTTTGGACTCTCTCTATATCCTTTTCCTCAAGTTCTTTCTTTTTTGCTTGGAGTTGAGCATATATATGCATATCCTTATTTGTTCTAAATTGTTCCTCTAATTCCTTAATCTCCTCTTCAATCTTTTTACTATGTGCTTCTTGTTGTCTTTTTAATTTACACGATTCTCTAATACATATCCCTCTTACTACTACTTTCATCGTGTCCCAAACTATCCCCTGCGTTTTACCTGTTTCATTTTTCTCCCATATAGTCTGTATTTCCTTTTTCATTTTTCCACCCAATATTTTTATAACTTAGAATTTTAGTATCCAATCTCCACCTTTTTGCTTCCCTGTAATCTTTCTTTATTTTAATATCCATGCTCATTAATGCGTGATCTGAAACCTTAATTACTCCTATTTCACAGTCCATAATCTTAGAAAGCATATTCTTTGAGACAAATATATAGTCAATCCTGGAAAAACACTTATGTTTTGATGAATAAAAGGTATATTTCTTTTCTTCCCCTTTTACTATTCTCCAAACATCCTTCAATTCTCTTTGTTCCATTACTTTGGCTAAACCCGTTTTCCAAATACCTTTTATAGTATCTTTATCTTTCATTTTGTTCATCACCATATTAAAGTCTCCAGCCATTACAATATTTGCTTTCTCTACATTCCCCATATTGCTAAACACTTTATCATAAAAATCTGTTTGCTTTTCATTTGGAGCATATACATTAACCAATACATGTTTTTCATCCCCCATGAAGCAGTGTAAAATAATAAATCTTCCCAAAACGTCCTTTACCACTTTAACCACATTAAGTGCACATTTTTTACAAATTATTATCGCAACTCCTCTTGCTTTAGAAGTCCCATATGCTTTCTCATATACACCCTAATTCCTCATTTTAAGTTCATTTCTACCATCTTCCTTTTGATGTGTTTCTTGTAAAAATATTATATCAGCTTTTCTTTTATTCAACAACCCTTCAATCCTCTTTCTTTTAATAACACTACCCAGCCCATTAACATTTAAAGTTATCAATCTTTATTTTCCATATTTTGTTGGTCTTCTAATATGACACAATTACCCCCTCCTTCCCTCCCCCCCTCCCCCCACATATAACCCCCATTTTCCCCCCTTCAACCCCAGGTTTCCCCAGGCGGTGGCTCCTATCCTCCTCTTCTTAGAACCCTTCGGGGGGGGGGGGCAAACATCCCGCATGGAACCAAAGCAGAATTCCCCCTCCCTTTACTCTTCTTACTATCCCTCTTTAATCTATATTTCAGTCACAAACTGCTTCCTCCTGCTGCCCCTTCTTCTCTTTCTTGTTCCTGCCTCCCGTTGGTACCTTTCTCCATCAGGCCCAGGCTCCGCAGAAGATCCATTCCTTGCTCACACGATGTTATTCTGTGTTGTTTCCCCTGGTACATAAATCTCAGGAATACTGGATATCCCCAGCTATAAACAATTGAATTCTTCTGCAGGGTAGTTGTACACAGCTTTACACTTTTCCTCCATTGGATTGTTTGAAAACATAAATCATTGTAGACCTGTATCTGTGAGGACTGGAACATCAGTTGCCCAGCACGTCTAATGGCTTGCATCAATTTTTCTTTTTTGTAAAAACTGGCAAATCTTACTATTATGTCCCTTTGGACCATTCCACCCCTTTTAGGTCCAACTCTGTGGATCCTTTCAATATCTGCATCATCCCATGTCATTTGAGGATCCTTCTCCTTAATCCATTCCATTAGCTTGTCTTTCAGAATCTTTGAGTTTTCCCCCTGCTGTTCCTGGAAGGATCATTCATTCAGTATTCATTCTTCTGTCTCTATCTTCCATAGAAATTAGGCATAAGTCCATTTCCTGTAGGATTATTTCTTGCTTTTTTATCTTATCTTTGTTTTGATCTGTTTGCTGCTCCAAAGATACAAGTTTATCATTAATCATTTGAAGACCGTTTTGTAACTCCGATTGAGATTTTTGGATCTTTTTAACCTCTTGCTTGAGCTCATTCTTCTGCTTATCCAGCATTCCTTGAATGCCAGCCAATAAATCTTCAGAGGACATCTGCTCAGTTTGTGGTTTTGTTGTTTTCAGTACTGCTCCTGGCTTAGCTCCATTTTTATGATTCCCACTTCCAGTTTGCGACGGGCCCGCCTTCCCATTCGTCATGACTGCCTCTAAATTTTCTGAATTCTTCCTGGACAGACGGGACCAGCTCTTATCGGATGGGTGAGCTTTGGATCTAGTCCACCTCAGTGGCGAAATTTTCCTACTTCTCCCCCTTTCTCTGCTCATCTGGCATCCAGCCAACGGTTACGAAGTTCGGTCTTTCTACCACCTCTTGCTTAGATCCTTGCTAATTATTTGATAAATTCCAGTATTCTCAGTGAGTATCCAATTATTCTTTGCTTTAGTTTAAAGTTGTATCAACAAAGATAAGTACACTTCCGCCGTTTCAATTCCCAGCCTCGGCAACTCTCCCAGGCTTAATAAGCATTTTATAGCACTGCCAATTTATTTCAATCTCTTCAATTTACTTTCCCTTACTCTTTAAAGATTCCCATAACAAGCACTGCTTTCCACTTATAGTTTTGAGTTCTTATAGATGGGATATTATTCTTTTTAGTTTTTCTCACACGGGAGGAGAGACGATCCTGATCTGTTTACTCCATACCGGATGTCCCGCCCATGCTTAAAATGATTTTTGAGTTATATTATTTTGAGAACTGTTAGAGATAATTTTAACAGTTCATGTTAAAGTGCACTTTGTGTCCAGCAACCTATTTCTGGCAAACTCTGTGCTTTAAAAATCTATAGGCTCTGTTTAAGAAGGGATGTTTTTTCCAGATTCTCCTGGCATCAAATCACAAATTAAAAGGGAAAATTTTGCAACTCTATAATCCAGTACTACTTTGTTTATGTTTAATGTCTTTTTAATAAATACATATATTATTATTATTATTATTATTATTGTTATTTAATGGTTGCATTTTTTATTTATTCTAGATGATGCATATGATTCTTCTTCTCCACTGTGCTGTCCACTATATTCTCAATATGGAATGAACATCCATATTTTGACAACTTTGCTTCAGCAATATTTGCCAGTGTTTGATGTTCATATCTACTAAGCAGTCACATGTAAATCTGCAGTATGTCAATGTCATCTGCTGTACTATAGAAAACAAACATTTTGATTACTTATATACAGCAGACCTGGAACTTCCACATTAGAAATGCTGTTTTGTAATGGTGATATAGTGGCAAAATAGATAAATGTGATATAGTGGCAGATAGATAAATGTTTTCACTTCCTCCCATTAATTAGGTAGCAGTACGGAATGCAAAATCTTTGGAACTTAGGATTGGTGGATCTGTAGAGGTTCCTGACATAGATATCAGTGTGGTAAATATGTGACATTCTTCATTATGTTTATTTTACATTTATAAGATTTATAGTACTAGATTTTGTATATCTACTGTAAGTGAGCTAGGGCTAAAGTCCTTTTATTTTCAACGGGGGATATGTAAGCATAGGATTAAAATGTTTTATCTTTGGCTGGATACCCTCACATATGTAGCCCTAGGCTGAAAACAAATAGTGGTTTTAGTTGCATGTTGTTGCTAAAATATCATAGTGCTTACAAAAATAGTATGACTAGGGATGTTGGTGAATGTCTGAGAGCTTGGGCTTGGAGAAGAATTTTGGAAGTCCTAAAAACCTCTCTCAATGGAGAGGCAAGCTTTTTTTTTTTTTGAGTCCCACAAGTTTTCTCCAGCTCATATTGAAATCTCAGCCAGAGCATAAATCCTCTCCCACCCACCTGGCCCTTAGCATCAGGCCAGAAGATGTCCCAGTCTCTCTCTTGCCTGTGTCAAAGGTAGCCAAGGATTGTGGGAGGTTTGCAATTCCAGGCTGCATTGCTACACCCAATATAGGATGGTGAGCTTTTTAATCCTGGCAAGACAGTCTTAATAATAACACCTGCACTGGCTTTCTTCACAGAAGGAGTTATGCTGACAGAGTTGTCAACACATTTGTTCAGCGGAACTAAAGACTGCCCACTCTCTAAGACGTACTGCATAGGGGGTGTCTGAGACTGGGTTGGCCGTCTTTGCAGCTGAGGGTGGCACATGCGGTCAGCACATTCAATCCTTGGCTGCAAAGGAAGCCCAGCCTCAAATACCGACTGTTAGAGATTGGGTTACCTTTGCAGCTGGTGTCTGGTTCAGGCTGGGTTCCAAGCTCACAGAAGAAGCATCCTGTAACAGTGGCACTTACAGCAGGTAAGGCAGAGGCAGTCAGGTCAGATTGTAACAGATAAGGCAGAGGCATGTCTGGGAAAGCCAGGTCAAGGCCGGTTGCAGCAGGGTCTGCCTTAGAGAAGGCAGAATCAGCCAGAACATTGGTTAGAGCACTGTGATGAAGATGGCTAGAATGCTTTCGCCCATAGAAAGGGAGCTGTTGCTTTAGCACGGTGCACAGGCCTTCTGGAGGCTGGCCAGACTAATCCATTGGCCTTGCCCTCTTGGAGGAGCTCATGCCTTTAAAGGGCCATTGCCTTCTCCTGCAGCTATTAGTTCCTACAGGATGCAGCTGAATCCGCACCTTGATTCTGCTACATTTAAAACACTACTGGGGGAACAGGAGACAGTGAATAGAGTGATGATGGACTACTGTCATATATTCTATGTGGTCAATTTGCACCTTACTCTCACCCTATTCTGCTTCCTCAGTAATGGTGGTTAGCAGATCTAGTTGCATGCCTTTGTCCTAGATCATTAATATGCTCTTTTCTTCTTTCTTCTTTTTTAAAGCATGCCTTTAATTTCCCTGGAGTTTATCTTGGCTCTACCCAAGACATTCCATTTTTTATTGAGAACAAAGGAAAGGCACGTGCCAGAGTGACAATGGATTTATCCAAACATGATGACTTTACATTAAGTTTTCCTCTTCAGTCAGGTATTTCTTTGTTTATGAACTATAATAAATGGGAAAAGGTTGTTGGGTAAAAGAAGGAAAGGGTAAAGTGCAAGTATTTCCATAGTAAAGAGCTTAGTTTTTGAGAAAGGAAACCTACTTCATTAATGAAACAACTAAAAAACTCTTCTATAGTGACCTACCCAACTTCAATCATGTATGTAAACATACATCTAGCATACATTTAGTAAAATTGTTTAAGCTTTTTCATTCTAAATGTGATTAAAACCAGTGCAAATTAGCTGTAGACCTGCCTATAGACTTCTGACCTCTTGTGTCCCACAGTAGAGCAATACCTAATAGGAAAGTATGCAGGATTTTTCCATGAATTCATTGCACAAACAAAATAATGCATGCAGTTGGCTTCTGGGTGAAAAATCAGCAGGTAAGTGCAACATATGGGAGGAAATGCAATAGTGAACAGGATTTAGTGTTCAAAGTGCATTCTGCTACTTTTTCCCCCTAGAATCCTCTCGTCCCCAACATATTGTTTTAATTACAAGCAGGGTGGCAAATTGGGCTTTTGCATGAAGGTACCTACTAAGTCTGATGCTTTCTCCTTTTTGATTTGTTATTAAAACATTTTCATATGGGGAGAACCTAATTCAGTCAGCCAAAACTAGGCTGACAAATGTTACCCAGAGGACCTTTTCTTCTGTTGCCCCCAGACTGTGGAATGGCCTGCCAGAGGAGATTCATCAACTTAATACTCTGTCGGAGTTTAAGCCAGCTATAATGACTAGTCTCTTCCGACAGGCCTATCCAGATGAATTTTAAACCTAAGAATTTTAAGATGTCCTGATTGTTATTTTAATATTGTATTGGTTTTATATGCTCTTTTAATTAATTTTATGTATTTGATTTATATTGTATTGTTGTCTCCCATACAATCCGCCCCGCACGCTCCGGTCCTCTGGGAAGAACTTACTACAGTCGGCCAAGACTAGGCTGACAACCGTTACCCAGAGGACCTTCTCTTAACAATCTTTTAGAATTTAAGAAAGCCATAAAGACTGTTCTCTTCCGGCGAGCATATCCAGTGGAATTTTAGAATGTTTTTAAGATGTTTTTAGGATGTTTTAGGATGTTTTAATGCAGTTTTAATAATGTGTGTCATGTTTTAATCAGTTTTATATATTTTATTATATCGTTGTTCCCCTCCTCGATCCAGACGGAGAGGCGAGTAAGAAATAAATGATGATTATTATTATTATCATTATTATTATTATTATGTTGTTGTTGTTGTTGTTGTTGTTGTACTAATGTTGTTCCTCGCCTCGATCCAAAGGGAGAGGCGGGTAAGAATTGTTATTATTGTTATTATTATTATTATTATATAGCCCTTCAATGAAACATTTGAAATGCATCTTACAATAGCTTGTTGTTCCTGTAGCCTCACTAGCTTGTTTGGGTAGTTAATGTGTAAGGGCCTGAAAATATCTTAAAACTTATGTTGAAGGGTCAGTGTCTATGGAAGCCTTTGCTTTCAAGCTTGTGAAATAGTCTGGCTTCATTGCTTTATCTGCCTTTTAAACTTAACTCCAGACTTTTAGTAAGTCCATGGTGACGGGTTAGGTTCTTTCAATTCCTACACTTCTGCCTTCTTTGATACATCTATTGGACTTGTCCAGCATTGTTTTATGGTGAGGGGTGGTGGTGGAAGGAATTCCTGCCAACTTTGTTTGCTTTCTGTGTTGGTTTTCACATAGGCCCATGGTTAGGATAAGTAGGCTGACCAGATAAAATCCAGGTCAGGGCTCATGTAACTTTAACAGTTGTAGAGAAAAGGGAATTTCAGCCAGTGTCATTTGTATGCAATTAGTTCCTGGTGATATTCCCTCTTCATCACAACTGTTAAAGTTGCAGGCACTATACTAGAGTGATCATATACAAAAGAAGGCAGAGCCCCTGCAACTTTAATGGTTGTGATGAAGAGAGAATATCACCAGGAACAAATGGAATACAAATGACACTGGCTGAAATTCCCTTTGTACTGTTTTTTTTTAAGTTTAGTTAGTGAAATTCACTTCAAAATGTTGCTCATACCATTTTAATGGTCAGACTGTAAAACAGCTTAAACATAATAATCACAGAAAATAAATTTCTCTTCTTGGATTTTATATATTCTTTCAAATTCTGGCTGGGTTCAGACAACACGATAACCAATGGTGGTTTAAATAGTCAATGGTTGGTTATGTAAGCCACCATGGTTATTGTGTTGTGTGGATGGAGTTTTTTAACCAGTGGTTGGTTATTTGGATGAAATAACCAACGCAAATAACCAACACTGTGCAGAGTTGGCTATTTGAACCACCATTGGTTATTGTGTTGTATGGAGGGCACCATTGGTTATTTCCTCAGCCTCTGTTGGTTATTTCCTCAGCCACAGAGTTGCAAGGCAAGAGCAGTCAAAGCAGTGGCTGCCACTCTAGTCCAGCTGGCAGGATAGGTTTCCTGCAGCAATGGCTGATGGGATATTAGCAGGAGGACTGAGATGAGAGGGAGGGTGGGGGATGGGTTGGTCAACTCAGCGTGGACTAATAGTCAGCTCAACTCTGATCCTAATCCACACCACGTTTGATTATTATCATGTCGTGTGGAGCCTGTCGAGTTGATTACCCCACAGCTGACTATCGTGTTGTCTGTACGGAGCCACAGTGTTCTAGAGACTGTGCTCTGATCTTGAATAAATTGGAATAATTTTACCAATATTTTCTGGTGAGATGCCTTGACATATTCTGTAATAATTTTCTTTTAAGTCCCTACTTTATATCTTTCTCTCTCAGAGATCTCTTTATATTCAAAGTTGTCTTTCATTTGTAACAATGATGTTTATTCAATATATGATGCAGATATCCATTTGGCGTTTTATGTTGCTGTGGTTTCTCCTATAAAACACGTTTACTGTATAACCTAAAGTTCAGACTAATTTTAGTAAAAACCTTACTGTAATTAACATACAATCATTTTGGTTTGTTTTTGATATGTGAATCAAGCCCACTTGATTTCATTATATGGTGAATAGTTTGATTTGGGTTTTTTCAATACTTTTCCAAACTGGGAGACAGCACACCCATGCAAGTCTTCCATGACATCATTGCACCTGGACATGTGGACTTACAATTTGAAAGCTGGTGAAAAAGTGCACATTTAATTACACGTGGCAAAGTCAAGTTGGATTGCCTTCCCCATGACAGAAGTGAGCCCGCTATGGTCGTCTGAAACTGTCCTCATTTTTGCTTGATAAAGTATGTTAGCCAGAAACCATGGCCATGTAACTAGCCAACAAGAACTTAAAACAAAATAGTACTACTGCTATAGAAAGACATATACCGTTGTTCTGTTTTTTATCTTTTAGTGAGCTTTAAAATTTTTTAAAGGGCAGCTTACGTCAAGATCATTTAAGATTGTTTATTGTTGTCTTTCCCTGTAAGCTTCATTTCTGTTTATACACTACAGGGAACATGCTTGTACTGCTGTTGATGGCTGAGATAGATTTGTGATAGCAAAGCAAGAAGACTTGGAGCTGAGTGTGGAACACGTCTCTGAGTTACCTGTAAACCCCCTTTCTTTTTGATAGTGGTCTGTAGGATCATAGATCTAACAAACCTATTCAGTAGAAATGACCGATAACATGTACAACTCTCTGTTTTCTGACAGACATGGGCAGTACACCAGAGACTCCTCATTTGTATTCTGCAACCTTAGATGCAAATTCAGCTTTGGAATGTTCACTGAATTTCACACCAAAAGAAGTAAGTCTATGAGATAATAATAGGCACACCAATTTTTATTATGGCGAGAAAGGATTTGCTATGTGCTATGCTTAAACTTGTAGGTCATCCTAGTTCAAAGAACCTCTCTACATTAAGGAAAAACCCTGCAGCCTCACCAGGGCTTGTATTCTGGAGTCTTTGTGGGTTTACCTTAAGCATATTGCACGTGCTTTCTCCCCCCCTTTGTTTTTCCCATGTTCTTTGTGGGCACGTTCCCTATGTTTCATTTATACAGCCAGTCGATGGCACTGCAAGATTTCTCCAGTTACACATTTCTTGAATTGCACCAACTCTTTGACAGCAGCTTTTGGTGGGGCAGGGGGTTGTTACTGCATTTTGGCATTTTATAAAATGGCAGAATAAACCTAAAAAATTACGAGAGGGGCATCTTGAAAAGGACCCTCAAACTTCCATGAGACTGATAAATGCATCATGTAAAAACTCCCTAAACTGCTATTCAGTAACCTGTATAACATGACAGTGTATTCTCCAAATATATTTATTATAGGTATATTATTACTTATAATAGGAATCTCAGGTGATTGAGTGCCTATCAGTTTTGAATTGAAATAGGGCCACACTAAAATAAGATAGTGGCTTCTACATACTTAGGGATATAGAAATATAGAAATGTGTAAATTAGGGATGTGTACTGTATCGTTAAAATGTCCGATAACGATACAATAAGGTCGTTTTCGGACATCTGATTAACGATAACGATATGATAGAAAAACCTCCCATAAATATCCGATCCGAAAATTTTCAGCCCGATTATATTGGATTATCGGACTGCCATATAAATAAACCTACCTCTTCTGTATTTTAAAAGTTAGAGGCTTGAAACTTGGTCACAGTACTTATGGAGTATGCCTAAGTATGTGTATGAAATTTGAGATTGATCCCTCCAACCCTCAATTTTATATGAATTTATTAAAGATCGTTTAAGTTCTGACAGGTCAGAATGACAGCTTGCCACGTGCATTCATTCAGACCTGTCAAAAGTTGCAGGATCTTTAAATAAGTCATATAAAATACAGGGGTGGAGGGATTGATCTGAAATTTGGCACATATGTGTAAGCAACATGTGCTAGACATGTGTATGAAATTTGAGATCGATCCCTCCAACCCTCGATTTTATATGAATTTATTAAAGATCGTGCAACTTTATTGAGAGCTGGTTGACCGGGCCTCCATGCTGTCATCTTGTTGTCTGCTTTTTTCCCATAGGCTTGCATTGGGGGAAACGTGTGCATAACGTTTTTATTTGAAATTATAACGACATGAAACTTGGGGAGCCAGGACTAGCAAGATCCAATCTGCAATGTCCAAAAAGTTTCATATCTCTATCTTTTTCAAATTAAAAAGTTATAGGGGGTCCCCCAAAAGCCCCACCCCCCACTGTAACTTCTTCATTTTTAAAGATAAAAACTTGAAACTTGTGGGACATTGAAGATGGGATCTGGCTGGTCATTTGTGAAAAAAAATCAGAGCGTTTGCTCAAACCCTAAACTTTCTATGAATTTTTTAAAGATCGTGCTCATTCTGAAAGCTGATTTACCTCCGATATAATCCGATCTGAAATTTTTTTAAAAAGTGATTTCCGATAACGATACAATAATTTCGGGCGTGCACACCCCTAGTGTAAATTAAAAGGAAAAAATAGTTATTCCTCTCCCTCTCGCAAAATAAATAAATGTAATAAATAAATAAATAAATAAAACAGCCTGTCAAGAGCCTTTGAGCTTACAGAATGCCGATGGCATTTGAGCCTGTGTGCATATTCTGTTAGCATAATATTTAGGGTTTTTTTTCCACTAATTCATTAGTGTTTATGGTGGTCCAATACTACCACACAGACTTTTCTAAGGCTGCTCAAAAGCCTAGCCCAGATGGACATCTAAAGAAAGTTTTAGATGTTTGCAAATGAGCTTGCATGAGCCTCAGGGTTGCACACTCCCCTCTCCTCCTCTACATTCAAGGAGCTGCACTTTCACTGTAAACGTTTACGTTCATTTTAGAACAAATCTAATTTCCACGTTACTGATGAATTTGGAACTGTGGTCTATACTAATCTCAGTTAGTTTACAAGCTAGTTCATATGAAATGCAGAACTGTGGTTTGTTCTAAACTGCAAGTGGAAGCTTTCTATCTCCTCTCCTCACAAAGAGAGGAGGAAAATGGAGTGGAGAGGGGAATGTATGAATCTGAGTGGCATGCTGGTTTGTTTTCAGTCATCCAAACCAAGGTTTAAATCAGTGTTTCTTGAATGTTTAAAGTTGGACACGCTTGTAAACTAACTCCCCTTTGAGCCCTACTTTACCCTGCATTGAGCAAGGGATTGGACTTGATAGTCTTATGGGAACCTTCCAATTCAACTATTCTATGATTCTATATGATCCTATGAGTCTACAAAAGAAGAAAAATAAACAAATAAGCGAGCGAATCACATCAATAGTTAACACTAACCAAGTGTACATTTTATTTTTCACTTTAATGTTAACATGGGCATAAGTATGTAGGCAGTATGTATTTGAACATAATTTAAACAACACGTATAAGGAAGACGGGAGTGAGCCTGTCTCTAAAAGGAGCCTGACAGTTTTGGTGTGTTGTTAGCCCAGTGAAAGTAAAAAGCCCCTGGGGGCAGGGAAAGTTGGGAAGTACTGTTTAGACGATTGTATAAACAAGACACAGTGGCTGAATTCGGACAACACGATAGTCAATGATGGGGTAATAATCAACTTTACAGCTGTTTATCTAGGGGGTACTCCTCAAACAACATGGTAATTAATAATCAACTGTGGTGTGGATTAGGATCAGCGCTGAGTTGACTATAGCAGCATTCAGACGACACGATAGTCAATACAACTGACGATTGTTCCCCTCCCCCCCCAGTTGCTTATTGTGTTGTCCGAATTCAGCCAGTGTGTTGTATGAAAGGAGAGAAGGTTAGCACTCCCCTTGATAAGGATGGAAGAGGTCCCACATGGTTAAGGTTTGTAAACCGCCCAGAGAGCTTCAGCTATTGGGCGCTATAAAAATGCAATAAATAAATAATAAATGCATTAAAAAAATCTTTTTAAAATGTAGGAAAGACCGATCACTTAAACCAATAGGGAAAGTGTTGGATGACTGAACATTTATTGAGTAGGGATATATTTTGAATATAGCTGCAACTAGAATACAGAATTTAATAGGAGATGCAGTTATATTTTTTCGTCCAAATCCCTTGAGTTAAAATGTTTTATTTAAAACCATTATGTTACAAGAGCATTTTCCTCGATATAATTTTCCATTTTAAAATAATCATAAATATTCAGCAATCTTTTAAAATGTTTTCTTTTTCCCTGCAGACAAGCTGTCAGTTCAAATGAGAAACAGAAAAGTGCTGTTTGAAGTTGTTTGTTTAGATTTCACTGAGTCACAGGCATAACTTCTTTAAAAAAATGAAGAAGAAGAAATGGTGTCCTTGTGCTCCTCTGAAGTGAAGGGGGTGATTTGTAGTACAAGGCTCAGTGGAATTCCTCTTGCCAAAGTGCTTTATGAATGAGGGGGAGGGGTTGTGCTTTGCATTGTTTTCCCAAGAGTGTTTTGTCTCTTGCTGGGAACTTTGCCTTCCCCAAACAACCAGTCTTTGCCCCCAAAATCAAACCCCACAGTTCCCCCCATCGTAGACGTAAACTTGACTATTTTAAACATTCTGTTAAACACTTGACAATAAAATACTATAGAACATGGAAACTAATGAGTGATGTTTTACAAATTATTTTAAAAAGAGCCCAACTGCTTTGAATCTTGCAGTGCATAAATAATTCCTAGGTACTTTCTTGTGAATATTATTACATCTTCCCTGAGCTCCAGTTTGTCTTCTCCCACCCCCCTTTTAAAAAAAACAATGATGTGATTTTTCTTTTGTTAGTCTGCTTGGATAATCAGGCTACACCACCACCACCAGATCAGCTCTTCTACCACGAGAGTTTCACCATCTCGGGGCAGTTGGCTCATTGCAGGGCAAAGCATACAAGGATATGCTTAAAGCCCATCACTTTCTAGTGGCCACAAGCCTGATATCACTGGGAGAGAATGTAATGGTTGATTGCTAGGAGCCATGCTGACTTGGTATTTATTTGAACAGTTTTCAGAAACAAAATACACTTGCTTGATATGGTATAACTGATGGAAACATCTGTGAATGTGTGCTGCTCCCCTATTGGTTTGTGTAAAGAATGATGGGTTGGGGAGAAACCCTTGCAATTCTTTCCTAATTCGTGAAGTTGCTGGCTACAGAAACCTATTGGCTGTCAACATTCACAGTGAAGTTGTGATTGAAACGTTGCTCTGTCATTAGCCTTTAACTCCTCAGGCACAAATACAACTTCATCAGCACTTTTTCACAATCTGCAGAACTCTTTCCCTAAAAGTATAGCTTTTCATTTGTCTTCTACCATGGATACTGAAAGTGTTTTTAAGATTTATTAGTTTCCAGAGTGGTGCACATAGAAATAAAACAGTAAAAAGGAAGAAGATTAAGAACAGCAAATTAAAACTATCTGGTTTAAAACAAAGGATCAATAAAAACAGTGGCTGGTCAGTTGAGGAAGGCTTCATGGAATAGAGTTGTTTTCAGGAGGTGCCGGAAGCAGCCTAGTTTTGGCACCTGCCTGAACTCCAGGGGCAGGGAGTTCCAAAGAGAAGGGGCTACCACACTAAAGGCTCTTCTCCTGGTGGACTCCAGCCGGGCCAAAGGTCCATGTGGAACCATGAGGAGCATGCTCTCTAATGATCTCAGTAACTGGGCAGGTTGATGGGTTCAAGGCAGTCCAGTATTGAATTAAAAATCAGATTCAAAAGGGATCCCAACTGTACTAAAAAGACACAGTTCATCAGTATTTATTTATTTATTTATTTATTACATTTGTATACCACCCCATAGCTGAAGCTCTCAGGGCGGTTTACATAGGATTAAAAACAATTAAAAACAATATACAAAAATTAAAACAGCAAAAACATACAACATACACACAATCTGTACATTTAAAACCACTACAACACTCCAAAAAGCTACAACCCCCCCCCCCCCAAAAACAAAACAAACCCAGGCTCCTCAGATATTACCAAATGCCTGAGAGAAGAGGAAAGTCTTGACCTGGCGCCAAAAAGATAACAATGTTGGCGCCAGGCGGGCCTCGTCAGGTAGATCGTTCCACAATTGGGGGGCCACCACAGAGAAGGCCCTCTCTCTTGTTGCCGACCTCCGAGCTTCCCTCGGAGGAGGCACTCGGAGGAGGGCCTTAGATGTTGAACGTAGTGTTCGGGTAGGTTCATGTCAGGAAAGGCATTCCATCAGGTATTGTGGTCCCAAGCCACGTAAGGCTTTATAGGTTAAAACCAGCACCTTGAATCGGGCTCGGAAACATACAGGCAGCCAATGCAAGCGGGCCAGAGTAGGTCTTATATGCTCGAACCTACTGTTTCCGGTTATCAATCTGGCCGCTGCATTTTGCACAAGCTGCAGCTTCCGAACCACCTTCAAAGGCAGCCCCACGTAGAGTGCATTGCAGTAATCTAACTTGGAGGTTACCAGAGCATGGACAACTGAAGCCAGGTTATCCCTGTCCAGATAGCGACGTAGTGGGGCCACCAACCGAAGTTGGTAGAAGGCACTCCGTGCCACTGAGGCCACCTGCGCCTCAAGTGACAGAGATGGTTCTAGGAGAACCCCCAAGCTAGGAACCCGCTCCTTCAAGGGGAGTGCAACCCCATCCAGAACAGGTTGAAGACCCTCCGTCCGGTCAGCAGAACCACCCACTAACGGCGTCTCAGTCTTGTCTGGATTGAGTTTCAGTTTATTAGCCCTCATCCAGTCCATTGTCGCAGCCAGGCACCGGTTCAGCACATCCACAGCCTCACCTGATGAAGATGAAAAGGAGAAATAGAGCTGCGTGTCATCAGCGTACTGATGACAACGCACTCCAAAACTCTGGATGACTGCACTCAACGGTTTCATGTAGATGTTGAACAGCATGGGAGACAAAACTGACCCCTGCGGAACCCCATACTGGAGAATCCACGGGGCCGAGCAATGTTCCCCAAGCACCACCTTCTGGAGCCGACTCGCCAAGTAGGAGCGGAACCACTGCAATGCAGTGCCTCCCACTCCCAACTCAGCCAGTCGTCCCAGAAGGATACCATGGTCAATGGTATCGAAAGCCGCTGAAAGATCAAGCTCCTAGTTTTCTAGAATGGAAAACTAGAAGCTCACTGTTCAGTAGGGATGTGTATCATATCGTTAAAATGTTCGATAACGATACGATAAGGTAATTATCGGACATCCGATTAACGGTAACGATACGATAGAAACCAGCTTTCAGAAGGAGCACGATCTTTTTAAAAAATCATAGAAAATTTATGTTTTGAGCAATTGCTCTGATTTTTTTCACAAATGACCAGCCAGATCCCATCTTCAATGTCCCACAAGTTTCAAGTTTTTATCTTTAAAAATGAAGACGTTACAGCAGGGGGTGGGGCTTTTGGGGGATCCCTTATAACTTTTTAATTTGAAAAAGATAGAGATATGAAACTTTTTGGACATTGCAGATTGGATCTTGCTAGTCCTGGCTCCCCAAGTTTCATGTCGTTATAATTTCAAATAAAAACGTTATGCACACGTTTCCCCCAATGCAAGCCTATGGGAAAAAAGCAGACAACAAGATGACAGCATGGAGGCCCGGTCAACCAGCTCTCAATAAAGTTGCACGATCTTTAATAAATTCATATAAAATTTAGGGTTGGAGGGATCGATCTCAAATTTCACACACATGTCTAGCACATGTTGCTACACATATGTGCCAAATTTCAGATCAATCCCTCCACCCCTATATTTTATATGACTTTTTAAAAGATCCTGCAACTTTTTGACAGGTCTGAATGAATGCTCGTGGCAAGCTGTCATTCTGACCTGTCAGAATGGAAACGATCTTTAATAAATTCATATAAAATTGAGGGTTGGAGGGATCAATCTCAAATTTCATACACATACTTAGGCATACCCCATAAGCACTGTGACCAAGTTTCAAGCCTCTAACATTTAAAATACAGAAGTTTTTTTAAAAAGTGATTTCCGATAACGATGTGATACGATAATTTCGGGCGTGCACATTCCTACTGTTCAAGGGCTTGACCTCTTTACTTTTAGCTTCTTGTGTTCTTGTTTATTTCTGTTTATTCTTTATTGGTACCTTGTTTGTCACAGTTAGGAAAAATACTTTCAGTTCTCTCAAGACTTCAAAGGTTGCAGACCAAAAAACTTAATCAAGCTTTACTGTTTGCTCCCCCAGTGAATTTTTAACATGGTTTCTCAGCTTGCTTCAGTTGATTAGCTTAGATAAGCTATGTGAAAAAGAGACTTGCTCAGTTTCTTCTATTTTCACATTTCTAAAAAGTTGTTTAACTGCCACAAGTGAATACCCCATTATTACCCACCAGAAGAGGGAAGGCCCCTCAACATAATCACCCTAGTGAGTGGTTTTCTTGTAATCTCCCATCCCATCTGTGTTTTACATGAAGACCCCTACATCTAGTCTCAACCATGTTATCATTGTTAGTAGGGCTTGATGAGGTGACTTGGGATATCTGTTGGTAGATATAAGGAAATGGGGATTAGACCTCTTCTAAAGAAATCTTCCAATAGTGCCAGTTACAGGGCAGCATGTCCCCTTTTTGTTGTCAGAATAGCTCTAGTGTATCCTGGATTACACATTCTTCTTTGACCTCCAGTATGAGAGGCAGTATGCCTATGTACACCATTTGCTGGTGAACATGAGTGGGAGGCTGCTGTTGCACTCGTGTCCTGCTTGTCGGTTTCTGATCGACAAATGGCTGGCCACTGTGTGAACAGAATGCTGGGCTAGATGGATCCTTGATCTTATCCAGCATGGCTCTTCTTATGTTCTTATGACACTTAGGACCCTTGTTCCAGACCTTGTTATGGCGGTGAGACCACTTTAATTGCCTTGGCAAATGATCTTTCTAGGGTGAATGCTTACCTGTTGATTGCCCTTGACCTTGGGGTGGCATTTAGCACTTTAGACCATGACAAATTATTGCACCATCTAAGATAACTGTCACAGAATGTGGCACTGAATTTGTTTCACTTTTATTTTCTTGGTGAAAGCTGTCCCAAGAGATTTTTATTGGAAATACCTGATCCACCTCTAGCTGGTTTCCACAAGAGTATATATTCTGGCGCCTATGTTGTTAATCATTTATAAAGCTGCTGGAAGAGATTATCTGCATATTTTGGGGTAGGGAGAGATTGTCTGAATAGTTAGGGTTGGGTATCATTAATATTCTGATGACATTCAGCTTTCTTTAGCTAAGCAAACAGGAACAGTTCCTGTAGTTCTAAACCCATGTCTGGAAGCAGTTGTCAGGTGGATGGAGGAGAATAAATTGAAATTGAATCTGGACAAGATAGATGTGAATGTTACATGGGAGACCAAGCATGGGAAGACTACCATCAATGGGATATATTTCTCACTTATAAGGGCAGGATCTGCTGCAGTGGGCAGGATCAGGGCAGGATCTACTGCAGTGGTTGGATAAATGTTGGCTAGGAATACTTTAATTCGGCTACAATTGATACACTGGCTGCATCCCTTGGCTGAGAGTTAACTTTGAAACAGTTATGCCTTTGTAACCTTAAGGATTGACAGCTATAATGTACTCTCTGTGGGGCTACCCTTAAATATTGTTTGAAAGCTGTAATTTGTACAAAATGATGCAGACCAGCTCTTAGTGGGTGTCAGTAGGCAGAAGCATATCTAACTAGTTCTGAAGTAACTGCACTTACTGCCATGAGCTTCCATTTCCCACTTAAGGTGCTTGTAATCTTACCTTTTAAACCATCCATGGTATGGGTCTGGCACATCTTGAAAAGTACCTCTTTTCATATGACCCTCCTTGCCTTTTGAGGTTGTTTTTGCAAACCTTGCCCTGGGAATCTTCCATTCAGAAAGTCAAGTTGCCAGACATGCTTTGAATGATTAAAGAAACAAAGGCTACAAATGTATTAATTTCCCTCACCTTTCCTCAGATCTAGAATTGTATTAACAGCTCTAGAATTGTATTAACATTTACATTCCTTTTGCCCTTTTTGCTGTGCAAAATAGCACTGATGCTATATAGAGCAATCCCCCTTTCTCTATGTTTTGGGTGTTTGAATTGGTGCCTGACCATACAAAACTTTTAGTGGCTTCAGGAATTCAAATAATGTTTTAAGAAATATTTGTACTCTTTTCTTGTCAGTAATGAGCAAGTGACAACTTTACATTTGCCCTCTAGGTGGCAGCATATGACTTCAGTCTTCCAATAAACATTAACGTTGATGATATGCCATTTTCATCGGACATCACAAAAACTACAAGTCCCCCTGGCTCAGCAAAGCATATCATTGTCCCACGGCCTCAGTCATTAAGTATACCTACTCAAGTATGCAAAGTTCAAGCCACTGGTATGTAAACTGTAGAAGTAAGAATGGATGAATGTTTATGGAAGTTGGTATATAATATTTTTTTCTGAGCTTTTTCCTGATAAAGGTGGGTAAATTAGCTGAGAGAACAAAGAAGATAGACCTATGATTTGACATAGCAGTTTTTCAATTCAAATAATCACTATGCGTGTATGTCCTTGTTTAAGAACCAGTGCCAGGATATTCAAAGACTTTAAAAAATGGATAAATGTTCAAAGTAGAGCCACACAGCTACTTCTTTTGATTGGGAAAAAATGCATCTTCCATTCAATCCCCTCCCTTCAGATGTTACACTGCTCATGTGAGTGTATGGCTCAATTCGGACAACACAATAAACAACCGGTGTGGGGGAAACAATCGTCAGTTGTTTTGACTATTGTGTCATCCAAATGCTGCCATAGTCAACTCAGCGCTGATCCTCATCCACACCACAGTTCATTATTTATTGCCATGTTGTGTGGGGAGTATCCCCTAGGGTTAGGGTTAGGGTTAGTCAACCCACCATTGACTATCGTGTCGTCCGAATTGAGCCTATGTGTAGTTATTTGTGGGAGTTGGCCCACTTTGATAATGTCTGCATTAGACTCAAATTTTAAATCTCCATATTATATTGAAGTGAACATTATTTGCTGTAACACTGAGTTTACATACATGTAGGACATTTTTGTATTATAAAGATTTTTTTATTTAAAAAATCTTGTCAGTTACAATATATGAAACAGAAGACTAGCATTAAAATTATCCAAACAAAACCTATTCCTTTCTTCTTGTTGAGTGATGATTCTGCACATTTCTACGGGCTCCATCAGATGGAGTGCTGCTGGCTTCAACCTACATGGTCACTGTAACCATTTGCTCTTTCAAGACCTGCTATGTGAACATCAAAAAAAGATTGATCTGGAAAACACCAAAAGGTCATCTAATCCAGTGGTTTTCAACTGGTGGGTCGCAACCCCAAAATGGGTCGCAAGATCAGTCCACATGGGGCACAGCAAAACTGTTGCCACTATGTTGGGCATGGAGAAAATTGTGAAAGTAAGTCCTGTGTTGCAGGTTGGGAATCCAAGGTGGGTCGCAGGTCTGGGCCAGTTGAAGAAGAGGCAGGCCCACCCATCCAAGGCCTTCTCTGATAAATTCCTGCAATCCAGGCAACAATGGCACAGTTCAGATGTTATGAGAAACCAAGAACAAGCCTGCATGAGCCTCAGTCTCATGAGCTCCTCCTTTCCTTTTCTTCATCCTTCATGCACAGAGAAGATGGAAACCTTCTGCTTTTGAACTAATGACAGTTCCTCATTACATCTGAACTTGGGAAACTGTGTTTTGGCCCATGTTTAGTTAAAAACACACACTGTGGTTTGATATCCTGATTTATTTATTTTATTGTATTTATATACCGCCCCATAGCCAAAGCTCTCTGGGCAGTTTACAGATTAAAAACATGGAACATTCAAAGCCATTGTACAAAATCTAAAACCTTAAAGAGCATAAAAACAGGTTATAAATACAATGTACTTAACTATGGTTTAGCACTACCTCTAAATCGGGCCACAGACTCACAAGTAGAGATGAGACGCACTGCAGAAAAGTCCTTGTGGAAAAATAGCTTTGGAAAACATCCTGTCCTTAATTGTGGCAATCCTTTATGGCCCAAGTAACAGAAGGAATCTAACAAAATCTCATGTGGGAGAGAAAAAGCTTTCCTCACGTCAGTAGACCATAGCCCAGGCATCACGTACTCATTAGTGCAGGGATGCACTAATCATACATCTACTCACAAGTAAGCAAGGCAAGCCTCTGCATGTCCATTTAGACATAAGCAGGATAAGCCTCAGAAGTAAGCAGGTCTCAGCAGCTTCCTCCCCATGCTGTTCCTCCTCTCCCCTGCAGTGAAAGAAGCTGGGAGGCAGATCAGCTAGGCTGTGGGGAAAAAGTGGGTAGGGGTACTGCTTGCTTTGTGGGCAGCACTGGGAGTGGATGTGGGTTTGTCCACCTCTGCGTTCGTGAATTGAACTTTTAATTTTGATTTTGAACTTTTAATTTCTACAGCTACTCCAAGGAAATCCTCACAGATTTTCATAACTCTATATTCTTTTCTGATTCCCTGTATTAATTTTTGATTCTCAGTAGTGTTAAATTTGTATACATTTATTCCCATATGCAGGCCCATCTTTAATCTAAATTGCTCTTGACTGTTCAGTCTGTTATTATTTTGATATAAAGGGCAATTGTATGTTATGTCCTTTCTCTGGCTCAGTTCACACAGCACTTTTCTCTGCGCAGTGTGAAAATTCCACTCAATAGTGGAGGTTTTAGGAGATATTCACCATACAACATGTTCCAACTCCATCGTTGTGTGACTGTGGGCTCCCGTGGAGTATAGTAAAACTCAATGCAGCGTTTGAGTGACAGTTCCTCCACCCTTTGTCCTTCCCCAGTCCTCCAGATGGTATCCTGTCAGCCATTGCTGGGGAAAAAATCCCAGCAGCTCTCCTAGAGCTGCAGTTCCTCCTTTCACCATGCTAGCCAGGGAACTCTGTAGCCAGGGGGAAACTCCACTCAGTGCTGCAAGAAACTCTACGGAGCCCTCCAGACAACATGCAACAGAACGGATGTTGCATGCAACAACATGCAACACAACATGCACAGCATGGATATTCAGGGTGGAGTGTTTTCAAAAAACTTCTATCGTGGGGTGGAGTTTTTTCTCCAGACAACACCTTTCCCAACAGTGGTGTAACAACTCCACCGGGGAGTTCTAATAGCACTGTTGTGGAATTGTATGTTTAAATGCACCGTCTTGTCCAAAACTCCCTGTCGTTGGAAAGCTAGCATGTTAGGACAGTTCCAGTTTAGCTTTCTCTCTTGAGTTAAATAAAGCAGGGAGTTAAAAAAAGTAAACAAACCAACTTCTGGGAACATTCAGCATGTAGTCGTTCACTTGCATTTTGAAATGATACCGTCCTTTTCAACTTAGACTGTTTTATCTTGGCTGAGGATTTTTATGCTGCTTTTAATGCCACCTACTTTTATTATGTTGTTTTATTGTACTTTACTTTTCTGTAAGCTGCCCTGGGAACTTGTTTGAAATAGCAATAATGATAATAAATAGAAAAAATATACCATACGTGTTTGAATGTTTAAATAAACTCTTATTTGCCCCCCCTTTTCAGTGGGTCCTGCTCAAATTCATTCTCTGAGACTGATGATCAAAATTGGACACAGTATTCCAGATGTAGCCTCACCAGTCTTTTGTATATGGATACCAATATTTCTCTAGCTCTGTCAGAAATGTCTTGTCTAACACATCCATGTATTGAATTTAGCTTTTGATAATCATGTCACTTTGGTAGTTCATAGTTGTCTTGTGATCAACCAGTTTTCTGAGGTCTTTCATTCCTCTCTTGCCTTTTTCCAGCTGTGGTACCCAAACTGGTTACTACTGCATTTGTATCCTTTTTTAATCACTTGGGTTTGTGAGAGCATTCAGTTCAACCGGCATAAGTACCCAAACCTTTGTATTAGCAGTGTTTAATATCATTGCAAATTTCATCCACCCATTAATTTTCCTCTCCAGCATCAAAGCCATTTTCCATGAAATGATGCAGCTATTCAGATACCAGCCGGCTTTGGTCACTAATGATTGAGAAATTATTTTAGCACCCTCTTCAACTTGACCCTGAATGTATACTTTTACTGTTTTTACTATCCAAATTTACTATCCAAATTTACAGGGAACAACCAAGTGCTGCATTTGGAAAGAATGGCTTTCTACTCATAGTTTCTATTTTTTGACTTAGTAGAAGAATATTGTATGAAAAATGTAACCATAAGTGCAGAGGAGTCCCTCGATTTTGTGCAAGCTCTTCTGTAAGAGTTTGCACATGCTCATTCTCAGGACATCTTTTATGCCCCACTAGAAATTATAGATTACTTCCTGTATTTTTTTATTCACTGTTTCTTCTATGCAAATGCGTATACATTGTGGCACTGCACTGCAAGATGTCTTCTGCTCCTTCTTGATCAAAAGTTCACAGAACAGCTCTAATACATTTTCTCCATCCACTCACATTTGTTTTTGGATTCTTGGCTATAAACTGTAGTTGCACTAGTAGAAGGTACTTCTGCTTGCTCAAGTGGTGGTGACCTTGATTCCCCCTTCCTGCTGCTGGCTCTGTGGCACATCCCAAGTCATTATTGAGGGGCCCCCAATCTCAGATTTCAGTGAGTTCATGAGGAAATGAGAAAGTCTTGTTTTGTGACGAGAACTCTTTGTCACAGGAGGTAGCGTCCCAGACAAGGCGATGAGGACACAACCCATGGCTCTTTGTGTACAGAGCATGCAGACATCCACTATACACCAGGTTCCTCATAATACAACACCCCTCTCCTTATGCAGGGGTGTGTGTGTGTGTGTGTGTGTGTGTGTATATACACACACAACCTACTAGCATTAAGTGGTAATAGTAGAATTGGATCCAAATTGACCTCCAACTCAACAGTCCCTCTTTTGGGACAATCTTTTGTCATTTTGCCTTGAAATAATTCCTTATCTATTTTCCAATGCACTCATTAATAACCCTATTTTCTAACTTCACGTAGTATGGCTGTCAATGACTTACTACAATATAAGTCCGGTAGATTTATTGCATTTTCTCTATCCAGCAACCCGGTTACGTTCTTGAAAAAGACATGTTATGTTATTATTATGTTGAAATTAATAAAATTATTTCCAAAAAAAAAAAAAGAAAAAGACATCAAGTTTATCTGTCATACTCTCTTTTTAGTGAACCTGTGCTGTCAAGAGAGTTTATTTATTTATTACATTTGTATACTGTCCGATAGCCGAGGCTCTCCGGGCAGTGCACAGTTAAAACCATAAAAATACAATAGTTAGATCCAATAGTGCCCTTGTGTGGTGGCCACAATGCAGTCCTTCCGGGTCAAGCGTCCAAATGAGTGGAAACACTAGTCTTTGGACCGGGCATGATCTGTCCCTTTCAGAAACAAGCATTTCTACTCGTTCTGGCACTTATCCTCCAGCTGGTAGGGGCTTGTTGTGCCTTCCTCCCACGGAAAAGCATAATTGTCCTTATATTCCTTTTGCGATTTTCTTATGTACTTTTCTTTGAATATTGTATAGTTTACTTGATGTAATTCCATCACTTCTATGAACTACAGTTCTCTGTAGTCTCTGGCTCACCTGGTCAACAACAATACAGTTCTACTATATCGGTACATTACTGGTACATTTGTAGTTTTCTCTGCCATCTGGGTTGATCAGTGAACACTTAATTCAAACATGTGCTTCAGGTGCACATTCTATTATGAGCCACCACATTTTTGTAGTTTATACTGTATTACAGTCCAAGGCAAGGTGGGATCACTAACTCAGTAGCAAGAAGAATATGGCAATTCAAAAGCTGTGATTACCTTATCCACTCCTATTGCATACTCTTGGGTTATGTAATTTAAATTGATAGTTTTATTTCATTCTGAATGATTAGGGCAGATAGCAGTACATTAAAAAGGAATCTGAAATCTTGTTGAATTTAAATTAAAATGCAGAGGGTGTGTGTGAACTCTTTCCCTGAGAATCCTGACAGAGATAAGCTTGCAGAGACCTTCCAAACGAGTTCTAATAAATCTAACTATAACTTGCTGTAACCCATACCTGACAAGACTGATGTGTATGTAATACCTGGGCAGAGGAAATAAGGAATGTTCTAAAGAAGCATATGTGTCTCTAAGGGTGCATCCAGACTGGCAATTCTACACAGGATTAGATACAAAAAATTACACAAAAGATTTACGCAGTGTGTATTGCATTCAGTGATCTACCATTGTTTGTGTTCCACTTCTCTCAGTGTATGGTGCAATCCTTTGCACACCTATCTAGGGGAATGCCCCACTGAACATAGTAGCATTTACTTTTGAGTAAATCTGCATAGAATTCTGAAGTAACTTGTGCAAATATTTATCTGATTGGTCCAAACACTGAATTTTCTAGGTAATTGTCTCACTCCTCTTTTTACTGCAGGAGTGTTTCCCTGCAGTGCATATGCACCATGTTTCATAGGGAAGCTGCTAGTTTCATCTTTTAATTCCATTTTTATTAAGAAAAACATTCTGGAACATTAATTTATAATTCTGGTGGAGAAGGTATTTGTGTATAGCAAAAACATGGGCTTTTTTTTTTTTAACCAGAATGCTGAAGGACAAAGCTGAAATGAAATGCAGCAAGAGATCTTGTCTGGGAGAGGCTAATTTGGCTAGGCTTCTCAAACTAGATCTGTTAAAATTGACTCTATGTGGGTTATGGCCAATGATTTACAAGTTAGATGTGTATCTCTCTAGCAAATCGGTTGAAGCATCATGTAGGGTTAAGAACATAAAAAGAGCCATGCTGGATCAGACAAAGGGTCCATCTTGTTCAGTACTCTGTTCGCACAGTGGCTAACCAGCTGTTGACCAGGAACCCACAAGCAAAACACAGGTGCAACAGCACCCTCCTGCTCATGTTCCTCAGCAACTGGGGTATATAGGCTTACTGGATGTTGGAGAAATCCAGAACAGAATCAAGTGAGTTTAGATTTCTATGAATCCGACTTGTGGATTTTGAAGTAGACCAGTTTTAACTGAATTGCACAGATTTGGCAGATTTTTAAAAAAAATTCTGGAATTTTATGCAAATTTAGTCATAGAAAAATATGAGAGGGGGGCAAACACCCCATGGATTGAAAATGCATGTTCTTCCCATAGGCTAAAGCATGATTTGCCCATTTTTGCAGGTGCAAATTCGCACAAATGTTGGAAATGGGAAAAAATCCGATTCCGTCAATGAGTGTACGATGGAATGAAAGGCATCTGACAATCCACAAGACACAGACAGAAAAGATTGTACAAAATCTGTACATCCCACTTGTATATTACGATATGAATAGCTAGTCTTAGTAATGATCACAAGTTGGATGCAGCTCAATCCTGTGCACATTAACTCAGGAGGAAGTCACACTCAGTTCAGTGGGACTTATTCCTTTCTAAGTGTGATACCATTAAAGCTTTGAAATATTTTATCTAAATTTTAGCATGTATTTAATACTTCTATTTCTTTATTCCACTGTAGCAATTACTCTATTAAATAAAAAGTAATGCTTTTACTTCTTTATCTGTACTTGAATTTGAACAGGAAGCATAATCAATACAATTTTATGTAAAAATGCAAGTATCATTATAATAATAAAGAGGCTAATAATAGATATATGAAATTCAGTGGTTGCATAGGAAATAATATGGCTTGAATTTTCCATCATTAGTGAAAATTACTGTTTGACTATAATTAAAATAGATGGGTTAAAATGCTACCTTCGTTCAGCTTGATTTAATTAGTTGCAGCATTACAGCAATTCACATTGTCCTGGTAGAACCTAATATTTCTTGCTTTGAATTCATTTGGTAGGAAGAGCGAACTTGGGTTTAACTTGCTTTATGTGGGAAGTATGCAAAAGACATCCCATTTCTTATTGTGTGCTTTGAAGTTGATATCTTTTTTAAAATTCTGGATGTAAGATTAAAGTTTAGTACTCAGAATACATAGGCTCAATTTAGGTTTTATGATCCCAGTCTTCCAGACAATGTTTCTGAGCCCAGGTGCATGCCACAAGCTCACAAAATCTCTTTTCCTTTTCTCTTCCCAGCTCATTCATAGGTACCCATCTCTACTTTCTGCTTTATTTTAAACCAAAGCTTGTGATATCTGAATCAGCAAACTATAGGGCAGTATCCAATATTACCACTGCACTTATCCTGTTTCTGTTGTACCAGCAGGACTCATCACTAGTGTAACAGGAAGCTAGCACTTCCTAAAGCAACCCCAGAAATGAGCATACACACTAGTTTTTGAAGACGGACAGGTCGGCAGAGCTCTCTTCTGCCAGCTCCACCAACCTTCCCCATTCTGGAAACAATTGTTTCAGCTTGTTTCCATTTGCCTCAGGACCCACTAGCACATGAGCAGCATTGCATACTCTCCATCCTTAGGACTGCTTCCAAGCAATGGTCTGGATAACTACTTCAGATTATTTTTTCAAATCATGGCTTGGAAGCGAGATTCTGATGTCATCACAAACAATGGTTAAAACAAACAAACAAACAAAGGAAGTGGTTATTCGAGCCTATGTTTAATAGGGGAGAAAGGAGCATGCAAGCATCCTGAGTCTCCAAACCATGGTTCTGGAGATTGGATTTATACGGGTGATATTCTGGATTGAGCCATGGTCTCAATCAAACGAGTAATTTAAGTTTTATAAACTATACCAATAGTTCATGTATTCCATGATGGATGGTTACTTGGTTGAATGAAAGTATGGCGATTACAGGAACTTATGAGGTTGTAAGAGGTTTTAACCAAAAAAATATACTTTCAGAAGCATTTGTTGGGAGGTTAAATAAAAATGTGTATGTTTGCTTCCATCTACAGTATTACAGCCGCCACTGCAACTTTCTCCTGTGGAGCTCGTATTTCAGTATAATTTTAGAGGTATCAGCTTGGGTGTTATAAGTGACAGCAGTAACATAAGGGTAGGTATATTGTAGAGATGAGTGGATTCCTCATCTCTCTAACTTCTGCTTCACCATTATGCTATGGTTCAGTTATGCTTGCATTCCATTCTGGTTGTCTTCAAGGAAGAAAGGAGAAATTCAGGATGTTGATAACAGGTTTTCTACATGTACCTTCACACTGTTTACTGCACATCTTCTCCCTTTGAATTACATTCATTTTGCCTTTTCTGCATGAGCAGAATATATATATGCAAGAATAGTATTTCTGAACACGTAAAGAAAAGAAGATAGTATACAGTAAATAATATCAAATTAAAAATGATAGAAATTCTGCTTGCAGGTTTAAAATCTAAGTAAACCGATATATGAGGAAAAGGTTAGGATGAAGAGGAAAAGAATCATTTGTATCATTTGTTTATCATTACATGAATGAGCATGTGTGAGCTTGTAGCTCACATGTCTCCCCCCTCCCCTCCTTCCACCTGGCAATGCTAGAAGATCGGAAGCTTTTGCTTCCATTTTTTTTTCTAACTGTAGGTTGTTGTTTTATCTAAACCCAAACAGTCTGTAGTTAGTCATAACTACAGTTTATGAAGTTGGCTTGTTTCAATACACCATAATTTAAGATTAAGCACAGGTTAGGGTTTGTTCAGGAAACTGAACTAATTCCAAAAATATTAATCTGGAAATAACTATGAATTCTGACATCAGTGTTGCTTCACTAAAATGTTAATTCAGAACCCCAAAATCTGGGGTGAAATTCCATTGGGCAGAATTTTGTAAGTAACCCGAGTAGATACACTTTTGAAGCTATCATTCTTTTTATATTGAAGTGTTTATCTTATACTTGCTTAACAATGTATGCATGCTTTCCCCTCCCCCAGAAAAGGCTCCCAGGCCAGCCTTGCACTTTCACTATTAGCAAGTCATGCCAGCAGTGGAAGAAGTGTTGATGAAAGTAAATAAACCCCCATGGGGATATTCTTTTGTAAGATGTGGGTGCCTGTGATGGATGGTAAATTATGGTTGGCTAGGAATTTTTTCATCAGAACTCCTAAAACCTTGGCCCTGGCCCTGGCATGCATCATAGAAAGATCATAAATGTATCACTATTAGTTGATATCCAGACATACAAAGTTCACTGGGCAGTGATTCTAAGGCATTAAGGATTCAATTATATCCAGAGAGCAGCTTCCAAAGTCAGAGGCTGCCAAGTATCCAATGCAGGGAGGGAGGAGAGCAGCGGCTCTGCGCTCCAACTACCCTGCATTTCTTCTAGACAAGCTTGACTAGCAGTGGTACCTCAGAGGGGGAGGAAAAGAGGCTGGGACAGCCATAAGAAATGTGTAACACAGCCACCTGGGTCTCCTCTCATCGCTGCCCCGAGAAATGCCCCGTTTTCCCCATCTCTGTGCTCTGTTTCCTGGCTCAGAGCCAGGAAACTGGACTATCCTATGTCTCTCCCCACCAATGATGTCTGGTGGGCATAGGATTGCTCTCTTAATTGAAAGGATTTCTGCAATTCACATTTATGTTATTATTTGGCCTTTGAATATCAACCAGTTGTGTTATTTACTTATGTAGTTTGGTTGTTAGATACAGATATTTCTGTATTTATTTGGGTTCTGCTCAAAACTACTACCAAACCATATATTTTGTATTTGCCACTGTCCAATTCTAATGATATTATCCTTGCTCTGTATTGCATTTCAGCAACACTCCTAAAGTTTTGGGAAAATATGCTTGAAATTTGGGAATGGGACATGGACCTTTTGAACTCATGGAAGTCCATCTTGTTACAGTAATGAAACTGATGATGCCGCTGGTTTTCTTCATATTCTTTTACAGAAGCTGCAACTGAACAATATCTCAAAGAAACAGATTACATGGCGATTTGATCTTGATGCTGCAGGCAAAGCAGTAGATGATGGTGTTTTCAAATTTAGTTTACATTCTGGGGTTCTCTATCCAGGGCAATATACAGTTGTTACTATATGCTTCTGCCCATGTAAGTATTTTTTCTGACTTAGTCTGCTCTACATAAATGTTTGAAAATAATTTCGCATATTTAAGATTCTGTCTTTGGCAGGGTTTTATAAAAGTTTTATTACGAAAAGCAAGGATGCAAGAGACCCAGTCACACTTCATGGCAGCAATTCCTGGGTTGTTTAACCCAGGAATTGTGGGGATGAGCGGAGTGCACAAATCGCATGCTCATTGTTTCCTCTTTTAATTAACAACTCAGGAAAACCCCATTCCTGGGTTGTTTCATGACATGTGAACCTGGTCATTCTGGGTTTTTTAGGGGTTAAACAACCCCAGAGTTAATCCAACAACAAACCATAGACAATTGTTGCGTTAACTCTGGGTTGTTTAATCCCTAAACAACCCAGAGTTCCTGGGTTTGTACATCACAAGACAATGGTTATTAATAAAAAGCGGAAATGATGAGCTCACAGCTTGCACACTCCATGCATCCATGCAATTCCTGAGTTAAATAAGCCAGGAATTGCTGCCATAACGTGTGAACCATCTCACTTTCTTTCTTCTTAGGTTTTTGATGAAATTATTGATTCTATTTAAAATAAATGCAAACAATTTAACTTGAATATTTAAAGTAGAGGAAGATAAATATTATAAATTCCTTATGTATAAAATATCACGTGCTAGCGAGCTTGATTTGATGCTGAACAAAATTGAGCTTCTTGATGATCAGATATCAGAATAATAATAATTGCTACTGTTCATTGTCTTCTGAAAGATGTATTTGCAATGGGTACTCCATTCTTTCATAATCTTGGGAGAGAAGACATCCATTTTTACTTTGAAAAGCTTCAAAGAAATTATTTAGTTTTGAGAGTTTTTCTCTGAGCTCAGGGGCAAACATTGAGCTTGCTCTGGAAAAGTGTCTGAAAACTATTCTAGGTTATGGAGTTTTCCTTTGTGTTGCTGCAAAATCAGTGGTATCTTTCTCCAGCCCCAAGCACAGCACTGAGTTGCTTTTTCCTTGTCAATCCCGGAAATGTTGCTAGGGAAATAACTATGGAACATATATGTTTTTTTCTGTGAGAAGACCAGACATTTTTGAAGGGTATTGAGTAGTTTTAATTCAGGCATGCTAAAAATAAGCCACACTGAACATAGTGGGAATTACTTCTAAATACACATCCATAGGATTGAGCTGTCAAAGTCATAGCAAACTTGGGTTATACAAACCAAGTGAAATTAAATGTATCTTGAGTGAAATGAATTCTGATTTATTTCTAAACTTCAGTGAACAGATGTTCCTACCACAGTTATCTCTATTATAGGCAAATCTTTCCAACCTTGTTGGCACTAGAGAGGATCAAATGGTCAAAAGGACACAATCTAATCATTTGCCTCTGGTGGTGGTCCTTCCAGGTTTTTAATTGAAGCAAATTATATAATTGGGGTGGGGGAAGATTGTACTGTAGTGGATAGCATATTTCCTTTTTACTCTTCAGAATATATTTTACCCTTTTTAATTCACCTCAAATCATCCCCAAAAGCTCTCTTTGTGAATTTAAAATTGATATTTATGTCCGTGATACAGCAATAACCCAACATAAATGTAGCTCAGAGGATTGGATACTGTCTATGCAGCAGATTCTTGAACATTTTTGGCACTTCAAAACCAATCTGGAAGCATTATTGGAAAAGGCTGATATGCTTTGGACCATCCTATGAAAACATACAGAGCATGTCATGCACACTGCACAGTGCATGCTATGACTAGATCTACACCAAACAGGATATAGCGGTATAAAGGCAGTATATAAAAGGCAGGAACCGCACCAAGCAGGATATAGCGGTATATGGTATGTATCAATGGGCCCCAACATTTAGTTGTCAGTGCACTTCAATACTGCTATAAAGCAGTAGTGTGACTCCTGCCTTTTATATACACCTTTCATACCTCTATATCCTGCCTGGTGTAGATCTGGCTTATGTGTACTTCTTCAAAGTAATGAGTTATAACTAAAGTAGTTATTTCTGACTTTGTTCTGAAAGTAGATCCCGTAATTAACAATAGACACGCAGCTATCTAAGAAAGATAATGAAGAACATTTATGTGCAGCAGCGAAGTTTTTAAAGCAGTTCAGTACCCATTGTCTTCAATGAAACATAATTGGAAGTCTTATAGCCACTGCGATCTAGTCCTATAGATTCATTCAGAATCGTAACACTTTCCTAAAATATGATGATCTAATATGTTTACTCCAATGAGCTCAAAAAGGGCTGGATTTCCACAGGGATTGTGGAAATCCCTGTGGAAATGTAGGGGTGGGTATGGAGGGATGGCAATCCCTACTGTAGGAAGAAATGTAGGGGTGGGTATGGAGCAGCAGGAGGAGATTGGATAGAGTTTCAACTGACATCTTAACGTTTCATTATCAACTGCTCTCAACCATACATTGAATCAAGTCATTCAGTTGGCCCAACTTCTGGTTGCTTTAGACTCTTTTTTGTTAGAAGTTCAGGGTCCTTGTTGGTCCATACTGTGGGTGTGTGTTTTACTTCACGAACACATGTATTTCTGTCTGGGTACCTATGGAATCCTCTTAGCATGTAGAAATCACTACCTTATTTTGGGGTGGCCTCATTTCACTACCAAACTCATAGGCACTCAACCACCTGCATTTGCTATTAAAGTGAGTAATTTGTCTCTATGAGAATTACTAAGTCCAAGCTTTATAAAAATCAAGTTTGCATTTTCATGATATGATTTTACATTGTTGTATAACTAGATATATTAATTCATTTAAGAAATACAGTACTGTGCAAAAGTCTTAGGCCACTTGGAAAAATGCAAATTAAAGCCATTTATCTGAGCAGTAAGTGTTTATTTGTTCCAAAAACACTATATAACATGGAAATAAACACAAAGAAATATTAATACAGTGAAAAGTTTTTAAAAAACTTCTTGTGTCAGTATTTTGTGTGGCCTTCCTTAGAATGCAAAACTGAAGCAATTCGTTTTGGTACTCTGTTGTATAATTTTTTCAAGTAGTCCTGTGATAAATTCTTCCAAGCTTCTTGCAGGATTTGCCATACCTCTTCTTTTGACTTCAGTTGCTTTTTATTCTTTTCCCTGTCCCACACAGCTTCAGTTATGTTGAGGTCAGGGCTCTGAGGTAGTTAATCTAATACTGTCAGTGTTCCATCTCCAGATTTTCACTCTAACTAGGTCTTAATCGTGTTTATTGAGTGTTTGGGGTTGTTATCATGCTGAAAGATAACGTTTTTCCAGTCAGTTGTTTTCCTGAAGGTGTAGCATGATGACTCAAGATCAGTTTATATTTCTCAGCATTCATAATTCCATCAGTTTTGACCAGATCCCCTACACCATTGGCTGAAAGGCAACTATGGCCCTTTCCACGCCAGGCTTTTTGCCTGGGATGGCCTCTGGCTGTTCCCTGTGCGCCGATGGTGTGTATTAGGTACTTCCGGGATTGCCCTCCTGCCCTCCCTCTACACCCCTATGGTGTAGAAAGGGCCTGTGTTAGCTTAGCCATTTCCAAACCTCTTCTCAAGGCACCCCAGCCATTCCATGTAGTTTCATTCCATGTATTGTATTTGTTAATTTCCAATATTAGCACACCTGGTTCAACTAATCAGTAGCTCATTAAGTTGAATCCGGTGTGCTGGTGGTGGAATTTTACTAATGCAGTACATGGGGTGCCTCAAGGAGAGGTTTGGGAAACAAACCTGTGTTCTTCTAGCTATTTGGAAAACCTTTTAATTGTATGAATGCTTATTTGTATTAGTGTTTTTCTGAGCAAATAAACATTTAATACCCAGATAATAACTTTAAACATAATTTTCTTGGATAGCCTAAGACTTTTGAACAGTACTGTATATGCAAGTAATATAATTGTATTGAGAATGAAAGTTTTCCAATGATAAATGCTTTTAGGCATTTTGACAGTCACAAATGGAATAAAAAAATTAAGTAGTTCAGAAACCTTTGGAAACTCACTAAGTGAAAGGCACATATGGAATGTTATGGATTTCTAACTTCTAGTTCAGCCTTCCCTAAACTGGTGCCCTCCCGATGTGTTGGACTACAACTCCAAGCATCCTCAGCCATCAGGTTGAGGAGGCTATTCTAGTTCTTCGTAGGATTGCTGACTCTGAACTCAGAACTGTTTAGACTGTCCTGTCAGACCCTCCCTTCAGCAAAAAGATCTAATTTCTGTTCTCACCTTTATCAATAACAAGCGGGGCTAGATAGCAAAGGCCTCTGGCTGTTTTTGTGGGGAAATAGTGGGCTTGTTATAGATTTTTCTTGTTCTGTGATTTTGCTCTAAGATACAGCAAGTTGATAACTTTTTTTCTCTAGAAACTCTTTATTGCAAGAGATTAACACTTTCCCTGAAAACACTGAAAATCCATTTAAAAATACTTCATTTAAACATTTCATGGATTAGTGCGGTGGGTGGGGCAGATCCATTAAAACACGTTGCAAGACAAGTCGGGATGTGAAGTTACACAGCTGTCTTTACAGGTTTCTAAAAGATCCAAGTTATATTACAGTTAACATCTGAAGTTTAGGATTCCTCTCCCACTAGAACCTTTATCTGGGGATAAAGATTCTACAAAGTGAAATAGGGTCTTAACACTTTCCCTGCTTACTTTTAAGATTTTCTATTATTTTACCTTGGAAAAGTTAGTAATAAAAAGACATAGGGATAGAAAAGAAGATAACATCACAAGGTAGTGTGTTGGGAAGAATTTGATGAGGTGTATGCTTAATATCTAAAGTTATTCTATCAAGATTAGGATAAGCAAGTCAACTCGTAAACCAGTCATTCGATAACTCCACAAAAAAATACTACACCTCCTTTTTCATTTCTTTTTTAACTAGCCTGCCCATCCATACATAATGATATTAATAATTTTAATGTCTACTTTTGGATTTCGATTTTTTCTTTCTAGTGTCATGAGTTGTCCATTGCTCGTGCACCTTCAGGTTAAACATTAGCATTTTTGATTCTGCCATATAAGAGATCAGTGCATTTAGGATGTGTTAGGTTATCATTGCTGGGCAAAATGTCATTACAGCATCAGGAATATACAGTTCCAACAGCACAGGAACTGGCAGCATTCAAAATCTGTGCCTACATGAATGATACATGTCTGGTTTAATAACTTGAGTAAAGAGATAAAAGGCAAAGGAACTTCGAAGAGCAGCAGAGTCCTCCTCTTAATTTAGTGTTTCATTGACAACCATAACAAGAATGCATAGTTTCTTTTTCCCTATAAATCTTTGTAGCTCATGGCATCCCTACAGAACAGGCGACAATGTTGTTTATGCTATTATAGGTAAGCTTCAGGGAGGTGATACATGTAACCAGGAACACAATTGGAGATGTGTTTTTGAAATACTGCATGTGATTTGGCTATTGGATTTCACACATTATTGGGTTGTATGACTTAGTAAAATTCATAGCATTGCTTTTAAAAATAATTTTATAGAAAAAATTGTTAAATCTAGTTAGAAATACTACTGAGTTCTGTCGGCTGTCCTCATGCCGCAGCTTGGTTTTCAAAAAAAAGTAGTATGTTTCATTTTTAAGAATTTAGTCTAGCCTTTTACTTAAAGAAACACTTCATTTATGTTAATATGGCTGACTATTAAATTTTTCTCCAGGTTGGCCTGGAACATACATGGCTCAAGTGCCAGTGTTTTTGAATGATGAGATAATTGTTTACAGATTGGTCAGTTTATCTGGGGCTGTAAAGTCACCCAAGATCAACTTTGAACCTCAGCTTTTGATACTGACTCCTGTTCCTCTCAGTGTGAAAACAGGAACAGATGTCTGCATAATTCCCCAGGATTATCTCAGGTAAATCCTCACATAAATTACAGTTTACATTTTGGGAAATGGCATTCTTCACAGAAATTATTTTCTCTCTGCTTATTTAAAAATATACAAATAATTACAACAAGTATTGAAGTTGTAGGCTACTTGTAAACTAGTTTTTCGGTAATCACTTTTCTCCAGTCTTCTAATAATCTTTATTTGGGATCTTGGGTTAATTGTTTAAACCCTATTCTGTATCAAAAGTTTGCTGTAAGGCCATGGTTGTAGAGTAGTTACTCATATATACAATCATCCTTTGAGCCGCTATAGCACAAAGATTGGGCACTGCGGTGCCATCATAGTGGGAACTTGGACTAATAGTTGTTAGCTCTTTTTCTGTGCTAGTTTACCAGTAGCCATACGCACACCCAACATTGTGCTGCACAGCTTTGATACACAAGGCTTTTTTAGAAGTGGGTTGAGCTGGGTTGGTAAGCTAAAAAGCAGTTGATAAGTTAAAGGCTCTTTGTGAAGGAAACCTAGGACCACCATCACAACTTTTGATCTTCTATTTGGACACAGAACTAAACCAAGAATTTGCTTTAGTAAAGGACATGCTAGACCTGTTCAGTAGTAAATGGTGCATAATTCAATGGGCAATGCCTCCTCATATGCCAGACTTATGATACCACTATAGCTGCAGTAGCCCAAACTTTTAATTGTACCATAGAGATTTAAGTCGTCTCATAGGATTGGATCCATGTCCACCAAATTATATTGACCAGTGATACTATAGTTTTCTGACAATTACTTCATTCCTTAATTATTTGCAATGAATTGAATTCAAAGAACCAGTCAACTAGATCTGCATGGCTTTGGAAGTTTTAGATGTGTTTCTTGAACAACAGCTCCCAATTGTACATGACAAACCTCTCTTGAAACTGAGGGGGGATTTCAAAAGTAGTTCTGTGGTATGGCTTTGATTTGTGCACCCAGAAGGGAGGGGGGGAAAGCCAGTGGGTATGCTCAAGCCCTTGGCTACACCAAAAGTTGTTCTTTGAACTAAACATTGAATGCAGTTCCAAGCTAATTTAGATTGCCTTGCAAATAGGCCCAATGAAGGAATGCCCAAAATTCACATGGAGTTACTATTTTTCTGTATTGTTTATTATTCAGGAAGTTGAAAAGTGTGAAAGTATGCACATTATGAATTAAGTTCAATATAATCTCTAACTCTTATGATCTAGATTGTTTATGAACTTCAAGTAAAAAGTGATTGTTTTATAGATATTAGCTGTAAAATAGTACCTTTTCAGATGATAAGTAATTTAGAAAAAATATTTTTTCTCAAAGTAATTCTCTGAAAGCATGTATTTTTCATGTATATTTCAAGGTTGTTACTTTGATCCTTTGGAAATTCATGTCTTATTCACTTGGTTTTATAGGCCATCAGCTTTGCAAGTTGAAATTCCAGAATTGGAACCTGGAGATGATGATGATGAGTGGATGAATCCCTTAACTGTCGACTTTCCGAATGGCAATGTAATTGAAATAGCATCAAAAGGAAAAAATATTGGAATCACCTGCCATATTAGTTTTAAATCCTCAAAGCCATTGTCTTTTTTAAAGAATTTGTTCTTTGTGGATGGAGAAAGAAACAGGTATGCATACTAATGTTTTTCTAGGTGCTGAAGTAACTTAGAAGACCTCTAAACAATATGAACTAGCAGCAGGAAAATGTCTCTAAAATACTTCATTTGAAAATGATGTAATTAATTTATATCTTGGTGCCAAATCTCATCTACAACTATCTCATCTAAAAGCTTAAAGTGGTGTCTTGGCACTCTATAGAGAATTATGTAGAATGTTTGACCCAATGCTGCCTCTAGGACTTTTGTGGCCCAGAGGCAAAGATACCCTCATTGGGTCCACTGAAGTAGCCTCATGATCCATACATGGGTGAAGAGGCAATGGATTTCCACTTTTTTCATTATGAGTTTTCCCTTTCCCACTCATCTGAAGAAGTAGGACTGAATGGGAGCAGAACAGGGAGGCTGTGTTTCCATTTTAAAAGCACATGCAGGCAGCTTAGGTCAAGCTCGATCCAGCACAGATGCAAGGGCAGGAGAAGGCCGGGAAGGTAGCAGAGAGGAGACAGAAAAGGCAAAGAGGCTGCAAGGAGTGGGTAATGCCTAGCACAGGAATCTTGGCTGCGCTTCGTCCTGGCTCAGCTCGTCTACCTGACCTGTTGGCCCTTGAGAGCTGCAGCTATTCTTTCTCTGCCTCCTTGCCACCAGGGGAAGAAGCCCTGCATGATGGTAGTGAAGACAGAAAAGGAGATCAGCAAGCAAGAAGCTGGCTGCTACTCCTCACCATTGCAATATTGAGGTCTCTTTCTGTCACTTGACATGGAGTGCTTTCTACCAACTTCGGTTGGTGGCCCAGCTGTGCCCCTATCTGGACAGGGATAACCTGGCTTCAGTTGTCTATGCTCTGGTAATCTCCAAGTTGGATTACTGCAATGCACTCTATTTGGGGCTGCCTTTGAAGACGGTTCAGAAGGTGCAGGTTGTGCAAGATGCAGCGGTCAGATTTATAACAGGAACCAGATAATAGTAATAATAATAATAATAATAATAATAATAATAATAATAATAATTTATTTCTTACCCGCCTCTCCGTTTGGATCGAGGCGGAGAACAACAATTTGATAAAATACATAAAACTGATTAAAACATGACACACATTTTTAAAACTGCATTAAAACATCCTAAAAACATCCTAAAAACATTCTAACATTCAAACATATAAGACTGACTCTGGCCCGCTTGCATTGGCTGCCTGTATGTTTCCGAGCCCAATTCAAGGTGCTGGTTTTAATCTATAAAGCCTTACATGGCTTGTGACCACAATACCTGATGGAACGCCTCTCCCAACACGAACCTATTCATACACTACACTCAACATTTAAGGTCCTCCTCTGGGTGCCTACTCCGAGGGAAGCTCGGAGGATGGCAACAAGGGAGAGGGCCTTTTTAGTGGTGGCCCCCCAATTATGGAACAATTTCCCTGACGAGGCTCCCCCTGGCGCCAATGAGGCTCCCCCTGGCGCCTGGTCAAGACTGTTCTCTTCTCCCAGACATTTAACAGCGTATGCTGAGTTTCTTTTTTCTTTTTCTTTTGACCTAGAAAAGTTGTTTTAAATGGATATTGTATTTGTAATCTGTTTTTATGCTTTTTATGCTTTTTAAATTTTGTATATCGGTTTTTAATGTTCAGTGTTTTTAATCTTTGTAAACTGCCCAGAGAGCTTCGGCTATGGGGTGGTATATTAATAATAATAATAATAATAATAGGGCGTGAGGCAATGGTCCATAGGCCTGTCTGTGACATTAGGTGAAACTCTTCATTGAAGCAACCTTTGTTGTTGAGATATTCTGTAATTGATTGAGTGGGCAATGTGACCTAGTATTAACGAAACAGTAAATATTACAGTAGGCCTTGATATTGAAGTGCTTGTGTGTGCAGGAGTTCAACACATAAAAAGAACTCCGTGGGAGGAATCCTTCATTCACTTAGTGACAATAACAGGCCTTTGCCCTGCATCTTTGGCTTTGAAGCAAAAAGGCAGGTGTTGCTTGCTTAAGACCTCAACAGAGCATTGAATTGGATAACTACTATGAAAAACCTTTCCAGTAAAGGCTGCCAATATCAAAAAGTAAAAATGGGACATAATTCTTGACAAAAGAAATTTTTGTCTTTGGTTCATTTAAAACTGTCAACTGTAATTGCTTGTTATTTAGGTTCTGCACTTCCTCCAAGGAATTCAGGATAGCGCACAACAGGTTTGTGACTAGATTAGGTTGAGAGGGTGCTTCCAGATGAGGCTTTTATGATGCCATTGCCCTGCCTCATTCATGGAATTTTTTAGGGGGTTCAGATGGTGACATCTTCCACTTGTAGCCCTCTCGTGTCTTCCCACCACTTCTTCCATTTTCCTCCTTACTGCAGAAAGTCTGTTAAGGAATAAAAGATGGAATTGCATCACAGTGCCTTCTGATTGGCAGTGCTAGGAGCCCTTGGTCTGGAAGCAGCCTTAGTGATTTAAGCAAGGCTACTGAGTACACCTCACGGTTGAGTGGTAGTTTTTAACCCAGAGCTCTCTGATCCAAGGCTGACACTCTATTCACTACACCACATTGGCACTCGTTCTGTCTTTCTCATCTAAATGTTCTGAGTGATTTAAAATTGTGAATCTTTGTATTGGTGTTGTAAATGGCAAATACTTTTCTAACTTGGAAAAAATAAAATAATAGATTACAAGCTATGCCCTATGTTGCAAGTTCTGCTGAATTCACGTCGTTTCAAAATAGGCTTTGTATATTCATGATCCATAATTATAGTAAAATAATTATATTCCACCCTTCCCTCTTTTTAACATGCTCAAATGGCATACAAAATGGATAAACAGTTCTAGAAAAAAATAAAAACACTTCCTGTGAAATAATGTCAGGCAGCAGAATAATAAAAACCACGAGCAATTATTCCGCAAATGTCCTCTAGAGATGTTATCATAACTCATGGTCTTAAAGGTTTAAAAAGAAACAAAAATGACTATGAAGGCATAAATGCCTAAAGGCCTAAAAGAGCTGGTGATACCATTGCTTTGGAGTGTATCTGTCTTTTAAGCAAGTAAAAAGTTTAATGTATCAATCAAGTGATACCTTGTGGATGCAAAAGCTCTGTACATTTGCAGCACCCCTCCTTTGGATCTTCCTTCGTTTAGTTGTTTTTTTGTGTGCGTTGAAGACACAAAATGGTGTCCCTTCGTGTGCTCATTGTGCCCCTTCTGCAAAAATGAATTGAAGTGTTTCTATGTAGGCATTTTGGTGTATGCATTAGTATGGCCTGGTTTGCACATAAAACGAAGTGATGGTGTGGTTGTAATCTGGCTTGTTGCCCATCCTGCAAACGAACCATGATTTGTTAACCAGTTACCAACCATAAATAGAAGCCAAGGTTTGTTGGCTTAGGAGATCTGGTTTGTTTAAACCATGGCGTGTCATTTGTGATGTCCGTACCTAGTACTGTGGTTTATTACTGGCTTGTTTACACCACTGTCTGCCCTGCAAATAAAAGCAATCTAAAGATTGGCAACATGGGCAGGAGAGAAACGAACCTGGAACAAGGAAATCAGGCTTCTGTTCATTTGCCTGTCTGCAGGACAATTCATGACTAAAGCAAGAAATCATGGTTAACAGAAACCATGGCTTGGCATTATCTGTGAACTCACCCGCAGCATTGAGTTTGGTGCCTGAGTTGTGTAGAAATTGAGAATGTTAATTGGAAAGTACCCCCTATTGGCTGGAAAATACTATATTGCAATTCCAATGGAAATTGTTGTATTTTTAGATTCCCACTTCAGGTGTCTGCAACAGCAGAGAATTGCATCCTTACTGTGTATCCCTATTTGGCATGCCACCTTACTGACCAACAAATTGTCCTGAGAAGTGGTGAGCAGAGAATTTTTTATCTATTTATATGCTGCTCTGACTGTAGTTTTACTTTAAAGCAGGGGTGGGCAATTTGTGACCCCCCGGATGTTTTGGTGTACAACTCCCATCATTCTTCAGTACTGGCTACGAGGGCTAGGGCGATATAGACCAAAAAATCTGGATGGCCGCTGGTTGTCTTACCTTAATTTAAGGGATAGCTCATGACACATATTCTCATAGTCTCACTTCAACAGTCTAAAAGTGCATATGAAGAAAAATAAAGACCCGAGTTGGGGGAGGGACTGAGAGAGAGAGGAGAAGCAATGGGATGAAATAAAGTAAAAAAAAAGACTGAATAAGTTTACACTATTAATAACTATAATAATTGGGTAGTCAAAGACATTATCCAAAGATGTTGAGATCTACTTCAGAGATGTTAACGGTAAGGATTAATGGATTGTCTGTTGAATTGTTTTAGATGAATCTTGATGTACCTTATAACTTTAAAGTGATTTGCTACTAATTATAGTCAAGCCCTTCAGCATTAGTATTTAATGCATTGTTGCCCTGTACTTTAAAAAAGTCCACACTTTAATTTGTATATAGGATGTAGTTAGCAGGGGGAAATACAATTTTTTTTTTATATTTATTCATTGAAGGTAGTAATGTAAAACCTGTATGATGTCTTTGATTCATGTTTTCATCAAATGTATAGATACTGCTGAGATAATTTACAGCACTGGAGAAACTTTGCAGAATTCATGCTACATTCCAGGAACATGTTCACAAACTTCTTCCAGTACTTTTGACACAATTACCAGCTCTGCCTATGACAGTTCTCTTGCAGGTATAATGCACAAAGGTTCTCTACACTGAGGACTAGAAATGTTTGTTAAAGGCAATTGAGATTTTCAGGAGCTATCTGAAGGTACTCGATTCTGTGTTGGTTTCTGCAGAAAGATCATAGCTGTGTTTTCAGAGGTCTATGAGTATAATGGATATATCTGTATATTAGTTCATAGACAAGCTTTCAAAACAGAGATTACATTCTTGGGAAACAATATCAGGCTTCAATAGATGCTGTTGCTGAGGAAGAGAGTATTAGCTAGATACCTTTCATATGGCCAGTTGGATTTTGTTATTAATTATTGTTCAAAAATATTGTTTCCTGCTACTCTTTGGTATGAGGCAGCTGTGTTTCTTACAAAAAAATGAAAGAAAAAGAAATGACCTACCATGGACTCTGAATCCTTGTCCTTATGGGGCAAGGATCCTGACTTAGCAGATCAGGTAGAGGGCTTGGACACAGATGAGATTCTGTCTCTTAAGGACATAGTTTGCCAGGAAGGCCCCCAGGGATGCAGCTGGTGCACCAATCTTAATTGTGCAAAGCCACAGCTGAGGGCTGAAAATCCTGATCTAAGGCTGAGCCCAAGAGCACCCCCAAATTGTGAACCTGATTTTTCAGAGGCAGTGCAAGCCCTTCTAACGCTGGTTGAATATGCAAGTTGATGAGAAGAACCTCTGTTTTGTCCAGATTTAGTTTCAGGTTTTTTTCAGCCACATTTGAAGGGGATTAGACACGATCAACACGATAATTAGCTGGAATCTCCAAGTTCAAAAGTATGCCACTGAATGCCAGTTTCTGAGTGGCAAACTTGAGAGAGGGCTTGTTACTATTAAAAACAGGATACTGGACTATATGGGCCCTTAATCTTATTCATCTTAGTCTTTCTGGTGTCCTTGTGACACATACCATGGCTATTTATATATGCCACCATTTGGATCCTTCTGGAGTAAAAGGTGGGGTAGAAATTAATATATTAATAGAGAAACACTTGTGAGAAAGTGATGATTTATTTACTGAAATAAAGATATTTTTTGATCCATTCGATCGCATTATACATTTTTGTTTCCAGTAAATGTGTTTCATAGTATCAATTTTATGTTGAGGGTTTAACACATCAGTGATTGTGTGATTGCATTGGATAAATGCTTTTACATTCATAATCAGCTAGTCTAATTTATCAAGTTCCTGTCTGAAGCTTTTTTTTTTTTTTTTAGTTTGGTCTGATAGCTAATGATTTCTCCATGCTATAGATGAGAGAAACTACTGATTAGTAGGCCAGTCATCACAGTCTATGGACATACCTGAAATGCTTGGTTTCCTTTCCAGCAAAAATTGAATGTAAAAGAAAATAAGTACTTTGCTTATTTGTTTGGTGAAAGGTGGTATAATTACAACTAACTTCAATTATTTTTGTGCAGAATTAGAAAAGATGCTTGAAAATGAAAGGATAAAGAAGACTGATTCTATCAGCCAAAGTGGATGGGTTAAGTGCACATTTGAGCGATCAGTTTTTCCTATTGAAGGCACAGAAGAATATGCGTTTTTCCAGAAAGTTATTACAGCAGTTCAGAACTGGTTTACTCTCTATGGTTGGTCTAAAGGACCAAATCCCATTTCCATTCCACATTCTTTAAGACGGTACTAGCTGTTTGTTTTCTCAGACTACTTAGTTTTCCTAAAAAATATGAATGCTTTCTTAATTTGATTAGTATGAGATTCAGCATTGGAGGAACAAGCCACGATATAAAACTATAGCTTTAAACAAAATTTAAAAGGCCTACTTAATAAGGGACGCACAACTGAAGGGAGACGCAGTTTTATGCATGCCTTCATTTGGCGATGGGCAGAGTTCCTATTTACCAAGTCTCTTTATAATCAGAAGTGTATAATACATGCTTAACCCCCACTAGTTATACTGACTGAAAGACTCTCAATGGGAATTAAGGCTATCAATGGCTAGTAGTCATGATGGCAATATACAATTTCAGTATCAGAGGGAGTATGTCTCTTTATGCCTGTTACTTAGAAACACGAGAGGGATGCTGCTGCTGCACACATGTCCTGCTTGTGGACTTCCTATAAGCAGCTGGTTGGCCACTTTGTGTACAAATTGCTGGACTAGATAGGCCGTTGGTCTGTTTCAGCATGACTGTTCTTCTGTTCTTAAATTACTGAGATCAGTAAACCAATCCTTTAATTTTGTTTTCACAAACTGTATGTTTCCCTTGAGATTACTTTCATGAATAATCTGGTTCCCAGTTATTAAAACAATATAGAAGCTGGATATCTCCATATCTCCTTTTTTATTTGATCTATGGGTCTATTTAAATATTTAGTCCCAAATAGTCTTCTCTTGTTGTAAGCTTTTCACAAAAAAGCATGGTGTTGATGGGGTTAGGCACCTTCATACAAGCACCCACTTTTCAGTAAAATCTGAGATGGAACTCTCAGGAGGACTTTACTGTATCAACAATTCTTGTTAGGAAAGGTTCCGTGTATGACTAGGATGCAATGGGAAGCAATGTCTTTTTTCCTTGCCTTTGCTCTCTGTTAGCTATAAATGTGGAAAGGCTGTATTTTGTATGTTTGTGTTAAACTTCTTGATATATAGCCTAACAGGCAATCTCTGAAATAGAATAAAATATTTTCAGTAACATTAGAAAAACAGTAAATGTGAAACATGGGCCCTCTCTGTGCATGGAGTATGTCCAGTTCCACTAGGCAGTCTGCCACTACTTATATCTTGGCGAATTAATGCTATGAAAGGCAGTGATTTTTGAATAAAGACCTGACAGATTTTATTCACCAAACAGAAAAGATGGCTGAAAGTATTCATGTACCTTATATATCTGTTATGAACTGTTATTAATTTGAGCGCTTTCATTATGAATAACCTCTTATTAAGACCTTGGGAAGTAATGGGTCCTGATAGCTGACAGAAGAAAATGTTATGCATGAACTGAATACAATATGGCCTAGATGCTGCATATGCCATACAATCGCTACTCTACTTTCCTACCTGAACAGAGACCGATAGTAGTGGTTTTCAAGCTGTCCTATAGACTAAAACTAGTTTTACCAATAAATCTGATATAAAAGAGTGCACTATAATATTGTTGTCCAAATAATATAGCCTAGAAAAAGGATGAGAATGGGAAGGAACTTAATTCTTGTGAAATAGGCTCCCTTGTTGATGGATTTATTACCAGATACCTGCCAAAAGAGTTTAAGGCTGCAATCCTATACATACTTATCTGGGAGTAAGTCCCACTCAACTTGGTGGTGCTTATTTAACTGCCCATAGAAGGGAAAAATAAATAAGGATGCAATCCTATGCATGTTTAGATAGAAAAACTCCTACAACTCCCAGGTTTCCCCAGCCAGTCATGCTAGCTGAGGAATGCTGGGAGTAGTAGGATTTTTTTTCTGTCTAAACATGCATAGGATTGCACCCTAACACAACATTGATGGGTTTCAATCGATAGTCTGTTGGTTTTGAGTTTAGCGTAGAGCGTTTATATGAATATTATGGGCCTTACGCAGAGCTCCATGTATGCACTAGTGTCTCCAGATTACACCCAAAAGAACAAAGAGTCTTGTGACACCTTAAAGACCAATACATTTATTTTAGCATACTGTTTCATGGACTTATGCCAAAATTAGATTGTCCATCTTTAAGGTGCCACAAGACTCTGTGTTATTTTTGCTGCAATAAACTAACATGGCTACCCCTGGGAGTAGATAAGCTCTCGGATCACTCTAATGGGGCATATGCATTTTCTAATTCGTTCTCCAGTAAGAGGGCCATCACATTAATGTGTTTAATATTAGCTTGCTTTTAATAATGAAACAGAGTAATTTTTATCTCCTACCCAGTGATGTCTGTAAAATTCAAATGACTTCATCTGATGAAAAGCTTAAATTAAATCTTGGTAAAGATATCAAGACCATTTATGACATGCTGCTCCATTTGTGTGGGCAGTTACTGCCTGGAATTAGTTCAAGCCAATCTTTGCCATTTGATCCTATTGACCGTGTGGTGCAACTCCACTGGCAACATGCTACAATGATCACTTTTCTCAAGTAAGTGTTTTAAAAGTATTTTACTAGTATCCTTTCTCTGTAGTTTTCCTGAAGTAGTGTAGAAGCCTTTCAATACTAATATTATTTGCCCTATTGCACTAATTTGTTCTGTATACTACCTGGTTCACATAATCAAAGGACATCAAGTGTACAAGAATTTGCAACATGCTTTCTACTTAAATACTTTCAGGGGCTTTTTGTTTTGATATTTCAGGTAACATTAAATAATTGTTATCTAGCATGGTGGTAATATATTTCATCAGTAAAATGCTGGAAAAACAACAACCCAACTTGATAAATTCTATTGCTTCCTTTTATTTTCCCCTTGATGACATTTTGATAGAGATAGACTAAGAGCAATCCTGATTACACAGAACTGACGGAGGCCTGTCATTTAGCAATGTTGTATTTTACTTCAGTGTTCATACAGGTTTAATAGCGTTGAATCTAATATCTAGGGGTGAGGGAAAATACATGGGAAACTATTATATCTGAATGAAAAATCCCCACAGATTTGCAGGAAAGGTCCGTGAGCACAGTATTACTTTCCTCTTCACAAGTCATCCCTGTTTTCAGTCTGTAAGTAAGGACCTGGAGCTGATAGGCAGGTGACCCAGGACTGTGGCAGACAAACAGTCTGGAAGTGCAAAACAATAGCCTGATGACTTCTGTCAGTCAACTAGGAGTTGCACAGATTGAGGGGGTGCAGCAGGTATGGGGTTTTATAGCAGATTGCTCTCTGGAATCACCCAATATGCAGGACCAGAAGGAATTTTGGTCAAGGTGCTGGTGTCCTGGCTTGACCTGCCTGCGGTTTCCCTTCCAACTAGTGATACAGGGAATAACAAATCAGTGCCAAACACACAGAGCTCCTGAACTGAGCCCATATGATGTCCAACACTTGCATAATCCATGTGGACTTTTCATTTTATCTTTAATCTAGAGTGGTAAAAGCTGCATGTGACTAGAACTGGATACAATGGCTGGCGCAGTTGATGAATATATTTATATTCTTTCATGTTTTATTGTGGCCTGGCATTTGGACCATTTCAAATATTGCAGCCTCCTCAGTGAAACTGCTGAATATCACTTCTATATATGTTCACATGGGAGCTGTAACATTTATTGGTCTGCAATTGTAAAACTGGCTGCTTGCATAGAGAGCCTGCATGTCACTGCAGTACTTCAGCAGATGCTGGTGGTGACTATGTGCAGACTCATTAAGTGATCAGGTCAGTACATGTGGTCAGAGGCTTGCAAGTGTTAACTGACATTACATGTTTTTGGGTGCCTCCCTATGGAATGGGGGCATACTTATGAAGTGCTTTTAATATTGTTAATGTCTTTGTTCTCACAGGAGCTCTTTCATCTGAGGGAGATGGGGAATTTTATGGTTGTTACTATGCTAGGCCTATGTTTTTCACCAGGCATTTAAAAAATACCACGTTTCAACATGCATGTCCACAAGAGCCCATATATATTGTCAAGCACTGCTAACTGTTTTTGAAAAGACTGTAATGCCCTCAGACCAGCATGTCTGTAACATAAGAATGCTGCAGGCAAATTGTAGCATCATTGCATTTTATTATTGCAAGTAGAAGTGATAGATACAGCATTATTTTTTGGCTCCAAATCCAATTCCTTCTATGGGCATATGTGATTTATCCTTAAAAAGTGTGGAAGAACAGTTTTTGCAATGACGGCAATATGCTAAGTTTTATATGAACTTCCAGCATCAAACATAGGTTGCTGTGGCTCACATTAAAGTTCTTTTGATATAGAAATTGCTCAATATAGTTAATAAAATTGGCTCATTACCCTGAGTTTCCCTCAAATATAAATTCCAGTGGCCGTGAACTAGATTGCAAAATGACCCTGGCTGGAAGTGCTGATAAGGATGTTTAGTTCTAACTATGTGACTGCTGACTGGATAAGACAGAGGAACAGGGCATTTAAGCAATTCCTTTAAAAGAAAGAAATGTGCCTTTTTAAACAAAGAAGTCTGTGCACTTGGAATGAAAAATATTTTTCACTTTAGACAACTAGTGAAATATACTAAAATTAATATTACAGTTTCTTAAATTTGTCATGAGGTTATTTTAATGAGTACTGTCTGTGTTCTTAGGATAGGTGGCAAGGAAATAAGTGAATGAATATCTAATTCTAAAAACAGATTTTCATTCCATTTTTCTGCATTAAAAATCTGTCAGTCCCCACAACAATCTTGCAAACCTAACATCAAAAAACAAAGCAATCAGAAAACCATTCTTCCACACTTTGAAAAAAACTGTTTTTCTATTTAAGGCTGAAATCCTATGCACACCTTCCAGGGAGTAAGCCCTATTGAACACATTGGAACATGCTTCTGAGTAATCATGCATAGGGATTGTACTGTTAATGAGAGTGAAATAGAATTTGGTGTGATGATGGAATGATGATGGACGATCAAGAAATCAGAATAATGGAGAACATTAGTTTAGATGTCTTTGGCACAAAGAGAATTGGAAAACACATTTAAATAGGAGATGAGGCACCTTTCCAGAGGTTTTTCTGCGGTTAACCATTACAACCCACAGTTCACAACCCAACAACAAATCATGGGTTCTCTTCATTGGATATTCATGGTTAACAAACATGGTTTCTTTGTGTGGTTGGTTTCACTCAACACAACAACCCTAGTTTCAACAACAACCCACAGTTCAATGGCAACCTACGCTCTATCCATGTTCAACCTTGAGTGTGGGCTGTCATATTGTGTGAATCCAGTCATTGTCTCAAGACCTGGAATAATCACTGGGACTAGGAAAGGGGTGTTTTTCTTCCCCCTTACCTGGCTTCATACAGGGAAGAGAGACTGGTGGAACAGTTAAGAAGTAAGAAGTAGCAATGTAGGAATAGCTAAGCATTCTCTGTCTACGCATAAATTGCTCTCTGTGATTGCCCTAAGAAGAAGAAGAAGAAGAAGAAGAAGAAGAAGAAGAAGTTTCTTTACCTGCCTCTCCCTCTGGATTGAGGCGGGGAACAACAATAAATATAAATACAAAGACCATAAAATAGATAAAACATTAAAACAAATAAAACTAATACATTATTTAAAACATCTTAAAATTCAACTAGGTAGGCGTGCCGGAAGAGATCAGTCTTCACGGTTCTCTTAAATTCAAGGAGACTGCTAAGTTGTCGAATCTGTCCCGGCAGGCCATTCCACAGTCTGGGTAACACTCGTATGCCTGGGTGACACTCGTCAAACAGTGGGTTTGACAGCTGTCAAACCGCACCCCCCCCCCCCCCTGGTTAGCTGTCAAACCCACTGTTTTAAAACTTTTGGAACTTTTAAAGTAAAAAATTCATAGCCATAAAATGCTATGAGCTATCTTTCCGAAATTCCTCACAGATAAGTACCTCAAACCGATCAGCAATATGGCCAAGTTTCATCCTTTTATCTTTTAAAATAAAAAAGTTATAGGCATTTTTGTAACACAATACTAGACTATGGGGAAAATAATTCAAAATGGCTTCCAATTTTCTGATTTTTTTCAGATTAAAATCAGAGACAAAAATATTGGATCGGAAAAAATCAAATTTCAAAATTTTCATATTGGAATTGGTATCAGAAGTCCGATTTTCTCCAATTTTAATCGGAATCGGATATTGGATCCGATATAATGCACATCTCTACCTAGATTTACTGAGCTGCTTTACCTGGTATAGTGATTCGCAGGATCACGTTGAACAAAATCAACACATTTCCCCCATCTCTTACCCCATGTGCTGTCCCAAGACATCTTGCTGTGTGAAGCAGAGTTCAAATGAACCAACACTTTAAATTGCCTGTGGATCTTTCATCCGCCTGAATAGCAGGGCCAGGCCTACATCTCCATTACTGCCTTTCAAGGGATGAAAGAAAAGGGATGGTGGTTTATTAAAATCGTAAAGACTGAAATGGATTATCATCAACCACTTTATCCTTTATTATACAAACCACAGTTTTCTGATGGACTATTTCTTATTGAAACATGTCCATCTTTTACTGTAAAAATAAGTGCTCATGGATGATTTAACTTAAAGTTGTAGAATGCAATTAGCAGGCCATTTTAATCTGATTTGATCTTGTGTGCATATTAGATCCTGATTGAATACCTCATAGGGTCGGATCTACTAAACAGAAATTAGAACATTGGTAGAATTAGGTCTGAAACTGCATGATGCATCAACCTTGTTGAAGTTGAGTACAACAGAACCTTGTCAGTGCTTCAGTGGACTGCCTTGGAACCCTACATAAATATACCACCTTGAGTTCAATTAAAGAAAGGTGGCATATAACATAATATATTTATTTATTTGACATCTTGTTTTTTCACTGTTTCAGCAGCAACATTAAAAAACAGGCATATAATACTTATTAAAAAAAAAGTAAACCACAGACAGAATAAAAAGGTGAAAAACCAGAACAGCATACAAAAAAAAATCCAGAAACATATTTCCTTTTTTCAATGGCCAAGCTGTAGGCCTGCTTGAATGAAAAGCTTTTCACTTGGCATGTAGCCACCATCAAGAAGGGGTCAACCAAAACTCTCAGGGCAGTGACTATTGTAGCCTCTGGTTCCACCATCCACACTTCTGATGGTGGTTGGATATGGAGCACAGCCTCTGCTGATGAACTGTGTGGAACAGGTAGGATCATATGAGAGGACACAATCTTTTAAATTCAACTATTAGTACATTCCTTTTGGAAAATGTCATACCTATATATTTCAGATGTGTGGCTCTGAAAAGAAGGTGTATGAATATGAAATGTTTCTTTCCTGGTTTTCATTTGTTATTTTTCCTATTCTTGTTTCCATATTAATTTTAGAAGTCAAGGAGCATGCCTTTCTCACATTTTGCCCCAGTTTCTTCTTGACTTTGAGGATTATAAGAAATGGACCTCTTTGCAGATTGTGGTGAAGGTAATTTATCTAACAATTTTATCTATGCGTTTCAATTTTGATCTTAGGCTTAATTTATATGTGAAATGAATAAGGCCTTTCTTCAGTGGATTGGCTACATGTAATGCTATAGTTAACTTTAAATGTGCAACACCTGAACTTTTCCTTGTTTTGCTTGTGAGTTCTATACAAAATGTCCACTACCTAGTACTTCATGCTTTTTGCTTCATAATATGTAATGGATGTAATGTATAGTGAAGCATAAGATTAGCCATTGAGGATATAGCATGGCATTTGTTGTTTTGTGGATGACAAACATTTATTTAGAATGTAAATAGGGATCAGATGGCAGCACTAATTTGCATATCTCCATGTAAAGTATTGTACATAGTACCGCCTACATTTGCAGATTTAGTTCTGCATGCAGAACAATTTTATTTGGGGTGGTTATAGTAGAAATTGGTGGCTGCTATTTAGAATTCACTATTGTACAAGTTAGAACAACACCAAAATGGAAATCACAGTAGTTTCATCTTTATTCATCTTCAGAAGCTTAATCCTGATGACAGCTGTATTTATGTTTTGGATGACTCTCTCTTTGAGGCTATGAGCAAACGAGCATGGACAGATGTCTTGCTTCAAATATACAAGGTGAGATGAATATGGCTTTGCTTCATTTAGGCTGGGTTCAGACATAGCACAGAAAAATGTTTTTTGCTAAACGTAGTTAAGAACCCACACCTTAGTTCAAACTTGTAGACATACAACAGACAAATCATGGTTTAAAACTACTTCTCTAGTTTTGTTTTCCTGCTTCTCAGCAGTCAGTTTCATAAGTTCATTATAGTATCTATGGTGCAGCAGCATCTTGAGAGGGAGCAACTCCTGTTTCCATCATGCAGTAGCCTCTTACGGTGGAGCAATGATCCTAATTTGAATTTGAATTTGTGAATTTAGAAGGAAAAGTGAGCTACACATAGCATAAATTTTGATTTGCAAATTAGCTTCAAACTGTGGTTTCAGATCCTGGTTTGTTGACCCCAAACAAATCACAGTTTGCAGACAGGCTAGGATTCAGACATAATGCAGAATCATAGCTAATGTTATTAGGGATGTGCACTGGATCGGATCCGATCCATGATCCAAATCCGATCCAGGGGAAATTGGATACAATTATCCGATTTCCGATCTCACCGCTGGATCGGCTGATCCAATCCGATCCTATCCGGAAAGGTTCCGATCCAGATTGGACGGATTGGCGGATTGGCGGATTGGCGGGCGCCCACTGCCGCCTGCCACTGCTTCCATTGGCGGGCACCAGCGGGCGCCCGCTGATGGAAGTGGACAGCGGGGGGCTTCCCCAGCGGGGCTGTCCTCTTCCATCGGCGGACGCCAGCAGGCGCCCGCCGATGGAAGCGGACAACGGGGGCAGGGGGCGGCAGACGGGAGCAGACGGCCAGGAAAGGTAAGCAGGGGGCAGGGGGGAGGGGTGCGCGGGGAGGGGTGCGCGGGGCGCGCTTACCTTTCCCGGCCGTCCGCTCCCATCCGCCGCTGGCCGCTACTGTGAGCAGGCTTCGCGGCTTGCTCCTAGGTAGCGCGCCAGGTGATGACATCACCTGGCGCGCTACTCAGGAGCAGGCCACGAAGCCTGCTCGCAGTAGCAGCCAGCGGCGGACGGAAGCGGACGGCCAGGAAAGGTAAGCAGAGGGGCGCGTGGCACGCGGTGCGCTTACCTTTCCTGGCTGTCTGCTCCCGTCCGCCGCTGGCCACTACTGCAAGCAGGCTTCGCGGCCTGCTCCTAGGTAGCGCGGCAGGTGATCATCACCTGGATCACCTGGTGCGCTACCTAGGAGCAGGCCACGAAGCTTGCTTGCAGTAGCGGCCAGCGGCGGAAGGGAGTGAACAGCCAGGAAAGGTAAGCAGGGGGGAGGGGGGGAGGGGTGCGCGTGGCACGCTTACCTTTCCTGGCCGTCCACTCCTGTCCGCCGCTGGCCGCTACTGCGAGCAGGCTTCGTGGCTTGCTCCTAGGTAGCGCGCCAGGTGATCATCACCTGATGATGATCAGGTGATGATCACCTGGCGCACTACCTAGGGGTAAGCCGTGAAGCCTGCTCGCAGTAGCAGCCAGCGGCGGATGGGAGCGGATGGCCACGGAAGGTAAGCAGGGGGAGGGGGAGGGGGCTTACCTCCCCGGAGCCATCTGCTTCCATCCGCTGATGCCCGCGGGCACCAGCGGATGGAAGCGGACGGCACCGGGGGGGTAAGGAGCGCAGGGGAGTGGGCTTACCTGCCGGGGCTGTCCTCAGCGGACGTCCCCGGGGGAGGAGGGAGTTAGGCCCCCCTCACCTACCCGCCACCATTTTTTCCTCATAGACTTGCATTGGGGGAAAGCTTTCTTTCCCCCAATGCAAGTCTATGGGGGGGGGGGGGAAATGGCGGCCAATCCAAAAATCGGATGTCCGATATTTGGATCGGGATTGGACTCGATCCGGTCCGGGGGGCCTCCGATTTTTTTCCGATCTGATCCGGGACAAAATTGGAGGTCCCGATCCAGGTCCCGATCTGGGGGGTCCGTGCACACCCCTAAATGTTATTGTGCTTGCTTGAGATATGCATCTTTAATTTATTTAGTTATTTATTTATGATTGTGATATGCTGCTCTATAACAAAAAAGTTCTCAGGGTGGCTCACACAATAAAAAATAAAAACAGTTTTAAAACAACAAATATAATAAACACTTTAAATGTCTTAGAAAAAAAATCACAATAATAAAAATAATAAGACTTCTACACATGTCCAAACCTATTTTCCATCTTTGGGGAATTAGCCCTTCAGGATCAATGGACATCTGTGGTGATTTTAGTCTGGTGCTAGGGTAACTGCAATCTTTGTGGCCGTGCTGCTATTCTGCCAGAGGACAGGCTGCTTTCAGTCTGGTAGATTTGGCCTAGAAACTAGTTTGATTTCCAATTAACAGGACGACTGTGTGTGTAACTTTGGGTCTTTGGGATGGTGGAACATACCCATAAGGTACCTTGTAAGGGAGATCACAGCTGAGACTTTGGGACCTAACCCAGAAAGAAGTTCTATTAAAAAGCAATAAGATACAAATTAATGATAGTCATGATTTCCTTGGGAGGGTGGTGCTATTCCAGAAGCAAAAAGAGGGAGAGTAGGGAAAGCAGCAGCTGTGCCTGTTTGCAAGAGGAGAAGGAGCAAGGAGGAGAAAGAGGAAAAAGAATAAGAGAAAAAAGCCTTTGTTTATCTTTAATCTGCTGAGACATATAGAGCAAAGGATGAAGACAAGAGTCTTGAAATGTTGAAATACTTTTTAAGGTGGATTCCTGTATTGAGCAGGGGGTTGGACTCGATGGCCTTGTATGCCCCTTCCAACTCTACTATGCTATGATTCTACGATCCATGCCTTACTAGGCTGCAATCTTGTGGACACTTTCTAATACCATAATACCATTATTAGGACTGATTGAAACATCATAAAGTGCTGAGCAGGCATTTGTGTTCACAAGATCTCTTCTACAGGCTAGATGTTAAGCAATAAACCAATTAGGGGCAGTGGCAAAAGATTTGGTAGGCAAGGATTGGGTAGGCATGATGGAAAATCCCAGTCTACAAATTTTAATGGTCCTACAGTGCAATCTTATGCATGTCTATGCAGAATAAAGTCCCACTGAGTTCAATGGACAAATAATTGTGTATAGGGTCCTGTACACACTTACCTGGGAATAAGTCCCATTGAATTCAATGGGCTTGCTTCTGTGTAGACATGTATAGGATTGCACTGTAAATTATGTTAGATTAGATTAGTCCACAGTTATTTCGATCCATTTCTAGCGTTAGAATAGAAATAAAGAAAAACAGGTATATCCTTACATATACATATGCAGAACTGGGAATTAATTTTAGGTGGTGCAATGGATAAAAAGTCTAGGGAATAAAATCCATTGAATTCATAGGACTTATTCTGCGTAAACCTACCTAGAATTAGGTTGTTAATTATTTTTGTGTGTGTTGGTTATGTAAAAGAAACAATATAATAATTCACCTATTTCAGATTTTGGTTCTGCAGCGTGTCTCTGTTCTTGAGGACCATAGCCGGCACAATCCAGAAGACACAGAACACATTCCAAGAATAAGTGTTGACCCTTTGTCTAGTAATATATATTCTTCATCTGAAAGAATTCTTCTTACTTGGATGAACAGGCATTTTGAGAAGACACGAAAAATCGTGTGGAAAGACTGCAAGAAAGGTGGGGGGAAACTATTGAGTTCATTAACTAGTCCTTTTTTTCTTCATGTGTAGGAAATTTTCAGTAAAAGTTTTTTTTTCTATTATAGTAGCACTGTTGGGCTTCAAAGGCAGTTTTATAATAAGTTTAGAGTTGGTTATAACACATTTTAATTTGCTCATATATTGAAATATGAAACTGACAGATGACTCCCACTTTATGAAATTTCATTGTTCCCTATGAAAAAGTACTTTCTAAGGCCATTTATAAATTTAATGGTTTAGATATTTCTTTGTGAAGCAAATGGCTTTTTACCAAAATAGGGCTTTTCTGTGTTTTAGAAAACCAAGGCATCCTGTGAAAAGAGCATTTTTAAAGTCAATTATGTGATTTTATTCACCTCAGTAACAGTACTATGTACTGCTCAAATTTTAGTTATTTTATTATACCAGTAAAAATGTAAGAACCATGGATGCTAGTACAATTCCTCCCGTGGCATCGATTGTGGCTGCAATGCTGAAATTGATTAACATTTAAAATAATGTGTACAATATCCTTCTGATACAAAATTAATATTTAAGAGTGTAATACAGCTTTGTTACATCTGATGCAGAATTACCACATGGCTCGTGACACAAATACAGTAATTTTCATTATGATTATGGCTAGTAGTTGAAGATTTTGAAATGCCACGTTTGATTAACTGCTTCAGTTTTCTTTTTACAACAGATGCACCTATACCTTTGACACCTCTAGGACTATATACATATATGATTTTTCATGTCCTCCACTTCTTTCTCTTTGAATCTTTCTGTTCCTCAGGGTGTGAAATCCTTTAAATACTTCCTTAAAACTACTTTATTTAACTAGAGCTCAGCCTAATGTTATTATATGTTAACTTCTCTAAACTGTTATTAGTTTAGAGAAGTCATTAACGATCTGATCCAATTTACTAATGATCTGATCCCATTTCACTAGTCATCTGGTCCTATTCATTGCTTTGTCATCAAAACAGTGCACATCGTAGGGGCTAGAGCCCAGGGGTAACGGAACACACAATGTTGTACCAGTCTTGAGACACAAACAAACTAGTGCTCTAGAGAGGACCAAAGCATGAGGTGAGGGGAGAGAGGACACTTTACAGAGGCCTGGGGTTTCAGGGCTGCAAACCCATTACTATGACCCCAAAAGTGAGTTAAATAGTATATCATGCTTAGAGATGAGTGTCCAGTGAGACTTGATGGAGCTAATCAGAAGCAGTGTTAGAACAAAACAAGCAGCATTCTTGACTATGAGCTATAATGAGAGAGAGAGACAGAGAGACAGAGAGATGTGGCAACCTATGTGACATGCTCTGTCAAGAAATACAACTCTGATTTCTTATGTTCCTGCAGGCATTTCCTGGAGAAAGTCAACAGGGTGTGGTAGTGGTAGTGGACTGGCAATAGAAAGGAGGATCAACCAACTAGGGATGTACAAGAATTTCGCTTCAGTTCACAAATCATTCCAATTTGCCCTGCTTGCAATCATGAATACAAATGCCAACAGGCGTGTACTTTTTAAAAAAATTTTTAAAGTCCACAATTTCCATCTTCAAAGAATGCACTTTAAAAAATACACATTTTCTTGCTCTAGTTAATGGGAGTGAAATGTGCATTTCCCCCATTCGAATAAAACAAAAAACAGATTTGGAGCTAGATGAACTGGGCTACAAAATGGAGTTTGAAGAATCTTGGCAAACTCAAGCGTACCTCGTTCTCCAATCTCTACAAGCAACATCAGAGACATTGAAGGCCAAAGTAGAAATGCCCTTAAACAAATCTTTGCATTTAATCTGCCTTTTTAAAAAAAATGCAAATATCAGCTCATGACGGGGCTAAAAAATACCAGGATTTCAGCAGGTGGGGAGTGGAAATTTCATCATTTTGTCCTCTGCTATGGGTTCTAATGAAGAATTCTCCTTAGAAGCTCTATTTGCTTTGGGAGTAAATCCCCCATTGGTGCCACATGTCACCATGTAGGTAATAGAACCTGTGGGAAACCATCACTTATATAGAAGCACTTCTGGCAACCTCTGTGTGCTGCTGTAATGTATAAATTGCCTCAACTTGCTTCAAGCACCAGTTTCCTCCAAAATTAGTTTCCTTCTGTACTGGTCACTGTTCTAGCCTGAATAATTTCTGTCTGATATGTATGGGTTAATGAGCCACAGAAATAATAACAATAATACTACTACTACAGTACCTTGCAACCTACCAGACGTAACAGTCATAGAGCCTATCTACACAGGCAGGATGAAACACTTTGAAAACGTTTTGAGAACTGCATATGGAGTGTGTCCTGGGCCCCAACAGTTCTCAAAACTGTTATAAACCATTTTAAACTGCTTTAAAGCAGTAGTGTAGATAGGCTCATAGACAAAAAAGAAAAACACATTTACCTCATTGACATAGCAATACCAAATGACAAAAATGTTGTTGAAAAGGAAGAAGAAAAAAGAGACAAATATACACCACTGACCATGGAAGTCAAAGAACTATGGCAACAGGAAAAGGTCACAATTATTCCATTAGTCACATCAGTCACTGGCATCACATGAAAAATTATACAGAAAACCTCCAGAAACTGGGCCTACCAGAATATATCCACACCAACATTAGGCTGACCATATGGAAAAGAGGACAGGGCTCATGTAACTTTAACAGTTGTAGAGAAAAGGGAATTTCAGCCAGTGTCATTTGTATGCAATTAGTCCCTGGTGAAATTCCCTCTTCATCACAACAGTTATAGTTGCAGGGGCCCGGCCTTCTTTTGTATATGGTCATTCTAGTATAGTGCCTGCACCTTTAACTGTTGTGATGAAGAGGGAATTTCACCAGGAACTAATTGCATACAAATGACCCTGGCTGAAATTCCCTTTTCTCTAAAACTGTTAAAGTTACATGAGCCCTGTCCTCCTTTTCATATGGTCAGCCTAACCAACATCCAGAAAGCAGTCATAATTAAAACATGCTCAATCGTCAGGAAATTACTGAATCTGTAAAAGACAGCATGATTTGGCTAAGCCCATCTAGTAAAACTGCCAAGAGTGAGAAAGAGATACAATAACAATAATGGAAATTATTTAATAATGTAAAAATGGTCATGATTAAAACATGTTGTATTATTTCTTTTTAGCTACAGATTTGTTTATTACAGAACTGCCATCTTTAGGATCCTTTTAAAACCAAGCAGGTGGCAATTTTACCTGAAAGTCTTCCAGTAAAGAGTAGTGAGATGGCTTTAGTATTTAGTAAATTAGAGCAAACAGCACCTTTAGTTCCGTACAAGTGAACTTTATCATAAATTTGAAATAAAATCTTTGAACTGGCTGCCATTGAAAAATCAGGTACCGTGACAGGTCATAAGTTTGATCTTGCATGTGCTGTACCTTTTTTCTTGATGATTCCTTAAACGATAACCTTAGGGTCATTGTTGGAACAAGGGCATTATATGGCAATCTCTTAAGCTCTGACACTTATCCAGGCAATAAGAATGCCTGCAGAAACTTGTTTAAATAATTCTTTTTGACCTATGCTTCAAATGCAGTTTTGGATCACTAATGGAAGTCTTAATTATGCCTTCACAGTCTTTCACATCAAAAGTCAGCAGGAGATAATCTTTAAATGCAAAGTGACATTTCTGCTGTGAATTATGTACCTCTTTGTGATGCTTTTGTTAAATAGGTCTGGAGAAGAGAGAATATAAGTATGTACAACTTTCCTTGAATATGTTGTGTATATGTATGTAGAGATAGACACACACACACACACGGCTGGAATCCAATTTTAGCATAACCTGCTGACATAACAATGTCCATCAGCAGAATGGGAATAAGATTATTTCCCTTCTCCCTGCAAACCCACCCCCATGCAATCTCAAAATCTGCCCAAGGTGAAGGACCCTAAAAGAGCAGATTTTAGGAGGGCACAGGAGTCTGAAGGATGGTGGAGAGAAAGAGTAATTCTTGATGAGCTAGCAGATGTGACTTAGGATTTTTCTGTGTGTGTGTTTGTATCATACATGTTACAGTGAAGGTTTGAAATTTGCTGATGATCCCGACTAATTTTTGTGAATGCCCAGGAACTCAAAGATTCACCAGTGAATCTTGACAACCACTGAAAAATCTGAAAAATGGGAAAATACATATCTATTTCAGATATTCAGAAAATTTACCTAGTACTGCCAGCATCCTCATATTAGCATCAAAATTCACCTTATTGGGGGGCCTTCAATAGCACATATTTAGTCAGTGACCCAAAACACAGAGATGTACCCAGGAATGTTGACAAGCACCCAGACGTGATGGTCAGCATTCACCAGTGTATTTCTGACAGATGGTAACTAGCCTACCATCAGGGTTTGGGATTGTTGAGCAGCTGCCAAGGCTGCAGCTCATCAAACGGATTCATTATAGATGAGAGCTTCCTGCTGTTCCTTACTTTCATCACCACTCATTTGTCCACTTGCTCTGGGCAGGATCTCCACTGCTGCTTTAAAGCACATTATAACAGTAGTGACAACTGTTGGGGCCCAGGACACACTCCAAAACAGTTGTCGCTACTGTTATAAAGCACTTTAAAGCAGCAGTGTAGATCCACCCAGGTGAGCAGCAACAGCAAAGGTGAAGAGCAGCAGGTGCTGTTTACTGGCCCTCTCCCTCTGGGCAACAGTGAGGGTTGAGACAAGTTCCCCAGATGGACTGGAAAGGAGGCCTGCTGTTGCAGTTTCTGTTTCTCCTCTTCACAGCCATCTCACTTGCTGGCTACAGCAATGATGGCGAGGAGGCAGGTTTGAAAACAAGAAGGCAGCAATCCATGCCTGCCTTCATCTGATTTTGGTGAAAGAAAGACTTTCCCGTATGCCAATGTTCTACATGAGGAAAGAGAGGGACTTGAGTAGCATGAGCTGAGTGAACTGTGCATCCAGATAAAATAGATGATTCTGTACACATATAATTTAGTATAGTTATTAATTTATTTACTGCATTATTTACTACATTGCCTCAAATGATCTTGGCAAAGAATAGTAGTGCTGTAATAGGATGATATGGAGAGTATAGAGCAGCCTTGCCCACAGCATTGTTGAACAGCCTGCCTCCATGAATTTAAAAACCACCATTTCAAAACAAATCCTCTTATTTCAGAAGTTAGAATACAGGTTGAAACTCCCAGCTCTTCTGGAATCACATTTTAAAGATGAAACTCAAAGAGAAAAACATTGGCTGCATTCGGACAACACATTAGTCAATGGTGGGTTGAGTAGCCAACTCACAGTTGGTTATTTTGTGGGGACTCCCCACACAACATATTCCTACACAACTGTGGGTGATTGGGGTTGGCGTTGAGTGGACTGATAGTGAACCGAGCATTTGACTGACACAGCCCCCACCCCTCTTCCCACCCTCCCTTCTCCCTCAGTCCTCCCAGTTCTATCCCAGCAGCCTCTGCAAGTTGCACCAGTTGTAGCAGAGTGGCAGCCGCTGCTTTGGTCGCTCTTGCTGCCTGCCTCTATGGGCTTGTGTTTTAACCCACTCACCACACACCATTAATACACTCACCCCTCCATACAACACTCTAAACAACTGGCTTTGAGCTAAACAACTTGCAAGCCAGTTGTTTCTCTCAGTTGCTTATTTGGGCGGAATAGCATACCATCTGTAGTTTGTGAGCGCCGTGTTACCCTCCACACAGCACAATAAGCAACACAACTGACGATTGTTTCCTCCCCCCCCCCCCCCCCAGTTTAGGGTGACCAGATAAAATCCAGGTCAGGGCTCATGTAACTTTAACAGTTGCAGAGAAAAGGGAATTTCAGCCAGTGTCATTTGTATGCAGTTAGTTCCTGGTGAAATTCCCTCTTCATCACAACAGTTAAAGTTGCAGGGGCCCTGCCTTCTTGTGTATATGGTCACTCTAGTATAGTGCCTGCACCTTTAACTGTTGTGATGAAGAGGGAATTTCACCAAGAACTAATTGCATAGAAATGACACTGGCTGAAATTCCCTTTGCTCTACAACTGTTAAAGTTACATGAACCCTGACCTGGATTTTATCTGGTCACCCTACCCCGGTTGCTTAATGTGTTGTCCGAATGCAGCCATTGTGTGAGTTAATATCTTTTTAACCTAAATTTGACTTCAAAGGAACATAAAAGAACATAACAGAAAAATCATGGGCATTGTTGTGCAGAAACCTTTCAAAGGAACTCTTAGCTTTTAAAAGAGTAAGGGAGAAAAAAGGAGTTTAGGTTTCTTTTGGCACTGAAAACTGTTGTTTCAAAGGTGTTGTTTAATTTGGTGGGACTCAGATCCCCCTCTGCCTTGTACTCAGTCTTTTGGGCAGGTTACTTGCCTTTTATGATAATCACACTTTTCCATGACTGCCATTTTGTGCTGGTGAACATGAGCGTTTTTTAAATTGTCAGATGTGCCAATAGGCCCCAAAAGGTTGCCTAGACACCCCTATACTAGGTGTTTTCTACGTATTAGTAATGTGTCTTTTTTTACTTAGTGAGTAACCATAACCTGTCTTGTGTAGCCCCAAAACTCCATACAAAAGTTGTTTCCATGATGCTTCTTCTGAGGGAGTTGAAGCCTCTGCATTAAATGCAAACAGCTAGTTCAAATCACTTTATACCATTCCTCATGGCAATTTCAGGAGAAGAAAGAGCTAAGAGTTCCTTTGAAAGACCAATATTGCATCCAGGCTGAGTAGCTTTGATAATTGATGAGTTCTATTGGCATTGAACAGAGTATGCTCAATTGACTTTTATTTTTTTATTTATTTTACAAATATATAATTTTGCAGTTGTTTATAGAAACAACTTCAGTGTTATAACACAAACTCAACGGTAAATTGACCTAATACATATAAAATATACTTACAAAACAGCTTAGTAAATTACATCCAGGCACTCCGTTTACTTTTAAAAAGCTAGCCTGCTGCAAATAAGAATCTCTGAGCTACTGTCTAAGGGCAGTTTTGTCCCGGTTCACTTTCCACAGAGTAAGCGTGCTCCAGAGATCCATGCAAGGAAAAATACTCACACACCAGCGGTTCTCTTTAGTAAAAGCTTTACTGAGATTCTGTATTTCCTTCAATATATTTACAGCAGTTATGGTCATCATATAATACAGGTTACCAGGAAGATCCACATCACATAACATCACCGTCAACCATCTAACACCAGCAGTCTAATAACTATGAGACATTTACATATATATATAATTTGAATGGACAATGACTATGCACAAAATATAGAAAAAACTCCAGGGGAAAAACCCACTATCTCTTTGACCTTTAGAAACAGTAGATAGAAAAACACTTCCCTGTTAATTGACAACCAGGTGCAATAATCAGTCCTCTGGACGCTCTGCAACTGTCCAGTATTCATCTGATGAGAAATTTTACCTCAACAAATTTCAGGTTGCCAGTTACTACCATTGACAAGTTAATGACAGGCCCGGCATGATAAGACGTCAAGCACTTTAACCATCCATGAATTATCCTCATGTTCACTTGTTAAAGTTGTCTTGGCTCTGTCTGAGGCTTTTAGTACATCTGAAACTCTTTAATTACTTTAAACATTAAAAATTTCCAAGGTCATGTTTTGGAACTGGATTAGATTTTAATTCATTATAGTGTTTATCTATGAGTCCAGTGCTGATGCAAAGTTGGTTGGTAAATATTCTTTGTGCTGTTGTATTAATTATTAAAGCTGAGTAACATAATTGTAAATTAAGACACATGTGTCCTAATTAATGGATTTCCACTTCACAAATGCATCAGGAAATAATTGTCAGGATTTGAGATAGCACATACTTAAGCAGAGGTAAAATGAGTCAGCTCAGCTGTGTATCATTAAATAGAGTCTGTTTTCATTTACTTAATAAAAGACCATTTTATTTGTTAGACAAGTAGCTCCAAATAATTTAAGACGTTAAGCAAATTTGCAGGAGAGTGTCTGGAACCTTAAACTACTAATACACAATCTACAGAGGGGTAGCCATGAGATCTTCGGCTATGGGGCGGTATATAAATGCAATAAATAATAATAATAACCTGCTGCAGCAAAAATAAATAAGAATCTTGTGGCACTTTAAAGAATAATAAATGTATTATGGCATTAGCTTTCATGGACTACACTCCACTTTGTCAGATCTGCTTCTTAAAACCATGTATCTGATGAAGTGGAGCGAAATCCACGAAAGCTTATGCCATAATAAATTTGCTAGTCTTTAATGTACAATCTAGTGTCTTTGAACTTTAGTGTGGTTGCATATAAGAATATAAACATGTGGTTTCCCTCCATGTTTTGTGTGTGTAGTATCCTAGGAGATCAAACCATTTTAGGATAACATCCATTGATCCTTTGCTGCTTGGTACCTAAATGTTCATCTGTAAATACTGTCATGTGCTTAATTGCACAGCACATTAATCTCTATATCCATCTGGATTTGATGTCATTAGACTTCATGTGATCTTCATGCTATAGATGTCTGAGGATTGAAAACCCAATATAATTTGATAAGGGGGTATTGTGGCGGGGAGAGGGGAAATGAAGCTAGTTGTCAGGATCAGGCTTTTTCACCCTAGTGTGAGGGAGGGGGTTTCAGGGGCTGAATCGGGCTCAGAATCTGAATAAGAAGCAGCAGTGCCAGACGTATATCAGCCAAGATAGGAAGAGGGGGAGGAGATTCTCCAGGACTTTTTAGAAGTCAAGGATGAATGTTCCCAAGAACTTATCGGACAGGATACCAAAGGCTTAGAGACCATTCTTCCCCCACCCTTGGGAACTCTGCCTCTTTTGGAGAGGGAGGGGACATTGAAGTTGACAGGTCCCAAAGTCCGCCTCAGGGTTAAGTGGGCAGAGTTGAGAGAAGGTGGGAGGTGGTCCTTTAGGGTAGCTATTCGCCAGAGGTTTCTCCAAAAAGACACTCCCTGAGGTAAAGTGCCTGTTGGTCTGCAGGTAAACTGTCCAGTGTCGTGACTCTTAGCTCTCTCCAGAGCTTTTGCTCACGAACTTTAGGCAAAGTGACACACTCCAACAACAGTGAGATTTTCTTTATTGTAAATTACACGGAATTCAAAGCATAATGGTTTCATTTCTGCAAACACACACTTGAAGCTGAAGACGGACCAGACAGCTTTCAGGTAGAACGGCTTAATGCGAACAGCACTCACTCAGGGGTAGACATTTAGAGTTAACCTTAGTCCTTAGAGGTCAGGAGCGGCCACACTGCACTGGAAATCTTCTGGAACAAAGGGAGACTCAAGGAGAAGGCCTCTTGACAGTGGATTAACTATCATCTTGCAACTAAATCCTCACTCAGCCTGTCAGGGAACGCTGAGCTGACCATGGAAACAAGATGTCAGGAAATTAACTTCTTTGACTTAGGGAGCCTTCCCAATTCACGTAGCTTTAGCACTGAGGAAGGTCCTCTCACAGGTCCCCCACACACAGAATTGTAGAACAGCAGCGAATCAGCCTCAGTTTCCCTGTGCCCGTAACTTTGGCTCTATGCAGGGAAACAGCAGGCTATAGAATACGAATCTAGAACAGTAATCTCAAGTCCAAATCTATGAAAAGCCACAGGGCACTTTTTATGGCATAGCTCTTAGAAGTTTCAAGTCTAAATAGCAACAGAACATGTACAGAGTGCATCAAGCATTTCCAAATCAGATAGAGTCCCAAACATAAGTTTCTTGGCAAGCATAGCGAGCAGCAAACAGAACAGCAGAGAAACAAGAGCAGCAGACGAGATCATTCCTAGCGAAGAACTCTTTCTTCGCACGTAGCTAATATAGGATGGAGGCTGGCTAATTCTAAGCTACTTTGACAGACAGGGCTTGAGGCCTGTAATCCAAACTCCTGCGCCAACAGGGCGGCACAGTTCAACCTCCTCTTGATGACGACACAATGTGAGGGACTGTCTGCATGATAGCCCCCACCTTTCTTAAACAACTTTCGTTCTCACAGAACTCAAGGCTTCGGCCTATAGTTCGAGATAAGCAAGAAACAGAGACAGTTTCTTCTCATAACAAAATGCCCGCTTAGTGAATTGTTTATGAAGCACCTGACACCTGACATCCAGTTTCAGTTGAAAGGCAACTGCTTAGTTTTGTTAGGCTAATCCATTTTAGAGAATAGTTCCTAGCATTCACACTCCCATCAGTTGTGAAGTGATATTTATTTGTTGAATAAAGCTTTGTGGATTACATGGTGGACCTCTTTATTGTTTCGCATCACGGTAGGAGGGCTTGGAATCACAACACTACTATTCACTCAGGAACTCCTAAAAGAAGTGTGATAGTGTATGCATACTTGAAATATTGAAGTTTGCACATGATACTGTTTTTAACAAGGGAAAAATTCAGAAGTTTTATCAGAACAGGCTCACAAATTCTGCAGTATGAAACATTAAAATCTTATTTCAAACAGGTGATATACCACCTACAAGATGGATAGTAAACTTCGATAGAGATCTCATTGATGGCCTTGTCTTTGCTGCACTAGTAGCAAGCTATTGTCCTTATTTGGTAAGAACGTTGTTCAATATTTTGATGCAAATATTATTTGCTTTTGTTGTATAGAAGACATGATTTTTTCAGTATATTAATAGGCAATTAATAGTAAAAGGTCAATGTGGTGGCTCATTGAGCTTAAACATAAAGGAATAATAAGTTGTCCTTTCATTTTGTCCCTGTATTAACTACCTGTAGACAACTTGGTGCTTTTCATATGTATTGGACTACAAGTTCCATATACCCATGCTAGCATGACCAAGGGTCAGGCATTATGGGTATTGTCACTCAAAGCATCTTGAAGGCACAAGGTTGCTTAACCCTTGGCTTCTCAGTTTAAAGGCTTCAGTGTTTTTATCTCCTCTCTAATCTTCTTCATCTTTACTTCCTTCACTGTGCTCAAGTTGATTGCTTTATTGTCTCTGTTATCTGAGACAACCCCCCCCCCCCCCCACTTTAGTCTACAGAATAGAACTAATGAGCTACAAAGTTGAAAGGTATAAAGAAAGATAGTAACTGTTTCTGAGTGGAACAATGTGAATTCTTGAAACTGGTTAGCAGAGAGACAGATGTGTTAAGAAATTCAGAATCTATCAAATAGGGTTGTGAATCAATTGCCTGGGATCACATTCAAAATCCTGGCCCATGACCTGTTTACAAATATATTCAGAAAGAGTTTGATCTTTATCTCATCTGCAGATTTCTACTCACTTTGTGAATATGTACACTAATCCAAAAGCTTCTGAACAATATCTTCACAATTGCTTGATCCTTGTAAATGCTTTTCATGCAATAAGCCTTGATATAGATGTGCTGGTAAGTAGTTACACATATTCTATGAATAGTTTTCTTTTTAAATCTATAATATTTTGTACTCCTTTTATTTTAATGCAACATTGCATACAGGAAGATGAATTGGATTAACTTTTCATAATGTCCTGTTAGAATGTAATAAGTAAAACTGCTTGATAGAAAACAGTATCCTATTACCTTAATTCCTTGAACCAAAAAAAACCCCACACTGTAGTGAATAAGAATACTGTAATTTCACAGAGGATTATAGCATTTTAAAATCTGGAGATTACTGGCATTTATCAACACTGCCAAATTATACTGTGAATAAATTATGTACATGTCATATATGTGCCATCCACAAATCACTTCATTTGGAATGCTGTATATGTGCTATTTTAGTTCTTTTACAAGGCCCAGTTGCAATGACTCAAACAGCTTATGGGCAGCACCTATCTTACACACAAATGTTTGTCCAATTAACAAATTAAAATACCTGGAATAATTTGTTTTGTTTGCCTGTTGAAACAAAAACAATAGTGTGACACCTAAGGACTAACAGATTTCTTAGGGCATAAGCTTTTATGGACTGGAGTCCAAGTCATCAGATGCATGAACTGTTGTCCTCCGTTGGCAGTTACATCCACACCTATATAAATGGGTAGGGGGAAACGTTAGGACCCAAACCCAACTAAATGCAAGAGGTACAGTCTGTGACATTTGCTTTGCAAAGCTAAATTGTACATAAGCACAGTAAGAATTCACTTCTGCAAAGTGAAAGGAAGGACTCTTCCTGAGACCCTGAAGAGCCTATCAGAGAGGACAGTACTTGACAGGATGCACCAGTGGTATAATACAATATAAAAAAGGATCAAAAGGATCATATGTTCATAAGAGTCCTAACTGAGAAACTTCCAGGATACTGCTGCTGACCTGAAAGTCAATTTTTTCAGTAAACGAATTTCAGAGGGAGTATTCAGCATGAAATATTTGAACTTGGATTTATCAGCACATTTTATCTGTACTCATTTATGATGTTTTTTAAAAAAAGACCAAAGGGTTTTGTGCTTACCATATCTTAGCCCCAAGACCCTTTGTTCTCTTAAATCCAAGGAATAAAATCTTCATTTGTTTGTGGGTTGGTTTCATAACCAGACAGCATGATCTGGCAGGCAAGATATTAGCAGTCCACCTGAGTTGAGGAGTAGCCCTGGAAGCTTGCACATTGGAAACTCCCACTTGCACAAGCTTCTTGTGCTCAATTTCCCCAGATTACCGACTCCTATTGCAGCGCCCTGCCCCACAACCCAGGCCTTTCCTCAGAATCACCCAACTTTCAGGAGAGGCTTTTTGTGGGGGGAGGTAAGCTGGAAATTTACCTTCACAAGAGTAGTATGGGGTGCCATCCATTTTTTTTTTTAAATGTGTAATTGGCTACTTTTGGAAAAAAATTGTTAGCATTGGTGTTTTATGTTGTATAAGTATGTTGATATATTTTTCTTTTGGGGGTAGCTGGTTTTTAAAACTTTAATTTAAAGTCTCCCCCCTCCCCAAAAGAGTGTATTTTATTGCACAAAAAACATTATTAGTATTGCAGAATTCTTCCTTTCTGCTAGACAGCTTGAAGCAAAACCCAGGCTATATTAGTGTCATGACTCTTTTGTTGAGGAGTGGAAGCAAAAGAGGGCAAACGCTGTGAGCGTTTGTATTAGCAATCAGTCTAGTAGCAATTCCAGGAGCTGAAGAAATACTCACACACCAAATCTTGTGTATAATACAGATGGTTTACTCGTGATCCAATATATACAGAAACACAACAGTTTCCATCCAGATATGTACATTCCTTTACACAGTTCTCTCCACGTCCAAATACACACGCCTGACACCTACAGTAGCCATTAGACTAAGGCTCACTTTTTATACCTTTAGACATCAGCCCAGCCCTTCTTAATCATCTTATCATATTAGACACTTAGGCAATAATCAGGATGACCTTTCCAGTTCTGTACATAAAAAACTCTCTCTCAACCTTATTGCCTGCAGCTGGCTGATCTGTCCTTCAGGCTTCTAAAACTTTCCACCAATCCGCTTAGACTCTGGAATTTTTCCTCAACACCCCTTCAAAATTTGAAGATCTAAGTGGATCTAAAGTTTTCTTCCTTGCTCAGCAATTCATACCCTAACATTTTAGTTAACTTGGCATGCTGATTTCCCATCAATGGTTTTGTAAATATATCTGCCACGTTCTTGCTGGACTCACAATATATTAATTTAATTAAACCATCTTCCACATATTGTTTAACATTTAGATACTTGATTGCCACATGTTTGGTCCTAGCTCTAAACATTTGAGCACTTGCCAATGCAATGCAAGACTGTGAGTCATCAAAAACACTCACTGGCAATGTACAAACAATATTCACATCTTTTAACAATTGTATAAAAAATTGTAGTTCTCCACAGGCGCTCGAAAGAGATGCATACTCCGCTACACGAGTAGAAGTTGCTACGGTGTCTTGCTTCCTACTTTTCCAAAATACCAATGATTTATCAAGCAGAGTAGCCATGCCACTTGTGGACTTCCGGTCTGTAGGGCTTCCAGCCCAATCACTGTCAACAAAGCTTTCTATTTTGGTTCCAAGACATGAGAGTGTTAGACACAGATTTAAACTTCCTTTTAAATATCTTAACACACGTTTTACTCCAAACCATGCAGCTACAGTTGGCTTTGCAACTTGTTGACTTAGAATGCCCACGCTGCATGCAATGTCAGCTCGCGTCCACTGGCTTATGTACAACGGACTCCCAATTACAGATTGGTATAATTCTGGGTCATCAAAATCTTCCCCTTCTAAGTTAGATCTGAAGTCTGTCAACATTGGACTCTGAACACTGTTACACGCAAGCATTCCACACTCAAGCAGACTCACAATTTTCTGCTTCTGATCCAAGAAATACTTTCCATTTCTCTTTGTGACTTTTACTCCCAGATAATTACTCACTTCTCCAAGTGACTTAAGTTTGAACCTCTTCTCCAAACTTGTTGCAACACTTTGAATCAAGTTCATAGACTTTGATGCCAGAAGAAAATCATCAACATACAATAAAGCCATTATGAAACCATCATCCCCATCTCTTATATATAAACATGGATCTGCAATACCTCTTTGGAAGCCTAAGCTTTCCACCATAGCAGCATTTACACAATCATTCCAGCACTTTGCTGATTGTTTAAGCCCATAAACTGCTTTTTGAAGTAGCCAGACTTCTCCATCATTTTTACAAAAACCTGGAGGTTTTTCCATGTAAATTTCCTCTTTGAGATCTGCATGTAAGTAAGCAGTTTTAATATCATAATGCTTAACAGACATATTATCTTTAGCAGCTATGCTCAAAAATAATCTTAGTGTTGTTGCCTTACATGTAGGTGCAAAAACCTGATCAAAATCTTTTCCTTTTACTTGAAGGAACCCTTTAGCAACCAACCTTGCTTTATAATCAGTTTCACCCCTTTGTAACTGCTTATGTTTATAGACCCACCGGCAGCCGACTGCCTTCTTGCCTTCTGGCAACTTTGCATTTTTAAACACTTGGTGTTTTGAAAAACTTTGAAGTTCCTCTTGCATGGCCGAAATCCATGCCTGTTTTTCCTTTGCCAGCAGCTGCTGAACCTCCTTATAGCTCTCCGGTTCGAATTTCACCAAACATACTTTTTCCTTTACAAACCCAAATTGCTCTGGAGGAATTCCTTTGTTTACCCTTTCAGATCGCCGTAACTTACACAGACTTGGCTGCTGTTGGCGCTGGGGTTTCTCCTCTTCATTGCTGTCCATGGAAGGCGGAGACGCAGTCCCCTCCTTTGGAGACTCGGCTGCGGCAGGCTCTGGCTTCGCCTGTTTAACTCTTTTCTCCTGTTTAACTCTTTCATTTGTCTCACTCTCAGAGAAATGCAGCAACACCTCTGGATTCGAGTGAATTTTTTCCCAATTTTGCTCCTCGAAGGTAGCCGACCTTGATATAATAATCTTCCCATTGATATAAAATCGCCACGATTTGTTACTGTAACCAATGAAACGAGCTTTGATAGATTTTTGCTGGGCTTTCAACCTTTTGCTTTGCGGGACATGAACAAAAGCAAAAGTTCCCCAAACTCTTAAATGGGCAAGGTTTGGTTTCTTCCCATGCAACACACTAAAAGGCACACTTTCGCTCGCTTCTGACCAGGTTCTATTCAATAGGTAGTTTGCTGTACTGAACGCTTCTGCCCACAGATTTGATTCTGCCCCAGAATCAATAAGAAGGGAATCTTTGATCGTTTGAAGTAGCCCATTCCTGCGTTCAATCACCCCATTTTGCCACGGGGCATGTGGGTCAGAAAATCTATGAGTTACACCTTCGCGTTTTGACCACTTTGCAAACTCATTACTGGTACCACCTCGATCCGTTTGAATTTGTACAACTTGCTTCTTAAAAGCGTTTCTCAGCCCACGTCACCCAATTTGTGAACGTTTGAAAAACCTCTGACTTTCATTTAAGCATGTACACCCAGCTGAAGCGAGATTTATCATCCAGTATCACTAGAACAAATCTAGCGTCCCCTACGCTGGGTTTGAATGGACCCACCAGATCCATATGCACCAGCTCGAACAACTCACGAGTATTCCTATTACTTTTCCTGTTGATCGGCAAAACCTTAGATTTTGACTGTTTGCAAACTGCAGTCAAGAAACCTATTACATTCATTAAGTTCAATACCCTTACAATGCTCTGGCATTTTCCCAAGAACTTTGAAACTCACATGTCCCATCCTGCGGTGCAGGAGATGGAGACAATCTTTGTGACTTGGAACATTGCAATTTGGTTCACACACTTTTGAGATTCCATCTCAAACAACCCATTTTTTAGAACACCTCAGGCACAAAACTTTCCATTCATTTCAACCTGACACCAGGACTCTTTGAACGTAACCACGTATCCCAGCTTTGTCAGGCTTGCTACTGAAAGCAGATTAAATTCTAGGCTTTCAACACACAATACGTTTTCTAAATGCACTCCAAGACATGGGATGAAACATGATCCTTTTCCACAAACCACAATTTGCTTCCCGTCTGCTAAATACACGGACTCATGTGATCCACCCCGGAGCTTATTGAAAGCTTTGCAATTCCTGCATATGGTTACGCTGGATGCCGAATCCAAAAGCCATATATCACTCCACTTCTTGGATCTCGTTTCCCTGGCAACCAATACGAGCTGAACACAGCGTTGCTCATTCTTTTCACTCTCCCGGTTTCCTTTGGAATAACGATCCTTTTGCCCCTTCAAGGCTCCTTTCGACTGGGTTTTAGCCTTGCAATTCTTTTGAATATGGCCTTTCCTCCCACATCGAAAACACGTTCTTCTTTCAACGGCCATGGCACTTTCTCCTCCGTCAAACGGTAGGCGCTTAGTCTCCATTTTATTTTGCCGTCTCTCCTCCCCATGCGATTCATGGGCAACACTTCGCTCCCCTCTCTCCTGCGTCCTGTCAATCCGCTTTTTCTCCTCTTGCAACAGCCTGCCTGTTACATGCTCCAACGTTAGGTCGGTTTGCGGCATTGAGTCTAGGCTCATCGTTAAAACATCCCAACTGGGAGGGAGTGAGCTCAGGATTATATAAATTTTATTCTCCTCATTGAAGGGTAAATTCACCTCTTGCAATTTCGAGAACAACAATCCCAGACTTTGGAGGTGTTGTGAAATCGAACCTCCTTTCTTAAGATGGGTACGATAAAGTTGTCGAGTCAGGCTGATTTTGGAACTGGCAGTCTGCCTTACATAAACACGCCTCAATTTCTCCCAACATATTTTGGAGTTCTCATTTCTGGAGATGTGCATCAATTGACTGTCTTCCAGGCTCAGGACTATATTTGCTTTGGCTCTCGTGTCCAAAGCTTCCCATGTTGCTATTTCGTCTGCGCTTAGACCTGTTGGCATTTCCTCAGCAACAACTTGCCAACATCCTTCGCGTCTCAACAACATTTCTTGTTTGAATGACCAAGTAAGATAATTCTTTTCATTCAAACGCTCCATAGGAATTCCACCGATCAAGCTAGTCTGCGCCATGTTTTCCAGCTGGCTTACACACTCAGCTCCACACTGGCCAGACACACTGCTTGTCTCCAATTCCTCTCCGGAACTCACTGAGCTTTCCTCTCCTTTAGTCATCCGATTTGGAAACCATAAATCGTTGGCTCATCAATTGGACTCCTGAGTATTCAATAGCCTCCTGGCTGGATTCTGTTGCCCCTCGGCTGTGCTTCAGTGCCCCCAGGTTGGGCCCATAACCCTGTTGAGGAGTGGAAGCAAAAGAGGGCAAATGCTGCGAGCGTTTGTATTAGCAATCAGTCTAGTAGCAATTCCGAGAGCTGAAGAAATACACACCAAATCTTGTGTATAATACAGATGGTTTACTCGTCATCCAATATATACAGAAGCACAACAGTTTCCATCCAGATATGTACATTCCTTTACACAGTTCTCTCCACATCCAAATACACACGCCTGTCACTCACGTCTGACACCCACACAGTAGCCATTAGACTAAGGCTCACTTTTTATACCTTTAGACATCAGCTCAGCCCTTCTTAATCATCTTATCATATTAGACACTTAGGCAATAATCAGGATGACCTTTCCAGTTCTGTACATAAAAAACTCTCTCTCGACCTTATTGCCTGCAGCTGGCTGATCTGTCCTTCAGGCTTCTAAAACTTTCCACCAATCCGCTTAGACTCTGGAATTTTTCCTCAACATATTTAACCCCTTGCATTCACTGAAGTCAATGACCAGGTCTCTTAGGAAAGTAGTTAATCTTTTATTTAGCAAATGACCCCTTCCGTCAGCTGAAGGGAGTTTTAAAAGTAGAAAGCATTTTGCCCCAAGGCGTAATTTAGCTATGCAAACAACACAGTTGATCCATTCAAGAGAAAGAGAGAGTCACTTCTCAGAGGGATCCAAATCAAGCCTTTTCTGAGTCACCAATCTTTCTGAGCGCCGCCTTCTGACCTCCCTAACTTGCACGAGCTTTTCCCTCCTATGGAATTTGGCATCTTTGAGGTTGCGTACTCCCTCTTCTTCGGAAGAAGAGAACTGTTTCTCAACCGGAGGGTTATTTACATCAGGAGAGATAAGCGCTGGGGGCTGTTCATTTGCCGCTGGGAACAAGGCCATGGGAACCACTTCCTCCCCTTCTGGTATGGACTGGAATGTCTGTTCAAGTTCAGAATCTGATTCTGAATTAATGTCTGACAGCCCTTCGCCCTGCGCAAGGGGAGGGGAATTAGACACAACAATTAGAACCACAGAACAATAGCATGGTTTAAATTGATGAGAGGATCCTGCTTAACCCACACTTACTTTACTTTTGTTAACTTTATTTCCTGAATGATGTATTACCTTTGCCAGTCAACAAATGTTGCAGTCTTACTTCTTTGTCACCATTGCATCATCAAGTAACTGTCCAACAGAGCGTATATCTAGATCCTTGAAAGATGTATTAGCACCTTAGGAGACTTGCTGTAACAACTTTGCAAGGCACTTTGTGGGGGGGGGGGGGAAATCACATTACCTTGCTAAATGAGTCAAATCCCAAATCAAGGTGCTTACCTTTAAAGCCACTGAATGGCTTGTGACCCAAATACCCTAAGCTGTGCCTTCTCCGAAATCATCCTAACGGTCTGCTAAGACCTGCAGATGATGGACTTTTCTGTGGTGGCACCCTCCCTAAACAAAGTTTGTCCGGTATTGATATTAAATAAACAGTTATTTCTTGTGTGAGAATTTAGCACTATACATGCTCAGACATGAAATTTTCTCTTTATGTTCAGGTATTTTGTTGTTTCTTTTCAAAAGATAGAAGGATAAATGTAGATTTATTATTATTTAAATTATTAAAGATTATTTGTTAGCAAAAGGCCCTGAAAGGCTATTGTGTTGGTGGTGTGTGCTTTGAGAGATGGGGTGGGGTGGAGTGGAAGAGCAAACAAATGAAAGGGAGGTTTCACAGTGCAGCGCAATATCACAAACTCACGTGAAAGGGACCATTAACTTGACTCGCTTATGAAACGGAGGTAAAAAACATGGAGGCAAAACAGGGAAAAATAGATGTGATGGAGCCCTAATTGTGAAAAGTTCTGTTATATTTTTACTGCCCTGAATAATGCCATATTTTAATGGGGTTATTAATGAACCAATTCTTTGAAATGTTTTATCAGTAATGAAGGAGTCACTATCTCTAGAGAACCACATGCAATGAATTTTGGAATGCCTATGTTGTGCTGTATTTTTCAGCTTTAGTAAAGATTAAAATATAAGTGACAAATATTAGTGAAAAATATAACCTGCATTTAAGTAGTTTTACAATCTCTCTTATTTTCAAAGGTTAGACAATTCACTACAGTGGACTGAAAGTAACATTTACTCTTTGTTCCTTAGTGAAATACTTACATATATTTCCTGTGTCTTGGTGTTTAAACGATTTAGTTCTGGTGACTAGGATTTACCCTTAGTGTGAACTTACACTGCTTTATTTATTTATTTTTAAATTAGAGTACTGACATTTGTGATCCAAATCCAATCATGATGCTTATGCTTTGTGTCTATTTATATGAACGGCTTCCTCAGTATTTACCCAAGAAATCTCTTGAGTTTGCTGGCCCACTTCATGATACTGTCGTTAGAAAGGTATTGATATTTTTGGTTTTTACTTTTAAATGGTTCTTGACAGAAATGAGAGTACAATGTGGATCTGGGGATAACTTTTACTGAATTGTCATCTCTTGGGGAGAATAGATAATATAGTTTATATTATTACCTCTACTATTGGAGGCAGTATGTCTTTGTATGCCGGCTGCTGGGGATTGTTAGTGGGAGGTTGCTATTGCATTCATCTCCTTCTTGTGGATATCCCATAGGCCACTGTGCGAACAGAATGCTGGATTAGATGGGCCTTTGGTCTAATCCAGAATGGCTGTTTTATGCTTTCAATCACCACAATAGGAAATATAGAGACATAGGAAGCTGCCTTATACTGAGTCAGATTTTTGGTCCATCTAGCCCAGTATTGTCGACACTGACTGGCAGCAGCTTTCCAGGGTTTCAGGCAGGATTCTTTCCTTGCTCTACCTGCATCGAACCTGGGATCTTCTGTATGCCAAGCATGTGCTCTATCACACTGAGTTATGGACTCTCCCCAGATCAATGCGGTTGTGGGAAAACAGGAAGAATATGTTGGGGTTGATAGTCCTGTTTCAGAAGCAAAATTGAAAGATGAGCCTAAATATGCTTTTTATGCTATCAGACCTTTTATTGATTTATCATGCCCCCACCCCTATATGTGTGTGTGTATGTACCTGATGCTGTTTATAGTGCATAATTCTTTGTTCCATTGTAATTATAAGTCCCCTTGTGAGGGCTTGCCCTAAATGGTTGAGTAGAAATTAATTAAATAGTATGTTATATTTTTGTGACAGATTCTATTGAAAAACCCAAGTATCAAGCCTTTGGTATACAATGCTACAATTTTAGGAAGAGAATCCACTGATTTTTCATTACCTAAAGGAAATACTGTCACCATTTCCCCAAAGTAAGTTGTCGTCAATTTTGTTTTACCAAATGTGAATGTCTCCACTCCCTCTTCTTGTATTGCAGGGAATATTACAAAACAACAGATACTTGAATGAGACATAATGTTAGCAATCCAAGCTACAGATTAGGAACATGCCATGGATGCTCCCACTTTGCTCCCTCCTTCATGTGAGAAGGGGATTGGGGAGGAGAGAGTTTCTCTAAGATTATCTCACTTGACGCTGAGAAAGCATTTGCCAAAATATATTGACCATTTATGCTTGTTACTTTGATTAAATTTGGTTTCCCACAGGAATTTAAAAAATGGATTAGAATTTTATATCTCTCTCCTAAGTCATGCATGATGACAAATGGAATTCTTTCAAGTTTCCTTTGTTTAGAGAGGGGCACAAGGCAGTGTGGTCCTCTTTCTTCTTTGATATTTGATTTGTGCTTGGAACCCTTGGTGTGTGCAGTTGGGCTGAGTGGAGAAATTTACAGATTTGTGCATGAGCTGGTTGAAGATAAAAATGGCCTTATATACCTTTGTCACACTTTCGGACTATACTATCATTTGGTCAGAACCTGAATCAGTGCTTGTAGTTGATATCAAGTGACCTAGTGTATTTGTAAATGGCAATTCTGTTAGTGTCTAGAACCTATAAGTGCTTAGAGATATTTTTCAAATGATTACATTGAATTTAAGTGTATAGTTGACAGATATAACTCTTAATTTGGAGAGATGGGCATCAGTTAAGTAAATCACTTGAGGTAAGTTTAACAAGTTTAATGTTTTGCCACTGGCAATTGATGTATTGTGTAATATATCTTTATGTATCCCCAAATGTATGTCAGATACTTTATGCATTGCAGATGTTTATTGGATGGGGATTCTCTGCCCCATTTTTTACTTAGAGGATACAGTTGCCAATCCAGGGAAGGAGGATTTAATTTATAAGATCTCAACTTATATCAAAAGGCATATCATTTAACTCATACAAATGATAGAATATCTTTTTCTGCTAATAGTCCTTCATGGGTTATTCTTGAGTCAATTTATATGGCATCCCTTTCTGAGTTCTTGAGGTGGCTTGTTCGAGAAAATAAGTCTCACTGCATAGTTAACAAGCCATCTAGGCTGCATTCAGACAATACGGTAACCCACAGTTCAACTAACAATCCATTACTCTTTCTGCATTTGAAAGTACATTCTATAGTAGTCAATCTTGTTTGAATGCTTATTTAGATATATGGATTGCTTATATTAATATATATATTTGAAATAGAATTGCTGAACTTAAAAAAATGGTGTTGTGCACAGTTACTGTGAATTGATTTTTTTGTTCTTTTTTTTGTTCTTTTTCCTGATACATCTACAAATATATATATTTTAAATTAACCCTTTGTAATTCACTATTTTATTTTGTTGTAAAGCTGTGATTTAACACATAATTTTACTAGATTCATGGTATTTAAATTTAGTCATTTTTTATCACTTTTTGCCATCTGGCTAAAGAAGCTCGGTATCAGATATGTAGAATCACTGTGATTTTCGTTGCTTTTGCTGCAATTTCTTTACAAAATATATTATTGTATATCTCAATTTAGGAGCCAAGTAAGTGTAAAGGTGGAATTTACTAGCCGCTTCCTGTATCCTGCTGAAGCTGTGCTGTTGCTTGTTTCAAAGGCTTTATCTGGAGTGGGTGGGGCTACAATGACTTTCTCTCTGAAGACAAAGATTAGCCATGTTAAACCTGCTGTAAGTATTCTGCATTTAATGGTGAAACCCCAGAAAATGTGTTTTCAGTTATTGTTGGTTCGTCATGTTTAGTGCAGGATAATCAGTTGTATTTCTTGTTATATTCCTGGTAGCAACCTCTCAAGATATTATATGGAAGTCCATATTTAGACTTCAGTGTTTTACTTATGATGTTGAAATATCTTTTGTTTAAAAGATCAATTTCTCATGTAAAGAAGCAATCTATGATGAACATTTTGAAAAACCTATATAGGACAGTATCTTTCAACTAAGTTGAGTAATTAATGCTACTGAAACCATGTGAGCGCAATAGAGCTTTTCTCTTCTTTACACATACTCACACACACAAACACACATCACACACCTGGGTAGTTACTGTTAAGATATAAAAGAAAGAAACTCACTGCATGCACAGAAAGGAGTTTACTTTTCTATGGCAGGTTTAATAATACAAGGTTTAAATAGACAGGGGTTTCAAAGTGGATGGAGAGTCCAAAGGAGAAAGTGTTTGAGCAACTGATATGACAGAAGACCAAGCAGGATGTGTTTCAGATAGGAATGTCTTGATTTTGTGAAATTCATCCCGCATGTGTTTTATGGATTGTGCAGTGTCATTCAGTCTGGTGTCCATTAACAGATGGATTTGATTCCCCCTCCTCCGTTATGCAGAAAAATACACAAATAATTCCATAAGAAAGTTTGCAACAATTTAAATAACTTTTGTTAGTATGTAACATTTACATATATTGCTCCCCCCCCATTCCATTTAACTTTTCCCTGTGTATATTTTGTAGCATGACATATGTTTCAGCAGAAACATGCATCTTTTCCTGTGAATGGATCCACATAAATTTTGGGAAAGTAAAAAAATAATGAAACCATCCGGAGGTCTGAAAACTCTGTGGTCTGAAGAGGCTGGACCGTAGTGGATTCTGCAAGTCAGATTCTTAGAAATCCAAACTTATTTTAGTCCATCTTGAATTTCTCCAGCATCCCTAGTTTCAGATAGTAAAGATAGAGCGGCTGTTCTTTGGCAGAGACCCTGACAAAGTCCCCAAGTCCTTGTGTAGCACAATTTCCAGTTTAGAGTTTCCATGTTACAAGATTCTCTGGCAGCATGAACAGACCAGACCAGTGCAGGTGAGGAAGGATTCTAGGCAATAAAATAGTTTATACCAGCAAAACTCTCTATTGTGTATATCAGCTTATAAACAGGGGTGGTGTTGCCAACTCATCCTTTACTATCTTCTGACAAGGAATTTTGAACCCACAAGCAAATACTATGTTTTTAAAAAAGGTCTCTATACTGCCCTCTTTCTCTCATGTTCAATTACCATAGAAGATTTCTCAGGTAATTCAGGATCCAGCTCTAGGCCTGAATTTGCAGTTGCTCAAGGCATCTTGCTCTTCCAACATTTATCCCGCCCCTCCTTTTCCAGTAATTCGCTAAGAAGTTGGACAGGGAAAATTCTCATAGCTACCAATTTCTCACGGCTGTACTGGATTTTATATTATGCTTAAATCTAAAACAGGCTTTGGTTTGGATGTTGCAGGGCCTACTGGGCTAGGTCAGATCCCAATACTATGGGGCAGTGTCCAACTGTGTTATTCCGCTAGTACAAATTACATCATGCCAGTGGAAACTAGGTCTCAAACTATGCACAAGAGGAGAATCCAGGTAAAGTTACGTTTGTAGAAGTGTGATTGCGGAAATTGTAGGGTGTGAAATAACGAGGCGAGACAAGTAAATGGATTTTAAACAGGGCCACTTTTATTATAGATCTGCAGTATGGGAAACCTATGCAGACATCCTACTCAACCATGGGTGAGCCATTCACCACATGAGTGATGGCGTGATTCCAAACGCCACCCCCCAGGCTTGCCCCCTTTTGGGGTAGGGAGACCTTCCGGTGTCGACCCCTCCTTGCGCCGTTTAGCTCCGAGTGGGTGAGACAGGTTAGCCTCAAAGGTACCCTTATCCCTCCAGCTGCTGCCGTAAAGCTCACAGCTGAGGGGCTTCAGGCATTACCCATCACCACAACAGTGCCTGTGAATGGTCACCGACCCTAACAACGCTCCGGATGTCCGCAAAACCTGCCACAGGGAGAGACAATGCACTTGATTAGTCGCTCCCCCCCACCTAGATCTAAGAACATTCCACAAACCCAACTGCAGATCTTTCAAAAATAAATCATTTCCAGGGTCTGACAAATGGACCCCGTCCTGCCTGAAAAGCTCCCTCCGCGTTAACGCAATCGCAGGGTGTTGAATGCTATAATCGCCGTGTTTAATTAGTTCCTTGAATATTTGATTATTGACTTCCTTCCACACTCTTTCTATGGCCCCTTGGTCATTGCCCTCTCTCCAGTAGAGCATGACCAAACAATTACTATGCCGGGCCAACGCAGCCAAATTGTTTCCAAATCGGCAATTGCTTGCATGATGAGGGCTTTGCCCTTAAGCAAACCCAAATCATTTCCACCCAAGTGAATGAGTAGGACCTGTGGGGGGACCAAGGCCACACGCTGCTGGAATAAGGTGGGCAAGAGGCGCTCCCAACGCATGCCGTGTTTACCAAGCCACAGGATGTTGGCGTAGCGGCTCAATCCAAGCTGTGTCTCAAAGCTGGATCTGGAAGCCCTCCGACTGGCCCAGAAGATCATGCTGTGCCCACAGATGATCACATGCACTGGGGGGAAGCCCGCACTGGAATCTAAAATTAAACACGGAAATGTTAGAATGCAACGCCACCAGTGTATAAACTGATTATCTGACGTATGATTGATACGCTCTGGACCGCCATCTGCCCACAGCCTGAATTTGTCCTGCAGCAAAACCAATGGAAGCCGCTGTCAAAGCAGCACCAATATGGAAAGAGTGAGTACCGAATTGGTGAGCCCCCAGACCCAGAGACTACAGAACCTTTTTTGCAACTGACCAGAACTGATACGTCGTCAAGGGCGATGCATCGAGGTGGCAAAACAAATAACCACTGCAATTGCCCTGGAGTGTCATAAAATGATTTAACGCTTTGACCGGGCACAACTCAGCCACCGGCACTGGAAACAGAGTGACAACTTTTCCCCTACCTTATTGGTCCGTTTTGGAAAACCTAAGATGTAAAGAAATTCCCCTTGGTGAGACCTGAATGTCATCAATTAAAAAGGTACGCTTTGAGGAATCAGTTTTGGAAAGGGCGACTACCTCTGAGATTCTGAACGCTCCGAAAAACGCTGTCAATGCCGCTGCATGAAACAGGGCTGACTCATAAGAAGAGTGGCAAAGTAAAGGCCACTGAGTCGACAAACCCTTCAGAATATCGGGATAATGGCTGACGCGAATCAGGTACGCGAGGGGTTACTCTGCTCCATCCTCGTAAAATGCGACGGACTCAAAAATCACTCGTATTGTCCTTTACGTCTCACAGTTTGGACAGAAAAGAGAGGGCAGCCAATTTGCCTCCAATGGATCCTGCGGATAGACCTCTCTGCCGAGAAGCAACGCAAAACTGTAGCAAATGCTCCACTGGGATCGGCCATTGCTGCTGAAGCTGTGTGTAAGCTCTGAAGGAAAGAAACTCCCTACTTGCCCTTGAATAAGCACCGCGTGTGCTAGGCGCTAGAGACTGCCATGCTGCCCGCTCCACTTCCTCCTGCCAGTTTCCCAAAGGGTTGATGGCATCGCCTCCAGAATTGGCCGTGCCCAGGGTGCCAGTTCCCGGAACCTCTGGACCTGCTGACGCGATAAAGTGTCTGCAATGGGGTTTTCAAGGCCTGGAACGTGCCGCGCTCTGAATAATATGTTGTTACGCAGGCAATGTAATGTGAAGGCCCTGACTAATGTCATGACCCTGGGACTCCGACATGACAGGGTATTTATCACCTGCACCGTAGCCAAATTATCGCACCAGAAGTGTACCACTGAATTGCGCATCTCATTCACCCAAAGATGCGCCACCACATATATTGGAAAGAACTCCAAAAATGTGAGATCTCTGCGAATATCAGTGGTGAGCCAATCATCTGGCCAACGCTTGGAGCACCAACAGTCCTGCCAAATAATTCCGAAACCCAAGGCCCCCGAAGCATCTGAGTGGACTTGCATCTCCGCTTCTAGTAAGAGATCATGTCTCCAAAAGGAAACGCTATTGTATTCCTCCAGGAAACAAAGCCACTTGATGAGGTCTTCCCGCATTGCCCTCGTGACCTGCACCCTGTGTTGGGGACGCCTTAGGCCCTTCATGGCGGCACACAGGCATCTAAGAAAAGCACGACCTGGAGCGACCACCTGACATGCGAAATTAAGATGACCCAGGGTCGACTGAACCTGGGCCAAGGTTACCTTCGAAGCGTTAATAATTGCTAACAATTTGGCCCACAAGGCAATGATGATCTTATCAATAGGAAGCCGACAACATTGTTGTACGGAATCCAACTGAATGCCCAAGAATTTGATGTAATTTACTGGTCCCTCCGTCTTCTCCTGTGCCAATGGGACACCCAGCTCCTCTGATAACTCCTGAAACATCCTCATCCAGGTAGTGAATGCAGTCCTGAGACCCCGCCCTCTCATGGAGGGCCCATTCCAAGAAGGAACTGAAGGTCTTGAATATGGCACAGGATATGGCGCAGCCCATTGGTAATGCCCTATCCACATAAAATTGTCCGTCAAAACAAAACCCCAGTAAATCAAAATTGTCAGGGTTGATGGGCAAAATGCGAAATGCAGATTTGATGTCACATTTCCCAATCAATGCTCCTTGACCGCATCGATGCACCATTGCTACGGCTGCGTCAAATGAGGTGTAACGCACTGAACAAAGGTGATCTGGAATGGAATCATTAACAGATCCACCTCTAGGGAAAGACAGGTTGTGCATCAACCTGAATTCCCCTGGCGTCTTTTTGGGAACAATTCCCAAAGGGGAGACCCTAAGATTTGGGATAGGAGGAGAAATGAAGGGTCCGAGGACCCTCCCTGCATCCACCTCCTTAGCAATTTTCTCACGAACTAAAGGCTCCATGAGACGGATTGATTCCTCGTTCCTCGCAAAAATTGCCTGGCGTGGGCCTTTAAAAGGAATGCGAAACCCTTCTGTAAAGCCAAGCTCTAAGTAGATTGCATCTTGACGCTTTGGGTAGAGCGCCAGCAGTCACTTCAACGGCCCCAACTTAAGAGGGTTGGGACCCCTTGGGAGGCGGGCTTCCTGCCCCCTTGTGGGTCTCGGCCCTTACTGTGCCCCCTCGAGTTCTGGAGCAACTAGAGGCTGGGTGTTGACCATTGCAGATTGGGCATTCGTGGCGATATCTGCACATTGAACGGGTACAGCTGCCCTTCTCACTGTACTCCCAGCAAGGCAGGCAGGGTTGAACCCCCTGCCCCGCACTCCCAGCAAAATTGGAGGCGGGTTGCTGTTTTGCTAAAATATGCCCACTATCCGCCCTTTCCCCGACTCCAGGCCGCGCTGGCATCATAAATTGGAGCCAGAGATTGTTGTCCTTAACATCCCACGGAAGGGAATGATCGAAGGTGGCCCTTTTGCTGAAGGACTCATCATAAGCGAGCCAGGCTCCGCCCTCATATTCGGAAAAGGCTCGATAGATCATGTCCAAGTATTTCGTTAATATGCAGCCGCGATTGGGAAATCGTTGCTGCACCACCCCCATATAAATCAAAAAACCAGGTAGCCAGTTGGACCAAGTCCTGGCCACCTTTTGCTTCTTCATTCTCTCCAATTCCCTGTCCGCCAGTTTGTCTTTCTCCTTGTCCTCGGGTTCCCGAAAGAGCAAGGAGAACACATCAATATAATCGCCCTTTAAAATCTTTTCCCTTGTGGAAGTCAAAAGGTGATAACCTAATGGCGCTGCCGTGCTGCTTGTAGGAATAGCATCCCTAGCCGCCCCAGCGTAAGGGTCCTTAGTACCAGGAGGCATGTCCGTCGTCCCAGAAGCCGTGATGCCGGCCGGACCTTGCCATACCACAGTGCACACCTCAGTTGTCGAAGGTGCCTGCGGGGTGGCACTAGACCCCCCCTTCTACACTGCTACTCTGTTGAGAAGGAGTAACGAGGCGCCACCGCGGCCTGCGTTGCAGGTTCCCACGGTGGAGAAAAGGCCCCCGCCGGACCCAGGTACTGGATAATGGCTGACTGCCAGGTGAGTTCCCACCGGTGAGTGCTGAGAGAGGCCATCCTAAGCCACTGAACCAAGAGTGCCATGCCCAAGGGGAAATGAGGCCTATCGGTTGCGTGTGTAACTGAGGTGTAGCATTGTGTGTCTCACCTGCTGCCTGAACCCAGCTGTGATCCCTGAGAGGTGAGATTGGCTCAACGTTGACGTTCGTCGCCACTGTGGCTTGGCTCGCTTCTGCGACAGGCTCGTTGTCCCCACCAGTCAGACTGGACGTTGACACAGCAGAGGCACTCGGCTCTGGGGGGCTGGAAGTTGCCTCAATGACATCCAGCCGAGCTGCAAAAGATGTCAATATTTGATCCTGAACCTGTGCCCTAGTCAGCCTCTTGCCCCTCGCCACTCCCCTACCTGAAGGGGTAGAAACTGGAGAGGGGGCAATCCCCTTATCCCTTTCAACTGCTGTTAGCCTAGTAAGGAGCGCGGAAATGTTGGAATTTTCGTCCTCCTCTGAAGAATATGCATTCTGAGGCCAAACACGCTTGGCTGGGGGATGAGGGGCTCCCCTCTTCCCTTTCTTGCCACCGATGCCCTTCTTAGAGGACATCGTGTATCAATATCGCGAGACAAAAATAAAATATAGCAGAACTATCAGCCTGGGAGCTGCCTGTGAGGAGGAGCTAAAGGCTGTGATGAAACTGCCTCTTCCCCCCCCCCCCGCCTGCTAACTTGTATCGAGCACGCCTGAAGCTGCCTGCCAAGTCTGCCTAGCAACAAGGAATTGGGACATGGCAAGATGAAATGTAACGTGCCTGGAAGCAGCCTGTGGAGTTCTGCCCAGCAACAGGGGATTGGCACGTGGCCAAGATGCAGTGAAGTGTGCGTGCCAACTGCCTGCCGAGTCTGCCGGGCAACAAGAAGTCAGCACGCGGTAAAGAAGTGGGGAGAGAAGCACCCCTCCCCCCAACGCCCAATCGACGGCAGAAGCCCACTGCCCTTAGCTGTCAGCCGTTATTGCCCTGCCCTCCGCAAAGGCAAAAGAACCCTCGACCGGGAGACCATAAAAGCCACCAAGCGCTAGCGGAATTCACACTACCACCTTTGAGCAATTTACTGAAGAGCTAGGCTAAGTTAGCTCGATGGACTGAAGGAAGGGGGAGGAGGGCCGTCCGGCCCCCCTAAAGTGGCCCCACTGCCCTAAAGGACGTCACTCCTGGGCTGCTGTGCCGCCACCCGCCCGAGGGACCACCTGCCTAGCTACTTGAGGGACAAAGGGGGGAGGACCATCCGGCCCCCAAAACCTGTGGCCTCGACAGGCCGAAGAATCCGCCTCTCTCGCAGCCCACAGAGCCCTGCGGCTTGCTATGCTGCCGCGCTGCCGCGCTGCGCTCTCCCTTGTCGGGCAGATGAGGCTGTATCTGCCGCCGCCGCCGTTGTCATTGCCCCACGCGCTGCTGCGCCGCCGCCATGGAGGCCCTCGGATTGCTGCCTCCAGCATGCGGGCGCACCTGATCGTGGCCCCGCCGCTCTTCGAAGAGGCTCAAGCGAGCCTCCCGCCGTGCGAGCTCCCTTCCTGCTCCCTGCCTTGCTCGGTCTGAGCCTCATGGCGCCCAGGTGAGGAGAGAGCCGCGCGCAATCGGAGCCGCAAAAGAGGGAACGAATGGCCGCTGGGAGGGGTGAGTACAATAAATACTCCGTTAGTCCCCTCCCAGCGCCGGTGGCACCACTGAGGAGCCCACCAATGGGTGGTTCCCATCTCGCCTGTCACCTCACCCCCACCGCAATCTCCTCTTTGCGCCCAGGTGTGCCGAGCGCAAAAAGGGTCCCTTGTGCATGCAGTTTAAAACCAGTTGTGCAAGTGATTGTGTATTATGCTTGTGCAACCCATTGTACAGCTGATTGTGCGTTTGTTTGGCACAAGTCCTTGTGCAAACGGTTGCATAACAAGTAGCACAATGAACAACTGCTTGCACAACATAAAGATTTGGCGGAGTTTTGAATTTGCAAAATGATTCTGTGGGATACTGCCCTGTATATTTTTAGAACGTGACTCCAAAAAAGCAGAAGTCTTTAAAAAAACGATGAATGGTGAACTTCAAGGCTAATACCTCTTTCCATTTATTTACAGGGTATATTAAAATGCAAATCTCCATGTTATGAATTGAAGAAGCTTAGCCTGCATGTTACTAGTCCTTTTAAAACTGATGGACCATTCAGGTACGCAGTTAAATGAAAATTGTTTGGTTCATAAATAATTTTTGAGATATATTTACTTATTTTTTTTAATTATACCTATTTATTTCATTTTCTTATCCAACATCATTTAATCCACCTTAACAATAATTTTCACCACAATATCTGAAATATATCCCCCCCCTTCCCTGTTTGGTTCTTTTTTCATATGCTCTATGTATGCTTTCCAGTCCATTCTAAAGGTATCTCTTTTCTTTTCCCCCTTGTAGTCAGTGAGTTCCTATATTTACTTCTATAATAATCTATTCTAGTTTTAAACATCGAGTAAAATCCAACGTAAGTCTTAATTAGAGTAGATCAATTTAAATGAATAAGACTTAATTAGTCATGACTAACTTAAGTCTCAATCATTTCAATGTGTCTACTCATTTTATTCATTTAAAATTAGTCATTGTCATAATTTACCTGGATGTGTTGGAAAATGTCTTGAATTGTGAAGAAATGAACTGTTTTCTAGGCATGTATAATTGATTTTATTTGTACATACTAAGGTTCTCAATTGTTTTAAAGGAGTTCATGCTCCAAATATATATATATATATATTCTTTTGGTTTTTCTTCCCCAAACCAATATCTTTGGCCCTGGGCATTCAACTTTTTTGGTTTCAGACTTTTATATCCTTTTATTTGTCTTTAAAGAGTTAGAGGCTGTACTGATATTGGAAAGGGAACTTTCAGATTTTAGGTTTTGAGACTGATCTCTGATACTGCTACAGTAATAGTTTGCTAAAAACTGATCAGAGGTTCTCCAGATAAATGCTTGGGTTTTCCATATCACACTTATAAATACAAATTATATGAAAAAGAGGATATTTGGTTTGGTTTTAGAATATTGTTAACCATTCTGAGGCTTTGAGAAGAGTAGGTCTACGTTTTAAGGGTGCCAATGTCACATTGTTAGAAGGGAATTGTGGTAGCACTTAAAGTTAGGGGGAGGCACTTATCGCTTGTGATAGGTCCTCCATTTGATTTTTGGGAATCCTTCCCCCAAACTCCTCATGCCAAACCCACCCCATTCAGGAGTGTTTCTTAGTCCTTTGTGTAACATTTAGGAGCTGCTCTGAGGGAAGGAAGGGGCGGGGAAATCAGCTTGTGTAAACTCCCTCCTGCCAGTATAATGCTGGATGTCACTCCAAAAATCAGAACACATGCTGCTACGTTCATGTTTTTGCAAATGGTTTACATTTTATTACCTAAAATACTTTAGGGTTTTTGATAAGTTGGCAATCCTTTTAGTGTCATTTTAGTTGAATCAACAAGTTGCATCACTGAGCCAGAGAAGCTAGATCACATTAGCCAAATAAAACAAGGAAAAATCAAAAGGTAAGTTTTCAAACTTATTAACTCATACTTTAAAGATATATACTATAGTTTTAGTGTAAAACAAGTTCTTACGGTAATAGCGGTAATAGCAAAAAAAAAAGAACCATAGAAATTATTCACCCACCCACTGTTTAGACATATCTTCTTCCATCAATGGGAAGATATGTTTCAATTGATTGGCATCATAGTATCCACTTCAATTGGGGATACCCCATCCACCTGCCTCCTGTTGTTTATATAATAATGCTTTGCGTATCCTCGTATGCTTTGTACCAAATATAAACTCATTTAATTGCTTCTGCCATTGTTGTATTTGATTTTTTGGGATCCAGACTGGTAGTGTTTGAAATAAAAATAACAGTTTAGGAAGCCAATGAGATTTTTAGACTTGTTTTATCCAAGCAGCCATTACCCACAGATTTTAATTTTTATGCATAATTGGTTTGGTCTGATATAGAGAAATCAATATAATGCTGTCACTTTTGTCACTTTTGTATCACTGCAGAACCTTAGGTATGCCACAAAGTCAACAGCATATTTCAAATTGCAATGACATGACCATATTCTTGAGTCCACAGTGGAATAATAGGAGCTTAAAAACTACGTAAGATAGGCTTAGGAAATTTTAGTCGAAGTTACCAGACCAGACTTCTCGTTACAACAATCATAGGCCCAATCTACATGGAAATGGTTTTAGAAACGTTTTCTGGTTATATTCAGATTTTCATGAAATTGCTTTGTTCCGCCAGCAGCACATAAAGCATGAAAAGTGGATTATACACTACCTAAAATCCCACTTTCAAACGGCACTTGAAATTGCCGTACTTCGAGGTTGGGTGGGCAGAGTCCAGCAAGTAGAACTGAACAGAATCAACCGTGTAGGTGCTACTCAGTGAATGAGAGAGGCTTGCTCCCTGCCCCCTTCAATTCTCCCTGCTCAGGGAGGTTTAATAGAAGAGATGAATTATATCCTGTAGTTTACTCCATACCTCTCCCCTCACATCCACCCTGACTGTGAATTAGCAATATTGACACCCTACTCCCCATGCTCCTGGCCATTGTAAGGGGGGAGAAAGAGTTTACTACCCCAGTACTACTCAATTCTGGCTATCACGCTAATACAACGTTGCACAATTGTGTGATTACAGAACTGCGAAGTAGCAATGCTGAAGTCTCCTTTCTACACGGAAATGACAGTCAAACTCTAACTGGCCCCTGAAGCACTGAAAGAGTGCAACTAAGAAATAGTGCAAAATAAAAATAAACAGGAAAGGCCAGCAGTGAAATAGCACTACTGCGTAATAGTGCTAAGTGTAGTAGTAATAGTTAATATTAGTAATAGTAATATCGCCACAGGCGATAACACAGTAAATCAAACATACACTTAGGCTCAATTCGGACAACACAATAAACAACTGGTGTGGGGGAAACAATCGTCCGTTGTTTTGACTATTGTGTCATCCGAATGCTGCCATAGTCACCTCAGCGCTGATCCTCATCCACACCACAGTTGATTATTTATTACCATGTTGTGTGGGGAGTGCCCCCTAGGGTTAGGGTTAGTCAACCCACCATTGACTATCGTGTCGTCCGAATTGAGCCATAGAATAATAAAACATATGAACATCATGCATAAAAACAACAGTAATTAATTGCTAAAATACAAATAAAAATCCTAAATATCTAACTGTGGTTATGGCTATAAAGAAGGAAATCGTAGTACTAAAACTAATCCTAGACTACAGTTTAGCAAGATGCCTAACAGGATTAGTAGATACAGTTCTCTTTCTAATTTTAAGAGTCAACAGGGTAAAGATGGCCACTTGGTAGTTGACATAGAAAAGTGCATCTGCCAGAAGATAATGAATACATTCCACTTCAGAGCCTTTGAATTTATCAACAGTCTGGCTCAGTATTTTATCTCTAACTGTGCTTCATAAAGTGGCCAGTGTAGGACATAATATCATACGTCCTCGACCTGCCCCTAGCGACAGGGGCAGAGACACTGCTCCACGGGAACTTTGCGAAATCTGCCCTCAAGATATGCTGAGGGCATAGATTGAAAGTGCAGACTTGTGAAGGCCTTCCTTAGTGGTGCATCTGTATGATTACTTAGATACTGAGAGGTAATTCCGTTTCCTTTAAATGGGGTAGACACAGGGAGAACTTTGAGTGATGTATCAAACCAGCATCTCAGCTGGCATCCTGCTCAAGGAGCCAGTCACAAAGAGTTTTTTGTGTGTCCCAGGACTTAATGTCCTCTAACAAGGGCAGAGAGTACATTTCTAGAATATGGGACAACGTATTTGCCCACTGGTTCCCCTCTCAGTAATACCAGTAGCAGGATTTTGCTAAGTGCTCTTCCGGGAGACTATCAAGTTTCTTGAAATATTTTGACAATGACAGATGGACTGTTACAGAAATTGAGGGCGGTCCTGCCTCCATCCTTAAATGGAAGGCAGGAATGCCCTGAGGGATACCCAAGATTTTCCTTAAGAAATTATTTTGAACTATTTCCATCTGGGCAAGAGCCTTCTCATTCCAGCCTCAGATTTCTACCTCATACAGCAATTGTGAGATCACTTTACCCTGAAATATTTTGAGAGCAGGGGCTGTTAATTGGCCTCCCTTGGAAAAGAAGAATCTTAAAATAACCCCCACTGTACGATGGGCAGTTGTTAAAGCTGTATTAAGATATACCTTCCAAGACAGAGAGTCCTGGAATGTAACACCTAGGTATTTAAAGAAGGGGCATTGCTCTATTTGCTTAGCATTAATTGCCCACCTGTGTTTAAGCCTGCTACCACCAAAGACCACAACTTTTGTTTTGTCATAGTTAATCCTCCTTTTCACAGTAATCAGTTAATCTAACCAACATTCTTCAAAGTCCAATCTCAGCATAAGACATGAATGCCATGATACTTTACGCTCATTGAGCAAAGGGGAGGGGGATTTCTTTGACTCCATAGCCTGAACTATATCATCAACATAAAAACTGAATAAAAAAGGAGCCAGCAGACAACCCTGCTTGATGCCTCTCTTCAATGAAATTGGATCAGATAAGAACTCTTGGTGACCCATCTCACCTAGCCGTAAAGTTGGAGTGCAAATCAATCAATAATCTAAGAAGTCCTCTGCCAATATCAGTCCTCTCAAGCTTTCTCCACAATCTAGATCTATTGATGGAATCAAAGGCTGATGTGAGGTCAATAAATGCATCATAAAGACATTTTCCTTGGCTGTTGGTATACTTCTAAGTCAAGGCCTTCAAGGTATTACAATGGTCTATTTTCCTTTTACCCTACAAAAACCTGCCTGCTCTGATGAATAAGTTTTGTCATCTCTGCCCAATCCTCCAGCTTATATAAAAGATGACTGGTATATAGCTTGGAGGATATGTTCAGAAGACTAATAGGGTGATAATTGGACAGCTCCTGTCTATTGCATTTTTTATAAATTGGGTAGATGATGCTTCGTTTCCAGTTTCAGGGAATAATGCAAGTGTTATTAATTTCAGAAAACAGCCTTGTAAGAATGGGGAGCCACCAGTAAGCATTCAGTTTAAATACCTCAGGGGGCACTATATCCTCCCCTGGGGCTTTCCCTAAAATGAGAGCTACACGAAGCAGGATATAGCACTATGAAAGTGTTATGAAAGTGGTATATGGTATATGTATATGGGCCCCAACAGTTGCCATGAACTTCAAACCACTATAAAGCAATTGTGTGGCTCCTGCCTTTTAAATACCACATTCATACTGCTTTCATAGTGCTATATCCTGCTTGGTGTAGATTGGGCCTAAATCTAGGATTGCAGGCCACACTGGTAGTGAGTATAGATCAGGAATTGTGTGTTTATAAGTTGACTTGCTCTGGGTACTGTCATAGATAGCTGAAAAATGTTGGAACCATGTCTCAGGTGAAATATGTGCATCAGGAATGAAATTATATGCTTGTGTACCCATGGCTACCAATTTCCAGAACTTCCTATATTTTTTTTTGTATTATATAGGGTGGGAACTGGGAAAAGAAGCCTGTGTCCAGAGCAGCTACTGCCAATGGGGGGGGGGGGAGGGACAGCCCCACTCCTTGACCAGGTCACAGACATACCCCTAGGTACACCCAGTATGCATGATTTAATTCAGGGGAACAGGACACTGCAGTGGAATCATGTGGGAGCCGCATTTAAGGAAAAAAGATGCAGAAAAAGGACTTTGCAAAAATGCACCTTTTTGAGACGGAAGCTGCATGGTTGCTTCAGAGTGGCAATGAATGCTTACTGGTGAACAACCCTGATGTGCTCTGGCTCTTCACTAAATCACCCATGTAGATTGGGCCTAAGATACAAGTAGATACGAACATCGGGAATATAGGATATCAAGCACAGAACTCTCAATGGTTGCACTCTAACATTTGTGGTATATTCTTTAATAAATTTACATGGATTTTAGGTGGCATATATGTCATTAAATAGAGAAAGAGATGCCATAAAGGAAAACAAAATGCCCCAAAGATGTTGTCCTACTAAGCCATAATCAATGAAACATTTTCAACCGTTTTGTGGTTGAGCCAAGTAGGATAGTTCAGTAACATGTGGCCAAACATGAGGTAGTAAGTAGTAATAGGAAGGGAATGAGTTGAATATAAAATTTCAAATTGAAATAAGCAAGTTAACTATATGGAATTGTAATTGAAAGAGCTTAGAATGGCTGAATAGAATGTTGGCTTAGGAGATTCCTATGAGACTCCAAATAGGTTTAGGAATTGCAGATGAGAAGACAGTTTCAAATTCAAGGTTACTCAATTATAGCAGTTAATGAAATAGAAATTCTTAGATGTTGTGACATAATTTAGACATTCAGTCAAATGTCTAAGATTAAAACAATTTACTGGAGATTTAAAAATCAGATATCAAGATCAATTATCTCACATTTGTTCCACACATTGCTACATTCCATGCAAGATCATTTAGGAAGTTACATCAGGACAGTAAAGGAGCCAGAAGGGGTGAGATTAAAAGATCTTAATGGACCAAGTAGAAGATTGGTAACATGCATTCATTGGATATAACTTGGCAGTGGCATAAAAATGCTGAACAGAGACTGATAAGCAAATGCAGCATGGTATTAGAAGGACTGAACTAGGAACATTATCAAGGAGAGGCATTTTTATAAGACATTGCTCTGGAAGTATCATAGACTGCAAAGAAAGATTTGGAAAAAAGAACTGAACATGGGCAAAATTGTAACAGAAGTGTTTGAAAGTGTTTTTCGCTCAGAAGTGATAACTGATTAATATATCCAAAATCGAAGCCAGGGAACACACTCAAATTTGCATTTCAAAATGATGATTATATGCTAATCTGCAGATAAATGTAGTTTTTCTTTAAACTTTTATTTGTAATTTTTTATGGTCCAATTGACTATTAATTAATTGTAAAGGTCTTCGAAATATGCAGGCCCAGGAATATGGTATTGCATTTAATATACATTATGACCATATTATCTATGGTATGTGAATCTGTCAGTGCCATAGTACCAAGACTGTAACACCTAGACACTTGAAAATTTGCATGCATGCTAAGGGGATCCTAGGGGTATTACTATTTTGCCCATGTCAAACTGTATTTTTCCTATACTATCATGACTTAAGAGAGAGTGCTTACTCAGTATCAGCCCAACAGCCTCCCATTGGCCTCATGACAAATATCCTTCAGAGTAGGTTTGCATTGTCTTGGGGAGTACTGGAAGGGTCTGGCTCCTTTAGGCTTGTTGTATATGATAACTCCTAGAATCAAGTTGGATACATAATGAGGAGACGGCTCGTCAAGGGTTTGTGAGGATGGTGTATGAGCAAGAGATTATTATGTTCGTTTGTTTTTTAAACATAACAGGTTGCCCTCCTGTACAGCATGGGTTGTATCTTGGGGAGGTTGTAGTGGGAGGAGCAAAATGATCAAAATCGGGTGATGGCACTTTTGAGTGATTCCTCTATTTCCATCATCACTCAACAACATGGCCCACACTGTTCAGAAGGACCAGCGTATCCTCCAGAGAAGCTTTGTGGGGGGGGGGGTACAGGAGCTGGAGGGACAAGAAGGGGAGGGGAAAGATTGGTTGCATGAGCTTCCTTCCATTTGTGCTACCACTGGATACAATTTCTGATGAGTTTAAGATGGCCCCCTAATGGTACTTATTGATATGTTTCTTAAAGCAATTTGTTTAATATAAACAGTATTTACAAGAATTATCATATACTATATTATCTAATGCAGTATTAATCTGGAGGAAATACAGTATTTATCTGAAGGATTTTTAAAATCAAACACCCTGTATTTAGCTACCCATAATTTCCTCATGTGTAGTTCAGGGTCTATGTAATGTCCCAAAATGGCTCTTAAAATGGTAATCTGGGTACTGCTACAGTAAAAGCAAGTTGCAATAAGACTTAAATTGCAAGTCATTTAAACACATCAACCTTTTTTAAAAAATTAGTTCTGAAACAGACATCTTGAAGAATACACATGATGTGGTTGGTGGACATGGATTATTCGGTCAAGGGGACAATTCAAGCACTGGTATGCATTTTTCACAATCATGTGTTTCTTTGTGGACTCACAATTGACTTTATTATTTCGCTAGAATACATGTGAAACTTGTGTGAATTACACTTTTTAATCACTAAATGCATCCATTAATATGGATTGATATTATGGCTTATAGTGCGCTTGTGTATGTTAACATTAACAACACAATTACATGTTTATGCAGAAGTAAGTCTCATTAAGATCAGGGGGACTTTTTCCCAAGTAAGCAAGTATTTGATTGCATTTTAAAGCACTTCTAGCATAAGGTTTGCAATGCATCTGTGTTGAAAGCTGGGGCAGGGGGCAGGGAGGGAGCAAAAGGAAAAGCACAATAGACTTAAATGTCCTGTCTTCCTAAGTGCTGTCTTCAACCCTATCATGCTTGCTTTCTTAAAATGCATCCCAGTAGAGCAGTATCCAATGCGAAACCTGTCGCACCAGCACTAAGGCAACATAATTAATGTTAGCGCTCATGTTGCATTGGATGCTTTAAGATTAATTTTACAGATAATTATGCAGGAGCCTCCTCTCTCCCCAATCAGGTTACGGATCTTGGCCCAGTCTCCATTCCTCAGTGATTCATTGGGTAGCTGAACACTTGGCAGATACATTGCTTTAAATATCTTCGTAGAAGACAATTAACTCCTTTATTGTTTTTGAAAGGGGAACTCTATCATCTTCTTTTCTGCTTGTTTGATCAAAATCCTGCCATCTAAAATATATTCTGGATTAAGACTTTATTTTAAAAAGAGGAAACAATATTTTGTTTACAGTTATAAGATGTGAGTCTCTCAAAAAAGATCTTGGATGCTGTCCTGCCTTTTTTGAAATATATAGGTATTTACCTATTATCTATAGATGAGGGAGTGACTGGGTTTGGTGGTTTAAATAGTCAACTGTTGTTTATTTAATGCACCGTGGGTTATTTTGTTTTTTTAACCAACGGTTGGTTATTTGGCTGAAATAACCAACACAAATAACAAGCACTGTGCAGAGTTGACTATTTGAACCACCATTGGTTATCATGTTGTGTGGACGACACCGTTGATTATTTCTTCGGCTACCATTGGTTATTTTGTCAGCCACAGAGTTGCAAGGCAAGAGCAATCAAAGCAGCAGCTGCTGCTCTAGTCCAGCCGGCAGGATAGGTTGTCAGCAGCAATGGCTAATGGGATACTAGCAGGAGGACTGAGGAGGGAGAGAGGGTGGGGGATGAGTGAGACAATTCAGTGGCTCAATTCGGACGACACGATAGTCAATGGTAGGGTAATAATCAACTTTACAGTTGTTCAACTAGGGGGTACTCCCCACACAACATGGTAATAAATAATTAACTGTGGTGTGGATTAGGATCAGCGCTGAGTTGACTATGGCAGCATTCGGATGACACAATAGTCAAAACAACTGATGATTGTTTCCCCCACACCAGTTGTTTATTGTGTCATCCGAATTGAGCCAGTGTGGACTAATAATCAATTCAGTACTGATCCTAATCCACACCAGAGTTGGTTATTATGATGTCATGTTGGGAGTACCCCCTAGATAAACAACTGTCAAGTTGATTATTACCCCACCGTTGACTATCATGTTGTCTGAATGCAGACAGTATATCCCTATTTATCGTAGAATCATAGAATGGTAGAGTTGGAAGGGGCCTATAAGGCCGTTGAGTCCAACCCCCTGCTCAATGCAGGAATCCACCTTAAAGCATACCTGACAGATGGTTGTCCAGCCGTCCCTTGAATGCCTCTAATGTGGGAGAACCCACAACCTCCCTAGGTAATTGGTTCCATTGTCGTACTGCTCTAACAGTCAGGAAGTCTTTCCTGATGTCCAGCCGGAATTTAAAGAAATTACTTCTAGTTATTAATCAAAAACCTACAGTTCTTTGCTCTCCCTTGAATTAATATGTAGGTGTTTTGGTTAAGTACATAGATTATGTAATATAGTCTAGTACATTATATAGTATATATCATAGATCACAATGGAGAAAAACTATTTAGGTACATAGTTTCAAGAATTTCAGTGCACCCAGAGAATTTTTTTTTTAAAAAAATGTTAAGGAGCTAGACTATATATTACAGTGTAATATAATATATTGTATATAACACAACTCACAGTGGAGACAATTTCTTTTAGTATGTATAGTTTCAAGGCTTGTCATGCATCCAGAGAATTTTAATTTTTTTTACAACTGAAATAATACTCTCGACTCCTACTCTTGCGCTGCTGTAATAGTGCAGAGGTCTGCTTTGGGGGGAAAGGGGAAGCGGTTTCACTGTGTACATGAAATTGATTGTGTGGTTCCCTGGACTCTACCCCCTGCACCAGAACCCTAACACAACTTTCACAGTGCCCATATTGGCAACTGTGGGAGGCACGGTGATTTCCATGAGAGAATGTCCCAGAAGGAAATGGTGAACCTTCCTTGTTCCCACCTTTCTGCTGTGATCCAAATCCCCCTCCCCCTTTGCAGGTGTTCTTAAGAAAAAAAAATGTGTCAGGAGATCCAGTCACAGATCTAATGGGTTGGATCCAGATTTAGCCATGCTTAATGTGGATTGATTGAAATCAATGAGTCTTAAAAGTCTTGATTTACTTATCCTATTGATTTCAGTGGGATTACTCTAAGCATGACTTAAATCTAGATGCAATCTAATGTGTAGTTTGGCCCCTTTTAGAAATTGCTTTATTTAAAATTGTCCTGCTCTTTGGAGGTGATAAAAATGAAATCATTAATTCACATTTTTCAGTTATGTAACTTCTTTAGAGCAAGAATCCAGTTTCATTCTGTTTTTAAGCATTAGAAGGTAATATATCATTTATTTGCAGTTCTAGGATTATAGTTTGCATTTTTTTTTATTGAAGTTATGTATTTACAGCTTTTATACTTTATATGAGCCTCCAAATTATGTTCTGCAGCTAATGAATCCAGCTATCTGCAAGAATTCTTTAGCCCAATGAATATAGTATTCCTGAGCAGAGAGACTACTACAACACTCAACCTTCACTATCTTCCTTTTAATATGGGAAAACGTTACTGTGCTATAATTTTCGTCCATGAACAGGTAAATACATTTGATTTTGGTCATACCTTGAGGTGGATTAAATCCATTATTGTGCTGCAACATCTGTTCATTTTAACCGATTTAAAGAGGAATAGTGATGTCAGGACTAACTGCATTGAACCTGGGTGGTTCACAAAAATTAAAATACATCATAAAATGCAATATAAAACATAATAGCTTGAAACTGCAGCATAAAAGTATAACCAGAATAAAACCTAGCGCCAATGCAGAGCTTTAAAATACAATAGCAGATTTAAAACGATGCAGCTAGAATGCTAGAATGTCTGTGAAAGTTAAAAGGCCTTCACCTGGTCCTGGAAAGAGCACAACGTAGGTGCCAGGCCAACCTCTTTAGGAAGCTCATTCCACATCTGGGGTGCCAAAGTAGAAAAAGCCCTCGTCCTGGTAGCCACCCGCCTCACTTTCTTTGGCAGGCCTTTTGAGGATGATCTTAGGGTCTGGGCAGATACATAAGGAGAAGACCTGGCCCCATATGCTGTTTAGGGCTTTGAATGTTAATATCAGCACTTTACATCAGGCCTGGACATGGCCTGGCAGCCAGGGCAGCTGGAAAAGTACTGGCATAATAAGATCACATTGGCCAATTCCCATACACTCTATGTTTGTTCACTGTACTGTACACTTATACACTGTAGTCTTTTCAAATTATGAATATAAGGCTGCAATCCTATATCCATTAACTGGAAGTAAGCCCTAGTGACTTGAAACTTACTTTAGAATAGATTTATTTATTATTGCATTTATATCCCGCCTTTCCTCCCCCAAGGAACCCAAGGTGGCGTACATAATCCTCCTCTCCATTTTTATCCTCACAACAACAACAGCCCTGTGAGGTAGGTTGGGCTGATAGTCTGTGACTGACCCAAAGTCACCCAGTGGGTTTCCATGGCTGAGTGGGGACTAGGACCCCACACTTTAGCCACTACACCATACTGGATGTATGTAGGATTTCACTGTAATTCTATTTATGTAAGGACCTCTGAAGCATTTTTGTTGTTGTTGTTATGATTTATTATTATTATTATTTATTATTATTATTATTAAGCAAAGTCATGGAGCTCACCCAAACACAACCACCCTTGCCGGAAGTCTGACCGTTCAAGCTTTTTCAACCTTATTTTTACTGCAAGAATAAACATTCTGAGGAGAAAGTAGCGCTACTATCTCATTCATAATTTGACCTTCATTTAGAGGTGTCAAGATTACCTAAAGGTAGAACCATAAATTCTTGGGCTGTATTAAATGCTAGCTACATTTCAGAGTTAATGAGTGGGACCAGATTGTCTTGATAAAGTCAGAAGTATTGCTTTAATTTTACAAGGATTAGATCTCCAAAATGGGCTGCCACTGTAGGTGATATTCTTAATTTTCGTTTGTGTGTGCAAAACATCAGAATAACATTAGTTTGACTTTTTTGATTTTAGTAATTAAGAGTGATGTTCTTTACTCAAGGCTGATGCATACACTGACGAAATAAGTTAAGAACAGCAAAACAAAACCAATTAAAAACCTCATGCTGTTGCCACTGCCTATATCAATTCTGTGCCTCAACAAATGGAGCCAAGCTAATAGCTGAATAATCAAAAGCTGCTTTTTTCATTGGTTTATCCCATGATTTCGCTATAGCATTAAATGCCCAATTCATATGCAGAACCAGTCACCTCACGCCTTAAATGAAATTAATGAAACAGTTCCACACAACTTAGTAGGGCACCTGAGATTCCTCAGGTGGTGGTTGTTGTTGTTGTTGTTGTTGTTGTTGTTGTTGCTGTTGCTGTTTTACAGAGTTGAGTTACTAACGTTATTTTATTATGTTTTCCTTAATGTCTCCCCTTTGGTTTATTTAAGAGACTTTAAAATAAAGGTTTTCAGGTGCATGAAATATTATTATAAGTCAAACCTCAGTATAATGGATTTTGTTTGTTTATAGTCTGGGAGACTTCTAATTTGTTCTGCATGAATTGCTTTCAGAATTGAAATGCATATGTTCTTGTGTTTCAGATTGGGGAATTTGTGTACCTGGTGGAGGGAACATGTGGTTTACCATTGCCTTCTGGCTTGCTTCCGATGGATAGCCCAAATGTTCTGTGCACTAGCAGTATGTTAGAAGGTAGAGTGGAAGAATGGAAGGGAAATAAAAATGTTTTTGCTATGCATTAAACTTTCAGGTGCAATAAATATAGAAAGAAGTCAAGTGTTTTGCAGTAGAGAGTATCAGAAAAGGGCCATGAAATATATTATTTTCCTGGTTCCTCAGTCAAACATTTTTGTTCAGATTGCAAATTACTTATTGCTCACATATTTCTTTTCCTGCCACATGCCAGCTCTCTGCTGGTACAAATAACCTAGGATAATTTTCAGTATTCTCCATATATCATTATCGGTTATAGTTTCTTTCTGAGTTGTCTCAGCATTGTATATTTTCAACATATGGTTATGGCTCTACATGTACAAGCACTGTGCCAGGTGAATGTTCCTGGATCAAAAGTATTCAAATTTGATATATGTTGTTATGTCCTGATCATTTATCAAAACTACATAAAGTACCCTTGAAGGTACAAATATGTTTTAAGCTGTAATTCTTGAAAATATTTCTGGCCTGAAAAGCTGTTTATCTTTTTTACAGGGCTGTTTTAATATTTATGCTACATTGTTTACTTAATTTGGCTTACAAAAATCAAATTTGCAGTCCTTGTTCAATTAGTATCCTCTAGCACTGCTGCCATCAGAATTTATTGCTGGTTGATAATGTCCACAAGCTGGCAATCCTTACAGGTGATAGTCAAAGGAGAAGGAAAGGTAACTTATCAGTAATTGTAATTCTTGAAGATAATGGCTTGTATAGCCTTCATTCCCATTGCATGGATCCATACTAGCAAATTACTTTGAAAGAGCTACAGTTTCTGCACAAGTGACCTTTCTTTCATGGGTTGTGATTCAAACATACTCCTGCATGTCCATTTAATGAGAGCCAAACAGCCCTGTCAGCAAGAAATTGATGCTTGTAGAGACAACGTGCCCCAGCCTTCTCCAAAACAGCCCACTCACTGATGTTACAGTATCAAAGAGAAATATAGCTTCAGTTGTTTAGTACCACTGGGTCATGGATATACAGCATTGGCAACAGGGCATGTAAAGCCTCTTAGCAGATCACTTGACTAATCTCTGTTTAATTGCATTCAGTTTTACATGCTCAGGAGTTGTACTTATGCTGTGCTTCTGAATAAAACCTGTAATTTGAACTGTAACCCTGAAAATGAGTTTTTTGACTGCACATTTACATATTCATTGGTCACTAGATTTGTTTACACCACGCATGAATCACCAGCCATGCCCTCATGTTCCTTCCCTGATAATATATTTAAGTTTAAGAAGTTTTTTTGGGAATTTTCTTGGCTTGTGGTAGTAAAAAAAGAAAAGAAATGCTTACTATAAAGGAATGAAAATTAAGATCTATTTCTATCATGACAGTTTCAAAGGCAGGAAAATAGAAGCAAAAAACCCTTGGGCAGTTTTACCATCATTGTAATTCATTTTTTCCTTTAAACTACATGTTTTAATTGATAGTTTGAAAACCAGTTAGCTCAAGGCAGTGTTCTTCTGCATAGTGGAAGTGTGTAATAGAATTGGGAATTCAGATCGCCAATTTAGCATATTAAGATTTTCCCCTTTCTCCTTATTTCCATTCTGTGGAAAGCTTCATTTTAGTTGTTAAAGGCTCAGGAGCCCTGTTCACAATACATCTGCAATATTAGCCCTTGGGCTGTGTTTAGTTTTTTCTCCTGTACAAGTTTGCATGATCATAGCAGCTTAAACAAGCTACAGTGGCTTGTTTAAGCCCCAGTGTGTTCTGGGCACTATTTCCCTAATTATCTGACTGGGTGCAACTTGTCATGTTGCCCGACCCAGGCTGTGTGTCTTTTTTGAGGGGGAAACAAACCCTCATAAAACCCAACAGGGCAAGAGTTATTCGTAGATTGTTTCCCTCTCAAACAAGCCATGCCATCTGGGCTTGGATGACATGACAAATGGTTTCTGGCATAGGCATGCGCAGCACATTTCATTAGGGTGTGCACCCAGGGATTTTTTTTAAAGGCAGTCATTTATTGGATCCGCAATCATAAAGGACATTTATTTATTAAACAGTGAATACTCTACTCGGTGTTTGGATTGCCTTACTTGTGGGAGGGACATTGCAGGTGATGGGGGGGGGAATGAGGGGACATTCCTCAAGCCCCAGCATTGGTGGGGCTTTGTGGTGGCACTGGCTGGAAGGCGGGCTTATGAGGTGATATCAGCCTTCGAGGCTACCTCCTTCTGGCCTCTTTGGAGTGTGGTGTCCAGTAGAGAGGCTCCCACCAGAGTGATTCCTATTTGCTCCTGCTGCTGGGAGCAATGGTGCACTGTCGGCAGCAGCAGTGGAGTAGCCAGAGGGCAGCTAGAGGACTCTTCCCACTGCATCTGGATCCTCCTCTAGATCCCTACTCAATGCCCCCCTCAATTTGGTGCTTATTACTTGAGACATTAGGGTGTGTCTGGGCACACACGGCACACCTCTTGCACACGCCTATGGTTCCTGGGTAGATAATTAGGCAAACAGCACCCAGCATATGCTTTTTCAAGCTGTGGCGATCATGTAAACCAGCCCCCTACCTTGTCTGCTTTCTCTACCAGTAGGCTTCAGCCTCAGCTCCTTATGCTTGGGAAACAGTAGTAATTGGAGCTACTGTACAAAGTTGGCATCTGCATGGTGTGGATTTTTAGTCAAGAATTATGCAGAATTTTAATTGGATGCAGATTTTTAGTCCGAGCCATGCAAGGTTAGAATTTGTTATATGACATCATTTCAGTGAATCTTTACCTTTTTCTTTTTGAATTTTGAAAAAGTGTTTCATGAAGATGTAAAGGCAGAAGACAAATGGATTTGTTTATTACAGATCAGAATGAAATGCAGCCAGTTCTTTGTCTGAAATGTTGTCTTACCGATAAACTTCAAGAAAAGCTGAAGATCCCCCTAATCAATGCAGCTAGGGAGAACGCTCTGGCTATTGCAGCACAGCAGCAGATGTCTGCTTTGGAGTATGAGCGAAGAAAGGTCACAGGGACACTTGGGAGCAGCAGTGTTCGAGTTGCAGTTGCAGCCTTAGGTCTGTCAAAAGTTGAGGTAAAACTATTGATTTAAAATGTTAATATAATTTTGCTTCCTTTATTATCTCGGAGCCTTCCATCTGTCCTAAGCCCTGCCACAAAGAGCTAGGCAGGGCGGGAGGAGCAACAGAGGCTTTTACAGGCTAGAGGCCCTTCTGTTTTCAGATAGATGGGCGTCTAGCTCATCTACCTGGCTCGGGGTAGGGATGGAGGCTCTAGTGGAGCCACAGCCTTACCTCTTCCATGCCTGCCTTCTTACAACCTAAGCCATTATGTCAACAAAGGCAGAAGTTGTGGTAGGGATCAACTCGTTCATTTTTTTCCTGCTGCAGACAGTTTCCCCCCATTTTCTTCCCATTATCTGCAATCAGGGAAAATTAACTATGTCATTTCCAGGGACGCCATACTTTTTTGGGGCATTTTGGGGGCATGTTGGGGGAATGAAAGAGCTTTGGATCCTTTATATACCCTCATACCACTCCATTTTAGCCCCATTTCTGTTGGAGTACCAATGGTGGAGAAGCAAGAGCAGTGGTAGGGATGGACAGATCTGTCAGATTTATACCCTCCTGCATTCGAATTTTTATAATCTCCAGATATTTTTGTCCTAAAGAAAAAGACATTGATGAATTTTGGAAAATCCTTATCAATAATAAACTGAAACAAAATTCTCACTGCTCTGCACTGGCCAAATTCATATTCCCAGCATAAAGAAGACAACGGTGTACCTGCCTGCCATATAGCTGTTAAAGATGAGGAGCCTGTCGGAAAAAAGAGGTGGTAACCCTAACATAGCAAAAACATGGTTGAATACAAAGGGATGCAAACCGAGTCTTTTAAAAGCTAAGCAATCAAACCCCTGAACTTGGATGGATGAAACTGACCATTTCAGTTCTTCCCACATTCAGTTTTTTAAAAAATCTCAAAATTCTTTGTGTCCTGTATATGAAGAAATCTGCCATTTTAGTACATTCTTAGAAGTCCTTAATACTTAATACTAAATTCATTAATTGAAATGAAAGTATCACCTGCCTCGAGGCAGTGGAGGTTTCTGCCCCCTCAACAAGAGGGCCTTCAGAGGCAGACACTCCCTGGCCACCACAACAGCATCACTGCAGAATGTGAGGTCTGTGATATCCTATGTCCCCTGGGACATCCTCCCAGGGACCATATGATTGCACCCTAAAGCTGTCATTTTAATTGCAATTAGTCAAATGTAGGTGGAGTATGTGTAATACATTTTGAGTGCAGATCTTTTTCAGGACTGAACTCATATTCAAAAGATCTAAGAAACAGATGTGTGTGTGTGTACCCGCATGTGTGCACAAATTAAAACCAAAGCAAGTTGCAGATATTGTTTGGGTCATTCTGAGTAGCTGTGCTGGAATTTAAGGCTGTTTTGCAGTTTGTTCCAAATAGCTTTTTTCTTTCTTCACTAACGTCCATAATACAAACACTGTGGTGAAGTGTATAATTTTCAAGCTCTTTTTAAATGTCCTGCTCCTTTTTTTTTGTATACTTCCATTAAAAAAAAGACATTGGGTTGGATCCAGCCCCTCTAGCCCCCTGAAAAGTAGAGTAGAGCTTTGTTCATGTAAGGTACTGCCATTCAGTCTTTGGTGATCCCCCCTCTTCCCTGTCAGTCACCCACACTATGGCCTGCCACATTCAGTAGTGTCCCCTACCATCTGTGTTGCATTTTATGGGGGGCTGAGAGGCTGCCACAGGGAAGAGGGGTGAAGTATGTCATTGGGCTCTCTGCATAGAGGCCCAGACAAATCCAAAAGATCACTTGATAAAGTAACTGTGTTTTCCCATGGAATATCATAAAAACAAAGCAGCAGATTTCGTATCTGCTTATTTCGTTGTATAAAACTTTATTTAAATTGTTGGATGTCTTAAACCATTAACAATGAGGCCTCAATCAGTTATGCAACTAGACTGTCCACACCAATTGCTTATTTGTTTATTTGACTTGTAATGCCCAATAATACTCTCAAAAAACCAAACAACAACAATTGCTTAGAATCTATCATGCAGCTGGGATTCCTTCCTACACTATTGCTTCTCAAACCCCAAGTCATCTGTGTATTGAGTGCATATTCTTTCCATATCTCCCTTCTATCTTCCTTGTCTGCCCTGAACATAATTTTATATTTTAAATTCTTTGGGCCAAACATCTGTATTTTTGTTTGTTACTCTGTAAAGTTCTATGCATATTGATGGCATCATTTAAATAGAGTCAATCAAATCTGGGAGGGGAATGTTGATTAAAAGCAACAAGAGTTTGTCACAACAGCTTCCTTGGCTACTGGTCCGTTTCTGGGCACAATTGAGAACGTTGGTTATGATCTATAAAGCCCTATACAGCGTGGGACCAGGCTATCTCAAAGACCGCCTTCTCTTATATAACTTGGCCTGGATTTTAAGTTATTTGGGAGGGGCCCTTCTTTCAGTACCAGTGCCATCTGAGACACCTTTGGTGGTGATATGAGGGCCTTCTCAGTGGTTGCTCCCAGTCTGGGTTGTTTCTCTTTCTGTTGTCTTCCCATTGGCTAGCATTTTTATTCAAGCAGGCTTTTGTTGTGAAAATGGGTCTGTTGGGTTGTGTGCTGTTTTTATTCTGTCATTGTTGTGTTTTTAATTGTGTTTTTAATGTACTTGTTTTATTATTGCTGTAGTCGAGTTTTTATTTATCTGTGATTTTAAGCTGCCTTGAATGCTGTTTTCTTGGTAGAAAGATGAGGTATAAATCACATAAATAAATGAAATGGGCATTTATTAATATTGAGCTTTTTCTTTAAAATACTTGAATGAACCCTATAAACATGACTGAATTATGAAATGTGAATGAGGCCCATAAACTACTACGTTTCCACCTAAGGCTTCTTGTTTTGTATTAGCTTGTATTAGTTTTTGTGGTAGCTTGATGTCTGATGCAATGTGGAAAAGGAATCCACTACTAATCATAAAATAGATTAGTAGGCATGCCCTGGAAATCTAGGATATTCATCAAGGAAAAGAGTGATTACTCTATAGAGAACATTCATGCAAGGTTAATGAAGCAATGTGTGTGCTTTGAGCCTATTTTTCTACTGCACCCAGTTCAAACCTGTCCATTATGTCAAGTTATGTTCTCTTGAAATAAACATTCTGTGCTGAAGCTCCATTTCTGATTATGCTTAACAGCTTAAGTTGAGGTTTTAACTGACTTTGTGGCCAGGCTTAAAAGTTTAAAATGTTTTAAATATCAGCTGTTTTAGGTTTTATAGTTTTAAATTTTGTATATTGACTTTTTAATGTTCAATCTTTTAATTTTTGTAGACCCCCCAGAGAGCTTCGGCTATGGGGCAGTATATAAATGTAATAAATAAATAAATAATAAATAAATAAAATGGACAGGAGTAGCATGCCACTATCTAGAATAGTCTCTTCAGGAGTAAAGCAAGAGTTTGAAATGACAAACTCAACTATAATTTAGACTGTAGATAGATAACTGGCAAAGTATTTCATGTGTGCATGTGTTCTTCTTAATATATCTTCCCCTAGAGCATCATTCAGCATCTCCAACATTCTCAAATAATATGCATGTAAACATGAAAATCAAAATGCTTATCCTTTATGAAGATAATTCTGCTTTCCAAATACTTCTTTGTTGTTAGGCATTTGATTTTTGTTGCAATTGCACACATTTTTAAACAAAGACTGTTCCGTTATTTACAGAAAGATGTTCTGCAGCACCATCCTAAATTCTCTGAAAAATATACTGAGTACAGTGTTGAAGTAAGCATGCCTGAGTGTTTTGAAATCCCTGCAGCAATATATATACCTGTGTTGGCATCAAGCAGAGTTAATACTTCACAGCAAGGAGATAATTGTTCTGCAGAAGAAACAGGTAACAAGCTTCTGATTGGGAAATTAAACCAAATTAGCAGTAGTATGTCATCTTAAACTCTTTATACATAATCTCTCAGGGTTTCTTGCATTCAAATATGATCAAAGACACCATTTTATCTATTGCAAACTTTTACCCCTAAGCTATTGTGACAGATTTGTCCTTGTCTTGGGATATTATGCAATAGGTTTTGGGTGTTAAGTGTTGATCATGGATCAGAGGTAACCATCCTATGTATATTCCAGGTACAAAGGTGTCACCCAGGAATTCTAAGGTTATTATATTCCTAGTATTAACACACAGAGTTTTTGGAAACATAGGACTCAGAGATCAGATATGTGTTTTCTTCTTTAATTTTAAAATCTCAAGCAGCTTCTACATGTCTTGAAATAAGAGCATTAAACGCACAAGAATACAAAGTGGTTGTAAGCAAAGTACAATTTAAAACATTCTAATGGTGCAATCTTATGCATGTTTAGACAGAAAAAGATCTTACAGTTCCCATCATGTTTGTTGACTCTGAGGGTCTCTTCAAATCCAGAAGGCCAGAAGCTACCCTCAAGGCCTAATTAGCTAAGTAGTGACTTTAGGAAGGACTGTTGCTACTAAATTAACTAAATTAACTGTAGGTGTCTACTCTGAGCCTGAATAGCTTCCTGAGCCCCTCCTTCAAGGAGGATCCTCCCTGTCTAGCCTCTGACAGGCAGCTAGCCTGGCAGAGCATCTCCCACCTAACACAACATCTGCCTGCTTGATTGGATGGTGAAGTCTTGCGTCTGCCAATTCATGCCTTTCCTCCCCCTCTGATAAAGGCTGATTTTCCACAGAGGGGAGGCGAAGATGGAATCTGTCCCTGGCCCTCCTACTTGATATGCCCCTGGGAAGGTTCTTCTCTAGCTTCCGGAGAGTCTTGGGATGCTGTGTCCATTTAAATTGTTGATATCACAATTTCTTCAAATGTTCCATAGCATTTGGACATGCAAATTAAACCAGAAATGACTTGCTTCACAGATATGTGTCATTCAGTGATAGGTGAACTGTGTGTCAGAATAAGTCCCTGTGCATGCATTGCTCATTGGATGTGCAAATGGGTATGTAAAGCCTCCAGCATCCAACAGCCCATTAGGTGAAGGATGACCTAGTCCTGCAATTTAGTTGATTGCTCTAGGCTCTCTATTGTACTTATGGAAGCCTCCACTTTTTCCCATTTGAAGGAAAGAATTCCCTTTCTGTGGATGTTTCAGTGGGAAATTAATTGGGACCAATTAATTGAAGAGGAACTGAAGTGATTTGGGAGTGGATTGCATTTTTAAAATTATTTTTGTTTATTTGTTACATTTATATCCCAACTTTTCCTCTAAGATGCCCAAGGCGCAGCATACGTGATTCTTCTCTCCATTTTATACTCACAATGATCTTGTGAGGTAGTTTAGGCTGAGAGTTAGTGACTGTCCTAAAGTGGAGATTTGAACCCAGATCTCTGTAATCCCAGGCCCACAATGTAACCACTGCTCCACACTGGCTCTCAACCTTGAATGGTTTGTTAGGAGTGATTTCAGTGGGTAATTAATTGCCTTGCTTGTGAGGTTTTAAATTCTAGTAATTGTTTCTAAATGTGTAAATATACATTAGTGTACACAATCAATTAGCATATAGTATTTTTGTGCAAAGGCATGTTCTTCTTGGTGGCACAAATCTTATTTTGGTGATGTGTAAATGACCACCCTAATTGTGGACTTCCATAAAACTTAAGCTTAGAGAATTGTCAATAGCTTCTGATGACCTTTCTGAATCTTCAGAAGGGTTTGCGCCTGAAAGAAAGCTTTAAGATTTGAGGCTCTATCAGTATTCTAAATGTTCATGCCAATAAGACTCCCACTGAAAGAAATAAATCTTTCGTAGCTGTATCATGGGATGGTCATACAACAAGACCAGTTACTAATTTTGTTATCACCAAATTTTAATGATCCAACATGGTGATTGGAAATCTCAGCAGTGCATATGGTAAGTATTTTGAATATGCAAACATAAAAATAAAATGTTTCAGAATTGCTTACCAGCTTTCTGACAAGATACTTTCGCAAATGATGAATCTCAAAAGAGTCTTTAGCCTTTTGTTTGCAGCTCATAAACTACATTCATCTTGACATTAATACATTTTTTCATGTGTCTGGGTGAAGTAATTTTACATAGTTGCCTGTGCATTTCACAGTGTTAGTAATTGCCGCCCTTGTCTTAAGGGTCAATTTAAAGATCACTGAACCATTGCTGTGGCAATCAAAAGAGTTGGCTGTCCAGCCTCTTCAGTGTTCAGAGCACTCAATTGGAATTCTTGATTTTTTTTTGCATAAGTGCTCTGTTGCAGTGCTATGGCATAAAAAGAATACAAAACTGGCTTTTCTCTACCATGTTAAAATACTCTGTCATGGTCTCTGTGCAGTCCCACATAGTGGCTCAATTCGGACGACACAATAAACAACTGGTGCGGGGGAAACAATCGTCAGTTGTTTTGACTATCGTGTCGTCCGAATGCTGCCATAGTCAACTCAGCGCTGATCCTCATCCACACCACAGTTGATTATTTATTACCATGTTGTGTGGGGAGTACCCCCTAGGTTTAGGATTAGGGTTAGGGTTAGTCAACCCACCATTGATTATCGTGTCGTCCGAATTGAGCCATTGATTCTGCACCTGCCCAGAGCCTATTTCAGGAAGTTTTATGACTAACCTAGAGTTTTAGCAGCCCCCATCCCAGTTTGAATGCTCAAAAAGATGTGACTCCTGCTTTCCCACTCAGTTTCTTTCCATCTGCCACAGTGGGAACATCAGGGAATGCTCCTCAGCTAGATGAAGAGAAACAACATGTTTCCAGGTCTTTTTTTGTTTTCATTTATTATTTTTTGTTTTCATTTATTATCAATGTGTGACCAATGGGTTCAGCAATTGTTGGACCTAGAGTTGCTTTCTTCTCCAGTACCAGTGATGGGAAAGTTTGGCATTACATTCCCTAATATTCCACCAATAGGAAAGGCTCTTTTGTTGGATACTGGACAGATGGCTAAGGGTCAGTCTACCTCTGAGAGAAAAGATATTGACCTCAATCCAGAAGATCTACAGGTAGTGACTACTTCACCTTGTACCACACCTTATCCTTGGTACTGTTCCGTGAGAGTTGCTCAATGCTTTCCCACTCCATCTTGCCAGTCTCCATGTTCATCACTTTTGGATCAGTACCATCATGATTATAACCAATCCGAAGCATATTGGTCCCACTCTTGCTCACCTGCTGGTTATTGGGAGCATTATTTGTTGCCATGTTTCAATTGGGGAGAATCAAGGAGATCCCACATGCTAGAGATGAAACTACCGTTCCCCCAATCTGATTCCCATGTGTGCTGCTTGCCCTCCATCAAAAATGGGAGATAACAAGGGATTTAATGTATAAAGATTATCAAAATGTTCCTGTGAATATGAGTAGACTAAAATGGTTTATAAATCTGACGCATTGTAATGTTCATTTTCCTAAAGTTTGTAATAAATAAAACAGACAAAACAACCAGTCAATTGTCCTCCACTGGACTTGTCAGTTTAGAAGTATTGTAAAAGGATTGAATAACATGTCCTAAATTTATTTCTTAGGCTAGCAAATTATTCATAAAATGTTGTCTTTTATGCTCAATAGACCTTTGACACATTTATTTTCACTACTCAATTTAGGAGACATAAATATTTACATACTCAATAATACTATTTAGAAAGCATGATTTTCTAAATGTCTCAGTATATATGTAAAAATATGCCTTCATATTATTTTCAAGAACTGATTATCATCTTTTTCTCCATATGCCTTATGAAATTTGCCCTCAGATACTTGTTCAGTGTTGAGTGTAATCAGAACCATCTTTTATTTCAAAGTAATTTCCTGTAGTTTTAACCTGTTCGCCAATACCGTGTTATCGTGATCTTGTTTCTCTTCTGGTAATGTTCTATGGGGTGGCACATTTTGTTTTACGTACCAAGTATGGTAATAGGCAAGGTTCTCACACAAGGTCATCTGTTTTCCTTTATTAAAATACTTATATTTTCCTAAGGTTTGTTCTAACTTCCAAACTTTTTGAGATGCATATTTATATTCAGATCTCAAATTAGCTAGCAGTAGTATCTAGCTGTAGTTATATGTCACCACTAGTGACTTTAGAAGCAGGTGTTCACCCCAATGTCCAACCAGTTCAGTTGCGTTCAGATGAGCATTGTAATGCTGCTTGGGATGAGGCTGGTTCCTGGTAACTAGGATCATAGGGGGTTAGGGAAATTGGCGCTATACTGATGATAATAAGGATATTATCTAAAATTATTCCTATTCAGTTTTTTTTTACCTCAGTGTATTAATGCTGACAAGATTGCTAATATTTCTATGAAAAAAAAATAGAGTGGGTTTTGTACTGAGGTCTTGAATGTACTTGCACTATATTCAGCAAGGCTGATATATCATTTAATTTACGTATTTTCTGTGCTCCTATGTCTTGCATGAACGATAAGAGATGGTTACAATCTAATTCAAAGGAAATATATTTATGAGCCAGGAATAAGTGAGTGAGTTTTATTACTTGTATAACTGACAAACGTGGGACGTTTTTGTGGAAGATAGCCGGTGGGGATAATAACTTGGTGACAAAACAGAAAAGAGGTAATAATTCATAAATTAGCAGGTCATTAATCTTGCCTTTATGAGAGAACAAGCTAATTTATTTCAGAGATGTTTGAACCTGAGGTGCAATCTATAATCTGTTTGATAGCCTGGTAATGTTGGAGGCACATAATATTATGCTGTGTTATTCCTTTCCTGAATTTGAGCTTTTCCAAAAGAGATAAGAGTTCAAGCAAAGAAAATATTAACTCCAGAAACTGTGATATCCTTTAGTTTCCAGGTACCAGTTGTGAAAGACTTGAATTGCCACTGATAACCATTTTATATCAGAAAAAACCCATTGCTAATAAAGATACTATATATAGCCATTATACTCCAGAATTAGCTCCTGTATTTTCAAAGAAAGTAGTGGACAGACAAGAAGGAACACTCTATAAGGGTCATCCAAAATTCTTGAGGACCGTATAATTACAGTGCAATCCTATGCATGCCAAATCAGAAGTAAATCCCATTCAGTTCAAAGGGACTTCTCTGAGGTAAGCAGGTATAGGACTGCAGCCTTAGTCATGTTGCTTTCTAGACCTTCACGTTGCTTCCTAGACCTTAATTTGTGGCAAATTCCTGCCATAGCTCAACTAGGTGAGACGGGGGAGATTCATGGTGAGGGCCTCCCACTTTTTTAAAGTTAAAAGCAGCTGCAGAGGAAACTAAATCATATTGGGGCTTTGTTGTTGAGGGAGATGGGGTTAACTTCCCCTTCTGTGATTTTGCCCATCTAAATAGTTGCTCAAAGCTGCTTGGTGCATAGGAAATAATATAAGCTACTCATAAAGTACCTATATGTTTCTTCTCAGGGCAATAGATTTGTGATTTAAATTGGGGAAATTACATAGGGAAAAGGGCTAACAATTCCTTTTCCATTGCCACAAGACTAATGTGGGTTGCCCACTCCATCATAACTGCTTTTAGCTAAAAAACTGCAGAAGATCTTAATCGCAGGTCTTCCTCATCATATCTATTTAGACTATGGAGTCATAGACATGTCTGCAATCACATGCATGGATTCTGATAGCTTTTTCAACATTTCTTTAAAAGATTCTCTGTAAGATTTGTGAGAAGAAGGTATGTAGCATGTATAGTTCAAAGTTGCTATCTTCCTGTCATTTACAGCAACTTTAGAGGTCTTCAGAAGGTAGCAATATTAGTCTATTGCAGCAAAAACAACAAAGAATCTTGTGGCACCTTAAAGGTTAACAGATTTATTTTGGCATCTGATGAAGTGGACTATAGTCTTTGAAAGCTCATGCCAACATTAATTTGTCAGTCTTGGAGGTGCCATAAGAGTCTTTGTTATCTTAGAGGTGTTGTTGCAAGCCGGTAGTTTTGCTATGTGAAGCCATGTTCACAGAAGACTCTTAGATTGTTGTTGTTGTTGTTGTTGTTGTTGTTGTTGTAATTGTAACATACAGGGGCAGTACATTGACTTGCACCATGCATCTTTCATGCTCTTAGTTGTGTTCAGGTAATCCCTTCTAAATAATGGGAATAACTTCCTCCTAACAATATATCATGCTGCTAGCCCCAATCCAGAATTTATAATTTGATGACTGTATAGGTAGGTAACAGCAAAAGCCTATTAATTCTTGCTCAGATTCCTAATTGCAGTTGTTTTCTCCATATAACAGTTGAAAAATTGATTAATTTACAAATTCTGCTCCAGTCAGTTTCCATATAGTTGCAAATGTCCCATCAGATTCATAAAGTGTGTGCTTTCCCAATTATGTTTTAAAGAGATTCCAGGCATCTCCAGTTTAACTGTAAGTTTATAGTACAGATTGTAAACACAGTCTAAAACATTTATTTCCCCCCCACAGAAGATGATACAGTTGAGCTTCCTATAAGGTTTATGCCTCAATATCCTGGCCGTTATCCTTGCCACATTCTTCTACAGTCCATGTATGATATCCGGCTCTTTAAGATAGAATGTGTGGTGAATACACATACTGCAGAGGCTGAACTAGAGTTTGTGACTCCAGCGTATCAAGCAGTGACTCAAGACATCCCAATAGTATGTCCATTTTGCTTCATGAAATAAGGCTGGTCATTACTGGGTTCAAAACACTGACATAGCAAAAACAAAAAAATGTATTTGTGTAAATAGATTGAAAATGGGTGTGAACTCTTCCTGCATTTAGTTAATATTTATTTATTAATTGCATTTTATATCCCCCATAGCTGAAGCTCTTTGGGTGGTTCACCACAACTAAAGCCATAAAATGCTAAATAGGATAAAATATAAACGTTTGAAACTACAGCATAAAATAAAAGTAATAAAAGTTCATTTTATATGAAGGTCTTGCACAATTCTTGTCTGTATGCATAATTGCACTAAAAACGCATTGGCTTATCCTAAGATAAATTAGCTTAAGGATATTCATGGAAGGTAAATTTCACGTCCCCCTTTCCTCCTGCAACTATTTACACCCCCTAAAAAGCCTCTCTAGAAAATTAGAAGGATCCTCCTGAGCAATGTCAGAATGTGGAGCTGCTGGGGAGGGGAAAATCACCCCAAATTGGGCAGACCTTTGCCCAATTTGAGGTAATTTCATCCTCATCCAGCAGCCCCCCCCCCCATGTCCTACCCACATTGTTCAGAAGGGCCCTCAACTACTCAGAGAAACTTCAGGGCACACAAACGGCTGCCATAGTAAGTGAGAACGACAGGAAACATTCCTTCTGTGAACTTCTTTAAGTTACCTATGGATCCAAGCCAATGTTTATATGATTTCACTCATGAAAGTTATGCATTCCAAAGTCCAGTCTAGCAAGCAATATTAAGTACTGTATGCATCTCACTGATTCAAACCCCACATTTCCCTTGAGACCTTTGTGATACTTAATCCTTATTCCCAATTGTAACCAAGTAAAAGTATAACTACATTTAATGAAATCTATTGCTTGCTACACTTACCCCTTCCTTCCCTCTTCTCTCTCTCTGTTCTCTTCCCTGTTGTCTATTTTAAAATTGAAGTTGCTGATGGTGCTATAGAAATTATAATAATAATAACAACGAAAACAACGAATTAAGATAATATCCCAGGGCTTTAGTACGTTGTTGTGCAGTTTGGAGTTGAGATTCTTTTTGTTATCCACTGCATTGTGCAGTCTTGTAGCAGCACCAATATTTGTTGTGTCTTCAGACATTTTGTTTGGATTACTTTCTGTTTCAGACTAACATGAGCCAACAAGATTGGAAACTTAAAGCCAATTTAAAGGGATGCTGTTTCTTTGGACCTCCTCTTATATATGTAGCCCCAGGTGAAACAACTCCCTATACTCTCATGTTCAAGCCAACTGTCCAATGTGTAACTAAGGTAAGAGAACAAAATGTCACTTTTTGTATATGTGAACAGTTTTTAATATATAACTGACAGGGACTAGTGATTGCTCTGGTATGATATTTATAAGGGCTCACAGTTCAGGAGTATCTTTAAACATCATATTCAACATGTTGAACTGACATTGTAAATTGTCTCATGGTAATTACGTAATATCCCAAAGTAATATGAGAATCTTACCTTAAACTCAAATTATATATATGTTAGGTTATAATAATTCCTTCTATAGTTATATTTATATGTGATTTTAATTGCTGCTGCAACTTATCACACACAGTGCATTAGACTAGATTGACTCTAGTAAATCACTGACAGGCTCCTGCCATTTTGACATGCAATGATAATACTGAATTCTGGACTATCCTGCCTTACCATTGACAAATTTTGTGTTTGTACACGCAGCCCATTTGGTCCAGGAGCAGGAATTCAAAGTTCACCATGTTGTCTGCACTGGGGCTCCAGAATTGTAAACCAGGGTTTATTCCTGATTTACAATTCCTGGCCCGTTTAGGAGTAGTATATATATAACAGTATTTGATTTGTCCTGTACAATGGTAGTATTGGTCAAACGATCATATAGGTCAGGAAACATATGTTTTGCTCAGCTTCCCTAGTTACTACTTCTGTTTCCTTATGTGTTTTATATTTGCTTAATACATTTTTAACCTGCTCTTCCTCGAATCAGCTCGGGATAGTGTACATTATGTGTTACTGCTAAGTATCCAACAGTTGTCAGCTTCCAGCCTGATGAGAATTGCAAGGAAGCTGGTTTAGCATTCTATGGTTGCCACTATAAGACCCAATCACCTCCTTGCTGCATGTCCCTGCTTTTTTCCTTAATTGGAGCCAGGATTTTCTAAGACATAGAACCAGAACCTCTTTCAATGACAGAGCTCAGCTCTAGAAGATATTGAGGAGATAACATGCATGAGGAGAGGAGATCAGAATGCATAATTGAGAATACAATTCCTCTTCTCACATTCAGTGTCGCCTTCCCAGCTGGCTTTTAGGTTTTTGCAAAATGTGTTTGCACCCCGGTAATAAATGTTCACTTCTTTCATTATCACAGGGGAAGCTTATTTTACAAAATGAAGCAGATGGCACAGATCATGTATTTATCCTGAAGGGGATTGCAACAAAACCATTGGCACTGGATCATATTAAGATAGACTGCCAAGTTAGGCAGATTACACAGAAGGTCATAATGGTCCCTAATTTTACCAAGAATGAATTGAAGTACAAGGTAAAACTATAAATGCAGGTTTGAATAGGAAAGTGTAATTGTTTCACAAAACAGCAATAGCTGCTCTAGCCAACAAATGTATTTATTTTTATTCTTCATTGTAGCTTTTCCTATCTTACTCTTTAGCCTGAAGGCTCTCAGGGTGGCAATTGATACTTGAAGTCTTCTCCTCCTCCTCACTTCATTGGCTAATAACATTCAGAGGGAGAGATCTGCCCCTGCAGAATTTTCTAAAAATAAGAAAAGCTGTATTTGCATGTCACAGTAAGCCAGAATTGCTGAGAATTCTGGCTTACCTACACGGTGCATGATTGCTCCTGCTTGGCTCCTCCTGCCGGAGCAAGTGCTAAATAAACCAGGGAACCTTCGTCTGTGGTTTGATTACTGTGTTTTTTTTCCTCTTCTAACAGGCCAGAATCATAAGCTCAGGGTTTATTCTTTCAATTAACAACCCAGAAATGCCCTGTTCCTGAATTGTTTCATGATGTGTGAACATGGCACTCTGGTACTTTTATGGGCTAATTGCCCATGGCTTGTTGTTGGTTAACTGTGGGTTGTTTAACCCTTAAACAACCCAGAGTTTCCAGGTTTGCATGTCATGAAACTATCCAGGAACAGGGCATTTTTGGGTTGTTAATTGAAAGTAAAAATGATGAGAGTGCAACTCCCATGCTTCACTCGTCCCTGCAATTCCTAGGTTAAACAACCCAGCAGGAATTGCCACAGGAATTGATGTGCAAATTGGGTCGTTAATTCAGAGATTTTCATTCATGCTAAGAAAGAATTCCTGCAATTCTGGCTTACCATGACATCTGAACTAGGCTATTGTTACTGCTAAATAATTATTTTTCTTAGTTCCATCATTACTTTAATCAATGGATTATAGAAGTCAGATTTCCCATGAAATACTGAGGTATAGAAATCTTCAACCAAAGATTTGGTTAGTTAATGTAACCAAATTTGTGAAGTTCACCCCTTGCCCCCACCCCCATGCATCCATGGTTATGCAGCCTACAGTCCTTCAGCCTCCGCATTATCAGCATCTCTTGAGATTCCTAAGAGACTTCCTCTAGGACAGTTTCTTTGAGGTTGTCCGCCCACCTGTTCTTAAATATTTGTTAGTGGATCTTGATAGGGATCCAGCTTCCAACTCTCCCTCTCAACTGTCACCCCAACAATCAGTTCAATTTCTACACCCTCCTTTACCTTGAAACTCTCTAAAACTTGTATTCAACAGGGCATGTTCAGAACTTTCACATGCTCATTTCAATAAATTCAAACCTCAGCTGTGGCAGTCATTCGAACTTCTGGCCCTTTGTAAACTAGGGAGGTAAGCTTTGTCTCAACATATTTTTCTACACATGATCAGAGTGAGCACTCGTTTCCTAAATTCCTTCCAAAATGTCACTGAAATTTCAATTATCTATCTATCTATCTATCTATCTATAAATCATATAATGAAAATTTTCCCCATTATCTGGACAGTTAGAACCTTTGCTGTAAAACATGTAAGATGGAAACTTTGTATAGCTAGCAAATTGTAACAATTTACAGCTGTATTTTGCTGTACAATTAACATGGTAACTAGGTAATATTTTTCATTAGGGTTTTATATCGCCATTGGTGTTCGGTTTTTTAAAATTATTATTATGAGCTATATAAAGCCATTAATTTTGATTAAAAAGTTAATTACATTATGCATATGCACCTCAGGTTACTAACAAACAATGATGCATCTGAATTGTATGGAGGAAATTGACATAGTTTTTGTATGGTACAACAGAATTAACTGCTTGCAGATTACCAGTGGTTTACAGGATTAAACTCTGTGAAAAATATAGAAAAAACCACATATTTTGATGAGATACGATTTGCAGGATGAGTTAAGGTTATTGAAGATTACAAATTTCGAAAAGATATAGGGCAATATCCTATGCTTCTTGTGCACCAGTGGGGACCTACTGCTAGCACCATGGGGAGCTAGCTGTTGTTAAAGCAACCCAAAAATTAATGGAAATGCTCATTTCCAGGACAGGACAGGTCAGTGAAGCATGCAGATGGAAGCTCAGTTGAACTCTTCTGAACTGGAAACTAATATTTCCAGAATCTCTTCATAAAATGCAAACTCATTATGCAAGTAGTTCAATATACAACAGCTCCGGGGGCGTGGCCAAGCAGATCATGGAGTGAGTCGCAAATCCTTCATCCTCCGAAAGAAGCAATGAATTAATTGTAAATTCCCTATCTTAAAAGCGTCCTCTGTTGCATTTAAGTCTGCTATGGAGAGGGGGAAGCTTGCCAAAGAGATTGCAGCTGGAATGAGATTTATGGCTTTATAACCGGCTCGGCAGAAGGGAGGAGATGGACCGACAGCTTTGAAGCAGCGCTGTGAAGGTAATTAAAAGACGTATTTATGGTGGCGGGCTGAAGGCTGTAGAGAACAGAACGATTGCTAGCATTCAGAAAAGAGACTTTTAAGACTTTTAAGCTTTAGGCTCTGAAAGATTGCTAGCTGTATAACAGCCTGGCTGAGAAGCCCGAGGAGAAACGAAACTAAAAAAAAAAAAAAAAGCCGGAGGGAGAGAAAGAGACTTTGATTACTGGCTAGAAGTGGCTTGTGCTTGTGCTTGTGCTTATCGGATAGGCTTGAAAGGTGGATGAGCAAGAAGAAAATAACTTCTTGGAGCCGACTTAAGGGAGATAAGCCGTCCGATAGAAGCTTCAGGCTTGTCCGTAAAATGGCGGATAAGGATTCTGAAAAGCCAAAAAAGCAATCCCCGAGTCATGCCGGAAATGCTAGTTCTAAGATTGGAACTAAGCCAGGAGCAATCCCTAAAATAACCACAGGGAGGCAAGCTGACCCAACAGATGAATTGCTTCAGAATTTTCAAAAAATGTTGGATCTGGCAATATTAAAGCAAGATGGAAATATTGAGCAGGCTTTACTCAAACAAGAAGATCGATTGGCAAAGAGGATTGCTGATTCACAGCAGCAGCTTTTAGCAGGACTCCAAAAGGTGGAGAAAGAGGTTGGAGCTTTGCAGGAAGAAACTGGAGAACTAAAGGTTTTATACAAGAAGCAACAGGAACAGCTAACGCAACAGGATTTACGGCTTATAGCGATGGAAGATCGGGACAGGAGAGCAAATCTACGCATAAGATCTTTTGGGGAGAGGCAAGCGGAGACCCCTAACAGTATAAGAGAATTAATTTTGGCATGGGCCAAACAGTTGATGCCACAGGAAGATTGGAGAATGGAAGATATTGAGCGGGCCCATAGGGTTGGATTTGGAAAGTCAAGAGAGCTCCCAAGAGATATTATTGTGAAATTTGCTAACTACTATAAAAAAGAAAAATTAATGCAAGCAATTAGAAGTCAAGGTCAACCGATGCTTCAAGCAACACCAATTGAGGTTTTCCAGGATTTATGCCCTCAGACCATCCAGTGGAGGAAGAGCGTTAGAATATGCACAGGGGCATTGAAGATGAAATCGATCTCCTATAATTGGGGATACCCAGTTTTCTTGAGGTTCAAGTGGAACGGGAAGCAGCAAAGAATAACATCTTGTGAGCAAGGAATCGAGTTGTTGGAGGAGCTGGGCATAATGGATGCCACATCGGTTGGAGAGGAGAAGCAAGACGAAGGTGCGGCAGGAGGGAGCAATGAATAGACTTTAATATATTGTAAGAGAGATAGGGAGAAGAGGAGACTTGGAGGGGAGGGTAGATGTCATTCCAGAATGTTGGGCCGAGTTCCCCCCCCCCCCCTAAGAGTTCTAAGAAGATTGGGACCAAAGCCCAGCAAGCTGGTGAGGAGGGGGGTGAATTGGGGGTGAATGTGGGGGGGAGGGTTAGGGGGGAGGGGGTATGTGTTACACACAGGGAGACCGACTTAAAGACTTGTGTGAAAGAGAGAGATGGAAAATAAACTTAGATTGGCAACATTGAATGTTAAAGGGCTAGGAACGGTAATTAAAAGAAAGAGGATTGAAATGTTATTAAAGAAAAAAAAATAGATGTAATTTTTTTGCAGGAAACTCATCAGGCCAAAGATGGAGTTAATGAGCTTCGAATGAGGGAGGTGGGCGTTTATGAGAAGGCATATGGAACTTCGAAATCGAGAGGAGTGGCAATAATAATTTCAAAGACATGTGGTATAACTATTCAAAGTGTAAAAAGAGATAGCAATGGAAGGTTTCTTATTATGTTCTGCAAGTTGGGAGAAGAGGAATATGTATTAGTGAATGTCTATGCTCCAAATGGGAAACAAATGGATTTTATCGATGAAGTATTTAACGGGTTGGGAGAAGTGGGTAAAAAGCACATTGTGATGGCTGGTGACTTTAATATGGTACTAGATATAGGGAAAGACCGGGATAACATACTAAAAGATACTAAGAGGGTGGGGAAGACAGAGTTAAGCAAATTAATGGAAGGGAAAGAATTAATGGATGTGTGGAGAGCTTTAAGAGGGGAAGAAAGGAAATATACTTTTTATTCACAGAGATTTAAGAGTTATTCAAGGATAGACCACATTTTTGTATCAAAAAATATGTTACCCAAAATTATAGATTGTGATATTGGAGTTATCAAGGTCACTGACCACGCGTTAATGACAATGGACATGGAAACCAAGAAAGACTATAGACAAGCGAAGAGATGGAGACTGGATGTAAGGTTGTTGAATAAAAAGGATATAATGGAGAAAATAAAGAAAGAAATGCAGGAAATTTGGGAGATTAATGAAAAAGAGAATAATCGGCAGGACATATTATGGGACACAATGAAAGCTGTAGTAAGAGGGATTTGTATTAGGGAAAGATGGACATTAAAAAAACAACAGGAAGCTCAAAATAAAAAGATTGAAGAGGAGATAAGAAGTTTGGAAGAAAAGTTAAAGGAGACAAAAGATAAACGCCTAACAGCCCAAATTCAAGCTAAGAAAAAGGAACTAGAGAAAGAAGAATTAGAACAAGTTCAAAAGAATTTGTTGTATTTAAAAAGAGACTTTTTTGAATATAGTAATAGGAACTCAAAGATGCTGGCTAGATCCACACAGTTGGAAAAGGCTAAGAATATGATAGGGACAATAAAGGATAAGGCAGGGAATAGTTGTAATTTAATGAAAGATAAATTAAGTATATTTAAGGACTTTTATAGTGAATTATATACATCAGGATCGGGACCGCAAGATAAGATATTGGAATATGTAGAGAGGAATTGGAAAATAAAATTGCAGAAATAGGACAGGGATTATATGGAAGGTTTAGTTACGGAAAAAGAGATAGAGGGAGTTATTGATAAACTAAAAGGAGGAAAATCACCGGGGTTGGATGGTTTGGGGTCGGAGTATTATAAGCTTTTTAAAGGAATTTTAGTACCAAGATTAAAGAAATTATTTAACACTATAATAGAAGGGGGGAAGACTCCGCCATCATGGGATCATTCCCTGATTATATTAATTCCGAAACCAGGTAAGGATTTAACGGACCCCGCATCATATAGACCAATTTCCTTAATAAATCAAGATTCAAAGATTTTTACAGCAATATTGGCAAAAAGAATGGCCACATTTATTAGTAAATATATTAAAAAAGATCAGTGTGGATTTATTCCGGGTAGGCAAATGTCTAATTTAATGGGAAGAGTATTAAATATAATTAGTATTATAAAAAAAAAGAATTTAAAAGCAGGTCTGCTAGCATTGGATATATTCAAAGCCTTTGATTGTGTGGAATGGCCAGCACTCAAAACAATATTAAAAACATTTGGGTTTGGAGATTGTTTTATGGGAGTGATGGATAAGTTGTATAAAAATAATAAAGCGGAAATATTGGTTAATGATGGGTTAACACAACAGATTACACTAGCCCGAGGAACTAGACAGGGATGTCCTCTTTCACCGATCTTATTTGCAATAGTAATAGAAATTTTGGCAAATGTAATAAGGGAAGATGAAAGAGTGAAGGGGATAGGAAGAAAGGAGAAGATTAAAATGAATATGTTTGCGGACGATACTTTATTGACGGTAGAAGATCCCCTAGGGAGTGCTGAGGTGATTAAGAAACATTTAAGAGAATTTGGAGAAATTACGGGATTAAAAGTAAATTGGGGGAAGTCAGAAATGATGTTATTTAATTATAATAAGGAAGAGTTGGAAGAAGGTAAGGATAAGTTGGGTCTTAGACTTAAAAACATAGTACGTTATTTAGGTATTAACATTGATAGAGATTTAGATAGGCTTGAGGAACTTAATTTGGTAGCTTTAAAAAAACAAGTAGGGGAGAAATTAGAAGTATATAAGAAATTAAAACATTCTTGGTTTGGTAGAATAGCAATTATTAAAATGAAGATTTTACCTAAGATTAATTTTTTGTTTAGAATGTTACCAATTAAAATATCAGATGTAGAGTTGAAAAGTTGGCAAAATATAATCAATGCATATTGTAATGGGGATAAGAAAGCTAGGATTAATAAAGGGTTATGGTATAAGGCTCAAAAGAAGGGAGGTTTAGGACTTCCAAATATTAAGTACTATTATATAGCTAATCAGTTAAGATATGTTATAAGCTGTATTCTAGGGGAGGAAGATCTGGAGTGGTTGGAGACGCAAACTGGGGAAATAGATTATAAATTGAAAAATATTTTCTTTAAAAAAATTCAAAAGAAAGAATTAAAGGGACTGGACAACCCTTTGTTGGTAAATATAGTGGAGATCTGGGAGAAATTTAGGGGGAAGTTGATACCAGGAGACTCACCACTTGCCCCAGTGGTAGTAGTGGAGAACTTCCCAAGAGTGTTAAAAGTGGAGATTGAAGCGAGATTGAAAGATAAGGAAATAATTAAGTTAAGGAAGTGGATGGAAAATATGAAGGATAATGAACAAATTAAAGAGCTATTGATAGGTCAAAAATTTGCATGGTTTAAATGTATACAATTAGGGAAATGGACTCAGGAATGGAAATTGAAAAATAAAAAGTGTAGAAATAATACAAGATTTGAAGAATTAGTAGAGTCAAAAGGCAGGAAAGAAGGAAAGGAAATTAAGAAAGGATTGACTAGTGAGATATATAAATTATTGATAGAGGAAGAATTTCAAAATTCACTTAAAGTAATAAAAAAGGTTTGGGAAGAGGACGTAAATGGAGAAATTAAGGAATATAACTGGGAGAGGTTGTGGAACGCAAGAATGTTAAAATTGTTATCGATCAGAATTAAGGAGAATTTTTATAAGGTATTGTGGAGATGGTATCTAACACCGGTTAGATTTCACCAGATTGATAAAAAAATATCTAAAAAGTGTTGGAGAGGATGCCAGGAGGTTGGAACTTATTACCATATGTGGTGGAGCTGTGAATATGTACAAAAATTTTGGAAAAGGGTATTTAAAGAAATAAGTGAAATAATTGGAAGTAAAGTGGAATTAGACCCGAAACTCGCTCTACTAGCAATATGGGATAGAGGGGAAGAGGACAAAAACAAGAGGGAATTGATAAACAACCTCCTGACTCCTGTTAGACTAATGATTGCAAAAAATTGGAAAGGACAAGGAAGCTATACAATAGAAGAATGGTATAAAGAAATATGGGATATGGCTTTGAATGATATGCTAACTTGTAAAATGAAATTGAAAAGGGGAATGTCCGGTAAAAATGATTTTGGGGAAATATGGAGACCCCTTTTGGAATATGTATTAAGATCGGGGAAGGGACAAACACCTTCAAAAGAGTCGATAAACTTCTGGATAGAATAAAAGATTAAGAGAAGGTCTCATGGAGTGGGGGTGCACGGGGGGGACTGTCGAGGGTTATGTATGTATTTTATGTTATTATTATGTTGAAAATAATAAAATTATTTACAAAATATATATATATATATATACAACAGCTCCATTTGATACTATCCCTAGTTTTGAAAAAAAAAAACTGTTGAAGATATGAATGATTGAGCCTCTGCTTCAGTGTTGAATGATTGAGCCTCTAGTTAGCCACTCAGTCTATTTTATGTACACACATGAAACAATTTTGTGCTACAGTATGTTTCCCTCACCAAAAAATATGATTCACTATTGATTATTTGTTCTCCCTCTTTGTATGCAGAAGCAATTCATACAAGACATAGTAAATGGAAGTAACACTCAGTTTTACATTTTCCTAACTAAAACTAAATTGCTTACTGGACCATTCATGAAACATGGTGGAGGTGAGAATCCTTCCAAAACCAAAGAAACATTCTTCTTCGTGGTCTCTGTGCATCACACATATGGGCTCTACGCCTGCGTGGAGCCTGTCTCGGAAACTTCTATAGCTAAGGCAAACGTTTTTGGCGGGAACCCCTCCCCCACTGTCTACTCACTCCATGTTCCCGCCTTTCTCCTCAGTTCTTTTTTGACCGCCTTGCTGGAAGGATGTCTAGTTGGGAACTTCTGTCTTTCTCCTGAGGAGAAAGCTTTAGAGTGCTAAGGTTTTTAGTTATTTTACTTTGTTTTTAGTTCATTTTTAGTCTTAATTAATTAATTAATTTATTACATTAGTATACCGCCCCATAGCTGAAGCTCTCTGGGCGGTTTACATGTGATTAAAACAATTAAAAACATACAACGTACACACATACATTTAAAGCAATATAATTTATTGTTATTATATTCTTAGATATTTTATTCTCCAGCGATCTTGGATCGCGTTGAGGGGGATCGCACAGCCATTAAGGCCCCTTTTCAAAATTTGTTAAATGCATCAGCAAGCTTCCCCAGCAGACAGACTTTTCTCTGTTTAATTTGTTTTGGGAGAAGCTCAGGTCATCGAAACTTGTCGCTACTGTATTATTATTATTATTATTATTATTATTATTATTATTATTATTTATTAGATTTATATACCATCCCATAGCCGAAGCTCTCTGGGTGGTTTACAAAATTTAGAACCATAAACATAAGACAGCTGACATTTAAAACATTTTAAACTGTTAAGCCTGGCTACAAATTCAGTTAAAACCTCAACTTAAGCTGTTGAAATGCCTGGGAGAAAAGTTTTGACCTGGTACTGAAAAGATAACCGTGTTGGTGCCAGGTCTGTGGATAAAAGCTCTAGAAGCCATGGTTTCTTCCAGACAATTGTTACACTTATGGCACAGGCTCCTCGATCTACTGGAGACATGGCCGCTTCATGCCTCATCTGATCTTCCAACATTTGGATGCTCTCTAGCTGTATCTACAGCAAGAGAGATATCTAAGAAGGCAGGAGCCTTCTGGGGCTGATCGCATGGAACGATTCTACGGAGGAGAGCCCCTCTGCGTCCTCGGACCCTGACTCTGACTAAGGGTCAGTCCGATCTTCCAACATTTGGACGCTCCCCAGGCTGTATCTACAGCAAGTGGGATATCAAAGAAGTCAGGAGCCTTCTGGGGCTGATCGCATGGAACGATTCTACGGAGGAGAGCCCCTCTGCGTCCTCGGACCCTGACTCTGATGAAGGGTCATTCCGATCTTCCAACATTTGGACGCTCCACAGGATGTATCTACAGTAAGAGGGATATCTAAGAAGGCAGGAGCCTTCTGGGTCTGATCGCATGGAGCGATTCTACGGAGGAGAGCCCCTCTGCGTCCTCGGACCCTGACTCTGACCATGGGTCATTCCGATCGTCCAATGTTTGGACGCTCCCTAGCTGTCTCTACAGTGAAAGGGATATCTAAGAAGGCCAGGTTACATAGGACTTCTGGGGGCTGATCGCTTGGAGCGATTCTATGGATGAGAGCCCCTCAGTGTCTTCGGACCCCCACCCTAACCATAGGTCTTTTCGATCTTCCAACATCTGGATACTCTCTACCTGTGTTTCTACAGCTAGAGAGAGACCAGGTTCCAACTCCTCTGCAGCTGTTAGCCCCCCCTCCCCCCGATACTGAGGGTGGCCCCTTTGGCGGCGATGACTTAACTGGCTCTTTCGGTACCGAGGTCTAAGCTCTCGATACTGGAGCTTCTAACATGCATCTTCGACGTCAAGATGAGACGTCTAGCAGGCAGAATCGACATCACAGGGTGAGACTCAACTGCCTCCTCCGGTGCCGAGCTCTATGGTGCCGAGCTCCTTGGTACCGAGCGCCATGGTGCTGAGCTCCTTGGTACCTAGCTCCTTGGTGCCGACTTCCTTGGTACCGAGCTCCTTGGTACTGAGCTCCATGGTACCGAGCTCCTTGGTGCCAAGCTCCTTGGTACCGAGCTCCTTGGTACCGAGCTCCTTGGTGTCGAGCTCCTTGGTACCGAGCGCCATGGTACCGAGCGCCATGGTACCAAGCTCCTCGGTGCAGAGCTCTTGGTACCAAAATGAGATGTCTAACATGCAGCTTTGACGTCCAGATGAGATGTCTAGCAGGCAGAATCGACATCAAAGGGTGAGACTCAACTGCCTCTTTTGGTACCAATCTCTTGGTACCAAGAAGAGACGTCTAACATGCAGCTTGAAGTAGACATCTCTCCACCAAGTTAATTAGCACAGCCATTACAGGCTAGCTGCCAATTACAGGGCTGCTCCCTAGAGCTGCTACAATTGGAGTGCTATGATTTCAACAGAGAGAGTTTTTTTATGCCTGTGATGTCTAGGGGCATCATTCTTGGGTCCCTGTTAAAAAAAAAAGAAAAAAAGAGAGAGATAGAACTTCAACTGGGTTGCCTCCCCCGAGAATGCCATACCAGTACAGAGATTGGCATCAATTATGAGTGGGACACCTCTTGCAATGGGCCTGTAACTCCCGTACCAGGCATCGATACCAACCCCTATATTGATACATACGCCTTTCTCGATACTGAGCAGCTCCATCGGTATCGCGATTGCCACTGGAGGAAGTTTTCTGGCAACTCTCTCTAGTTCTACCGAGATCACTGTCATTGTGACCTGTCCACAGGGCTCAACCATTGCCTCATGAGACCATCGTGAATGCGTCAGTATGTCCACCTAGCTCTTCTCCTTCCCAGCCCCACTCTGTGGGGTGTCAAAAAGTTCAGCTTGGAAAAGATGGGTTTAATCATAGAACTAAACCTGATTCCCCTCAATCCTTAGAGAGCTCTCAGTCGGACTCAACATTGCTCTCTTCTGCATCGCCTGTTGATGGGGTAGCTGTACAGAGTGGAGCCTCCTTTGGAAGACCTATATCTCTGATTTAATATTTGGTCCCCTCCTCTACAGATCTCTTCAACCTGTTCTGGATTTGAGACGGCTCCATACGTACATCAGAACCACAAATTTCTGATGACACATAAAGCCCTGCCCCAGAATATTTACAAAATGTATGGCACTGGTCCTTCCATTCATTTGCCTTCAAGGGGTAGAAATCTACCCATATTTAGCCAACTGGCTTCTGGTGGCATCCTTGAAGGAAATGCTATCGAAGGCAAAGTGACTACTCAATTTATTGAGCTCTTTGGGCCTCATAGTGAACACAGAATCCAGACTCTCCTGGATCTAACAACCCTACATCGGTGTACTTGCACAGACTATTTGCTACGGGGCATGCGCTTTCCCACTTCCTCCCCCATCTCAAGTCCTCATACAAACACTTTCCTATTGAACTGGGAATGTCTTTGCAGCCCTCATTTTTCCTCTCATTCCATGAGTACTGTGGTATGATAATATTAATATTGTGTAGTCCACACAGTCTCCATCATAGTCACCCATTGGTGGCCAAGACAGGTGTGGCTCACTCTACTTCTGAAGATATCAACCAATGGCGACCAATCGGGTTACCATCAGCTAAGATAAAAAAAGTCATGGTAAGTACCCGACTTTTTAAAACCGGAGCTTCAGGGATTTGCTCCTGGATGGCTTCGGGATGCCAGCTGCATCATATAGATGACCTGCTGCCACACTGGATGCACCCCAGCCTGGGGCAAAACCCTCGTCAAGATGTACCCAGACTGTAATTCCTAAATGGGCAATCTTTTGTCTTACAACGCCTGAGTGGGTAGAAGAAAATGAATCTGGGGAAGCCTGACTCTGACACAACAGGAAAGTGGCTTTTGTCTTGCAAGGAGATCTGCTGGGCAGCTGATGAGGAAGCAGGATGTGCTTGGATGTATTTTAGACTGCCTCCAAACACATAAGAATACAGACAACTGGAGACTGACTGAGGAATGTGTCAGTCAGTGTCGCATTTCACCAGTCTCCTGTCTGGGAATCCAGCCAACCAAACCCCTTATCATGGAATGTCCGGGAAGTATGCCAGCAAACTTAATTGTCTGAAGTTTTTATTTATATACAAGAGGTTAACCCCCAAGCCTGCATGGAGTGCCGGACTTACAGAGCAAGGCAGATAAATCCCCAGTTTCGTTCCAGAATCCAAAATCACACCAGAAAGTCCACAAAGTCCAGTTGCCAAAGCCAAGGGTCATGCCAGAGATTCAGATAGTTCAGTTGTCGAAGCCAAAGGTCAAACCAGGTATTAGGGAAGTCCAGGGTCCAGAGTCAACAGTCAAGCCGGGTGTTCAGTCCACAGGTTACAAGCCGGAAGTATGCGGGAGTGCAAGGAGCCGATCACGTCGGTTGTTCCCAACGAAACCTTGCTTCCTCATTCAAGCCTTTTATTCCTGCCTGAGCTTGTCCTCGCCCCTTCCCCCAGCTGTTTCATATTCCTTCGCAATCTCATTTAAGGCTTGCGTCTGCTGTGCTATGTTTTTGCAATCTCATGCTGCGTCTTGTGGGACGAACTTGCTCCGCACGCTTCAGACGCCGCCTCTGCTGGGGAGTCAAAGGACAAACCTCTTCAGGCCCAGAATCTTTCTCGTTGGAGACGGGGTGGAAGAGGGTGGCTTTCCTGGGGCTCCTCTGAGGAACCTCCCTGCCCTTCCTCCTCCTCTGGTAAGTCCTGGGGAATGGGTGAAGCTGCAATCTCTGAAACTTCTTCCACCTCAGAGGAAGATTCTTCAGACGGAAACATGACAGTCAGGCTGTGAGCTTACTGATGTTACTTGGTTGGGCATTGCCCCCTTTGGGAAATCCCGGTGGGGGCATTGCCCCCCTGTCACCCCCCCCCCCCCCCGCCACCCATAGTTTACGCCCCTGCATATGGTCAGACCCATGGCATGGGGTATCCCAATACCGTAACTACTTTCGACATGAGGTCGATTCCATTTTTTCATCCAGCCTGTAGCCTGGCAACAAAGAAGTCATATACTGCATAATGGGATTCTTTTCTAAATACATGGATCTTCAGGGCCTCAAGCCCCATTCAGCCTCCTTAACAATGTCCTTACACTTACCCCCTATACACTATAGGGCTAAAATAGTTGTCGATATGCGGGTATTTGACTGCTTTACCTGTTTTTGCACCAACCCCGTTGTTAGGGGGTTCCTCTGGGCATTACGAATCTGGCTCCTCTAATTAGGAGTTTCATTCTGGCATGAAGTTTCTCTGTCATGCCACAATCTCTGACATTGAAACCAGTTAAAGCAATGGCACCTTCAGATATCACATTATTTTTTTTAGAAAGTTGTTTTCTGATGGCTATATCAACACTACGCAGATCGAGTGAATTAGCTGCCTCAGTATTGATGCACCCTACCTGGGCTTCCACACAGGGCTAGAACTGACAAATTTCATAAGACGCAAGAGTTGCAATGACTCGCGGAGTAGATTGTACATGCTATTAAACTGCCCTACGAGTTGAAGGGCTTGCAACTCGTTGGTCCAGTAACAGCTAAGTCAATGCGCAGTGCATTGAAGTCCGTATCTTTAGCAGGGGATTGTTGATCCTGGACTTACGTAAGGCAGCTATTTGGTATAAGTCCTTTAATTTCATTACATGCTACCACTTGATTGTTTGTACCAGGACAAACTGCAATTTGGGGCAAGCAATTTCTTTGTCTTGTGAGGGAACATTGATCTACATCTACCCTCCACCAGGAATTTAGCTTGTTAATCGCCCATATGTGTGATGCACAGAGACCATGAAGAAGAATTGCAAGTTGCTTACCTGTAACCGTAGTTCTTCAAGTGGTCATCTGTGCATTCACACAACCCACCCACCGTCCCCGCTTTGGTGTCGATGTAAATGTACTGTCAATACCGAGCAGTTTCTCTCCTAGTTATGGGGCCAGCAAGTCGGTCTCTTGGAACTGAGGAGAAAGGCGGGAACACGGAGTCAGTAGACAGTGGGGGAGGGGTTCCCGCCAAAAACGTTTGCCTTAGCTATAGAAGTTTCCGAGACAGGCTCCACGCAGGCGCAGAGCCCATATGAGTGAATGCACAGATGACCACTTGAAGAACTACGGTTACAGGTAAGCAACCTGCATTTTTCATTAAAACTCTACTATAGTAAAATATGTTTGCATATAATAATCAGCTATTCACGCATTCTATACATTGCTCAGTGAAGCATCCCTTGATGCTTGCAATAAATATTTTCTTAACATTAGAATCAGTTTTGTAATGCTGACTCTTTTGTAACCCTGTTAAATACCAATCACTTCATTTAGAAGACCTAGCCTTCCTAGCTATACTTTTTAGGCCAGAAAAGATAAGCCCCTGTTTACTCCTGCTGCATATGAAAATTTCCTTCTAGGCTTTGGGTTTCAGAGATAACTGTTCGAGCTGTGATTGCTTAGGTCTAAATGAGTTACAGATGTTTCCTAACAATGCTTTCTTGTTATCTGACTTCTTCACAATATGCTTTTAAGTGTAGATTCTTGGCATGTTGCTGTTGTTTTAAACGTGCGGGTGTTTAGCCAGTAATTGGAGACAGACAACTGATGTAACTGAATAGTGGTCATCCACCTGCTCCATTTCTCATATTATGCCTAGTACAGTGCCCCAGACCATCATTCATGGTCAGATTCTTGATCCTTGCAAGAAACTAAAGAAAAGTAGATGCAAAGCCATTCTAGTTAATAACTCTGTTCTGACAGACTGAAATAGTTAATGCTCCTCCCTAGCATGTGCCAGCTATTTTGCTTTGAGAATAACTTTGCATGTTATGAGCATCACATGGACCTGTGCATTTTCATGTAATGTTTCTTTGGTAAACGTTTTCCCATTTGTCATTTTTGTTACAGTGGTTGAGTTAACCGTCATCTCTGTTAGTCCCTCTTAAGGTAACCTCTATGTGATGGAATAGACACCCAGTCTAATCATGTCCATTGTCAATTCTTTATTTTTTATTTTTTAAAAAAAGTTTATATAAAATGTATATTAAAAAAAGGATTTCAAGGTGGTTTAGAGTAATAGAAAAGATCCATTATAGTGAAATACTAAAAGCAGCGGAATAAAGTACAATTAAAAGTCAAACAGATTAATATATTTTAAATAGTTCAATATTCTGTTTTAAAATGCCTGGTTGAATAATTAAATAAAAAACATTTTGCTTTACTCCATTCCTGAGAAGGGGTATAGAAGATCTGCCTGTACTATTGGCCTTTTTACCTAGTTTCAGTAACAGTTTCTGGTTTTAAAGGAGGACTGGATGCAGGGAAAGGATCTTGCTGGAACTTGCACTATTGACTGGGTAGCTTCATTGTATATCTAGTTGATAAAGTAAACTGAACAAGATGCCTCATGTTGCTCATGCCTGCTGCACAGCTGAAGCTTCTAGTATAATTTTGTGCTCAAACTCACCACTTAGCATTGCTGTACATATGAGAAAGCATAGACTAGCTGTCATACAAACTGGATCTCCAATACTGTCTGTAACTAGATATGATGGAATTTAAAATCTCATGAGCAACCTGCAGAAGACATTTTCTGATTTTTGTGAAACTTAATACATCTAAATTCATTTAACAGTGCAACGACAGCTTAATAGTCATTTAGTAATAAAATTCATAGTAGTGGGAATTATCTCAGGAGGAGAAAACTTTATCAGAACAAGGCTGAAAGGACAAATACCTCCTCATCTATATGAGGATGTACTACCAGAAATGGCATTACTAAAGGATTTTTTCTTCCATACAATATTTCTGTGCAATAAAATACATAAATCTGTCTGACCATAGGGCAATTTGTTACCCAGTTCTGAATTAATACAAAGTTAGTGTCTGCAGCATAAATACACTGTAGTGGCTGTAAAATTAGATTCATATCACCAAGCAGCAGCAGAATTGTATAGAAATATTATATAATCTAATCTTTTGATCTTTTGACAGAAGTGTCTCTACTATTTTTGTTTCTGAGTTTTACATAAACCTCTTTCTGTGGAAGAAAAAATAAATTATTGGTGCATGTACAGATATTCATGTTTTGCAGACATCTCCTACATTGGTTTCTTGTCACTGTCTGTATAAATGTCAAGCTTCCAGTTCTACGTTTCCATATCTGATAGATCTCTTTCCCCATCTCCCCTTCTTTTCTTCACTTTTTTCTCTCAGTGACCAATTAAAATATATTGGGGCTCGTGTTTGAAAGCCATGACTTTGACCCTAATGAGCTGGCCTAGTCCTGCAGAGGATGATGAGACTATCCTCTGAAACACCTGCTAGAGACCAGGAAGTTCTCACCAAAAGTTTAAAATAAGTACCCCCCCCCCAAATATATTCTATGCCCTCTCAACCCCAGATCCCAATAGATTAATATGAACTAGCTCTGTGCTGTGTATTTACTCCTACATATTCACTCAGCATTTTATGCTGCTGTTTCAATAGTGCTTTTATGTTGCTTGCTCTTTTAGACTGTATTGTTTTCGTAACCTATATTGTTTTAAATATGTTGATTTGTGATTATTGTATACAGTTTTCATTGATGCAAGCTGCTCTGAGTGCTCTAAGAGCAGAGGAGCAGGATATTATTATAATTGTTGTTGTTGTTGTTGTTGTTACAACTGTCTCATGGTATAGCACCATGATGATATGTTTCCCACACTACTTGGCCTGTGTGTGAAGGGGGTCTAAGAGTCTGGCTACATGTTACACTCACTATGTGAAAAGCTCTGAGTATGGAGAATTCTGAAGGTTCCCCTGGAGAGAGGCAGAGAAAAAGGGAGGGTATCACAGGAAAACACAAGGAAATCAGGAGCCTTTCCCCTTCTGTCGATATCTGTATATATTTCTAATTGATGATTAATTTTCCCTAGGAAGTGGGAGAAGTATGGGAAATTAGCAGCTTACTTAAAATTGAGATGAAAATTCTCATATGAATTGGGAGGCAGAGAGAGAGAGAAAGGTTGACTAAAGCCCCCAGCAAATTTCAGGGGGCAAAGAGAACCAGTTTGGGGGGTGGGGTGGGGGGAGAAAACTCACTGCTCATTTCCAAAAGAAGACTGCTCCTACCCACCACCCTCCAAAGGCCCCAAGAACAATGCTATGTGATGACATAGCATCAGTGTGATGGGAGTTTTTTTGGGAGGAATGGTGGTCCTCAGAAAAAAACCTCCCAAGTGTGGGTGGCATCCTGATCTGGCAAGGCTTTGAGGTCTTCTGGCAGGGAGGCATAGTACACTACCTCTGATTGGGGTCTTCTCCATGTTGTTGTCATAACATGACTTATTACATTGTTTTTCTGCATCACTGAGAGTGTTTCATACAGAGGTTTTCAAGTAGCTTTTGCTTGATAGAGGTAATGCATAGGGGCTGCATCATTTCTGCACCTGATCTGTACATGGTTTGCTGTGTTTAGAAATGGTAATGATGTTTGGCTAGGAGACTTTCTTATTCTTTTAGATGGTAATAATTTAGCCAAAGGCAGCTATATGATTCCCCCCCCCCCCCCCATTTCAATGTGATGATGATAACATATACACATCCTGGAAGAAATTAGTTTAGATATTGTTTGATTTGGATTGTAGGTTCTAATCTTTTGGAAAACATCGTAGAACAGAATACATAATCAAAAACGCTGCTAAATATTTTTACATTTCCTGAAGCAAATTTGTCTCTGTCTCTGTGCACAGATGATGCCTGTGATGTAGAGAAGGTTCCCTGTTGTCAACAGCTGCTCTTGGCTGAGCCTGAGAGAATTTGGCTGCTTTCCTTATTGCTTCCTGCTGGAAGAAGCAGGCTCTAGTTTCTTGTCCTGTCAATGGTTGGCTGAAAAGTAGCAGAGATATGCACAAATATTCAGCCTCTCTAATTACTGCGTTAAACATATTGCTGATATTAAACACAATGGAGCCTTATTGCTGCATGTGGGCAATGGATGAGTTTTGTCCCCATTCCTGGGTAGTTACTGCTCCAGAACCTGATTCCTGATTTTTATTTTATTTCAAACTCACTCTAACTCTTTTCCATCCACTGAATCCCATGATTATTTAGCTAGATCTGCCTTGGCATCATGGCTGCTTTGATGAAAAGGTTGCTTTTCTGACACTGAATGGAAATTTTAAAAAGTGTTTTATTCATATTTGAACGTCTGTTTTATTTATTATTTGTTACATTTATATCCCGCCTCTCTCCAAAGAGTCCAAAGTGGTGAACATGATCCTCCTTCTTTCCATTTTATCCTTGCAACAACCCTGTGTGGTAGGTTAGGCTGGCTGACCCAAAATCAACCAGTGTGCTTCAAGTTAGGATTAAGCCCTAGGGCTAGATCTACACTACTGCTTTATAGTGGAATTGAAGTGCATTGGTAACTGTTGGGGTACAAGTGGTAGATCCGGCCTAGTCCCAGTCCTACACTCCAAACATGTGGCAAAATTCAACATGCTTGTCTTTTAAGAAAAGACAAATTATATAATAAATATCTCAAAAGGCCTCACTTTGTAAAACAACAACAACGAACCACTAAATATACATCTTATTCTCTCTGTAGTCAGCTATTAATCTAGGTGACCACTTCATTCATATGATGAAGTGAGCTCTGGCCTACAAAAGCTTATGTCAAAATAAATTTGTTAGTCTTTAAGATGCACAAAACTCATAATTGCTTTTGCTGCAACAAACTAATAACACTACGTCTGTGGAAAATGCTGTTTATAGATGGACATTTAGGACATTTGAATGATCAAGCTTCAGATGACCTGGATTTTTCTACTGTAACTAATTCTCTTCTAGTACAAATTGTATCAATTTATGGAATTATTTATTTCAATGAATGATATATTATATTGTGATAGTAGGCTGTTGTGAAGAGTCTGTAGTCCATATTATCATGTTTACAGTTATCATCCATTTATCTAGTTTGAGGTAAAGTAAGACAATCCCAAGTAATCAGATGCTAAATAGTGTTATCCATAAAAACACATAATACATATCCATGTTATGTTTAATTAATTATCCTATGTACGTGGTAAAATTCTACTGGAATAAATACTAGAATATTTAATACTAGAAAACAAACCTCAGTGCCAGTCAGTGAACTCATTTAGATTTGGGTACATTTTCTGATTTTATCTGTGTAGATTATGAAAATAATCTATTCTGTCTGAAAGCAAAATTTAATATTGTATAGGAATGGACTGAGTTGATGACCCTATTAGGAGTAATAAGGTGAAGTATATAGTGAAAACAGTAGAGATCTGAAGTAGCACTCTGCAGATTGCCTCTCTTCAATGTAAAATGTTAATTAAAATCATTTGTAAGATACCAACATGAATAAGACACTTGTTTAAAGTTGTGTTAGTACATTTTGTTCTTTATACTTACTGTATGACATAATGAACTTTACACAGTGGGTAGGTCCTGATTTGGCAAGATGTTGATCAGAAAGAGTATTCCAAGGAGTTAATGTACCGTAATTTGATTAATAGTACAAAAATTTAACTCTGATACATTTGAAAGAGCTCAGCAGAACAGGTTCCTTTCATTGTATAATCAATTAAGCACTGTAGAAAAGATTAAGAGAAATGTAGTAACATTTGTGTTTGAGCTCATTTTTAAGAGTTACATTTATTATATTATCTTCATTCACGTTGTTGCGTTTGAGTTTGGCCTTTTTCTTCTTTTGTTGCATTAGGTGTCTTCAGATCTTCTAATAGTCAGCGGTGACCCAGCTCTCACTGTAGAACCTGGTGACACAACTGCTTATACTCTGAATATAGCTCCATTTAAACGTGGAGAATTTAAAGGTATGTTTTAATTTTTACCTAGCACCAAATTATAAATATGAGATTCCACATAATAAATAACAAGTTTCCACAAGGCAAGCTAACCAAGGATGAAATTACCTGATGTCTGACCACTGCTTTTCCAAAGCATCAATTAGAAAAACTTGTTTCTAGTCGAACTGTCCTTCTCAACGCTCCACATTTCATAACATTCCAGCTCAAAATATTGTTTCAACCTAGATTACTTCTAATAAAAAGGTAATTTGAAGTTTCACTTTCCTGGTCTCAGGGAAACCAGTTCAGGTCTTTTTTTCAGTCTACTATCTGCCCTGGAATACTATAAAGATCTTCATGGTTTGGCAGTACTAAAGGATCGCTGCTTCCTATTTGTTCCTGCCCATGCCCCAGGATCATCATCTAAGGGCTGCTTCAAGTGCTGGCACAGCCTGAGATTCAGTGGGTTGCTACTCGTGAGCAGGCCTTTCCAGTGGTGGCCCTCAAATTGTGGAAAGCTCTCCCTAGAGAGATCCACTTGATGCCCACTTTGTTGATTAGTCAGTACCAGGTGAAGACCTTTTTATTCTTGCAGGCCTTAATTTTTTTTAAAAAAAACAACAACCTGCTGCTGTTGCTGCTGCATCAAAGGGAGAGGAAGCAGCAGTCAGGCACCCCTCATCATGCCCTGGATACAGCTTCAGCAGCACAGAGTCCCCATCCCTCCTACTCCCAACTGTCACTGCTGAGGCTATTAGAGGCAGAGAAAGCAGCAGCTCAACCAATGTGCCCCTGACCCGCTGAATTTTGCAGCTAGGAATCTAGTGCCTGAATTTGCGTTTTTCCTCCTCTCTCTCAATCCCTTTTCATTTTGTGTCATGTCTTTAGGGTTATAAACCTGTGGACAGGGACCTTTTTGGCTGAAGGGTGGGATAAAAATGCAAAACAAACAAACACTTGATTTATTGTAATGATATTTTAAAGTTGCATTTTAAAATAATAGTTCCCCATGTTTTAGCTGCTTTTATATTTATCTCTCTCTTTTTTAAACCATTTAAAACGATTGTTCCTGGTTTTAAACTCTTTGAAAGTCTTTTATCATTTGTTTGACTGTATTTCTCTTTGTTTTTATTATGTATGTCATCCTGACAGCTTTGGCTATAGGGCGACTCATAAACTGAATGAATGAATGACAAATTGTTTTGAACAAAACTGACCATCCCTTCAGATATTTCAAAGCTACATCATATCTTTTAAATTATGCAGAAGAGTCCCTTTCTTCCAAGGTCTTTCTTGAGAATATTCTTAATTTCCTTTATGTCCCAGACAGCCTTTTATGTCAGCTTTCTCATCTTTCCAGTAATTCATATTAAGGATGCAACCAATCCTGGCAAAATAGAAAACCAGGTGAAATGGATTTTCCTTCCCCCGTACCCCTTGTGCTTCTCTAGATCTGCTCAAGAACTGCTCTGGAGCAGATATGGTGAGCCTGTGGTGGGCTACAAAGGGACAAGGGTGGGTGACTGAAAGGCATGACGTTGGATGGGATCTGCTCTGCCAGAATATTGAACGTAACAAAATTCAGATTTGGTAGTTGCAACTATAACATTCTACTGGGCTTGCCATCTCACTCCAATGTTGTAGAAAGTCTTGAAAAGATGACCTCATAAAATCGTAGTGAGTTGTGCAGCCACTTGTGAAATGGCTTGCACAAGTGGAATTAATTAAAATATTGGATTTGATACTCGCTCGAGGATGAAAACAAGATTTTGGCAAATAATAGCTGATCAAAACAGATACAGCCTGTTCTTTTATAAAAGCAGATAGTATCGTCAGGATATAAGAAGCCTGAATCCAGACTGTGGTTCAGCATAACTTTTAACCCTGAGTAGTAGTAATAATAATAATATATTTATTTATTTCTTACCTGCCTCTCCCTTTGGATTGAGGTGGAGAACAACATTAGTACAACAATACAACATAAATCAAGTATATAAAATTAATTAAAAGAGCATATAAAACCAATACAATATCAAGATAAACAATCAAAACATCTTAAAATTCTTGGTTTAAAATTCATCTGGGTAAAGCCTATTAAAGTAGATTCAAAATGAGACTGTTCTAAGCAACATAAATGTAGTTTTCTGTCTACATTTTGTAGTCTTTTATCTTGTTAGACATTGAAGATATAAAATTACATTCACCACTTTTTCTAAGTTCTTGTGTTACTGCTTTTGCGTGGGAAAAGGGAATAGTATTCAATTTCATTGGATGCTTAAAAACCCCTTTGGAAACATTCCAGGTTTACTGCTGCAACTGCTTTTTAGCTGTAGCTTTCATGTAAAAGTGAGTCTTTTTAGTCCATCTATATACTTTCCTGGCTTCAGACAGGGCATAACAGTGTTCATTTCATCTTTTTAAAATTAAGGACAAGATTTTTGAAAGGTTACATATTCACTAGCTATTTCTCTATTGCAAAGGGTAAATAGAGCAGTCTTTCCTAGAATTCCTGAGGAGAAACAAATACTACCAAGATGGGAATTCTGATTAGCATTAACCATGGTTTGTATCAGAGCAGAAGAACTGAGCCACAGTTAAGAATGGAAGGGAGGTGCAGGTAACCTGCCAGCTGACAGCCCATTCCCAAATTTATAGCCATGATTAAGAGATTAATAGCATTGTGTTTCCACTTAGGTATTGGGCCAGAATGGGGGTCCCAATTCCGGATGTCAGGTGCTTCATGAACAATTCACTAGGCTGGCCTAGTGAATTGTGAGTTGAAAGCTTGGCAATTGTTGTGAGAAAGTCTGTCTCTGTTCTGTGCTTATCTGTGGCTGCTAGCTGAGGTCTTGAGTTCCTTGAGAACAAATGTATGTTTTGAAAAGGTGGGGGCTATCTTGCAAGCTGTCTCTCACATAGTGTCATCATCAAGAGGAGGTTGAACTGTGCCGCCCTGTTGGCACATGAGTTTGGATTACAGGCCTGAAGTCTTGTCTGTCAAAGTAGCTTGGAATTAGCCAGCCTCCATCCTATATAGTGGAACGAGCAAAGGGGAGGCCCTTTGCTAGGAAACATCTGTTCAACTGTTCTACGCTTGCCATGAAACTCCTCGTGTTTAGGATTCTATCTGGTTTGGTGATGTTGGATGCACTCTGAACATGTTCTGTTGCTATTTGGACTTGGAATTTCTAAGAACTGTGCCATGAAAAGTGCTCTGAGGCTTTTCATAGATTTAGACTTGCAGATTACTGTTCTGGATTCGTGTTCTATAGCCTGCTTTCCCTGCATAGAGCCAAAGTACGGGCACAGAGAAGCTCTGAGGCTGATCGTTGCTGTTCTGGAGTTGTGTGTGTGTGTGACCTGCGAGAGAGCCTCCTCTCAGAGACTTTTGTTACAGGCAGAGGGGTTTTCCTAGGTCAAAGAGGTTCGTCCCCTGACATCTTGCTTACGTGATCAGCTCAGTGTTCCTGGCAGGCTGAGTCTAGTTTGGTACAAGATGGATCTGTGTACTGTCAGACTCCATGCACTTCTGTGCTGGGGTTTCTCCTTGAGTTTTGCTCGTGTTCCTGGTGAGTCAGTGTGTGTGGCTGCTGCTGACTGTTTCGCATGGGACAGGGGCCAACTCTAAATGTCTCCCCCTTAGTAATTGCTGTTCGCATTAAGCCATTGTACCTGAAAGCTATTTGGTCCGTCTTCAGCTTCAAGTGTATGCATGCAGAAATGAAACCATTATGCTTGAATTCCGTGTGATTTCACAATAAAAGAGGTCTCACCATTTTGGAGTGTGTCAGTTTGCCTAAAGTTCGTGAGCAGAAGCCTAGGGTGGGCTTGGGTCACGACAGACATTTTCAGTATGGCTTTTTAAAAAACCAAACATCCTTGAAACAATATCCTTTCTATCTGAGTTCTCCAAAATAAGATACCTAAAATCAACATAATAAGAATTACAAATTTGGATTGTGACTGATATGCAGAGCTTTATGAACATTGGCATGACGGTAGCTGTCCATCTTACAGAACTAATGCCTTGGTTAACCAAACATCTGGTAACTATTTATTTTAGGTGTAATTGTATTTGTTGCTGAAGAGAGCGAACACCAGCAACATCAACAAAACAACTTACTGGAGAAGACAGATGGTATGCAGGCATCTCAGAAATTATCAACAGAGGCACTGCAAACAATTAATGCAGCAAACCCTGGTAGGTTTATTATTATAGATAATTTCATTATCAGTCTGTATAAATGTCCTACCATAATTCATTTTTCAGAGAAATGCATATTTTATATGCCAAGCCATGGGCCTCATTAAATAATACATACTACCTGGATTTCAGAGAGCTGATCCTCTGTTATTTTGTGAAGCATGTTTTACTTAGATTTAGGGGTTGTCTTCCTTTGTATTTGAAACACTATTGGCAATAACCAAACTGAAGCTTTTGGCCAAATATTATATTAAAATAGTTTGTGTGTGTGTGTGTGTGTGCGCGCGTATATATATATACGCACACACACACACACACACACACACACACATTTCCATTGAAATTATATTTTATTCACAGGCTAGTTTTCAGGGACCAATTTAAATCTTACTGTAACTAGTCTTTATATATCAATCATTACTGTGGCATAAGTGGAAAATGGCTGCTGTTTGTGACTGCTCAAACGAAAATAAGTTGATTTGTATATCTCATGTTTTTGTGAGTTCATGCATGCCATGGTCATGCATTATGTCTTCTCTTACTATTAATGCAACCTTCCCTCCCCATCCCCTTTTCCTCGTGTGTCGTGTGTGTCGTGTCTTTTTCAGAATGTACGCCTGAGGGCAGGGACTGTCTTCTTTACTGATCGATTGTAAGCTGTTCTGGGAGCCTTTTTGGATGAGGGGCGGGATAAAAAATGCTATAAATAAATAAAGCACTTAAATGTTTTTTTGTAAATGTGTTTAGTTTTACAATACAAAGTGACACCCATGGATCCAATGGTGTCATTCCCTCAGAGGAAGGTAATCTTTTGGTGGGACGTAGTTCTCCTTGTCCCTTCAGCCCCCTATGTGTCTCCCCAAATCTCCTGAAGGGTTGGGGGGAAAGAGTTGGGGAGCACATGGGCAGCTGCAGGATGGAGAAGTTTCATTGCTCAAACAACAGTACCACTGCACAAGCGGACTTCTGCTCATATAACATTGGATCCAAGGTATAGTTTATTATCATCTCTCTCCATCAGTTCACGTGTTAATGTCAGGTATAACTCTCGTGCAAGGCCGGGGAGGCCTTGCAGGGTTGTAAGTAGATTTAATGAGAACTTGTTTAGAATGTCAATGTCTCTGCAAACTTATCTCTGTCAGAGTTTTCTCATGGGAGTAGCTCTCTCATTTCCTGTTGCAGCCTTGAAGCTCTAAAGGTTTCCCTGGGAACCTGAAATGGGAGGGTCCCACTTGTTGAAGAAGTCACTCAGATTGTAGGTTTCCCAAGGAAACCTTTAGAGCTTCAAGGCTGTGACAGGGAGTGAGAGAGCTACTCCTGTGAGAAAACTTTGCAGAGACATTGGCATTCTAAACCCTAACTCTAACCTCCCCGGCCTTGCATAAGAGTTATACCTGACAGTTAATAACACTTCATGACCACATTTGGATGACACATTGTGGCCATTCATGGTTTAACCCAGGATGAGCTGGTGTGCCAATGGGTGCCAGTCTGAATATGTAACACCCACTTGGGGGTTGTCGTGTAGTACCAGCAAGCGTGGGCTCTAGCAGGGTTAAACAACCCTCACATACCCCTAAAAGAAATCATGGTTTAAACAAGGGTTGTTTAACCCTCACATAACTCTTGCTCACTGGGTTCACATGACACGGCAACCCATGAGTGGGGGTTGCAAGTTCAAAATCAAGTCCACATCCACAGCAGCCTCACTGTGGGTTAAATAATCTAGAGTGGGCTGTCATTTAGTGTGAAGAGCCCCACTATGTATTTCTTTAATACTGTGTAATATTGGTTATTAGTCAGTTCATACCAAGAACATTTTAGTCTGATAAGTAAGACATTGCGAACAGTTTTTACAAAAATGTGTAAGCAGCTGTCAATATATATATATTTTTACAATAACAGTTACACATTAAAATGTTGGCACCACACCTTTTTACACTCTACTTTTAACTGTCATCTTCACTATCTATTATTGTTACTCTTACTGGTACTCTTCATATCCCTGTTTTTGTTTCCAGTGTATGGACCAAAATAGAGACATATGTTTAGGAAATTCTAAACACAGTCTTACCTAGTCTACTAAGTTTTATTAATTAAAATATTTTATCTATGTTTTATTTCAAATACTAATTTGAAAGTTGTGCAATTTTAAATCCTTTACTACTTGCCGTCTTCTTGTGCTAGTTGATATTTTAATATTAGTAATATTTCCAATTCTATCACCAATAGTAATGTAAATCAATTGTTTAAATCAGGGTTGGCAACCCTGGGCCCATGGGTACCAATACCTCTCTGGACACATTTCTTGGCACTTGCTAAGTTGCCTCATCCCTTCTAGTTTTAATATATATATCTGACCATATGAAAAGGAAGACAGGGCTCCTGTATCTTTAACAGTTGTATTGAAAGGTGCATTGCAGTAGGTGTCATTTGTATGCATGCAGCACTTGGGGAAATTCCCTTTTTATCACAACAGTTAAAGCTTTAGGACCTATACTAGAGTGACCAGATAGAAAAGAGAGCAGCACTCCTGCAGCTTTAACTGTTGTGATGAAGAGGGAATTTCACCAGGTGCTGCACGCATACAAATGACACCTGCTGAAATTCCCCTTTCAATACAACTGTTAAAGATGCAGGAGCCCTGTCCTCCTTTTCATATGGTCACCCTATAAAAATAATGTTTCTTATTGGGAGGTGGGATTGCTATGAAATAGGCTTCTTTGGGTATAAAGCAGTTGTTTAACGTGTTGGGGCTTAAATCCCACATCTGGCTTGTACCAAGTCTTTTTGGTTAGGTGACTTGTCCTTTGCCATGTCTCCTATGACAGCCATTTTGTGATGGTGCCCAGGACAGTTTTTCAACTTTCTAAATGTGCCCATGGCCCGAAAAGGTTGCCTAAACCTGGTTTAGATTATGCATTTACTATTATTTACTGCTAGCTGATATGTTCCCTCATAGCCCCAGTTAATTATTAATATTTTGTAGGAAAAAATTGATATTGTGTAGCTCAAGAGAATAGTTTAATGAATATCAGTTGTTATTATTACATTAAAAATACAAGCAGCATGTGGCTGAGGTTGATTTCACTAATTGCAGCTTTTTGGTTTCTAATTGAAGAGATGACTATGTAATTAGGATTGTCCTTTTGCTGATTTTAATGTACTTCAGTTAAGACTTGTTTTAAAATGTTATTCAATGTAAGAGATTCAGATTTAAAACTGAAGGGGATTTATATTATGTCCCTAAGTTATCCTTACGTTGAAATCAAAGCACCTGCGTTCTTGTATGTGCAACTAACAGTCCAAACCTATATATGCCTACACAGAAATAAGCCCCATTGAGTTCTTTCTTTCTTTCAAGTAAGTGAGTATAGCGTTGCAGCTTAAGTTGCCTCTATGTTTATTATGAGCTACAAATACATCAAGCACTGTTGCTTTTTGTTTTCTGAATGTATGCTAGGGGCTAAAATGTCAACACACATGCTACTCACGTAACTGATCCCACTGCCACAAGCAAAGTCAAGCTGGTATTAAACAAGGCTGTAACATATAACATTTGGTGTTGGATGAGAGAAATAAATAAGCTCAAATTTCATGTAAAAATCGAGGTATTGATGAGATTATTTACTTTTATTATTTATCATACTTTTGTATAAATCATATTTTCAGCTATAAATAATTATCATTTTATAAAATATATACATTCTAATGTTTGTAATTAATCAGTATTTAAAATATCAGCATATTTGTAATTGTGTTAAAATAAGGGCAATGCTTGATATGTCACGAGAGTTGCTTAAAACATCTGATTTTTCATAGTGTTGTTTTTAAAGGACTTTGTGCACACTGTATGCATTACCCGCTGGCTCTTGTGCCAAAAGGTTATTCTGACTAGCCAGCACTTGCAACTATCTTGTGGTAAATGACTGCATTTACCTCAAGGTAGCTACAAGCACTGGCTAGAAATAATTCACTAGAGATAAGACATAATCTGCTATGGGGATAACTGAAGCCTGTCCATTGCATAATGTGAAGGAAGATGGCAACCCTCTTTGGATAAGTGTGCAAATTTACCTCAAGGTAGCTACAAGCACTGGCTAGGAATAATTCACCAGAGATAAGACAGAACCATCTCTGTCACTTGAGGCGCAGGTGGCCTCAGTGGCACGGAGTGCCTTCTACCAACTTCGGTTGGTGGCCCAGCTACGTCCCTATCTGGACAGGGATAACCTGGCTTCAGTTGTCCATGCTCTGGTAACCTCCAAGTTAGATTACTGCAATGCACTCTACGTGGGGCTGCCTTTGAAGGTGGTTCGGAAGCTGCAGCTTGTGCAAAATGCAGCGGCCAGATTGATAACTGGAACCAGTAGGTTCGAACATATAAGACCTACTCTGGCCCGCTTGCATTGGCTGCCTGTATGTTTCCGAGCCCGGTTCAAGGTGCTGGTTTTAACCTATAAAGCCTTACACGGCTTGGGACCACAATACCTGATGGAACGCCTTTCCCGACATGAACCTACCCGAACACTACGTTCAACATCTAAGGCCCTCCTCCGAGTGCCTCCTCCGAGGGAAGCTCGGAGGTCGGCAACAAGAGAGAGGGCCTTCTCTGTGGTGGCTCCCCAATTGTGGAACGATCTCCCTGTCGAGGCCCGCCTGGCGCCAACATTGTTATCTTTTCGGCGCCAGGTCAAGACTTTCCTCTTCTCTCAGGCATTTGGCAATATCTGAGGAGCCTGGGTCTGTTTTGTTTTGTTTTTGTAGGTTTTTTTTGTTTTTTTTTTGTTTTGTTTTTTTTTTGTTTGTTTTGTTTTTTTTTTGAAGTGTTGAAGTGGTTTTTAAATGTACAGATTGTGTGTATGTTGTATGTTTTTGCTGTTTTAATTTTTGTATATTGTTTTTAATTGTTTTTAATCCTATGTAAACCGCCCAGAGAGCTTCGGCTATGGGGCGGTATACAAATGTAATAAATAAATAAATAAAATAAATAATCTGCTATGAGGATAACTGATGCCTGTCCACTGCATAATGTGAAGGAAGATGGCAACCCTCTTTGGATAAGTGCGCAAAAATGCACAAAATTAATAAGTTTTGAAAACCACTTTGCAGCAGATACTGCCATAAACACTGCCACATATCCCTAATATGTTGTACCTTTTGTGCATTTTAATTGCAAGCTGCTTTGAGAGCCAGTCTTAGTTGAAAAGTGGGGTATAGATATGATAAATAAATATTTGGACATGGTGTAGTAAATAATATCAGTCAGTAAAAATGAAAAAAAATGAGGATGAGACTGCCTATCAGTGAGATGAATGGGTGGAATCTAGGATTTATATAGGTAAATAGCAAAATTCGAAAGTTTCATTTTGGAGGTTCCCCCCCCATCACAGTTTTCTAAAATGTGGCACGAACGAATGTACCAAACTGTAGTTTTTGAGAGGAGCTGTTCTTTCCTGGATTGAGGAGAAAACTTCAGATTTATTTGGATCAGAGCAATTAGACTAGCACACCTTGGGTGCTTCTTAACCAATAAATGATAATGATGACACATATATAGCTTCAGGACTTGGGACTAACGCACAATAACATGATTTTGGCACATGTCAAGTAGCCAAATCAGAAAAATGTCATAGGGATGAAATGTCAAGCATGGGCAAAGTCTAGTAGAGAGAGAAAAGAGTGCTTTTTAAATCCTTAAAAGTCCTTAATCTGTTAGAAGAAGTGAGTTCTAGTGCATGAAAGCACTAGATCATTAATATTTATATTCTCTACCAATAAGTACCCAGAGTGACCAACACAAAAGATCAATATTATATTAAAGAATGAACACAAACTACAAAACAAACCTCCATAATAAGCAGCAATTCAAATAATTTTAAACAGCTCAAGAATTAGATATTAAAAGCCTGTTTCAATAAAAAATGTTTTCAACTTCTGTCTAAAAGACAACAAGGAAGGATCAAGGCAAATATCAACTAGTACAGCATTCCAGCATTTTGATGCTGCCACTGAGAAAGCCTTATGTCTCACATTCAAGTTGCCTGATGACTCATGGTGACGGCACAGAGAACAGGCCACTGAGGTGAATCTTAAGGCCTACGCAGGTTGATGAGGAAGCAGGTGGTTCCCTGTGATATTCTCTAAAGACTGGTGTCCAATGCAATGCAAGAACATATTCACCTTAAATTTATTTTTATTCATTATTATATGTTTAATCCACCCAATAACCAACATTCTTCGGGCAGAACACAAACAGCTAAAACACTGAAATGCCAAACCAACTGCGAAAAATATAAAACTCAATACAGATAATTAAAAGGATAAAATAAAATACTTTAAGGTGCCAGAGCAACCAGTGTTGTTGTCGTATGCATGCCTGTTCCCTCTGGCATTCACACTTGCTGGCAAACTGACACGAGAGACTCACATCAGTGAGACTTCTTTTACTGACGAATGCCGACGGTAAAAAGCTTAATTGGTTACACACTCCAAAACACTTAAAGCTGATTTATGGTTAGGAGGATTTAGGGTCCAATCCTGATATGATCCTTCAGGCAATTACCGGGGGGTGGGGGGAGTTCTTGAAAGAACGCTGGCAAGTCGGGACATGGTCAATGCAAGATCACGGAAAGTGTAAAATCTCAGCTACAGGAGTCCTGTGCTTCTCCCTGCCACTTGAATGTAGCAGAGAAAAATAATGCACAGTCAAACCCAGCCTGCTGAATGCTGAGCTGACCAGGAAAACACAATCCACAGCAAATGCAAGTTCAAGTCTAAGTTTCAAAGTCCCAAATGGAGATGGATCCAAACAGGGAGGGATGTTAGGCCTTGCATCGAAAGATGAACCTAGCAAAGCTCTTCAGCCCCACCCCCCTTATAAACATAGGCATGGCCTGTTCAAAGCCACTTGACAGACAGGACCCTGGGGCCCATAAATCATGCCCATATGCCAACAGGGCAGCACTGCTCAACCCACTAAGATGATGCTACAATCTGAGTGACGCCTTCAACAAGTGGGCCCCCCACCTTTCATGTCCCCAAGGAAACCTTTTTAAGCTTCAAGGCAGTGACGGAGTGAGAGAGTAACTCTCATGAGACAACTCTGACAGAGATAAGTTTTCAGAGACATTGACATTCTAAACAAGTTCTCGTTAAATCTACTTCCAACCCTGCAAGGCCTCCCCAGCCTTTCATGAGAGTTACACCTGAGAGTTGGTAAAAAAATGATTGAGAGTGATACCAGGAGTTGTTAAACAGTCTTGACAGCATGCAGAAATGAGGAAACATATGAAAGGTCAAGTCACTAGGCTAGGCTCCAGTCTGATTGGGGCTGTGTGCATACATTTGCATGAATATTTGCTGTTCTGTTTGGGAGATATGAGTAGAACTCTGTCTTTGCACATGTATGTCATTTGCTGGATAAGGTAAATATTTTTGACAAATTATTATAAAGTGACGAACTTCATTTGTGTCTTCTAAAAAGCGTCTTTCATACTGCATATTGATGTGGGCATCGTTTTCTTTTCAGAGTAGACTTATTTGATAATAGAGAATATGTATTTTTTAAAAATATAAATATTTTTAGTTTTAAGTTGTGAACAATATGCAGCATGTGGTTTATTAGCTTGTTATCAGGAATTTATTTTGAAGAGCTTTAAAGCTATAGACTTCAATACTTTTTCCTCAAGTTAAATGCTGTGAAAAATTGGCCATTGTAGTAGAGTTAATTTTAAAGTTTAAAGGTTGCATTTAAAAGTAGTAGGTTGAAGAATAATATATAAGAAATTGATTGTGCAAGTATAATCTGTCTTTGTTTTTCCATGATATTGCCTTACCATGTGTTAATGTATTAATAATTATTAATTATTAGCATGTGTTAATAATTCACATTTTTTTAAAAAAATAAGTTTTCTAAACTTTGAAACTAAATGTAGAGAGTATTTAGTAACAATTAATCATTAATTTAGAGACAAGTTTCATTCTAGGCAAATGAAAAAATGGCTATTTTTGTGCAGAAGCCTCAGGATTCCTTGCAAGATAAGAATAACCATGGGAAATTCTGCCAATATATGAACAAAAAACGACAACGAGCATGTATCAGTTATAGTGCCCTTACAACATGCCTTCATGAGTTTTCTTTTGTGTCTCTAGTATACTCTGAGTCTCCCTGACCCAAGATACTTTTTACCTGTGCCTAGTATGTGGTATGCAGTACCTGTTAACTACACACTGTGTAATGTTTATATAGTTCATATTGGGAAAGCAGTGCAGGCTGCATGCAAATCATTGCCACAGTTTGCTATCATTTTGACTTTTCGGACAAAGATTCCCCCCGCCCACATACTCTTAGGACAGAATTCAACAGAGTACTTACGCCCACACAGATTCTTTTCCGCCATGCCGATTCCCTTCCACAAGCGGTGGGGCCTGCCAACTGCATTGCGCACACAGGACTCACTGCTTAAGCAAGGGAGGTTTAGCGCTTCCAAGGAATAGTTTTTAACAGAGGAAGGATTCTTCCTTTCAAAAGTGTGGTGTTTTCAGCCAGAAGCCTCTCATCTGTACTCAACGGGCCTTAACCAGCCAAGATGAATAGGGATCTATAAATTAGGGGTGTGCACGGACCCCCCGGATCGGATCGGGACCCGGATCGGGACCTCCAATTTTGTCCCGGACCGGTTCGGACAAAATCGGAGGCCCCCCGGACCGGATCGAGTCCGATCCCGACCCAAAAATCGAACATTTTTGGATCGGCCGCCATTTTTTTCCCCATAGACTTGCATTGCAATGCAAGTCTATGAGGAAAAAATGGCGGCGGGTGGGTAAGGGGGGGCCTAACTCCCTCCCCCCCCGGGGCCGTCCGCTGTGGACGGCCCCGGCAGGTAAGCCCCCTCCCCCGCGCTCCCTACCCCCCCTGGGGCCGCCCGCTTCCATCCGCTGGCGCCCGCGGGCGCCAGCGGATAGAAGCGGACGGCTCCGGGGGGGGGGTAAGCCCCCTTCCCCGCCACTGCTTACCTTCTCGGCCCGTCCGCTCCCGTCCGGCGCCGGCGGCTACTACCAGCGGGCTCCGCGGCCTACTCTCGAGTAGCGCGCCGGGTGATGACATCACCCGGCGCGCCACCCTGGAGCAGGCCGCGGAGCCTGCTGGTAGTAGTAGGCGCCGGCGCTGGACGGGAGCCGCCGGGCCGGGCAGGTAAGGGCCCCCCTCCCCCCTCCGCACGCCCCCTCCTCCCCTCCACGCACCCCCTCCTTACCTTCCCGGCCCGGCGGCTCCCGGCCGGCGCCGGCGCCTACTACTTCCAGCAGGCTCCGCGGCCTGCTCTAGAGTAGCGCGCCGGGTGATGACATCACCCGGCGCGCCACCCTAGAGCAGGCCGCGGAGCCTGCTGGGAGTAGTAGGCGCCGGCGCCGGACGGGAGCCGCCGGGCCGGGCAGGTAAGGGCCCCCCTCCCCCCTCCCCCCTCCGCGCGCCCCCTCCTCCCCTCCACGCACCCCCTCCTTACCTTCCCTGCTCGGCGGCTCCCGGCCGGCGCCGGCGCCTACTACTTCCAGCAGGCTCCGCGGCCTGCTCTAGAGTAGCGCGCCGGGTGATGACATCACCCGGCGCGCCACCCTAGAGCAGGCCGCGGAGCCTGCTGGGAGTTGTAGGCGCCGGCGCCGGACGGGAGCCGCCGGGCCGGGCAGGTAAGGGCCCCCCTCCCCCCTCCGCGCGCCCCCTCCTCCCCTCCACGCACCCCCTCCTTACCTTCCCTGCCCGGCGGCTCCCGTCCGGCGCCGGCGCCTACTACTTCCAGCAGGCTCCGCGGCCTGCTCTAGAGTAGCGCGCTGGGTGATGACATCACCCAGCGCGCCACCCTAGAGCAGGCCGCGGGGCCTGCTGGGAGTAGTAGGCGCCGGCGCCGGACGGGAGCCGCCGGGCCGGGCAGGTAAGGGCCCCCCTCCCCCCTCCCCCCTCCGCGCGCCCCCTCCTCCCCTCCACGCACCCCCTCCTTACCTTCCCTGCTCGGCGGCTCCCGGCCGGCGCCGGCGCCTACTACTTCCAGCAGGCTCCGCGGCCTGCTCTAGAGTAGCGCGCCGGGTGATGACATCACCCGGCGCGCCACCCTAGAGCAGGCCGCGGAGCCTGCTGGGAGTTGTAGGCGCCGGCGCCGGACGGGAGCCGCCGGGCCGGGCAGGTAAGGGCCCCCCTCCCCCCTCCCCCCTCCGCGCGCCCCCTCCTCCCCTCCACGCACCCCCTCCTTACCTTCCCTGCCCGGCGGCTCCCGTCCGGCGCCGGCGCCTACTACTTCCAGCAGGCTCCGCGGCCTGCTCTAGAGTAGCGCGCTGGGTGATGACATCACCCAGCGCGCCACCCTAGAGCAGGCCGCGGGGCCTGCTGGGAGTAGTAGGCGCCGGCGCCGGACGGGAGCCGCCGGGCCGGGCAGGTAAGGGCCCCCCTCCCCCCTCCGCGCGCCCCCTCCTCCCCTCCACGCACCCCCTCCTTACCTTCCCTGCTCGGCGGCTCCCGGCCGGCGCCGGCGCCTACTACTTCCAGCAGGCTCCGCGGCCTGCTCTAGAGTAGCGCGCCGGGTGATGACATCACCCGGCGCGCCACCCTAGAGCAGGCCGCGGAGCCTGCTGGGAGTTGTAGGCGCCGGCGCCGGACGGGAGCCGCCGGGCCGGGCAGGTAAGGGCCCCCCTCCCCCCTCCGCGCGCCCCCTCCTCCCCTCCACGCACCCCCTCCTTACCTTCCCTGCCCGGCGGCTCCCGGCCGGCGCCGGCGCCTACTACTTCCAGCAGGCTCCGCGGCCTGCTCTAGAGTAGCGCGCCGGGTGATGACATCACCCGGCGCGCCACCCTAGAGCAGGCCGCGGAGCCTGCTGGGAGTAGTAGGCGCCGGCGCCGGACGGGAGCCGCCGGGCTGGGAAGGTAAGGGCCCCCCTCCCCCCTCCGCGCGCCCCCTCCTCCCCTCCACGCACCCCCTCCTTACCTTCCCGGCCCGGCGGCTCCCGGCTGGCGCCGGCGCCTACTACTACCAGCAGGCTCCGCGGCCTGCTCTAGAGTAGCGCGCCGGGTGATGACATCACCCGGCGCGCCACCCTAGAGCAGGCCGCGGAGCCTGCTAGTAGTAGTAGGCGCCGGCGCCGGACGGGAGCCACCGGGCCGAGAAGGTAAGCGCCCCCCTCCTCCCCCCCCCCGCTGTCCACTTTCATCGGCGGGCGCCCGCTGGCGCCCGCCAATGGAAGCGGCGGTGGGCGCCAGTGGGCGCCCGCCGATCCGCCGATCCGCCGAACCGGTTCGGAGCTTTTTCGGACCGGTTCGGATTGGATCGGCCGATCCAGCTGCGGGATCGGAAATCGGATAATTTATCCGATTTCCCACTGGACCGGACTCGGATCGTGGATCGGGTCCGATCCAGTGCACATCCCTACTATAAATGTGGTGCTCTTCACAAGCTTAATCACTCTGTCAACATCCTGAAGGGAAACAAGATTGAAATGATCCAAGCAATTGTGACAAGCACTTGCTCCTGACACTTCTGGCACAGGCTGCAACTACTGTTGTGAGTATGTAAGGCCAGGTCTGAGTGCCTTTACCAGCAAAAACTTGAGTGCAGTTATCACTGTGATCTATGAATACCTTGTTCTGCAGCAGATCCTTCCTTGGACATAGAAGCCCTTTCACCAACTAGAACAGCTCAGTAATAGCAGCAGAGAGCAAAATCTTCAGGAGGATAGTCTTTACTTCAGCCTTCTCTAACCTGATAACCCTCCAGATGTGTTGGTCTACCACCCCCATCATCCTCACCATGGCCAATGCTAGGAATTGTAATCCAAGACACCTGGAGAGCATCAGGAAGGCCGCTTTAGTTATTAAGGTTTAGTACTGGTGCTGACAACACATTTGCTGCATCTTTTAAGACCCCAATTGTGCCCTAAGATTTTACTAATTTCTGTTGCCTATGTATGTGGAAGTATGTGAAATGATGGAAACTAGAATGATGGATTATGCTGTATGAGAAGCAGAAGCTTGCTGTATTTTATATTCACATGCTGTTTGGCTCCCTGCTGTAGAAGATACTTTGCTGCTACATGCTCACTAGTTTATTTGGAAAACATGTAGAATCTGACTGACTGCTGTTGGAAACAGAATGGTGATGGACTTTGACCTGATCCTGCAAGGCAATTCTCATCTCTTAATCAAGAAACATTGAGATGCCTGTACTTGTCGTTCCACCAGGAGTTCACAACTAATCCAATCTGGCTAGCATAATTTGCAGACATTAATCCGGTGTACACATTTGTATAACTGTAAATCTGATTCCATGACGTATTCAAGAAACAATATTACTTGTATATAAATGTATCTGGTATAAAATAATTGATCAAGGTTGGGGAACTGGAACGTGCCGATTACGCATAATGCTTTCAGACAGTTGTCCTTTAGTTGCTTAATTTTCTAAGAAATATCACTTTGAAAGATTTGGTTAACACAGGTTCTGAAAATTTCGGCTTTTTAATGTTTGTATTCCAAAGCTGCAACTGCATTTCACTAGCAACATTTTAGATTACTAGTATCCAGCCAAGTATAAGGATTGCAGAAATTGCTAGAGTTGTATATATGGCAGTTCAGGGGCTCAATGCACTCAGAAAGACTTTTGCCCTGCCTGCTCTTGGCTTTAGATGGTGGGGAGAAAGTTGCAGTGCCCCACTCCTTCCCCGCTGACATGCACTTTTCAGTCTCTCTGCGTGCCAGGAGAGAAGTGGGGAGACTTCCTTCGACTAGTCTGATGGATTTTAAAAGACCTGTTGCCAACTCCCATGAGACAATGGGAACCTGAACTATGGGCGGAAGTATGCTGTTGCCTTGGCAATAGTGCCACTTCCCCTGGTTCCGTCTTTACTGAGATGCTATCCCCATTGCCACAGAAGCAGAAGTGACTCATCTTTATTTATTTATTTATTTATTTTATTTCTAACTCGCCTCTCCATCCAGATCAAGGTGGGGAACAACAATAAATATAAATATAAAAATCATAAAATAGATAAACCATTAAAACAGATAAAAACAACTACATTATTGAAACATCTTAAAATTCAAGTGGGTAGGCCTGCCGGAAGAGAGCAGTCTTCACAACTCTCTTAAATTCCAGAAGACTGCTAATTTGTCGAATCTCCTCTGGCAGGCCATTCCACAGTCTGGGAGTGGCAGAAGAGAAGGTCTCTCAACTTGTCTCTCAACTTTCCCCAACCCCAGCTGCTTGCATCCCTGGGGGAGTCACAATGGTGGTCTCCTAAAACGTGTACCTGTGCGTTGAGTAGCTATCTCCCTAGTTTATGTTTTCTTTTTACTCCTGTCTTCCTTATATGTAAAAAAAATGGTTTATAGGTGTAAAGTTCTATTCCCAGTTACCTTGACAGTGTAATATGTATTGTGCTCAGTGTTAAACAATGAAAAATGTCAAATTGGGCAAGTACAGACATGTTACTTGACATTATGTCCCTTGGTCATTCCATCTTTAAACTCTTTTGGTTCAAGTCTTTTAAATGTCAAGGTGCATATTTGAATATATTAACCAGCATCCAAATAACACTGAAATTACTTCCATAAGCCCAAGGAAGCCTTGGAGTTGTTTTCTTGAACTGCAGCCTCACACTTCGCTTTGCCACTTGGTAACTTGGTAAAAACATCAAAAGCAGTTAGTATTGTTGCATAGAGATAGCCTTTTAAAAGTAAAACATCTATAATTTCACTGTGCATGTCCCTTCCATACACATAAGTAGCAATTTGGATTGAAGGCTATATAATTTGAACATTAAGGGTCATAATTGCTTTTCACACATGGGAAATGCTTTAATGGCTGTCTCTAAATAAATGAGAGATTTATAGCATGCTCGTGACTGGCCACTCAGGGAAGTTTCCAGGTTGATTTCATGATGTGCTTATCAGGCAGGATGTCTCCTGCCCTTTCCACCCCTTAATACAGATAAAATCAGCTTTGAGAAATTTAAATTGGCAAATCACCCTCTGTATTAGTGGTGTTGTGCTATAATTCTGCCACTAGATGGCACTGTTTCATTGATTTGAATGGAAGTTCAAACACAAGGCAGAGATATTCCATTCAAAACATGTGGCCAACCATGTAATGAGCTGATTGCAATCTCGGGATGTAAATGGAAATAGAAAGCAGCATGGTGAGTGGGTTTAAATGTAGAAGAGCACAATGTTTGAAGATGCCTTCAGTTGAGGCTGAAGACTTATTATGTGTTTTCTTTCATTTGTTTAGAACAGTGCTCATCATGCTGCAAAGTGTGGTTTTCCCTGGAGATACACAGTATACCAGCACCACCAGAAAAAACTCTGGATGTGATATGTACTGTTCTGGTAAGAAGACTTTCACTAATGGTACAAAAGAAATATGTCTTCATTGTGTATTTTGGATAGAATTGTGATATTTTAATAGAATTGCAATTAAAGCGGCACAAGGAGGTAACGTGAGTCTCAAAGAAAGGGTCCAGCATTATAAACCTCAAAAATCCTTCTGCTTATAAAAATGACACCTGTTTAGCCAATAACATGGTACTCGGCACTCACGATCTACTGACCAAGGTGTACACTTGTGTAAAATTTCAAAGCAATCTGATATACATAGCCACAGGTACACGAAATTAAAAAAATGCTGAAAATGGACACATTTGTACTTTTTACTCCAGGCTTGGCATATCATATATTTCTTTCAAATTTTGGTGAAAACTACAGATGTACTTTATTCAGGCTTGTCAAGAAAATGTGCTCTTCATTTGTTTGGTGACATTTTGTGCAAAAGTTACTAAGGTTTTTCTGCCCCATGAAAGCCTATGGCAGCAACTGTTGGCAAAGTTATGGTGGGCATGCTCAGTTTCAGTCTGAAGCTAGAATGTTAACAGTACTCCAGTGTTTGAGAGGAATTCCAGTGTTCCTGTCAGCATTCTGACAGTGGTGGGGAGGGGTAACAGGAAACTGTCAGTTGAGATAATATGGATGGCTGAGGGAATCATCCTCACTGATTGATGAAGAAAAGATAGGGAGGAAAGGTTATGTTGAAATCCTGTGCAGGCTTCTCAGAAGCAAGTATTTCTGAACATACAGCTACATATCTATTGATTTGTACAAGTCTATTCAGTTAATGACTTGTTAGTGTTTTGTTTTTATGTTTGTGGTTTTGCTTTGCTCAGAACACCTTCATAATAAATTTCCTTTTTAAAAACCAGGGAAATTCAATAATCAAATAACCTGCCAGTTTAAGACTAGAGTTCAGGCTATCTCACGTTGGCGCAAGCTCCACAAAACCACGAAATTGGAAGCTAAGGCTGATGCCTTAACAGACATGCCCCATGATCAGAATGATGTTGTGCAAAGTCATAAATCATCCTTGCAGAGAACAGAGCAAAACTCATGAAGAGCATGCAGATCACTCAAGGAACTGAGCCACTGTTTCTAGATCAGGTCACAATAATTGAGCTGCTTGGGTGCAATGTGAGGCAAGCAAATGGGGCAGACAGGCAGGTGCTGGTGGAACTGGATAGCTATGGTGGGTAGATCAGTGATGGCCATGCTCAGTCAGGGCAGAATCCAATGGGGCACGTATGACCTACCAATTCTGTTGTGCAAGCAGGCCCCCATGGCAACCCAAAACTAGCAGAAATGCTTGTTTCTGGAAGGAGGCAGGTTGGCGGAGGGAGTTTCTGCTCATTTCAGGGCTTCCTCTAGGAAGCACTAAATCCCCTTTGCATAAGCATTGAGGCCCACCTGCACATCGGTGGGACCCACTGCTTGTGGAAGGGAATCAGTGGGGCAGAAGGTTATCAGCCAGGGCATAAGCGCCATTGGATTCTGTCCTCAGAATCAATGAGTAATCAGAGAATCAGCAAGTTAGTGCAGTTCCCCCTCATTGCCTGCTTCGTAGCCTAAGACCAGATAAATAACACAGTTTCAATGGTCCCAGAATATTGTATTTCACAAATATAAGCTGCAATGTGACTTAGAAGGCACTGGGTAGCTACATACATACAGCACTGAGTATGCAAACTTCAATAAATTAGGCTGACCAGAGGGGTATGTTGTATCAGCCACAAAGGAGGAGAAAATGTACCAAGTTGCATTCTTGGTAACCTCTCAGATTTAAATGTCATTATTCATGTGTTTGCAGAATTGTGTTTAAAAGCATTGTGGAAGCAATGCATCTGAGACTGTAGTGTAGGTCAGATTGATATAGACTGAAGCTTCTCCATGGGGTGCTTCTTGGGGTGCAACGCTGTGTTTTTGCTCCTGCATCCACTGATTAATGGTTAAGATTACAATGAGTATAACTTTGCAAAAACAAGACACTACAAAGCTGTGTACACATGTATTGTCCATGCATTCTTTGTTTCTGGTTCCGTGTTGCTCTTCTTTTAAAGCTCTTTCAGAATATATTAATCAGTGTTGTTTCTCAATACTGATTGATTTGCCCAAATTTTAGAAAAAAGGCAGGAAATTTTGCACTGTAAAGATATGGCAGAGACTGTGAATGTGTTCTTATCAGATAAGTTGTCAGCCTGAAGAAAAATAATCAGAAATATTGCGGATGTTTCTTTATGAAAAGATTAGAAAATGATTAAAGAAAGAACCTGTTAATGAGAATAATATCAAATGAGAACCAGTGTCAGAATTCACAATGGAACCTGCAATGATTGGATTTGGGAAGCCACTGGTTATAAAACCAACAATCCTGCAAAATGAGATTGTGGAATTTCTCAAACCTCTACAACGCCATGCTTTTAAAGAGCTTACTTGATTTGTCTTTCCCACAATAAGAACAGCTTCACTGTGGGGCTGTCTATATATCCTCTAAGCCTTGCAGTGGCTGTGCAGTGTTGCTGGGTCAGATATACAACAGCCACTGACTCACAGCCACTGCAGAGCTTTTCATTGGAGCTGCACAATAAAAAAAAGTCGGGAACTTTTTTGTTCAAAGCAAGGTCACCATGGCCCTTCAACCGTGTGACTTTTCTCTGGGGTTGAGCTAGGGATGGATGACAACCCCTGATTGTATGCTGGAAGCCGGGCAGAGGTCAGGGTTGTGTTAATTAACTTCTCTGATTCTGCATTAACTCCAATTTATATCTGAAACTACGCATTTGTGGAAGGAGCTTTTATCCTTTACTTTGCTGATGCACAGCTATGCATCTCCAGTTGATAAAAATAGAGATCAACTGCATTTCCTGACAGTTTGCTCGAATTAGGGCAGGGTGCTCTCATAGGGAGGGCACCTCCCATTTCAACCCATTCCAGCAAACTGTCAGGAATTATTTTACTTTTATTTTTTATTACTGCATTTATATCTCACCTTTTTTCCTCCAAGGAACCCAAGGCGGCATACAAAATCCTCCTCCTCCTGTCTGTTTTATCCTCACAACAACAACCCTGTGAGGTAGGTTGGGCTGAGAGTCTGTGACTGGCCCAAAGTCACCCAGTGGGTTTCCATGGCCAAGTGGGGACCACCCAGCTCCTAGTCCAACACTTTAGCCACTACACCACACTGAAATGCAGCAGATCTCTATTTTTATGAACTGGAAATGCACAGCTGTGCATCAGCAAAGTAAAGGATAAAAGCTCCCTCCACAAAATGTGCAGGTCTTCCCTTCAGATCCTGCCCTGAACAACTTGGGATTTTTGCTTCTTTTCAGAACAGTGGGCATAATGGGGGGAGGGCGTGGGAGCTACTACACCTGCCCACCCCGGAAGTATGCTTTTCCCTGCACTGAAAATCCAGGTTTTAGGGACAGCTAACTCTGCCATATAACACGGACGGAGCAGAGCCTGTTCTCGTCAAGATAAAGCCTGTGTCAAAAACATTCTATCAGATAACGCAAAATAAGCAAACAAATTGTTTGATAGTGTGCTTTGTCACAAGTATTTCCCAATCATAGTTTTATTTCATTTTAGGGGGCATGTTTAGACAAAAGAAAGTACTGCAACTCCGACCATACCTCCAGCCAGCCATGCTGCTGGGGCAAGATGAGAAGTATTGGTTTTTTTTTGCTGTCTAAACATGGATAGGATCGCACCTTTAGGTCCTTAATGCATTAGGAAAAAATAATCCCTGTTTACATACTCTGCCCAGCAGCCACATCTGCAGTAGAAATAGAAAGTTGATTGTTTTAGTATGCAAAGTACTGAGCTCTCATTGACAGTCAGGGTAAATAGTAATATAACTGTTCAGGGAGAAATAGCAAAGCAAAGCTAAAATGCCCACTTTCCATATGTAATTTGAAAATGTTCTGTAAGAATATATGCCGTTTTTGAGATCTGCTGTTAAAATATTAATAGCCAGTGAGCTTGTTGTCTGTGAAAAAGCAAATAAAATATATTTGTGTACTCCGAGAGGCTGTTTAGATGTGTAAGTGAAGAGTGCAAAATTCAGGAAGGGCCATTTTCCATTTAATGTTCATATTTATATGTCCAGACGCATGTAAGAGGCTGCATATGCTTTGTAAAATATAGGGAGAGCCACACCAATTTTAAAACACAATACAACAAAACAATAAAATCAACAAATAACAACAGCAAAATAAAAGCAAAAATCAAAAATCTCTAAAACAAGCCAAAGATGACCATTAAAATCCATCAAGAGTCTGATGAAGCAGTGCAGCTTTTACTGCCCATCTAAAGCCCATTAAAGATGGAGCTCTGTTGACCTTCCTAGAATGGAAGGTCCATAGTTAGCTGTGCTACAAAAAAGCCTGTCTTGTATACCCTTTACTAGCCTCTCTTGGTGGCAGGGCATACAACAGGGTCTCAGATTAACATTACAACATTACAATTTATGGGTAGGTTTATACAAGAGGAGGTGGACTTTCAGATATTCTAGCCCCAAGCGTTAGGAATCAGAACCAGTATCTTGAATTTGGTTCAGACACAAATTGGAAGCCAGTGTTATTTAAGCTATAAAGCATTAAGTATACTTTCCAAACACTTTAAAGAGCAGTCCCATTTAGACAATAGTCTAAATGACAGGTATTTAAGGCATGGATCACCTCTCCCTCCAGAAGCAATAATGAGTCCAAGAGCACCCCCAAGCAGGTCTTTCTGAGGGAATGCACCCCAACCAGAATAGGCTGTATCCCCTGTCCCAAATTGGCTTGCCTATTGGCCAACATATCCTCTGTCTTATCCAGATTAAGCTTTAATATGTCCACCCACATCCAATTCTTCATTGCATTCAGGCAGCAGTTCAGGATTTGCAACACCTCCTTAGGGTTAGTAGAAAAAGAGAGACAGAGCTGAATGCCATCAGCACAGTGATAAAACCCAACCCCAAAACTCTGAATGACCTCTCCCAGTAGCTTCATATAAATGTTAAAAAGCACAAGGGACAAAATAGAGTGCTAAGGAAACCTATAGGCCATTGGCTGCGAGGCCAAGCAATAGTCCATGGGTCAAACAACTAACCAGATGATAGTTATGTAGGGAGCTGGGATCTAATGAAGGCTTCTTTAGCACAAGTCTTACAACCACTTCTTTTTTGAGGTGTTGCTTTTACAAACACCACCACCCAACTGGGCAGCCTCCCTCTGGCAGCTCTTTTTCAGCCAGGATGATCAAGAGTTTAATGATCAAGTGGTTGGTCCCACTCCTCTAAGCAACTTGTTCACATCCTCAGGCTGAACAAAATTAAACTCATCCATCAAAACTGGACAAGTGGTTGTCTCATTTACTTCATCAGAATTGCCTTCAATGTGGAGTACCATCTTTGCTTCTGCTTTCTGGTGCATATACTAAGAAAACAGCTGTTCCCTTTTTACCAAAAAAAAAAGTATTCTAGTACTTAAGCTATGGACTTACATGTGAAAAATAACAATAACAACCCAACAAGACAAAACAGGAGATAATCTCTATACTGAACAATCTTCTCTGTCATGTTTCTTGTTTAGATTTTAAAAATGAAGCATAATATGAAATCCACATTCCTGTAGTCTGTCCTTTGTAAGTACAGGGGAGGGAAACTTTAAGAACTCCAGAATTTGACTGATATATTAAATGCTTATAAATGAAAAGGCATTGACTGTGCTATCAAAGAAAGACCAGGATCTAAGGTGTCTTAGTTGATTACAAATTGTTGAACTTGAGCCAGTGCATTAACAGAAACTCAGACTCCCTCTAGATGGGTTCCGTTTGACGCCTGGTTAGCCAATTATGCGCATAATCGCAGAAGCGCTTTATCGTAAATGCTTGTAATTGAGCACACAACTGGTAGCCTTACCGGTTGTTTGAAATGCGCTTTACAAGTAGTTAATGTGGAGAATCGCTTGTTCACATAGGCAAAATGCGCTTTAACGGCTGGAGGAAAATAAAACTCGCTATTTAACGCGCATTCGATAATGCGCATAATCGAATAGATAACGCGCCTCAACCCCCGATTTACGCTCCGCTCTTGTAGAGGTAAAATTTTTAATGAGACTTCAAAGAACTTTAAACGTCTTGTGTAGAGGCAGCCATAGTGTCCAGATCACATGAAGTAACAGTTCCCCTCTATTCTGTGCTAGTCAAGCTGCATTTGGAGTATGCCAATCAGCATTCATTACTGGTTGTCACACTTTAAGAAGGACATTGGAGTGTGTCGAGAGGAGAGTGACCAAGATGGTGATGGGTCTGGAAACGAAGTCCTATGAGAAATGCTTGAAAGAGCTGGGTATATTTAGTCTTGACAAGTGAAGATTAAGGGAAGACATGAGACATAATGGTCTTCCAACATTCCAGTGCAGAAGATGAAGCAGTTTGCTTTCTGTTACCCAAGAGGCCAGAACTAGAACTAATGAGTGGAAATTGCGGGGAAGCAGATTTTGGTTAAATATTAAGAGACACTTGCTAATGGTAAGAGATTAGAGAGTGGGCAACCACTTATATATTTTATTATATTAAGTGGTATGCAAGCATTATAAATAAATAAATAAATAAATAAATAAATAAGATAAATAAAATAAAAAGAGCTGTTTGACTGTAGAACAAACTGACTGGGTTCAGATATCATGATAACCATTATGGGTTATCATGTCATCTCTCAGGAGTTTTTTCACCCAGCCATGATGGGTGGCCAAATAATGGCTTATTTGGCCACAGGAACCCACTCTGATAACCCATGGTCTGCAAAGTGGGTTATTTAACCCTAGTGTGGGTTATGTTGTGTGGTGGTCACAATAGGCTATTATGGTCGCTTACAAAGTCGCTTGGCAAGAGTCGTGAAAACCGTTGCTGCTCCTCCATCCACTGCCATCCGCTCTCCTCTGTTTTCATGATCTGATTGTGCTTTCAGCTCAACCCCACTCTAATCTTTCCCCCGGGAGTGTACTCTACAACTGCCCGAAGTGTCAAATGCCATCTCGGTCAGCTGGCAGTAGGTGCGCAGGGTTATCATGTTGCTCTCTCGGTCAGGTTCCAGCAGATGCACAGGGTTGTCATCCTTGCTGGGGATGTTGTGTATGAAGTTTTGTCCCACTCCTGCAAACTTCCATGGAGTTATATTCACCACCTCTTTTTTAGTGAAAAGGTTCTTTTGCTTAAATGGCTTTGTCAGTGTGCAGGGTTTTCAATGAGCCTTGTGGGCATCCCTGCTAGGGAGTGTGTGTATGAAGTTTGGTCCCGATCCTGCAAACTTCCAAGAGTCTGTGTACTCAGGGTTTTCATTCCTTTGGGTGTAATCTTGCAGGGTTTTGTTGGGGCATCAGGTGCCTCCTGACTAGGGGAGGCTGTGTATGAAATTTGGTCTCAACCCTGCATACTTCCAGCACTTTAGAGTCACCACCCCCTTATCGGGGTGATGCTGGAAGCACTGAATTAACGTCCTTGGTATATTGCAGAAGTTTACAACAGCCTGCTGCAATGCTGTCAATAGGTGAAACAGTACCACTGCTGGGGCAGGAGGACTGCAACAGGACAGGGGATGGAGGGATGACTCAGATTACGCACAGTAGCTTAATAAAATATCCACAGTAGCTTATTTGTCTGATTGTTTGGGGGATAAAAGTAGCTTATTTTGAAAATAAGCTACTGTGAGTATCTTATTAACCCACCATGGCTTAAAGTGACATGGCCAATGTCTGCAGAAGTGGTGGATTTTCCTTTTCTAGAGGTTTTTAAACACAGGGTGAGTGCCTATCTGTTAGGAATGCTGTAATTGCATCTTGCATTGCAGAGCCTGCATTGAGTTGGGGACTGAACTAGCTGAACTCCCAAGGTGCCTTCTAACTCTGATTCTATGATTCCATAGCAGTCCAAGCTTTGAAATTAAGGGTAATGTTCATCCATGTTCCAGCTTAGTCTTGAGTAGGTCAACCCAATGCATAGAAAAGGCAGTCAAAGAATCTAGGGTCTAAGAAAGGCAGTGTTATAGGTATACCAGAGATTTGCACTAGCCGCTATGAGTAGGTTGTCAGTGAAAATGCCTCACCTGTTCGCGGCTGATTGGGAATATAGCAAGTTTTCACATGAGGTAATCTAGAAATCTCTTGGAAACTTGAGGAAGGCTGCTGCTGGGCCATATATAGGTTGCCCAGTCCTGTGTAAAGGCAGAAAGCTTTAGATGAGGCTAGGTTCTCCAACTTGGTGCTCATAGGCAGGCGCCTCCCTTGGCTACCCCCTCCTGATTTTTGTATTTGTTTTAACCACACTTAGAATACTATGTACAGTTCTGGTCACCACACCTAAAACAAAGACATTATAGAGCTGGGAAAAGTGCAGAAAAGGGCAACTAAAACGATTAAGCATCTTCCCTATGAGGGAAAGTTACAACAGCTGAGATTATTTAACTTGGGAAAAAAGGAGGCTAAGGGGGAGGCAGGATAGGGGTGTACAAAATTATGCATGGTGCGGAGAATGTGGATAGGGAGACATTTTTCTCCCCTCCCATAATACTAGAACCAGGGGTCATCCCTTGAAGCTGATTGGTGGGAGATTCAAGACAAATAAAAGGAAGTACTTCTTCACACAGTGCATTGTTAAACTATGGAATTCACTACCACAAGATGTAGTGATGGTCACCAATTTGGCTAGCTTTGATAGGGGGTGGATAAATTCCTGGAGGAGAAGGCTATTAATGGCTACTAGCCCTGATGATTATTTACTACCTCCAGTATCCGAAGCAATAAGCCTGTGTGCACTAGTTGCTGGGGAACATGGGTGGGAGGGTGCTGTTGCACCATGTCCTGCTTTGTTGGTCCCTGGTCCATCTAGTCCAGAGTGCTGGACTAGATGGACTCTTGCTCTGATCCAGCATGGCTCTTCTTATGTTCTTATGATGCATGTGTATTAGCTAGTTTGTTTGTATCGGTGAGCATATTTGACTGGTTTTGTATATGTGGCATGTGTTTTTCCTGGTTTTGTGTCTGTGTTCATGCAGTGTTGGTTTTGCTTGTTGTTTGTGTATCTGATAAGTGAAATGCATAGAACGTAAATGAAAAAAATTATACAGTGTTTTTTTTAAAAAATGCAGAAAATGGGACAATCTATAAAAAACCTATGACTGTACATATACAAAATGAGTGCAGGCTAGAAAGAGACAGATCTGTCCATCCCTAGTTTAATTCCCCAACACTTTTTTCTTAATTTTGAAAGAGTAGAAAAGGATTAGATGGTATATTGTTTATTAGTATTTTCATCACCCAGACTTGCACCTTAAATGCAGTTATATATTGTAAAAGCAAAAGCGCTGTACCAGCACAAGCTCTGTCTGCTTCAGTGGAGTTTTATGCTCAAACAGTGCTTTCAGTATTGGATGCTAAATGAGAAATTTACTGAGTTTCAAATCCATTAGTCACTTTCTGAGGTATTATAGTATTTTCCCCTTGATTATGAACTTGGTAGACCTAAATATCTTCTGTCAGTAAGGCTATCAAAGTAAACCAAGGGTCTTATTTAAAGTAATTGTATTGTTCATTGGTCATTGAGACAGCAATGGGAAATGTGCATGGCCTAAATTACAGTGAGATCTCTGCATGCAATACTTCTCACAAAGGGGATGTGCATGTTAAAACTGGCTTCTGGTTAGTGATCTCTCTCTTGCTGGATTGGGCTGATTCAGTGGAAGTTTGAATAAACTTGAACCTCACTTTTCTTATAGTTCAATTGTCAGTTGCTTATTCTATATGTGTTTACTGTTAATGACCGCAGCTAACAACAAAAATCTTCATGGCTGCGAACCAGAGCCCCCACAAGACAGGTTCTTCCCACTTTCTTCCCCATTCGTTTTCTGTGGTAATAAATTCAGTCCATACCTGGGAAATTTTCCACTTTACATGTGGACTGTTTCTTTCTCATAGAAAATGGAAAATTCTTGTGCATTTATTAGCTGGGCATATACTTTGGAATTGTAAGACTGTGGCTATCCTTTTCAAGAAGATCTCATTGAAATCAACTGAATGATTAAACACTGCGATTACATTTACAAAAGTTAGTGTTTACAGTGTGGTCTTTTACAATGGAAAAAATGAATTTGCATCCGCCTGGCACAAGAACAGTCTGATTGAAATCTGGGAGAAATTGGAGAGGCCCCATAGCCTGGGCTCAACTCTTGCAAAGTGGTCACAAGTAACCAAATGGGGGGCAACACTGAATAGCCTCTCACTCTTCTTGAAGCTTTGGTAACCACCTCCCTTGTCTCTCTAAAGTGGGCTTGTTCACGCCTCTTCAGCAACTCTCTCATTCTTTTCACACTGTTCACACTTCTTAGGCAGTTGCTTTTGTGTCTTCCCGTTCCATGCTTCCTCCACAGTCTCCTCCCTCCTCTCTCTCCTGCACGTTTTCCATGTCTCTTCAATTATGTCTTCTCTTTCCTGCATGTCTTTCTCTTTTCCCTCAGTGGCACTGCAGCCCAAGTGGCTGCGAAAAGCAGGGACTTCCCAGTCCATTGGCATCTCCAGGAGGATGCCAGGAGCTGCAAAATGCGTGGACACTTTTGTTGGCTTAAGACAGACAGCTGAACTGTCAAAGAGCCACAGTTTGGCCACTCCTGGGGCTCATCTACACCTAAGGGTGTAGAGGGAGGGGGGAGGATCACAGACTTACCTGCCTCCGCGATCCTCCCCCAGTGTCTAGACGGCCGCGTGATGTCCTGGAAGGCAAGAGGGATGTTGCGGGTGGCATTGTTTTTTTAAAAAAAGGATGGAGTCGGTCATGCAATTGTACTTCAGCGTCTGTAAGTTAAAAAACAACAACAACCTTTTGAACTGTTCCCCCCGCTCACCCCGAATGGGCACGGACTGCCCTTGTGCAGTTCCCTTCCTGTTTTAAGAGCCCAACTGCCTGCAGGGAGTAGCAAGTACTACTCTCTGCAAGTAGCGGCAGCCACATCGCCTGCAGTCCTCAGTATGGTCCTGGGATTGCGGGAACACCGAGATATCCCCGGTTTGAGTTATCCCGGGGTCATCTCTAGGTCATCCGTGGTTGATCCCTGGATCCCCTGTGCATCATATGGATTTACAGGGACATCCTAGAGACAACCCTGGGATAAATGGCTGGTGTAGACGTGGCCCTGGGTTAACCCCATTGACATCTCTACTGCGGTATCCATTTTAATGTAATCCTCTTCTTTTTAATATTATTAAAAAGCATATAATTGGGATGTATATGCACTGATAATGCTTATCATTCTCTCCCATTTTATTTTAAATTTGAGAACATTCTCAAATTTTAAATTTGAGAACATTCTCATACGTTGTAAAATGAATGCTATTTTTTAAATCATCTTTCTTAAATCTGAGATGCAAACTATACCTTAAGATTGATTTTTAAAGTTGTGGTTTCACAATATGTTGCAATGCTATGTGAAGGAACAATGGTAGGATGCCCGATTAGGAATATGAACTTTGAGAAGACTGTTATTAATCACTATAACTAAAAGCTTTGTTTAGCAAATAAATTGGATCAGATCATCTTGGCAGATAATAAGAAGTAGCTATCAAAAGGTCTCTAGCAGGCTATCTAAAGTAAAATGCTTTGATAAATACACAATGATTGCAAATTATTACAGCAATCAGTTCTGTGGTATATCACTGGGGGTCTAGTGTAGATCATAACACATCTACTTTCTTCAAATACAAGCTGGGTAGACTGGAAAGTGATCACCAGAAAGCTCTTTGGTGTGTGGTTAGATATGTGTTAATGTTTTCGAAAAAGAGTTTTCTAAGATGTCAAATACCAGGACATTTTAAAAATTAATTTGACATTAACTCTTTGCTTTGTAAGCTTTAGACATTAAACTGGCCAATTGATTTCTCACATTCTGAAAACTAGAAGCTTGGTGCCAAGTGTATAAATAAAATAGATAAAGGTTGATTTAAAGTGGTAGCAGAGACAAATCCATAAAACGTGCTTTTTTCTGTGTTGAAATGCTCTTTAAAATCCAACAACTAATTTGCTGAATAAGATGTTAAAACGGAGATACGTTTTGTTTTGCTGGTGTAAATGTGCAGTAATTCTTTCAGTGACTGGAACTGCTCTGGGCTTATATGTCTTTCGGAAAGCTAAATTAAATGCATCATAAGGTTTAAAACAACTATGCCGATGTGGGAGACGATGCCATGAAAATAAGGGTCTGTAAAAACAACACTTCATCACTGTTTGCTCAGCAGGCGTTCTAAAAATAAGGCAAACATCTACTATTTCGTGTTCAGCAAATTTCCTGTTGTTGGAAGCAGATTTTTGACATACTATTTTTCAAAATGTCATTTGAATGTTGCAACATTTCTTTACATTAACAAGCTAATTAAATGGTATTGAAACATAATGCAGGTGTGATGGAGCAGCATGCATTGCAATTGCTGAATGGGGAGGGGATGGAGAAAAGGATAGCATCCTGCCTTAGATTATTTTATTGGATCCCTTTTACCTTATGATTCTATGAACTTTGCTCTCTGTCTCTGTCTTTGTCTCTGTCCCTCTGAGCCTATCTTCACTATTGCTTTAAAATGGTTTATAACAGTTTTAAACCGGTTAATTAACCGCTTTAAAACTGTTATAAACCGTTTTAAAGCAGTAGTGTAGATAGTCTCTCTCTGCAATTGAATGGAGCCTAATCTAAATGATCCCTAGAATTAAGATATGAGTTTTGAGTCTATGGTATAAGAATGTAAGATGTAAATTCGATATCTATATAAGAACATCTCATAAAAATAATTTCATTTATACGTTTTGTCTATTTTTCTATCTATTTCTGTGGGATATTATCCTATTCCTTAATAAAATATCCAAGGTAGGCCCCACAGTTTAGGAGCTAAAGAGCTAGCAATACATGTATTTGTTCTGTGTACACATAATATACATTTGTAAAATATAGGAACATGCTTGTATATATTTTTCTACATTAGCTAGGGAATTATATTGATAGAGTAGCTATGATAAGTGATTTAACCAAGTTAGTTATTGTTTTAGCTCAGTTGATTGAGCACCTTGATGGTGAGTGGAGTACCTGTGACTGATACTGACGCAAATTATCTCATTAAAATAAAGAGATAAAATAAAGCTAAAGAGTTCTATCACAACAGGAGGATCATTGTCAAAAAGGATGCTTTTCATTAACTCATGCCTAATTGAGAAGTAATTCAGAAGTACAGATTAAAGCCAATGCCCTGTTAATGATGTAGGAGATGTTGTTATTCATTTTAGCCAAGTATCTCATAGCCTTGAGCACCATTTTATTGGCGCAAGGGTGGAGTATAAATCGAATATAAATAAATTGTCTTATTCTGTACATAAGTGATGCAAATGTATCCTAACAGTGCTGTAAAAAAATAATTAAATGTTTGTGTCAATCTTCTACAACTCTATGACCTGATATTCCTTCATATATGATGAAGTGTGAACTGCCATTTGTGTTTCAAGGGGTCCCCTCCCCAACCTAATGAAAAATCAATGTTTTATTGTTACAGCTATTAGACTTATTGAGAACTGAATAATTAATTTATTATTTTATTTTATTAGTACTATTTCTATACCGCTAACTAGAGAGAAGATAATGGCTTAATTTGCAAATGCACACTTTTTTATTTTTAGCAAACAAGATGCTTCTTTAGGAATCCAGCAATTAAAGGTAACAGAGGAAAACTTGACATTGTATACCTTCAATACTTAATTTTGGACATTATAGATTTTTGCACCCAGTATTCGGTATTCATCTGCCCTTGATGTCTATCATAGAACCATAGATTTGTGCTATGAACACATCAGCAGGGTGGACATTTCTATGGATGACATCATAATTTAGGGTTCAACTAAAGAAGAACATGATCAATGACTACAACAAGTCCCAAATGCTACTAAAGCTGCAACAGGGAGAAATGTATTTTTGGTGTAACAGAACTGACATTATTTCTGCTGAAAGTGTGAAACCAGACACAAAGAAAGTAATGGCTATAAATATGATGCCATGTCCACAATCAAAGAAGGATGTTCAGCAATTTGGAGTGTGTGTGAATTATATTGGGAAATTTATCCCTAATTTAGCCACAGCAGCAGTCCCCTTTGGAAGCTATTTGAATAGAAAAAAGAATGGTGTTTGGATGAAGAACCAGAGACTTCCTGGAAAGTTTTAAAGCAATGCTTAATTAAAGATCTACTCTCCAACTAGACCTCACAATCTGGCTTGGGAGCTGTGCTTTTCCAAAAATGCGATGACTGTTGGCAACCTGTGGCATATGTATCGAAGGCCCTCGCTGATGCAGAAACCAGATATGCACAGATTGAGAAAGAGCTAGTTAGTATATTGTTTGCTTATGAAAGATTTACCCAATGTATTTATAGACGGACAGTGGCTATGGAAACAAATCATAAGCCCCTCATAAGTTTGTTCAGCAAACCACTGAATGACCGTACGCTACAAAGCCAATGAATGATAATTAAACTACAGAGATATTATTTAGCTGTGACCTACCTAGCAGGCATACTTTGGTTCAATGTGGATGCACATTCAAGAGCTGTTCCCCCCACTACTGTAGTAGAAAAATATTTGGAGACAGAAATTCAAGTTTATGTGGACATGCTTATCACTTCCCTCCCAGTGTCATCTTGTGGAGTTTCTGCAGCATTTCCTCATGGAGGCTCCCAAGTATCACCACTTTGCACCCCTTGAAGATCAGGCCACCTATCACTGTGAGTTCAAGTCACAATTCCAGTAGTCTCTGATATTCAGATCACAAGTGTCCTTAGTCTCAAGCCAACCATTAGTCACTACTTGTTTCAGGATCTGCATGAAGAGTAGAGATGTTGCGGGCACCAGGCCGGGTCAGGGAGTCTGACAGACCCCCCCACCCCCCCCCCGCATCCACATATCCCGGATCCAGCTTATGGCATGTTTGAGGGCCCACACTTTGAGCATCCAAGCGGCCCAACAAGCGCCTGGCACCTGTCCACCCTTGTCTGGTGCCTCCATTTACACAACATGGGAAATGCACAATGTCCAAGGCCTCCATTGTGCACAGCAATAGAGGATTTGGACGAGAGCGGAGAGTTGCCAGATGCTCAAAGTGCAGGCCCTGCTAATGCGCCATGGCCTGATGAACTGGGCTGGGACAGCGGCGGAATGTTCACGCCTTTATTCTTGCGTAAATGGAGCTATTATAGCTACCATGTACGCAAGGTAGAAGATACGCAATTTCCGCTGCCTCCATTGTGCAAAACAATGGAGACTTACATCATCAATTCAAAAGATCAAAGACCCGTAAGTAAAAACTGGTTCGACAACGAGTGTGCCAGGACTAGAATGAACCTTCAGTCTCTTTATTGCACCTACCGCAAGAACAACGAGCGACTACTTCCCAGGGTCTATTACGAAACCAAGAAAAAATACAAGACACTTCTACGGCAGAAAAAGCTTGCGGCGGACCGTGAGATCTGGCAGCAACTAATAGGGGCTTCATCTACGAACAGTAACAAAACATTTTGGCAAATAGTATCTGGGGCAACTAACAGTAGGACTAAGGATGTGGACAGTCACCTATCAGCTGATACCTGGGAAAAATATTACAAAGATATGTACAACGATGTCGCGGAGTCTTTACCTGGCCCTGAATTAAATTCAAATACCCCTGACTGGCCTGATGTCGATCCCAGTCTCATTGAGGACCTACTGCTAAAGTTTAAAACAGGTAAAGCTCCTGGGCCCGACAGAATTCCATCTCAACTGCTGAAGAGTAAAATAGGCTGGTGGGCACCTCTACTAGCATCCCTCTTCACTAAGATTAACAAATCTGGCTGTATCCCTATTGCTTGGCGGAAGGCCTTTGTGATCCCAATACACAGAAAGGGCCCCAAGAACGATCCGAGCAATTACAAACCCATTAGCTTTCTGTCCACAATCGGCAAGCTATATGCTAGTACTTTGAACATCAAGCTACTGGAGTGGATTAGTGATAACAACATCCTGGGTAATGAACAGATCGGATTTCAAGCTGGGAGCTCAACTAATGATCATTGTTTGGTCCTGCATCATCTGGCCCATAAATACTCGGCCCCGAAAGGAGGCAAGTTATTTTGTGCCTTTATTGATTTAAAGTCTGTGCTTGACTCCATTCCTCGTCTGCTCCTCTGGAAAAAATTGGGGAAGCTCTCTATTGAGAGCAGGCTATTATTCCTGATCCAGTCACTATACTACAATACCTCTGCCCAAGTTCGATGTAGTAGACAGGGACACTTTACCAACGAATTTGTCCTATCCCAGGGAGTTAGGCAGGGATGTGTTCTTGCGCCATCCCTGTTCAACCTCTATTTGGCAGACCTCCCTTTTTCGTTGTCCCCAATTCAATCTCATCCCTCCAAAATCGGGCAATCCAAGGTATGCATACTCCTCTATGCGGACAATGCGGTCCTGCTGTCCCAGACCCGACTTGGTCTTAAAAGACTACTCACAGGGTTTGCAGATAACTGTGATAAAAACAGGCTAACCATTAATTACTCAAAATCTAAAGTCCTGGTCTTTGCCAAAAGAAAAGTAAGGTTTTCCTGGACAATGGGTGGAAACAAAATCAATCAAGTTAATTCCTACAAATACCTGGGGATCTGGTTTCAGGAAAATCTCAAATGGCATGTGCACAGTAAATCTATAAAAGAAAGAGCAGAACAAACTATGGGGGCACTATGTCGCTTTTTCCATCAAAAGGGCGGCAAATTTATTCCAGCAGCTACCAGGGTTTACAAAGCCAAAATGGTTTCACAGATTCTATTTGGGGCCCCAATTTGGTTTCCCACATTTAAGGGTACCTCGAGAGCCTTCAAGCATCATACTTAAGGTTGCTGTTTGGTGTCCCAAAGTGTCCGGGGCGGTACTCAACCTGGAGGCAGGTCTGTGTTCTCTGAAGTGTAGGGCATGGACTCTCTCAATCCAATATTGGCTTAGACTACAAACTCCTTGGTATCTCAGGTCTTTTTAGACACATTCGAATCCCCCTGGATTAATGCAATAGCACATAAAACCAATTCCCTGGGGTTATCCCCCTTTTTTCTCTTATACATGGATCTGGGCTCTGCTCTACGGGCCTTCAGACAAAGGCTGCTGGATACGGACCTTCAGGAGCTGCGGGGGTTGGCCCGTGGTCCATGTTCTCCATCCGCTTTAGGCTTATCAGACCCTGCTGGCAAAGACGGAATGGCATATTTGGGCTGGTTAACAGTGCCTAAATACAGGAGAGCCTTTTCACTTGCTCGATTTAATACTCTCCCCTCCAAACTTCTGGAGGGCAGATATAATAAAATCCCAGCTGGTGTCAGATACTGTCCGTGTAACAACTCAGAGGTTGAAATGGTTGAACATGTTCTATTCGACTGTTGTTTTTATACCGCAATGAGAGAAGCCTTGATATGGCCGATTACACGTGCCTTAGCTGGTAACTCAAAAGGAACCCTGGTGAGTATCCTCCTGCAGGGCTCAAACAAGTATATGACCCTGCAAGTAGCCAAGTTCCTCCATTGTGCAATTTGCTGCAGAGCCCTAATGGTTGTATAACATCTTATGGGTCCTTATGCCAACTCACCATAAATAGTATACCTTTTGGCATTTTAATCTGTCTAGTATTAAGTAGGTGAAAAGCCTCGCACTGTTGTTTACTCATATATTTATTGTAATGTATTTTACTTTTTAAGGGGTGAGCCCTATGTTCAGCTCACCAATGTTTCCTATTTCAAGTGTTTTAATACTAGTCCTTTATTATGTATTTTTAAATTATGTACTACTGGCCAATAGGCTGTAATAAATTTATATACTGTAACGTGCTTTAATTAAATAAATAAATAAAAACAATGGAGACTTGGACCAGGGCCCATCCTTAGTGAAGGTTTAGTTGGCTTTTCTTGGGTACAGATAAATTATCTACATCTGGAAGTACTCTGTGTCTCATCAGTATGGGATACTTTGCTGGAAGTCCAGGTCTGGATAAGGCACTTTCCACACAGTGGACAAATTGGTAAAACTGGGCCATGCCACCAAATTTTGTCTAAAGCAAAATTTTAAAGTTAATTTTGTGGGGACCTGCTTAAGAGGAATTTTGAGGGAAGCAAAAGAGTTTTAGCAAGTGTCGAGGATCCACCCTGACTGTCAGAGTTCCACCTTCCTGGCTGGAACCTCTGACCCTCCTCCTTAAAGATATCTTGCCTTTTTAAGAACCACACTGTCCCCTTTGGGACCCAAGTTTCCACCTTCTCTCTTGCCCCTCTCAGTAGCGTGGGGTTTTGAGCTGTAGGCGGGTGTGAAATGGAATCTCCAACAACACAGGTTTTAAACCAAAAAACTCTTTACTATTCCAAACATAGTAAGGCACACTTGCTTAAGGTGTTTACACACATAGAACTGTTACTTTCAAAGGCAATACAAACAAACAAACAGAAATAAAACCACAGTTTCATCTGGCTTGGCTACCTGAAACTTGGTAATTAAGTCCAGCTTTTTTCAATCAGGCTCTGAGTCCCTCCCAGTGCCCAATTGTCCTGCATTTCTCTGGGATAACTCAATCCTCCATCCCCAATGAATTGAACAACTTGAATGCTTCCCCTCTCATTCTCCTTTAAAAAAACTCTCTCCAACTGACCAGCCAGCCTTTCCCATTGGCTCTCTGGCTAGCTCTTTCCATTGGCTCTTTGATTAGCTCTTCCCATTGGCTCTTTTCCCCCGCTTCTCAGTTTGAACTGCCAACTGCTGTTTTAACTCTACCTAGAAACCTGATCTTACCAGGCCAGAGAGTTGTTAATGTAATCAGGAAACCTTTTGCTTGCATGTTAATCTTACTCTGAAATGTCTTCCTCCCATTTGCACTTCCATACCTTCAAGCTAAACTAACCAGGACACCTCCTGAGAGTATGCTGATTCTTAACATTTTACCCATTGTACTTACATTTTAACTCTTTACATCCAATTTAACCCTTTTTTATACAGTTGAACCCTCACAGCAAGACCATCAGAATTTCCCATGGGGTTGTGTTCATACAATCTCAGTACATTGAGGAAGCGCTGCCTTCTTAGGCTAGACTCTTTCAACCCTTTCCTTCTGTCATGGAGTTAGCAGAAAATGCCCTGTAAAAGCACTGCAGTTCTTTAACTCCTGTTCTTCTGTAAGTCTTGTTGACTTCTGATTCTAGAACAGGGATCATGCTATTCTTGCTGAAGGAGTTGAAATCTGTAGCCTGAAAGCAATTCCAGCAATTTATATTGAAAAGGCATCATATACTGGATGCTAGCAGATGTTTAGACTGTTGCTAGGCAGCTAGTTAATAAACCAGTATTTCTTTAAAAATAATGAAGTGTTCCTAAATCCGCAGTTTACACTACCTTTATGAGGCTTCGTTTTGAAGCCCCTAAGTGGTAAACTGGTAAAGGGACCCTAATATTTGTTTACAGCAGTGAAACAATTAATCTGGGCTTTGAAGTATTTTATAGCAAACTTAAAATGTGTTTTACTGATGCCACCCAATGAATGATTTAGACAGATATTACTCTACCATCTGCAAAACATTAAAACACTTTTTATGCATATTAAATTCAAAGTATTATATGCTGTAAATGCAAAGGGTATTGCGAAGGGTAATAGCAAAGCTATACCACACTGTTGTGATCCAGTATATTTTATTACTGTCATCTTTCCCATTTATTTGCACCACCTCCCCTGTTTATTATACCATACATAAGTAAAATGGCCCACAATTGCCATAAAGCCAACATTCACTCTGTTAGTGTTGTTATAAAGTTATGTTTGTTTATGACAACATCTCACTGAAAGGATTGTACCTTCCCTTTGAAATGTCTATTTCAAAATCAGATATGACGTAATCACATTTTTCTCTTTGTTACTGCAAAGCAATAAGAGATCAGAGAGTATAATTTGAAGAGTAGTTATACTGTGTGAGATAAAATCCTGGATTTACCTACGGGTTGTATTGTTATCTAACAATGGCTGTTTCTGACATTATGTGGTGGCAAATCCGCATGTCCCATAGTTTATATTGTTTTTATTATTTTGTGATTTATTAGCTTCTCTGAGGCTTATGCAAAGACAGGATTTAAATCCCTAAAGAAATACGTTAATAAATCCTGGTTCTTGTACTTGTTTACAAATGTTTTTCTATGTATCTGATTTTCTCTGTGTGTAAAGTAGGTGTGTGGAAGGACTTCAGTATTATTTCTTAAAACTTTACATAGCAGCTCCCAGCATGAAAGGTAAGGGTGGGATGACCCCAGACCCTTATATTGCCATGCTATGCAATGCCTGCCGGCACTTTAACATAATGAACTACCTCATCAGCCAGTGTTGAGCAATCCTGATGCACAAATTATCCTGCAATCACCTTTGCTTTCTGAGATTTCAATTTTCACATTTAAATACATAGCAGTAAGGGCCCATCTTAAATTCCCCTGTATTCTCATGACAAAAGGGAGGTTTATGAGTGTTTTAGATGCCATCATCATCATGTGATTTATAGTTTTTAATCCTTTTGTGTTCAGGCTGTTCAACTAGGATGGATTAAAACTATAGGTATCAGTAAACCCAGAAGGAGGACGGAAACTGGTAGCAGGCAAGGCTAGGGACAGCAGAAGGCTAGCACTTGCATTTGGATTGAGCTGGGTCTATCTAGGATTTCAAAGAATCCTCAAAATGACCATGAGTGCAGAAAAACTAGGCCTTCTCTGAATCAAAGTGGTTTTCTTATGCGTAAGTCTAGATGAGCCATTAATGTCTGGATGATTTTCACTCAGTACAAACCCATTTTCACAGTGTAAAGGAAAATCATGTTTGTGAACTTGTGAAATTTCACATACACTGGCCATGTCTACACCAGGGATTTATCCTGGGGTCATGTCTAGATTGTCCTAGATTGTACATGACACACAGGGGATCCCGGGGGCAACCAGGGACGACCCAGGGATAACTGAAACCGGGGATATCCCATCTTTTCCATTTTCCCGGGTCCTAAAATGGGCACAGAGCCACGCTGGGTGGCTCCGTACCCATGGGGGTTGGGAGGGAGCAATTTCACCATCCCCAGGATGGCGGTGTGTGTGTGTGTGGGAGTGGTTTTTTTAAAACTTACCTTTCCTACAGATTGGGGCCATGCAGGTCCTCTTTATTTCTTTTTTAAAAACAAACAAATGGCACTCATGTCACCCGCGATGTCCCTCTTTCCTTCTGGGATGTTGCATGGCGGTCTAGACTCTGGGGGAGGCTCGTGGAAGCAGGTAAGTTTGCGATCCTCCCCCTCCCTCTACACCCTTAGGTGTAGATGAGCCCTCCCTTCCCAAGTTTGTCCTAGTGGTGAATTAAAGTGAATCTGATTTTATATTGGTATGAAGTCATTTCCTTCATCCTGCTTTGGATTTCTGAGTTCAGACTGGTATGAAGTTTCCCAGCACCTTTTATACTTCAGGCGAATACTCAAGCACTTGATAGAAAGATTTCTATTCCGGCTCACACAAATAGAAATATCAATTGGGTATAAATGCCAGTGGTTTGGGTTGTTATTGTTCCAAAACCCACAAATGTTCTTGACAGGTAAATTACCCAAGGCTTGGAAATTCCTTGCTGTTTGCTTGCACAGTTTTGTGACGTTTTCTCTCATGGATTTTGTGGATGCATTTTCATAATTATGATGATGCATTCAACAAGGGGATCCTACAATATGGCTGTATAGCACTTGATTGCTTTTTCAAGTAACCGTTAATTTCTTGATATCTTTGGTAAAGAACAAGGGCAAATAGTCTTTCTTTCTTTCTTTCTTTCTTTCTTTCTTTCTTTCTTTTTCTAGGATACAGTTACCATTGGAATTCCAATAATGAATCCCACAGTTGACAGTCTGCCATTGAATGTGGAGCTAATAGATGCTGCTACACTTAGTGGTGAAAAAAAGGTTGTTCTTGAGCCCAAAGAAACATTTCACTATGAAGTAAAGTACTCTCCAGCTGTTATTGGCAACACAGATGGAAGGTTAGATCTACTGTTGTAGTCGCTAGTGTAACTAGATCTAATACGTCTTGTCACGTATCGTTTTTTTTTAAATTGGCTTTATTCAACTTTATACCATGAAACATTGTTTTTGTAAAGCTGGCACTTAATTGAGTATGATTGACTTATACATGAATGATTTTAGTCAGTTTCAGTAGTTAGTTTTTCTTTTTCATGCTATCTGTTCAGTATTAAAATATCTAACATTACTTTTTCAGATAGGAATTTCAGACTGATAAATAATTTCTTTTCCAATTGTTATTTACTATAAATGACATGATCCAAGTCTTTAGTTTCAAGATTTCTATAAACTAAAAATAAGCTATAATGTAATGAATATGGAGAGCATTTAGATTAATGATGTCTAATTACAAAACCAGAGCAAGTGTGCAATATACTAATTAGAAGTAATACAATTGTTGACCTTTTGATCTTGTTTTCAATGTTGCAATGCATTTTCAAAGCTGAACTAGTCAAGGCAGACCACTGAATTCTGCCAGACTTTGGGTCAGTTAATTATCGGTTACTCAGTTAAAACCATATCTAATAGGAAATCATGGTAAAGGGGAGAGTAGAGACGGCCCAGATGTAGGAAACTTGCTTCCTCCCTTTCCTAACAGAAAGTATACTTTGCTCCAACTGTCAGTAGCCCTGGACTGCAGAGTTACGGTGACCATATGGAAAGGAGGACAGGGCTCCTGTATCTTTAACAGTTTTCTAGAAAAGGGAATTTCAGCAAGTGTCATTTGTATGCATGCCGCACCTGGTGAAATTCCCTCTTCATCACAACAGTTAAAGCTGCAGGAGCTATACAAGAGTGACCAGATACAAAAGAGGGCAGGCTCCTGCAGCTTTAACTGTTACGATGAAGAGGGAATTTCACCAGGTGCTGCATACATACAAATGACACCTGCTGAAATTCCCTTTTCTGTGTAACTGTTAAAGATACAGGAGCCCTGTCCTCCTTTTCATATGATCACCCTATGGAGAGATGAAAGGATGTGCACTGTGTCTTTTGCCACCAGCCAGGGGGGTTAAGGTCCACCGGGCAAGGGGGAGACCAACATCAGCGTCCAGTGAAAGTGCAGCTGCTCCTATGCATTTTTTCATCTTCCCTCCCCAGACCGGTTTCCTTTTGTAAATGTCTGTAAGATTGTAAGCCTGCCGACACAGACTGTCTTATCTTTTACTATTTTGAAAATTTTAAGCACTGTGGAAGTATTAAATCTTCATAATCTATTCTAGATTGTTCCCATTGAATACACTGGCATAATTTTGGCAAAGGTGGGAAACAGCTTACCTGTCCTTAATTAGTAGGCTCAATCAATCTAAAACTTTCCTTACTGATATTACAAGGAGCAGTTCATTTTGAGAGATACTGTTTAGATTGTTCATTCTTGTTTTCACTGTTGAAGAGCATCATACACATCTGGTTTTGGGATTAGAGTTTCAGATAAATAATGGCTCATAACACTGTTGCAGAGTTTGTAGTGAGAGCCACTTATCACTTCTGCAAGTGAATAACAATGTGATTTACTTGCAATATTGGACTGTTTTAGGCCTGAGTTCTTTCTCTCTCCCTTTTAAATGAAAACAAAAGAGTTTGAGAATAACATGGTAGGAAATACTTATTTTGGGAGACGTATGCACTTGTTTGTGGGATATTTGTGATTAGGAAATGTGCCAATAGATCGAAATGTGGAAAGCTGGCTGTTTTCTGCCATGTTAGAACTTGAAGTCTCCTCTAATGCATTCCAGTTTCAGATAGTCATCTAGAATAATAAAAGAAGATGTGTACCTGTCTCTCCGTCCAACAGCACCATAGTGCTAGGACCGTGAAACTCGGCATGCATACTAAGGGGTCTGTAGGGAGGTTACTAAGGAACCTCCCTACAGACCCCTTAGTATCCATGCAATAACCTTGTGTTTATTTTGTTTTTAAAACGCATCAGTTAGTTTTAATTAATTTAAATATGTCCATTTAGTTGAAACCTGCAGAAACATCTTCAGCCACTAGGGGCAGACTTCCTTAACCAGCACATAGCTTTGTAGTCCATACAGTTTGAAGGCAGGGGAGATTAGCAAACTGAGGGACACTGTCGTATGCCTGCTTTCCCCTTCCACCTGCTTGGGAAAGCCCCCCTCAGCAGAATGGAGTGGACAGACCCCTCTCTTAAGAGGCTACGGGGTAGACCATGACAGTGCCAGTGGGCTAACAAGGCTGCCTTCACTCAGGTGGAGTGAGAACAGCACGTCCAACTCTGACAGCTGCATGGGTTTGCTTGAAGGCTTCTCTCTGTCAGCAAAGGGGTATTCCAACCTGTGTGAAGCTGGTTCTGTTTGCTAGTGAGGGGAAAAATTAGGATTCTTACCTTTTTTTACCTCATTTCTTCTTGCCGTGAGCCATTCCCCCTCTTATGCTAGTAATTGAGTGAAAGAATTGCAAAATGCATTTGTGGTGGGCTCTTCCATCGCTCATAACCTTCATAAATGGCCCTGCCACTACAGGCCACTATGGAGACTTCCTAGGAACTATATGTGACTTTGGAGGAAGCGTGGTTTCAAGTACAACAAAAAACCTAGGCAAACCAAGCGTAGAAGATAATAGAATTTCTCATCCATGGAAAAACATGTACCCAATTTAAGAAAGAATGAACAGGACATAACCTTGGGGGGCGGGGGAGGAGGAGGAGGAGGAGAAGGAGAAGAAGAAGAAGAAGAAGAAGAAGAAGAACCCACCAATTCCTAAACACAACAGCCCTGAAGAAAAAGATGTTAGCATAATAGCAGCAGCCTGGTAGTGTTTACTTTTGCTACTTTGTTCATTTAGGGCTTACTGGCAGGACTAAGACCTAGAACCATGAGCAAAGGCCAGAGCCAGTTTATTTATTTATTTATTACATTTTTATACTGTCCAATAGCCAAGGCTCTCTGGGCAGTTTACAGTTAAAACCATAAAATACAACACGACAAGACAAATGTAAAACTTTTAAAAGTTTAAAAGCACCACGTAAAACCAAAGTAAAACGCAGCAGCAATTACCGCCCAGGGAAAGCCTTTGCGAAAAGGTGTATTTTCAGGAGGCATTTAAAAAAAATCCTGCCTCCCGAACTGCAGGAAGGGTTTTTTTCTAGAGGGTGGGTGCCACTACAGAGAAGGCCTGCCTTCGGAGTTCTTCATGGTGACTTTCCATTTATTTTGGAACGACCAGCAAGACCTCTGAAGATCTTAAATGTAAGGGGAGGCAGTTTGCTAGGTATCCTGGTCCCAAGTTGTTTAGGTCTTTATGTGATAATAACATAATTTTGTTTGTTGCCCAGGAGCTAATAGACAGCCAGTGCTGTTCTTTTAATACACATGAGTATAGCTAGGTGTGTCAATGAGCACCCTACCAGCTGCATTCTGCACTAGCTGCAGCTTTTGAACTATGCAGATAGGTAGCCTCACAGAGAGCACATGGCAGTAGTCTAATCCTGAAGTTACAATTGCATAGTTGGTGTAGCAACTGAAGTTGGTAATGGGCACTCTAGGCCACCGAAGACACCTGCGCCTCCAGTGACAAAAATGGATCCAGGAGCACTCCTAAACTATAAATCTGCTTTTTAGAGGGAGTGCAACCCCATCCAGAACAGGCAAACACCCCAATTCTCAGACCTGGAAACCACTAATCTATAGGGGCTCTGTCTTACTGAGATTCAGTTTCAGTTTATTGGCCCTCATCCAAGCCATAACAGCATCCAACTACCAGTTCAGAACATGCAAGGCTTCTCCTGATTCAGATGTCACAGAGAAATAGAGCTGGGTGTCGTCAGCATACTGGTGACACTTTGCCCTAAATCTCTGGATGACCACTCCCAGTGGCTTCATATAGCTATTAAATAACATTGGGGAAAGGATGGTGCCCTATGGTACCGCACAGCTCAGCTCCCATGGGTCTGAGGTGCAGTCACCCAATGGTATTCACTGGAATCGACCCCGCAGGTAAAAGTCAAACTACTGTAGAACAGTGCCTCCAACTCCCAATTCACAGAGGCAGTTCAGGAGAATACCATGTTCAATAGTATCAAAAGCCACTGAGAGATCAAGCAGAAGTAACGGTCTCATTCCCCCTGTTCCTCTCCTGAAGAAGGTCATCCATCAGGTCGACCAAAGCCAATTCTGTCTCAAAAGCAGGCCTGAATCCAGACTAGAATAAATCCAGATAATCAGTTTCATTCAAGAATGCCTGTAGTTGAAACACCACCATTCTTTTGAGCACCTTACTCAAGAACAAGGTGTGTGCAACCAGACAATGGTTAGCATAGATTTCTGGATTAAGGGAGTGGTCTTTTCAGCAGTGGTCGCCCCACTGCCTCCTTCAAGAGAGTAAGGACCACCCCATCATGCAATGATGTGTTTACCACTCCCCTGGTCACCCCTACAGCTAGCTCGAATAAGCCATGATGGACAAGGGTCGAGAGAGCATATGGTGGGTTGAACAGATGCAAGCATCTTCTCCATATTCTCAGGCTCCAGGAGCGAAGCCCAAAACAAATCAACATGAACAGGAATCTCAAAGCACATTCAACAGACCTTGCAGAATTATACCTCAAAGTAAACAAAGAGCAAAACACCATGCACTCTGTTTAATAACAGTTCTAGAGGATGGGTGGGTCACACAGAGTGGACATACAGTCAGGATTCAAAGGGCAGGTGGGGATGGAGCAGCAGACAAAGGATGATCACCCTTGACTCCTAAGCAATAGCTTGAGTGCTGAGGCAGCTTTGACTCTGCCTGCCTGGATTTCTAGGGACTGATCCACATAAAGGGCCAGAGAGGTCTACTCCAGAGGCATGATCTCTACAAGTACAGGTAGCAGCCTCAAATGGGCTTCTGCTTGCATTCAAGAGCAAAGGCCTCTGGTAGGTATATAAAACAAGAGAATAAGTCAAGGATGATGATGAAACCTGAAGAAGTCACAGTAGACTGGTATTTGAATTATGGGGGGATGTAAAAAGGCCCTTAATGAAATCCACAAGCCCCACATCCTGACCCTTCCTGATTTTTGCCAAATCACACTATCACCTTAGTAACCAAGGGGTTCATCACAACAAGTAGCAGGGAGCTCTTGTGCTCCCCTCTGCAATTCTAGGACTTCCCTACACCACAAGTGGATTGATCATATGTGCCCTCTGGCCCCCAGTGTGTAAAAATTTGTTTGGACTGAGCATGGACCAAACAAGAGTTAAAAACCTTTGTTCTATTATGGCTGGGCAAGTATACTGTTTATTTCTGCCATGTAGAAAGAGAATAATTTTGCCACAGCAGGATAATAATAATCAGACTGACCTCCTTGATCTCTAGGAGAAGCAGTGGAATACAGTCAAGAGTAGAAAAGGCTATAGTATTATGCTGTCTAAGGATATTTATACTATGAAAACATAGCTTGATAGGGACAGTGTTCTCTTTCTATTGGATACTTAGCATGCAATATTTAAAGGTAAGCCTAAAAAAATCTAGTGAAAATAATGAATTTAATTGAAATATTCTTTAGTTATTCTTCTGGAATAGATAGATAGATATAGATATAGATCTATATATAGATATAGATATATACTGTGTGTATATATATACACACACACACACACTAAAGAATAAACTGAGTAAAATGATTAAATTAATTGGACTACCTGTTACCATTAGTTTGCAAAAACAATGAAGAGTCTTTGGAACCTTGAATATTTAACAAATATATCATGGCATAAGCAAATCTATATAACCTGGTACCTTCAGCTCCTTAGCCTCAACCAGCATGGCCAATGGTCAGGAATTCTTGGAGTTTTAGTCCAAAACATCTGGAGGGCATCAATTTGGGGAAGGCTGGCATAAGCTTTCATGTTATGAGAAATTATAATGGCCACCTTCCAAATAACTGCGAAACTAGTTGTCCAGTGGTGTTTTGTTTTTCTTCAAGAGCTGCCTTCCATGGTGCATGGTATGTTTCTTTTGATACTGAGGGGTCTTTCAAAAGCCTTTTGTTTTATGTCATATGCTACAACTGTTCAGAGGAGGGAAAAGCATAATGCTGGATGTAAGGAAGTTACTGGGGATATAACAGAAAAAGTAATGTTGTTGACCTCCTTTCTCTTCTTCCTTTCTTTGCCACTTTCATTACTGTAGTGTGTATAGCAAAGTCTTCTTCTTTATACCTCTCATTTTAGTGTTATATTCCTGTCAGAGAAGCTTGGAGAGTTTTGGTACGCACTAAAACTGAATGCAATGAAACCTCAGCCAACCAGATTGCCTGAAGTAGAGTGTGAGCTCGGAAAGTAAGTATAGCAGGGGTCTGTGGATATCAGTGTGCCCGCCAAGTACCCTACCCCTTTTACTTTTTGGTTTAACCAACAAAAAATGTCTTACGGGCAGCTGGGATCACTTCACAGCAACGTGAGGCCCCTAGCTACTCCCATCTTGCTTTCCCATGAATGTCTCAGGGCTACGTGCGGGGGCTCTTCTGAGACATTCTCAGGAAATAAAGACAGCACGTGGCCACAGAGTGATGCTTTCACCTGCAGTGCAGCCATTTCTCAAATCGCCAAATGTGCCCACGGGCCCCAAAATGTTGTCAGCTCCTGAAGTATAGGATTGTTCTTTGCTTTAGTTCATTTCAGATGTTCAAAGATATAATATAATAACAGTACAATCTACTTTAGTGTACAATATATGATAATGTACTATGTAATGTGCATAGTACATTATCATATATTACACTACTATTATAGCATTATTTCATTTCTGACTAACTTTGTGTTTAAGAGGAGAGGGTTTTAAATGTGACTGCAAGAGAAATGGGTGGTTGTAGCCAGGGAGACCACTAACCTAGCTTAGTTGTTGGCATAACTGAGGAGCAAAGGATTGTTTAGCTGTCCATTCAAGAAAATTTAGGATAATGTGTGGGCTAATTTAAAGCAGCATACTAGGTCAGGACTAATCCCTTACTCATTATATTCAGTTGAAACTATGTTCCAACAAGATACAAACGGAAAGATACTTTGGAAGTCTCTATCCATTTCAGAAAGACTTACTTGGTATCTCCTTGAATATTCCACTGAAATGAAGGAAGATTGCCTAGTAACTCTCTGCTGTGAATACACCATATATAAGAAAATAGCTGAAGTATTTTAGGGTGGCAGAATGGGCCTCAAGTATTTTCCATTATCCCTCCATAAGGACAAAAAATTGCTGTTGCTTCAAAAATGCTGTTAATAACTTTTGCTCTGTTTACATGATGAAGTTTGCAACTTGCAGCTTTTTTATGAATTGTTTAATCATATCTGGGGGATAGAGGAGCAGAAATCACATGGCCTATTTATTTTCCTTCAAGAAAAACTGCACTATTCTTTTACGGTAAACTGGTGGAGATAAGGAGTCTGCAGAAAGCTTACTGCTTCCTTCTCCTCTGAGAATAATTCAAGCATATTGTTTCTCAAAACGAGGTCTTAGCAAAGCCTGTGAGGATGAGGATGCCTCAAGAACAGGATCCTGCAGTCTCACAAATCATGTTTTTCATTCATGAACTTTTATTTTCTCTCATCTTGTATCTGCTTTTTATATGCCCTGGTGTTATGAGCAGCATGTGACTTATCATGGCATTTTTATTAACCAAAATTCTATTGAAATTATAGCGCAATCCAAATGAAACTAACATTGCAATACTGAGTGACTTTTTCTTTGGAAAACACTCTACCAAACAGTGCTGTCCACTTACTCTATTGATGTTCAACAAGCATAGGAGACCTCTAAGCGGTATAGCAGTAGGTAAGCTGGTGCAGCAGGTTTTTCAGGAATGCAGGTCATGACCACTTATGCTATTACTGTAATGGTAGAAATCGCTTATGCTAGTGGTGCGTCAATAGTGTAAGCAGTACAGCAATGTTGGATATTGCTCTATATCTTTTGATTCACATATTTTCAAGACTTGTAATAGAATTAAGAAAGAAGTGCAGATGGTTGGGTAGTGCATGGGCTGATTTTTTTTAAAAAATGCCCTCAAATTCATGACTCACTGATGGCTTTCTTTTCTTTTTTTGAAATAAAGAAATATTATGGAGCAAAGTGCTTGATTTATATTTAAGCCTAAAGATTAATCATTATGCTTTAATCATAAATGCAAAGACTGTCCAAATTGGATTTGTAGCTAACACATATGGACAAAAACGTAGGAGCGAAAAGGGTGGGAGAGCCTGATTTTATGTGGGAAGCATAGACCGGTCATCTTGTTTGCATGCTCAAGGTTACAAGATGATCAAGAAGAATTGCAGTTCCATAGCAGTAAATCAAATGCTATTGGAGGAGTTAGTTAATTACAAGTTTCTCTTGGCAGTTACTTTGAAGGGAAATACATGGTTTGCTTAGTTGTTAATTTTTGTCCAGTTTTACTGAGGGTAAACCCTGCAACTTTTATGGACAATTATGTATACATATATGTAAGTTTGTGTGTGTGCACATGCACACACACACACACACATATGCGTATACACATGCACACACACACAATGTGTATAACTCTTTTCCTGCTATCAAATATTTTATTTAGACAGTTACGTAATTGATACATAGCTAGAATGATCTGTGTAATGTTTAGTCTCAGAAAAGAGAGCTCTTGATCATAAATCCATCAGGCTTCAGTTCAGAAATAATGAAGCACTGATACTGCAATACTTTACATTGTTCAACATTTAAAGTTGTTGCATGAATTCCATTCAGTGCCTATTAATGATGTTTAAATATTGATGCAGCTATAGCTTGAGGAGAGGCAATTAATTGGTAGAGTACATGGTTTGTCTGTTTAAGGTCCCAGTCAGCCCTTGATAACCAACTAAAAGATTTCAGATAGGAAGTCGTGGGAAATATTTGCTAAAGATCTAAGAGAACTGATACTGGTAAGGATAAAACTGCACTCATCTACAGTGACCATCTCCTTTTCAAATAAGCAAAATCCATCGTAGTAAAATACTCGATAGAATCAATCCAGTATTTTATAATGACTTAGTATCAGGGTGTTGTTGTTCTACTTTATTATAGATGGGTTCATCTGTACATCCCTCTGGTTAATCCAACGTATGAAATTCTGGAATTGAAATCTCTGAACACCAATTCAGCCCATTTTTCAATTGAGATCAACTTCAAAACCCACGTAAGTTCTACTGAAGAACAATTTTGTTTTATTGTCATATGAGAGAGTGCCCTTCAGGAATATGACTGTTGCCAAAATTGCCTGTTTTAGTGATTTTACGTTTTGAGTATAACAAGGAGATTTCGGAGTGAATTCAATAGACAGCTGTCTAGACAGAACTTCGTAATCTGACGTTGAGAAAGCATGCAGTAGGCAGTGACTTTGAATACTTAAAAAAAACATAGAAGTTGGAAAGAAGTCAAGTTTTCTCAGTGGAGCATGGATAATAAGAACTATGATCTTTGAGAGAGATATGAAAAAATGATGCAAAATGAATCTGAATGTGCAGGATAGTAGAACTCTCTAGACAACAGAGTATTGGAGGGAATAGAGAAGAGGAAGATGAATCCAGAGATAATAAAAAAGAGGAGGTTTTCATCTCCGAGGGAAGGGGTTTTGACCACTTTAGGACATTTTAAAACAAACCTCTAGTTTTGTCACCATAGTGGGGATTATAGGTAGTTACTGCCTATTTATGGAGAGATGCTTTTCCTTATAGAAACCAAGAATATGTTAAAATAGCTTCAGAGTTATTTTCCAGTGTAGATCCAAGCAAAGATAGCTACTACTGGTATGAGCACAGTGGGATTTCTGAATAAAGAAATAATAATAATAATAATAATAATAATAATAATAATAATGTATTTATTTCTTACCCACCTGCCTCTCTGGATTGAGGTGGGGAACAACATTAAATATGGATATAAAATACATAAAACTCATTTAAAACATATAAAACTAATACATTATTAAAATAACAATAAAACTCTTAAAATTCAACTAGAAAACACCGATCATGACAGTTGAATAGAGTTTGTCACTGAAGATCCTAATTGCTTGTCATTCAAAATTTGATGGATTGAACCCAATTTCAGGTGCCATTGCTATTTCAATGGGATCCAACCAGCTTAAAAACAGAAAATACCACTATGAAGTCCAACAGCTTTTAGAAACAATTTGATTAAAAAACTTTCAGACTAAATATAGATGAATTATATTTTACCATTTGTTTTTACATATTGTAGCATGAATAATGATGACCCATAAGCATCTCATAATGAATTGGACAAGCTGAATGCAAGGAGATAATCTTTTTACTTCCTGGACAGTTCATGATCTATAGAAGTCAAAATTCATTATCATTAACGCTAATCCATTTGTGGACTAATGATCTGACCATAATATTGATGGACCTGTTAGAGCTCTTCCAGAATCTTTCTACAGTAAATAATATCATGACTCAGGCACAAAATACTGATTTGTGAAATGATTAGTCGCTGAAAGCAGTCAGTATTTGCTTATTTGTTTAATATATTTTAGTTTGAAAATGCTGAATATAGTAAATGAACACTGTATTTTTTGCTCAGTTTGATGTTGTATGGTTGTGAAATATTAAGAACTCCATAGGGAAATTAGAAATGTTTGTTTATTTTAATTTTTAAAAGACAACCCCCCCAAAAAAATCAAGAGGGGCAGAAGACTGAGGAAACCAGAGTTCCTTTGAGCATAACTCTGTTCACAGGACATTCCCACCATAGGGCAGTGGGGCGGTGATTTTTGCCAATTACACCTTCCCCCTGCAGGCTCTTATATGTTATATCCCCTGAAAAGCTGCTTTGGCATGTGAGGGACACTCAAAACATTGTGAGATATGGCAAGGGGACTCCAGGGGGAACAGCTACATGTTATGGAAAATACGGGTCTGTTCCCCAAAGTATCCCACATCTAGTTCTGTCCAAAACATCTAGTGAAACTACCTCATGTGATGTTGCCATGCTTAGAGCTTCCCCATCCCCAGCAGTGGGGGCCAACGAAGCCCACAGAAGGGTAGCTGGGTTAGTTTGTTACAGTAAAACCAAATAGAGTCTTGTGGCACCTTAAAGACAAACAGATTTATTGTGACATAAACTTTCCTGGATTAGAGCTCACTAGACCTGGTCTTGCATCTGATGAAGTGAGCTCTAGTCAACAAAAGCACATGCCACAATAGATTTATTAGGGCAGTATCCACTAGGGCTTTTCTGCACATGGCCAGCACCTCTCGTTCCAGTCTGCATGTGGCCTGCCCTGCTGATCTTGGTCTGCATATGGCCCCTCCTGTGCGGAAATGAAAATGCCAGTTTCTGGAAGGGGCAAGTTGCGCCCCTTCCAGAGACAAGCTTTTCCCTTCATTTCTGGGCTTGTTCCCAGAAGGACTACATTGCTGTCATAAGCGGTAGGGGCTACTTGCGGACCAGGACCAGCGGGGACTGCACAGAAGAGCTGGATTAGATACTGCCCTTAGTCTTTAGGATGCATCAAGACAGTTCATTGTTATCATACAGTCAGTTTCACTAGATCTTTTGGGAGTGAGGGGAATACTAGATATGGGATGGTATGTTGGTGGCAGATCACTGCCTTCTGTAATGTCTAATTCCCCTCAATGTGTCTGGGATTATTCTAATTTCTAGGCAGCCGTCTCAATCAGACTGCCTATATAATTCATTTGGTTTAGAGAGGCCTTATCTCTGATTTAAGATTGTGAGGGGAAGAGCTTTGCAGCTACAGTGAGATCATGCTAGAAACAATTTGACTAATTTAGTCCTTAGACTTGTTTCCTTGTGGTGGATGGGCTGCTGCTGAAATGCACCCTAAGTATCTCCCTTCAGTGGGTGTCTTAGGTCAGTGGTAAATGCATGCTTTTCATACAGAAGGTACCAGGTTCAGTTATTAGCATCTCAAGTGAAAAAGAAATTTCAGGTGTTAAAGCTGGAAAAGACCTCTGCCTGACACACTATTGCCTATTAGTCATCATGTTTCCCAAGACTGAGCCTAGCAGGGTCAAGGGTCCAAGACTTTCAGGGTGATCAGCATAAACAGGGCAAGGTCTCATCAGTCCATGTCACAGACAACAAGGTACTAAGGCAACACAAGTAGGCAAGGGGCAGGCAGGAGGAGAGTCAGCGTTCATTCTAGAAGTCCTCACGTGAGGAATAAGTCAATGTAAGAGAACCTGGATTCAGGAAGGTCTGTTCAACATTGTTTCCAGCTACTCTCTCAGCCCTGTGCTGCTGTTTTTATGCAGAGGCTGTCAGTTGTTAGTGTCGGCAACTGAACAGGTCCTCATTGTGAGCAAGCCTCCTATGTGTGAGTAGACCTTTCCGCACAAGGAGGCCTCTGGCTTAGTGTAGCACTTCTTTTGAGTTCCTGTCTTTTCAGGGGGCATTTCTCCTGAGGGCTTTAGGGTCTCTCTGCAGAGCCCTTCTCCTCCATAGGTGATGTCCTTATGGTAGTCACCCCTGAGGCCCCGGGCCACACCTGATCCCCTGGCAGATCCTGAACATTGCTGGTGGTGGACGGTTCCTGGTTCTGCAGCTCTTCCTCTGAGGAGGAGTCTTCCATGACATTAGTAAACAATACTAGAGCAGATGAATCATGGTCTGATTTAGTGGAAGACAACTTCATATGTTCAGGAACTTTTAGACTATTTGATTTAGGCTAATTGGTCAGACATCCCAACTAACAGGATTCTTAGAAATGGTCTACAGACATTCAGGTTCCAGGGCAGGGAAATTTGAAGTATGGACCTGTGCATCTCTATTAATTGTCTGACAATTATTTTTATTTGGCCTGAGTGGTTCTATTCATTGTCAGACAAAACAAACTCCACTGCCAAGAGCATTTTCTGACTATAAAAATAAAAACTGTATGATTATTGAATTTTGTGGCCTTTTATGAATGTGTTATTGATGTTCCATCATTGGCAGATATCTTCTGCATATTGTTCCCATAATTATGCTGTACGGGTACATAAAATGCAAGGTCCTTTGTAAATGATCCCAAATATCTGAAAGGATCAGCAAACTAACTATATACCCTTTTCAAATAAATCTATTAAATGTCTCTCAGGAAAATGGCTTTCAAGCTGTACATGCATTTGCAGAAGCAAAATAATTTAATTTATGCCTCTTAAGTTTGCTTTTTTCTTGGCTTATATCCGCAAATGTCTATTATTGTTGTACTGAGTGGATGCTAGTGGCTCTGAATCAGTGGGGCAGTAAATCCACTTCCGGTTTAAGTCAGAACCAGTTAGAACTCTAAAGGAGCTAACCAAGGTGTGGATAGCTCCTTTAGAGTTCTACCAAAACCCAGAGCGGATTCACTGCCCCAGACTCTACTGGTTGTAATGAACCACTGTAATGTAATGTTCACTGGTAATAGTGAACATTCAGATTTTTCAAAATTCAAGAAAATAGTCTTGTTTTGTATTTAATATTTTACAGTTATTTTTGCATCAAGTTGATCAAATATGGATGGACATACATTTTCTGATTCAGTATATTTAATGTAAAATGTGGTAAGCACTTCATTATTAAAAAAGCAAAAGCTGGATATGTTCAGTTGCTAATAATTTCACAAATCAGTATTTGCATTCAGAGCACTGTGATCTTGATTCATTATATTATTAGCTTACTGCAGATGGATTTTTCGGAGAGCTCTAACGGGTTCATACATATTATGATCAGATCATTAGCAGAGAAATTGATTAAACTTAATGATAATGAATTTTGACTCCTGTAGCCTGCATACAAACAGTCCAGGCAGTTTAATACACCCTTCCTACTTTCAGGTTTTCTAATTCATTACCAGATGCTGAAATGCCACCACTATTCATGGCACATTATCTGTAAAGGTAAATTAAAAATAAATTACCTAAATTTACTTTGTGAAAGTGTTCAATCCCAAATGCATTAGTCCTCAACACTGAGCATGTGAATTTCAAACGCTACCACTTCAGCCACTTTCTTTAAGTACTTTGGCTTTGAGCATTTTCAGTAATCAGCCAGCTGCCACCTTTTGCTTCAAAAGAACCTTCAAAGTGCAGAGGATCTCAGATATTAATTGAAATTGCATGACACCCATACCTTGAGCATTCATAACAGGTGTATGTGTGTAGTGCAGCATAGGGATCTTTTCAAGTATTGACCTCATGATGACCTTTGAGTTTCAACCCTTCAATATTTTCTTTGAAAGGTCTTGTTATAGCATTGAACATCATTTTTGGATGGACATTTTCTACACAGAAATAACCCTTTGGCTATATATAGTTAAATGTAGCATGATATTTCAGAAGGCAGGTGGATGGTGTGGAGCTTTTAATAGTTATATATCTTTAATATAGATGTTAGTTTGCCGGTTACAATCTCTGTCATCCTTAAGAGAGCTTTGGCTATTGGGCAGTATAGAAATGCAGTAAATAAATAGATAAAATAAGTATGATCAGTAAAAAGAGTCTAGGGAATAAGCTCTTGAGGAGGGAAGGAACAAGGAAGGTATCAATGCATCAGAGTGAAAGAAGCCCACAGCAGGAGCCTGAAGGATGCCAGGTATAGATCAGCTTATACTTTACCATCAAATTCTGGCCAAAAGAGGAAACAACAGCATAACCAGCCGATCAGTAAAGAAACTTCATAAGCAGGAGCAGCTCATGTGCTAAGGCCTGACTTCTAGAAAAGCTTTGAGTTTGGCCTGCGTGGTTGGAATCAAAGAGCAACTTTGTGGATGCTGCCATTCCTGTCCCTTATACAGGTGCATGACTTCATTACCATAGAATCATAGAATAGTAGAGTTGGAAGGGGCCTATAAAGCTATCAAGTCCAACCCCCTGCTCAATGCAGGAATCCACCTTAAAGCATCCCTGACAGATGGCTGTCCAGTTGCCTCTTGAAGTCCTCTAGTGTGGGAGAACTCACAATCTCCCTAGGTAATTGGTTCCATTGTCATACTGCTCTAACAGGAAGTTTTTCCTGATGTCCAGCCAGAATCTGGCTTCTTTTAATTTGAGCCCATTATTCTGTGTCCTGCAATCTGGGATGATTGAGAAGAGATCCTGGCCCTCCTCTGTGTGACAGCGTTTCAAGTATTGAAGAGTGCTATCATGTCTCCCCTCAGTCTTCTCTTCTCAAGGCTAAACATGCCCAGTTCTTTCAGTCCCTCCTCATAAGGCTTTGTTTCCAGACCCCTGATCATCTTCGTTGCCCTCCTCTGAACATCCTTCTTGAAGTGTGGTGCCTAGAACTGGATGCAGTACTCAAGATGAGGCCTAACTAGTGCCGAATAAAGAGGAACCGCATGATTTGAAAGCTATGCTTCCATTAATGCATCCCAAAATAGCATTTGCTTTTTTTCAGCTAAATCACACTATTGGCTCATATTCAGCTTGTGAGCAACAATTCCAAGATCCTTCTGACTTGTAGTATTGCTGAGCCAAGTATCCCCCATCTTGTAACTGTGCATTTGGTTTCTTTTTCCTAGGTGTACCTGTGGTACCCTGCTCGTTACCTCCCCTCAGTTTGAGAAGGTACCATTGAAAAGCATTCTTTGAGTCTGATTCTGTAGCCAACTGTGGATCCACCTAATAGTTGTTCCATCTCGCCCACTTTTAGCTAGTTTGCTGATCAGAATGTCATGGGATACTTCGTCAAAAGCTTTGCTGAAGTCAAGATATATTATGTCCACAGCATTTCCACAGTCCACAAGGGAGGTTACCTGATCAAAGAATGAGATCAAATTAGTCCATGCTGGCTTCTAGTAATCACTGCATTGACTTCTTTATAATCTGCATTATAATTTTCCCAAGAATTGATGTCAGGCTAACTGGTCTGTAGTTCCCAGTTCTTCCTTTGTGCCCTTTTTGAAGATTGCAACAATATTAGCCATCCTCCAGTCATCCGGCACTTCACTCGTCTTCCATGATTTTGCAAAGATAATTGTCAGTGGTTCTGAGAGTTCTTCTGCCAGTTCCTTTATTACTCTAGGATAGAGTTCATCGTGCTCTGGAGATTTGAACATGTTCAAAGAAATTAGGTGTTCCTTGTCCATTTGTTTATCAATCTCAAACTGCAATCCTTCCCTTTCAGCTTGTACTTCACTTTTGCCAGGGAGAGTGATCATAGACCCGCTTTTGGGAGAAGACTGAGCCAAAGTAGGAATTGAGCACTTTGACCTTTGTCATCTGTTATCAATTTGCCATCTTCACTAAGCAGTTGAACCACCATTTCTTTCCTCTGTCTTTTACTATGCACATACCTCAAGAAAGCATTTTTGTTGCTTTGAGCATTCCGTTCTTGCCTCAGCTCCTTCTCAGCTTTAGCCTTCCTGATGTCATTCCTGCCGTTCTGTGCTACTTGTTTGTACTCTTCTTTTGTAGCCTGGCCTTCCTTTCACTTCCTACATGTGTCCTGTTTTGTTTTCAGGTCATCTCTAAGCTTTTTGTGGAGCTACATTGGTTTCTTCTGTTGTCTTCTATCTTTTTTCCTTGTTGGAATTGTTTGTAATTGTGCCTTGAAAATTTCCTTTTTTAAAAAACTCCCACCCATCTTGGACTCCTTTTCTCATTAGGGCCACTTACCATGGGACCTCAGTTATCATAGTTCTGAGTTTATTAAAATCAGCTTTCCTAAAATCCAGAGTACGCATATGGCTACACTCAGCTTTTGCTTCCTTTAAAATCAAGTACTCAAGTATGACGTGGTCACTTTCCCTCAGAGTTCCTGTAACTGTCACTTTATCCACTAAGTCATTCATGTTGGTCAGTATCAAGTCAAAGATAGCTGATCCTCTAGTTCCTTCCTTTACTTTCTGTAGGAGAAAGTTATCAGCCATACATGTCAGGAATTTCTTGGAAGCACCACTTTTGGTAGAATTTGTCTCCCAACAGATATTGGGGTAATTGAAGTCCCTCATCACTACTGCATCATGCTTCTTTGAAACACTGGCAATTTGCTTTTCAAAAGTTTCATCCTTGTCTTCTCTACCGCCCATGCCCAAGTCCTTGTAGTTACCTTGCCCACAGGTTACCATCCAAACTTCTTTTACAACAATGATTTATTGATGAGAAACATTAGTGGATGGGGGAGTGGCCTAATGGGCATGGAGTGAAGTCGGAACTCTCTCGCTCTCGTTAAGAAGCAATCGAAATAACTATAAAATCCATATTTGGAGAGAATGGAATGTTAATCAAAGATCTGATTTCGGGTCCGGAAGCTTTGCTGTATCTGTGGAGAACGAAACTGCTGGATTGCTGCGATATCAGCAGAGAGAGAACTCTGGCAGGCGATCAGTAACGGTAATTAATGGATTTTAATTGGGAGAAGTAAGACTGACTGATAAGACTGGAGGGAGAGACGGAAGTGATTTAAGTGGGAAAAGAGACATTTAACCTCCAGCCGATAGTGTTAGAAGCCGAAACGTACTTGCTTGATAAGAGCCGAAAGGATATCTTATGAAAAGAAAGCAAAAAGGTGAAAAATCCAGTGCCCCCGCCTGGAGCAGGCTGTCGAAAGATCATCCTTCAGATAGGAATTGGCATCGGCTCACGAGAGTTTCTGGAATCTTGCCAGACAAAATGCCGGACAAAACGCAGCATTCAGACAAGGCCGGAAAAACATCTCCAAGTCACTCCGGAAGCACTAAATCTGGCGTAGCTCCTAAAGTGGCAGGTGCAGCTCCTAAAGTGCCCAAAGAGAGTCATCAGATGATTTAATGGACAAATTTCAGAAAGTGTTAAAGGCGGCCTTGCTGAAGCAGGAGGAAAGATTAATGCAAAGAATTAAGGACTCACAGATTGAATTTATGTTGGACCTTCAAACTGTGGTGGGAAGTGTGGAGAAATTGGAGAGGGAGACTGGGAAGCTGCAGGAAGATAGCAAGCAGCAGGGGGAGCATTTGAAGGAGATGGACTTGCATTTAATTGCCTTGGAAGATGGAGACAGAAGAGTTAACATTCGAATTAGATCTTTTGGAGATAGAGAGGGGGAGAACCCTAAGGCTTTAAGAGATACAATTCTGGCATGGATTAAGGAAATGGAATCTCAGGAAACTTGGGAGATGGCGGATATCGAGAGTATCTACAGAGTGGGTTATAAGAAGAAGGGGATGCTCCCAAGGGATATAATTGTGAAATTTGCCAATTATTACAAGAAAGAAAAGTTGATGCAAGCAAGTAGAGGTCAAGGCCAGCTGATGCTACAAGCAACACCAATCGAGGTTTACCAGGATCTATGCCCTCAAACTGTGCAGTGGCGGAAGAGTGTTAGACTGTGTACAGTGGCTTTGCGGAAGAGATCGATAACATATAGTTGGGGGTATCCAGTCTTTTTGAGATTTATGTGGAAAGGGAAACAACATAGAATAACATCAAGTGAGCAAGGGATGGATCTTTTGGAGAAGCTGGGTTTAGTTGATCCCACGGATGTTGGAGAAACAAAGCAGGAGGAAGGCGCTGCAGGAGGAAGCAGTCAAAAGCAGGATGAAGGCGCTGCAGGAGGAAGCAGTCAATGAAGAAATATTATTGTAATAGGGATAAGAAGAGATTATAAGGGAGGGGAGGGTCAGACTTTTGCTCTGGGAATGTTGGGTTGCTTCTCCTCCCCCTGAAGAGTTCTAATAATATTTGGGGCCATTGCCCAGAAAAGTCTGGTGAGGAGGGGGGTGAAGATGGGGGGTAAGTGTGGGGGGAGGGAGGGGGGTATGTGTGTCACAGAGGGAGACCAATTTAGAGATTTGTGTGAAAGAGACAGATGGAAAATAAATTAGGGGCTAGGAACTGTTATAAAAAGGAAGAGAATGGAAATGTTATTAAAAAAAGAGAAAGCAGATATAATTTTTTTGCAAGAAACTAATCAAACAAAGGAGGGTGTAAATGAGCTTCGGATGAGAGAAGTGGGCGTTTATGAAAAGTCTTTTGGTACTTCTAAAGCGAGAGGAGAGACAAAAGATAAACAGCTATTTGCCCAAATTCAAGCTAAGAAAAAGGAATTAGAGAAAGAAGAGTTAGAACAAGTCCAAAGGGATTTGCTATATTTAAGGAGGGATTTTTTTGAATATAGTAATAAAAATTCGAAGATGCTGGCTGGGTCCACTCAGTCAAAAAAGGCTAAGAATATGATAGGGACAATTAGAGATAAGACAGGGAAAAGTTGTAATTTAATGAAGGCTAAATTAAATATATTTCAGGAATTTTATAGAGAATTATATACATCAGATATGGGTTCACAGGTTAAGTTATTGGAATATGTAGAGAGGAATTGGAAAATAAGATTACAGGGGCAAGATAGGGATTATATGGAAGGATTAGTTACTGAGAAAGAAATAGAAGGAATTATTGATAAATTAAAAGGAGGAAAATCTCCAGGAATGGATGGTTTGGGGCCGGAATATTATAAGACATTTAGAGGAATTTTAATACCAAGATTGAAAAAATTATTTAATAGTATAATAGAAGGAGGAAAGACCCCGCCATTGTGGGATCATTCCTTGATTATATTAATCCCGAAACCAGGAAAGGATCTGACGGATCCAGCATCTTACAGACCAATATCGTTAATAAATCAAGACGCAAAAATTTTTACGGCAATAATGGCAGAAAGAATGGGTACGTTTATATATAAATACATTAGAAAAGATCAATGTGGATTTATCTCAGGAAGGCAAATGCCTAATTTAATTGGAAGAGTTTTAAATATAATTGATATTATTAAAAAAAGGAATTTAAAAGCAGGTTTGTTAGCATTGGATATATTCAAAGCCTTTGATTGCGTGGAATGGCCAGCACTTAAAACAATTTTGAAAACATTTGGGCTTGGAGATAAATTTATGGAAGTGATGGATCAGCTGTATAAAAATAATAAAGCAGAAATAATGGTTAATGATGGGTTAACGCAACAGATTACACTAGCTCGAGGAACTAGACAAGGTTGTCCACTTTCACCGATCTTATTTGCGATAGTGATAGAAATTTTGGCAAATGTTATAAGGGAGGATGTAAGATTGAAGGGGATAGGAGGGAAGGAGAAGATTAAAATGAATATGTTTGCGGATGACACATTATTGACATTAGAAGATCCCCTGGAGACTGGGGAGTTGATTAAGAAGCATTTGAGAGAATTTGGGGAGATTACTGGTCTACAAGTTAATTGGGGGAAGTCAGAAATGATGTTATTCAATTATAACAAAGAGGAGATGGAGGAAGGTAAAGTTAAGTTAGGTCTTAGGCTTAAAAATATAGTACGTTATTTAGGAATTAATATTGCAAAAGATTTAGATAGGTTAGAGGAAATTAATTTTGCAAATTTGAAAAAACAGGTAGGGGAAAAGTTAGAGGTATATAGAAAATTAAAACATTCTTGGTTTGGTAGAATAGCGGTTATTAAAATGAAGATATTACCTAAGATTAATTTTTTGTTTAGAATGCTGCCAATTAAAATATCGGAAGTAGAGTTAAAGAGCTGGCAAAATATGATTAATGCTTATTGCAATGGGGATAAGAGAGCTAGGATTAATAAAGGGTTATGGTATAAGACACAAAAGAAAGGTGGTTTGGGACTTCCAAATATAAAGAGTTATTATATTGCTAATCAGTTAAGATATGTTATAAACAGTATATTAGGGGAGGAAGACTTAGAATGGTTAGAAACGCAAACAGGGGAACTAGATTTCAAATTGCAAAATATTTTTTTTATTAAAATTCAAAAGAAAGATTTGAGGGGACTGGACAACCCGTTGCTGAAAAATATTCTAGAGATCTGGGAGAAAGTAAAAGGAAAGTTAATACCAGGAGACTCTCCACTCGCCCCAGTGGTAGTAGTGGGAAACTTCCCAAGGAATTTAAAAGTAGAGTTGGAAGGGAGTCTGAAGGATCAGGAAATTATTAAGTTAAGGAACTGGATGGAAAGAATGATAGATAAGGTGCAAATTAGAGAGTTGTTAAAAGGACAAAAGATAGCTTGGTTCAAATGCTTACAATTGGAAAAATGGACACAGGAATGGAAAAAGATAAATAAGAAATGTAGAAATAATACAAGATTTGAAGATTTAATTGAATCAAGAGGAAAGAAGGAATTAAAACTAGAAAAGGTTTGACTAGTGAAATATACAGAATTCTGATAGAGGACGATGAATATCGAGACTCTCTTAAAATGATTTGGGAAGACGATTTAAAGGAACAAATTAATGAATATGACTGGGGGAGGATATGGGATGCAAGAATGTTAAAGCTTTTGTCAATCGGAATTAAGGAGAATTATTATAAGACAGTATGGAGATGGTATTTAACGCCGGTAAGATTCCATCAGATAGACAAAAAAGTGTCCAAGAATTGTTGGAGGGGGTGTCAGGAGGTTGGAACTTATTTTCATATGTGGTGGAGCTGTGAACATGTACATAAAATTTGGGAAAGGGTGTTTAAAGAAATAAGTGAAATAATTGGAAGTAAATTGGAATTAAGACCAAATGAGAATATAAACAAGAGAGAATTGATAAACAACCTCCTGGCTCCCGTCAGAATAATGACTGCTAAAAACTGGAAAGGGCAAGGGATATATACTATAGAAGAATGGTATAAAGAAATATGGGACATGGCACTTAACGATAAGCTAATGTGTAAAATGAAAATAAAGAGGGGAATGTCCAGTAAGAATGATTTTGGAGATATATGGAGCCCTTTTTTGGAATATGTATTAAGAACGGGGAAGGGGCAAATACCTTCAAAAGAGTCTTTACAATTTTGGAAAGAAGAATAATGAATAATTGAAGGTCTCCTGGGGGGAGGGGAGCACGGGGGGGTTGTGGTTATGTATTGTATTTTTTGTTGTTTATGTTGTCTTATGTTTAAAAATAAAATTTAAAATTAAAAAATTTAAAAAATAAAATAAAAAATAGAAACATTAGTGGATCAAAATTCCAAAATAAAGATGCTGCAAAACTGTAAAATGTCATCTGTGGAATTCTGTATTCCTGATGTGGTCCTGTCTTTGGTCTTGACTTAAAAAAAATCCTATTGAAGAATGCTTGGGTTTCAGTTTTTCCCTTCAGTTTTGCTGGAAACTGGAAAACATGCCAAATAAGTAACATAGTTATGGAATAAAATTAATATTGGGCTATAATCCTATATGCAGTTTCCTGGGACTAAATCCCACGGAAAAGAGTAAGTATGCATAGGACAGTGCTGTTAGACTATATTAAGTCTAATTTGTTGTTTTATTTACTGTTTTATTGTTACTATTCAACAGTTGTACTAGAATCGATTGCTTTTTCATTGCCAGCCATTATAATAATACAGTGATTTAACCTCTATTAAGTTTAATGGGTATTCAATTTTTTTGGGTGGTCAGACCTGCCTATGTTGTTTGATATTATCTTCCAATATCATGCACCATGAAATTAATGAAAAATATCTGTTCCTGCTCATTTTGTAATAGTGTTACAATGTCTGCTTTTTTAAAAAAAACTCTTCTGGGTAGAGCCAGAGAGCAAGGCGAACCTAGGCAAGCAAAAGACTGAACGTGTTTGGTCAAGGTCGACTGGAATGTGGCCCGTCATGATGGGCAGAATATGTCAGAATACGTCCGATCAGGGGCAAGGTCAGGATAGATCCCAGTAGGTCAAAGGTACATCCTGAATTGATCCAGAGATTAAGACAATAGCAAAAAATAATTGTCAACCTAGTTTTTAGCTTTACTGACATTTTAAAGGAACTGGTTCTTGTTACTTGCCAGAATGAGTTTTTATTGATCAAACCAGTAGAAGAAAGGGTGACTGCCAGTCGTAGTTTGAAAAGATGGATATGCAGTCTGAAGGCACTGCCTTTTCACAAGAACTATTAACGCAAACCTAAAATTTAAAGTGTCCTGGCCAAATTGCTTAAAATAGTATGTCTCAGGAGCTACATCAGTCTCAGAAAGCATGACATCAGTTAGAAGTTGCAGCGACATTAAGTAAGTGTTTAAGGCAGATATGCTGGTGGAGTGTTTGGCATTGGGTTGCAAGTGTACTGTGTGATTTTATTCTTAGCTTTGGATTTTGGTTTCCTGCTTAGAAGTTCCAAACAGTTCTACCTTTTGTCTCTCACCATGTAATTGTGAATCAAACCCTTGCAATTTAGAGTAAGTAAATTGCAGCATGGTAGTTTCTTTGAACCGATATGAATGTGTATAACTGTGGGAAGAAAATAGAGAGACAAAACCACGTAAAATATGCCACGTATTGCCCTTTAAAAATTGGGTTGTAGTTTTTTTAATTGTGCAATATATAACACTTTAAAGAATCTCTGATGTGAAAAAAAGCTAAAGTAGCATTATATAACTTGAAAACACGGAAGTTTCCCTTCTTTCATCTATACTTTAGAACAACCTCCGCTTCCTTTTTTGTGGCTGGTATCACAATGTTTTTAGTTTCTGGGAAATAAGCATGCTGTGACTGCCACTAAGCACTGTTTACTGTAATGCACTTTATCAGTCTTAGCAGATCCTGCATGCTGAGAGTGGAGAAGGCATGCAGTGGAACACATTAATCACGTAAACATCAACAGTGTCAGTATGAGGCACAAGAAAAGAACTGGCTCTAAAAAGAGCATTGATTTTTGTTGTTGTTCTTTTGCTCCCCCACCCTTTGTTATTGCAGCTGATTGTGGCTCCGCATTCCACTACCGAAGTGCCAGTTCAGTTTTGTCCTTCTGCCCTAGGAAGAGCCAATCACACTGCAAAAATCAGTTTCACGTGCCCACAGGTATGGATGTTCAGCTAGATTTGATTAATGAAATATTGTCTAACATTGGAACAAATTGTGGTATAGTCCAGCACAAATTATGGTATAGTCTAGCACAAATTATGGTATAGTCCAGCACATACGTAGGCAATGGAAGAGTGGTAAGCTGTATCTTGCCTGCCATAACATTTCTCTTGGACAAAGTCTCCCACCTTTGTCTCTGATTGAGTAGCTTGGAGACCAGAAATGGCATGGGGCTATATAGACTGAAGGAAAGTGCTCATGGGCCTGATAAAACTCATAAACCTCATGTTGTGTAATTCTGATCAAAAGCATATTGGATTTTTGATACTGGGTGCTTCATACGATTTCCTTTGGAATTGCACCAGTTCTATCCAATGCATCCATTCTTGTCCAAATTTACAATTATAAATGAAGTTCACTGATATATTCAGGATGCTGTCCTATACATAATTATTTGAGTGAGTCCCATGGAACTCAATAGCGATGACTTTTGAGTAGACATCAATAGGATTGTGCTGTCATGGAATAGCTAAGGTTGTGAATGATTATGGCTTGGTTAATGTTCAGGAAAGTACTTCAAAATGTATACATTTATCATGCCATTGTTCTTTTAAAAATATGTTAATTTTAAAGTTACATGCAAGTCCCATATGGTGATGTCTGCTATTTATTTTTTAAAAAATGTGCTTAAAAATAATAAATGTGTTTTCATTGGAAAGTTTCTAAAAATATTAGCATTTTTTCTCTGTATTGATATGAATTTTGAAAGGTAAATAATAAATAAATATTTCATCTCCTTAACTTTACTTTCTTACTAAAAATTGCAATTGGAGACAAAGTAGAAAAGCTAATATTCTGACATAAATGCCATAATGACAGCATGTGCTTTGTGCTTGAATGAAATGTTTGGTTTCCAAAATGCATATGATACTCTTTCTTCATTCTTGTCAGGATTTCTGGTTCCCAATGGGATTCTCACTTGTAAAACACTTCAGCTGATGACTAGCTGTATGATTCCTTGTAATACAGCAAAAGCAATGTCTTATCTACAAGTAAAAAGTGATTTACAACCCTATAACACTATTCAGTTAAACTAGATTCTGGATTTAGGCTGCAATCCCAGATTCACTTACCTGGAAGTAAGCCTGGTTGAACTCAGTGGGACATTTATAGGAATGCACTGTTAGTGTATTTTAGTTTCATTGATTTCACTTTAACCCACTCACCCACAACCAGTGGGGCTACTGTGGACCCCAGAAGCTGTTTGAAATATCTGCAATAAACCTGAAGCACTTCGTACTCTATAAATCCCCTCAATGATTATGGGGTCAGTTGTCCTGTAGAGTTTCATCGCCCACCCCACTTTTCGATGATTTTTTTTAAACGAACTGTTTAACTTGTTTAGCAATCAGTGCTCCAATTCCCCCCCCCCCCCCAATGAATGAGAAACTGAAATTACCACATGCTCAAGCTAATTGGGATCCATTTTGTCCCCAGCAATTTCTTAAAACAGGGTAAAAAATATTAGATAGAAATTTGCCTGTGCCCTATATTCCATTTTTGTGCATTTGTGTGTGGTTAAAATCACCTTACCATCTTCACATTTAAGCAGAGAAGGTATGATGCTTAGATTATTCTCTCTCTTTTAATATTTGTTTGGAGGGAAAAACAAGAAAACCAAAGTGCTAGCATTTATTTTATATATATGTGTGTGTATATATATATATATATATATATATTCTGTACCCAAGGACAGTTCAAGAGGATAAAGCTATTATTCTGTCTGAAAACATGATAGCTCACAGAACTCTGATCAATAAATTAAAAGCTTTATACTTTATCAAATACCAAAGCAATAAAATAAGTAAATAATTCACTGAAACCTTTCAGGTCCAAATTGAGGCCTGTCACCCTATTTTTGTCGATGTGTGCCTCTCCTGTCAAATAGTGGCAAATCTCCAAGATTTTATCTCAGCCAGCTCTTTAATCAATATCTCATCCTTTCACCTGCAATGTCCAGCCATTTCAACCTTTTCAATGTTTTGCTTTAACCTTTCTGACTTTTTTTTTTTTTTGCTCTTTTCATTCCTAAATCATGTGAAACTTTGGACTGCTCTGCTTAAGACAATGCTATTAGACTCTTGCACTTTGGTAATAATTACACTGAAGATGCATCAGTACTTTCTTGTTTTTACCAATCCAGTGCCCAGATCTTTTGACAAAGGCCTGCAGAAGTCTTTTTCACAATGCACATAAAAAGCATGGCAAAAACTTTAACCTTAAAAATGGCATTGATTTTCTTCTCTTGATTTCACTGATTAAATGCTTCTGAACTGACACTTAAAGCCATCTCATAGCTGAGTAGCTGACTAATCTAAAATCAACTAATGACAGCACTTATAGGACAAGTCTTAACTGTTTCTGATTGTGCCTCATTGCCAAATTGGGAGAAACGGCTATGGGTTATTATCTGCTTCATTTGTTTCTGGTTTGGAGCTGTGCACAAAACTCTCTGAAATAATAATTTAAACTCAGGCTGCAATCACTTTGCTCCTGTTTTTGATCACTGAAATTAACTTTGTTGGGGCAGCACAACTGAAATGCCAGGTTGAATATAATGGTTACCCAAGGTGTTAATAGACTTATATCACCTAGTCCTCCTAGCAAACCAGCAACATCCATATGTAATGGAGTGAGACTAATAGTACTGAGCAGTGTTATAGGTGAGCAGGATCTGTTATTAGATCCTGTCAAGTAGTCTTTGCTTAGATTCTTTTCAACCACTCCTATTAATATACTGCTATGAATAATGTATTTTCTTGAATATATCTTAAAAATGTAAGCAAAACTAGTATTGGAACTAGTTAAAACAATAGAATTTCTTCTCCCAATACTTGATTAATTAACTTACTACCAATTAAGGAAACAGGCGGGAGACATGAAACATTATTATTATTATTATTATTATTATTATTATTATTATTTCATTTCTATACCGCCCAACAACCAAAGGCTCTTTGGGCAGTTCACAATTCACAAAATCACAGATACCAGAGGCCAAATACATTCTGTCAGAAATGGGTTGCTATCCAATCTAGTGCAGTTCCCATACATGTTTTGTTGAAGTGAACAGGGATTGTATTGGAGTTAGAGCTTGGTAATTGTCATTTTATATGGGTTATCTCTTGAATTCTTTGTTATTCATATTGTTGGCATGCTTTCAAATCTATCATTTCCAACTTAAGTACTACCTTTAAAACAACTGTGAAATATCAGTATAAAAGCACAATCCTATGGACATTTTTACTCAAAAGTAAGTTTCACTATGTTCAATAAGGGTTACATCCTAGTAAGTGACTTGGTTCACGCGGCATGATAACCCACGAGGCCTGTGCTAACCTGGTATGGTTTCCACAGAGTGGCTTAGTTTTCATGAACAAGCTACACTGGGTTGTTCATAGCCATGGTGGCTTATGACATCCAATCCTGGCAAGGCAACTTCATTGAGGGTTGTTGGGAATGGTACCCCTTGCTGCTTCTTGTGATCTTGGTGTTGTTGCCACCATCCCTCTCATCCTTTCCCAGTGCCTTCTGCCACATGTTCTTATAAACTGAGATGGACACCAGAGAGTGTCCCGAATGGATTCACGATTTTTTATTTTTATTTTTTATCTGCACACATGCAAAGGAGTGGATGTCCAATGCTAGGAAATTTGCATAATTTCCCCTTCAGTTTTACTGCTCTGCCTTGAAATTTGCATGATTTACACTCCAGCATAAAAAGTCGGGGAAAGTGCCTGACGTTTTAAATACGCAGTTTCGTGGGAAAGCCCCACAGTGGCTGCGAGGTGGCTGCTGCATCGTATAGCCGACAGAGTGTCACCACACAGCCACCGCTGGGCTTTTAAAATGTATAGACAGCCCCAATATCTTCTCTGTAGAATATCCAAGAAAAAATTGCCTGCTTTCAATGCAATGACCTTACAGCTGTATTGCATTTTTTCCCATCATGCACATAATACAATATGACATTGTTACTCCATGCAGAAACCTGATTGATGCTATATTTCTCTTTTTGATGTGGAAAAAATGCACAACTTAGGCCTCCATGTGGAGCAACTTTGCTATGTCTTATTTATATCAATAATGGAGGAGAATCCACTCACTCCACCACCATGTGAAAAGGAACATCCAACTGTGTAAGCAGGAGAACTGGCCCATAATGTTATGATAATTTCCCATGTCATCATTACATAGAATATTGCATCCCAGATGAAAACAAAGCTCCAACCAGTCTTCAGTGTGACTGTACATGTAGAGCACTTTTTAGTGGTAAGAGAACGTACTTCCTTGCATGGAGCTCTGAGTTTGCATTGCACTGCAGATCCCATGTGTGCACCAAAGCCAGGACCATCATTCTGTAGTTTGAAATTTAAATTTCACAGGTATATGGGGGAAAATATCCATGGGTGGTTTCTCATAAAATATGAACACTTTTTCTTTCTACAGCTTAAGGAATGGGTATTTTTCTTATCTGGTGTTGGTCTAATTCCTCAGCCAATGGAGCCAGCTAGTGTAAGTTCTTGTCTCGGCCACCATTCTTCTATCATCATAAACTTCAAGAATCCTACATATGAAGATGTGGTGGTAGATGTCATTTTAACAGGTACAGTAATTTGCTTTTATCATTGTGCAACTGAGTATTTAATTCACCCAAGCAATAGGGTTTTAAGCATTCAACATATATCTGCATGGAATTTTTTGCCGACCTTCATGCAAAGGATAGTATTTTCTTCTTACCAAGAAAAAGGGAGTATCTGTTGTTCTGTCCAGCACACTAAATTGTCCCTTGGTCGAAGATAACATGATTGGAGCTGCAGAACTTTCTGTTGGTGAGCTGCAGAATTTATCCTGCTCACCAACACACCGCTCTAGCCAAAGGACAGGAGATATAGCTGCAAGGATGCCTCTTTTGCTGATAAGTCAGAGCAAGTCAGGTGGCACATTTCTGGATCATGTTTACTTGTTTGAGTAACTAGGAAATCTTCACTTCCTGCTGGCTGTGGACCACTTTTGCCTTTCCTTACCACACGTTATGTGGCTGTGGCTGATGACAAGTTTGTCCTTACTAAGAAAAATAGTTGGAATCACCACTGTATACAAGTATTTGGTATCTCCATCAATTTACTTTAGCCTGATTTATTGCAGCACAGTTAACAAATGCCTGAGTGTGTGCACAAGGAAACACTTCTTTTTCCTTAGAATTGTCTGACAGTTACAAATACATTTTCTGGGGAGGAGCTCAGATTGATGTGAATCTGGAGTTCCTGGTATGATGATGATGATGATGATAATAATAATAATAATAATAATAATAATATTTATTTCTTACCTGCCTCTCCCTCCAGATCGAGGCAGGGAACAACATCAATGCAAAAAATATAAAATACATAACTAATTAAAACATAAAATTAATACATCATTAAAATCAACAAGGTCTTAAAGTTTGACTGGGTATGCCTGCTGGAAGAGATCAGTCTTTATATGGTATGACTGCTTCTTCATCTACAGAACATCTGTGCAACCTGTACATTTCCAAATAAATTATTTGTGGATTTCAAAAAGGGTTTATGGGAATCCTTGAATTCCTTGGAAGCTTATGAGGGGTTTCTCCATGAGAACATCAGAAATGGCGGGGGTGGGGTGAGGTGGAGCTGAAAAGCACGCTGTCGGCTACTACTGATTGTTCTCTGCAACTAGAGAATATTGAGTGAGCTCCAGGATACACTTCCAGTTATTGGACAATGATAGAGACCCAATAAAACTAACCCTCATGCTCATATTTCCCTGCAAATGGTGGACAGAGCCATACTGCCTCTAATACAGGAAGTAATATATAGCCATCATGACTAGTAGCCATTGGTAGCCTTATCCTCCTAACCTTTTAAAGCCAACTGAATTGGTGGTCATCTCTACAACTCGAAGTAACGGAGTCCATAGTTTAACTATACATCATGTGAAAAATCATTTTCTTTTATCTGTCCTTTATCTCCCTCCATTCATTGGATTAACCCGAGGTCTTGTATTATGAGAAACAGAGAAGAACTGTGATGCTTTATACCCTATTTTTGTATTTAATTTAATGATAAATTTATATACAATATGTAGTATTATGTAGCCTTTTTTGTGGTATAGCTAGTATTTCTTATATAATTTGATGTGACAGATTGGTATTAATTTAGTGTTTATTTTATTCATAGATAATAGTGTTTATATTGTTTGTAGGCAGTGTTTTCATGTATATGATATATGTGAAAAATAAACAAATTTAATTAAACCTGGGTGTTTTTTTAAAGAAAGCATTCATCCAAATGCATATATGCATAGAGTACCTCATTGTTTATATCCCTCCATTACAAGAATTACCTCTGATTCCTGCACTCTGCTTTCTGTTCTTTAGCCAGTTTCTGATCAATAAAAGGACCTCTCCTATTCTCCCAAGACTGCTAAATTTGCTCAGTCAGGAGTCTTTGTCAAAACCTTTGGGAGGTCCATGTAAACAATGCTAATACAATTTCCATCATCTAATGTCCAACAGGCCCTCATCCAGTCCATTACTCTGCTCTGGCACCGATTCAGGAAATCCACTGCCTCACCTAAGTTTGATGAAAAGGAGAAGTAGAGCCAAGTATCATCAGTATATTGATGGAACCTCAATCCACATCCCTGGATAAACTCTCCCAGTGGTTTCATGTAGATGCTAAATAGCATGGGTGGGTAAAATTGAGCCCCGTGGAACCCTGTGGCAGAATAATAATCAGAAAAGAGCAATAATCCCTGTGCACCTCCTTCTGGAAGTCACCATCCAAGTAGGAATGGGGCCACTGTAAAACAGTTTGCAAATTAACCATTTGCAAATTAATAGTGTACGGATTTTAGTTGAAAATAATTATTAGCTGGGTTAATATATTTGTATAAACAATCCAGTGGTGGAGATTCTCCTCATTTTAGTGAAGTCCATCAAACAGGGATGAACAGAATGCACACATTGAATATGCTTAATTAAAATGCAACAGTTGAATATGCAGCCTTTTTCTTTGTCTGTACAATATTTATCTTTAAAAGCCCCCCCCTCCGAATTCATGTAGCTTTAACTAAAGTTGAGGTGTTTGCTCTATACTGATTTGATATGGTGACTATTTGTACCTCATCTTAGACATAACATAATAAAAACAAGATAAACCCAAGAGCAATTTCAAATTGTCTTCATAAAGAAGAGAGCTCCTGCATTAGCCAAGACCACTACCCTAGCCAAGAGGGAATGACCTCTGCGAATTTTTGCTTTCATTTCTCTCTTTTGATGATTTATTGGCCACTCTTCAGCTGAAGCTCTAAGAGTGGCTTACAAAGATAAAATCAACAAATGACAGCAATAAAACACACAGCAGCAGAGAAAATAAAATTCTACCATAAAGCATCTATAGACAAAAGGTTTTCACTTAGCATTCAAAAAGAAAAAAAAAAGGTGACACCAGGCAAATGTCCCTAAGAAGGAAATTCTTCAGATTGGTTCCCTCTACTGAAAAGGTGCTGTCTGCAGTCACCATGTATCTCACCTCAAATATTGGTGGGACTTAATACTTCAAAGCGAGCAACCTAAAGATTACTCTTTAAAGGGCTAAATTTTATGATATATTGTTACTAAACATTTTGATGAAATGGTCTTACTTAAATCAGTCAGCTCTTATGGAACAATGAGGGATGTCGCTTCTTCAGGTCTGTAAGATAGCATGTTGTCCGGTATCTTTAAAAATACCTCTGTCATAAAGCTCTGAAATCTCAGTGAAGTGAACAGAGAATTTCTTTAATTTTTTTATGAAGGAAAGTAGATCCATGAAATACTTAACGTCCTCGTCTCTCTCCTTCCAGCCATGGCCCCAAGCTAAACTTACTTTGAGTTAGTATTTGCAATACCTATGGAATAAAGCTTGCTTTTATGTCCCCATCCATTACTTGCTTTTGCTTTTTTTTCTTGGTAAAACTCTTTTCTAACTACTATATCTGGGTAAGTGGGAAATATCTGGGAGTTTCCAGGGGGGTGGGGAAGGGCTTTTTTTTGTTCTCTGCACGCATTGCGTCTGCAAATTCGCGTCCAGCAGAACTGTTCAGGGTGGTGAGGGGTCTAACTCGAGCACCCTCCCCCCTGAACCCGATGTTAGAGCCTTCAGTAGTTCGCTGTGATGCCTTTAACAATCATTTCACAGATAAAATCTCTCGGATAAGAGCCGACTTAGATGCTGTCGTTATAGCAGAGGCTGACAATGGAGTGTCCAGCAACTCCGCAAGTAGAATTACACTGGATCAGTTTCAGTTGGTGAATACCGAGGACGTGGACAAGCTGCTTGGTCGAGTGAGGAGGACGACTTGCCCTCTCGATCCCTGTCCTTCTTGGCTGGTCGCCCAGGGAGAAGATGCAGTTAGATCACAATTACAATATATTATTAATGCATCTCTCAGGGAGGGGAGTTTTCCATCATGTTTAAAAGAAGCGGTAGTACGGCCGCTTCTAAAAAAGCCCTCCCTGGATCCCCTAGACTTTAATAACTATAGGCCAGTATCAAATCTTCCATTTTTGGGCAAGGTGATCGAGAGGGCGGTTGCCTTCCAACTGCAAGCAGTTTTGGATGATACAGATTTTCTAGACCCATTTCAAACTGGCTTCAGAGCAGGATATGGAGTTGAGACTGCTATGGTCGCCTTAGTGGATGATCTACGCTTAAGTATTGACAGGGGGAGTGTGTCCCTGTTGGTACTCCTGGACCTCTCAGCGGCTTTCGATACCATCAACCATGGTATCCTTCTGGAACGCCTGAGGGAATTGGGACTCGGGGGCACTGTGCTTCAGTGGTTCCGGTCCTACCTCTCGGGCAGGTTCCAGATGGTGATGCTTGGGGATAGTTGCTCTTCAAAGAAGGAGCAGCTATGTGGTGTACCACAAGGTGCCATCCTATCCCCAATGCTGTTTAATATACATGAAACCGCTGGGAGAGATCATCCGGAGGCATGGGGCGGGGTGCTATCAATACGCTGATGACACCCAAATATATTTCTCTATGCCTTCGACAACAGCATCAGCTAAGGATAGTGTGTCTCCTCTGAATGAATGCTTGGAGGCGGTAATGGGCTGGATGAGGAAAAACAAACTGAAGCTGAATCCAGACAAGACGGAGGTGCTTGCTGTCAAAGGCCACAACCTGGGTTTGGAGGTGTGTCAACCAGTTCTGGATGGGGTTACACTCCCCCTGAAAGACTGTGTTCGCAGTTTGGGGGTGCTCCTGGATCCGTCGCTCCAAATGACAGCTCAGATAGATGCGACTGCCAGGAGTGCCTACTATCAGCTTCGGCTGATACGCCAGCTGCACCCCTTCCTAGAGTTGGAAGACCTAAAATCAGTAGTGCACGCACTGGTAACTTCGAGGCTCAACTTCTGCAATGCGCTGTACATAGGGCTACTTCTGTGCCTAGTCCGGAAACTTCAGTTAGTTCAAAATATGGCAGCCAGGTTGGTCACCGGTACATCTAGGGGTGACCACATTACACCAGTTTTAAAATCTCTTCACTGGCTGCCAATCAGTTTCCGGGTGAAGTACAAAGTGTTGGTCATTACCTTTAAAGCCCTACATGGTTTGGGTCCAGGTTACCTACGGGATCGCCTTCTCCCATACAATCCGCCCCGCACGCTCAGGTCCTCTGGGAAGAATTTATTACAGTCAACAAGAACTAGACTGACAACCGTTACCCAGAGGACCTTCTCTTCTGCCGCTCCCAGATTGTGGAATGACCTGCCGGGAGAGATTCGCCAACTTACTAGTCTTCAGGAATTTAAAAGATCTATAAAGACTGATCTCTTCCGGCAGGCCTACCTAGATGAATTTTAAAGTGTTTTATTGGTGTTTTATTGGTGTTTTTTAATGATGTACTGATTTTATCTGCTTTTAATCAGTTTTTGTATTTTGTGTTTGGTGTTGTTCCCCGCCTCGATCCGTTGGGAGAGGCGGGTGATAAATAAATATATTATTATTATTATTATTATTGTTGTTGTTGTTGTTGTTGACCCAGTATGCTTTTAGAATCAGATTTAGAGTGTTGGCTGTAATGTTCATGATCAGGAAATTATAATCAGCAGTTGCATGCTACACACATATTGATGACCATATTCTGCAAAGTAGAGGTGTGTTACTATTACACCACTTAATTCTGCTTTATCGTTCAAGTCAGTATTTCTTCTGATTTGCACAGCACCAAACAGAGAGTCTAAACGCTATGCCAAATGGTATATTTAGAAGAAGTACTATTGTATTTGGCTGTTATGTGTAGCACACTTGCCTAACAAATCTTCCACAAAAATAATACACGAAGCTAGCTTCTCTCCCTTATAATCTTTGCAGAAATCGTGTACCGAACTTAGTACTATTGAGATGTTAGTTTAAATGAACTTTTAAAAACAAAAACAGGTACATGCACTACTCTAGTTAATAAAACTCTACCTAATATTTTAGTATTTATGAGAAGTATATTAGCATGTATTGTAGACAGTTTTGTAGAGAATACAAAACATTTTTGACAGGAAAATGAGTGAGCCTCAGGTTAATAAAAATAGATATATTAGCTTGTCTGGTAATTCTGTACATAAGATATTGGGTTGTATCCAATGTTGTTCCTACTTAGAGTAGATTAAATGGGACTGACACTAGTCAGGAGTAACGTAAATCCCATTTATTACAATGGGTTTACTCTAAGTAGGACTACCATTAGGTACAACCTATTGTCAACACAATACTCTATGTCTCTATTCAGAAGGAGCTCCCATTAAGTTCAATGGCGCTAACTCCTGGATATGCATTACAGGATCGCAGCCTATGTGTCTTTCAGGGATAGTGCCTCTAGTGCTTTCCACACTGAAGTTTCCATGGCCATCTCCTAACTAAGTCTTGCCGACTTTATTTATTTGTCTTCTCGCCTCACATTTGTGGCTAGCTATTTCCTATGTTCCCTTGTCCTCTCTCCAGCAAATACAAGTTTATTTTTTTCACTGGCCTTCCCATAAGGACAGGCCAATTCATTTACTGGCTTAGGGCCATAGTTGTTTTCCTCCATGTGGAGAAAAGCAGCTTGGTTCAAGCAATTTTGAGCTGAAAAATTACCAGAGAAGAAAGTGTTAAGCAGCCCCTCCCTGCCTGATGTTCCCCTGCTCAGATTGCTTTTGATTTACAACAGTGACAACAGAGAAAGAGAGAGAATAGTAAATTAGTTCAAAATTGCCCATCCCAGGGTGCTATCTCTCCATGAGGGAAATAATATGGCTACCATGTATCCCTCCGCCTTGCAAGCCTGGAGGTGATTTTCAAGAGACAAATGTCAGAAAGGGTGAGGGTACAAAGGGTGAGGGTACAAATAAAACAAAGTATACACTGCTCTCAAACACATGCGAACTTAATTTGCCAAGTATAGTCTGAGTGCTAGGCTGACCAGATAAAATCCAGGTCAGGGCTCCTGTAACTTTAACAGTTGTAGAGAAAAGGGAATTTCAGCCAGGGTCATTTGTATGCAATTAGTTCCTGGTGAAATTCCCTCTTCATCACAACAGTTAAAGTTGCAGGCACTATACTAGAGTGACCATATACAAAAGAAGGCAGGGCTCCTGCAACTTTAACTGTTGTGATGAAGAGGGAATTTCACCAGGAACTAATTGCATACAAATGACACTGGCTGAAATTCCCTTTTCTCTACAACTGTTAAAGTTACAGGAGCCCTGACCTGGATTTTATCTGGTCAGCCTACTGAGTGCAGATACTGAAAAAGTGAAGTTTGTGTAGTTTTAAGTACAATGTAGAAAGTGCTTTTTAATAACAGCAGCAATGTAGTTCCTGGATCAGAAAATCCATCTTTCCACTTCAGGATATAATATGGAGATGGATGATAGCAGTCTATAGTCCTTTTCAGGTGTTATGCTTTAGAGCACGATGAACATGTAAGGTGGAGGGAGCAAGGCCAAGTACACTAGCTCCACCCACTCTGTGGCTGTCTTTATTGCCTTCCAAGAGTGCACTTCTGCAGCAGGGAGTGATGGCCACCAATTTGGATGGCTTTAAAAGAAGGTGTAGATAAATTCCTGGAGGAGAAGGCTTTCAGTGGCTACTAATCCTGATAGCTATGTGTTACCTCCAGTAGCCGAGGCCGTAAGCCTGTGTACATCAGTTGCTGGGGAATATGGGTGGGAGAGTGCCATTGCACTCATGTCCTGCTTGTGGGTGCCTGGACAACAGCTGGTTGGCCTCTGTGTGAACAGAATGCTGGACTAGATGGACCCTTGGTCTGATCCAGCATGGCCCCTCTATGATCTCCATGGGCAATTTAGGAACCTGGAAACTCAGAGTTCTAAATTGCACGGGGAGCCTCCATGGATACGAAAGGCTCTTGCTACAGAAATTTTCCCTCAACATATGGAGGGCAACGATGACAGCAATAGAGGGAGTAAAGCTAGCATGCCCATCCTCATTCTCCCGGTTTGTGCGTTTATTATTATTCTGTTGCCTTGGATGGCCTATAATAAGAATCTAGGCTTAGGCTAATAGATTTATATGGCATCCTGTGGTTTTCAGATGAGAATAATTTGTGCCCTGACTTGCTTTTCTTTGGGTGTATTATAGCAGAATCCACTAGAAACATCTCTTTTTGAAAGAATTGGGTACTGTGCAACAGTGCTGTTGTGCTCTTGCATAACATTGATTCATTTCCATTGAAGGAGGATGTGCTGGATGTGTTCCACCATTCCATGCACATTGTGCGTTCAGCTTTTATAGGCCTGATTTCTATCGCACACTCTTCATTAAGAAGTAGCCAGGCGGTTGGGTGGTGGTTGTTTTCTGTGTGCCTGTTTTCAGTAAATAAACTTTTGAAAAGAAAAGACAGGCTGTATATGAAGGAATAACATTCCTTTTTCTTTTGTCCAGACATAAAATTATTTCTAATTGTTTACAGTGTTTCATTTCACTAGAGTAATAAATATTACTTATATTTATTTCAGGAAGTGGATACCATGTTTTTATATAAATAATAACTATAAGTTGACAATGAAAGTTAGTTTTTATTGTTTATTAAATGTTTATTTTTGCAATAATTATTTTGTTTATTTTGTGCTGTGTTCATCTAAAACCGGAATGCATCCTGTAGTAATTGTGCTAGAACCATGGCATTATCAATCTGTAACTTATCAGTTTTCCTATATCTGCTTTTGGGCTAATAGCCAGTAGACTCAAATATCTACAGCTGGAATCATATGCATATTTATCTGGAAGTAAGCCCCACTGAACACAATGAGTTTAGTTTACTTCTAGGTAAACATGCATAGGTTTGGTCTACTCTATTTTTTTTTTGTACAACGTAAACAAATAAAAGTATGTTGATTTCATGTTTATGTTGATTTCATTCATTACTGCATGAAGCAATAAAACTATTAAACTAATAACTGAAATAAACATGATATTATTCTGGCTGCTACCGGTACTGATATTTAAAGCTTTTAATTTCAATGAAAAAATGTTAGACCTCAGTGAAATAGCTGAAAACAAATTAGTGTATGCAAATTTTAAAATGAATCTCTTTTACTAAGGAGGTGTAACATTTCAACCAATCCTTTAGCATTAATTTCAGTATTTAATGTATGTTTTCTAGTACTGGACTTGCCAGTGGTTGCATAACACAGCTTGATTGTGTTCCAGAGCATGTAGCAGACTGGCAATAGGAAATGGAAGATAAGGATTAGAATTGTACAAGTTGGATTTGCAATAAGATGTTGAAGTATATCTTCACTTCCTTGCAGAAGTATCCCTGTTCAGGATTTCTACCAGCCAATCATTCTACTATGCCTGCCCATTTCTCCATTTTTCTTTTCCAGCTGACAATCAACATTACATGGCTACTAAGCATATTTGGTCTTCAGTGGACTGTTTGAATTGTTTTGCCCACTTAGGTTCCCCCCCCCCCCCAAAGGTGGGGTTTTCTTTTCCTTTTCTGTTAAACTCCCACATCCATCTTGATTGTCAGTGGCCCCAATTTGGCTACAATGTTTTTGGCACTCATTGCCTAAGTTTGTTATTGGAGGGTGTCATAGAAGGCTTAGATGACATACTAGTTTGGAAACAAGAGAAGTATGTCATTATCTTTCTCCAGTGAGAACAGAACAGATGCAGGAAATTCTTGACTTCACCCAGTTGCAATTAAGTCCAGGACCACTCCTCTACTTCCCTTTAGTTTAAAGAAACAAATAAATCAGCACTGTTGAAACATACGGTATCAAGCAAACAAAACTTGCAAAGTTTCAGAAGGATAGGTGCAGCAGTTTCTGTAGAAAGGGAATTCTGAAATGGGAGGGGGATGCTTCCCCTTCCCCCCTCCTGTGCTTTCTGGGCAGCAATTTGGATAAAAATAGCACACACCGTGCAAGTATCTTTCAGGCAAGAAACCTGCAAAGTTTTAGGAGGACAAGTGCAGGAACTAGGGATTTATGATGGCTGAAAGCTCAATTTAAGATTGTTTTTTAATGGTTACATCTGGTGGCTTGGGGGGGGGGGAAATCAAAATTTCACAGTCCCTCTCTTGTCCTCCTTCAAAACAAAGTGATTGGAGAGTCCCTGGTAAAATGTGTCCTATGATTAGAATATGGGCTGTCAGTCACTCAGTCCACCTTCCTGTCTCTCCTATATTACGATTTAGAGAAACAAAAGACAATATTTTTGGAGACACACTGTCAGCTTTTCCAAACTGCAAATGGACATTGTATAGGGTCCAGCTTCAGGAAGCCTGATTCATCTTGGGAAGCATCATAATTAGTCTGAAGCAGCCTGCTTCAGCTTGGGCTTTGGGTGAATCCAGTGCACATCCGTAATATGGAGGGTTAGTAGTAACATGGCAACAATAGTAAAATGTCCATAATGACTGGAATTCTGCTGCCATGAATTGAGTTGCATTGGAATGCTGAAGTGAACAAAGGTATTCTTTAGTTGTGTGACAACATGGCAGCTGGTAATGCCAGGCAAGGGAATATCTCAATATACATAGAATAGAGATCATTGTTTGGCCCAAAACTGGTAAAAACCAGTAGGGATGTGTATCGTATGGTTAAAATGCACGATAACGATACGATAAGGTCGTTATCATGCATGTTTTTAACGATGACAATATGATAGAAAATCCTACGATAATCATCGGAGATGATAATTTTCAGGTGATTTTATCGTTTTATCAGACTGCCATATAAATATACCTATAACGTCTGTATTTTAAAAGTTAGGGGCTTGAAACTTGGTCACAGTGCTTCTGGGGTATGTCTGTGTATGAAATTTGAGATCGATCCCTCCAACTCTCAATTTTATATGAATTTATTAAAGATCGTTCCCATTCTGACAGATCAGAATGACAGCTCGCCAGACCTGTCAGAACGGAAATGATCTTTAAAAAAGTAATATAAAATCGAAGGTTGGAGGGATTGATCTCAAATTTCATACACATACTTAAGCATATCCCAGAAACACTGTGACCAAGTTTCAAGCCTCTAACGTTTAAAATACAGAAGTTATAGGCCTTTTTGTTTTTCTGCCAAAAATATCATTTTTTAATGATAATTATCATGAAGACGATACGAATCACCTACGATAGGAATGAAGACAATATTTTTTTTTGGTCCAAAATGACGATAACGAGAAAAAACAATCCTATCCTAAAAAACAGGATAGACTGTGGTCACAGCAGGTTTCGAAGTGATCAAGGCCAACCAGGTAGTGCAAGGCTTTGTGCTCCCCTTCCTCTGAAAAAAGAATAAATATAGTACTTTGATTTTATTCTTCCTCCTCCTCCTGAAACTTCTCTAAATCTGTACATTCTTCCCCTTGCATGGCCCATCCTTTCCAAAATTCGAAGGACCCCTTGCTGTTTTTAGCTTCCCAAGGTTAGTTTTGCATTTCCCTATTGCCCTCCGTACTTATTTGGTGAACCATAACACTCTGCCTCTGTCTTTTCTTGCTCTCTCACTATTAGTAGGCGTATTCTGATGGTCTAGTGCTAAGGGGTGAGTATACTAATCAATATTTTATGGGAAAATAGAACTGTGTTTCAACCATGAATGATTATTTCCCCATTTGGTTGAAGTACAGTGCAAAATCTGATGTGTGTGAACCATACTTCTGTGGAAGTCACGTTATGTTTCCAGGTTCTTGGGTTCATGTGTACATATATGGACTTGTTTACATATGTGAATGAGGACATTCAGTGAGGACATCATTTTGGATTTGTTGAAGTCTATTTTGAGATGCTGGTAGAGAACTGTGAACAACACAATTGTAAGCTTTAACATCTTCCTCCAACTTGTAAGCATCTGCTATGACCAACTATTTTTCTGGAATATACTTGTCTATCGGGTTGAATCTTATCATTCTTCTTTGAAATGATTAGCTATTGGACCTGTTCAGAAGATACCTTAAACCATGGCTTTAACCATGGTGAATAAGACTTTTTGCCTTAATGACCATGGTTAAAGCCGTGGTTTAAGGTATCTTCTGAACAGGATCATTGTAATGGTACTTGGTCCAAATCTTTTCCTTTTATCAAGTTCACTAACATTTATCATCTCAAAGGTATTGAAAGAAAGTAAACGACAATAGGCATTTGTAAAAGGCTTTGCATGCCCAAATACTAAGAAAAGAGTTTTTTGTGGCATCTATTGCAGTTATAATAGCACTCTACCTGGACCATAACTGCCAGTGGAGGCTGGAACTCCTATATCAGTAGGGCAGTGAATCTACTCTAGGTTTCAGTCAGAACTCTAAAGGAGCTATCTAAGTTGCTGACCCTAGCTTGGGGGTAGGGTTCAGAACCTTGGGTAGTTCCTTTAGAGTTCTGACTGTAACCCAGAGGAATTCACTGCCCCATGACATTGGAGCCACCAGCCTCCACTGATAGCTGCTTATATGTGTACTAACCATTGAATAAACATACTTGTACTATTACTTCCACTTTGTACCCAAGCAAATACAAGCACATTTTCCTCCATTCAGGCCATGCTGCAGGATTATTATAGCAGCAAATTTCTGGTGCAGGGAATTGTGCCAGTCCCCTTATCTGTTACCAATGTGTGGGTATAAAACGTGACTTCTGACACCATGTCATGAAAAGCTTAGAGGACACACCAGTCAAGCAGCTAGATATGAACTTAGTTTCTCTCCAACAAGAATAAACAGGCTCTATCTACAAACAACTGTGTAGCTCCAATTGTGCAAGGCAAATACAATCTAGCAATAGTAAATTAATTAATACAGTAACATTTAAATATATTTATCTGCATAAATCTAGATTTACATATTAGCAACGCCTCACTGGGGAAAATGCATTAAAAAGTGCAGCTAGTATTTATGCAAATGAGTAAAGAGCTGAGCTGAACTAAAAGATTAATGTCTCTGTGCAATTACTAATCAGTTGAGGGTGGTAATTGCTTCATCTTTGAGATCTGGCTTTATCTCCTTGTGCATGCATCTTAAGCTCTAAACAGATCTCTGTAGCAATGTTTGAGATGGCATTTAGCTGGAGTTGTTCAGTGTCACAGTACAATAGTTGCCTCATCCTTTGGATTACTAAACCTAATAGTATTTACAAGTCAGAATTGTAGACCATATAACTCAGTCACTTCATTTCCATGGTGAAATTGCCAGTTTGCTTAAATGTCAGTTTGGAAATGTTTTCTGACTGCTCCTTTGCTTCTCTGGGTACCTTTTAATTTAGATGAACTATTTAGCAGTACTAAATGATGGATTTATAGCAATCTAATCCAAACTTCTATTATTGTTGATTTTTTCTTCCTTCCTTCCTTTTTCTTTTTCTTTTCTTTTTTTACAGTTAATTGGTGTTGAAAACTTCAAAAACTATTTTATTCAATACATACCTTAATCAAGAGCACATTATTTTTGCATTTAATTGAAGGTGATAACTAAAACATTGATTTGAGCATAGCTGTTATTCTGATTTACAGAATAAATGCCACCACATTGCTGTAACACAAAGCATTAACACAGCATGGTCCTTGCCTTAGGCTGAAATCCGATTAAATATACCTATGAGTAAGACAATGAGAATTACTTCAGAGTAATTACATGTTAAAACAGTCTACAATAATTTTATCAATAGGATTTATCGAAATTATATTGCAAAAAATAAGATTTGGCACAGAAAAATAATATATTTACATGATCTTACCAAACTGTCAATAGGAATATTCAGAAGCTGATGTGTTGGACTGCAATTCCCATAACTCCCAGCCAACATAGCCATTGGCTATGCTGGCTGGAAATTATGGGAGTTGCAGTCCAGCACATCTGGGGAGGACTAGGTTGGGGAAGGCTGCAATAGTCTAATAAATTAGGTTTTATGGGGGTAACATATTCCAAAACATGCTTTTTTTTTAAGAATATATTTTCAAGGTTTCCATTGCTTTGTAATTTAAGAGAAGCCCAGTGGAGCAGGATTAGGTAAAGTTGCTCCATCGTCTTTCTATAGTTCTTCCCAGGTACACATGGAGTGATGTGACATGAATTAGGTCACAGAGATTCTCAATTCCAGCAGAGTTGGAGAAAGCATATATTTAATGCTTACCAGTGTAGCGCTGTATAGCAATCTGCTAGATGGTTCGACAGTGCAGATGTAATATCATTTGATTCTTGACAGCCTATTTTCCCATTCTCACTATAATTTTTTCACATGTGTCATTCAACATACCCAATACAAAGTTGCTGAAATTGGTTTTTCATTTTACTCTTTCTGGCAATCACTGTAAATGTCAACTCTCCTAATTAGCTACCTACGTGTTGATGCCGTGATCACCTTCACAATCACAAGTTTGAGATAAGAGTTATAGTAACGGCCAATATTTAAAGTTTTCAAAAAGGGTCAGCTGAGTTAATGGGATGTATGACAGTCTACAGCTGTTATATCATGCAAAGCAATTTTGTGTATAGGTTATCTATCATAACTCCACTTACAAAAATAGTTACATAGATGAGTGATATTGCTGATACTTGGACTTAAGTAGTTCAGAATTAAAAACAATTGCCTAGCTCATACTGCTCTTAGTCAGTTTTGATTTTTTACGGGGACAACCAAAGTCTTTTCTGGAGAGTCCTTAAAATACTTGAATTAGATGACCCGTTTCTGTGGGTTTGGGTGGGTGTGTTCAACTTTTCTCTCTCTCTCTCTCACGCGCGCATGCACACACACACACACACACACACACACACACACACACTATAACACTTTCTTTGTAATATATTAGCTGATATTCCCGGCATTGCTCAGGCCCTTGAGGGCTAAATTCTCCATGGTTACACAGATTTTTAATTCTTTTTTATTGCTTTTAAAAAATTTCTACTGGTTTTAATTTGTTAACGATTTAATACATTTTAGCTGTGTATATTATTTATGTTTACATTGTTCTGATTTTATCTGTACACCACCCTGAGATCCCAGTGATATAGGGTGGGATACAAATATTTCAATAAATAAATAAATAAAGGTGGGGCACTTCCTTCCCATTCTAAACCCCTCAGACATCTGTCTGAGGAGATTAGGATTGATCTGTTCAGTTCCACGGGAGTGCATTTCAGATTCAGTAGGGAAAATGTATAAGATATATACTCTTAACAATGTGTATGTGTGTGCAGAGGGGGGAATACACAGTGGGTCTCTCTAATATGCAAAAATGATTGTAATTGATTTCCCCTCACCAATATTCACATTGTATATGTGGGTATCTGTTCAGACCTTATTTTCTTTTTGGTACCAAGTTAAAAAAATCTTTTTGCCCAGGCATGCTAACATTTTAAGATTTTAATTTAAAAATTAAAATGGAAGTTATCTTTAAATTGAGTTGATTGCCATATTTTTGTATGGCTTGCTGGCTGAAATTGTTGTAGTTTAATTCACTTTGTCCTATGTAATCCTTCTGTTTTTATATTAGATTTGTTCTTTGTTTTTGATGTAGTGTACACCGCCCTGGGATGCTATGCATGAAGAGCATTTTCTGCATTTTTAAAATAAATCATACTTAATCCCAAACACATAGAAAAATACAATTTTTACCTTATAACAATTAAAATATGCTCCCTGTCAGGGCGATGCATTTAGCTTTAACCCATTAATCACTTTCTGACTAACTAAAGCCCCTATATGATCAGAAGCTGTGTTTCCTGTTGTGAAATTTAATTTCATACTTGTATTAGACCTCCTTTGAACTATCCCCAGATGGCATTCCAGTATTTATCTTCTGTAGGCCGGACCTACACATTACTTAGATGGCTCCTCTGCCTAGAAATCTGCCACGTCTTCTCTGCTACAAAATGGTACTGCCAGCAACAGGTTTGAGTTGCAGGAAGGATATCGTTTATTTTGTTAAACATCAGCTCAAGTAATTTTTCATTGGGATAATCATAACAAACTGCAAAACAAAGAGCTCTTGGTGGATTGTATATTCTTAGCACATGGAAGTTCATCTGATATCAGATGAAGACAGTCACTTTTGCCACTCGTTCCGGGGTAGGGTCATCTTCACGTTTCGCAAGCGGCCTCCACGAAGAGCAATGCCAAAGGGCCAAACCTGACCATCTCTATCTGGCTAGCAGGCAGCAGGCAGCAGGCTTCTGGCATGGCTTGTATCAGAGCAATCACGACACCATTTAAAATCAACTTCAGCAGGTTTTGTGGGAAAGTGGCTCCTTTTCAGGCAGGGACTCAGACCATGCATGGCTGTGCCCCCTGCCTGACCCAAAGACCAAACTATGCTTTGCAGTTGCAAATTTACAAAGGCAGTTTCGCTGCATTTCCAAGAATTAGATTTCTAACTGTAATACTAGCAGAACATGAACAATAGTCTTGAATGTTTCCTTTTCTTCATTGTGTGTCTTTTAGTGCATTTATATAGTGTTTGAATAGTTTTTCTTGGTTTGTTTAATAAATAGTGTTCACTTGCCAGGGCTAAAGGGCTTTCTTCCGGGGGCTTTTTTCCTAGGCTCTGGATTTGGAATGGGAGTTGGGGGGAGGGAGGTTTTTTTTTCAAAAGTAAAGACTGCTCCACCCCAGAACTCCTGGGAATGGGAATTTATGGTAAGTTCAAATTGTCCTTTTCTGCTGGTTAGGATGGCTTTCATATTGAAATTCAGGCCCTAATATTAAAGGTCAAGTATCAGTTCTGATGATTAAACATCAGCTCTGAATACTGGTAACAGAATTTCATCAGGAAAATGTCGAGCCAAATATTTTCAAATTTGAATATGGTTGATTTCATTGTGTTCCCTTGAAGTTATGTTGTTTGTTGATTTTATGCTAAAAAATCAATAATAATTATTTTTAAAAAGTTCAAATCAACTGAAAAGGATTTTGAAGGCTACTTTTAGTCCAGAACTAATTTTCAGTGCAGTCATAATAGCATTTAATTTTTACTAAATTCATAATAACAAATCCGCATTCCATTCTGCAAACAGTTTACTATTGTCGTATTTATGACTCTTAGTATAGGAAGCCTGCCAACTCTCTTATCTAAGAATGTCTGGGAAAAATGCCAGGCCTTTAACGGTTTAAAGGGTTTATTTGCAATTCCAAAATCCAATTACCAATAGCCAAGGTCACGCCAAAAGTTCAGTCCGTCCGAATGTCAAGCCGAGGGTCAATCCAAGTATTAGAGCAGTCCAAAGTCCAGAGCCAAAATAGTCAAGCCGGTTGTTCAGTCCACAGGTTCCGATTCAGGAGTATGCCGGGTGTCAAGAGCCAAAGACGACGGTTGTTCTCAACGGATCTTAGCTTCTGACTTCTTTCTCCTTTATAGTTGCTTGAGCCTGTTCACAGCTGCGTGCAATTCCTTCGTTATCTTACTTAAGGCTTGCATCAGCTGTGCTCTGTTTTCTCAGTCTCATGCTTCGCCTTGTGGGCTTAGCTTTCTCCACCCGTTTGAGCTGCTGCCTTTGCTGGGGAGTTACTGGACAAACTCCTTCAGGCCCCGAGTCTTCCTCATTAGAAACAGGGGGTGGGAGAGGGTGGCTTTCCTGGGGCTCTTCAGAGGAATCTCCCTGCTGTTCCTCCTCCTCCAGTAAGTCCTGGGGAATGGGTAAAGCTGCAGTCTCTGCCACTTCTTCCTCCTCAGAGGAAGATTCTTCAGACTGCCTCATGACAACTGATAAGATTCAGATATGGACAAACTTCTAGGCCTAATAATGCAGAATATGTGATGATCAGGAAATTGAAAGTTACAAATCAAAATAATATTATTGCAACTTCAAATATCCCTTCCTGTTAATGTATTTTCTATGTTGTGTGAGATTATAAATCCCTATTATTTTGGGGGGGGGGGCTTTGTTACCATCCAGTACAGTCTGCGTCCAACTAAAGTCAGTGACTGGTTCAGACAACATGAAAACCAATGGTGGTTTAAATAGTCAACGGTTGTTTATTTAATGCATCGTGGGTTATCACGTTGTGTGGTGGGAGTTTTTTTAACCAACAGTTAGTTATTTGACCGAAATAACCAATGCAAATAACCAACACTGTGCAGAGATGGCTATTTGATCCATTGTTGATTATCATGTTGTGTGGACGGCACTGTTGGTTATTTCCTCTGCCATCATTCTTATTTCATCAGCCACAGAGTCGTAAGGCAAGAATGGTCAAAGCGGCAGCTGGAAGGATAGATTTTTGGCAGTAATGGCTGATGGGATACTAGCAGGAGGACTGAGGTGGGGAGAGAGGGCAGGGGATGAGTGAGTCAACTCAGCATGGACTAATAATCAACTCAAGGCTGATCCTAATCCACACCACGGTTGATGATTATGTTGTGTGGGGAGTACCCCCTAGATAAACAACTGTCGAGTTGATTATTACTCCACTGTTGACTACTGTGTTGTCCAAACACAGCTAAAGTACAAATAAGGAGTGCATCACTTATCTCCAGAAGTTTCTATCAAGAAAGCAGCATGCAATCACAGAATTGTGAGGTACTGAGGATAAATCTTAATTAGTATGACTAAAAACTTTACTGTAGAAAATAATTTTCTTTGGATTGTGAAAATAAACAGCTAGTGTTCTAGTTCAGGCCTTTTCCAAAGTGGGGTGTTTTTTTAAGGGGGAGAAGCAGAGGTGGTGGGATAATCTGTATTTTATTCAAAAGAATTTTAATAGGATTCTATATCTACAGCTATTTTTGGCATGCAAAGGAGAGAGATTAAAATGCAGAGAGACCTTAAAAACTGTCACCTCCTATTTCAAAGTATACTTTGAAGAGCATTCATCAGTTCTTACATTAGAACAGTCCTTTGATCGCATTTCAACCTCTAGTGAATTCCGTTCCTTGAATGTGACATTGAAGCATAAGAGAATTTTCTTTTTCTTTTCATTAGATCAGGAGCATATCATGCATCATCCCGATCCATGTGTATTCCACCATTCCAGTAAGGACTCTATTTTCTGGCTGCCACTCAAGCAAAAACAAGGTATACAGTTGCATGGTTTGTGTGTGTTTCTACAAGATACTGTTGAACAAGTTTTGTAATATATATAGCTCAATTTTTGTAATACATGTAGCTCAATGTAACCATTGTATTAATAATAATAATAATAATAATAATAATAATAATAATAACAATTCTTACCCGCCTCTCCGTTTGGATTAAGGAGGGGAACAACAGTAAATATAAAATATGATAAAATACATAAAACTGATTAAAATCATGGCACACATTATTAAAACATCAATAAAACATCATAAACACATCCTAAACACATTGTACTAGTGGAAGACTTGTTTGTTTAACAGGGGTTAGGATCTGTCCTCAGGTTAAAAGAAGTGTTGCTCACACAAAAAAATATTAGAGGAAATGCCCTCCCATCATTAGAATGGGATGAGTAAACTAAGGTGAAATAAGTCATGAGAATAGCAGACCTGGGTGTTAAAAGTTGCAGGTGTGGGGGATAATTTTGTGTGTTTTACTCCATAATCACTTCATGTGAGCCGTTTCCCTTTTTGCTGTCCAAAGCTGTAAGTAATCACCACCATGAGAACAATAGCGGAAGCACAGTTGTTTCAGCACAAAAAGTGAGACAGTTTGAGCTTCTGCTCTCCCACCTCACCCATTTTCATTTGTCCAATCCACTCCCCTACTTTATATAGATTCAGCAGGACCCATTAAAACTAGTTTATTCCACAGTACTCTGGACCTATTGAAGCCATGGTGGGTGGGTTGGGTTCCTGGGTTGTTTTTAAGGAGGAATGGAAATATATGCAATATTTTCTTCCTTTTCAAACGTAAACTTATTTTGACTGCTTTAACACACATAAACAGGTTGAACTAAAATGGGGATTCACAACAGGAACCATTAGGTTCCTAGGCTTGCATCCTAAAGATGCCTTCAGAGCTCCAACTCACCTCTCTGACTCCCTGCCTGATCTTCTCTCAGACTTATAGGCTGAATTCGGACAACACGATAGTCAATGGTGGGGTAATAATCAACTTTACAGTTGTTCATCTAGGGGGTACTCCCCACACAACATGGTAATAAATAATCAACCGTGGTGTGGATTGGGATCAGCACTGAGTTGACTATGGCAGCATTCGGACGACATGATAGTCAATACAACTGACGATTGTTTCCCCCCACCCAGTTGCTTAATGTGTCGTCCGAATTCAGCCATAGAGTGCTATTGAAGATGCTTCCTTTGTTCTCTGTGACCTCTGCATTAGTACATTCCCTAGGGGAGAGAGAGAGTGGAATTGTCTTCAGACTTTTTCTTAATAAATTGATCAATCCAGACCTGACCAGCAGGTTTGACCAACTTTAATCAGTTGACTCTTTCCTTGACACCATCACAGAATCACAGGTTTGGAAGGGACCTCCAGGAGATCATTGAGATCAACCTGAAATCTCATTGCAATATACAAATGTCCCAGCTCCCACTTACACCAGAGATGGGCAACTTGTGGCCCACCAGTTGGTTTGTCCCACAACTCCCATCATCCCTAGACAGCATAGCCAGTGTGAGGGATGATAGGAGTTGCAGGCCAAAACATCTGGAGGAAACAAGTTTCCCATCCTGCACTACACCAATGAGACTTGCTCATATTGACTGTGGATGCTGGCATCCAGAGGTGACATATCTGGGTGATGTCTCAGCAGAGAGAGTCTGACATATAGTCTGATTGGTAAAAAGAGGGCAGAGGAACAAAAAGACAAAAACAAAGAAGAAAGAATGAAAGAAAAGGAAGAGGAAGTTAGAGGGCAAGGATAGTGAGAGAGGAGGAACAGCATACTTAAACAGCACGAAAGAAGAAGGAGACAGCAAGGTGAACTTCTGGGTAAGCTGCCTTGGGATTTGGCAATAGCTTCTGGGTGGCAACCTACTGTATAGTTAGGGGGGCAACTACCCTCTCCACCCCCAGATGCAAACTCTGCAAGACCCTCTGCCCAGTTGATGAGGCTGATGCTTTAGCACCTTAAAGCGCTTTCCTCAGCAGACTAGGATGAACTGCCTTGGATGATGTAACCTGAAAGTCTCTAAGGTATGGGGGAAGCATTTCATTTGCAAAGGTGACATAACCATTTCAGTAAATAGGCACTGCTAACCCTGGTACCTGTGTGTAATTTGGCAAAGAATGGAAACCCTGAGGTGGTTTCTCCACAATTCTACTTGTGATAAAACTGCCAGTCTTGCAAAATAAATGATAGACTTGCCACATTCTCCCCAGTATATCAGCTGCCTGGAGGGAGTAGGATGTCTGTATTTGCAACTGAATGTAGGTGTGTGTGTGTGTGTGTGTGTGTGAGAGAGAGAGAGAGAGAGAGAGAGAGAGAGAAGTGCTCTGTCTGTCTTTGCCTGCATGTGTGCTGCATTTATTTATTTATTTATTTTTTATTTATTTGCAACATTTCTTGGCCGCCTTTCAGGGCAGAATCTCTCCCAAGGCGGCTTACAACCATATATAAAAACAGTATGCATGTTAAAGCAATAAAAACATAGAAAGTAAAATATCAATTAAAACAATAAAACCTAACATTAAAAACTAGTAATAAAGCAGCAAGTAATAAAACGGCAAGGGCGACAGCAGCAAAACAGTATTCCAGTATTTTTGTGTATATCAGTAGACTTTGGGTGTAAGAATGACTGAAAGCTTTGTGTGTGAGTGGGAGGGAGGAGATTGATGGGGTTAATGATGTGTGCGTACATATATTGTGTAATTAAGTGTAGTAAATGACAACATACATCTACTGCTAAGGTCAGTTCACCCTTTTCCCATGAAAAAAATCATGTTTCCATGTCTGTTAAAGAATTAAAGACTATAGTAGTTTTGTAGAACGTGTTGATGTTTCAGTAGAAAAATCTTCAATTGAATGTTTTATACATAGTAATATTTATCTTATCAATGTATTAATTTTGTTTCCTGAGTTGATGAAACATATTTCTAGGTATTGGTGTTTAAAGTTTTAGATGAAATATTAATGTCTGAATACATCAAACAAGTATACTGCTTATATGCCAGAATTGCCTGTTGGTTAAAGTTCCAGTGAACACAGCTGTCCGTGCAGTTAGCCAAGAATGTGTATGTCTAAAGTTTCAGGCAAAGTCTTAACCAGAAGTAGAAAACCAGACGTGTGTGTTTGGGGGGGGGGGCGAAAAACCATTCCCTCCATCCGCCCAAGCCTTTACCCCAAATGTTCAGCTAGTACCATATTGGCAACCTCCTGGTACCCGAGGCTAGTGCGTACTTGCAAGACATGAGGCTGATGGAGTGTGGAGTACTTTGAATTTAGCTGGGAGAGAGTTGGTAGGCAGTCCGTCAAGGCTAACAAAAGCTACCAAACAGATCATTAGTTGACAGAAAACACTGCCCTATGCACACATTGCATACCTAAAGTCCATGTTCTCCATGTGCCTCCCCTGTCTTTAGAGAAAGGAAGACCAGGGAAAGTTGCCACTGCTGCTAGGTTGCCTTGGAACTCCAAAACTGAATGGGCAAACATTTGGAAATAGGCAGTGAGCATCCACTGAGTATTTCTTCCAGCAACCCAAATAGTTTGCAAAAAGACTCTGAGGAAGTCCACTGTACTGCAATAATATTTTGTGGATCCTGCTACTTTGATTACAGTGTTTATCTTCTCCATAAGTCTTATACATAGCCTAGTAATATCATAACTCTAGCTCTTGAAAAATGGAGTCATTTAAATTGTTCACTGTTGCGAAAGATTAATTTAATTAAAATATATCTACTCAATTTCACCACTGTAATTCTCTTTTTTTTGATATTCTGTCATATATTTGGTAGGATTAACAAACTGTTCTAAACATTATTGTGGTGGAGATAATAAATCATTCAGATCGCATATAGAAACCTATCCCTTGCCATTAATCAAAGGGAATTTAGATTTCCTAATTTACTATTCTGAATAGTGGCATTTGGATTAGATAAAACTTGTGCTGTTGAACCTGTCTGAGGCAATTTAGAAGGAATATTCTTATTACTGCTACACTTCAATTTGCATTTAGCTGTTAATTCAATTTTAAGTATTATTTCTCCTCCTAGTGACTCATACAATTGGAATATATGCCTAGATGTTCAAAATATTATATGTATTTAATATAAAATAGATTGATACTTTGATTTGCTGCTGGTTCAGTTTTTTATCTGTTTTTGAAAGCAATACGCCTTTTAAAACTTTGAAAGAAAGTTGAGTATGACAAATTTTATTACGCATGGCAGTAACGATGAATTTAGGAACATAAGAAACTGCCTTATACTCAGGGCTCATCTGCACCTGTGAGCCTTCCGGGAGGGAGGGGAGAGGATCCCAGGCTTTACAGTTTCTGGGATCGTCCCACAGGGTGCACATGCCAGCGCAACATCCCAGAAGTCAAGAGGGACGTTCCAGTGCAGTGTTTTGGGGCTTTTAGTTTTGAAGCAGGAGCTGGTCGCGCAATTGCATGACCCTGACCCTGTGAAAAATGTAATAAAAACAAAACAAAACCTAGGCATCGAAAAGCACTGAAACCTCTGCCCCCCACCCTGATGGGGCACGGATCCCCATTCCACACAGCTCTGTGCCCATTTGCTGAGGCCCTACTCACGGGGAGGACCCGGAAGCCCTTGCCACACCACCCACGGTCCTTGGGGTTATCCCGGGACCATGGTAAAAACCGTGAAATATCCAGCCCATTTTATCCCAGGGAAAGTGAGTGGTCATCCCCGGTTGACCCCAGGATCCCCTGTGCATCATTTGGATGCACAGGGTTGACCTCGAGCTGACCCCAGGATAAATGGCTGGTGTGGATATGCCCTGAGTCAGACTCTTGGGTCCATGTAGCCCAGTATTGTCAACATTGACTGGCAGCAGTTCTCCAGGGTTTCAGGCAGGACTTTTTCCTATGCTACTTGGAGATGCTGGGGATTGAACCTGGGACCTTCTGCATGCAAAGCAGATGGTCTACCACTGAGCCATGGCCCCTCCCATGCTTCAAATGCACAGATGCTAAGTATAAGCGCAACACAGCTGTTATACCATTCTGCTTCTGAATCATGGTACAGAATAACCTTAGGAAAAAGCTCCTTGTTTGTAAGTGTTGCTCCTTAGATTTAATTAAAACCACCAAGCTCTATGCCGATCTATATGCCATCTGAGAAAAATGTATAATTACATTTATTGATTCACACAAGTATGGCTCAATATCACTGAATATTATAGAACCCCCAATCCTTCTTGCCTCCATGTGCACCATATTAAGGGAAGGTCACTTATTTGCACTAGATGCATGTCCCTGTGTAAGCTTACACAGAGGTAAGTTCCACTGAATTCAGTGGGACTTGTTCTCAGGTAAGCATGAAGAGGATTGCAGTCATTGAGGTGTTTCAGAAATGTATGTGATAGTGGCCACTTAGTTCTCTGAGCGATAGAGGGAAATGAATGTTTACAATGTTTATAATAGTTAAGATTAATTCTCCTCTTCAAAGCAGTGACATCTTTTGGAACAGGAATAAATTCATGGGGTTAGAACTGTGGGAATTATTTTCTTAATCCTTACTGGAGCCTTTCCAAAACTTTAATTGCAAATGCCACAAAGCTGCCATATTTTATACACAACATGTAATTGACAAAAATGGTCACTGCCACGCTACTGGATATAGCTTGTGTGACAACGTTACTCCCTCAGTAACATGTCAGTTGATTTATGTGACCACCTTTCCCACTCTTTATTTTCAAAGTTCTAAAGTGTAAATAATTTGGCTTGAGCATTTAACTTGGGTTTGTTGAACTTTTACTAAATGTTCAGCACATGTCCTTATCATGAATCATTGCTTTGCAATTCAACCTACACCTCTCATTTCTGGCAATGGGAGATGGGGCTCTTTTATATTTCCATCGAGTACTTTCCCTTGGCAATACAGATAGTGTATAGAGCTCCATTGTGCCAGGTGCTCCTCATAATGAAATAGTTGTATGTGGAGCCTTGGGGGTGAGTTTTGGCAAGAGCAGGGCTAAGAAGATCTAGGGCAGACAGACAGAACTGGGCAGGATTCAGGGCTGTTACAATTCATCTCAAATGAGAGCGCTTCACTGAAAACCATTTATTCCATCAAACTTTGCTTAATGGTGACTGGCATTTATGAGCGCGATATAGATCAGAATTGGTTGTTGCTCCAAAAACCTAAATGCCGAATATCCTTTTCCCATGACTTTCAAAAGATAATTTGATGTATTAAATGCTATAATCCTTTCTAATTGTTTTACAAGCGCCAACATCTGATATGTTTTAAATTTTCCTACTAAGATAAAGGGTAATAACTTATTAACATTGATTTCTATTAATTACTAATGTCTCTGTCTGACCCACATTGAATCATAATGCTGAACTTCAGTCATTGGATTTTATAGTCATAAATATGAATAGATAATGCATTGTAATAGTAGGATCTATTGATTTGTTTCCACTAAGGTCTCTTGGAAGCCTTCTATTCCTTTTGGCTTGACAAATCTGTAGTTTTTCTTCTTTGAAATGTTTCATTATTTGGATATTTAGCTAGTTTTTGAGCTAGTTTCGTGTTATTAGATTACTAGACTGATGCTTATATTCCTTTTTCCTGCCTTGCTTGCTGCAGGGCATGTCAACATTTACTTGTTTATTTATTGCATTTTTATACCACCCAATAGCCAAAGCTCTCTGAGCAGTTTACAAAAATTAAAGCCATGAGAATTATTCAAAATATAAAACAACAATAGTATAAAAATGTTGCATAAAAATACAATATAAGAGCAGAAGCAGGATAAAACCAAGCAGCAATGCAGAAATTAATACAGAATTAAAATACAAATTTAAAACAGCAAAGTTAAAAATTAGACTGATAAACTGTTAAAATACTGAGAAAATAAAAAGGTCTTCACCTGGCATCTAAAAGTGTATAATGTAGGTGCCAGGCGTACCTCTCTAGGGTGCTCATTCCACAGCCGGGGTGTCACAGCAGAGAAGGCCCTTCTCCTGGTAGCCACCTGCCTCACTTCCTTTGGCAGGGGCTCACGGAGAAGGACCCCCAAGAATGATCTTAGCATCCGGGCAGGTACATATGGGAGGAGGCGTTCCTTCAGATAACCTGGCCCCAAGCATTGCGGCTACAGCTGAGAGAGAAAGAAGGAGAAAGGACTAAGTCTCATCCGGTTGGCATGTGGCCGGATGTAGCACAGCTTCCTTCATTTAGCCCACTGCAAATGCAAACTAGTGACAATGATAGGCTGTCTACCCTGGGCTGAGTGTCCTTGGCAGACCCTTTCCCTGCCCATTGCAAGGCAAGAAGCAGACTAAAAGCAAAGTGTGGAAATTGGAAAGAAAAGGTCTAAGCAAGTCCACACCATGTTTATAAACCATTTATGGTGTTTTTTAAAGAACAGGGATAAACTTGATGTAACATGAAAAGGATTGGAATCAAAGCAATGGCTTAGTAAAACAACCGCAAGTGATCCAACTTGGAAGCTATGGATAAAGTGGACCGTACAATGTTGAGAAAGGAAAATGCAAAATTTGTGGAACAGGGACATGATGGGTGTGGGTGTGGGTGGGTGGCTCTTATGTAGGATCAAAACTTATTTTCTTTATGTTCAAGAACTCTTGTTGATTTCATCGTAAGTTTTATTAGTCCTCTTTAGCCAACATTTTGGTAATGTTACTTTAAAGCAGGGGTGTGGAACATCAGGCCCAAGGGCCAGTTGCGGTCCCATTTGACCCTCTGGGATTCCCCAGATGACCACACCCCCTGTCCCTATCCCCTCCTTCTTTCCCTCAACCACCCATCATTGGATGGTTTCCAGGCTTTTGTGCATTTCCCCTATATCCTAAAAGGTTAAAATGCCCCTCTTAAAGCTAAGTTACTGGCAGTAAGAGCTTTAAGCGACAATTTGATGACATGTGTTTATTTATTTATTTATTTAATTGCATTTCTATACCGCCCAATAGCCAAAGCTCTCTGGGTGGTTCACAGCATGTGTTGCATTTTGCCCTCCCCCCATTTTGGCTCCACCCCTTTGCCTTCAGACCTGTCCACCTCTGTAGTGTGGCACCTGAGCACTTCCTCAAAACTGAATTCCCAACCTTCTTGATAGCCACAGATCTGACACCCCATCTTAAAAGCATCATAAGAACCCTGACAATTCAAACCTAAAGTCCATCTGGTTTAGCATCCTGTTTCTCAACTGCAGGAAGCTCACAAGCAGGGCATGAAGGATATAGTCCTTCCCTGCTATTGTCCCACAGCAAGTGATATTCAGTGGCATACTGCCTCTGAACTCTTTAGCTGTCGAGGACAATAACTGCTAATAAATCTGTTGTGTATGAAATTGCCTAACCTCCTTTTTAAAGCCTTCTAAGGCAGTGACCATGAATTCCAAAAGGCAATATGAATTGTTCGAAGAACCAATTTATCCAAGCTGTCCTGAATCTACTGCCAATCAGTTAAATTAAGTAGCATCAGTATTGATCCCTAATTTCTTTGTCTTCCTCTTTCTGTTCTTCCACATCTATTTTTTCCTTTTTGTATTGTACCTTTTGTATTATGATTTTAAGCCTGCATCTTGTTTTTAAAAAAATACACTACACCTAGTGATGATGATGATGATGATGATGAGAATGATGATGGTAGAGGAAAGAGAAATGCTCACTGTCTTCATGAAGTGCACAATTTTATAAACATCGTATCCTATTCCATTTATATACCTTCTACTTATCCAACTAGTAGGTAGATAACTTTATTTGCATATGGCCAATGGCCTTTACAATTTTACACATCAAAACATCCATACCACCCTCCTCCCACTATACCCCAGGCATTTTCCATTCTGGGCTCTAAGTAACAGGCACTCCCGCCGATTTGGCTATTATGTTAACTCATCCCCTTTACACTCTATACCGTTTTGTAACAGAAAATTTCAGCGGGTTTTTTGAGCTGCTAATGCGAAATTGGCCACCAATCTTGAGTTTGCTGCATTATAGTCTGCTAGTAGGTCCAGGATGAGGTCCTTTGGTGTCAGACCCCTTCTTTCCTTCAGGAGCTCTTTTAAAAAACACTCCCTCGCTCCTTGATATAGCGCAGTTCAACAGATAATGGGCTAAGTCTTCAACCTCCTCCGACCCACAAATACAAATCCGTTGCCCAAATGGTATCCCTTTATACTTTCCCTCCAAGTATTCCGTCGGCATTGTTTGGAACCGAAGGGCAGTGAATGCTTTCCTCAACATCGGGAATGTTAAATCCTGCAAATAATGTGCCCGATATTGTTCCCGCTTTATTTGGCTAAACCATGGTGAAAAGGCCTGTCGCTGACTGGTTTGTACATTACTAAGGGTATCAACCTCAAAAATTCTATTTCTAATATCCATGTTATCACACGCTAGCAGGTCTCGGTCCTCCGTGAAGTGGAGTTGCGACAACTCCCTCCAACTTCGGGCCCACCCTCCTTTCACAGACTGCTCAGCGAAACATAGTCTAGGTAAACTATTTTCTTCCCTACTTATTAGGTTTTTCCCATATAGAATAATTTTCTTATGTATTCTAACCTTATGGAGGGGAGATCCACTTCCATTCTTAACAGGGCAGATGGCACCCCAACAGGAAGTGCCAATAACTCTTTCAGGACTTTGTTTTGTATTGTCTCCATAGCTGTTGCAAACCCCACTCCCCACAGCTCAGCTCCATAGAGTAATTGCGGGAGAACTTTAGCAACGTATAGCTTCAGGGTGGGAGCTACTCTTGAGCCACCTTTTTGTCTTCCAAAAGCTAATATGGCTTTTGCTGTTCTCCCAGCTGCTAACTTCATTGTATTAATATGCGTTTTCCAGCCACCATTATAAGAAAAACACACCCCAAGATATCTAAAACTTGCACACTGGGCAATTTGCTTTCCATCCAGCCACCACCTATGAACTTGCTTCCTCCTTGAAAAAAACACCACTTTTGTTTTAGAGTGGTTTATCACTAGCTTTTCTTCTTTGCAAATCTCACCCAATCTTCTTAAAAGTCTCCTTAGTCCCACTTGGGTAATAGATAATAGGGCCATATCATTGGCATACAGAAGTATCTGTATTTTCCTTAAGCCGACCGCCGGAGGAAAACAATCCTGTGCAGTAAGGTCCTCTACTAAGTTGTTAATATAGTAATTAAACAGAAAGGGAGCCAAAAGGCATCCCTGTCTGACTCCTCTTCTAATGTCAATTTTCTCAGTCAACATACCCTCCAACCCTATTCTCACTCTCGAATCAGTATGCAGGTGGAGTTTCTGGATCAAAAATAGCAAACGTCTGTCTATATTTGAGAGGGCAGGTTCTGTCCACTAGGTCAATAAAGGCCACATATAGGTTTTTACCTGGTTGCCTACTATACTTTTGGATCAAATGATTATTTTATTTCTCCCTTGACGAAACCCAGCCTGTTCGTTAGCTAGAACATTGTTTTCCTCAGCCCATGCTAAAAGCTCGTCTAGGAGGAATCTGCCGTACAGTTTTGATGTAACATCTAATAGGCTTATAGGCCTATAGCTTTTGGGCTCGGTTTTCTCTCCCTTTTTATAAAGTGGAACTATAATACTCGACTGCCATCCCTCCGGCATGTTTCCCGTCAAATTAATATGCGTAAACAATTTTGCCAGGATTGTTGTCCACCAGTCTGGGTTTTCTTTAAATAGCTCTGGAGGGAGCATGTCTTCCCACGGTGCTTTCCCTCCTTTTAACCTCCTTATTAATCCACTGATTTCTTTTGCTGTCACTTCCGGCCAGACTGGGAGATCTATGTTTGCCTGATCGGGTTCTATTTGGTCTGGTCTGGCAAAGATGTTCTCAAAGTACACTTGCCAGGTTGCTGCTTGAGCTTGCATTTCCATATGGATCTTAGAGGCCTGCAGGCTAAAGTTTACTATGTTCCAGAATTTTCCATCGTCTTTCTGTGTCACTGCCTGCCCTAATTCCTCCCACTTTTTACTAATATAATCTGACTTTTTTCCCCTTAATAATGCCCTATATGCCGATCTTTTCTCAATCAACATTTTTACTGGGGTATTTGTTTTTTCTCTCCTGATGTTTCTACTTAACCTCATTAGATCTTTCTTTGCCTTTCTACATTCTTTGTTGAACCACCCGTTACTTCGTCTCTATTGATCTCAAAGGAACCCGATTGTACAAAGTAAGGTTTCAACACATCTATAATTCTCTGATATCCCTCCGTAGTTTCTACTGTCTCTTCCATTATTTTTCCTTTAAGAGCCATCAGAGAGGGTCCATGCAATAAATCTGAGGTCTTTGCCCGAAGTGATTCAGACCATTTGATCCGTCTATTGCCAGTGGGAACCAGTTCGACTGGATAGGATCTTTTTTCCATACTATACATCCCCTTTACATACATAACTAGTTTAATGGGGTAGTGATCGCTCTCGGGTCTATTTTCCACAGAGAGACATTTGACATTACTCTGCATAATGGCGGATATTAAAAAATAATCGACTACACTGCCCCCCCTCTGGGAGAAATATGTGTAGTACCCGTTGGACTCATCTACTGTACTGCCATTCAATATCATCAATAGATGTTTATAAGCCAGCATTATCAGTTTTTTCCCATTGTTATTAATTTTTTTATCACAGGAAACTCTTTCTAATAACACACCATCCTCGAAATAAACTGCTAACTGCTTTTGTAACTCGCTGTTTGATGGACCTAACTGCGCATTTAGATCCCCTCCTATGACTATCTGGGGATTCTCACACTTTGATTCAATTTCCCCTAGCACTGTCTCTAATGTTGTCCAAATAGGTGAGTCTGCCCGATTTCCCGGAGGAATGTACACATTAATACAATGAAGTGCAGTACCATTTTTAAAGATTATCTTAACTATAAGCACCCCATCGTGGGATTGCACATCCACCATCTGCAAGACATTTTCCAACTCAACTGAGATAAGAATTGCCAGACCTCCACTCGCGCGTCCAAATTTTTTGTGCCTTGTTGCAGCTTTAGCAAAAACTCTATAGCCCTGAAGCTGAAGTGTCGAATCTTCCTCCATCCATGTCTCTTGCAAAAAAATTATACCGAACTGCTGCATATATACTTTTAAGTCCTTATCTGCCAACTTGCCTGACCACCCCGCTATATTCCATGAGACTATAGTTATTAACATGGTTTTTAAATCCTCTGAGGCACCTCTTAGTCAGCAGTTTTGTATACCAACATCCTCCCTTTCTACCTCCCTTATCTGCTTGGGTGGGCCTTTATTTATGCTATTTTTACACAACTCCCAATGCGTATTTCCCACTGTATCATGTTCAGTTTCCTCCTTCCACAGTACAAACAGGATTTCTTCAAGTTGGTCTAATTCCCCTAGGATGATTTCCTGGGCTTCGTCACTCATTTGGGCGAACTGTGCTATTTTATCCACTTCCTCCGTCTGCAACTGAGCTGCTAGCTCTGACATTTCTTCTGAAAGCTTTGGACTTTCCCACCCGGTGGCTAATCCCATACACTGCCCCTTAGTTCTTTTGCTCCAGTACAAGGCCCTCACTACTTCCTTTAGCATACTTAAATTAAACAATATTTCTTCTTGTTCTGGGCGTTATATTATATGGAAGTGCTTTACTAGTTCAGTCACCTCATCTCCTTTCAGACCATTGCCAGCCACATTCCCTATCCGGGCATAATTATCCCCTTGATCATTTCCAAATGACTCTGCCTGATTCTTTGCTTTAAAATTAGGGCCTATGGTCTTTGTTGGATTGCCTTCTATTTTCCTTACACCATTTTCATGTCTCATATTCTCCATCCTTTCAAAACTAGATTGCATTGCATGATTTTTAATACTTTGACCCAGGTCCGTCCCTACCCTTACCACTTTCTTTCCCTTACAAGGTTTGCCCATTAGCGGGAATATATTAAGTTGCCTGAAGTGTCTAGATAGCCCCACATTTCTACTCTCCAAGATCTCTCTACCTCTCAGGATATAGTTAATACTACACAGCTCTGCAAATGTGACCAATAGTCGTACACCTGAGCGATATGAGCCCACAGACTGCACTTCAGTTATATCCATTGGTCTAAGCAGGTTAAACCCTAGTTGCTGTAAGAAGTAACAAAATTGATAATTTTTATTTATATGCGCATGGCACGCTATGAACTTGGGGACATTTGAGAAAACTGTCTCCTCATTAACGTTATCATATACTGCTCAGTTCTTCGCCCCTCTTCTTTCTTAGGTGTTTTTTGCCTATCCCTGACCCTATCTACTTTGGGATCCGCTAGGGGTATCATATTTTGAGTTGCTTTGATTTCATCCTTTTGGCCGTCCGCATACTTTCCTTTCCCTTTTAACTCCTTTCTGTGATTACCTAACTTGCTGTTTCTCTGAATTTCTTGCATATTATCTAATATTTTAAAGAGAGGGGCATAATTCAGCCCTTTAAGTTTCTTCTTGCCCTTTTCGCTCTTCTGTGTCACTTTCCCTAAATCGCTAGTTATGTTATACTTTAGACTTTTTTTTCCTTCCCCAATTCTTCCCTTCTATAGGTTTTTCCCCCCCACCCTTTGGTTTCCTCCGCTTCCGACCATTCCCATCCCCCACTTTATCATCCCTACTAATCCTCTCCTCCTGCACCTCCAGGGCCCCTGCCAACACATTTATATGGGGGTTATCCAACTATCATCTATTATATTTTTCTCCAGCTTATCTTCTGTGCCTTGAATTTCAACCCTAATACGTACTCTTCTTTGTGTGCGAATTCCACTGGCTGATTGATTCTCCTTGCATTCTCTTACTTTGAGATTTACATTCTTGAAATTTTGTAATATGACATTGTAGTATTGTTTTTCCCTACACTACTTATAATGGGTTCCCCTGGCTGGAGTTCTGCAAGCATGTATTGTAAAATCAGGAACTATGGGAGACACAAGGATAAATACCTTTAAATTTATATTATAGTCATACTGGTCAAGAAACATTTAATAAATTCAGAATAACCATAGACTCTGTTCCTAGAGAACCCTTTTTCCAGGCTTAGTATCATGCCTGTAAAAATGTATACTGCTTTCCCTTCCATTACAAGATTTCTTTGAGAGAGTGAAATGAGGTTTATAGAATATTTTGTATTACATGATAACTATTTAAGAGATGCATAAGTTGGTATTGATTGGAGTGTCTATATTTTAAGTCACCATTATGCTTAGCACAGCATGGACACTAGAATCTAGGGTACCATTTTTCTTCCTTAGCACCTTAGTTCTCATTACTTGTCTTAAGTTTCTCACCCTCATTGCTGCTGTGGATTCAAACATATGCAGGCATTGTCTGCAAAAGGCTTAAAAGCAGCTTTGGGAAACTATCAGCTTTTTATAGATTAGAAGGTACATCTCTTGTGCCCTTCCAGCAAGTCTCAGTTAGGGATGCTCATTGCTGGGAAATCCATCCCATTTTGGGCTTTCTGAATTTCCGCAGCACTCCCAATGACCTGAACCGTGTATTTCTTCCCGAAATCTGAGAACTTTTTTTTTAATCATGTAAATAGTGAATTATGCAAATTATGGCTGTAGTTTGTGCAAACTATGTCAATTATGACTGCAATTTGCACAAATTTGTGCAAATAGCTTTTTATGCAAATACACACACTCCCCGCAACTTGCAGGAAAGAAAGCTGAAGTCTGAGGGCCTGAGCTCCATCCCCTGGATGGATTCTTCTGACATCTCTAGTGTCAGTGCACCAAAGTAGGCATTATACTAAACATCTGTTTGCTGCCCAAAACAGCAGATATATGTGTAGTTCTACATTCCATGAAATCTAGTACAACTTACTTTTTCAGCTGATGCCACAGTATTTTGCATTCCTCCTCCTCTTACCTCAGCCCTGGTTGATCCTAGATCAAGGCTCAAAATAAGCTAACTGCTGTAGGAGCACTTACTGGTAAGGCAGAGTGGCATCTGGTAAGGCAGGATCACAGCAAGCAAGGTAGGGTCTGTCAGGACCCTGGACAGAGCCCAGTGGAAGGTACTGGCTGGACCATTCTTACATTCTAGTTCTAGGTCTAATGAAGTCTGGCTGGTCTGGTCCTGTTATAGACACCATTCCCTCTGGAACTGTCCTTGTTCGATTCATTTGTTGCCAGATTCTGCAGCCATTGGTTCCTGAGGAGTGTGTGGGGTGGGGGTGGGGGTGGGGGAGTGAGGATTGCACTGTGGGTATGTCATCAGAATCTGAAGACATATCTTCCAGCCTGGAAAGTCCTGGAGTGGGGAGTGATGGCTTCCAAGTAGTGCCTTCTCCTCCTGCATGTCTTCTTCCAAGCTTGAGGTGAGATTGATGCTGGAGATCAGGGCGCCCACCAGCCAGTATGGAACATTGATAGCAAACTGCAAAACATTGTAATGTCAAGGTATAGGTAAGCTGTCCCAGATGTAACAATGTGGGAGAGAGGAATTAGATGATTGGTTGCAGTTGTCTTCAGTATTATCTGGTTCTGCCCTGTTATTTAGTTACTTCTTCTTGAACTTTGTCTGCCTTCCTCACAAAACATATTTTCCTGGAAATAAGTCCATTTGATTCCATGGGACTTTGTTCTAACTAAATGTAGTTAAAATCATGGCATTCATCTTATATATGATAGTGTTAGTTGTAAGTACACTTTTATGATAAATTAAATGAATATTTGCCAGAATATATGGCTGTCATTTTTATTTTAGCAGCAGCTATATTATTAAGGGCTGACTTTTAAACAGGCTTCATTTCAAAACAGAATAAATTGCAGTATAACTACATATTTAATTACTGAAATCCATTTTCAGTCCATTTGTTCTAACCTAAATAGCAACTGTTTAACTTGCATTCTTTAATACCATAAGGGCAACTTTTAAATGCAAACTTCTAATGAATTAAAGTCTACAAAGCTTCTGTTGAAATTGCACCCATTTTTATGAAACATGAACCTCATGAAATGGCAAACAGAGCTTGTAAAAAATGCTATTCTTTCTTGGGTTATGACAGTCATGAGGTAGATAAGAACTTTATTGTGTTTTCTTTGAGCCATTTCATAGTCCCACTTGTGGGATTGCATTTGAGGTCACTGCAGGTCAGAACATGAGTGAGTAAGCAGCATACTTTAAATGCTTGAGCTGGTTCTTCCTCCTTATACTCCCAGCACAGCATAAGCTGAACAAGGTTTATAAGAGAGAAAAGAAGGCTAGATCACATACTGTATCAGTTCCTTTGAAGTCGTAGGGATGCAACTTCCCAGTTACATACATAGCCTGGAAATTTCTAGTAAAAGTATTGTTTCATGTTTGCTCTATAGTGTTAGGCAAATAGCAGTGGGGTCTATAGCACTGAGACATCACACCTGGCTTCGCTTGGTGGGATTATCTCAGGAGATTAGATCTCGCATAGAAGACCTACCTTTTGATGGCATTGGCCTCTTCAATGCAACAACTGACGAGGCTATGGAGAATGTCCAGTAAGCCAGAGTTACTGCACACAAAATGGGGATCAGCCAGCAACAACAGCAGCAACTCTTCCTTGATACCGTCAGAGGTGATGGCATCAACCATCTCCTCATCAGGGTCAACCATCAGGGGATCAAACCTCCAAACCTCAACAAATAACACAAGGATCGAGGAGACAGTTTTCATAATTTCACTCTTGAGCTCACTAAGGTAATAGAGACCCTCCAAACAAACTGCGCCTTTGACTCCACTGAAGTTCACACCACCCACACTGAGAATCTTTATTTCAGGCATCGACTTCTGTCCTTCTTCCCCAAGTAGAAAGTCATTACAACAGACAGATGGGTGCTGCCAATTATAAACTGAGGGTACATAATAGAATTTGATGCCTTCCCACCCTTTTCAGGGATCCGATACTCCAACCCTTCCAAACCAATTATGCAGGAAACCTCTCTACTTCTCAAGAAGAGTTCAATAAGAGAGTTTACACCAGCAGTCAGGAAGGTTTTTATTCAAGATATTTCACAGTCCCCAAGAGGGACGGAGGGCTTCGACCTATGCTGGACCTCCAGAAAGTGAACCTCTTTATCACACCCAAGAGGTTTCAGATGGCCATTCTTGCAGGGATTCTTCCTCTGCTACGAAAAGGTGACTTCCACATTATGATCGAGGAATCTTACAAAAAAATCCTCCATTTTGCGATAGGGGATGAAGTCTACCAGGTCCAAGTACTTCCTTTTGGTCTATCAATGGCACCACACATATTCACCAAATGCATGGTTGTAATCTGCACCCATCTTCGTAGGCAAGGAGTCCAGGTAGCCCCATTGAAGAGCGGAATTATTGGGGACGTGCAAACCACAGTTCATCTCTTGAGATCCTTGGACCTGTATATCAATGCGGAGAAGTCTCTCCTCAAACCAACTCAACCCATAAAGTTCATTGGGGTGGTGTTAAATTCAAACGATGCCTGGGCATACTTGCTAGAGGACAGATTGGGCACTTTAATCGCGCTAGCGAAAAATACTCAGGTCAAGCGCAGGGTACCTGCTATATCTATTCAACGACTTTTGGGGTTGATGGTGGCCACCATCTCAGTGGTTGAATGGGTTTGACTGCATGTGAGACCACTACAACTTTGGTTTCTGAATACTTCGATCCCACTCTCGATGCTTGTCGAGTTCACCTTCGCATACCAGACACTGTACTACACTCCCTGCATTGGTGGACAATACGAGCGAATCTGTCAAAAGGCATGGCATCTGTCAAAAGGCATGGGGGACCCCATTTCTTCTCAAAGACTAGCAGCATGGGTTGTACAGACACTTCTACTAGCGTATAAACATTTGAACGTACAACCTTCAGGATCGATACATGCTCATTCCATCAGGGGCATGGCATCCTCAATTGCTTTTGACAGAGGTATCCCCTTACCAGACCTCTGTAGGGTGGCAACTTGGTCCCAACCATCGACCTTTGTTTGGCATTATAAACTTGATGTCAGAGCGAGGAAGGACTGCACCTTTGGCAGAGCAGTATTGTCTTCGCTCCTCCAATGAACACCAGCCTGCCACCGGTAAGTCAGATTGCTACTTGCCCATATGTGTGATGCACAGAGACCACGATGGAGAAGGACAGGTTGCTTACCTATAACTGTGGTTCTTTAAGTAGTCATCTATGCATTCCCACAACCCACCCATGGTCCCCACTTCAGTGTTGTCTGTACTAGCTCCATACCAAAGTTATTCATCTTTCTTTGGTTCTGGAATCACCTCACAATGACGGTCTCAAGGAACTGAGTGAACAGGTGGAAGCACCCAGGTACATGTGCACTGGGATGGTGGGGGAGGGTTTCCCACCTTTTTTTCATTCCCCTAGCTACAAAATGTTCCCAAAGCAAGGCTCCATGCAGGCACAGAGCCCATATCTATGACACACAGATGACCACTCAAAGAACCACAGTTACAAGTAAGCAACCTGTCCTTTGGTGACCTCTTGCAAGCCATTCATGTGAACCAGGTGGCCATCTAGAGATTTTTACTTCCAACCACTGCAGATCTTTTGTTTGCTTGAAGGGGTAAAGCAGTATGTATTGTGGTGGTAAAAGTGGTCATAACTCCCTGGCAAGTGGCGTCACAGAAATTAATTGCCATGTACATGGAGCACAATCCATGTGGTTTTGTTTCAGTGATCTGTTATTCTGCAGTTTGCATATGTCTAAGGTAGGGAGTGTATAAATGAAGCCTGTGAGAGTGTTGTTGCTTAACACATGGTTAAATATTATATATTATCATATTATTGGTCCTGCCATAACTAAGAGTATGGAATACACTAGTAATAAATTATGTTTCAAAATATATTCAGGGATGTTCTCTGTAGCAGACAAGCATAATTTATGATTAGCATGTAGTTTATTAAAAGGGGTGGAATTCTGGGAGTTGCAGTCCAACACACCTAGAGAGCCCCTGATTAGAGAAGGCAGCTTAGATAGTTAAGGGGAAAAGTTCAGAGCAAGAGTATAAAAGAGCAGGATGTCCCGTTCTCAATAAACGGTGACCTGGTTAATTACAACAATGAATTTAAAATGCATTCTTACAAGTAACTAGATGCATTCTAAGTGAAGACTACATGTGGAAGGTGTGCCATCTAATGACCCCCCCCCCATCCTGTTGCAATCCACTGCACCACATCATACTTCGTTGAGGAACCCCCACCCCACCCCCACCAACTGTCCAAAGATGTTTTTCAGAAGTAAAATGTAATTCAGTCAGAGAAGGGGATAGGAAACCCCCCTTCTACAAGCTTCATCATAGTTCAGAGGATCCAATCCACTGGCATGTATTAAATCTGTTGTTAATATGAGGTCACATTACAAAGGGCTGCTGTTAACTGGATTTCTCAAAGTTTGTCCTCACAACATGTCTTGATCCTGATATAATAACAGACATTATTTCTCCAGTGACTCTATCTGTACCCAAAAAACCTGGGTTTTTCCAGGAGCTGACAAATTGTATGCTACGTGATGAACAAACTAACTGGCTCAATTCGGACGACATATTTAGCAACGGAGGGGAAATAACCTACTGACGGTGTGTTAATGAGGTGGATCTCCACAGACGACATGCTGCAGCAGGCGATGCAAGGAACCGAAAACCAACCCCGGTGGTTAATAGCATACTCGGCTGTGACTGACAGCTTGACCGCCATGTTCTCTGCTTACTGACCTCTGTTAGTCCTCCAGCAGGTATCCCAGCACACACTGCGGCGAAAAATCCATGGGCGCCACCATTGAAGCCGATGCAGGACACGCCTCCCAAACCCCATTGGCTTCCTCAGTCTGTGGGTGGAACTCAGCAGCCTCGGGCAAAGAGGCAGCCAGGAGAAACGGCTGCAGTAATACAACATGCGCACCCCGCACCCTGCACTGCATTCCAAACATTGGCACCCACGCCCAAGGGAGCCACCCTCCACCCACCCTACACGGGAGACGTGGCAGTCGCGAGGAAGACCCACGTCCCCCAGCCCCAGCCCTCCCACCTCCCTCCTAGAGCATCAACCCGCACACACAGGAAAGAAGGCAAGAGTGGGGTGGCGTAGAAAACTTTATTCAGCAGGGAGCTAAGACATGGGCAATAAGGCACATGGCCACCACAAAGCCAGGGCAGAGCCTACAGAAAGGACAGGTGCCCCCGGGAAGGGAGGAGGCGGCTGGAAGGCACAGTGGTGAAGAGGGGACGGCCGAGGCCACACCCCCAGGGGGGCAAGCACGGAACGTGCAAAGGGGATTTGGAGGAGAGGGGCGGCATGCCAGGGAGAGATGCCAGTCCACAAATGGAACCCCACTGCCGACGCTCACAGGGGGTGGGGGTAGCGCAGCCAGATCCAGGCACTGATGCTTTTACGCACCCGGGACACCTCCACACGGGCGCAACGCTCCCCAATGGGATTCTAGGGGCCTGGCAATGGCTCGATGTCCCACCCGTCCACAGGGATGGCGTCGGCATCCTCGCCTGCCCGAGGGAGGTTGTGGTGCTCGGCCAGTAGCATGTCCCCACAGGACTCGCAGATGTTGTGCAGGATGCAGCAGCACACCATCACATCCAGAATGATGTCAGCCTGCAAGTCCAGCAAGCTAAACGGAGTGCCTGCGCTCTTTCAGACACCCAAAGGCACGCTCCATGGGCAGGTGGGCACGGCAATGGTAGTAGTTGTATTTATGCTGGACGTTGGTGCGGGGGTAGCGGTATGGGGCCATCAGCCACGGCCGCAGGGCGAACGCCTGGTCGGCCAGGAGGAGCACACCCATCGCATGGCCGCACACGGAAGCGGGGCCAGACTTCAGGAAGCGTCCCAATGTCAGCTTGGCAGCCAGGGGGGAGTTCCAGAAGACAGCCGTGTCGTGGCTCCGCCCGGACATGACCGCATACACATCCATGAAGCGGCCCTTGGCATCCACCACTGCCTGGAGAACCATGCTGTAGAAATGCTTGCGGTTGTAGTACTCCTTGCCATGGGTGGGGGGGGCAGGATGCGCACGTGGGTCGAGTCCATCGCCTCCACTGCCCACGGGAAGCCCAGGGCACGGAAGCCACGCATGTTCTCCTTCTCGTCCCCCACCTGGATGATGTCGGCCAGGTACAGCTCGTTTAGCACGCTCACCGTCTCACGGAAGATCTCGCACGTGGTGGACACGCCCACCCCGAAGATGGTCGACAGTGGCAGGTAGCCCACGTTGAACGCCAGCTTGTACAGCGTCAGGGCGAGACGACGGGAAACTGGAATGCTCGGGCGCATGTTTGTACACTCCTACTGCAGGACAGGCGTCACCTCAGCCACCAGCACCTCGAAAGTCGCACGGGACATGCGGAAGCTCCCACGGAAGCGCTCGTCATCCCAGTCCTCCAGGTCTTGCATCTCCTTCCACACAGCATCCATCCGGGGGAGCACCCAGCGGCGGACAGTCTCGCACTTGGCAAGAAGCTCAGCCGACGTCGAGAGGGGGGGAGGGCGTTGCAGGGCTCCCTCGGCTGCACCTTCGGCCAACTTCTCCGCAATCATCGTGGTCGCCTCACGACGGCGAATCAGTGGCAGGATGGCAGCCCAGAAACAAGGCACGGCCTCCGCTGTGCCAAGGGGACAGCGGAGGGTCCCTAATCCGAACACTGGCATCGCGGGCAAGGCCCAACTCAGGCACCTCAGGTGGGCACGGAACAAGTCCTCCTCGTCGGCGTCGGCGTGGTTCTGCATGGCCGCCTGGATTGCCCCCTGCAAGCAGGCCATGGCGAGCTCCCTCCAGGACACAGTCACCTAAGCCGGGGCAGCCAGAGGGGGGGCGGACAGGATGGGAGGAGCGGTGGGCGTGACGGAGCAGGAGGATGGAGGGAGGTGGGACAAGGCTGACAGCATGGGAATGTCAACTACAGTAGCATGAGAATGGGAGGGCAGGAGGATTTGTTTCGGCTGAAGCGCATCTGCAAGAGAGGGGAGTGAAAGGAAGTGGCCAGTGTGGGGTGCTCGAAGGGTAATCAGCACAGCAGGACGAGGCTAAACTATGCCTGTGGGGGGATGGGCGACGGCCTCCATGGCGGCGGAAAGGCCTATGGCCAGCTGTTGATTGGATGACGGCAACGCCGGACGCTTCGTTCCAGATGTCGAATGCGATGTATGACTTCTCCCAGGGCCACCTCCAGAGCATGGAGACGCCGTGCCTTTGGGGCCCTCTGCCTTCTGCGGATGGCATGGCAGAGGGAGCACAGTTTCCCTGGGAGGCGAGAACAGAAGGGGGGAGGGGAGAGGGGATAGCCATCAGTGACACGGTGGCCGCAGCACCGTGATTGCATCCCACCCGACTGCCCTGTAACCAAGCTCCATGCTGCAGTGATGCCATCTCGGCTGGAATAGGCTGCAATGAGGGGAGATGGGGCCGGGAACAAGAGGCATCCAGTGCGTGCAACAATGTTGCAAAGGGATGCTGATGGACATGGCCTTGAGTGTCCAGACTGGGCCGAGGGAGGCGCCGGATGGAGGGATGGGAATGGATAGGGGCCTTATCGAGTCTAGGGCTGGGGGCTATTCTACAACTGCATATCCCTATGGTTCATTGGTGGGTGGGCCTAGGGACCCTTAGGATGACCGTGGCTTAGGCCATGTCGTCTGGGAGGGTCTTTCCGCCCCCTCCTCCTCTGCCTCCTCCCCCTCCTCCTCTTCCTCTTCGTCAGAGTCTGGTGGGATGTCGCAGCCCCTCTTCGGCCGGCTGCTTATGCGCCGCTGCTCCTGCCCTCCGGCCCCCCCTGCCTTCCCTGAGGCACCTGCTGCTGACGGCGCTGCACGTGGGGCCCGATATGCTGCGGCCACTGACGGGGGCAAGTACTGCGGCAGTGGCACCATGTATCCGTATGGCACCATGTAGGGTGCAGGCTGTGGGGGCCCATGGTAGGCACCACGGAATGATTGGGCGAGTGTCATGGCTCCATCTGAAGAATCTTCCTCTGAGGAGGAAGAAGTTTCAGAGACTGCAGCTTCACCCATTCCCCAGGACTTACCAGAGGAGGAGGAAGGGCAGGGAGGTTCCTTAGAAAAGCCCCAGGAAAGCCACCCTCTTCCACCTCCGGTCTCCAACGAGGAAGATTCTGGGCCTGAAGAGGTTCGTCCTTTAACTCCCCAGCAGAGGCGGCGTCTGAAGCTTGCGGAGCAAATTCGTCCAACAAGACGTAGTATGAGATTGCAGAAACACAGCACAGCAGACGCAAGCCTTAAATGAGATTGCTTAAGGAATATGGAACAGCTGGGGAAGGGGCGAGGACAAGCTCAGGCAAGACATAAAAGGCTCAAAGGGGGAAGCAGTGGTTTTGTTGGGAACAACCGACGTAATCGGCTCCTAGCATTCCTGCCTGCTTTCGGCTCATAGACTGTGGATTGAATACCCGGCTTGACTTTGGATTGTGGACCCTGGACTTCCTGAATATCTGGCTTGACCCTTGGCTTTGGCAATTGGACTTTGTGGACTTTCTGGCTTGACCCTGGACTCTGGACTCTGGACCCTGGACTTGTGATATATCTGCCTAGCCCCTGACTACCTTGGACCCTGAACTGGGAATCTTAGACATTACTATCTTACTCCGTAAGTTTGGCACTCCATGCAGGCTTGGGGTTAATCTCTTGCAAATAAATAAAAACACAAAACAGTCAAGTTTGCTGGCGTTCTTCCCGGACGTTCCGTAGATAAGGGGTTTGATCGGCTGGTTTCCCAGACAGAAATCTGGTGAAATACGAAAGCGAGCTCCCTGAGCACCTCGGTTTGGCGGTCGATGGCTGCTGTGCGCTCCCGCATGCCTCGGTCAATGATGGCATCGGTGGCCGCCATGGCCTCGGTCATCCTGGTGACATGGCGCTCCAGACCTAGATGCACGTCCCTCCCCGCCTCCCGTATGGCTTGGGCGCAATCTTCCACAGCTTGACTGGCCGTGCGCGTAGCCCACACGGTAAGGACGTGCTCCTTGGTGCGCCTGGCCTCCTCCTCGCCCGCCATGCGTGTGAACAGCCCGTGGAAGCGCTCCCGTGTTGTCTCCGTGACCGTGACCAACTCCCTTGCCACCTGCAGCCGGTCTGCCCTGCGCCTGTTGCGCATACGGACACACCTCTGCCTGCGGGCGGCAGCTCCTCCTCCAGGGGGTCGCTCCTTCCATCGGCTCATCCTCCGGCTGTGGAGGCCCCTCAATCTCCTCCTCGAGCATGGCCTCCCCAGCCTCAAGCTCGGCATCCGAAGGTGCCTCCTCCTCCATCGCCTCCATCTCCACGAAGGTGTCATCAGTGGCCTGCGTATCGATGTCCAGCAGCTCCTCCTCGGACGGTGACAGTTCTGGCTCCAGCACGTCGCCCACCTGTTGTTCCACGAGCTGCTCCATTTCGACCTGGTCCTCCTGTGACACAGGCCCCATCTCTGTCATGGCATCCAAGATGCTGCAAGTGAAACCCTGCACCATAGTTGCGTGTTTCGAGGACCCCAGCCACGTACGGAGTGCTGGCACTGGCCGTGGCGCCCGCCCTGCGCTGACGGCTGCACTCCCCTTCGCGGGTGTTTTCCTCGGGCGCGACGGCCCTGGCTAATCTTTCTCCTGCTGGGTCTCTGGCACCAGGGGCTCAGGTGCGGGATCCGCTACCTGCATGTCCGCACAGATGAGCTGTAGGAAGGCCATGGGGCTGCTGCTGCTAGAAGAGGCTGGCGTGGGGGAGATACTCCTTGAGGTGCTGGCTGTCCTGGGTGGCAAGGGTGGTGGCATTGCCAGCAACGATGGGCTTTCGGATGGCGCGGGACGGCTCATTGGCTTCGCTGTGGCCGGCCATGCTTCGGCCGATGCCCTCACAGCCTTCTTGGGGGGTGCGCCTGCTGCACTCACGGCCTTCTTGGGGGGTGTGCCTGCTGCACTCACGGCCTTCTTAGGGGGTGCGCCTGCTGCACTCACGGCCTTCTTGGGGGGTGCGCCTGCTGCATTCACTGCCTTCTTGGGGGGTACGCCCGCTGCACTCATGGCCTTCTTGGGGGGTGCGCCTGCTGCACTCACGGCCTTCTTGGCAGGGGGAGTTGGGCGTGGGGCGTCCGTCCTTGCCGGCGGCTCCTGTTTCCGTGTGGCGGGGCCCTCCCATTGTGCCCCTTGGTCCAGCCGTGCTCATTGTCGTGTGCATGGTGGCTCGTTGGTGGCGACCCTGCTACCCGCCGTGTGTCGTAGCGCTCCACCAGCAGGCGTGCCAGTTCGTCGTAGAAGTGCATAGTGCGTGGCTGGACTCCGGTTTGTTGATTGTGGGTGACGATCTCCTTGAACCTCCTCTTGAGTCCGTGCAGCTTGTCCTTGCATTGCTTGCCACTGCGGTTGTGTCCCCATTCCCGCATCTGCTTGGCGAGCCAGGGGTAGAGCTGATCGTGCCTGGCTGTGGCCATGATCCTCCTAGCTTCTGGGCTTCCCCAGAGCTCTATGACGTGCCCGATCTCAGCGTGGGACCAGTGCTGCGCTCTGCGTCTTTCCGGGGGGTCCTGGCTGCTCCCCTCTCTTGGGGTTTTAGAGCCGTTATCCTTGGCTGGGTCATCCCGGGGGCCCTCTCCCTCTGGCTCCATGTTGCTAGCGGGTGTATGTTTCGGTGGTGACGGTGGACTATGCCCTGGGCTGTCTTTCTCCATGCCATGTGTTTGTGTGATGGTGGGTGCTGGTGGGCTGTTGTGCTTCCTGTGAATGTGCCCCGTGTGTAGGCGTTGTTGTCATTGCTGGCCGGGGCCGCTTCTTGTCCTTGGGATTGTTGTGCATACCTCTGTCTGTTTTCCACAACATCCGCAGGTGGCTGCCTGTCACCCATGGGCACCCTTTGCCTTGGCATTTTGTGCGTCTAAAGGATGTACGTGGCCGTTGCTCGCTGTCCAGCCATCTTGGGCGAATGGGAGGGGGCTCGGCGCTCGCCACTTCCCTGGCTCTCGTGCTTCTGGGTGAGGCGACGGGCGAAGTGGCAGTGCAGAGGGGGTATGCTTCAGGTGGGTTGCTGTTCTCCCTGTTGGAGTGGGGAGGCAGCCCCTTGTTCCTGGGTGCCTGGGGTTGTTGCTTCTTCCATTTCCTCCTCCCCCCCTTTGCTGTGGTTCCATTCTGCTGCGCTTCCCTTTCCGTTTGGGTGGCTGACTAGGCACCTGTCGTGCGTGCTTGCAGGAGCTGGCCCCTTTGACAGCCCCATGCCGGCTGCCTGGTGGGGGAGGTGGGCATCCTTGGTTGCTATGGTGACAATGCCGGGGATCTGTTGCGAGCGGCCTTGAGCAGCCGCCCACATTCTGCCGCTCTTGCCGCTCATCTCTCTGGTCTTTTATAATAACGTACTCAACGCATGGGTTTAACCCACGCACCGCTCCAGACGACATATAGTCAATTGACTAATCCCTTAACAACTCGCAACTCCGTTGTTTCTCTCCGTTGCTTAATTCTACTGATTAGCGTACTGTGGGTTGTTAGTGCATTGTGTGCCTACCTCCAGATGACATATTAATCAACTCAACTGACGTTTGTTTAATTAAACAACCGTTGCTTAGCGTGTCGTCCAAATTCAGCCTCTCTCTCTCTCTCTCTCTCTCTCTCTGTGTTTATTTGTACTCTCTGGTTCTAGTAGTGAAAACATTCCTGGTTTCTCACTGAAGGACCACTGGTAGGCTATGTAAGAAGTGTATTCTGTTGATTAATTGTACCATAAATATTTTCAAATATTGTTCATTTCTATGATCTAACATGGGCACTTTTTTACCATCTGTGCTGCATATTTAGGAGGTGAGAGAGGTCAGTTGTTACAAAACAAGTCTACACTGTGCCACTGTTTTGACTTTTAGAAGCCAGAAACTTCTGTTTAAACAGTTAAGCCATTTTTCTTCAAAAAATGATAACTGATTATTTAATTGATTTTTGTGGTCCAGTGTTTTTACCACTGTTGATATATGGCAATGGAATTTTCTATTGGAAAATTAACGCCCCCTCTAACCAATAAATGTGTTTTTCAACACATACTGTTTTTTCATGAAGTCAGTATTAAATATAATGTTGGCTGGTGGCCACTGGGGCTGGTGGGGCAGAGAGCTGGTTCTCCATAGACTGGGCTAAGGGATCACCCACTGCAAGAGGAGTCACAACATCTTCCTCCTCTTCTCGGAGCAACACAGTAAAGCGTATTTTTTTATCCATAGCAGTCACAGAAAGGGGAAACTGAGGCACATTGACTTTAAGAGCATACCTGCAACACTCTATGCATGTCGTTACAATCCATTGTAGGGATACTGAGTGTGCATGTTAATGTAAAACTCTTTCACACTGCACTGAAGAAAGGGCGGCTGGAGGTTCATCTATCCACCATCCATGCTGCTGCTTCAATTTCTTTGAGGGAGTGTAGTGAATAGCTCTGGCCATTTGCTTCCTGTGCATTCAAGCCAATGATTAAGAAAAAAAGGCACATGGTAACTGGCTCTGGGCATTTGACTTAATGCCTATTCTCTACAGTAATCTGCGTCGGCTCTCTAGTTGTTTGGGGGTGGGAGAATGAACAGACCTGAATATGGCATCCAGGTGGGTTAGGATTTCTTAATTCCCTGCCTGGTGCCAGAAGAGATGAAGAGAGAATGGAGCAAGAATGCTCAAAGTTCTGTACCTTTGCATATGTGCAGTGAGTAAACTTGCACATGCACAGTTTATTAGTAAGCATAACTAACTGAGTGACTAGTGATGACTGTTGACTGGGGTATGTCTAGCACCAGTAAAAGCTCCCCCCCCCCTTTGCTTTGTTTGCATTTGTATTGCTGTGCTGGGGTTGGGAGTTGTAATGGAACAGTCGGGGCTCTGCCTCACACTCTAATGGACTGGCTGTAGCTGATTTCAATGATTGGCAAATACATTTCTGGCAGGATAGTGACTAGCAGACAAGACTTACAATTAATGTTTAAATGATTTCTTGGTTTTTAGGAATCCCTTTGCCTCCAAAAAGCAAGCTGGATATTCCAGTGTTGTTTGCACCTCAATCCATGAAATTGTATGAAGCTCTGCTTGTTGTTAAAGTTAAGAAGTTGGGTGGTGAAATCTGGTCGTATGATGATACCTTTGAATTGAGCAAAGCATCAATCAGGTAAATATAAAACATATTCCAATTTTAGAAGATGCATATGCTGTTGGTCAGGGTTTCCACTGATCTGGAAATAGGTATGCTATTTGTTTTGGATGAAGTTTTACATCTCTCTTAAAGGATTAGATGTACAACTTCAGGATGCTCCTTTTTCTGGCTTTACTCCTGGAGATCTTACTGGCAGTGGCCAGGAGAGCATCGTACCAGCTTTGGTTAGTTTGCCAGTTGTGGTCTTTCCTAGAGAAATGAGACCTGGCCCCATTCATGCACTAGTTATGTACAGGTTAGATTACTGTAAGGCTTTCTATATAGAGCTGCCTTTGAAAATAATCCCGAAACTTCAGTTGGTTCAAAATATGACTGCTAGAGTTTTGATTTCGGTCTTGCAATCAGATTTCATAATCACAATTTTATACCAACTCAGTTGTTTAGCTAGTGGGGGGCATAGCTCAGTTGTAGACAACAGGCTTTACATATAAAAAGTTCCAGGTTCTGTCCCTGACATCTCCAGGTGTCGCTGGGAAAGACTCCTATCTATGCCCTGGAGATCCACTGCCCGTGTAGACAATGCGAGCTAATGGATCCATGGGTTTAAAGTACTTTCTATATCCCTATTTTTCTAGGTTCAATTCAAAGGGCTGATACTAACTTTTAAACCCCTTAATGGTCTAGGACCTGGATATCATAAGAATCAATGTTTCTCTTATGAACCTAACCATGTCTTTAGATTGATCTTGGAGGCCTGCTCTGTGCTTCATCACCATTAAAAGAAAAGGCAGATAGGCACAATGTAAGAGTTCTTGGTAATTCCATTAGAGGTAAGGCAGACAGGTATGAGAGATATGGCCTTTTTGATGGGAGCACAGAAATTTTTTTAAAAATGCTCTCCTTGGTGCTTTCTCTTCCTGCATTTGGGCACCTAAAATGCATATGTTTAAGTAGGCCTTTGATTGGTAGTGATTGCTAGACTGAACTGTTTAATCAGTTTACTTCTGTGAGTTTTGTAATCCATATTTTTCATTATGTTAATTGTGGTTTTAGTGATTTTGCTGCTTCAGGTTTCAGATCTGTTTGCTGCTTTAAATATAGTTCTCTATGGAGAAGCAGCATAGACATTTATTATATAAAAAATGAGGATGTAATAAAAGCAACGGAAGACCAGAACTATTCTGAGAACATCTTAAATTATCTTTGAGTCCAATTCAAATCTTAAAAAAATCTCACTATGATTAATTTCAAACATTGTTAATTTTATCTTCTTCCATTTTGTTTGAATAAAGTGTGTTCACAAGAAGGCTATTCATGATTCTTTGAAGGTGGATTTAAAAAAGCAACAACTTTTAAATGAGTTACATCAATGATCCCAAATGGTGAGCAACTTGTAGGATCCAGTCCCACTGAAGAACTCTCAAAATTGGCATGCATTCACCAAGTAGCGTTGGAAAGCTTGGTTAATTGTTTTAGGTCAATATTGCTCATACCATATTTCTAGAGTAATCACATGCATGCATATATCGCTTAAATTTCTCAGCAACACCATACTAAATGAGAATGAAGAAATCGAGGAGCTCTTTTGGATATATCCAATTCATGGAATCCCTGAAGCACCACCCTATAAATCAGCACCAGGTACGTATGAGCAAGGAAGCAGCAAATTTGATGTATTCTGTTGAAAGTGCCATTTCCCCCCAGACTATGATTTGGACTGGAAATAGATGGAGCAGTAGTTCCTTTTTTATTTTTTTTATTTCACAATTAAAATACAATGAAGTCTGTAATCAACTAAGCATGGGGAGGGAACGGGGTGGGATTTTTAAATTATTATTTCATAGTTTCTACTGGTCATAATATGAACATTTTGATTAGCAAGTAAATAATCTGAATTTTACTAAATGTATCTTTGTCCTCTAAAACCTCTGGTATTGGTGTCAATTACTCCTTTCTTCCTGTGCTACATTAAATTAGATGCATTTCAATGATGAACACAGACATACATCTGGTTAGGTTTGCAATTGTGCTTGACAAACTGAGCTGTTTTCCTGTAAACCAGAAGTTAGCTCAGTTTACTCCAAGCTCAATTATAAGCTAGATTGGACCTCCAATAACATGTTGCCTTCAACCATTGTCTATTCCGGCTACCTTTCCACTTACTTATAATGCTGCTGGTTTGGCAGCAGGAGGGAGGGAGGCAGAGAACTCTTCTCACACTTTCTTGCACCTGATTCTATTAGAGTTGCAAGCCAGAGAGAGGAAGAAAGAGAACATAAAAGCCTTGCTGGATCAGACCAAAAGCCTGTCTAACCCAGCATTCTGTTGACACAGTGGCTAATCAGTTGCCAATGGAAAGCTCATAAGCAGGATATGAGTGTAACAGCTCCTTTCCTCTCATGTTCCTCAGCACTGGGCATAAAGCCACGTGTTGCCTCAAATACTGGAGGTAATATATAGTCATCATTAACACCCATTGATAGCCTTATCCTCCATGAAACCGCCTTTCTTTCCTCTCACCAACTACTGTTAGAACAGCAACAAGGTGAGTGGGTGAGTGGGGATAGTTGAGGCATGCAAGATGATGGGTAGAAAGGAGGAGATTATTTGTTCTCCAGTTTGGATTATAATCTAAACTAGTGAAGAATTGTCAGGCCATAGTTCTAGCCTTGATTTTGAGGTTCACAACATGCCAAGGGTTGTATTCCAAGTCAAGATGTTGCCATCTCGAATTCATCATCATGGACTGCATTTTAGTGTACCGTGGGTTAATTTGGGTGGATTCTGCATCAGTGTAAGGCATTAAAGAAGAACAGTCACATCTTGAAATTCTTTGCTACTGCAACATCTTTCTTATACGTAGTGCTATTGTAATAATGCACAGTCAGTATTTCTTTTAAATGCCATTACATAGTGGTTTTTGCAATAGATTGAAGAAGGTCAGAGTGATTGTAAGTGGGGCTGGGAGAAGTACTGGATCTACCACCTTATCCCCAGATTTCAACTCACATTGGCCAGGGCAGACAATGGGGCAACAGTTTTGCTGGGCTTTTCAGCCCAGCAAATCCATGTATTCCTAATTGCTCCCCCATGGACAGCAATGGGGAGGGGAGGTAGCTATGTCCATTCCAGGGTTGATGTAGCTGATGAGCCTGAATAGTGCCAATTTGGGGGAATGGATTGGGCCCATCAATGGAATGTCCCATCATAGGCCATTCCACATGCTATTGCTAGTGTGAGAACTACTGGCAGTAACTGTCCACCTACACAAATGCATCAGGACCTCCACTGCAGCAAAGTTTCACCACCACCACCACCACCACCAGTTTTCCTCTCCACTGGCAGAGACCAATGGAGGGGCACCAACAAACATTCCTAACCATCTCCCAACATCAACATTTGCAGGTTGAAATTGTTCTCTTAATTTCTTTCTTTGAAAGACCATTTGTCCATCTGTAACAGATAATTGTCAATATTTCCTGTGTTCCACTGGGGGTGGGAGGGCTAATGCAACACTCCTCTTTTTCATGTATGTCTTCATGTAATTTCGTTTGAACATTGCTGAAACTTGTACACAAGGACTGGTTATCAAAATGCCAATTTGTGACTTCCATCCCAATAAAATGATGTTAAGAAGACATAACACAATTCTTATGGCTATTTCATAGGGACATGATGGGCGAAATCACTTTACTTTTTCAATACATCCTTTCTCATACATTTTCTATATGAACCTGAATATTGCAATAGTGTTCATGCAGCAGGGCTTTTCTGTTCATAAGTTATTAAAGCATTGCATTCTTCCTACCTCTATCTATGCTGGAGGACTGATGCATATGTGAGGCTGTGCACGGTAGACACTTATTCTTCTGAGACTACTGAAAAGACCTTTGCTGCTTAGATGAATGCAAACATTAGGAATACAGGAGGCTGCCTTACAGTGCGTTATATCATTGGTCCCTCTAGTTTAGTATTGCCTACAGTGGCTGACAGCAGCTCTTCGGGTTTTCAGATAGGGATCTTTCCCAGCCTTACCTGGAGTCAGAGATGCTTTGGATTGAATATGGGACATTCTGCATGTAAAGCATGTGCCCGACAGTGGCCCTTTCTCAAAGTGTTAATCCACTGGACAACCTCCAAAACAATTTCCACAAATGTTCTAGCTGTATATAACAAACAATGAACCTGTTCAGATGACACTCTAAACCACGGTGGTTAAGCATTTTGAGCTAAGCATTATGGTTTAGTGTGCTGCGTGAACCATGACTTCGCATGTCGTGTCGACCATTCCTAAACATGGTGGTTACATAATCACGGTTTAAATACACACACTAGTCATTTGTTGCAAGTGGGTTAGCAGCCTAACCGGGGCTTAGCATGTTGTCTGAACAGCCCGTTGACTGGTATTGGTTGGATTCTTAGTGTATTTCAAATTGGGGATAGTATGCCAAAGTATTTCCTTTTCAAATATATGCATTTATTTCCTAGCTAAAGCACAGTTACAGAATTAATTTGTTATTTCTTTGGGTAACTATTAAGAACATTGGAAACCAGTTTAGGCACTAATAGCCTTCATAAAAACACAACATGTGAGCTGATAAGGGCGCTTCAAAATGTGCCAGTCAATTATACATGAATGCCCTTGTCAAGGAATGAAAACAATCGTCTGTTTTGGTGGTCTTGGTGTAAGAAGGTAATTGAGATACTTATTGAGGAATGAAATTATTGAACTTAATGGAATAGATGTTATTTGTACTGTCATTGTTCTAATTTGTTAAGGAAGAAAAATGCCAATGTGATATTAATTACAGATTTCATGCCATTAATTTGCACTTTAATTCATTAAGGGTGGAATGCTGAATATTAACATCAAATCTTTTTTCTTTCTTTCTTTTCTTAAACAGCATGACATCCTCATTAAATACTATAATGGCATCAATGCATTTCTGAACTCTTTCTTTAAATTAGTTGTATAATGTATGGAATGAAGCTAATGCAAAAATCTGTCCCTGGGTGCATTCATATGGATAGATTGATAGGCAATGAATATACATGCTACCCTACAATATACATGCATTTTGGTAATGGGACTTCATTAGTCCCATGTCTGCCTACCCACCCCACCCTGTGTTCTCTATATAGAGGAGCAATGATGAGATCTCAATCCAACAGCAGAGTTTATTTGTTTATGTAATTATTTACAATATTTATATACTGCTCCATATCTAAAATAGATTCTGGAGTGATAAACATAGGAATAAAACAGTTTCGTGGACTTAGGCCAGTTTAAATAAATTAGCTAAAGTTTACCAAAATCTGTTCTGGATTGTAGTTTACAATTTACATAACCAGTTTTGCATGCCAGCTCTATTCAGGAATTTCTAGTTTAGTGCTAAAGTAGTGAACTAAGAATGTGGGAAGTTGCTCTGTGGATGTGCCTTGAAGGATACATCTTTTGCACAGCAATGGCCATGGGGAAAGGCCCTGAAATCCAGACTACTAGATGCATCGTCTTGGACCTATAGGTCAGCCTCTGTATTGAGGTGCTTCTTCCAGAACTAAATGCCATTAAAGTCTGACTAGAAGGTGAGATAGACCTTCAAAGCATCCTTCATGCCCTTGGTGATCCTGAGAAGATTATTTATTTATTTATTCTATTTATATACTGCCCCATAGCCGAAGCTCTCTGGGCAGTTTACAAAAAGTAAAAACATTGAACATTAAAAAAACACCGATATGCAAAATTAAAAAGCATAAAAAGCATAAAAACAAGTTAGAATTACAATATCCTTTAAAAACAACAATTCTGGGGAGGCGAAATCAGTAGTAGCTCTGACTAGGCAGGCACAGAAGCCTCTCTCTGGGGAACCTAGTTGGCAAACTAGTTTAAGGTGACTGAATACTTTGTGCATGTCACATAGAATACATTTGCTGTGTGAGATGCACCTCTCAATAGAGTTCCACTTTTTCTTTTTTCTTTTTAAAATCTGTGGTGCTATTTTAATTGCTGCATTTTATCTATTTTTAGTTTTTAGATTGTATTTATATTCTGTTTAATTTATTTATTCATTTATTTATTATTGATTTATTTAAACATTTCTATCGCGCCCTATATCACAAGGATCTCAGGACAGTGTACAAATAATATCACATATATAAAATAGAATAAATATACAATTCTAAAACAAATTAAACCATTACTATATTAAAATTATGTTGTAAGCTCCTTTCTGAGGAGACACAAGTAGGATTGCACTGTTTATGTTATTTTGAAATGGGTGAAATTTTATAACAACTTATTTGTATTTTGCTCTTCTGCATATGCATATACACAGCCACTTAACAACATGACCATAACATGAGAGCCAATATTGTGTAGTGGTTTAAGTGTTGGACTGGAACTCTGGAGATCCAATTCATGTCCCCACTTCACTATGAAGCTCACTGGGTAACTTTGGGCCAGTCACAGACTCTCAGCCTAACCTACCTCATAGTGCTGTTGCTGTGAAGATTACCTACACCAACTTGGGTTCCTCAGAGGAAAAAATATATAAATGTAATAAATAAATAAACATTAAAAAAACCCATAAACTGAATTTTAAAACACATTGGGGTTTTTTTTAATAGTCGTAACAGTTTAAAAGAAAAATCGCAACATCGAATAGTAAAAGCCTGTTGAAACAGAAATTTCTTCAACGTCTTCTGATGGGGAGAATTTAAAGAGCAGGGTTGACAGATCTTGGCTGGAAGGATATTCCAGAGCTGCACCACCACAACCACCACTGAAAAGGCCCTGTCTTGCAGTAGCCCTGGGATGTTCAGCAAGTGAACAAAGAGACAAGGCTTTTTAACCAAAGTCTCTGATCGTGTTTGTTGCAAGTGTCTCTTGTGCAATACAGTGTCCATTCAGGTAAAATATGCTCTTAATTTGAATCATGTAGACCAACAGATAATTTTACAAAATATTTTTTCCTAGCTGTTGTATGCTGCCAAGCCCGCAGTAGACTGGAGGAAAGGGTAGAAGTGCTGTTAACCGGGGTGGTTTCTCGAGACTCTGTTACTGTAACTCCTTTCAAGAGCAACTCACTCTCTAGTCATGATGACGTTCGAGTGACTGAAGGTAAGGGAACAAAAGCCCAGACATTCTTTATCCTGTAAAGGCCTATGGCTGCCTCAACCCATTTGTAGAATTTTAATGTGCCAGGAATTCATTCATTCCTTTCATTAATTTATTATGTTTCTGTACTGCCCCATAGTCGAAGCTCTCTGAGTGGTTCACAAAAATTAAAAACCATTAAAATACATGTTATAATGTATAAAAAAAATTCATGTAAGGACATGAAACAGATAGTGCCCACAACAACAACATATATCTAAAACAATTAAAACGATCAGCCAGGGACAATTAAAAAAGACTCATTATATTCTGCCAAATGGGATCATAATGTTAAACATCCTGTTTCAGGGCGACATTCATCCCACACCTTAAGCCCAAAACAGATTAATCCCCATCATTCTAATTATAGTATGTACGAATGGACAAGGCACTCTATGTCAGAGTACATTGGTAAAACAGAATCTGCCTCACGAGAGAAAAATGAGTCCAATCAGTACAATACATGGGAAGGCAGAACGAATGCATAAATCCATCACTGCTGGCGAGTCTGATGAAGGGAGCTTTTAGTCTCTGTTTAAACTAGTGTATACTTAAGACCTTGAACTTTAAGCAAAAGCCTTTAAACCTTTTTGAAAATAGTCTCGACAGTCTATTCTCTTCATTTAGCTGTCACTGTGCATGGCCATCTCTGATGCTTCAGAGAGAGGAGCACAAACCAGTTTTTATGAGGAGGGTCCTTGAAACTTCAGATTGTATTTGTGACAAATGTCTTCTGCACAGTGCAGTGTCTTGTGAGGTAAAATATGCTCCCGATTTGAGTCACGTAAAACCTTTTGTCTTTTGAACTGTAAATATTGTTGCATGAGTTTATGTGATGATGAAAGGCTGGTCTTTGTGATTTCCTTTAATTTATAATAACAGAGTAACATAGGCTTGGTATTTAGAAATGTGTCATAGGAGTCATTTATACATAATTTAATATAATTCCCTAAATACCATGGTATTTAAATAAATTCAGTATCATGCATTCAGCAAATCAGAACATTTTTAAATGCCATAATTGCAGATGTGTCCCCCATGTGTACCAAAATATTTCTTAATTATTAACACTAGATTCTCTTATGTATTGCAAGGCTGATTTGAAATAACACAGCTTTTCAAGCAGGTAATGTGGTAGAAAAATGCATTGACACAAAAAATAGGTTCAGTGATTTTTTTTGTTTAGTTCTGTCAATAGCATTATGATGTCATTATTCCTACTTAAACATAGTACAATGTAGTAAGAAATCAGATTGAACTATGCTTTTAGCAATCTGCAGCCTACTAGCAAAAGTGTAAACACAAATTCAAAGCTCTGGGATAACTGCTTGGCAGGCTGTGTTTCATCCCCTCCCTTGAAAATTATGCACGTGTGTGTCTCTGTGTGTGATGTGTTCTTGTGAGTAATTCTGTTTGTCTGGATATCAAGGTGACAATTGCATCTTTTCCTGGTCACCCTACTGAATTCCTAATGACTCTTTTACTCCAGAGCTCAGAGAAGTCAATCATCGAGCAAGTGGCCAAATTCCTGAACTTGGCCATTTCTATTAGATCCTCTCTGACTAATTGTCTTTAACAGCTAAATGTATGCTCAGTCATTTTAATGTAACTTTTGGTGTGCTGGAATGATCTATTGACTGCAATAAAAGTTGCTGTTGTTGTTATTCATGTAAAAAAATGTGCTGGGAGATAATGTTTAAATAGCCTCCACTATGAATTCTTTAGAAATATATAAATTCTTGAGTTAGGAAACCTTTTTTCATTCCTCATAAGAGCTTTTCATCCAGTTCAGTCAGAATTGATGTAAATTGAACTAAGAATGATTATAACTCATTAACAAAAAGATGTGTGTAAACCCTAAAGGCCAGATTCAATGAACTAATGATTAAAGGCTTAGAACTGATCATACAGGCTTTTTAAAAAAGTGAACTACACCACTGGCTATCATAATCTTCAAGAGTGACAATATTTTCCATATATTTAACATCACTTAGTGTCACAGTAATAATATCATTTAGCATTTCCCAAGTGCCCAGATGAGAAGTAGACATGGTCCCTGCCCTTAGATTTATGATCTAAAATAGACATGATGTCATGAGGAAAGGGGTAGGAAGAAAAGGGAAATGTAAAATAGCAGATGAAGGACTAAGCTGAAAACAGTATGTTCAACAAGAAATACAATAAATTAAAAATAATGCCTCGAGCATAAATATGAACATATTTCCTATTCTGTAGGCAGTTTGAAATTGTTCCTATATTATACAAAGCAAAATATAATATTGAACTAACAATCCCCTCTGTTGTGAGCTTGCCCATCCCCAGGCTTCTTCTCATGAACTTAGGCAAACTGACAAGACACTCAAGACAGTGAGACTCCTTTTATTGGTGAAATCACACGGATTACAAGCATGATGCTTTCATTTTTGCATACATCCATGTAAAGCTGTTAACAGCCAGAAAGCTTTAGGCTCCAGTTTTGACATGATCCTTTGGGCAATCACTCGGGGAAGAGAAGTGTAGGTTAGCCCCTATCGTATCTGAGCATTTACAGATGCCACACACACTGACTCTTCAAGACCATGGCTAGAGCCCAAGGAGGTGCTCCAGGGCACAGGGCCGCCTGGAGCCCAGCAGAGACAGATCGGTTCAGCACTAACCACACCCAGCCTGCTAGAAATGCTGAGCTGATCAAAGTAAGCAAGACCCCAGGGAACGAACTTCATTGATCCAGGAAACTTCTCCCTGCATGTACTTTAGCTCCTGGGGGAAACTCTCTCTCAGGCCACACAACATACAATCCAGAGCAGAGAATGTCGGCCTAGGAAATTTCCCCCTGCACGTACCTTAGCTCCGGGAAGATGCTCTCTCACAGGCCACACACACACACAGCAGAGCAAACACAAGTCCAAGTCTATGAAAAGCCTTAGAGCACTTTCCATGGCACAAGCCTTAGAAATTCAGAGTCCAAATAACAGATAAGCGGACATGTACAGAGTGCTTCCAAAATCTCCAAACAGGTAGAATCCAAACATGAAGGGATTCAGGGCAAGTGTCAAAATGATGAACTCTAGCAAGGGTAAAGAACCTTTGCTCCTCCTCTTATAGACTGGTGGCCTGGCTTATTCCAAGCCACTTGATGGACAAGTCCTCAGACCTGTAAACCAAACCCATGTGCCAACAGGGCAGCACAGTTCAACCTCCTTTTGATGACGCTACAAAGTGAGTGACAGCTTGTAAGAGAGGCCCCCTCCTTTTCTAAACATTCTTTGTTCTCAGGGAAACTATCTATTCCAAGGCCTCAGCTAGCACTTCCAGTGAGAAAGAGAGACAGATGATAAGCTTACAGAGAAATAGACTTTCTTAAAACAATCCCAAATTCTTCAGCTTTCAATTTACAAGGCTTCCTGGCATTGTGATGCCCTGTGATACACCTGACACCCTTCAAGAAGTGGCCCATCCACTGCCGCATCTGAGTGGTAATTTCTCTGATTTTTAAATATAAACAAGCTCAAAGGCTGCAATCTTAAATACACTTACCAGGGAACTAGTCTCATTGACTCACTTCTGGCAGACATGTATAGAGCTGCACTGAAGGAAAAGGTAATTTACCAATAGTTGATAGTATCTTGAATTCCTCCCTCCCTCCCCACCCACGCACCCATAATTGCTGAAATGAATGAAGCTTTTAATTGAACATTTGACATTCTAAGGCAGGGGTAGGCAACTGTGGGAGGCCTGATAGTCATCCTTGCCTCCAGATCAGTGATTTGTTGTATAATTCGGTAGCAAACCACTCTGTAGTATTACAGAGCTGCTACAGAGCCTAAAAGGTTTAAATTTAGCTTGTCTGCAGGCTATGTTAAATTATTTTAGTGCTCCATAGCAGCCACAGAGCATACAAGCTAAAGTTCACCCTATTAACACTCTGTAGTGCTAAGTCCATACGGCGTGTTACTCAAAATGATTACCCATTATACTCAAATCTTGCCAGTTCCCAAAGTGAAAATGTGACAAGTACTTTTGTGAATAATCTGAAATACTGTTTTAATTAGCAAGAAGCCTAATGTAGTCATACCCGTGGGAGAGAGGCATAACACAATTTTTTACATGGTAGGACAGGGATGAGGAACATTTTTCGGCCCCTGGGCCAAATTGACTCTGGGCAAACATATCCAATGGTGGCGCATGTCAACAGTGGGTGGGGCCAGAGTGTACAGGGCACTCCACCGTTGGCATGTGGCTCCCAATTCACACACTCATGGATGCACTCGGTTTGGAACTGCGTAACACGATAAATCTGTATAGTGTAGGAGTGGGAATACACAGCCTCCTCGTCGTGATTTATGTGTGTGCTTCTCTTTTTAGTTACTGTCTAAGACAATAAGCAGAAAGCCGAGTGGTCCTATGGGCTCAAACGTTTCTTCCCCATACTTCCTCCAGGACTGTGACCCTGGAACTGCTCTGTGTGAGGGATTTTAGAATCAGTGTACCAAGCCCGTGAACATAATGTGAAATAACAAAGTGATATATCAACAGCAAAGCAATAAGAACCTCTATAAGGTGCTGCAGAAAGGACAAGATGCCTCTCTCCCTGATCCCAAGCTAGCTTCCAAGGGTAGCATCAGATTTACTGATAGTATTTTTAAATAACTTATTAAGATTTCTTTACTTTTAGGAAGGAAGGGTGAAAGAGCATGTTTCACCTGTTGCTGTGGTACCATGCTGTCATGTGTGTGAAATAGTCCAGATTTTTCTTCTTTGATCAATTCAGTCTTTGTAGGATGCATCATTTTTCCCTCGTCACTTTTATTTAAATAATTCTTTATCCCTTTTATACCTGAAATTTCCCCAATAAAAGGCTAACCTGGACACAAACTTTTGAAATGATATTTTTCAAATGGATCTGCAGTTAGTTAAGGTGAGGCTACATTTCTGTTTATTGTGCACTTCTAAATTTTTCTCCCGGTAAAGATTCCAACATGAATGCAAATGACAAAAATATAAACTAAACCCATAATATTTTATGCAATATACATAAGAATTATATTTCCGTAAATGAAGGCAGCACCATATCTGCAGTACAGATACCCTGTGTTGACATCAAGTTGATTTGAAGCTTTGCAGATGGGACTAATAATTAAATTTTAAGATAAGCAGCTGGCTAAGAGTTTTATAGAAATATACCACAGGCATTGGATGAAATTATTATACTGTGGTATATTCATACTTGAGCAATTTTTGAAAAACAAACAGTGGCATAACAATGTGGCAAAACAGTTACTCCAATAACTTTATTTAATGCAAGTAACACTAATGATGAACTATTTCCCATTCCTCCTGGGAACATAGCATTTACCCCAAAAAGAACCACTGAAGCATCCATCTTAGGATCTCACAAGCAGTTATCAGTTGAGCTGTCAAATTATCATCCAGTATATTGACAAGGCGTAAATCAAGAAAACATTCAGAAAAAGAACTAGCACAATGTTATTAAAAATACGCATCCATTATGGCACGTGGTTTTGATTTTTTTTAATGCTTTCTGTTCAGACGTTGGATTGTGATGCATTTAAAATCAGTTATCTTGCATGAGCCAAGATTATTTAAACATATAACCCACTCTACCTTAATACTTAGGATTTATAACAAAATTCATTATTATGTGGAGGGAGGAAAAAACTTAAATCACTTCCAGCAGATTCCCAGCCATATGTTTTGGCAAGCTTCCACTCTAACAGATAAAGTATACATTTGAATAAAAACAGTTGACCTTTCTTTATCTCAAAAGTCCACTTTTTAAAGAGGTGTACACTCAACGCTTAAAATATGTGTTAAAACTGGAGATAATAGTAGAATCTACAGTGAAATAATGTGAGTGTAAAATTGACATTTTAAATTAATTATGCAGGAAAATATTTTAAAAGATAATAAATTATTCATTTTATAAAATGAAATGGTCAGATCATGACTTATAGATCTTTTTAAATAGCTGACAGATTTCAGGATAATTTAGAGTCAATTTTAAAATGACAAAACCTTGTCATTTGTTGAGGCAGTGTTTTAAACCACTAAACTAAGCTGAAAGAGATTCAAAATTGTAAATATATTTATAAATTCTTGCCTGTTTTCCCACCATCAGTATCGTGATTGAGGATTTTGCATTGCAAGGCATTCATAAAGTTTGAAAAACCAAATGGCAATGAAAAAGAACAAATAATCACTCATATGAATTGATTCATTTTTTCGAGGGAAAATAATATTCCCCACCATCCTTGATTCAGCTTCTTGCAATTTTTCCCCATGCAAATCAAATGTTTGGTTTAAGATAGTTTTTCTGAACACTTCAGCAGATGAATGCTGTTCAGAGCGCTCCAAAAATGCAATGCCGGAAGGAGCGATGGAGGCCCAAGGGGACCTGACAAGGCATCGCCAGTCGTCAGGCCCTGATCATTGTACAGGCCTTCCCCAATCTGGTGCCCTCCAGATGTTTTGGGCTTTGAACTCACATAAGCTCTAGCCAGCATGACCAATGGTTAGGAATGCTGGGAGTTGTAGACCAAAATATTTGGAGGGCAGCAGGTTGGGAAAAGCTGATCTAAAACTTCATATCTGTCACCACCACAATCTTGAACACCCTTCATCTCCAAAGACTCTCTTCCTGAAAATATCACTTCAGGCATGTTTAACTTCCCAGTGTGCTCTTTGATGAAAACAGATGCAAATAATTCATTCAGATTCTCTACTTATTTGGAGCCTCTCCTGCCACTTCCCACATCTAAACCCCTCACATGCCACTCCATCTATCTTTGTTCTTCACTCTACCCAAAGACTCCTCCATAGAATTAAATAAATAGTTGCTAGTCCTGTTTGAATGTTGACTATTTTTTTTGTAACAGATTATTAATATGTTTCTAATCTTTGACTCCAGTCTCATTGCTAATTTTCCACTTTAAGAGTTCCAAGTTTTCCCCACTTGGATATCCCAGTTCCTGCTACATGTTCCTCCTGTACATACACTATGAACATTACAAGAGTGGATGAGTACACATGGTAACAGGAGGAGGACACACACATGGGGCAATATCCAACTGTGTCCTTCTGTTAGCGCAAATGATGTTGCGGTAGAGGAAACTAGGTTCTGAACTATGTGCAAAGGAAGAAATTACATTTGCACAAGCACAGTTGTGCAAGCAGTTATGCATAAGCCTTGTGCAACCCATTGTACAACCCGTTGCCCATCACTCTTGTTCAATCTTTTGTGCAACCTGGTTGTGCAGGTGTAATGGGCAACTGTTTGTGTAATGGAAAGATTCAGCGGAGCTCTGGTGGTGCTATTTGAGTTTGCAGAATGACATGCTTGGATACTGCCTAGGGCAACACGCGTACACCAGTTTGGGCTTCATTGGAACTCCATGTCCAATGATATCCAGCTTGCCTTGTGCTGCTTCCACACGAGGTGTTTCATCTAGAATCTCATTTTTTTATGGAGCATCCAGACGATGCAGCCATCAAACCATTGTTGATTGTTTCCCCCACCACCACCTCTATTCCTTTTGATTCCTCATTTATTCCAACTTTAAAAAGAAAAGAAAGAAACGTGGAAGATCAGCTGGTGTAGAACACTTTATCACTAGAGCCTCATCCCTTCCTCCATTATATTTATAGCCCAGACCTCCTCACCCTAATTCCTTGTTGCTGTAATCAGTGTTTTGTTATTTCCTTAATCTGTGAGTTGAGTGGGGAGTCAGGGGCTTCATCTTGCATTGAGCTGATATCATTGATTTGCAAAACTCTTTGAGCTCAGTGAAAGTAAGGGGGGATTCCCTCCACTTCCATTCTGTTGCTCATGTGGTGCTGTGGAGCATTGCAAGCAGCAAAAGCTGTGCTGCTTTCCATGGCCCAGAAGAATTCTCCCTCTTTTGCATTGGGAAGACTTGGAACAGAGCAAGAGATCTCATTGCTGCCAGAGTTCCACGTGAGTATGAAAAGGGAGGGGGAAATTCCTCGTCACTCCCACTGAGCCTCAGATAGCTCTGCAAAACAGTGAGATGTTTCACTGTTTTGCAGTGTTTCAGCAGTCCAAGGAAACTGGGGAGAGAGGATTCAGCCTTCCTCCACCCCTTTATCCTCAGATGTCCTCAGATGATGCTACATCCCCATTTTTTTCTTTTTGTGTAGATAGGCATTGCTGGGTGTTAACGGAGATGAAGCACAATGCTGAGAGCAATGTGGAACCATCATTTTAATTCTACTTACAGCTAAGAGCAGAACTCATTGGAGTCACAGTGCATGTTCAGGAGCGTGACAGGCCTTCTAATGTCTATGGGATTCACTGTGAATTGGTTCTCAGCATGAATTCTGCAGTAGGTTTTAGCCTTCCAATTTCTAGTGCACACCAACACCCAGAAACCTCTGCCCAAGGACACTTTTGGACAGAATTTGGAGTCCAGAATATTAGAAGGACAATCCTGGATTAGTTACAATTAGACTTTGTTATATTCATCTATCTCTAGGAGCCTCCCATTCAAAGCTATTGGAATAGGCTCCGGCAGCTTTAACAGGGGTCTTAGCAACAGCTATTTTTTTCCAAGCCATATAGGAATTCCTTTGTCAGTGGTCGAGACCCTTTGGAGAGCTCTGTAGTTAATACTACTGCTGGAGGAGACGAGTATTACTTGTGAGAATGTGATTCACTGAACAACGATCCATTGTCTGAAAAAAGCAGCACGACGAATTCTAAGTTGCCCTTGCAAACAATCAGAATCTGTCTTGTTGCAGCGGATGTGGCATAGGTGCAGCCATAAATTATTCCCATCATCTCTAAAGACAGCCAAAGAGGGAGCCCTGAACATGAAACTTATGATGAATATCTAGCTCATTATGTAGAAAAATGAGCTCTACATCTCATGGCTGGCTACGTTCACTGAAGGACACTTGACTTTCATTCTATTACAGTCACATTTCTTTCACTTAATGTTTCTCTGAGAAGTTTTCTAATATTTGCATTTTTCAACGTTGCAAACATTTTATACTTTAACAAAATGACAGAATTTGCCAGATCTTAAAGATCTTCACAATAGCTGTTGGATCAAAAGCACTTAGTAATATAAGTCCTTGAACAATAATATTGTAAAATTATGCAGTCAACAAATGAATTTCCTGCAAACTATCATTTCTTCACATTCGCTTCCAACAGTCATTCTCACAAACAGAAGACAGAGGCAGTAAACCTGCATCTCTAAGTGGTTCTATTTCTGACTGCAGTTGAGGGCTTGCGTGATGGAATGTTCTGCCATGATAAAAGATTCCTACACACTAAAAATGTGCATGTTAGGGAAAAGTGTAGGCTAGAATGCTTCTTCCTGACATCTAGTTTTCAGTGCGCAGAGAATGTTTTGTATGGACGAACTCTGATTTAAACGGGTCCCCAGCTGCACTCCTAAGAAGTGGTACAGACTAAACATAATCTTACAATATTGGCCAGATCTACACCAAGCAGGGTATAACACTTTGAAAATGGTTTGAAAATGGTATATGGAATGTGTCCTGGGCCCCAAAAGTTGTCAATACTGTTATAAACCATTATAAAGCATTAGCGTATATCCTGTCCTCATCTGCTCTTTGTGAGATGTAGGCTGGTGTATGTCCATATACATATATGAAAAGGGTGCATATATATTTAAAAGGTATCAGTATTCTCCTCTGATAACACTCTAGCTTCACCTACCAAAACCTTGGTATTTAAATATAGATTGACTACATGATTCAGTGATCCAGAATCCTCTGCAGCATCTTGCAGACTGGTGAGCCTGATGTCCTTAGTGTGTTACCATCAGCCAAAACTGAATTGCAGCCTCACCTCCAACAGCAATGCAATGCTCTTCCTGTCCTTGGCCATGTCTGAATTAGCTGGCATCAGAGCCCTAGGAGAGTGGCATGCCACATAACCAGACTGCATGAACCCCATTGCTAAATGTGGGTAGGTAGAAACACTGGAACCTGGATTCTTGCTGTACTTGCTATTTTGTATTATTGTTCTTTTAAAGTGAAGCAGTTACAATCCCCAACATTTCCTAGATGGTTTTACCATTTTCATCAAACCTTGGGCCTTTTAGGAGTATCTAGAGCTTTCATCATTGTTCGATTTCAGTCATACAACTTCAGACATTTTTGTGGTGACAATACAAAGGCTCAATTCGGACGACACGATAATCAATGGTGGGTTGACTAACCCTAACCCTCATGCTAACCCTAGGGGGCACTCCCCACACAACATGGTAATAAATAATCAACTGTGGTGTGGATGAGGATCAGCACTGAGTTGTCTATGGCAGCATTCGGATGACACAATAGTCAAAACAACTGACGATTGTTTCCCCCACACTAGTTGTTTATTGTGTCGTCCGAATTGAGCCATAGTCTTGTTATGGTCACTCTACTTAGGCAGCATGTACATCAAGGAGCTGCCTAGATGCTAAAACTAAAATATTCACATATTCACAGCAGGGGTTACCATACAATGATAATGTGGTCACCTTTGGAGTTTGCAGCTCTCATTGAAAATCTAATTATATTTTTCTGTTTTGAACAGCCCTATATTAGATTTGCAGTGGAGATTCACAACCCACGATGGGACCAGGACAGAGGGATGGTTTTATATACTTTCAATAGGAAGTTACAAAACACATTGTTTGTCTTCAGGTGCTGTAAAATACTTTGAGAGTGCTTAACAGAAACATAGTACAGTTAATAAAACAAAAAGCCCTCAGCAAACATAAGTGCATGTATTATTAGTGAATGACGGCAGGCAGGTACCATATACATATGGAGGAAGCAAAGCTAATGGAATCCTTTTAGAAATGCGTTGGCAGAATGTACAACACAATTACCAGCCACAGTTCGGTCTTCTTCATATCTGAACGATGTGATCTGTAGAATAAACATTCTCTATGCAGTACACAATGATTTGATTGCTGAAGGAAACATCTGCTCAGCAGTAGCAATTTTGTCTCTGTGGTAGGTTTCAAATGATGTCATCCGTTCTGTCCCCCACTAAGTTCATTTTTATGTGAAAGTCTCTGTGTGGTGACATTTTGTGCTGAGGAATAATTATGAGCCTTCAGTTATGTCCTGCTGCGAGTTCACCACGTTAGTACACAATTAGCAACAGATCACTTTGACAAAGGCAGGAAATGGTATTCATACCTTAATGACATAGTATGCACATCATTGAGACTGATTCCAAGCAGTAGGTCCTGAACATTTTAGCTCAAGTGTTCACCTATAGAATTTAGTCTTTATTCATGACCTGTCATTTTCAATATAATCTATCAATCCTTAGCACCATATTAGCTGTTGAACAATAGAGACCAACCCACACCTTGCACTTACTGCAAATCGCTCATCCTAAATCATGTGTTAAGCGATTCTGGAAAGTATCATGGACAGTTTTTCAAATTGGTTGAAAAACAAGGTAAATGTTTGAGCTCACATCAGAGAAAAAGCTGTGATGCCTTAAAGGTCAATGTCTATTGTGGTATTTAACAGCATACTTGCACACTTGAGGTACTTTTATCCATGACTCATTACTGGTCCCTCACTTATACATTGGTAACTTTTAAAATTAGTTGGGTTGGATCCAGGATCAGCCTTCCATTGACAGGATATTCAGGGATCCCCCCTCCCTTCCACATCACAGCTCACCCCATTTACCAGGGTCCCCTAACTCTCTGTGTAACATTTTCAGGGAGCCGGAGGGGCTGCTGTGGGGAAGAGGGGCAAAGAACCTTGTTTTCCCCAGCCCAGTTGCATATGCCTAAGTCTAGACTCAGTCCATTATTTATACTCTCAGGTTTCTTGTGTGCAACCGAGTATATCCTGTTAAATAAGATAGGATGGAGAACTGCAGTGTTGCAGTGAATAATCCATAGCAGATAACATCCACAAGCAGGCACCCATTCCACTGCTAATTTTCAAGTGTGGGGGTAATAGAATTAGCAAGATCTATTTTGAAGTTGTCCGCCACCATGGGGGGAAAAAAGCTTTTAATGCAACTGTCTATCAGCAGTAGCAATCCAAACTAGAGTGGCAGTCAAATTGCTCACCATGACACAAGAGAAAACTTGTGCACTAATAAACCAATCTCGTTTTTATATTGACCAGAAAAGAAAAGTTGAACAAAATGTTAATAAAATCAAAGATCCTGTAAGAGTGTAAGAAAGTAAAAGAACAGCTTGTTGATTAGCAGAGATTGTTGCCAAATTAAGGCTAGTAGAAGATCATACTTAAATACTTAGTTGTAAGACTCATAGTCCTTATACTAGTCTTTGTCATTATTCAGTTAATTGTGTGCTGCATTAAATGCTGTATCTGCTGAACTGAGAAAGCTTTAAGCACGCAAGTGATGAGGCAATTGATAGTACAAGAGGTACCAGATGAGAGAGAAAGAAATTCAGCAATTAATGATGATGCAGATAAATGTTGAATAAAATTCATAACTAGAATGTGGGCCCAGATAAGCTGGGCCCAAAGAACGGAATGTTAAAGAATTTTATTTTAGTGTGTTGTTGTAAGTGACAGAAATTCACACTGCCCTGTGAACTTTCTCCAACTTTTTATTACGTTGCTAAGAACGTTGCTAAGAGGCGAGGCCGCCCCCTCTTTTAATCAGCTCTGCTAGCTACGCTGGTATGTAACAAACAGCTAGAACATTAGGAAACTCTGTGATTGGACAAATGACCCCAGGTGGAACACTGTTACGAGTAAGACCTATATGAGTAATGGGCCTGGGGGTGTTATTCAGTTCTCTCTCCGTCGTTGATAGAGAACCCATTGCAACGTTTGTGCTCTGCCTTGCAATAAAAAGTGCTTGGCTTTAAGAATGCTATCTGAAATCGTGTTGCTGTTTGACCAGTAATGAAAAATTCCATGACACTAATAAGACCAGCCGGTCTTCACAGTACTGCAGGCCAGCTTTCAATAGAATTGAAACAAGGAACTGTTCTGCTGTGTACAAACGCTGACCCCTAATGAGGAATCTATTATTTATATGATAGTGCTAGTATGGGATTCATAGCTGCTCTCCTATAACCTTGTATAAGCATGTTGTATCCAGTAGCCAGGGCTGGAAGAAAGAACACTTTATCCAAGAGATACACATGTGCACATCATTTTGTGAGTTAGCAAAGGACAACGGTGAGGCAAAAAAATAAAAGATACAAATAAACATTTATACGCTGCCTCTCCTACCCCTGAGACACTTCACAATCACATAACACAACAAAATGATAAGAAATTATAAAACAATAAAAAACAATAACAATTAATATTGAAAACATACCTATTGCATGATGTCATAAGTGAACTTTAGTTTATTTATGGTGGTGATCTAGGATACTTCTGTCATTGCGGACCTTGGGAACTTCAGAAATTTAGCAATTCAATTTCAGTCTTGAAGGTTGTGTTGTTGTTTTTATGTATATGATTAAGACAGCAATCCTAAACACAGGTTGCTAGTGGGTAAGTCCTGTTGGACATAGTGGTATGTACTCTGAACAAATATGCATAGAAATTCTGTGCAAGGCTTGCTTGTGCGTAGCCACATTTGGGGAGTGGGGGGAACTGGCTGTTCTTTATTGACCATTCATTTCTGGCATAAATATCAGCTTTATAATGGCAAACCCTTTAAAATGCCAAATACATTTATACCAAACACATAACGATTTTGTCTTTGTAGGATTTTCTGCAACAGAAGACTTTCTGTATAAAATTGAGTTTGAATCTGAAAGAGTGAAATCTCAGCTAAAGTCTGCAGTAGTTATAAACTTGGTGAACAAAGATCGGGATCTGAAAACTGGAATTGTGACCCTGATTTTCAATATAGTATTTGCACCCAGCAAACCAATAAGGTACATGTGTATTTAGGACAGTGCCCAAGCATTATTTCTTTTTGTCTGGTACAAATGTGTAATCTGGGTATCCTTTCCCTCCCTAGTTTTTCGAAACAGAAAATATATCATGGGAGGGAAAGGAGGATGCCCCTATAGCTTCATTAGATTAATTGTTTAAGCTTCGTATGTTTCTGGATGCCTAATTATATTCAGAGCCAAGTATGGCATGTATGTTTACTCATTATGTATAAGTGACAAAAGCCCTTCAGATGCTGTTCCTTGCATCTGGGGTCTAGTGTTGGTTCTCTTTATGCACCCTGGACAACAAAGGCCTAACTCATTCACTCTCACCGAATTGTTAGCAGAGTGGCTCCCCACCTGCTAACTCACCAGCAGGAGGGGCACCACTCTGGGGAGGGAGAGTGGTGCCCCATCTGCCCACATGTTGGAAGAAATGTCTGTAAAGGGAAATCTGCCATACACAGTCTCTCCTTGTGGCTTGGAGCCCTGAGCGTGCAGAATAGTTTAAATACTATCTTCTGATTGGCCCCAGCAGCTCTCACAAGAACATATAACAGAATTACCCAACTGGTGCCCTCCAGATGTTTTGAACTATAACTCTCAGCATTCTCGATCATTGGTTGGAGCTGATGAGATTTGAAGTTGGAAACATCTTGAAGACACCAAGTTGGTAATGCTGATATAAGATCTGGATACCTCATACACATAGATAGAGGGACAAACCTTCTGAAACAAGATGTACAAATTAGCTTGTCTTTTTACTCATTGTAATGGGCTTGCAGACTGGGAACATTCTCCCCCACACCCATGGGTCCTGGTAAAAGGAATCCATTTTCTGCCCCCCCCCCCCCCCCGGTGCATGAGCACTGGCTTCAGAACTCTCTAAAAAGCAACATTAGTTCCCATAATCTCTGTAGATGTGTCCCCAATCTATCCAGCAATTCCTTGTGATACAGGAAACTAAATTTGCACATGGAGTTTTCTAGCCACAAAGCTTCTATACTCATGTCATCCAAGAAACAACTCTGTGCATACTTACAACTACCCTAACTCTATTAGTGATTGGAGATGCCTACTTGTACAAGAGCTCCATGTGCTTTGGAAATTCACCCAGAGTTCTGCATTAGGGGCAAAGAGTAGGGGGGAAATGCCATTCCTTATCCAAATTTCCTTTCTTTTGACAATGGCAGATTTTGGCCATTCTGTGTCTGGCCATTTTGGCTGTGTTCTGGGTAATGGTTGTTGATGGTTTTAATTTTTGTGAACTGCCCAGAGAGCTTCAGTTATTGGGTGGTATATAAATGTAATAAATAAGTAAATAACTCTAGCTCCATTATTAATGTCAAGTTAATTGCCCTGAAAACGTGCTACTTCTCATTATGTGAAACAAGCCTTGGCATATCTGACCCTGCATCATTGCAGGTGAGACAACACTGCAGAGTACTAAAGAAAATAAATCTGGGACTTTGGATAAAGTTTGGCTTGGACTTGAACCTAATATAGATGGATTTGCATCCTGTCTCATCCAGGAATGTGTTGCATGGTTCATTGTCACTCCTCTTCAGTATCTTTACGTGTCGTTGAGATAAAGTATATCTGAAAAACACTTTAAATAGATGCAGCAGTTGTGGGGTGCGGGGGTGGGGAGTTAGTAGTAATGATCATAACAACCCTTTCCAGTTATAGCTTCCTTCGAAATAAAATTCCATCTCCCGTGAAGTGCGTGGGAGTTGTCATTGACCTTAATGACAGAATTTTACATTTCTTTGGAAACTAGAACTTAAATTACATCTCAGTTACTGGGCTGTCATATTGTAAACAGTTCTCCTTTCAGCAACCTGATAAATCAAGGTGTCACTTTGCAGAAATCAAGACTGCTGCCGAAATGTAAGTATATGGTGAATTAGACTGCACCAATTAGTTTGGTTCTTCATTTCTTACAGAAACACATAGGAAAAATAATCTCATATTTAGTTGACAGCTGGTTCCAAAGTAAGAATGAATATACTATCCTGCCTAAAAATAATATCCACAATCCAATTTAGAACCACCGGTGTAATGCATTACAGTTCTACTGGAATATAGGCTTACCTCGCATCTTGGACATTGATTTATTTGACTTGCGTTTCATTATGCCTTCCAATATAATGAATATTTTAAACTTAATTTTGAAGGTATCCAGCAACACTGGTGGTACAGTGCAGCACAGGAGGCATTTGGAAGTTTCCAATACAGTTCATTGCCACGGAGCCAGAAGTGGATGATGTCATCAATATTGAAGCCGGAGGTTTAAACAAGGAATCTATAATTAGCTTCAGGCTTACAAGCAAAACAAGGTAAGACTCTCCAAGGAAAAATGCCTTCCGGTGAAAGCAGCATCCACTGGGAGCTTCAGCTTATTAGGAGGGGAAGGGAGGGAGCAGTATGGGACTAAGCAGTAAAATGGATTACCTGACATTTTCTCCAAATCCCAGTGTGCAAGTAGATCAGGACATGTGTGGAAACAGTGTGGTATTGAGGATAGAGTGCACAAGCAGGTTAACACTTATTGAGTCTGTGGGGCTACGAAAAATGCTTCCAGGTAGAGGGCTCATAGCACTACTAATCAAAAGGCATTGTGCAGCTATTCCATCTTTTCCTCCTTAACATAGTTTCTGTGGAAAGAAAAAAATATGAAAGAAGCAGTGGGAAAACACATTGGGGAAGGGGGAATTGTTTACAAGTGGAAAATTCCATGAATTTGCAGGGCATTTGCACAAAATCTTTGGAAGTACTCAAACACACCAATAGAAATTGCATCAGATAAATGACTTTCCTGGAATATAACTATCATGATCAGATGATTATCATTCAAGCATAATCACAGTGAATCCAGTAGGGAGGATTATATAGTTCCTAGATGTTCAGTATGAAATAATAAGGTTGGCTGTTGTTACTTGTGCCTGGAGCATTTGGAATGGTGCTTTTTGTGTATGTATTTGTCCCTCGCAACATCTTCCAAAATCTGCCCTACCCCTGCCCCAATGATCAAATAAAACGCATCAAACAAAATTCTGATTAGTTGAACATATTACTAAGGCCGATCTGGACCTCCCAGTTCTGGTTCCGAACCAGGTCGGGGGAGGTCCAGATTGGATCGGGCCCATTCCAGATAGATTCGGATTGATCCTGAGATCCGGGCCCATTGGCCTTCCAGGTCCCTGGGTGCCGGCTGCGCAACCGGCACCCAGGGACCTGGAAGGCTGGCGGTGAGTCCATTGGACTCACCACCCTCCTCCCACTCTCCCCCCTTTCTCCACTCACCCGCTTCTCAGTACAGCGGACAGCAGAGGACAGCAGCAGAAGGCAGCGCAGACCGCAGCAGGTGAGTGGGGACCCCCTCCCTCTCCCCACTCACCCTCCGCTGTCCACTGCCGTCCTCCACTGTCCTCTGCCATCCACTGTACTGAGAAGCAGGCCTCGTGGCCTGATTTCCCAGTAAAGCTCCGGTGCGTCGGGTGGGGCGAGGGGGGAGGGTGGTGAGTCCTTTGGGGAAAAGGAGAGTCTCCGGATCTCGCTCCGGAGACTCAGATCGGGGCAGTCCAGATCGGGCCGGTGCAGATCGGCCCGATCTGGATCGCCCGGATCCAGATCCGGTTCGGGGGGGGGGGCTGCACAGCCCTACATATTACATGGTCAGGTCATAGCATCTTTTATCAGAAGTGAATCAAGGCAAGTGATAGACAGCAAATCAAGGACATTCACTCTTTCCTTAACCAGGATTTTTTTTTTAAAATGGTGCTTTATTAAGCAGTAAAAAAAATGATGGGAACAAGAATAAAATTTGGTAATTAGTCAAAGGCCTAATCCCATACCATTCGTATGACATTTCCTGTTGGTCTCCTAGAATGTTAAGGATTATTGGCAAATGGAAATAATTACTTTATATAAGAAGTACCAGAAAATATTGTTGAAACTTAGCTGGGATGGACAGTACTTGGGAAGAAAAACACTGGAAGTTCTATAGGCTGCTTTGGACTTTCCAAATGAAGAGTGGGATTCGATATAATAAGTAAATATACAAAATAGAAAACCATGAAGTTTATATCTTCATGCATTTGTGACAGGGATTCTGGAGATATTCTCCTGAGCCAGTATCATAAAAGTCTTCCTCATATGAGAAGCAAGCTTTAAAAGCCCCCAAATTCTTCCTTTTTGATTGAAAACTGAGCAGCAGAACTGGTAGTTCCCCTGGCTGACAAATGTTTCACATAGCCTAAGCAAAGCTTTCATCAGCCAGGGACCATGAGAATTTGAGAAGTTGAAAGTAACATTGCTTTGGCTAACTAAACTCCAGTAAGCTGCTCAAAATTGGCTCTTTGCAAGATAATGCAAATAGGTTGATCCATCACATGGCACAAGTGCTGGAGAAAATCAGGAGTGGGGACAATGGGGATGAGCTACTGGGTGACAGGTTTGAGTCCTATTTTCAATTTTGCCCCACAGAATCTTTTCCTTATACTCACAGGAATTAATGGAGTCAAAGGCCATCCCCCTCTGGGTCAACCCTTCTCTTGAGCATTGTGCCCACCCACATAGGAACAAATGGTTTCAATAGCGTGAAAAAAGGGGGGCAAAGGCTACACTCAATGAATGACTCATAGGGAGGCCACCCCCAGTTTCACCCCCAGAGCATCTTTCTTCCACCCCCAAAGGAGCTAATAGAAGCCATTAGTTCCTATGAGGGTGGGGAAAAGGCTCTGTAGATGGAATCATTTTTTCAAGTCCTTGGATTGGCTCAGATAAATTACCTGAGTTCTTCCCCTCTTTTTTAATGGGGGTAGGTGGGTGGGGATCGAAGCCAGATAATTTCTGAGGTAATTGAAGGAGAGCTTTGGAAAACTTGCCCATATACAATTCGTGAGATATGGGAACCTTTAATAATCTTTGAATTGAATTTTTATTGCCTGTTCAGTTAAATGCTTGGAAGAGAGAGTGGAGAGAGAAAAATAAGATCTTAACCATCCTCACTTTCAAAGGATGTCCTTGGCCATTATTGATTTTCTAAAAAGAGCTCACATCTTGCATCTGTGTATCTGAGGTGGGCACTTGTCACAGCTATCTCTCAGCTATCATTGGAGAGGATTCTTCAAAACATGCCAAAGATTTCTGTCACAATGCTGAAGTTTTTCGGTTCAATAGAATAGGCTGGTTTAGAGCACAAAAGTGAAGCAATCACACCAGCAATGCTATAATCTGCTGGTAGGTGTTTAATAGTAGTGAAGCGATCTAATGTTCTCAGAAAACGTATAATAAAATCTGAATCATCATAGTTATATAGAAAGAAGGCGCATGATGCAAGCTTGACTCAGTTTTTTCATGTCAGAGAAACTAGAGAATACTATATTACACTTGGAAAATATCCCTCCCACCCCCACTTGCCAATTCTTTCTGCTCTCCAGTGAACATAGTAATTGTTATGCTGCCAATTTCTTTTCTTTTTAAAAAAATCCTTCCTCCTTTCTTCATTTTTTCCCTTCATCCTTGTCTGAATAATACAGGAGAAGAGTTCTGGTCTTGTTGACCTCTTATTTAGGATTCTAAAGTGCACAGAAGTCCGGACATTTTTTTTTGCTTAAGCTAATAGAGGCTTGGAATGAATACCTGAAGCCATTTGAGAGTTTAGACTCACTGTAGCAAAATTGCTCCCATGGGTTTTTTTTTTTTTTTAATGGCGCTTTCTCACTCTAGCAAGGCAGCTGTGCACCTTCTGGCTGAAATGTTCTTAAACTATACAGTTAGAACTTAATATATTTCTATTAGTCAGAAAACATTTTGACTAATGGAACAAATATTGATGTTAAACGTTGCACAACAGGCTGCACAAACTACTACTAGTGCTACTACTACTGTTACTGTTTTTATATGAGAGAAACTGTCCCGACGTAGACTAATAAATCCAGAAATCTACCAAGATGATATAGATATCCTGTTTTGGGAAAACATGAGTGTTTTATGAAAGATTTCTCCAAATACCCAAATTTCACTACTAGGAGAGAAGTTCCACAAAAGCAGAGATACTAACTGGAGCAGCTAGGAGATTGGTGCATGGCCAGGGCCAGCCTTACCCTCCCAGATTTCAGGTTCATGAATGGGCTCCAATTGTTAGTTGTTTAATTTCTTATTGGTTTTTTTTACTGCAGGAAATGGTAGAGGCACTTCTGGGGTTTTCTGCCTCATGTTCTAAGACCACTTAACTGGGCTTGAGTACTATGCACCTTGGCCTTGTGGGGTAGGGCGAAGCACCATTTGCTTCTCTGCCTCAGATAGTGAGATGCCTTGGGCCAGCCGTGGGGATAATGATATCAGACACACTTGTCAGTAGAGCTTGGAGCTGGAATATAATGACTTATTGACTTTTGCTCTGCATTTAGCTGAATTGCTCTGACTCCTGTTTTGAAATCACAAATGAACATTTTGTTCTCTGTTCCCTCTTAAGAAAATTAAAAACAAGCAAGCAAAAATATTAAAATGTCTGTTTTCAATTTGCTTTATCAGGTTGAAAGATAATTCAATGTGTTGATTTCTTTCCATTCCCAGTATGCCAGAATTACATATGCTGCAAGCAAGTGCATTCATTAAGCTGGGTTTTCATATATTTATATTATATTTGTTTTTTGTGATGGCATTCAGATTTCATAGAATTGCCCATCAATAAAGAATCATCATCATCAACAACTTTATTATGGTCGCTGACCAGACTTTACACATACAAAAATTAGGGCGAAAGTGCGTACAAATTTAAGAAATATACAGCAAAATCAATTCCAGAGAGACCTTATTCTCATAGCATAGTTCTGCTGACCGGATGGAGGGTGTTCAACCTGTTCTGGATGGGGTTGCACTCCCCCTGAAGGAGCGGGTTCATAGCTTGGGGGTTCTCCTAGAACCATCTCTGTCACTTGAGGCTCAGGTGGCCTCGGTGGCATGGAGTGCCTTCTACCAACTTCGGTTGGTGGCCCAGCTACGCTCCTATCTGGACAGGGATAACCTGGCTTCAGTTGTCTATGCTCTGGTAATCTCTAAATTGGATTACTGCAAGGCGCTGTGTATGGGGCTGCCTTTGAAGACGGTTCAGAAGCTGCAGCTTGTGCAAAATGCAGCGGCCAGAGTGATAACAGGAACCATAAGGTTCGAGCATATAAGACCTACTCTGGCCCGCTTGCATTGGCTGCCTATACGTTTCCGAGCCCAATTCAAGGTGCTGGTTTTAACCTATAAAGCCTTACATGGCTTGGGACCACAATACCTGATGGAGCGCCTCTCCCGACACGAACCTATCCATACACTACGATCCACATCGAAGGTCCTCCTCCGGTTGCGTACTCCAAGGGAGGCACGGAGGGTGGCAACAAGGGAAAGGGCCTTTTCAGTGGTGGCCCCCCAATTATGGAATGATCTCCCCGACGAGGCTCGCCTGGCGCCAACATTGTTATCTTTTCGGCGCCAGGTCAAGACTTTCCTCTTCTCCCAGGCATTTAGCAGCATATGATGAGGGGTTTTGTGTTTTTGTGTTGTTGTTGTGCTTTGATCCAGAAGGATATTGTAATTTTAACTTGTTTTTATGCTTTTAAATTTTGTATATTGGTGTTTTAATTGTTCAATGTTTTTAATTTTTGTAAACCGCCCAGAGTGCTTCGGCTATGGGGCGGTATATAAATGGAATAAAATAAATAAGAATTTTGCAAAAGCTTCAACTGTGTCCCCATCCTCTGTGGCCCTGAAGCAGCGAAGAAGAGCATAGAATAGTAGAGTTGGAAATGGCCTATAAGGCTATCGAGTCCAACCCCCTGCTCAGTGCAGGAATCCACCTTAAAGCATCCCTGACAGATGGTTGTCCAGCTGCCTCTTGAATGCCTCTAGTGTGGGAGAGCCCACCACCTCCCTAGGTAATTGGTTCCATTGTCGTACTGCTCTAACAGTCAGGAAGTTTTTCCTGATGCCCAGCCAGAATCTGGCTTCCTTTAACTTGAGCCCATTATTCCGTGTCCTGCACTCTGATTTGATTGAGAAGAGATCCTGGCCCTCCTCCATGTACTCTTATTTTGTAGCCTGGCCTTCCTTCCACTTCCTATATGTGTCCTGTTTTGTTTTCTGGTCATCTCTAAGCTTTTTGTGGAGCCACATTGGTTTCTTCTGTTGTTGTCCAGCTTTTTTCCTTTTTTGGAATTGTTTGTAATTGTGCCTTTAAAATTTCCTTTTTGAAAAACTCCCACCCATCTTGGACTCCTTTTCTCATTAGGGTCACTTGCCATAGGACCTCACTTATCATAGTTCTGAATTTATTAATATCAGCTTTCCTGAAATCCAGAGTACACATTTGGCTACACTCAGCTTTTGCTTCCTTTAAAATCAAGAACTCAGGTATGACGTGGTCACTTTCCCCCAGAGTTCCCGTAACTGCCACTTTATCCACTAAGTCATCCCTATTGGTCAATATCAAGTCAAGGATAGCTGTTTCTCTAGTTCTTTCCTCTACTTTCTGTAGGAGAAAGTTATCAGCCACACATGTCAGGAATTTCTTGGAGGGGCCACTTTTGGCAGAATTTATCTCCCAACAGATATCGCGATAATTGAAGTCCCCCATTACTACTACATTCGATTTCCTTGAAACACTGGCAATTTGCTTTCCAAAAGTTTCATCCTCATCTTCTCCTTGATTGGGTAGTCGGTAGTAGACTCCAACTATCATGCTCCTTTTATTCCTTGCCCCATTTATTTTAATCCAGATACTCTCGATGGGGCTCCCAGGCTCATCCTCTTGTATTTCTGTGCAGAGATGAGTGTTTTTAACATATAGTGTGACTCCGCCTCCCTTTCTATTTCTTCTGTTCTTTTTGAACAAGTTATATCCTTCAATTGCTATATTCCAGTCATGGGAGTCATCCCACCAAGTTTCAGTTATACCTATCAAGTCGTATTTGCCTTCAGGTATTAAGAATTCAAGTTCATTCTGTTTGTTTCCCATACTGGGTATTAGTATATAGACATCGAAGACCATGTGCTTTATAGCCTGGCTTCTTTCCTACATTGTTACGAACACTGTTTTGGGGCACTATTGGAGCTGTCCTCTCTGTTATGGTGCATAAGCCTTCCTCCATTGTCGCCTCAAAGTTTACATCTCCCGCCCCCATATGATTCAGTTTAAAGCCCTCCTGATGAAGCTCTTCATGCTGTGGTCGAACACATTCTTTGTGTTCGACCACAAAGCCCTTGTAAGGTGCAACCCATCCCTTGCCAGCAGTCCATCTTCCAAGTAGCATAGCCCGTGGTCCCAGAATCTGAATCCCTCACATCGGCACCACCTTCGTAGCCAGTCATTCACCCGGAGTATTTTTCTTTCCCTTTCTAATCCTCTTCCAAGAACTGGCAGGATGGATGAGAAAACTATCTGGGCCCCAAAGTTCTTGAGTTTCCTTCCCAAAGCTTCAAAGTTTGACGCTATTTCTTTGTAGCTCCGCTTGGCAATATCATTGTTCCCACATGGATGAGAAGAAAGGGATATGTGTCAGTGGGCTTGATGAGCTTCAGTCACATCTGTAATCTGTGCTCCAGGGAGATAGTAAACCTGGCAAGTCCATGGGTCTTCGCGACACACTTGGGTTTCAATCCCACATGGCAGGGAGTCACCCACAACGACTACTCTTCTCTTCTTGGTCAACTGGCCTTCTGCCTCTTGCTCACTGTTGCACAGGGTCCCCTGTAATTCTTCCTCTGCAGGCTGCCCTCCAGTCTCATCCTGCAGTAGCTGAAAGCGGTTGCATAACTCTAATGGTTCCACTGGTGCAGAGTGTCTTTTAGTTCTTCTGCTCCTGTCACCCTTTCCTAAGGAGTTTCCTTTTCGTTGGTTTTCCTCATCTCAGCATTCTCCACTTCTGCTTCGGCTTGCTGTTGCTCTTCCATCTCTTGTGCTTCTCTCTGCTGTTGAAGTTCCACCATTCTGTCTAAGAACTCTTCACCTTCTCTTATTTCTTGGAGAGTGAACACTTTCACTTTTTCTTCCAATAGTGCAACAAGCTTGCACTTGTTGCAGATGTATGCCATGGTTGTTCTCAGGCAAGAATACGAACATTGCACGCACTTTGCAGATCACCACCACTCGAGACTCCTTTCCGTCCATAGTCTCCATTTCTGTTTTGTTTTTGCCTTCCGATTGTGCTGGAATTTTGTTAAGGACCTCCCCCTTGACCTCGCTCTGATCGCTCACTCTCTGAGAGCTCTCTTCCTTATATTCCTTATATTCCTTCTAGTCCAGCTGGGGCAGCTTCCTCTGCTTTGCTCTGCTCAGCTAGGAGTTAGAAAACAGAAAGAGAGAAGCAATTAGTGTAGTTTATCAGAGGATCTCTTTTGTCATGGCTTTTACAAGTAAAATATTGTAAATGTTGATTCTTTAAAAAAGGTCATTTAAAAACTTAATTGTGTTTTTGAATATGAGATGTTTGGCATATTTAATACAATGGTTAATAATGAAAGCAATGTGTGAGGGAAATTACTCACACATATGTATGAGTAGTTTTCCCTTGATACTAAAAAAACTTGAAAATATGTTTTAATAATGGCATTATAGAGGCACCAAAATACTATATTTTATATCAACCCTTGGCTAAGATACCTAACAGTATAACAAATCTTTGTGACATTCAGGAGCTTAGTTCTTTCTCTCCAAAGGTGAAATAGGGTCATCCATAGAACTGAAATCTCTTCTGGTGTCTAAACTTCATGCCCTGGAGTGATTGATTAAAGTGAAGTTTCTTTTGGACAGGTACATAATATAATCAATGATGATAAATGATGGGCCCTTTATACTCCTGTAGCTATGTCACCATCTTTTAAAAAACTGCCTATCACCTACCTTGTGCTTGTCATATAAAATGTTACCACTGTAAATTATATTGTGATAACAAGACTTCCTGGATATGTGCATTTTGAAAAATATCAAACTATTGTTTAAAAGAATTGCCCACCTAACGTTAATAACTTGGTTTTTCAGAAGACTTTTTTTTAGGAGGCTCTCTTAGCACTGAAAATGTAATGTATTATTTCACTGGGAAATCTCATGCCTTTGCCAGTATAATGTATGTAACTGTTTATTATAACGGTCATACCTGGATCCAAATAGCTGCTACTTTCATTGAGAACTGTATTTTGAAATAGAGCTTCCTGGGCACTGCATTGTATGTAAAGAACTGTGAGTTATGGGAAAGGGCAGTAATCAATGTAAGATTCTCTTTGAGAGGTCAAGTGACCTGGTTCATGTTGCCAACATATTCTATGAAGATGAATGTAAATTGAATGGGGTATAATCTAACAAACATAACACTAATTTCAGCATTGCATAAATAATTTGGAGGGCTTAAAATCATTTTTTATAATTTTGTTGTTGTTGTTGCAGATAAATACTTTAGGATCACATGTTGCTTCAAACACCAAGAGTACTTCAATTTTAATAATCAGAAAATGTTATAAGATAACTATTGGCACCATTTCTTTTTTCAAAAAAAAGCAAGAATGAGTTTGGCATGATGACTACTTTCAGCTGATGCTAACAGTGCTAGCTGTGTCATGAAATAGTGGGATTATATTGGCATTACAGGCTCTGGAAGCAGAAACCATTGGCAGCATAAGATAAATGTTAAAGAGAATAGTATACGTTTTAGACAGTAGGCTTGGCTGGCACCAGCAGGATCTGAGAGAAAAGGCAACAGCTATCAATTCTAGCATGTACCACTTAGATATATCCAATCCCTTAGTCACTCAGTGAGCTTTGTGGCTGAGTGGGGACTAGAATCAGGCTCTCTCCAGTTCTAGTATCAAATTCTAATCATTACACTACACTGGCTGGTTTACTCAATACTTCTACCTGTTCCTTAAGCAGGGATGGGGAACCTTCATGCTATGAGCCAGATGTGGCCCTCAAGGGTTCCCCTTCTGCAAGCTTCCACTGTTATCTCTAATCAGTGATAGGAGATAAAAGGGTATCATGAGCTTCTTCTGCTGTTGTCTCCAATCTATAATCAAAGATAAGAGGGCATTGAATGACTTTTCAGCTGACCTTTGCAAACATGAAAGCTGTTGCATAGAACTCAGTTGCCCTTTGCAGGCATTTCAGAACTGTTGCACAGTGGCTTACTTTAGAGTAGACATGCATAGAAATGGGCTGTAGATGTTTCTGAAAGCTGCTGCATGATAACTTGCTCTAGAATAGACATGAATAGATTTGAGCTGTGTTTTGTATACTCGGTGGGAAAATGTCCAAATTTGTAAGAACTACATCTGGCCCTGCTGACTTGCTTTCTCTATCCTTAGTGCCACCCTGCACAGTCCATTGCTGGACTGTGGCAAAATTAGAATTCCAAAATTCTAATTTTCCAAAATTAGAATTTAGCCACCAGACAGAAAAAAAGTTAATCACTCCTGCCCTAAAGACTAGTTAGACATATTTTGCTGTGGTGAGGTATATATAACCTTTATAATCCAAATTTTGCATTACTAGAAAACTATCAGTAGAAGTGGTATTAGCCTCAGAGGCCATGTACAGACAACATGCTAAACCATGATAGTCAAGTGTTTTGAGCTAAACATTATAGATTAGCATGTCATGTGAACCATGTGTGCTATTACTGTGGCTTGAATTATGTAGCTCCTCATTGTTTATTCTTTTGAACTGCCTGTATTGATGGGATTGGTTTGGTTCTATTCATAATTCTTCTGGTATCTGCAGATAGAGGTGGTGAATGGAGAATGATGTTCTCTAGTTTCTCCATCTGATTGCAGGCATCCTACAGCAGTCTTCCTCACCTTGGTGACTTCTAGGTTGTGTACATTTGTTGGGATGTGGCTGGGGAAGGCTATCCTAGAGGAACTACTCTTCTACTCTTTCCTATTGTAGAGAAACGTTGTTAATTGAATGCATGTTTCTGCACTGTTTGTGACTCTATCTGTCTATCATCTATCTATCTATCTATCTATCTATCTATCTATCTCTATCTATCTATCATCTATCTATCTAATGTTGAATAGCTTTTCCAGGAGTGATTTTTTTTAGTTAGAACTTGCTAGGTCAATGTTTTCCCTAAACAATTGTGTTTTAGATCCTTGAAGCTGGCATTGCTATGGTAATTTTTTTCATATGTGATTTTCTGCAGCCTTCACTTAATTTGGAAAACACCATCCTGAACTCTTTGAGGGAATAGGAGGTCTGGTATATTTAATAGAACACATCTGCCTCCTGCTGACCATGCAAGAGGACAACCACCAGTTACATTAGTGTCTGCAGCCATTCCTTTTAGTATTTTGCAAGTGTTTCCGAAAGTCCACAGGATAGCATAGCTGAGAAAGTACAACATGCTAATTAACTAAACTGAGTAGTAGGATGCACAACTATATGACAGAATTCATGTTTAATTTCTGATCTCCAGTAGCAGCACACCAATTATTCAGGACTACCACTTGCATGGTAATAAATGTTGTATGATATTTTTTTCTGTGTTGTTCACTAGGTACCCAGACCCTTACACAGCATACTTTCTACCAGGCAGTGATCCGGAATTTGTTGTATCGCCTCAGGCTGGGGAACTTCTTCCACTTGACACAGCAGGCACCTGCATTACTGTTGGATTCAAGCCCAGTATGTACAGCAAGAAACATAAGGCAACATTAGTAATACAGGTGAGCCCTAACAATGGGATTCTTGATAGGGGACTTTGTTGAAATAAGCTCATGATTTTAAGGATTTCCTTCCCAAAATAAACGCTGTAAACGATCCTTTCTGTGGGTAGGCTTTCCTGCTAGTGAAATTCATCTACTTTGCTGTAACGAAGTATCCGAAAGAAGTATTTTTTCTTTGTTTCATCAGTCTTTAATTCTATTCTTCAAGACAGACCTGTAATCACATTGTAACATTCCCAAGCCATTGGGCAGTGTTTGTTCTCTTTTCCCCATCATTCAACCGTTGCTTATAGTCTGCATGACCTAGATAACATCAGCAGGCACTCAACAGGGCCTAGAGGCTTTCTGATTTATTATATTATTTATTAAAAGTATTCTATACCACCCTCTGATTATATTCCCAGCAGGTTACAAAAAAGAATAAAACAAATAAACCGTAAATACAAAAATCATAATAAACCAAAAGCCTCCAATTAGTTCAGGCAATTTCTCTGGGAGAGCATTCCACAATGGACATCAATACCACGAAGCCCTCTCTGGTAGCCACCCATCTATCTGACCCTCCACTGTAGATCATAATGTATGGAGATCCCAATGTACCTATGGGGACTGCTGGCCCTTCAGGTACCCTAATTCTAAGCCATGAAGGCCTTTTAAGGTCAAAACCAGCACTTTCAATTGGGCCTGGAAACAGACTGGGAGCCAGTGCAGTTGGTTTAGCACAACCATAATAGCATCATAATGCCCAGTGCAGTTACTAAGGTAGCAGATACATTCTTCACTAAGTGCAGTTTCCGAACAATTTTCAAAGGCAGTTCCTCATTATAGTAGTCCAAGCTGCCAATTAACTATTAATTGGGCTTATGGCAGTCTGACAGATTGCCAAGTTCTATTTATATTAGAATATACAAATGCAAATACTAGAAGTCCAAACCTAAAGAACATGCCTGTGAATTAGGGGTGTGCACGGACCCCCCGGATCGGATCGGGACCCGGATCGGGACCTCCAATTTTGTCCCGGACCGGTTCGGACAAAATCGGAGGCCCCCCGGACCGGATCGAGTCCGATCCCGACCCAAAAATCGTACATTTTTGGATCGGCCGCCATTTTTTTCCCCATAGACTTGCATTGCAATGCAAGTCTATGAGGAAAAAATGGCGGCGGGTGGGTAAGGGGGGGCCTAACTCCCTCCCCCCCCCGGGGCCGTCCGCTGTGGACGGCCCCGGCAGGTAAACCCCCTCCCCCGCGCTCCCTACCCCCCCTGGGGCCGCCTGCTTCCATCCGCTGGCGCCCGCGGGCGCCAGCGGATAGAAGCGGACGGCTCCGGGGGGGGGGGGGTAAGCCCCCTTCCCCGCCACTTACCTTCTCGGCCCGTCCGGCGCCGGCGGCTACTACCAGCGGGCTCCGCGGCCTACTCTCGAGTAGCGCGCCGGGTGATGACATCACCCGGCGCGCCACCCTGGAGCAGGCCGCGGAGCCTGCTGGTAGTAGTAGGCGCCGGCGCCGGACGGGAGCCGCCGGGCCGGGCAGGTAAGGGCCCCCCTCCCCCCTCCCCCCTCCGCGCGCCCCCTCCTCCCCTCCACGCACCCCCTCCTTACCTTCCCGGCCCGGTGGCTCCCGTCCGGCGCCGGCGCCTACTACTTCCAGCAGGCTCCGCGGCCTGCTCTAGAGTAGCGCGCCGGGTGATGACATCACCCGGCGCGCCATCCTAGAGCAGGCCGCGGAGCCTGCTGGGAGTAGTAGGCGCTGGCGCCGGATGGGAGCCGCCGGGCCGAGCAGGTAAGGGCCCCCCTCCCCCCTCCGCACGCCCCCTCCTCCCCTCCACGCAACCCCTCCTTACCTTCCCGGCCCGGTGGCTCCCGTCCGGCGCCGGCGCCTACTACTTCCAGCAGGCTCCGCGGCCTGCTCTAGAGTAGCGCGCCGGGTGATGACATCACCCGGCGCGCCATCCTAGAGCAGGCCGCGGAGCCTGCTGGGAGTAGTAGGCGCCGGCGCCGGACGGGAGCCGCCGGGCCGGAAAGGTAAGGGCCCCCCTCCCCCCTCCGCGCGCCCCCTCCTCCCCTCCACGCACCCCCTCCTTACCTTTCCGGCCCGGCGGCTCCCGTCCGGCGCCGGCGCCTACTACTTCCAGCAGGCTCCGCGGCCTGCTCTAGAGTAGCGCGCCGGGTGATGACATCACCCGGCGCGCCATCCTAGAGCAGGCCGCGGAGCCTGCTGGGAGTAGTAGGCGCCGGCGCCGGACGGGAGCCGCCGGGCCGGAAAGGTAAGGGCCCCCCTCCCCCCTCCGCGCGCCCCCTCCTCCCCTCCACGCACCCCCTCCTTACCTTTCCGGCCCGGCGGCTCCCGTCCGGCGCCGGCGCCTACTACTTCCAGCAGGCTCCGCGGCCTGCTCTAGAGTAGCGCGCCGGGTGATGACATCACCCGGCGCGCCATCCTAGAGCAGGCCGCGGAGCCTGCTGGGAGTAGTAGGCGCCGGCGCCGGACGGGAGCCGCCGGGCCGGAAAGGTAAGGGCCCCCCTCCCCCCTCCCCCTCCTCCCCTCCACGCACCCCCTCCTTACCTTCCCGGCCCGGTGGCTCCCGTCCGGCGCCGGCGCCTACTACTACCAGCAGGCTCCGCGGCCTGCTCTAGAGTAGCGCGCCGGGTGATGACATCACCCGGCGCGCCACCCTAGAGCAGGCCGCGGAGCCTGCTAGTAGTAGTAGGCGCCGGCGCCGGACGGGAGCTACCGGGCCGAGAAGGTAAGTGCCCCCCTCCTCCCCCCCCCGCTGTCCACTTTCATCGGCGGGCGCCCGCTGGCGCCCGCCAATGGAAGCGGCGGTGGGCGCCAGTGGGCGCCCGCCGATCCGCCGATCCGCCGAACCGGTTCGGAGCTTTTTCGGACCGGTTCGGATTGGATCGGCCGATCCAGCTGCGGGATCGGAAATCGGATAATTTATCCGATTTCCCACTGGACCGGACTCGGATCGTGGATCGGGTCCGATCCAGTGCACATCCCTACTGTGAATCTCCTTTGGTGTGCAGGATTTCTGTGGTAGGCAGGCGTGGATTCCTCAGCCAACAAGTCACTGGGGGAAGGGTTCCTTTGAGCAGAAAATCTGAAGATCAGGAAAGATCTGTTATAAGCAGGTGCTGGCCTTCATAGACTATCTTACTCACGAGTCATTGCTACAAAATCCACCTGCATTTTCAATTCAGCCATTACATTTTCTGCATCCATGCTTTCACAGAAGGGTCCTAAATATTGTAGGAAAATCACGAATGTTCCAGTACTCTTCTTAATTATCAATCTGGTGTAATAGATAATAATAATAATAATAATAATAATAATAATAATAATAACAACAACAACAACAATGATTTATTTCTTACCCGCCTCTCCATCTAGATCGAGGCGGGGAACAACAACATGATAAAATACATAAAACTAATTAAAACATGACAAATATTATTAAAACTGCATTAAAACATCCTAAAACATCCTAAAAACAGTCTAAAAATTACACTGGATATGCCTGCCGGAGGAGAACAGTCTTTATAGCTTTCTTAAATTCTAAAAGACTGTTAAGTTGACGAGTCTCCTCCGGCAGGTCATCTGGGTAACAGTTGTCAGCCTAGTCTTGGCCGACCGCAGTAAGTTCTTCCCAGAGGACCTGAGCGTGCGGGGTGGATTGTACGGGAGAAGGCAATCCCGCAGGTAACCTGGATCCAAACCATGTAGGGCTTTAAAGGTAATGACCAACACTTTATACTTCGCCCGGAAACTAATTGGCAGCCAGATGGGGCTGTACTAGTAGCCTCATTGCAACTGATGCTCATTCTTGAGTTGTAGGTCCTGGTTTTATAAAAGTAAGGGAGCTCTGCCTGCAGTGCTGCAGAGAGGAAACCCGCTTGATCAAGCCTGGGGAACCTCCCCTCTGTGGGCTGGAGAAAGCCTGCAGGGCTTCCTCATCCAGCTGCTAGCTAGCTAGGGGTGGGGAAAGCAGCTTGCTGAGATTCTCTGAACTCTGCTTCGAAGTTCACGCACCTCACTCACCTCACTCTCACTTTTGTCTGTGACTTGTTTGCCTTTTTGTTGAATGAGGAAAGTGTGCGTTTTGAATGGGAAAAGTGTGTTGCATTTCTCTCCCCCCCCCCCCCCCATTGATTAAAGCATGAAAATGTGTTGGTTTTGTTTTTGAAAGATGCATGTCAAACAATGCATGTCTCAAATGTGGCCACAACTTCAGGAATGTGTGAGCATTTCGCGAAAAATGTCCTCCCATTCACATTTGAGTTTGCAAACAGGGCAAATCCTGAGGATTTGCAAACTGAAATTAAATTCTTGGACTTTGCTACTCTCAGTCCCTTCCCAGGCTCCAATCCCTTTCCCCGCTGTTTCCCCAAGCAGCAGGGAAAGAAAGGGAATCTCTTCACCAGGCTGCAGAGAAAAGCTACTATCTTTGATCAGCTGCTAATCAGATCACAGCTTTTCCCTGCTGTGTGGTGACGAAGGGGCCTCCTTTTGCTACCGTGAGCAGGGAAAGGCAGCCCATGGGGGAAGAGAATGATCTCTCCTTCAATGGGCAGTTTGCTGTCTTTCGATATGGCGTGTGTGTGTGAATGGGGGTGAGTGTCTGTGTGAAAGATGATTTCGTGAATGAGTGTATGGAATGTGGATGGTGTGTGGGTGGGTGTGTATTTGTGTGCCTGAGCAAGCAGTCCAGGGGCCTTATGCCACTTGTGAAACCACTTTGGTTTGCCCAGAGTCAATACAGCTTTTGGGCTAAAAAAAAAGAATCCTTGTATTGCATTCAAAGAACTAAAATAACTTTTAACATAAGAAAATGTTCTCCGCTGGTGTCACAGTGCTTGGAGGTGGTGATGGATAGGGATGGGTAGCATTACTGTTGTTAACCACTTTTTAAAAGTGTGTATCTGTGTTGGTGCTCAGTAACACATGACACAGACACTAGTAAATGGGTACCATATATCAGCTTTCTGGTGGTGGCTGTTGCCGGTAACATGTTTTAATCAAGACTGATCTCTTCCGGCAGGCCTCTACCATGTTGAATTTTAAGATGCCTTTTAATAATGTATTAGTTTTCTATGTTTGTAATAAGTCATTAGTTTTATATGTTATTAATCAGTTTTATGTATTTTATGCAGTTTGTATTTAATGTTGTTCTCTGCCTCAATCCAGAGGGAGAGGCGGGTAAGAAATAAATACATGATGATACGTATATATTTGTTTTTGTTTCTAGGCTTATAGCTTTTAAGTTATTATAGTGATTTTAAATGTATGTGCATATTGTATGTTATTGCGGTTTTAATTTTTGTATATTGTTTTTAAATGTTTTAATCTTATGTAAACCGCCCAGAGAGCTTCGGCTATGGGGTGGTATACCCATAAAAACATCACTTGAAAATCAATTCAATTGAAGTTACAATTATATATTTATTAATTTTAGATGTAGCTTTTGTCTAAAATAATCTTGCAATTTAGCTACTTCAGATCACATTTTAGGAAATTATTCTTCCACCTTAAATGAAATATGTCTCTACCATTTATAGATTTCAGATTAAAGGCAACAGTTATACATTTGTCTATATTTCTGCATAGCCAAAATGCTGTGTTATATATAATACTTCATTACAACAAATACAGTTAAATTTATTCATAAATATCCATTATCAAATATCAAACTGAGCACGTCACTGTGGTTTATGCTTAGATGGTGTCAACAACAGCTGATTGCCAGCTGTTATTTAAATCCAAGTCCCATAGATAAGAATAGTGAGGTTGATAAAAAGGATTTTATGAGCAAGAATGTTTTCTTAGTAGTTTTATATATCTGCTATAACTTGCTCCAGCTGATCAGATCTCTTTCCTGACCTTGAAATATTCAATGAATCTTGCTCACTGTTGACAATAACCCTTGTGTTAAACTTCATTAAAACCTAATATAACACATATATGAAGAAATATGAATCATTTAACCTTGTTCAAGAATGAATAAGGCAGTTAGCCCATCCTAGAGAATGTGATTTTCTTTTTGCCAGTGTTACCTTTGGGTATAAGGAACTTGGGCTGGTTCACATCAGTGCTCTGCATTATATTTTCTTTGACATAAAATGAAGTTAGTTTCTTAGTCTATATTATTTAATAATTGTGCAGCTCAATCCTATGGAAAGTGTCCAAGAAGCAAGTCCCACTGGGTTCATGCACACAAAGTAAGATCTAATCCACACCAAGCAGGATATAGTACCATGAAAGCAGTATGAAAGTGGGATATAAAAGGCAGGAGCCTATGAAAGCGGTATATGGTATGTGTCAATGGGCCCCCACAGTTGTTGGTGCACTTCAGTACCGCTATAAAGCAGTAGTGTGGCTCTTGCCTTTTATATACCGCTTTCATGCCACTTTCATAGTGTAATATCCTACTTGGTGTGAATTAGAAGTATGCATAGGATTGTAGCTTCAGGCATTTTATAGAAATAATACTTAATATAGATTAGATTTGGAGGATGGATTAGAGTTTTATTAACATTATGGTAATCTAATATATTGTGAATATTTAATATTGGAAAAAATGTCGCTCATGACTTATAAAAAGTAACAGTGGGTTGCTGGAGCAAAATGTCTCCGTGTTGAGTGCTCTTCTTTACAATTCCAGTCAGGCACCAATGCTGTCCATCAGTTTCCTCACACACTACCATCCAGCATTCCACAAGTGTTTTGGGGGGCGCTGACTCTTAATATTTTTACTACCCATGCAAACTTTACTACCCATGCAAACTCCCAAGTCTGCCAATACTTCCCTCATGTGCATGGGTGATATTGGTTTAGCTAAATAAAGGGAGTGACTGGTGCAGAATAAATCTTTAATCTGCCTGTCAAGCCAAGAATACAGTTATTTTGTGGTAATAAAGAAGGGGGTGTCCCCTCCAAATGAGTGCTAGAATATGGTAAAGTGCTAGAATATGTTAAAGTTGCCAATTTTACCTTTAAGAATATTGCTTTTGGGAAATCTGATTAGTCTTAGTGAAATTCTTTCAACTTCCCTTACCTTCCAAACACTATTCATGTTTACTTCAAACTTAAAAAAAAATAGTCAAAATTAAGTGGCAACTTTCAGGCCAGAAAATTATTGCTGAATTTCTTGTTTAACTTTGGAAATGAAATTCAGTTTAAAAGCAGTATAGACCTCAATTAGGTACAATGTGAATGCACATGAACATTACTGAAAATATACTCTATTCTGTGATGATGTTGGTGTCCAGGTGGCCTTACATAAAGGTTTATTTTACTTATTAGATGAGAAATATGAGTTTTGGTGGTGGGTCATAATGCTCATCTCAAGGAAGATTAAGCACTTGGAACTCTGAAGTTTTCTCTGGCTCATATTAAAATCAAGTTTCTTAAACAGATATGAATCACCATAACTGAAAAAAGTTGCAGGGGATCTTAAAAACACACAGCCATCAGAACTAGTAGCCATTGAAAGCCTTCTCCTCCAGGAATTTGTCTAACCCCCTTTAAAGCCATCCAAATTGGTGGCCATCAGTACATCTTGTGATAGCAAATTATGATTACATTTCATGTATTGCTATCCTATCTCCATTTAACAGTGACATTGAATGTCTGAAAAGAGTGGGAGGAGGTGTTCGTGTCTGAGATATAGGATACTGTAGTATAGGATACTACTGCAAACCAGTATTGTTGTTGTGCATCCTATTGCATCCACCTCCCCCTTCATTCTGAACATCCAAACCTCCTCTGAGCCTTGAGACATATGAATTGGACGAAATAGATTAGTATAGGAACCTTGTGCAATGAATATACAAATTCAGGATGATGTATGCAATGTTAATGAGGGGAGCACGCCTGTTTTAACTGCCAGCAAAAATACCTCTTGCTATAAGATATTTCCATATGCCACACTTCCAGGTGCAGTTTACAATATGAAATTCTCTAAACTGATTTTTCTACCCATTGTGTGAGACAATTCACTTGACCCAAACTAAGATGCTCAAAGTCGGTGCTGTTTATTTCAAGTGTCCCCATTAATCCCTGGGGTACAAATAAAGCCAGCAGCCCATTTGTTATTTTTTTGTTTACTTCATGCTGTGCAATAATTCCCTCAAAACTGCATCCCAAACTGTTGTACATTAACAAGAGTTTAGCTTACCTAGGGCGCCAGACAGTATACATGTTTCTAACATGCTGCTCTTAGTTCATAAAATGAAATGTTCTTCCTGGCTTATTATGTATGGTAATGCTTTTTTCCACCATGGTGCGGTTCCAGTAATGTGACTTTTTGAGGCACCCCCTATGTGGGGAACAGTGAATGACCTAATTACACATATTGTGGCAGATAGCTGCAGTATGGTTCAAACTAATAGACCATAAACACGTCTTCTGCTAAAGCCTTTCCTCTGTGTTTTCAGACGGCAGCAATGCAATGGATGTATGAGATCAACGGCCTGCCCCCACAGACTGTGCCACCAACTTCGTCAGCAAGAGTTGATTGCAGGAATGCGCATGTGAGAACAGCATCAGTGCAACAACGCAATTTTGTACGTGAAAATATGAAACTGTTATCCACTGGCGTGTCCTCCACTGTCAAAGGAGCACCTCTCACTTTAAGGGCAAAATAAAACCATTAGTGCCTTTGTTTTATGCAAAAAAACAAAAAAAACACAAACCTATTTTCTGGAACAAATGTTAGCGCAAACTAAGTATTCTATAGATATTCATACCTATACTGGATTGTAAATCAATAAATTGTGTAGAGTTTTGTTTCATGTACTTGGGAGAACGTGATGAATTATTTAGCTGCATTTTCTATAGCTTTCTGATCAGATGGTGATGGCTGAGCAGTAATCCCGCTCCCCCCACAACTCTCACAATGCTGTAACTCTGGCATAACACTGTTAAGGAAAATCACATTGTTTACCCGGAGTTGTTGTGCTTCCTAGTTCTTTGGCACGATTGTTATGGGCTGCGTGGGCTGCATTACACAGAAGGAGAGGGGTAACAAGGCGAAAGATCCTGCTGTTTCCCAGGGCTCCTTTAAAGGGCAGACACATTTGAATCAAGGGAGCACCTCCATCTCTGGCATGTGGGCAAAGAAGTAGGGGGGAGTCTTATTTTTGTGTGCTGTAAGTGTGCAGCCCTTGGCACACTTACTTGGGAGTAAATCCCATTGAACACAATGGGACTTACTTCCAAGTAGACACATGGAAAACTGCTAGCACAAACAACACAAAGAAGAAAAAAGAATATAAAAGAATCACATTGGATTTAAACCTAGCACAACTATAAACTAGGGCCCCCTCCACAAGGATGCGCTTTTGCGCCCGGTTCGGGGATTATGCGCATTATCGCGGAGGCGCATTTACTCCTAATCCCTCTGCACGGGAGGCGGCGAGAGGTGGCGAAGCGCATTAATTGATGTCCAAAAAGCGCTTTACATGTAGTTAATGCGCATAATCGCTTGTTCACACGGCGAAAATGCGCTTTAACGGCCGGAGCAAAATAAAAGTCGCTATTTAACGCGCATTCGATAATGCGCATAATCCGGGAGATAACGCGCCTCTGCGCCCGTTTTGCGCTCCGCTGGTGTGAAGGTAAAATTTATAATGAGCCTTCAAAGAGCATTAAAGCGCCCTTGTGGAGGTAGCCTAGCATGATGATGGGTCTTGTTCTTGTGGTCTTACAGAGACCACTACTCCCCATGGCACGCTTATTTGGGAGTAAGCCAGATCTGCCTCCCTTTGTTGCAGGGAGGCATTTTACCCTCTTCTCCCTCCAATAGCACGGAAAGTCCTTCTTGGGAAGTTCACAGTGCAATGCCAGCTTTACACACTGCTGATTTCGCACCGTTAAGGGTTGATCTCTGATCGTTTTTAAAAACAGAATAGTGTGTGGGGGGGAATGACACCATGGGAGACATCCTGTTTGTTGACAACAACATGAAATCGACCCCCAAACTTCTGTGAGTGGCCAGTCATGGGCATGTTATAAATAGCTCTTTTAGAGAAGCCCTATATCTGGGTTTTGGATAGGAATAAAGATGCAACAAGTGCGCCAAGTATAGGATATAATTGCAGCCCTCTATGGATATTGCTAAAGCTTAAAACAGGCACTTAGAGCACCATTAGCCGAGCGTTTTATTGCACACTCTTTACTGGGCACTCACGGATTTTTGTGGGTCCCTCTCATGATGTTATCTGCCTCCCGCATGCCTCCCACTTCTTTTAACTAGGGTGACCAGATAAAATCCAGGTCAGGGCTCATGTCACTTTAACTGTTGTAGAGAAAAGGGAATTTCAGCCAGTATCATTTGTATGCAATTCGTACCTGGTGAAATTCCCTCTTCATCACAACAGTTAAAGTTGCAGGGGGGCTGCCTTTTTTTGTATATGGTCACTCTAGTATAGTGCATGCACCTTTAACTGTTGTGATGAAGAGGGAATATCACCAGGAACTAATTACATACAAATGACACTGACTGAAATTCCCTTTTCTCTACAACAGTTAAAGTTACATGAGCCCTGACCTGGATTTTATCTGGTCAGCCTACTTTTAACCTTCGTGCCACAAAAAAACCACCCCAGTAAGTCCGACATATTTTTTGAGATGGAAGTTGCCGCTATCTCCTGCTGTGTGTAGGAGAAGGAGCGCAATCAAAATGGCCCACTGAATGGGCCACGTGCATGTTGTTTACTTCCTCTTTCAAAAGAGGAAGTAATGAAGGACAAACATGCAGTGGAGAAGCAATGGTAAGGAAATGTGATTTTCCCCATGTGATGACACTCTTAGGGGCTGACCAGCATTACAGCCATTTCAGTGCAATTTGTAATGAATGTGTTGCCCTGCATACAGTAACGACATTTCTAATACCAATGTAATACTCATGATTACTAAAAAATTTTTTAAAAACCTACTTTTTGTTGCTTTCTGTCTGCATCCTCTTTTTTTAAAAACTTTTTATAAACTATCCTTAAGAGCTACAGATTTTCTTTAAAAAGTTCTTTCAAGCATTGCAAACAGCAAGGATGCTTGGCAATGCATGCCCTGCAGGAGGCATTTATAATATTGATGATGCGGAACTGGTGGAGGCTACTGATTTACTATCTCTGCTGTGTCAGCTTCATTGGCAGGAGTATAGTGAAATTATATCCTTTGCACAAGAACTGAGAAATTCTGGCTGAGCTATACTTGGCAGAGAAATGCTGTAACACACACTTAAATGCATTCAGTCATGAAGGCTGCTGGGATCTGGATCAGCTCCTAACATATTTTAGAGCATTCAACAAGTGGCACTTCCTTACAAAAAGATGTGCAACCACTATTAAAATGAATGGGCATTATGTGGGTGCAGTGAGGTGTGGATTATATCCCTATCTAGCAGCCTCAATGGCATGGATCACCAAGGCTGTGATCTGCAAGAGTATGTTGCCATTGGGCTTTAGATGTACACAGAATATGGCAACAACTGTGCTGAACCCTGATGGTCCAGGAGGAACTGTAGGGTATGTGCATGTTCCGGAATGTGCACGTTCCAGAGATGGGGACCTGCAGGTTCCAGACGGGGCTGTTCTGCATGGAGGAGGGGACTGGTGCAAAAGCCCTCACAGCTTTGTCTTTTGTTCACATTTGGCACCCAATATTTCAGGTTTAGTACTAAGGCAACAAACTGGTGATGCAGGAAATTCTGAAGGGGGCATGGATTTAAAGTAGGGGTTACTAATGCTATTTTTCACTCTATGGAACAATCTGGATTGTGCCCCAGATACAAGAGAAAATAATATTGTTTTCTCTCACAGCGGTAAAGAAGCTTCTGTTTTTTCTGTCCATGCTGGGTCAAACTACACAATACATGAAATACATAGCGTACAGCTGACCTTTTTCTTTCTTACTTTAAAGTAGGTAATCCGGATTAGAACCACAGTATGGAGGTAGGGGTTAATACCTTTACTCCCAGTCACTTGTTTTTTGAAATTTGCACCCCTGCACAGGAGCTGAGAGAGAGAGAGAGAGCGCTCCAATGGCACCAGTGTTTTTAACACATTAGAACATTGCTGGAGAATTGAAATGATAAAGATGAATCCTGATGAGGGCAAGTGCTCCCAAACACTCATCAGAGAGGTTAGTACTTGTGCCAGGGATGTTGGGCTGCCAGCCTTCTCCAACCTAGTGTCCTGATATTTTGGACTTTAACTCCTATCAGCCTCAGCCAACGTGGCCAATGGTCAGGAATGTTGGGAATTGCAGCCTGAAACATTTGGAGTGCACAGTTTGGGGAAGGCTGGACTATGCAATTTAGGCCATGCAATTTCTCCTGCCAAATCACCAGCCTATAGGTTGTCCTATTCCTCCTCCAAGGACAGGTTAGTTCCACACAGACCCGCTCTTAAGGGCTTAGCATGGTGTCCTTACATGCTCTGTTCTCCTGCCTCTGTTGCTGGCTGCCCTTTGTCTTGGATTGACTTCAGCCTTTAGTCTTGGATTGACATTCTCCGAATTCTGCTTCTGTGCTTCCATTCAGCATCTTGTTTTGGCTGGATTGAACTATCCGGTAGCAACCCTATAAGACATGGCACTTGCACTTATTCTGCTGGTGCAAGTTTGTGGATATCTTGAGCCTCAGCCTAAATCTTTGAAAACCCACCCCAGAAGTAATGTTGCTATACATATATCTGTCCTTGATCTCCATTTTAGGGAAAAAGGAATCATCCAGTCTAGCTTGAGAAAGAAATAATGCTGGGCTATCTTGAGTAGAATAAAACTGCAGTAAAATAACATTAAATCTCTATATATGCTAATTTCCCTACAGTTCAAACACAAAAGTTGATTGCAATTCTGAATGATCAAGGAAATGAGAATTGCGTTTGTTTGCTTTATTGTCTGAAGTGAGCAAGAAAATTTCTACAAATCCAAATATTTCAATAGTACACTAACAGGTAAACTTAACATTTAGAACCAAAAAAGATAAGCGCTCTAGCTGTGTCTTGGTATTTATGTGCCTGCTAGATATTTAATAATTGCATTTATCCCTGCAGTGACATCTTGCTCTAAAATAAATGACTGAACAGTGTCTTAGTGCTGACACAGATCACAGTTTGTTGCTAATGGAATGTTAACTGCCTTTTAAATAACTCTGAATAAATCTGCTGATCCATAAAAGATTCATCTGAAAGGAATTCCAATTCATCTCTTGGCACTGCTGCCTTGCCCAACATAAAACACATTCGTCCACAGTTTACTTTATTCCAGATATTGTGATGCCAGAAGCAGTATCCCGCCTGTAACAGGACAATCTAATGGACGAACTGTGTCACATTAACAATATTATCTGAAAGGCAGAAGATATTGTCAGGAAAGCAAGAGGGATAGAGTTTTTCCCCCCAAGCTTTTTCTGTGGTATAAGATATGCTGGTTTCCAGAGACTTTTGCAAGCAAAAAAAAAAAAAAAGATTATAAAAAGGAATGTCTAAAAAGAAGTAAGCTTGTGGAAGAGTTTGCATTTTTTTTTAAAAAAAAGGTGGGGGCTGAAATTACTCTAAGAACGGGCTACAATTTTACAGTGAATCTTTCACTAGTATCTTGTCATAAGTGATATCACAAACTATAACCAAGTGGTGCCTATGAATGATGCACATTCCATCAATAGCAATGCAGGTAGCACTAACTGGGGAGAATGAGGTTTTGCTAGCAATGACAAATCGTTATTTGAGTGCTGTTGAAACCAGTTCTCCCTACAATGATTTGAAGGCACATGCTGAAGGGAAGATGATTATATCACTTGCAGCCAAGGAGTTGCAGGATGTGTAGTGACATGTCTGTAAAAAATATTATGATTCTGATGAGCCAAGGAACATGGCCACCAATATCTTGAAGCCTCCTTGGAATGGTGGGAGATGAAACTGCTCATGCCTACAGGAAGGCCATGATAATAGCATGTCCCAGTCTGAAAGAAGATGTGGTGCCCCCACATTTTGCTACAGTATATATGAGTTACCTTTGATTCTTCTGAACATGTTCAGAAATAGAAGAGCAATATAATCCACTTGTTTAAACCTAAGGAATCCAGCATAAAAATTTCTCCATCAAGAAAAGTAGAGGTAAGGCAAAATAACAAGGCAATCAAAAATGCCCCCAAATAAGGAAATGCATAGTTATGTGTATCTTAAGAGTGACAAAAGCCCTGTTCAGTCGTTATACCTTAACAGGGAATTCCAGCTTGCGGTAGGTGGGGGGTGTATTTCAGCCCCACCCTTAATGTCCCCATTTGTTCTGGTTCCACCCTCTCCACTCCTGACCTTCCCACATTGTGCAAAGTTCCCCGTCAAAGGGACTACACACCAGCACCCTGTAAATAATTATTTTGCTCCAGTAGCTGGGATACGTGTGGGATACGAATAGCCATTCTGCATGCTGAAACCCATACATCTTATTGTGGCCACTGATGTAAGCCAAGCATAAGAAAATGGCCATTATTGCAGGGGGAAGAAAATAAAGAGGTGGCCAAGGTTAATGCTGAAATTGCTTATCTAGGAGTAAGTTCCATTTGACTCGTAGGACGTACTTCTGTGTGAGCAGGCATCGGCTTGCACTGTAAAAGGGGCTGCAACCCTATTCATTGGCAAGAGATATTAAGGCTACTGTGATGAAAGTCATCTAAGTCTTGCTAGTGAGATGTTCAAAAGGCTGGTTGGGATGTCTCGCTGGCAATTCAGCCCACCTTTGAACTACACCTGATTAAACCCATTTCCCCTTGTGTGGAGGTGTGAGAAAGGAGCCCCTCTGAAACTGCCCATGACCCTGATGTTTACTGATTCACAGCAGTCCCAATTGTGTGAATAGTTCCAGCATCAAGTGTTTGCCACTAGGAGATGGCTCTCTCGCCTGCCTCCACTACTCATTGCCTAGTGCCAGGACATCCTACATTCACGCTGGCCATTCTGCAAACTAGTTCCTTTCTTTTTAACTTAATTTTAATTAGTTGACTGTGGAAATATTTAACTTTTAACTTAACTCAAGTTGATTTTAATGGTAGGCTGACCATATGAAAAGGAGGACAGGGCTCATGTAACTTTAACAGTTGTAGAGAAAAGGGAATTTCAGCCAGTGTCATTTGTATGCAATTAGTTCCTGGTGATATTCCCTCTTCATCACAACAGTTAAAGATATACTATACTAGAGTGACCATATACAAAAGAAGGCAGGGCCCCTGCAACTTTAACTGTTGTGATGAAGAGGGAATTTCACCAGGAACTAATTGCATACAAATGACGCTGGCTGAAATTTCCTTTTCTCTACAACTGTTAAAGGTCCTCTCTACAAGGATTCGCTTTTGCGCCCGGTTAGGCGATTATGCGCATAATCGCTGAAGCGCATTTACACCTAATACCTCTGCATGAGATGCGGCGAAACGCATTAACGGATGACCAAAATGTGCTTTACAAGTAGTTAATGCGCATAAGCGCTTGTTCACATAGTCAAAAATGCGCTTTAACGGCCGGAGCAAAATAAAACTCGCGATTTAACGCGCATTCGATAATGCGCATAAACTGAGAGATAACGCGCCTCTACGCCCGATTTGCGCTCCGTTCTTGTAGAGGTAATTTTTTTAAAGCGCCTTGAAAGAGCTTTAAACCTCTCTTGTAGAGGCAGCCAAAGTTACATGAGACCTGTCCTCCTTTTCACATGGTCAGCCTATTTAAAGGCTGCTGATTTTCAACTTTGACTACTTCATTTTGTCATTAACTTTTCCCATTTCTGCCCTTTGAATGACTACTCTCCCGCCCACATCCCTGTTTACTTCTTCCCCAACCAACCTAACTCCTCAAGAGTTCACAGCTCATCAGCATACCCTCCTAGACACCATTTTAAACCTGCAATTTCCTAACACCAGGAAATTACCTTTTCAGTGTACCCCAAATCCCTCAAACCTTGCTGACAAACTGGAGGCATAGGGTTATATCCAATGGGATCCTTACATGGGCACCCCAGGTCCACCAGCAGTGGCGTGCACACAGGCCCTGCCACTGGCGCCATGACGTAGCACTTTTGGAGGCAAAGCACCAGAACAAAAGAACGGAAACGCTTGTTGCTGAAAGGAGCAGGTAACATCCTTACCAGAAACTAGCATTTCTGCTCATTTCAGTGCTTGTCCCTGGAAGCACTAGTGGCAGGGTCCATACATGGGTTACTGCAGGCAGGCCTGGGGCAGCCACACAAGGATCCTATTGGGATCACCTCAGATACTTTACTGAGACCACTCACCTCCCCAAGATGGCTTACAAAGACCTGAAACAACTGCTCCTACCTTGGGGTACATCTAGGCTGACCATCTGAAAAGGAGGACAGGGCTCCTGTAACTTTAACAGTTGTAGAGAAAAGGGAATTTCAGCCAGTGTCATTTGTATGCAATTAGTACCTGGTGATATTCCCTCGTCATCACAACAGTTAAAGTTGCAGACACTATACTAGAGTGACCATATACAAAAGAAGGCAGGGTCCCTTCAACTTTAACAGTTGTGATGAAGAGGGAATTTCACCAGGAACTAATTGCATACAAATGACACTGGCTGAAATTCCCTTTTCTCTACAACTGTTAAAGTTACAGGAGCCCTGTGCTCCTTTTCATATGGTCAGCCTAGGTACATCTTGACGAGGGGAAACCCCGGGGTGGATCCACAATGGTGGCATCTCATTTATATGATGCTGCAGCCATCACGGAACCATACCAGGGCTTTCCTCCAAAGATCCGAATTTTAAAAGTCGGGGGTTTACTCTGGCTTTTCCCCCTTCCGGTGAGGCGACGGCGCATTCCCAGTCTGTTGGCATTTTCCAACTTTGCGTTGGAGGCATTTCCTGACCAATAGCGACCCCTGATTGGTCTCTGGAAAGCCTCTGGTGCAGTTAATGGCTCCCTCTCGCTTCTCCCACCTTGCCTCGTATCGTGGATCTCGCCCCTCGCTCCCTGGTCCCTTCCTGTCAGTGCCGGCACTGTGTCCTGGTGAGGTGAGGGGCGGCAGCGCTGCACTGGGAGCCACAGAGAGGAGAGGCGGGGTTGCCGCTTCTCCAGCTGCCTGAGGAGGGGTGACCCTGGCAGGCGGATCAGCCCACATCCTCCTGCGAGGCTGACGCCAGGCTGGGGCTGCTGCCTTGTCTGGGCCAGGGAGCGTGTTGCCCTGGCTCCACCGCTGATCTGCCTGGTGAAGAGCCTCACAGCACCCGCTGGTCCAGAGTGGACTACAGTCCACCCCATCCTCTGCCACACTTGCGCTCCATGCCATGGGGACTACCTGGCAGGAGTGCAAGTGCGGCATAATGGGGGTCGAGGCATCCTCGTGTAGACTGGTTTTCCCATGGTGCAGCAGCAGGTCCAACTGCATTCCAATAGACCCAAATCAATACATGCTGACCCACTTGCTGATGCCATCTCGAGTCTTAGGTCATTGGCAGTCACTGGGATTCTGAGTCCAGAACATGAGATTGTGTCTGCTGAGTCAAGTCTGAAATCATAATTAATCTGCAATAGCAAAAGGAACTAATGAGCACTGAAATGTGATTTCCTGCCACCCTTACTCCCTTTGTAAACCTGTTTTCTTTTCCCTTGCATCATGCATCATGGCCTTTTGCCGCTGCCTGACAGAACTCCCCCCCCCCCCCCCAAATTACTGCCACTGTAACTAGCAGTCCCAATATAAGAATAATGAAAGCCAACACTTCCGGCAGCATGCCACTGGGGGGCAGGTTAAATAAGTTTCCTATTTAAAAGATGCTGTTAGAGAATATGGCGTCGGCTTTGCATGCAAAGAACCATGTCAGAATCCTTCATGTACAGGCATTGCACCCGTAGCATAGGTGAATCATGTCCACACTCTTATTCTACTGTGTTCAATAGCTGGCTTAGATAATTCTCAAGGTTATAGAGGATTGATCAAGCAAGCAGGAAATGCTGGCAGGTACTAAGAACAGTAAGGTCAGACACAGACATCTGCTGGGATGTCAGCAGTACAAAGAGATCTTCATCTCTGATAGCAGATGGTAAGACAGGAATTGCAGAGGAACTGAAAGGAGAGGCTGGGAAAAAAACTTTCCTCTGTGAATGGCCTTGTTGGAGAAAGAACTCAAAAAAAAGTGTAGTAGTAGGTTATTTATACAGGAACACAGATGATTTAAGAGCAAAAGGAGCTGAGCTATACTATTCAAGGGTGGAAGAGATACTGGGAGGGAACAGAATAGATTGCGATGGTACCACTGGCAGAATACTGGAATAAGGTTCCTGAATTAAGAAACCAAGGATAACTGTAGACCAGGCTGGGGAACCTCAAATCCATTCTTCCTGGGTGTCCTAATGTTGCCCTCTGGGGTTCCTGAGATGGCCAGTTCCCCCTTTCCCCAACCACCTTGCGCAGTTTTCCCTCCATTCTAAACAGTTGAAATGCCTTTCCAAAGGCTTAGTTACTGCCAGGAAGAGTTTTAATTATTTGAGGTATTTATGGCTTCACCCCCTTTCATCTCTGGCCCCGCCCACTTTGCCTTTAGCTCCACCCACTACTGGAAAGCAGCCCCCGAGAGCTTCCCTGAATTGAATTTGATATTCTGGCTGAAAGAGGCCCTGGACAATTTGGCATAAAAAAAAAATTAAGACAGTGCACATATATACACACACAGTTTGAAGCACATAACAGAAGTGCCACAATCAATCTTGGAACAATAACTCTCGCTTTAAGAAGTATTGTGTGCCATCACAACTGGGCATCGCATGCGCAGAATTCTTATCTTTTTATCCTGCCCATCCTCAAAGGATCGCAGAGCAGCACACATGGTTTCCTTGCCCTATTATTAGCCTTTGAGGTATGTTAGGCTGAGAGAGAGAGAGAGAACTACGGGGAGGCTTTGGATTGTAGTTTACGCTATAACCCAGTCAGTTTTGTAGCCGAGTGGGGATTTGAGCTCCAGTCTGAGGTTCTACAGTTTTAGCTTTTGCTGTATGCTGGCTTGGGGTGGGGGTTACCTTAAAGGCAGCTTGTAATTCTTTTAAAGAAATAAAATAATAAATAAGGGTGCTTCCAGATAAGGCTTTTATTGAGTGATCACCACACCTCATTCATGGAATTTTACGGGGTGGTTTTTCCTCCCAGATGTCATCAGTTCGTATTTTCCCACCGCCTCTTTGGTATTTTTTCTTACCACAGAAAATCTGTTAAGGTATGATGGAATTGGTGCACAATGTATTTTGATTGGCAGTGATATGAGCCATATACCTGGCAGCATCCGCAGTCCAAAATTCTGGCCTCTAGACCACACTGGCCCTTTGCAGAATACAAACCTACCCAATAGCAGGCCTGGTGGTTTGACTTCCATTGTTTTCCCCACCCCGCAAGTATACAGAAGTGCAGTAAATAACCATTCCCTGGGTTCACTCTGGTTCACGCTTGAGGTTCTCTCCTATTCGTGGTGGGCTACATCAGTGCAATACTTGAAACCCAGGAGAAGGAAGGAGAAGTGTGGTTTTCTTTTTGGCTTTTAAAACATTTGAGGAAAAATGGGTGTAGTATGTCAAGTGTAGAAGGAAAACAAATTAAGGTCAGTCAGTGCAATGGAAGAAACCATTTTCTCTGAAAGATGTAAAAGACAGAACTTGCCAAGTAACTTGGCAAGTAACAGCTGCAACGCTATTAAAACTAGAAATTGCCAATGGAACAAAAGAGTGAGATGTAAATCTGTTGTCCTGCTTTAAAATATGGCGATATCAAATGTTTAACATGCATTTGAGAATGTGAGCTGAATATGACCAAGCATTAAAATCCTTGATTCTGATTCTAGTAGTTTAATTTTCAGGCTGCCTCTACAAGAGAGGTTTAAAGCTCTTTCAAGGCGCTTTAAAAAATTTACCTCTACAAGAACGGAGCGCAAATCGGGCGTAGAGGCGCGTTATCTCTCCGATTATGCGCATTATCGAATGCACGTTAAACAGCGAGTTTTATTTTGCTCTGGCTGTTAAAGCGCATTTTGACTGTGTGAACAAGCGCTTATGCGCATTAACTACTTGTAAAGCGCATTTTGGTCATCCGTTAATGCGCTTCGCCGCCTCTTGCCGCCTCTCATGCAGAGGTATTAGGCGTAAATGCGCTTCTGCGATTATGCGCATAATTGCCTAACAGGGCGCAAAAGCGAATCCTTGTAGAGGGGACCTCAGTTGAGGTTGTATGTAACAGCACATCTTTTACTCCAGGATGTTTAATGTTAGCAAGTCTGGGTAAGGTATTTTCTTACATGAGGGTGCCACTTAAAATCTCAGGCAGGGGGCATGATCTAAAATAAATACAAAAACCAAGACCAAAAAAGAAACACACACCTAAGAAACAGACAAATTCTGGAATTCAATCCAAACAATTCCTCTTAAACTTTCTAAAGTATAACACAGGGGTGTAGGTTTTAAGGCCCAGGGTGAAAACTGATCCTTTGAGGGTCCCAATTTGGCCTCCAAGGCTTCCCAAAAGGCCATGCCACATTCCCCTCACCACACCCCTCCCCCCAAACTCTTGGTGGTTTCCTGCTTTTGGGCAGCCTTTTCCCCTCTCCTATGACTTGGTTACTGGTAGTAAGACCTTTAAGCTCTGTATGCTGGGTTTTTTTTTAGTACTTTGCCTTATCCCTTTTGACTTCACTCCTAACCCACGACTGCAATTTGATCCTTGGGTTGAAAGAGGTTCTTCTGCACATCCTGACTCTGTTTGTAAAGGCTTCATATCTCAAATACACCCCAAAATGGGCAGGGGGAAGAGGGATCATCATCATACTAAGAGGATCATCAGATAGGGTGAGGGGGGGGAGAATCACATTTCCCTACCATTGCTTTGCCTCCTGTTTCTGTCAAACAATAGAGAAGAGCAGCTTCCTCTTTCTTCACATGGGGTAGACAGAGGAAGCAAGCAATGATCATGTGACCCATTCAGTGGGCATTTTTATGGTACAACCTGTCCTGCACACAGCAGGAAAGAGAACCAATTAGCATTACAGCCAGAAGAATTGGATTTTCCAGGTGGTATTTTGAAGTGGGGAAAATGACAGAAAGAGCAGGAGATGCACTGGAGGATGCATCATCATCAAAATGTCCTGCGAATATCAGTGCCATAAAACGCTTGTCTGATGATGCCCTAAATTTCTTTTACTAACAAAGTAAGGGAAACTAGATTTCCAGTACATTATAAATGGATTTCTTAATGTATGAGCGGGGGGGGGGGGGATGATTCTCAGTAATGCTCAAAGTATATTTTAAGATGATTTGTTGTAGTTACACCTTTGTTATACTTCATAATAACTATAGCAACATGTTAAAAGACAGGTCAAATAGCTTGCTTTTAAAAAAAAAACACAAAACAACAACAAGAACAACAACGGGCTGTGTATGACAAAGGCAGAAATCTACTCTAGTCCCAGGCAACTGTATTCAACAATACTCATCCAGCATGTAGAATCACCCAGTTGACTAGAAATGCAGGGGCTCCTGAGAAATAATGAAATATAATTGCGACATTAATTATGCCCCAGTTGTTGTGGGCTTCTTTTGAGGGATTCATTCTAGGCTGGATGGGGGAGATGGATGAACACTTTCCATCTGGTATTTAGATGATGTGTTTATGATATTTTTATTTGTATGTTACTGATTATGTTGATTGGAGGGGGTTCTGTTATGTTAAATATGGATTTCTGTTTTTGTGGGGGTCAGATGCATCAAGCCCACTTTTTGCACTGGGGTTGAAAGCAATACAAAAAGTGTTGCTGGGGTTGTGTTAAGGTTTAATTGTTTAAAATTATTGTACTCTGCCTTAGTGGCTTTTTAGCAAATAAGGTGGAATATAAATGTAAAAAATAAATAAACATAATAAATAATGATGACGATGATCTAAAACAGGAATGGTTGGCTGAGCCAATGGCCCTTTGTCTTCCCCTAGATGACACCCTGAGTTTTAAAAGAGTAAGGAAACTTGTATATAGCCCAGGGGCCTTCAAGGCATTTCTGGAAGTGCTAGGCTGGTGCATCTCCCTTCCTTGGAAATACAGAAGAAAAGAAGTCCTGATTTTACAAATGCCGGTTAGAAAATACCCTGGCTTTAAAGTTAGTCATGTGCTATTTTGTTGGTATACTTTGTGGTATGACTACCGCCTCCTCCACCCTTTTTGCTGACATGGGCAAGATCTACACCAAGCAAGATACAATGGTATGAAAGCGGTATATCAAAGGCAGGAGCCACACTGCCTCTTTATAACGGTATTGAAGTGCACTGACAACTGTTGGGGCCCAGAGCTCCATCACACCTACTTTTTTTTATTGGTATGTACCTGCAGTTTTGATATCCGTTTCCCTTTCGCAATCTTAGCCATACCAGGGCCTCCCTTTTCACTTATGGGCTCTTATGGGTGGGGGGTTGTTCCTGGCAGCAGGAAGGGAAGGGGCAGGCAGGGAAAGATGAAGAGGGGGGAATCCTGTGTGCTGTAGGAGGAGAATCGCCCTGCCCTCATCAACAAACACGCCCCCAACAAAGGAAAAAGCAAGGGGGGGGGGCAAAATACTTCGCAACCTCTTCATTGTGAATATCCCAGTAGAAATTGGCACTCAGGCTGTCAGGCTCCAAGTTTAAAAAGGCACTTGAAACTGCAAGTTCTTTCTTTACAATCTCCATTAAACGGCAATTGAATGCAAAGCATCGGAGAGAGCGGCTGCTTCTGGGCATCCTCCCCGTTTTACAAGGACTTGGTAAAAATGGCACAGTTGCTATGGCTTGGCAGTGAAGCACATCCGCTTGCTGCCTTAGAGCTGTTTATTGTTTGCAGATTTAGCAAGGCACGGGGAGCAGGGGGAACATTTTTTCAAACTCTCCTCAGCGGTAGGCTGACAGCAACAGGCAGCAATTAGGCCCGGGAGGAAGCAGCAAGGTTGCAACCATTGGTCATTGTGGTTTACAACAAAAACAGAATTAACAACATCTTCAGGAGCCAGGGAAAATATACATTGCGATTTTAGTGGCAAGTCAGATGTTGTTTTTCTCCCCAAACAGTGCACTTCCTAAAAATCATTGCTAGATGTCACTGGCTTCTAGAATATTCCCTCGCAGATCTATCATTGTCTAAATCAACCTTCCTCAACCTGGTGCCCTCCAGATGTTTTGAACTACGACTCCCAGTACAATGCCTGGCCGCTGGCCATACTGGTTGGGCTAATGGAATTGAAATCTAAAACATCTGGAGGGCACTAGCTTGGGGAAGGCTAGCTTAAGTTAATGAATTATCCTAGCTTCTAGGGCTATCAAGCAGACATGGGAGGGGGGTAGCCTACCTTTCAAGTAGGGTGACCATATGGAAAGGAGGACAGGGCTCCTGTATCTTTAACAGTTGTAGAGAAAAGGGAATTTCAGCAGGTGTCATTTGTATGCATGCAGCAATTGGTGGAATTCCCTCTTCATCACAACAGTTAAAGCTGAAGGAGCCTACCCACTTTTGTATCTGGTCACTTCAGTATAGTTCCCCACTGTATAGCTAGGGTGACCATAAACAAAATTGGACAAGGCTCTTGCAGCTTTAACTGCTGTGATGAAGAGGGAATTTCACCAGGTACTGCATGCATATAAATGAAATTCCCTTTTCTCTACAACTGTACAGATACAGGAGCCCTGTCCTCCTTTGCATATGGTCACTCCATTTCAAGCTTTCTTATAGCCCGATCCTATGCATGTTTACTTAGAACAGAAATGGGGATACTCTGGCCTGCAGCATGAATGTGGCCCATAGGGGTTCCCTATTTGGCCCTGCTAACATCTTCTCCAGGCCCTGCCCCTCTCCCTGCAGGGAAAAGCTCTTATCTATGATCAGCGTCTGATCAGAGATAAGGGCTTTTCCCTGCAGGGGAGTGTGGGTGGGATCTGGGAAGGAAACTGCTGAGTAACTCAATCCTGTTTATGTCTCAGAGTTGTCCTGCAGAGCTTTTTCCAAGACATGCAGAGTCTTGCCCTGTTTACTTCTGCTCATGCTTACTTAGGGTGACCATGTGAAAAGGAGGACCAGTCTCCTGTATCTTTAACGGTTGCATAGAAAAGAAATTTCAGCAGGTGTCATTTGTATGCATGCAGCACCTGGAGAAATTCCCTCTTTATCACAACAGTTAAAAGTGCAGGAGCCTTGCCTTTTAGCCAGAGTGACCAGATGCAAAAGACATGTGAGTAGATGCATATCTATGTGAGTAGATATGCATAGGCTTAATATTTGGGATACTATTTGAAAGTGCTGCTGAGTGATTTAGTCCTGCTTACTTCTGAGTATTCATACAAAAGCCTTGTCCTGCTTACTTCTGAGTAGGCTTCAAATCAGTAATAATCACGTTTTGGCCCCAATGTTTTCCACCTCAGACTTAGAGAGAAGTGTCTCAAAGATCATTAGGACTTATCCCCAGGTAACCTTGCATGATATTTAATTGCATGCTAACAGTGCAATCCTCTGTATGTTTACTCAGAAGTAAATTCCACTATGTTCAGTGAGACTTATTTTCAGATAACCCTGCATAGGATTGGAGCCTACGAATCCTACCACTCTCCACTTTCAGCTTCCTCAGATTAAGGCACATGGTCTGTAACTTGTGTAACTAGCCTGCCAACTAGGCTTGTTGCACAAGTCACAGACCACGTTAAGCCATTCCTCCTTCCTGACCTCTCCAGTTTCTATTTTGTTCTATGTCTTGGATGCTGTACGAACTTTTTATTATCTGCTTTTCTGTGATTTGGTGTCGATGTAAATGTACTGTCGATACCGAGCGGTTTCTCTCCTAGTTATGGGACCAGCAAGTCGGTCTCTTGGAACTGAGGAGAAAGGCGGGAACACGGAATCAGTAGACAGTGGGGGAGGGGTTCACGCCAAAAACGTTTGCCTTAGCTATAGAAGTTTCCGAGACAGGCTCCACGCAGGCGCAGAGCCCATATGAGAACTGGTTTTGAAGCCGATGTCGGTACCGAAGGAAGTGGCAGTCTCGATGTCGAGGACGACTTTGTGGTTTTTTTTCTCGATGACGAGGCCGAACTAGGCAGAGGAGAGATCGGTAGCGAGGGGATCGCCGACGCCGAGGATGATTTTCTCGGTTTTGGCATCGATGTCGATGACGAACGTGCTGCCAGCTCTGATACTGCTGGGGATCGTCTCGGCACCGAAGGCGGAGTTGCCTCAGGTCTAGCCTCCATCGGTGTCGACTGAGATTTTGCGGCCGGTACCGACGCCTTCGCCGATTTCGATTTTTGCTTCTTCGACTTAGAAGAATCTTTTCTCGACGGCTTGGCCATCTTAGGTGGAGGGCCCTGCGCTGTTACTGAGGGGGACGGCGAGCGAGGGGTTGCTGGGCTTGAGCGACTAACAGCCTGGCGGCCGCGCTCCCCAGAAGTTGAGGCCTGAGATTCCATGGGGCGAGGAACATCCACAGCCTCCAGCGCCCGACTCCAAAGGATACTGCGGAGGCAGTCAGCTCTATTGCGCCTGGTCTGGCACGAAAAACTCATGCAGAGAGCACAAGTCTCAACAACGTGGCCCTCTCCAAGACATGCGACACACAGCGAATGACCATCCGTGAGGGCCAGTTTAGCCCGGCACCTCACGCAACGTTTAAATTTTTTTTTCTTTTTTCTTTTGGAAATATAACTAGAAGAACTACGAACTAACTAATTAACTAACTAACAATCTAAGCTAACTCTTATCTCGTTCTCTTCCAAGGAAAAACCACTGAACGGAGAGAGGAAGTCCCCCGCGAGGCAATCAGCGAGTGGTCGAAGAAGAACTGAGGTAGGCGGGAACCCTGAGCATGCGCAATAGGACGGTGGGGGGAGGGGTTCCCGCCAAAAATCTAAGCTAGCTAAGGAAGTTCCCGAAGCGGGCTCGGCGTCGGCGCGAGCCCATATGTGTGATGCACAGAGATCACGAAGAAGAACAGACAAAGTTGTGGTTAGAAAATCCCTGTGTCCAAGAGAAGAGAGAAGTAAATCAGTTGACCATAAAGAAAAGAGAATTTGACCTTTCGTTATCACAAACACCTATGTCAGAAGAGGAGGGTATATTCTAGGAAGAAGGATAGTCTAAATTATGACGTGGAGCAATAGGTTTGGCCATTTCAGAATAAATTAATATATAATAAGAGGGAGGTCTTTGTCTTTGGAAAGGGTATTTAAGTCTAGTCAACAGGAACCACAATGTCTTTCCTTTCCCTCAGGCATGGCATCCAGGATGTTGCTCTGAGCCTAAGCATGTAGGTCTCAGTAACTCCTTGGTTGCCTGAGAGAAATGGAAGTCCTTCTGTAGAGTAGAATTCCTTCACAGAGTATGTATGAATGTTGTCATTGGGGGGGGGGGGGTGTTTGTCTATGTACTCAAGAAATCTACCAGACTTGTGAGTATATCTCTTTAATTTGCTTTGCTGAATGGAGAGGTTGGTGTGTTTATTTAATTTCAACTTCTTTAAATTGTTTTAATAAATGTTTTAAAGCAATAACAGTTTCATTGAGTTCGTGAGTATGAGTAAAATCAATCATTCTGAGTGTCTATCTTCATATCCTCCTTTCCACCTACTGGAGAATTTGAGGAACATTGATGCAGGGACTGCAGCCTGTATTCAGTGTCCCTTAAATAAAAGTCACCTGAAAAATCTCCTCCTTCAATGCTTTGGAGATGTTTTCACATTGTACCTACTGACTGGTGATCGTTCATCCCAGCATGTGATGACAGATGACCACCAGAGGGCAAAAAGCATATGAGCACACTGATCCCCAGCAGGACACATGTTCTGCATCAACCAGAGGAAATATAATTGTGACGGTGTTATGTCAAACTAATTCAGAAGTAACCAAAGTCAGCTGGCACCCAGTCAAGGGATCCAGTGGGCAGTGTAATCTGGGGAAGTGAGTGCTTTGTTTGAATCAAGACATAACACACACATCTTTTTCCATGGTACCTCTGAATTTTAAACATCTTTTTTTTGAAAAATGTACATTGATTAATTCATTGCTAATTATATTAATAACACAATTACCACTTTCTGTTTATAAATAACACAGAAATTACTCCAAAGGGCTTTAAACTATATCTCAGAAATAGCAAAAGAAACATAAATACCAGATTATAAAGGTAGTAACATTGAACCAGTTCAAGTATGCAGAAGGATGATTTGGTAGAATTCTCCTGTAACTATTCCACTTTTGAGAAAATGCTTCCCCCATGTCAAAACTTCCTGCATGGAAAGCTAACATGGCAGTTAGAAATAAAAGGACAGGATCTACACTACTGCTTTAAAATGGACCATAACAGTAGTGACAACTGTTGGGGCCCAGTACACACTCCATATACAGTTTTCAAACTGTTTTCAAAGTGTCATATCTTGCTGGGGTAGATCTGGCCAGGGTGGAACCTTTATCACTGCCTGGTTTTCCACAGGCAAAGACTTGTTGACATGAAGGCACATTCAAACATCCAATTCCCCACCTGCATTTTGATGTAGTACAGTCCTGGGAGGACTGTACTACCTGTTTGTGCTGAATGTTTTCAGATCTGCTGAGTTTCTGTCCGTTATGCTCAGCCACAAAGTATGTCCATGGGCACGCTCCATCAAGCACTGCCTTCCACACACTCCAACACTGTATTGATGTGTTAGCTCCTCGACTCATCTTGTGATTAGCTTGGTGGCTTTTTTTTCTATGTGAGAAAACTTGAAAACTGTCCTGGGAAATAGTCCATACTCTGGAAAATGGTCCAGAACAACATCAAAGTGAGCCAAATGAGCCAAATTCACCAGTCACACATGATTATATGGGGGCGATGTAATATGCTATAAAACCTCCACAAAGCCATGTTCTTGTGCCTGTTTCAGGCAACAATTTTATAATATGGCCCAGGGCAGGATCTTCCAAGTGAGACAAATCCACCAAAACTCTAGTCACACGTAACTATATGGCATGGATGCAATAAACCACACATCTTCCACAGAAACCATGGTCCAGTATCCATTCCAGGCAGTAGTCCATAGCCTGGAGAATGGCCCAGAAGGGCAACTTCGAAATAAACCAAATCAAACAAATTCACCTGTCATACATAACAGGTGATAGTAGTGATACAATGAGCCACAAAATCTCCACAAAAACAATGTTCCAATAATAACCAGACGTACAGTCCAATGTTTTACTTTTGTGGGGGATTTGGGCAAATGTGCACTTGCACACGTGTGCGTGCTTGCCAGTGCACTAATGTGCATTTGTAAATGAATGAAATTCTTGTAGAAAAGATCAAATCCCATCAATGAGATGACAACAAAAGAAAGGGCAATCAGCAAAACACAGACGGAATGGATTTGAGAAAAGTCCATGCCTCCCTACCTATGCCTCTTATTTACATTACCCAAAAGGCATGCAGTTGCAATGTAAATGGCAGGCATAGGGGAAAGGGTTGAAGCTAGGGTTGTGCACGGACCCCCCGGATCGGATCGGGACCCGGATCGGGACCTCCAATTTTGTCCCGGACCGGTTCGGACAAAATCGGAGGCCCCCCGGACCGGATCGAGTCCGATCCCGACCCAAAAATCGTACATTTTTGGATCGGCCGCCATTTTTTTCCCCATAGACTTGCATTGCAATGCAAGTCTATGAGGAAAAAATGGCGGCGGGTGGGTAAGGGGGGGCCTAACTCCCTCCCCCCCCCGGGGCCGTCCGCTGTGGACGGCCCCAGCAGGTAAACCCCCTCCCCCGCGCTCCCTACCCCCCCTGGGGCCGCCCGCTTCCATCCGCTGGCGCCCGCGGGCGCCAGCGGATAGAAGTGGACGGCTCCGGGGGGGGGTAAGCCCCCTTCCCCGCCACTTACCTTCTCGGCCCGTCCGGCGCCGGCGGCTACTACCAGCGGGCTCCGCGGCCTACTCTCGAGTAGCGCGCCGGGTGATGACATCACCCGGCGCGCCACCCTGGAGCAGGCCGCGGAGCCTGCTGGTAGTAGTAGGCGCCGGCGCCGGACGGGAGCCGCCGGGCCGGGCAGGTAAGGGCCCCCCTCCCCCCTCCCCCCTCCGCGCGCCCCCTCCTCCCCTCCACGCACCCCCTCCTTACCTTTCCGGCCCGGCGGCTCCCGTCCGGCGCCGGCGCCTACTACTTCCAGCAGGCTCCGCGGCCTACTCTAGAGTAGCGCGCCGGGTGATGACATCACCCGGCGCGCCATCCTAGAGCAGGCCGCGGAGCCTGCTGGGAGTAGTAGGCGCCGGCGCCGGACGGGAGCCGCCGGGCCGGAAAGGTAAGGGCCCCCCTCCCCCCTCCGCGCGCCCCCTCCTCCCCTCCACGCACCCCCTCCTTACCTTTCCGGCCCGGCGGCTCCCGTCCGGCGCCGGCGCCTACTACTTCCAGCAGGCTCCGCGGCCTGCTCTAGAGTAGCGCGCCGGGTGATGACATCACCCGGCGCGCCATCCTAGAGCAGGCCGCGGAGCCTGCTGGGAGTAGTAGGCGCCGGCGCCGGACGGGAGCCGCCGGGCCGGGCAGGTAAGGGCCCCCCTCCCCCCTCCCCCCTCCGCGCGCCCCCTCCTCCCCTCCACGCACCCCCTCCTTACCTTTCCGGCCCGGCGGCTCCCGTCCGGCGCCGGCGCCTACTACTTCCAGCAGGCTCCGCGGCCTGCTCTAGAGTAGCGCGCCGGGTGATGACATCACCCGGCGCGCCATCCTAGAGCAGGCCGCGGAGCCTGCTGGGAGTAGTAGGCGCCGGCGCCGGACGGGAGCCGCCGGGCCGGAAAGGTAAGGGCCCCCCTCCCCCCTCCGCGCGCCCCCTCCTCCCCTCCACGCACCCCCTCCTTACCTTCCCGGCCCGGTGGCTCCCGTCCGGCGCCGGCGCCTACTACTACCAGCAGGCTCCGCGGCCTGCTCTAGAGTAGCGCGCCGGGTGATGACATCACCCGGCGCGCCACCCTAGAGCAGGCCGCGGAGCCTGCTAGTAGTAGTAGGCACCGGCGCCGGACGGGAGCCACCGGGCCGAGAAGGTAAGTGCCCCCCTCCTCCCCCCCCCCGCTGTCCACTTTCATCGGCAGGCGCCCGCTGGCGCCCGCCAATGGAAGCGGCGGTGGGCGCCAGTGGGCGCCTGCCGATCCGCCGATCCGCCGAACCGGTTCGGAGCTTTTTCGGACCGGTTCGGATTGGATCGGCCGATCCAGCTGCGGGATCGGAAATCGGATAATTTATCCGATTTCCCACTGGACCGGACTCGGATCGTGGATCGGGTCCGATCCAGTGCACATCCCTAGTTGAAGCTCTTTATCCACCAGTCTAGGGTCTGGATCCATGTAAGGACCCTTGAGCTTACTTTTGAGTAAAAAAAAGAAAGAAATCTTTATAGCAACATGATGTTTGACCCTCAGATAATTTGGGAAGAGTGAGGATGGAATGCATAGAGGGGGAACAGAAGGATCAGGGCCTTGCGCCACCTTTCTGAAAGCAGAAATGCAGTACAAAAGCCCCAATCCTTGCTCTTATTTTCTGTGTGGTGGGGAAAGGAAATACAAGGATCGTATCTCACACTGTAGTCAAATGTTACATTGAACATGTGTTCATGCCTTATGTACGCCCATTTCATTTCACTTCATGCACCCACACTTCTCCTTGGTCACCAAACATGCCCCATGTTGTCCTGATCCTATGTTGCTTTATGATGGATCTAGTGTTCCTGCTAGAAGAAGTCTCCCTCTCATTGTTTAACCCATCTGCCAGCTTCTGATGCAACAAACAAACAGGCCTGGCTCAACTCATGGGAGGATTCCTCTAGCAATACAATAAGGCTCAGATGCTTCATAAGGCAATAAAGGACCAGGACAACACTGAGTATCTTTGCTGGTCCCAGACACTCCATCCTTCTAGTGTGGATTTGGGCCTGAAAGACTCAAGAGAAATGTGGATGCATAGAAGGTATTGTAACCAAGCATAATTCATGACATTGTACAACATTTGCCTAATCCACACCAAGCAGGATATAGCACTATGATAGTGGTATGGAAGTGGAGCAGGAGCCACACTACCGCTTTATGGCGGTATTGAAGTGCACTAACAACTGTTGGGGTGCGTGACACATACCATATACTGTTTTCATACTAGTACTATATTCTGCTTGGTGTGGCTCCTGCCTCTTATAGACCAATTTCATACTGCTATATTCTGCTTGGTGTAGATCTGGCCTTCATCACTGATTACAGGACTTATCAGCTAAGACACCGGACTTATCTTCCACTTTCCTGAATTTGTGGTTCTTGAGCAAACATGAAATAGGTTTAAGTCTGGTCTTAAACCAGCAAACTTTTTAAAAAACACTGAATAGTTTGGTTTAATAATAGGCAAATTTAATTTGATGATGTAAAATGTTACTTGTTAGGGCTAAAAGTTAAAGACACATATTAGTAAATTTTGAAGTGGGTTTGATTCTGTTGTATTATTGTAATATACATTATAGATAGTGTATACTTCTAATATTGCACAGTAGTGTTTGTTTATGGCTTATTGTATCTCTCCCACCTAGTTATGTGTAACTGATGAGTTTGCTTGAGTTGACTCACATGGAAGTTGCTGTTCTGGGCTGTTTTTGACAATGTCGACTACCTGGAACTGGCATCTGGATGTTGTTTCTATGGAAATTTTGTGGCTTATTGCATCCCTCCCATACAGTCATGTGTTACTGGTGAATTTGATGATTTGTCTCACTTCGAAGTGGATGTTCTGGGCCATTTTTAAGAATGCAAGCTATTGCCCAGAACAGGTAACTCAACATGGTTTCTTGCCCAGAACTGGTAACGATCCAAACGGAGAGGCGGGTAAGAAATAAATTATTATTATTATTATTATTATTATTATTATTATTAACTGAAGATGTTTTCTATGGATGTTTTGTGGCTTTTTACATCAATCCCATGATTTGAATTATTTGGAGATGGATTGGTTCCAGGCCAATCCATTCTGTTCTGAATGCATTTTGGGCATTACAGGGTTAATAATAATATATGTTTCCAAGTGTTTCTAACTGAAAATATTGTTCTCAGATGTCTCTAACACATGCCATAGTGTTTGGCATGTTTTGGTTTTGTTTTAAATAAAGGGGCCGGAACGTCGTGTCTTGTTCCATTCTGGCTTTTTATACAATCCCCAAGAGTAAGGACTGCAAGACAAGTCAATGCCTGCTACCACCCCTGTCCCCCCTTTCACAAGGATAAATTTGCCAGGGAAATGAGCAGGGGGTTCCAGCAGGGAGAATTGGTTGGTGGCCCCATTACAAGCTAGGCCTGAACTTTGATGGTGTTTTGGGATCAGCTTGTAATGTAAAGGGGAAAACCTTTACATTCACCATTCTGATCTCCCCCTTTCCAAACTCCCAACAGTATCACTACTTGTCTGTGCAATGGAGCCTCAGTAAGGTAAGCAATGAAGTAAGTTACTTCCACGTAACGTTCCGCTCTGCAAGGCCCATGGGTTCCCAATCTTTCCAAGTATGCTTCGGATTGCTCGCCCCTCTTCCTCTCTCTTTCTCCTCCCCTCTTTGCTTACCCCTGTGATGTCATGTCACACAGACCCACCTACTTGCATGCTGCATATGTTTGGGTTGGATGATGCTACCTTGTCGGCTCCAACTCTGCTGCATGTGCACTGAGTGAGCAGGCGTGCTTGAGTTAGGGAGCAAGGCAAGGGTGAACAAGCAAGGCAAGTCACTCATTGAGGACGCCAAGGGGCCAGCAGTCCAGTTTATTGTTGTTGAGGTGGGCAGCTAACCCAGAGAGTATCTATGGAAAGGTAAGTTATGAGGAGGAAGGATTCCTGCTGGAGGACAGGAGGGGGGAAATGGGGGTGGGCGTGAGGCATTGGGCGGTGGGCAGGGTAGCAGAAATGTTTGGGTTTTTTTTTTTGCTGTATAGTCACTCACGATTAACCTGCTTGCATCTGGGGTGACTGTACATAAGGTGGATATTCATTGTGAGGGATGGGCAAAAGTTAGGAAGGGGGCATTTGGCCTTGCAAGACTGTGGTGTTGTGTTTTTACATTTACCTCCTGTGTTTTGTCTGAGGGGGGCAGCTGGGGCTTGCCTTAATGGACTTTGGAGTGCAATCTTCGCATTTGTGGTTCCTCCTATTTATAAAATAATGTTTATCTTAAGTTTGAACCTACTTGCGGGAAAGTAAGAAAAGGTGTATGATGTTTTTGGTTTTAGCTTTTAAGTAGGGAAGAAGGGTTTATGTCTCCTTTGCTTTGGCAAATCATAGGTCAGTGGGAGCATTAGAGAAGATCAGTCATATTTGTTTCAAAAAGTTATAAGCTGATGAAAACAGATATGTAGGAAAACCCCGTTTGTCTTGGTATTGTATTAAAGGCTGCCCGGTGTTTGTGGAGGCAGGCACAACAGGCACCTGGTTGGACACTGGGGGAACAGAATGCTGGAGCAGAGAGGTCTTTGGTCTGATCCAGCACAGCAATTCTTATATTCTCAACATGCTGCCATTTCTTGAGTTGCATTTTAATTATGGCATATACAAGCAAAGAATATATACTAAAATAAGTTTTAAAGAACTCTAAAGAAGCTATCCAAGGTGCTGAATCCTATCCCCAAAATAGGACTAACACCTTGGATAGCTCCTACATAATTCTGGCTGATTCTGACCAAAACCCAGAATAGATTCACAACTTCACAGAAATCAGAGCCATCAGCCTCCATTGTACTAAGTAACTCATTAACACAAGATAATGCAAAACTTACTTATGTAATGGAACTCTCACAATGACCCCCCCCCCACACACACACAGTGGCCATATCATGCCTAACCAAGCTTCCCTCATAATCTGGTGTTATTTTTGCTCTTGCCCTTCACGGGACTTCTAATTTGTGGGCCTACTCTTCTATTTCCCACAGCAATTCCTTCACTCACAGGGCCAAAGCTATACATTGTTTGGACGGTGTAGCTAGCAGCTACATCTCTCTTACTCTAAATTAAACACAGAGCCCCAAATCCAGATTGGGATCCTAGTCACTGGGTAGAGGGGAGCTTCACCTCTGCTGTGGTCCCAATCCAAATTAAGCTCCAGTGCCTGTAATTTTCTTCACCAAAAAGTGTTTTTTTCCCCTTTAATGGATCACTTTTTGGCAATGAAAATTACAGGCACTGAAGCCCAATCCAGATCAGGCCACAACATGGGGCAAAAGTTTAAAGCCCCCTACACATATGCTAGGGTCCTGATCCAGATGGTTGCCTCAGGCTTACTTTATAGCAAGGAATTTATCGTGAGGTAACCTGTTGTTTGGGTCACAGCCTCATTCATCTACCACTTTGCTTTATTTCTTTCCCTCCACCACAGCCTGTTACACAGGTGCTTGCTGCCTCTTCTTGATCTCTTAGCTAATTGTTTGGAAGAACTGAAAAGCTCCTAATCCCCAAACTCAGGCCTTCCACTCCTCCTCTTACAAACCCCCTCCTCTTGCTCTGTTTTTATTAGCTTAGAAATATTCCATTTTTAATGTACGCTGTTCTAGCAAAGTCGGAAAGGCAGACAGACGTTTCCTGGAATGCTAGCTCAGAACCTGAAATAGGCTGAAGAAGAAGAAGAAATGTCATTCAGGAATGGCAGGAAGTCTCAGCAACCCGTGGGAGAAAAGACAGCTTTTGTTGTATTGCCTCAAACAGGGAGGCCTTTATGTGATAATCTTCAGGGGAGTTTGTTTCGTATGTGTAATATTTTTCCTGTCTGGCAGGCTAGCACTGGAACAAGAGCAGGTTTTTTGTGCAGAGATCTTTACAAGGCACACCAATGCCAGTGGAGATTTTCACTCATGTTGTTCCCATTCCTACCAGAAGAACACGTTACTGAAGCCCTCTTGTGCCAAGAAAAATGAATGCTGCAGCTTGTTTTCCCCAGTTACGCTCTGCAGGATTCAATTCCTAAAGCACTGTTTTGAGAGCCTGTGAAAAAGAAATATTAGTTTTCTTTCAAAGCACAATACTTGTATGCAGATATGAAGCTAATATTTGAACTCTGTCAAGCAAGCTCTCCTAATAGGATTTAAAAACCTCTAGCCGGGAGCTCAACTTCCATTATGACAAACAATTTACACATGCCACAGGCAAATAGTAACGCTGAAACAATAAAAAAGAATCCTAACTTCCATTGTCTAAAAGACAGAATGTAGGATTACTAACTAGTAATCCGATTTCTAAATCTCCCCTTCCCCAATCTTCTGGCACTGTGTAATCTGGGATCAAGCCAGCTAGACATGAATCTAGCTACTCAATGGGGCATTTAATATCCACTACACCATTTATCTGAAGGCCATATTGCAGGTTTACTTTTGTGGGTAAAGGCCCTGTGAGGTGGTTTGGCCTGCTTGTGTTCGTACAAGGAGCCATTTTGAGGAATAGCATCTCGGCTATCTCATCAGAGAAAATGCTAGTCAACACAGCATGTGAAATCAGCTATCTCAGAACTAAACAACAAAACTACTCTGACCAACTGAAGTTCCACATACAGTGGTAAGAATATATACACTTCTGGGACCACTGTAGAGCCTACTGATGATACACAGGTATCTGTCACATAAGTTTAAATTGGAATATCTTTAATTGTTTACTTGTCATGCCTGCATTGAAGGACTCCTCAGAGAAAGAGGTAGAACCGAGGGTACCCCAAACTCAGTCACTGTCCACCAGACCAGACGGAGCCTGACCCCTTGGGGGAGATGGCTGGGCCCATCGCTGTTGATTAGGAACCCACAAGCAGGACATGAGTGCAACAGCAACCTCCCACCCATGTTCACTGGTAACTGGTGTAGATAGGCTTATTTCCTCTGTTACTAGTCTTGACCACTCCTGCCTGAACCTGAACCCTGTTGGACTGAACCCTGTGTGCTTGAACATTTGCTGACTTCGTTGACTTGCTTCTTGTTTACCCTGCTCCCAGAGTTTGCTGCAATCAACACAGGACATACTTGATCTTGGAAACTGTAGCCACAAGGGGGCTAGACCCCCATTTCATTTGCCTTGATACCTATGCTTTCTTTCTAAGAGCAATCTGTCAGTAAGCACCTTCTAACGCTAACTACATTTGTTTCTTTGGAAGTACCCTCACTGGTATTAATTACCCCCCTATAATTATCGCTTACATTACATCTGTGTTTGTCCTCAGACTTTGTAGATACCTATATCTGCTTTCATGTTAGTTCAGAATTTGTCTCCAAAGAGCCCTCGTTGTCCTATAGATAAAGTAAAAAGTAAAAAATGCACTTAACAGCTATACATGAAATAAATTTTATATTTATAGCCATAATTCAGGGCTTTGGGGCATTCAAAGGGATATTTATTTATTTATTTATTTATAAAATATATACTCCATCCTTCCATTATAATTGCATTGCTCAGGGTGGCTGATCAAAATTAAACAGAAAACAAGCGCAACAATACATAAGAACAACAAGATAAAAGCTGAAACAGGCTCAACAGATTAAAAAAACAAAAACAACTTGGGTTGATAGCAAGGATAGTTCCACAACTGCCCCTGTCCTACAGTTCACAGAACATGAGTTGTACATGGTATATTTATACCCTGATCAAGTGTCATGTGTGCTTCAAAGCTCGCACATTAGTGCTGAGCCAAACCTGCCCCCTATTTTCGGGAACTTTCTCCATGTGAACGCAGCATTGTTTTTTTCTGCCTCTTTCGCAGGGAGTGGGGAATTCAGAGATTCTTTCCTTCGGGAGGGGGACAGGGATTCCACATACCTTTTTTTTAAGTGTAGCTGATTGCTGAGGGGCTATTTTTTAGTTTAACCCCCCCCCCCAAACATTCCTCCAGCATTTGGATGAGTCCAGCAGTTCTTAGTGAATGCTTACTGCAGACCATGTGACCTCTCCCTCTCCAATAAGCATCCATTAAGCACGCCTGGGCTCCTGAAAATGCTGGAAGTGTTTTAAAAATAAATAAAAAGAAAGAAATAAGACCACTCAACAACTGGGTACATTTAAAAAGGTATGTGGAAAACCTGTTCCCCTCCCCAAGGAGAAAATTCTCTGAAGTTCTCACCTCTCCCAGTCTCTTACCTGAGTTTTTGTTTTTCCCCTACCCCCACAAAATGCCAAAAATGGAATGGTTGAAATTTTCAGCACATCACTATTGCACATAGCTTGTGTGCTAATATTTTCTTCCTACTGTTTCAGCAGAAGGGGCAGGCAGCACTATGGACATATGCTATTTGCACCCAGAGCTCTTCCCTCTATTGAAGAGAATGGGAATGGCTTTGCTGGCAGGAGACTTTACTGCTGCAGAGAAACTGTTGGATTGGAGCACGTGTATTGAAAGAGAGAACAATGAAACCAGCTTTATGCTGCATTCATGTGTCAATGTTACGATTCTGGTTGCCTTAACAAGTCAGAAGAGAAATGCCAGGGTTTATACATAAGAATCTTGAAATCTGATGTAACCCTTGGAGCAAGACATATACTCCTTCAGAATTATCATTTCTTTTTGCCCTAAGACAACTTGGAGAACAAGTGTGTGGTCTGCATTTAAATGTTCATATATCTGCAAGACCTTGCAGGAGACTGTACTTTGATTACAGAGCAGCTTCCTTCTTGGGAAAATTGGTTTCCATGGAATTCAGGTGATCAGAACAGGGCATTTTACTGAATCTGAACGGCATAGAGTGCTATCTGAAAACATTCTGAGAAATCCCAGTGCATAATACCATTCTTTAAAAAAAGGGAATCCACATTATATCCACAGAGTCAGAACTTTATAGAAACTAGAATGCATCCATGAGCCTTCTAAATTTTATTACAAAAGAAGGAACACCTTTGTACAGGGGAAATATGCAACTTCTAGGTTAAGTGTGGAGAAAGAAAGCACAAATCCTTCCTTTTTGTGATTTTCACAAAGCTACTCCACAGCTTATGGTTAGTATTCCTCACCAAAAAGCTAGTGATATTTTCCATTTAATGGAAGATATCCCTCCAAAGGCAATCACTCTCATATGAAGAAGCAGTGTATTGGAAGTTGGAACTGTTACTTGCATGGTAGAATTGTGCTTCATGAAATAAGATTCTGGAGAGATTTTTAAAAATTTAATTCAGTGAAACTATGAAAGACAGGAATATAGTGGATCATTTAGCGCCTTGATATTTGATGTTAATTGTGTTGAGATAATTCATATAAATAAGCATTTAATAAAGAGATTTTGGAAAAGTTAGCGTAAGGACAGCAAGATAGATTGGATAGTAGATTTGGGTTTCAATTAGTCCTGCCACAAGATGTTTCACATAACTTTGAATAAATTCTAAATTACAACTTTCTGTCAGTAATGTTATCCTTACTAGGGATGGGTGAACCCTTCCTGAGTCTTGTTCATGCTCTGCTCGCTGGACTCCTGTTGTGCATGCAGGGTGAGCTGCCAGATGATCTACGGGCACCTGGTGAGAGGTTTTGTCTTCTTCTTGTTGTCCATGAGCTCTGATTTGTGCAAATTTGTGGCCAGGAATATTTATGGAAATTGTGATTTGCACAAAATTGCAGCCATAAACAGTAACATTTGCATAAAAATGAAGGCCTAAAGGACCATTTATGTCTGCCATTTTGCACAAATTGTGCTGTTTATTGCTGCAAATTTGCAGCAATTGCGATTTCCTTAACTGTTCCCAGCCACGAATTTGTGCTAAGGATTTGCACGTAAAAATACCCAGCAGGAAACTGCGAGCTTGCCTGACTCAGCATGCACTGAATTGAGCCAACTCAGGGTTCCGTGGGGCCAAGCTGGCAAAACACCCGCCGAGGTCTACCCCCAAACCAGATTCCTCCGACCTCCCTAATACTTACTATATTTTACAATCCCCCACTGTATAACCCAACATGAACACGAATACATTTCAGTAGAGGAATACACAACTCTTATTCATTTATTGCAGGCCAACAAACCTGCTGCTGTTTAATGCTGGAATACACTGGACAAACTGAAAAGCAAAGTTGAAGGGTCAAAGGAGCTTCCCCCCCCCCAGCCCATAATAATAGGAGCTTCGAAATTTAACATCAAAATGCCCAGATTATTACATAACATAGTTTGTCATCAGATTTAGATCATTCATCACAGGAAACAACATATCAAAAATTACCCTGCACCTGAGGCCAGGGCCAGATCTACACCAAGCAGGATATAGCACTATGAAAGTGGTATAAAAGCAGAGGCAGGTTCTACACTACTGCTTTATAGCGGTATTGAAGTGCACAGATAACTGTTGGGGCTCATGACACATTCCATATACCGCTTTCATAGTGTTATACGCTGCTTGGTGTAGATGTGCCATGGGCCCCAACAGTTGTCCTTGCACTTCAAAACCACTATAAAGAAGTAGAGTAGATCCTGCCCATGTATGTGCCTTGCTGGCTTATTTTCATTCCAACGATGGTGCAGATTTTCCTCCTGAAATGAATGGGAAGGATTTGTACTTGTTATTATTTATTTATTTATTTATTTATTTCCTGCCTTTTTCCCAATAATGGGACTCAAGGCGGCTTACAAATTAAAACATGTACAGTTAAAACAAATAGCGATATACAAAAATTAAAAATATAATTAAACATAGTATAATTGTAAAATATTTAAAACATTTTAAAACATTTTAAATAACATAATTAAAAATCTGAACTATAAGCAGTACATCCACAAAGGTCTGAGCTCTGGGTGATCAGAGTGTCTGCTGGATCAGGGAAGCATTTGGAATGCATTAGTGGATTTTTATCTTATTTTTCACATTATGATTAGAGGCAGTATAATACATGAAAGAATTGTTTTTAGCATGCATTCTTTTATTGTAAAGCATGTGACACTTTATTTTATATAGCTAGCAGAATATATATATATATATATATATATATATATATGGGGTGTGCATGCCAGAAATTATTGTATCGTATCGTTATCGGAAATTGCTTTAAAAAATTTTTGGACCCGATTATATCGGAGGGTTATCATTTCGAATTGTATTGGATATCTGATAATTATCGGATATCCAATATTTAATTTTGCCCTACAGAATTGATTTTTGAGACAAAAAGGCCTAAAAGTTCAGTATTTTAAAAGTTACAGACTTGAAACTTGGTCACAGTGCTTAGGGAGCCAGGACTAGCAAGATCCAATCTGCATTGCCCAAAAAGTTTCATGTCTCTGTCTTTTCAAATTAAAAAGTTATAGAGGGTTCCCCAAAAGTCCTACCCCCGCTGCAACTTGAAACTTGTGGGACATTGAAGATGGGTTCTGGCTAGTCATGTGTGAAAAGGATTCAGAGCACCCTCAATTTTCTATGATTTTTTTTAAAGATCGTAGTACTTTGAAAGCAGAACTGTAAGAACTAGCACAATCTTTTAAAAAATCATATAAAATCGAGGGTTTGAGCAATTGCTCTGAATTTTTTTCACACATGACTAGCCAGAATCCATCTTCAATGTCCCACAAGTTTCAAGTTTTTATCTTTAAAAATGAAGAAGTTACAGTGGGGGGGCTTTTGGGGGACCCCCTATAACTTTTTACTTTGAAAAGATAGAGACATGAAACTTTTTGGACATTGCAGATTGGATCTTGCTAGTCCTGGCTCCCCAAGTTTCATGTCATTATCATTTCAAATAAAAAAGTTATACACATGTTGCCCCAATGCAAGCATATGGGGAAAAAAGACAAGAAGATGACAGCAAGCGGCCCTGTCAATCAGTTGTCAATAAAGTTGCACGATGTTTAAAAAATCCATATAAAATACAGGGTTGGAGGGATTGATCTGAAATTTGGCACATATGTCTAGCACATGTTGTTACACATATGTGCCAAATTACAGTTCAATCCCTCCACACCTGTATTTTATATGATTTTTTAAAACATCATGCACTTTTTTTGACAGATCTCTGAATGCACGTGGCGAGCTGTTATTCTGAGCTGTCAGAAGTTAAACGTTTTAAAAATTCATATAAAATACACGGTTGAAGGGACTGTTCTGAAATTTAATACACTTACTTAGGCATACGCCATAAGCACTGTGACCAAGTTTTCAAGTCTGTAACTTTAATGGCGGTTTGATAATCTGATAAAATCCAATATTATCATACCGAAACTTTTTTGGATCCGATAATTTTGGAGGATTTTCTGTCGTATCGTTATCGTTAATTGGATGTCCGATAACACCATTATCGTATCGTTAACGGACATCAAAACAATACGATACACGTCCATATATATACTCTCAAATTTTTCACCTTGACCCTCTCTTAAAGCACAGTGGAAAGAAGGTGTAATGTCACGCTTTCAAGAACCTTTGCCTCATTTTGGGGGAGGGAAAAAGTGGCTTTATCACAAGTAAAGATGGGTGTGAAGATTTTCATAGTCAATTTACTCTAAATGCCAGTATGTCATTCTGCAACTCCTTGAATACCAATAGTCCTGAATCTCTTTGTTTTTATGCTAAGGTACACTTTAAAGAGAGAGAGAGATGTTTTGATTTCTTTTGTTCAGGGGCTCTAGTAGTGGAAGTCATGTGTTAGGTGTGAATTAAGGATGAATAGATATTAAATCAGAAGAGGAAGAAAGATTTTTAATAAGCGACACAAAATCTGTATAAAAGGTCATTGCACACTGTAGTAGCAACTATAGTGAGCAGGAACTCCATAAATAAAGCAAACTCCATAATGATAAAACTCTGCAGAAATTAGCATCTGAAAGCTGAAATTATTGGCCAGAATTCAATGTGGTGCTCACACCCCCAACCATTCCTTTCTGCCCTGGTGGGTCTTGCCAATTCTGTTGAGCAAGTGGGATCCACCGCTTCTGCAAGGGAGAATTGGTGTTTCCTAGGGGAAGCTCCAAAAGGAGCAGTAATGCTCATTTTGGAAGGAGGTGGGTCAGCAAAGCATCCTTATGTAGGGTGACCATGTGGAAAGGAGTTGTAGAGTGATCAGATACAAAAGAGGACAGGGCTCCGTCAGCTTTAACTGTTGTGATGAAGGAATTTCACCAGGTGCTGCATGCATACAAATCACACCTGTTGAAATTCCCTTTTCTATACAACTGTTAAAGACACAGGAGCCCTGTCCTCCTTTCCATATGGTCACTCTACCTTATGTAAGTTTTGCTGACCTGCCTCCTTCCAGAAATGTTTCTGCTTATTCTGGGTTGCCCTAGTAGTACTAAATTGCCATTACTTAAGAGGTGGGGGCTGCTTGTACAACAAAATTGGCAGGGCATAAGAGAATCAGCAGGGGTATAAGCACCCTGTCAGGTTCTGCCCATGGCATTGTATAAATTGTGTTTCTCCTGATAGAATCGGTTCTGATCTTTGGACATATATTGATAGAAACCCTGATTTTTATTGGCCTGTTGGAATCCATATTAGCTGCTACCAATATGGATTTGGTAGACACTACAGATCAATTATTTCATGATTTGCTGTAGTGAGTCCAACGAGGAGATAAATTATATTAACAGCCTATGATTTTCTTTCTTTTTCTTTCGTAGATTCATTTTTAAATGATTGCTATTTCCAAGTTTTCTAGACCAGGACCATTAAAAAAGAGATCTTGTGACCATTATAATGATACTACTCATCTTTTTTATGGCCTGAACTCTCTGCTTCTTATATATTGTGTGCACACTTTAAAAATTAGGGGGTGGGTGGGGAACATTGGTCATGCTCAGACATTATACTCTATGTGGTTAAAATGGCATGGAAAGGCTGCACCTGCTGGCCCTGCTTCCACCATCACATACCCTGTTGGGCCCTGCTCAATGCTATTCCCACATTAGGAAAACATCTACAGTGGTGATGCTTGTAGCAGTCCAGGTCACAGGGAGAGCCTATGCATGTACAGCAGGCTTTCCCATTGCAGGAAGACAAGAGGCTGCTAATCCCCCGTATCTAGTCTTGGTTTCAGTGCAGAGCTTTTCCTTTCCTCTAAGTGGTGCTGTGCTAAAGCAGAATTATGCGATTATGCAAGTAGGAATATATGTTTTCTTTTGCTTTCAGAAATAATATTCCATTTCCCCCTTTCTAAACAACCCTGAGAAAGTGCTCTTACAAAACAAGCAAAACTGATATAGTATAAAGAACCCATAAACAACCATGAATAAGGAATGATGTGTGCACAATAAATGCATAGTGTAGAAAAGTTCTCAATGAGTGAATAGCATTGGGCAGGAACTGCCGAGGATGAGAGAGATTATTCTGCAATGGCTACATCACAGCCTGGGCATGAATTGAATCGATCATTCTTATAAGCTGTTAGAGAGGTATTCTATGGCAAATTTTGATGATCTGTGTCATGAACAAATGCTTTGGTTGTATAAGAGTACTTGCCTAATTACAAGCTCAGGTGTCTCTTCTCATCATTCCTAGTACCCGCTTTGGTTATAACTCTCAGATGTCATAACTAATTACTCAAGAGCACAGCATGGATAATCAATGCAAAGAGCAGGTGGTGCAGTCTTGTCAGGTGTCACATGTGCTATTTTTCTAGAACAAGCCTAGGAGCTAATCTGCAATTGGAAGCAAAAGAAACAAAAGAAACAAAAAGCTTTTTTAAAAAAACTTTTGCTAAGACTATCTAGAGCAGACAGCTTCAGAGGAATGTTTGATTGTCAACACATGTTTTCCATCGAGTTTGATCAAAGATTCAAAAGGAGAAGGGATGAGGTACTGTCACAGAGAACAAAAATGAACCACTGTCGGGAGCTTTTTACAAATGATCAGCTGGGGCCCAAGGCAGGTCTATTACTTTCCCCGTCTCACAGAGCAAGGTAGTTTCTTTAAAACTGATTTCTCAAAGGGCAAGCATTTTGCAACAGAGATGTACTACGAGCAAATTGTGCAGGTCTGCCTGAAAAGTGTTAAATCCTAAATATGAATGCCCAAGTGCTACTAAGGTTGGCAGTTCTCCTGGACTGGCTGAATAAATGCCCTTTGGCCATTGTTTGTTTTAATTAAATTGAAATATTGTCCATTGACTAGATTAGATGGACCATTAAAATGTATTGTGGTTGGAACCATCCTCAAACCATTTCAAGCAGCTTTCTTGTCATTGCCAAAATATTGTTTATCATCTGCCATTTTGCTTACAGTCTTGCAAAAAAAGCCTAGCAAACATAACATGAACATATACTCTAGATGTGGCCCTTCAGATGTTTTGGCCAACATTTCCTATCAGCCTTAGCCAGCATAGCCAATGGTGAGATCATGGGAGTTGTAGGCCAAAACATCTGGAGGGCCAAAATGTGCCCACCCTAATGTAATTTGCGGGAATGGATGCCGGATAAAAGAAGAGACCAGACACAATATATGGATTTAAACAGGGCTACTTTTATTAAAGATCTGCAGATTGGGTAAACCTAAGCAGGCATCTATCATTCTGGGCGAGACATGCACTCACCCGGGAAGTGGCGCCAAATCTTCGCCACTACCCAGGCTGCCCCTTATGGGGTGGGAAACCTTCCATTCTCATCTCCCCCCGCGCCGTATGGCTCCGAGTGGATGAATAAAGTTGGCCTCAGAGATAACTCTTATCCCACCAGCTGAGGCCGTAAAACTCACAGCGGTGGGCCGTCAGGCATTACCAATCACCTAACAGTGCCTGTGCATGCTCACCTACCGTATCCCACTCCAGATGCCCGCGCCTACCTGCCACAGGGAGCGACAAAGCACTTGTTTAGTCGCTCCCCCCACCCAATTTTAATAACTTCCTTCAACCCTCTCTGCAGATCCTGTAAGAATGTCATTACCGCCATCAGACAAATGCACTCCATCTGATATGAAAAGCTCCCTCCACGCCAGTACAATCATTGGATGTTGCATGCTGTAATCACCATGTTTAACTAGATCCTTATAAATTTGATTATTTACTTTTTTACAAACTTTTTCAATGCCTGATGATTGTTGCCTGCTCTCCATCTAGATCTTATTTTTTCAGGGCAACCCCAAGTGGGTGTACTTACAGCTCATTCTGTAAATTTGGCAAGACCATCTACTCATCTATTCATGATTACGGTCTGTGAGTCAGGCAGGATCGCATCGCAATTCTGGGCCGCTGCCCAGTGGTACCTGCCATCTTGCTAGCTCACTCAGGGAATCCAGCAAGACTAAGTACTTGCCTCCTTACAAGTACACGCACAAGTGACCCATACTGTCCTTCCCTCGCACCGGCTCAGAATTGGCAGGATCACCTTGCAGCTCAGGGCCACTGCCCAATTGGGTACCCACTATCTTCCCAGCTCACTCTGGGAATCCAGCCGGGCCACATACTCACTATCCCAGGCAGACGCTGGCAAGTGTCCTGAAAAACACAAAAGCCTGTAACTCATAGGCTTCTCTTTCAGTCCCACATATTTGTGGACTGGTGGCTTACTCACTGCATGCCATATCTGTCGAGCCACTGTATATTCACACACCAGCCAATTCATGTCTAAAAACCGAAGATTACTGTGACGGTTGCTCATTTTCGACGATCTGAGAAGAAAAACACTGTTATTATTATTCCAAGGATGGCTGGGTATAAGCGTGAAAGGACTGGCCGTGCCTTTGTAAACAGCTTGCACTCTGTACAGTGCAAATCCAAACTCAGTGGCCGTTGGGCAGCCCCTCTGTTGCAAGACCAACTTTCAATTGCCCACCAATGGTGTTTGGTATTTAGTCAAGCCAACCTCGCCTGAATGAGGAAGGGGCTCTGCTTGTGAAAACAAGGACAGACAAGATTCTGGTGCATTTAACTGACCAGAATCAGCCACCAGAGTGGCAATTCACACTCATGAGGCCTTATCTCGTTGATCAGTCTTTAAACGAAACCTAATAAGGACTGCACCCTTGGGAGACCCAACATCCTGAACCAGAATGGGCTCAACCAGATGCACTATCCTGGCTGATACCTCCCATTCAAGCACACCAACACACCTGGGAAGCAAAAGGTGTGTTTGAACAAGTATTTGCTCCTCGCAGGCCACAATGATAGCAGGTGGTGGCTTGACATCAATTTGCAGGGAATACAGCGCCCATGCCCTGCCAGATGCTGTGAATCATGAGGTCACCTGAAATCCCGAGTTCCCTGTTCAAGGACGAAAGTCCAGAGCTACCAGGAATAATTTAGGCAGAAAATAAAAAGACCTACTTGAGACCACCTCCAATCAGACACCTCCCTGTTTTTAAACAATGCCAGGGCTGCCCACCTACCCGGAATCATTCTGGCAAAAGCCTCTACTAGGGCTGCATCTCCTGCACTCACTGTTCCTGTATACGAACCCGGGCTGCCTTCTTGTAGGTAGATTGCAAGAAAGGTTCTCCCTATGAGATGGTACTTTCTGGCAACAACACCCCCCTAAGACTTTGTCCCAAAGGCCAGAGCCACATCTTATTAGCAATAACCACATTTGTGGGACCCACGCAAAACATTTATTGTCAATGCAGCATTAAACGACTGTCCCCAAAGGCAAAGGAGTCTGTGCCTGTTTAAGATCAGGGGGCCTGGTCCTAGTGGCTAGGATTGTGTCATGGTCTATTCAGCTTCACACTAATATCTCCCCGTATGCTCCTGGTTGATCTCTGGAGATATGCCCTTACTTGGGGAGGGAGCACTCACAAACCCTTGTGCCGCTGGCACAACTCGGCGTCAGCATGTTAAATAAAGCCGGTCTTATATGTAAGAACTAGATAAAATGCTGCAAAATTAAAATTGACATCATCCCTAGACTGTATTAGGACGGTGTATGGATGCCTGAACTGTTACTGTTGTTGCAGCAAACTACACAACAAAATGAGAGAACTTGTTTTTATGAAGTTGAAAGCAGCACCTGTAAGGAAAACTCCAATGAAAGAGGTCCCTCTCCATCCTTGTGGAGAATCAAGACACCAATGCAGAATGCCCCTTGATGCCCCATAGTGGCTGTGCAATATGGCCACCATGATGCAAACCTATGTTGCACCACACGCCCTTGAATGCCTGCCATGTCACAGCAGGGGGGCGAACACTCCATCCGGAGGATGTTACTGTAGCTCAGGATGTGACTGCCTCCTCTCTAAGATGATAAAACAAACAACATTCCCCATGTCCAGTAGGACATGGAGTCTAACCGTGTGTGGATAGAATAAATGCAGTTTAAACCTCAGCATCCAGAGTTTAACACTGTACAGTCTGCTATACTGGTTAATTGTGTAAGTTCTATAATGGACTTACCACTAGGGAGTAATACTGCAGGAAAAGGTCCTAGAGCCTATCTGCTGAAGGCCCAGAGGACTTTGCTTTACAATAGACATGGGTCCTTCATGCTGCTTGGATTAGGATTTTAAAACATAGAAAACCTTGCTTAAGGTAAATAACTCACCAAGTTCAACTCATTAACAGTTACGCTATTGACTTTTCTCTTGACCCTCTCTAGGGCCTAGTGGTCGCTACTCTCCTTCAAATGACATTGCTAATTATATGAGGGTTGGCATGGCTTGCAAGAGAAGGGATTTTCTTTTAAACAAACCTAAATCATTGCCACCCCGATGAATAAGTGAAACCCGAAGGACGGACATTGATCAACGCAGCTGAAATAAAGTGAGCAGGAAACGCTCAGAATACATGTCACATGTGCCCAACCAGTATAAGTTAACATATCAGGTGAATCCAAGCTGTGACCTAAAACTTAATCTAAAGGCCCTCCTGTCCAGCCCAGCAAAAGAGGCTATGCACAGATGATCACACGCATAGGTCATGGCCCAACGGATATCCTGATTCGAGGTTATTGAGTTCACTATTCCAAAACTGGTTATGTAACCTAAATGAGAGTGGGAGGATCGGTGTTGTAGGGGATCCACTACTTGATAGTGGTTGTGTTACCTGTAACCACAGAAGTCATGCAAGCAGAATTCCTGGAAGCTTCCATTGTATCGAAGCGGGCCAAAAGCCAAATACCTCTTGGTGTAGGCTTGCGATTCCCAAAACCTCTGAGTAAAGTCTTTGGATATCTTGATCCTGGGTCCCAACGCATAATGCCTCCTGGTTTTGTATGACTGACTGCCACCAATGTAATGGGTTTCCAGAAAATCTGCAAGCATACGCTCCAGCAGAATGAGTTGGGATAGCTAATACCCTGAAGGACAAAAACAAACTTCAAAGTGATCTTGATAGGCTGGAGTGCTGGGCTGAAAACAACAGGATGAAATTCAATAGAGACAAGTCCTACACCTAAGAAACCAAATGCACAGTTACAATATAGGGGATACTTGGCTCAACAATACTACAAGCAATAAGGATCTTGGAATTGCTGTGGATCACAAGCTGAATTTGAGCCAAAAGTGTGAGGTGGCTGCAAATAGGCAAATGCCATTTTGGGATGCATTAATAGAAGTAATGATTGAGGAGAGACATGAAAGCACTTCTCAAATGTTTGAAAGGTTGTCACACTGAGGAGAGTCAGGATTTCCCCTCCATCATCCCAGACTGCAGGACACGGAATAATGGGCTCAAGTTACAGGAAGCCAGATTCCGGCTAGACAGCAGGAAAAATTCCTGACTGTTAGAACAGTACAATAATGGAACCAATGACCTAGGGAGGTCATGGTTCTCCCACACTAGAGGCAATCAAGAGGCAGCTGGACAACCATCCGTCAGGTATGCTCCAAGGTGGGTTCCTGCATTGAGCAGGGGGCTGGACTCAATAGCCTTATAGGCCCCTTCCAACTCTACTATCCTATGATACCAGGTGACATGTAATGATCATGTGTGGGGTAAGGGGAATAAACATTCTCTATATCCTTATCCAGTCCCATGAAGAACTAAAGCAATCACTGTTAAAGAAATTAAACAACTATAGGGTGCAGAGAAGATGTGCCTAAACAGTCTCCCACCATGTAGCAAATTACACTAAAAGGAAAGACATGAAAAAACTCCTCAGCCATGGTCCCCATGTCGTCTGAAAAGAGCACACGCTCCAAAATTGGACTGGGGAGCCCCTAATCACCTTCTCAACAAATCTTTGGGTCCACAAGGCTTCTGACACAGCTGCACCCATGTCACATGTCCCTAGGGTTGCCCAAAAGAAGCTGCTGAAGAGGGTGGGCGCCACCAGGCTGAAGGCCACAGACAAGCAGCTTATACACCAGTACTCTGTTGCTGCCCAGCACCTCCACGTGCAGCCATACTGAAAAAACGAGCATGAAAACACCCGGGGCGCACAACTCAACTCCTGTTCAATTGCCTGGGTCATGTGAAAACAACAACAACCCACTACTGGGCTAGGCACCTTTGCCTCTTGCTCCCTCCCCCCTAATTTAACAGCCCACCCGGAGCACGTTCTGGGAGAAGAGAAACCAAGCCTTTACTCAGAAGGAGAGGGGATGTCCCTGCAGCCACCCGTGCTATTTAAAGGCTGCTTTCATGGGTTTCCTTCCTAAGGAGGTCACCCATCCAAATTCTGACCAGGCTTGTGCTTAGTTCAATACCGTGGCTTTGTCAACCAGCTCTCAGGCACTCTGCAGCCCTTTAAAGGGGGGGGGAGGGGACAAACAAATCCTGCACCAAACCTGCAGCCTGACTAGGCCGAAAAACGGTCGGGAAGATGTTGTTTGGGCGGGCGCGCGTGCAGGAGAAGACTCAGCTGAAACGATCTCCCATTCAGGCGCAGACCGGAAAGGCCGCGCCCAAGGTCTGCTGCAGCTGGTTGAGCCTCCGAGAGCGCCAGCGCCTACGCGGATTCGCCTTTGTCCACTGCTCGACTTCCGTGCTCTCAGCGAAGCTGCGACAAGAAGATGCAGCAGGGAGGAGTGAGTCTAATTTATACTCTCACCGCCCCTCCCTGCCGCAGTGACGCTATTTTGAAACTGCCTATGGCAGGCTTCCACGCCGTCTCTTCCTCCCGGCCCCACCCGCAACGGCCTCCACGTGCCCGGACAAGCCAGGACACGCTGTGAAGGCATATCTTTACATCTCATCAGGTACATCACAAACGCGTCAAGGTGTCATGTCTTCTTAAAAGTGACCTATGTCGCAGTAACAGCCAGAAGTCAGTCAAAAATTTTTCATCATAGCAGATGCTAAAGAACTAGAGAATTGCTATCCTTGGATGTTTGAAAAATAATACCGCGGATGTCCTGCCATTCATGGTGTTCAATGAAGCATTTAATACAATCAATTTCACTTGAAATATACCATGCCTTGTAACTCATTTTGCTGTTCACCCTAACAGTGTCAGCCAGTTGTCACACTGTCAAATTGGACTGCAGTGGTCCCTATCTTTGCTAAGTGAAATGTAAGGGCCTCTTCTGCAGACACCTTTCCCAAGGTTAGCTTCATTAAGACATTAGCTCCTGAATGCAGAGTTCTTGGAGCATTGTGGGTAGATTGCCAAGCACAGTTTCAGTGTTGCAGTTGGTATGGCACAGGAATATAAACGATAGTATTTCAAAATTAGAATCCATTAGTAAGCATAACACTATAGCACTGTGGATGATTACTTCACTACAAGTACTACTCATAGTAGTTATCTCTCTCCCCCTACCTCTTGCCCTATGTAGTGTTAATACTATCATTGCAGGGCTTGCAGATTTAATTATTTTTTATTTGAGCATCCTATGCCTAGACTAAATAGATTTTAATGACTCAACAATTATTTATATTCATTGGCTTTAGTGGGATTGTGAGACATCTAATGCTAATTGGATTATATGTACTCCTCCCTTTTAGTCTCACCTTTTAAAACTGTTTGTCTCAGGTGTGTGTGTAGGTGTGTGTGTAGGTGTAGGCATGTATACACTTCCTAACACAGGTTGTAGACTTTACCCGATATATGAAGTTTATTTATTTTTAAAAATGGGCATATCAGGTACATCTGACCAAAGTGGTCCATCAGTGGTTGGCAGTTATCGAACATCATCCTTCTTTTGAATAAAATTGGTAAACAGAACCAGGTGGTAATAAAAGTGGCAGCATCCAGGTGTCCTCTAATCATATGCACTTGATCCATTAATTTTTCACGGGTTATGGAACCATTGTTCTGGAGTTAACATGGAAGCAGCTTTCCAATTTCTAGCAATAACCTGCCATGCAGTGACCATCATAAAGGTTAAGAGATCCTTGAAAGGGGTGTCTTTATCCCTTTATCACAAATAAAAATAAAGCCAGTGGTGGATCCTGATCCAGTTTTGTATTTGTTATAAGTTGACATTCAGAAAATATATTTTGCCAAAATAATAAGCAGCCCAGCACATGTGAAAGAAAGTGCCAATCTCTTAGCAGTTGCACAACATTTTGGGGTGCAGGATTTATAGATTACTGAAGCCTTGGGAAATTTATGACATCCTTTTAGATGATACAGGATTATGATTGGTTTTGCTACAATGGAGGACTAAATTGCATATGATGCCCAGTTATTTGCAGTAAGTCCTGATTATTTTTTTAAAAGTTTGCATCCTCCACAGTTCTGTTTTGTAATTGAAAGGAGAAGGGGTGTGTGTGTGTGCATGTGTGCATATGCACAAAGCAGGACCGGTCCTACCATAAGGCAGGGTGAGGCAGATGCTTCAGGCAGCAGATGCTGGGAGGTGGCAACAAGATATTGGAGAAGAAAAATGTGGGCAATTCAGCCTCCTCTTCATGCTCTAAGATAGCCTGCTGCCTTCAGAAAGGGTAGTGGAGATGCTGTCCCATTGCCAGTGTTGAAGGAAGATTCAACTACCCGTCCAGTCAGTTTTTGTATATGGAATGGGAGGAGGCACCATCTTGGTTCTCACCTCAGGCAGTACCATATCTTGGGCTGGCCCTGGTGTGTGGACAGACTTCTTAACTATCCTGGCACACAGTTTTTCTACTAAAATTTGGTGTTCCCAAGCTGCTTTTGCTGGAGAGTGAGAATACTGCAGCTGCAAAGCCAAGTAAAAATGTGGATATTAAGTTGTAAGGAAGCATAATATGTGGGATTGTACAAAGTCTTTATTGCTGACATGGCACAAAAGTTAAGGCAGAAGAACTTTCCTTGCTATTTAACGCATAAGTGAGTTTGTAAGACCTTAATTATTTTTTAAAAATTGAGCTTGAAAAAGAAAACCTGAGATTTTTCATGTTTTCTTTAAAAAAAAAACACCAAAGTGAATTACACTTCCTTCCTCTAGCAGTACACTAGAAACCTTCCCACAATACCTAAAAATACTGGTGCTTTCATGGCGTACTTCATCCTCCTCCCCACCCCAAGTCTGATTTCTCTGTTATACCTAAAAAAAGTAACTGTAAAAATTAATAATCATCCAATTGTAGAAAGTAATAATCTCCCATCCCAATAATTTAACTATACAAACTTACCTTGAAGGTGCTATAGCCATGTGTAATAGTGAATTTTTAATGACTGCGATCTCCTTTCACCTGTGATGGGAGCTTAGGCACTTCCTGGTCTGAAAACGCTTCTGGTCATTTATAGTGCCCACTCCTTTCTCCCAGCTAATGTACCTCTTATTGATCCACCCCAACTCCTTCCTCTGTAATCGACCTGCTGGTGTCAATAGAAACTGAGAAGCAAGCACAGCTGATGGAGACAACTGCAATGAGCATAGTCTGGGTGGAGCCTGCACAGCTGGCTCCCCCCTGCCCCACACTGCGAGTGCTGCGGCGTCCTGTGGAGATGGAATCTGCCTATGCACAGGACATTTCCTGTCGATTGGGGCATTGCATCACCTGGCTCAGGGCATCAGTATGTGCAAGCTGGAAAGTGTGGCCAGATATAAAGCGGACTGGTACCGACACTGTTCTTGGTTGTGTAGTAAGCGAGTTTTGGTCATTCCACACCTGTCAACATTGTCTGTTCTCCATTACATAACCCTGCCCTCTATTATAACTGGCCCCTCAGATGTGTTCCAGTGGTAAAAATATAGGTTTGTATCCAATGTTAGTCTCACTTAAGTCTCATCGTTTCATGGGCTCTACTCTAAGCAGGATTAACCTTGGATACAAACCGAGGGAACTCCTTTATTAGATTGCCCCTGCTGAGTTTTGTGACTTCTGCATTTTCCCAGTGTGCAGGAGGGGAAGTTCTGGTTTTCCTTCACTGCCCTTTTCCACATCCTCTTCTGAAGAATTCGCTCACTGCAGCACCAGCCATACTCCGCTCTGCTCTGTATTCCAGGTACTCTTCCCAATACCAGTGTCACTGGTGAAAACAGTTGTTCACCTGCATCCTATTCCCCACCATCAAACCTCCATCTTTTACCCAAGGGCGTAAGACCAAAGAGAAGTGTTGATACCTTCTGCTTCTGGGTTAGATGACAGAAATGTGTAACAAGAAAGCATAGATTCTATTACCCAGCTCTGACATGGGCTTGCTGATATTCACAGACAAGACATTATGGTTTTCTGCACATCTCCCTTTCTTTCTTTTTTGTCTTTTTAATCTCTTGAGGCTGCAGAGCAGACTATTCTTTTGTAATACAAATGTTCCAAGTAAATTGATTTTTTTTTTTAAAAAAATGCTAAACATGATTACCATTTCCTTGCTCTTGTCTGATATAGATTTGTTGCATGTTGTCAAATACTGGAATGAAATTACTCAGTGCCCTCCCAGTTTGGTCACAACTTACAAACTGGTTAGGGTGTTTCAGTGATATGCTGTTTGATGAAACTGCACATCCTTATTTACTATTCATAGCCATTGTCTTGATTTCCTCTGCATATTCATTCATTCATTCAGTTCAGGTGCCTCTTCTGTTTGATGACTTTTGAATGTAAAAAATGCTCCAAAATTTCTTCTTCTCTCTGCCTGAAGATTGCCGGCAAATGATTTCTGTGAGTGCAATAGAGTATAATAACCCATCTACGAGGCTTAGGAATGAATAGCTCAGGCACATTGCATTGCTGTCATAGCTACTGTCTGTGTCTGAATGCTCCCATAAATTCAGTGCAGAAACACCAGGCTGCCATCTAACATGAAGATTCATTGCCAGGAAGTGGTGGTGGTGGGAATCATTGCTCTATGAAGCTTTCCATCTAACAGTCAATTGTGATGCAAAAGTTGCAGGCACAAAGAAATCAGATGTGTGGAGTGGTGATATGTCATAGCTAACATGACAATAACGACCCACTGGACAACTTTCCATTCAGGATGCCCTCCCCCTCTTCTTCTTCTTCTTCTTCTTCTTCTTCTTCTTCTTCTTCTTCTTCTTCTTCTTCTTTTTGCGCTGGTGGGTCAGAAATCAACATGGCCACATTGCAATCTAAGTCCCCAATAATATAGCCAATAATATAGTGAAACCGCTCTTCCATTTTCTTCCTTTCATTTTTCTTCACAGGTTGTGTGTATAAATTTCCAGTGAAGGGAACGAAGGGAATCAACTCTATTTGGTGCTAGTAACAGGTGGATTTAGATCAGGACGTTCTGCACCTTACTCCTATTGCTCTGGTTTATAGGTCCGGATTTTTCATGTGAAAGCTTGTATTTCATTAAAGAGAGACACAGTTCCCAGCAATTAGCCTGTGGTCATCATTTTCCATTGTCCTTGTCCTACTCTACCCCTTTTCCTTCATTGCAAGCACCCTTTGCTTTCTTTGGTTTAAAATGGTAATTGTGCCATAACACTTCTTGATCTAACCGTTATAGATACTTCTGTTTCTTTGCACTCCAATCTTGAAGTCCCCACAGCTTTGACAGACATTTCAGTGGTACGGCTTCTGGAAATCTACCTAAGGCTATGCTTGTTGGAACAGTGCATCTCACAGCATGCCTATTGAAGTCAAGTCACTGAGTGCTAGATCACACTTCCACTTTTTGTTTCTCTTGCCTTTTCATGTGTTGCTGTCAGTAAGTCAGGCACATTCAGATATTCAAGTATATAAGGGAAAACTTACTCTACCTACAGTTTTTTTCCAGCCTTGTTAAACGATCAGTGTACACAAAGAACACCTTTGAAGCTGCCTGTACAATGCAGTTTCCACAAGAGAGACATAGGAGTAGGCACTTGCTCACAATACATGAAAATGTTGAAGCTATGTATTTCTTTACAGCTAAAGACAGGAGGCAACAAATATTCCCAGACCAAGATTAGAAAACTTTGAATCCAGAATCTTGGGTCTTATTTGAATTGGGAATCACTAGAGTCTAGCCTTGGCCCTGATTTCAATGCTAAGACTTAACCCTGGGCCACACAAAATTATAATAAAAGGTATAGTGGAACATGTGCAGAATACAGCCAACCCGCCTCACCCATCTAGGATCAGAAGCGATTTAATGCACTTCCGCCATGCCTGGTGAGTGGCATCACTCACATGATGCCATGCCTGTCCTGCTGACACCCCACCTCTTCCCCAGCCTTTCCTAGAATGCTAAAAGTCTGGATTATTTCCCCTAAGCACATTTAATGCACCCTAAACTTCCATGTAGTTTTAAAGGAACTGGGGTCTTGAATGGATTGCATCAGGTCCTGGCAGGGAAAAGCGATCTCTCCCAGCAGCCGGCTCCAAGCCTCAATATAAAACCCCAACCTTACATCCCAGGCTAGAAAGCGTTTTTTTAAAAAATCATACAACACCCAAATCTCTGCAGAGACAGGATTGTACTCCCTCAATGCCCCCAAAGAGCCAGACTAAAGGGTCGTTCCATTTTTTGCCCTGCAGAAAGGCAGTCTGGTTGAAGTGCTCATCTAACAGAACCTGACTGGAGGGAGAAAGAGAAGTGGAGGGGAGGGGAAGAGCAAACGAGCAAACGAGTGAAAAAGCAGCTATTCAGGTGAAAGGGATCATAAGCTTGACGCACTTCTGCCTTAGAGGTAAAAAAAAATGGGGAGGCAAACCAGGGGGAAAATTAGGTGTGTGTGAGATCGATGTCAACAAAACTATCAATCAGTCTTCTAACCCAATCATCCAGTATCTGATTCAGACATCACATAGTGATTGTGTTAGCTCAGTGCCAGAATTTAGACTTAGAAAGTGTTTGGCTGCTACTATAATTCTTGCCCTTACTCTATTAATAAGGTTCTTAAGATGTAAAATCTTGATGAAGCCAATCTCTTAAAATAACACCCAAATACTAAATAATGCATCATTTCTTTTTCTGTTTCAACAATATGCTTATTTTGCAGGATATTCTTGCATTTTGAGGTACAGTATCCTGGGCACTTTGAAATCACATGTGTTAATTAATATTAAAGTGATACCGTACATTAAATATTATGCCAATACCATAAAAAGAGAGAACACTTCAGCAAGCACAAGTAATGTCTATGTTCTGTCTACCCCTGATATGGTCTTGGAAAGAAATCACCAGTCCCTTTTTAAATGGATGCATTTGTATACCTACCTTTCGAAGATTCACTTGTTTACAACCATATTAACTCCAGCATTAATCTACTTAATTGTTTGCAGGGCCGGTTCAAAAGGCAATATAATAGAAATGACAATATAATACGTTTACTAAGACCAGCTGAACCATCACAAAGCAGTGAACAAGATTTTGAGTTTCAACTTTGCTTTGCTCCACTCCTGAGAAGAAATAAGCACTTTAAACCACTAAATACTGCCTTTACCCCATTGCCATCAGCTGGCCTGGCCTGGCTGACCTGTCAGTCATTCACAGGTCTGATCACATTCAGATGCCCCCTTCCGCCACCACATCTAGGAAAAAAGCCCCAAATAAGTTTGAAGTGTGTTCTGAAAGAAGAGAAGAAAGGGATGGTCCCTAAAGAAAGCAATTCCTCCTTCTACTTCCCCCCTTTGTGCCTTGCTCAGAAAAGGAGTCAGGAAGAGGGCAGAATATTCATTAGTGAACATTTTGGACAAAAAGAAGGGCTTTTGAGGAGATGGAAATTCCCTGGCTGAATTCCGATGACACAATAAGCAACTGGGGGGTGGGAAACAATCGTCAGTTGTATTGACTATCGTGTCGTCCGAATGCTGCCATAGTCAACTCAGCGCTGATCCTAATCCGCACCACAGTTGATTATTTATTACCATGTTGTGTGGGGAGTACCCCCTAGATGAACAACTGTAAAGTTGATTATTACCCCACCATTGACTATCGTGTTGTCCGAATTCAGCCCCTGAATACCCTCCGTCATGCCTATCTCTTTTGTGGCTGTTCATTTGTTTTCACAGCTGTGATTGGTTGCTCCATTGATGCTGACACTCCTCCCCCCCATCTTGCTCTTCTCTTTTTCGAACACTGGAGTTGTCACATCGCCAGTGAGAACTGGCTACATCATGATGTCACAGAGGGCAGATGAAGCTAATGCAGAGTAAGAGAAGGTCCTTTAAAAATGGAATCTATCTAGAACCACAAGACTGCAGTTAATTTGCATGTGAGATGCATATAATTAACTTGATTTGGATGTCATTGTAAGGAATAAAGAAGACAGAATAATTGGTAGAGATAAAAGGTTGGATCCAGAGGAAGTTAGTCATGCTTACCCAAGTATGATTACCATGCTCTGGATCAGTGCTATAATCATCTGAAAGTACTCTAGTATGAAGGTGTTGGTATCTAGAAACTATTGACTTGCTTCCATGAAGCCTATTTTGTAGAATTTTTGGTATCCTATTTTCACACTCAACCCTGCCAAATGTGCCTTTAACAATAAAAGAAAAGATGGGAGGGTTCCCAGGATTCTGTGGGCTACACATAAAGTTCTCTCATGCATCGCACAGGGCCTGTGAGCTGGATGTTGCCTACACTTATTTCAGTGTGATGAAATATATTAAGGAAACCTGTCTGCATTCCAGCAAGAATGATCTGTCCTTTCCCCACCATCCTATGCTAAGCAGGAAAGGAGGGGTGTGTGTGTGTGTGTGTGTGTGTGTGATGACCACCCACCATCACCACTGATGCCACGGTCTGAGATGAAGAGTCCGATTCAGAGTTAGAAGGGTCTAATTTTGGTCTTGGTCAAGTTTTGGATTGCCAAGATTTGGGGAGTTTGTCTCTGCCTGGTTTCACAGTAGATAGTGATAAAAGGGGGGGGCGCTGCTCCTACTTCCCTCTAGCCAGAGCTAGTGGTCAAATTGCCCCCATTTGAAGATCATTCTTTGAGGAGGACCTAGACTCAGCCGAAGGAGAGACATGCCAACATGGTTTCCCAGGTGACAGCTGAAAAGGGAGGAGAAGAGACACTCCATGAGATGCATAAATGCTGGAGCAGAGGCACAACAGCTTGTGGGTACAACATCACTGATCTCAGACACTCCTTTTGCTGGACTAGTCTTGAAATCTGAACTTTAAGATGTATTGAATCCCATGCTTTGGTTCCCTGTATATTACTATAGCACTGGACTTTAAGATTCTGTTTCTGGCTCCTGTTTGGATAATCTGATTTTTATTTGAATTTGCCTCAAGAAGGACTCCGATTCATGGAATCTAGTGAATTGCTTGTGTTTTGAGTCCTGCTGTAATAGTTTGCTGTTTCTTTAACAAGTATTTGCTTGCTGTTATCAGGAGGAAGCCAAACTTGACAGGGTGAGAGGGATCAGAGAGAGAGAGAGAGAGAGGTAGGGGTATTATTATTATTATTATTATTATTATTATTATTATTTCCTGCCTTTTCCCTAATATTGGTACTCAAGGCGGCTTTACAAATTAAAACATGTACAGTTAAAACATAGAGAGAAGGAATAGCTTGCCCATTTTGGGTTCTTTCTTTGCTCACTATTAGCTTTGCTCTTTGCCCACCACCTACAAGTGGCTCCTGACAGATTACCTGTAAAGGAATGCAAACCTTGTCAGAAAGAAAAGTTCCCAGCCCCTGGTTTAGAATGTTCCTAAGATGCTATTTGTGTGGAACATTTTTCTCTTTAGACCTTAACAATTCATCTGATGAAATCTGTGGTAATTTTGAATGCTCTGTCTTCTGTGGGAAGCTACTTGGGCAGAATATGTGATCCATCTTGAGCAGTCTGTTTTGATGCCAGAAAGTTTCTTCTATCGGAGTCTACGGGCTTCTCTAAATGAGCGGTTTATAGCACGCTCGTGACTGGCCGCTCACAGAGGTTTGCAGGTCATTTTGAAGATGTCGTGAACCTCCTGCATATCTCCCGCTCCTACCTGGTTATTCCGTATTATAAAAAAACCTTGAATATCTCAATTTTTCTGAAATATCTTGGGATTTCCTACCATGTGCAGCCAAAGTTGCGCTACAAAACACACAGTAGACGGTGCTGTCCCGTTCAGTACTATGAGCACTGAGAGGAGGGGAAGTTTTCAATTACAGACCACATGGATTGCCCCTCTCCTCTCATGTAATCCAGCTCATTACAATTGTACAAGAAAAACAGGAAGTTCAGTACAATTACCCTTTCCAAAACCTGCAGTATGGACACATTTATTTTTCGGGTTTAATGTAAAACTCAGATGCCTAACCCAAGTTCAGGAGAACACTGTCATTACCAAAGTAGTGCAGTTGCCCCTTATATAGCCTATTATGTAAGTTAACAGATTCTCTGCATGGAAGACTCAGGGGTAAGGTTGTTGTCTTTCCTTTCCCCTGGCCTGACCCTCACATCACAAGTGAGGGGGGGATTAGCTGGTTCTATGTGCTCCCAACTGCCCCATCTAGAAATGTGGCTGCCTCACCTCACAAGGAAGACTAGCTACAGGGCTGGTTTGTGCATCTGTAATAGCATTTTTAATTAGGCTGACCAGATAAAATCCAGGTCAGGGCTCATGTAACTTTAACAGTTCAAATTCGCTTTTCTCTGCAACTGTTAAAGTTACATGAACCCTGACCTGGATTTTATCTGGTCACCCTACTTTTAATCATGCACCAAAGTCTCAAGTGGGCATGTCCCTGCATTAAAAGCCATTTTTATTTATACTCGCCAAGTCTCTGGTTCACAATTTGCTCTTTCATAACTCTTTTTAGGGGATCTCATTATTATTTCATCTGGCATTTCGAAAACCTCTTGAGTTAACTCCATTAAAATTAAAGGTGAACCACATCCTCCCTCCCAGGTTGGCATATGGTTTACATTTTTCTGTATCTCCTAAATTATCCTTTTTGTTATTGACAAGACTTTCAGGAAGCCATGGTAACTAAGGGCTATTTTTGAGTAGCTTTGATGTGAGATGTTTCTTGTGCAAAAGAGAGAGAGAGAGAGAGAGGAAAGAATGAAGAAAAAAAATACCAGTTTACCATTATTGAGGAAATTGTACTGCCTCCTCCTTTGCCTTTGTGTTGGCTCTTCAGATAATTTAATTAACCACAGGGAGTTCACTTCCTTCTCTGTGTTATAATTCTATTTGTATATGTGTGAGTGTTCTGTAAAGGTCTAAGAATTAAAGCTCAATATAATTTATAAATGTATTTAATTTTAACATCGTTACAGTTTGCAAAAGTAGTAATATATAATAGGCAAGTCAACTGATGCGTTTATGTATCTCTATGTTTTAGAGCAGCCTTGAAGAATTGCTCTCTGAAACAGTAAAAAGTGTCTGGGCCTGAGGTACTATTCCAAGCAGACGTGACAGTGTAAATAAAATAAGCCAGAGGGTGAGGACAGGATATGAAAGTGTGATACTTCTCCACTTCCTCTGTCTAAGCAGAAGCTAAGAACTGGTATTTACAAGAGTTGTTCTCTGATATAGCTTGAAGAGAAACATGGAAATCAAAGAGAAGAACAGAGGGTGGCTTATGAGGAGATTATAGTAGCTTGTACTTGTTGGGGGGAAAATAATCTGCTGGGATAATTACTGCAAAAGGTCTTTCCTTTATAAGGAAGGCCTCACTCTGTGATTCCTCTTCCCTATCAAGCCCTGTGTTATGATATCTGTTACATTAGTTTTTATTAAGGCCAGTGGTGAAATAGAGAGCCGATCTACACACTAGCTTTGTAACGTTTTATAAGGGTTACGAAAACTCTTTAGGCCACATGACGCACTCCCTTGAACGTTGTATACCCAAGGTTTTTTAAAACTCACTTCAGCTATATACAATGGGTTTTACTTTTAATAAATCATTTTAAGTAAAATAATGTGGCCTTCCTTACCATTTGTGATTTGTGGGGGCAGTGCTTCATTTACCAGCGCCCAAATGCTTAGCCGTTGATTGGTGGGGAAGAAAGAGGGGCTAAGAAGGAAGTGGGCGAGTGAACTACTGAGAAGGAACTTGGACTTAACTGACCCCAGTCAGCTTGACCAAAGTGACTCCATTTTGATTAACCCCCCCCATTCTCTTTTCTCTTTGTTTTTCCTCATAAGTAGCTTCGATGCAGCTGTATGCAGGCAGTAGACAGCAACAGACCAGACCATATAAGGAAACACCTAGGCTGCCATACCGTTGTGTTGCGCGCGCATCATCCTGTTGTGTGACATGCATATTTCCTGTTTGCTTGAAATGTATATCAGGTTGCTTCACCCATTAAGAGGGGTCAGTCTGTGGAATGATTCCAGGCTGTCATTTTGCTAGCAAATAAAGGCTGTCTGTTTGAAACTGCAACTTTGGATTGGACTCCGATTATTTACTGTAACATTTTGGTGCGTTGGCCGGGAAACATCCCTCACTGGGAGACCCGCCTGATAATCGGAGGACCCTACCAGGGAGATTTCCCCCGCTTCCGCTTGGTTCCCCGCGGCCCCCGGCCGGCCGTGGTCCTCCTTGGGAGCGTGCCTCCAGCCTTTAGCTGGTGCCCATACAGGTTCTGCGGCAGGTGCGGGGACAGTGCGGAACAAAAACGGACCGAGCGGAAGTTCAGTGCAGACACCCTACTGTCCGGCGCCGGAGCATCTGAACCAGGCAAGTGTAAGGGGAAACTTCCTACTCTGTTCTGTATCAGCCGACTCAGTAGAGTCGAAGGGGGGCTTGATCAACCCTCATAACTGTAAACGCGCGTTCTGTCTGTACTGACTGACTCAGGAGAGTCGAAGGGGGAGCCTGATCATCTCCCCGTAACGGTGAACTGTTTCTGTTTCTCTGAACTGGGAGGTCTGGGAGGACGGGTGTCGTCCTGGATGTCTGATGTGTGCATGACTGCCTGATTTCCATTGCTGACCGTTGGGCAGTCGCCCTGGGACACCTCTGGGTGTCTTGAATTTCCGGCAGCATGGGCTGGTAGTGAAGAGACTGTATTCCTCTGTATCAGCCACCTGACTCCCCCAATCCCTATAGTCAGATGGTTCCCTGTCAACTTGACTGCCCTTCTGTGTACTGTCTGTCTGGTGGATTATATTGTGCATTAGTCAGGAAAAGGATGGGGGGAGGTTCTTCAACTCCACTGAACCCTATGATTAAACATTTCAGCGAAGTTTTTGATCAGACTAAGTGCAATGTAGATGCCATAGAAACCAAGTGTTATTATGACTGGCCTGCTCTAGGACCCTTAGTAGACTGCCCCCCCCCCCAGGTACTTTCTCTGAGCCTTATATTTCCCGAGTTTACAACCTGGCCATAATAAGGGGGGCCCCTCAGCCCAGAAGACATCCCATATGCAGAGAGATGGCTAAGAGTAGCTAAACATCCCCCTCCGTGAACTGAAGAAAGTTGGCAGAAAATGCAGCTCTTATTATGATGAACCAAGTAAAAAAGACCCCAAGACGCAAGGCTCCTGTGACTGCCACCTCCTGATGTCCCAGACGTCCCTAGGTCCGGACTAGACATCCCGGCTCCCTCTCCGATGTCCCAAGACTCCACTGCCCAGCCATCAGCCGTCACCTCTGCACCTGTAGACCCCACTTCTTTGTTTGATGTGAGAGTCGAGAAACTGACCCGCCTGTTAGAAACAACCAATCCCGAAAATTCCGGACCCCACCACTCTGGCCGGCTCCACCTTAGAAATTTAGCCGCTAACACAGCTGAAACGAAAATTCTCCCTGTCCGTGAGAGTCCAACGTACCAGACCGTCACTACCTACGTCCCCTCTCCTCCTGAATTACTGAACTGAACTGCCTGAACTGAACTGAATTCCTGAACTGAACTGAATTCCTGAATTCCTGAACTGAACTGCCTGAACTGAACTGAACTGCCTGAACTGAACTGAATTCCTGAACTGAACTGAATTCCTGAACTCCTGAACTGAATTCCTGAACTGAACTGAATTCCTGAACTCCTGAATTGAACTGAGCTCCTGAACTCCTGAATTGAATTGAACTGAGCTCCTGAACTCCTGAATTGAATTGAACTGAACTCCTGAACTCCTGAACTGGAAGAACCACGGACCCTCCTATGAAGAAAAGCCTGAGAAGTTTGTAGACATGATTGAGGATGTAATAACTGCCCATGATCCAACCTGGACTGACATTCAACAACTCATGGGTTATTTCCTGACTTCCGAACAAAGACTAGTATTGCAATATGTAGCTGGATCATGGACTTTACTGCCTTAACCCAATCTCTGTATAATTTTCTGAAAAGTAATCAGTCAGAGTTTTGTCCCAAATGTGAACTGAAGAAGCCCTCTCAAGCCTCCGAGATTTGAAGACTGCCCTGACCAGCCCACCAGCCCTGGCCCTACCAGACATTTCCAAGCCTTTCCACTTGTATGTATCTGAGCAAGAAAGGGACTGCCGTCGGAGTCCTAACTCAGCACACAGGCTCCTGGAACCGCCCCGTCGCCTATCTGAGCAAGAATACTGATCCCATCAGTCGTGGATGGCCCGGCTGTCTCCGTTGTATCGCTGCTGCATGCCTACTCCTGACCATAAAGCTCACATATGGCCAAACCATTGAAGTGACTGCCTCCCATTCAATGAAAGCGCTGCTTGAAACTCATGGGCCTAGATAGATGACCAATTCCCGACTCGTAAAGTACCGTGCCTTGCTGTGTGAAAATCCAAATGTACATGTGAAAGACTGTGACACTCTGAACCCTGCCACCTTAATGCCTCTGCCTGAAAACCCTGTCCATGATTGCCAGGAGATTATAGAAACCGTGCATTCCAGTCAATCTGATCTTAAAGACACTCTAATTCCTGAGGGCGTCGTCCTGTTTACAGATAGAAGCAGTTTTGTCCGAAATGGAACCAGATACTCTGACTACGCAGTAGTCACTGAAAATGAGATTCTACTGGCAGAGTCCCTGCCCCAGGCACGTCTGCCCAGAAAGCAGAACTAGTAGCGCTTATAGCCGCCCTAGAATGAGCAAAAGAGAAGAAAGTCACCATCTACACTGATTCTAAATATGCATACCTGACTCTCCAAGTCCACGAGGCGCTATACCGAGAGCGAGGATTCTTGACTGCTGAGGGAAAAGACATTGCCCATTCTACAGAAATTCAGAAGCTCCTCCAAGCTGTTTGAAAACCAGCGAAAGAAGCCGTTATCCACTGCAGAGCGCACACGGGAAGCCCGGAGAAACCAAAAAGCAAATCAAGCCGTCAAAGAAGCTGCAGCGAAGCCTCTGCCCTGTTTCCTGTCAGCGTTAAGTTATCACGCTGTCACCACTTCCTTCCACCAGAGATGTGCCTTACACTGAAGAAAAAAAAAAAAAAAAAGAGAAGCACTCAGCCAGAATTACAGTCAGCAGCGAGGTTTCTATGTCCTCCCGGATGGCCGAATCTGGGTGCCCAAGAGCCTAGCCAGGACATCTGCTTTCCATATGCATCACCAATGCCATTTAGGCAAGGAAGCCCTCCGTCATCTCATCAAGAAAACCATGTACATTGATAAGCGGGCCAGCCTCTGTGCAGACGTTTCCACAAGATGTATCATATGTGCAGCTGTCCCTTCCAAGTTGTTCAACTAGATTTCACACACATGCCACCAGCTGCTGGTTACAAGCTCCTCCTAGTTGCCATTTGCACTTTCTCTGAGTGGGTAGAAGCCTGGCCTGTAAAAGCAGAAAGCTCAAAAGAAGTGACAAAGCACTTATTAGAAGATCTGATACCTCGCTATGGGATGCCCAGACAAATAAACAGTGACAACAGAGCAGCCTTCCAAGCAGAGGTCAAGCTACATTGTTCGTGGAGACCCCAGAGCAGTAGAGCAGTAGAAAGAGCCAATCAGACTATCAAATTGCACCTACGTAAACTCTGCGCAGAAACCAGGGCGAAATAGATGCCCATGCTGCCCGTTGCCTTGCTCCATATGCGCTGCACACCAAGGACTAATGGACTAACCCCTTATGAACTGATGTATTAAGCCTGGGGACCAAGTATATGTCAAAAGCTATAAGGAAGACCTTTTAAGAAAAACTTGGGATGGCCCCTCCACAGTTTTACTGACTACCCCTACTGCCTTAAAAGTTGAAAGAAACCCTATCTGGATCCATTGGAGCCGTGTGAAAGCAGCAGCCACTACAGACCAATGGCAAGTTGCCAAGCAACACCGACTGAACATGACGCTGAAGAAATTGCCTATGTCGCTGGACGCGACGGGAGAAGCCTCCCCAGGGCCGGTGCCCGAGGGAGCGAAGTGACTGGGGGCGCTGCATCCCTTCCCATCCCGGATAGAGGAAGTGGACACCGCCCGAAGACTCCTGAAAGACTTTCAGTATTAATACTCCTATTAATCCTTGCCCCTATCTCAAGTGATGTCACTCCCTGTCAGTCATGTATTAAGACTGTCAAAATGCATAACCAGATCAAACAGATGCTCATTTACAAGACAGTGCCATCACCTGTTCCAACCCGAAAGAGGCCCCTGCCCAGTAGAGTCTCAAGGTCAGAGACTCCAATAGACAGGAGACAGTACTACAATGAAAGTCCCTATTAGAATTGTGTATGATGGGCCACGTGAGAAAAAGAACACGAGAGAATCCACATGCCAGCCTCACCAAAGCTCCAGTCCTGAGTTCCTGCACCGCCCAGAGATGTGATTTAGTAAATTTTCACCTTTGCTGAGACTGTTGTTAGCTCCCTCAATGTCAGTAACTGTTATGTATGCGGAGGTACCCTATTGGGGGACCAGTAGCCATGAGAGGCAGCTGAATTAAATGTCAGCCAGCCTTATAACGAGACCAAGGATCCGAATCCTCACAGCCAGTAGATGTTAAAGGACACCGTTGTGGGTCCGTGGTGCCTTCAGCGCCTACACCCATCAGTCCCTAAGATTAGAGAGACCCCCTGTGAGTCACTCACCACCCTGAATAGCTCCGAAGTATCCTACTGGCCAAACCAGTCCGCAATCCCCAACAATCAGTTGTGGCCAGCGAGTCTCCAGTCCCGAATAAACACCACCCAAAGCCAGAGCTCCGGCAATTGACCGCCCCCAAGGGATTGTATTAGATCTGCGGACAGTATGCTTATTCTGAACTCCCTGAGCCCTGGGCAGGCACTTGCACTCTAGGTAAGATCCGCCCATCTTTCTTTCTGATTCCCTTGTCAGACGGTGTGCGCCTGGGTCACCCAGCGTACAACAAACGCAGCATATCCCCGAATGTTAAAATTGGAGACTGGAAAGATGATGAGTGGCCCCCTGAGAAGATTGTTCAGTATTATGGCCCTGCCACCTGGGCACAAGACGGTATGTCAGGGTACAGGACCCCCATTTATATGTTTAATAGAATTATACGCTTGCAAGCAGTGCTAGAATTAATAACCAATGAAACTGCAAGAGCATTGGTGTATCAGAATCGCTTAGCTCTTGATTACCTGCTTGCTACTGAAGGCGGTGTGTGTGAGAAATTTAATCTTACTAATTGTTGCCTGCATATTGATGATAATAGAAAAGTTATTGAGGAAATCACCAGTAAAATGATTAAGCTTGCTCATGTTCCTGTGCAAACCTGGAAAGGATTTGGATGGGCACAAGGACTGGGATCCTGGTTCACATGGGTAGGAGAGCTAAAAGAGATTATAGCGATAGTCATTGTAGGACTCTTGGTTTGTATCCTCTTGCCTTATTTAATGCCTCTATTGTTACAGAGCTTTCGCGGAATGGCTGAGCAGATAGCAGACCGGCGCACAGCTGTCCACCTAATGGCTTTGCGCGACTACCACCCTGTACCTATGGCAGATGAAGATAGTGAGACTCCTTAGTAAATAACTAAGGAGTCTCAAAGGGGGGAATGAGAAGGAACTTGGACTTAACTGACCCCAGTCAGCTTGACCAAAGTGACTCCATTTTGATTAACCCCCCCATTCTCTTTTCTCTTTGTTTTTCCTCATAAGTAGCTTCGATGCAGCTGTATGCAGGCAGTAGACAGCAACAGACCAGACCATATAAGGAAACACCTAGGCTGCCATACCGTTGTGTTGCGCGCGCATCATCCTGTTGTGTGACATGCATATTTCCTGTTTGCTTGAAATGTATATCAGGTTGCTTCACCCATTAAGGGGGGTCAGTCTGTGGAACGATTCCAGGCTGTCATTTTGCTAGCAAATAAAGGCTGTCTGTTTGAAACTGCAACTTTGGATTGGACTCCGATTATTTACTGTAACACTACAAGACCCACAATGCTTAGCCCTATACTCATTGAAAGTTAGGGAATGAAAGGGGAACTAAGGTGGAAGTGGGAGAGTGAACTACAGCACCCACAATGCCTTGCCCTAAACTCACTGTAAAAACGAAACAGAAGGAGACGGACAGAAGGGTGTGTGAGACCGCACACACCGCTTTGAAGACTGAAGAATTTTTCTCCTGTAACGTGAGTAATCCTTAATGTGGCCTAAGACGTTTTGGAACGCAACTATTTGGAACATTTTAAAATACTATTTAAAATGTTCCAAGGTACTGTGTAGAGACACTCAGACCTCCATCACACCTAGCCCACCCCCTCCTGGTTTGCCTCCACTTTTTTTTTTTTTTTTACCTCTGATGCAAAAGCGCGGTAAGCTTATGATCCCTTTCACCTGAATAGCTGCTCTTTCGCTCCTTGGCTCTTTGGCTCCACTCCACTCCTCCCCTCCCCTCCCCTCCCCTTCTCTTTCTCCATCCAGTCAGGTCGTGGCAGATGAGTACTTCAACCAGACCACCTTTCTCCCCATCCCAAAATGGAACGACCCTTTAGTCTGGCTCTTTGGGGGCATTGAGGGAGTACAGTCCTGTCTCTGCAGAGGTTCAGGCCTTGTATGATTTTTTAAAAAACTGCTTATGAGCCTGGGATGCAAGGTTTGCGTTTTATATTGAGGTTTGGAGCTGGCTGTTGGGAGAGATCACTTTTCCCTGCCAGGACTTGATGCAATCCCTTCAAGCCCCAGTTCCTTTAAAACCACACTGAGGCCTAGGGCGCATTAAATGCGCTTAGGGGAAATAATCCAGACTTTTAGCATTCTAGGAAAGGCTGGGGAAGAGATGGGGCATCAGCAGGACAGGCATGGCATCATGTGAGTCCCATGCTGCAAATCTGTACACCAGGCATGGCGAGAGTGCACTAAATCGGTGGTGTGATGGAGCTCTTAAAGCACTAAGGCTTAATTCACACTCTGAAGGGACTACAGTGTATAGGTTGACCATATGAAAAGGAGGACAGGGCTCCTGTAACTTTAACAGTTGCAGAGAAAAGGGGATGTCAGCCGACATCATTTGTATGCAATTAGTACCTGGTGAAATTCCCTCTTCATCACAATAATTAAAGTTGCAGGCACTATACTAGAGTGACCAGATACAAAAGAGGGCAGGGCTCCTGCAGCTTTAACTGTTGTAATGAAGAGGGAATTTCACCAGGTACGAATTGCATACAAATGATGCCGGCTGAAATTCCCCTTTCTCTGCAACTGTTAAAGTTACAGGAGCCCTGTCCTCCTTTTCATATGGTTACCCTAGACAGGGAATTGGCTGACCCATTTGTTTAAATCCTGGTCTGTCCCAATCACATATAAAGTGGATCTGATTTTTAGAGCAGAAGGGATGCTTTGATTCATTTATTATTTATTTATGAAATCATTTTGGAGTCAGGTTTTGCCCCTCGCCTTCAAAGGCCCGCAAGGTGGCTTTCAATGTAAAACTATTTTAAAAAATCAAAACTTTAAAATGATATTATAACACAGCAACTGAAGAATATGAGAAAAAAAATCTTTTAAAAACAGAAGAAAATTAAAACATTTAAAATAACTCAAGAGCCATGTGGGGGGGAAAAAGGTTTAATAGCCCATCTAAAAGTAAGCAAAGAAGGGGCCAGTCTAACCAAGATGAAACTTGACCACTTTGTGAAAGGAATAACAGTTCCTTAATAGAAAATGGATGCCGAATAAAAATGCAAAGGAAACTCAGAGATCTCTTCAGCCCACGGAGCTGGCAACTCCCAAACAGCTGGCATTTGCTGGGGCCCTAAATCAACAACAAATAGAGATTGTTTCTAGAAACCAAGTTTTCCAGGTTGGCATGCATGTTCCCCCTGGAGCAAAGCCAAATTTGTTAGGCCTCAGCTCAATCTTTTATACCCTTTTCTGATACTTTGTACATGCTTGAAACATCACAGGCAGGTAAATGAATTACCTTTCCCTGTGACTAATAGATTCCAGTGCTCCAACACAGGGTTAGGGGTGGGAGTGGATCTCAAATTTCCTCAGTGTGATAGAAAAGTAAAGCAAACAGATGAAATTAGGTAGCTCTTAACATGAGGATTACACCCTTATCAGCACCAGACAGCTACAAATTGTATGGGTGCCTGACCAATTTCTCAATGCAAGAAGCCTACAGAGTTGCCCAATATAACTGGGACCTACTCTAAGAAACAAGAAAACTGCCCTTTAAACAGGCCGCTATAATTTAATAAAAAGCATATAGGACAACTTTGTAAGTCCAACACCTGGTCTGACTCCTCACCATTTCTTCTGGTGCCAACCTTGCTACAGTATTATTATTATTATTATTATTATTATTATTATTATTATTATATCTCTTTCTTGCTCATCACGGTTTTTCTAGACAGATATGATGGGCTTTGTCAAGTCATGCTGTCTTTTACAGATTCAGGAATTTCCTGACAATTGAGCATGTTTGTTGGTAGATCTTCCTTTTCTAAAACCAGCCTGCTCTTCAACTAATATGGAGTTTTCTTCTGCCCAGTCCTCTAGTTTTGACAAAAGGAACTTGGCATAGATTTTGGCTGGAATATCGATCAGACTAATTGGTCTGTAGTTACTTGGCTCCTGCTGATTACCTTTCTTAAATATTGGTACAATTATGCTGAGATTCCAGCCTTTTGGTATCTATTCAGTATTGTTGATATGGGTGAATAGACATGCTAACAGTGAAGGCCACCAGTCTAGATTGTCCATAAATAGTTCAGGTGGCAAAAAGCCTCTCCTGGTGCCTTGTTATTTTTCAGTGTTTGTATAAGGGCTTTAATCTCTGACATAGATACAGGAGGCCACAAAGGATAGACATACTTTCTAGCACAGAAGTCAACCCACAGGTTGTTGTCCTTTCCTCTTCTTTAAATAAATTTAGATAAAAGTTTTCCCATGTTGCAGCTGGAATGGGAATATCAAATGATAATTTTACTTCTCTAAGTTTTCCAAAAACTAGATGCCAAAAATAAGCTGAATTTGAACTTGTTGCTGCCAATTCAAGATTGACCCAGAATTTCATCTGAAACTCAGGCCGGATCTAGGCGTCGTCCTTGATGCGCCCTCCTTGCGCCACAAGCCGCTTTGGAGCGCTGCACACTCAAGCCTTGGAGGCTCTGCTCGCGCTCTCGCTGCTGCCGCCGCCCTTTCATCCCGGCCGGTCCCAGGGAGGGAGGAGGGAGGGTTGTAAACAAAAGCTAACAATTGGAAATCCCTCTCCCAATCGCTGGCTTTTGTTTACAACCCTCCACCCTCCCCCCTCCCTCTCCCCTCCCCGGGACCAGCCTGGATGAAAGGGTGGCGGCCGCGGTGGCGTGGGCACGGGCAGAGCCTCCGAGGCTTGAGCCACACTAGGCGGGGTGAAGCGCTCCGAAGCGGCTTGTGGCGCAGGGAGGGCGCATCGAGGACGATGTGTAGATCCTGCCTCAGTTTTCTTAACAGCAGTTATTTTTTTTAAAAAGTTTCTCCTGAGGTTCAACATAATGATTTGGTCCTCAGGATGGTGAGATGCTTGAGCTTTCCGAGTCTGTCTTCTCAGTGCTGTGCATTCTTTATCAAACATAAGGTCTTCATAGGCCTTTTATCATTTGAGTTTATATAAGTTGTTAGGAAAGGTTTCAGATTATCTCATATGGGCAGATATGCATATAGAACTGAGGTAACTTCAGAATCAGAAGATACAATGATGTCTTGCAAGGATCTACCCATATCCGAATTCTGGAATGTTTTGAGTTTGGTCGTATTTACTTTTTGCCAGTTTAATCTCATTTGCCGATGGATTTCCAGATTCTGTGAAAACCAGTGGTCTGCATAGGTTACAGGTCTTAAGTCAGATTCAGCTACCAGCTTTACCACTATGGGTTGGTGATCACTGTCTACCCTGGGGGGAACTGTTATAACAGAGAATAGGTGTACTTTTTCTTTGGAAATACAGATGTAATCAAGAACACTGCCTGAATAAGCTGAAAAATAAGTAAACGTATATGCAGTGTTGGGGTCATTGCTGCCGACAAGGTGCAATCCAAACATATATGTTAGCCTAAATAGATTTAGGCCAGTATTGTTTATCTTCTTATCTGTGGATTTCCAATAATTCAATTCAACAGGGATATCCTCCAATATACCACAGTGTTCTGCTACTAGTGGTAATGATGAGCCCAGTCTGGCATGAAAATCACCTAATAGGATAAACAGACCCTTTGAGAACTCCATACTCAGCTCCTCTAATACTTGTTCTAAGTGCAGCCATGTTGTCTTTTATGTTGTTATTGTTGTTGTTGTTGTTATTATTATTATTATTATTTGAAGCTCTCTGGGAGGTTTACAACAATTCATAAGACAATAAAATACAGCATTAAAAATACAGCATAACTTATACATGGATCTTCCTTTGAAAATGTTCCTGAAACTTCAGCTGGTCCAAAATAGGGTAACAAGACTGTTAAGATGGACTGGCCTATACGACTATGTAACACCAGTACTTTTTGATCTGCACTGCCTTTCAACATTTCCAGGCCCAATCCAAAGTGCTGGTATTAACCTTCAAAGACCCAATTGGCTTGGGGACAGGCTACATGCAAGATTGTCTCCTCCCATGTATACCTGCCAAGGCTCTAACCTCATCTTCAGAGGCCCACCTTCTGGTGCCCCACTAAATGAGGTGAGGTGGGTGGCTACTACGGAGACAGCCTTTTCAGTGGTGGCACCCATTATATATTGCCCTGTGTAGAGAGGCTCACCAGGCACTGACTTTGTGCTCCTTTTGGCGCTAGGTGAAGAGACCTTTTTATTCTCCTAGCCTTTTAATCATTCAGTTTTAAAAACTGTGTTAAGTGCCCAACTTTTCCTCAACTTTCGTCAAATTAACTCTGCCCTGTAGCCTTTCTAAACACAATAGCTAAGGGGACTGTTGTAACAGATAAGGGCTAGTCACCTCTGTATTCAACCTAAGCCACCTCTCTTCCCTGCTGTAATTTAAACACTCCTGCCAGTCCCCCTTCCTCAAGAAAACACTTCTTACCATGGGAAAGTGGGGGCAAACAGAAGGCAAGACTGTCATTTGCAGCCAAAGATTTTGGACCTTGCAATCCCTACGATCTCTGGTTACAAATCCTAGGAGCATAATACAAGCCCTGACTTGAGTTGGGGCCAAGCTTCACTTTGAATTGGGACTACTCTAATTGGAGCAGGAGTTCTCAGATATTCAAGCACCTCAGTTTCTTCCCATCTCTGAGATATATGTGTGTTATATAAATTACTGGTTTCTAGCTAGAATGGCAGTATTTCTGGATACATTTTAAGTCCCCCATTTTGAGGATGTTACATATAAATGTCCAATTTCCAGAAATTTGCATCTGTTCCAAATTTCAGCATTTTAGGTAGTGAGGAACTGATCTTTAAAAATTTAGACCATCTCCCCTTGGAGACATATATAATATAGTCACACTCTTTGTACATATAATGTCTTCAGAAGTGTATGTAAGCCTTGTGCTGGACTTCAGTTTTATGATTTACTTTGACATCTTCATGGATAAACAGTGCTTTGTAAATCTCTGATCACTGTCACAGGCTTGTTTGTTCTGGCCTGGGGACCTCATCTAAGAAGATAAAAGGTTTTCATCAAGAGCTGACAGGCAAGCTATTTGCTCAGTGACAAAAGCCAGTTGGAACTAAAAAATACCTTCAAAGAACATATGAAAAATATATATTTAAAAGCTTCAAAATAAACAAGCCTAAAGTTGCCTAGGCATTCTCTGTGTGTTCTTGTATTTTGGCTTGGAAAACCATAGGCTTGTTTCAAGTGTTGCTTTCCCATGTGCATCTCCAGATCGTGAAAGTTTCCACCACAATCCTCCTAGTAAATGTTTGAACTGGGTAGTAGTCTCTATGCTGCAATTCCCTGACTTCACAGTGTGTCTCTCAATAGAAGATGTGTGTACAAATATGTGTGTAATGGATTGTAGGTTCAGAGAGACCTTTTGTACAGATAAACACGGTACAGAATGGTCTGAGCGTTACAGACACACAGGGTTAGGGTTAAGCCTTACTACACACATACACATTTTTGGCGGAAACAGCTCTGCCTGGACATAATGACAAATGTTTTTCTCTGTGTTTTAGCATGTATAATATGTACAAGGTACCTTGGTATGCAAGCATCAATAGGAACTGGAAGAAAAAAATGAAATATTTTGAAAAATAGAAATTCAACAGGAATATAGCCTAGAGTAAAAGTACAAGGCAAAGAGTGTGGAGCGAAGACCATTTCTGTTTGTACCAGTATAGACTGGATTTGTGTATTTTAAATGGCAGTGTAAATGGCGACATACCAGTCAATCAATCAATCAATCAATCAATCAAACTTTATTGTCAGTCAACAGACCATATCATAAAATAAAATGTACAGTTTTATCAAGGTTCACAGGACATTAAATGGGAATATCCTCATACAGCCATTTGGGTTCTGTAATGGGTGGCGAGATATACGAACTTTGAGACTTGGGTAGTAACAAGCTTGTCCTTACCTTGAAGAAGGATAATAGACAAGGACTCTTTGGAGTGACCAGGGAAATCTTGGATAATTGGTCACAACAAGTCATTCCTAATCCCATAGTAGAAATTGCAACTGAGGAACATGTGTACGATCATTTCGACCTCAGAATTATCGCATGGACAGAGTCTATTTTCCACAGCTGTTGTTTTTTTTATATCTCCCCTCCAGCATTTTGGAGGGGAGAGCATTAAACCTGGCCAGGGTAAATGTTTCCTATACTTTGGGACAAAGAGCCATTCTAGATACACCATTTCACCTCTATAAGTGCAATCCGGCAAGCCCAACGCTGCCAGGGAACAAGGACCTCTTGCCGCTGCTCACATCTCCTGGAGGTCGATATCTGCTAGTCTCTGGTTGATAGTAAGTTTAACACTACCCGAATCTAGTAAGAGTAGGTAAGGGGGATATAACCCCAACATGGTGACTTTCCGCACTTTAGCTTTAGTCCAAGGAGATTCGAAAGAGTCTAACAGGACTTGGGAAACCAGGGAGTTATATGTCAAGGCATGATAATGGCAAAACCAAAATTGCAAAGTTAGACTTCTGGCTACACTTTTCAGAGATCTTAAACCAACCTCCAAGTTAAGTACAGAACTGGACACACATCTTGGGGCACCCAGTATTAATCTCAAAAATAAAGACTGGACCCCCCTCAAAAGCAACCTTAGAGAGTGGAAACCAAACTGGAGCCCCAAACAAAGTCTTGTTTTATATATCCTAAAAATGGCTGGTACATAATTGTCCCCTTTTAGGCAGAAAAACTGGGAGAGAGCTCCCATTGTCTGTTCGGCCTTAGCTTTAACATGCTTGATGTGCACATTCCATTTCAGATTCTCTTGGAACCAGATACCCAAGTACTTATAAGAGTCTACCTGGTCAATTCTATCGCCCCCCATAAACCATGAGAACCTAACTTTAGTCTTTGCATAGACAAGCACTTTCGATTTCTGGTAATTGATTGTTAGTCTAGTCTTGTTGCAGTACATCACAAATTCTTTTTAAAGTCTCTTAAGACCCAAATGAGTCTGAGAGATCAACACTGCATCATCAGCATACAGAAGTATACTCACTTTCAGTGAGCCAATCTTAGGAGGATGAGATTGTATTGTAGCCAGTGAGGCAGGAAGGTCAGCTGAATACAAATTAAACAGTGTTGATGCCAGTACACAGCCTTGCTAATTCTCTGAGAAGTAGGAAATTCATTAGTAAGGTGGCCTGATTTACTGCACCTAACATGGGCAGATGTATTATGATGTAATGATTTTATTAGAAATAGTAATCTAGGTTCGATATGTAGCTGTTCCAATTTGGTCCATAAAAGGGGATGTGAGATAGAATCAAAAGCAGCTTTTAGATCTATAAAGGCCATGAATAATTTGCCTCCTCTTGTTGCTGTATATTTATAGGCCAGGTGGGTCAGGACAAGGCAATGGTCGTTTGTAGAACATCCTGCCTTGAACCCAATCTGTTCACTACTTAGAATGGCCTTGTCTCTAATCCATTTATTCAATTTGATTCTCAGAGTATTAGCATACAGCGTTCCTACCATAGACAGAAGGCTTATAGGCTTGTAACTATTTGGGTCTGTCCTCGAACCCTTTTTATATATGGGGACAACAACTGTCCTCCGCCAAGCTAAGGGAACATGACCAGATTTATTTATAGTGGTAAAAAAGGTAGCTAACGGTGGCGCCCACCAACTGATATTACTTTTTATAATCTCTGGGGGAATCCCATCCAGACCTGGAGATTTACCTGGTTTTAGCTGGGTTATTAACTCTCCAATGATAGTATGGTCTACATCAGGCCAATCAGAAGTATCTATAGGCAATGTAGGGGCCTGGCTAGACATCTGATCATCACCGAAGACCTTGCGATAATGATTTTCCCAAATATCCGCTACTATACAACAGTTCGGGGAACCTCCCCTTAAGCGCTCTGGAGACAATTTGCCAAAAGGTTCTATTGTTATTAGTGACTGAAGCATCCATTAACAGTTGCCAATTCTCACGATCTGCCTGAATCTTTTTCTGATGCAAAATCTTCTTGTACTCTTTCTTCAAATCATAGTACTCATCCGGAAGCTGGCGTTCATTATTTTTCTGATAGGAACAATATATGTCCTTCAGCCTTCTCTTTAGTTTGGCACACTCCTCATCGTACCACTTATTACAAGAGATCTTTTGATCACTTGAGATTTTAGGATTTTCTTGGAGAAATGTGTTCAAAGTTTGTGTCAGTTCCTCAAAGACCAGAATACTTGATTCTGGAGGTGAATTTGCGATAATCTGATCTATATTTTTTAGGTAGTTGGAGGAACTGGTCAGCTGATTAAAAGCTTGTGCCATTTCTTTATTCCATCTGAATCTTTTTTTTTAATTTGCTGACAGAAACTAGTTGGAGAGCAGGGGATCTCGGGCTATTAACTGAAAAGGTCCTGAGAGTAGCAGCCGTAGTTCCAAAGGTAAATGATCACTTTCAAAGCGGTTAGCCACCATAAAACTGCATCCCAAGGCCTCGAGCCATATCTCTGAAATACCATCTGTAATGCCTCTCTACATTCATAAACCTGTGCATTTAATGTCTTCTTACCTCTTTCTGATCAAAATCTTGCAACTACTCTTGGCATTGCCAAATTCTGTGCAGCAGCATGTAAAACCCGCCAGGAACTGAAACTTTGGAATTTTCCTTGGGAGATCGTAATATGGTTTACAAACTATAATACGGTTGCCCTATTTTTCTTCCCAATTTTATTCTATTTTATGTTTTTTTTCCTCATTTGATTGTATTTCACTTTAGGTATTCCATGTGCATTTTATTTCATTTGTTTCATGTGTTTTTAACTTGTTATGCTGGTCATTGTCCATAACAATAAATGATAATGGATCATGCCATTATTATGGGGCTACAAAGCATCTCTGAAACCATAATAATCCGTTTTTAGTAAACTAGATTCATCTGCTTCTATCATCACTATCAGCAGAACCACATACATGTCTCCTCAGAAATCAGTGCTATAGAATTCAGTGCTGCTTATTCCCAGGTAAGTGGGAATAGGATTGTAGCCTAAATGTAATACTGCTACTTCTGTGCTCATGTCTATTTTGCTAGGCCAATCTTATTTCACAGAACAACTGTACTTGGGAAAGAATGAAGATTCCGTTTTTTTGTATCTTGGCTGGGTTAGTTGTATGAAAAATGGGAAGACACTGGTCAACTATGCGGTAGGATATGTGGGCAAAATATAAAGTTGACTTGGAACTTATGTACATATGCTTTTGGTATCCTCATTCTTTGCTGCTTGTCCTCATTCCTCCCCATTGAATTATTGATGCCCTGTTTCATTTTTCCTACTCTATTATCATAGGTTTCTCCTCTCTTGTGTGAAAGAGAGATTCCCGTGTGTACCTTCTTTCTTTTTACTGAAGTACCTGTAATACCTGTAGTTTAACCTATTGGCTTGTTCTCAAATATACTTTTCCCCATCTTTTTCAATCCCTTCTAAATGTACACGTAATTATTTTCATGTACGAAACCTGCATCATGGATCAAAGACTAGAGGCAGAGATTTCCTATTACCTCAAATACAATACATTTCAATAAAGGCTGTTCAGCTGAGAGTTCACATGCTGATTAATCTGGTAGTTCAATAGATATGGTGGAAAGCAGCCCCCCCCCCGCTACTGAGCATAGAAAATGGCATGTGAATCAGGCACATGAGCATGCACCCTGTACATATGATAGCCCCAATTTCTGTAACCCTTTTACCACAAAATATGGGGAAAGTAAAAAATGAGGGCACCAATAATGCAACGAGATGGAAAGAGGATGGACTTATTATGACACCTCACCCTCTGGTCTGTTACTGATATTACCAGGCCATTGCTAGCACTCAAGGAATTTTCTTCTGTTTCCTGTGAAAGCTGTTGGCTTTAACCACATATGAATTGACTTCATATGCTCATATAAGAATGTGTTTAATTTTCCTTTTAAATAATAGTAGCAATGTTTATTGCTCACAAAGCCAAGTATCAGTCAAACCATGAGAGACTTCACCCTCCTTTCCCCCCAGACCCCAGCTTCCAACTGTCCTAACTGCCACTCCAACTGTCAACTGCCTACAGAACCTCACTGTCCAACCCCATCTCTGGAAAGAAGCCTAATGATAGTGAAGTTCTATCATTACCACAGCCAATCAAAATGTATATTTGCCCCCTTCTTCCTTCATAATTAACATAACTCTTTATATCTCTCTTAAGTACATAGATATAGACATAATTCTAAATATAATATGTTGAATATGGACGTTATTAATCCCAAGCATCAATAAACCCAACAGTCCTCTCTTTTTCTATTTTTGATATAGTGATTAGAATGATAAATTAGAGCTGGGGAGACCTGCATTCAAATAATTGTTCAGCCATGAAGCTTGCTGGGTGTCCTTCTGTCAATCATGCTCTCACAATCTAATTTACCTCCTAGTACTGATGTAAGGATTAAAAGAGGTTTGGGGTTTGAGAAGATAATGCATGTAATGAATATATTTATGTGTACACTCTTACATGCAGAGCTTCGAATTTCTGTGACCCTGCTACAGCAAGAAATGGATCAAATTCCGTATTTGTTTCAAAAACTTGTTTGTGTCATACATGATTGATATGGTTGTCATGTTGATCAAATCTCATCAAAGCTGACAGGTTGCAGCAGAATCTACTCTCCTTTTACTGTCACTTGGCTGAATTACGTATAAATCATTATGGCCATGCCTTTAAGCTGTCTGACTAATAAATGTGTCAATATATATCACTTTCTCGATCTCATCAGAATATGTATATTTATCGCTCTTTGTTAAGAAGCCTGATATAGGAAGGAGTACCATATGTGTGTCAGAATTGGCCATTGTAGTAGCTATTAAGTGACCATTCTTTTTGTATTTGATCGCTGGCTGATGGCCAATAGATGTGTCTAAAATGGCTTATAAGGTCAGGGGCTAAAGGGTACTTCTACCAGTAGAATGGGTATGTATGTGTGTGAAGAAAGGAAACAATTTAAAGTTGAAATGTAGTGAGTGTGTAGCTTTTGCAGCTGGCGTGCAAAAGGAGCTCTTTGTTTATTATACACCTCATAAAACTGGTTCTCTAGGTGTTGTACAACCATTAAAAACATGATGAAATAATAGAAATAACAATAATTGAAATTCAGCACGGCATAAAAACCCAATGAGGACATACTGACACAGCACAATAAAGTACAATACAAAATACAAAACTGGAAGAACGCATTAGGAGCTAAGGACACCACCACTACTGCCACACAAGGGTCTAATGTAAAAGATCTTAAATTGTTTAAAATGCCTGGGAGGAAAATAAATAAATAAATCTTGGAATGGTACCAAAAAGATGATGTGTGCATTAAATGAGCTTCCTTAGGGAGAGTGTTCCAAAGCTAAAGGAACTCCAGCCCTCCTTTGAACCTCAGACTGAGGGTACACTCAAAGAGCATTCACAGATTACCTTAATGCATAGGCAGGTACATGCAGGAGGAGGCATTCCATAAAATCCGAAGCAATGTAGAACGTTATAGATAAATACCAGCAGTTTGAAGTTAACTGGAAGTAAGTGAAGGTGAGAAAAGACCAGTGTAATATGATCATAATGACAGACCCCCCCCCATTAAAACTCTCATTAAAAATGATATGGGAGTAGGCTCTAAAGGGTTGATTTTGGTACCTGATACTCCTTTAATGATTAGCTCTGACTAGCTGTCTGTTGTTCCTTGTTCCACCTTCAGAGTTTGCACATCCAGAAAGGACCAAAACCACTGTAACATTATGTCTCTGTTGAGAGGTCTAGCAGAACCACCAGGGATGCATTTTCCCACCCAGTTCCTGGCATAGATTATCTACTAGGTAAACCAAGGCTAAAAACCATACCTAAAAGCCAGGTTGTAATAAATCTAGCTAATCAGAGCATTCAGAGCTGAGGTGCCACCATGGAGCTAAGAGGACAGCGTACACTTGAGCACCTTGCCCAAAAATAGAATATTAGAGATTGGCAGGAAATTTTTCAGTACAACATGATTCAGGAAGGACTTCTTCAATAAAGGAACCATCACTAGCTCTTTCAAACTTATTGGGACCTGATCTCACCTTCCCATGAGGCATTCACCACACCCACCACCCTCTTTTGACAGATCTATTAGCCTGATGGGCCAGGGCTTAGTGCACATGTGGTTGGTCTCACCTGTCCAAGAATCCTGTCTTCATGCTCAGACTGCAGAAATGTAAGGAATATCCAGGTCAACTGAACAAGTAGGCACACATGGTACTGCCCCACTGGAAACACTCCAGCTGTAGTCAGAATGGATACCAGCAACTATATCTGCAAAGTGCCTAACAAAGAGCATTCTCCTGTCCACCCTGAGGCCTAAGATGTAAAAGCCCTCTAACTACTCAGAACAGCTCCACTGGATGTCTCTGAGTAGACGCAATGGTGATGCAAGGTTTCTTTACCACCATCATTACCATAGATTGGGCTCAAAGATGAGCGCTGGCCTGTGTTCATCGCAAGTACATCACCACTGTTGCGCTAGCGTTGTCGTTTCATTGCAGCCAACACTTTGGACCAGCAAGGAACTAGCTTAGCTGTCTGAGCAGGGAGAGGAATTATCTCTGCTTGTATGTTAAACAGGCATTTGAGCCAATGATAGATAGCCTATTTATCTGGCATAGTTAATATAAATGCAGATGACAAGCACATGACTGCTCAATTAATTAATTATGTCAATCAGTGAATTAATAACATGAAATACATGTGCAGCTGCTCTTAGTGAAGCTGGTCTTAAATATCTTGGCCAAAATCCAGTTAAATTTAGTTGTGACTGAGCTCCTCTGAAAAGAATAGGATTACATTGAGATTTAATGGCGCTGTATGACAAATGTTGCTTGGATTGAGACTCTTGTATCATTTTATTCTGTCTTTCCCATAATAATGAAAACTTCTACTCCAGGGCTGAACAGTCTGACTAGCACTCCTTGTACCATTTCTTGGTAGAAAGGCAGGGTATAAATGAATTAAATAAAGAAATACCATCACCTGGTTTTCATAGAGAAGAAGATTTTAATCTAACAAAACATTAGCTTTTGAAAAAAGATATAGTTTGTGCTTCTGGGCCAACATAAAAGTGATTTGTATTTCAGTTTAATGGTTGCTGCTGGGAATACTTCACAGTAGACATACATTTTCCCTGAGGGATTTTATCAATGTTTAGTCTCTTTATTTCTCCCCTGGCTTGTTGCTTATTTCCTCACATGCAGCATGTCAGTTCAATCCTTCTGTAGAATAAAGACTAACCATCCTTTGAAAAGGGTGGAGGGAAGGGAATGCTTGTAATCATTATAGGACAAGAATGAAACCAGAATGTGACATGAAATTCAAGGGGAAATACAAATAATTTCCATCCTGGTTGCAGATGCATGCATAGCGCTTACCAAGTCATTTAGGCAGACGCCTGCATGCTTGCATAGAAATTCAGCAAATTGCCTTTGCATTCCAGAAACTTGCTTCTTAGAATTCCTTCCTATGACATCTGAAGACTATCAGCTGCAATGAAGAATACTAAAGACCTGCAGACCTACAGAAACAGATGCCTAATGCCTTGCTTCTGAAATTCAAGTCCACTAAATCAGATTTAGTTAAACCTCAAGGCTCAGGTTACAACAGCATTTGTAAGCAGAGGAGACACACCATTCCTGCCATCAGTAGATAACCCCGCTAATAAATTATCAGGATGGATAGGTAATTCTACAAAATACGTTCCATTATGTGTGCTTAGATAGACTTTTTTTTTGTCTAGACATATCAACACCTTGACAATGATCCCATTGTTTAGAAATGTCAGCGCCATCCATTATGTGCTGCACTCAGCTGTTGGATGTCATGCAGTCAGGGTTCCATTTTTTTATTGGTCATGCTACCATCCCTTTCCTTTTCACAAAAACTAAAGTGTAACCATCCTACATGACAGTTCAAGACAGTTGCAAGAATGGTATATATTACATCTAAGCTACATAATCGATCACAGAGTTCAGGGAAGTGTATAAAAGGAGTGCGAAGCCAAAGAATGACAGGGGATGACAAAGAATAGAGTATAACAGTTACTTAAGACTGAGTTAGTTCTGGCAGCATGCTAAGTACTACTGTATAGAAGTGCAATTGGTCACCAAGGGCTTGTAGTCCAAGGAAAATGTACTTGGAAAAGGCAGGTAGTGGACTACTTCTTAGTGCTAACACTAGGAAGCTAACCATCATTGTGCTCATCTCGGTCAGCCTAAACTTGGTGAAGAGGACTGGTGTGGTCTAAAGACCTCTGGAATGTGTGCATTGTGGAGGTCAAAATGAGGACATCTGAGTCCTCCAAATATATTGTTGTGGATGTGTGTTTCACTAAAGCCATGAATTTGGGAAAGCTCTGATGACATGCCCCTGCAGGAGGAATCCCCCTCCTCTGAGGAGCTAGAGTTCCTAGAGATGGATGATGCCATGGAACCAATGGAACCATCCATATCAGGAGTCATGGGGAGCCTGGACCCACAGAGGAGATGATCATGAGTGCATTGTTGCCTCAAGAAGCAGGCCATTAGGGCTTCTTTGAGAAGGATTGCTCAATTACAAAGGAGGGCTCCTCGAGGGGAAAGGCTTCCTTGAGAGAAAAACCCTCCTATGAGTAGGACTTTCACCAGCAGGTCTGTAGCTGGCAACTGCATCTGAGCTCTGGATGGGGCTCTAGAAGCTCTGGCTAGACAAGGTTTCAGTTTCAGTCTAGCCATTGTTGGAACAACATCTACCATAGCTCCTTGTGTCTTGTATGCAGTTTCCCTGACCTTGCCTTGTGTTTGAACCTCTGTGCTACTGACTCCTGGATTACTGCCTGCGTCTGATTTTGGACTGTGTTTCTGTTTGACTAATCTCTTGTGTTTGGACCTTGCCTGCAACTCAGACCTCTCTTCTAGAAACTACATACTTGACTGGTAACTCTGGTTGGGAACGTCAATTGATGGAAAATGCAGCCACTCAACTAAAGGTAGGTGCTAGGAAGCAGGGAGGTCAGATGATTTTTCACCTATATTGTACCAGCTGGACTGGTTGCCAGTGATTTTCTAGACCCAATTTAAAATGCTGCATTAGCCTTCAAGCCCTAAATGTTTTGGTTCCAGGTTACTTAAAGAAAGCACACAGAAAGGATCTTGGGTAGCAGGTTTATGAAAGATCCTTCCCGGAGGGCCATTGTAGAGAGTGTTGAGGCTGAAAGACTAATGATCTGACTCAGTATAAGGCAGTTCCATATGTTCATTATGAGGGCATAGTGAAAAATAAGCCAAGGGAATGATCTGAGAAAAGCAAAATAGGAATGTGCAGAGACATCAAAATATAAATGTAAAACTATTGCTCAAGCTATTATGGGTACTACATACAATGAAACAGGGAGAGATTCCCCCTTATAGCAAGAAAATGAACTACAATCCTTATTCAAGTACTTGGATACTTTTTCACATTTATTAACAAGTTATGAGTCTTCCTATTCCAATTTTTTGAATACAGAGGCAGAAGGATGAAATATTGTAACTCTTAGATCAGAGACTGAATGTCCATGAAGGCTGAATACTCCTTATCCATTGATTTCTGCATGACTTCATTATCCAACTTTTGTCCATTCATTATCTTATGCAGACCCTATCCCCTTTTGCGCAGTATTTCTATGACATTACAGGGTATGCTGGTGAATTAATCCTTAATGGCATGGTTCATATAGTTATGTTTGGTCTATTTTCAAAATTGACATTGCTGGTGACACATTGTTTGGTGTGTCTGTTCTGTGATCAGTGGCTGTTGCTATGTAGATTAGGCTGACTATATGAAAAGGAGGACAGGGCTCATGTAACTTTAATAGTTGTAGAGAAAAGGGAATTTCCGCCATTGTTATTTGTATGCAATTAGTCCCTGGTGAAATTCCCTCTTCATCACAACAGTTAAAGTTGCAGGCACTATGCTAGAGTGACCATATACAAAAGAAGGCAGGGCCCCTGCAACTTTAACTGTTGTGATAAATAGGGAATTTAGTTAGGGAAATAGGGAAATGACACTGGCTGAAATTCCCTTTTCTCTACAGCTGTTAAAGTTACATGAGCCCTGTCCTCCTTTTCGTATGGTCAGCCTAATGTAGATGCTTCAGACCAAAGGGCTGGGCCTTTCCCCTAGGGCCTTCTTGAAAACCTTGGGGTCCCTGGAGGATGCATTTAATAGCTGTTTTTGAATAAGCTATTCTATCCATCTAGTTTTGATTGCTAGATTTAGGCTCCTGGGCAAGTTCATATCAGATTGTATTATACATTTTATAAGGCATCTCCATATGGCAGAATAGAATTGCAACCCTTTATTAAATATAATCAAACCCTTTCCACCACCCCCGAAATCATTTAATTTTAATGCATTATATGTGTTTGAAAAAAATATTACACCCCAAACCATCCTGGTCTCTAGTTTTTTCAATGCTCGGTCTTGAACTGAAGAAACATTGCAACATAAATTCTTGAAAATTTCTGGTGAAATACTAGACATGTCTGTTCAGATGAATTCAATAGAGCTTATTTCCAGTAGGGATGTGCACTGGATCAGACCCGATCCACAATCCGAGTCCGGTCCAGTGGGAAATCGGATAAATTATCCGATTTCCGATCCAACAGCTGGATCCGCCGATCCAGTCCGAACCGATCCGAAAAGGCTCCGAACCGGTTCGGCAGATCGGCGGATCGGCGGGCGCCCACTGGCGCCCACTGCCACTTCCATTGGCGGGCGCCAGCGGGCGCCCGCCGATGAAAGTGGACAGCGGGGGGGGGAGGAGGGGGGCCCTTACCTTTCCGGCCCGTCCGCTCCCGTCCGGCGCCGGCGGCTACTACCAGCGGGCTCCGCGGCCTGCTCCAGGGTGGCGCGCCGGGTGATCACCTGGCGCACTACTCGAGAGCAAGCCGCAAAGCCGGCTGGCGGTAGCCGCTGGCGCCGAACGGTAGGGAATGGCCCGGAAAGGTGAGGAGGGGGCGCGCGGAGGGGAGGGGGGGTGCTTACCTTTTAGGGACGCCCGTCCGGCGCTGGCGGCTACTACCAGCGGGCTCCGCGGCCTGCTCCAGGGTGGCGCGCCGGGTGATCACCCGGCGCCCTACTCTAGAGCAAGCCGCAAAGCCGGCTGGCGGTAGTCGCCGGCGCTGGACGGGAGCGAATGGCCCTAAAAGGTAAGCAGTGGCGGGGAAGGGGGCTTACCCCCCCCCGGAGCCGTCCGCTTCTATCCGCTGGCGCCCGCGGGCGCCAGCGGATGAAAGCGGACAGCCCCAGGGGGGGTAGAGAGCACGGGGGAGGGGGCTTACCTGCCGGGGCCGTCCACAGCGGATGGCCCCGGGGGGGAGGGAGTTAGGCCCCCCCTCACCCACCCGCCGCCATTTTTTCCTCATAGACTTGCATTGCAATGCAAGTCTATGGGGAAAAAAATGGCGGCCGATCCAAAAATTTACGATTTTTGGATCGGGATCGTACTCGATCCGGTCCAGGGGGCCTCCGATTTTGTCCGAACCGATCCATGACAAAATTGAGGTCCCGATCCGGGTCCCGATCCGATCCGGGGGGTCCGTGCACACCCCTAATTTCCAGATAAGTAGCTATAGGACTGCAGCCTCACAGTGCAATCCTATGCTTGTTTACTCAGAAGTATTATTATTAATAATATTCCCTCCATTTATTGTGAATTTTAACAAAATAAAACAGAAAACAATTTGTGAAAATAAAACAACAGAAAAATACATGCATAGAAATATCAATATGTAAGCCCAACTGTGTTCACTAGGACTTACCCCCAGGTAAGCGTGACTAGGATTGCAGCTTTACAATGAAATCCTATACATTTCTGCTCAGAAGTAAGTTCCCCTGAGTTTACTTCTGGATAAGCGGTTAACAGATTTTAACCTTGGATTCCTTTTCAGGTATTGATGTTGTAATGTTTCTCCAATTGAAGACTTGGCTGAGATCCACACCAAGCAGTATATAACACTATGAAAGTGGTATATAAGAGGCAAGAGCCACACTACTGCTTTATAGTGGTACTGAAGTGCACTGACAACTGTTGGGGCCCATTGACACATACCATATACTGCTTTCATACCGCTTTCATAGTGCTATATCCTGCTTGGTGTGGCTCCTGCCTCTTCTAGACAGCTTTCAAACCACTTTCATAGTGTTATATCTTGCTTGGTGTGCATCTGGCCTTGGTTTTAAGAAATGTTAGTTACCAGATATCCTACTTGCTGTCTGGATCTTTGGTTTGGGCTAGAGGTTCCTTTCACATCCCCGCACCACCAGGGCACCTTCAAAAACATATCTGTGTGAACATTTATGTCACTTATTTCTTTGTAATTCTTTCCTATATTACATAGCAATGCAATCAAAGGCTTAAGGCAAAAATAAAAATCCTACTGTAGAAAGGTAGATACTGCCTCTTTTTTTGGACTTATGCAAGATCACACTTTACACTTCCTCCCCAGGCATCAGCTCAGAAGATTATTTTTCAGTACCATGCATGCTATGTTGATTGTTGCCACTCTGATGATGTATACTGAAAGTGGCTGAAGGGGTATTAATTCCATTTCTGCTTGCAGGGAGCCAGCACTCAAGAGGAAGTGGAAGCAAGGTGCTGTAGTAAGGTGGAACTATCTATGAACCCTGTTCATTCCACTCTACCAACAAGTTGCTAAAGTTATCAATAGCGAGGGTGCCAACAAATAAGACTGATTACAGCAACAGGGACCTTTCTGTGGACAATCTCCACTTGAATAATTTAATATGTCAGTATAGGGTGACCATATGAAAAGGAGGACAGGGCTCCTGTATCTTTAACAGTTGTATTAAAAGGATAATTTCAGCCAGTGTTATTTGTATGCAAGCCATACCTGGTGAAATTCCCTCTTCACCACAACAGTTAAAGCTGCAGGAGCCCTGCCCTCTTGAGCAGATTCAAACAGGACTTCTGCAGCTTTAACTGTTGTGATGAAGAGGGAATTTCTCCAGGCTCTGCATATATACAAATGACACCTGCTGAAATTCCCTTTTCTGTATAACTGTTAAAGACGCAGGAGCCCTGTCCTCCTTTCCACATGGTCACCCTATGTTAGTAGCCCTGAAGAAGCAGATTGATTGAGGGTGAAGACAGATATAGTATTTTAAATGCTGAGGGAAAGTGGTTTCAACATACATTTGCTGCATTCTGAGGCATTTGTTTTAAGGGCAGTGTGTGTGTCCTAACCATCCCAATTCCATCACACTCAGAGGCTCAATTCGGACGACATGTTAACCAACGGGTGTTAAGTTAAACAACCGTCAGTGGGTTAACCCAATGTGTTGTCCGAATTGAGCCAGAATGTATGCCTGTCATCACAGTGATAGCCTGGGCCTGTCGCTGTTAGTACATTGGCATGATGGAGTTAGGCCTGGCGTAACCTTTTCAGTTGAGGGCCTTGGAAGCTAACAACACAGAATGTAAGAGCCCAGATACTATCACATCCAAAATGTTAATGTCTCTTATCTCCATATGTTTGCTGCTGTTCAGCCCACTTCCCTCTTCCCAAGCCCTCTAATGACCTGCATAATGCAAGATCTCCTTGTGTACTCTACCTTCTTCTCAGATTCTCTGTGGGCTTTCACAGTCATCTTCCCTTATTTAGATTTCTCGACTGACTGAAGCTTACAAGACTCATATTGCCCAGAGGACGTTGTTAACTGGGCAATATACAAATGATGTAAATAAATAAACAAATAAAAATAAATACTGCTTAAATGGCCATTGGAGATACCTGTGATTCTTTGGCTTAGATCTCTCTCTCTCTCTCTCTCTCACACACACACACACACACACACACCCCACACACACACCTGTGTGTTCATTCTGTCTGGATTGCAGCTTCAGATTCAACTTATTAATTATTTTATTTATTTAAAACGTTTCTAGACTTCCTTTCAGGGCACGAGTTCTCTCAAAGCAATGTGCAGCAATACAATCTCATGTAGTAAAAAAATACTGTGATTAAAGAAAAAAGGGAAAAAAAGGAAACAACATGGAAAAGTAAAAGATGGAAGAAGTAACTAGATATCTCAGGAGGTTACACGTGGAAGACAATGCCATTGGGACTGCCCTTAAAATTCTGTAAAAAAGGCAAGACACAGTGTGAACTGTCCCTTTGGAAGGAGAGCTCAGAGATACTGTTTGGTCCACATACAACAGGAATGAAATTTCAGGTGTATCTTCCCCCCTGAAAAATCCTCCTCTTGCATATAATGATTCTGTACCAGCCTTCCTCAACCACAGTCCCTCCAGATGTTTATGACTACAGCTCCCATCAGCCACAGCCAGCATGGCCAATGGTGAGGGGATGATGGGAGTTAGAGTCTAAGACATCTGGAGGAATCCAGTTGGGGAATGCTATACTATGGCTTCTCCCTCCTCCTAACATTTTTTTAAAAATATGATTCAGTGAAATGGTTTACTGGGTATTACAGCAGGTGTTACATTATGTTCAGCCAATAAGTCATTTGAGATGCAGCTGTCACATCCCAAACTGTAACTAGAAAAATTTAAGAGAATTCCAGAAATAATACCAGTGGCTCTGTCTTATTTTGTTTGCAAAAGAAAAACAAACCTAACACTTTTTGACCCCTCCCAAGCTCCCCCCCCCCTTGGAAACTATTTTTGGCATCTGTTTCTTGGCTATTCATGTTCCTCCATGTCATGTTGATCTATATAAACAGGAGTTTCCTGGTTCCAAATATGCAATTGGCTAATGTGCAGTCTGTTTATGCAGACAAGTTCGGTCTGTGAAAAGGACACAACACAAATGGTGCATAAAGTAGTTACATTGCATTATGTGTTGGCCAGACTCATTTGTGTCATGGGAGAGTTGAGAGCTGAGCAAACACATTTTGGTGCCACAAATGTGCCCAGGAGAGATTTATGTGAATCTGGACAGACCAATGGAATTTTTTTTTAAAAAAACAAACAACATTAATTGTAATGTGTGTCTATGGAGACAGTTGCGGCTTAAGTTTTAGGTAACATGTCCAAGCAGGATTTTCGCTTAGATTAGCAAAACAAAAAACAAAAAACAAAAAAAGGGGGGGGAGCCAGCAATGGATATGAGCCGAAGTGGTAATATCAGAAAAATGTTTTGTTCTGTTTGTTTGGGGGAGAAAAGTACCCAATCTTGCCCAAACAGAACAAATAAACATTTAGCTTTAGGGTTGGGGTCTATGAATAATTTGATTTTTCAAGTGTCTCTTCCTTTGCAATTCAACAAACTCTTAAAATAACACTGGAGTGCTGGCAGTGGTTCTTTAAACAATTGTCTGCTCTCCTATTACGATTATTTTTAAATAGCAGAAGTTAGCATTTGCAAGCCAATTATATGATTTGCCAGTATTAGTTGAAAAATGCCGTAAACAAAAATGGGCAAATCTAAGAAATACTTCCCATCGATACATTGAAAGGACAAAAAGCAGGAAAAGAAAATGCTAAGATCACCAAGGTGAAAATGCAATAGAACCCTTACTCTTGAAGGAGTTTTTTTTTCCAAATCCAGCTTTAAAATTGACAAAGACAGGTACCAATTTATAGCAGGGAGTGTTTATCTCCGGAACTGTGCTCTTAAATACTGCATCAGAGGTATTATAAGTTCCAATAATGTCTGTAGGATTTCCAAGAGGAAATAAGATCTTTGTATGCAAAGATTATTGTAGAACAAGCTGGGAAGGAGGCAATTATAGTGACAGCCTGATGAGCTGAATTCATCCTTCCTCAGTTAAGGTACAGGCCCGTAGTCTTGAAGCTTGAAATCAGGGCATGGGACTTGTGCTCTGGGGACTTGTCCCATATCTACTGCTGACATGAAAAGGAAGACTGGGAAAATATCAGCTAGCTCCCAATTGTTCCTCATTTCCCCTCTTTTGTATTAAACTTTTCTGGCTGTGCTTGTGTTAGCACCTTGTTTCCTCACTCTGCTGCTTAAACAGAGACAATTTAAGCATTCTCTTCCTCCCACCCCATATGGGAGAGCTACTGAAAAGAGTTTACCCACATCAAGAATCCGCAAGAAAATTAACAACCTGCTTCCTATGATTGTATGTATGTATGTATGTACAGTATCTTCACGGAGATGCTAATAGGAAGGGCTATAGCTCAGTGCTTTGCATACACAATGGGTATTACTCAACATTAAACTGAAGTCCTATTCATTTCAATGGGTGTGCTCTAAGTAGGACTAATATTGGGTACAACCTAAAGTCCCTGGTTCAATCCCTGGCATCTCTAGATAGACTGGAAAGCTACTACCAATAAATGTTGATTATACTGAGTTAGATAGACCAATGTTCTGACTTGGTATACGGCAGCCTCCCATGAATATATTGTACTGTCATATTGATGCTGCACATTAATGGACTAGCATACGTTACACCCACATGAATATGCCAAACATAAGCAAATTTTATATATGAAAACAATCTTAATCGTTTCTCTTTTCAACGTGCATACAAACAAAATACTCTAATGTTGAAAACTATAATTAACCAAACAGATTTTTGTTTTGCTTTTAGACATACTATTTATTCATCACTGTGTATAACTGAGCTATAACTTCTTCAAGCAAGTTAAAGGATAGCCTGCCATGGTTTGGGTTGATGGTGGGAAAATGTAGCTGACCAGAGTGTTATGTACCGGTTCAGCTACATGTAAATTGGTCCTTAGTTATAATATTATAACAGGGATAGGAGCTCAGAATTCACCTAGCTGTAGGAGCTTCCCTATTTCTTGGAAGAGATCTGACCCACTCATGTAAATTAATGCATTCGCGAGTTCAGTACCTCTCTAGAAATGGAGGGGAACTCATTGCCTGTAGAAGCTTCATCTACTCTTTAGCATGCACATGTTGTCCTGTGACATATAAATGGCTTAAAAACCATTTCTTTACAACTACAGCACGAAAAGAGTTCAAATGGTTTTCCCTGGCAACCATTCACAGGGCAGGAAAAAATGTAAAAAATGTCTCCAGTACAGTATACTGCCTCATCGCCGAGTCTGAATAAATGTTATATAACAGTATTAGTGTTATATTGGATTTAGGGGAGGGAATTGATATAGGCTTTTCAATGATCCCCAAAAGGACTTTTACTGAATATAGACTAGCCTGGTAAACAAGGTGCTATTACAGGGAAATATGGCCGGATAAATGTTGCTTCTAAAATACTTATGAAATCAAGAAGTGAAGGCCAAAATGGCACATATGATCAGAGGAATAAAGTAGCAAATTTTCCAATTTAACAAGAAAGTGCTGTTTACTTCTGAGTAGACAAAATAATAATAATAATAATAATAATAATAATAATAATAATAATAATTTATTTATTACCCGCCTCTCCCTCCAGATTGAGGTGGGGAACAACATCATCACAAAAGACACAAAACTGTTTAAAAATACATAAACCGGGTACATCATTAAAATACCAATAAAACACCAATAAAACACTTAAAATTCATCTTAGTTGGCCTGCCAGAAGAGCTCAGTCTTTATAGATCTTTTAAATTCCTGAAGACTGGTGAGTTGATGGCTCTCTCCTGGCAGGTCATTCCACAATCTGGGAGCGGCAGAAGGGAAGGTCCTCTGGGTAACGGTTGTCAGTCTAGTTTTTGTTGACTGTAATAAATTCTTCCCAGAGGACCTAAGCTTGTGGGGTGGATTGTATGAGAGAAGGTGATCCCACAGGTAACCTGGACCCAAACTATGTAGGGCTTTAAAGGTAATGACCAACACTTTGTACTTCGCCCAGAAACTAATTGGCAGCCAGTGGAGAGATTTCAAAGCTCGTGTGATATGGTCACCCCTAGGTGTACCAGTGACCAATCTGGCTGCCATATTTTGAACTAGTTGAAGTTTCTGGGCTAGGCACAGAGGTAGCCCTATGTACAGCGCATTGCAGAAGTCAAGTCTCGAAGTTACCAGCACGTGCACTACTGATTTTAGGTCTTCCAACTCTAGGAAGGGGCGCAGCTGGCGTATCAGTTGAAGCTGATAGTAGGCACTCCTGGCCGTCGCATCTATCTGAGCTGTCATTGGAGTGATGGAGCCAGGAGCACCCCCAAGCTGTGAACACAGTCTTTCAGGGGGAGTGTAACCCCATCCAGAACTGGTTGACACACCTCCAACCCAGGTTGGGGCCCTTGACAGTAAGCACCTCCATCTTGTCTGGATTCAGCTTCAGTTTGTTTTTCCTCATCCAGCCCATTACCGCCTCCAAGCATTCATTCAGAGGAGACAAACTTCCTTAGCTGATGCTGTTATCAGAGGCATAGAGAAATATATTTGCGTGTCATCAGCATACTGATAGCACCCCGCCCCATGCCTCTGGATGATCTCTCCCAGCAGTTTCATGTAGATGTTAAAAGCATTGGGGATAGGATGGCGCCTTGTGGTACACCACATAGCAGCTCCTTCTTTGAGGAGCAACTATCCCCAAGCATCACCATCTGGAACTTACCCGAGAGTTAGGACCGGAACCACTGAAGCACAGTGCCTCTGAGTCCCAATCCCCTCAGGTGTTCCAGAAGGATACCATGGTCGATGGTATCGAAAGCCGCTGAGAGGTCCAGAAGTATTAGCAGGGACACACTCCCCCTGTCAATACTCAAGCGTAGATCATCCACTAAGGCGACCATAGCAGTCTCAACTCCATATCCTGCCCTGAAGCCAGTTTGAAATGGGTCTAGAAAATCTGTATCATCCAAAACTGCTTGGAGTTGGAAGGCAACCGCCCTCTCGATCACCTTGCCCAGAAACGGAAGGTTCAATACTGGTCTGTAATTATTAAGGTCCAGGGGATCCAGGGAGGGCTTTTTTAGAAGCAGCCGTACTACCGCTTCTTTTAAACAAGCTGGAAAACTCCCCTCCCTGAGAGATGTATTAATAATATGTTGTAATTGTAATCTAATTACATCTCCTCCCTGGGTGACCAGCCAAGAAGGGCAGGGATCAAGAGGGCAAGTCGTCCTCCTCACTCGTCCAAGCAGCTTGTCCACGTCTTTGGTACTCACCAACTGAAACTGATCCAGTGTAATTCTACTCGCGGAGTTGCTGGACACTCCATTGTCAGTGTCTGCTATAATGACGGCATCTAAGTCGGCTCTTATCTGAGAGATTTTATCTGTGAAATGATCGTTAAAAGCATCACAGCGAACTACCGAAGGCTCTAAAATCAGGTTCAGGGGGAAGGTGCCTGAGTTAGACCCCTCACCGCCCTAAACAGTTCTGCTGGGCATGAATTCACAGATGCAATGCGTGCAGAGAAGAAAGCTTTCTTCACTGCGTGTATTGTCACCCCGTAGGAACGAAGATGTTCTCTATGTCGTGTTTATCGGATATAAGTCGAGTTTTCCACCATCAGGGCTCCAGTCGTCGTCCTTTCCGCTTCAACTCCCTGAGATCTTCTGTATACCAGGGTGCCCGATTAGAAGCGGGTCGGAAAAGACGTTTGGGAGGATTGTGTCGATAGCCCTATTTAGGTCTTGATACCATCTATTGACCAGGGCTTCTACAGGATCGTCGATGATACCAGCCATAGAACCCTCCAAGGCCTTCTGGAATCCAGAAGGATTCATCAGCCTTCGAGGGTGGACCATCTTAATAGGTCCGCCACCTCTACAGTGGTGGGTGGTAGCTGTGATACTAACCCTGACCAGAAAGTGGTCTGTCCATGACAATGCAGAGGTATTTGTTACCTCTGCCCACAGATTTGTCTGTTCGGAGCTGAAGACAGCATCTAGGGTGTGACCTGCTGAATGTGTAGGTCCAGAGACCAATTGGGATAGGCCCATGGTTGTCATGGATGCCATGAACCCCCGAGCTGTACCTGACAAACCAGCCTCGAATGGGATGTTGAAGTCGCCCAGGACCAAAAGCTTTTCCTGCTTGCTTCTGAGTAGGTTTAAAATTAGTAAGAATCATATTTTTATCCTGCCCACTCTGCCTTTTGCCCAACCCACAGTTAAAATGCTGCACCCGAGAACATTCCCATATTCAAATTCAGTCCTTGGACTGAAAAGGTTCTTTGCCCCTGCTAAATGGAGCAGCATGGCAGAATACTCAAAACAAAGGGGTGCAATTAAGGGTGCTGAATGCACTTCAGACTTGGACTGTGTTTTTCCCGCCTGGGCTTTGGATTGTCTAGTTCAAAGGGATACCCTTTTGGGTTAATGGGCAAAGTGGTGGTACAGCAGTCAGGCAGACTTTGCAGGGAACAATCTTCTTTAATTTAATAAAGGGGGCAGCAAGTATATTGTACAACTCCTGTGTCTCTGTGCTTGTTCCAGAACGTTAACATGGTTGGGTTGCCAGCCAACTTTCTTTTCCTCTATTGTCAGTTGCTAGAAAAGCAAAACTGAAGGCAGTCCTCTGAACCAGAGCTGGCCCTACCATTAGGCAGATTGAGAATGTCACCTCAAGCAGCAGATGCTGGGAGGGGGCAGGAAGGTGTTGGAGGAGAAAGCTGAGTGCTAAGCAACTTGCTCTGTGCTCTCTGGGCTAACCCACAGCTTTCAGGTATGGTGGAGGATACTGTTCCATTGTCAGACAGCTTTTGTACATGGAACAGGAGTGGGCACCGTCTTGTTCTTTGCCTCAGGCAGCAAAATGTCTTGGGCCAAACCTGCTCTCTACCTACAACCAACAAATTCTACTCCAGGCCCTTCCTAGGTACCAGGACATTTATTTCAAGAACTAGCAGCAAGTGTTTTGAAGAGACAGATTACTTGCTTTCAGAGGAAAGATGTGTGCGTTGTGAACAGAGGTGTCACAAGGCTAAAGGGAAAGCTAAAGCCTTGAAAGGGAGAGATGACTGTGTGCAAGATAAAGTTAGCACATTTTTCAGACCACTTTAGGGTTATGTCAGCATGTCCACCTCTGTCCAGAATCTGAATGCATGGAAGGTGGAAGAAATGTGTTGTGTCACATAAACGAGCCACCAGTTAAGTCTAAACAAGGATTATCCTTACGCTTCCTCTTTCCTGTACCATTAGGTTACAAGTCCCAGCAAACAGTTCTTCAGCTCTGATGTGCATAGACATCACTACACCTAAGAACACAATGAAAGGTGCATGCATCTTTCTAAGACATGCTGTTTTACAAGCCAACTTTTCTGTTTTAGCCTCACAAGGATATACACACAGCGTGACATGTCCCTTTGTTCCTCAGTTGATGGATTAAAAAAAAAAAGTAGACATGATAGGTATTGAAATAAGTTATGCACAGCCTAGAAACAGTTTTGTCATGTTCTGCAATGGCAAGTTTTAAAAATATATGCTTGGAAAAACTAACAATGAATTCAGTCGATTTTAATAGTCTATTGCATAGATTTAGCATGGGTGCTGAACACAAGCTTAAGTTGAAAGTAATACATGCTCAAATTGAAATCCTTTTCAGTAGTTGCCACAAAAAAGAATTAGTGGAGGTTATGATGGTTCTGGCTAAACAGATGGAATAGTAAGAGAGAAAATTCTTCGGTAATGTGTTTACCTGCAGGGGCTGTGAACAATAACACCTTTGCAGCTTAAGGACAACTCATCTAGTGAGCTAAGGGCCACTTTATACAATATGAATTTTCTATACAGAAATCACTTCTGTGTAGGAAATGGTATGAATCTCATGTGTCATTTGTCCTATATCTTTTTCAAGACTTGTACTCATGATAAGCCAAAAGTGAAATGACGAACTACATAGGTTTCAAACAATTTGTCACAAGAAACTGACTGGCATGTGCGAAATTGTCATGTGTGAAGCAGACCTAAGGCTTTCCTTGATCAACAGAAAATAATGGTAAGAAGCTTGAATATTAATATCTCCCATTTGAAAAATCTGCATGGCACAACTTGGGATTCTATGGCATTAGCAATTTCCCTGTTAAGGTTAAAAGTGATCTCTTAACTTTTGCTGAATTGGCTTTTGGCTTCTCTTGTTGAGGGAAATGAAAACAGGAATTTAAGTTCATTGTTAGTTCTAAACAAGTGAATGTATAAACTGAGTAGTGTGGCCCAGTAGTGTGGCCGTAAATTTTGATGTGCTGGAGATTGTTATGACAGTCTCTATAGCCCCCCAAGGAGAGCCCCCCAAAAATCAGGTAGTTGTGTTGATTAGCAGTTTTCCACCAGAAGCCAGTCTTTTGCAGAGCTAATGGGTCTTAATCACTCATTTATAATAATAATAATAATAATAATAATAATAATAATATTTATTTGTAACCCGCCTCTCCCTCTGGATTGAGGCGGGGAACAGCAACAATATAAACATAAAAATCACAACAGTTAAAAATTTTAAAAAGCAAGAGAACAATACAACATTAAAAACATCTTAAAATTCATCTGGATAGGCCTGTCGGAAGAGGACAGTCTTCATGACTCTCTTAAATTCATGAAGACTGTCAATTTGTCTAACTTCCTCCGACAGACCATTCCATAATCTGGGAGCGATGGAAGAAAAGGTCCTCTGGGTAACACTCGCCAGCCTAATTCTGGCTGGCTTTAGTAAGTTCTTCCCAGAGGACCTAAGTGTGCGGGGCAGATTGTATGGGAGAAGGCGATCCCGCAGGTACCCTGGACCCAAACCATGTAGGGCTTTAAAGGTAATAACCAACACTTTATACTTTGCCCGGAAACTGATTGGCAGCCAATGAAGCGATTTTAAAACTGGTGTGATGTGATCACCCCTAGGTGTACCGGTGACCAACCTGGCTGCCATATTTTGAACAAGTTGAAGTTTCTGGACTAGGCACAAAGGTAGGCCTATGTACAGCGCATTGCAGAAGTCGAGCCTCGAAGTTACCAGCGTGTGCACTACCGTCTTTAGGTCTTCCAACTCTAGGAAGGAGCGCAGCTGGCGTATCAGCCGAAGCTGATGGTAGGCACTCCTGGCTGTCGCATCAATCTGGGCTGTCATCTGGAGCGACGGATCCAGGAGTACCCCCAAGCTGCGAACACAATCTTTCAGGGGGGGTGTAACCCCATCCAGAACTGGTTGACACACCTCCAGACCCAGGTTGGGGCCTTTGACAGCAAGCACCTCCGTCTTGTCTGGATTCAGCTTCAGTTTGTTTTTCCTCATCCAGCCCATTACCACCTCCAAGCATTCATTCAGAGGAGACACACTATGTTAGTAATTGAAAGGATTGCAATTAAGTATGTATTATTTTTAAACGAGGAAGATCAGTAGTGAATGAGAGTGGAGATTGAGAACAGGTGTTCTGAATTAAGGAAGAAGACACACTTGAATTAACTGCATAAGTAAGAAAGAAAAAAGCTAAGCTTTGGTCAGTCAGGAAAAGGTGGTTCTGTCAGTAAGAAAGCTGAGTATGCAGAGGCTGGTGTGTGTTTTGTTTCTGTAAATGCTGAAGTGAAAGTTCAGAGAAGCAAGCTGTCTGGAGAAGTAAACTGGAGGAACGTTGCAAGGAACAGGCAATGCGGTTCGTATGAGAAAAAGAGCACAAGAAGGCAAAGGAATGCTTAAAGATTGTTTTGCATCATTATTTTGTTAAAGGCTGCTCAAAGGAAGGAAAAGATTGTAAAGCATAAAGTTAAGTTGTTTTTTCAGTTCATTATAAAAGCTTGCCTGATTAAGTAAAGTACTTCCTTAAAGAAAAATCCTTGTGGAAAGAAGTGATTTATCTGGTGTGTGGGAGGAAGTGACTCTGCTAAGATTTCAGTCTGGAGACAGAGAAGGAAAACAAACAAACAAAACTACAAACAAAATTATATATCACCAACAAATGGTTATGGGCCCAGCCAGTGGAAACCCAGAGGGAGTCCAGTGCAAACCCATAGTGTGAAAAGCCCAGCAGCGTGAAAAGTAAACCCAGCAGTGTGAGAAAGCCCAGAAGCGTGGAAACCAAGTGGAAAACCCAGTGACACTCAGTGAAAAGTGCTGTGAGTAAACTGAAACTATTTGTTTGGGAAATTTAAAGGACAGAATGGCTGTATCCCTAAGTTCCAGTATGCCACTGGAGAGGCTAACAGAAAAGAATTATGTTAGTTGGAGTGTTAAAATGGAGATGTTACTCCGGAGAGAAGATATATGGGAGCCTGTAATAAATGACTCACCTGTTGACCCTCCTTCCCCTGAATGGCTTCGCAGAGAGGAGAGAGCAAGAGCCACAATAATTCTTGGTTTAGAAGATAGCCAACTATTAACAATCAAGGGACTGTTAACTGCAAGAGAAGTATGGACTGCTTTAAAGAATCTACATGTGAGAAAGACTACAGGCAGTAAAGTATACCTTGCAAGAAAGCTGTATCAGACAAGGCTAAGCAAAGGGAGCTCTATGTCTGCACATTTATTGACACTGAAGGGACTCTTTGCTGATTTACAGGAAAGAGATATGATTTATACCCCTTTAAATCAAGTGTATATAATCTTATCATCTCTAGATGACTCATGGGATGGGATAATTTGCACTTTGGAAGCAATGGCAGAGTCAGACCTAACAATGGAATTTGTTACAGGGAAATTGCTTCAAGAGTGGGAAAGAAGACAAGAAAAAGAAAAAGTATGGGGTGTTTATTCAAGAAATAAGGGTGGAGTAAATATGGAAGAACGAAAAAGTGAAAATATATCAAAAGCTTATGGGATTCGTAAATGTTATAAATGTGGATCTGAGAAACATATTAAAAGAAATTGTCCCAAGAAAAATTGGGAAAATAAAACTGTAGATAAAGATAAATATTTCCAACAGAGAAGAGAGCCTTTCTCTGTGCATATTGCTAAAATAAATGCAAATAATGAAAGTATGATAAATGATGTAAAATGGGTAGTAGATTCAGGAGCTACACATTTTCTGGCTAATGAAAGAAAATTGTTTAAAACAATGATCCCAGCAAAAGAGTTTGTAACACTTGCTGATGGTACGCAAAGAAAAGTGGAAGGAAAAGGAAGTGTGTATATAGACTGTATAAGAACAATAGTTACAAATGTTCTATTTATTCCTCAACTTGAAAATAATTTGATGTCTGTTTCAAAACTGGATGCTATGAATTTTGAAGTCAGATTTTTTGAAAAGAAATGTAAAATATTGCAAAAGGGAAAAATCTGTGTAGAAGGAATATTAGAAAATTCATTATATGTTATAAAACAAAATTGTTTGGAAAATTATAACAAAGGAAGGATAAATATGGGAGTGACAGTGACAAATAAGCCTCCACATGATGAATGTATACATTTATTTCACAGAAGATTTGGGCACGTAAATTTTAAGACAATAGGGAAAATGCCAGGGTTATGTTCAGATATGAAACTAAAACCGTGCAAATATTTTATGGACTGTTATGCTTGTAAAGAATGCAAGTCAACAACTGCTCCTATAAACACTAGTTGTGAAAGAAATACTAAGAGAGTGTTAGAGTTACTGCATATAGATTTAGCAGGACCATTCCAAAGTACATTAGGTGGAGCCAAATATTATTTAATAATAGTAGATGATTATTCAAGATTTGGTTTTATATATTTGTTAAAACAAAAGGGAGATGCAGAAAAGACTCTAAAGAATTTTATAACTTGGGTAAATGCCAAATATAATACAAAAATAGCAGGAATACAATCAGACAGAGGAGGTGAATTTACATCAAAAACGTTTGAAGAATTCTTAACTGAAAAAGGGATAAAACATAGATTAACAGCACCATATACGCCACAACAAAATGGAATAGCTGAGAGAAGAAATAGATATTTACAAGATATGGTTAGGACAATGCTAAATGATTCCCCTCTATCCATAAAGTTTTGGGGTGAATGTATAACTTATGCTAATTATATTCAAAATAGACTTTATTCTAGTGCAATAGATACAACACCATTTGAAAAGTTCCATAGAGCTAAGCCTAGAATTAGTCACATAAAAGCATTTGGATCAGAGTGTTGGGTACATATTCCAAAGGCACAAAGAAAGAGAAAAATAAGTGCGAGAGCAAAGAAAGGTATCTTACTTGGATTTGAAAATTCAAGTTATAGAGTGTGGCTACCACAGGAGAAGAAAATAACAATAAGTAGAAGTATAAAAACATTTGAACAGAATTGGAAATCAGTAGGAAAATTTACTGAAGTACATTTAGAATCGAGTAAAGAAAGCTCAAAATTAGTTAACAATCATGAGGTAATCAAAGAACCTGATTCTCTTGAACCAGGAGTTGAGCAACCATTAGAAATTAAACAAGAAGAAAACTTATTACAGAAAATGCATGAAGAGGAGGGGAAGGAAGTTCCAATAAGTTCACAAACAATTCCATCCCCAATACCTCTTAGAAGGTCAGAAAGGTCTAATTTTGGTAAACCTCCTGAAAGATTTCAAATAAGTGAAATAAAAGCATTATGTACAAAACTAGAACCTGAAAGCTATACAGATATAGAGAAATTATCTCCTGAAATTGCTAAAAACTGGAAAAATGCTATGCAAGATGAAATTGATTCTATGGAGAAAAATGCCACATGGACATTAACACATTTGCCTCCAAATAGTAAAACAATAGGATGTAAATGGATTTATAAAATAAAAAGAAATGCATCAGGTGAAATTGAAAAGTATAAGGCACGATTAGTAGCTAAAGGATATAATCAAAAATTTGGAAAAGATTTTGATGCAGTATTTGCCCCAGTGGTAAGGCATGAAACAATAAGATTACTACTAAAATTAGCTGCAACAAAAGGTTTACAAGTATTTCATTTTGATGTTAAAACTGCTTTCCTTTATGGAGATCTAAAAGAAACACTGTTCATGGAACAACCTCAAGGTTTTCAAAGAAATCCAAACCTGGTATGCAAGTTAAACAAATCAATCTATGGATGATTGCAGATCTTCTTACAAAACCTCTGAATGTTGAAAAACATGAAAGATTAGTAAGACAAATAGGAATGGTTGAAAAAGAAGGAAAATAATCATAAAAATAATAAGGAGGGGTTTGTTAGTAATTGAAAGGATTGCAATTAAGTATGTATTATTTTTAAACGAGGAAGATCAGTAGTGAATGAGAGTGGAGATTGAGAACAGGTGTTCTGAATTAAGGAAGAAGACACACCTGAATTAACTGCATAAGTAAGAAAGAAAAAAGCTAAGCTTTGGTCAGTCAGGAAAAGGTGGTTCTGTCAGTAAGAAAGCTGAGTATGCAGAGGCTGGTGTGTGTTTTGTTTCTGTAAATGCTGAAGTGAAAGTTCAGAGAAGCAAGCTGTCTGGAGAAGTAAACTGGAGGAACGTTGCAAGGAACAGGCAATGCGGTTCGTATGAGAAAAAGAGCACAAGAAGGCAAAGGAATGCTTAAAGATTGTTTTGCATCATTATTTTGTTAAAGGCTGCTCAAAGGAAGGAAAAGATTGTAAAGCATAAAGTTAAGTTGTTTTTTCAGTTCATTATAAAAGCTTGCCTGATTAAGTAAAGTACTTCCTTAAAGAAAAATCCTTGTGGAAAGAAGTGATTTATCTGGTGTGTGGGAGGAAGTGACTCTGCTAAGATTTCAGTCTGGAGACAGAGAAGGAAAACAAACAAACAAAACTACAAACAAAATTATATATCACCAACACACTATCCTTAGCTGACGATGTTGTCGAAGGCATAGAGAAATATATTTGGGTGTCATCAGCGTATTGATAGCACCCCGCCCCATGCCTCCAGATGATCTCTCCCAGTGGTTTCATTGGGGAAAGGATGGCACCTTGTGGTACACCACATAGCAGCTCCTTTTTTGAAGAGCAGCTATCCCCAAGCATCACCATCTGGAACCTGCCCGAGAGATAGGACCGGAACCACTGAAGCACAGTGCCCCCGATCCCCAATTCCCCCAGGCGCTCCAGAAGGATACCATGGTCGATGGTATCGAAAGCCGCTGAGAGGTCCAGGAGTACCAGCAGGGACACACTCCCCCTGTTGATACTAAGGTGTAGATCATCCACTAAGGCGACCAAAGCGGTCTCAACTCCGTATCCTGCCCTGAAGCCGGTTTGAAATGGGTCTAGAAAATCAGTGTCATCCAAGACTACCTGGAGTTGAAAAGCAACTGCCCTCTCGATCACCTTGCCCAAAAATGGAAGATATGATACAGGCCTGTAGTTATTAAGGTCCAGGGGATCCAGGGAGGGCTTTTTTAGAAGCGGCCTTACCACCGCCTCTTTTAAACATGATGGAAAGCTCCCCTCCCTGAGAGATGCATTAATGATATGCTGTAGATGTGATCTAACTGCATCTCCTCCCTGGACAACCAGCCAGGAAGGACAGGGATCGAGAGGGCAAGTCATCTTCCTCACACATCCAAGTACCTTGTCCACATCCTCGGTACTCACCAACTGAAACTGATCAAGTGTAATCCTACTCGCGGAGTCACTGGACACTCCACTGTCAACCTAATGATTTGCACGCCCCCCACCTCCTTAGATGTCAACAATGGCATCTAAGTCGGCTCTTATCCGAGAGATTTTTCTGAGAAATGATCGTTAAAGGCATCACAGCGAACTGCCGAAGGCTCTAAAATCGGATTCAGGGGAGAAGGAGCCTGAGTTAGACCCCTCACCACCCTGAACAGTTCTGCTGGATGTGAATTCGCAGACGCAATGCGTGCAGAGAAGAAAGCTTTCTTCACTGCACATATTGCCATTCCATAGAAATGAAGATGTTCTCTATGTCGTGTCTTGTCGGATATAAGTCGAGTTTTCCGCCATCGGCGCTCCAGTCGTTGTCCTTTCTGCTTCAACTCCCTGAGGTCTTCTGTATACCAGGGCGCCCTATTAGAAGCGGGCCGGAGAGGACGTTTGGGGGGATTGTGTCGATAGCCCTAGTTAGGTCTTGATTCCATCTATTGACCAGGGCTTCTACAGGATCGTCGACGATACCAGCCATGGAACCCTCCAAGGCTTTCTGGAATCCAGAAGGATCCATCAGCCTTCGAGGGCGAACCATCTTAATAGGTCCGCCACCCCTGCAGGGACAGGTGGTAGCTGTGATACTAACTCTGACCAGAAAATGGTCTGTCCATGACAATTCGGAGGTATTCAGTACCTTCGCCCACAGATCCGTCTGTTCGGAACTGAAAACAGCATCGAGGGTGTGACCTGCTGAATGTGTGGGTCCAGAGACCAATTGGGATAGGCCGATGTTTGTCATGGATGCCATGAACTCCCGAGCTCCACCTGACAAACTGGCCTCGAATGGGATGTTGAAATCGCCCAGGACCAAGAGCCTGGGCGAATCCAACACCAGCTCTGAGACCAGTTCCGTGAGCTCGGCCAGGGAGTCTGATAGGCAGTGGGGTGGCTGGTACACTAACAGAATCCCTAGTCTATCCCTGGTCTTCAGACTCAGGTACACACACTCAATGTGATTCAGTTGCCGGACAGGATGTCTGGTCAGGTTAAGATGGTTTTTGTAGACCACAGCTACTCCGCCCCCCCCCCCCCCGCCCACTTTCCCTCACCTGCTCACTAACACAGTACCCAGCTGGGAGAGCCTGAGCCCATGTCGGGCCACTGTCATCTCCCAGCCAGGTCTCCGTGAAGCATGCCAGGTTGGCCTCCTCTTCTGTGAGGAGGTCAAAGATTATGCTTGTTTTGTTTTTAACTGACCTGGCATTGCATAGGAGCAAGGAAAGGTTCTGTGGGTGGCCTGGATCGTTCCCCAAGATCCCAGGGGTAGCAGGGCGACCGGAAGGTAAGATAGGTATTAGATATCCATCCCTCCTTCCCCTGTAACGGCATTTCGCCCTGCTATCGCCATATCTCCCTCTGCCCCACACAACATATATTGGTGCTCCCAGACACATTTCAAATGCCCGCGCGAGAGAGAAAAAGAGGAGGTGGGGGGCATGCAAAGATGTCAGCTGCACTTGTCCTTCTCCTCCCCCCACTCACGCCATCCTGTTCTCCTGGCGCCCGCTCACGGCTCCGTTGTCCTGTCGCCTCTCGCGCGTGCGAGAGAGAAGGAGGTGGGGGGCGTGCAAGATGTCAGCTGCACTTGTCCTTCTCCCCCCACTCACGCCATCCTGTTCTCCTGGCGCCCGCTCACGGCTCCATTGTTGACCAAGCCACCGCCAAATACGTGTGCATTACAGCAGGTATGGCTCACAACAATATATTTTGATGGGAAAATTCATTTGCCCCATATAGGGGAGGCTGGTGGGTCGGATTTCCATTCTAGGTTTTAATTGCAACCAGCCAGAAGCCTAAAGAAGCTATCCAAGATGCTGGACCCGGATATCTCCTTTAGACTTCTGGCTGGTTGTAACTAAAACCCAGAATGGAAACTCCGCTCCACCAAAATTGAATCCACCAGCCTCCCTTGCCCCCAGCTACTGCAAAGATTGCAGCTGTGCTCAGAGCAACAATTGTTTGAATTTTTAATTTGGTTTTTTTTTTTTTTTGCTGTTAGGTGTCCATTTCCTTCCCTCTCCAGTGCATGTGTGGCAATGAGGGGTAACATTTTAAAATGGAATTTATCTTGCATTCAAGGTTATTTCAGAAATCCAATCTGCAGAAGTTTCTGTTCCTTCCATCACTTCCTGATCTTCTGCTTGCCAAGTAGTTGGGAAGGGTAAAATGTGACAACCTCTCAGCTAGAGAAATGCAGAGGAAGTGAGTAGCGATGTGGCAAGTTCTGACTTTTTGTAGCTTCCCTTCTGCTTTGTGTACGCGTGTATGTGTGTGCAGGCTGAGTGCTCTCTGTTTGAAAATACTAAGCCCTTTCAGTTTTATAGCTTAAACAAGCAGCCATGTGTTTAATAAATACATGCTGTCTGGTTTGGCTCTCAGTCTACCCCAAGATCTGATTCATTGCTTGAACACATAAATACATCTTGAACGAGATGTTATGAAGGAATACCTGATCATGTCAGCAAGGCTTTAGAACTTGTAAGCAAGGCTCTGGCCTGCTTATCAACTCCCCCATACTTCCACCCCCATACATGCAATTTTCATTGGAACCCAGCTCCCATTGAAGCAAATATTGCCTTTTTTCCTATGCAAATTGCAGGTGCAAGAAGCGCAATTCAGATTGGGACCACAGTTTTGGATGAAGAGCTAAGTACCCAACCTCACACAGTAGAATCTGAATCTGGATTAGATCTTCCATATTTACTTTTGAATAAGAAAAAGTAAATTATATAACGGAATGCTATGTATTAAAGGTAACATGTAATTTTGCCCCAAAATAGTGACCACTACCACATTCCTTAGTTTAACAATGCATTTATTTAGAATAATATGTTACTTAGCATTAAGACATGGGCCAAAGTCAAGCCTTTAACAAATCCTGAACTTTTGATTTCTATTCTATAGAAACGTAGTTTAGATTTCTTTGGCTGCAATTGTATGCATACTTATCTGGGAGTAAGTCTAATTGAACCCACTGTGACTGATTTCTCAGCAGACATGGACAGGATTATGTAGTCAATCTGATTTCTACATAGATAGTGTTAGTGTTAATCCAATGATACATATTAAATCACATGTCTGGATCATCCAATGCCAATTTCCAAGGGCCTGAAGTGGAAGATCCCCCCCCCCCAGTTCAAATTACCTTTCACACTAAGTGGTCACTTTACCCCTGGTAGGTTTACAACATTGAAGTTATTTGATTTGGATATTTCCTCGGAATAGATAGAATCTGGAGTGAGGCACTGACATTCCATCTACGAGTTCACAAGACAGGAATCCCTTGCAAGGCCTCTACTCATCAAAGTCATAAGCCCTATTTCATCACAAATTTGCAGGAAATTGCAGCTACAAATGAGAAAAAGAGAACAATATAAGGCACCAAACGCATTTAGAGTGTGGCAGCAAGGGAGACACACACAAATCTCTTTAGCTAGGTTACAGGACAAGAGAGTTGAGTTTAATCAAATATGGGAGATTAAAGTAAAAACAGTCCTTTCTCAGTCCTGAAGCTCAGCAGGTGCCTTGTGTCTCCATCTGCCCTCTCCAAGTGTATGTGTGAAGAAAATGATGTACTTTGCATACGATAAAGTGTCATTGTTGTCTTCACTAATGATTGCCATAATGCCTTCATTTTATTCTATGACATATTTATCTTGCTTCATGTTACAAATTTAACCAGAAAGCTGGCCTGTATTGGCAAGAGTACAGCACCACAATCATCTTGCCTGGATTAATTTCAAGAACAGTGTTTCTACTAGGGGTGTGCACGGACCCCCCGGATTGGATCGGGACCCGGATCGGGACCTCCAATTTTGTCCCGGATCGGATCGGACAAAATTGGAGCCCCCCCTGACCGGATCGGGTCCGATCCTGTTCCAAAAATTGGACATCCGATTTTTGGATCGGCCGCCATTCCCCCCCCCCCCATAGACTTGCACTGGGGGAAAGAAAGCTTTCCCCCAATGCAAGTCTATGAGGAAAAAATGGTGGCGGGTGGGTGAGGGGGGGTCTAACACCCTCCTCCCCCCGGGGCCATCCGCTGTGGATGGCCCCGGCAGGTAAGCCCCCTCCCCCATGCTCGTTACCACCCCGGGGCCGTCCGCTTCCATCTGCTGGCGGCTGCGGGCGCCAGCGGATGGAAGCAGACGGCCCCGGGAGGTAAGCCCCCTCCCCCTGCTTACCTTCTGGGGCCGTCCGCTACCATCTGCTGCTGGCCGCTACTGCAAGCAGGCTTCGCGGCATGCCCCTAGGTAGCGCGCCAGGTGATCATCACCTGATGATGATCAGGTGATCATCACCTGGCGCGCTACCTAGGGGCAGGCCGTGAAGCCTGCTTGCAGTAGCAGCCAGCGGTGGACGGGAGTGGACGTCCCCCGAAGGTAAGCGGTGTGCACGTGGGGCTCCCTTCCCCCCTCCCCCCTCCCCTCTGCTTACCTTCGGGGGACGTCTGCTCCCCTCCGCTGCTGGCCGCTACTGCGAGCAGGCTTCGCAGCCTGCTCCTGAGTAGCGTGCCAGGTGATGTCATCACCTGGCGCGCTACCTAAGGGCAGGCCGCGAAGCCCACTTGCAGTAGCGGCCAGCGGCGGACGGGAGCGGACATCCCCTGAAGGTAAGCGGCGCACGTCCCCCCTCCCCCCTCCCTGGAAGGTAAGCTGGCGCCCACCGATGGAAGTGGACAGGCCCGCCAGGGAAGCCCCCCCCTGCTGTTTGCTTCCATCGGCGGGCGCCCACTGGTGCCCACCAATGGAAGCTGTGGCAGGCGCCAGCGGGCGCCTGCCGAACCGCTGATCCATCCGATCTGGATCGGGACCTTTCCGGATCAGATCGGATTGGATCGGCCGATCCAGCGGTGAGATCGGAAATCGGATAATTGTATCCAATTTCCCCTGGATCGGATTCGGATCGTGGATCGGACCTAATCCAGTGCACACTCCTAGTTTCTACACTAGCTATACCACAGTGTGCAATGTTTCTACACTGGTCTTCATGTTCCATGTGGCCTTTCAGTGGGGTATTTGGGTGGGGGGGTGCGGCTGCCACTCTTTGCTGCATTTTCACCTATGTAGGCAAGGAGGTGACCAGTTATAATGGCAAAGAGCAGCCAGTGCCACTGGCTTGTTGTCTATCTGCAGTTGGCCAAGGTGTAGCAAGAAGCCACAATCCCTGCCATCCTCTTGCTCTGGGTGATACATTGGGAAAGCAAACAAGATGGCACCAAGGAGCTGGTTTTTAGGCAATGTATGTTCGAGTCACTTTCACCACTCTTAGGATATTGGGGTTGTATGCAATGCAATGTGGGTGCAAGGACACTCATGCTAGGGGAATTCACTGCATGCTTCTCTCTACTGTAGCTACATGCCCCCCCAAAGCCTGCCCTGAGGGTTGGCGGACCCTCAAGTAAAGTCAGAGATGTGCAGTGGGAGGGGGCACTGAGGAACATCAGGCAGAGACAACTTGTACAATGTCAAGGGTGGGACAAGCAGCATGGCCCTGCTTCCTCCTCCTCCTCCTCCTTCTCCTCCTCCTCCTCCTCCAGGCAGAGAGTGAATGTTCAGACGATAAGGTATGGAAGGGGCGCACAGGTGGTGTGAAAACATCCCTCGGAATATTGCTTGAGGAAGAATCTCCACATTTGTTTCACATTTTGCTTTTGGTCATTTAAATACCTCTGGCACAGTTCATGAGAGTGCTGTTCCTGCTGAGTACTTCTGAAGCTGATATTAAGCAAGGGGACAGCAAAGTTAACTAACCTTTATCTTATAAATATAATCTTCCTTCATCCACAACCCTATTGTCTGCTGGGAGCCATTCTGGCACTTAAAATATCAAGCGCGAATAACCCCATTTCTCTAAAATATAGCACTCCTATTTCTGAACAGGAGGAATATTTTTTTGCTTTCATTTGCTGCTGCTCTGTGTCACATTATATTATACACATTGGCTCAGATCCTAACTTTCCTTGTGTGAATGAAGAGAGTTCATGGAATGGAACGGGTCTTTCTTATCTCCCTCTTCCTTCTGAAGTCCTGGGCACCCCCTGAATATTTGCTCCTCCAGGTGAGAAAATCTTTGGAAATGATATAGTAAGGATATAAGTATGTGGACTGCAAATGGTGGAGGGGAGTTGGCAGAAACCCCACTTCCTCACATTAACAGAGAAGCAACTTCACTTCCAAGTCAATGCAAGTGGATATGGTGAATGCACTCAGTTTCCCCCCCCCCTTTCAGGAATAAAGTATCTTTATTTCTAGTAATAATGTATTGAATTAATCGACCAAGAAGAAGTGAGGTGCTCACTTCATTGGACCAGTTTTGTTAAAGAGAATTGGGAGCTGTCTATACACGGTTAAAGCCCCACAGTGGCTGCAAATTTGCGCTGCATCAGTTATATGACACAGCTGCAGATTCGCAGCCACCATGGGACTTTCCCACAAAGCTGCGCAGCAAAAAAGTCAGGGACTTGCCCTGACTTTTTCAGTGGGAGCAAAGTCACCCAGCTCTTTTGCCATTTGACCTCGCTCCGTGGCCAATCCGGGGGGCAGTCCTGGGCAGGAGGCAATCAGCGATTGGTCACCTTGCACCAGGAAGAGGTCAGGGGTAGCTCCAGTACCTGGTTGACTGCCAGAAACCTGTGCTCCTTCCTTAGCATTGGGATTACATGACGCCACCCTGGGTAAGTGAAACTGCAGAGTTTTGGGGGAAGGTGCCGCCAACTCAGCGCTGTGAAGACAGCCTCCTGGTCAGGCTCTCCAAAACATGCAAGGGCATGTACTTCTGTTCATATATTGGGGCTTCCCTGATTTTCCATTCTGACAGCATCTCTTTATACCATCAGAGGTTGCTTCCCCAAATCCCTTGAAGTTTGGGAGAAATTTGACCCTTTGCACAGTATGTTAGATCATGACATTTAAATGCAAGCTTTTGAACTATGCCTTCTTCAGGCATAAATGTTCAATGCAAATATATATATATATATATATATATATATATATATGTTAGTATCATCCCAAGCTGCTGTTTACTTACTAGAAAAACCTACTGCTCTATAGAACAAATGAAAGACGAGGCCAGAGTGGGCTGTTCTAATTAGAATGCAAATAGTCCTAGCATAGAGCCCTTGAGTTAACTGGCTTTTCAGAGCCAAAAGTGAATGAAAAATGTTTAGCAAAAGAATGTAATTTATTTATATACATAATTCCCTGTAGCTTTACCAAACTCTCATAAAGCAAAGAGCAGATTCAGCCAAATGAAATAGTCCTTATATTAGCATGATTAATTTGGGATAGCTCACTGAGTGCCTTCAGTTTAGTTTGATGGTATGACTTAGTGGTTTGGTCTCCTGAACCTTAAGATGAAGTCTCATTTCTGTAAATAGATAGCACAGAGGAGATAAAGAAATTCATCACCTGGATATCAGTGTCATTGAAGATTTTTCTTTCTCTAAATACTAGAACTTGTGCGGTGATCCCATGAAACTGATTAGGAGAATGTTGACTGCAAAAAAGTAGTACTTCTTGCATCATGAACTTATGGGATGTGTTGCCATAAGGTGAAGTGATGACCATGAGCCTCCAGCACTTTAAAAAAAGAAGTTAATTCTAAAGATAATGAATATAAAATAATATACATGAGGTATTATGCACTTACCAGGATTTTTTTGAATATTCTCAACAGTAACAAATATATGCTGGAGGTATAAAAATGGAAGGGGAGCGTCTGCCCACATATGGTGACGTTATACTCTAATTGAAAGGAGATCTTAGGTGATATTAGAGAAACTACAAGTTATGGACAGCAGTTAACCCCAGCAACTGTTCTCTTAGGAGATCCTTAGTGATTCCACTGGGATGGTGAGTTATATACTAATAGTGGCAAGGATTATTAGCAAAAGCCTGACCAACAAATTGTATACTATCTATAGCAGAGTGGGAAAAGAAGATTTGAATGGTTTTGCATTGAAAAAGGAACAAGTTGTAAGTCATCATGATGTGGAAGGATGAACTCCATACGGACCTTTCAAAACAATTGGGTTTTGTTTATTTTTATTGTAACAAGCATAGAGCTAGCAGCCTTGGTTATACTATGGATGAGTTAAAGCTGATATATAGAAAGATGTAAATAAATGTATATGGACTTTTCTAAAAAATTTTTTTAGAAAAACACTTATGCATCTACTAATGCCTTTTAGCCATGGTAGTTGTTTGTTTGTTTGTTAAACCTCCATATTTAATATGAATCCGATGATCAGATGCTGGTAGCAAATATCAGATGGCTATTTCATGATGCCATGCTTATTACTAGGGATGTTTATGGAATCTGTCTTAATTGGATTCTGCAGTGGTTTTGCAATTTTGTATTTCTACCATGGTTTCCAGATGGGAATTTGGTGAGGTGGAATCAGTTTTGGGATTAGATTATGGAACAGTAGTTTTGGATTTTCTTTTCCTAAGGGAAAAGTAAGCTGCTATTTTATTTTATTTTTGGAAAAAACATGCCCCCCCTTCCAATCCAACATTTTAAAAAGTTGCAAAATGGTGCAACAATGAAATGATGGGATAGTGTTATAATGAAACTGAAATCAATATGGAGGTTGAAAGAGGCTAAAACTTCCAAAATTCCTGGTGGGTGGCCAAAATGAACCCACTGCTGAAGATCCTCTTGTCCCAAGAACCCCACCAACATTTTGGGGTTGCAGCTTCTTTCATCTCACAATTAATTTCAAATGCAGACATCCTCACAAATGTGCAACTGGGGAAACCTTTTTAAAAAGAGAAAAGTAATTAAATTATTCTGAATAAAAACAATATCCTGTTTGACTCTAGCAGAAATTACATTGTGCTAGTGTAAGCGACTTCTGGCACAACACCAATGACATTTGCTGGAGTGATAGGTTTCCCTAGAAAACCAGCAAATATTATAGCCTATTCTATTAGAAGTTGCTTTTGCTATCTCATTGTAATTTACATTAGCAATAGTGTCAAATAGGATACTGCTGCCCCATGTCCTGAAATCTGGATTTTCAACCAGTATTAAACCAGAATGGAAAAATAAGCTAGCTATTGCAATTCCAAAATGGAAATGTTCCCATCTCACTCATTCCTATGGATGACCTTTTCAGAGTCACTGGGCTGGTTCGCAGGACCCCCCCCCCCAAAAAAAAAACAATCCATGGGTTATTTGAGGGTTTCTCACTCTTTAAAGAAGCCTTGGTTGAGATGAGAGAGCAAGACACACCAGCAAGAGTAGTGGGTTTACCATGCTGTGATTGTGTGAACCAGGTCACTGACAGGATTCTTGATTTGATTGTTAACATGCATTTCCATTTAAGGGATGATTAAGGTTTTTGCGTGAGTTAATTGCTGGGCCGTTTTACATTAGTAAAAAGTAGGGGTGTGCATCGGATCGGATCCGATCCACGATCCGAATCCGATCCGACCCAAAATCGGGAAAATCCGATCCGATCCGATCCGATCCGGACAACCTCCGATCCGATCCGATCCGATCCGATGAGGTCCGATCCGGATCGGACGCCATTTTGAATGCTTTTTCCCATAGCCAAGTATTGTTTTACAAAAACGCCTATAACTTTTTCATTTTTAAAGATAGAAGGATGAAACTTGGGCACATTGTAGACTGGTTAGGGGTAGTTATCTGTGAGAAATTTCAGAAAGATTGGTGCATGCATTTTGTGGCAATTAATTTTTTAATAAATACCCAGGAATGCCTATAACTTTGTCATTTTTAAAGTTACACACATGAAACTTTGCCACATTGTAGGGGGTACCTTGGGACCTATGTGTGTGAAATTTCAGAAACGTAGGTGCTTGTCTTGTGTGGCAATTAATTTTTAGAAAAATGGGTAGTAGTGGGGTAAATACAGTTACGCCTCCCATTTTTTTATTTTTGAAGATACAAACAGGAAACTTGGGCACATTACAGGTACCACTTGCCTTGATATGTGTGTGAAATTTCAGAAACATTGGAGCTTTACTTGTGTGGCAATTAATTTTTGAAACAATGAGGAAAGAAACACCTATAACTTTGTCATTTTTAAAGTTACACACATGAAACTTTGCCACATTGTAGGTGGTACCTTGGGACCCATGTGTGTGAAATTTCGGAAACGTAGGTGCTTGCCTTGTGTGGCAATTAATTTTTTAATAAATACCCAGGAATGCCTATAACTTTGTCATTTTTAAAGTTACACACATGAAACTTTGCCACATTGTAGGCGGTACCTTGGGACCTATGTGTGTGAAATTTCGGAAACGTAGGTGCTTGCCTTGTGTGGCAATTAATTTTAGAAAAATGGGTAGTGGTGGGGTAAATACAGTTACGCCTCCCACTTTTTTATTTTTGAAGATACAGACAGGAAACATGGGCACATTACAGGTACCACTTGGCTTGATATGTGTGTAAAATTTCAGACAGCTGGGTCCAGGCATGTGGTGGCAAGGTATTTTTGAAACAATGAGGAAAGAAACGCCTATAACTTTTTTATTTTAAAAGTTAGAAGTCTGAACATTGCTCACTTTGTAGATGGGTTAGGGGTAGATATGTGTCAGAAATTTCAGAATTATAGGTCCAGGCATTTGATGGCTATGGAATTTTTAAATTACATGTTTCAAAAAAATCTCTACAGAGGCCAGGTCTTCCCCTCCCGCTTCCCGCGAAGAAAAGGAAACACTCTCTCGTCTCGATCCCTTTGATCCTTGCTAGTAGTATCCATTACAGGGCTCGTGTTTCCTTTCCTACTTTCACTTTTCAAGCAGAACGGCTGAGCCTAGCTGAGTTTTGCAGCCATGCGTGCAAGGAAGGATCACTCTGGTCTCGATCCCTTTGATCCTTGGTAGTATCCATTACAGGGCTCGTGTCTGCTTTCACTTTGTACTCAAGCAGACACGAGCCCTGTAATGGATACTACCAAGGATCAAAGGGATCGAGACCAGAGTGATCCTTCCTTGCACGCATGGCTGCAAAACTCAGCTAGGCTCAGCCGTTCTGCTTGAAAAGTGAAAGTAGGAAAGGAAACACGAGCCCTGTAATGGATACTACTAGCAAGGATCAAAGGGATCGAGACGAGAGAGTGTTTCCTTTTCTTCGCGGGAAGCGGGAGGGGAAGACCTGGCCTCTGTAGAGATTTTTTTGAAACATGTAATTTAAAAATTCCATAGCCATCAAATGCCTGGACCTATAATTCTGAAATTTCTGACACATATCTACCCCTAACCCATCTACAAAGTGAGCAATGTTCAGACTTCTAACTTTTAAAATAAAAAAGTTATAGGCGTTTCTTTCCTCATTGTTTCAAAAATACCTTGCCACCACATGCCTGGACCCAGCTGTCTGAAATTTTACACACATATCAAGCCAAGTGGTACCTGTAATGTGCCCATGTTTCCTGTTTGTATCTTCAAAAATAAAAAAGTGGGAGGCGTAACTGTATTTACCCCACCACTACCCATTTTTCTAAAATTAATTGCCACACAAGGCAAGCACTTACGTTTCCAAAAATTCACACACATAGGTCCCAAGGTACCGCCTACAATGTGGCAAAGTTTCATGTGTGTAACTTTAAAAATGACAAAGTTATAGGCATTCCTGGGTATTTATTAAAAAATTAATTGCCACACAAGGCAAGCACCTACGTTTCCGAAATTTCACACACATGGGTCCCAAGGTACCACCTACAATGTGGCAAAGTTTCATGTGTGTAACTTTAAAAATGACAAAGTTATAGGTGTTTCTTTCCTCATTGTTTCAAAAATTAATTGCCACACAAGTAAAGCTCCAATGTTTCTGAAATTTCACACACATATCAAGGCAAGTGGTACCTGTAATGTGCCCAAGTTTCCTGTTTGTATCTTCAAAAATAAAAAAATGGGAGGCGTAACTGTATTTACCCCACTACTACCCATTTTTCTAAAAATTAATTGCCACACAAGACAAGCACCTACGTTTCTGAAATTTCACACACATAGGTCCCAAGGTACCCCCTACAATGTGGCAAAGTTTCATGTGTGTAACTTTAAAAATGACAAAGTTATAGGCATTCCTGGGTATTTATTAAAAAATTAATTGCCACAAAATGCATGCACCAATCTTTCTGAAATTTCTCACAGATAACTACCCCTAACCAGTCTACAATGTGCCCAAGTTTCATCCTTCTATCTTTAAAAATGAAAAAGTTATAGGCGTTTTTGTAAAACAATACTTGGCTATGGGAAAAAGCATTCAAAATGGCGTCCGATCCGGATCGGACATCTGGTCCGATCCGATCCGACCAGCCTCCGATCCGATCCGATCCGATCCGACCCCCCAGGTCCGATTCCGATCCGCTATCCGATCCGATCCGGGGGGTCAGTGCACATCCCTAGTAAAAAGAGGGATTGCTAATCTAATTCAACAATGGAATTCTTATGTCATGCTCTTTCCTTGAACCTAAACTTGAAAAGTGCAGAGGTGGAAAAATAGCTGGAAACAAGACAAGAAGTTCATTTTAAAGATGATTTTAAGAATTTTCAGCTGCAAAGACAGAGCACGGCTGAAGAATATTTTTGGATGTCTATTCTTGTTACAGTGTGAAATGACTTATCTTCTGTTTGACAGCTTTTAAAATTGAATATTACAGAGCGAGATCTTCAGGCCTAAGATAAGGACTTCATTTGTGCCTACAGCTTATGTCTGACCTTTGCTCACTGGAACTATAGTCTAACTTCTCTCCCTCAGGTATATTTTGGGTTGTATTCTCCAGTCAATTGAAAATATTGCATGGGAAATCACTGGTAATGTGACAACTTTAAGATACCACACTGCCAGACATCTTTCTTGGCTTGAAGCTAGAATTGAATTGACAACACTCGTATGAGAGAGAAATCTCGTATTTTTCACTAGATATAGGCAACTGATATGGCTAAGCGAAGTCACATTGATTTCAGTGGGTCTACTCTAAGTATGACTAAGTTTGGATCTAACCCAAGATATATTTGACAGAGGACAAGAATGCTCCACTATCAGACTGACACCAATTCTTCCCTACTCATAAGGAAAAATGTACACCAATAAGATGCAACAAGGTGAGACCCAGGTTCGTGATCTTAGTTCCCTCAGAGTGCTTCTAGAATGTCCCTTTCTGTTCTCATTAGTGTGGTTACTAGAGCTCCTTCTCCATTCTTGCTAGCTTACATCTAGCTCCAAAATCCCTATCTATACATTTTGTTAGCTGGCTTTCCCTAAAAGTTCATAGTTCCTCCTTGTCTTTTTTCCTTGGTCACACTTTTTCGGCTGTCAGCCTCAGCAATGGATGTAGTTCTGACACAAACTGGGGGAGCTGGTTCTAACTAGGGGTGTGCATCGGATTGGGTCCGATCCATGATCTGGGGCTGATCTGACCAAAATCGGATAAAATTACCCGATTCCGATCCCGGCTTCTGGGTCGTCCGAACCAGTCCGAAAGGACCCGATCCGGTTCGGATAAGAACGGAGGATTGGACCTCCTCCTTCCACTCGTGCTCCTTACCTGCCGGAGCCATCCCCTGCCGTCTGCTGCCCCCTTCTACTGAGAAACAGGCTTCACGGCCTGCCTCTCAGTAGCGCGCCGCTTGGTGATGTCACCCGGCGCGCTACTGAGAGGCAGGCTGTGAAGCCTGTTTCTCAGTAGATCGGAGCAGCGGATGGCAGCGGACACCCCAGCAGGCAAGGAGCGTGAGGTGGGAGGGGGCTTATCTGCTGGGGTCATCCACTGCCATTCGCTGCTGCCTACGGGTAAGGAGCGTGAGTGGGGGGAGGGACCGGGAGGGGGGAGTTAGGCCCCCACTCACCCACCCACCGCCATGTTTTCCATATAGGCTTGCATTGGGGGAAAGCTTTCTTTCCCCCAATGCAAGCCTATGGCGAAAACACCAAAAATGGCGGCTGATCCGAAAATCGGACGTCCGATTTTTGGATCGGGATTGGATCCGATCCGAGGGTCCTCCGATTTTGTCCGAACTGATCCAGGACAACATCAGAGGTCCTAATCCAGGTCCCAATCCGATCCAGGGGGCCGTGCACATTCTTAGTTCTAAGCGTTGAGGGCACATAGTTGCCAGCTGCCTCTCTGGCCCCTCAGGCGTGTGAGAAGCAACACCATTGCCCTTAGCCACACACTTGAGAGCCACCCACTTTGGCACTCATATTCTTTAGAGTCTTTGAGCCTATCTACACTACCACTTTAAAACGGTTTAAAACGGTTTATAACAGTTTTGAGAACTCTTGGGGCCCAGGACACGCTCCTTATACAGTTTTCAAAATGTTTTCAAAGTGTTTTATCCTGCGTGTGTAGATAGGCTCCTTGTTTTACCCCTATTAATTTCTTGCTTATTAAACAGATCTGAAAACAGCACCAAAAGGATTATTCAGTCTTTATCAAGCTCACCAGTCGATATGCAGCTCTACATGTCTAGTCTTCTTTCCACAAGGTTGTAGTCATTTATTATTAGTGAAGGCCTTCTGAGTATTCATTAGCATTTAATTCTTCCTGTACAGAAGACCTTCTCATAGTTCTAATAGGGAATGTGCCTCTGCTGTTTTGGGCCTGAAATAAAATAATGGGAACAGCATGAGCTGTGACAGTTCAATTAGGAAGTGCTTGGAATGGCAGTGTTTGCTAGAAGCAAAGAGTATCTTGGCCTTAGAAAGCTTCCTGAAAGTGAGATATGTGTGGCCCTTGGCACATTTTTGTAGAACAACACGAAAAGAAATTATGGATCAAAATATGGCTAACCAAACTGGAAAGCGAGAACTGCAGCAGAGAAGCTTTTGTCTAAATGGCTCTCTGTTGGCCTCTCAGTAACAAGAGCAAATAGTTACAAAGCATGTAGATTATTTCCTCTCCTCATTTTCTTTTTCTGCAAAGAATAACCTTGCTTTTGGGTTCTGTATTTTTAATTTCTGTGTTTTCTTTTCATTTCAGTTTTGCAAGAATTACTCTGATTAGTAATATCTTTTGCTCATGGATCTACATAGTGAAATTGCTGTTCTCTGGAGAAAGTGGATATGGAGACATTTTCCTTCCTCTCTCATAATATTTGAACATGGGGCCACACCATGAAGCTGACTGGTGGGAGATTCAGGACAAATAAAAGGAAGTACTTCTTCATACAATGCATAGTTAAACTATGGAATTCATTACCATGAGAGGTACTGATGGCTACCAATTTGATTGGCTTTAAAAGGGGATTGGACAAATTCATGGAGGACAAGGCTATCAATGGCTATTAATCCTGATGGCTATATACTATCTCCAGTATCAGTCAGAATGTCTGTGTGCACCAGTTGTTTGGGAACATGGGTGGGAGGGGGTTGTTGCATTCGTCCTGCTTGATTGGCCAATATGTGAACATAATGCTGGACTAGATGGACCTTTGGTTTGATCTAGCTGGTTTTACCAGCTAGTTAACTTTGGAGTTTAAGTTGGGATGTTCTTCTGATACAATTCAAAGATTTATTTTTAAAAAAAAAGAATAGAGGGAATATAGGTATACACTGAATTCTTGCAAGGCACTTTATAAAGGTGTCACTTTGTAAAGACATCAACATGCTCAATACTTCGTCTGCCACAAATCATGGGTGAAGGAGCCCTGAGAGATCCAACACCACAGACAGACAGACCTTTCTAATCACTGGATGTCATCTCAAATACAACACTTCCCGCTGGACCAGAGAGGAAGAGGTTTAACATCAAAGAACTTTGCATATGTACCCACAACACAGTAGCTGATTTTGTATTGTGTTTTTTTAAATACAAGGTGGCTTCTAAAAACATCAACAATAAAAGATAATTTATTAAAACAGAAGTGTACAACATAAAATAATACCATAGTATTAAAACCTGTCCATTAATATCACCCTTCATCCTTCATTAAAATCCTAGGCAAATAAAATATCTTCAACCTACTATCTAAAAAGTGAAGAACTAGCCAAACATTTCGGGGGAAGATGTTCCAGAACTGGGATACCACCAAAGTCCTTCAGTCACCATCCACCAAATCTCCCAAAGCTGGTGGTGCCCCACCAAAGGGCCTCCAAAGAAGATGTTAATGCCTGAAATGTTCATACACAAATAGGCAGCACTTTAGATTCAGCATTATGGGCTCAATAAATCTGAACACCTAAACAGGTAATTATGAAGTTTAGCAACTGTCTACAAGTGATGGAAAGCCACATTTCATTTGTGCAGCAGTGGCCCTGTCTGCAAGCCTGGAATCCTGCTGCTTGTCAATGTAGGACGGCCTTCTCAAACCCTGGTGTCTTCCATATGTTTTGGACTTTAAAACATCCCCAGCCAGCATGGCTAATGGTTTGGAATCTGGAGGACACCATGGTGGTCTACAGTGAGTGGCAGCAGCTCTCCAGGGCTGCGGTTCTAAGTCAGATGGACCAAAGGTCTGACCTGGGGCTAATCTACACCTATAGCTCTTTCACCATGGAGGAGGAATGAGTGCGCTAGTTCCCTGCTTCTGTGATTACCACATGCAAGGGAAGTTTCCTGCAATGACAGGAATGCCATTGCGGGAGGATGTGTGTCCTCTGATGGTGCTTCCGCATATGAATTGGAAGAAGTGGGTGGGGCTAGGTAGATGATGCGGCCACAGGGCTTTTTATGAATTGGGAGCGATGCACACGAATGCAAAATCGCAGCTACGCATGGGGTGGATAGGAGGTCCAACAAATATGCGATGCTGCACAGAGATATTTTTGTGTTAAAAACACACACACACACGGTCAGTGCCAAAACATGCTGATAATCAATCAAAAATGTGCTGAAAATGGTGGATGGGTCCACTCCCACACACCTCCGAAGCTGCTGGACATGACCCTGACAGCAGGTTGGCTGTTTGCCAAGCCAGGAACTCATGCTGAACAGCAACTTGTGAAGGAGGGGGCACACCAGCCGCGAACTTTGGGATTGTAGTGAGAGAGCCAAAAACAAACAAACAAACAAACAAAACATGACAAAGGCAGTCAGCGATATTTCTGAATAACTGAGGGGTCAACCCGAGATCAGAGCGGGATCAGCTACGCGTGATGTGGCCTGGTAGGGATGACTTCAATATTATCCTGGAATAAACAGCTGGTATCAGGCCGCGTCCATTGTTCCTTTTCCCCTAAAGTTTATGAGGAGTGAATGGTTCAGAGGCTCTGACTGAGGGTTTTTAAAAACACACACATTTAAAGCCTGTTCTCCTTGCAACTGCAATGTTTTCCCCACTAACATACGACCTGGATAAAAACAGTGGAAGGAAAAATACCATAACTAAATAACTGGCATGTGTGTGCCTCTGATATATGCATAAAGGGATTCTGATCTTTTGTTACTTTCTCATTATCATTTATCCATGATGCTGAAGTTCATAATTCTCTGGTTGTGGAGTTTGAATTTATCCAGGTCATAATGCTTAAATGTATCACGGAAGCATCATTTCCCACAGAACAAATATCTTCTCTTGCTCAAAATGTAGAACGAGATTGTGCACATACATGGTCAGCATTCAGGCTGACCAGGCTACTTTGGAGGTGCTTGCGCAAGAGTTTTTCAATGTTAAGCCCATACTCTTGATGAAACTCTCACTGATTACTGTGAACTATGTGACTGTTTCATCCCTAACCAATGCACCTAAAACACCTTTTATGGTGCCCACTACTTTTTAAAAAATTAACATATTTCTTCCTGAGTGTCATTACACAGGGGGAAATCATACTTGCTTACCACTACTTCTCTGCCCGTGTATTTGTCCCTAATTACTTCCTCTTTTGAAAGAGGAAGTAAACAACTTGCATGTGGCCCATTCAATGGGCTGTTTTGATACTGCTGCTTCTCCTGCACACAGTAAGAGATAGTGGCAACTTCCATCTTTAAAAATAAGTTGGACATACTGGGGTATTTTTTGTCACATGAAGAAGACTAGAAGGAGTGAGGGCCGTGGGAGGTAGACAACGTCATAAGAGGAACTGGCGAAAATCTGTGAGTGCCTAATAACGAGCGTACAATAAAGTTCTCGTCTGATGGAGCTCACCATTTCGTTGATATGAAATAGGTTTCTGTTGGGGCTGTTAGAGTGTTAGGTCTCAGATTCTACCTCTACCTTGTACTCTTTTGTGCACATTGTTTGTCTCTCATGCTAGCCATTTTGTGGTGGTGCCCAGGACAGTTTTTCAAATTGTTGAATGTACCCATGGCCCAAAAGGGTTGCCATTACCTCTCACCCTAGCTTTCTGTTCGCTCCATGCCAGTAGTCAGCCAGCATTCTATGCTCACTGAGCCTGCTCAGTCAAAATTGCGTTGGGTTTTGGGGAGGTCCCCTTAGGTTTTCTTCCCCTTTTATACTTCTTCAAATCTTGGGACTCCCCCAAAGTTTCTGATACCTCGCTTTTGCATGTAGATGATGCCATTTTGGCCACTTAAGAATTCACACTCAGGGGATTGGGTTTATTCATATATATGATATATATTGTGATGTATATTTTACACTCTACATATACTTGATAGCGGTCTTCAATTTTAACAATAGTATTTTACAGCAGAAGGTGAATTATCAGAACTTATGGTATTTGTTAATTTTGTGCATACGCCTGTGTGTCAGGGATATGAATTCTAATTACATTACTTGCTTTGAAAAAAATGGCACTTGTAAGATTTTTTTACCCTTGAAGATGTAATGCTTATTATTGGCAGCTATTGTCGCACAACAATATTCAACATGCCACAGATTTTCTGTGTATGTTAAACTAATAAGCTATGATAACATTTAGGCTGCCATCTGTACATTCCTGCTAGAAGTTTGATCCTTTCAGTTCTTATCTCATGGAGGTGTAAACAAGGCTAAGACAGATTTATCTGCAGGAAAATGTGGAGATGAAGAAACCATTTCCATCACCCAGTGGGAGTCTGTGTGCATTCCCTCTGATTACGGTGCTGTTGCACATGAGTTTTTGAGCTGATCAATACTTTGAAAATTCAGGCAGACTCTGTTTTTATCTTCCTTGCTGAGACTCATAAAATATTCTTTCTTTCTTTCTTTCTTTTTTGCCAATACTTGAGGCAAATCAATGGTTAAGGTAATGAGATCTTATTCTTTGACAGATCATGTTATTAGAAGGGTGAAATGTGGGACTTTTATGAGCTCATTCGTATTGAACTGAGAGTTGCAGGCTATGAAATATTGGTGGTCTGTGCATGTGGATTTAGATTATGTATGTAGTCCTGATGGGCAGAGAAGAAATGTTTAATATCCACAGCTTTCTTTGGAATCAGCCCTTTGGGGGTTGAGTTATTTGTCACTCTATAATATACTACTAGTAGAGGACCGAGGTAGATTCCTTGTTGTAGTTACGGCTTAGTCATTTTACAATAAAATATAACCTAACCTTGAGAAGATGGATCTGTCTGAGAAGCAAACGTTAGCGTTAAAATCAGTTTTCTTAAAATTGGGTACTTGTGGCTCAGCCCAGGGGTGTGCAATGTTTCTCTAGGCTTCCCAGGACTCTGCAGCAACTGTAGGATTTCTGTAATCAGAACCACCAGTGTCCTTTAGAGTCATGGACTCACCTTCCATTAGATTTAGTGGAGACTAGGGATGGTGAAGAAATCTGCATGGAATCAAATGAGTTTGGATTTCTATGAATCTGAGCCATGGATTTTGCAGCCAATCGGCTTTTCTGAAGTCGCACGGATTCCAGACTTGCTGACTGTTTTTTAAAAAAAACTTTCTGAAATGTTATGCAAATTTAGTTGTAGAAAGGTAGGAATAATAATAATAATAATAATAATAATAATAATAATAATATTTTTTTAAAAAACTGGCCAAAAATTTGCATTTCCCTCATAGGCGAAAGCATGAAAATGCACACTTTGGGGTGATTTGCGCATTTTGCACATCATCAGATGGGGGGAAATCTGGTTCCCTATCATCACTTCTCCACCCCACATTACTTCCTCTATAAACAAAGGCCACGTGGCCCATTCAGGGGTAGATTTTATTGCGCCGCTTTTACTGCACACAACAGGAAATGGCACATTCTGTTTCCCCCCCCCCCCAAAAAAAAAGTCAGATTAAAAGAAGTCCATTTTGTGACTGAAAAAAGGCAAGGAGTGGAAGGCGTGCAGGAGGCAGATGTCATCGTCTAAAGAATGTGCAAAAAAATGTGAGCATGCGATAAAACGCTTGTCTGATGAAGCCCTTTGTGGAGGGCTATGCACATTTCTGCAAGTGTGAATTTGCACAAGTGTGGGAAATATATACCCCGATTCTGTCAATGAGTAGACAACGGAATGAAAGGCCCCTGACAATCAATGAAATGCAAATGGAATGGATTTTGCAAAATCCGTACATACCTAGCGGAGGCCCCAGCCTTCTTCATGTGGGCTCCTGAACCTGTGAGGGCTAAAACTGGGGATGTGTATGCACATGCTGTCCTTTATCCAACTACCCTGTGCATGCTGCCCCTGCCCCCTCCGATCTCTGAGCTTGACATGTTGAGCATCAAGGTTTTGCATTCACTTGAACACCAGTAGAACTCTCAGTCCAAATAGAAATTGGACTGTGGAGCCAGGGCATATGGACTTTACGGCCCCACTTTGAGCCCTCACATATTTGGGAAAAAGCACAAAGAGGGATACAGTGGAACTTGTATCCCATAATTAACAGACTGAGCCCAGGGTGCACAGGGGACCCATATCTCATTCTAGCACAGAATTTTGAGAAAATTTTCCGGAAATGCAACATGTATTCCACCACCACAACCCATATTAATGGCATGAACACATCAATACTGTAAGATGTATGAGGAAAAAATGTACTGAATTTGATTTAGTCATATAGCCATAGTGGTCATCAATGCTCTAAACTTTTTGACATGCAAAAGGATAATCCCCTTTGAAGTTAGCAGGCAAATGCTAGCTAAACACTAGGGATGTGCACTGGATCGGACCCGATCCACGATCCGAGTCCGGTCCAGTGGGAAATCGGATAAATTATCCGATTTCCGATCCCGCAGCTGGGGGCGCTTACCTTCTCGGCCCGTCCGGCACTAGCAGCTACTACCAGCGGGCTCCGCGGCCTGCTCTAGGGTGGCGCGCCGGGTGATGTCATCACCCGGCGCGCTACTCTAGAGCAGGCCGCGGAGCCTGCTGGTGGTAGCCGCCGGCCCTGGACAGGAGCGGACGGGCCGAGAAGGTAAGCAGGGGGTGCGTGGAGGGGAGGAGGGGGCGCGCGGAGGGGGGAGGGGGGCCCTTACCTTCCCGGCCCGGCGGCTCCCGTCTGGCGCCGGCGCCTACTACTACCAGCAGGCTCCGCGGCCTGCTCTAGGGTGGCGCGCCGGGTGATGTCATCACCCGGCGCGCTACTCTAGAGCAGGCCGCGGAGCCTGCTGGTAGTAGTAGGCGCCGGCGCCGGACGGGAGCCGCCGGGCCGGGAAGGTAAGCAGGGGGTGCGTGGAGGGGAGGAGGGGGCGCGCGGAGGGGGAAGGGGGCTCTTACGTTCCCGGCCCGGCGGCTCCCGTCCGGCGCCTACTACTACCAGCAGGCTCCGCGGCCTGCTCTAGGGTGGCGCGCCGGGTGATGTCATCACCCGGCGTGCTACTCGAGAGTAGGCCGCGGAGCCCGCTGGTAGTAGCCGCCGGCGCCGGACGGGAGCGGACGGGCCGAGAAGGTAAGCAGTGGCGGGGAAGGGGGCTTACCCCCCCCCGGAGCCGTGCGCTTCTATCCGCTGGCGCCCGCGGGCGCCAGCGGATGGAAGCGGGCGGCCCCAGGGGGGGTAGGGAGCGCGGGGGAGGGGGCTTACCTGCCGGGGCCGTCCACAGCGGACGGCCCCGGGGGGGAGGGAGTTAGGCCCCCCCTCACCCACCCGCCGCCATTTTTTCCTCATAGACTTGCATTGCAATGCAAGTCTATGGGGAAAAAAATGGCGGCCGATCCAAAAATTAACGATTTTTGGGTCGGGATCGGACTCGATCCGGTCCGGGGGGCCTCCGATTTTGTCCGAACCGGTCCGGGACAAAATTGGAGGTCCCGATCCGGGTCCCGATCCGATCCGGGGGGTCCGTGCACACCCCTACTAAACACCCTATCAGGTAAATGTACTGTAACCACTTTTGCAAACTATTATTTATGCATTGAAGTGAAGCCATTACTTTTTTAAAATTGGGGAGATTAGTCTGTTCTCAAAGTAACTGAGGGACAGGATTTGCACATTGATGACCAACGTCTTCCACAGGAAAAAAGAAGCTAAGCATCGATAGAATGAATATCCATGTATCAAAGTGAAAATGGAGGTAAAGGAGTCCAATTTCAGCTCATGGTAAATCACAATCAGAGTTAACACTGCTACAAAGGTCACAACAAGTGCATTGAAAGCATAATATTGTGTCCACCTTAACCTTAAAATCTTATCTAGAGATACTATTATTTTTACTGATGCATCATATTTGTTTTCAGTTCAGTGCAATTCCCTTCTGAAATTTCCACTGCCCTTTATTAGACATATGTGCATTTCAGCTTCATAACAAAACCAATACTTGCGCATTAATTTTAATCCCTTCCTACATAATTTTTTTTATTTCATTTTTGTATTTCTTGCTATTTACAATAAGATCTTGAGGCTGTTACCTTAGATCAATTTGACAAAGAGATTTCCTTTAGAATCAGACACCGTGTGCAGTAAACAATTTGAATGAAGTGCAAGTTGTCTAAACAGTACATGTTAAGTGGAAAGATTGAAGTTATGATTATTATAGTTTAAGCTTTGAAGGCACACCCATTGTCAAAGGCTTCAGTGTGTTAGACATGAAACAAAAATTTGTTTCCTGTCCCAAACAGTTTAGAGCCTTCAAATATGGCAGGAGACAACAGGTGGATGATGCAATGGGCTGACATGAAGAATTCAACAAATCAAATGAGAAGAGGCAAATCAATATGACAGGCACTATTTTCTGTGCACTGGTTGCCCATTTGACATCAGTTTACTGTTCTAATCCTTTAAATGAGCAGTGGATTCTCCTTGTGAGATGTGAGCTCATGCAATTTCCCATTCATGTTATAATCTTGGTCATGGGAACAGATTGAGGAAAGAGAAGAGTGAGGGTAATCTTTCTTAGCTCCCACTGAGTACTCAATAATTAATTGTTGTCTGTCATGAATCTCATAGTTGTTGTTTTTTCCCTTCTGAATGGTAAATAGGAAAATTTTCCTTGCTATTTGTTTCATGCTAAAGTATCTGCATTCTCCCCTCTGTATTTGTATTCAGTGTTGCTCAGAAAGAGTAGGTTGAGCATCCCTAAACATCTTAGTAGGCTACCGGGTAGAGAGGAGCCACGTGGAGAAAGAGGACGAAGGGGAGGGAGGCTTGCCCTTATATAGCCTTCCCCCCTCCCCTTCAAGCGGCGCCATAATGCCCGCTTCACCAATCAGGCATGGGCACGTCTGATCTCTTCCCCCCCACCGGTCGCAAAAGCCTCTCCGCCCCCAGGCTGTCAGCCGGTGGTGGCAGAATGGTGCTAACGGCTCTTGTATCAGGATATGGGATGCCTTTGGAGATCATCCTGCCTCATCTACTCAGTGTTCTATGGCTTTGCGTGGGGATGACATGGGGTGGTCTCCCCACTCTCCTAAGTGTCATATAAGAGAGGGGCTGGGTTTACCTGACTCCTGACTTACGAGAGTGGCTCGCCCATAATGTCAGGTTAGTTGCCTGAGGTAAGGACTTATAGATTTCTGCACTTTTCATATTCGGATCCAGGAGGGCTTGAATATCCCATAATGTTAAATAAAGATGACCTAGTTTATCCCAAACTCTGGTGTCTGTGTCTTTATTCCATATTTTGTTCTCCAGTCGCAATAATAACCTGCATTAATGTTTTCTGATGATCTCAGGTAGAGATGTGAGGATTCCCACTCCTCAGAAATGTCATTAACCTTTTTAAAGTTGGGGTTTTTTTTGGTTTTTTTTTGTCTTGAAAACTCCTCAGACGTCTTATCTGAGTAGAAACCCACAAACCTGTCTAGGAAATTTGCTTTAGATTACTTCCTCCCAATTTATCCCTCATGTGCCTTGTAGCTCTGGCTTGAATGAACCCTCGTTCCTTTGGCTACAGTCACAAAAATGGCTAAGTAAATTTGGGGAAAATGAAGTGTCTACTGAATTATATTAGTATGTTTGCAGCAGCATGTCCAAGGTTCAAAGTTTCTGAATTTACACTTGACTAGGCAGAAGACAGATTTCAATAACAGAATTTCCAGCATGCAGGAAGGAGAGAAAATCCGTTTGAACAGCATCATTTTCTACTCAGTCAGCACCAGCTCAGGCATCACTTGCTCCATCAACTGCCATCTTTCTCCACCCATCATTTCCCAGCCATGACTGTATCAGCACTCAGTTTTGTGATTCATGATTCCGTGCACATTGTTTATGAAAAATAGGGATGCTAGATGCGTAGTTGCCTATATTTTGGTGTTTGTAAGATGGAAGAAGCAGTTTAAGGTAGAAAAAGGAATGGGTATGGTGGTGCAGAGTCCCTTTTTACAAACTTTGACTGGTTTGCCAGCTACAGCCTTTCCTGGACAGGGATATCTAGGGCAGGGTCTACACTACAGCTTTAAAACGGTTTATAATGGTATTGACAACTGTTGGGGCCCAGGACACATTCCATATACCATTTTCAAACCGTTTTCAAAGTGTTATGTCTTGCTTGGTGTAGATCTGGCTCTAGTTTCTATCCTTCTTTCTGAAGTGGCATAATTTTTATGCAAGGTCTTTTTCAAACAAATGATTGCACCCACTGACCCACCCCTGTGAAAACTGAGTTTATATAATCTCATGAGAGGGCTCTCCCATAAGAGCATATGCTAGATCAGAAAAAAGGCCTACCAGGTCCAGCATTTGGGAAGCCCAGAAGCAGATGAATGCAATAACACTCTTCTGCTCATATAACTGATATAGAGATACATGCTGCCTCTGATATTCAAAGTAATATGCAACCATCATGACTATTAGCCATTGATATCCTCCGTAGCTAGTGAATGTATGAACTGGAATTACAAAGTGCTATTAGTTCATATCCTTGATAATTTTGGGCTCTTTATCCACACCGTTCATGAAACCAATCCAAAGGAGAAACAAGGATATGTTTCATTAAATAAAACAACTTGACCTATATTATGTCAAACTTATAGAGACACTGGAACAGTGGAAATGTTTGATATGCTCATTTTTATATCTACATGGGGATTTTTGCATTTCAGTTTACAGCCAGAATATTTTTGTAGCTTAGATGACTGGGTATTGGAAAAGAATCGTGAACTATCAAAAATGATTCATTAATGAACTGTTTATATGCAGTCTTTTGGTGCATGTTCTTTTGGGGGTAGGAGCTGTGCTATGTGGCTGTCTCAATGAATATATCAAGAATACCACAGTACAGAAGTGATAATGAAGTTGCATAACCGTGACATAATAATACTGCATGGCAAGGTTATATGAGATTGCAGGTAAAGCTAAATTGATTTAGTCTTGTGTTGTTAGCAGCAGAGCAATGTATTATTTTAAAATGGTTGTTTAAATTACAGTACAAAGGAAAACAAAGATAAGTTTGCTGTTTTGGAGAATTTATAAGGAAATGGTACTTGAAATTTCTGCAGATGTGCAAAATTGTGATCTGAACAATAATCAGAATGCATCTTTATAGAGGAGTATACTTTACGGAGTATACCTTCCGTAAGGAATTAGATACATTTCAGCATTGAAAATAGAACTCAAAATTATATCTGAAAGCTTACAATGAGCAGACATTAAGCTCATGCAATTTCCCATTCATGTTATAATCTTGGTCATGAGAACAGATTGAGGAAAGAGAAGAGTGAGGGTAATGTTTCTTAGCTCCCACTGAGTACTCAATAATTAATTGTTGTCTGTCATGAATCTCATAGTTGTTGTTTTTTCCCTTCTGAATGGTAAATAGGAAAAATTTTCCTTGCTATTTGTTTCATGCTAAAGTATCTGCATTCTCTCCTCTGTATTTGTATTCAGTATTGCTCAGAAAGAGTAGGTTGAGCATCCCTAAACATCTTAGTAGGCCATTACTTAGGTGGGCACAGCACATTTTATTAGGAGGTGTACCCAGGGATTTTTTAAAAAAGGTGAACCTTTTATTGAATACTCAGTCATAAAGGACCTTATTTTTATTCATTTATTTATTAAACCCTGTAGATACTGATGTCTTACTCCACGTTTGGGTTGCCTGACTGCAGGAGGGCCATTGTAGGTGAGGGGAGAATAAGGAGACGCTCCTCAAGCCCTAGCATTGGTGGGGATTTGTGGTAACACTGGCTAGAGGAGGGGCTTATGAGGTGATATTAGCCTTTGGGGCCTTTCCTCCTGACCTCTTAGAAGCATGGCTGCCGGCAGAGAGGCTCCCAGCTGAGCAATTCCTTTTCATTCCTGCTGCCGGGAGCAGTGGTACTCTCCTGAGGCAGCGGTTCTTCGGTGTGGTGGCGGAGCAGCTGGAAGTTCATTCCCACTGGGTTTGGATCCGCCTCTGGATCCCTACTCAATGCCCCCCTCAATTCAGTGTTTATTGCTTGAGACATTAGGGTGTGCTTAGGTGCATCCAGTACACCCCTTGCACATGGCTATGGGCCACAAGGTAAGACCCATTATTGTGTTGTTTCACGGCAACCCCCCCCCCCCCACTACCTAATGTCTGCATTAGGTTAGGTTAGGTTATTGGTGTTTTATTGGTATTTTAATGATATATTGGTTTTATGTATTTTTAATCAGTTTTGTGTGTTTTATGATGATGTTGTTCCCCGCCTCGATCCGGAGGGAGAGGCGGGTAATAAATAAATATATTATTATTATTATTAAAATTCTCTGAAAAAATCCTGCAGGTTTTTGACAGGACACAAAGAAACAGCCCTAAAATCAAATTTTAATAATTTGAGGCTATAGTTTCCACACTTTTTACCGAATTTGGGTTGTAAAGGAATCTGCAATGTATTTGTATTTTTTGTGTTGGAACCATAGAAAACATGCAGAATAGAAAGTGAAAAATAGTTTTAAAATGCATAGACTAAATCATACGTTTTCAGATTTTACTTAAGGAAAAAATAGCTCCTGAGTTTTAGCCTGCTCTCAGAAATGATACAACAATCAGACAATGTGAGGACCATTTCCATCACAGGTTGAATACGTTCCAGCTATTCAATCCCACTCCCCTACCTCAGAGGAGTGAGGTGGGATCTGTCAGTATGACACCAGGGAAGTAAAGGAAGAAATGCTTCCTCATGATCCTGGTTCCATACGGACACTGTGTAATTTCTGTTCCTGTACTAGACTGATTATGATTTTCTAGGATCTTTTGTAAGCTGCTTTGAGACCTGCTTAGGACTATTAAAGCAGGACAAAGGTTTTCTGCATACATACCTGCATTATTTGCAACCTGTATACAGCTGCTGCTTTCTCTGATCTGCAGCTTCCTAATTTATTTATTTTTTAAGAACAGGCACTTCTTCCTGAGGCGATTGTCTTCCTGAAGTGATTGTTGGTCTAACCAGATTTCATGACAACACTATGTATCTCAGGTTTGGCTATGATGACCTCATGAAGCCAAATCAGAGTAAGGGCAATGCTTCCTGCCTTTACGCTGAAGGGATGAATATTTTAGCCCCATTTCACAGCTCTTGCTCGGGAACAAAAAGCAACTTTCTGGGGAGCTATTTCACAAGATGCAAAGCTTTTTCTAACTGTCACAACCCCCCTCCCCAGTTTGATCCAGGCCTAAAGTAAAACAAAAAGATATGAGGGGATAAGTTTTTTTGTGAAACTGGGCAATATTAGCTGGTTCTGTTTCAGTTGTTGGGCTACATGCGTTGGTTGTAGTGGTGAAAGTCAATATCTGCTTCAGTACATCTTAAACTGACTCATAGGTTAGGATGTCAGACTCAACAGACAAATGTTAACACAGCAGAGGTTATAATAAGAAGCTTATGTTCTTTTTTACTTGGAAACTGGGGTTTGGGACACAGTAGGTATTAAAAATGCAGATAGCTTTTAGATTTTCTTTTCAGATCTTTTCTGTAATGTCTAGGGAAAGGATTTACAGAGATTTGTTGTTTTTGTTGTTGTTCTTTCTCAGTCGGTTTTGACTCTGAAGGAGACAGTTTTCTCACTGAAGAAAGTGTGACTGGGCCGTCTGTCTCTTAAATTTAGTGTAACGCTGCATTGTGCTTACATAGCATCACTGATGGCAGTTGCAGTGGCTGACAAAGTGTGAATTGCAACAAGGCGATCAGAATGAAAAGGAAAAATAATGCTATAAATGGAACAATTCACAATAAGACAGAAATTACTGTAGTACTTTAAAGACTGCTGCAGCTCTGGAATGTAATAGTCTCAACAACAGGGACAGGAAAGAAATTAGTTTGGTTGGCATTTTAATACTAACTGACCTAATTTGCACTTTCTGAACTCATACATGAACAATTAGCCTTCGGCCTTTACCTCTCTAAATTGTGCGATGCAGTTCTCTGATCAAAACTGAATACAAAATGTGAATATTAGGGGAAATTGAATTAAAAATGTGTACATTAGGGAAAATAGCATACAACAACCCCTTACACACATATATTAGGAATAAATGTGTACAAAAATGTACACAAAGTGCCATGTGGTCTGCTTCCCAATAATAATAATAATAATAATAATAATAATAATAATAAAAATCAAGCCTGATGCAGAAATGGGACAGAATGCACTTTAAAAAAAAAATCAAATCTGAACCTGAATTCGCCAATCCCTACTCATCAGATTCAAGAAGTGGATTGGGAAGGTATAAGACAAGTCATGTATACTAAGATTGACTTGAAATGCCCCCTCCCACTCTGTTACCCTCTTCAGGCTGGAATGTTGGAGGATTTTGAGAACAGAAATAAAAGAATAGCATTTTCATCCATTGAAGGCATATCTTGGATCCAACTCATAATAATGATCAGCAGAGGGTAGGAAGCATTGCCCTCTAAAATACCTTCATTATGTTTGCTCTCATCATTAGCCTTTGAGATAAGTTTCATTTTTCCTATTAATTGAAAGGGAACTGAGGCTGAGAAAAATGATTTGTACAAGATCACACAATAAATTGGAAGTCTCCTAGATCTCCTGGCCTTCCATTTCCAACATTAAGCCTGTTTGCAGCTTATCCTCCATGCATACTGTCTATGGGGGGAGGGGGAGCAGGACTGCATTTATTTGCCCAGCCCCCAATATTGGTCATCTAGCTGGCTTCACTTTCCAGACATCTTTGCATTGAGTGGGACATCTGCAATGGACATCTGCACACTTACTGTCGGGCATCTGTATGTTCTCCATGTTTCTATGAAAACCCTACATATATATATAGCTGTCCATACATATGTGCAGCTCCGCAGACATCCTGTCTGGGAGGCGGGGTACATGACATCAGGGGTGGGGTCAACAGGTACAGTCCTGCTCCACTTTCACACTTGAAGTCTATATTTGGACATTGACCAGTAAAAAGGGCTTCTCCCTGAGCAGGATCATGCTGGATCTGGTACCAAATCACTGATTTAGAAAGAATGACCTGGGCTATTTTGGGTAAGGTCTCCAGGCCATTGAGACCTGTTGGAGACCATATTCTGCAAGTGATGAAAAAGGATCATGCATGTCTCCTAGGTTGACATGATGAGTGGATTTCAAACAAAGATTCAAATTCTGCTAGTGGTATTCCCTACTGGGATATAACAAGTCAAAACAATGTGAAATTAAGGCTGTTTTGGACAATAGAACAAATTCCACTTTGCTACACAGATACGCTTTCGACAGTAATGCCTTTATATTAGCCCCAGTGGTGCTTTCTGAGGTGTATCTTTAATGCTCCATGGTTTTCTATGAGAGAGAGAGAGAGAGAGAGAGAGAGAGAGAGCTCAGTCAGTGTTTTCATGTAACATGTCTCTCCTCATACTCCATTAATGCAGGAACAGTGACAACTGCTAACACAACAGTAGTCAGCACCTGTCTTCTATCCAGCTCATGTCTTCCCATCAAACTTGTCTGCAGGAGAGAAATTAGCTAATCATTGATAGGGCATGTCGTTGAATACATTCCAAATCACTGCTAGTGCTTTTTATAAATAATTCAAAATAAAAGGAAAGCAAAAGCAAACACAGCTGTAGCTCATGCTCCATCACCCACCTGCTGATGGTACATCTTAGCTGGCATCTGCTCATGCAAACTTGTATGCCCACCACGTTCCCCTGCTTCACACCTCTGCAATGTCAGTAACTATGAATACTCCCCAGCCTTCTCAAGCAGCACAATGTACCTTTCAATCGATGGCATCAGCTGGCATATAAAGGCTTCTTCATTTTTTCCCTGAACCATCATATTCCCTTACTCTCAACTGAAGTTTCTCTGGTGGTACACATCTTTCAGAAAGAGCCTGAGGCTACGCAGTTTCTGACTGGCTCATGCAATTGTTTTTACAGAAAACATTTAGAAGGAAAAGCAAATGTTTGCTGTACAGGGCATAGAGAGTTCGATATAAGAGCTGTCTTGTCACGAGCAAGGCCATTGGTCCCAGGGCCAGCCCTACCATTTGGCAGGATGAGGCAGTCGCCTCAGGCCAGGTGGATGCCAGGAGGCAGCAGCAAGGTGTTCAGGGAGAGAACTGTGTGCCATGCAGCCTACTCTGCACTCCCTAAGTTAGCCTGTTGCCTTCAAGTTCAGTGGAGCACGGTGTCCCATTAGAGTTGAAGACAGATTCATCTGCCAGTCCAGTCAACTTTTGTACATGGAATGGGAGGGAGTGCCATCTTGACCTTTGCATCAGGCAGCAACACATCTTGGACCAGCACTGATTGATCCATATAAGACCATGGAAAGTTGTCTTATACAACTTCTGATTATTTGTCCATCTAGCCCAGTATTTTCAACTCTGACTGGCAGCAGCTCTCCAAGGTCTTTCCCATGACTTGCCCCTTTTAAGTAGAGATGCCAAGCATGGAACCTGGGACCTTCTGAATGGAAAATATGCTCTACCACTGTGCTATGGACCCTCCCAAGTATATCATCCAATAATGTCTATTTTGACTGGTAGCTTCTTTCTAAAGCCTTAGGAAAATATATTTTCCTGCTGCCTTAGATCCTTTTTATTGGAGATGCCAGGGATAAAACAAAGAACCTTTTGTATGCAAAGCAAGCGTTCTACTACCAAAGTCTCTCTCTCTCTCATTTTTTTTAAAGGAAAGGATGTGTGTGTGTCTCCCATAATGGTAGTTTGGCCCTGAAATGGAAGTAGAAAAGGGGTTTGTAGGCATAACATCAATACTTAAATATCATGAACTTGCAATAAAAAGAGAGATTCTGGACACATAGATGTTTAAGACTTGAGAGACCCATTTTGTACAGCTTGAAAACAAATATGAATTCAATTTTATTTGACTTGTGTTGAAGGTATTCACGGGAGAGAAAGGTGTATAGAAAAGTATAAATTGAATGTACTTTACATGGGACAGAAGAATTGAGAACTGTATTTTTTTACATGAAATGTCAACAGAGAAGATATAGAACCTTTGTTCAATCAGGTAACCAGCTGTTTGTGAAGATATAGAACTGCTGAGAATGATGTTGCTGATGAGGACTGACCGTGAGATTGCTGTTTCTTTTTGACCAAGTATAATTTAACTGAGATAACTGAGCAAAATGAGTGTAATTCTTAGGAGGAAAAGAACCACAACTTTATTGCAAGTTAGAAAACTTGGAAACATCATTGGAATGGCTTTTAAAATACAAAGACTTTGATTACAGTACCAGCAAACCCTGCCAGTGTTGTGGAATCAAAGATGACTTTGAAAGGTAAAATATAGATTACAAAATATAGCAGGGTTTTGTACTTTAGATCTATAGCTTACAAATGGTGGGCTTGATATGTAATCATTTGATAGACCTCTAGGAAGGAGAACCTCTTTTCCCTCTTATCAGAAGCAAAACAAGAGCTCATTTTATATTTTGGTGTTTGGACTGTGGTAGCTTTATTTCTATTCAACCCAGGAATAATGATCATTTCTTAGATCCCTAACGTTGTTTTTGGCACTAATGGTATCCTGTGCTACGAACTTAACACAACAAAAATCTCCTGGCATGGTACAAAATTAGGGAAAGGGGACGATTTTAGAACAAGATATCAGAATGGGTAGGATAGGGTAGGTTGGATTAGGATTGTGATAGTTTAAAAGATAAGAGCCTCATTTTCTGAATTTCAAAAGGTCTCATTGCTTTTTTTAAAAAGAGAAACAGCAAGTTGATGAAAGAGTGGCATGTGTCAGAAAAGATAGGTTTCTCATATTATTTTATTTGACATTTTATTGAGTAGAATAGCTACTATTTTAGTAACAGGAACTGCAAGGGTAATAATAAGAAAAGCCCAGATTGTTATCTCTGCTAGCAGCCATGTCTTCTGATGTTGGGCTGTTTCTTTGTTCTAAACAGAAAGGGTCCTAGAGGATCACCCCCCTCCTGACCCAGTCAGAAAGAAAACTGGTGAGTAAAAAAAAGGCCGAGTTTGCAATATTCAGAAGCATGCTGATAAGTGTTGTTTTTATAGAATTAATTGGCTGGAAAATAGAACAGGAAGGAGTGTCAAGTAGTGAGGCTGCAGGAATTCTAACGTGGTTGAATGAAACATCAGAAGGTCATTTTCCTTGTGATTCAGCCACATAAAGTGTTCGTATAAAAGGAATGCCACATTACAAATAAGGCTTGCTGTTGGTCACATCACAGAATGGAGGGTAGAGACTGAGCAAAGGTCTTTTGCACCTTTTGTTATGCTCTGTTTAGATAATAAAAGAACCTGGGATGTGTTAGGTTCGAAACAACTCATCCCTAAGAGATAATGTTGTAAATATTTCTTGTTGTTTAAATGGTGATGGGGAAAACCTGGCAATGAGTGTACATAACACAATGACAGTTATGTTTAAAGTAGGACTAGGCAATATTTCACTGCAGCAGCAGCAGCAGCAGCAGCAATAATAATAATAATAATAATAATAATAATAAAGCGGTTTGCCACCTAATTTTGGCGTCAAACAACCATTAAGTGGGGAAAATGCCAAATTTAGCCAGACAACAAGCTAAATGTGGCTTTTACCACTCTGTAGTGGTTTACTGTCAGAATTTGCTGACAAAGCACCAGTTTTGTTTGCTGCCATCGAATTTAGTGGTACGGCAACAAGAATATGGCCTCCAGGGAGGTCCAGGGGGCAAACGTGGGGCCCAGGCCCCTCTGAAGTTGCCCATCCCAATTTAAAGAGACAAAAGGGGTGACCAGACAATTGCACACAAAAAGGACATCTGTAGAGGAGTGCAATGTATAGTGTTTATACTTCAATTGTAGAAGGCTCTAAACCAAGATGGGAAAATGGAGTATTTATTGATAGAAGCAGGACTGACTTGTAGTTAGGTTTTCATATTGAAAGGTGCCATTTCAAGGAGTGAAGTTTTCTATGAAAGAGCAGCACTCCCTGAGAAAACGTTGCCTTTTGCTGACATTAGGTTCCCTTCCCCTCTCGGCAAAACACTTGCTTGCCAAGATAAGGGAGAGGATGCCACTGTGCTTTGGGTAGGGCCACTGTTTGCCTCTGCAGCTTCAACCACTTTAAAAGAGACAAATAGGACCATCTGCAGAGCCTGATCAACTTGTTGGCAAGAGGCAAAGAGGATCAGATGGGGCTCTGCATATTGCTGCAGTTTCTCTCTCTTAAAAGTGATTCAGAAGGCCACTTGAAGAGATTTAAGCCACAATGGTATTCAGCACCTCATATAATCCTGTCCCCCTCTTGCCGAGAGAGGAGGTGAATTGTGTTGAGGCCAGTCACTAGAGATTCAGTCACAGAGTGAAGGAATACAGGAAAGTATATATAGCCATGTTGGTTGATAGAAAAAAAAATATCCAGCATCCACAGCAAGGCAAAATCTTTATTAGGAACAACCAAAAGATCCGTGGGCAAGCTTTTGAGTTCTCCAGCCAAAGAAAATCATTTATATACAAGGCAAGATCTATTACCAAAGGAAGGAGGAGTTGTCATATTTCCTCTTTTTCTGTTGGTTTTAGGGTTGGAGTGTTTACTCAGGCTACAGCACTCCAACAGGCTCTGTTGTCAGATCAGCATTCAGCAGACACAGATAGGATGATAAACAGCTTGCTTTTCATTAGGAATAACGTATGGAGTTATAACTATCTTACAGCAAGGCAAAGCAGTGCATATAGCATTATGCTTACTCAAACATGTGGGACTAAGTTGGACTAAACCATAGCAGGCAAGTATTAGTGGGGAAATCGGACCATTCCATTGTAGACCTTCTAAAGGTACAATCAATATCCCACAAGGGGCAAGAATTCATTAAAGCCTGGAATATTCCAGGGAAGCAGCAGATTCTAGGAAATCTGGGGGTTTCAAAACAGCTGAAATCTGGTTTGTAAAGCTTTTTAGGATTGGGGAAGTAGGAATCACAGGAACCTGAGTTACAGCAGAAAACACAACTGTTACACTTACTGTGAGCTGTTTCCCCCCAATTTCTCCCAGAGTAGCTCCAAAGGTATGGGGTAGTAACCTCTGGTTGCCCATTGATTGGCAGAACAATTCAAATCTTCAAAGAAAGATTCCTCCTTGGCTCCTCCTCCACCCTGAATTCCCCAGTCCAAGTAATTGCCAAGTCTAGAGGAAAACCTGGTCCGGAAGGACAACAGAAGACAATACGAAGCCACATTCCCCCTCTGAAGTAACTGAGCCAGGCTGCAGTCTAGAGATATCTAGACTGGAGCCTAGTCAGAGCATGATTTTCATTCTACACATAATTGTGGTTTGATAGGTAGGATGTCCTTGCTTTCTTCATCTTTTAGGATGGTGAGTGACCAGAAACCTTTGCCTACCGACCTGAAGGGTTCACATTCCAGCTTCATGGATACTGTTACCTAACAGTAATAGCAGAATTATGAAGGGCCACAGAAAGCAAAGAAACAATTGTCCCTTTCTGCCTACATGATAGTAGCTTTCCATGTCAGCCACAATCTTCTGTACCTCCAAGGTCATAGCACATGAAACACTGATTTTCCATTTCCCTTCCATGGATTATTCTATTTTAGGCATTCCAGGCTTTGTGAGATGCCTCTAATTAAGACCCTTTACTACCACGCTTGTCTTTATTGTGTTTCTCTTTTTGCTTGCATATAGTTCCTCTTGTGGCCACAATTACCACTGCAAAAGCAATAGATTCAAGTGTGCTACGTTATGCGATTTTGTTTTTTAAAAAAAAGTTTATCAGGATATATCAGTTAGCATTCTTCAAAGGACAACAATGTCCCTGGTCCAGCTGAAGACACAGCCAACAAGTCATGCAACAGGTATTGGTGGTCCCATATGCAGATGTACATCCCTATTCATTCAAGAGTGACATCCATCCATTTCAGTAAGGATGGATGTCTCTTTCTGGGTGGGCAGGCAGCTATTTTTACCAAAACCGATCTTGTGATTTTGTCACTCTGAATTGTCAAACCATCATGAGCAACTGTTTTTGTACATTATTAGTAGCACAAGTTAGTGTAATTGAAAAATAATTATTTCATCATATGTAGCAAGCTCCCATACTTGGCTGCAAAATGTACGTCCCTAGTGTATAATTTCTTGAGTTCTTCTAATTATGTTTTATAGCTATTTTGGTTTCTGTCCAGTTGTGCTTTTCTTTTAATAGCTCCAGGAGCATCCAGTAATAAACATTAAAAGAAATTGCAGGATTATCAGCCACTACTTTTCACAAGCTGTACTGATTAAATTCCTGCAGTCTCTTTTTCATAACAAAGCCTGAGACGGAAAATAGTACACTCTGAATCTTCCCTTGACAACGATTAAGATAAGGACAGAAAACATATGAATGGAGCCCATTCCTTCATCTCCTCATTGTTAGTGCTTGGCTGATTTCCTCTTTTGATCCTTGTTCACTCAGCAGGAGTTAAAAGATACAAGTTGCAGAGGTGATATTGACATGCTTTATCTTTGGCAAAAGCAAGGGGGTCCATCTCCTCCAACTACTCTTGTAAATATCCTTGCAAAAAAGTAAGATCCTGATCCTCCCAGTACTTTCTGCCTTACACCGCACCAAAGGACTCACACGATGAGGTCATCCTGGGTTGGCATAGGTGAGTACATGGGGTCCCGATGTTGTATCAGTGCAACAGATATTATACTGTTTCCTAAACATTTATTTTCCAACATAGTGCTCATAAGATCAAACCTTACATGGCATGTGGATGATTTTTTAAAAATGATTTTTTCTTTCCTCTGGGAGGCAACAGTGTTCGCAGTAGCACATTTTTACTGTGAAGTAATATTAAATTGATATGAATATCAACTTTCACAGGATGCTACAGATAATGAAGAATTTAACATACCCCATCAATTTTGTGTGGGTGTTAATAGTCTCCCTCACCCCAAGAGAGGTATTCCTTCTGAGACTGCAAGGACAATATTTGTTTGTAGATTCCAAATAGAGTTATTTTGTTCCTCTCCATTTCTGTAGGGTTAATTTGAGCAGAGTGAATTAAAATGTTTAGGTGAACATACTCAGCTTATTGTAATGCTCATCAGAACATAAATATATTCAGCTAAATATTGAGGGTAGGATTAAATGGTATAATATAAAGTTATTTTCATAGTTTGAGCAAAGATTAACTCAGGGGATTATATTAGGAAAGAGAAAAGTCTTTTCTTTAGGTAGTGGTATGTGAACTGCAATTGATTTTGAATTCTCAAAAGTGAGGATGAATATAAATGTCTACCACTTTCTTGTATATCAAAAATGTTTCTACTTATAAACCAAAGTAGATCCGAGAGTTATGAATTCAAACTTCAGGAGAGCCTGATTTGAAGAATATATCCAGATGCCGTATTGCAAATGACATTTTTATAACGATAATTTGATTAATTTCCATTACAGTATTTGAAATTCATTTGACATATTATTAAAGTTAGTTATTTCAGCACCATAGCTCCATGAAACTATTTAGGATCAGACAAAATGCAATAAGCATCTTTATTACAGAAATGGGACGCCCCATATCAATTTGGCATGGGCTTATTCTTTCTAGCAGCAAGGTTGAAGGCAGGTGGAGCAAAGGCGAATCTTCCAGCAGTAATAACTGGAGGATAAGGAGACTTCACAAGGCCCCCATGAGATGAATAACTTATTCCCGTTCCATCTGACTACTTGAACAGGGGTGTCCGAGATTCACTTGATCAAGAGAGAATACAGTGGTTTTAAGGACAGACCGCACTCAGTGATAGACTTACAAATCCCCACTCAGTGTTTTGGGCTTCAGGTATTAATGGATGGGTACTGACCCCTGAAGCTTTTGACAAGTTAGACAATGCAAATTTGGTGTTAAGGACAATATATTTATTGCTCAAACAGTCTAAGAGAACAATGTTATCATCACGTAAAGACTAACAGAACTAAGAATAATAATAATAATAATAATAATAATAATAATATATTTATTTATTTATTTATCACCCGCCTCTCCCAACAGATCGAGGTGGGGAACAACACCAAACACAAAATACAAAAACTGATTAAAAGCAGATAAAACCAGTACATCATTAAAATACCAATAAAACACCAATAAAACACTTTAAAATTCATCTAGGTAGGCCTGCCGGAAGAGATCAGTCTTTATAGATCTTTTAAACTCCTGAAGACTAGTAAGTTGGCGAATCTCTCCCGCCAGGTCATTCCACAATCTGGGAGTGGCAGAAAAGAAGGTCCTCTGGGTAATGGTTGTCAGTCTAGTTCTTGTTGACTGTAATTAATTCTTCCCAGAGGACCTGAGCATGCGGGGCGGATTGTATGGGAGAAGGTGATCCTGTAGGTAACCTGGACCCAAACCATGTAGGGCTTTAAAGGTAATAACCAACACTTTGTACTTCGCCCGGAAACTAATTGGGAGTCAGTGAAGAGATTTTAAAACTGGTGTAATGTGGTCACCCCTAGATGCACCGGCGACCAACCTGGCTGCCATATTTTGAACTAGTTGAAGTTTCCGGACTAGGCACAGAGGTAGCCCTATGTACAGCGCATTGCAGAAGTCGAGCCTCAAAGTAACCAGCGCATGCACTACTGATTTTAGGTCTTCCAACTCTAGGAAGGAGCGCAGCTGGTGTATCAGCCGAAGCTGATAGTAGGCACTCCTGGCTGTCGCTTCTATCTGAGCTGTCATTTGGAGCGACGGATCCAGGAGCACCCCCAAGCTGCGAACACAGTCTTTCAGGGGGAGTGCAACCCCATCCAGAACTGGTTGACACACCTCCAACCCCAGGTTGTGGCCCTTGACAGTAAGCACCTCCATCTTGTCTGGATTCAGCTTCAGTTTGTTTTTCCTCATCCAGCCCATTACCGCCTCCAAGCATTCATTCAGAGGAGACACACTATCCTTAGCTGATGCTGTTGTTGAAGGCATAGAGAAATATATTTGGGTGTCATCAGCATACTGATAGCACCCCGCCCTATGCCTCCGGATGATCTCTCCCAGCGGTTTCATATATATATTAAACAGCATTGGGGATAGGATGGCACCTTGTGGTACACCACATAGCTGCTCCTTCTTTGAAGAGCAACTATCCCCAAGCATCACCATCTGGAACCTGCCTGAGAGGTAGGACCAGAACCACTGAAGCACAGTGCCCCTGAGTCCCAATTCCCTCAGGCGTTCCAGAAGGATACCATGGTCGATGGTATCGAAAGCCGCTGAGAGGTCCAGGAGTACCAACAGGGACACACTCCCCCTGTCAATACTTAAGCGTAGATCATCCACTAAGGCGACCATAGCAGACTCAACTCCATATCCTGCTCTGAAGCCAGTTTGAAATGGGTCTAGAAAATCTGTATCATCCAAAACTGCTTGCTGATAGCAAGTATATTGTTAACATAGTAAATCTATGTTCCTCTCAATCTAATAGTATCAAAATATTACATTTACCTAAATGGAAGGAATGGTGGACAGAGCTAGCATAATCATGTTTGACAAGTTTTTCGTTCTCTCAGGATCTCTCTCCCAACAGATCATAATTCCTATGTTGATGACCTCATCCTAAATTTCGGATCTGGTCATACTGCTACTCCGAGTTCTACCATCTAACCCTAATAGGGCTGCCTCCCAGTGTAGCCAGATTTACCACTGACACCAGAAGCACTTTAATGAAGGTTTCCCTCCTAAGGTAAGCAGCTTTCTGCTTGAAACATTTAATCAACCCACTTGTGGCAACCATCTTTGCCCCATTTCCAAAAATAGTTTCCAGTACTCACATTTAGCTCACTATACACACAAAACTGATCACATCTACAAAATACAATAAATTCTGGGCAATTTCACTCACTATAATGCATATTCTGCTACACCCAAAGCCTTAACGCTGCGACAACTTCCCATTTCAAAGCTCGCTGTAGCTCTTTACAAAAGGCCCAGAATCCCTGCTGGTACAACCCCACAGGATCTTTGTGTTGGGAACTTCCTACTGGTAAAGCATTTGAAGCATAGGGGAGGAAAATGTGGCAGCCTCCTTCCCAGGCCTTACCTCTCTGTAGCTCTCTCCAGAAGCATTTTTCTCTCAATCCAGATCACTTTCGGTATTGAAGCATAGCTGAGAGAAAAGCGATATTAGGGGGATAGACCGCAGGTAGGTAAAATGGTCAGGATGAGGATTCTGCAGTCCTCACACACATGCTACGCCGGCTCTCAAAACCAGAATCCCCTAAATGGCCATTTTCTATGTGACTTCCAAAGATGTGGTGTTGAAAAACACAGATCTGCTGCCATGTTTCCTCAGAGCTCATTTCAGACATTATTCTGCCCCAATTGGGCATTGTGTTAGTTATTCATTATGTTGCACCCTAGGCTTTGCATTTACAATTGCTCTATGTATCTGTTAGCAACTGATCAGGCCATGATACCATGCATTGATTAATGGTGCTTAGGAGGAATTTCTGTCAGGTTTGAGTCAGCTTTTCCTCAGTGTGGAAGAAACCTCCCTCAGGACTGGTGTCCTGCTGCTGCTCTGGATTGCGGCCTGAAGGTCTGGCTTTGCATTGCCTTTCACCTCTCCAATCCACTTCATCTCATTACGTTCATTTCATCTCTTCAGCCTCCTCATCCTTCCCTCATCCTTCTACTATTAAGTATTCTTCCTGTATTTATTAGTTGTTTACTATTTATTATGTTAAGTTATATAAAGGGTAAGGTTTGAGTTTCAAAAGGGGATTAGAAGTGAGTTTAGCTGCTTGGATAGACACACAGGCCCAACATGTGTTGATGTTGAAGCCAGAACAGACATTATAATGCAGGCTGAAAATGGTGTGTACCTGGTGTGAAAGAGAAATCAAATGGGAAAAAATGATAAAGCAGGTGCAATGCAACTGTCCCTCTCCCTCTCCCTCCCTCTCTGTGTGTGTGTAGAGGGGAACTAACAGAAGTTATTGGAAGCTTGGCCAGAAAGTGTAAGCATTAACTGAAAAAAGAAAGAAAGAAATTAATGCCTTAAGCTTTATTCTGAAATTAAGGAATGTTAATGACGAAAAGGCTTGTTAAAAAGTGACATTATTAAACTGGAAGACCTGGAGATATTTTCAGTCAAACAAGTATTGACCTGCTATGTTATTGAAGGGAAGAATCCAAACCCCGATTTTTTTTTCATTTGTCTTCTCCAGCTTTAAAAAAAAGGAAAAAAAACCTCTTTTAAAAAGAGCTTTCAGAGAACAATGAATGTGTATGATATTTTGCCTTTCTTTCATTGTCAGGAAAATGCATTTTTATCTCAGTTAGATTTTTTAATGTTACAAATATACACCAATGTAGACTTTATTGATTAAGGGGTCTAATATGTTCAAATCAAAAATAGTTTATCTGTGAATTCCAGCATGAAATTGTTCCTCTGTTACAGGGCTGTCTCCATGTTTCATTGTTTCTTGGGGCACATGAAATGAGTGAACTCCATTGATATCAGTATTTATAGATGACTTGCCAGGCAAACCTATCCAACTGTGTATTTTTGATAGTTCCCTTAGAATTTCATCTTCTGTGGTACAAGGTTCCCATTTCCATAAAGAACAAAAAATGTAGTGTGGTAGGTTGTTGTTGTTTTGGACTACCTTTATCCACATGGGAGAGAGTTACATTCTTTGCAGCTCCTGCATAACCTTCCCCTGTCCAGATAGTATATCAATATAGTTTTATCACATAAAGGAAGACAAAAAACAAACAAAAAGGAAAAACCAACAGGAAAGGGGGGAGAGAGGAGGTAGAGATTTATGGCCTTGATATGTATCTTGGCAACAGTTCATGCCAATATCTATGGAATTTATTTAGATTAAGACTAATGAAATACAGACTATTAATACAGACTATTTAACTATTAATGTTTCTGGGCCAAATACATATTTTTGTTGCTTCTCTGCAAGGTAATATCTGTAGCTAACCTGAAGAAGAGCTTAATGATAAATATACGTAACTGAGGAAAAATAAACAAGAATAGGCACCCGCAGGAGGACAAGGATGTGCAATGTGTTACTAAATACATCACAGAGCAAATATGCTCACATATCACATAAATATACCTCAGCTCTTATAGATGCCCTTTATGCTAACGGAATACTGTACATCCTATTATGGATGACCTGATTCTGTAAAAAGGTAATTTGAGGTCAACTGAGGGTGTGTTCCTGGTGGGTCCACATGGACCTATGGTCCGATTGGAGCCCACCAGAAGAAGAGCCTTCAGTGTGGTGGCCCCCTTCCTGTAGAAATCCCTGCCTTTGCAGTGCCAAAGTTGTGTTGCTTCCAGTGCCTCCTGAAAACATTGTTGTTTCAGGAAACTTTCCATGAATCACTGGCTACGGTTTTACCAGAACGCGGGTTTCATCTGAACTCTTTTCTTTTAAAAAAAGTATTTTTAAATATGGTGTTTTTATTCGTTTATTCTATCTCTTGTTCACCAGTCTGAAATCTTTGGGATGTGGAGCTGTATGTATATAGCAAATGAATAAATAATAAATAAAATAAAAAGTAATGTCTCTGCCCAGATCCAGTTCTGGTCCATATGCACATCCAAACAGGCTTCTCAGGTCTCCCTCCCTCCGTACTGTTTCAAGAAGACCAAAGGGAGGGGGAGAGAAAGAATTGGCTGATCGGAAGGGTAGGTGTATTAGTAGGGTGACCAGATAAAATCCAGGTCAGGGCTCCTGTAACTTTAACAGTTGTAGAGAAAAGGGAATTTCAGCCAGAGTCATTTGTATGCAATTAGTCCCTGGTGATATTCCCTCTTCATCACAACAGTTAAAGGTGCAGGCACTATACTAGAGTGACCATATACAAAAGAAGGCAGGGCCCCTGAAACTTTAACTGTTGTGATGAAGAGGGAATTTCACTAGGAACTAATTGCATACAAATGACACTGGCTGAAATTCCCTTTTCTCTACAACTGTTAAAGTTACATGAGCCCTGACCTTGATTGTATCTGGTCACCCTATGTATTAGGCCGTACTCCTCAGGTGGCCAGCTTCAGGCCAAAGGCCACAAATTGCCAATTGTTACTGTAGAAAGACTAGTATTCAGAGATGTCATTCTGTGCACTGTGTTGTTCAGGGTTCTAGACCATTTAAAACCCAGTTTCAGCTGCCTAATTTGGAGTTCTTGTTTTTTTTTTTAAAAAAAACAAAAACAAAAGGAGGCACCTTGTTATGTTTAAAAGTTTTTAATACTTACATATGGGCATAGCTCCTTGTTGCAATCTGCCTAATTAACCAAATACCAAAAACATATTTTAATATGTGTTTATCTTAATGTATTTTATTGTATTATTAATGTTACAATCCCCTGAGAAAGGCCTTTGAATAAAATACAGGCCGAAATGTGTTGGGCTTCATGAAAATAAACATTTTGCATCCCAAGAACCCGTTTCTCTTTTTCTTGACCAAAAGAAAAATACAATAAAAAAATTAAAAAACGGTGTAATCTTGTTTTTAGCTTCTGTTCTTCCGTGTTTAAAGAGTCATGGGAGCATCTTCCATCAGTTGTGCCTGTTTTTCATAGCTATGCTATTTAATGTCATGTGAACAGGGCAAATCTGGTGTGGTCATCATGGAACTACTATGGAGGAAGGATATATGTGGACTGTGGGTTATATGTAGGGCAATCCTGAAAATTGTCACCTCAACGTCATCATCTTCTTAGTAGACGGTGAATTTGGGAGAGGGAGACATTTTAATGATTTGCAGGGTTAATGCTTCTGGCACTATTTTTTAACCCATGTTATGCCAGAGTGTAGAAAGCAGCATTGTTCTCCATGCGTTCTAGTTGCATGATGAAGCCAATGAGAAGAAGCCAAATCAGACTGAGAGCAATGCTCCCTGCCCTCACTCACTGTTGCATCTTGTGGGTAAAAAATAAATAAAGGTGCCCACTACAGCAGGCAACCTGTTTGCCAGTATCACTATGACCTTTTAGTAGAGTGACCATATTTTGGAAACCAAAAAGGAGGACAACATGGTTGGCCCACAAGGGGGCATCCCCACCAACATGTCTGCCCCTGGGAGCATGTTTAGCATCAAGGAGGTGTGACCACTGGAACATAGCCTTGGTCACATGTCTGATTTTACAGCACACAATTAAGACAACTATGTTCTACATAACATCATGTTAAAATCACTGAAATAACAAGTGAGACATCCAATGTATTTGAAATTAACTTCACTCACTCCTACTTTTGTAGCTTTTGCTATACTTTATTGCTATACTCTGTGTGATACATTCTCCCCTTCCCTCAAATATATTTTCCGATTGTATCCTCACTCGACTGCAAGCTGCTGCTTAACAGGGCTTGCTGCTGGCCGGTTGGCTAGCTTTTTAATTTTTTTCATTTTTAAAGTTCAATTTTGTTTTGAAACTTGCTAAAAATCAACAGATGAACAGATTTGCTTGAAACTTGGCATGGCAAAAGCCCTACTTAAGATCTATCATGATGCCAAGTTTCATCTCCTTATCTTTAAAAATGATGTGGTTTTTTAAAAAAAATTTTTAAAACCTCATTAAAAAAAATAATCCTAAAAATCAATGGATGAACAGATCTGCTTGAAACTTGGCATGGCTAAAGTTCTACTTAGATCTATCACATCAGGTTTCATCTTTAAAAATTATATATTAAAAATAATAATTTTAAAACCTTCATTTTTTTAAAAAAATACAAAAATCAACAAATGAACAGATCTGCTTCAAACTTGGCACAGCTAAAGCCCTACTTAAAAGCTATCATGATGCCAAGTTTCATCCCTTTATCTTTAAAAATGATGGAGCTGTAAGCATTTTTGTTATTTCCCATTGACCATAAAGTAGAGCTACCCGTTGGGTGGAGGAGGATGGGAAAAATCTGGATTTTTCTTCAAATTTCATAATTTCCTCCCCTTTCCAGATTTGTTACCAACAATCCTGACATGTCCTGGTTTTTCCTGACATATGGTCACCCTACGTTTAGGACAGACAGTGAAGGCAGGGAGCCTTTTATGAAACCTTTTGTTTCCCTCAAAGCACTCCCCCCTCCCATGCCCAAAACATCACCTATGAACTTTCATCTCAGCACTTGTTATATCCATAGAATCATGCCATTTTCAGAACTCAGCTGTCTTCCCAAAATTTTGAATGCACACATCTTGAGGACAAGCTAGATGATATGTTAAGTTGATGATTACTTTTGCATAACTTTCCCTAAAAGTAGGGGTAGAAATATATTAAATAAATACATATTTAATTTGGTATGAAAAAATAGCACCTGAAGGGCTGATCTGGATTAAAAACCCCGCCCCTCATCCTCTTTGCCCCGTACAGGAAGCTGCTGTTTGTACCCACAGCAGCTTTGGGGAGTGATTTGTGTGTGTGGGGGGGGATGGTACTGTGGGTAAGGACTACCCCCTCTTCTGTTTTCTCTTTTTAGGAAAAATATAAAGATAACTGTAATAACACATTTAACATTCATTTATTCAGTGTAGTTATTCCCATATTGAATTTTGAAAGTATGCCCCCCGAATCTTAAATTCCCTCATACAGACTGATCTCACTATACACATCATTTTCTTTTAATGTCAGCTTCATTATTAATAGCAACATTGCAGCGTACCACAGCAGAAGTCATCATTATATGCTTTGTGCAGCATTGAGAACAATACTAATCACAGTTTTACAGAAAAATGAACCAAATAGATATTCTGTGTGTGATAGTGTTGACACCAATATTGATGTTGGCAAGTAGTAAAATGCCTCGTAGTAAATCAAAGGTGTAGATATGGCCAGGACTTTCCCTATATTATAATTCCTTCAGAATATTGATGTTGAACTTGAATGTAATTGGAGCATATGTTATTCTCATAATTTATGATTTTCCTGAATGGATTAATTCTGTGTGCTTTAAAATTCTATAAGGCATGCTTAGGGGCCATACTAAGTAAATATCCAATAGCAGGACATAACTGATGATTGGAAAGAGTGCGGTTAGGAATGAAGAGGAACACAACAGAGCTCTGGCCGGGAACTAATTTTTAACAGGACCACATTTTGCAGTGTGCAAAGGCTGGTTCCCAGAGTTGTTTTAAGTCTCACAATAACTAAGACACAGACAAAAGTCTTTTTAACCCTCTCTTCCTCAGTGTGAAGATCAGTCGAGGCTTTTTCCTTTAAGCACCCCAGCTGTTGGCTGACATTTGCCCATGACTTGACGTGCACACAGTAGTGAGTCACTGAACTGAGGTGCATAAAAGGAGTGCCTTTAGAGAGCCTCTGTTGCTGTTCATACTGGGCCCTTTCCCTGTGTCTCAGCATGGGAGAAAGTGGCTAAGACACATAATAGTATTGATATGGGGAGCAAATCCTATGCTGCAGGCTACGTTGCAGGCAAGCTAGGAAGCTTGGAGTGGACATTTGAATCCCAGGTCTCTAGTGGTTTGTGGAAAATACTTCAGGGACCCAGGAAAATGCAGAGAAGCAGAGCTTTCCTACACCAAGCATTTATTGTGCGCTTATGATTCCTTTTGGTTGTTTACTGGTTCCTTAGATGACATTATTATCTCCAGTTTTGTTTCTGTTTTTAAAGAGCATGTTCCCAGTTTTATTTAAAGTGGGGGAAAGGTATATTATTTGTAACAGCAGAAGAAAATATTTTTTCTACTTGTGTAATTGTGATATTTTGTTATAGTACAGTACCACCTAGAGGTTATATATGCGCCACAGCAAAGTGCCACCTACAGCAGGAAAGGAAAGGATGCTAAACTAAGCAGCCTGTAATTTCCTGGATGCCCCCAGGATCTCTTTTTAAAAATTGGACATTCTCCAGTCCTCTGGTACAGAGGCTGATCTTATGAATCTTGTTAGAAGATATGCAAATTTCATGTTTGATTTTTTTTTTTAATAACTCTAGGATGGATCTCATCTGGCTTGGTGAAATACTCACTTTCAATTTGTCAATAAAGCTGAGAACTTCATCTTTTGTCACCACTACTTGCCTTAGTTTCTTAGACCCCCTTCCTAAAAACATCACTTCAGGCACAAGGTATCTGTCCTATATCTTCTGCAGTGAAGACAAATGAAAAGTATTAATTCAGCTTCTCTGGAATCTCCTTATTCTCCTTGGTCCAACTGTGTCCCTAACAGGTTTCCTACTTCTGATATATTTAAATAATTCTTTATTGTTGGCCTTGATGTTGTTGGAGTGTGTTCCTTAAAATGCTTTTTTTGTGTGCATCTTTTATTGTCTGCTCCTTTGTGCAAGCTTGTGCTCCCTTTTATTTCCCTCATTTGGGCAAGACTTCCATTTTCGGAAGGAAGACCTTTTTTCTCTAATAATTTCATTGACCCTGCTCATTAACCATGCTGGTGACCTCTTGGACTTGGTGCTATCTTTCTTAATGTATGGTTTGCATTGTAGCCGAGCTTCTATTGTTCTGGTTTTTAGTAACCTCCAAGCATTTTGAAGGGATTTAACCCTCTTGACTCCCCCTTTCAGCTTCCTTTTCACCAGTTCCCTCATTTTAGAGAATTTCCTCTTTTTAAGTCAAATATGCCTGGGCAAGTTCCAACATACACAGATAGATAGATAGATAGATAGCACTGTGGTCACTATTGGTTCAACCAATATGCAGAGAATTGTTTTACAACTTTAGCACTTAAACTGAAATCTACCAGAATCTTTCATGGCTGCCTGACCAGCAATAGCCTGTGTAGAAAAAAGCAAGAATGTTAGCTGAAATTGAACTGGGATTGATCTGCTCCAGATTCTAGTAGCCTAGAAAAGCTAGGGAAAACATGGAGTGGGTGTCTATACATTCTTGTTTGTCCCTAAAATAGTGTTTGAATGGAATGGAAACTTGATGTATGGCTCTGCCACAGCTTTACAGAGATTCTGCACGACTTGCAAAAAGGCCCTTGTCTGTGCTTTAGTTCTACATCAGTAGCATGACAATAGGTTTGTCCTATGTGAAGGGTAGATTTTGGGAGGCAAAATGCCAGGATGCAAATTCCAAGGTGGGCATTGTGACATTATCCTCGACCACTTGCTGCTGCTGCCCCTGTCCCACCTTTACTATTTAGGCCCCACAGCTCTACGGTCCAGCAACCTGGCCTCTAGACAGCCTCTTTGTTCCTGTTGCCACCAGTACTTTCCTCAGGTACACTTCAATGACCACACCAGTTTGTTGAAATTAACAAGAATTTATTAACATAAGTAATTGCGTCTCAGTAAGCTTATTGGTTTCCTCAGTACATTTGCGTAGCGGTTACAAGTACAAAGCGTAGTGGTTTCTGTCAGTATACTTAAATGGTTTCAGACTGTGTCTTCTTTAACCAACTGTTCTTAAAGCTATCTCTCACTTTTACATATTAAATCAAACACACTTCACGTCTCATCAAATGCTCTCTCAAATCTCTCCAATTCCTTCCCCTAATCAACCTACAATCAACCCTGTCAGCTCTCTCTCTGTCAGACATATATATATACACTCCACTTGCTCTCTAGCTCCTCCCACTCTTACACAACCCACCAATCCAGGCACTCTAAACAACTAGCCAATCATTCTATACTTACCCAGACCTATAACCACAAACAGTAAGTACATTTTGGCCTAGTCGTTTACCTTACTTGTTATAATCCTTACTCTTTTTTAAAGATACATAAACCAATGCATACCACAACAATAAACTTTGCAACATAATTCCAACTTCAAGCAGCAGAACAACACAGGCATCTTTACTGTCCCTGTCTAATAGAATATCTAGTAGAATATGTAAACTGCTGCTAGAATTGGTCTTTAACTGAAAGTCAGTCAACTGAAAGGCAGGGTTGGGCAAACTCCTTAGTTTTGGGGATCGGCAAGGTGAGGAATGCTTCGGGGAAAATGTTCCCTTTTCTGAATGTTCTAGATGTGCTCATGAAAGGCCCCTTTTTTGAGTTTCAAGACTTCTTCTGGTTACTGCTGTTGTAGTGGGGGCCACTACTCTTTTTCTCCCTCCTTTTCTCCCTTGCATTGACTCTGGTGGCTTTCTCTCCCCATCCACTTCCAGCTTCTGGTAAATAAAGGCCAGATCCACACCAAGCAGTATATAGCACTATGAAAATGGCATATGGTATGTGTCAATGGGCCCCAACAGTTGTCCCTGCACTTCAATACTGCTATAAAGCAGTAGTGTGGCTCCTGCCTTTTGTATGCCACTTTAATACAGCTTTCATAGTGTTATAGCCTGCTTGGGGGAGGAATTCTTCAGCTTGGATTAAAATCCGAGACAGAAAAGATTCAGGTCCATAGAGGTCACCTTTGTATTGAGTTGCCAAGTATTCTCATTCTAAACTATGAAATTCTGAATTTCAACAGCATCACTTCTGCAAGGTAGCCAACATTCATCATAAAACACCCTTCAAAAGGTATGCCAAGAAAAATGATCTGGTGCCCCTGGGTTGTGTAAAAGAAATAGACGAAATAGAATGTAAATAGATAGACTGCTGTAATGCACACTTCAGTTTACTTTTATCTAGATAACAGCATTAACAAATCTAGCTAAGCCTACTTTTAGAGCAGCCTTTCTAGAAAAAAACAGCCGACAAAATAGTTACTTACTCTTGAAGCAACTTGGCACGTGGGCCGGAGTATTTACAAAGTGTAATGAACCTGAATATTGGAAACAGTAACGGAAATCCTTGTGAAGTTTGTTGAAACCATAATGGCATTATGACATTCCAAGACTGAAAAGAGATGAGTGAATGGCAGAGAAAATTAGCATAGCACTTCGTGAAGTGTGCTTGTTTCTGCCCAGCTATGATATATAAAATCCTTGTGGCCTGGACATGATTGCCCATCTCTCTATTTCCACATATATTTTACAGTTCATTACAGTAAAGCCCGGCAGCCATTCTATAGCTAATGCAAATTTGGTTAGCCACCTACTACCAAATATGCCTCTGTGTCTCTAGAAATGAAGGCTGCAGTGCACCTATTTACATCAAGGATGCTTTCTCCTGAAATCATTGTTGGAATAAATTTCCCTATATGGAGAGCTTTACTTCCCTCCCACCCCATGATTCCCTTTTTCAATAGAAGATCGCCATTATTCCCCCTGAGAGATGTCTTGAGCATTTAACAGTTGTTTGACAGACAGACATTCAACAGCTTTTTCTAGCGGTAAGATTTGATGATGAGAGCTACATTTCTTCTTCTCGTGCAGCTTTTAAGGACATGGGAATCTGCTGAAAAAATTCAGGAATTCATAGGGCCTGTTCAGAAGACACCTTAAACCCTGCTGGTTAAAGCTTTTAATAATAATAATAATAATAATAATAATAATAATAATAGTTTATTACCCGCCTCTCCCTCCGGATCGAGGTGGGGAACAACAACAAACACAAACCAATACATCATTAAAATCCAATAAAACACCAATAAAAACACTTAAAATTAAGCAGGAGGGAATCTACACATACACTTTTTACGGTTTAAAATGTTGATTGTTACGTTGTGAATTGCAACATATTAAAATTTGACAAGCCACATTAAGTTGTACATACGTTATTGTCGATCCTTTCTCCCATCTTTACTGTGGTTATTATGGTCACACTGAGTCTTTTCTTTGCCTCTTCCTGTAATTTCCTTCTGCTCTCCGTACCTTCCATGCCCCCTTCCTTTCCCTTCCTTTCAATGAAGATTTTACTATTGAAGAGCATGCGTGGATATTTGAATGGTTTTGGCTGCACCCCCATGGCTGTGATAGGATACCGGAGTTTTTTCCCCCCAGTGAATATGCACCAGGAAAGAAAGACACATTATTCTTTCTACAATGATTTATATAAAGAAAAGAATGGAATAAATCAAAGGAAATTGAACTCTAGCATGGGTGTTATGGGAGCTGCACCCACTTTAGGGGAAAATGAAGGGGAAAAGATGTATCTGCTAGATACAGATTTAAAGTAATGTCTGTTTTGGCTCTAAGATTAGTCTATGGGCCTGTTCAGATGACACTTTGGGGACTGTGGCTAGGGCCCATCATGTCCATCTAGAAGAAGAAATTGCTTAATTATACAGGATTTGTTGTCTGAATAGTAAGACGTATCTCCATGGTTTAGCAAGAAAATTGATGAAATTACTTCCACAATCCCTGACAAGATTCAGAATTCTGTACCTCACTTAGAGATGGGAAAGCTCTCAAAAGCTCTCCTGGGATTAACTTGTAAATTGCCTAGGGTTGTTTTTTGTTGTTGGGATGGGGAATGAATCACATAAACTTAGATAATGTTTCCAAGGCAATCTGAGGGTTTGGGGGGGAATCCCCCTCATTTCCCTGCAGCATTCCCCCCCCCCCCAAATAATCTAATGGAGAGAAGCTGCTCAGTTAGATTGTAGTGTGGGAGATGTTGCAGGAGCAAAAACTGAATGGAAGTGGGTAGCCACACATGGAATACTTAAAGGGTATTAGCTTCCCCCCCTTGGCCTTCAGATTTTGCCTCTGAACCTCTTCTTTTTGGCCTATTCAATGTAATCAAATGCCATTCCAGTCATCAAGCCATTACTAGGCTTTGGAGAACTTGGCGAGGTCACCAAGCCCTCATCACGTGGCTCTGCTTAAAGGAGGCTGGCTGCGTGAGCCTTTGCTGAGCACTTGGGAGGCTGCGTGAGCCTCCTGAGCCCTCAGCAAAGCACACTTTCCAAGGCCTCTGGAAAGTGTGCAATTCCCCCAGCCACACAATTAGCTGTGGTGGGGAGAGGGGAAAACACGCAATTTCCTAAGGCTGGGGAAATTGCGTATTTCCCCCCACTGTGTTAAGTTTAGCTACCATTAATGCAGTGGGATGAAAGGGACAAAGGGCACGAGGTCAGGGTAGACCTGTGTCTGGCTGCTCTCGAACCTTCGAGAGCAGTCTGGAGCAAGTCTGTTCTAGAGCTGGGCCTGTCCTTGCCTGCCCAGGTGGATTTTTGATTCAATGTTAGCCATTACATTGAAATTAAGAGTCTTGTAGGGGCTTTGGCAGGAGAAGATCAACTATATCAATGTGGACAGTTCTGTCGGCATGCTGCATCTTTTGCTGTCGATACCCTGTGATCCCTGGCTGACCTAAACATTGTTCCCCTAAGATCTCTCTCTCTCTCTCTCAGTTGTGCAAAACATTTTCTCAACCAGAGAAGAAGACAATTCTTCTCCAGTTTGAATTCTGTGGCATGTACTTTTATTTTATGTATTTGTTTATTGCAGTTCTTTTCTGTGCATGGCTCTGGAGAACTTTGCAAGCATCTCTATCCTCTGTGGACCCCCCTTAGTAAACAGGAAGAAATGTGGACTCACAGCCTCACTTACATTTTTCATTGGCACGGCCTAGACTAGAAGCTTACATTCCTAGCTCTTCTTTCTGCATTCACAATTGCAGATGATACTGTAGCCGCTTCCAGTTTTTTCCTGCTGCAGCCTGCCAAAGTGGAGTCAGGATGCTAAGTGATTGCTGTCACCTGTGGACTCAGTTGTTCTTAAGCAAGGTTAGAAATTTAATAATATTTTTTTCTCCAAGGGCTGATTATTCCTGCACTGTTTAACTTTCATGTAGGAAAAGCACATGCATACTGCATGGCACGGCAAAACGTAAATGAATTCTCTCTCTCTCTCTCTCTCTCTCTCTTGCACATACAGCAAAGTGAATAAGCATGTGTTTATGCATGCAGTTTTCTTACATAAAAATGAGATCTACGTAGGAAAAGGATTTATATGAAGTGTCCCTGACACTGTTAACACTGGGGGTTAATGTGACGAAATCTCTTAAGAAGTGCCCTGAATGCTGAATTTAATTCAGCTCAAGCAATTTCTTAGGATCTGTTTATAGACCGCGGTGGAAAAAGCCATTTTCTTTTGTCTCTCTTTGTGGCATAAATTTGAGGTCTCACCACATTTTTCTTCAAAGCCTAATTTTCTAAATATCAAAATAGCTTACCCAGCATGCTCTTTCTCCTGTCAGGTTTGTTGGAGATGAGGCTAGCATGCAATTTACAAGAGCCATTCTATTTTTGTACCTAATAATAGGGAGAGGCAGGCAATCTTCTGGTGTACAGATTCACCTTTTTTCCAGGGCTTTTCAGTTTGATTCATTCACAGCCTTGTGCAAATCAAGGTCCTTTTTATTAAACAGCCCAGCGCACTGTTTTTCATCAGGGTTCCCCCCACCCCCAATTGTGGTGATTCTCTGGAACTAAATAGAATGAGTGGCCTTTAAGCCAGGAAAGAAAAAAGAGAGAGAATGTTTGGTGTTTTGATTCATTTCTATGGCAACAGGATAAGTAAAGAATAAAAAGGAGAATGCACAACAACAAATAAGACGTCCTGTCCACTTAGCACATCCAGTGCTGGCAGCTTTCGTCAAATACAAGCATTGTGCTACAAGTGTCAGCAAACAAAATTTTCAAGGATTTTTGATGTGGAAGTAGCTGGCAAATTATCCCCCCCCCCCCACCCGAGGCTTCTGACATTTTGCACTTTAAGTATTTGTCACCTTCACGTGATGGGAAGTGGCAGTGATGGCAAATCGGAATGGTTTCATATGCAACTGTGATCAACGTGTTTCTGTTTCCAGATTAGAAGTGATTCAAAATTTCTCAAGTCATGTTTCTTGAGAAAAACATAAGCATTTCTCAGAATTCACCATAGAATGCCAATTGTAAAGCCAGATTTGGGTCAAAGAAACTTTCTCAACTGATGAAGCCAAAACATAAGATTCAGGATTGGATCACTTTGTTCTTTAGCGGTTCGTCAGGGCAATGAAACCTCCTAGCCAAACATTGTACAGAAGAACAGCTGATGTGTTTTTGAGGGATTGGAAGGAAAGGGGACCAATTCCTAGAACAAAGGAAACTAGTTCTTTAGTGCACCTATAAGCAGGTGAAAGTGCACAAATCCACATTTGCATAGTTTTCCGCAGAGGCCAAGACAAAAACAAATAGCAAAATCCATTGCCATCCAAAAACCAAAGTTGCATGGTAATCTTGTATAACGATATAATTTATAAACATCTGTGAAGACAAAACTGAACGTATTTGATGAACGGCCAAACAACAGAAGTGGGATGTATATTAAAAGTATTTTGAACTAAATTGAAATCTAACCTACTGAGATAGTTCTGAATATTACTGACCTCTTATGTAAAGGACTTGTGTGAGATCAACTTTTACCCAGATATTTTTTTTACCCTCGAATCCACCAAACCCTGAAATCTTAATTTGAAAAAACAGCCTTGATTAAGCTGAATGCTATCCCCAAGTTATTCCCCACCTGTATTTTATTTTAAATAAATAAAGACCAATTTAAATGAGGAACAAAAAGAATATAGCTGTGTAATGCCATTTCAGTTGGAATGCCTCACCTAAATATACACACTCCAAGGATTTGTAGCCAAGGTAGGACCAGTGCTAACATACTAACTTTGTTCACATAGTAGAAAAGGGGCTAGTTTACATGAGACACCAACTCCGGCCCAACTAATATTGTCACCTGAAATGAGAACACGCATGCCTAACACCTCTTCCTGGTTATGGGGTTCTCACGAAAGTTCAGCTGCATCCCGAGAGAGCTCACTCAAACTCCTGTGAGGTCGTGCTCTTGTGGGAGTTCAGACAGGTTTCGCAACTCTCGTGAAAGTTCAGACATGCTCTCATGAGAGTTCGGCCAATCTCTACTGAAGGCCAAGCTGTGGCTGCACTAAGGGCAAATGGGGTCCACACACTGGAAGCACAGGCAGCTGCAAATGCCACAGTGCGAGAGTGGTTAGCGGGGCTCTCCAGAACACCCACTGGAGGAGGCAGCAGTGGTGGGCTCTTGGGGCGGAGTGGGGGAGCAGCACAATTAACTAAAATTCACCACTTCTCCCACTCTGATGCCTGGTGACTGCGCATCAGTTCACATCATGGTAGGGCCAGCCCTGTGAGATACTAGACATATGCAATGCTGCACAAGTAAGTTCTTTTTGTCTACTTCTTGTCACAGTTAAATTAAGTTGAAGTGACACAGAATATTTAAATACCTTAAGCTGCAATCCTATGGTCCAAGGGAGAGCATCTCAGGAGCGATAAAATACACCAGATCTCCTCCTCCAAGGACGGAGAGATAAATCCACCCTTCGCGGGGAAGATTCAATCTCCGAACCCCCCTCTCAGACCTGCAGAAACTTTTGTGGCTCTTATCTCTCTCACATCAGAACTTTCACATTAGAGAGGAGGTAAAGGAGCTATGTTGTGGGAGAATGGTGGGGAAGTCCAGGAGAGGCAGTGGAGTGAAAAGTTCTCTAGCTCTCTTGGCCCCCAGATATGACCCTAAACTGGCCCCAGGTCTATATCAGCCCTGGAACTGGCATAGATTATGTTTCTCCCATTTCAAAGAGAAGAAATCAGGTTTTAAAAACTATTCTAAAGACGGGGAGGTGGGAAAATGAATGGAAATGCCACTCCTCCTTTATGTCCACCCTGCTAGCATGAGCCCGACAGGACTTTGGATATCTCAATAGATTCCAGCTTTGGAGTTCACTGAGATAAAGTTTAGGATTGCTCTGATAGTAAGTGGCAAATGTTTCAACTGCAAGAACTGGAAACAACAACAAGAAGAGGATGCTTTGGCATTCCCAAATCTATTTCATTTTTATGCAGCACAATTACAGACAATGTCAGAATGGCTAAAATACAGAATAACAGAGATAACCTGTTGGCATTTAAATAAACAAGTTAAGGTATGTTTATTTAAATACAGAAAATACAATCTACTCTTATATTTCAGATTATTTTGGAAATTTATGAAATATTGTGAGGTTTATTGTAGAAAAACCGATTTAGCTGTTTAGATATTATTTAAACCATAAGCCACATAAATGTGTGATGAATTGCATAGTTGTATACTGAATTTAGTATGTAAGATTTCATGAGCAGTTATTTTGTATGTACTCTTTGGATTGCATCCAATGTTACTCTAACTTAAGTCCCATTCATTTCAGTTAATCTACTCTAAGTAAAACTAACATTAGATGCAACTCTTTATTTGATACAGTGCTTTTAAAATGGTAAATGTATTGCACTTGGTCTGGGAAGAGATGGTTTAAACCCTACTCAGCCATGTAGCTCACTGCATAGCCTTGAGCAAGAAACATCTAGCCTTGTTCAGATGTTGTGCATGTATACGGCTGGTCTTGTCTCCAGCACTGTCCATACTACAGAACCCCACCTGCAATGTATGTTCAGTTCAATGTCTGCAAAGGGGCGCTTGCTGATGAACAGCTAGTGCGTGTAGTTATTTCAAGGGATTTTGCAACCCCTGTGCAATCAGACATCCCACTCCAATGGAGCATCTAGTGTATTCAGCTGCTCGTGCTTGAGGCCTGGTGTTGATAAACTGGACCTGTGGACATTGAGGTGGCATTTGCCTTACATGCATTTGCCTTACACATTAGCCCTATTCAGGTGTTCTGCCTCATGTGGAAATCCTCCACAGTTAAGAGTAGGCTCTCCTCTTCAGACAGTTGCCATCTACAAGTAGACAGTGATGGATGCAGTGAAGAAGAGGAGTGCTCCCTCTTGCCTTATTTTGTTTTAGAATGCCTGAATAGGGCAAGGAATATGGCTCATCGGTCAGCCTAATCTATTTTACATCTTGTTTGTCATGAGGAACATATGGGACAATTTCATGTTCTCTACCCTGAGCTCTTTGGAGCTGAAATTGTTTGCAAATGAGCTCCATGGTACTGGAAGGGGTGTGCATGTTTACAGATGTGCTTTATAATAAAAAGAATATTACTCATTAATGGTTTTGATTTAAAAGGAACGGGGTCAGCCCAAGACATTTTGCTGCCTGAGGTGGACCCGAAGGCCCCCCCCCCCCACTTCCCAGTACTAGGTACAGAAACCCAAATGGGCTAGTAGTTTATTTATTTATGTATCTTTGCATTTGTTCTAACATTTATACTCCGTCTTTCCTCCAGAGAGCTCAGGGTGGCCATTGAATTTTACTTCAACACAGGCAACAGTACAGTATCCTCCACCACACCTGAGGGCAGGAGGCTTACCTCTATCCTCCAACTTTTCATCATCAGTCACCTCAATATGCCAAATGGTATGGCTGGCCATGGTAGAGGAATTCTGAGAAGTAGGGAACTTGGAAACAAGCAATACCAAAGTTAAGTGCTTAGCTTAATAATGCCAAAGTCTATAAACTTTAAAGCTCAGTTTTAAAGCATTCTTTCAGTAGAAGTAGCTCATTCCCCAATGAAAGGCTTTGAATGTTAGGCTCATGACTTGCTGAGGGAGATATGAACTGTGGCTGTAATTTTTATTGGGGCTGTGCACGGACCCCTGATTCACCTTAGATCCCGATTTGGAAGGTCTGAATCAGGCCCAATTCACTTCAGACTGATTCAGACCTGTTTTAATTCGCTTTGACTTTCTGAATTATTCGGATTTCTCATTTTCCCATAGACTTGCATTGGACAAAAGAAATACCGATAACTTTTTCATTTTTCATGATACAAGCATGAAACTTTGAAGCCTTACATACACTGTGGAGGTGCGCATGTCTGCCAAATTCCAGGCAGATTGGTGCAGTGGTATTTGTGTAATCAACTGGTAAAAATTGCTTTTTCAGGGAAAAATGGAGGAAGGAGGAAGGGGGGAAGGATTCGAACAAACACACTAAAGGCTAACATCTAGAAGAATTTTTAATGTAAATTTTGTATTTTTTTTAAAAAAAAGACAAGCAGAAACAGAAACAGAAATAACAGTGAGAGAAGGAGGAAGACTCAAGAAAGATCCAAGTATCAATGCCCCCAAACACACACCAACAACAAACCTAAGCTAGCCAGCCCACAACAACCTACTCCTACCAAGTCTAACCCACAGTAAGCAAGGGCAAAGGAAGCTCGATCTTCTGATTGTCCTTAAACTCTCCACTATTGTGATTGGAGGCTGCTGGAGAGAATTGGGAGATTTCAGGAGGATTGGGGACTGAAGCTGTCACTTAACAGTCAATTTTCCCCTCCAATCTCCTCCCCCTCCCTACTTTAACAACAAAAATGTTGCAAGCAAAGACAGGCTGTCTGTGCTTTAAAAAAGGTCTAAATTGATTTGGATCATGCCGATTCACTTCGGATTGATTCGGATCTGTTTCAATTCTCTTCGGATCTGTTTCAAAGCCCTCCAAATGACCCTGTTTTGCCTCAGATTCAGGATTCGGATCCAAGGCAATGCACAGCCCTAATTTTTACCCTGTTTTGAGTGACTGTAGCTAGAGCTAGATAATTATTTATGCTCCACTTTGGAACACGAAACCCCATGGTGGGTCCACCGAGAAGAGTCTTGGCATCTATAACTGCTATGTATGCAATATCTCAAAATGCTACATTCATGTGAGAACTCTCTTGACATATCGTATAAAAATTATGCAATTTGTTAATTGGGGTATCTGCCAATTTCAACAGCATTACAATCGATGACCTGGAAATTTGATCTGGCATTCTGACTACGAATTTTGATAGGGTTCCCCGCCTCGATCCAAATGGAGAGGCAGGTAAGAAATAAATTATTATTATTATCATTATTATTATTATATTAGGCAACAATGCCAATACCTTGTACAAATTTATGGTAAACTAGCCTGCATAATGTAAATATGTTCAACCATATTTGTTCTAGATTCAACCTGGTGTCCAGTCCACAATGGGGATCAAAGTCTGATACTCCAAATGAAGTGTGGATTAAAGGATATTCAACATTGTTATGCTATATTCTAATATTGGCACGCCAAATGAAGTGTGAATTAAAGGACATTCAACATTGTTATGTTATATTCTAATATTTGGATATTGAGTTCTTTCAAATCTTTTTGTTAAATCATCATTGTTAAATTATTATTTATGTGTGTTACTGAAGATCAGATACACAGCCACTGAGGAAGGAGTCAGAAACGGTTTAGGACAAACCGGTATTACCATTTGTGTATGTGTATTGTATTGTGGACACATTACTTTGTGTGTTCCACATGCTGATTATTATTTGTTTAACAAGTTCCTCTATGTGTTCAACTGTTTAGAATACTCATTTTGTGGATATAACAAAAGTGTTGTGTATTCAACAGTCATTAACACTACTAGTTTTACTTTTATTAATGATTGCATTATTCAGGGCATTCAACAAATTGTTGAATTAGGAATGCTTTATATCCAGGGTGGAATCAATAAAATTCATTGTTAAATTATATATGTCCTTCTAGCATGCATAATTTTTATACGATATGTAAAGAGAGTTCTCAAATGAATGTAGCATTTTGAGATATTGCATACATAGCAGTTATAGAGGCCCAGACTCTTATCGGTGGACCCACCACGAGGTTTCTTGTTCTAGTGTGAGGACCGCCTCTTCGTGTTTTTTTTTTACCACTTTGGAACACAGCAGTTTTATTTCCTCTGATATCATTGACAGACTCACCTGCCAGAAAAGAGGCATTGAAACAATTGCTCATTTTCTTCTTTCTTAGCACTATTCAACTGCTTCTATATAAACTTTGGTGAGAGGTCAATTAAACAGTATGCAAAGTAGGCTGTACAGTGAACAAATACAAACACACACTCATTTATTTGTGATCCTTGTTGTGCAGCTCCATCTTGTGCATGATTGCTTGCAAGTATGCGGTCCCAATATATTTAGCGGTGCTTGCCAGGTGTTTCTCTTGACTCTCAAATTAAATAGTATGGAGAGAAGTTTTTCTCCCTCTCTCTGGACACTAGAGCACAGGGTCATCCAATGGAGCTGATTGACAGGAAGTTCTGGACAGGAAATCCTTAACACAGTGCTTAGGTAACTTTTGGACCTCACTGTCACAAAATGTGATGTTGGCCACAGCGCACATAGTTTTAAAAGGGGACTAGACAATTAATTGAGGATAAGGCTATCAATAGCTACAGGTCATGATGGTGATATGTTACTGTTACCAAGAGGTAATCCACAGTGATAACATTGTCTAGCCAATGTGGTGTCAAAAAGTCCTTTCTGTATGGTCAAATTCTGCAAGGGCCCATCACACCAGTTGCTTGGTTTGAAGGGTAGTTCTCACATAAACCCTAGCATTCCCATTAGTACCCTTTGGATTATTGCAATGCTGCCGTTGAAGACAGTGCAGAGACTGCAGTTCTTTCGAAATACAGCTGATAGACTGCTAATGGTATGGGCATATCTCCTTGTGCTGAAACATTTTCAGCACTGTTCTGTTTCTGAGCTCAGTTCAAAGTGGTGGTGCTTACTCTTAAAGCCCGCATAGCTTGGGACCAGGTATTTTGGGGGCTATCCTCTTCTGTACCAGTTTGCCCATGGACTGAGGTCATCATCTGAAATTTTTCACTAGATCCTCTTGCTTTTTGAGATGTGTGTGTGGGGTGACCAGAGAGAGTAATACCTTGGTGGTGGCCCCCTACCTCTGGGGATCCGTCCCCAGGGAGACTTGTATGTGGCTAGGCAAGTACCTCCCCACCCACAGGCTTTAAAAGCTTGTTAAATAGTTGAAGGCAGTGCACTTTATGTTGCTGTGCCCTCCTGTGTTTTTATCTGCTGTGTTGCTGGTTTATACTTATGTGTTTGTTATATGGTCTATTTTTTACTGCCAGTTGCCTTGGGAATACTGTAGTAGTGTTGACGGTGCAGAATATAAATATGGAAAATATATAAACATATAAGTTATGTCTGCATGTTGGAGTCCCATATGTTTAGAACCTTCTTAAGTTAGAACGTGCCACATAGAGCCTATCTACACTAAAGATTGATCTCTTCCGGCAGGCCTACCCTGTCGAATTTTAAGACTTGGTTGATTTTAATGATGTGTTAATTTTTATATGCTTTTAATCAGTTTTATGTATTTTATATTGTTTGTATGATGTTGTTCCCCACCTCTATCTGGAAGGGAGAGGCGGGTAAGAAATAAATAAATATTATTATTATTATTATTAATAATAATATTGCTTTAAAATGGTTTATAACCGGTTTAAAACTGTTATAAACCGTTTTAAAGCAGTAGTGTAGCTAGGCTCATAGTTTGGGTAACATATGAATCATTGTAAGCGGGGGGGGGGGGGGGGCTCCATTGAAGTGACTGGGAAGACCCCCAGAAGAGATTGCTGGATCATAGAAAATACATCACTACAGGTGTAGAAAATTAAAATAGCAATAAAAGAGAGAACAAAGTGGAAAGCAATAAAAGAGGAGAAAATACTTTTCTCCCTGTATTGCCCTTTATTACTAGGAGGACGTGAAAGAGACTAGAATTTTTAAACTTCTCATATCAGTGCCTATTGTTCACATTTCTGCCTGAAAATCCCACATCAGGCTACTTATCATACATCTTTGAAAAACTCTGCTTTGCACCCATCTTGTTCCTATCAATATAGAGAACAAAACAGCTTTGTAATTGGCCTTGTTTGTAAGTCAACCCATGAGTTTCAGGTGAATCAACTGTGAAAGGGAAGACCTATCCTCATTTATTTGGTGAATAGATGTTTATGCTAATTTACAGTGTATGTTGCAAGCCTAATGAATCTCAACATTTCTGCAAGATTATAAATGAACTGAAACTGTTTTTAGTCCAAAGGTTGTGAGATCTGTTTCCTTCCTTGCCCCAAATTAGCAAAATCCAATCTGCCAAAAGCGACCCTATGAACAAAAAGATTCTGCAACCAAGGTTGTGTTGACATTAGAGACAAATTAGCACCAGGCCTGCATTGTAATGCCTGTAAGTTCATTTTTTTCTGTTGACATAAGCTAGGCTGACCATATGAAAAGGAGGACAGGGCTCATGTAACTTTAACAGTTGTAGAGAAAAGGGAATTCCAGCCAGTGTCATTTGTATGCAATTAGTTCCTGGTGAAATTCCCTCTTCATCACAACAATTAAAGTTGCAGGGGCCCTGCCTTCTTTTGTATATGGTCACTCTAGTATAGTGCCTGCACCTTTAACTGTTGTGATAAAGAGGGGATTTCACCAGGAACTAATTGCCTACAAATGACTCTGGCTGAAATTCCCTTTTCTCTACAACTGTTAAAGCTACATGAGCCCTGTCCTCCTTTTCATATGGTCAGCCTACATAAGCTAGATTTAGGTGTGGTGGTTCAGAGGATGAAAGGCTAGGGAAATGTTTAACTGGCTGACAACTAGTTTTCTTGCCCATGCTCCATAACTCTTCCCAGTTCCACACCTTCATTTGTCATTTCTGTATAGTACATAGTAGTTAAACCGAGCCCCACAGCCTCCTTCAGGTCTAGAAAGGTTTGTTTACTACATTGTATGTCATTGTCAGGAGCAACTTTTGCGAGTCTCAGGGGAGGCGTGCTAGTTCTTGCACACTACCTCCTTTCCAATTTTCCTACCCCGAGAAGCAGACATAGTAAACATAAAGCATGGCCAGAGGGACTAAAACCTATTCAGAGTTTATTTAGCTTGCTTGTAGCAGCAGCATCATAAAAAGGAAGAAAATATTTTGCGCAAATCCTTCACACGCTGGAATTAATGCTCTTGAACAAAAGGGGCTCCTAGGACCATGCCAAACAAAGGGGGAAATACACTGCATTTTACTTCTAGCACTAAAATAACAGTAGCTTGAATTGACCATTAGGATTCTATCATGGCCACACACAACAGCTTTGTTTAATGTAGTGGGGTGGGGGGAGAGGAAATCACCTATTTGCCATTTTTATTTCTTTTTATTAAACGTTAGATGTTTGCAGTGCTCCAGTGCTGAAGAGTGCACAGCCTAGGAAAGGAAGGGAAAAGGAAGCAAAGTTCACAAAATGGTGGGCAATTCCTCTGAGAGGCAGAGATGGCCTTGCTGACGTTTACCAGAGGGTACTGTATTTTAAAGGGCTGTATGAGTGGATCAGCAGGATGCAGAGCTTCATGTCACAAGGTATGTACTTTAGAGTGGAAGTTCAAAAGTGCCAAAATAGGATGAAGAGAGCATGCTTTAAAGATGGGACAGGAAGAAACAAAATAACAACTTTGACTCCTTTTGAGCTCCTGTGGTTGGGAATCTATTTATGTAGGACAAAACCCAATTGTTAAAACAGCCATGCCTATTTCTTAATGAATGTGCACTTCCTGAAAAGCCAAGGACAATTTGAGATGATCAGCTGTAGTTTTGTTTCAAAGATGGCCTGTGGAGATACCCTTCCAGGACTGGTTCCCTTTCCCAGCACCAGAGAAAAGCAGCCTGTCTCTAGCATCAATGAACAGGGATAATGGAGAGGATAGGGGCCAGTTCTCTCAGAGCCGTGTCTTTGCCACTCATTCCCTCAAAACCCTACGGCATCGCAGCTGTGGGGTGGGAACGCTAAACCTGATTCCAAGAGGGAGTATGGGCTTCCTGGCCGAAAAAGCCACAGCGCCAGCAGCCATTCGGAGCATTGAACCTGCCCCCTGCCCTGTGCTCTGCCTTCCTGGCTTACCACTACCTATCCTGGGCATTGATCTAGCCCTGGGAATGTCAACAGCTTGAACCTGAAGTGAGGTCACCACCGACAGACAGCGGAAAAAAGGTGGTGACCTTGCAGCAAAGGAAAAAGCTGTGGTAAGTCGGCAACTTTTAAAGCACACAGTTCTAGGGGGGAAAGCCGGTAGCGGGTATGCAGGGCATGAGTTGTAGGACAGTCTCTCCCTCCTGCCAGAAGGACTACCCTCTCCTCAGTACAGAAAGAAACATGGAGTTATCTCTAGACTGAAAAAACTCAATAATTATGTCATCTGGCCTCTGGGGTGGGGTGGGGTGAGGCAGAAGGTAATCTGACTTCCAAGAGGAAACCATTCCCCATCCTTGAAATATAGGGGTGGCCAAAATGAGCAAGCGTTCACCCCACCGACCCTCCCTCCCAGCCCCAGGAATGAGGCCGCACGAGCACCTGCTGAGCACTTGCAACCAACTTTGCTGGCCCACTGTGCTAATGGTGGCCACCATTAGCATGACTGGCGGAAATGCACACTTTCCAGATGCTCTGGAAAGCATGCCTTAACTCCCCCCCCCCACCCACTTCAATGGGACCTCATGTTAAGAGGCCCATTGGAGAGGGGGGGAGAAGTGTACTTTCCGGAGCCTCCGGAAAGTGCACATTCCCCTCTACTGCATAAGCAGCCGCTGCCATCCCAGAAGCCAGGGCAGCCCCACACCAGAGAGCTTGCAGGGGGCTCACGAGTGTTCAGGCATGGGTCTGCACTCGCACCTGGACATGTCTGTCTGGGTCTGTGAGGGCCAGACTCGGGGATCTGCTGCCCTCGTGGACCCAGTCCAACACTTGTGCCATCCTTATTGAAATATCTTTTCAGCAGTCTCTACTAGGTTAAAATAAAAATGAAATTATGACAGTGTGTGTGTGTGTGTGTATGTGCATAGGTATGTGTGTGTGTATTATTCATGGAGACATGCAGCATCTTTTCCTTACATGCAACATTGCGAGCCTTTTTTTGTTTTACCATAACTTGATTCTGTATGCAAAGTTTGTGCATCTATTTGTAATGTGTCTGTATTCATTCTTTTCATCGTATAGGTTTATTTTAAAAAGATATGCTTTATATTTGTCTACTCCTTCAACATAATCTTAGGGAAACAAGTTAGGATTTTGAGGGCACGGATGAAGAAAGTAAAGTCTGACTCTCATTTTCAGCTGTTGACTTTTGGCTCTGCCAAGCACAGCAAATGGAAATGGAGAAAAATATCCTTTGTAGGTCATCAAGCTAATTAATCTTGACTCGTCACCACTGCCTCGGGAAACTGTAGTCCTGGCACAAGATCTTTCTGGATAAAATGTTGGTCTTAACCTTTGTTCTTCTAATTATGCTTTCTAATAGGAGCAAGAGGAGAAGAATGAATATGTACTGCAAATGTATTGCCCTGAAAATAAAATCTTGGAGGCGTCACACAGAGTTTTTGCGGGAGCTATTTAATTAGGGGGAGACTGTGTCCTTTCCCATTTCTTAAGATGACCTTGTTACAATAAATATTAAGGGAAGTGATGCTGGTTTCCCCATCCCTCCGGTTCTTTTCCTGTGAAGCACGCTGACCAAAAGAACACTCTTTCGTAGTCTCAGTAAAAGAAACCTTGTATAATTCATTTTTAAAATAAAAGCTATTTTATTTCATTATCTGACAATAAAATTGTGAAATGGACATTTTAATATCTAGACATTTTCAAGGCACCTTTTGCTAGGCAATAGAGGATTGCGAAATGGGAGATTTTTGCTTGATGAGAGCCTGACCTTCTGCATCAAGGCACTTCTAACAAGGTGCCCTAGTGATGCCGTATTGCTTATTTATGTATTGAATTCTTATCATGAACTAGGTTAGAGATGCCATAGAACTTGTAGCAACTCTGAAGACTGGCAGAGAAAAATATAGCTTTTAAACATTGCTATTTGGACCAATACTCAGGACTAGTACCACTGGCATTTTTTTTCTTTAGGTGTTTTATTCATTTACAATATTTATATTCCACTCCGTATCTAAAATAGATTCCAGAGAATGCAGTACTGGTAATTTTAAACATGGAACCCAATGTAAAGTACCAGACACTTTTTTAAGTCACTCTGGAAATAGCTTTACACCGAAGGGTATACATTCAATCCATCTGTCCAAATATTTTGCATGCATCAACACCTGTTTTGTGCCTCTGTAGAAGAGAGAGCTTTATTTATTTATTATTACATTTATGTCTTGCTCCCCCCCCTTGTAAAGAATCCAAGGTGACTTACATGGCCCTCTTCCTCACCATGAAGTAGGTTAGATGAGAGTCAGTGACCAATCCAAATTCACTCTGAGCTTCATTGCTCAGTGGGGACTAGAGACTGGATCTCCCGAATCAATCCAACACTCTAACTACTGCACTACATTGGCTCTCTATAAGCTCCAACAATCTCCAAGGTTTTTTTTTTGTACTTTTGTTTCTATTAATAAAAGCAGAAGAATGGACAACACCTATGTAGATAAAACATTAGGAAAGGAAGCAGACTACATAAACCTCTGATACATCAAGTAGAACATTCCCAATTTCTCCCTTCCATTTGAAAAACTCCATCCCCTTTTCCAACTTCAGTAAAGTTTCCTACGTGGTACTGTCCACGATTAAGTCTGTCAGTCGCAGACCCTCCTACCCTCATTGCCAGTGAGATTGCCAAGAGGAGTCATTAACATTGTTTTCCCAAGAGGGCTTGAACTCTCTTTGACAAATATTGGAGCCAACCAACCAAAGCCAGGCCCATGGGCAAGACATCCTTCCTCAGTGAGTCAACCTTTTAGCTGCCATTGTCACTAGCTGCTATTGCTCCTCGTCCTCTCTCTCTCTCTCTCTCTCTCTCTCTCTCTCTCTCATCATCATCATCATCATCGCTACCACTTCTTTGCTTGACAAGCAGAGAGCTGGTGAGCAGGTAGGCCATGGTATCTGCTCCTCCTTCTCACCTCCACCATTGGCTGGACCAGAGGAGAGGAAGATAAACAAGCAGGTTGGAAAGAGAAGAAGCAATTCCAGGGGGCTCATGTCAGTGGGCCCTTGGAAGGTGCCTGATGATGTCTACTTTGCCTTGTGTATTTTAGAGTATAAGCTCCTTGTGTCATTGGGGATAGACTCTTGTCTGTGTTTTTATTTATGCAGCTCTTTAAGGCAGCAGGTACCCTCATGGCACTGCATGTATAAATACATACATTAAGGGTGCACTCTTATGCATGTTTAGACAGAAAACATCCTACAACTCCCAGCATTCCCAGTCAATTGTGCTGGGTGGGAATGCTAGGACTTTTTTTTTGTCTAAACATTCATAGGATCACACCTTAAATAAATAAAATGTAAACCGCAGAGAGCTTTGGCATGGGGCAGTATACAAATGCAATAAATAAATAAATAAATAATAAAATGGCTGTAAGCCACTTGCTTAATTAAATCCTAGAGCTCTGATCCAAAGGCGATGTCAGAGGACTCAACCAGGGATAAATAGGAGAATCATGGATCCACCTGTATTTTTTATTTCCACCAGCTCCAATGTTCCAGTCAAAATTGGAGCCTCCTGCAGTGGCTTTAAGGTCCAAATGAAAACACTGGAAGATCCCATCACAGATCTCTCATATAACATATTGTTTTGCAGATCTGTATATACAAAGCGCCTCATGGCGATGTAATCCTAAACAGGGGGGAAGATTAGTGTGCAGCAGAATGGAACACATACATTTTATCAGCATGGCTCATTATTAAATAAGATGGGGGGACACAAGGTGTTGTTAGAATTCAGGAGCCCTTTTGCCTTAAAATATGGTCAGTTGATCAAAAAGAAGGAGAATGGGCACAAAGTACATTCACACCCCATGGCTGAAGCTGTTCAGGGGGCAGAGTCCCTCCCTTCCTCTTATCAGGCCCATGGGCACACACACAGTGTACCAATCAATATTTACAATGCAAGGCTTATGTGTAATGCCAATATTCCCATCCAGTCATCCCTGGCATGGTGATTCAGTAATGGGGAAGCTTCATTTATTTTGATTTTGGCTGGAAGGAAGCTGTTGAAAGCACAGACACCTTAGTATAAAAATGGTGGAAGCATAAGGATTTTTTGAAACCCAATATATCATCCTCAGCTTGTGTGGGACAGTGTCTAACTGGGTCCATGAGGCTAATCAAAGGAACAAACCATACATTATTAAATAGCCACAACTCGATTGAATTTTGCCTGAATAGAATTGGCTGTGGCAGATGGTGTGGACCCTGTCATCGGACAGCCCACCTGCTGCCTGATCCCCCTTCCTGGCTCACCTGCTTGGACCATTGCTATTGGATGGCAGGATCAGGAAGCCCATCATGCCAGACTGCTGACATGAAGCCTGCTTGCTGTCCGATTCACCCTCCTGGCCTGCCTACCAGGTCCACTGGTGGTGGATGGCAGGGTCAGGGTCCCACTACAGTGCAGACCACAAGCATGAACCCTTTTCCTGCCATCCTGGATGTGGCAGGTTCACAGCCACTGAGCTGGCCAAGTCTTAATGCCACATTCTCAACATCCCTTAAGGTATCCCCACTGAGGGGGAGCAAGAAGCCCAAACCTGCTCCTCCTCCCAAAGTGATCCAGGCCAATGTCTATCATGCCCACATAGTTGTGCCATAAAGCAAACTACACAATGCAACTGAACACAATCCCTTAACAACACAGCTCAACTTATATGCAAGGAAATAACCTTGCAGTGAGGAAAGCAAAAAACCCTGTCCCCCATGGCCAATTGGCCAGCTCCATTAACCAACAACTAACTTCTGGCCACTGCAAGATCTAACAGATGTGGGTGGGGAAGTCAGCAACAGCAATGGCTGAGCTGCAAGATCTGTTACTAACAGTTCCTGAGGCCCTTCTTTTCATGGGCCTTAGGTGGACCACAGTGAAGTCTGCCTGGGAAAGCTCTCGCTCTGGTCCCCTTCTTCTCACCCAACCCCCGCCAAGCCAATAGGGGTGCTGATAAGCTCCAACGATATCCTGCTGGGCAGCACCGTTTTCCCCCCCAGCACAAGCCCCAACAACTCCTTCTTTCACCTTCTGCAGGGCCATGCACACCCACAGACAGAGGCTACCTAGTAAGCAGGGGAACTTGGCTTATTAGCAGTCCTGAACTAGCCAAAGTTTAGCTAATTTAAAACACATTAATCTCAACAGGAGATGCAAGCTTGTGCTTACTTCTATCTCATTAAAATCAATAGGACTTAAAGTGCTTAACTTTGGCTAGGCTGTGCCCTTGATTTGCACATTTAGGAGCACCATCTAGTTCCTGAATTACTGGTTATAAGATAGAAGGTTGGCCATAATTTAAAAAGAAATTACATACCAAGCCCAATTCATCACTACCAGAAAGTTAACATTTAGTATTGCACCATTCTTTGATAACATTGCTTGCTGGTTGTTTTCAAAGCAGCACTTTCTGCTCACTTGAAAGAATGATCTCATTTGGCTTTTAAGGAGCAACAGTAAATTTAAGACTCTGTGTTAGAAACACAAGAGCAACAATTTTTCAGCTTATGTTTAAGAGGCAGTCCGTAATGATTTCAGCTTAGTACATTAGTCTCCCGCTCACTAAGGGTCAGGTCCACTAAAATCACTGGGAGTTTAGCAATTGATTTCAACTTCAGTAGCCAAAGGCCACATATAAAAGGAGTTATTTTTAACAGCAGAGAAAATACGGCGTACTTTCCTCAAAAATAAAATAAAAATCCACCTCAGTTAGAGTTTAAGGGGTAAGTGTCCTGGATGAAATAAGGTGTTAGGAAAAGCAAAGAAGCCAAAGAAGCAGTGGTTGAGTATGAGACAGGGCAAATCCTGGAATTAATGGCAATGCTGCAGCATATCCCAGACATTAAAACAAAAATAATGATTGAGGAGATTGCATCTGAGGCTGAAATTGGTGCAGAGATATAAGAACACAGTGTGTCTCGATAAGGGAAGTCTTGCTGAAATTAAATAAAATGAAAGAGTTTAGAAATGGGAAAGGGCATGAAGACAAACCAGATCGGTGGTTTCAGGCAGGGGAGTGCAGTGTTTTGTTATGTTTTTAAAAGAAAACTTTGCTCCCAATCAGAATTCATCCTTGGTTATGCTAATTTTCTTAAACTATTCAGGAAGAACAAATATTATTAAAGCCTGCAGGTCCAAAGATGACATTCTGCAGAAAGAAATTCATTTCTTAAATATGTTTAATCTACTTCCTATTTCTATTTCCTTTTTAAACTGTCTATCTTCTTGCATACGATATTGTCAAAAGTGAAAGACTTCCAAAATTCTAACCGCCTGAGAACTATGCTCCCTAGATGAAGATTGACTGGGCTAGTTCCATTGGGAACAGATATTAATGTCAATATTTTTCTTATCTGGGCTTATTACAGGGGGGAAATAACCTGAACTATATATTTCTGAAAGGGCATAGAAAAGAAATTCGGATCTTATTTGGATATACCCAAAATTGTATCCATATGTATTTAAACCAACTTCAAATGAAAATAGAAATTAATAACCATTCCAACATAATACTTACAGAATATTTTTCCTATGCTAGATTTGCACCATATGGAAGTAAATAGTTCTTCACACATCCTGGAGAAATATACTGAACTGACTGCATATCACCTGCAGTTCTAGTCAATGTTCAGTCAAACATAAACACAAAATAGTTGGTGAAAAAATATGTTCCCCATCAGTGTGAAATAGCTCAGGGCAATAGAGCCTCATACTCATATTCTTTTCTGCTGACAGTTGTCCTCATCAAAATAGGAACAAGGTCCATAGCACTCTCCAGTTCAACCTATTCAAAAATGGAAATTTGTCTAGAAAGCCTAACACAGTTGCATTTAATTTCAGAATTAAATTAGTTAAAAGGAAATTAGAGGGGATTAGTTAAAAGGAAATTGAAGGGGAGAGTCAGGAAGGTAAAATCCTTTTAATAAGCTTGGAGATTTTTATTTTTTAAAAAAACCCTACTGTAATAGAGGTCCCCTCCACAAGGATTCGCTTTTGCGCCCAGTTAGATTATGCGCACTATCGCTGAAGCGCATTTACGTCTAATACCTCTGCACGAGAGGCAGTGACAAAAGGCGCTTCCCTCCCCTCCCCTTCCCTCCCCGCCGCTCCCCAGCTGGCTGGCTGGTAGGCTGTGGGCAGCAGCTGCTTCGTCTCTGGGCTCCCGCCCGCCCGCCTGCGACTCCTTCCCCGCAAGCGCCTTTTGACAGCCTGATCACCTCAGCAGGAGCCGGAGGACAGTGGAGAGAGAGGGGTGCGTGAGAGCTACTGGACGCTGCCAGGCACCTTTGGCTGCCTTGGAAATGTGGCTGCTTTCGTGACTGGAGGGAAACTGGCTGGCGACTGGGGGCTGAGGCGGTGGAGGAGGAGATGCAAACGGCAATACCACTCGAGAGGGGATGGGAAGCTGCTGCCGCCGCCGCCGCTCCTCGCGAGTCACGGCAGGCTCGAGCTGCCAAACTGTCCCTTCCGCTCGCCGGAGCAGCAGCCCCCTCCTCATGCTGCTCCGGCGAGCGGAAGGGACAGTTTGGTAGCTCGAGCCCGCCGCGACTCGCGAGGAGCGGCGGCGGCGGCGGCAGCAGCTTCCCATCAAAATGCGCTTTAATGGACGGAGCAAAAAAACCTCTCTATTTAACGCGCATTCGATAATGCGCACAATCGGGGAGATAATGCGCCTCTACGCCCCATTTGCGCTCCGCTGGTGTAGAGGTAAATTTTTTAATGAGACTTCAAAGAGCATTAAACCTCTCTTGTAGAGGCACCCAAAGACTCCGATAAAATGTACACTATAGATGAACAAAGAAGGTGCCAGTGTGGATAGTGCTGTGTAGCAGAAAAACAAACTTCTAGCATTTTCTGTGTTCCTTGCATTTCATCTTTCCAAAAGCTCCATTTTGCAGTAATTTAGATGAAGACTGCACATGCTCTGAAGCTTGAATTCTGTTTGGAGCCATGACCACCAAGATAGCTTTCTCTGAAATGCAACCTTTTCCACATGCAGGGTCAGCTAGACAGGTGAAACTGAAGAGTCTCAATATGTGGATGAGATGGTGGTGTAGGGAGGGTGGGGAGTTCAGTTTTGTTAGGTCCTTGAACCAGAATGGAACCAGAATGCTGGTGTTTAACATAAAGGAAGTGGCAAGGCATCTTTTTAACAGGACCCTGGGGAAAAGCTGACAGGTGCTGCAAAGCATCCAGCTCGGGTTGAATCATCCCTAGGGGCTGATGGTGAAAATGTTTTTGATTGCCCAAATGGGGATGGGGACAAAAGAAGAACATATGAAGAGCCGTGCTAGATCAGACCACTGTGGTCAACCAGCTACCTGTGGGAAACCCACAAGTAAGACATGAATGCAATAACACCCTCCTGTTCATGGTACCTAGCAACTGGTGTACATAAGCATACTGCCTCTGATACTGGAAGTATTATAGAGTTGTCTGGAGGAGGAGCAGTTGATAGTTTTACCCTCCAATCCCTCTTTAAAGCGATCCAAATTGGTGGCCCACACTACATCTTGTGAAAGTGAATTCCTTAGCTTAACAGTGCACTGTATGGAGAAGTACTTCCTTTTATCTGTCCTTAATCTCCCACCGATCAGCTTCATGAGATGTCTGTGTGTTTTAATATTGTAAGACAGGGAGAAAATATCCATTTTCTCCACACCATGCATAACATTGTACATCTCTATCATGTCTCCCCTCATTTGCCTTTTCTCTAAACTAAAGAGTCCCAGCTGTTGTAGCCTTTCCAACCCTTTGATAATTTTAGTTGCCCATTTCTGCACTTTTTCCAACTCTAAAATTTCTTTTTTTAGGTTTGGTGACCAAAACTGTGTGCATTATTTCAAGTATAGTCACACCGTAGATTTGTATAAGGGGATTATGATCTTGGCAGTTTTACTTTTGATTCCTTTCTGAATTATGTGTAATGTGAAATTTGCCTTTTTCACAGCAGTGTTGATATTTCCATTGAGTTGTGCACTACAACCCCAAGATCTCATTCTTGGTCAGTTACCACTTGCTCAGATCCCATCAATGTATATGTGAAATTGGGAATTATTATTATTTTTTGCTCCAATGTGTATCACTTACTTTGAACCTGGTTTGCCATTTTAATGCCTATTCACCCAGCTTGGAGAGATCCTTTTTGATCTCTTGGCAATCCCTTTTTGTTGTAATCACCCTAAATAATTTGGCACCATCAGCAAACATGGCCCCCTCATTGCTCACTCCTAATTCCAGATATATTATGAACAAGTTGAAAAGCTTTGGTCCTTATACAGATCCTTGAGGGACCCCACTGTTTACCTCCCTCCATTATGAAAACAGCCCATTTATTCCTACACTCTGCTTCTTCTTCTTTAGCCAGTTACTGATCCATGAGAGGACTTCTCCTGTTATTCCATGACTGCTAAGTTTGCTCAGGAGTCTTTGGTGAGGGAGTTTGTCAAAAGCCTTTTGGAAGTCCAAATAAACAATACTGGATCACCCCTGGCCACATGTTTATTGATACTCTCAACAAACTCTGAAAGGTTAGTGAGACAGAACTTGTAGAGCCAAGTTGATTCTTTTTCAGCTAGGCTATGAGTATATGGTGAAACACAATGTCCAACCAAAAAGGCCTAAGAGCGATAGCAGAAGATGCACATGTGACAATCATGGACCCTTAGTCTGCTCCAGCATGGCTTTCCTTATGTTCTTCTGTTTTACTCTGAAATTAATAATGAATTCGTAAGACAGCAATCCTAGCTTGCTACAAAGGTGAGGAGGACAACATGATTGGACCCCAAGGGGGCATCCCCACCAACATGTCCACCCCAGGGGGCATGTCCAGCACCGGGGGGGTGCCCACTTGAACATAGCCTTGGTCACATGTCTGATTTTACAGCACACAATTAAGACAAAACTGTTCTACATAACAACTTAATGTTAACACCACTGAAATAACAAGTGAGACATCCAATGTATCTGAAATTACTTCACTCCTACTTTTGTAGCTTTTGCTGTACTTTGTTGCTATACTCTGTGTGATACATTGTCCCCTTCCCTCAAATATCTTTTCTGATTATATCCTCACTCCACTGCAAGCTGCTGCTTGACATGGCTTGCTGCCGGCTGGCCGGCCGGCTTTTTTATTTTTAAAGTTAAATATTTTTTTAAAAACTTGTGTATGATTGTCACAAGTTTATCTACTCAAACATTAGGGTGGGTGTTGTGGGCGGCGGACACTACTTCACCCATTCACACTTCTCACTTATATACATTAGCTTCTCAAGGCTTGTGCGTTGGCACCACTTTTCACACTCAGACTTTGAACTCCTGTCTACTTCTTGCACAAAGACATGGCTGCTTTGACTAACCACTCCTTTCCCACATTTTGATCTGTGGACGTCTCGCCTCTGCTGAGCTCCAGGTGCCCAACTGCTCACCAGATCTGCAGCAGGAAAGGTGCCGTGCTCGCCTAGCACTTCTAAGATAAAAACTCAAGATCCCCTTGATGCCAAGGGCTGAAACTGCTCAAAGTGCAAGATCCCAAAGAGGAGGTTTGAAGGGCATGGCTTCAGTGCTTTTTTTTTTTTTTTTAAATAATTTTAAAACCTCAAACTTTAAAAAAAAATGCTAAAAATCAACAGATGAACAGAACTCTTGAAACTTGGCATGGCTAAAGCCCTACTTATGAGCTATCATGATGCCAAGTTTCAACTCCTTATCTTTAAAAATGATGGTTTTATAAAAAAATAATTTTAAAACCTCAAACTTTGAAACATCCCTAAAAACTGCTTCAAATTTGGCATGGCTAAAGCTCTACCTAAGGGCTAACATGGTGCCAAGTTTTATCTCTTTATCTTGAAAATGACGGAGCTGTAAGCATTTTTGTAAATTCCCATTGACTATAAAGTAGAGTTGCCCTTTGAGTGGATGGGAAAAAAATCCGGATTTATCTTTAAATTTTATAATTTCCCCCCTTCCCGAATTTGTTGCCAAAAATCCTGACATGTCCTGGTTTTTCCTGACATGTGGTCACCCTAAGAGCATAAGTGTTTTGCCCAGTGAGGTGACAAATTACAAACTTTGACCCTAGTTTTAACTTGTGACAATATTAGCACAGTGTAAATAATTCCTTCTAAGGCTATCATCTTTTATTACTGCATGAAAACCTCCCTCTTTTTCTGTAGTTAAGAGATTGGTGCAGATGGATAATTGAAATAGCACTATCCACACACAACAGAGAGGTATCAGAGGCTTGAAGGACATTTGTAGGAGTCTAAATATCTTTAGAGAAGATGTCTGAAGGGAAGGGGAGGAGCCTAAAATAGGCCTAATGAGGACTGAGTGCATTCTGTAGCCACAGAATGCTGGTCAACTCTTGGGGGTGGGGAATGAAAATCAAGATGAAAGGAAGAGAGGGATGGAGTAGTGTGGAGAAGGACATGGCTGATTGTGACTGGGATCAGATCTACACTAAGCAGGATATAACTCTATGAAAGCAGTTTGAAAAAGGTATGTGGAATGTGTCATGGGCCCCAACAGCTGTCAGTGCACTTCAATACCATTATAAAGCAGTAGTGTAGATCCTACCCAGATCAGTGAACAGGAATACTCCAGAAGGCAACATTTTGTTGCAGTTTCCATGTTTGTCTCCATAATATGTTTTATTATTGTCCTAGCTCAATCTGACTCTTGTTTCTGAGTTCCTGGTCTTGTGACCTTATTTTTTGCCATTCTACCTAATGTCAACCAGGACCACTTAATTTTTCCAAACCTGTGAACCTATAGAAGGAGGTTACATACAATGAAAACAATTAAATAATTTCAAAGTGCTTGGCATGGAACAAAAGCATAGTACTCTAAAGAACCGTTCAAAATATCCTGTGGCAGGAAGTGCTGTTGGGAGCATCAGATAAGCATTTACAATATCTCATAAAGTGCAATTTCTCTCTGATTATCTTAGAACTAATTAGGAAGAATTTTCGTCAGCTTAATCAGAGAGATCTGGAAAGAAGTCATTTGCATAACTTCAAGTCGCATTATGTCATTAGAACAGCTAAGCTAATGTAAGCTGGCATTTACTGTAAAATTAAAATATATTGCATTCAAAGAAGGAAACAAAAAGGCAGTGGGAACTTACAAATTAGAAACCAGCGAGAGCAACATTAATTGATGAAGTCCAATATCTCTGCTTCATGAAGCATGTAAGTGCATGAAGCACAAGGAATGTAAATAGACAAAGGCTAGAATGCGAACAGCAGGGAACAGCACTGACATGAGAAATTCTGCCCACCTGAATGCCATTTTATTTCTTCTATGCATGCTTGTTGTTGTCATTGTTGCTGTAGCTGACAAAAGAGCAAAGTCCCCATATAGAAAAGGAAACTATGTGAGTTAAATGATACAGAGTTGCCGGGGGGGGGGGGGGGAGGCTTAGAGGATGGCAAGTACATAGAGAGAAAGAGCAAGAGAATGGGATGAGATGAGATGTGAATCTCCCTTACAGTACCTTTTCTTCTTCATTTAATTTTGTTCACTAAGTTTTTTTTATTTATAGTTAATAACAAATCTAACATTTCTCCCCCTTTTAGAGTACAGTGGTACATCATGACACAGTACAGAGAATACCTAGTATGATCAAGAAGGTGCCAAGGGAATTGCGCACTTTTCAAAGGCCCTGGAAAGTCTGCTTTCCTTTCCTCACAATCAGCCCCAATTGGTGTGGGGCAGGGAGGGGTGTGGGACATTCCAGTTCAGCCTGAGGCCCCTAAAAGTAGCCTTCCCACATGGCTGCAGGACTGTAGCCACTGACCTCCCCACCCACCCACTCCTGTAGCAAGATGTCTTGCAGTGGCAGAAACAACCGCTAGTTAATGGGGATGAGATGAGATTTCACCTGCAATACCAATTGGCAAAGGTGGTGCAGGGTTTTTTGCCCACTGCAAGATTAATTCCATTGTAAATAAATTGATCTGGATTATCAGTACATTCTTTGTGGGTGCATCATTTTATAAGATTTGTCCCATCTGCTATCCACCAGCAGTGCTCTTGTCATGTGGGCCAGGAAGGGGGAATCAGACAGCAGGCCAAGGACAGGATCCATGTCCTATGCTGCTACCATGCCTATTCATGTGAATGTCAATAGGTATATTGTGGCCAATCCAATATCCCAGTTTTGTCTGTGTGTCTAATTTGTTCTCTTCCCTTCGCCAACTGGACTTAATTAAGCGCTGCCCACACAAACGTGAGCTAGGAAGCAAAGTACCACAACACTTGTTCCATGCTTCCAAAGGAGTTTTGAGCTTGTGACAATATAATTGCTAGGGTCAAACAATGGCCAATACAATGGCTAAGGATGCTGGAGTAATCTGCTAAGGACTCCAATGAGATCGGATTCCCAAGAATCTGTCCTGAGGAGTCAGCAGTGGACTGGCATCCCTTACCTACGTATCCTCTGAATTTCTTCTATGGAAATTGTGGCTATAAGTGCTTTATGGGTACAATTTCTGTAGAAGTAAGCATTTTATAGTGGCAGTTTACATGGAAGTACGTACTTTTATGCAAATATAAATATTATGGCTGTAATTTTCCCAAGATATGGTAATGTCAGCTGCCATTAGCATATCTTGCCTTCTTCAGAACCAGAAAACTGCCCTGTGCAAAATCCAGAGGATATACCAGGGTTCCGAGGAAATCCGGTGAGCCTGAAGCACCTGGATTTCCTGTGGCAGACCCTCCCCGGACTGAACACTGCAGGAGGGAAGGGTCACCAATCCCTAAGAATGGCCATTGTACACCATCCTAAAATTTATCTGCCATTGCATTAGGTTTCAAGATTCAACTGAAAGTTTAAAATGGTAGGATCATGAGCACAGCAAGATAAAACAATAATACACCTTGGCATTATCAGTGACAACATATAATTCCAATATCCACTTCCAAAGATTCATAAATAGCAATGCCAATCATTAACCATCTGAAACAACAAGTTGAAGATTAAGAAAGTAATTCAAGCTGGAGGTGGACTTCAGGAATTAGGGAAGTTCAGCCCATGTCTAATTAATTATTGAAGTTAAAGTATTGTCCCTCCACAGTATGTAATTTTTCATAATTACAGCTCAGGGTAACATTTATCTTAATTAGGATCTCTCAACTCAAAAAGATTTGCTGCATAGCATCTTTTATTCTGATCTATTATAGATTCTGTTTGGAAGATGCAGAGTGGCGCACCATTGCAATGGAAGTCTGTTATGAATCAACGTCTGAAATATTTTTCTTTCTGTCTTAGAGAAAATGAATTGATCAGCATCTAGATAACTAACTTTGTGTTAGTGTGGCAACCTTGAACAAATTGTCTGTGATTGTTTAAAAATAGCTTTTAGTTAATTTGTTCCTTTTCTTCAAAGAGATTTTAGAACCATCCGATTTGAGATGGGTATTTTCCCCTATTCTTCTTACTTTTTATTTCCCCCCTGGATTTCCCCAGACCTCTGGATTGAATAGGTCTGCCATTCATTCCCAATATTTTGCCAGCTCATCATCAACAACAACAACAAAATCACTCTCTAGCTGCTTAAAGGGATACAAAGTTGCTGCCCACCCTGAATGCTTGACCATTAGTAAGGACTTGGATCAAAAAGCTGCTTCTAAAAATATTTTTTAATCCAGAATTGTACTTCTGTGTTGTGAATATCATACTCCTTAATTTCTGTGAAGAGCACAACCTACCCTACATTTAAGTAGCCATGTGTTTGATTGTAATATGACAGGGGGAGCTATTACCAGAGGAAACAAAGATGGACTTTCAACAAAGAGAATGAGATTTTCTATATGAGGCATTTACTCTGGGTTTGTGATTCATAGTTGTTTATGAGTTCTTTAGATGATGTCATGATCCTCCAATTTCACTGCTGTTTTTTAAGGACCCTTCCGAGTTTTTTTGTTTTTTGTTTTGTTTTTACAGTTGGGAAAATGCAGTATTATTTCTGAAAGCAAAAGAAATTGTGTAATTGTGATATACGATGTAGCACAGCACCATATTGAGGTTATGTAGCAGAAAGCAAGAAAGGAAAAGCTCTTTGTGTAGAGCACGGCTCTCAATTCTGTGATGAAACCAAAAGTAGATACAATTATTAAGTCTGGTGTAGAAAACCTCAAATTAATTTTGGGTAAAAAAATCAATAAACCCATGTGTTTATTGTTGTGCAGTGACTGTGAACTGCTTCTGCACACATGAACCAATTAATAAGTGAAGGGCAGGGGCGTAGCATGCCAGGTTCCTGCTAACCCTGCCATGTTCTACAGGTTTTGCTGTGTCAGCTAGGCTATACTACATGTGTGATCAAAAATTGTATCCACTCTTAGGCTAACTTAAATCCCATTCATTTCAATGGGTTTGTTTTAAGTATTTATTTATTTGCATGTATATACCTCCTTATCTGCTAAAAAGCCATCAAATCAGTGTACAACAATTTAAACCAATAAAAGTGTAAAACAATAAAAACAAGAACATCAGAAATGTAAAACATTAACTTAAACATTTTAAAAGGCTCTGGTAGGACTAATTCTGGATATCTAATTGTGAATACAACCCATGCAAAATAAAACAAAAACTCATTATTGCCAGAATGAGTTGAAATGAAGGGATCTTTCTTGGACTTTGGCAAAATAGAAGTCTTGCAAAAGTCCCATGGGTCTGTTTGCATGTTAAGGCTGCCACATACAGACTGCTTCAAACTGCTTCACTAAATACTTCATTGCTGTTATTTGGTGTTATCTGCCTGTATACTGAGGTTGACATCATAGGCATGTGCAAGGGGTGTGCCAGGTATGTCCAGGCACACCCTAATGTCTCAAGCAATAAGCACTGAATTGGGGCCATTGAGTAGGGATGCAGAGGGGGATCCAGATGCAGTGGGAATGATCCTCCGGCTGCCCTCCAGCTACTCTGCTACCATGTCGAAAAACCTGCTGCCTCCGAGAGAGCACTGTTGTTGCGGAAGTGGAGGGTGAAATAAAGAGACGAGACAACATATTTGGATTTTAAACACGGGTCACATTTTATTCAACAAGATCTGCAAAGGGGAACTCCTAAGTGGGCATCTACGTTATGGCTTCATCCAGAGCCATTCTAGGATCAGGCGAGCCATTCTTGTCCCGTGGAGTGACGCCTGCCATCTTGCTATTCCACGGGCTCCCCCATTTGGGTAGGGAGGCCTTCCGGTGTCACCACCCTCGTGCCGCACGGCTCCGAGCAGGTGAGTAGGGTTAGCCTCAAAGGTAAGCCTTAACCTTCCAGCTGGTGCAGCATGGCTCCCAGCCTTGGGCTTCAGATTCTACCCCTCACCACAACGGTGCCTGAGAATGCTCACCAGTATTCCCCCACTCTAGATGACTGCACCTAACCGCCTCAGGGGGTGACAAGCGTCCGCTTAGTCGCTCCCCCCCACTACTTCACTCAAACCCCTCTGCAGATCATCCAAGAAAATGCCATTTCCAATGTCAGACAGATGCACTCCATCCTGCCTATACAGCTCCCTCCTATATCGAACTATCCTTGGATGTTTAACACTAATATCACCATGTTTAATCAGATCTTTATAGATCTCTGTGTTCACCCTTCTCCGGGCATGCTCCAACACAAGGAGATCGCCCCCTTCTCTCCATTTGATCCTTGGGAGAATACAGGACCAAATGATCCAGACACTAGGCCAACGCATCCGCAAGCTCTCCAAATCAGCTCTTATTTGCCATATCAGGGCCTTGCCCTTCAGCCGCCCAAGATCATTGCCCCCAAGATAGATGAGCAATATCTGTGGCGGAGCCTGTACCACATGCTGTTGCAATAACGTGGGAATAAGGCTCTCCCACCTCATACCGCGTCTGACAGCCAGTGAATATCTGCATGCTGGCTCAGTCCAAGCTGCGATCCTTGGCTTGATGTGGCAGCCCGCCTGCTGGCCCAAAATATCATGCTATGGCCGCAACTTAGCACATGCACCGGGGTGAAACCCTTCCAGAGATCTAAGGATTAAACATGACAATGTTAAACTTCGGCCGCAGCCTGGCTTTATTGAGGCAATTGCCTCACATATGCCCTAGACGCCCCAGAATGCCACCTCCCCATCGACTGAATTTGCCTTGTTGTAAACCTCAACGATGCTGCTGTTGATGCTGCCCCAATATGAAATGAATGCGTACCAAACTGCACATTGTCTAATCCTAAACTGGAGAGTGCATGCTTCATTATAGACCAAAATTGGTATTTCATCAGTGGGGAAGTATCAAGGTGGCAGAATAACGCACCAGGGGAATTGCCTCTTAAGGCTACAAACTCCCAAAGAGCCGAATTTTTCTGAGAGGGAGGGAGTAGCCTGCAGCCTGTTTATATAGCTGCAGCCCCCTCCCTTCGCATGGCACCATTCAAATGTAGCCAATAGGCTACCACCACGCCTCATCTCTCCCCCCCCCACCCGCAACTGGCCTCCCCCCGCCCAGGCATGGCCGGGCATGGGTCTGAGGCAACTCTCAGCAGCAGGAACAAAAAGGAATTGCTCTGCTACGAGCCTCTCTGCCAAGAGTCATGCCCCTTGGCCTCTGCTAGAGTGGCTGTGCCAACTGACCTCGCACCAACAGAGGCACGTGTAAATGATACTGGGCGTACGCTGCACTGAAATGTCACCCACATGGCGGGAATGGCTTTCTGGCTGCTCCACTGCCACCTCTGCCCCCAACAGCATGCCATTGCTCCTGGCAGCAGGAGCGAAAAAGAATCACTCTGCTGGGAGCCGCTTGGTCGATGCCTTGCATCAAAGAAACCAGAAGGAGGGCCCCTGAAGGCAAATATTGCCTCATAAGCCCCTCCTCCAGTCAGTGTCACCACCAAGCCCCACCAATGCTAGGGCTTGAGGAGTGTCTCCTCATCCCCCCCTTCACTTGCAACAGTCCTCCCACCATCAGGCAAGCTGAATGCGGAGTAGGGCATCAGTGCCTATAGTATGTAAGAAATAAATGAATAACAATAATGTCCTTTACGATTGAGTATTCAATAAATGTGCACCTTAAAAAAAAACCTGGGTGCACATCCTAGTGAAATGTGCTGCACATGCCTACAGTTGACGTCAAAGGAGTTGCCTTGTATACGTGCCTTGGTTTTATCTCTTTGAACATTTATTACATGCATTACATCAAGCTGCCTTTGAAGGGTTTGGGAACTTCAGCTGGTGCACAGCGCAGCAGCCAGACAATTGAAAATGGTCAGCTATAGGGAACATGCTGTTCCCATGTTACAACATCTTCATTGGCTACTGCTTCTTTTATAGGCACATTTCAAAGAGCTGATTATGACCTACATTATGGGATCAGGTTATCTGAAAGGCCATATTGTCCCATAAGAGCCTACCTGACTTCTTAGATCCTCAGGATCTTCCTTCTGACCTACCAACACCTGAAGCAGATTTGGGGGGAAACAGAGAGAAGATCTGAGCCCAGCTTGCGCAATCACCATATGACTTTCTGCTGAAAGGTGGATACATTTTCATTTAGACAGGCCTTTGCCTATATGCTAACTCATATATATGTCACAATTAGTTTTAACTGGTTGATTTTATTTTGCGTTTATCCATCTTATTTTATGTTTTTTTTACTCTGTATTTTATTGGTGTTTTATTGTATTTGCATTACTGCTATTCACTGCCTTAAGCACCATTTGGTGAAAAGAGAGGATAACAAATAAATTAATGAATAAATAAATAAATAAATAAATGGTTTAAATGTGATGAAACAGAAAAGATCATCAGGCCCAAAAATACAAAGAGCCTCTTTACTAAGATATTTGCTTTTGATGGTGAGAAAAAATTGTTACCAGCAGAAGACAAATGTGGATTTTCAAAGTGCAAGCTGGGCAAATTTGTATTTCAAACAATGCAACTGCAAAAGTTTTGTGCATCACTCTTGATTGTATGGGCTGTCAGCTGATTCAGGGAATAAATGGCAAGTACCCTTGCAACTTTAACATGACTACCAATATTCCTCACAGAAAAGCTTTCCTATTTCCATTGGATGGCAAATGTAAATGTAATTATGTTTTGGCTAGACCATCATTCATTGCACATTTATATGGTTTTACAGAGCGATACTATATGATGTTTCAATATTTTGTAAACTGATTTGGGATGTTGTATATAAATGCTTTAAATCAGTAAAAGGTACTATTGTGGTAACACAATTTATTTGTTTATGGCACAAAGGCCGTTACAATCATAGCATAATCATATATTTACAAATTATAATGGGTCAACTTTTATAAAACTTTTATAAAACTTTAAAACACACGTTCTTCTGTTAACATGGTTATATCATGATCACTACAAGTTTCAGCCCATCTCCTTGGGAGTCTCAGCTGTTTAATATGAGAGCCTTATTAGGAGCATGTGTGTACAAGGAAATCAGATCCTTCAAAGAAGCCAGATCTCTCTGTTGAACTCCTCCATGATTTTCTTTTCTCTCCATTTTCACTCTGCCTCTCCTTTCAGCTCCACTATAACACTTGGACTCCATCTGTGTGGGTAATAAGCCCAGCTGCCTTTGCAGCTGTTGTGTATAGTATGTTATTCATTGGCTAGCCAGCAAGGAGTCTTCCATCCATGGATATTGGAAAAATTTAAGCAAAGCAAAAAGGCAAACAAGAATATGTGCCTTCAGAAATCTGGTCTGGAAATCCAAATGCCACTATATCACATATAAGCCAATGAAATGTTTTTGTAATCTTTTTTGATGTAATAGTCAACACTCTGCACATCTATCTGATATTAGAAGAGTTGACAGCAGAACATTTTTAGTTCAGTTCCATAAAATGGGAAAAGACCTTCATGTGTTTGAAGCAATGTGGGATGCATATGTGGGCGAATTACATGTCATTATTTTAGTCTCATTTTTATCATTCATTTTATTGGGAAATTTATTATGTACATGTACTAATATGACTTTTGGCATTGAGAACATGTTAATAATTATTAATGACTTACTGAAATCCTGCTGTGTGAAGTACCTCAATAGCTCAATTTTCTGGAATGAAGGGAATTTGCTAGGCTTAATTCTTCTTTCTGATAAACTTTATTGATCAAAGCTTATAATACATGGACTGCAACTAGATTATCCCCACATATACTAATCCATAATTCAGGAATGAACTAATCCATAATTCAAGAATGGTGAAAAGTTCCTGACAGAATAATATTCTCTTCCTCAAATGAACAACATTTTCACAATTTTTCCATTGCAACAGTCTCCCATGGTTTATTCACCAGATCTAATACATTTGGAAGGGAAGATTATTTCTAGAGCTTAGCAGTAATACTTTTTGCCACTGTCAAAAAATTTCTTAACGATTTTTGTGTTTTAAATGAATGTAAAGCTTACAGATATTCTAGACATTTGATCATATAGAAGGGCATATCATGTTGTGTCATGAATAATCTTTTGAACTTTAATCCACTTTTTGTTGAATGTCACTTCAACTTTCCTATGATGGCATTTACAAGAATCATGCTAGGCTATATAACGTATTTTTTTTCACTATATGATGTCAAAACAATGGCTGGTTCATCTAGAAGTCTACCCAAGCTGCTAAGAAACTGACCACCAGAACCTTTCATGTAAAGAGGTGAAGCCAGAGGTAAACAGTTTGGTCACTGAGGTACACTGCTATTGCATGAATCTTCAAGTTCTCTGCCACAAACCAACACTGTGAGGTTATCCTCAACCACTTGCTGCTGCTGCCCTTGTTTCACCTTTGCTATTCAGGCCCCACAGCATCATAGCCCAGCAACCTGGCCTCCAGATAACTTCTTTGTTCCGCTGCCACCAGTACCTTCTCAGGTATACCCACAGACTACACCAGGAGATGGAATTAAGAAGAATTTATTAATAAGAAATTGTGTGTCAACAAGCTTAATGGGTACTTCAGTTCAATTGCGTATCAGTTACAAGGTTTCAATGCTTAGTGGTTTCTGTCAGAACTATTATACTTTAACAAACTGTTCCATATTTAATCTATGCTCTAAAATCTTATCTCAATCTCTCAATTCTCTCAAATCTCTTTCAACATCACTCTCAAAAATCCCCCTCAAATCTTCCCCCAATCAACCTGTCATCTCTCTCTGTCCCACCCGTGGGGTTAGATATCAGCACCAGTTTATGGAGGTTCTAAAGACAGGTGATGATTTACATCCCTGGAAATTTCACAAGGAGGCATTGACCCACTTGGAAGATATTCTAAACCCTATTCAGGAAGGCATAAAGTTTTATAAGGAGGCTTTGACCCATTTTGAAGAAATTAAAAATCCTATTTAGGAAGGAGTGTTTGTTCTCCCAAGGGTGACAGAGTTGAATAAGACTACTCAATCACTGATGAAATGTTGAAACGGATTGCACAATTCTGGAGTCACCGTTTGTTATTTGTCCATTGCTTGTTGTTATTGGAGAGCCAATTGGGCAAACTTATATATTTGTACATGTGATTTTATTAATTCTTGTATGTTAAAATATTCATTACTGTCGATATACAGTTTTAAGGAGTAGGTTTTTGCTCATTGTTAAGCTAATATGAGCCAATAAAACATTGATATTTGTATGAAATATTTCTACCATGAGTAGTGTGGTACATTTGAGGAATTGCCATTACCCTCTGGTTTGGTTTGGTTTGTTTCATGCTTGTGAGGGCTCCTCTCTATGTTTGTTAGCTCTCTCTGTCAGACACATATATACACTCCACTCACTCTCTAGCTCCTCCCACTCTTACACAACCAACCAATTCAGGCACTCTAAACTGTTAGGGAAAGAAGCGCTCCCCATTCGCTTTAAGCAGAGCAAGCGTGTTTTCCAGCCAAGTCCAGGCAGTAAAGAAATACACTCCAGCAGTATAGTGTATAATACAAGTCCTTTACTGTGGTTCCAATATAAATATATACAGCAAACTGGTTTCTCCAATAATTCAGGTTTCCAGGAATATTTCACAAAGCATATTTTCCATCCATCATATTTCTCATTCAACCAGCCTTCCTCCTCCACGTATTCATTCAGCCTAACAACCAGCCATTCTCATGTCCCTAACTTTTATACATTTTGGCTGTACCCTGACTCAGCACTTAGTCAATTAAGCAACCTTCCAGAAAGTGTCCACTATCTCACTGACCATTTTAACAGTGAATAGAAAAAACTATTCTATCTGATAATTGACTGCAGCTGCGCTGTTCAGTTCTCCTGGACACTCTAAATTGTCCAGTCCTTTAGTCATCTTAACAGAATTTTTCCCTGACATAAACAACTAGCCAATCAGCACTCACTTTCCATTCAGGCACACAGCCAGCCAATCCAGGCACTCCATACTTACCTAGACCTTTAACCACAAACAGTAAGTACATTTCGGCCTAGTTATTTACTTTATCTTATTATTCTTACTTCTTTTTAAAAATATAAACAAATGCATATCACAAACAATAAACTTTGCAATATATTTACAATTACAATCAGTAGAACATCACAAACATCATCCACATATGCTATCCAGCTGCCACAGTTCAACCTAATATATCCAGAATACAATTGTTCTGCAATCAGAAAGCAGAACAGATGTAAGCTAAACTACAGACTAAAGTCCATTTCACATGGACACAAACATATAGAACATCAGAGTCTGAAAGATGGCAACATACACAGTTTCCTCTCTGTCTCCTTCTTACATTAGGGTGACCAGATTTTGGAAACCAAAATCCCGCCCCCCCCAGCCACCTCCCCCACCCAAAACAACCCCCCCCCCACCAAGCCACCCCCCCAAAAAAAACACCAGCCTGGACCTACCGGGTTCTCTTCCTCCGCTGCCCGTGCCGGGTCTTCCGCTGCCGCCCCTGCCGGGTCAGACACCGCCCCCAGGTCCCCCGCCGCCGCCAGGTCTTCCTCCACCACCGCCAGGGCCTTTGCCGCTGCTGCCAGGCTCATAAGGCCAGAGGCCGCGCGGAAGAGGCGGGAGAGGGCCGATTACATCACTTCCGGATCCGGCCCTCTCCTGTCTCTTCTACATGGCCTCTGGCCTCCTTGGCGACGAGCTCGTGCTCCGGAGGGAAGCAGACGCCCCTGCAGGTAAGGAGCGCAAGGCGCGAGGGGGGGCACTTACATGCTGGGGCGGCCGCTTCCCGGGCTCCACCGACGCCACCGATGCCGGGTCTACCGCCGCTTGTTGCCGCTTGCTGCCACCGCCGCCTGACCCCCCGCCACCCCGGTTTTTCCCCACCACCTGGATCGGCCTAGGTTTCCTGGTTAGGACCGGGAAACCCCGGGCGATCTGGACACCCTATCTTAAATGAACACCAACTGGTATAATAGAATCATATATGTTTACAGGCCTTGTCTCCTTTACATGTAACACACATACATGCCTTCTTGTAGGAGACAAACAATAGAGTTTCATGCCCTCTTTGAAAGCTTCCCAGAGGCATTTGGCTGGCAACTATTACAAACATCAGACCAAATATTCGGTATTGCAACAAGATACCCTCCCACATGGAAAAAGATAAGGCCGTGTTTGCCATTGGAAGTTAACACCCATTTTACAGAAAGCAAACCAGTGAGACTGACTGACAGATAGGTATTATCTCAAGAAACTGAGTACAAGACTCAGGTGATTTCAAAGTATCAAGCTCCTCCTTTAACGCCAAATTATTGATTCAGCCCAAACCTCACCTTAAAGAAGACAAGCTAGTTAATTTCCACCCAGATCATCCACAAATGCATCTTTCTTTAATTAGTTTAGTTCTCAATATCCTATCAAAATCACCTCCAATCAATGTGCCTTCAATTACTTTTCCCTAGTGTAATATCTTACACAAATACCCTAATTAATTTAACCACCCAATTCATTATCCACCCAGATCATCTCAGATAAATCCCTTTTAAATTAACTCTCCAAACAGGCATTTCCCCCTCTGTCCATCAAGAAGAATGGCATCCGAGGCATTCTGGCAAAAGAAATGGTTGCTGACACAAAAATGATGGTTAGAGTGGTTAAACAGATTTGTGTGAACTGCCCAGAGAGCTTTGGCTATTGGACAGTATAGAAATGAAATAAATAAATAAATAAATAAATAGACTCCCTTGCGCAACTATCACCACAAATTGTACTCAGACAGCAAGTAAAGCACATGTGTGAAAGACAGCTGCTGCAGTTTCAATAACCACTCAAATGCCCCAATAGCCAGCCAGCCTTTACTACTTGTCCTCCTCCAACATTTCCAGCTCTAGTACCAGTTAAGCTCTCTGCATTTCTCTATGGGACTTCCTGGCAAATCAGCTGAGAGCAGAACCTTACAGTGAAATCAAGCTTATTTTGATGCAACTTCTAGAGGCTATCCTGGTTTTATATAATAACTTCCCACCTAACCAGGAGTTTAAACAAATGCTGGCTAAACCAAACACAGCTGCCAATAGCTCTGCTCTCCTTCAAGACCCTCTCCCATAGTCAGATTAGGAACCTTGGGCTACTTAGCCACTTACATAATGTATACGGCCTTACTACATAGAAGGCCTTCATTTACTATTTTCCCCTGATTACTAATTATCCAGCAAACATCTTTTTATTCTCTGATCTTAATTTGATCACATGCTTTCTTTCTGGTGCTGTGATCTTTACTCAAGAGGAAGGTGTGATGGAGATCTCTCGAAATATTAATGTAAAAACATTGATAAGCTTACTCCTACATTCCTTCCTGTAGGATTTGGAATGGATATTAAAATTCATTTGGAATATTTAATAATAAGATCACTGAAAGCAGACAAGGTTTTGGAGATAAAAACAAAAGATGCTGCAGGCAAGAGGGAAAAATGGAGAAATTGTGTATTCTAGCAGAAACTAGCCATGACAAACCCTTCTAGAAGCTGCATAGCTTCCTTGGACACTGGAGAATGTGACCTTATTTAGGCCTCTAAATCAGAGGGAGGGAAACTCTTTCAGCCTGCAGGCCAAATTCTAATTAAGCCTTAGGAGATGCTTTTCAACCTTTGAGAATGGGGCAAAACTGCATAAAAGTCAGGAAGCCACCAAATGATCTGTGGACAGGGAAAGGGGAAGCCCCAATGGGCCAGATTGGTACACCAGGAGGGCTGGATTTGGCCCCTGGGCCTCGGGTTCCCCACCCTGCTCTAAACAGTATCACCCGCTTGCCTGTGGCATGTAAGAATTTCTTTCAGGTGATCAGGCACAGAAAGGTCTATAATATGGAAGACAGAGGCCATCCTTTTCTTTCAGGCTATTGATTTACTACAAATGGCTTTCATAGGTATGTATTTGGAGGTGTGGTAGTCAACATTGTTTTAGGCTAGTAACTTCTGTGGACCTATATGGAAGGCTGTCTTTATTTTTCATTTTATTTATCACATTCTTCATATCCTATCCTTTGGTCAATGAGCCAAGGGCAGCACACATGGGGTTCTCCCCCTGCCCATACACACACATACTTCCTGCTTTGCTCATGTCTCTTTCTCCCTCAGTTGTTTCTCCATTGTCTCTTCTAGTTTTCCAGCTCTCTAGGACCTTTCTATGTTGCTGATATAACTCTGTAAATCAGGCTGAGAGATAGGGACTGCCCCCAAATCAGCCAGTGTCCTTTGGAGCACTTTCCAGTCCAAGTCCAACACTTTATCCATGGTATCTTTTGTATCTGAAGACATTTAAAGTATGTTCCAAAGACTGAATATATATCAAGAGCACAAGGATGGAGGAACTCAGATAATACTGATATCTGTACTGATATGGTTCCTTAGTTATCTATATCTGGCTAGTGAGGCAGGCATTGTCCAATTGGCCTGAAGTTTCTTGACTCAGTTGGCTAATCCTTTGCATATTTGCTCAAAAGTAGTTCCCATGTTCAATGGGGCTTACTCCTATGTAAGTGATTTTAGGATTACAGCAGAGCAATCCTATCCTTGGTGGAGAGAAATTCCATGGCAGAGCAATTGCCACATCTATAGCCCTGTTAGCTCATGACAGTTGAGATGAGGGAGGCAGATCTTTTTCATTATTTTTCTCCCATTGACTTCAGTGGGTTAGAAATAGATGCACTGACTAGCTCCAAAACTGGTATAGTTTGGTGCTAGTTTTGTGAGTGTGTCTGAGGAACAAGGTGCCATTGATTCGGGTGGTTCCACAACTGCTCCTGGCATGCTCTGTTTTTCTTCTGACTTTGGTAGAACACCAGTGGCAGGACACTTATGCCAGCAGAGTTTCCCACACATGCACTGGGGGTGGTTGGGATCTCCAGCAGTACAGGTGTTGTCCTAGCAGCAGCCCAACCTCTCCACTGGTAGTAGGGATGTATGGAGTTTGTGAAATCTGTTCCGTCTGTGTTTTGTGGATTGTCAGGTACCTTTTGTTCCATTGTCCAATAGAATTGTTTTTCCCGATTCCCCAAATTTGCTCAAATTTGCCTTTGTAAAAATGTGCATATCCCTCCCCAGAATATGCAAATCTCCCCATGCTTTAGGCTATGGGGGAAATGTGCAGTTTGGGCCACTGCTTGTTTTTTTTAATTTTACATATTTTTCTGTGACTAAATTAGCATAAAATTCTGGAAAGTAAAGAAAACGGTCCATAAATCCACGGACTCCACATGACTCAGAAAAAGCCATTCTGCTGCAGAATCCATTGGTCAGATTCATAGAAACCTGAACTCATTTATTTATTATTATTGTATATTATATATTTATTATTTATTTATTAGATAGCTGAAACTCTCTGGGCGGTTTACAAAAATTAAAACTCTGGACATTAAAAATCGATGTACAAAATTTTAAAACATATAAACAGACAACGTATAAAAACAGCGTACGTTTAAAACAGCTTCAGACTCTCAGCCAGGCCTAAATAAAGTTCTGGGGTCATTTAAAAACTCAGTATATGCTGTTAAGTGCCTGGGAGAAGAGGAAAGTCTTGACCTGGTGCTGAAAAGATAACAATGTTGGTACCAGGTGAGCCTTGTCAGGGAGATCATTTCAGAATTGGGGGGCTACCACTGAGAAGGCCCTCTTCCTTGTTGTCATCCTCCGAGCTTCCCTTGGAGTAAGCACCCGGAGGAGGGCCTTAGATGTTGAATGTAGTGTATGGGTAGGTTCATGTCGGGAGAGGCGTTCCATCAGGTATTGTGGTCCCAAACCATGTAAGGCTTTATAGGTTAAAACCAGCACCTTGAATTGGGCTCGGAAACATACAGGCAGCCAACACAAGCGGGCATGAGTCAGTTTTATATGTTTGAACCTCTTGGTCCGGGTTATTAATCTGGCTGCTGCATTTTGCACAAGCTGCAGCTTCTGAATCGTCTTCAAAGACAGCCCAACGTAGAATGCATTGCAGTAATCTAACTTGGAGGTTACCAGAGAATAGATTTGCGTTGAAGATTTCTCTGACATCTCTAACTGGCAGAGCAGAACCTATGCTGCTTCCGGTGTCCCCTTCGCTGGTCCCCTAGCAAAGATAAGTTTGCTGCCCTAGTGTGACATTTCTAGAATTGCTGGCTTTGGGAGAGAAAACTCATAAGGTTTGGAAAATTAAATTGAAGAGGGCATTTACAAAAGTGGTCGTCAGGCCAGGAAATTACACCTAGAGTATCTGTTGGAGAGAGTGAAAATAGAAAGCATAGCTGAAGGTCAAACATCAATGGATTGGAGACAACTAGATCCCTGCTGAAGGAATTATTCTGTAAATAAAGGGCCTTACATTATTTGTGATCCTAATCATGAAATGCCATGCCTTTCAGAGGCGTTAAGTTTACACAAAACATTTTGTTTCACTCTATCATCAGAAGAAATGTGAAAAAGGACCATACCCACTTTATATGGAGAATGTCTTGCAAATGAAAGGAGCAATATGAAGAGTTCGAAGTCAGGGTTTTGTTGGCCTTCTTATAAATGTGTTTATGATTCATATCTTCTGCTTGCAGAATTTGATGTAAATGTGCCAACATTAGGGTGACCATATTTTGTAAACCAAAAAGGAGGACAATATAGCCGCCCTGCAGGAGGCATGCCCACCAACATGTCCAGCCCCCCAAGCTAACCCTGTCGACCCCTGCCAGTATATTCAGAGCATGGTGGCGAGAGGGGGGTACCATAGCTTCTCATTACATGCAATCAGACTGAGAATCTCTTGTGTTTTATTGTGTATTATTTTATTGTGTTTTACTGATTGTACCCTAATTTGGGATTATTTTATAATACAAAGAAGGTAATATATAAACAAATAAATATACCCCCATAATGCATGCCTGATGAAATTTATCACTTTTACGCCACTTGTATTCTTAGGTTTCTCTCTTTCATTCATTAATTTTAACTTTTGTACCCTGCACTTTTTACTTTAACAAAGCACTACAAAGTGCCTGAAGCAGCAGTATTGAAACACAATTAAACAATTAAAAACCAGCAATCAATAAAAAGCACCTGCCGGCCCTTCCTGGGGCAGGTGGGTGGAGCCCAACATCTAGAGGGAAGCCTCAAAATATAAAAATCAAACAATAGCCAGGTCACAAGCCGGCTGAAACAAAATGTCTTATATTTCTATGGGACTAAGCAGAATTTTGTTGTAGAAAAGGGTAATATAGTTTGAAAGTAAAAAAATAATACAGTGTGCATCTGTAATCATCCACATGGCTGCCCCCTGGCCATAAGATGTTTGGTTTTGTTTTAATAAGAAAAAAATAAAAGATGCTGTGGCAAGCATCTTCAGCCCTGATCTGCCCCCCCCCTGCATTCTCCTGCCAGCACTGTGCTGAAACCTGTTTGACACTTCCCCATTATCTGCTCCTTTCTGTGGGCCCCTGAACTTTGGCTGCAAGGTCCTGCCCTACTCCACCACTGGTAAGGTAGCCAAGGGCTCTCCTAATTTCCCCCTCCCCTTTCTTTAACAGTTTAAAGTAGGGATGTGCACTGGATCGGACCCGATCCACGATCCGAGTCCGGTCCAGTGGGAAATCGGATAAATTATCCGATTTCCGATCCCGCAGCTGGATCGGCCGATCCAATCCGAACCGGTCCGAAAAGGCTCCGAACCGGTTCGGAGGATCGGCGGATCGGCGGGCGCCCACTGGCGCCCACCGCCGCTTCCATTGGCGGGCGCCAGCGGGCGCCTGCCGATGAAAGTGGACAGCGGGGGGGAGGGAGGAGGGGGGCGCTTACCTTCTCGGCCCGTCCGCTCCCGTCCGGCACTAGCAGCTACTCCCAGCGGGCTCCGCGGCCTGCTCTAGGGTGGCGCGCCGGGTGATGTCATCACCCGGCGCGCTACTCTAGAGCAGGCCGCGGAGCCTGCTGGAAGTAGTAGGCGCCGGCGCCGGACGGGAGGCGCCGGGCCGGGAAGGTAAGGAGGGGGTGCGTGGAGGGGAGGAGGGGGCGCGCGGAGGGGGGAGGGGGGCCCTTACCTTCCCGGCCCGGCGGCTCCCGTCCGGCGCCGGCGCCTACTACTACCAGCAGGCTCCGCGGCCTGCTCTAGGGTGGCGCGCCGGGTGATGTCATCACCCGGCGCGCTACTCGAGAGTAGGCCGCGGAGCCCGCTGGTAGTAGCCGCCGGCGCCGGACGGGAGCGGACGGGCCGAGAAGGTAAGCAGTGGCGGGGAAGGGGGCTTACCCCCCCCGGAGCCGTCCGCTTCTATCCGCTGGCGCCCGCGGGCGCCAGCGGATGGAAGCGGGCGGCCCCAGGGGGGGTAGGGAGCGCGGGGGAGGGGGCTTACCTGCCGGGGCCGTCCACAGCGGACGGCCCCGGGGGGGGGAGGGAGTTAGGCCCCCCCTCACCCACCCGCCGCCATTTTTTTCTCATAGACTTGCATTGCAATGCAAGTCTATGGGGAAAAAAATGGCGGCCGATCCAAAAATTAACGATTTTTGGGTCGGGATCGGACTCGATCCGGTCCGGGGGGCCTCCGATTTTGTCCGAACCGGTCCGGGACAAAATTGGAGGTCCCGATCCGGGTCCCGATCCGATCCGGGGGGTCCGTGCACACCCCTAGTTTAAAGCTCCTTGCTGCAACAAGAAAGAGTGGGACTTACTGCACAAGATAAAAATTCTCTCTCATTCCCAGAAAGAGGCAGCAGCTGTAGAATATCATAATGTATTGTTGTTTTCTAGGTAATTGTATTGTAGGGGGAGAAACCATCTCCCCTCTCATGTACATATGGAGGCAGCCATACAGTGAGGGAGAGCTTTATAGCAATTTACAGTGCAATTCTATACATGGCTACTTTCAAGTGAAACCCAGTGAATTCAATGGGACTTACTCCCAGGAATGTGTATAGGATTGTAGCCTTAGTAACTATGTATGCACTGCAAAGTAACGACGAAAAAGGGGCTAAAACAGGAGATTGATCCCTCACACACACACACCATTTCACATTAAACTCTTTTGATCACCAGGCAGCTGGCAACCTTCCCATGTCCCAGGCCCAGCACATAATTATAGGTAGTAAAGGCTGTGAGCTTCTCCAAGCAGTCCCTGCCAATTATTTATTTATTTATTTATTTATTCATTACATTTGTATACCGCCCCATAGCCGAAGCTCTCTGGGCGGTTTACATAGGATTAAAAACAAGACCTCAAGGCACTATGGTGAACTCACTGGGTGCACTCTCAGACCCCAAGTTACTGGTATCCTTCTGTAGGTTTTCCATCCCTGGTAGGTTAATTAAGTGCTATGCTCCCCCACATCTACCTGCCCTTCCTGTCCTTTTAAAAATTAATTTTTATTTAAAATTATTTTTAGGCTACTTTTAAGGATAGAACCCTTTGGAATTGTTGAGCAATTAATTTCATGTGTGCATAGGGTGGGGTGGGAAGAAATGGCCCAAATAGAATTATGCAGAAGAACATAAGAAGTGTCATGCAGGATCAGACCAAGGGTCCATCTAGTCCAGCATTCTGTTCACACAGTCGCCAACCAGTTGCATATTGGAAGCCCATAAACAGGACGAGTGCAACAAAACCTTTCCTGCCCATGTTCCCCAGTAATAGGAGAACATAGGCTTAGTGCCTCTGATACTAGAGGTAGCACATTAAAGAAAAGATGCAAGTGTTTCCTCTCTGCTAATTCCCTGAGCATTTTAAGGACAACGGGTAAAACTCAACATAAACCCTGCTTAGATTAAAGCCACTGAAATGAATGAAACTTAGGAAAACTTAAGTCTTATTCATTTTAATTGCTCTACACTAAATAGGGCTTATTTTGGATGTTACCCACTTACTTTAGAAGAAATACTAGGATAGGAAGATGTTTAAATGCTGCATTTTATCGTATTGTAGTTTTATTGCATTGCTCTTGCTTTTTGCTAGTTATTTTTACTTTGTTAACTATCTAGAGCACATTTTGTTATAGTGCAGCCTATATATAATGAAGATAGCTGATAGCATGGTCACCCCCAAATGACAGTGTTTTCTACATACTTGGGGAGGGTGCTCCTTATGTAAGCAGAAATGTATACATTTGAAAATGTAAATTAAAAAAAGTTTAAAAACCAGCCTCTGACCACAATGGTCTAACAAGAAGGGATGCTGCTGTGTCAAGTTGGGTGTGGGGAGAAAACTGGATGGGATGGAGAGAAGAGGGAATTTGCCTGCTCAAGTTCTTAACACAGAGGTGAGCAATATGGGACCCGTCTGCACCTCCCTGGCCTTTTTGCATCAACACAAACCTAATGGAGCACAAAAAGTGTTGAATACAAGCAAATGCAAACTGGTGGTAAAGAAACTCATTTGAAGGGAGCAGGGAAGGAAACTGGACTTTTGTGTGCAACTCAGTTTGTTAAACCAGAGAGGAAAAGCAACAAACCAAAGGTAATCATTTTAATGTATTTTGCCAATAAATTACACAATGAACTGCATTTATTTTTGTATTGCCAGTATTCCTTTTCCTTTTTTAAAATGTGGGGGGGGGGGAGAGAGGGGAGTATTTTTTTGATAATTTTAAAAATGCAGGCTGTGAGTGTCTGAAAGTGGCAAAAAAAACCAACCCCACCCTTAAACCCGTCTAGTACTTTGAAAGGCAATTAATTTTTTTACAACTTTTGAGAAACAATTTTGGCTAATGTCTGTTCTGACTAGAATGTCATTTTAAGCTGCAGGACACCTGTTTTAGCCACTGGTCCTAAACAAGTTTGGTTTGAAGCTCCACTGAAATTGATAGAGCTTACATTTAAGTATGCATGCTTAACACTGCAGCCTTAAAACATTCTAACAGAAGGAATAGTATAAGTTCTGATTGTTAGATACATTTATTTACAATATTTGTACCCTGGTCTTCAGCCAAAAAAGTCTCCCAGAGAAGCTTACAAAGATTAATAATAAAACAGTCCCTGCTCCTAGGCTTACTATCTAAAGACATAACACAAAAGGAAAAGGGATTGAGAGGGAGGAGGAGAAAAACAAAACACAGGCACCAGATCTTAGTTTCAAAATTCTTATAGGTATTTTTTTCTGGCAAAGAAGGGTGAAGTCAACTCCCTGTACCTGCTCCCTCTCTACCTGATATATGGGACCAGGTGTGTCCCTCTGTTGCCATGATGTTTATTTTGGGAAGTATATGAAGCTTTGGTGAGGCAGTAATTTCTTATAAATCTACAGAGAAGGAGGGGGGGAATGTCAAAAAACATTAAGTAATCAAGCAAAGCAAGTTTGAAGCATTTAGTCTAAAAGGGGGTGAAAAAACCATAAGATAATTTTCAAGAATACCATGAACAGGGGGAATAAAAATATACCATATTTCATCGATTCTAAGATGCACTTTTTCTCCCATGTTTACATCTGTAAATATGGGGTGCGTATTAGAATCGATGGCATCTTGCAATCGTGGGATTTCTCCCACTTTTGCAAAAGGCGGGAGGGCTCTGCATGTCCCCCCCGCGACTCCTAGGGTGACCAGATCGCCAGGGAAAACTGGGGCGATCTAGGCCGACTGGGCCCCAGGGGCAAACCTCCGGGGAAACAGTCACGCTCTCCTCCAGCCCTCCTCCAGCCCCGCTACTCCACCCCCAAAACAAACCCCATCACCAAGCCACCCACCCCCTAAAAAAACCAACCCGGACCTACTGGGTCCTCCGCTGCCGCCGATCTCCGCCGCCGCCGCATGACCCCTGCAGCCCCCTCACCCTTCTTGCCCTGCTTGTGGGCTCCCTGGAGGTGCCTGAGGAGCCACAGCAGGAGGAGGAGATCCAGCCGCTGGCCCCGTCCGCCACTTGTTTCCCGCTGCTGCGTGGAACAAGGCGGGGGAGAGAAAGAAAGGCAGGCAGAGTGACACTTGGGTCTCTTTGCGTGGGAGCGGCAGCGACGGCGTGGGGCTCCACGTAAGATGTGTGCGCCTGTGAAGCATCGGAGCCCCCCGCTGCCGCTGCCGCCGCCCCAGTGCAAAGAGACCCAAGCATCGCTCTGCCTGCCTCTCTCTCTCTCTCCTCCCCTTGTTCCATGCAGCGGTGGGAAACAAGCAGACGGGGCCTGCGGCTGGATCTCCTCCTCCTGCTGCTGCTGCAGCTCCTCAGACACCTCCAGGGAGCCCACGAGCAGCAGCAGCAGGAGGAGATCCAGCCGCAGGCCCCGTCCGCTGCAGCAGCCCCAACCGAGCAATTCACCCTTGCAGGGACCCTGGGGGCTGACAATGACTGGTGACAGCAATGGAGGTGAGTAAGGAGGGAGGAAGGGAGGGGGGAGGGAAGGGCCCCACAAGTCCCCCCTCCCCCCTCACAAGTCCCCCTTTCCCCTCACAAGTCCCTCTCCCCACTCACCCTGATCGCTGCTGCCAGGGCCTGAGAAGGCTTCAGTACTGGAAGGAGGCCCAGATCTTGAGAGATTTCCTGAGATCTCAGCCTCTTTCCCAGTACTGAAGCCTGCCCAGGCCCAGGCAGCAGCGATCAAGGGGAGGGGGGACTTGCGAGGGAGGAGGGGACTTGCGAGGGGGGAGGGGGACTTGTGAGTGGGGAGGGGACTTGCGGGGCCCTAACCCTCCCCCTCCTCACTCACCTCTGCTGTCGCCCGTCCTTGCTGCTGCCACCGCTGCTCCACACTGCCGCCAGCGCTCGCCTTGGCCTGGCAAGGCGTTGTTACTGGGTTCTCAGTAACAACGCCTTGCCAGGTCAAGGGGAGTATTGCCAGCGGCGCAAAGCGGTGGCGGTGGCAGCGAGGACGGGCAATGACAACGCTCCCCTTGGCCTGGCAAGCCGTCATTACTGGGAACCAGGCTGAGGTGGCAGCGATCAAGGTAAGAGGGGAGGGGGAGAGGGGACTTGCGGGGCTCTAACCATCCTTGCTGCCACTGCTGCTGCTGCTCCGCACTGCTGGCAATGCTCGCCTCATTACTGGGAATGATGCCTTGCCAGGCCAAGGCGAGCACTGGCAGTGGTGCAGAGCAGTGCTAGCAGTGGCGAGGATGGGCGATGGAGGGGAGGGGGGAGGGGGGAAGGGGTGCTGAAATTAAGGTGCGTCTTAGAATCGACGCAAAGCTTTTTCCCTGATGGTGGCCCTGATATTTAGGTGCGTCTTACAATCGATGGCGTCTTAGATTCGAGGAAATATGGTAGGTACATACTGTTTGCATCACTGTGCTTTAAAAGATTTATCCCAGACTGCCTGTGATTGCTTCCAGGAAGTGCAGGCCTGCATCGTTTCAGCATCTTCCCCGGGCCAATCTGGGGTTTTTCTTGGCTGGCACGGTCGCGCCGACCAAGAACAAGGCACGGATGGCGTGGGGGAGGAGCTGGCCGTTAGCAACCCGGATCTGGCTTCAGCAGGCCTCAGAAGGCTGAAACCGGAAGTGGGCAAAACAGGCCTTCCGAGGCCTGCTGAAGCCAGGTCTGGATTGCTAGAGGGCAGTCGCCATGGTGACAGTCCTCTAAGACCCCAGAGCTGGCTTCAGCAGGCCCCAGAAGGCCCATTTTGGGCACTTCCGGTTTCGGCCTTCCGAGGCCTGCTGAAGCCAGGTCCAGGTTGTTAGAGGGCAGTCGCCATGGCGATAGCCCTCTAAGACCCCAGAGCTGGCTGCAGCAGGCCTCGGAAGGCCGAAACCGGAAGTGGGCGAAACGGGCCTTCTGAGGCCTGCTGAAGCCAGCTCTGGGGTCTTAGAGGGCTGTCGCCATGGTGACCACTCTCTAGCAACCCGGACCTGGCTTCTGCAGGCCTCGGAAGGCCGAAACTGGAAATGCCCATAATGGGCCTTTCCTGGGGGCTAATTTTCCGGATTTTGTGCCCAAACAAAAGGTTTCCCCATGGACTCAGATTTCTCTCCATTTTTCCAGACTTGTCCGGGCAAAACCGAACTGATGGTCACCCTAGACATGCTATCTAAATTGGTAGAAATTTACTGACATAATTAAGCAGTCCTAAGGAATAAACAATATCTGGGGTAGGCAAAGTCTTGTCAGACAATGCCTGAAAGCTCATGGCATCTATAACACCCAAAGTAGTCAACAGAGGATTTGAAGAATTCATACTTTTCCTGTCACAATCTCAGCCTGCATTTTTTAAAGCAATATAAAAGTATGTCCAGATTCTAAAGAGGAATCTCTTGGTCTTTTCCAGTAACAAGGATGTTGTCAAAATGGCATTGAACCCATTTTAGCCTCTTTGAGACTTCATCCATGACTTTTTGGAAAGAGAAAGTGATGCTGACAAGTAGTATGTGAAGCACAGTAAGCCCTTTTGTAAATAGTCTATAAATTATTATTATTATTATTATTATTATTATTATTATTATTTGTTATATTTCTATCCTGTCTTTCCTCCAAGGAGTCCAAGGTGGTATACATGGTCTTCCTCCTCTCCATTTTAGCCTCACAACGTTTTAGCCCACCTGTGAGGTAAGTTGGGCAGAAAGTCAGTGACTGACCCAAAGTTACCCAGTACGCTTCATGGTAGTATGATGACTAGAACCTTATTGGTGATATAAATGATCAATTGATGCTTAATTTACTTTATACTATATAATAACTAGAGAGATAGGGACTAATGAGGAATTAGATGTGAACTGAAACATGGGTAGGGTGAGAAAGAAATGCCTCTATCCCCAAACGACACCCCTGAATAGGACGAAAAATACTATACAAGTATTGATGATGAAAGAGAAAATGTTTTCAAGCAAATGTTGTAAATCAGGATATATAGCAACCATATGTATTCTAGGCAACCCTAGACGCAGTAGTCCCATTCACACGTAGCAGCAGCAAATTATGGATAGCATGCCAGGTTGCATGTTGAGCTTGAGTCGCTTCTGATTTGAATATGTAGCCTCTGATCAGCCTGATTGTAGCTTATTTTGTAATGTGTGAACCCAGACACATTGGGTTGTTTGTGGTTAAATAACCCAAAGCTAACTGAACAACTAATCATAGGTTAACTTTTGAATTGTTTAACCCACAAACAACCCAAAGTGTCCAGGTTCACACAACATGCAACAACCTCTGATCAAGCTAATCAGAAGTTGATTATGCAAAGCAGAAGTGGCTCACATGCAACGTACAATCTGGCAAATCCAGGGATTAATTAATCTATGATTTCCCATGTTTACATGTGAACTTGGGCAGTGGGTTGTTTAATATTTCATATGCCCTAAACCTCACCATTGTAACAGTATGAAAGAAGTATTTGATTTGGCCTGAATGGGTTGTGCTGCCTGGGAGGAACCAGGAAGTGGTTGAGGGCAACACTCACTACTTCGAGCCTGAGGAGAGAGAGGCCAGTGCTTAGGACGGTTCAGTGGAAAAGCTTCGTTTAAATAAAACTTAGGTTTGTTTGCAAGATAGAGTCTGTGTGAGTCTGTGGAGAGCAGTATACCAACTTTGAAACAGCCATTGTCAGCCTCATTAAAATTAATTGTGTGCATCTGGAGTTAAGGTGCAAGTTTCAAATGGTTCCCAATATGCACCCCAATTACTTATGTTTGATTGTATTCTCTTCTATTGACTAAAAGTGTTGTTGTTGTTGCTGTTGTTGTTGTTGTTGTTGTTGTTGTTGTTGCGTCCTCTCTTTTTCTCTAGAGTTCTTTTGACCAGGCTAGTTATTTACATTAAATTAGTGTTACATAGTTCCCTGGCTTGGATGGGCAAAATTAATTACATTGAGTAATACATCTTTCTCAATGTAGAAAGCTTTGAATTTTGCTCTTCTAGCAAGAAGCTGCTCTAGTTTCCACCTTCTCAACTTAACTGCCCTACTGCCTACAGCAAGAACTACTGATTGACTGAAAGTGCAATCCTGTGTATGTTTACTAGGGAGCATGCACCACTGTGTTCAATGAGGCTTACTCCCAGGAATCTCTCTTTCATAATTTAATTTTTAGAAGCTATATAAGCATCCTTGCAAAAGTTTTTAAAAAAGGAAAGACATAAGATTCTTTAAAAAAATCTTTTTAAGATCATACTGTATTTACGTCAAAGAAGTCCATACAGAAGCACTATTGGGGAAGATTCTCCCTGACAAATGTAGTCTGTGTAGAAGGGAGAGAGATCAACAGCAAGAAAACTGAGAGCAAATAGCCAACCAGGAAATAGGATGCAAGGGTCAAACCACTGGTGGAGGCTGGTGGTTCTGATTTCATTGGGGCTATGGGGCTATTTTGGGTTTCAGTTAGAACCAGCAAGAACTCTAAAGGATCTGTCCAAAGTGCTGAATTCTATCCCACAAATGGGTTCTGCAACTTGGACAGCTGCTTTAGAGTTCTGGCTGGTTCTAACTGAAACCCAGAATGGATCCACAGCCCCACTGAAATCAGAGCCATCAGCCTCCACTAAATTACTGTAAAGATTTAAATGAGCAGTAGATCGCACTCATAATAATGGCTTCTCCTATGCTCTTGCTCCAGGATGAGAGCCACACACAGAATATCCGTCCACATACACAGCTGATGTGGGTACAGATATATGTGTCAACCAGTTCTGGATGGGGTTACACTCCCCCTGAAACACTGTGTTCGCAGCTTGGGGATGCTCCTGGATCCGTCGCGCCAAATGACAGCTCAGATAGACATGACGGCCAGGAGTGCCTACTATCAGCTTCGGCTGACACGCCAGCTGTGCCCCTTCCTAGAGTTGGAAGACCTAAAAACGGTAATGCACGCACTGGTAACTTTGAGGCTCGACTTCTGCAATGCGGTGTACATAAGGCTACCTCTGTGCCTAGTCTGGAAGCTTCAACTAGTTCGAAATATGGCAGCCAGGTTGGTCACCGGTACACCTAGGGGTGACCGTATCACACCAGTTTTACAATTATTCCACTGGCTGCCAATTAGTTTCCGGGCAAAGTACAAAGTGTTGGTTATTACCTTTAAAGCCCTACATGGTTTGGGTCCAGGTTACCTGCGGGATCGCCTTCTCCCAAACAATCCGCCCTGCACGCTCAGGTCATCTGGGAAGAACTTACTACAGTCGGCCAAGACTAGGCTGACAACCGTTACCCAGAGGACCTTCTCTTCTGCTGCTCCCAGACTGTGGAACGACCTGCCAGGAGAGATCCGCCAACTTACCAGTCTTCTGGAATTCAGGAGACCTATAAAGACTGATCTCTTCTGGCAGACCTATCCAGTCAAATTTTAGACTTGGTTGATTTTAATAATGTATTAATTTTATATGCTTTTAATCAGTTTTATGTATTTTATATTGTCTGTATTGATGTTGTTCCCCGCCTCGATCCAGAGGGAGGGGCGGGTAAGAAATAAATTTATTATTATTATTATTAATAATAATAATAATAATAATAATAATGTGAGCATTGCCATTCCCATTGCTGTGCTCATTGGTGCTTGATTAAGCAGCTTAAGCAATCTTTTGATATACTTATTCGAGGCCACCAATTGTTACACATGGCTATTTTGCTCATGGCTAGAGTTGATTTGGGCCCAAATGTGCCAACCCTTAATAAGAAATGCCTAATGACAAAAAGTACTGAATAATTAATATTTTCTTGCATGTAGCAAATTGTATTCGAAAGTGAAAAGTAATATACTATAATGTGTCTAAGAGACTAAAAGTAGCAAGCCCAAGAGGGGAAAAGGTATTTTCTACTTTTAATTTAATTTTGGGGAGGGAGTTAATTACATTTTATATCCAAACTGAAAGTGCAATTCCAGAACTGCTTTTGAAGAAAGGTTCATTGAAAATACTCCTGTCAAAATAATTCATTTGAAAATGAAAGGGGTAGAGCATAATAAAACTGCATCTTGTAGAGTAATAAAAATGCAATAAAATTATTCATAAAGATTATCAATAGCTAATGTATTGTCTTAGAGAACTCTTGTATCCTAATATCACCCTCTGGAATCATGTTACATTTATATTGCTATTCAGGGATTCTATCACACATTGGAAGACTACATAGAATATAAATGCAATGTCAGAGATTACAGAAAACCACAGGGGAAATTAAGAACGGTTTCTTATGTGGTGTTATAGGGCTTTAAGCCATTGAGTTACGGGCTTCATGTCATTATTGTTTTGGAGTGAGGTCTCTGATACTGATGGAAGATATGTTGGAGGTAAGAAACACTCTGTAGAATCCCATCAGGGCTATACACAAAAAGACTGTGCCCTTTTTAGGGATTCTCTTCCCAGAGAACTTGCAAAACCAGGCAGATGTTACAGAGAAAAAGTGTGCTTATCAGTTGACAAATATGCCTCTCTGTATCACCTCCTTCTGTTTTATTGTCAGTTAAAGACAATGTTTCCATAAACAATGGTGGATTTGGATATCAAGTACCTACTTGTCATGGTACCGTTTCACTCTGGGCTTGATTCCACTGGCTTGGCAGCAGCACCTGCATAAGAAGTCTAAGTGTCTTAGTTGATTGCAAGCACAACATGAGCCACCAGCATGATGTGACTGTTAATAATAATAATAATAATAATAATAATAATAATTTATTTCTTACCCGCCTCTCCATTTGGATCGAGGCGGGGAACAACAATATAATAAAATACATAAAACTGATTAAAATATGACATACATTATTAAAACTGCATTAAAACATCCTAAAACATCCTAAAAACATCCTAAAAACATTCTAAAATTCCACTGGATATGCCCGCCGGAAGAGAACAGTCTTTATGGCTTTCTTAAATTCTAAAAGACTGTTAAGTTGACAAGTCTCCTCCGGCAGGTCATTCCACAGTCTGGGAGCGGCAGAGGAGAAGGTCCTCTGGGTAACGGTTGTCAACCTAGTCTTGGCCAACTGTAGTAAGTTCTTCCCAGAGGACCTGAGCATGCGGGGCGGATTGTATGGGAGAAGGCGATCCCGCAGGTAACCTGGACCCAAACCATGTAGGGCTTTAAAGGTAATAACCAACACTTTATACTTTGCCCGGAAACTAATTGGCAGCCAGTGGAGCGATTTTAAAGCTGGCATAATATGGTCACCCCTAGGTGTACCAGTGACCAACCTGGCTGCCATATCTTGAACTAGTTGAAGTTTCCGGACTAGGCACAGAGGTAGCCCTATGTACAGCGCATTGCAGAAGTCGAGCCTCGAAGTTACCAGTGCGTGCACCACTGTCTTTAGGTCTTCCAACTCTAGGAAGGGGCGCAGCTGGCGTGTCAGCCGAAGCTGATAGTAGGCACTCCTGGCCGTCGCATCTATCTGGGCTGTCATTTGGAGCGACGGATCCAGGAGCACCCCCAAGCTGCGAACACAGTCTTTCAGTGGGAGTCTAACCCCATCCAGAACTGGTTGACACACCTCCAAACCTAGGTTGCGGCCTTTGACAACAAGCACTTCCGTCTTGTCTGGATTCAGCTTCAGTTTGTTTTTCCTCCTCCAGCTCATTTCCTCCTCCAAGCATTCATTCAGAGGAGACACACTATCCTTAGCTGACGCTGTTATCGAAGGCATAGAGAAATATATTTGGGCGTCATCAGCATACTGATAGCACCCCGCCCCATGCCTCCGGATGATCTCTCTCAACGGTTTCATATAAATGTTAAACAGCATTGGGGAAAGGATGGCACCTTGTGGTACACCACATAGCAGCTCCTTCTTTGCAGAGCAGCTATCGCCAAGCATCACCATCTGGAACCTGCCCGAGAGGTAGGACCGGAACCACTGAAGCACAGTGCCTCCAAGTCCCAATCCCCTCAGGCGTTCCAGAAGGATACCATGGTCAATGGTATCGAAAGCCGCTGAGAGGTCCAGAAGTACCAACAGGGACACACTCCCCCTGTCAATACTCAGGTGTAGATCATCCACTAAGGCAACCATAGCAGTCTCAACTCCGTATCCCGCTCTGAAGCCAGTATGAAATGGGTCTAGAAAATCAGTGTCATACAAAATTACTTGGAGTTGAAAGGCAACCGCCCTCTCGATCACCTTGTCCAAGAATGGAAGGTTTGATACCAGTCTGTAGTTATTAAAGTCCAGGGGGTCCAGGGAGGTCTTCTTTAGAAGCGGCCATACCACCGCTTCTTTTAAACATGATGGAAAACTCCCCTACCTGAGAGATGCATTAATAATATATTGTAATTGCAATCTAACTGCATCTCCTCTCTGGGCAACCAGCCATGAAGGACAGGGATCGAGAGGGCAAGTCATCCTCCTCACTCGTCCAAGCAGCTTGTCCACGTCCTCGGTACTCACCAACTGAAACTGATCCAGTGTAATTCTACTCGCAGAGTCGCTGGACACTCCATTGTCAGCCTCTGCTATAACGACGGCATCTAAGTCGGCTCTTATCCGAGAGATTTTATCTGTGAAATGATCGTTAAAGGCATCGCAGCGAACTGCCGAAGGCTCTAAGATCGGATTCAGGGGGGAAGGTGCCCGGGTTAGACCCCTCACCATCCTGAACAGTTCTGCTGGACGCGAATTTACAGACGCAATGCGCACAGAGAAGAAAGCTTTATTCGCTGCACGTACTGCCATCCCATAGGAATGAAGATGTTCTCTATGTCGTGTCTTGTCGGATATAAGTCGAGTTTTCCACCACCGGCGCTCCAGTTGTCGTCCTTTCCGCTTCAACTTCCTGAGGTCTTCCGTATACCAGGGCACCCTGTTAGAAGCGGGTCGGAGAGGACGTTTGGGGGCGATTGTGTCGATAGCCCTAGTTAGGTCTTGATTCCATCTATTGACCAGGGCTTCTATAGGATCGTCGACGATACCAGCCATTCATGAAGAAGCGTAGTACCCAGATCATGAAACATAATAGTTCCATTTTATCTGCATCTGGAAATTTGAGCATCACCAACTGGAATACATCCAAAGTTTGGCAACCAAAATAGAGAGGGAGTCAGAAAACCAAGGGTCAATACAGTCATTACTTTAAATTTGTGTCTAGCAGCTACATCTTTTTTTTTCATTATTATTTTTACTCTAGAATAGGGTGACCAGATAAAATCCAGGTTAGGACTCGTGTAACAGTTGTAGAGAAAAGGGAATTTCAGCCAGTGTCATTTGTATGCAATTAGTTCCTGGTGAAATTCCCTCTTCATCACAACTGTTAAAGGTGCAGGCACTACACTAGAGTAACCATATACAAAAGAAGGCAGGGCTCTGCAACTTTAACTGTTGTGATGAAGAGTGAATATCACCAGGAACTAATTGCACACAAATGACACTGGCTGAAATTCCCTTTTCTCTACAACTGTTAAAGTTACATGAGCCCTGACCTGGATTTTATCTGGTTAGCCTACTCTAGAATAGGTGCAGGGCCCGTGATCTTGATTGGGATCCTAGTGTGAGGAGCTTTTGAGATCTGGATTGGGCCCTCTGCAGCTACTCTAGGTAAAACTAACAAAGGATATAGCTGCTAGAGACAGATTTAAAGTAATGTCTGTTTTGGCCCCAAGTCCTATGAAGAACAATTGAAAGAGCTGGGTATACTTAGCCTGGATAAGTTAAGCTTAAGGGGAAACTAATATCTGAAAGGTTGTCAGTCAGAAGATGGAGTAGACCTGATCTCTGTTGCACCAAATCTGCTTTGGAAAGCAGATTTTGGCTAAACAATAGGAGAAATATCCTAAAGGTAAGAGTTGTTTGACAGTAGGACAAACTGTCTTAAGAAGTTGCACGCTCTAAGTATTGAAGCAGAGTCTGAAAGGCCATCTGTCAGGGATGCTGTAGACACATCCTGCATTATAGATCCTTCATATGGGGTTGAACTAGATGACCTCCAAGTTCCCTCCCAACTCTAAGTCCTATTCTTCTATCATATATGTTATTTTTCACTATGAAGCAGTGGATTTCAATGAAGAAGTGCAAGCTATCTCTCCATACCCATCTCAGAGGTCAAGAATGTTAGAGCTATAGAGGTTACCCTGAAATATATATATTTCTCCCTTCTGCAAGGTGCTCACACCAACCACCCAAACTCCAGAGGTCAAGCAGCTACTTTGCAAGCAGAAGGCTCCAGTTTCAATCCCTGGCATCTGCAGGTAAGGCTGGCAAAACTCCTCCCTGAAACCCTGAAGAGCTGTTGCTAGTCAGTGTTGCCAGTACTGGGGTAGATGGACTGATGGTCTGATTCATTAAAAGCCAGCTCCCTACATTCCTATGATCTCCACTGGGGTGAGAAAAAGTCAACATTTTTGAAAGGATGGTTTCCAGCATGTTGGCTGGGGATCAGGGAAGGGAGCTTTTCTTCAGGTAACTGCAGGTGGTGTTGGGAACAGCCACTGAATCTCTGATGTCCTGTGTGTAGAACAGACCAATGGTAAGCAGGCAGCTGATGGAGTAAAGGCAGGCCAGCACTACAGCATGACAAAAGCTGTAGTAGGGAGGGAGCAGATAAGAAGGGACAGGGGAAAAACTACCAGGAATTGAGAGAACCAACCACTAGGCTGACCATATGAAAAGGAGGACAGGGCTCATGTAACTATAACAGTTGTAGAGAAAAGGGAATTTCAGCCAGTGTCATTTGTATGTAATTAGTTCTTGGTGAAATTCCCTCTTCATCACAACTGTTAAAGTTGTAGGGATCCTGCCTTCTTTTGTATATGGTCACTCTAGTATAGTGCCTGCAACTTTAACTGTTGCGATGAAGAGGGAATTTCACCAGGAATTAATTGCATACAAATGACACTGGCTGAAATTCCCTTTTCTCAACAACTGTTAAAGTTACATGAGCCCTGTCCTCCTTTTCATAGTGTCAGCCTACCAACCACGGTTTCATTGATTGTTTTCCAGACAAACCTGGAATAGGGCAACAAACCATGAATTAAATAAAACATGGGTTAGCAAGCTATGTGAATGGAGTCTTAAGTGTGCTTTCCCAAGTAATTTGCAGTGTGGAAGCAGCTTCAGGGTATGTTTCTGTTCATAACTCTCCATTCGGCCCTGTGTCTTATCCATACAGTTGTTTCTTATATTGGGGAAAAGAATTGCATGCAACAGGTACCAGCTATGTGGTGGTATTTGTGCCACAATCACCATTTGTACTGCACCACACATTCTGTACTGACTCTGTTAGTCCCTTTTCCATCTTTTAGTAGGGATCAGGGCAGAGGCTATATCCCAGGCCCTCTCCGGCTTGCAAGCCCTCTCCACCAGACACAAAGAATAATCATGTCTGACATCCAGAAAAGCCTTTGTCTAGATGCAGCTTTAGCTAAAGTGTGAAGAAAGCTGCTCAAAGGCAATTGATGCTTAATTTTCAGCAATTAACTCTACAATACCCACATGGAGAACCAGAATTCAAGGGACAGGTTGCTAAGGGCAACCGTAGAATTCATTTTAAAGGAGAGTTCTAAGATAGGAGGGAAATGGCGATGATGGAGAGAGAGTTCCAAAGAGTAACTAATTTTGAGTTGTTTTGAGTATTATGACTAACTTAAGGCACAGAAATAGTTGTTCCGAAGATCTGGGTGTTTAAAAGTAATGATTCTTTCGTCATAAGTGTCCATGTATGGTGGCTTTTGATGCTGTGAGGAACTTCTGGAGTGGCCTTCTTAAGGAGCCAGGCCATTGATTAAAGAGTAAAGGAAAACTGAGAAGCCCTGAGGAAGACCAGGTGCGGCTACAGAAAGGTCAAATAATTATAACCTGCTGTAGTAAATTTCACAGAAATCAGGATGACCATAGTCCTGGATATTAAAGCTGCATGGAAGGGCTAAACTTTGCTGTGGCCCCTTTCCAAACAAACATGTTGGGAGCATTCAGATGACATATTAGGCAACGGAGGGGGGAATAACATACTCACCATACATTATTTTCCCAATGCCCGACAGATGACATGTTGTGGCTCCTCCCATCCCTTGGCTGAAAGTCTTGGCATCCTTCTGGGTGGCTGGTGTTCCTTCCTCCCTCCTCCCTCATTCCTCCCAACTTTATCCCATCATGAACCTCAAGTTCTGCCAGCTGTATAGGAGCGGCCAGGGGTTTTCGGCCCCTCCTGCCGGGGAACTCTTTGACCGATTGGAATAGTACATGGCGAGAGGGGGGATCCTGACACACAACACTTTAATCAATGGAGCAGCCCATTGTTTCCCCCTGTTATTTAATTCACCAAAATAGCATACTGTCAGTTGTTTGTGTGTTGCGTGTTGCCCGACACGCAACACAATAATCAACACAACTAACGGTTGATACCACCCCCTCCGTTGATTATCGTGTTGTCCGAATGCTGCCAATGTTAGGGTGACCAGATAAAATCCAGGTCTGGGCTCATAAACTTGAACAGTTGTAGAGAAAAGGGAATTTCAGCCAGTGTCATGTGTATGCAATTAGTTCCTGGTGAAATTCCCTCTTCATCACAATAGTTAAAGTTGCAGGGGCCCTGCCTTCTTTTGTATATGGTCACTCTAGTATAGTGCATGCACCTTTAACAGTTGTGATGAAGAGGGAATTTCACCAGGAACTAATTGTATACAAATGACACTGACTGAAATTCCCTTTTCTCTACAACTGTTAAAGTTACATGAGCCCTGACCTGGATTTTATCTGGTCAGCCTAGCCAATGTGTGTGTATGCATTTGCACAGGTTGGTAGGATATAATACTAAAGAAAAGCATGAGCCCACAAAAACAAGAGTTTGCCTTCTGCTTACAGGGGGGCAATGTATAAGGAATTTGCTTCTTTATTTCCTTTAATCTCTTATTTCATGATTTCCTGCATGCAACTTACTACCTTGCCAATATTTAGTTTGCAGATTTTTAACCCCAAATTACCTAAACCCAGGTTATTTGAAATACTTGTTGGGAATTATGCTTTTCTAATTCTTCCTTGCAAATTGCTTGAAGTGGACACTTTATATAGATATATATTTTTAAAAAATATCAAATTCTGCAATCTGTTTGCAGCTGATGCAAAATATTATTTGTACAAGTCACTGGAAGTTTGCATTGACTGTATAGGCCATTTTGTGTTTGGCTTGCCAATGAACTGTGTATTTTCAGATCAATGATTTTGCTTTAGACTGAAACTGGGTCTGATTTCATTAAAGTCAATGGTTTTGCATTGACTATATACATTCTCTGCTGCCTGGCTTGAAGCTGTGGGTCAGTTCAAATCAGTGCGTGTTTTCTATTGTGAAATAAAGTGGAGATGGAAAAAGCCATGATGTACAGTTCATATTTAACAGGATTATATACAGTTATATACAGGTGGAATTCAGTCCCAGTTCTTATAAGAAGGAGATATTAATGCAAATATTCTGATGATGTGTAGATAATATATTCATGCTGGATAAAAGATTTTTGCCATTCAAAGAGAAATATTAAAAAATCCTAAAATTTACCAGTTAATTTCAAATTCAAACTAGTGCTTTCTGTAAGTGATCAAATTTAATCTTTATTTCATCATTTACCGGTGAAGAACGATATTTATTATGGCTTGGGTGTAAATGTCAAAAACAAGCCTTGTGACATAAGACATCTCTAAATTAAGAAAAATGACAATAACAACAAAAAATATCCGCATCCTTACCAGGCTTTCTTTTTCCGGGGGTTTTTCACATTCTCTATGGGCTCCTTTATACAGCAACCAGCTGCAACCATGTGAATTTGAATTAAAAACTTTCCCTCTGGGGAATACTGTTCCGTTAAATCAAACAGCACCATCTAATGGTGGAATAATAGCGCTATGCTGATTTTACACAATGGGGAAATCCCACAATAAATTAGGTACTGCATTATCTCTGTGTTTTTAAAAATGGGATTACTGGGGGAAACTGCAGGAAACATGTCAGGTAATATGTCAGGTAACGGACCCACAAACTTCCATGAGTGGCCATTCAGAAGCGTGCTATAAATCACTAATTTAGAGAACCCTATGGTCATTTCAGATATGTACTGGCATATCTCAAGTACATCAAGTACCATGATTACATGATCCACCAATGTTTCCATCATTTGGAGTTAACTCTAAGTGCTTATTAGAGCATGGTAGAAAATGTATACATTGTGGCAAGCTGGTGCCAATGCTAGCTTTCTTGCCATTGTGATCATGACTGTCGAAGAAAGTAAGACCTGGGGTAAAAAAAGAAAGTGAAGTTGTGAGACATTTTTAGCTTGTTTGTTTTGTTGTCTAAGCTTTTATACTTTTTTGCCTGTCTGAGTGCTTCCAAGTGATGCTTTAGTGTTCTCTAATTCTTGGCCTAGGTACTAAAACTGGTCACACCTAGGTCTGAGTTGCTGAGAAAGAAAGAATTAGGTGCTCGCCTACACATTGTCAAAGAAGAGGACCCCAATTTGCATAACATTTGCACATGAGCATTTATACATGCGGTTTCAAAATTAGAAATAATAATGAATGCCTGTGAGCCATGGTGGTTCCCAAAGGCTTCTGGGTAGTCTCTGTGTCTCTGACTACAGCCTGCTAGTTTGGCTGTATCGCTGCGTAAGCAGCTTTCTGATAGCTGGGAATGATGAATCCAAGGACTTCTCATGCAAGAGACACCTCGACTTTATCGGTTCGGCCTAACAAGCAGGACATTCCAAAGCTGTTGTGTCAAGAAGCAAGGCCAAAGCTTCCCCATCAGTCAGCTAGTTCCCAAGAAGATATGCTTGTTTATGCTAGCGAAGTGTCTGATTCACTCTAGTATTCTATGGTGAGAACGTGTGCTTTGTTATTGTATCAGAACGCTATAACTGTTGCTTCCGTACCCAAGCGAGGGTCCAGATGGGTCAACAGCCTTGTGCAAGGGCTTTCACTATTTGAGTTGACTGTTTGAGTATGCCTGTCAGGCTGAAAATACTCAAGAAATCTCCTTATAAGTAAACCTAGTCTCTGAGCATGTTGTTTCCATGGTGATCTAAAAGAACAGCACAGGGGGCCTACGGCCATGATCCCTGGGGTGCAACAATAATTTAAATAGAAATACGATACCTCTCAAAATAGTCGATAGGGCTAACCAGATTATCTGGGTGCCCGGTGTGCAGCCTGCTGCGCAGTTGCTAAGTGATGATGGGAAACATCCAGGCCTCTACTGCTTTCCCTCCTTATAGTTCTTTGACTTTAACTCAGATTGGACTGGACATCAAATAGAGGTCACCTTCAAATACAGGACTGTCCTCTGCCAGCTCTCAAAAACAGAGCACTGTCCTCTGTAAAGAAGGACAGCTGGCTATCCTAATTTTTTCTGGCATTTCCTGATGACCTGCTAAAACCTTCATAATTACCAGTAAATACCAGCATTTTCTGGCATTTCCTGTATCATAAATGTTTAAATCCGGAGATATTCTAAACAGACAAATTAAATCCCCTCATGAGAAAATGTATAGTTTTATTGAATGTGAGATAAACCCTCTCCTGAAGGGTCAGAAGAAATGTTAATTAACCCCAACAGGATACTATAATAAAACACTGTAAAATTTAATGCAGTGCATTAGTTGTGTAGGAAAAATTTATAACTGTACTGTTTATTAATCCAGTAAAACATTAGTGGAATACAGAACCTCCTTATTAATCACAGAACAAAAAATTGGCACACCTCTGAGTTTGCAAGCAGAATGTGCATGGTAATTAGTTAGTTAAATACAGCTTTTTTGGGATTTGTCTTCTATTACCATGTTTTAGTACTGGGGCATTTTAAACTTACTTGTGGGAGGACTTTACCAGTTGATAATAAGAAACATTAGGTGGACTTAATCAAGACAAAGTGACAGAAGCAATTAATCATCCTAAGTAGAAGTTCTAAATGACAATTTCCTTCAGACAGATTGTGGAAACATACTATTTTCAGAGCTCCTTTTCCTTTTCGTTTTGAAAACTCTACATGTAGTTGTTTAATTTTGTATTTATATTTCTCTTGAAAAGAGTGGGAGTGCAGGAGAGGAAATACCAAGCCATTAAAATGCATATTCACTTCCTTGTTAGTCTAGGGAAAACACAACAGCATTGCTTATGTCTTACACTGCAGCTTCTGCTTCAAGCGTGTGCCTACAGGCACTTAGACGTCTCTCACTATTTTCTGCCATTAAAGTTTATGGCTATTGGCTTATACTATGGCTACCAGGGCTGTAGAACTGTGGAATTTGTAGTCCAGAGCCCATGACTGTGGTAGAGATTTCCCAATGATAGTTGAACCAGTGAAGGCTGGTGGCTCCATTTTCGGTGGGGCTGTAAATCCATTCTGGGTTTCAGTCAGAACTAGCCAGCATGCTAAAGGCGCTATCCAAGATACTTAGCCCTATCTCCAAAATAGGTTCAGCACTTTTGATAAGTGCTTCAGGGTTATGGCTGGTCCTGTTTGAAACCCAGAGTGGATTCACAACCCCATTGAAATTGGAGCCCCAGCCTCCATTAACTTGAACATATAAGGAGCATCCTCATCCTATTATGCTATTGGTTCACCTAGCTCAGGGATCAGTGCTCTCCAAGGTCTCAGTCAGATATTTTTCTTACTCTTTCTGTTAGGGATCCTTGAAATTGCTGGTATCCCCAGTGAGGAGAAGGGAGAGGGCCTTCTCAGTGGTAGCCCAACACCTTTGGAATCAGCTTCCAGCATCTTGTCTCTTCACTGAAGACCCACCTATTTTTACTGGCCTTCCCATGAAGTCGGGGCTGCTGGAGTTATTGGCAACATCTGTTTTTGTATTGATTTTTTATTGGTAATCTCTGTTTTATGGATTTTTAATTGAACATGGTCAAATTGATCTTTAATATATCCTCTTTGTGTGGTTTTTATCTTGTACCTTATCCCATCCTTAAAGGTAGCCTAACAATAATTTTGAATGAATAATGAATGAAATCATTCAGACATTGAAGGTAGGTCTGTCCTTCTGCATGCAAAGGTTGTGCTCTGTAACTGAACAACCCCTCCCCCCTCATTTAACCCACATTCAAAGCTGGCGCTAGCAAACTTTATCATAACAATGCCAACATATTAGCCTGATCATCTGAAGCCATGGCAGCCACAGCAATGTTGTGGGGATGGAGCCAGAAATCCCGAGAGAAACAAGTGAAAAGGACTTGAGACTATCTGATATTTGAAAGTGAATTGCCCTTGTACCATAGGATTTTTTAAAAGTATGATATCAGAGATTCAAATTATAATACATTTTGTGGTGTAATATTCTGACAAAATGGACTGCTGGTCACACTAATACAGTATGCAAAGAATAGTCAGTATAGTATCCTATTTGACACTATTGTTAATGTGTAAATTACATTGCAACTTCTTGCACAACAGAAATAATGTTTGCTGGCTGAAAACCCACTGCACCAGCAAATGATATTGCCATTGTGCTAAAGATTGCTACACTAGTGTGATATCATTTATCATTGAATAGGATATCATTGAATATTCTACTGCCCATTGTCTCGTCCCAGAACCTCATAAGCTGAATTGGGTTTCTAAAGAGCTGATAAATCATCAGACTGGTTGAAATAAGTCTTCTTTATGTTTCCTTTCTAGTTTCCTTTCCAAACTATTTCCCCTCTAAGAACATCTAACAAGCATCACTCAAAAACTCTCCTCTGCAGCTGTATGCAAAATTAGAGATTTCAAATTAAAGCAGGCAAGAAAACAGCAAAAAGCTTTCCCCTTTTTACACAGAAGCAATTTTACTTTAAGAAAATATAAAAATTGCAGAAGATGTGCAATAAAGAGAGAAACACTCCAGGGGGCTAATATTCTATACCTGGTATAATGCTTATTTTGCACTGACTTATCCTGTGGAGATTTTTGTATTTTGGTTTTGGCTTCCCAGCCAGATAACTGAAAAAGGACTCTCTTCAGAAAACAGTTACAGCTGCATGTAGCAGCGATAATACATTGCTTGCGCTGCTATTTGAATCTATGTGATTGTCCAAATGCTGCCCTGGGAGCAGTCATCACCGTTCAGTACACCCTTGTTGGAAAAGACTGTCCTGAAAACAAACATCTTGGAATGCAGCAAATATATGTTCAGATTGCTTCCACCACCCTTTGGAACATCTCTGTAGCCCTGTTCAGGTGGTATTAATGGTGCTTACCTCAGCACATACATGGAGAACAAACAACAGTGAGTAGCTCACCCCTGACATCGCATGTGTCACATAGCTCCTCCCCCAAAATGGAAATTACAACAGGCTCCTTCAGACTTTCCCTTCAATATGTTTAATTTCTGTTTCCTTGAGAAATTTTGCAACCTCTGCTACACTGCAGAAGATACACCGTAACTTTTTTTTAAAAAAATAGTTTCCAGGGAAGGCGATCTATAATACAACAACATAGCTTTTCCTCATCACATTCTATAAAATAGTTGTCTCCCCAGCAAGGGTTGCTGTACAACTATTTTACGAAGTACAAACATGATTTTAAACTCCATAATTCTGTTCCTTTGATTATAATTACTACTTTTGAGAAGTATAGTGAATTTAAGTAATTGTATAATTGGTTGATTTCATATTAAATTTGATGGATTTTGAAACGTTCACGTAGCACACATTCTCCCTCAGATAAAATTCAGTGAAAAATAAAAGAGTTTAATTAGCTCAGCAAAACCCGAAGTAATTGAAATTGTAATTTTTACCATGAATAAAGTACAAAAGAAAATGTTTATACGAAATTCTCACAGGCTGCATGGATTGTGTGAGTCCTGCATCTGGGTTCAAATGTAGGTGAGGGTTGGGATGCTCTGGATACTAAAGGCAGTATTAGTTCATGTCAGGCTTCTGGTGAACTCTGTTGCTGTGCTGTTTGCTATTAAGCTTTTTATCCCTTTGCTGCCATAAACCAGCTCGAAGGCCTTGTCCTAAAGCTCCCATGCTGGTGAATGGTCCTTCTTCATTCCTCTCAATACTTTGTGGCTCTGTGGATATTGGGTTGGATCCAGGTTTAAACATGCTTAGAGTAGACCCACTGAAATCAAGTTACTCATGACCATGTTAATGTCATTTATTAATGACTAAGAACAATGACCAAAGGTGCAATCCTATGTATGATTAGTCAGAAATATGCTCTACAACTCCCAGCATGCCCCAGCCAGCCATGGGAGTTGTAGGACCTTTTTGGTCTACACTTACATAGGATTCCACCCTAAGTCTGGATTCAGCCCAATAATTGTAAGTAAAACAGGATGATATTTAATATACACACTTTAATTTCTTAACTTGTGTTTTGACAAACGTCAGAACAGTCTGTATATACAAGAGTATGGCTGAATTGGGACAACACGATAGTCAATGGTGGGGTGATAATCAACTTTACAGTTGTTCATCTAGGGGGTACTCCCCACACAACATGGTAATAAATAATCAACTGTGGTGTGGATTAGGATCAGCGCTGACTTGACTATGGCAGCATTTGGATGACATGATAGTCAATACAACTGACTATTGTCCCCCCCCCAGTTGCTTATTGTGTCGTCCGAATTCAGCCTATGTGTTGTATAATGAAAGGATTAAGGAAACACTGTTTATATAGAAATATATAACAGAGCAAATCCACTACAATAGTCAGATCAGCCTTCCTCAGTGACTGGAAGGCACTAGTGGAACACAAATAAAATTAGCGACCAAATTGTATGTCAGACAATGCACAAAGTTGGCTGCCTAAAAGTATCAAAGTAAACAAAATGCTTTTTCATACAAAGCCCATTTGGCCTACAAATGTCACAGAGTACAAATAACATAAGAATTATACACACAATAAAGGTGAATGTTATTTGTAAGCAAAATCAATTTTCTTGTTTCAGAAAAATGCTGTCATTTTGGCATCATCTTAAAGGCACTGAGCAATGACTATTAGGGGTGTGCACGGACCCCCCGGATCGGATCGGGAGCCGGATCGGGACCTCCAATTTTGTCACGGATCGGTTCGGACAAAATCGGAGGCCCTCCGGACCGGATCGAGTCCGATCCCGATCCAAAAATCGGAAATTTTTGGATCGGCCGCCATTTCCCCCCCCATAGACTTGCATTGCAATGCAAGTCTATGAGGGAAAAATGGCGGCGGGTGGGTGAGGGGGGGCCTAACTCCCTCCCCCTCAGGGCCATCTGCTGTGGATGGCCCCGGCAGGTAAGCCCCCTCCCCCGCGCTCCCTACCCCCCTGGGGCCGTCCGCTTCCATCCGCTGGCACCCACGGGCACCAGCGTATGGAAGCGGACGGCCCCGGGGGATAAGCCCCCTCCCCCCTGCCACTGCTTACCTTCCAGGGACGTCCGCTCCTGTCCGGCGCCAGCTGCTACTGCGAGCGGGCTTCGCGGCCTGCTCCAGGGTGGCGCGCCGGGTGATGACATCACCCGGCGCGCCACCCTGAAGCAGGCCGCGAAGCCCGCTCACAGTAGCAGCTGGCGCCGGATGGGAGCAGACATCCCTGGAAGGTAAGCGCGCCGCGCACCCTCCTCCTCCCCTCCCCCGCCCCCTGCCGATCTGTCGATCCATCTGAACCGGATCAGAACCTTTTCAGATCGGTTCGGATTGGATCGGCCGATCCAGCGGTGAGATCGGAAATCGGATAATTTATCAGATTTCCCCCTGGATCGGATTCGGATCGTGGATCGGATCTGATCCAGTGCACATCCCTAATGACTATGCACACTAGGGATGTGCACACCCAAAAATATCGTATCGTTATCGGAATTTCGGACCAAAAAGTTAATAATCTCTGATTATAGCGTAGGTGAACTGTATCATATCATATTTCCAATAATTATTGGAAATCCGATATTATATCATTTCTCCATTTTGCCCTAGAGACTCTAGAGTTAATTTTTGAGTCAGAAAGGACTAAAACTTATTAATTTTCCAAGTTACAGGTTTGAAACTTGGTCACAGAGCAGACTGAGTGTTGCTAGTCTTGTGTGCCAAATTTTAGAACAATCGGTGCAAGCGTTACTCGGAAGTAAGCTTTCAAATACACTGTTTCAGGTGGCTGAAATGTGATCCTTTTTCAAGAGACGTCGTTGTTCAGTACTCTTGGGCATCTCACAGATGGCCTTGAGGGGACTCATCTGTGCCCAATTTCAGATGCGCAGTATTACTCGGAAATAAGCTCTCAACAACATGCACTGTTTCCGGTAATGCACTCCATGCTGCTGCTGCTGCTGAGACTTATAGGTATATTTTTATGAATACAATGAACTTTCAAAACCTGTGGATAAACCTAGGCAGTGCCTTCCATATGCAGTCATAAAAGTAAAATGTGTTAATCAGAAGATGGTGAACTACTGCTGCCTTGTCTCATTGATTAGGCCACACATGTCTACAAAATAAAAGGATTGGGGGGTAGGGGAAAAGCATGGGTGTTACATTTATTTTAGAGCCAGCCTTAGCCAGGCAGGGCCTCATTGGGCCAGGAGATACCCCGGAAGTGCAGAAACCTGCAGGATCCCACTAAAACAAAACAAAACTAAAAACTAAAAAGCATATTATTATTATCAGCGCCTATGCGTGTGTGGCACAGAGTGGATGCATTCCTCTGCAGTAGAACTGCTGCCTTGACTCTAGATTAGGCCATCCATGTCTAAGTACAAATGAAGTAATAAAAGGATTGGGGTGTAGGGGAATAGCACGGGCATTACAGTTATTTATTTTAGCAAGCCTTAGCAGGCAGGGCCTCATTGGGCCAGGAGATACCCCAGATAGCGAGGAAACTTGGAGGATCCCATCAAAACAACCCTCATGCACCGCCTTGACCTCATTGTGCTTGAAAAATGACCCAGTCTGCCCGCCATCCCCATGCAGGCAGGTGGGCAGTTCTACATGCCAGAGCTACACACATTAGCTGGAGCAGTGGCAAATGAAAGTCATGTTCTGGGTAGGCACATTGCCAAATTAATATAAGTCACATTCAGGGTAGAGGTGGGCACATTGCCAAATTAATATAAGTCACATTCTGGGTAGAGGTGGGCACATTGCCAAATTAATATAAGTCACGTTCGGGCAAGTCACATTCGGGGTAGAGGTGGGCACATTGCCAAATTAACATAAGTCACGATCTGGGTTGAGGTGGGCACATTGCCAAATAAAAGTCATGTTTGGGATAGAAGTAGGCACATTGCCAAATAAAAGTCACGTTCAGGGTAGAATAGGCACATTGCCAAATAAAAGTCACGTTCGGGGTAGAAGAAGGCACACTGCCAAATAAAAGCCACGTTCGGGGTAGAAGTAGGTACACTGCCTGGACCAAAGTCTCAAAAAAATGTGTGAGGGGGATGCTTCTGCAGTCCCTCACTAACGGAGTCCACGAGGAGCAGACCCAGGGACGTAATGATGAAAAATAATAATACAGGAATCTCTCAAGGCTCACTAAAGCAGTCCTTCAGACTGGAAACATTGGCTGGAGCAGTGTCTTTAAAAAATAAATAAAATGTGTGAGAGGGATGCTTTTGCTTTGCAGTCCCTCACTAAAGCAGTCCCTCCAGACTGGAAACATTGGATGGAGCAGTGTTTTTAATAAAGAAATAAACTGTGTGAGAGGGAGAGATACAGCCACCCCAGAACTGCCCCAGCAGCAACAGCATCTCTCCTAGACCCAGAGCCACCTTGCCCAAGGCGCGCCTTAGAGTCACATTTCATATTGCTACAAAGTGATTGAAAATGAAATTATTTATATTAATAACAATCCTTTGCAAACAGTTTGTGTGCTGCTTTGACCACAGATTGTGTGTAGTGTTATCCTGTGTAGCAGGCTACAGGACACACCAGCACACTCACAGTCAATCAAGTGAACACACACACCCAGAGAGAGAGAGAGAGAGAAATATAATCTTTTTAATATATATTTTTGTTTTTTAAAAAAAGTTAAACAGGGAAGGGGACAAAACACACACCCTCCATCACAGTACCCCCACTCATGCTAACCTAACCCTTCAATCAAACCAACCAGAAAAAAATTATAACTCAAAGTCTCAAACGCACAAGCAACGAACAGCCAAATGAACCTGAGACACAAAGATGCAAGACTACAATGAATCTCCAACAATTCGCCACCAAGTAACTATAAGACCCAGGAGACAGGACAGAGCTCCAACAAAATCCACTCTTCTCCCCTCAACACCTAACTCCCAATAGAGCTGGAACACCAAGTGTGGGGGTTTTATGCAGGGATATCCTTAGCCCTCCTCCAACATTGTGATTGGAGCCTGCTGGAATCCTTGCTGCACGATTGGTCACTGTCTCAGCAAGCACACCCCACCTTCTAGCTCCGTCCATGTGGCGGCAAAAGAGAAAGAGCCTTCCGATAAAACAATAACATACGATAATTATCATAGGATTTTTTATCGTCTCCGATAATTATCATAGGGTTTCCTATCGTATCGTTATCGTTAACCGCATGCACGATAAAGAGCATATCATATTGTTATCATACATTTTAATGATACGATATACATCCCTAATGCACACAGAAAGTCATTGTTCCTGGGGCTTTAATACATCATAGCCTAAAAAAAAAAGCATAATAAACGATATTGGTTTAAAAATTCAGGCCACTTGTATCTTCTTTTCATTTGATGAATGGAATTTGTTAGAGGCTGCTTCAACCTAATGGATGGCGAAATTCCCCAATAAATGTATATGATATTTTTTTTTCTGCTTCTCTTCTGTGTCAGTCAGTTTTCTCTTTCTCTGTGTGTGTGTGTGTGTGTATATATCTGTTTCAACTATTTTAAGGATAGCTGTCAACAGGACAAACAGAAATTTCTAAGTTATAAAACCATAAATTACATCTGACAGAGACAAAAAAGAGCATCAAACTAAGAGGTGGGTGTCATCGGCATAGAGAAGATAATTAAGCTTTAAAAGTACACTTCTTTTAAAAGCTCAGAACATTTTAAAATCCTCATTATGCCAATAATCCTTATAACCATCATTTAATGCAAGCCAGGGCAGAGACTGATAGATAGTGGTTTGCCTAAGGGCAATAGTGAATTCATTGCTAAGAATAATATTTGGTCATGCATATACATTTTACTGCACATAGCCAAAGGCCACCACAATTCAAAAAATTTGGACTCGAGACTTCCAACTCTTAACCACTGTGCTATATGCTAGCTGTCAAAGAATATTTGTGTTAACAAGAGGTAGAGGGTAGTGATGTAAGAAGATCCATTTCCCAAGTAGTTTCAGCATAGGCCATTTCCTGTGCTACCACTCTAAAGTACCTCAGCTTTGGAAAAGCACTTCCAGGAGTCGTAATTGTACTACTCCATCAGGTCATGGTCTCTGTCATGAAGCTGCCAACAGAACACCATCTCTAATCTCTCTGTGTATGCATGCTTGTCCTTGTGGTGATGGTTTTGGGGGGGGGGGTATTGTTTTGTTTTTTACCATTAGTCTTCAGTTCAGGCACGATTTCATGTTCTCTTGAATGCAGATGCTAAACATCTTCTCAATGATATGGTCTCCAAGCCAACACACTAAAAATATTTGTGACTTGTATTCTTCTAGCTCTGGAAATTGTAGCAAAAGGGTAACTTTACAACAAGCTTTCATCTATAAAAATGCCATTCTGTTCCAAGTTTGTGATTTAATTTCATGGGGTTAACTGTATGTTTAAAATTTGAACATGGCTAAGTAGCTTGATGGAGAAGTTCCTTAGATTAGAAGGTCTGTGCTATTGGGTGTTGCAAGTTGAGTGTATGCATATGTAGGGAAGAAGAGTTGGAGGAACAAGGCATGTGAATTTGTTTAACTTCTTGAAGGTTATGTCAAGGAACAATCGTTGCCTCCTCGGTGGTCTAGATGATTGGATTTCTTATTATCGGGGATGCATTGAAGTGTGAAATAGAAAACCCATTGCTCTAGGTAAAAAAGGGAAGGTCTCAGCTTGGGGAAAAGAGTGACAAGCTCTTTAATTATATTAGTAATGGCTGCCAAGAAAGAGCTAGCCAAGGCACTACCAGTAGGCCAGAAGTGAAGTGTGAATTGGTATAAAAAAGCTGTAATGAGCCACAGCTGTGTTTCCATCATTGACATTGATCTGCTATTGGTTCTGGAAGACTTTCATAAATCATGAGTTTCCATTAGGATGTTTCATCAAACATTTCCTAGTTTAAAAAAAGTTATGTTAACTTTAATAGACTTTTACATATACAATCCTAATGTTTTCAATGAATGCAGTTTTAAAAGTAAAGTAATAAATATGACTCTACATATTTACTAAAATTTCTAGAAGGGCAGCCATATTAGTCTATCATAGCAAAGAGACACTTGTGGTACCTTAAAAATTGACAATTGTATTTATCAGATGTAGGCTATAGTTCATGAACACTTCTTCCAGAATAAATGTACTAAAATATTATAATGAATTGAACAATTTCATAAGTGATGGAAAATAATTCACAAATTATTCACAAAATAATAACATCCTATCATTTATCAACAATTTTCATTGGAATTCTACCACAAATAGAGATTTACCAACCTTTTATGAAGTCCAATATGCACTCTGAGCTCTGTATCTACTAAGATTATCTCATTGATTGTAGTCAAGGTGTCAGTTCTCTGCACATAAAGGAATGTGCCTATGAAGTTGTGAAGCTGCCCCTGACTGTTCAAATGAATGGGAAATATTATTGCGAGTGGAGAAGAAAACACAAGAAATAAAACACAGACACCAGAGCTTGGGATAAACTAGGGCCTCTTTATTTAACATGGATATTCTCCCCTCCATGGATCTGAGCGTGAACATGCGGGAATCTCGGGAATCTCTCTTATTTATCTCAGGCAACTAGCCTGCCAATCAGGGCGAGTCGCTCGTTAAACACAGGGGTCAGTAGAACCAGCCCCCTTATTCCCACAACACTTGAGTGTTTGGTGAGACCTACCGCGTCATCCACACCCAGGGCTGCACAGCTCTGGGTAGATGAGACAACTAGGTCCCCAAAGGCAAGCCATATCCTGATATGGAAGCTGCAAAGCCCCCGAGGAGCAGGGCCTCTGACTTGTCCCCACCATAAAGGTGCCAGAGTGCTCACCGTTCCTATTCTCATCCCCCCAAAATTCCTGCACCATCCGCCAAAGAAGGGAGCCAAGCCTTGGCTTTGGCTCCCTACCCCCACCTGAACTGGAAGAATTCCAACAGGGCCACGCTCAGATCCTGCAGGAAAATGTCATTCCCTGCATCAGAGAGGTGAACTCCGATTGCCCTGCATAAATCCCCTCTGGCAATTAGAATATCCGGGTGTGGGATGGCTACTCCCCGCCGGTCATGAAAGAATAACCTAAATTCCCTAGTAACATTTTAACTGCCCTATTTATACTGTGGGCGTTCCAACCTTCACGCCATTGAACTCTAGGGAGCATATACGACCACACTATCCAAGTGTCCGGCCACTGGCTCCATATGAACTTGAAATCTAACTTAGCTTGTATAATTAGGGCCTTCCCCTTAGAAGGCCCAAGTCATTGCCACCCAAGTGCACACCAACACCTTGGATGCCACGGGCACATTACCAGATCTGAACAGCAGGTGGAGGAGACCTTCCCAGTGCAAGCCACACCTCCCCAACCACTGGACGGAGGCTGATGGACCGAGACCCAGCTGTGTGCCGGCAGCTGCTCGTGTCACCCTACGGCTGGCCCGGAACACGAACTGTGTTCACCGACGAGGACCTTCACAGGCGCTGGTCTCCTCCCATGCTTCTGCAGAGGACAAATATCTGTTTACAATATACTCCTGAGCGCCTCTTTCCGAACATAAGCCTTGAAGGCACCGGACCGCCATCTCCCTATGACGCGAATCTTAGCACTGCCCATCCCTATTGCAGCTGCAGTAGATGCTGCGCCAATCCTAAATGGATGGATGCAAATGGTAATTTCCCAAACCAAGTGCCTTTAATGCCTTCTTAGCCACCATCCAGAACAGATATTTAGTTATGGGGACTTGTTTAAATGACAGGATTAGAAGCCAGGCTTGCTTCTCCTGAGAGCCAAGTAGCATTTCAGGACTGCAACCAGGCAGAGCTCCATAAGTGGGGTCTCCATTAATGGAATAAATGAGCCTCTGCCTCCCTGATCAGTCTTAGATCTTCGCAACCATAGGACTACTTTGTCCTCCAACCTTTGCACATTTCCCCACTGCAGTGCTCTGCCTGCTTGATCTGACTTGGGAGCATGCGAGCAATTCCTTGATTCTAAACGTGCCAGAAAGGCAGTAACAGCCAAGGCATGGAATAACACTTGTTTAAACACTGAAAACAGAGGGATACCCATTGACTTTCGAACCATTAACAAGTCGGGGGTAATAAGCTGACATGAATCAGGAGCAGGCAAGGCCAACCTAGCATATCCTCAAGCATCTTCTTATGCAGAATTCCGATGTGATGTCAGGCCACCCATTTGCCTTTGACCTAAATGGGAGTCCAGCCATTTTACCTCTGATGGTACGAGTAGACAGGCTAGTGCAGTGTAAACCACACAGAACTCAATCAGGTGCTCTATTGGTATAGGAAAGAGGGCCAGGAGTTGCCACCCAGCCCTGAAAATGCCGAACTCCCTACCTGCTCTTTCTAAGGCTGCACATGTGATGGGAGCCACCAATCTCATAATGGCTTCCGCCGCCTCATCTCTCCAAAACCCCATGAAAAACTCAACATGGAATCTGCGTGTAACCTGGCTGTAGGGGCCAGCTCCCTGAACCTGAACATCTGGTTATGCGACAAAGCATCAGCCATTCCCTTATCCAGCCCTGGAATGTGTCTTTGCCAAAAGGTAGAATTATATTGTAGGCAGCGTGAAGTCATGACTCCCACCAGACGTCCTACCCGAGGATTCCTAGATGTCAATGAATTCACTGTTTGGACAGTGGCCATGTTGTCACCAGAAATGCACCGCTGCATTGGCAAGAGGCACAGCCCAAAGCCACACTGCCACCACAATGGGGAAAAAGCTCTAAAAATGTTAAATTATGGCAATTCATGCTCTCTTTCCAACATTGCGGCACTGCTGTGTGCACCAATGCTTTTGGAAAATTACCAAAACCCAAAGAGCCCGAGGCGTCAAAATGTATCTGTGATTGAGCTTCCAACAGCAATTCCTTTCGCCATTATAGTGGGCCAAGAAGCTCTCCCAAACTTCTGAATCAGCTCTCATTTCCCCAGATACCCGGATACGATGAAGGGGACATCTTGCCCCCCTCCATTGCACTGCACAAAGGCCCTACAAAGACCCTTCCTGGAGCTATAACCCAGCAAGCAAAGTTCAGATGTCCCACGAGCTCCTGCAGCTGCCGAAGGGTAATCTTCCGTGACAAACATATCTGGGAAATTAAGTTACTAAGCGTTTCCAATTTTTCCCTCGGGAGACTGCAGGATGGTCTTATGGAAACCCGGAAACAGAAGCCTGGTTCCTAGCAAGGCTATGCTCACGCATTCCTAAAAAAGGGGATTCTAAACCCAAGTAACAAACCTTCAAACAAAAATGATGCATCCTCCATGAGTGGGTACATATGCAGCAGGGAAGCCAATATGTCCATTTTAATTGGACTGGGGCCCTTTTGGCATAGGGCCTGGAACATTAGGCTTACTTCCCTGAATGGGATCACGGAAGCCTCTTGCTCCTCTGAACCTGGGACACCCGGTAAATGGATGCGCTCCACCACATGTGGAGCATTCATGTTGGAATCCTAGCACAACTGCCTTTGGAACTAAATTCCCAGCACAGTAGGCAGGATTGAACTGCCTGCCTGGCCAATCTGCAGGCTGGCACGGTCCTGGCTAGGAACCCTGCCCCTACAACTGACCTAGCTGTAGTCATGAATTGCACCCATAATTCCAGCTCCCTAACGTCCCAGTGTATTTCGGGATTAAAAGCTGCTTTAAGCCTAAATGCTTCATCATATCCAATCCATGCTGGCCCCAGGTATTCAGAGTAGCATCGAAATATTATCTAAGTATTTTGTAAGTATGGCTTCTTTCTCTGGGTGTTTCTGCTCAACCACCCCCATAAAGATTATATATCCCGCTAAGCAATTTGCCCACCTGCGGTCCACCTTCTTTACCTACTTCTCTCCTGGTCCCTATCCTAATCCTTACTTTCTTCCTCTTGAAATAGCAGAGACAATACATTTATGTATTCACCCCTCCAAATCTTCTCCTTGGAAACAGGCAACAGGTGGTAGCCCAATGGAGTTGAAACCGCTCCATAAGGCACGCTGGTCCCCATTGCTGACGCATAAGGGTCAACATTTTTGGGCATCAATACCAATTCCCCATCTGTTTGCAACTCTTGTGATACTTGAGTTATTGGAAGGGTGTTATTCACCTCCAACCTACATGCAGTTTGTGTTGAGCTCTGCTTTGGAGTACTCATAGATGGCTGCCAAACAGATGTGCATGCCAATGATGGGGACTCCTGCCCTGGCCTCTCAACTATACCATTTTCTTCAACCCCAATGGGTTGTGAAAATGGCCACGTGTGTCCTGTCCCCCAAGTAAGCATGCCCCAAGGCCCATAAGGCGGCCACCCTGGACATCCTGAGGTGTGTGCTGCATTGTACTCACCCTGAACCATTGTGCTGGCAGCCATAGATGCTGCTGGCTCATGGACTTGTGCTTCCAGCATTGGTACCTTTGAAGTCATCGTTTCCTCCACGTGCATTTCAAAATCCCCAACTGGGCCATAATTTCTGAAACGGGAACCCGAGATTTATCCATTGCCTTCCTAAATGAGCGCCCTACACCTGAGCTGGGACCCTTGGCTCCTAACAATTTATGTTTAAGCCTTGCATTGTCTTGTTCTAGAGCTATAATGCGCTTTAATACCATTGCCATATCAGGTACCTCCTCATCAGATGAAGCGTAGGGTTGTACTGTGGGGCGTTTGGCTGGTGAGTGCTGAGCCCTACCCTTGCTCTTCTTCCCACCCACACCTTTCTTAGGCAGCATAACTCTCTAGCTTCTCAAGCTTCAATTTTATTTATGCCACTGTGCAACCAGCCGTATAACTTCAGCTATGACGAGTCACTATATAAATGCAAATTTATAAATAATTTCACCCCGATGCTTCAGCTATGAGGCAATAAAAGAATGCAAAGAGCGAGATAATTTATAGATTAACTAACAATTCGCTCCTCAAAATGGCTGCCTATAATGTCCTTCAGCTATGGTCCACAAAATGGCCACCCATCCTAAAGTGGGAGCTTCGGCTATTGGGCAGTATATAAATGGAATAAAATAAATGAATAAATAAATAAAGTCGGCCCAGTTGGGGGAGGGCACCTGACTGTGGCTCACTAAGTCTAGTAGGCCGCTATAAAGGCCCAGCCGCCCAGTTCCTAAATGAAGCCTCCTTAAACTGGCTGCTGCCTACAAAAGTCTCTTTGCTCCAGTTAAAATGGCTTGTGTCCACAAAATGGCTGCTAGACCAAAACCAGGCCCAAACACCGGGGAGGGGCCTAACTGCGGCCTACCAATCCCCAGGGCTGCTAAAGTGGAAGCCTACTGAGTAGAGGCCTAGCCATAGCCCCGGCACTCCAGCAGATTCTACCTCTCAGCCCCACACTGGACTAGAAATGATCCAGCCAGATCATACTTCCCCAAGCTGGTGCCCGTGGGCACCCTCCGCAGCTTACTTGAGGGAGGGTGGGGGAACAGCAATCCAGGTGCTGAGAGCTAAACCATGAAAAAAGGGAGGTGCAAAGAAAGTCCCCCCAAAGCCCCACCACCAACTGCCACCCAAACAGGGCTGACAGAAAGGTAGGCTGCTTTCTCCTCCAACCCAACCCTCAAAAACTCCAAACCGTTGGGGCAGGGAAGCCTCCCAGCCCCAGCTCTCTTGATGCGTGTGCAGCCGCACACTATCTCTTCTCTCCACCTTCATCATTCTCCCGTCGCCAGTATAAGCGTGTGTTCGCGAGTAAGCGCCTCATGGCCGCACACTTTCTCTCAACTCTACTGCTGCCTCTTCTCTCCGCCAGAGCCAGAAAAGAAGAGGCCAGATGTCCACGCAGGGCAAGACCTTATAGGCTTGGCTCTGCCTCCGCGCCAGGCTACACACATGCCTTGCATGTGTATAGTCTTCTTTCTTTTCTTCTTCCTGCCCGCAAAATCCGACCCCTCCCAAGACGTTCCGGCTGGGTGGGGATCAGGCATCCCATCTTACCTGGACCACTTCTGATAGGAACCTCCTCAAAACACCTACCTTCACTGAGAAGTGGCTGCAGAAATAGAGGTTTTTTTTAAAAAAAAATAGTTCCCTCCTATATTAAAGATGAAGCAAAACCAACCAGTTGCTTGTATAGTTTGCAAGCTGCACATTTTAGGATATTTCCAATATGTATGCAAGTCTAATGTGTGATAGATCAGACTTGGAAAAAAGCAGACATTTCTAGATGATGATGGGAGAGCTGCCCAAAACATCCCAGTTTGTGTGTGTATCTACCTAGAGAGTGAACAAACATGTTATTCTTCTAAATTCCTCTAAAACCATGCTAAAGTGGCGCATGCCTTCATTTCTTTTGGTGGGAGAGCCAGGGACATCTTAGGTTTGATGGGCATTTGTTTTCTGAGATCTCATTCCCAGGAATGTTAAAAACATCTTTGGCTCGGTCTATTTCTGGATATGAAGTCATTTGATAGCCTGCAGTATGGTATCCTATTTGGAGACAGATCAGCAGCAGACTATGGGGATATTTAAAAAGCAAAGGAGCGGATTTCAAATAGAAATATGCATTTGACATAATTTTCAACCCAGTTATAAACCAGTTGAAAATTGGTTAGGATTTCTTGTAATATGAAGTAATTGGAACAGGAAAATGTATCCTTGTTTTAAATAAAGCAAATCAGTGTAGTTCAAAAGGTAATAACATAAGAAAAAAAAGAGTGTGACAATATTTGTTTGAGTCTATATTTTCACTTTTCAAATCCATATCCTCCTCTTATGTGATGATAAGGTTGCTAGTCAAACTGTTATTTCTCCATAGGCCTCATGGAGGAGTATCTGTTTTAGAACAACTAATACATATACACAGGCAGTTATGTTTTCTGAATTATTGGTATCACTCAAAATTGTAGAGTGTGAACACAAAGTGTGAATCATTGAGATGTAAGAAGAAGTTATATCTTGTGTCCTTGTCCTACTAAACTTTGTGATCTCAACTCTGTTTTCCCTTTTGGTCAGGTTGTGGTCTGATTGTTTTTTTTAACCTCTTGAATGCAATGGATCATATGGCTTCACTGTGGTGGTGTTGTTTTGGACAGTGACAACCATAAGCTAAAATCATAAAAACAATTATTTCATACGGTTTTTCAGGCAGAAACTACCATCACAATTCAAAGCATCTTGCGCTTGTTCAGTTATCTGTGTACCATTTTACTTACTGTATAAGTGCTGTCCACTTATACAATTTAGCCCACTTAGCTTCATTTCTCTTTAAAATTGTTTCAATGAAAAAAGACTGCTTAAAAGCATCTAACACGTGTGTGTGTGTGTGTGTGTGTGTGTGTGTGTGTGTATTTTAAAGACCTAATTTAGTGCAGCTAATGCTCAATTCAGCCAGTTTGATCTGCCCATGCTTCCAAGGACTTTACTGAAAATATGACGTTGAAAATCTATTAAATTTTAGCATGTGTTATATGTTACATTTTAAAGCATTGAATAATTTTGGCAGTATTACTTGATATAGTGCAAGCAGCAATAAATGAAGAAAGGGAAAGGCTGAGTCATTGACTGTGTCATAACTATTTAAAGTAAATTCACCAGACCCTTTTAATAGTGTGATATTGGTATGATAAAATGCTGCACTTAAAATCATGTGGTCATATAATTAGTTCACCATCTACCATTTTCACCTCTCTAGGTGCTCTTATATTGTACTACACTTTCCAAGGCCTTGATAAAGTTCAAGCATTTAGGATTGTCATAGCAATAACTTCCTCTATGCTGTCATTGTAGGGTATAAAGGAGTCTGTTTAAGCTAAGATTGACATCCATTGCTTTATAACTCAGAATGTAACAATCTGTTTGGGGAGGGGGGAAATAAATTTGGACGGCTTTGAAAGGGGATTAGACAAATTCATGGAGGTAAAGTCTATCAGTGGCTACTGGTCTGGTGGCTATATGCTACCTCCAGTATCAGAGGCAGTAAGCCTATATACACCAGTTGCTGTGGAACATGAGCCGGGCAGGATCTACACTACTGCTTTAAAACTGTTTAAAATGGTTTATAACAGTAGTGACAACTGTTGGGGCCCAGGACACACTCCATAGACAGTTTTCAAAACATTTTCAAAGTGTTGTATCCTGCTTGGTGTAGATCGGATGGTGCTGTTGCACTCATGCCCTGCTTGTGGGTTTTTTATCAATAGAGGATGGCCACTTTGTGAATAGAATGCTGGGCTCTTCTTATGTTCCTAAATGCCATTTTACTATCCAAGCCCTATGAAAAGGTTCTGCGTAGATTAACAAACACACACCCTGCATCCAGCTCTTAGTACTGCACATAGGACAATCCATGCTGAATTGGACTCACACACTCATTGCCTAACAGTGGATGTCTTGATATCTGTTAGGGCAGAGGGCAGACTTCAGGCTTGAAGGAACTTCTTTGTGTCCACCAACTGAAGCCAGGTACAAAAGACAGACACTTAGAATTAAAGAACATGGTGTCCCAGAACAGATGGATTTGTTCTGAGTAGCAGAATTGAACTGAGCTTACTGCCCTTCCACACAGAAACACATTCCTGGCTACCCCAGTCTTTCTTCATTTCAGTAGTCATGTTGTTCTTGTTGCTAACATTAAAACAAATTGGGCATCGGAAATCCTTGCTGGTCTCCTGCAAATCATCCAGGGATATACAAGTAGGTTTCAGTATAACTTCTGCCTATGCTTGTGTAAGGGGATGCATGGATGAATTGAATCCAGCAAGGGTGTTCTACATAGGAATGTCAGAGAAATCAATTTGTGGGGTGGAGTTCGACAAGTTTTCCTAGGCTTCAATCCTTTGGATTTCATTTTGGTTCCCGATGTGGTGCTCAACTCGATTTGTGGTGAGTTGGACCAGTTCACAAATTTTCTGGGAATTTTGTGCATTTTGGAGGAGGAGGTTCTGCAATTTAGGCAAATTTCTGAGCAATTTGTGCAAATTCAGCAGCAACTGCGCAACTTGCTCAGAAATTTACACAGATTGCAGGACATCCCCAAAAATGTGCAAAAATGTTCCTGGAGTTCAGGGAACAGCCCATAGCTCATCTCGCAGATGCAAAGCAAGTTGTACATGCTGCAGAAATCCATCTACCAAAACAGAACCAGGTTTCCCAGCAACAAACATCCCTAGCTCTACCTTCAGCGCTGAACAAATCCCAACCAACACCTTTTCATAGGGTTTGATCTAGGGGCAACTGATGTACAGAAACCCCCTGTGTAGAGTGCCCTTTTTGGATCAGGTGCCAAAGTTTGTTTGTTTGTTTATTTAAAAAGCAACTATATTGGTTGAGCTTATAGTACAGTAATCAGTTTATGGAAAGGTGTGTGGGTTCTCCTGCCATTTTTTTTAAAAAATTGCACTATTGATATTGCCCATTAGTAATATGGGGTATATTCATTTTCCTCTTTGCCAATTCTTGAAATATGATCAGTGCATGAGGCATGCAGCTGATAATTGAAGGAGACTATGATAAGATTTTCCATTTGTGGGAATAATTACCATATGTGTTCTAAATTGGGTGACATTGCTAATGGAAGCACTGCTAGCAGAAAATAGAATTTCCTCTTTCAAGGAAAAACACACACCACACTATTATTAGGTCTATTACCATATCTCATGTTCCCATAGATCAGGCTTGCACAATTTTTGTCCATTATCCTGAACACGGATAGCTAGCAACATATGGCAGGCCACCAAGGGCTTTATAAATCTTGATTTTGCTGTCTGCCTGGGACTATAAAAAAAAAAGCAGGGCATCTGGCATGCATCTGGCAAGCTACAACACCTGGATGGTGGACAATGTTCAACCTAGTGGGTTAGAGAAGTAGAAAAAGCCATGCTGGAGTAGACCAGAGCTAATCAAGTTTAGCGTTCTGTTCCTACAGTGTCCATCCAGATGCCTTTGGAAAGCCCACAAGAAGGGCATGTGTACGGTAGAACTCTCCTGGTTATCCCCCAGCTACAGATACTCAGAGGCATACTGCTTCTGATATTGGAGTTAATATATAGTCATCATGATTAATAACCATTGATAGCCTAAACTTCCATGCATTTATATAATCTCCTTTTTAAAACTTGCAAGCTGGCAGCCATCACTAAGTCTTGTGACAGCAAATTCCACAGTTTAACTTGGCATGGCATGAAGAAGTATTTCCTTTAATCTGTTCTGAACTTCCCACCATTTAGATTGATTCAATGAGCCTAGATTCTATTGTTATTAGAGAGGATGAAAAACCTCTCCCTATCAATTTGCTGCAAACCACACATACTTTTGTACACTTTTGCCATGTCACCTTACTTGCCTTTTTCCTTCACTAAATAGCCCCAATGTTGCAACCTTTCCTCGTAGAGGAGATGTTCTAGCCCCTTAATCATTTTGATCATTCTTTTCTGCACTTTCTCCAGGTCTTCAATACCTGATCTGGTGTGATCAGAACTGTACAGAGTATTCCAAATGGGATCACACCATAGATTTGTATAAAGAGCAAGGCATTGTGATATTGACAGTTTTGTTTTTTATTCCTTTCCTAAAGATCCTCGACATGGGATCTGCCTTTTTCACAGCAGACACACACTGGGTTTTCCACAACTGTGAGATCCTTTTTCTGGTCAGTCACCACCAGCTCAGATCCCATCACTGTATAGGTAAAGGGTTTGTTTCCCCCCCATACACACACACACAATGGGCATCATTTTATACTTGCTTTACTGAACCACATTGCCATTTTAATACCCTTTTGGAAAGAGCCATTTGGTGCTTTTCATTGTCCCTTGCTGTTTTACCCACCGTAAAGTATTTGATGTCATCAGCAAACTTGGCTACTTCAGTATGCCTAAATCCAGATAATTTATGAACAAGTTATAAAGCGTCAGTCCCAGTACAGACCCTGGAGGGACTCTACTTATTACATTCCTCCACTGTGAGAACTGACCAATTAGTCCTACTTTCACACTTGGATTCTTTATGATACCACTGTAGCACTATTTCCAATAATTTTGACAACACTAGGTTCTAGATGCTGCCGGTTCAATGACCAACTGTCCTAAGCCAGAGCCATTTACATTGTCTAGAAAGTTTACCTCTTTGTTATGACTGGAACATGCATTTATCCAATCTATTTGGTGGTAATCAAAATTGTATAACTCTGTTGCTGTAGATGATTTATTTCCCAAATGCCATGCATGGCTCTGTGCCCCAGCTCTAAGTTCTTTATATTAAAAGTAAAAAGACTGGCTTGTGAATGATTGGATGCATTTTATATTCAGATCATAACTGCACCAGAGTGACAGCATCCTAACTATACATCAGAGCATCCACAACTTTCATATAATGGACATGTCCAATTTGAAAGTCTGTTCAGTTAATTTACATTGCATAAGCTGACACCATGCTGTCACAGTGGGTGACAGCAACTGAATTGCCACTAAGATTACTACTGTCTTCAAGTATTTTTAAACACAGACAGAATGGTCACATTATTCTAACAACGAATTTTTAAATTTGAATCTTTGGTCCTGAGGTGGTCAAACTTTTGTTGAAATGGAAGCTAGCTGTGGGTCACTACACATATTATATTTCAACTGTGTTGTGCTTAAACCTTAAATAATCTCCACTGAAGTTATTGGGACTCAAAAGAGTTTAACATGGTCTAATCTTTATGCACATTATGTAAAGTTGCCAATAGCTAGTCACACTATATTAGGGTGCCCAATTTGCATGAGATCTAAGGCATCTTTAACATAACTTAATTTGCCTGTCACTTGGGCCTTTTACATGCAACAAGAAACCATGGTTTGTTATTACAATTGTGACACATTACACACACACACACACACACACACACCTCATTTTGCACATATGGGAAGGAGACCTAAATGTTCACTCATGATTTATTCTAAACATCAATTTACCATTTCACCTGAATTTAGGAAATAAATTGTTCAGATAAGATCCTAGTTTGATATCCTGGCTGGTAAACTAACTGATATCCTGGCCACAATTTCCTGAGTTATGATGAAATGAGGACAAGTTTACAATAAACCAAGAATGGAAGCTGCAAATCTCTTCCCATTAATTAATTAATTTTATTTGTACCCCACCTTTCTACCAAGAAAAATATCAGTCAAGGCAATTATAAACACAAATAAGAGCTCCATTACACCTACTTCCCCCCCCCCCCCGGTTTGCATCCACGGTTTCCCCCTCCATTTCCTTAGTGGGTTGAGCGCTGGACACTTTCATATGTATGCGTTATTGTGCTCATGTATCTTTTCACCTGTATCGCTACTATGCTGGTGAAATCTCCCACCCTGCCCCCTACATTTGCCTTCCCCCTGCAGTTAATTTTATATATATTATGCTTTCCCCTAAGATCATATTAAACAAGTTAAGTAAAGACAAAGTATTACAGTTAGTTTTTGGAAAAGACTGTGGTCAATTTTGGCATGGCAAGGGGAAGCCGACATTGTTCTGGTCAGGAAACCTAGACATACCTACTCAGGAGTAAGAACTATAGAGTTGAATGGGACTGAGTCCCAGGCATGGGCAGCAGCAGCCTTACTCACCTTCTCCACGGGGTGTTTGGGCTCCCTCTCTCCCTCCCCCTTCACTGTTGAGCAGTTGAGTGGAGAACCTCCCCACCCTCCTCTTTTGTCAGCGAGACCACCCTCAACAAAAAATGGGATGCTCTGATATAGCACAAGAACAGCAATACACGGGAGGGAAGAGTAGCTTTATTGCGCACAGAGGGGAAAACCAGACTTTACCCCCTCCAAAATAAGATGGAAAATGGAGGGGAAGAGGTGAGATGAGGGCAGTACAGGGATGACGTCATGTGAGTACTGTGCTGCAAAAACATATACTAGGCATGGGGAGAGTGCAATAAATCGCTGGTGTGATGGAGCTCTAAAACTTGACAAAAGCAATAATAAACAAATACATTAAAACACAGTTAAAACACAACAATAATAAAGTAAAAATAGCATCCAATCCAACAGCCCCACTTACATACTAAAGGCTCACTTGAATAATAAAGGTCTGTGCCTGTCAGTAGAGGGAGAGCGACTCTAGCCTCCCTCAGCATGGAGTTCAACAGCCAGTGAGAAGCCACTGAAAGAGCCCTCTTTCACTGCCTCTGAAGGTGACGATCTCAAAAAAGGGACTCTTCTGGAGATCGTAGGACCCAGGCAGGCTCGTATGGTAGAAAACAGGCTTTCAGGTAGCCTAGTCTCAAGGTCATAAGTAGCACTTTAAATTCTACCCAGAAATAGACTGGTAGCCAGTGCAGCTGTTGTAACAAGGGAGTCAGGTGCTCCCTGTAACCAATCGTGGTTAATAGCCTGGGCACATCATTCTAGACCAGATGAAGTTTCTGAACATTTTTCGAAGGCAACCCCACATAGAGCACATAGAACATGATGTGATTAATGCAAGGCTGACCATGAACAGATCAGACATCTCTAGAAATGGGTGCAGTTGGTGCACTAAAACATATAAATAGAAATATATAAAAGTTAAAAATATAATTTAGCCAGCTATAATATTAAAACATTTTTAAAAAATCAGAAGAGAAATGATAATAAAAAATCTAGTGATTAACAGAAGTCCAGACTATTCCCAAAGGCCTGCTGGAACAAAAAAGTTTTTGCCTGCCTCCAGAAACATAGCAAGGAGAGAGCCAATCTAGCCTCCCTTGGAAGGGAGTTCCAGAACCTTGGAGCAGCCACCGAGAAGGCCCTCTCCTGTGTTTCCACCAAGCTTAGTGTGTTCTTCTGTGCTAGCAGAATGTGTGTCTTGGCAATGACAGTTACTACAGTGCTTAAACCTCCCCATGACATTATTAGCTGCCAATTAGTTTCTGGGCAAAGCATAAAGTGTTGCTTATTACCTTTAAAGCCCTACATTGTTTGGGTCCAGGTTACCTGCAGGATCACCTTTCCCTATACAATCTGCCCTGCAGGCTCAGGTCCTCTGGGAAGAATTTGCTTCAGTCAGCAAAAACTAGTCTGACAGCCATTACCCAGAGGACCTCTCTTCTGCCGCTCCCAGACTGTGGAATGGCCTGCCGGGAGAGATTTGTCAACTTAGCAGTATTTCTGACTTTAAGAAAGCCATAAAGACTGATCTCTTCCAGCAGGCCTACCTAGTTGAATTTTAAGATGTTTCATTGTTATTTTATTAATGTATTAGTTTTGTATGTTTTTAATAATTCATTAGTTTTATACATTTTAATCGGTTTCATGTATTTTATGCTATTTTGTATTTAATGTTGTTCCCTGCATCGATCCAGAGGGAGAGGTGGGTAAGAAATAATAATATTATTATTATTATTTGCCAAAATATCTGGAAGCCAAAGAGCACCCCACTCTCCCTAGGGCTGATTCTTTAAAGATTCCAGCTGTACCATTCAGATACCAATTCTTGCCTTCATCTATCCCTTCTCATGGTCTGACTCCTGACTGAAGCTGTTTGCTTTGCCATGCCTTGCATCAGCCATTTACAACTTTGTAATGGTAATACCGATATTTGCTGTAGCAGGAGAATCTGTGAAAAATGTTTAATGGCAGCATAGTGCAATCCTATACATGACTATTCAGAAGTAAGCTGCATTTTAAAGTGTTTTATTGGTGTTTTATTGGTGTTTTAATGATGTACTGGTTTTATCTGCTTTTAATCAGTTTTTGTATTTTGTGTTTGGTGTTGTTCCCCGCCTCGATCCATTGGGAGAGGCGGGTGATAAATAAATATATTATTATTATTATTATTATTATTATTATTATTATTATTATTGAGTTCAGTAGGACTTACTCTCGGGTAAGTGGGTGTGATTATGCCTCTAGTTGTTAACTGTTATGCAGACAGCCATTTGGGTGGCCAGGTGTCCTATTTTACAGAAGTCTGGTTTCAGGTCAAAGAACCATAAGAAGAGAGAGCAGAAGCCTTGAAGTTGCCCATCAACAGGTAGCACCTGGAGAGCAGATACAGCAGGCACACAGCTTCCTTTGTCACAGGTAGGTGCCATCACTGGCAAGGATTGTAGAACAGCTTCTTTGTTTTTTCCAATGGGTTTTGGTATTTCTGCATTGCCACTGAAAGCAACAACAGCAGCAACTCTACTGGCAGCCTTGTCCCCATTTTGCATCCTCTGTAATTGCTCATATACCTAGCATCATTTTGGGTATAGCAGGGAGTGGGGAAAGGAATTCAGCCATCACACACACATGAAGAAAATTTGGAGAAAATTCTGCGAAGTGCCCTTTTATTTCTAGGGGAAGAAAAGAAAAACCTCAACTTTTCTGAGAAACATGTATTTTGAGAAATTTCGGCTCAACTTTATAAGTATTAACTCTTTCTCACTCATGGCGGTTTTTCTAGACGGACATGATGGGAATTGATTCAGGAATTTCCTGACGATTGAGTATGTTTTAATTATGACTGCTTTCTGAATGTTGGTGTGGATGTATTCTGGTAGGCCCAGTTTCTAGAGGTTTTCTGTATAGTTTTTTGATGTGATGGTAGTGACTGATGTGAGTAATGGAATAATTGTGACCCTTTCCTGTTGCCATAGTTCTTTGACTTCCATGGCCAGTGGTGTATATTTGTCTCTCTTTTCATCTTCCTTTTCTACAACATTTTTGTCAGTAGGTATTGCTATGTCAACGAGGTGTGTGTATTTTTCTTTTTTGTCTATAACTGTTATGTCTGGCCGGTTGCAAGGTATTATCTTGTCCATGTGAATTGTTCTGTCCCAGTACTTATGATCTGCATTTTCCAAGATTGTTTTGGGTAAGTATGTAGGTATGGTGTAGGTTGCTTGATGGCCAGTTGTTGATGAATTATTGTTGTGTCTAATCCCTCTCCCCTTGGGCAGGGTGAAGGACTGTCAGATAATAATTCAGAATCAGATTCTGAGGCCAAAGAGACATCCCAGTCCATACCAGGAGTGGGAGAGTTGATTCTCATAGTTTCTTTCCCAGCTGCAAATGAACCTTTGCCAGCGCTTATCTCTGATGGTGTAAATAAACCCTAAGCTGAGAATCAGCCTTCTTCCAAAGAGGAGGCAGTGCAAAGCCTAGTAGATGCAAGATACTGTAGGAGAGAGAGATGGGCTGAGGTGAGGGAGGAGAGAAGGCGGTTGGACAGGTTGATTGTTCAGAAACAGCTGGTCAGAACCAGTCTCCTTAAAGACTTTCTGAAAGAAATAGGCTTTCCTTTTTCCTTGAAAAGAACAAATCGCTTAGAACTTTTAGACTCCCTTCAGCTGGGAGAAGGTGTTTATTGCCTGAATAAAGCTTTGTTGATTTCATAGCAGACCTCTTTATTGACTTTAAATAATGCAAGGGGAAAGAACAACCTTGAGGATCCTTGAGGATCCTTGATTATACCACTGTGTGGGTTCAGGAAAAGTATGATAAGAGAAGAAATCAAAGTAGTGAAATTGGGGGACAGGATGGGACACTATCCATTCAAAACCATCCTACTGACACTGATTTTCTCCCATAAAGGATACATGGAGAAAACCAGCTGGGGGTGAATGAGAATGGAAAACAAGAATGTATTTATTACATTTATTTCCTGCCTGTCCTGCAAGGAGTTCACGATAGCGTACATGGTTCCTTACCCTATTTTATCCTCACAACAGCTCTATGCATGAGATTAGGTTAAAAGATGATGACTGACTCAGTGTAATTCAGTCATCTTAATGGCTCCCCAGGCCTTATCTGAAACTCTTAACCACTACACCACACTGCCAGTTAATCAACCCTCCCTCACACTTCTGTTGTCAAATGCAGCCTCTCAAGTATGAAGCAACCAAAGCAAACCAAAGAAAATACATCAAACATGAGTATATTACATAAATAAATACCTTGCCATGCTACATAGGCATGATAAACAAATACACTATTCTCCGAGATGCCAACTTCCCACAGAATTTGTGAAAAACAGAATTATTATTTTGTTTTGCCATCCCTCTCTTTGAATTTTCATTGTCTGTTCTTGAAGTGGCTCCATGATCTCTAACTGAAACACCCTGCAGGACCGTGTGTGTGTGTGTGTGTGTGGGTAGGGCACAGTTCAGCAAAGCCATGAGTCTTATATGGCAGTTATAGTAGTACTGAGTCCACCTCTTCTTTGGTTCCTTCATTATGAAGACTAGTCCTAATTCTTTTCAGACAGAGATGGTGGGAGCTCAGCTGAGGTACATTTATTATGTCTGAATGAAGGCACGATCCCCATTCCCCTTCCACAATGACTCTTTGTGGGGAAATCTTTCAAGGAACCATTTAATATGGAAGCCCATTTACCTAAGCTATCTCATTTGGCTGTGGAAATAAATGCAATTCAATCTTTTAGGAGATAAAACTTTATATTGATTTACACTTTTAAACAGATTATTTTCTTCTTCTTTCAGTTCCCACCAATTTCTGCACAATTCGCTAAATTTCTTACCCCCAGCACATTTTCACTTCATTATGTCAATGTACTCTATAACCATTTTCACAGAATATCATTTTGATGTCTGCCCCAGTCTATTAGGATAGTATTTTACAATAGATTGAGGGAAGGAATAAAAAAAATACCCTCTTAACATGAAAAATAGCATAATAGGGCTTAGTAACTGGCACAGGCTAAGGGTTCACTTGTACGGTGATGCTTAAGAAGGGAACTATGGGAATGGAATTTACTATGGATGTGCAGCGGATCGGATCGGATCCACGATCCGAATCTGATCCGCCCAAATATCGGACAAAACCGATCCAATCCGATCTGACTGACCATCCGATCCGACCCAATCCGATGAGTCCCGCTCCAGATCGGAAAAAATCGGCGGATCGGATCTCCATTTTATGGCGTTTTAAATTGACTGTGGTCTTAGAAAAATAATGTGCATTAACTTTTTTGTTTTAAGAGGTAGAAAGTTGAAACTCCCTCAAATGGGAGATTGGATGTGTCTACTCATGTGTGGAAAATTCCAGAGGAATTGGTGCAAGAGTTTAGTGGCAAATTAGTGGTTCATTATGGTGTTTGACATTGGACGTACAGCAAAGAAAGAATGTGCTGTGTAACTTTTTTGTTTTAAGAGGTAGAATGTTGAAACTCACTGACATTGGGGATTATTTAAGTCCACTCATGTGTGGAAAATTATAGAGAAATTGGTGCAAGAGTTTAGTGGCAATGAGTGGTTTATTATTTTAAAATTTAAACTTCCATAAAGGGGGGGGGAGGCTGTGTGTATGTGTTTGACAGCTTGATCCACCAATTGTGCTTTACACTACATCAATGCATCACCCAATCTTGTTAAAGACATCCTGCAGCTTCCAGTCACAATGCTGGAGGAGGGCTTAGTAGAAACGCAGTATATATTCTCAGCCTTTCCCTTTTGGCTTTCTGTGGGGTTTAGTGAGTTGGAGTGGAAGGAGGAGTGTGGTGTGGAGCTGGAAGTGTTATTACTGGAGTTTGCTGGAGTTTGGAGATTTTCTGGTACTTTTCTGCAGCTTTCCTTGTTCTCTCTCTCTCTCTCTCTCTCTCTCTCTCTCTCTCTCTTGCCTTGCCTTTCTCTATTGTATAGCACATCTGTTTGTTTGTTTGTCTGTTAGTTCAGTTTGTCTTTAAAATATCTGTAGTTTGTCTCTGGGAGTGAGTGTGTTTGTTTCTCTCTTTCTCTTTGAAAAAAACTCCCCCAAAATAATAATAAAATATTTCTATATTTCCCCTCTCTCTTTCTCTTTCTCTCTCTGTGTGTGAGTGTGCTTGTGAGTGTGTGTTGCAGGGCTGTGTAGCCTGCTGCTACACAGCATATTTAACAAAAAGTACTTGGCAAAGCAGTACATACTGAGCAAAATTAAATGTGGCATAAGAAGGGGTGCTGCTAAGGCAGGGCTTGGGAGAGGTCGCTCTGGGCAGGGTGCTATTGCTGGAACCAGCAGCAGGCAGGCTTCCATGCCCCCTGTTAAAATCAGGTGCCCTTTCTCACTGGGACAGCAGAAGCAGGCAGCAGCAGAGGCAACTGCAAGTAGTGCCTGCAGGGCACTCTTTGAAGCACCTGTTTCTCAGACAGGTGCTGGTAGCAGCAGCAGTGTCCTTGAAGAAGGAGGAGTATCTCCAGCTCCTTCTTCAGTGGTTGAGGCTGGGAGCCCACTGAGGGAACTTTTCCCAGACTTATTGGAAGTCCTTAGCATGGTTCAGAGTGAGGAGAAGGACACCCTCATGGATGTGGGGCAGAAGGAGGAGCAGGCAGCGGCAGAGCCTCTCTCTCCAGCATCCGTCACCTCTTCCACTCCTACCCCTGCTCCATCGGTGACACCCCAGAGTGAAGGCACTGGCTTGTCTGTCACTCTTCACATAAGTGACAGACAAGCAAGGTGTGGGACCACTTTGAGGTGGCAGTGGATTCCCGCTTTGCTGTCTGTCGCCATTGCAAGATGGCTGTGAGCAGGGGTAAAATGCCAGGTCACTTCACCAACAACAACCTCACCCGCCACATGCAGAGGCACCACCAGTCTGTCTTGCTTGGGACTGAGGGGGGCACCTCACAGCAGACTGGTGCTAGTAAGGGCAAGCAGAAGGCTCCTGCTGCAAATTCTGTCAGCTCTCCAGCTCCCATCCCCAAGAGGCTTTGCCAGGCCACCATGGAAGAGATGAGGTGGGGGACGTATAGAGCCACAAGGTGGTGTTTTCCAATGCCAGACCAGATCACCAACTGCATTAGTGAGATGGTGGTGTTGGATGACCAGCCATTCAGCCTCATTGATAACGCAGGCTTCAAGAGGCTGTTGGCTCTTGTGGTTCCATACTACAAGCCGCCGTGTTGCACCACTATGAGCAGGCGGGTGGTGCCCTCCCTGTACTGGCCATGCAGGGATTTAGTTTTGGGTCGTCTGTGCCAGGCACAGGCAAAGAAGGTGCACTTCACTTCGGACATCTGGTCCAGTGAGGGCGGAGTGCACGCTTATCTGTCCCTGACGGCTCACTGGTGGGGAGCCTCAGGGCAGGAAGCAACCAGGACTTCTGGGACTGGGAAGGAGGGCTACTGCTGGGCCCTCCTTCATACCGAAGTCATGGACCAGTCCCACATGGCAGCAGAGATTACGGAGGCCATAAACCACATGGTGGAGGGGTGGCTGGCCGGGTACCAGCACACCTGTGGGTACATGGTCACAGACGGGGGAGCGAACATGGTGAAGGTGGTGCACGTGGGCAGATTTGAGGGCATCTGCTGCATCGCGCACATCTTCAACCTCATAGTGAAGAATGGCCTTGGAGGCAGCAAGGCCCCTCTCCCTTCCCCAATCTGTAATCTCCTGGAGAGCTGCAGGAAGGAGCTGGGCACTTCCACCATAGCGTGAAGGGCAGTTGGCTGCTGAGGGAGAAGCAGCAGGAGCTGGGACTTCCGCAGCACCATCTCGTGCAGGATGTGGCAACAGGTTGGAACTCCACCTACTTCATGCTCGAGCATATGGTGGAGCAACAATGTGTTGTCCATGAGATGTTCAGGGTCGGGGACATTGGCATCCAGGCCCCACTGTCCAGGCAGCAGTGGGAGGCCATGTCCCAGCTTCTGGTGGGCCTCAAGCCATTCCTTGAGGCCACCGAGACCTTGAGCAGCAGCACTACCCTCCTCAGCCAGGTGATCCCTGTGGCCAGGCATCTCAAGACATAGATGGGCAAGTTTCTGGAGGCCAGGGATCCCATCACCAGCCAATGCTTCCTGCCAGAGGTTTGGGAAGTTGTGACAAGGCTGAGGGAAGGCCTAGCCTGCTGGGTCCAGCCTCTCTACACCAAGAGGCAGTACATGTTGGCCACCATGTGTGACCCGCGCATCAAGGATGGGCTGTGTGGGCAGAATTCCCGGACGGGATGGGTGGAAATGCTGGTGGCGGAAGTTCAGGCTGCCCAGGAAGCCAGGATTGGGCCAGCAGAGGTGGAGCCCACCCTTACACAGAGCATGAGTCCCCAGAGCAGCAGCAGCAGCAGCAGCTCTCCCAGCAGGGGCACAGGCCAGAGGTTTTGGATGAAGGCCTTGCAGACAGCTGTTGGGCAGAGAAGCACCCAACCCAGCCGCCAGGATGATGCTGCAGCAGCAGTGCAGCGTTACCTGGCGGAGCAGATGGAGAACGGCTCCATCGAAACCCTGGCCTACTGGTCATCCCAAGTAAGCAGGCAGCTCTGTGTGCCTAATGGTGGGGTGTGGGCAATCAGGACTGGCGGCAACATGCCAGTCCTAGGGGGAGCTAGTTGTTCAAGCACTCTGATTTATTCTTTATTTTTCCTTCTTCCTTTTCAGCCCATGGAACTTTGTGCCACAGTGCCCAGGAGAGACGGGAATCCAGACAGCCCATCTGCCCAAAGACCCACCTGCCACATCCTGCCTCCTGACTTCACCCCTTGAATGCCTGTCTGCCACTGCTATTGTGGCTGTCTGCCAGACCCTACCTGCGAGTAGAGCATACCACTCCACTTGCTTAAGCCAAGGGACTTGGGTTTCTCCCTCAAGGAGAACTCCACAGAGTCCCCTCTGTTCCGTTCCTGACTTTGCCCGTTGAATGCCTGCCTGCCTGCCGTTGCTGTTGCTGCTGTCTGCCAGATCCGACTTACGAATAGAGCACACCACTCCGCTTGCTTACGCTAAGGGAGGCTGGGTGTTCCCCTCAAGGAGAAGTCTACAGAGTCCACAAAGTTCAATAACACACCTGCCATTCCGTGCACCTGTGTCTGTGAAACAGGAGCGAATGTACACCCCTTCTGTGTGCTCCTCATGGTAGTGTGGTGTTTGTGGGGACAGCATCTAATAAGAGAGCACTTTGCAATGTTCTTACTTACTCACAAGCAAGTTCCATTTCAGTAAGTGACATGCCCCTGTGTCTGTTAAAAGGGGGCAGAGCAACCGAGACCTTCTGTACTCTCCCCAAGTTTGAGTTCAGTTTCTGGGGACGGGATCTAATGAAAGCACTTTGCAGTTTGTATGCAATGGGCAAACCCATTTTTCACAATTCCATTTCAGTTAAACCATACCCCTGTGTCTGCAAAAGGGGATAGAGGTACGTGCAGCCCTTCAGTGCGCTCCCCAACTGGGGACATGGTCTACGCTTACCAGCCAAAACCCATTAACGTGCCCCTGAGACACAGGAGTAAATTGAAAAAGGAACAGATGACTGGTGAAAAAGTAACTTCCAAAGGCTTACTTACAAGTAACGCCTTCACCCGTCTCTGCAATTCTGGGCACATGACTGGCAACATCCCATCTGCACTTGTACAAATTTCATGCCTCTGTCTTAAAAAATACCAAAGATACAGGCTTTTCCACCCTCCAAAATAAATTCTAAAGGGACTAAAAGGCATCCGAACTGAAAATCAGATATCCAATTGTCGGATCAGAATCGGATCCGATCTGGCAAACCACCAATCCTATCCTATCTGATCCGATACAACAATTCCGATTCCGATCCGATTTTTTTTACTGTGCACATCCCTAGAATTTACACCTTTATAGTCATTTTCTTAAAGATCCAAAGAATAAATTATATGCTACTGCCTTTGTATTATTAATGCTGCAGAGTAGGTTCTACAAATACGATTTTCCATTCTTGCAGTTATTTATAAAAAGCCAAAGACTAAGACTACCAACCAATTTAATAACTCTTAAACTACAATCTTATACCCACTTATCTAGGAGTAAGGCCTGTTGAATTTAGTAAGACTTAGTTCTGAGTATACATGTATAGAATTGCACCATTAATCGATCACTCATCTTTCTTTTAGCCAATTAACAAAGTCATTAAAGGCACAATCCTATGCATGTTTAGACAGAAAAATATCCTACAACTCCCCAATATTCCCCGGCCTTTTGATATATCAAAAGGGCATTTATATAGTTTACCTATCAGAACAGTTAAAGCTGCAGGAGCTATACAAAAATTTAAACAGCAAAAACATACAACATACACACAATCTGTACATTTAAAACCACTACAACACTTCAAAAAGCTACAAACAAAACAAAACAAAACACCCAGGCTCCTCAGATATTGCCAAATGCCTGAGACAAGAGGAAAGTCTTGATCTGGCGCTGAAAAGATAACAATGTTGGCGTCAGGGAGCTCGTTCCACAATTGGGGGGCCACCACAGAGAAGGCCCTCTCTCTTGTTGCCGACCTCCGAGCTTCCCTCAGAGTAGGCACTCAGAGGAGGGCCTTAGATGTTGAACGTAGTGTTCAGGTAGGTTCATGTCGGGAAAGGCGTTCCAACAGGTATTGTGGTCCCAAGCCATGTAAGGCTTTATAGGTTAAAACCAGCACCTTGAACCAGGCTCGGAAACATACAGGCAGCAATGCAAGTGGGCCAGAGTAGGTCTTATATGCTCGAACCTACTGGTTCTGGTTATCAATCTGGCAGCTGCATTTTGCACAAGCTGCAGCTTCTGAATCGTCTTCAAAGGCAGCCCCAAGTAGAGTGCATTGCAGTAATCTAACTTGGAGGTTACCAGAGCATGGACAACTGAAGCCAGGTTATCCCTGTCCAGATAGGGACGTAGCTGGGCCACCAACCGAAGTTGGTAGAAGGCACTCCATACCACTGAGGCCACCTGCACCTGAAGTGACAGAGATGGTTCTAGGAGAACCCCCAAGCTACAAACCCGCTCCTTCAAGGGGAGTGCAACCCCATCCAGAACAGGTTGAACATTCTCCATCTGGTCAGCGGAACCACCCACTCATTCTTGTCAGGATTTAGTTTCAGTTTATTAGCCCTCATCCAGTCCATTGTCGCAGCCAGGCACTGGTTCAGCACATCCACAGCCTCACCTGATGAAGATGAAAAGGAGAAATAGAGCTGTGTGTCATCAGCGTACTGATGACAACGCACTCCAAAACTCCAGATGACTGCACTCAATGGTTTCATGTAGATGTTGAACAGCATGGGGGACAAAACTGACCCCTGCGGAACCCCATACTGGAGAATCCACAGGGCCGAGCAAGGTTCCCCAAGCACCACCTTCTGGAGCCGACCCCCCAAGTAGGAGCGGAACCACTGCAATGCAGTGCCTCCGTCTCCCAACTCAGCCAGTCATCCCAGAAGGATACCATGGTCAATGGTATCGAAAGCCGCTGAGAGATCAAGGAGAATCAACACAGTCACACTCCCACAGTCTTTCTCCCAACATAGGTCATCATACAGGGCGACCAAGGCTGTTTCCGTACCAAATCCAGGCCTGAAACCCGACTGAAATGGATCCAGATAATCGGTCTCATCCAAGAGTGCCTGGAGCTGGCTCGCAACCACCCACTCCAGGATCTTGCCCAGGAATGGAACATTTGCTACTGGCCTGTAGTTATTAAGATTTTCAGGATCCAGGGAAGATTTCTTTAGGAGAAATCTTTAGGATTTCTTTAGGAAGATTTCTTTAGGAGTGCAGACACCAAATGTCTGCACCTCTGTGTCTGTAATTCAGCACATTAAATCTTTAGGAAAGATTTCTTTCAGGAGGCCTGGGACCACTCCCTCTTGCAAAGAGGCATTAATCACTTCCCTGGCCCAGCCAGTTGTTCCATCCCTGCTAGGGATGCCCTGATACTTGAGGCTCCAGTTCCAGTAAAGCTTTTATTGCAGTGATTCTAGTAACTAATTAACTGTAAGCCTTTACAGTCTCAATAAAGATCAGCACAACGTAGTTCCTTGAGCAGGATCAGTTTATGGGTATCTCAACAAAAGACTCCAATAGACTTGGGTGCAGCCTGCAGGGTAACTCCAAACAGGTTTATAGTCTATCAAAGAAGCAAGACAAGGAAGGTTTCTAGGTTAGAGAGGTGTTACTTCCAGCAAACTCTACTATCTCTTGCTGTCATTGAAATACAGGACTGGCCACTATTGATCACTATCGGACATTCCATCCTGGCAGGGAAACCTAGTTCTTAAATGAGGAGGGCCTCACTAGACACCTCTTTTCTGCTTTCTTTAGTTGATGATGCATCTTAGGACACACCCCAGAAGCCCCTTCCTCTGCAGACCCCTCCCCCTTCTTCCCATTCCCATGGAAGATGTCCCTGGTTGAGAAGCAGAGGCCTCTATTAAGGTCAGGTCTGCCAGCTGTTGAATATAGGCTGTATCAGCTTCCTGTCTCACCCCTTCCCAGCAAATAACCAGGTGGGAGGCCCGGTTATGAGCTGTTCTCAAGCACCTGGCTTCCCACCTCAGCATCCCTCTCTGACTCAAAATCAGAGCCAGAGTCTGATACTGTACCGTTTCCTTGTCCTAAGTACGTGTGCGCAGGTACACACATAAAGTGAACATTGACTAATACAGGAATGTTGTGAATATCTGTGATGTTCTGCTCTTGAAGTGAAAATTGCATGTTCACCGTTGTGGATAAACACATCCACACACAAAAATCCAAATACTGTTTGTCTCAGATTAACAATAGGTCTGTGCTTTTGAATAGGGATAATGTTGCAAAATGAAGTCAGTTATGTATGTCATGTACAACAGCAATGCACCAATAATAACTCAGGAACTGCTCATGTAAAGCAACAATGCACAACAACAACTCAATGTGAAAATTGTGTATTTGTACTTGCAGATAAATGTTCTATACATGGAGTATCGATGTTCCAAAAGGTAAAAAAATATCCATGGAAGTAGATGGGAAGATTTTGTACATCCTTAGGTGCATATTATTCCTAGCAGACATGTTTTTTCATGCAACAAAGAAAGGTCAGTAAACAGAGACATCATCATAAAGACTGTTTCTGAGACAGGAAGTTTCTGCAGACTTGGACAGAGACATTGATCAGGTTTCATAGTCAATAGGAAGAAACCACAAGAGGCTTTTGGCATCAGCATACATGATTCTTTATTAACTCAGTGAAAACAAATCTGATGCTCTTGTGCAAACTCACCTGTTCAGTAGTCCCATGTTCATGTAAACAGAATAGGATACTTTCAAAACAAATATTTAGGAAATCTTCATGCAGCATTCTGGGCAGCATGTTTTGTGTCTGGGCTGAACTGAAGAAGGAGGGCAATTACTCTTATAGCTTATCTGCGATGTTTTGAAGAAGGAAATTTTGTAATTCTGTGGATTAGTATTTGCATTACTATTTCCTTTGTGCTAATGGCAATTTAACTATATCAGCTGCATTAAGAATATAGGATGCTGCCTATAAGACCATTGGTGAATCTAGCTCTGCTTTATCTACATTGACTGGCAGCAGTTTTTTTTTTCCTTAAGGAAGAGTGTTATTCTCAAAAAGCCAGTTAGGATGCTTAAATCCCACTGAAGTCAACAGCAGTTAAGCAACCTACAGGCAGTATTGCAGCCAACTTTTAAAAATATAATGCTCCGAGAATTTGCAGGTTTCCCACCCCAATTTCCACCCCCTCCCAAGTTTTGTAAACCATCATAAATTTCATTTTAAATGCAATCCCATGCATGTTGACATGAAAGTAAGACCCACTCTATTCAATAGGGCTTATTCCAAGGTAAGCATACACCTTACCTTGATCAAACCTTGTCTTATGAATCTACAATGTTGTGTTTTTATATTTTATTGCTTTATAATAGGGCTGTGCATGCCCCCCGATCCGATTCGGCTCTGGATCTGTCAGGTTCGAATCAGGCCTGATTAGCTTCAAATTGATTTGGACCTCCCCCAATCCAATTCAGATCCAAAGCAAGATTCGGATCTCTGAATTGAGATTCGGATGCCTCATTTTCCCCATAGACTTGCATTGGGGGAAAGAAAGGGCTATAATGTCTTTATTTTTAAAGATATAAAAATGAAACTTGGGCACATTGCAGATGGGCTGCAGGTATTCATGTGTTCAAAATTTCAGAAACATAGGTGCAAGTGTGTAGTGGCTATGAATTTTTGAAAAATGATCATGAAACCCTTATAACTTTTTTATTTTTCAAGAAACACACATGAAATTTGGGCACATTGCAGATGGCATGTTGGTACTCATGTGTGTCAAATTTCAGAAACATAGGTGCAGCATTTACTCACAAGGAATTTTTAAAAATGCAATTTTCCAAGCAAACCAGAAGTGCTATAACGTTCCCATTTTTCAAGATACACACATGAAAGTTGGGGACCTCACAGATGGGCTGTAGGTACTCATGTGTGGCAAATTTCAGAGACAGAGGTACAAATGTTTACACACAAGGAATTTTTTTAAATATGATTTTTCAAAAATTAATAGCCACAAAATGCCTGCACCTCTGTGATTGATATTTGCCACATATGAGTAGCTCCAGGCCATCTGCAATGTGCCCAAGTTTCATGTTTCTATCTTTAAAAATAAAAAAGTTATAGGTGTTTCTTCCCCCCCCATGCAATCCTATGGGGAAAAACACAGGCCAAAGTGATCATTTTTCAAAAATTCATAGCCACCAAATGTCTGCACCTCTGTGTCTGTAATTCAGCACACATTAGTATCAACATGCCATCTGCAATGTACCCAATTTTCATTTTTAAATCTTTAAAAGTAAAGAAGTTATAGCCATTTCTTTCCCCAAATGCTAGTCTATGGGGGAAATACACTTAAAATGGTGTCCGAACCGATCTGGATCGATTTGGACCTCCCCTGATCTGATTCAGATCCAGTTTTTGGAGGGCCGAATCACGCTGATCCACTTTGGATTCAGGATCCGGATTCAGATCTGTGCACAGCCCTACTTTATAATTTGTTGTAGACCACTTTTTATTGAGAGAAGTTGTTTATCAATATTTTAAATAAATAAACACATGCACACAAACACATTTTAAACATTTCTACATAATTAAGGGTGCAGTCCTATGGACATTTGTCCAAGGACAAATCCCATTGAACTCATTGACTATGCATGTGTATAAGATTAGGATGCATGTGATAAATACTGTTTTTGACTAATACAACTTGTGTCAAGATGGACATAGCCTTCTGCTAAGCACTTGCTTTTAATTTGAGCAGTTCAACAACTGACTGTTGGAAAGCTCAGGTTAGCTGAAGAAAAAATGAAATAAAATGAAATACCATAAATGATTCCCCCCCCCCCCCCAAAGTGGATATTTAAAATATACAGTACCTTTGTTAAGTAATTCTAGAAACAGGGTTTCTTCTATAAATAATGTGTGCGCTTATGATGAGTCAAGCTGTGATTGTATTTACTTCAAGTGACAGGCATTTGATTCATCATTTCACCTTATAAAGAAGTTATTAAATTAGCCTCGCACAATAGCTCAGAAGTGCTGTGCAATTTACACGATAAATTCTAATGGATAGCTTCCAGTACAGCTTTATTAACATCTATATTTGAAATGTGCAAACTACAATCTAAAGGATTTTATGGCGTTAAAAGGAACATAAAGATAGATTACTGGTACACTTTTAAAGTCTTTATTTTTCTTGTTTTTGTTTTTAAACAATGACAATGTTCGGCTTCCCAATGACCCTACCCAGGATTAAAACTCTGCTTCTGTCAAATAGCCATGTTGGGGCAATAATCCCTGATATTCTGAACTAGCAAAGCAAACATTAAGCTTCCAGACACTCTGCCAAGTAGGCCACTTAAATGTTCTTAAAACCAGCCACTTGAAAACCCCACTCTATCCATGCTACAAATACTTGATTATGGTTGTATTTTTCAAACCCTTTGTTCCAAAACTGTCCAGTTAAAATCATCTACTAATATAATATTTCAGGCTTTCAGTTCTTCACAGTTTTGTGACTCCAAAAGATGGCCTAGAGGTCCATCAGATGAGTGTTTTATCGCACACTCGCTACTGCCCACTTATGGATGTGCACATGTCCTTTAGACAATGATCTCTGCCTCCCGCATGCTTCGCGCATGCCTCCCGCTTGTTTTTCCATAGCAAAATAGACCCCCTTTTGATTTGACTTTTTTTAAAAAAATGGAATATTCTGTGATCTCCTTCTGTGTGCAGGAAAAGTAGCATGATAAAAACAGCCTCTGAATGGGCCACATGGTTTTGTTTACTTCCTCTTTCCCCACCGGGAAGAATGAGGAAGTGCGGAGAAGCGACAGTAAGGAAACACGATTTTCACCCATGTGATGATGCTCTTTGTCTTCCAGGATGCCATTGGTCTTCATTTCTCTTTGGTAGTGATGTTACTAGATCTTCTTATCTCCTTGAATAAGCTATTTGGAATACGGTCACAGCTCAGTGGTAGAATAAATGCTTTGCATGCAAAGAGTCCCAGTTTCAGCCCTCTGACATCACTATGTATGGCTGGGATTGCCGTTTTCTGAAATCCTAGGGAGCTGCTGCCAGCCAGTCTTAGATCTGCCTTTCCCAAAAGGATGCCGTCCAGATATTTTAGATTACAACTCCCATCAGCCCCAGCCAGCATGCCGTTGGTAAAAAATTATGGAGTTTTAATCCAAAACATCTGGAAGGCATCAGGTTGGGGAAGGCTGGTGTAGACCATACTGAGCTAGACTGACCTATTTTAAGAACAGTATGCTAAGCACTCTCATTAGTCTACCTGATAAACATCAGTAGCTGATAAAAGTCCATGTATAGATGGTGGGTTTTCAGAGAGTTTAAGGTGGTATGATACACCCATTCATTCCCTTATCTCATTGTGGTCTTTTGTCAAGTTTTTAAAGCACCCCCAAAAGCTTTCTTACAACACAGCTCTGAGTTAGTCATTTCCTGAGCAATCTTGGCAAAAGATAGTTTCAGCCCCTGCAACAAAGGTGTTAAGCAAGGCTCTGGGTGGTTGATTACCTATTTGCAAAGACAAGCGGCCTTTCTTTGTTTTAAATACTGAGTCCTAGTCAGAGAAGGGGAGAAGAATTGTCATTGCAGGTGCATTCAACAGTGGCTTCAACTAACATCACAGGGAGAGGGAGATGCACTGTCATCTGAAAATTAAGGTCATGGGACCAAGTTATGTGGTTTGTAATAAGGTTGTCTAATAAACTGGGACACGAATAGAAAATGCCTCATTTGGTGGTGGTGATGAATTCTACTGTATTAGTGTAAAAATTCTACCATTCCAAATAGGTTTAAAGATATAATCTGAGAATAATATCAGGCTACAGTAACAAATCAAAAGACCTTGTGACCTTTGCAAAGAAAAGGTCAGGTGGGTACACCAGATGGAGAGTTGAACACCTGTGTGTGCTTGATCTCCCAGCACATTTTATATACGGTGGGATGGTAGGCATTTATGAGCTTAATGCTTGGTCCTGTCCCCCACAGCAAGCCGAAATTACCCAGTGAACCATTGTCTGTAAACATGGCTTCATGAGATCTCTCGAGAAAAGGGAGTTTCAAAATGATCTCCACGGTCAGGGTAGTGTGTTCTTCTTAATGTCCATTTGGTGTATTCCAGCTGTGGATTGTGAATCTAGCCATTTGCAGTAACCATGCCCAGGGCATGGACTACAGAAACTCATAGAACAAAACATATGAGCTATATCTCTGAGCTATACCCTGAGAAATGGTGTGGCTTTTTGCAACGGTGCAGCTGCAGTGTGATCTATGGTGCTGTGTCAGCAGCTTGAATGGATATGTATATCCTACAATTCAGCTAGTCAAACACAAAGAGCGACTTTGATCATCCTCCCAGTTGCTTTACACAGTGGCTGTTTCTTGAACATAATGGCGCAATCCATTTAATATAGTGGAGTTGCATGGAAGAAAAAACTGTCATTAAAAACCTTGAAACTAATAACTGTCATTCTTAACTGTGGAGAAGAGGCTGCTGATGACCAGAAATGAATTACAAGGATTCAGTTCTCAGACACACATATCACATTTTCTACTCACATGTAAAATGCTTGTCATATTCCGAATCCCCACACCCTCATAAAAATAAATCACCCAGACATGGAAAAAATGCAGGTTGATTTCACTGAATGCATTATTCCCAATCCTAAATGCGAGATATTCAGAAAAGGAGGGGAAATGTTTGCATTAAAGTTCTTTGATTATTAGCAAAAGGGCAAAACATCTTTTCAATATACAAATCAGAAGTTTCTATTTTTGGTTTTAATGTCAAATGAATGCATGTTTCATGTGAAAGATTCCAGGCTGATCTTGGAGGTGACTCCATGGCCTAATCTAAACCAAGCAGGATATTGCATATGAAAGTGGTATGAAAGCAGTATATAAAAATCAGAAGCTACACCGAGCAGGATATAACACTATGAAAGTAGTATGAAAGTGATACATGGAATGTGTCCATGGGCCCCAACAGTTGTCAGTGCACTTCAATACCACTATAAAGCAGTAGTGTGGCTCCTGCCTTTTATATACCGCTTTCATAGTGCAATATCCTGCTTGGTGTAGATTAGGCCCAAGTCTGGAATTTCAGGTGCCAATAAGGAGTGGTTGGCAATTACAAGCCAATTTAGAACTTTGGAGGGCAGGGTTTTTTCCTCAATGTTCTACATTTTTGCTCAGGATTTCTGAGCTTAATCTGAATCAAGCTTCAGGAAGCTCTCCTATCTTGTATTGATTATACAAAATTCACAGTAATTGTAGATACACTTATAAATTGGAAATCCTAGGAGTCTGTGCATGTGTACGTTCATGTGCTTTCTGCTTTATTTTAGTACAGTGCAATGTCTGCAAAGTTCAATTGATTTTATGTAAATTCTGACCAGCTGACCTGACCTTCTCTTAATGAGAAGTGTTTAGCTTTCCAGCCTCCCGTCTTTCTCATGAAGAAAAGCCATCATCTCACCAGCATAGGAGAGGAGCAGAGAGAGTTCAACAAACTCCCAACTCTTGGCCTTTCATCACCATCTGGCCTTCAGTAATATAAACTCAGTTGCATTGCTCTTCCCAGCTGTGAATAAAATTGTTATGGCAAGTTCTCATATTAGGCTTTGAAGGGCAGCTAGTTTTACACTCTGGCTGTGCACAGAAGTCACCTTTGTCATGTTTAGAGATTCTCTGAGTATAATACCCCAGGGCTTCTTTTCTTGTTAAAGTGTACTGGCTAAGAAGTAAGTACTGCAAATAGTTGATCAAATACTATTATAAGCTTCTACAGTCATAGAATCATAGAATCATAGAATCATAGAGTTGGAAGGGGCCTATAAGGCCATCAAGTCCAACCCCCTGCTCAATGCAGGAATCCACCTTAAAGCATATCTGACAGATGGTTGTCCAGCTGCCTCTTGAATGCTCACCCCTGAGCTACCTCTGCTAAACTGAAACTCTCTTGCAGGGAGAAGTAGTGATGAAGTGAGTTCACCATCCGAGTTACCTATAACTTGGTTGATTGTACCATAACTTCATTCCCCTAGCCAGCATAGCCACTCTTAAGTGTCCTGCTATCACCCACTTTAGCCTGGATAGTCCTCCAGGGCACCTTCCCATCCCCCGACCCAATAGTGGTTGTGTCTTTCACATTCACACTGAACTTTCTATGAAACTTGTGATGAAAGAGAAAACCAGTTAGCTAATAGCTAAGTGAAACATGCAGGTCTCATCAAGGAGATGTAACTCCCTAGTTGAGGCAAAATCCTCAACCCCATTCAGGGCTAGTATATTAAAAATAATTTTAAAAATCATCCAAGCCCCATAAAGAATGACTAGCAAGAGGGCTTGGGCTGGTCCTCTTCCGAAATGGATGTGTTGTCTGCTTGACCATTTGCAAGACAGTTGCAAGACCAATCCAGGGCCCTTCTACACAAGCAGTGGAGACATGTTTTTTTTAATCACTGTGCATGGGGTGGGGGGAGGGGAATTGAGAAGCAAACAGCTTGAGGGTAGAAGGTTTAACCCTCCCCTCATGGTCCATGGTGGTCTCTGTCCAAACTGGAGCTGCATACAGCTACTCTAGCTATGTGCTATGTATTTGACATAACATGTAGTTTGACCCTGAATCTATAGTATAAATCTGGAAAAAGCCAGAAAGAAGATGTGTGTGAACTATATAAGTTTGCTAACAGGATAATGGTCCTTTTCCCATCTTCTCTACAACCTTACTCCTGAATATCAAGTAGAACTGGTGTTTATTCTAGGGCTCCAAAATATTTTAGTACAAACCACTAACGCCATAGAGTTCCATGGTGGCACTTACAGGAGGCAAACTTTTTTCCCTCAGGTGCTTTTGTTTGGAAGAATACATGAAAGGTGGGAATATATATATACTCCTAACACCATTTGGTCAACTGTTATTGCCCTCACATCCCCCAAGGCAGAGAATCAAAATGCTACTTTCTTTCCTTTTTGAGGGAGGAATGCAGTTGCAGCCTTGAAAAAAAGAAGCAGCAAGTGTTTTTCTCTACCACTAATGGGATTCTCAAGATTATGAAGAAAGGTGATTTAATTTCCCTATGTACACACGGTTTCAGTTTTCTACCAATCAATAACTTGAGTTGGGAGTTTATCATTCTAAATTGTGGATGCAATAGGACTATGGGCTTTTAAGCAAAGGGGACAAAGAATAAAGATTTTTAATTTGGAAAACAGAGTTTTAACATTATCACTCTAAAACTCAACAAAACATATACCTATATTCAACAGAGCCGGAGACATATAATGTTGTTATAGCATTCTAATTTTCTTAGGGTTAGTATCGGTATGCATTTCTGATATGGTGCAGTATTGCTGCAGGTTCTGCAGTCCCTCTGTTTTACATAGAAAAATGTATCTGATATTTGCTGGAAATCACCCCTGTTTGAAAATACACACATACCACACTAGAGATGAAGCTTTTCTCTGGTGCAGTATGTTCCTTGATTTTCACATAGCAGGTATCTGAGGCAAATGTTTCCTCGTGTTAAACTGAGGTCATACTATCTTCAGTTGAAGATCACACTATGTCAGTCATGTAAACAAGAATTGCCCCTGTCATAAAAGCAAAGGACTGTGGGATACCCATTGCTTTCAGAAGTGAAATACATAAAGAAAACAAGGAATAATTGAGACGGGATGTTATAAAACAACAGTGAAGGGCAAGCTGAAATTGAGTAATTGGTGCTGGGTTAATCTAGACATGGAACTTTTCTTGGAAAAGAAATCTATTTGCAGCCTCAGTTGTTATAGCAGAAGTCATAATACAAGCCTAGGCTTGATCCTCCATTCACTTAGATCAGTTGGATTCCTTCTCAATCCCCCTGCCCCCCCCAGACCAAAGCAAAAACAGATGAATCATCATTCATTTTTGTCATATACTTACTAGCAATCAATAGTTCTCTGAGGGTAACAATTCATCCCTTATCCAACAGCTGTCTTGGGTACCACTGCATTTCCTCTTAAACCTGTTATGTACATAAGCACTGAATCAGCCCAATAGCACACAGATTAATTTTAATTTCAGCCATAGTTTTCCAGTCTTATTAAAGTCAAATCTCTGCAGGGAAGGCAGGTTATATTTTGCCAGTTTTATTTATCAGTACTTTACTGCATGAATAGCTGGGACACAAGGTATCCTGAAGGCTGCAGAAACTCATCCAAAGAAAAGAAGGTCGAATTACAAATGCAGTAAGAAACCGTACTTCTAAACATTATAATAGACCTGGATCCACAGTGGGCACCATTTTGTATTTATTTAATTTTATTTGGCTGCTTCACAATGGCTGGGGAAACTACACAGTATGGGTTATTTCCCCCCGTTCCTGTGCATTTGCTTAATGATCCATGCCATATTCACATTGCTGTATTGTCCAAGCCTGGCACACGGTGTGGCAGGAGTCACTTCTAACCTACCCCACAAGCCATGGCTTGTAGTAGGAGTTGTGGGGTGGGTTAGAAACTACCCCCAGGTTCAGATGACACGGCAATCTGTGACGTGGTGCAAGTAATTAAGGAATTGCTGAGCATGTGAGTGGCACATGCGTAGGCAGGGAAAACAACCTCTACTATGTAGTTTTTCCCTGCTGTCCAGCCAATGTGATTCAGGGGTGCTAGATTATTAGGTGTGAAACTAGTAATCAAACCACTATAGCAATTTAAAGAGTGTGGAAGAAGACAAGTGGGTAAATTGGTGAACACCCTTAGGCATCACTTATGAATGCATTTTTCCCCATAGACCTGCCCCTCCAGACTCTAAGGTTCAAGAGGAACAGGGAGGGGAAGACAGGTGCACTTTTACGGATGCAAACATCCAAAGCTAATAAGTTGGGGGAGTTTATAGTATGTGTATAAATCTGCCATCAGAAGCAAAATTGTATATTTTCTTTGTTTTTGTTTGTATATAATTCTGCTGACACAAACCCTTATAAAAGTTTTCCGTAATTACATTACTTGATAAAGCTGGGCTTATCAGACACATCTCCACTGACGTGTACTTATCACAGTTACTAAATCTCAGTGCCTTCTATATTTATCATCTTAATAAATGTCTTCTACATTTTATACTTGAGTTCCAATATTGAGTAGGAAACAAACCATTCAGAATATTAGTTAATGAGTCATGTGCCCTTCCAATATGTAATTTAGTAATATTTTGTCATTCTTTATAACAACAAACAATAACAGAACTGAAAGAGAAGGATTATAAAAATAGAAAAATACAAGTTTTGAAAAACAAGAAGATATATCATCCCTTTAGGTGATATAAAACTATCAAGGACAGAAGAGGATTCTAATAATTCAATTATGTTTCTGTTGTTAAATGTCTGATTATTGTTTATGTGTTCACTTACCCCCAGTGAAAAGAGAGGCAACTCAGCAGTTCTTGTTCTTGCCAAATGGCTGTCTTCCTGGTCACATTGATTGTAGATTTGCCTCTTGAATGTGCAAGCAAATCAGATGTTGGACTGAGTTCAGGGGCTGCTATCCCAAAATAACTGCTCTGTAGGATTAATTACTAATGATGGCATAAGACTTCAAATAAGGTGGAACTTGAAATGAGAATACCCTCCACTCAAAATGTCTGGCCCCATTTCGAGAGGGGTCAAGCCAAGGTGGCCTTGATATGAAACAATCTCCTATTTACACAACCCTCCTTACCAATCCTACCCCAAATATTTTACCTTGGGGAAGGGAAGGGAGTAACAGGTGATTAAATGTTTTGACCTTATGTAAACCGTCCAGAGAGCTTCAGCTATGGAGCGGTATACAAATGTAATTAATAATAATAATATTAATAATGAAGATGGATCACTGCCACATAGGAGAAGCTTTATAGGGAAGGGTGGGGGATCTCCAGACCAGAGGTCAAATCCAGCCCTCCTGTGGTCCCAATCTGGCTCTCCAGAGGGCCATAACTGCTTCCCATGGCCCCGCCTTCTTTTCCCCAAGCACCAACCCTTTTGTGGTTTCCTGGCTTTTGTCCAGTTTCCTCCCTATTCTAAAAGGTTGAGATATCTCTTCTAAGGCTTAGTTAATGGGAACAAGAGCTTTAAACTGAAATATGCTGGTAGTTTTGCAGTTTTGGTCCCACCACCTATGCCTTGCTCCACCCACCACTGGAATGCAGTCAGGCTGAAAGAGGTTCCCCTCAATGCCAGCTCCTCAACTATTTTATTTATTTATTTATTTATTTATTTTATTTATTTCATTTCTAATCCGCCTCTCCATCTAGATCGAGGCGGGGAACAACACCAAATATAAATATAAAAACAATAAAATAGATAAACCATTAAAACAGATAAAAACAAACACATTATTAAAAACATCTTAAAATTAAACTGGATAGGCCTGCCAGAAGAAAGCAGTCTTCATGGCTTTCTTAAATTCCAGAAGACTGCTAATTTGTCGAATCTCCTCCGGCAGGCCATTCCACAGCCTGGGAGCGGCAGAAGAGAAGGTCCTCTGGGTAACACTCGTCAGCCTAGTTCTGGCTGACTGGAGTAAATTCTTCCCAGAGGACCTGAGTGTGCAGGGCGGATTATACGGGAGAAGGCGATCCCACAGGTAACCTGGACCCAAACCATGTAGGGCTTTAAAGGTAATAACCAACACTTTATACATCACCCGGAAACTAATGGGCAGCCAGTGGAGTGATTTTAAGATTGGTGTTATGTGGTCACCCCTAGGTGTACCGGTGACCAACCTGGCTGCCATATTTTGAACTAATTGAAGTTTCCGGACTAGGCACAAAGGTAGCCCTATGTACAGCGCATTGCAGAAGTCGAGCCTCGAAGTTACCAGTGATTGCACTACCATCTTTAGGTCTTCCAACTCTAGGAAGGGGCGCAGCTGGCATATTAGCTGAAGCTGATAGTAGGCACTCCTGGCCGTCGCATCTATCTGGGCTGTCATTTGGAGCAACGGATCCAGGAGTACCCCCAAGCTGTGAACACAGTCTTTCAGGGGGGGTGTAACCCCATCCAGAACTGGTTGACACACCTCCAAACCCAGGTTGTGGCCTTTAACAGCAAGCACCTCCGTCTTGTCTGGATTCAGCTTCAGTTTGTTTTTCCTCATCCAGCCCATTACCGCCTCCAAACATTCATTCAGAGGAGACACACTATCCTTTGCTGACGATGTTGTCGAAGACACAGAGAAATATATTTGGGTGTCATCAGCGTACTGATAGCACCCCGCCCCATGCCTCCAGATGATCTCTCCCAGCGGTTTCATATAAATGTTAAACAGCATTGGGGAAAGGATGGCACCTTGTGGTACACCACATAGCAGCTCCTTCTTTGAAGAGCAGCTATCCCCAAGCATTACCATCTGGAACCTGCCCGAGAGATAGGACCGGAACCACTGAAGCACAGTGCCCCTGATTCCCAATCCCCTCAGGCGTTCCAGAAGAATACTATGGTCGATGGTATCGAAAGCCGCTGAGAGGTCCAGGAGTACCAACATGGAGTATCATTTTTTGCCAGGGGCCTTGGGGCTTTCAAATTGGGAAAACTGGGATGGGGACTGGCTGCATTTCACCAATTTAGGCTTTCTGAACACTCCTAATGAATGCTTAAAAATGGCCCAAATGATTTTCAGCACGAGGCTGTGTGTATGTGCATTCACACACAATACTATTTGTTATCATAGATATCTACTGCTTTTCCATTAAAGGAGGAGATTTTTTTGTAGTTTAGTTTATTCTCCATTCATGTTCCCAGCCTGTTCATGATTTTGAAGAACAACTTGAGCTATAAATAAAGTTTATTTGGTATCTTAAAGGATTGACCACACATATAATGAAATGAAATTGCTGGTGCAGTTTGGAATATGATTTTTCCTTCCAAATAATAATAATAATAATAATAATAATAATAACAACCACCACCACCAACTACACCATACTATACATACTCACCCAAAACAATCTTGGAAAATGCAGATCATAAAATACACTGGGACAGAACAATTCATACTGCCAAGACAATACCTTGCAACTGACCAGTCATAATGGTGATAGACAAAAAAGAAAAACACACATACATAGCAATACCAAATGACAAAAATCTTATTGAAAAGGAAGAGGAAAAAGAGACAAATATACACGACTGGCCATGGAAGTCAAAGAACTATGGCAACAGCAGAAGGTCACCATTATTCTGTTAGTCACATCAGTTACCGGCATCACATCAAAAAACTATACAGAAAACCTTCAGAAACTGAGCCTAAGAAAATACATCCACACCAGCATTCAGAAAGCAATCATAATTAAAACATGCTTAATTGTCAGGAAATTCCTCAATCTATAAAAAAAACACAGCATGACTTGGCAAAGCCCATCATGTCCATCTAGAAAAACCGCCACAAGCAACAAAGAGATACATAATTAATAATAATAATAATAATAATAATAATAATATATTTTGATTCACAATTGAAATTCACCCTAGTTGTCAGTCATCCCTAGCATTATATGACTTGTCTTTGCTGGTGAGTGTACATATCCAGTGAAACATTTTACCACCAGTAGTTTTGCATTGAGTTATTACACACAAGTTATTTATTTATTGGAATTCTCTGTTTTATTAAATCTGTTATGATTTGGTAATAAAGCCTCCTCCTTAGGCAGTCTGTTTAATCTTGGCACTTTACTTCCTTTTTCTTTGGATTCTTAGATAAAGATTACAGATGCTTATCCACTGGGGGGGTTTAAACATTTTAACTATGGCTGAGTTAATAAAAGTCAAGGCCTTTTCCCTTGAAATGTTCCATGCAAGGAGCAAGTATTCTTCTTCTTAAGTATGTATATAACTGAGTGCCCTACCTGTCACACATGTCCTTCAGCATCGTGAATAAGTCAAGGGACCCTGCAAGGAACATTAATAGGCATTTAATTGATCGGTGACACAACTGGGCCATTTCAATGCAAGAAGACTCTACAAGTGCAAACAGCAAAATTGAAATAATGGTGTTCTCTGAATGAAGTAATAAAATACACATCCTTGTCCTGCCCCTCCCGACTTTAATAAAACATACAGGCCATCATCCATACAGGCATGTGTGGATATTACTTCTGTACACTTTCATTTTTATTGTAGTGTTTTTTGTTTAGAGACTGCCTCCATATAGACCTCAAACTGCTCTTTTAAGTCCCCCATCCCCAAATAATAAAAAAAGCATTTTGTGTAAATGTCACACACACTGGACACACACACACATCAAGGTTTCCCTTTCAATTGCACTTTTGCCCCACATCCCTAAACAAATTGCTCTGTTAGCTTGGGGCATTTAGACAATTCTGTGAAAGTAGCTTCTGAAAAGGAAACTGCAAAAATGGCACACAAGATAGGCATGCACTAATGTTTTGATCACAACTAAAGCCAAGGCGGTAAGTATTAACTAAGCCACACACTCCTAGTGTATTAAGGAAGTAATCCATTCCATAGGGATCTGTGCAACAAGCAATTGGGCCTTTCAGGTTCCTCCTTCTAACAGAGTCCCCTTTGACTGGTATTCTGTGATACCAGGAGTATAGAATTCAAGGAGCTTCTGTTGGAAGGGAAAAAGGTTCCACAACCACACTGTGTGAGTAGAAGAACTAGATGTGCTACCACACCCCCTCCTTTTGTCCCTGATGCCTGGTTTTATTCACATTTCAAGAGCTGCAACCTCCACCTCCTTTTAATCTTGCTCCTTATCTCTGTGATTCCTTGGCTTATCAACTCAGAATCTGGTCATGCCTGATGCCTCTGGTTGTCCATTTGCTTATTGACTGAACTCCTATTATTGTCTAAACTCTGTGCACTGAGTCCTGCAAGTCTTTTCAAGATGAACACATTATCATCTTCAGTTAAAATCATTCATGTAAGTACTCAAAAAGCACATTACATGTAGTAACACAACTCTGTAAGGAAAGGCAGTAATAATGCATATTAGAGATAGTATCAGACTGATAGTATCTTAGCTAAGGCTACCCTGTGAGTTCAAATCCCTGAAATAGCAAATCCTTGTCCAAGAGCTCTTGTTCTTAACCACTAGGCTACAATGGGGGATGACCAGCTCTCAAATGTAGCCATTGTAATTCCTATGAAGGGATCAAAATGTGTTGTGTGAAGGATAGGCTGACCAGATAAAATCCAGGTAAGGACTCATGTAATTTTAACAGTTGTAGAGAAAAAGGAATTTCAGCCAGAGTCATTTGTATGCAATTAGTTCCTGGTGAAATTCCCTCTTCATCACAACAGTTAAAGGTGCAGGCACTATACTAGAGTGACCCTATACAAAAGAAGGCAGGGCCCCTGCAACTTTAACTGTTGTGATGAAGAGGGAATTTCACCAGGAACTAATTGCATACAAATGACACTGGCTGAAATTCTCTTTTCTCTACAACTGTTAAAGTTACATGAGCCCTGACCTGGATTTTATCTGATCACCCTAGTGAAGGAGTCATATGTGGTGAAGGTGGCAATGTTTTCCTCTAAAACTTATGATTGCACAGTGAAGAGTTCTTATATACCATAACTAATGAAATGTACTGGGAGGGTTGAATCAAAAATAAATTAGTTATATTCATGGCTTTATGCTTCGAGTACACAGATTTGGCACTTGTTGTTTTACAGATAAAATTATACATGTATAATTTATACATTCTTATAAATTCATATTTATAAGAAAAGTTAATATGTGAAGTAGCGCTCACTCAGCTGGGTGTGACACAGTATAGAAATGGCCACAGCTGATGTTTAGTCTTCAATTCTGGAGATGTTTTGTCTGTCTTGTTTTTATTGTTTCAGAAAGAAGATACATTTTCTCTTGTATATTATGGTAAAAGGAGGTGGAATAGATTGGTACAGTGTACCAGCAAAACATTTCCTTTACATTCATTTCAGTTCTATCAGAGCAATATGAGAGCTCATCAGAACATGTAATCTGCTTCCATTCACTGCTTGTATATGAAAAGCAATCCACTGTACATGATTAAAAAAAATTGTCATGCCTTGAGAAGTTGCCTGGGAAATATAAAGCTGTTCTCCAATTTCCACAGATGTTACCAATAGTAGAAAGCAGTAGAGTTATTCCCTACAGTGAAGAATCTTGTGAGGTAATATAGCCACATAAATATCCATATTATTATCAAATAATTGATCATGTTAAGCATGTTCATGCAAGCCAAAGCTATTTAATGCATAAACAAACACCATTTCAGATAATATTTATTTTAATGATCTATGAGGCCAGAAGATGTTTATAATTATTAATAGGTTATTTGCTCCCTTTACTTTTAATCTTCAAGAATTTAAAGAAACTAAAGAAGGACGCAAAAGATGCAAGGCAGATTAGCGGGATGCAAATTGGAAAGTAGGTCATGAAGTGCATTCTCAAGTAAGACACTTAAAGTAAACGAAGCCAATGGGGATTCCTAAAGATAGAAAAGTACAGCAAATGGACTTAATGTGTAAGGTGCAAGGGGGTTGATCATTGTAATTAAATATGAGAGAGAGACAGAGAGAGAGAGAGACAGAGAGATTTAACCTTAATGAAATGATATAAAATGGCCCAGGACATCTTGGTTCCCCCCCTTATTTATTTCTTATTTTGATGTATTTTTGTTGTATGGGAGAACATGTCCACCCCACTTCCTATGGCACTGAAAAAAGTTGTAGAAAATATTTTGATAATGTGGCCATGGGAGATGAATCCTGAAAAAAAACCCAGATTCCACAGCTGGATGAACTAGTATGAAGCTTAGGAATTCTACCTTGTAGGAAAGAGCACATTTAAAATAAATTATATTAGAAGGCCATTAACAATGTGGGAAATGTTGCTTTTCCATCAGGTAACATACAGGGCTAAGCAATTATATATATAATCCAGTAAGCACATATAAAGCCTAGGCACATATATTTAATCCAATAATTAATAAGCTAAAGCAATTTTAATTTAGGAGGCACATAAGATGCCAAATGCACAGTAGTCAGAAAAGGGGCAGAAGAGCATGAGCTAAAGATAGGAACATACAGTGGAACAGAATTGTCAGGTGTCTGTGACCTTTGAAGCGTGAAGAAAGGCACGAGACATCATGGGGGCTGTTTTGTCATGAGATGGAACTTAGCTAATGCAAGTAGGAAACACAGGTGTCTGTGGTTGGAAGCGGATGCGTGATAGTAGGGAACACAGGTAGAAATAACTAGACCATGACAGTAGGTCAAGCTCTGCTAAGATTGCTTGCAATTATAGAGGAAACAGATGATATGTGTGGGTATAAAAGTGTGGAAGAGAGGGGAGGATGAACAAAGGCGGGGATTTTAGTATTATAATCAGGCATATCGGATAAGCTGTAACTTGTTATAGGAGGAACCTTTTCCGGCCGGGAACAGAGAATAAATGTTGTGTGATTTATGATTTTCGGTGTGTGCCAAGCTTGCATAGCCACACCCCTTTTGCAAAAGGCTGTTTTTGCAATAAAGAAACTTGTCTTCAACTGTCCAGATTGTGTTGTCCTTTTCTAAAACAGAATGGGCATTTCTAACAACAAGTATATGGAATTTAGGTGATTCTTTCAACAATTAGTGTCCAAATACGTTAACTGTAGTAAAACTGATGACTTTAAGAATACATTATTTTCAAGATATTACTTTCACCACAACTCTCGAAACTCACAGGGCACAAGTTATTTCCAAAGAATAAGTTCACAGAAAGATTAATATAAATGTTTTTCAGGAGGGTAATACAAATTAACTAGATTAGGGTGACCAGATAAAATCCAGGTCAGGGCTCATGTAACTTTAACAGTTGTAGAGAAAAGGGAATTTCAGCCAGGGTCATTTGTATGCAATTAGTTCCTGGTGGAATTCCCTCTTCATCACATCAGTTAAATTTGCAGGGGCCCTGCCTTCTTTTGTATATGGTCACTCTAGTATAGTGCCTGCACCGTTAACTGTTGTGATGAAGAAGGAATTTCACCAGGAACTAATTGCATACAAATGACACTGGCTGAAATTCCCTTGTCTCTACAACAGTTAAAGTTACATGAGCCCTGACCTGGATTTTATCTGATCAGCCTAAACTAGATTAATAAAGACACTTTTTTATATGGGCCTGATATAGTAGGATATGTATATCAATGGAGCTTATCAGTTTAATTTCAGGAACACAACTGAATATTTGCATGTTTTGCTACAAGAAAGGGAAGAGAGTACTGTTTTAAAAAGGAGAGTGCCTTGGTTTTAATGGGATTCTTCACGTAGGTAGCCTCGAGTCTTAAATGTATTTTTGCAGGGATTTGGGAACCAAGAGGGAGAGGGGAGTGAGTGATTGCTATATTAGGGTCAAATTAAATTTACTGCAACCTTTATGCAAAGATGTGACCTTGGCACACTACCATGCGCAGTTTATCAAGCTCAAGAGAAAGGTAAAATATAGACGGAATGGTGCTGGCAACTGTTTTGGAAATCTGTCTGAGCAATGAGTTTATAGATCATCGTCTTTTCTCAAAGACAGTGAGATCAATGTGCAGAAGGACCACACAGGGAGATACTGCAGGGAACAGATGGGCCCTTCTGAGCCTATGGGCCTCGGCAACTGCCCACCCATGCCCATAGCTGAGCTGGGTCTGCTTGAAACTGTTAGACATTTGAAGAACTTAATAGAGGTAGCCCTGTGGAATGGTCATGCTTTAAACAGGGGAGGCTGGAGTCTCTTTATCCCCCTGCTAGACCCATAGAAGCCACTGTGTTCCCTCTCTCTTCTAGATTTGCTGTCTCATCTCCAGATTCTAATTTTAACTGTCCAACTCGAAGAATGTGGTTCCCACACCTCTTAAGGAGGGTCGTCTTGAACAAGATTATGGCAAATTAATAAATAAATAAAAACAATAGCCCTGGAAACATAGATAACCCAGGAGTTACAGTTGCTCAATGTTTTTTAATCTCTAAAACTATTCAAAATGTATACCAGGATATACACGAGTTAAAATAAATGGTTTCTAAACTGCATCTTCTTTTGAGGTCGATTGAACCTGCTAATCAATTAAAGGAAAAGGACCACATGGTGGCCAGTGGAAAGGTAGGGCCTTAAGTTCATTTCCCCTACAAGGCTTATCTTAGTTAGGAATCAGGTGGTTTTGCACTTATCTACTAGGCTTTACAGGGCACGACACAACATGACCAGTATTTTAAATCCTTGTTACCCATCCACATCTGCCAACCTTTAACAGTAACTTGATTCGAATAATCTACCTTTCATCAAGCCCAGGCTCTAAAAGATTTTGATAGTTAACATGCCTCAGCTTTTTTCCTCTTTATTGAGATCTAAGGAATTATTAGTTGTGGCTGGGATTTTCCCCACTCAAGGGTTCAGGACTGAGCTTCTTTCTCCCTTGTTCTATATCCACACCATCAGCTTCTCAATGGAATTATGACCCACAGATTATCCTCACCATGGTGTTGCTTTAGAAGAACCTTTGCATAAGCATTGTAAGGATGATCAGCTGCCAGCACATTTAGGGCTCAGTAGCTTTGGGGGCCTCTTGACCTATAGGAGGGAGTATCAGAAATCTACTGAAACCTGGGGTATCAGAAACCTACTGAGGATGATCTTTAGAACTCCTTTGTACATCTCCCTACTGAAAGCAGGAGGCCATTTTGTGTCAGCTTGAAACTTTACAAAACAAACCACTTTCCAAAGAAATTAAATATCAAAAGTAATATCTCACAGGTAGAGCCACCCTTAATAACATTTTCTCCAACAGGGAGAACAAGCTGTTCAACGTATTATTCCAACATAAAGTATTCTACCAGCTAGAGGGCCATCTGCACCATCAACCCCCAAAGAAAAGAAGACTATTTTGAGTAGGTTGGAAATTCCTCTGTAAATGAATTAAACCTTAAAAGTATTTTTTCACAGGTAGAGGCACCCTTAATAACTCTTCTTCTAGCTAGAAATACCAACTAATCTGTCCATCATGCTAATTCTTTCTCAAGCCTTTCATCAGCCCTTACAACCATATCCAGCTTGTCTCTTTAGCAGGATCTACACTACTGCTTTAAAATGGTTTATAACAGTAGTAACAACTGTTGGGGCCCAGGACACACTCCATATACAGTTTTCAAACTGTTTTCAAAGTGTCATATCCTGCTTGGTGAAGATCTGGTCTTTGACTAATGTTTCAATGAAACCTCTTTTTTGTGGGGAGGGGGGAAGATAAATTGGGTTAGGAAGACTATGAAATTCACCGACTACTAGAAACTGGACCACTACGCGGTCAATTGAACTGAACGAATATGGGCCACCTAATCCTGGTGGTGCAGTCAATCTAGCACCAATAGCTTCACAAATCCTGAAGCTCCACATGGCTCTACTTTTTTTTTTTTTTACTCAGAAGCGGTGCTTGATCTCATTACGTCCATCCCATGACTAAAGTTTCTATTTTGAAATATGGCAGAAGAGAATGGTCAGTGTAATGATATAGTCTTCTTAACTTTCTTAACCAGTTTTGGAATTATATGTTTACAAGAGACCTGGTTATTGGAGAATGAATTTCCCAGGTTCCATGGATATAGACCCTTCTTTTAACCAGGCACTAAGAAACATCCTTTTGAGTGAAGTATTACTTGGCTTTTACTGCAGGGATGTTCCCCCGCCCTCAGTTCTGATACAATTTCCCAACACAACATCTTTGGTCAGTCTTAATATTTATATCCCTCATTCTAATTTAGCTAACTCCTTATACTTATGGGATCAGTTTGATAACCTTTTGAATTTCATTAGCTTGAATGATCCTATAGCAAGTTTTGTCATTACATGGAATTTGAGTAGCAGAGGCGGTAAGCCTATGTACACCAGTTACTTCATCAAAGTTTGTATCAAGATACTGTTGTTAAAATCAGAGTAGGCAGGAATGGCCTTCTGTCTGACTCAATCCCAACTACGAAGGGAATTAAACAAGGATGTGTTCTGGCACTCCTTCTTTACAGCCTTATGACTGGGTTAAGTTGTTAGGGAAATTAGATGCTTGCCCATAGAAAGATCAGTATCTCTTCTACCCAGGTGATGTGAGTATGTTATCCTTGACCCACTGGTGGTTTTAAAAAAACAGATGGACCTGCTGGATAATTCAACAGACTAAACCATTTTGCTTTCTAGGGATCCATTTTGCAACATTTTTTTCTTGGAAGATCCACCAGGATTCTATTAATATTAAAGTATGATTTCTTGTTGGAGCTATCCCAAAGGTTTATATATGCACACACAAAAGATGAGCAATTCCGAGCCCTAAAAATAATCTGGCTAAGGTTCTTCCCTCCATGTTATACGGTGTAGAACTTTAGGGTTTCAGCCATCCACTAGCATTGGAGTTTGAGAAGGTTCAAAATTCCTTTCTAAAGAAAGTATTGGCCCCCTGTTGTTGGTATCCCTGCCTCATATGTCTATGCAGAAGTGGGTTGGGCTACTGCCTTAGCAAGAATATCCATTCCTTGAGTTTTTCTAGACTGTATCCATGTTTATTAAAACCAACCACCAGAAATCTAATTATTTGGAGGCAATCACCTTAGCTCCATGCAGGATTGACTTTCCAGAGTAAGGTAAGCCTTCTCCCTTTCTGGATGGTCACTATGCAAAATTATTTTTGGAATAGTTTTTCTCTGTATTGTGTTAAACAGCTGTAGAGGACATTGTCCACTATATTACCCAGTGTCCCCTATATAATGACCCTCATGAAAAATATCTTTCTGAGTTTAGTTCGGGGGGGGGGGAGGATTGTTACACCAATTGAGTTTGTATGTTTTTTATTATTAGACAAGGACAATTATGTTACAATGCATGTTTCTTTATTTGTGTTGGCAGCTAAGAATTTGAGAGCCAAATTCGTGTCCCAAATTTGAATGTCTTCATGTTTGCAATGGCTTATAGTTAACCAAATAAAATTGTCTCTCTCTTTTATTCAATTAGGTTTCATGGCAATCTATGACTAGAAGAAACTCAGTGATGGAGAAGCAAATTGGCATGCAAGAGGGGAGGAAGGAGCCCATGAGTCTATGGCACATTTCTAGTTGTCCAAAACATGAGAATCTGAACTGAACAAATGTCTTATAAATGGAACAGCTTAGTAGTTTGCTGTAACTGCTATTTTATATTGATTGCTAAACCTGTCTTCCTCTGTCTTATGGCATTTTCCCACTGTGAACATCAAATAGGTCAAATAAAAAGAATAGAAAAGATGTTAAATCTGTCTCTTTTAATGTTGAGAGAATCAGCTATACAAAGATTGAATGGCAGTGGTCTTTCAATTTGAAGATCACAGCACGTTTCCTCACAAAGAAAGGACTAGTTTTGCAGTTTCAAAAAGAGAGGGAGAAAGGTAAGTGTGTGTGGGCACATATGGGAAATGCAGTCCTATTAAAATTAGGGATGTGCACTGACCCCCCGGATCGGATCGGATAGCGGATCGGAATCGGACCTGGGGGGTCGGATCGGATCGGATCGGATCGGAGGCTGGTCGGATCGGATCGGACCAGATGTCCGATCCGGATCGGACGCCATTTTGAATGCTTTTTCCCATAGCCAAGTATTGTTTTACAAAAACGCCTATAACTTTTTCATTTTTAAAGATAGAAGGATGAAACTTGGGAACATTGTAGACTGGTTAGGGATAGTTATCTGTGAGAAATTTCAGAAAGATTGGTGCATGCGTTTTGTGGCAATTAATTTTTTAATAAATACCCAGGAATGCTTATAACTTTGTCATTTTTAAAGTTACAAACATGAAACTTTGCCACATTGTAGGAGGTACCTTGGGACCTATGTGTGTGAAATTTCAGAAACATAGGTGCTTGCCTTGTGTGGCAATTAATTTTAGAAAAATGGGTAGTAGTGGGGTAAATACAGTTACGCCTCCCATTTTTTTATTTTTTAAGATACAAACAGGAAACTTGGGCACATTACAGGTACCACTTGCCTTGACATGTGAGTGAAATTTCAGAAACATTGGAGCTTGCCTTGTGTGGCAATTAAGTTTTGAAACAATGAGGAAAGAAACACCTATAACTTTGTCATTTTTAAAGTTACACACATGAAACTTTGCCACATTGTAGGTGGTACCTTGGGACCTATGTGTGTGAAATTTCAGAAACATAGGTGCTTGCCTTGTGTGGCAATTAATTTTAGAAAAATGGGTAGTAGTGGGGTAAATACAGTTACGCCTCCCATTTTTTTAGTTTTGAAGATACAAACAGGAAACTTGGGCACATTACAGGGAACACTTCACTTGATATGTGTGTAAAATTTCAGAAACATTGGTGCTTGCCTGGTGTGGCAATTAATTTTTGAAACAATGAGGGATTCATTGGACAGCACTTGCCCATAGGGATTCATTGGACAGTACTTTCCCATAGGGAATCATTGCATTGCACTTTCCCATAGGGAATCATTGCATTGCACTTTCCCATAGGGAATCATTGCATTGCACTTTCCCACTGAGAAATACAGTTATGCCTCCCACATTTTTATTTTTGAAGATACAAACAGGAAACTTGGGCACATTGTAGACTGGTTAGGGATAGTTATCTGTGAGAAATTTCAGAAAGATTGGTGCATGCGTTTTGTGGCAATTAATTTTTTAATAAATACCCAGGAATGCCTATAACTTTGTCATTTTTAAAGTTACACACATGAAACTTAGCCACATTGTAGGTGGTACCTTGGGACCTATGTGTGTGAAATTTCAAAAACGTAGGTGCTTGCCTTGTATGGCAATTAATTTTAGAAAAATGGGTAGTAGTGGGGTAAATACAGTTACGCCTCCCATTTTTTTATTTTTTAAGATACAAACAGGAAACATGGGCACATTACAGGGAACACTTCACTTGATAGGTATCCATTACAGGGCTCGTGTCTGCTTGAGTAAAAAGTGAAAGTAGGAAAGCAGACACGAGCCCTGTAATGGATACTAGCAAGGATCAAAGGGATCGAGACGAGACAGTGTTTCCTTTTCTTCGCGGGAAGCGGGAGGGGGACGAAAGGAAGACCTGGCCTCTGTGGAACATTTTTTGAAACATTTAATCTAAAAATTCCATAGCCATCAAATGCCTGGACCTATCATTCTGAAATTTCTGACACATATCTACCCCTAACCCATCTACAAAGTGAGCAATGTTCAGACTTCTAACTTTTAAAATAAAAAAGTTATAGGCGTTTCTTTCCTCATTGTTTCAAAAATTAATTGCCACCACATGCCTCGACCCAGCTTTCGGAAATTTTACACACCTATCAAGTGAAGTGTTCCCTGTAATGTGCCCATGTTTCCTGTTTGTATCTTAAAAAATAAAAAAATGGGAGGCGTAACTGTATTTACCCCACTACTACCCATTTTTCTAAAATTAATTGCCATACAAGGCAAGCACCTACGTTTTTGAAATTTCACACACATAGGTCCCAAGGTACCACCTACAATGTGGCAAAGTTTCATGTGTGTAACTTTAAAAATGACAAAGTTATAGGCATTCCTGGGTATTTATTAAAAAATTAATTGCCACAAAACGCATGCACCAATCTTTCTGAAATTTCTCACAGATAACTATCCCTAACCAGTCTACAATGTGCCCAAGTTTCCTGTTTGTATCTTCAAAAATAAAAATGTGGGAGGCATAACTGTATTTCTCAGTGGGAAAGTGCAATGCAATGATTCCCTATGGGAAAGTGCAATGCAATGATTCCCTATGGGAAAGTACTGTCCAATGAATCCCTATGGGCAAGTGCTGTCCAATGAATCCCTCATTGTTTCAAAAATTAATTGCCACACCAGGCAAGCACCAATGTTTCTGAAATTTTACACACATATCAAGTGAAGTGTTCCCTGTAATGTGCCCAAGTTTCCTGTTTGTATCTTCAAAACTAAAAAAATGGGAGGCGTAACTGTATTTACCCCACTACTACCCATTTTTCTAAAATTAATTGCCACACAAGGCAAGCACCTATGTTTCTGAAATTTCACACACATAGGTCCCAAGGTACCACCTACAATGTGGCAAGGTTTCATGTGTGTAACTTTAAAAATGACAAAGTTAGAGGTGTTTCTTTCCTCATTGTTTCAAAACTTAATTGCCACACAAGGCAAGCTCCAATGTTTCTGAAATTTCACTCACATATCAAGGCAAGTGGTATCTGTAATGTGCCCAAGTTTCCTGTTTGTATCTTAAAAAATAAAAAAATGGGAGGCGTAACTGTATTTACCCCACTACTACCCATTTTTCTAAAATTAATTGCCACACAAGGCAAGCACCTATGTTTCTGAAATTTCACACACATAGGTCCCAAGGTACCTCCTACAATGTGGCAAAGTTTCATGTTTGTAACTTTAAAAGTGACAAAGTTATAAGCATTCCTGGGTATTTATTAAAAAATTAATTGCCACAAAACGCATGCACCAATCTTTCTGAAATTTCTCACAGATAACTATCCCTAACCAGTCTACAATGTCCCCAAGTTTCATCCTTCTATCTTTAAAAATGAAAAAGTTATAGGCGTTTTTGTAAAACAATTCTTGGCTATGGGAAAAAGCATTCAAAATGGCGTCCGATCCGGATCGGACCTCATCGGATCGGATCGGATCGGATCGGAGGTTGGTCGGATTGGATCGGATCGGATCGGATTTTCCCGATTTTGGGTCGGATCGGATTCGGATCGTGGATCGGATCCGATCCGATGCACACCCCTAATTAAAATCAATGGAAGTTTGTCATGGACTTCAAGCAGAGACATATTGTATCTAAAACATGGTCTAAAATTAGAAAACAGAATAGCTAATGGCACAACCAAGCCTAATAAATACAATGTCTCATCAAATATTAAGAAAAGAAGGTAAGATCATTTGTAATTCAATATTAGTCCAACAGCCTAACTTACTTACACAATGAAAAAAATGCAGTGATAAAACTGTCCCTAGACTGTACCACCACAAACTGCAGATGTGGAATTCACATGGCTTAATGCTTCCCCACAGAGGAAAACACTCCGGCACATATAAAACTGCTTTAGAATGTTTTTAGGATGTTTTAGGATGTTTTAATGCAGTTTTAATAAGATTTGTCATGTTTTAATTAGTTTTATGTATTTTATCATGTTGTTGTTCCCCGCCTCGATCTAGACGGAGAGGCGGGTAAGAAATAAATCGTTATTATTATTATTATTATTATTATTATTATCGGAGAGAAAGCTAGGTTAGAATCTGTTTCCCTGCCACCTGGATTTCTATGAGCAGGTTTGTTTGTTTTTAACTTTCAGTCATGAAGTCTGAAGAGGTACAGTGCAGAGATAGGTTTACTAACTCCTCTACTATTTTTGAAACTGCTTACAAGAGCAGTCAATATAGAAATTAATACAACATAATTACTATGGTGTAAGTAATACATATAAAATCACAACTTCACTAGCATGGAACTCTTTAGTTGTAGCACAGGAAGAAGTAACTAGTGATGCCACTGAATTTCTTAATTTGTTGGCTTGCAGGTTGAACTTCTCCCATTCATGATGATCACCTTTTTAATGAGCCTGGACTGACATATTATGAATTCACTATTAAGTTCATAATTGACTCCCAGCGTCTGAGCATGCACAGTCTGTATCTAGACAAGTGTATTTCTGCACATGTGCTGAGTTGATTGGGTTAACCCTTTTTTACTTATGGTAAACTATGATCTCTCTCTTACTCTCATCGAATCAGATTTGGGTCATTGTTGTTCATACAGTACTTTTATTTTGTTTGTGTAACTGGTGGGTGGAGCGTTTTTGTGGGAGGCAATGCAAAAATAACCAATCAGGAAGGGGGAACATAATGCGATGTATGACATCATGACAGTCTACACCTTTTCAAAGTACAGCTCTTAAGATGCCCTTCAATACTGCATATGTACAAATGCTAATTTATATGGAACAAGAGTTTGTTTCAAGGGAGAACTCTTGTCTGAGGTAATAACAAATTCACCTGAGGTAAGTTTGCCCCCCAAAATGCCACACTGAAAAATGTCATAATTGTGAAATTCCTTTAAGCATTAGCCTAGTGGCTGCTGCATGGCTCAGATGACATTTCAAATGATCAAACCTGAAAGCCTAATCATGTGACTTTTTTCCACTGGGGATCCTACTCTGTGTTTGGGACCTGCACAATCAGCCTCTGCACATGTAGTTGGGTCATTTCACTGTCCCACCAGTTGTGTGGGAACCATTTACAGAAATGCAACACAAGTTTCTGAGTCCACCACGATCGAGTCCCACACAATGCAAGCATCTACAGCCCACATCAGTCAGAATAGAAGAGGAGCTGAGAGCCATTTTGCATATTACTTTTTAAGTGACATGAAGACACTTTTGCAAGCTATACCAAAGTCATAAATTTAGTTTAATTTCTGCAATCTCAGTACAGGAACTTTGGAAAGTCTGGATCACTTTTAGAGACATTCTATACAAACAGATATTTCTTTGAAGCAAGGCATATGTGAACTGAGTCCCTTCATTTTCTTTTTCTACATTGTCAGATGTAGATTGCAATTTTGGGAGCCATATATTGCAATTCAGGAGTACGGTGAAAGTAGTCCTAATTTCCGCAAGCTACTAGCAAATACAGTTATTTTAATCACATTTGTAAATATTGATTTTCGTGAAGTTGTCTTCTGTATTTCGACAGCCTGAAATGAGTGTAGCATGAGCTCCTATTTTGTCCCATATCATTTAGCATACAATATTTATATCTTCAGCCCATAACTAGGAAATTTGGGATTGTGACATGCTGTAAAAATCCAACCATAGTTTGTGCTGTGAGTGTCTCTAGTTCATTTCCTAGATAGAGCATTAGCCTCAAAAGGTGTGAACATTCTCTTTGTATCAAGTGCTATGATTTTAGCCACTAAAAGTGTCAGGAATAAGATTGGTCTGAGCCATAGATGGCTATTGTTGCAATTACTTATGTGTTTTCAGTCTGGTTTTAGTGGGAAATTCTGCAGCTGAAGAATGAAATCCATTCAAAGCAATAAGATTCCACTGTCATTGAATCACTTTTGTCTATTTCTGGAACAGAAGATTAGGGAGCTATTTTTCCGTCCGTAGGCAAAGAAACCCTATTTTTTCACTCAAGTAAAAAAAACCATTCTGTCTCTTAACTCTGTGCCTTCAAGAACAGTATAATACAAACATGTTCATTGGCATTTCACTCTGTCTCCTTGAATGTCCTCCGTTTCTTTGTATGAGGGAGAATCATGCATGCTAAAAATAGCGTTATGTTTAAGCTTGTGAACATAGATCAGATGAGAATTTTCCACTTCTTGTTGTTGTTCACAATATTCAAGGATGATCAATAGCAATTGACACAGAATTATGTGCAAATATATACACAGTCTATCTGATTATCATATATATGTGCATGTATAAATTGATGATTTATACCTGCACATACATATGATAATCAGATAGACTACATTTCTAAGACAACCGTTCTGCATACTGAGAGCATGATTAGTAGATCTTTCCATTTAATGTTTGCATTTCTATGGAGGTATTACTGGATCCGTAATAAGCCACAAGGGACAAGGATTGAACAAAATGGTAGCTAATCAAACTCTACCAAGCAACTTGTCCACATCGGCCCCTAAAAACTGAAAGGCATCCAACAATATTCAACCAGATGGTGCCCTGCACTGGTGCACTGTGGAATGTGAATCATACCAGATACAAAGAATTTTGTACTCGGCCCTCCCTACACCAGAGGGGTGTAGAAGGCCCAGCGCGAGTGATCCTGGAAGTAGCCACTCAAACCACATCATGGGCGCGAGGTCCCAGGTCATCGGACGTCGCGCCTGGCATTTTGTATGGTTTTTTTTTCCTTCAAGGAAGTGCGCTCCTGCACTCCAGCACAAAAGTAAGTATATTAAAAAAACAACCACCACGCGATCGCACCCCCCTCCCTCCTGCCATCCTGGGGATGGTGATTTTGGTTCCCCCCCTCTCCTGATGGCCTCGGAGCTGCATGGTGTGGCTCTGTGGCCATTGGTGCTGCTGCGCTTACTCGTGCGTAAGCACCGGGGTGGGTTGGCGTATTCTTTCTCGGTCACAGGAACTTCCCGGGACCGAGGAAGAATTGGGATTTTTCTGGTTCCTGAGAACCAGGAAAAATGCCGTGCCCTCCCCCGGGATTCCCTGTGCATCATTCGGACACACAAGGAGCAGCCGGGGTCTCTCCCAGGTGTTTCCTGGTGTGGAAATGTCTTGCAAACATGTCACAGTGCTACCAAGGGTTATATCAGTTCTTCCACCAGACCAGAACACAAAAAGTACCCACAAAAAACTACTTGGATACAATATCAAAGATTAGGCTTCATAACAAGCTCTTACTTGTGTTTGATCAGATTCAAGATGGGTTTTCTTTCACCTGCATACCAGTTTTCTCCCAGCATTCTTCAATGCTCTCATTTCAGAAGTATACCAAGCAGCTGAACAGACTCTGCAAAGTGGGAGAGGTTGTTCAGGAGTGTTTATGTTAACTGCCTTGGTCATCTCCATATTTCACAGAATGGCCAGGGCAACAGAACTTTCTAACATACAAGCTGGAAAATCCCCCAGAGCCCTTTGTAATCCATCAGAATCCATTAGCCTCTGGAGGAGGACTATCCTAATAGGTTCTTTACCCCCTGCAGAGAGGAAACATAACTGTGAACCTAAATCTCAACAGGAAATGTCTGACTGTGAAAAGGGGATAGATATGAAATTGCCCACTTCAAACTACCATCCTCCTGTCCAGTAGAGAAAACCAAATCTGGAATGTGACCACTACATGTGTTGGGCTGATGACATATAAAGACACTCCCATGGTTATTATGGCAGGCATGAAGTCCTGAGCTGCAACAAACATGGCAGGCCCAGCATGGATATTGAGGTACTCCAGAACCATCATTCCTGAGAAGCAACACTATATTCAACACAGTTTGGCCCTCAAACAGACAGGACCCTGGACCAGGAGATAGAATTCCTGTAGACCAAACACAGCATCTCCCCTTCCCCAATCCTCTAATCTATCCTGGGCCAGATCTACACCAAACAAGATATAACACCATGAAAGCAGTTTGAAAACAGTACATGGAATGTGTCATGGGCCCCAACAGTTATCAGTGCATTTCAATGCAGTTATAAAGCAGTAGTGTAGATCCTACCGTGGTGTTGGCCAGAAGGCATATCTTGGGCAAACTTCCCCCACCTCCCCAACCCAGGTATCCATGATCTACAATACATTATAGAAGAGGTAGATCTTATTAACCAACCTGGCACTTAACAACAGCACCAGCAGACCAGAGGACAGGCTAGCAAGACTGTCACAATTATTTTGTGTAAGGAGAAGAGGGGGTAGGCATGTCTCATCATCCATCAAATAAAATCCTGAGTGTCATGCTTCATCGTACCTATAACTACCTTTATGGGAGCCTCCTCATCCATCCTTGGGGAACATCAAAACCTACTATGAGGCACACGATCTTAAAAACCATCTGTATAATACAGAACAAACAGAAACAGCAAATATGCCGGCCCACACGGTGGCAGCAGTAGGGAAGCACAGGAGGGATAAACACCCTACCCTGCCATCCCAGTTGTTCTCACTGCCATATTGCTGCTACTTTAAAAAGCCTATTCCCTAGACAAGGTGGCTGCATGCCTTGCTCAGTCGGCTGTCCAGGTGCTGTTGATGAGCAACTTCAGGGCCCAACTCTTCCTTCTGATGGTTCTTTATACTGGACATGGACAAATAGAGGACACCTTCAAAGTATAGGATAGTCGTTTGACAGCCCATCAAATAGAGCACTGTCCTATGCAAAAGAGAACACATGCCCACCCTCTGCTGTGGTTGTGTGGTGCCTGCATCAGGTTGGGGGGAAATATCCCAGCAACATGGAGATAAGAAAAGCTAACTGTTGAAGAAGGTGAAGGAGATGGGAGAGGCAGGCAGCATGCTATAATATCCAGACTAACCTTAAAGGCTGCCTCCTTTGGCTCCAAAATAAAAACAAACTGGCATTATTCAGGCTATTTTGCAAGAAAATGCTTCATTGATTAAATTGCTCTTTGGGTCTGTTGCAACACAACATTTTCTTCGCTGGAATGCTTCTGAAAGTATTTCAATTTGGGATGAATAAATGCAGAGGACATTAATCAAAATTGAAAATCCACATGGATTTTTTTTAAAAAACAGATGAGCAGGAATAGAAACCAACTCCTTTATGTTTCTTCCTCAGACACAAAGGGGAAAAAAATCTAGAAAGGTTTTCAATTCTGCTGCAATCCTCACTGCATTGCAAGGAGTGGGCAGAATATTTCCCCATTTTCTATTCCAGGGCAAAAAGGTGCTTTTGTGGGGATCAGGGATATTTTCTAAAATGCCGCCTCCTCAATTGCTGGCTTTGTAAGCTGCCTGTTAGTTGCTTTATATGTAGTTGCTTTGGTACCATTTTAAAAACAAGGATCAGAGGATGCCAGGGCCAAGCCAGACAATTTGCTGCCTGCAGCAAAAGACAAAATGGTGCCCCCACCATTCCATTGAATCTTACTTCAACACTGGCTGCCTGTACTTCAGTTGAGAGCAGCAGGCTACCTTATGGGGGACAGGGCACGCTACGCAGGCAGGCTCTGTCTTCCAGCAACCTGTGGCCCCTTCTGCCCCCTGAGAACTGCCAGCTGAGGCAGTTACATCTTTCTGCCTAATGGCCTGGATAGTGCAAGGATGGTGAACCTATTTTGGCCAGAGTGTCAGTTTGCCACCTGGGGAATTTCCAGGGCCTGTATGTCGCCACTGGCCAGATTCAAAGTGGCTGTGACCATCTCACTCTTTCACACATCATGAACAGATGTAAACATACACCCATACAGACACACCATTCTCTGCCCCACTCCTTAGCTTAGCTGATCCTTGCAGATTAGCTGAAGAGGGTGGGTATTTTTTCCTTTCTCAGTATCGAATAGGAAAAAGCTCTTTTGTCTTATCAGTAACTGACTGGAGATAAGAGCTTCTCACTGGTTTGCACTTTTTAGGTATTTTCTAGCTGGGGGTTGAGGCCTGGGCCTAAGGAAGAAGCTGGTGGGTCAGATGAGGAACCTCCGCAGCAGGAACTGGCCCATGAGCCAGAGGTTCCCCATGCCTGACATAAAGAATATGATGAAATCACAGCTAATCAGATTTGGTTAGATGATGTTTAGGCTGACTATATAAAAAGGAGGACAGGGCTCATGTAACTTTAACAGTTGTAAAGAAAAGGGAATTTCAGCCAGTGTCATTTGTATGCAATTAGTTCCTGGTGAAATTCCCTCTTCATCACAACAGTTAAAGTTGCAGGCACTATATTAGGGTGACCATATACAAAAGAAGGCAGGGCCCCTGCAACTTTAACTGTTGTGATGAAGAGGGAATTTCACCAGGAACTAATTGCATACAAATGACACTGGCTGAAATTCCCTTTTCTCTACAACTGTTAAAGTTACATGAGCCCTGTTCTCCTTTTCATATGGTCAGCCTAATGACGCTATCACAAAAGGCCAATCGAGCAAATTCAAAGTAAGGGCAATACTTACTGAATCTCATTGCATTCACTTGAATGGGCAAATACTTCTCCTATTTTCATGAAGTCCCTGAAACATTACCAAAATAGAGGTGTGTTTTACAGCTGACAAAGGTCTCAGTGATAAACATCCACCTTTTTGTGATGAACTCTAATTTTCATCTTAAATTTATTGCCCCAAAAGGATTTTTTTGTTTTTTTACAAAACCACAGAAAATTTTCTGTATAGAAACACATTACCCATTGAAGAGGTCCTCAGATAATTAAATACAATCAAAAGGCTGTCTTTATTGATAATTCAATCCTCTAATTTTGTCATTCTAACAGGATTTGTTATTTAGCTTTTTTTTTACTTTTTCCTTTCAGCAGACAAGATGTCTACAATAAAGGCAAATCTGCTGGACAAATGTTGAACACATTTTCACTAATAGGATAACTGCTGTTATCCTATAAAAGCCTACCACCAAACATACATTTTCATTTTGAAAGGCTGTGATTTAGCTTTTTAATTCAGGTTAGCATCTTCCACTGCCCTTTAGTAAAACTCTGCATCAAATCCAGATATACACACATAACAAAGTAATCATGACACAGTCTACGAAATGCATGCTTATCCAGGGGAGAATTTGCCCTTATCTCTATAAAGTTGTTTTCCCATGGACTTTGGGCTTATTTGGCCGGTACTGAACCTGTATTGCCTCTCTAGTTTCTCTGTGAGTATTTTTTATTTCAGCAAGTCATCCATTCAGCATTGCATAATGTGAATGCCCAGGAGTGGAACAGGTGTGATCTTTTGCCTGTGGGCATTGAGTCACTGTGCTATCAGCAGCCTGCAACACCTGCAGGCAGTGAACTTGCTCACTGTGCATCTCTTGGTTGACATGAGTTGCCTTGCTATGTTCCAGTTGACTTGGTTTGCCCTTCCTCCAGCCATGTCGCTCGGAGAGTCTTATTCGCCTTAGTTTTTACTCAAGATTCTGGTGCTGCTGCATTAATGGGCCTTTGCAGATATATGTTTTTTCACTGGACCTGGGATTTGTCCTGAGTCCTAGTGTCGTAAAAAGAACAGCTATTAATCTGATGGCATTAGTACCTACTCCCACCCATCATAGCACTGAGGTCTCATGCAGTTTCCATTTTGTAGCACTGGGGAAATGGATTCTGTAATGGCTCACAATGCAGCATCCTAAGTATTATTTCCAAGTGCCTAACAGACAAAATGCTAGTGTAACTGGGAATTCTGTGTGCACAGTGGCCAACCAGATGGCCACTGGAAACCCACAAGCAGGACATAAGCGTAATAGCACCCTTTCACTCATGTTCTCAGCAACTGGCATACAGAGGCATACATACTGCCCCTGATACTAGAGGTAATAGATAGCCATCATAACTAGTAGCCATTGATAGCCTTATCCTCCATGAATTTGTCTCACTCCCTTTTAAAGCGAAGTTGGTGGCCCTTATTATTATTATTATTATTATTATTATTATTATTATTATTTATTGCATTTGTATACCGCCCCATAGCTGAAGCTCTCTGGGTGGTTTACATAAGATTAAAATATTTAAAAACAATATACAAAAATTAAAACTGCAAAACATACAATATACAAATACATTTAAAACCATTATAATAACTTAAAAAGCTATAAGCCTAAAAAACAAAAATAGACCCAGGCTCATAAGATATTGCTAAATGCCTGAGAGAAGAGGAAAGTCTTGGCCTGGCGCTGAAAAGATAACAATGTTGGCGCCAGGCAGGCCTTGTCGTGGAGGTCATTCCACAATTTGGGCCCACCACAGAGAAGGCCCTCTCCCTTGTTGCCAACCTCCGAGCTTCCCTCGGAGTAGGCACTTGGAGGAGGACCTTAGATGTTGAATGTAATGTATGGGTAGGTTCATGACGGGAAAGGTGTTCTATCAGGTATTGTGGTCCCAAGCCGTGTAAGGCTTTATAGGTTAAAACCAGCACCTTGAATCAGGCTTGGATACATATAGGCAGCCAATGCAGGCACACCAGAGTAGGTCTTGTACATTTGAACCTTCTTGTCCCTGTTATCAATCTAGCCTCTGCATTTTGCACAAGCTGCAGCTTCTGAACCGTCTTCAAAGGCAGCCCCACGTAGAGTGCATTGCAGTAATCTAACTTGGAGATTACCACAGCATAGACAACTGAAGCCAGGTTATCTCTGTCCAGATAGGGGCATAGCTGGGTCGCCAACTGAAGTTTGTAGACTGCACTGCACGCCACCGAGGCCACCTGAGCTTCAAGTGACAAAGAGCGTTCTAGGAGAGCCCCCAAGCTATGAACCTGCTCCTTCTGGGGGAGTGCAACCATTTTGTGGTTGTGCATTCCATAGTTTAGCAATGGCCTATATGAAGAACTTTGTTTTATCTATCCTCCCACCATTCAGTTTCATGGGATGACCCTAGTTATTACCAGAGGGGGAGAAAAATGTCTCCCCTATCCACTTTCTGTATCCCATGGATAATTTTATACACCTTTATGTCTCCCCATACTTGTATTTTCCCCCCCTAAGCTAAACAGCCCCAAGCATTACAACCTTTACTCATAGGGGAGTTGCTCCAGCCCCTTGATCATTTTGCCCATCCTTTTCCAGTTCTTAAAACATACTATCAGAACATAAAAAATAAAAGTGGTATTGTTGTATTATTGCATAGTGTTGAACCTCAGACAAAATGACACTTCGGGATTCCCCAATCTTCAGATCTGTATGATAGCTTAGCCAGCAATGCCGTGTGTTTCAAAACAAATAATTACCCCTGTGAAATCCCACTATTTCAAGGTGACTGACAAACAAATACAATAGCACAGGGGTGCAGAACATCTTTAGGACGGAATTCAGAACTATTATAAAAGATGGGGGATTGGGGTGCCCTAACTTTCAGGCATTGGCTAAGCCCAGTGTGAAAGGGGGCAGCTCTAATCCCTCCAAAACAGAGGGATTGACATAGATAGCCTCCTACAATGTCTCCCTGGCACCACTAAGCTCAGGCCTGAACTATATCTGATGGATGGTAGCCCATCTCTCTTTCAGATAGAGAGAGAGAGAGAGAGAGAGAGAGAGGGAGGTATGAAATAAGGTTTCCCATAAAAACACTGCTGGTTGAACCTATTCTCACAATCCTAGCACACCCAGTCTTGAACCACTCCTGCTTTGTGAGTGACCTGTTATCTCCCTTCTCAACTGAGATGAATTTCTTGGGCACCTTCTTGGGCACCACATTAGTGGCATTTTCCACATCCACACTGGTCTTTTTGCTAAAGTTGTGACCAAAGCAGAAAGAAAGAAAAGAAACAACTGGCAAAAGCTAAATCGAATCAATTAAATCACAAGCCAGTCTTTGAAGAAGAAACACCCAGGGAAAGTAAATATATAACAGCCCAAAAGCCAATCTGGGCTTTTTCTTTTCTTTTTTTTTCTTTTTTTTTTTTAAAAAAAACACTTTTCTGGCCACATAAGGAGCAGCAAACCAAAAATGCATGGCATGAGAGTGGTCTGTGCCACCTGCCTTGACTGAGCATTTGTCTGGGCAAGAATGGAAGTTGTTTAGTACCTCACCTCTGCTTTGTTTGATGCTGTGTCTAATTCCCCTCCCCTTGCACAGGGTGAAGGGATGTCAGACATTAATTCAGAATCTGATTCTGAATTTGAACAGACATTCCAATCCATACCAGAAGGGGAAGGGTTAATTCCCATGGGCTCTTTCCCAGCTGCGAGTGAACAGTCCCAGGGTTTATCGCTGGTGATAAACCTCAGGCTGAGAAGCTGCCTTCTTTGTCTGAAGGCGAGAGTGTGAGCAATCTCAGAGAGGCCAAATTCCGTAGGAGGGAAAAGCACGAGCAGACCAGGGAGGTCAGAAGGCGGCGCTCTGAAAGATTGGTGGCTCAGAAAAGACTTGCTTTGGATCCCTCGACAGAGTGACTCTCTTTTTCTCTTGAATGGATCAACTGTTTTGTTTGCACAGCTAAATTACGCCTTGGGCCAAAATGCTTTCTACTTTTAAACTCCCTTCAGCTGTAGGAAGGGATTATTTGCATAAATAAAGGTTGATTGCTTTCCTAAGTGACCTCTTTATTGACTTCAATGAGCACAAGGAGATAGTCATGACATATGCAGTCATTTGGGCAGCTTCTGTATCCTTTGCCACCCCTCCCATGCCAGCCATTTTGTGATGATGCCCAAGACGGTTTCTCTGATTGACAAATGTACCCATAGCCCCAAATGGTTGCCTAATTCATACCCGGAGAGTTCATGGCAGAGATGAGAATTGAACCTTGACCTTCTTTTAGTCTCTTAGCCATTTTTGGTTGCTAAGGAACAACTGCTTCAATGTAAATGGATTGGGCACATTTTATAATGAGGCTGCTGATCTGTTTACTTCATAAGCATGTGATTGGATCATTTTGAGACTGAAGTGTTGAATTCTGTACATGTCTACTCAGGGGTAAGCCCCATTAAGTGCAATGGGTCTTGCTCTTTGGTAAATGAGCATAGTTTTGTAGCCTAATTTGCAGCGGGGGGAGTTATATGAATGTGTCTTATTTTATAGCCATCTATCTAGCCCTCAGTTGAGATTTTAATCATGGTTTAACCTTCTTTTATTGTCCATCTGTGGCATTTTAAAACTTTGTGATTCATATACTATGACTTAGATTATCATGTGCCATAAAAAAAATCCCCACGATACTTACCTGTTAAATGTAGCTATCCATTCATTGCATGCAACATTAATTGCATCACAAAAGGCAGAAACTGGAATAAATTGTGCTTTCTTTCAGATGTGGTAGTTCTACTTTGTAAGGCTACAATTCTGTACCCACTTACTTGGGATAAGCCCCATTCAACTCAGTGGGATTTACTTCTGAGTAAACATGTATAGGATTGCACTGCAAATCTTCTTTATTCCTTCTCTTTCTCTCTGTGAACACATGCCATTTCTTGTTAAATTGCAACCCCACTTTCCAGCTTTTGTTTGGCACAAGAGTTCTGAGGCCTCCAGTGGAGGCTCAAGTCTCATCCAGGAAACCTCAGATGAGTCAAGGAGAAAAAAGGGAAATAATTTAACTTTTATCCTTCTATAGTCATTTTTGGTAAAGGATCAAAAAATGTAGTCCAGACTGCTGAATAGTGAATATTGAGTAGTTAATTTTTCCTGTGGTGTCTCAAGTGGAAGCAAGTCAGGCACATAAAATGAAACTTAACAGACTACACCCGCCTATGTCTTTAAAAATCACTGCTTTTTAAGTGGAAGCTTCCCCTTGAAGCTTGCTTTAAATGCTTTTCTATATAATAATATGCTTAATATTTTGTACAGCACTAAGTGTTCAAAGCATTTCACATGCATTATCTAGCTATAATCCTTACAACAACAACAACCCTGTGAGTTAAGTCGGTATCATCATGACTGAGGATAAATGAGAGAATATAGCATTGTTCTGCATATTGCATCATGGAGAATGGGTAACAAGACATAACTTGACAGAAAACACCCTCTGACTCTTATTGGGAACATATACACATTGAATTCTTATTTTCTAAACTTCTCATGGTGTTCTGAACGATTACTAATATTTTGGGGAAATCATTTCCTTTGCTGTAAGAACCATTTTCTGGTGCATCCTTTTCAATTTTGTCACTTTGTGCACTAAAATATTCTAAAGCATGTTGCTATTTCTTCTTTGTAAAAGGAAATGGGGATAATCTCAGCAAGACACATTCTGTTGCTTACTAAGCTCAGTCTATTACACTAGGATCATGGCTTAAATTGAGAAAGATCTTGCAAGGAAATTCAATCTGCTAAGTGAAGCCATTTATCTCTGCCTTTGGGCAGGCTACCATTTCTTGTGAGGTAAAAGAAGCTAAGAGCAGGCAAAAAGCTAGGTGCACCCATGTCAGCAGCAAAACTTTCTTTGCCTCATGGGAGCAGGAATGTCCAAGAATGATTAACAAAGTTCATTCCCCCTGTTAGAACAAGAAATGTCATATATATATATAAAACCTTCTTATGGAAGCAGGAATAATAATTGTAAGAATTGGAGGGGTGGAAATCCAGGGCCAGATCTTCACCAAGCAGGATATAGCGGTATGAATGTGGTATGAAAGCGGTATATAAAAAGCAGAAGCCACACCAACCAGGATACATTGGTATATGGCATGTGTCAATGGGCCCCAACAGTTGTCAGTGCACTTCAATACTGCTATAAAGCAGTAGTGTGGCTCCTACTTTTTATATACCACTTTCATACTGCTTTATCCTGCTTGGTGTAGATCTGGCCCAGGTCAACTGGGAAGTGTGTTTAAAATCTAGGGGTAGTATCCTATACTGCTGCTGCCACTAGTTCTATTACAGTCACAGGACTCACCGCTAGTGCAACAGGAACTTGCACTTCTAAAAGCAACCCAACCTGTCCTATTCTGGAAATTTTCTAGAACGGAAAAAGTTTCCACTCTTTCTGGATGCTTCAGGAACTGCAAGCGTTCCATTGCACTAGTGGTGAGTCCCACTAACACATGGGCAGCATAGGACATTATATATTTGAATAGATTGATATTATGTTCGTATCTCTCAAAGAAGAGTGACACAATTATTGTCTGGTGTTTAGTCCTCTCTACAGATGGACATTGTGACAGGATATACGTGCCCATCCCAATAGAATGGTAGCGCAGGAAGAATTGCCTGTATGGCTTTTTGATTTCTTCATCTACACTGCTGATGGTCAGCTGCAGACATGAAAGATTCCTCTACCCTTTATATGCAAGGATTATACCATGAACTAGCATAGTGTGAGCAAAGATGGAACGGAGAAAGGGGAAATGACTGAACAAACTAGAAGAGAAGAAGTAGGGAAAACTTGATTTTTATTAGATGTGTTGAAAACCTCCTCTTTGGAGACATTCAGGACAGCTGGTAAGTAATTCTCATAGCTGGTTTCTCTGTTTTCCCACCTGAGTTCCTTTCCAAACAGTAAATGTCTACACAATTGTGCAAGTGGGACAAGACATGTTCCCGTTCTATTATACCTTGTAGATACCCCTTTTTAAAAAGAAAAAAGAAAAAAGTTGGCTGTTCCTTATTCTCTTACCATGTGGCATGTATAACTTCCTCTGAAATTCCACTTTCAAATTATTTCAGTGGGTTTTTGGGGTGTGTGTGTGTGGAGGCATTAAAAGAAAACCCTCCATAGAACAATTCTACACAAGATTTTGTGTGTGAGTGATTTTTTAAAATCTAATAAAATCCATACAAATGGAATATCATGTTTTAATGTTTGCCTGAGGTCAACTTTTTACCATATGTCCCTTGGCTGCCATCCAAGCCTGTCTCATTAAATCGCATAACACACTGAGTAGTATTTCTATTGATAGTTACCCTGTAGTTATAATAAGCTTGACACTAATTGTACGGTGAATGACACATCAAACAATATCTTGAAATGAATCACTGGAGCTGTCCATTTCCCAGTTGCTATTTTATGGGAGAAGGGAAAAAATGATGTTTCGGGTACACTATCCTTCCCATCCAATGCCCCTGCCATTCTATGAAATACTTAAAACTAAAAATAAAATTCCAGAATCTATGTTCTCCCTGTTGTGCAATTTGTGTACATAAGCTTCTGGCTACTTCCTAATTGTGGAGGGCAGATGTGCACTATGAATATATACTAGTTCATGCCAGTTTAATTGTTCTAGCTTTCTTCAAGAACCCTTGGATTCTAAGTTTAGTCAAAGCGATAAGAATTCTCTGTTAGAAGTCCCACCTTGACACACCTTTCTTCTACAGAACTGCACTTCTCAGGGCTTCTTCAGGAAATGGAATGGCTATTCAATCAGTTAATGTCTGTAGAGTAGATAACCTTCTTTTCCAAACATGGCAGACCTAACTTGCAAACTGTCTTTCCCTCCACTTTGTGAACTTTTAGCACAGGGTAAGCAATGTGGTGTCCACTAGCACAAGTAGGATCCACAGAGGTGCCCTATTCGTACTACTGTTTGTTTTTAAATAACAAAACATCTTACTGTCAACTGGGATTGCTTCAAAGCAAAGTGAGGGTATCTAGCTGTTCCCTTGCTCTTTCCCATGAATGCCTCTATGGCCAACACATTGGGCTCAGAGACATTATTTTGACTATGCCAATGGCTGCAGGCCAGTGCTTTCGTCTACAGCCTGGCCATTTTGTGCTGGTGCCTAGGACAGTTACTTTAATTGCCAAATGTGCCCACAAAAAAATATTTCCGACAGAGCTTTAGCATTTGTGTTTGTGAGGTCTACAGAGGCAAAATAAAAGAGTCAAGGCTCAGAGAACTGGGGGGGGGGGTCTGTTGGGAGGGGGAATTCCTGAGAGGAGTAATTTCATTTCTCTAGTTAAGATTTATTCCCCAGTTAAGTTTCATTTCTCCAATTAAGTTTCATTTCTTCAAAGTGGGAAAAGTACTTTCTGTTTTGGGGGAAGAGGGTACGAAGGAATGAAAGAACCAGAGTCAGGGAAGACCAGGGAAGATCAGAGCAGGAGGAAGGAGCAGAAGGAAGGAGCTTGAAGTCTAGGTGCAGCTAGGGTAAAAGAACCTGCATCTTTGCAGCTTTTATTTTCTTTGAATGCCTTTTGTATTACTCAGCTCTATTGGCTAAATATCTTTAGTTGTAAGCTGCTTGTTTTACTTTACTAGTAAACTTTTGTCTTAAACCTAAAAGTGTCTGGAATGTCAATCACCCCATGTCTACAGCCTAAACCCCACCTTACTGGAAGGGGAAGATAAAAGTAGGAAGGTGGGACTCTTAAGGAAGCCGAGATCCTTAAGGGGTTGCTCAGGTAGTCCAGGTCATAGAAGGAACCCTGACAGTGTTTAGTGATATTTCTGTGGAAGGGGTGACTTTTGAGAACTTATCTGAGGTTGTGTATTCTATCCCTCTCCCACACTCACTCATCCAGCTTTATAAACAGGAAGGAGGGGCAACACTGAGGCTGTTCCTACCATAAATCTTACCATGCAGATAGGATATGACACTATTGTCATCAAAATGAGAGGACCAGCAAAGTCAGAAAGGAAGCTAAGTGACATTTTGACTGATTGTCTGGGAAAGCCTTTGTTTATCTCAAAGGGTTTAGAGCTTACATCACTTTCATTTAGCTTTAGTCAGCACTATTCTAGGTCAAAAAGCTATATGAAGAATTGCTCAAAAGATCATTTATTTTAATCGGAAAACACCCGCTGCAGCTGTGCTACAAAGCAAAATCTGCCTCTAAGAATCTTGCTTTGTAAATACTAGCAGCTCCACCACAATTAATGCAATAACAACATACTGCATTACCCATAATTACACCCATATTAGGAAAAGAACTAGCTAAAGAAGTCGCTTGCTTGCCAAAAGTGTTTCCTGAGGGATATTTATTTTGACAAACATTCAAGTAAAAATAAAAACCAATCTGGCCTGCTATAAAGCTTCTGATTTTAAAAAAATCAAAGCTTTTATGAAATGTTTTAAAAATGAAAAAGCAAAGAATAATCTTAAATCACTGCAGGACTTATTTATACATGTGTGCTGATGCATAATTGTATGCTAAAGGGACTTAAGTAGTGATCACCTGTAGGCAAGATTATGGCATTTAAAGGGGTTTTCCCCTGTAAATGCAGTCTGACTTATCTGAGCCACTTGGGCTCTACTGAATATGCATATTAAAGAAAATAGAGGGTTAGAAGATAAAATTTTAATTGGGTTCATGTTGACAGCAGCAAGACAACTGATAGCATCCAAATGGAAGACAGCTAGGATGTTGACAATTAAAATGTGGGGAAAAAATTTATGGAACATTGCAATAAATGAAAAATTGACACAGAAACTCAGAGTTTACGGGGGGGGGGGGGAGGGGAGAAAAGAGATACCTTCAAAATGGACTGGAAAGCATATATAGAGTATATGAAAAAAGAACCAAATAGAGAAAATATGGTGGAAGCATATAAAAAGTTATGGGACTTATGAAAAGAAAAAAAAGAAAAAAAGAAGAGAGAAAGAAGGAAAAAAAGGAAAAGAAGAGACAAGCCAGAAGAAAAACAGCGGGGGGGGGGGATGAGGGGGAAGAGGGGGAAATTATATTCGATATTGGTGGTTATTATTAAAATGATTTATATGTTGTTGGATAAGAAAATGTAATAAAGAAGTATTCAAAAAAAAAAACTGAGCCACTTGGCCTGTGCTACTTGGTCTATGAGAGAGATGTAGAGCCCTTTTCAGCCCAAAGGCTAAATTCCATTTTGGAGAAGCTATTGGGGGGCTGCATTTCAGTGGTGGGTGGTGCAAAAGGGGTGAGCCCTAACATACAAATAAATACCAGCACATTTTAATTTAAAGCTTTTACTGCCAGAAATTACGCCTTAGGAGAGGCATATCAAGCTTTTCAAATGGGGAAAAAACTACACAAACCCCAGGAAACCAACAAATGATTTGGTGACTGGGGGAAAGTGGTTGGGGCCAGAGGAAAGGGGCATGGCCTTCTAGGGAATGCCAGAGGGCAGAATTTGGCCCCCTAGTTTGAGTTTCTGCACCCCTGGTGTATGCTTTGAAATGATCCATTCATAGACCACCTTGAGTGCCATTTTTCTTGGTAGAACGGCTGGGTAAAAATCTAATAAGTGAATACATAATTAATGATGCTAAACATCTCTGTAGCAAAACCTATCCCATTTGTCTATGGGCCAGAACTTGGTGGCTATTCCCTTATATCATTGGGATTGGACCGGGTGGCCTCAAAATGTGTGATTTTAGAGTGGGGGTTGTACAGGACATGGACTCAAGATGAGTGCAAATGCTTTTTTTAAAGGTCAGCAGGCCAGGTTATCTAGGCTGACCATATGAAAAGTAGGACAGGACTCATGTAACTTTAACAGTTGTAGAGAAAAGGGGATTTCAGCCAGTGTCATTTGTATGCAGTTGGTCCCTGGTGAAATTCCCTCTTCATCACAACAGTTAAAGTTGCAGGGGCCCTGCCTTCTTTTGTATATGGTCACTCTAGTATAGTGCCTGCAACTTTAACTGTTGTGATGAAGAGGGGATTTCACCAGGGACCAACTGCATACAAATGACACTGGCTGAAATTCCCTTTTCTCTACAACTGTTAAAGTCACATGTGCCCTGTCCTCCTTTTCATATGGTCAGCCTAGGTTATCATAAGAACTCAATAATAGGTTGATGGCTCATAATGGCCAGTAAGTATCTGAATGGGGTGCTTCCCCTCTCCACTAAGGAATGTCCTAAAATCAGGTGCCTATGTAGGAAACAAAAGAGCATGCCTGAAGAACTGAGCTAGAGCTCTGGAGCATCTCAGGGTGCAGGCTGTTTCCCTGGGAGATCTGATATGGGTAAGTGGATTTTGGAGGGTTGGAGACTTAAACCTTGAGCTTCCACCCATGCTCAACTTGTATATGGAAATAAATGCAAATATTTACAGAATGCCTATGATCCTCCAGTGACTTCATTCAAAGGAAGCCAAATTCAGGGTAAGCACTACAATCCTGAAAATTCTCACTGTTTGGAAAATTGGGTGTAACTATGCTGTAAGCAATTGAAAATGCTGATGTGCTTAGCATGAAGCTGAATGTTCCACTTAGTGTTAAAGCATTGCATAGGATGGTCGAAGTGTGCCTCTGAGGACAGATTTCGTACAACTATTTCTTGAGATGCCAGTATGAATAGATTTTTGAGTCTAGGTCCAGGGGGCTTTTACCTGAAGTGTGGGTGGGGAGGGGCTTGCTATATTCTGAAAACAGACTGGAACAAGTGAGGACAGAAACAAAATGGTGCAATGTATCTTCAGCCCCTTAAAATTGCTTCTGTTCAGGGCTCTAAGGGCGTCATAGTTCTGGGGAATGGGAAAGCAAAAATATATCATTTTCCTATTCCTTCCTTCTAATATGTCCCCAAATGGCATGGAAAGGGGAGGGGGTTTTGTGTTGTTTTTTAACCTCATAACATGCATCTCTACAACTCTAACTATACCCATTATTAACTGCTATGGGCTTGAGCAGGTCATCACCACACGTTGGCAGGCTGAGCCTTGATTCGGGCCTAATAATGTTCAGCATGCTGCCAATGTGCCATCCTCCTCACAGGGAAGGAAGAATACCTGACAAGGGTTAGCAACAATGACATGGGTGTCAGGGTTGTGGGTCACACTAGGTTGATGACCTATGACCAGGATATAGCCAACATAATCATCTGGTAATCCCAGATTATTTCTGGACCAGAATAAAGTAAGCTTGCCCATATCTGTCATGATCTCATCCACTGTTCTTCTTGCTAACTTAAAACATATTGGCAAAGATATCTCACCAAATTGCAAAAAGCCCATCTCTATTAAACATGGCATATTTCGGCTGCATGCAGCATTTTCTCCTCATTCACTCTCAGAGTCTTAGAGCTGCTGGTTCTTAAGCTAGAATGGAAAATTGGGTTACCCATGTGGTTTTCATAGTGTTTAAGGAGCTGGATCATTCTCCCTTTTGGCTCAAAAAAGTTAATAGGAGAAAATAAAAAGAGCAGTGTGTGTCACCATGTTATATACAAGGCTACTTCATGGAGGCTTTATGGGTAGTCATCATGGACAGTAGGGGGAAGAAGAAGGCGCTTCAGGCACCACACCATGAGAAAGTGTATTCTCAAGTGCAGAGTATTCTTAATTGGGATAGGAACTTGGATTAAATGATCCCTTGGACCCCTTCCATTTCTCTGTATCTGTGTGCCAGGGCACTCTTATGGTAGCCCCAAGTGAGTGCCTTGAGAATGAATGAATGGGAGTTGCTGCCAGGTTCAGACCTGAGCACGACTCATGCATGAAACTGTGTGAATCAGCACCTCCATGTGGAGGACATACACGTGACTACTACAATTTGCATAGTTATGGCACCACTGCTTCTCAAAGGCTGCCATAACTATGGAAATCGTGGTGGCTGTGTACAGCCTCTGCATGGTCATCACAAAAGGGGCAGTAACATAAATGCTGCTTGGGAGCGGAGATAGGTGAACCAGTTGTATGAGTCATAAGACTAGTTCAGTCTGCTGAAGTCCACTGAAAATTCACCTGAGTTCACGGTGCCGAATAACAAAGGGTAGACTGAAGGGGTTCTTAGCATGTCTGTGTGACTGCCTGAGGGTGAGTGAAATGGAAGAGACAGTGTGGCATATGAGTCAGAATTATGGAGCTCTGGAATATGGTTCAGCCTGGGCACTTCTCGTGTCCTTGTTAAGCCAGGAATGCTAAGCTGTCTCTTTTTATGAAATGTCGGCTAATGTACAACAGCAAATGACTCTAGCTGCCAAGGAAGTAAACATGACTAGACAGAGGCATATGTCACCTAACAAACTGTGTTGGCGGATCGCGTCCCAGAATTGCTGCCGTCTCTCTTTTCAGAGCTTTTGTCATCAAATTTTTAATACTTTGGAAATATTGCAATGATTTATGCAAGGAATGTTGTATGGCTCATAAGCTCGGATGATTTACTGCACAAGCAACTTTGACCACCACTGTTTAAATTTCAGTTAGTGCCCATAGTGTGCTAGACAGGGTGACTCAGAATGTGACACATTTTCCGCTTTCTGAAGGGTTATGATGTTCATTAGATGGCTGGAAACAGGGATGGGGGAGAGGAAAGAGGAAGAAATCAGGAATTGAGAAATGAGCAGTGGAAAGGTAGAAGTAAGACATGGATGCTTAAGACACTTCAGCAGAGACTCATTTTGCCTTGAGATGTGTTCCTCCCACAATGATCCATCCTTTATCACAATAAAGCCTGATTCTGTCATTCGTGAAATTATTACTTTGAAATATGGGCATATGCATGACTACGCAACCCCCATCTGATTGGCAGGTCGTTTATAACTGCCAACATTTTAAATAGCTCTGGAAAGGATTTAGGATTATAGCTTAGAAAACTGGCAAGGGGAGATGCATCAAAATTTGGGTGAAGAGTTTATGAAGAAAGCAGTGCAGCTATGTCTCAATTCAGCTGGGAAGCAGGTGTTTGAATGCCCACACTCCGATGACTTATCTTCTATTTCTCATAATGAAGTCCTCCCTCACTAAAACATCCCCCATTACATCTATCAGTCCCTCAATCTAAATGCAACAGCATTGTCCTTCTCACTTTCTCTGTCACATCCTCCCCCTCAGGCGAGCAATCGGAACAACTCCTAGTTGGGATGACATACAGGAGGGGAAAGGGAGGTTAGAGAAACTGTTTCACATATATTTTCTATTTTTGGCTTAAATATTTCCCAACAGTTTCTTTCTCTTTTTTCCCTCCCTCTCCTTCTCTCCCCTGATGTACAGATGGGGCAACTCTGCTGCAAATCAGTACCTCCTTTTTCCTGAATTTCGTACCAGATACTTCCTTTAAATCACCTTGAGATCTGTGCAGGGTTGTACAGTTTTCCTCAGGATTTTCCTGAGACATGAGATAATTCACAATATCATAATATCTTGATAGCCAGTCCTGTGACTAAAGTGGATTTACAAGGGCAGTGCCTTTCCTTCCCATAGTAAGGTGTGTTTTGGATTTCCTCCCACCCCATAATCCATTTCTAAAATAGTTGACATGGTTCAGAATTGCTATACTGATCTTCACTTACATTCAGTGAGCATGACATGTACCTCCTGCATATTGGGCACAATTCACCCTGCACTATGAAGCAGCATCCATGCACAGAAGATCAAGCAGAGCTCAAGGGAGCCCTGCCCCTCCACTCACTTTATATGTGCAAAGAAGTTAGGTGGGTAGAAGAGACAGGGACTTCTTGCAGAGTGGAGGTCGATAAGAGATGAGACAGAGGCGTAAATTGGGTTTAAATAGGGCTACATTTATTTAAAGATCTGCAAAGGGTGAAAACCTATAGGGCATCCAGTATGGCCTGCTTCCAGGCCCATCTGATTCGAGCGAGCCATTCATGACCCATGGATTGGCATGGGTAATTCGCCACTCCACAGGCCCGCCCCCTTTGGGGAAGGGAGACTGTGGCAATACCCCACATTTCTGTTCCCTTAGGTATGTCTGAGTGAGTATGTTTAGAGAGTTCGGAATGTTAGACTGAGTGAGTGTGGCTTGTGATGCTAGAAAAGAGAGTGTGGGAGGGTTTTGAAGGTTAGTTGGTCGTTGGAAGAGTGTATGGAGAGTAAAGTGTAGTTGTTAGTCAAGAGTTACATGAGGAGTGAATAAGAGTTATATTACTAAGGGACTAGAATGGTTGTGATATTAAATGAAATAAGCAGGTTTGGTTTACATTGACAGTAACAAAGTTCTGTTCATGTACAATAAACTTTTCTTTGGTTTGTTACCATAAAACCAAGTGTTCGCTCGGATTCCTCAACTGCTTCAACGTAGGTATTAATGAGATACACCTAAACAAAACGTTAGCTCACAACATCCAGAAGCAGAACCAATTTCCCAAAGTTTTCACCTTGTCCCCTCACAGAGAGGGGAAAGGTAGTGTTATCTTGCCCGTCCCTCAGGCTTATTCAAGTGGTGGTGCTTGTCTTGAGAAGGGGTGCTCACGACCGGGCCTAATATATAGGTGGTGTGGTGGCACAGAAACCTTCCAATGTCACCCTCCCTCAGTCCGCAAGGATCCAAGTGGGTGAGAAGGGTTGGTCTCAAAGGTAACACTTATCTTGTCAGCTAGGCCGCGGGGCTTAAAGTAGGAGACTCAGGCATTACCAGTCACAACAACAGTGCCTGTGAATGCTCACCATTCCAAAATCCTACTCTGGATGCCCTTACCTACTACCACGGGAGCGTCAAGGCACTTCCTTAGTCGCTCCCTCCCCCAAACCTAGAATTAAATGCTGTAAACCCCTTTGCAGTTCACCAAGAAACAAAGAATTACCGAGGTCCGATAGGTGGACCCCGTTCTGCCTGTATAATTCCCTCTGGTTCAAATTAATTGCAGGGTGTTGGATACTGAAGTCTCCATATTAGATCAAATCCCTGAAGATTTCAATGTTAGCCTTCTTGTGGGCTTTTTCCATAGCCTTATGGTTGGTGCCCTCACACCAGTTAAATCTAGGCAGGACGCATGACCATATAATACGTACGCCAGGCCAATGCTGCTGAACAATGTGGCTCCCCATGTTTAAATAATTCATTATAAATTTCCAACTCTCTATTGATTTTTGTGCACACCCTTCTTAGAATCAAGCATGATTGCATTGCAATTTTTGGGCCTCTGCCCTCTTCTCAGCTCACTCTGGGAATCTGGCAAGACCACGTACTTGCCTCCTTACGAGTACGCGCACCAGTCTAGGCCTTTCTTAGAATCAAGCATCACTGCATCGCAATTCTGGGCCGCTGCCCCAGTGGATACATGCCATCATCCTGGCTCACTCTGGGAATCCAGCAAGACCACTTACTCACCATCCCCAGCCAATGCTGAAAGTATCCTGAAAACCGCAAAAGACTGTAACTCCCAGGCTTCTCTTTCAGCCCTTTACATCGTTCCACTCATCGTGTACAACTACCCTTTTGGGGTGGGGCAATAAACAATGCCTCAGTGGGTCAATGTGGACTGCTGGCTCACACATTGCCTGCCGTATCTGTCCCGCCACTGTACTTTGGCATAACAGCCAATTTGCATCTGTGCATCAAAGATGGATGTGATGGTTGTGCTTCTTCAGCTATCTGCGAAGACAAGAGCTATTAAAACTTTCAAGGATGGCTGGGCATATGCACGAATAGACTTGTAATGCCCTCTGCAAACAGCTTGCACTCTGTTCTGTGCAAAGCTGGACGCTGTGGCCATAAGGAAGCCCTGCCAGGCAAACTTTAAATTGCCCAATGGTATTTAGTTAAGCCCCCTTGCCAGCATGAGGGGTGGGCATCCAAATGTCCTACCAAGGACAGAAAGATTCCAGTACTTTTTAACTGGATGAGATTTAGCACCCAGTTGCAATTTACACTCATGAGGTCTTGCCGAAGCGTAATGAAGACTGCATCCTTGGGAAACACAACGTCTTGAACCATCTAGTGGATATTATTCTAGTTGTAGATGTGGCCATCCCACATCTAGATGATAAAATTACAGCATCCCCAACGTCTAACAGGACATGGAGTGTGACCCTGTGTGAATATAACACATGTATTATTAAAACTTAAAACCTGAAATTTTTAACTGTTCTATAATTAACTTGAGCCTGGGAATAAACAGGGCCAGACAATCACGATGCCAAGCCAACATTGCTGACTTGTATGAGGGTCGGCAAGGCTTGCCATATAAGGGGTTGCCCTTTAAGCCCTGGAGAATGAGTGAAGACTGAGGGAGGACACTGAACAACGCAACTAAAATCAGGTGAGTAGGAGACGCTCAGAACACATGCCGCATCTGCTCAACCACTGTATGTTGGCACATTGTCATGATCAAAGCTGTGTTCTAAAACTTGATCTGAAGGCCCTCCATCCAGCTCAGCAAAGGATGCTGTGAAAGATGGTCGCATGAATGGGATATGGCCCAGCCAGACATCCTGGTCCAAGGTTATAGTGTTCACTATTCCAAATTGGTTATGTGCCCCAAATGGGAATGGGAGGATTGATGTCGCTGTGAACCAACTACCCGAGAGTGATTGTGTTACCCTTATCACAGCCATCATGCAAGGAGAATTCCTGGAAGCTTCTGCCGAATCCCAGCAGGCCAAGAGCTGAAAACTTCTTGGCATGGGCCTGCAATTCCCAAAGCCTTGGAGTAAAATCTTCAAATATATGGAGGGAAAACACAAAATTGAAATATAAATGTAGATGAATGCTTAAATGTCCAGGCTTACATGGGAACTGCTCCTGCCAGAACCAGAGAAACACAACTGTATAAATAAAACAATAAATGTTTGCTTGCCCAAGCTGTTGTACTAAGAAGTGGATATGGGTCACCCAGGAGGTCTCCCATCCCAGCACTGACCAGGTTCATGCCTCTTCATTACCAGCTGGCATCCCCTGCAATGTGCACTCTCAGATATACCCTGTGGCCCCTATACCCTCCCCCTTTTCCCCCTTGCCCTTTTGCAGAGGAGACAAAATGTGTGGGGCGAAAATTACACCAGAGGTGAAAGGTAACTAGCCAATAACTAGCCAACTCTCTACAACTCTTGTGGAGGGCCAGGATCTCTTCTTGATCATCCTAAAGTGCAGGACCTGGAATAATGGGCTCAAGTTACAGGGAGCCAGTTTCTGGCTGGACATCGGGAAAAACTTCCTGACTGTTAAAACAGTACGCCAATGGAACCAATTACCCAGGGAAGTCATGGGCTCTTCCATACCAGAGACATTCAAGAGGCAGCTGGACAACCATCTGCCAAGTATGCTTTAAGGTGGATTCCTGCATTGAGCAGGGGGTTGGACTTGATGGCCTTACAGGCCACTTACAACTCTACTATTCTATGATTCTATGGTATAACTAAGTGGATCTGAACTCTCAAACTCTGGGTCTTTGGCCAAGATGCCCTTACTCCATCAACATAGGAAGCTGCCATATACTAAGGCAGCCCATTGGTCCATTTGACCTAGCTTTGCTTTAGTGGATGAAAGCTGCTCTGAGCAGATTCAGGCAAGATTCTTATCCTTGAACTATCTGGAAAAGCTATGGATCAAACTGGGACCTTACGCATGCAAATCAAATGCTAAGTGATGGCCCCTCCCTATACCTGCTGTTGAGCAAATGAACCATTGTGGGGAGCCCTGCATGGGACAAAAGAAAACCTCTGTTGGGTAAAACCAACCTTCTGCCATCATAAAAGTCAAGGTAGCTTTCATGGGTTTCGTTTCATAGACAGTCACCCATCCAGACACTGACCAGGCCTGAACCTGCTTAGCTTTAGCAATGTAGCATTATCAATTGTCCTTCAACATGGGATAAAGAATCTTTACTATTGGGCCAATAGGCCTCACAGGCTGAGCTGCACCTAGCAACAGCAAACACTATGAGTGTGTGTGTATGTGCGTGGTGAAGACGGTTTCTCCCTCATTGAGAAATGACAAAGCTAAAAGGGGAGGAAGCTGGCTGCCCAATAGAGGGAGGGGAAGAGGATGAACTACTGCTGCTATACTTGAAAAGAGATACGAGCTTAAAGCCTTCCTGCACTAGGTTGGTGTCCACTGCACCTTGCAGCTGACTGCTGGAGGCAGTACACACACTTCCCTCGTGCTTCTCAGCTGGCCACCCAGAAAATGGTGCACCATCAGTGCTGGAGGCCGAGGCCAGCCAACACCGCCACCACGAGCCTCGTGGAGCAGGTCCTGCCTGTAGTGGCCGCCCATTCAGGCCCTTCTCTACTGGGCTGAAGGGGCGGCGGCAGCCAAGTGTAAACGATGCAACCACCTGTGGCGGTGCTGCACAAGGAGGTGCCCTCGCTGTGGTAGAGGGAGGAAGGAATCCCTGGTTGCGTGCCGCTGCAGCGCTGCCTGAGGAGGCACCCTCACCAGCCAGCCGGTAAGTGGGCAGAGGGAGGAAGGAATCCCCGGGGCTGGGCCTAGAATGGGAGGACCATCTAGTCTTTTCAGCAAACCTGTGGCCTCAAGGCTGAAGCTTCCTCTCATCCTCTGCCTTGTCCACTGCGGGCGTGAAGGTGGAGGTATCTCCATCGCTGTTTCTTCATCTCTTCTCCCGCGTGCGCTTGGCTGCAGAAATACGGAGGGTGTTCTGGCAGCCGCACGAGCAAAGAGGAAGACTGGGAGGGGTGAAAGCATTTCAATACTCCCATATTTCACCTCCCAACCTAGTGGCACCATACTGGGTCTGCCAATGGCAAGCTCCCATGTCTCGCCCTCTCCCCCACCCGCAAAAGCCTCCTCCACACCTATGCAGGGCCGGTCATGGTTGAATGGCACTTGGTGGTGGTGCATGTTTTTGGAACTTCCACTGAGTGAATGTTAGCCAGCTTCCATCTTTCCCCATCTAGCTTTTCAATCAATAACTTGCTGCCTTATGATGATGTTGGTGAAGTTGTAGTACTCCCACTGTTTTAATGAAATGCGTAACTTTATTTCCTTGCTTTGTTTTTATTGAATTATTTTATTGTAAGATAATCTGATTATTTTTTTAATAGAAAAAAACCAAGATTATAAATATTAACTAAATATGAGACTAAGGAATTAGTTCCTTCCTGAAACTACTTCATTACAAGGGTGTTGTGCAAAATGTCTTCACTACATTGATTTTCAGTCACTTCACCACAAGACAATGTGAGTCAATGCATGATATGTATAGGGTTCAGATGAAAGCTGACTGTCAAACTAGATATGACAAGGGCTGGTGCAAGAGTTGAGGGAACCCTTGGCAAAGTGCTGCCCCATGGGCCCTCCTCCTGCAATGATAGCAGGGCCCCATTGCCTCAGCAGGGCCTACTGCCTGCACCTGCTCTGGGCCTGCATTCAAAACAAAAACCAAAATAACGAAGCATGGTCCCTTCCATAAAAAACATAGGGCCTGCCATGCTTTTGTAGCAGCAGCCATATTTGCTCCAGATGTTGACTCAATTTCTGGGTCACTGTAGGGCTGATAAGTGGTTTTGTTATTGTCTGCTTGTTTGATTTAATGATGGCTTTGGGTTTGCATCTTCAGTGGGCCTTGCCTGGGTGCCTTGGCCACTGTACGTTTTGGGGAAGTGGTTGCGGTGGGCCTGTATATGACTTTAAGCATGTGATTCAAGAATGTACTTAGACTGGACTAAAAATTAGCCAGAAAGGTGCTTGTTCCACACAGGGACCACAGCACCAAGAATTAAAGTTTACATCTTTTTTCTGCACCATTTTCCTAGTGAACATCACTCTGCCACCACTGCTATTTTCCACATTTTTTTAAAAAAATAAAAATCAGGGCAAATAAGGGGGGACATATTTGGCAGAAAAATGATATTAGGGGAAAGGTTGACCAGCACACAATCCCAATCTGGATAGGGGTCCCTGTACTCAGAAGGCCCAAGAGTACAGGGGACTTTATTTTGGGAGATGTTGTTCCCTAAAATACATGGGCCTAGCCTATTTAGAGACATAAAGGTGTAATCTGTGACATAATGGGGCATGACAAAAGGTCATTTGGCACAACCTAGCCAAAGTTAAGCCTAGTGAACAGTTTGGGATGAACCAATGCTTTACTAAGCTTTAGTAATAGTAAAGCAAAGCAGAGAAACCAAGTATAATGAATAAATAAGCTTGCTCATTTAAATTCCATCTATTTCAATAAAAGAGTAAAGTATGTGCCCACTGATCGTGATTCTCGGTTGTAAGAGACTGTGCTATTCTACTTTGTCATGTCACACATCATGAAACTGGCTCACTAAATACCTCACATTGTATCCCTACTATACTATATAAAATATGCCCCTGCGCTTGCTTGCATTGTGCTCATGACTCTGAGAACCATTTGTCCTAATGTCACTCTGCTTCTGAATTATACGGGGAATTGTGTCAAAGTGTTTTTGACATTCACATTAATATCAAATGAATCAATTAAGATGAATAGGATGATGATGAATACTAAATACTTAATGATGTGTTTAATTAATGCTGAATTACAGTTGAAATCTCAAGGGAGAGACCGATACCCACATAGATATCAAATAAATTAATGATTATTGCAATGACAGGCAGTACAAAAGTATACACAGTGATAAAGAACCTAAAGATTTACCAGCAATAAATCATGAATGATTAGTATTTGCCTGCAATGACATTCATCTTGCTGATTTGTAAAAAGGTAATAATTCATGCAGAATTAATAGCTTTATTGATAGAATTCAAGTTTTTCACAAGTCAGGTTTCTTCTTAACATGTTTGTTCTTCAGTTCAAGGCAAAAGCATGTGACTGATGATTAGAACAAGCTCAAAATATGTGTCCTAACATATTGGCTAGTCATAGTCAATATGAAAAATCTATTATATATACATGCTCCACACATCTAACAACATAAATCCTGCTAACTACTAGTTCCATGTCACTCACTCACTCATTCACTCACTCATTCAAAATATTTGTTTCCAAGTCTCCTCCATGGCGGCTTTCATATGGCTAACACTCATGATAAAAGAACATAAGTTTTAACATTTTAAAGTTTGTGTAATATGGTGACCATATTACACCAGCTTTAAAATCACTCTACTGGCTGCCAATTACTTTCCGGGTGAAGTACAAAGTGCTGGGCATTACCTTTAAAGCCCTACATGGTTTGGGCCCAGGTTACCTGTGGGATCGCCTTCCCCCATACCATCCGACCCACACACTCAGGTCCTCTGGGAAGAATTTACTTCAGTCAGCCAAAACTAGGCTGACAACCATTACCCAGAGGACCTTCTCTTCTGCCACTCCCAGACTGTGGAATGGCCTGCTGGAAGAGATTTGTCAACTTAACAATCTTTTTGACTTTAAGAAAGTCATTAAGACTGATCTCTTCCAGCAAGCCTACCTAGCTGATTTCTAAAAGTTTTATTGGTATTTTAATAATGTATTAGTTTTATATGTTTTAATCAATTTTATGTATTTGTATTTGATGTTGTTCCCGGCCTCGATCCAGAGGGAGAGGTGGGTAAGAAATAATTAAATTTATTGTTGTTGTTGTTATTATTATTATTATTATTATTAGGAGATCCATACCTGGATCAGACCATGGGTCCATCTAGTCCAGCATGCTGTTCACACAGTGGCTAACCAGCTGTTGTTTGTGGGAAACCCACAAGAAGGACATGAGTGCAATAGCACCCTCCCATCCATATTCCCCAGCAACTAATGTACAACTAAAACTAAAAAACAAATTAAAAAAACCAACCCAAACACCACCACCATTTTAAATACTAAAAAAAGACAAGAAAGAAAACCATTGGCCAGCTTAGAGTTCCCCTAAGGCAGGATCCCGTTCATACTTTACCCACAATGATACAGCAGCCTGTTCTTATTCAGGTTCATATTCACAAATGGGTTTCAACAGAGACACTTGGGCCACATGATGGGCTTGAAGACAAGTGTGTGCTGTGCTGCAATTTAACTGCATGCAAAATGCCAGTTTAAGGATTGGTAACTAGCAGTTATTTATACAGCAAATAAAATTCAGGGCTAAAATATGGCATGACAGAGTTCGAATTACAAGAGAAAAGGAAAGGGGAAGGCTTAATCAAATCTACAAACCCAGTTCTCTCCTATTTTAGAAGAATTATGCCTCCCCACCTTATAAAAAAAAACAGCTAAGGCCTGTCACATAAAAATATGGGGCTAGACTCCCCTTTAATTCAAATTCTGCCCTCACATATGAAGAGGAGCTGGTGTGTAGTTTGCTTCTCAACAAATTGTAAGTTGCATATTTTCTTGAGAATATATAGACAAATCACTATGTTAATATAATAGCTAAAATGTTATGCGATTGTCAGGCGTTGGTGTATGTATGAGCTCCTTGCAGCTTGCAGTCTATCAGCCAGGTGCCTTACTTACCTGAAGCTGAATCATTAAGCAGAGTGAGGTGGCTGGCTCAGACAGCTGTTTCCCCCCCTTAGTTATATAATGTATTATTGTTGAATTTTTACAGGAGTTTGGTTTTAGGATATTGTGGGGTTAAAATCTCTCCCTCTTCCTCTGTGTGTGTGTGTGTTAGTCACTTTCAGACAAAGTTCATAATTTAGAGGTTGAAAGTTTAGTTAGAATGTAGCGGTCAGGGAGCTGTGCTCAGAACAACAGAAGATAAAAATCTTGAACAGAAAGTGAGAGAAAGAGAGAGGAGTTTAACTCAGGAAATAGAAACTTACTTTGCAGAAATGAACAAGAAACTACCCTCTTGATTTGCTGGATTTGTTATTGTTTTTAAGTAGAAATAATATAGGGTGACCAGATAAAATCCAGGTCAGGGCTCATGTAATTTTAACAGTTGTAGAAAAAAGGGAATTTCAGCCAGTGTCATTTGTATGCAATTAGTTCCTGGTGAAATTCCATCTTCATCACAACAGTTAAAGTTGCAGGGGCCCTGCCTTCTTTTGTATATGGTCACAGTAGTATAGTGCATGCACCTTTAACTGTTGTGATGAAGAGGGAATTTCACCAGGAACTAATTGCATACAAATGACTCTGGCTGAAATTCCCTTTTCTCTACAACTGTTAAAGTTACATGAGCTCTAACCTGGATTTTATCTGGTCACCCTAATATAATATAGAGCGGGTAGAAAGGGAGGAGGAGGAGGAGGAGGGAGAGAGGGACGGAGGGAGGGAGGAAGGAAGGAAGGAAGGAAGGAAGGAAGGACAGACAGAGATTTGGGTCCTAGATGAAAGAAAAAGTCAGAGCTGCTGGAACAGGAGAATTGATTGAGAGAACCAGACCAAGATATTTCTTGGATTGGTACCTGAATAAAATAGGGACATAATCTAGTTAGCGTAGCTAGATGTGTTCATCATGATTATTTTATTACCTTTAGCTTATATGATTGTTTATATTTTGTGTATCCATTGTAAGTATCCATTCACATTTCAAAACTTTTTCTAATTGACATTTTTTTTCAATAAAATAAAATGTTGTTCTTTGAAAAATTGTTGTCTCTTTTTTGGGGATGGGGGAATTACCCAAACCGTGTCTAATAGCCAACCTCCACACTACCCAAAGTAGATAGCAGAGATATATAGTTTTGAGACTGGTTTGCTGGAGACAGCCAGACAAATAGTTTTCCACAGCTTCCTTGGTGGCTGTAGAAAAAGCCACAGGAAGGAAAGAGCAAAAAGGAGCATGGACACACTATTCTGACTGTTTCCCCTTCCCCCCATGGAACAGGGCATTGTTGGTCCATGACAGAGGCACTTGTGGGATTTTCTTTCTCAGGTGCCACAAGAACTTGACTGCCCTTGAGTACTATGCACCTTGACTTGTGGATGGAGGGGATCATTTGTCATTCTGCCTCGTGTGTGTGTGTGTGTGTGTGCGCCATTTGCTATTCTGCTTCAGGCAGCACGATGTCTAGGGTTGGCCTTGTTTAACTGCTGCCATGAAAAGGGCCCCTATTGTTTGGACCCTGAGGCTTTGGAATAACATTCTAGGTGAGGTGCAGGATTGTTCCTTCCATCTTACACAAATCTTTGGTCATTGGTTTAAGGTATGATTATTTACCTCCCCATTTAATTGTCCTATATTTTGACAATTGGTTGGCTTTAATTTTTATTATCATTCTATTGAAATATTTGTTTTAATTTTATACAAGCCTTACCCAAGTTACAGAGAAGGGGGTTCAAAAAGTTTTAAGCAAATATATGATAAAAACAATATAAAATATTAAAGGAATAAATAATGAATCCACCAAAGGGCAGCTAACGTGCCTTGGCATTCCCTCCCCTCAAAGAGCCAACAAAACCTAAATCCAGAAGCAGTATCAGCTTTTTCTGTTTAAGTAAGCTGTGCGTATCTGGGAATAGATTTGTGATGTCCTCTGTGACATTCTAGGTGTAGATTTTATGTATACTCAGTGGAGGATAGTGACTCTGATGTCAGTGGGGCTGTGAATCCACTCAGAGTTTCAGTCAGTACCAGCCAGAGCTCTAAGGGAGCTATCCAAGGTGCTGAAACTATTTTGGGGATAGGGCTCAACACCTTGGATCTGTGGCTCTGGTTCTGACTGAAACTCAGAAAGGATTCAGCCCCATCAAAATCAGAGCCACCCGCCTCTACTATGTATTGGGTTATCACTATGTGTATATATGGTTATTATCACTATATCTCAGTGATAACAAGTTTTATAAAGTGGGAGTGGGGGGAAACAGCCCATGTGTCACCAGTACTATTAGTAGTAAGATTTATTCAGACAGGTATATCAGGAAACAAAATTATTTCCTTCCTTCAGCTATTTAATGTTCCTTATGGCACTTGTAATTAATTGGAAGGTTTTAAAAGAGGCATCAGATTAAAGGCTCAGATTCAAAGACCTCTGTCTGTGCATTAGAAGAAAGCATTTCCATGATGACTCCTGTACTGCACTACACTGGAATGTTTTTTGGCGGTGAGGGAGGATTGAGGGGTGCAATTGGGATGGAGTTGTTGACACCATATGCAGAAGTGATTTTAACTAACAAAAGGGCTTCTTTTGACCCAAACCATTATTGAGAGAACTTTACTTCAGTTTGGCCTCAACAAAATTCCTAGTTTCTGTAGAGATCTGCTATTAAAAACAAACAAGCAAAACCAATTAAACTTGGATGCAAATGCTGATCTACACCATTCAGTAGAGGAAAATGATGATTTTTTGACAACTTCTTAAACAGGTATTTTTAAAAAATCAACAAATATAAGCCTCCTCTGTGTGCCTCCTCCAAGGAAGGCTCAAGAAAGAGGGCCTTTTTAGTGGTGGCTCCCCAACTGTGGAATGATCTACCCATCTGGCATCAGCATCTTTTCAGTGCCAGGTTAAAATCTCTCTTTTCTCAGGCATTTGGCAATATATGATGAGTTTTTAAACAGTCTTGGATATTTCCTAAGGTTATGGTTCACTGTTCAAAGTTCAGAAATATGTTGTCTTCATGTATATTGCCTCTGTGTCTTATGTAAATGGTTTGAAAATGTTGTATACTGTATTTTAATGTTTTTAATCTTTGTAAACAACCCAGAGAGCTTCAGCTTTGTGGTGGTATAGAAATGCAATTAATAATAATAATAATAACAACAACAACAACAACAACAATAATGTCATTCCCCCATTGAATATTTGACATACAATAAATAAATAAATGTCAGTATCTATAACAGTTACAGGGGCAAGCTAGACCAAAGGCCTAGAGCAGCCTTCCCCAACCTGATGTCGTCCAGATGTTTTGGACCAAATCCCATCAACCCAATCAATGTTTAGGAATGCTGGGAGTTGTAGTCCAAAACTTCTGGAGGACACCAGGTTGTGAAAGGCTGGCCTAGAAAGCCTAATATTTTCCCTTTTCTTTTTCAAAAGATCTGAAATGGAACAAGATACCCTTTCATAACTGTAAGCTATTAGTCATATGAATATATGGAGAAGCTCCATTTTCAGAGAATCTCCACTGGTCTCCATTGAAGACCAGTGGCTGAAGTAGAGGACCAGGAATGAAGAAGGCAGTTGTGAACTTCCTGAAGGCATTTGTGGGCAGCAGGATTCTGGGCCAAATGGACCTTTGCTTCGATCCAGCAAAACTATTTATATGTTTAATACCTCACTTTTCTACCAAAACCTGGCACTTAAGATGACTGTGTTCTTAACACATTGGTATCTATTTCATTTCTTCCATTGAGATGAATGAAGCAGCCTGTGTAGGCAGGCAAACTTCAGATAAACATTGGAGCTTTCACATTAGTAGAAATTTATTGGATTGGGCTGTTTGTGTTTTTTTCAGGGTATAATGCCTTTACCATTCAGCTTCTTATCTGTATGACAGTGTAATTTCCACATACAAACTATTGGTAATATGTTTTCCACCTCTCTAGTGCATGTGCAAGGTTTAGGGCAAAACTGTATTAGATTCTCTTGCAAAGTTTCAGGTGATTATAGGAAAAAGTAACACCCATGATGATATTTCATGAATGCTGGAAGACATGTGATATAAGGCTTAATTGAAATGCCAGGAATAGTTGAGCGAATGGGTCCTTCACACCTATTTAAGCTCCACTTAAGGAATAATGAATTGTTATGACTATAGAAAATACAGCACTCTGGTGAGATAAATGTGCAGAACATGTAATATTAAAGAGCTAAAATATCGCTTCTTAAGGGATTGTCATGTCAGTGTATTAAGTTTAATATAATCATTACAATTAACATTTATTCATAAGTGTGTACTGACCCTAATCCAAAGATAATGGTTTGCCACAAAGTGTTGCACAACTTGTCATTCCTTGGCATTCCAGACACCCAAGGGTGTATGGCACATGGAAAGCCCTATTCTCTGTAAGTGCCAGCCAGGATGTGGACAAATGTGAAGCAAAGAAAAAGAAGAAGCCAATATTAAATTAGGGTGACCATATTTTGGAAACCAAAAAGGAGGACAACATGGCCACCCTTGAGGGGGCATGCCCATCAACATGCCCAACCCCCAAGGAGATGTGCCCACCTGAACAGTGCCTTGGTCACATGTCTGATTCTACAGCTCACAATTATGACAAACCTGTTCTAAATAATATGTTAATGTTAGAATCACTGAAATAAAGAACAAGTGAAACATCCAATGTATCTGAAATTAACATGTATTTTTAGTCGCTGTACAAATTTCTTTGTGGTAGATCAACAGAAAAGAAAATCTATTATTTTCCATTTTTCTAAAGAAAGCAGGTTCTAGATTAGAAAAAAAAAAAAGCTAAAGAACACTGTGGTTAGGAGGGGGTACACCAGTGCTAGACTAAACAGAAAATGGGAAATATGTGGTAAGGAAAGATTAGAAAGGTACACAAAAGGTGCAATCCTCTAGCCAGAAAACAAATCCTAGAACTCCCAGCATCCCATGGCCAACATGCATAGGATTGTGGCCTAACCAGAAGCAAGCTCACTGAGTTTAATAGGACTTATTCCCAGGTAAGGGTGGAGAAAGAAGAGAGAAAGAATGATTGAGCCACTATAGCAATCTTTTCTCAGCCTATTCAATGCGATTTAATTAATATTAAGCAAGAAAGAGTGTCTCTCTTTAAAACATTGTAACACTTGAGATGTAATATAAACTAGATTTTCACAAGTCAGTTACTACTAAAGGTTTTGCTCCAGGAATAGCCTTTTGCAGATTTTTATGTGTACACTATTGGGAGAACTGGTGATAAGAACCCACAATATGGCCTCAGTTAGGGTTTGGTAGAAACTCATATTAACTATACCTCTATCAAAATATCTAACTACAAGTTATAAGATTACAAAATTTACATTTTATTTATTCCATTTATATTCTGCTATTTTTCCTCCAAGGAACCTAAAGCAATGTACATAATCCTCTTCTTCTCCATTTTATCCTCACAACAACCCTGTGAGGTAGGCTGGGCTGAGAGTCTGTGACTGGCCCAAAGTCACCCAGTGAGCTTCCATGGCAGAGTGGGAACTAGAATCCAGATCTCCCAAATTTCTGTCCAGCACTCTAGCCACTACACCACAACCCACAACTCAGACATTTAATATACTAGCAATATTAAATGGGCAGTCTATGTGAAGTTCAGGTTAATTCTGGTTAACTTTGTATGAATGCCTAGACAGCATAGCATAATTTCACTCAGAAGTAAGTTCAATTGAGTTTACTGAACACAAAAGAAGAAGAACTCCCTATGCTTCTCTTCACATTTGTTCACCTTTCTCTAGCAAGTGCAAACTCCTCATGTCAAGGAGGACTATGCACCCACCACAACCTGGCCTCATGGATCATGTAACCAGCAGATACAGTCTAGAAAGATGCTTTCAGAGCCAAGGAGATCCAAACACAAGCAATTCAAGCCAAACCACACTACACACCCACATATTACCTTGCCCCTAGTCCAAACATGGCTGCTCACATCCCTTTTTTGCTGCAGTACCACTTCTGTCTCCTTGCCTGGGCAGCTTGGAAGAAGCAACAGGTAAAGAAGGTCTCTGACACTCCATTGAATATGTCAACAGTCGGTCTACTGGTAGTAATTGGCTGGGCAGCTCTCTCTGCATAATCAGGTACTGGCTTACAATGGTGTAGTTAAGCAATTTTAGATGCTGGATGTAATAGTCTTAAAGCCCCCTTTATATCTAAAAATGCACTGCTTCACTTCAAATGGCAGGTATATCTTCCACAATGACAACTGCTACATTCCTGATACTAGAGCATATATATATATATATATATATATATATGACATTCCACACATGTGAGGAGTTTCACATAAACTCACTTAAGGTGCAACCCTATGCATGTTTAGTCATGTTTAGCCATGCTGGCTATGGGATTCTAGGAGTTGTAGGATTTTTTCTGTCTAAACACACTTAGGATTGTGCCTTTTTTGTTTTTATTTTTATTTTGGAGCATGGAGCTTGCATCCTGTTTCTGTTCCTGTTGTTGGGGTCGCAGCTTTAGGGCACCTTAAGATATGCATTGTATATAGCGAGGGGGAAATGCCAACAGCAACAAAAAGAAGTTGATGAAATCCCTCCATGGGAGAAAGGTTTCCCCTGGTCACCCCCCCCCCCCGCCCCGCAATCCTTTGGCAATCAGGCTTGGCCAGTCGCAGCTCCAGGTTTGGGGGAGAGAAAGGGGGGAATGCAAGCAGAGAATCACTGCCAAGCAATACAACATGCTCTTTGTGATATCATAATAATTTCTACAGCAATCTATTATTTTAACTGAGCAAAGCATATTTTTGAAAGCATATATAATGCAAATATGTTTCATCAGAAGAGGAGAAATGTAAATTATATTATTATTATTATATTTATTTACATCCCACCTTTTTCCCAATAATGGGACTCAAGGTGGCTTACAAATTAAAACATGTACAGTTAAAACAAACAGTGATATACAAAAATTAAAAATATAATTAAACATAGTACAATTTTAAAATATTTAAAACATTTTAAAGCATTTTAAGCACACATAATTAAAAATCTTAACTATAAGCAGTACATCCACTAGACACGCATGTGTACCCCCCATACACACACTGTACCCCTAAATAGAATACTTTTCAAGGGCTCCATGGTTCAAATTTCTATAAATTTAAAAGTAATCAGAATCAGACAGTCCTGAAACTAGTTCCATTTTCTAGCTATCCCTGCCCAAAGCTACAATGGAGGCACACTAGAGTTGATCTAAGATTTCTCACTGGCAAATGTTTGAGAATCTGTCTTCTATGCAAGCAGAGAAGGGCTACTTGCTACATGAATAATATAATGAGTAGCTTGACTCCTGGATCTACATTTGCAACAGAACGAGGATCAAACTACACATTATTTTAAAGATGTAGCTAGCAGTAAGGGTGGGAGGCAGGATCAGAGCCTAGTATATAGGGCAGGGAGGCTTTAAACCTTTGTCCCTCTCTCCACTGTGGTCCCAGTTCCAGATTGGAACACACACTGCAGCTTGGGCACACCTGCAGCTTGCACGGTCACCTGCAGCGGCTGGAGCAGCAATGAAGATTCTCCTTGGGAGCAAGGCCCGGCCCAATGTGGGTTGCCCCAGGGTCTACGCCCAGCGGCTGCAACTCCCACCTCACCCCTCAACCTTTCATCCTGGTGCCTGATGTCTATTGCTACCACGGCCACAAGTCCCTCGTCCCTTCACCATGGGGCGTGCCACTCCCGCCTTACTCACCTCAAGCCCATGCCGCTGCTATTGCTGGCTGGCTCCCGCTGCTCCTGCCTCGCCTCTCATGTTATGCCTCGCCCGCCTCACCTGCCTCTTGTGCCCTGGGCTCGTGCTGCTTCTGCTGCTGCCTTCTGCTTTTTCTTCTTTGGCGCGCGTACGCACACCCCACCTCTTCCAGAAGTCTCAAGTCTCGGGTGATGAAAGCCTCGCGAGACCTGAGATTTCCAGAGAGGCATGGGCAAATGTGTGCTCGGCTCGGCTCACCCTCCCCCCCAGCCAGTTGATTCCTGAAGGGTCTCTTAACGCTTGCATCAAGAGACCCTTCAGGCATCAATTGGCTGGGGTGGGGGGGGGGGGAGCCAGGCACAGCACACATTTCTAAGGCCACTGGAAACGGCACAGATTGCTGCTGCCATTAGCGTGGCAGGAGAATAACTGCGAAAACACAGATATTACCCAGCCAGCCACATTAATGGTGGCAGTGATCGGCACAGTTCTGGAAGCCCAAACGTGTGCCTGGCTCACCCACCCCCCCCGATTCCTGAAGGGTCTCTTAATCATGGAAATGCCTCACCCGCCTCTCACACCGCACCTGCCTCGCTTGCTTCACTTGCCTCTAGCGCCTCATTTGCTTTTCGCACCACACCCGCCTCACCCACTCGCACCTCGCCTGCCTGGCCCACCTCACCTGCCTCGCCAACCTCGACCACCACGCCCGACCTCTCACGCCTCACCCACCTGTTGCGCCTCGCCCACCTCAGCCGCCTCTCGTGCCTCGCATGCCTGAACCACCACGCCCGACTCGCCCACACTGAGCCCACCTCTCCTGTCTCTCGCGCCTTGCCTCTTGTGCCCTGGGCTCGTGCTGCGTTTGCTGCCACCTTCTGCTTTTTCTTCTTTGGTGAGCGTACGCATGCCCCACCTCTTCCAGATGTCTCAAGTCTCACGTGATGAAAGCTTCACAAGATTTTAGATTTCCGGGACAGAGAGGGCGGCGTTGGTCTGCACAGGAGGCCAGGCAAACATGTGCACAGCTCGCCCTCCCCTCCAGCCAGTTGATGCCTGAAGGGTCTCTTAACGCTTGCATTAAGAGACCCTTCAGGCACCAATTGGCGGGGGGGGGAAGCGAGCCAGGCACACATTTCTACCTCCCCCCCACACCACCGCCTGTGCACATGTGCAATGTGCCCCCCACCCCCACTGCCAACCACCTGCCCGCAGCATCAGCCCACCAAATGCGCAACGCACCACCCGCACACATGCACCGTCGACCACACATGCACCCAGCCACCCACCTGAGCCGCCCAACCCCCCACCCACTGTGCTATCTACTTACAAGTTTACAAAGGACACTCGCTGCTGCTCCCTCCGCCGCTGCCGTCTCCTTCAGTTTGGGGAGATCGCCTCGCCTCTACAACACAAGTCTCGCGAGACTGGGATAAGATGTTGGAATTCTTATCCCGGAAGTGTCACGAGACTTGGAAAAGTGAGCAGAGACGACTCCAGGGAAAGGTAGGGGGAGAGAGCAGGCCACGTGAGCAGTGAGGGAAGTTTGCTTGTCCCCTGAGAGATTGCCTGCCGCCATTAGCTTGGTCCGGGGAAGGTGCTGTGCCTTCCAGCCCCACCTGCAGGCCGATCCAGGGATTTTCATGGCCTGTGCGACAGTGCCGGCCAAGGACAAGCCTCAAATCACGCAAAGGAAGGAAGCAATCCCCGGACTTTGGCCAAATCACGCCAATTTCCCCCCGGATGCCATTTTTACGCAATTTTTCCAGACTTGTCTGGGGGAAACCGGACATCTGGTCACCCTAAATCCAATTGGTCACTCCAATGGCAGAGCCAAGGTATAGGGCAGGAATCTGGAGAGACAACAAACTGCAGCAAAACATGGGAGAAGCTTGAAGCAGGAGGAGGAAGCTCTATAGTAATCTGGTAACATCCCGTTGGGAATACTGCAATGCATTGTACATGGAATTGCCTTTCAAAATCTTCCAGCAGTAACTTCAGTTGGTACAGAAATGGCTGCAAGAGTGCAAACTGGGCCTGGCCATTTCAAACATATTATGCCAGTACTTCATCAACCTCTTTGGCTCCCAGTCCATTTTTGGACCCAATTCAAAGTGTTTGAAAGCCCAACATGGTTTTGGGACTGTGGTACCTGAAAGAACATCATCTGAGGTGCATCCCTATCCACATGGTCTTGTATTAATGGTAGGCTGACCATATGAAAAGGAGGACAGGGCTCAAGTAACTTTAACAGTTGTAGAGAAAAGGGAATTTCAGCCAATGTCATTTGTATGAAATTAGTCCCTGGTGAAATTCCCTCTTCATCACAACAGTTAAAGGTGCAGGCACTATACTAGAGTGACCATATACAAAAGAAAGCAGGGCCCCTGAAACTTTAACTGTTGTGATGAAGAGGGAATTTCACCAGGAACTAATTGCATACAAATGACACTGGCTGAAATTCCCTTTTCTCTACAACTGTTAAAATTACATGAGCCCTGTCCTCCTTTTCATATGGTCAGCCTAATTAATGGGGATCACATGACTGAGATTTGTTTGATATCCAGTTGACTGTGGGGTGTTCACAAGTGCCCCACAACCACGTTTATTCAATACAAATGGGACTGCATGTCCCCTGCCCCTGATTGTTATGTGCTCCCAGCCTCTCTCCTTGTCATCCAGAGGTTGAGCCGAAAATAAGCAAGAAGGTACCACACAAGAACACTTAAGCATGTAGCCCCTCTATGTCAGCAGAAGCTCTGATCACACAGGGTGTGAATATCCTTCATGTGCTGGTGCTGCATACACAGTCCAATTCACATTGGATGGAGAAGGACATAAAATATGCAAGCATTATATAAAAACTGCATGACAAAGTGTATGTTTGTTATTCAATTGGGGTTTGGTTACGGATGAATGGAACAGTCTGAACTTGGTCCATTTCAGTTTCTCACATGATTAATTCAAACATTATAGAAAAAGATGGCTGCTGTTATGGCTACATGGAAAAAAAGGTGGCTGCTGTTATGGCTACATTGGGTTAGCCATCTTTTTTCCATACTAAGTGGAAGGGAGGGAGGGAGGGAGATATCATCATATTCCATTCTCCCAGGGATTATTGCGGCCCCATTTTTGAGAAAACTTGTTTGTCTTTTCCAACAAGTGTATTTATAGCTGAGGTGAAATTTGAACCAAAGATCTCTAAGGCTACTGCTCTGACTCTTAATCACTGTGCTATACCAGTTCTGTGATTTATAGGAAATTAGTTTTGCCCATTTACAAAAGTTATTGAGGACCAATGGTCATGAACAGGTTGTGAGGTGGTTGCTTAAAATGTCAACACATGAGAGACATCTCCACATGACATCTGCTCCAAATGAATGTTTTTTTCTTTGGCTCCACAAACTACCAAACAGAAGGATTGTGGTGCTAGAAGAGGAATTGCCATTCCTTCCCACATTAATGGTTTGTTAAATGGAGGAGTGTGGTAGCATTTCAGGCAGCCACCCCTTCACAGCTTTTTTACATGAATCAGCCCCAATTATCTTGGGGCAAATTGGGTACACATGGGTGTGGTATAGTGAATAAAAGTGTGAGTAGTGAGCTCAGAGGTTCCTGGTTTATATTTCACCTAAGTAATGAATTCACTATAACCCTATTCAGATGATATGCTAAGCCACGGCAGTTAAGCATTTTGAGCTAAACATGGCTTAGTGTGTCATGTAAACCATGACTTACCATGTCATGTGAACCATTCCTAACCATGGTGGCTACATAAACATTATTTAAATATGCTCACTGACCATTTGCTGCAGAAGGATTAGAGGCCTAACCATGGTTTAGTGTTTTGTCTGAACAGGGTCTTTGATTATTAATGTTCTGACTGAAGAATCACATGGGAAATACAGATGAGGTGAACAAGACCTGAGGTAAACCTTCTAAGGAAACTTCTAGGGAACTATATTTTTAAACACTGATTCTTCATTCCTTTTGGTTAGGCAGCAGCAACTAAAAAAACAAAAAACAAAATAAATGTCCTTTTAGACAACAGTGAGTACAATAAATCAAAACAAAAAGCGGCGGGCTGACAAATAAAACTCTTTGCTTGCTGAGACAGGTTCGTTCAGCTCACTCAATAGCCTGAGGCTAACGTTAGGCTTTCCCCAGTATGTCTCTTTTTCAGTCTTTAACCCTCTACAAACTTCCCAGTATTTTCTGATTTCGTCATGAGGGATTTCAGCTGAGAATCAGATGAATAATATAAAGACTTTTATTGTGCTAGCCATTACATTGAGTTCAATGAATTTTACTTGCAGGTAAGTAGGTATAGGATTGCAGATTTAATTAGGGTTATCCCTTTCCTCACTACACTTTTTCTTAGACTCCTCCTGCTACCTCACAATATGTTCCCCTTTCTTCTCTTGGGTTTCATTTTCTACAAAACAACTTTATTGATTAGCTAAGTTAAGGCCCCCCTAAGTTATATATCTGTGAGGTAATCATCTTAAAGTAGTAGGCCAGTGCTAGGCTTGTGAGTTAACTTTAAAATGAATTAAATTTGTTTCTTTTTTCCCTCTCTCACCTTCACAACAACTCTGCGAGTTAGGCCTGTGCTAGGCCTGTGATGTAACTTTAAAGTGAATTACATTTATTTATTTTCTCTCTCTCTCCCCCACCCTTCTCCTGATGCATGGCCAGGGCCATCTTGAAGCTGCCACCATGATTTTCCTTGTCCCCACAGAAAATGAAAACTACAACTCCCAGCATACCTTTCACCGCAGTGCCCAAGCATGACAATGATTCTTTGGATTTGACTCCTTGACCTCTTATCTTCCTTTAATCCTATCTTCAATTTACATTTAGTCTCCAAAATGTCAACCTACGAAAGTCACCAGGAAAATCCACTCAGCGGGTGTAATGTTTACCTGTTTGTCTGAGCTCAGAGGAAGGAAAAGTTTGATTTCCAAATAGCATTTCAATAAGCCATTGTTTAAGGATTATGGCCATTGTTTAGGTTTTAATTATTGGATTCAATTTTGAGGCATATTAGCAGCTCTTGGACAGCCCAAAAGGTAGTAGGGGTCTCTTTGACTTTTTCCCACAAAAGGAATCCTGTGAACCCCCTTCTTTCCCCTCTACTTCTTTCTTTTTCATCATTGCTGAAAAAGTACTCCACTGTCTCCACCTTAATCACACCCCAGACTGCGCAGATATGAAGAGGTAACCAGCCCCTTATTAACTTCTTCCTAATAAATCTACTATCTTTCCAGGTCCCCCCTTCTCTTCTGTCATCAGCCAACTTTGCCAGAGAACTAAGTCAGCTTTCTCTGCTTCTTTCTTCAGAGATAGACAACTTGCTAGCTGACTCTCTCAGTTTACTAATTCTAGTACCAGCCTCTATTTCCTTCCCCTGCCAGCCCCGAGATCCATTCCCTCAACTCTCCACAGCCCCAAATTTCTCCTCCCCTCTGCTAGTCAGTTACACCAAACTGTTTCTTTCAATGTGTTCTGTCTTAATCATTAGATTAAGACCCTTAAAACCCCTATTGCTATGATCTGATCTCTTGGATGTATGTAGGCTGACCATCTGAAAAGGAGGACAGGGCTCATATAACTTTAACAGTTGTAGAGAAAAGGGAATTTCAGCCAGTGTCATTTGTATGCAGTTAGTTCCTGGTGATAGTCCCTCTTCATCACAACAGTTAAAGTTGCAGGGGCCCTGCCTTCTTTTGTATCTGGTCACTCTAGTATAGTGCCTGCACCTTTAACAGTTGTGATGAAGAGGGGATTTCACCAGGAATTAATTGCATACAAATGACACCTGCTGAAATTCCCTTTCCTCTACAACTGTTAAAGTTATATGAGCCCTGTCCTCCTTTTCAGATGGTCAGCCTAGATGTATGTCTTTAATTATTTTCAGTAAATTACTCCTGGGTTAAGCAATTGTGTCTTCAATCTCTAAAATTCTCCTTAAGGTGCTTAGCTTTGGGACTCTTAGTGTTCAATGTTAAAAGATTCCTTCAAGCATCAGGGTTGCATATCTGAAAGCACACTCAGGCATACAGGCAGCGAGGATGGTTGCTAACAGTTAGCTTGGTTATTGCCATCAACGATAGGCCCAGAACTGCATGCTCCTTCCCTCCAGCTCCTGATGGTGCCTAGCGACCAAGGCAGCCAGCCCCAGGCACTCTCCCTTCAAGCCCAGGATGGTGAGCCACTTCCAGATGGTGGCGCCAAAGCCCAATAAGTCTTCCCTCCCACTCAAGGCATGCTGGGAATTGTAGGTGTAAGCCTACATCCCTGAATAGCATATTAATCTTTGAACATCATCTGAGGCATGGTGGGAGACAACTGGAGAATAATGGACCTTTTCAGTTGTGACACCCTGCTTATGGATTTCTTTGTCCCAGGCAAGCTTGTCTGCCTTAATGACTTTCCATTGCCAAATGGATTATTATTATTATTATTATTATTATTATTATTATTATTACCAAGGCCATTTAGCTTGATGAGATTTTTTATGCTGTGTTTTCCTCCCTGTTATAACTAAACTACAACATTCTAAAACAGATGCAGGAATTACCGAATAAAGTTTATGATTTTTATATAAAAGCCTGACTGCCATTGAAACAGAAGAGTGAATGAAGGAATGACTGATAGCTGAGGCAAGAATGGAATGGTGGGTGGGGTTAGTGGCAGTTGGAGAAAGTTAGATAGAAGGACAACAAAAACAGTTAGTGAGAGGTCAGGGAAGTGGGAGCTGAGTTAGGACCTGGTTTTCTAACCCCTACTTTATTTAAAATCAGCCACTCTACATGCCAGTACTATATCTACCAGCATGCCTTTGGCAGCCCACAGGTGCCCACATCCTCTGAGAGTTGCTTCCCTCCTCTCGTTGCTGATACTGCCCCTTGATAGAGTGGCAAGGTGTAGCACCACCGAAGAGGGGAGGTAAGCAGCTGGCAGTGGACATGCTGTAACTGCTTCTTACCCACCAAGTGCTCCATCAGGACCTGTACTGAAGGGCTGGGGCCGGGCCAGACACTTGCTCCGCTTCATCAGGCCTGTTTCTGGGCATGTGCAGAGTGCTTCCCCTCCCTCCCTCTTAAGGGAGATGGCCAAGCACACACATTCCCCAGATTCTGAGAAAACAGCATTATCAGGATGGGGTGTTTTGAGCATGTTCAGAGTTTGGCCTCTTAAAGTCACGCTGTTGAATCTAGTTATTTGGGGTGTGCATGGACCCAAAAAGTCAAATCGGAACCGGAACCGGTGCCTCGGAACGGATCGGAGGCTTCCCGGTTCGGTTCGGAGCCGATTCCGACCTGAAAATTGGATGTCCGATTTTTGGATCAGACGCCATTTTAGGTGTTTTCGCCATAGGCTTACATTGGGGGAAAGAAAGCTTTCCCCCAATGCAAACCTATAGTGAAAACATGGAAGCAGGTGAGTGGGAAACTAAATCCCCCCTCCTTCCCTCCCTGTCCCTCCCCCCCACTCGCGCTCCTTACCTGCCAGGGCGCCCGCTTCCATCTGCTGCTGTCCGCTGTTCCAATCTACTGAGAAACAGGCTTCGCAGCCTAGTTCTCAGTAGAGCGCCCTACTGAGAACTAGGCCATGAAGCCTGTTTCTCAGTAGATTGGAACAGTGGATGGCAGCAGGCGGAAGCAGGCACCCCAGCAGGTAAGTGGAGCCCTCTCCCCCCCCACTTGCGCTCCTTACCTGCTGGTGTCCCGCGCTGCTGGCTGATGCTTACATACTACTGATAGGCAGGCCTTGTGGCCTGTTTATCAGTAGTACGGAAGCAGCGGATGGCAGCGCGGGACGCCGGCAGGTAATGGGGGACCTCCCCCTCCCTCTCCCCCTCCCCCTCCCCCTCCCCCCACTAACGCTCCTTACCTGCTGCCTCCTCGCTGCCTTCCACTGCAACCCGCTGCTTCAGTACTACTGAGAAACAGGCCTTGAGGCCTGTTCCACAGTAGAGTGAGGGTGCGCCGAGTGATGACATCACCCAGCATGCCATTGCTGTATTATGGAACAGGCCACAAGGCCTGTTTCTCAGTGGTACGGAAGCAGTGGGCAGCAGTGGATGGCAGCGAGGAGGCAGCAGGTAAGGAGCATGAGTGGGGGGAGGGGGGAGGAGGTCCGAGGTCCAATCCTCCAATCTTTTCCGATCCGGATCGGGTCCTTTTGGATCGGATTGTATTAGATCGGACGATCCAGCTGCGAGGATCAGAATCGGAAAACTGTATCCGATTTCACCCGGATCGGGTCTGGATCATGGATCGGACCCGATCCGCTGCACACCCCTACTAGTTATGATTTTAAAATCACTCACAATGGGTGGGAGGAGGCACCACAAATGGATACAGACCATTTATGTGGGTGGTTTCCTTTTATGTTGGGTTGACTACTTGACATTGACCTTAGGAGTCTGAATTGGAAAGGCACACTCACAATGGTCACTATAGGCTTGTAAGTCTGGCCTCCCACCCAAGGCATGCTGGGATTTGTAGGTGTAAGTCAAGTTTTTTTTTTAATGAAATTCTTTAAAAATATTTTAAACCCCAAATTTCATGTTTTTAGATTTTTTCTGGTGCATTGTACTGCCAGACCTATCAGCATGCCAAATTACATGTTTTTAACTCATCTGGAAGTGGGTAAACATTTCTGGACATACATCCCACACACATTCTTTCAGCTTTATAAGTAGAAGTTTGATTTGTACCACACTTTCTAACAAAACAGCACTCAACAGCTTACAATCACTGATAAAAGCAAAAAGCAAATACATTACAACAAAAGTTATGAAAATTAAACAATACACTAAAAACAATTCAAAAGAATTGTAACCCTTGTGATCATTACAGTTTGTGTTTGCCAACAACTTTTAACCCCAAGAACACATAATCCTCTTTAAAATAAACTGGTACCTTATTCTGCAACTCTCATTTCTAGACATAAACTCTCAGTGAGATACAGACTGTGGCCACTGCACAGTACTCTTGAAGGATTTTACATTACTCTTCAAAGAGGTTCTGCATAACACTCTTGGAAATTATTTTACAATTGCTGTGATTAGTTGTAGCTGGTTCATATTGTTCTTAGCTTGATTGACTACCTTGCCTCATGGAGAGCTTCGGAATCATCTGCAGGATAATATATAGAATAGAAAATTTAAAATAATCCTTCAGCTTATTTCATTCCTAGAGCACCCCTCGTTTAGAGACACTGACAAATATCAACTGACAACTACAGCCTGGGAGCACAGGGGGCTTATATGCAGGTTCAGGGAACTGTGTGTTAGAGGACAGGTGCTGTTGAGAGATAAGATTACCCAGAGGGTGAAAAGTGAATGCACCAATTGGCCTCAAATACTCCAGATCAATCATTTACTAGAAGCTGCTAAGTACCACCTCCCACCCACCCCTCTTGAATGTTGACAATGTAATAGGAAGGGGCAAAGAGTGACAATATATGAAATATTTATATGAAAGACCTGTGGCAACACACAGGGACCAAGAACAACTTGGGAAATAGATCTCATAGAGCCCATAAGTGAAGTTGTGGAAAGCCATGTGGTTAGGGAGCAACTGTGGCTCAGTGGTAAAGCCCCTGCTTTGTATGCAGAAGGTCCGAGGTTCGATTCCCAGCATCTTTAGATAGGGCTGGAAAAAACACCCCCTGAAATCCTGGCAAGCTGCTGCTAGTCAGTGTTGACATACTTTGCTTAGATGGACCAAGGGCTAACCCAGCTTCCTATATGCATTACAGTAGGCACTTCAAGCTTTTGCTGGGGAACATGGGCAGGAGGGTGCTGTTGCACTCATGTCTTGCTTGTGGTCTCCCATTCCCTGTGTAAACAGTATACAGGAGAAGATGGACCCTTCATTTGATCCAGCATGGTGCGTCTTGTGTTCTTATGTTAAAATAGCCTCTTAGGACAATATCCACTGATGTCAGTGAGACAATTCTTAAACTGGTCCTTCAGTGGCATTACAGCCTGTTAAAGCTGCATCCTATTGTTGGAGAGGCTGTAAAAATTAAAGGTTTGTTATAAGAACAAGGAATGTGAACATGTCCACTGATTTTGGCCATAGTTTTTCACTATTGTGCTTTAGTCCGTGAGCCCAATCCCAATCCTGACTGTACTGTTAATCTTTTTGGATTCTGTTTTCCACAAGCATATGGCGGCATTTCTTCTGCCTGCATAGTCATAACCAGTCATTGGAAGTCCCAGGCAGGTTTTATACTGCGGTGGGGGTGGGAAGGGGCATGAGAAGGTATGACAACTAGTGCTGTTGGATCAGTTTACTTATCAGAGCAGAGTCCTGGAAGGGAACTCAAAATATGTGTACTTTACAGACAGCTGCTCTCCATTCGTAACATTTATGAACAGGCATTCTCAAGCCTGAAGACTTCAGGCATCTCGGTTAGCATTCTTGAAAGACCTTGATCCATGGTAGACAAATGACAAATACTTCGGGAAGACGAAACCATGGGCTGACAATTTTCAATGCTACTTTTACTGTTGATCGTCATGAAATCTATTTGTATGTTCCTCTCAACGTTTACTTACTTGTTGGTTATTATTCTGCTGAAAACCTTATGGTTATGAATTACACTTTTAAAGATCATGTCTTATACTAAAACTCAGTTACAAAACTGACCATGCACCCTAGCCCTAAGTCTCTAGAATCTTTCTGAGACTAACAACTAAACATGTGAAATTGACAAAAGTAAAATTCTTCACCAGGGATGCTCCCAGATGAGGCTTTTAATATGCAATTGCTCTGCCTCATTTTATGGAGGTTCCAGATGACTTTATTATCTACTTTTAATTCACCCATGACTTTCCATCACTTCTTCCATCCTTTTTCTTATCATGGAAAATCCATTTGTGTGGGGGGAAAAAAGAATGAAATAAGCTGCATGATGCCTTCCGATTGCTAGCACGCAGAAACCTCCATCTGGAAGCACCCAGATATTTTTTTATCCTTGAGTATGAGGGGATTGCACCAGCTAGCCCCACCCACAGCCAGCAACATGTGTCACTGGTGGCCAGGGGAAGCCTATGCAGGACCTCTATGCATTGTTAGTGCACAGGGCTAACTGGCAGGAGCTTGTGATTCCCTTGCACATGTTTTCAGTGCACAAGGGAGGTTGGATGAACTGTCATTTAGTTTTATTCATCCTCAGCCAGCTCACCGTTATAACACAGTGTGTTTTGAGGTTTTCAGATGCACCCCAAATTGGGGGTGGGGAAGAAGATTGCATCTGAGAATGCAAAGAAGCTCTTAATTCATAAGAATATGGATATAGAACTAGAAACATGATATGCCTTCACTTCACTGGTTTTAATATTGAACTGTAAAGTACATTATCATACTGAGATACCTCTAGGCAGTTCACAAAATTAGTTTATGAAATCTTAATAGTACAGCTTGTTCTGACAAGTTAGAAACCAAAAGAAATGGCAAATTTCTTTTTTTAAAACAAACAAACAAACACATGAAATAACCATTATTTATACAAAGGGTGAAAATATCAGGTCTGATACTTCCAGAGGATTTGAGGCTGGAATAATTAAAAGATTGAAGTGATTATTACTAAGGACATCTTCTGGAAACTGATATTTGCAATTTGTATTGTCATGATGAGAATTGTATAAGTGTCTTCTTTCCCTCTTCTCTGGACTGCATAGTGGGATTACATTATAGAGATTTACATTGATCACAGTTATATTTATCAAGGAATGTCTGTAACACCTTTGATTGATGCATCTCCCCATTCAAAATAGCTCATCTCCAGTATTTTTGTACTCTCTTGTAAGACATTATGGATGGGTTTTGTTCAGTTTCACCTGTGAATTCAACCAATGTGTGATGTTTGCATTCAACTAATGTGATGTTTGCATTCAACTAATTGGGGGTCAAAGCAAAATTCATTTTCAGAAACATTTTTCTAACTGACTTTTCTATTTTTGGCTTTTCAGTATAGACACCGCAAGGTATTTCACCTGCTCCACTGCTTTCTAGTTCAATGTTGATAATGCTGGCTTGACATTTTCTGTGTTTGACATTTCCTAAGCTAATTAAATAGCAAAGAACCAAGTCACCCTCAAAAGGATTGTAGGAGAAGATTGCTCCTGAAGATTTTTGGGCAGCAAGTAGTTTCTTCAAACTTTCTCACTATGGCTTGTCATGTCATCTTCAGGTAGACCAAGAAGAAGAACCACAGAACAACATAAGAACATAAGAAGAGCCATGCTGGATCAGACCAAGGATTCATCTAGTCCAACATTCTGCTCACACAGTGGCCAACCAGCTGTCAACCAGGCACCCACAAGTAGGACATTGGTGCAACAGCACCCTCCTACCCATGATCCCCAGCAACTGGTGTATATAGGCTTATTGCCTCTGATACTGAAGGTAGCACATAGCCATCAGGACTAGAATTTATCCAACCCCTTTTTAAAGCTATCCAAATTGGTGTCCATCATTACATTTTGTGATAGTGAATTCCATAATTTAAGTATGTGCTGTGTGAAGAAGTACTTAGTTTTAGCTGTCTTGAAACTCCCACCAATCAGCTACATGGGATGAACTCGGGTTCTAATATTATGGGAGGGGGAGAAAAATGTCCCTCTCCCATGGATCAACCAATGTTGGCCATTCCTCTGATGGGATAGAATGGGAGAAGGCAAGAAAATGAGAAATGTAGGAGAGAGAGAGGAAAAAAAGTTAGATGTGTTTCTTCCCAAAGGGGTAGAGAAGTGGAATGCCAAACTGTGATCTTGGGACAACCGCTTAGTTTTTCCAGAATATCACTGACTGGTTTTGTAGAGGCTTTTCCCATCTCTCGTTACAATCCCAAAGTCCCCGGCTGGTGTGCCCCCTCTTCGCAAGTTCCTGGTTCAGCGAACAGCCAACCCCACTGTCAGGGGAGTGTGCATGGGCATCGCCATGTTTCATTGCCGACTGTCTCTCTCTCTTTTTTTTTGTACACAAACATATTGATGTGCATAGGGCAATTTTGACAAATTACCTATCCCCCCCTGTGTTGCTGTGTGTTTGCACTTGTGCGCATCTCAGAGGAGTTATTTTTTTAAAATTCCGTGCCCCGGCCCCTACCAATCTGTCTAGTCCCTCTGACTTCTGTCAATACACATCGGAAGCACCATCACGGGGCACACGTCCTCCCGCAACAGCTCTCCTTTACTTGTGGGGGAATTCCTTCATGTGTGCCCTGTGAGCAATGGTTGAGGAAGCAGGAAACTTTGTGATCACCCCCCCTCTCTCGAAAGGGCTGAATGCACAGATGAGCCCAGGATTGAGCAGCAAGAAAAGAAAGGGCAGAAAGAAAGTTACCTACCTTTTTCAATCCGGATTTTCTGGGTGATGCCTGGCTGCCTGCCTCTCTGGGTCCATTTGCATGTACCAGTGGCAAATCGTGGGTTAATGAACTCATGATTGGCTGCAGCACGTGCTGAGTGCATGTCATTGCCATTTTGCATATGTAACCTCCGATTGAAGGTTGCTCTGTGTCGTCCAAAGCTGGACACTATAGGTTAATCATGGGTTAAACAGCCTACAGTTAACGTAACACACATACACAAAGGATGGAATCAGCCACCAGTCCAGCATGCTGCCCCATGCAAAAAATTAAGGTAGCTGGCTCTGACACTGCTCAGTCATAGCATCAGCCAGCCAGCCCACCTGCCAGCCCAGCCACAAGATTTCCAATTCTGATTGGAGCAGCAAGCAATTCAGCAGCCTTGCTCCTCCATGATTGACTAGCACTCGATCCCCTCCCTTATGAAGGAGGGATCATCTCCAATTGGTTGGCTCAGGTTGAGGAGCTTCTGTGTGTTTGGCCAGTTTGAGGATGTGCAAGCCCTGAAAGCCATCTGCAAACACACACACACACACACATACACACACACACACTTCTCAGAATGAAACTGCCAGCTAGGAGTTCCTTCCTTGTACCCCAGGGCCAGATCTACACCAAACAGGATATGACACTTTGAAAATGGTTTGAAAACTGTATATGGAGTGTGTCCTGGGTCCCAACAGTTGTTACTACTGTTATAAACCATTATAAAGTAGTGTAGATCCTGCCCTTGTCTGCAACAGAAGCAGCAGCCGATGCAACATTGCCACACTGCAATTTGCAAGTAAATTAGAGAACCAGGGATGCAGCCCTCTCAACCTCTGGTTCTAGCACCTATTGGTGGGCTCCTTCCTGTAACAGTGCCCCTCCCAGCAGGTTTACCTTACGATGGCAGGCAGCCATGGACTAAAGTCTTTGTAAGCCTTAGGCACTCTCTGAGGCATAATCTACACCAGAGGTTTATTCCTGAATAATATTGAGGTCATCCCTACTGGACCACATGACATTCACCTACTCCCATGGTGATCTCGGGATGATCCCAGTTATTCAGGAATATTGGTGACTGGATTTTTCATGGCTTTTCTGGCTCTCTTGCTACAGTCCTTCCACCCGTGGCAGGTATGCCTCCCCTTCCAGAAGCTCTTGCTGTTTGGTGCGAGCTCCTGGCTCGACGAATAGCCAACCCGCTGTCAGGGGCATGTCCAGCAGTTTCAGATATGTGTGGGAGTGGGCATCTGCCATTTTCAACACATTTTTAAATTGGTTATCAGTATGTTTTGATGCTAACCATGTGTATTGATGCGCAGGAGTGCATTTTCGACACAGTACCCATCCCCCCTGCGTTGCTGTGTGTTTGCGCTGGTGCACATCTCAGAGGAGTTATTAAACAAAAAACATTCAGTGCCCCATACCCATCTGCCTAGCCCCACCCACTTCTGCTGATGCATATTCGGAACTGCGTCACGGGGTACATGACCTCCCACAATGGCTCTCCTTTACTTGTGGGAAACTTCCCTTGTGTGTGCCCCGTAAGCAACAATCGCAGAAGTGGGAAACCTCATGATCCCCCCTCCCCCCTCTTGAAAGGGCTCTGGGTGTAGATGAGCCCCTAATGGTAGGCCCCCAAGATAGCTCTATAGATAATTTACATTGTACAAATCTCAAAACCATAGATCTATATACAGGGCCAACGTGTGTGTGACTTTGGGCAAGTGTGGCACAGCACTGGAAGATTCTAACCTCCCAAATACTCAAAACAATAATCCAGATTTCTCAAATACTACCCCAGATTAATATCTTTTCATTTAAACATCCTTGGAGTTTTCTTTCCTTCTGACCTGTGCTGTTGCCACCAATAGCTCATACGTAGCAGAGCTAATCAGAAATGCTACAGGGTCTATCCCTTGTCTCCAGGAGCAGAAAGGAATTGCCAGGTAGTGGTTCTTTTTGTTGTTGTTGTTGTTGTTGTTTTATAGTTTTTTAAAAAATTTCAAATCCCGGCGTTTGGGGGGGGGGGAGAATGCAGGTTTCAAGATTATTGATGAAGTATCTGAGGAACAGTGCATGGGGCAGCAGGAAGGGAAGGAATTTACTGTGGAATCACACTGTAGACTGCCCTATATATCTATATATCTCATCCAACATGCAAGGTTGAACTTTAAGTCATATTGATGACTTGCCTGTGCACACCTTTATTTCCAGCACCTTAGCTTTGTTTCCATTATATTCATAGCATTTTGAGAAATCTATTTAACTGTTCATATTGGACCTTTTAGTATGTGACAAATATACTGGTATATATAATATGCATTATTCATGTCATTTCTGCTGCAAATTTTATATACTTTTGAAAAATGATTTTCATTCAGGGTTTCATTTCTTGGCCAAACAGAACTGATAAAGCCCACTAGAGCTGTCTGAAATGACTTCTAAGGCATGGTGGTTGCCATAACATGTTAATTTGATAACTATTCAACCTTAGTATGCAGTTTTCAAAAACTCCTTCCCCTAGTGCCCATAGGACTCCTGCATTAATGGAAATGTTCAAAGTTAAGTCCATCTTAAGTTGGGGATGGACTGCTCCGTCCATTTTATTTTCTTGCACATTCTAATTTTTAAAATGTCAAGTTATTTCCATCCTGTATATGAAGGACTTTGTGATTCTATGACCCTGTTCAGACTACATGCTAAGCCACTGTGGTGAAGCATTTTCAGCTCAACATTAGGTCTTAGTGTGTTGTGTGAACCATGACATAGCGGATTGTGTGAATCATTCCTAACCATAGTGGCTACATAACCACGGTTTAAACACACTCACTAACCATTTGCTGCAAAAGTGCTAGCAGCCTAAGCATGGCTTAGTGTGCTGTCCAAACAGCCCCTTTGTAAATTCTTATTTTAAAAAACTCTGAAACTAAAGTCTCACCCATCTTCACCCACCAAATTCAATAGGTACAGCTATTCCAAGCATGGAGATGGCCACATTGTAATTGCCTGCTATAGAACTGTTAACGATCAGGACCCTGTCAGTAAAAGAGGAAGCAAATCTAATTCAGCATCACAATCATGGTTTACTACACTGGGATTCAAAGAAAGACTTTTAATTAGGGGTGTGCAATGGATTGGGTCCAATCCACAATCTGAACCAGATCCGGCTAGGATCAGATAAAATTATCTGATCCTGATCCCCTGCACCTGGATCGGCTGATCCAATCTGATCCGATCTGAAAAGGACCCGACCCGGATCAGATTGGATTGGAGGATTGGACCCCCTCCCCCACTCGTGCTCCTTACTGGGGCCATCCACAGATGGCCCCAGCAGGCAAGGAGGAGCACGAGTGGGGGGGGGGGGTTACCTGCTGGGTGGCAGCAGATGAAAGTGGATGGGCCTGGCAGTTAAGGATGAGCATGAGAGGGGAGGGGGACTCCACTTACCTGCTAGGGCAGCCGCTTCCCTCAGGTGCTCGAATCTACTGAGAAGTAGGCCTCGCGGCCTAGTTTTCAGTAGAGCACCAGGTGAATTTATAACAAAACACAACAGATAACATTAGCTTCAATTTACAGCCCCAACACAAATCAATTGAGCTTTTTACAAAATATCTTAGCAAAACTAAACAAATTTACAAAAGAAGAAAAAATTATAGCTGGGGATGTGAATTGGAACTTACAGGGGGCAAGATCAGAAAAGGACAAGGATGGGAAAACCCCCTCAAAACAAAACAGAAGAGTAAGAAGTTATATGAATATAATCAAGAAATATGGGGTATTTGATGCATAGGCTGAAATAAATCCCAGGGACTACAGTCATACCTATTACTCAGAGGTCCACAAGAGTTTTAGTAGATTGGATACAATATTAATGTCAGAAGCTTTGCTGCAAAAAACAAATAAGATGGAAATTGGAGGAATTAAGGTAACAGATCATGCTGCAGTTAAGGCCTTTGTAGAAATAGAACAAAAAATAAAAAGAGATTATAAATGGAGAATTAACCCCATACTATTAACAAGGGAGGAAACCAAAGAAAAAATTAAATTGGGAATAGAAAGATAGTTTGCAGAAAATAAAACAGGGGAGACGACTCAAAGAATTAGATGGGAAGCAGCAAAGACAACAATAAGAGGGGAATGTATTAAACAATTAAGTATAATTAGGAAAAAAGTGAAAGAAAAAAGAGAGACTAGATAGAGAGATAAAGACTTTAGAGGAAAATTACAAAAAGACGGGGAAAATAAAAACTAGAAGGAAAATGGAAGAAAGGAGAAAAGATAGAGAGGTTTTAGATATGAACAAAACAATGGTGAATTTTTTATATATGAAACAAAGAAATTATGAATATTCCGGAAAAAGCTCAAAAATGCTGACAAATAGAGTTCAAAAAAGAAGAATTAGAAACAAAATATGGGCATTAAGTACTAAAGGAGGAGATAGAACACAGGATCAAGGAAAAATGGGAGAAATAATACAATAATATTTCTCAGAGTTGTATAAAGGAAAGGAGGTGGACATAAGCCAAATTAAAAAGTATCAAAGGAAAGCGGGGATACCACCATTAAAGGAAGAACAAAAGCAATACTTACAAGCAGAGGTACAAGAAAAAGAAATAGAACAGGTCATAAAAGAGTTAAAGAATAACAAAAGCCCGGGGGAAGATGGTTTCACCAGGAAGTTCTATAAAGTATATGCAGACAAACTGGTACCCCAACTAAAAAGTTTATTTCATGAAATACAAGAGGGGGATATCTCCTGGAAACATGGAAACAAACAGCAATAGTAATGATAGCTAAACCAAATAAAGATAAATGTAATCCAGATTCATATAGGCCAATATCCCTGCTGAATGTAGACTATAAGATATTTACAAAAATATGGGCTAAGAGACTAAAGGAAACAATAAATGATTCTATAGGGGTAGACCAATACGGCTTCTTAAAAAATAGGTTTATAGCAGAACCCATTAGGAAATTATGTGGCCTGATGAGGTGGAGTAATATAAGAAAAGTACCAATAGTAATAATGACCCTGGATTTATACAAGGCTTTCGACACAGTAATCCCGAAATTTATAACTAATATGCCAGAAATATACAATTTGGGAACTAAATTTAAACACATAATAGATATAATATATGAGCAATCAAAGGCGAAAGTTAGATATAATGGGTTAGAAATGCGAGAAATAAAGTTAATGGCAGGAACAAGACCAGGGATGTCCATTATCACCTTTATTATTCACAATGGCAATAGAATTCTTGGCAGATAGAATTAGAACAAACACAAAGATTAAAGAAATACAGGTTGGTGAAAAAGAATTTAAATTAAGTCTTTATGCGGATGACATTATAATGACATTACAAAATACTAAAGAAGAGTTAAAAGAAGTGACAAAAGAATTATGGGAGTTTCAACAGGTAGCAGGCCTTAAGGTTAATGAGGAAAAATCAGGACTGATGTGTTTAAACATAGGGCCCCAGGATCAAATAGAAATATCGGAAACAATGGGTATCCCAATAATAGCTAAAGCATTTAGATATTTAGGAGTATCCGCCGATCCATCCGATCTGCCGATCCATCCGAACCAGTTCGGAACCTTTCCAGATCAGATCGGATTGGATCGGCTGATCTAGCAGTGAGATCGGAAATCGGATAATTTATCCGATTTCCCCCTGGATCGGATTCGGATCGTGGATCGGATCCAATCCAGTGCACATCCCTAGTATTTAGTACCTCATCATCTAAAAGTAGCAATCTTTTAAAGTTGTGAGGAACACTTGGGCCCTGTGCTCCATGCAGACTTGCTGGCCTTTTTTGTGTCCCCCAGTGCCCCAAGACCAACATTTGGGAGCATGGCAGTGATGATAGGACTGGGGGGAAAGCCTCGTTTTAAAAGCAAAAAGTTGCCGTTTGCAGCCAAAATTTGGAAGCGGAGCAGGGGCAAAAAGATGTGATTTTAAAGCAAGATAATTCCTTTTCCCAGCTGCTGCCACTGTTTCACCAAATTTCAGTGGCAAACTGTGGCTTTTTGCTTGTTAAAAAGCCCTTTTTCCCTGTCACCACTGCTGTAACACCAAATTTTGGGAGCAAATTCAAAGGTGGGATAGCGGGAGCAGGGTTGCTGCCCCTGTTGGGGTCCAAAGAGGGCAGAGTGGCCCCAACCACTGGATGTAGTCAACCCTTGGTCTAAAATAAGCTAATCTATAACTGACTAGTTATGTGCATAAAGAATGTATAATGATGAATATACTAATGGTGATTGAAAATTTGTGTCACAGACACTTGCCCACCTTTCCTGGAAGAAAAGTGGGGGCCCAAAGAGTCACCAGAGTGAAGGTATCTCAGAAAGAGACTGTCCAGGTGTTATCTCCAGTCAGCTATAAAGAGAACTAGGTCAACTTTAGCAAGTCACTCTCTCTCACTAACTGAAGCTAAAATGCTACTCTGAGCTTAAACCATTGAATTCTTCCTCTACGCGCTCAGCTATTTTCCCCTCTCCATCTTTGAGCTCTTTTAAAAGCCAGCTTCACATGCCTCTTCTAACAGAAGTTCTTTCCTCCCTGTCTCTTTGCCTTTCCTTTTCTTCATATCAGACTCCTTTCCTAATTGGGCACAAATTATCTGGGTAGTGGGATCTGAAGCTCTTCCTTTCTGTCATTCATACCTCTCATAACTTCTCAGGCTAGACTACTTTATATACGCTGTAGAGGGCAGCCTTTGAAAATTGTTTGAAAATTAGGCAGCTCGATTCTTCGTGGGTGAGGTTTACTTGGACCACAAGTAAAAGTTGGCTTGGGGTTTGGCTTCTATTTCAGTGACCCAAGTCCATATATGGATTATACTTTTAAATGAGACCAATTAAATACATCTCAGTTTCTGTTCTGCTATTCGAACAGTGATGTTTCCACTTGCACCAACCCTATTCTATACCTGAGAAACTGTCAGAGCAATCCTGTCTGTATGACTATACTGAGGGTAAGGGGAGAGATACGCCACTGCTAGAGTTGTGAAACATGCACCAAATTAAAATGTCCTCAGTGTGGGAGGAGGGAAATATTTATTAAAAACATACAAAACCAGTGCACAGCCAGACTCCCAGCATAATCCAAATCTATGCCAGACAAGATTCCCTAAATCAGGAACAGAGTCCAGGCTGATACCTCCACAACATGTAGATACATAGAGAGAGCTAATGATGTCACAACAGTCCAGCCATTTATCCAACATGACAACACATACACACCACACACACACACACATGTTGTGCAGAAACTGTTGCTTGCCTTCCACCTGTAACATGTGATCATTTTATAGCTTTCTACTTTTGCTTCTTTGCCTCCCACAACCTCTCCAAATTTCTCAATGCAGTGGGTGTATATTGGCATGAAATAGTTTTATTTTAAGTTTACACAGGAACAAACCTGAAATACAGAGAAGCATAGAGTACAATTTAAAATATGAACAGATGTTCAGAGTTAACAGTCTAAGGAAAACTAGTCACTACATTTTATATCTTGCAGAACAACAAATGTGACTCATGAATTATATTTAAAGGGAATTATAACAGACACTTCTGCAGCCTCACCCTTATTGTATTAACAACTACTGATTCCCTTTTTACAGAGAAACAGCTGATACAACAGGGCAGTTGAGGTCAAGTACGTAGTAGCTGAGCAAAGATCTTGACCTATCTCCTGGGGACAAGGGTATTGTCTTACTAAGTAAGCCCTATAATCATCCTCTAGTGTCAGAAATCAATGCCTCATGTAGTTGCTAACAAAAATGACAGCTGCATTTCCCCATGTCTCAATGACATTTATTTATTTATTTATTTATTTGACTTGTACTCTGTCTTTCCACCAAAAATGGCACTCAAGGCACCTTACAATCACTAACAAAACTTGACTAAAAAAATAATAAAACAATTACATAAAACACAATTAAAAATAATTTAAAACACAACAATAACAGTACAACAGCCTCTGACCCAACAGACCCACTTACACACCAAGGGCCTGCTTAAATATAGCAGTCTTTGCCTGCAGGCGGAAGGACAGCAGAGAAGGAGCAAATCTAGTCTCCCTCGACAGGGAGCTCCACAACCATGGAGCAGACACTGAGAAGGCCCTCTTTTGCATTGCCACCAAACATGCCTCTGAAGGTGGGAGTCTTGAAAGAAGGCCCTCACCAGGAGGTCTTAATAATCAGGAGAAAGAGGTCTTTCAGGTGGCTGAGTCCCAAGGATCAGCCAATGATATGGAGAGGGGGCACCTATTCTGCCACAGGCAGCCTCCACTGTTCTACTAAACTTGGCAGTAATTTATTTTTTAATGAAAATAATTGCATTTTTAGTGCTATGGAGTGGTAGAAGGGTCACCTTTAGCTTGTTGTGAAGATAAATTTGACCATTTTAGTGCTTTGAAGAGTGATAAAAGGGTCACCTTTAGCTTGAAAACAAGCTAAATCTAACAATTTTGATGCTATAAAATGCTAGGGTACTGTTTGCTACCAAAATTTGGCAGCAAACCACAATTTTTTCCAATTGTTATTTAGGACAGCCCATGGACTGCGCAGCACTCTATAGAATGAAGTCCACAGGGGCTCTAGGGGGCTAAAATGGTCTCTGGACTTCCTGCAGTTGCCCACCCTATCATAACTTTTGCCCTTGTTAACAATAAATCGGCATTTATGATATGTGAAGGAGAGACACTAATGGAATATTTTCTTGGCTTCTACCAGAAATCCAGTGCACCAAATATTCCTTCCATAGTTACAGCAGTTGCAGCAGGTGAGGAAAAACATCTTGAGGTAGGTGGTTGGTGGCAGTGTTTCTGCCTCTGTGTGAGGCATCAAATCTTAAAATAAATCAGACAATCACTACCATAAACATACTCAGTTCTCTTTTGAAATTGATGGGGCTCCTTGGATGCTATGACAATTTTAGGGAGACTATCTAAAAAAAGTAATCTATGCTTGTAATTTATGATGAACCTATTTGAGTGCTATATTTAAAAAAATAACAATTCAATGTTAGCAAACTTTACAAGGTATCTCAAGAACTATAAAGCCTACCAGAACATGGGACAGTGCTGCATTGGAAAGTATGGGTTAGAGCTGGGATTGAAATTCATTTGGTTTTCAATTTCACATGAATTTACCTAATTTTGCATTTTTGAACCAATGTGTGAACTGAAATTGAGGCTTTGATTCTTCGAAGAATTTTGCAATGCAGTTCTCAAACCAAAAACACATATGAAAATGTGTACATAAAATGCACATAAAATGTCTACATTAGTGAAAATAGCATTTAAAATGCATTATATTAGGAAAATTGCTTGTTAAAAAGTGTATATTCGGCAAAAATTTGTACAAAAATGCATGCCTTAGGAGAAATGTGCACCAAAATGTGTATGCAGTTTTATGAGAGCTTTAAAAAAGAAAATCTCAACATTTGGGACCAACCAAACATAAGACTGGAAATATTCTCAAATTCAGAATGAAATGAACCTAAGATTGGAGAAAATGGGAAAAATCAAAATTGGCAGATATGTCTATCCCTAGATAGACCTATGCATTAGAAAACTATACTGGAACTAAAACACTGACAGCACAATCCATGTCTGCTTAGAAGTAAGAATGATTGAGTTCAATGACGTTTACTCCTTGCTAAATGGGTACAGAATAGCAAATGTACATGTTAGATAGAGGAAAGCCCACATCAGTAGTCATGAAGTTAGACTCTCTGGAATAACAGACTCAGTTAATGAGATTTGAGAAACAATTTAGCTACACAAAATAAGGAAAAGTCTAAAAGCAATTTGCTGAATTAATTTCACTTCAGTAAGGTTGTATTTGAATGCAGTGTGTGTTCATTTATTCAGTAATTCATTTATTTGATTTACTTATACATGTACATATGAATTTTTGTTTGAAAATAGCATTGTGGCATGCTTCTAAATTTGTATTTGGGATTCATTTCATTGCACTAAAAAGCACTAATTTTTGCCAATGCAGCTTTAATAATGCATGTGAAATGCTAAACTATATTTATATTTATTTGTTCTGCAGAATAACAGCTATTTCCTAAAAATAAAATGTATTTTTAAAATAACCTACTATCATAGATAGATGATAGATAGATAGATAGATAGATAGATAGAATCTATCTATCTATGGTACATCTTGGTAGTAGTTCAGTAGTTGTGCAGTGTATATGAAATACTAAAATGACTCCATATTGGATACAAAAACAATTATTTTAAAAAAATATTAAACTTTGATCCAAGTTCTGTGCTAGCATTACTAGCATTACATTGGTGATTTTATGCGATAAAATGCCCTGTTCTCTTCATGCTTATCCAAACAATTCACATGCATATCATAAATCCAGTCCAGACATTCAAATGGGTTTGCAGGGCATTACCAAGATATATTCATTCAAATATTCTGCAAGGTTTAAAACTTAAATTTGGAGGCTTAAATTGAACAGGAAAAATTTAATAGGGAGTTGGGCGTCTGGGGATATCTTGGTTTATTCAGCCCTGCTTATTGCTGTGGTAGACATTATGATTGTGAACTTTTCAATTCCTGCCAAGTCCATGTGCCCAGGGTTGTTAACATTATATGAACTTTCTGTCTGCCTTGTGAACTTTATCCCATGACATTTATCCACCAGAAATCAAACTAGAATTTATGAGATTACAGGACAGATGCAGCATGATCCTATATGTGTTTAGTTAAAAGTAAGCTGCACTGTGGTTAATAAAGCTTACCCTTAAGAAATTGTACGTACGATTGCAGCTCTAGAGAGGCTGCTACATCCTCACACGAAGGAACTGCTGTCTCTGTTTGCAAGAAGCATTCTCTGCTGAAATAGAAGAACTATTTGAATGCATGCATAGGCCCCTCTTTGCATGCACCTCCTCAGGGATGGCCTTGCTGAGTAGCAGTACTGAGGTGTTGGAGAGAAGACCTATGTGTATCATGCCCTCTGACTGGCACCCCCTACATTAGCCTGCTGCAGTCAGGTGCAATGGAGAATGCTGTCCTTTCACCAGTGTTGAAGTGAGATTCCACTGTCAATCATAGGCTGACCATATGAAAAGGAGGACAGGGCTCATGTAACTTTAACAGTTTTAGAGAAAAGGGAATTTCAGCCAGTGTCATTTGTATGCAATTAGTTCCTGACAAAATTCCCTCTTCACCACAACAGTTAAAGTTGCAGGGGCCCTGCCTTCTTTTGTATATGGTCACTCTAGTAGAGTGCCTGCAACTTTAACTGTTGTGATGAAGAGGGAATTTCACCAGGAACTAATTGCATACAAATGACACTGGCTGAAATTCCCTTTTCTCTACAACTGTTAAAGTTGCATGAGCCCTGTCCTCCTTTTCATATAGTCAGCCTAGTCAATCAGATTGTTTTTTTGTAGATGGGATGGGGGGGCAGCTTCAATAAGCAGCACAATGTCTTCAGCTGGCCCTGTCACTTTCCTATGATGCTAATTCAGAACTACATCAGCCCTATTCAGGCATTCAGAAGAATGCATGAGGGTACAATGTGTAGGGATGCAAGGCTGTGCATGCCTCCCCAATGTCCCCATCCACCCCCCCTTCCATCCACTCCTGATCTTCATGTGTTGCATGCAAAGGACTGAAGGGAGGTTCTAAGAGAATTCAGCTGAATGCATTTAGAATCCTTCCTGCAATTGGGAACCCTGGACAATAAGAGTTCCAGTTGCCAATCCAATTAATATATTCATCTGAAGAATACCCCTTCAGATCATTGTGATCAATGCATGGAGGTCTCTGGGGTGTGTCTGGGAATAGTTGGGGCAGGGCTTGCATGCATTGCCCTGTGACTCTCTTCAAGTGTTTACAGCAAATGCCTAAATAGGGCTATGAGGCGGGGCCAATTGTAAGGATAAGGATTAGATGGGGAAGATCCATGCAAGCTGTACAAGGAGACCTTTTCAAGAAGATTAGTAAAAGATCATAATCAGACAGCTAAGGTATACTATAACTATGTTTTCATTTACATTCCGGGTATATAATGGACTTTGGTTTGGGGCCTAAAGCAAAACTGCATGTTTATAGAGGCTAAAATCAATAGATAGTATCAAATGTTAGTCCTACATAGAGTAGGGTGACCATATATCGGAAACCAAAAAGGAGGACAAGATGGCCGCCCTCAAGGAGGCGTGCCCACCGAACATGCCCAGCCCCGAAGGCGGGCCCAACTTGAGATGACCGCCCCCAAGGGGGCGTGGCCTTGGTCACATGTCTAATTTGACACCTCACAATTAAGACAAATATGTTCTACATAATACGTTAATGTTTAATTCACTGAAATAAGGAACAAGTGAGACAGTCAGTGTATCAGAAATTAACATTTATTTTTAGCTAATGTACAAATTTTAAGTCTTTTCTGCCTCCTGATGTGCCCTGGAATATTTTTCACTGGATCTTATTTTTCTTAAAAGGGGTTGGGTGTTAAGCAAGAAACGGTGAAAGTCCTTACACGACATTTGTTTATAATTATATTTAACCTGTAATATTCCCTTCAGTGTCTCCACAGACAACTGGTTTCTTTCTTTAGTCCACTGCGCTTGCATCAGGGAGAAAATGCGCTCCACATTAGCATTGTGGGAGGGAACTGCAAAAAAGAACTGTGCAATTTGCAACAGCTCTGAGTGGCAGTCAATGCTTTTGGAGCTGTCAAAGTACTTTGTCCACTTCTGGTGGGCCATCAACTTCTTGAAGTCTTCGTCATCGCTCCTGCGTTCTACAAATTTTTGCAGATTTGCAAACTGATCGAAGCACTTTGCATCATCAATGAGCACTCCTTTGTCTCTTAAGTATTGGACAGTAGGCTCCACATCAGGCCATGTTGGTGTCTCACTCAGGGCAATCCACATGAATATGGAGAACTCTTCCAGTGGTCTTATCCACATCTCCAGATATTCAATGCAGGTGGAGTACTGACATTGCACTTGGTCAAGAAATGCGTCACACTCTGCAGCAAGTCCATCCTTACGATTTTTTCCCAGGAGTTCCCTGACTTTAAGGGTCGTGAAGTTCTGGGCCTTCCGTACACAAAGGATGTTGATCACAGAGTGCAGGCATTTCAGCACTTCCACCACTGAGTTGTTTGCACATTCAATCTCTTCAATGTGTGTTTGGAACATGCTCATGAGTGAGTGCATATGCCAGAGGTAGATCTCACTGAAGTCGCTTTCAAAGAACTTCTTGAGCACAGGAGGTGGTTTCCTTTCAGAGAGAAAGAAGGACTTCAAGGCTGGAAACATCTGCAGTAGCCTTGTTATTCCAGGGTATAAGAACAGCCACCGTGTCTTGCTGTGGGAAAGCATCTGTCGGTATTCAACATCCACAAACTCACAGTACTCCTTCAAGCTCTCAGTTCTTACAGTGTAAATGCTGAAGTACTGGTAGATTTTAAAAATAATAGTCTCCACATCCACATCAAGTTCGACTGCCCCCTGATGTACACAATTGTTCAAAATGTGTGCTGGGCAACCCACACCAATGAGAGTAGTCTTCTTCAACAGCCGTTTCAAGTTTGCAAAGACGTTACTCCCTTCCTCAGCATGCCGTAGTCCACCAAACATAGTATTGCAGTTGTCACCTGTGAAGGCAATGCATTTCTCCAACAAGCCATTCTTCTCCAGAGTGTCCTTCACATAGTTGGCAATTGTATCAGCTCTCTCATCAGGTGTGTTCCTCAGTTGGATGAGTTTGGACTGCAAACCACCATTTTTCCAGTCAAAATATTGGACTGCAACTGGAAATATTTTCACAGCACCATGGTTGCTTCCATCAGTTGAGACTCCACAGTACGGAATGTTGTGTTCTATTATTGCTTGCAGGGCACTTTCCACAGACTGTGGTGCAAGCACAGAGTTCACAACTGCTTCTGTCTTGGTGCGAGCGCTTGCAAACTTCCGGGCTACATCCGAGTCTGGGAATAGCGTCTTGAACAAGCCAGAGGTGCAATCTGTTGATTTAAAGCTGTGGTGATGCATCACAGTGTGGAAGGCCACTGTACCCTCCGCTGCAGTGATCGCATCCTCAGATTTGGTTCCTGGTCTCACAAAGAAATCAGTCATTTTGGTGGAAGAGCTCTCTCCTCTAACAGCCTTCTTGTGCTTCTCTGACTGAATATGATTCTGTAAATCCAAAGCACCTTTATGTGCAACAGACACAGATGTTCCAGGCTTGCATATGGTGCACTCAGCCTCGCTCTCATCTCGACCTTCCTTGAAGCTGGGAAATTTGGCCTTTAACTCAGGCGTGAATTTGCACTTTCTTTTTGGCATTCTGAATGCTTTTCCACAAAGTTTTTACTGAATTATAGACCAGAACAGAATCTAAAAGACAATAAAGTAAGATATCATTGAGCATCTCCTACAATGAAACCACCTTACTGTTGTGAAATGCAGTCAGTTGGGGAAAAGGGGAAAAGAAGGGGCAGGAGCACAACATCACCATTTCCATGTTTATCTTACAAACACATCTCTTAAAAACAAAAGTGGGTTAGATCACCATCAAAGAAATGAAATACTGACATTTCAACAAGCATTATGACACACTTCCAATGACATCTTTGCAGCCATAAAGGCTAGAATCCTTTTTTAAAACAAAAGCTCAGATTCTCAGTTGGCTGAACTCAGGGTCTAGCGGTATCTCATTCTGCACTTCTGGCTATTGCAAACAGGTCAGATCACCAATCCAGTTGCTGATTCCCACCATAGCAGACACATTGAAGCAAATTCACAGGAAAGTTCCTTTTAAGTGCAATCTCAAACACTTTGTTTATTTCAGATTTATAGTGATTTTCATCACCTAGTTCTTTACCATTAATCTCATAGAAGAACAATTATACTGAAGAGGCTAACAACAAGGCTGCCATGATTGTTTCAGAAGCAGACACAAGACACAAGACCATTTTACAGGACAACTGTATTACATGCAAGTGAAATGACCCAAAGTTATTTTCTTGCCTGAAAAGCTGAGCATCTTTAAAGTAGGGTGTTCATGTGAAAAGGAGGACAGGGCTCCAGTATCTTTAACAGTTGTAGAGAAAAGGGGATTTCAGCAGGTGTCATTTCTATGCATGAAGCACCTTTTGAAATTCCCTCTTCAGCACAACAGTTAAAGCTGCAGGAGCCCTGCCCTCTTTTGTCAAGTGACCAGATATCCCTGTGTATAAACAAAATGCAAATGGAGAATTCTGTAGGGGTTATTCAAGAGAAAGAACCTTAGTTGTTCTGTACAGTTCATGGACTCTTTATGTGCAGCCTATTCCATACCCTTTTCAGGAACAGTCAAGAGTTCCCTACCTATGTACTCCCCTTGCATTCAGCCATATTATGAGATGGCAGTATTCTCATTAAGCTGTGACTGCTTTACAGTGCAAGGGCAACTAGTTTAGTCAAAATGTACTCCTTTTGCCATTGCTACATACACATTCATTCTCTGAAAATCAAAATTGCCCATGCTTCAACATGAAATTTTCTGACTGCATGCCAAAATAATCATAATAATAATGAAGTGCTAAAATATTTTAACATTCCTAGTGATAGGAACTAAAGAGATAAAGTTAATCTTCATGCAGATACACATAATAAATTTATATCATGCCTCCAGAAAATGTCTTTATGGCTTTTAACCAGTTTACTTTGGGCTTTTTGCAGACTCAGTCTTCAGAAACTGGAGGTGAATGATATTATAGGTGAAGTGAAAATCTCTTCTCCTACCCCACCCCTCCAGAAGATCAGTGAATTCATCGGAAAATCTTAGGAGAATTCAGAGTGGTTCTGTGATTTGGATCACAACTTCAGTATGCTGAACTATCCTTGTCGTTTTATGAGAGGGATATGAATTAATGCTATAGATCCTTCAAGATGCCATAAGTTGTGCCATTCTATGCTTTACAGCTGCTTAAACTAACTGAAATAATACCATCACGAGTACAGTAATAAAATGGAATGAACACATTTACATAGGACTAAGCACAATTTTGTTGTAGAAAAGGGTAATATAGTTTGAAATTAAAAAACAACAACAGTTTGCCTCTGTACCATTCACATGGCTGTATGGCTGCCCCCTGGCTATAAAACGTAGGGGTGTGCATCGGATCGGATCCGATCCACGATCCGAATCCGATCCGACCCAAAATCGGGAAAATCCGATCCGATCCGATCCGATCCGGACAACCTCCGATCCGATCCGATCCGATCCGATGAGGTCCGATCCGGATCGGACGCCATTTTGAATGCTTTTTCCCATAGCCAAGTATTGTTTTACAAAAACGCCTATAACTTTTTCATTTTTAAAGATAGAAGGATGAAACTTGGGAACATTGTAGACTGGTTAGGGGTAGTTATCTGTGAGAAATTTCAGAAAGATTGGTGCATGCCTTTTGTGGCAATTAATTTTTTAATAAATACCCAGGAATGCCTATAACTTTGTCATTTTTAAAGTTACACACATGAAACTTTGCCACATTGTAGGGGGTACCTTGGGACCTATGTGTGTGAAATTTCAGAAACGTAGGTGCTTGTCTTGTGTGGCAATTAATTTTTAGAAAAATGGGTAGTAGTGGGGTAAATACAGTTACGCCTCCCATTTTTTTATTTTTGAAGATACAAACAGGAAACTTGGGCACATTACAGGTACCACTTGCCTTGATATGTGTGTGAAATTTCAGAAACATTGGAGCTTTCCTTGTGTGGCAATTAATTTTTGAAACAATGAGGAAAGAAACACCTCTAACTTTGTCATTTTTAAAGTTACACACATGAAACCTTGCCACATTGTAGGTGGTACCTTGGGACCCATGTGTGTGAAATTTCGGAAACGTAGGTGCTTGCCTTGTGTGGCAATTAATCTTTTAATAAATACCCAGGAATGCCTATAACTTTGTCATTTTTAAAGTTACACACATGAAACTTTGCCACATTGTAGGCGGTACCTTGGGACCTATGTGTGTGAAATTTCGGAAACGTAGGTGCTTGCCTTGTGTGGCAATTAATTTTAGAAAAATGGGTAGTGGTGGGGTAAATACAGTTACGCCTCCCACTTTTTTATTTTTGAAGATACAAACAGGAAACATGGGCACATTACAGGTACCACTTGGCTTGATATGTGTGTAAAATTTCAGACAGCTGGGTCCAGGCATGTGGTGGCAAGGTATTTTTGAAACAATGAGGAAAGAAACGCCTATAACTTTTTTATTTTAAAAGTTAGAAGTCTGAACATTGCTCACTTTGTAGATGGGTTAGGGGTAGATACGTGTCAGAAATTTCAGAATTATAGGTCCAGGCATTTGATGGTTATGGAATTTTTAAATTACATGTTTCAAAAAAATTTCTACAGAGGCCAGGTCTTCCCCTCCCGCTTCCCGCGAAGAAAAGGAAACACTCTCTCGTCTCGATCCCTTTGATCCTTGCTAGTAGTATCCATTACAGGGCTCGTGTTTCCTTTCCTACTTTCACTTTTCAAGCAGAACGGCTGAGCCTAGCTGAGTTTTGCAGCCATGCGTGCAAGGAAGGATCACTCTGGTCTCGATCCCTTTGATCCTTGGTAGTATCCATTACAGGGCTCGTGTCTGCTTGAGTACAAAGTGAAAGCAGACACGAGCCCTGTAATGGATTTTGTAGCCTTAGTAACTATGCATGCACTGTATCAATTTACCATGAAAATTAATAAAGAATAACGGCCTAAAACAGGAGACTAATCCCTCACCCCCCATTTCACATTCAACTCTTTTGATCACATGGCAGCTGGCAACCTTCCCATGTCCCATGCCCAGCTAGCACATACTTACAGGTGGCAAAGGCTGTGAACTTCTCTAAGCAGTCCCTGCCAATAATGTGGACTGGTAAGCACAATTATAGCTTCAAGGCCCCAAGGCACAATGGTGAACTCAATGATGGCACTCTCAGACACCTAGAAGTAGATTCCAGAGTTACTGGTATCCTTCTGTAGGTTTTCCATCCCTGACAAGTTAATTAAGAGCTATGCTTTCCCACATCCACCTCCCTTCCTCTCCTTTTTAAAATTTATTTTTATTTTAAATTATTTTTGACTGCTTTTAAGGATAGAACCCTTTGGAATGGTCGAGCAATTAATTTCATGTGCACATAGGGTAGGGTGGGGAGAAATGGCCCAAATAGAATTAAGCAAAAGAACATAAGAAGTGCCATGCTGGATAGACTGAGGGTCCATCTAGTCCAGCACTCTGTTCACAGAAGTGGCCAACCAGCCGTCAGCCAGGGACCAACAGAACAGGACATGGTGCAACGGCACCCTCCCACCCATGTTTCCCAACAATAATAATAATAATAATAATAACGATTTATTTCTTACCCACCTCTCCGTCTAGATCGAGGCGGGGAACAACAACATGATAAAATACATAAAACTAATTAAAACATGACAAATATTATTAAAACTGTATTAAAACATCCTAAAACATCCTAAAAACATTCTAAAAATTACACTCGATTAACTGGTGCACACAGGCTTACTGCTTCAGATATTGGAGGTAGCACATAAACATCATGGGTAGTAGCCATTGATAGCCTTCTCCTCAAGCAATTTATCGATAAGAATTTGAAGAGAAAATGAAAAAGTTGAACAAAAACTTATGTCACAAGGATTTGCTGTTAGGAGAGTGAAGTTCAAACTCCCTTGTCACAATAAGAGCAGAGTACAATGTTCTTTTGGCAGTCTACCTCCTTGTCCTGTAGTGAGATCATATATGTGACTCTGTTGCATACATTCTAGCAGTTTTGACAATGCAGGGGTATATAAGGACAATCCCAGCCTAAGCAAAAACCCAGTTAAAACAAGTCATGAGGCTCTGCTCCTAAACAGACATAGTAGGGAGTAAACCCTATTGAGCTCAATGGGACTGACTTCTGACCAACACGGTTAGGATTACCGTGTTAGAAAATTTAACTTTGAATCAACATGTTTAATTGAGTTAAATTGGAATACCTAACACTTAATTACTCTTTATATGTAGCTACATCTTTTCAGTTTACAAACAGTTTGTTGAAGATTGAGAGTAAAGCAAAAGTAGCCACATATCCCTCACCCCAATACTTCTTAAAAAGCTATCCAGAATTTGCAGTATGACCAACCTTCGAAAGAATTAAAAAAGGAGATTGAATTCTCCCAGAACAAGCAGTTTTGCTCTAGTCCTCACTGTGGTCGTAAGCCTACGCCTGAACTGGACTTCAGGTGGGGGTTCACATGACTGAATGCTGCTTCCTACAAAATAATTCATTCTACATAGAATACTAGATATCACGAAGAAGGCTATACTATAACCGTTCTACCCAAAACACCTTCAATGGTCCAAATCTGTATTGGCAATCTAGAACAAACTTCTCCAACCTGGTGCCTCACAAATGTGGACTACACTCCCCATCAGTCCCAGCCATCACTCCCATGTTGATTGGCGATGATGGGAGTTGCCATTCAACACATTGTGAGGGCATCCAGTTGGGGAAGGCAGGTCTAAAGTGCCAACACAGCCCAGACAAAGGTTTGCTACCTTGGTGAGAACGAGGCCTTAACCGTACTATTCTGAGAAGACTATGCACATGCAAAATAGCACTACCGAGCACATCAATAGATTAATTTTTAGGCTCTCTACTTGTCACAATGCAAAAATGATTTTTTAAATTCAGTTGGAAAGCTTGGAAACAAACAACAGAACAGCAGTTACTTATCCTTACCGCAGTAGTCAGACTACACTGTTTGTACAAGGCGACAAGTGATTAGATTGCAAATTAAGACAACATCCCTTCATTAACTGAGCAAAGCATATTTTTGAAAGCCTATATAATGCAAATATGTTTCATCAGAAGAGGAGAAATGTAAATTATATTATTATATTTATTTACTTCCCGCCTTTTTCCCAATAATGGGACTCAAGACGGCTTACAAATTAAAACATGTACAGTTAAAACAAATAGCGATATACAAAAATTAAAAATATAATTAAACATAGTACAATTTTAAAATATTTAAAACATTTTAAAGCATTTTAAATACACACATTAAGAGGCCCTTCAGGCATCAATTAGCTGGGAGGAGGGGAGGGGCGAGCCGGGCACACATTTCTAAGGCCACTGGAAACTGCACAGATTGCTGGGCCATTAGCGTGGCTGGAGAATAACTGCGAAAGCACAGATATTACCCAGCCAGCCACGCTAATGGCGGCAGCAATCTGTGCAGTTTCCAGTGGCCCAAACGTGTACCTGGCTCCCCCCCCCCAGCCAATTGAGGCCTGAAAGGTCTCTTAATCATGGAAACGCCTCGGCTGCCTCTCGCACTGCACCCGCCTCGCTCCCTTCACTTGCCTCTAGTGCCTTACTGGCTTCTCGCACCGCACCCGCCTCACCCACTCGCACCTCGCCTGCCTGGCCCACCTTACCTCAACCACCGCGCCCGACCTCTCACGCCTCATCCACCTCTCGTGCTTTGCCTGCGCCCGACTCGCCCGCACTGAGCCCGCTTCTCCTGTCTCTCGCGCCTTGCCTCTTGTGCCCTGGGCTTGTGCTGCTTCTGCTGCCGCCTTCTGCTTTTTCTTCTTTGGCACACATACACCGGCCCCACCTCTTCCAGAACTCTCAAGTCACGAGACTTGAGATTTCCGGAACAGAGAGGCCGGGCAAACGTGTGCTTGGCTCGGCTCCCCCCTCCCCCCCAGCCAGTTGATTCTTGAAGCTTCAGGCATCAATGGGGGGGGGGGGGGAAGCGAGGCTGGCACACATTTCTACCTGCGATGCGCCGCCCGCCACCACTGCCAATCACCTGCCCGCAGCACCAGCCCACCGAATGCGCAACACACCACCCGCACACACACACCGTCGAATGCACATGCACCCAGCCGCCCACCCGAGCTGCCCAACCCCCCCCCCCACCGCACTATCTACTTACAATTCTGCTGCTTCTCCACCACCTGGGTCTGGGCTCCCCGCTGCTGCTGCCACCGCCACCAATTCTCCTCCAGTCTCCTCTCCTCTGCTGCTTCTCCACCACCTGGGGCTGGGCTCCCCGCTGCTGTTGCCGCCACCGCCACCGGTTCTCCTCCGGTCTCCTCTCCTCCGGTCTCCTCTTCTCTGGTCTCCTCTCCTCTGCCGCCGCGACAAGCACCAGGGAGCCCAGACCCAGCATGGAAGAGGCGGCAGAGGCTCAAAACCGAAAGTGAGCAAATCCGCCTCTCCCGCCTCTTCTGCCTGGACATCCAGGCTCCTCGGGGCTTGTTGCCATTGCGACAGCCCACAGGGGGGCCGGGTAAGTGCTGGGCAGGGCGGGAGAGGCGGATTTGCTCACTTCCGGGTTCGGGCCTCTGCCGCCTCTTCTGCGCTGGATCTGGGCTCCTCGTGAGTCGTCGCAATGGTGACAAGCACCGGGGAGCCCAGACCCAGCATGGAAGAGGTGGCAGAGGCCCAAAATCGTCCTCTTAGGCCCGGACATAATGGGAATTCAAGAAAAATCCCCCCGGATGCCATTTTGCCCCCCAAATTCCTGACAGGTCCTGGGGGATCCGGACGTCTGGTCACCCTAACATAGAGCAGTCCTACATAGAGTAGATCCCTGACTAACTTAACTGCTTTTCATTTCAGTGGGTCTGCTCTGTGTAGTGCAGAATCTACACTGCTGCTTTATAATGGTATTGACAGCCCATGACACATTCTATATACTGTTTTCAATCCGCTTTCAAAGTGTTATATCCTGTTCAGTGTAGATCTGGCCTAGGACTAACACTGGATACTGCCCAGTGTATGAAGATGAACAAAAAAAACCCACATATGTAGCTTTTGAAATAGGTTGGTTTATTATGATTTATCTTAAAGTAATTACTTTCCTACAGTTTGGACAAAAATGGGAAATATCTGTATATGAGATATTTTGATGCTATCTTTTACAATCAATTTGAGCGCCATCTAAAAGCCAAAATTTGTATATTAAAAGTTACAAGAACTTATATACAACTCTGAAATGAGTACTGAAATGTCTATAGTGAAATTCAGCAAATGAATGCTTCACTGAGCAAAGGGAGCATATGCATATGAGCCATTAGTAACTATAGCCTAATATCAGAATTTAGGAATAGGCTACTGGGCATTTAATTAGAATGTATTCCTAAATAAAACCACACAAGATAGTCTTAGTCCCTCCAAATCTTACAAATTTTATAACTAAGATTTTAAAAAATCAATTTAACTTTCTTTTGTGTAGATGTGTGTACCAAGCATTTCTCATAGGATTATTCAATCATTCATTACTTCTAAATTTTGGGTTAATGGCTGTGCAAACTGGATCTCAGTGCATTGAATTCTATGCATGTGGGCTGTATCCTAAAGTTACTACTGCATGGATGGCCCTGGTGATGGTGGAATAGGTGGGAAAGCTCAGATATTGTAGCAAATTTGAATGCAATTGCACACCACTCAAAGCAGCTAAAAAGTATTGAAATAAGTAAATAAATCAGTACTTTTTTTGGGAGGGGAAAATGCAACCTCAAATGAGACCACCTCATTTTCTTGGAAATGTGGAACAAAGATCTCAAGTTAAGGCCTTCATTGATTTCCCCCCAAGATGCCTTGTTTCCTAGTGAGAGGTAATTAACAAGAGTGTTTCTGTTTCCTTATCTATATTTTATTGCCTTGTAAATCTGCAGAGACTCCTTTTTAAAAAGTAGCCCTTTGTTCAATTGTTCAACTTCCCTTTATTCTAAGACTTCAATGTACACTTATAATTATCCCTTCCTCTTTATAAAAATCACACCCTTTATTGGCATTATTTCCTCCTGTTTTTCTCTGACCTTGCTTATAGTGTAATCATAAGTTTATTTACTCAGAAATAATGGGGCTTCATCCTGAGTAAATGTGCTTAGCATTGCAGTGTTCAGGAGGTCAGGATGTGAGGGTGGCCAGGTGTCCTCTTTAATAGTGGATAGTAGGGATGTACAGATTTATCCTCTTATGGGATAGGGTCCAGCACCTTGGATAGCTACTTTATACTATTGGCTGGTTGTAACTAAAATCCAGAATGGAAGCTCTGCCTCACCAAAATTGGATCCACCATCCTCCCCTGCTTTTTGTCAATGATATTTTTCAGAGCTCTTAAAGAGGTTACATACTTGATTACTTGGTACAATGCTTTTGACAGATAAAGAACATTAATTACTGAAATAAATGTAGGTTTTGTTGAATGGTTAGCATTGGAAATCAGACTCATAAGGATCAAAAAGAAAATTACAGAAAAGAAAATCCAAATACTAAGATAAATTAACACCTTTGAGCAATTAAAAAAAAAGAAGAAATTCAGAGCATAGCTAGACAACAAAGAAGAATCAAGGATAGGATGTTATTGTTTTTAATGGTGTAACTAAAGTAGTTTTCAAGACCGAAGAAAATTCACTAGAATCCAATGAAATATTAAACATATAAACAATGAAGATAAGAAAGTTGGGTAACCTGTTAAAGAAAAAGGGAAGAAATAGGATAAATAGCACTAGTAGTTGTCTTGCATGAAGACAAAAGAACAGAAAGATCTTGGCAACAGGAATAGGAAAGAAATAGGAGGAAGGGAAATAGTGGGCCGAAATGCATAATTAAGAAAAACAGAGTATGCTTGCCTGGAAATTACACTCAGAGGATCAAGTACACAAACAAAGACAATGCTTTGTGGAAGCAAGCAAACATTACGAAGGAGAGGGATGATGAGAATATAGGAAGCTGGTGGCATATTCTGAGTCAAATTTCTGGTCCATCGAGGACAGTATTCTCATTGGCAACGGCTCCCTAAGGCTACAGACATCTTTCTCAGTTCTACCTAGAGATAACAGTGTTTGAACCTGGGTCCTTGCATGCAAAGCATATGCTCTGCCCATGAGGTATGCCCCTTCTCAGAGGAGGCTCATGGCTTCTGATTTCACTGGGGGTGTGAATCCATTCTGGGTTTTAGTCAGAACCAGCCAGAACTCTAAAGGACTTATCAAGGATGCTGAATCTATTCTGGCAGAGAGAGAGAGAGAGGGTTGGGTGAACAGGAGGGTGAGAGGGGAACCAGAGCTTCCATCCCATCCTCCGCTGCCACTGTTGTCATCATTCAAAGGTGGAAAATCCTCAAGCTGACCCAACTTTGAGCAGGCTGAGTCTGGCCAGCTGGTGGATAGGGTTCTCGCGAGTGTCTGCCCTCAAGTCTGACCCTCCATTGAACACACTTGGTGCAAACATGGACCCAAGTGCTCATCAAACCCTGTGAGCATTCGGCAACTGCCCGCCTTGGGTTCCCACCTGCATTAATGGTGCCCGACGTAAATTGCACATTTCCCCTGCTGCATTAATGGTGGCGTCCATTAACATGGAAGGGGGAGATGCAAATTTCTGGAACCTTGAGAAATTACATGGTGTCCCCCCATGCCAATGGGGGCCTTAAAGGAAAACCTTGCATTGATAGGGCCTTTAAGGGCCCCATTGGCATCGGGGTAGGGAATACATGATTTCCAGAGGCTCTGGAAATTGTGCATTTCCCCCCTTCCATGTTAATGGCAGCCACCATTAACACAGCGGAGGGAAATGTGCAATTTCTGGAGCCTCTGGAAATCATGCACTTCCCCCTGCTGTGTTAATGGTGGCCGCCATTAATGCAGGATGAGGGAAGGGAAGCCAGAGTGGGAGTCTGCCGAGCACTTGGCAGAGACTCGCGTGGCCCAGGTCACAGGGACAGGCAGCAGCAGCAGACCAAGTGCTCACCAATTTTGCACAGCCCTACTAGTGGATGCTAGAGGAATCCATTTGGAGGATTCCTGGTATATGTGTGGGTGTGAAAGGGGGGTAGAGAAAGGGTGGACTGGCACAGAGGGAGAAAGAACCATGCAATCTTACAATGGCCACATTTGGCTCAGGCTTCAGACATTTTGGTTCTGGTTTTGCATTGGATCTGGCTGCACCCACCATCAACTCCGGCTCCACCAACCATCATCCATGCCCTACAATTGGTTTTTTTCATGAGTCAATGGCCCTTCAGAGGAAAAGGTTTCCCCACCCCTTTCCTAGAGAGAGGAGAGCAAGTAAATCAGTTGTAGTAGGAAGAGCAAAGTTAAATTGTGAGAAACCTTAATAGAGGAAAAGGCAGGACAAATAGGAAAAAGTAGAAGAGGTAATTGAAATGAAAATGATCAGAATCATATGTATAGCACACCATTGCCACTAACACACTTTTCAAAAGGATTGAATACTTAACTGCAACAGGCAACTGATATATATGCATTTTGGAAAACCTGCTTTTCTCCTGTTGTTCAGTGGCTATTTATATTGGTAATACTAATGAAGAAAGCAGCTCAAATCTTCAGTCAGTTATTCATGGACAAATCAATGTGCCTGTATAATGTAATGACTTTTAAACATGTTTTCAGTTATGAGATCAGTTACAGTACAATGTAGACAGTGTGTAGCAATATACCTGTCATTCTAAAAGGATGCTATTTTGCTCACTGTTTTACAGTTCTGTGGTTGCCATAAAGATTTTTTAATTGCATCCATTAACTTCTGTATTGTTTTTGTAGCTGCTACACATACTCCATTAAGTGCAATGATTTTGCTCTAGTGAAAGTGCTTGTGTACATCCTTGTGGCACAGGAGATCTAGTAATTGGGACTGAACAGCCCCCATTAGTTCTTCATGGTTGTATCCTATCCTTTACCCTATCGGTCACAACATTAAACAGGTGCCAATATTATGGTTTCACTAATTCGGCTACACATTATACCAGACCAAGCCAAAAACTCAGCCAAGCACCCAATAACTGGTTCACTGACTGAGGAGTGCTTGGAACAAGCAGTCACTGCTACACTAGCATAAGAAATCCTCAAAGAAGAAAAGCAGCAATAATGTGCAAATGTCCCCTCAAAATTCTCCACTCTATTTGTGTGCAGAGAAATTAGGGGCACAATTTTACTGAATTTCGCCAGGGGAAGGAGAAATTCTCAAACAGTTTCTAGGAGGGGAGGCTCACAATTAGCAGTGGTTGTAGTAGAGCTTCTTTCTTTTACCCCCTTAGGGTTACTGTTTTTTGTGCAGCAAATGTGTTGGCAGCCTGGTCACCATTTTGCATCCTTCACCATGCTGCATGCCTACTGTCATTCAAGGGCACTGTATGTAGGAGAAAGGGGCCTCCACAAAAATAGTGGAGAAAATTAGGCAATGGCTAAGCATGAGTGTGTATTTTTCTTTCTTTCTGTTATACATCTATTATCCAGCTCTCCCAGGATGTCTTCACTTCCTGATTCAAAAAAGCCCTATGGGAGGAACTGCCTCGTGATGTCTTCCCCTGGGCTTTAACTGAAGTGTGGAAAGCTGAGGAGATATACAATGAAAGGCAGGACACTTATACATCAGCCTCTTCATAAATAAGGTAAGCTGAAGAACACTGAACCCAACCCATGAGAATATCTCCAAAATTTTCTTCTCCTTTGAATTCATTTTTAAAAGCATTTTAATCAAATTGAATGATAATAGTAAAAAAAAAAATGTGACAGGAATATTCTGCACAGCTCTGCACTGCTTGTTATAGACATAAATACATAAGAAGGCCTGACCCACTGCCTTCTGAGCACACTGTGGCCTAGAATGGGCATTCTAGCTTTGACTGCTTTTTGAAGGCTATATGTGCTACTTACAAGCCTCATTAGGGCTGGCTGGGAGTTCATTTAACCATGTTCTATTATTCTGCAAAGACACATGACTGCCATCTCTATCATTTGTAGTGATCATTTTCTGCCATACCCAGCCCATTTATCTCCATCATTTTTCAGCCGCAGGCAGATCGGTTGCCAAATAACACAACCTTTGCCTTATCACTGGTGGAAGAACATGCATATGTCAAGGTCAATGCACCATTGTTTGGACATTTTCCTGAACCACATCCATCCCAATGAGTTGGCTTTATTATAGTGCATGCATTCCTTCCAAACTGCAACTAATATCTATTTTCTGCATATATATTACCAAAGTGCCAACCTTGTTTGAAATTAGTGATGCACACATTTGTCTGCAACGTAAAGCCTTGTATGTTCAATTTCAGTTTGAAAAAGCAAGACACAATATAAACCTTTGAATGTTACAGCTTATAACAAACTGACAGTCCTCCAGCACTAAAATCATTATTGCAAAGTCATCCCCCACCCTCAAAAAAACAAAAACCTCTGCCTTTGTGTTGCATAGCTTATTATTGGTTCTGTTGCATGTGCCAATTAGCACTCCACCTCAAGCATGTCCTTGTCATGCTTGTCAAAATATCAGAGTAATTTAGAGGCTCCAGAAATGGGTGGGGGTTGACAGTGCAACAGTCAAATCTAAGCACTTTTACTTTTCTTTATACTAAAAAAAAACTTGAGAAAATGCTTTAGGATGGGAATATGTGAGGCCTTTTCACTCAAGAAATGAAATCCCCACCCCATAATTTTGTCAAAATTATCCCAATGTCAGAACTCTACAGAATATATAGGATATGCAAGTGGATAATCAGAGATGTTTGGGGACTATAAAGATTGGGAATCATCTTGTTCAGAACTTATTCATCACAAAGTGTACTCTGCATCAAAGCCCAGGTGAGGCCAGGAAAGCAGCATCTTCAGCCTATTGAATTAAAATCTAGATGGTAACATGAGCCTATGTGTGAGTTCACACATGCTGCAGCTCCCAATGTAAGAGCCTCGGGAGCCTGAAGGGCTACCGCTGGACTCCCAACTAGGCTTATACGAGTGCCATTTGTGTGAACTGGTGTTTCCATGTTCAGGGAGAAGAACCAGGATGTTTGTGTGTAGGTCATCCATGAGGGATGTCGTGGGAGCCCAAGAGGGGGAGTCCAAACTCCTTCCATGCGTGACCACCTGGATTCCATTCGCAGAATTGCTCCACACTTACTGAACCTTTTGGCTGAGCACTGCACAGTCCGCAAGCACCTGGCGGCTGCCCAAGCACTCAGTGAGCTGTCATTTTGCATAATAATGGCAGCTAGGGGGTTTCTGGAAATGTAATGTTACATAAATGGAGGCTGTAAGGGGCATTTATGAAACATTACAGGCATAAATGGTCCATTTATTATTGTAAAATTGCATAAACTGCCTTTTTACTCCTGCCATTTATGCAACATTATATTTCCAGAAAACCCCAAGTTGCCATTCTTACACAAGATGGCAGTTTGCTAAGGGGATCGGTGGTCCTGCGGCACTCATGAGGTACTCACCAGGCAATGGTGGGTGATGGCAGTGGTTTGGCGAGCGCCTGGTGAGCACAGATGGAGGTGAGTCTGTCCATCCCTAATCAGTTCATACAAAGGAGGCTTTAAGCTGAGAGGCAGCCCTGCACACTCCTGAATGTTTTGACATGCATACTGCACATGTCTGATGTGGCTTTCTAGCTTACGATTTTTACTTATTTATAACAGAAGAGAGAGAGGACTTGCCATTAGGCTTACAAACCAAAATGACAAGGCACACAGGGAAAGGGGGGGAGGAAGAGGAGGGGGATTCGGTTTTCAAGGCCGGAACAAGGTGGTGAGCTATAAGTGGGCATTTAAGTGCACTTTGGGCCAGACTGATCTTCTCTTATTTGTGGTTTAGCTTGAATGAGGCTTTTGTTCCTTTGGCTGACGGATGGGACCTCAGCATCCTTTCTCCTTACTTCTGCAGTCCCTGGGCAACTGTCAGTTAGAGCCAAGTGTTCCTTCTGGCAGGGAAGAGAAAGGAAGCTTCCTGCAACTGCTCTTCCTCTGGCCATTGGATGGGCCAGGTTTGTCTCCCCCATGGCTTGATGGCATTCCTGGGAAGCAGAGAGTGCAGCCATCCAGTGGCCCCTAGTTGCCTGGCTGAAGGCAGAAGGCAGTATGTGCCTCCCTTCTGCCCTTCAATCCAGGCCTTGATGATTTCCACCCCACATAAAATTGACTTCTGAGGGGGAAGTATGGCAAAGAGGGGAAAGCTGGAAAATAAATTTCTTAGACAGGTTGATAACATATTGTTATTATTTTATTTAACTCTATGTACCCATCCCAAGTTCTCTGGAAATCTCGCAAAACAGGTGTGCCATTCAAAATAAAACTATAAGAATTATTAGAATCGAAAGCACAAATAAAACACACATTACTGAGATGCCCAAATTAAACTTTTTTTAAAATGGCCCAATTTCAGTTTGATTTCTGTAACAGGTTTGGATTTGAGGCTGTGTTGGTAAACCTGGTTCAATGACACAGAGAGTGTGACCCTATGGATTTTCTGGCTCACACATAACACTTCCACATTATTCTCTTTATTTATTTGTGGTACTTATGTACAGGTTAATAGAATAAAAGTCCCTAAGCAGTTACCCATGCAAAGAAAGCACCAATCAGCACTTCATGCTGCTACCCAATCTAGTGTGCACTCTCACTCCACACACAACCAGGTAACCCTTTACATAAGCAATGAAGATTCATTATACTACTAGAACAACAAAGAAGCTGTAATTTAATGGAAAGGCTTAACCGTAATCAGTAATAATTTTAGCAAAGATTATCCCATGGCCTCCATAACCTCTTGGCAATGGCACAGTTAGGTAATTGCCATGGACCAGGAACCTGAACCCTCATCCTCAGAAGATTCCAACCCCTTGTTCCCTCAGGAGGTTTCAGAGTTAATGGTTCAGGGAGAAGACTCAGCCAAGGAAATATGTCCTGGGGATTCCAGCTCCCCAGGACCCAGTTCACCAGATAGACCCTGGGAGTTGGCTCCGCTGGATTCAGAGGAGGTTGCATTGCTGTTCTTAGACTCTGAGGACTCAAACCATGAGGAAACTAGCATATCCCAGCCACTGTCATCTCAGCCTGAGATAACTATACAGGTCAGGTCCCTTTAAGAGACTGAGCCTCAATCAGTATGGAGGTGGGGTCAACCAACCTAAAGGGCACTACATTTCTATTGAAGTCTCCTTGTTGCTCTGCTCCTTGTTGGAGCTACAAACAGACAAACCTTTCCAGCTTCCAGCTGCACTTGGAGCTTTCCATGGTGCTGATTGATTTTCATATTGCTTCCTGAGAAACCTGACCCCTGCTCAAGTTCTGATCCACAGTGGAACCCTGCACCTCAAGCTATATCACAGAGCATCATCAGAACCCACGGCCTAAAATGGCACAGTAATTTTAGAACCTGGACTTGATGGTTTTATGGGGGAGGTCTGTCTTTAGACAGCATGTGTGAAGCACACTTCTATATCCCCCGCCATTGCATGTTAGAGCAAACCAAATGAAAACTGTTTGCCAAGCCTGCTAAAAAAAGATATACTCTGTCCATGTACAGCTTCACATTTTAAACTCACTTAAACCATAATACTATCATAACAATCAGAATACCTTGACAATAGCAATAAAATTGAATTTGCTTCTGCTTTCCCTGACATTAAACACACTCACTTTGGAACAAACACCACTTTGTTGTAGAAAAGGATAACATATATTTTAAAGTAAAAATAATAAAATGAACATCTGAAACAATGCACATGATTGTCCAGCTGCCCCCTGATTATGCATTTTATAAGCATTGATACCAGTGGGCTCCAGCATGCCTAAGCCAGCCCATGCGCCTGAGCTGGGTCTGATTACCACTGTCCCCATCACTTCTGCTCTCTTCAGGGCTGGCCCTACCATTAGACAGGGTGAGACAGTCACTTCAGGCAGCAGATACTGGGAGGCAACAGCAAGGTGTTCAAGGAAAGAACTGTGTGCCTTGCAGTTAGTCTGTTGTCGTCAAGTTCAGTGGAGAACATTGTCCCATTATTAATATGGAAGATAAGTTCATCTGACATGACAGTCCAGTCAGCTTTTGTACATGGAATGGGAGTGGATGCCATCTTGTCCTTCACCTCAGGCAGCAAAATGTCTTGGGCTGGCCCTGGATCTCTGGGTGGTTCTTCTTCGTGGTCTCTGTGCATCACACATATGGGCTCTGCGCCTGGTGGAGCCTGTCTCGGAAACTTCTATAGCTAAGGCAAACATTTTTGGCGGGAACCCCTCCCCCACTGTCTACTGACTCCATGTTCCCACCTTTCTCCCCAGTTCTTTTTCGACCACCTTGCTGAAAGGATGTCTTGTTGGGAACTTCTGTCTTTCTCCTGAGGAGAAAGCTTTAGAGTGCTAAGGTTTTTAGTTATTTTACTTTGTTTTTAGTTCATTTTTAGTCTTTATTTATTTATTTATTTATTACATTAGTATACCACCCCATAGCCGAAGCTCTCTGCGTGGTTTACATAAGATTAAAACAATTAAAAACAATATACAAAAATTAAAGCAGCAAAAACATACAACGTACACACATACATTTAAAACAATATAATTTATTGTTATTATATTCTTAGATATTTTATTTTCCAGTGATCTTGGATTGCATTGAGGGGGATCGCACAGCCACTAAGGCCCCTTTTCAAAATGTGTTAAGTGCGTTAGCAAGCTTCCCCAGCAGACAGACTTTTCTCTGTTTAATTTGTTTTGGGAGAGGCTCAGGTCATCGAAACCTGTCACTACTGTATTATTATTATTATTATTATTATTATTATTATTATTATTATTATTATTTATTACATTTATATACCACCCCATAGCCAAAGCTCTCTGGGTGGTTTACAAAATTTAGAACCATAAACATAAGACAGCTGACATTTAGAACATTTTAAACTGTTAAGTCTGGCTACAAATTCAGTTAAAACCTCAACTTAAGCTGTTGAAATGCCTGGGAGAAAAGTTTTGACTTGGCGCTGAAAAGATAACCATGTCGGCACCAGGTCTGTGGATAAAAGCTCTAGAAGCCATGGTTTCTTCCAGACAATCGTTACACTTATGGCACAGGCTCCTCGATCTACTGGAGACATGCTTCATGCCTCATCCGATCTTCCAACATTTGGAAGCTCCCCAGGCTGTATCTACAGCAAGAGGGATATCTAAGAAGGCAAGAGCCTTCTGGGGCTGATCGCATGGAGCGATTCTATGGAGGAGAGCCCCTCTGCGTCCTCGGACCCTGACTCTGATGAAGAGTCATTCCAATCTTCCAACATTTGGACGCTCCCCAGGCTGTATCTACAGTAAGAGGGATATCTAAGAAGGCAGGAGCCTTCTGGGGCTGATCGCATGAAGTGATTCTACGCAGGAGAGCCCCTCTGCGTCCTCGGACCTTGACTTTGACCATGGGTCATTCCGATCGTCCAATGTTTGGATGCTCCCTAGCTGTCTCTACAGTGAAAGGGATATCTAAGAAAGCCAGGTTATATAGGACTTCTGGGGACTAATCGCTTGGAGCGATTCTATGGATGAGAGCCCCTCAGTGTCTTCGGACCCCCACCCGAATCATAGGTCATTCCAATCTTCCAACATCTGGATACTCTCTACCTGTGTTTCTACAGCTAGAGAGAGACCACGTTTCAACTCCTCTGCACCCTCTGCAAAGGCCCCTTTGGCGGCGATGACTTAACTGGCTCCTTCGGTACCGAGGTCTAAGCTCTCGATACTGGAGCTTCTAACATGCATCTTCGATGTCAAGATGAGACGTCTAGCAGGCAGAATCGACATCACAGGGTGAGACTCATCTGCCTCCTTCGGTACCGAGCTCCTTAGTGCCAAGCTCCTTGGTGCCGAGCTCCTTGGTACCGAGCGCCATGGTGCCAAGCTCCTTGGTACCGAGCTCCTTGGTGCCAAGCTCTTTGGTGCCGAGCTCCATGGTGCTGAGCTCCTTGGTACCGAGCTCCATGGTACCGAGCTCCTTGGTGCCAAGCTCCATGGTACCGAGCTCCTCGGTGCAGAGCTCTTGGTACCAAAATGAGATGTCTAACATGCAGCTTTGACGTCAAGATGAGATGTCTAGCAGGCAGAATCGACATCAAAGGGTGAGACTCAACTGCCTCTTTTGGTACCAATCTCTTGGTACCAAGAAGAGACGTGTAGCAGGCAGCTTGAAGTAGACATCTCTCCACCAAGTTAATTAGCACAGCCATTACAGGCTAGCTGCCAATTACAGGGCTGCTCCCTAGAGCTGCTACAATTGGAGTGCTATGATTTCAACAGAGAGAGTTTTTTATGCCTGTGATGTCTAGGGGCATCATTCTGGGGTAAAAAAAAAAAAAAAAGAGGGACAGAACTTCAACTGGGTTGCCTCCCCCGAGAATGCCATACCAGTACAGAGATTGGCATCAGTTATGAGATGGACACCTCTTGCAATGGACCTGTAACTCCCATACCAGGCATTGATACCAACTTCTATATTGGTACATATGCCTTTCTCGATACTGAGCAGCTCCATCGATATCGCGATTGCCACTGGAGGAAGTTTTCTCGCAACTCCCTCTAGCTGTACCGAGATCACTGTCATTGTGACCTGTCCACAGGGCTCAACCATTGACACATGATACCATCGTGAATGCGTCAGTATGTCCACCTAGCTCTTCTCCTTCCCAGCCCCACTCTGTGGGGTGTCAAAAAGTTCAGCTTGGAAAAGATGGGTTTAATCATAGAACTAAACCTGATTCCCCTCAATCCTTAGAGAGCTCTCAGTCGGACTCAACATTGCTCTCTTCTGCATCGCCTGTTGATGGGTTAGCTGTACAGAGTGCAGCCTCCTTTGGAAGACCTATATCATTCTCTGATTTAATATTTGGTCCACTCCTCTACAGATCTCTTAAACCTGTTCTGGATTGAGACAGCTCCATACGTACATCAGAACCACAAATTTCTGATGACACATAAAGCCCTGCCCCAGAGTATTTACAAAATGTATGGCACTGGTCCTTCCGTTCATTTGCCTTCAAGGGGTAGAAATCTACCCATATTTAGACAACTGGCTTCTGGTGGCATCCTCGAAGGAAATGCTATCGAAGGCAGGGTGACTACTCAATTTATTGAGCTCTTTGGGCCTCATAGTGAACACAGAATCCAGACTCACCCTGGATCTAACAACCCTACATCGGTGTACTTGCACAGACTATTTGCTACAAGGCATGCATTTTCCCACTTCCTCCCCCATCTCAAGTCCTCATACAAACACTTTCCTGTTCAACTGGGAATGTCTTTGCAGCCCTCATTTTTCCTCTCATTCCATGAGTACTGTGGTATGATAATATTAATATTGTGTAGTCCACACAGTCGCCATCATAATCACCCCTTGGTGGCCAAGACAGGTATGGCTCACTCTACTTCTGAAGATATCAGCCAATGGTGACCAATCGGGTTACCATCAGCTCTGCTGCAGCTCCGAAGATAAAAAAGTCGTGGTAAGTACCTGACTTTTTAAAACCGGAGCTTCAGGGATTTGCTCCTGGATGGCTTCGGGATGCCAGCTGCATCATATAGATGACCTGCTGCCACTCTGGATACACCCCGACCAGGGGCAAAACTCTTGTCAAGATGTACCCAGACTGTAATTCTTAAATGGGCAATCTTTTGTCTTACAGCGCCTGAAAAGAAGAAAATGAATCTGGGGAAGCCTGACCCTGACACAACAGGAGAGTGGCTTTTGTCTTGCAAGGAGATCTGCTGGGCAGCTGATGAGGAAGCAGGATGTGCTTGGATGTAATTTAGACTGCCTCCAAACACATAAGACTGACTGAGGAATCTGTCAGTCAAGCTGTGAGCTTACTGATGTTACTTGGTTGGGCATTGCCCCCTTTGGGAAATCCTGGTGGGGCATTGCCCCCCGCCTCCCCCCATAGTTTACGCCCCTGTATATGCTCAGACCCATGGCACGGGGTATCCCAATACCATAACTATTTTCGACATGAGGTCGATTCCATTTTTTCATCCAGCCTGTAGCCTGGCAACGAAGAAGTCATATACTGCACAATGGGATTTTTTTCTAAATACATGGATCTTCAGGGCCTCAAGCCCCATTCAGCCTCCTTAACGATGTCCTTACACTTTACACCCCCTATACACTATAGGGCTAAAATAGTTGTCGATATGCGGGTATTTGACTGCTTTACCTGTTTTTGCACCAACTCCGTTGTTAGGGGGTTCCTCTGGGCATTACGAATCTTGCTCCTCTAATTAGGAGTTTCATTCTGGCATGGAGTTTCTCTCTTGTGCCACAATCTCTGACATTGAAACCTGTTAAACCAATGGCACCTTCAGATATCACATTAAATTTCTTAGAAAGTTGTTTTCTGATGGCTATATCAACATTACACAGATCGAGTGAATTTGCTGCCTCAGTATTGATGCACCCTACCTGGGCTTCCACACAGGGCTAGAACTGACAAATTTCATAAGACGCAAGAGTTGCAATGACTTGCGGAGTGGATTGTACATGCTATTAAACTGCCCTACGAGTTGAGGGCTTGCAACTCGTTGGTCCGGTAACAGCTAAGTCGATGCGCAGTGCATCGAAGTCCGTATCTTTAGCAGGGGATTGTCGATCCCGGACTTATGTAAGGCAGCTATTTGGTATAAGTCCTTTAACTTCATTACATGCTACCACTTGATTGTTTGTACCAGGACAAACTGCAATTTGGGGCAAGCAATTTCATTGTCTTGTGAAGGAACATTGATCTACACCTACCCTCCACCAGGAATTTAGCTTGATGCACAGAGACCACGAAGAAGAAATGCAGGTTGCTTACCTTTAACCATAGTTCTTTGAGTGGTCATCTGTGCATTCACACAACCCACCCACCATCCCCGCTTTGGTGTTGATGCAAATGTGCTGTTGATACCGAGCGGTTTCTCTCCTAGTTATGGGGCCAGCAAGTCGGTCTCTTGGAACTGAGGAGAAAGGCGGGAACATGGAGTCAGTAGACAGTGGGGGAGGGGTTCCCGCCAAAAACGTTTGCCTTAGCTATAGAAGTTTCCAAGACAGGCTCCACGCAGGCACAGAGCCCATATGTGTGAATGCACAGATGACCACTCGAAGAACTATGGTTACAGGTAAACATCCTGCATTTATTTACAGTCCCACAGGACTGCAGGATCTTGGTTTTCAGCCCTGAGGTCTGAACTTAGCTGGACCAATAGCTCTGGCTTCTTGTAAATAGTTTTTAGCAGTTTCCAGACTCTTGACTATCTTTATTTTAGCTGTCAGGAATTACTAATGAAAAACTAATTCTTCAATGCACAAGGTTGGTCCCTGTGAATTTTATTAGGCTGGTTCAGAAGACAGTCTTTAGGTTTGGAGGTTCAACCATATGGCTTATAACTTTTACTGCAAGACCCTGTTGCTTGTTTATCTGACTGGGTTTTTTTCCTGAGCTCCCTCCATTCCAATGTAAAACCATCTAGTATCTTTGAATACAGTGGTCTGTCATGATAAAACACTAATTATGCAAAATGTGACACCGATTTCTCTCGCATATGCTGCTGTCAGGGAGCCCAGGGGAAGCGTTGTGATGTCCCAGTTTTTCCCTTTGGTTCATTATTATTTTCGATGCACCATTGCTAATGGCTTGTGAACAGTCTCGGGTTGAGCACAGGGTGCCTTTAGCAGAATTCCTGCATTTGGCAGAGCAGGAGATGGGCAGCTGCTGGATTCCGTTACACCATCTGGATGACTTCTTGTTTTCATCGACTCTGCAGGGACAGGAGATTGTAAATCTTTACTTGCCATTTTCAAGGGTTAACAAAAGAATTAAGGAGCTGCATTAGCATCTGACGAGGAGGGCTGCTCAGCTACCATGCTTGCATACTTTGGGTTTTGAGGGGATTTTGTCACTATGCGACTGAGGCAGACAACAAAGACGCTATGGAGGAGGACAATGAAGGAAGTTAGGGAAGCAGAGAGAATTACCTTACGGAAACACAATGCTCTGCTGAGTGACTGGAATCCAGCTTCAGTGAATTTTTGCAAGTGAATAAAATCTGAAGTTGGAAACACAGAAAAGCATTTTGATGAGCTCCATCATTTATATATTTCTGTTTTGGAAATGATGCTGGGACACACCTTAAATCCCAAAAGTATCATCTGTCATGAGTTGTAGCTAGGTCGGAGAGTAGAAAAAATATATTTAGGAATATAGGTATCTACACTTAATAGCTGCCCATTCAAAGATAATCTATGTAAGCAGACTTAGGCACGATCTACACTACTTTAAAATGGTTTATAACAGTAGTGACTTTTGACTTGCTGAGATAAATATACTTGATTTTATGTGGATTTACAATTATGTAAAACTGCTACTGAAATTGCTTACTTATGTCAGCATCTACATAATGTTTTTACCTTTTTAAAAAAGTGATGTTGGCTAGTATTTCTGGCATTGAAAAGTCTGAATAACACTAATATCAGTCTCCTAAGAAGGACACTGTGATGTCCTTGTGGTAAGCATCTGGCAAAGTATCAGAAATATAGGTAGAAATGGATGGTATTCCTAATGACAAAAGAAATGAAAGTGCACAAAAATATGTTTATAACCACAGGCCCAGGGTCAAGGGTTGGCATGGGAGGGCATCTGCTGAGGGCCCAGAGGTTCAAAAGGGCCTAGCTCTACTCTCACTGCAGCTGCTGGCAGGTCTGGACTGTTGTGCTGGCAACTTCTCTTCCTCCTGTTGCAGTCTCCTCCTCCTCCTCCTCCTCCTCCTCCTCCTCCTCCTCCTCCTCCTCTGCTGTCACCGCCTCTTCACCTACCTGGCACCACTTACAAAAGAAAGTGCTGCAATAGCTGACCAGACAAGCCTGTAGGATCCACAATGCTCCATTTCAAAATAAAACTTTTTTTTTAAAAAAATAAGACCTTATGTTTGAATAACAGTGATCTGAACCAATACAAAATAAAATTACATTTGACTCTCCATGGTCTGAAATACTCAGTCACAGGCTTTGGATGGGGATGGCCAATGAGGGCACAGGAGTGGCAAAGGGGTGGACTTTTTGCCACTTATGTGCCCTCATTGGCCTTCCCACATCCAAAGGCTGTGACTGAGTATTTCAGACCATGGATAGTCAAATGTAATTTTATTTTGAAATGGAGCAGTGCCAGTCCTCAAGGCTTGGCTACTACGGTGCTTCATTTTGGCAACAGGGCCAGCTGGGTGAAGAGGAGGAGGAGGAGGAGGAGGAGGAGGAGGAGGAGGAGGAGGAGGAGGGATGACTGGCTGGTTGGCAGAGGGAGGGCTGGCAGTGGCATTGGGCAGGTGGTGGGCTTGGGCAGATGGGTTTGGGGGTGGGTAGCTTGGGAAAGGTGAACATGGCAAGAGGCTTGGGCAGGAGAGGGCTCTGCTTTTCAGAGGGCAAGGCAGGCATGCTTTAGCTGGAGCCAAATGGCTTGGGTGGGTGGCCTTTGCAGTGGGAGGGTACAGGCTGCATGGGCATTACTGTGCTGAGGGCCCATTGGAATCTGGTGCCAGCCCAGTATATTCAATTCAATATGCGCAGTCTATGTTGTATCTCAAAACTTTTTGCAAAAGTTCTCAAAACTGGAATCCATTCAAACAATGGGAAAATCTCCATGTTTTGCAGCCAGGATTTGGCCCTGAGGAAATTCAACACTCTACCTTCCCTTACCCTTTGCCAAGGTCTTTAGGCTCTCAGAAGAACAGCTAGAGCCTTTTGATAGAATAATGCCTGGTGAGAAACTGCCTTAATCCAGCAGGTGAAGAAGAGGGAAAGGAAATGTTAAAATAAACAAAAATGATCAACAGAAGTTTCTATAATATTTATGAGAACCCTAAAATCTCCCATTACTGAGGACAACAGGACCTTTAGAATCATTATTCTGTTTGACTAATCCACAACCAGGTCTTTTGAATCCTGCCTAGAAAACCCATATTTATTTATTTACCACAGCAGAATATGTCCCAGCCTGAAGGCAGTAACTTAACACTGAGCAGATATGAACACAATACAGATAATCATAAATCTTATAACATTTTGCAGAAGGTGTGCAATTAATAACCTTCATCTCCATAAGTATCTGTGTTTTCCGTCTGCGCTCTCAACTCAAATACATATTTATGATTCCTCTCAGGTGGAAAGGGTAAAAACTATGAATTAATATATATCCCCAAAAGCCGAATACACAAGTCAATGTGTTGTGGTTATCCCAATTTGCTGTCAAATTCAGATTAAATATTTCTTGCAGCCCAGTCTTGGACATGTTTATTCAGAAGTAAATCCCACTGAGTTCAATGGGACTTTATTTTTAGATAAAAAGCTCAGGTTTTCATTATTCTTACAGCTCAAGCCAATGCACAGGCTCTGAGAAATATATCCCACTGTGTTCCATAGGACTAGGCATGCAATTCCAAGAACCTTTATTAAGAAGTAAGGTCAATGGGTCTTATTACTCGGAAAGCGCGTTTAGGATTGGAGCATTATGGCAATATCCAATGGTGCCATTCCGCAAACTCAAATAGCATTAGCGAAGTTCTGCCATATCTTTTCATTGCACAAGTGTTTCACAATTGGTTGCATAGCGGGTTGCACCAGTGTAATGCGCAATCACTTGCACAACGGGCTGCACAGGTGCAATGCATAGCCACTTGCACAATGGGCTGCACAGATGTAATGTGCAGCCGCTTGCACAATGGGCTGCGCAAATGTAATGCACAGCCACTTGCAGAAGCACTTGCACAACCATGCTTGTGTAAACATTACTTTAGTCGCATTCTTCTCTTGTTCATTGTTTGGAACCCAGTTTCCGCTAGCGGAATGTCATTTGTGCTAATGGAATGACACAGTTGGATATTTTGTTCCAAGTTATTTAAATGAGTTTGCAGCCTTAAGCTGCAGCCATAGCCATGTTTACTTGGAACAATAGGGAAGGGCCATACCTCAGTGGTAGAACACATGCTTTGCATATAATAAAACCCCAGGTTCCATGCTTAGCACTGCCTGAAACCTTAGATCATTGCTGCCAATTAGTTTACTACTGCACAAGACTTCTAAAATTCCCTGCCCAGAGCGGCTGGCCTGGAACATTGCTGTTCTTTCAGTGCCAATGGTGTTTGTATTCTTCCAGGCTTTTAATTGTGTTTTAATGCAGTTTTCTGTTTAATTATGTTGTTGATTTGTTTTATTTGTGTATTTTATCTCACTTTTGTAAACTGCTTTGGAAGCTTCCGTGAGGGTTGGTATATATACATCTTCTAAATAAATGAATGAATAAATAAATAAATACATATTGAACTTAATGGATCATTGGTTTGACTCTGTTTAAGGCAGCTTCCTATATCCAATTGAAATTAATGGGTTTTACTTCTATATAAACTTACATAGCCATCCCAACCTCCACATCCACCAGCTGGTGGGCATTAGGATGGGATGGACATATCCTTCTACTGGCAAAGAGAAGGGATGTTGATTCCATAGGCATAAATATACTGCTAGCAGTGTTCTCACTGGTTAGTTGAGTTAGTTATGTGCCTTCAAGTTGGCTTCGACTTATGGCGACCCTATGAATCAGAGACCTCCATTTGCATCTGTTGTAAACCACCCTATTCAGTTCTTGTAACTTCATGTCTGTATCTTCCTTTACGGAGTCAATCCATCTCTTGTTTGGTCTTCCTCTTTTCCTTCTACCTTCTATTTTTCCTAGCATTATTGTCTTTTCAAATGAGTCGTTTCGTCTCATTATATGTCCAAAATATGATAGCCTTAGTTTCAACATTTCCACTTCTAGTGAGAGTTCTGGCTTAATTTGTTCTTGAACACACTTATTTGTCTTTTTTGCAGTCCATGGTATCCCCAGCGCTCTCTTCCAACACCACATTTCAAATGAGTTAATCTTCCTCCTATCCACTTTTTTCATTGTCCAACTTTTGCATCCGTACATGGGGATGAAAAATAGCATGGTCTGAATAATCCTTACTTCGGTTTCCAACGTTATATCTTTACTGTTAAAGATTTTACCCAAATCTCTCATAGCCACCCTTCCCAACTCTAACCTTCTTCTAACTTCTTGGCTATTATCTCCATTTTGCTTAACAACAGGTATTGATAATCCTGGACGAGTTTGATTTCCTCATTGTCAACTTAAATTAACAAGACCTGAGATACCAAGGAGTTTGTAGTCAAGCCATGGTATAGTCTAAGCCAATATTGGATTGAGAGAGTCCATGCCCTACACTTCAGAGAACACAGACCTGCCTCCAGGTTGAGTACCACCCCGGACACACACTTTGGGACACCAAACAGCAACCTTAAGTATGATGCTTGAAGGCTCTCGAGGGTACCCTTATATGTGGGAAACCAAATTGGGGCCCCAAATAGAATCTGCGAAACCATTTTGGCTTTGTAAACCCTGGTAGCTGCTGGAATAAATTTGCCGCCCTTTTGATGGAAAAAGCGACATAGTGCCCCCATAGTTTGTTCTGCTCTTTCTTTTATAGATTTACTGTGCACATGCCATTTGAGATTTTCCTGAAACCAGATCCCCAGGTATTTGTAGGAATTAACTTGATTGATTTTGTTTCCAACCATTGTCCAGGAAAACCTTACTTTTTTTTTGGCAAAGACCAGGACTTTAGATTTTGAGTAATTAATGGTTAGCCTGTTTTTATCACAGTTATCTGCAAACCCTGTGAGTAGTCTTTTAAGACCAAGTCTGGTCTGGGACAGCAGGACCGCATCGTCCGCATAGAGGAGTATGCATACCTTGGATTGCCCGATTTTGGGGGGATGAGATTGAATTGGGGACATTGAAAAAGGGAGGTCTGCCAAATAGAGGTTGAACAGGGATGGCGCAAGAACACATCCCTGCCTAACTTTCTGGGATAGGACAAATTCGTTGGTAAAGTGTCCCTGTCTACTACATCGAACTTGGGCAGAGGTATTGTAGTATAGTGACTGGATCAGGAATAATAGCCTGCTCTCGATAGAGAGCTGCTCCATTTTTTTTCCAGAGGAGCAGACGAGGAATGGAGTCAAACACAGACTTTAAATCAATAAAGGCGCAAAATAACTTGCCTCCTTTCAGGGCCGAGTATTTATGGGCCAGATGATGCAGGACCAAACAATGATCATTAGTTGAGCTCCCAGCTTGAAATCCGATCTGTTCATTACCCAGAATGTTGTTATCACTAATCCACTCCCGTAGCTTGATGTTCAAAGTACTAGCATATAGCTTGCCGACTGTGAACAGAAGGCTAATGGGTCTGTAATTGCTCGGATCGTTTTTGGGGCCCTTTTTTTGTATTGGGATCACAAAGGCCTTCCGCCAAGCAATAGGGATACAGCCAGATTTGTTAATCTTAGTGAAGAGGGATGCTAGTAGAGGTGCCCACCAGCCTATTTTACTCTTCAGCAGTTCAGATGGAATTCCGTCGGGCCCAGGAGCTTTACCTGTTTTAAGCTTTAGCAGTAGGTCCTCAATGAGACTGGGGTCGACATCAGGCCAGGCAGGGGTATTTGAATTTAATTCAGGGCCAGGTAAAGACTCCGCGACATCGTTGTACATATCTTTGTAATATTTTTCCCAGGTATCAGCTGATAGGTGACTGTCCACATCCTTAGACCTACTGCTAGTTGCCCCAGATACTATTTGCCAAAATGTTTTGTTACTGTTTGTAGATGAAGCCCCTATTAGTTGCTGCCAGATCTCACGGTCCGCCGCAAGCTTTTTCTGCCTTAGAAGTGTCTTGTATTTTTTCTTGGTTTCATAATAGACCCTGGGAAGTAGTCGCTTGTTGTTATTGTGGTAAGTGCAATAAAGAGACTGAAGGTTCATTCTAGTCCTGGCACACTCATTGTCGAACCAGTTTTTACTTACGGGTCTTTGATCTTTTGAATTGATGATTTTTTTTGTAGAGGGAGAAGTACAGCCTGGATCAGACTCTCATATGCTGCAACTGTTAACTCAGGAGACAGGTATGCGTGGATCTGATTTGTGTGTCCTGATAAGCTGTTAGATTCAATCAGATGTTCAAAGGCCAGGGCAGTCTTGGGGGACCATTTGATTCTTTTGTGGTTTAGGGTGAGTTGCTGGCTAGACATGAGAGGATGACAAACTTCCATCTGGGTAGACCCCGAGATAGTCAGCGCAAGCTCTAAAGGCAGATGGTCGCTTTCCAAGCGCTCTGCAACTCTGAAGTTATGTACCCTGGCGTCTAAATGTTTGTGAGTGATGATGTAATCTATCACGCTGGAGCCCCTAGTGGAGGTAAAAGTGAACTCACCCCATCTGTCGTTACTAGAGCAGCCATTTAAGATGGAAAGATTGTTTCTGGAGACCAGTTGAAGCAGGCACAAGCTTGCAAAATTGGTATGCTGGTGTTTTGAGTGTTGTATGTTAGCTCCCAGACTCTCTTTTTTTAACCCTAAGCTTATATTTTCAATTGATGGATCAGCCAGTTTGAAACTGGTTCTCTACGGGCCTTCAGACAAAGGCTGCTGGATACGGACCTTCAGGAGCTGCGGGGGTTGGCCCATGGTCCATGTTCTCCATCCGCTTTAGGCTTATCAGACCCTGCTGGCAAAGACGGAATGGCATATTTGGGCTGGTTAACGGTTCCTAAATACAGGAGAGCCTTTTCATTTGCTCGATTTAATACTCTCCCCTCCAAACTTCTGGAGGGCAGATATAATAAAATCCCAGCTGGTGCCAGATACTGTCCAAGTAACAACTCAGAGGTTGAAATGGTTGAACACATTCTATTCGACTGTTGTTTTTATACCGCAATGAGAGAAGCCTTGATATGGCCGATTACACGTGCCTTAGCTGGTAACTCAAAAGGAACCCTGGTGAGTATCCTCCTGCAGGGCTCAAACAAGTATATGACCCTGCAAATAGCCAAGTTCCTCCATTGCGCAATTGGCTGCAGAGCCCTAATGGTTGTATAACACCTTATGGGTCCTTATGCCAACTCACCATAATAGTATACCTTTTGGCATTTTAATCTGTCTAGTATTAAGTAGGTGAAAAGCCTCGCACTGTTGTTTACTCATATATTTATTGTAATGTATTTTACTTTTTAAGGGGTGAGCCCTATGTTCAGCTCACCAATGTTTCCTATTTCAAGTGTTTTAATACTAGTCCTTTATTATGTATTTTTAAATTATGTACTACTGGCCAATAGGCTTTAATAAATTTATATATATAACTTAAATTACCTAAGTCCTCTGTTGTCATCACTTTAGTCTTCTTGATGTTCAACTGCAGTCCTGCTTTTGTATTTTCTTCCTTAAACTTCCCCAACGTATATTGTTGCTAGTTTCTGCTGATAATATGGTGTCATCTGTATACCTTAAATTGTTAATGTTTCTCCCTCTGATTTTTACCCCTCCTTCATCTTGAGCCTGATTTCCTCATAATATGTTCTGTGTATAGATTAAACAAAAAGGGTGATAATTTCCATCTCTGTCCTTGCCAATCTGAAACCATTTGGTTTCTCCATGTTCTGTTTTTACCATGGCCTCTTGCCCAGAGTATAAATTATGCATCAGTACAATCAGATGTTGTTTCTTTTAAAACATTCCATAGCTTTTCATGATCTATGCAATCAAAGGTTTTGCTGGACAAGGTGGAATTCTTTAGTTCATTCTATTATCGAACATATGTTCACAATATGATCTCTACTGCTTCTGCCTTTTCTATATCCAGCTTGGACATCTGGCATTCCTTGCTCCATGTATGGTAAGCCCCTAAATGGGGAGTTTGGGGGATGAGATAAAGCCACTGCATCCAAATTACCTCTATTCCCCCAGATGGGTCTGGAGCTGACATAACAGGTTCCCTCTCATTGGTTTCCGTGAACGGGATTATTATTTTTTAAAGAAGATATGCCACCCATCTCTTACCCTGGCTGGCAGGAGCTGGCTGGGCTTAGGAACTGTACAGGCATCTGTCACCTTGCTCCTCCATCCCAATTAGCAATGTCGGCTCAAGGTTTTTGAGGATCCTTGGGCAAGACACCCTCAGTAGCCCCCTCCCTTAGTGAATCTATGTTCTCAGTACCATTATCATCTGCTGCTCTTCCTCCTCATTGCTACCACTTATTTGCATGACAGGCAGAGCAAGTGTGCAAGTAGTCATTGGCATTTACTGTTCCCCCTTCTCACTACCATCATTGTCTGGGCAAGATCAAGACACAGGTAACCAAGCATGTTGCAATGGTGAAGAGGACGAGCAGCTCTGAGGGGCGTCTTATCAGTGGGCCCTGTTGGGTGTGGGCCCTTGGATGTTGCCCAACCGTGCCTACTTTTGATGCCAATCCCGTCAATTTGGATTGCACTATTAGTTTGGGTTGTCCTATTCAGCATTCTTACTTTGAAGTAAATTCTGTTGAAACAAATCAAACTTACTACCAAACAGAAGTGCTTAAATTTATGATGTTCTCACTTGTCATAAATCTAGACATATTAGAGGAAAAATAAGGAAGCCATATCATAACTAGTATGTCAGAAAATCCCAGTACTTTTCCTTTTTCTTTTGAGTTTCCTACTACAATTGCACAAAAATTCTGTTTATCTTCCTATAGATTATTTTATGTCATAAAACAGTCAGAATATTCTTTACACCCAGCACAAGGCTGTTCAAATTTATGTTGTAAAATTTAGCACAGAGCAATACTAAATCAGAAGTTTGTGATAGCAAATCGTGACACAGTGATATATCAAAATAATAAATCAGAAGTTAGCTATTGGTTTAGAAGGTATTATCTGTTCAGGCAGCTACAGTACTAATTAATGTTGGTGTTGATAAACCAAGCAAAGAAACACAGACATTTCTGAATTCAGATGCAAATCTACTGATGCAGTCAATAATACCCATGACAGTGCTTTGTTTGATTTTTTAGAAATTAGCCCATTGCATGGAAATTGAATAACCATAAGATAAGGCATGCCAGGAGCCATTTAATCACCATAGAACAAGGAGAAGGGGTTATGTTGGTCCATGTAGTGCAATGTTTCATGATTAATGGATATGCATACATGCCAATAATTGCAATTTTGTTCTAGTATTTGTCTACTTTTGAAAATAGACCATAAGAATGCACCATTGCTCTACTGGTTTGATTACCAGTTTCCGAGTAGGTTGACCAGATGCAAAGGACGGAGGAGGTAATTTTAACAGATTCAAAATGCACAACTCTTAAATTTAAGCAAAATAATAATAATAATGTGTACATAAGAATATAAGAAGTCCCTTGCTGGATCAGACCAAGGTCCATCTAGTCCAGCGTTCTGTTCACACAGTGGCCAACCAGGTCCAGCTGCCTGTGGGGGAAGCCCCCAAGCAGGATATGAGTATAACAACACCATCCTGTTTGGGTTTTCCAGCAACTGATATGAAGAGGCATACTGCCTCTGATACTGCAGGTTCAATATAGCCATAAAAAAACTAGTGGGCCTTATCTTCCATGAATCTGTCTAATCCCCTTTTAAAGCCATCCAAGTGGAGCTTCAAACCGGCACTGAGATAGATGGAAAGCTTTGATCACAAACATTAGAAGCTCAAAATATTTTGGATTATTCCTCATTCAGGAGTAAATAACAATAATATTCATGGAAGATAAGGCTATCAATACTTCAGCACTCACACAATAAATGTTTATGTAGTTATGAAAATATATCTTTTTAAACTTCTCCATTAGGTTATCATGTCCAAAAGTCTGAATTTTATCAGCTTTAAATAAGTTTTAAAAATCAAAATTCTACATTTTAGATGGTCTGGGAAGCCACACATCATCTAGCTAATGTAACTCAAGTATATTTTCCAATTAAAGCATATTTCTGGTTTTCAGCTGTTTTTGTTTCTCCTGCCCATAGATGTTCCCTAGGATTGTAACTTTTCAGCAAGCCAGCATAGCTGTAACCTCAGAAGCAGCTTGCTGTGCAGATATCTGCAGAAGATCATCTGTATGTTTTTGAGCCCAATTCAAAGTGCTGGTTTTAACCTATAAAGCCTTATATGGCTTGGGACCACAGTACCTGACGGAACGCTTCTCCCGACATGAACCTACCCATACACTACAATCAACATCCAAGGTCCTCCTCAGAGTGCCTACTCCAAGGGAAGCTTGGAGGATGGCAACAAGGGAGAGGGCTTTTTCTGTGGTGGCCCCCAAACTATGGAACGATCTCCCCAATGAGGCTCGCCTGGCATCAACACTGTTATCTTTTTGGCACCAGGTTAAGACTTTTCTCTTCTTCCGGGCATTTAACAGCATATGTTGAGTTTTTTAACTGACTCTTGGATAGTTGAAATGATATGTAGTTTGTTTTTATGCTTTTAAATGTTGTATATTGGTTTTTAAATGTTCAGTGTTTTTAATTTTTGTAGACTGCCCAGAGAGCTTCAGCTATGGGGTGGTATATAAGTGTAAATAAGAATAATAATAATAACAATAATAACAATAATAATAATAAATTAATTGATGCTCTGAAAAGCTTTGCCTACTGATTTCTGCTTTTCAGGGTACTGTTAAAGGCACAAGGACACACCAGGCCATTTTTTTTTGTTATTTGGCAATGTCCCCACCTCATCAGTGTCTCTATTAATTCTTCATTTTCCACTCCCTAATACTGATATCAGAATCTCTGTCACTGATTTCTTCTATTCAGACAGCACAGTTTTAGTTCAGAAATGGAATGTCTCATCAAAAAGACTGGATTCAAAAAGACTCTCTCTCTCTCTCTCTCTCTCTGTGTGTGTGTGTGTGCTATCCCATATGAAACTGAGCTGAGGGCTGTAGGTTCTCCACCCCAGCTCTAGAACATAAAGGTGAATTCATATAAAGGTCACCAACTCAATTGTGAAGCAATAGTATTAACAAATTAATGCCACTTGAACTGCTAGTTGCTGAGCCAATAATATTCTCATATGTCCAACACAGTATGCATGATATGCAGCTCCTGTGATAATTAATATTTAAGTCATAGAGACACCTTTTTCTATCGGTAGGAATGGTACTTGTGCATATGCAGTGCGGAAAATAACCAGAGCTGTACATCAGAGAAACTGGTACTGATGCTGGGATCCCTGGGTTCCCATTTAACCTTACTGTGCGTGAGTATATATAGATAAAGATACTATTTACATTTATATAACCAAAATGAGATGACAAGAGACATCCCATGTACAAATCTGTTAGCCTTGCTCAATAGAGAAAGTCATGTATCTTTGACATGACAAACTGAAGGAAAGATTAGAAATCTATATTCCTCTTTGTATCAGATGACAATACCAACCTTGACTAGAAGATTGCCTTAGTATATTAATGCTGTTGCTAAATCAATGCAGTAGTTACATGTCAGCATCTCTGAGCATTTATGAAGTTTCTCTGGAACTGGTGAACCAAATGGAGGTGGCATGAAAGGCTTTGAAATATGACTACCGTACGAGATGAGAAACCCTCGCCATTTACCACTTTTGCTTCAGTGTTGGTTTACATACTGAGACCATATTAGTGGGATGTAAAAAGTTAGTGAGGGGTATGGAAGTAGAACTCTACGCCTGACTGAGATAGAATATCATATTTGAAGAAAACAAAAAATTAGGAGAGATAGGCAATTTAGCGTCCTACAGATGTTTTGCCTTACAACTCCCATCAATCCTAGCCAGCATAGCCAAAGGTGGGGGATCATGGGAGTTGTAGGCCAAGACATCTAGAGGGCTACAAGTTGCCCACGCCTAGATAAGGACCCTCAGTCTTCCACTTCCTGTAATCCACCAAGCAGACACAAGACTCCACACTTGGGTAGTTGTCACCTGCTTTGACCACTATACCAGATGAAAAGCACTTGTAATTTACCCTCCAATCCAGAGGGTGCTTTAGCCTGTTCCTGCAACTCTTTGGACCAAGATCTGGCCCATATCCTGCTGCTGCCCTTTTAAAGTGCTCATTCAATTGCCACTTACTCTCCCTCGGTTATTATTGGTCTTAATATTTTAATAAAAAGGTTCATCTATTAGATGTTTGTTATGGAATTCTCTTGAACTGTATTTTATAGGGAGCTGTATCATTAACAATATATTGTTGATGGGAGATGGATAACATGTATTGTTGATGTATTAATATTTTTATTTTTGTGGGGTTTGTTTTTTTGGTGGGTGAACTGCTTTGAGTGTAGTGTATACAAAGAGGTGGTGTTGAAATAAAATAACTATCAGTGCAATCCTATAATGGCCTATGCAGAAATAAGCCAATGGAGTTTGATGGGTCTTCCTTCCTGTTAAGTTGGTATAGGATTGCAGCCTTTGACTACAACCTAAGTGATAGCTAACATGAAAGACTTGTTGATATAATGTAGACTGACCATATGAAAAGGAGGACAGGGCTCCTGTAACTTTAACAGTTGTAGAGAAAAGGGAATTTCAGCCAGTGTCATTTGTATGCAATTAGTTCCTGGTGAAATTCCCTCTTCATCACAACAGTTAAAGTTTCAGGGGCCCTGCCTTCTTTTGTATATGGTCACTCTAGTATAGTGCCTGCAACTTTAACTGTTGTGATGAAGAGGGGATTTCACCAAAAACTAATTGCATACAAATGACACCGGCAGAAATTCCCTTTTCTCTACAACTGTTAAAGTTACATGAACCTTGTCCTCCTTTTCATATGGTCAGCCTATATAATGGGGATAAGTTTTCTCTTCCAGTAAATGGTCTCAAAACAACAGACCCTGAACAGAAATTCATTCTTCAACTAGCTCTGAAGAGACAGTCACCTTTTTGTGCATTATTGCATAGGTATCCATTTCTCCCTATGCTGAAGGCTGGCCAACATTAGCTTGTTAAATTGGTGGCAATAGCACTATTATGCTGAAATATTATAACTGCATACCATGAGGAATTTCTAATTATGAAAGATAATTCATTTCTGCTGAATGACTGCAGCCTTCAGAATCTTATTAGCTATTCCATTGATTGATTTATGCACATAGCTTTCTCCATCTATATGAATAGGGAAGACTTAAGTGGGTATTGCGTGGAGTGTTGGACTGGGAAGACATGAGTTCTAGTCTCCATGCAGCTGTGAAGCTCACTGGGTGACTTTGCACCAGTCATTAAACTAGGCTGACCAGATAAAATCCAGGTCAGGGCTCATGTAACTTTAACAGTTGTAGAGAAAAGGGAATTTCAGCCAGTGTCATTTGTATGCAATTAGTTCCTGATGATATTGCCTCTTCATCACAACAGTTAAAGGTGTATGCACTATACTAGAGTGACCATATACAAAAGAAGGCAGGGCCCCTGCAACTTTAACTGTTGTCACGAAGAGGGAATTTCACCAGGAACTAATTGCATACAAATGACACTGGCTGAAATTCCCTTTTCTCTACAACTGTTAAAGTTACATGAGCCCTAACCTGGACTTATCTGGTCACTCTAATTAAACTAAACTAACCTACCTCACAGGGAGAGGAGAACTATCACAGAATAGCAGAGTTGGAAGGGGCCTCTAAGGCCATCGAGTTCAACCTCCTGCTCAATGCAGGAATCCGCCTTAAATCATCCCTGACAGATGGTTGTCCAGCTGCCTCTTGAATGCCTCTAGTGTGGGAGAACCCACAACCTCCCTAGGTAATTGGTTCCATTGTCATATTGTCTAACTGTGGCAGGAAGTTTTTCCTGATGTTCAGCCAGAATCTGGCTTCCTGTAACTTGAGCCCATTATTCCATGTCCTGCACCCAGAGTTATTAGCAAAAGGAAGAAAGGTGGGATATCAATGTAATCAGAATCAGAATGACTTGCAAGCCAATGGCAGAATGCCTTCCAATACTGTCAATGTTTTACAACACCCAATAATTGGGCAGTGTTTTGGTGTCCTTCCTAACATTTGCAACCCATCCACTGCACAGCCCCAAGCTGCACAACATAGCATCATGTTTAAGGAGCAATCCATAATACTGGATTTTTATTTTGAAAGAAACTCCCATTTCTTTGGCTTTAAATCTGTTTTGTTCTTTGTGAAAGTGAATATACAGAAATGAGTCAACAAAACATTGGCATAAGAAACCCAAGAGGCTAATTTGGTTTTGAAACCAAATAATTTCCTCCCAAGCTAAATGTCAAACTGTACGTTTGGCCACTTCCAGCAACGCATTCCTGCTTCAAATTTGGGCCTAAAGGAAGTTTGACATTTGAAGTTTTAATCCAGGGGTTGGATTAAATTTGGTTCCATTGTTTCAATGGGGATTGAAGCAAAAAGAGGCACACTTTCCTTCTGCCACTGATTTCATGTGTGGCATAGCAAAAATTCAAACTTACTGGGTCAGGGCTACAGCTGGATTTTATTTGTTTGGCTACGTTGATTTGCCACACTTGACTTTAGTGCAGCTGCACTAATTTGTACCAGCTGCAGGAATGCAGAGTGGTGTCCCAATTGCCTTATTTGTAAATCAGAGACTAGACTATCTTCTCACCTCCAAAAATGTTTTGTTGGAACCCAGCTCTGTGTTATTATTGATGCAAGGTAAATTAACATGTGTGCTACATAATGACATTGGTAATACACTGCCCATTATAATTCATTCTTTTTTTAAAACAATTCTTTGAAAACAATGTTAAAAAATAATAATTTCCCCAGCCATGCCTGGCAAATTCAGTGGGTTGCATCCAATATTAGTTTAATTTAAGCCGATTCATTTCAGTGAGTTTCCTCTAAGTAAGGTTAATATTGAATGCAACCCAATATTTCTCAGAGGGATAAATAACTATATTTAGAATTATAGGACCAAACATCTATTATGAGATAAGTGCCATGACAGCTATTGTCTCCACAGAGCTGAATCATTTTTACTTGCTAATGTGGTCTTTTGCTTATATATAAAGTTAACTGTCCAAGAAGCTTGATGGTTTACAGAACATTATTAAAGCTGTAGACATTGCAAATAAATGTTTAGGCCTGATTGCACCAGCTACTGAGCCAACACACTATTACAAATCAAAATGTGACAAATATGTAGGATTACGGTGTCACCTAAGGTTCCTTTCCATTAACTGGAGTCAGTTTGCTCACTTTTCCATTGGAAAAAAATATTGTATATGTGGATCATTTCTTCATGTTTTATATGTGAAAATTGTTCAGCAAATTCATTGCTAACACCATATCATGCTAATTAAGATAATGTATAGGCGTTCTTGCAGTCTTATCTTCAACATATTGACTTGGAAGTAAATCCTTCTGAGTTCAAAGGGTCTTGCTTCTTGTAGTTACTCTTTAATATTGCATCTATGCCCTCTGAACCTATTCAGATTTTCTCAGAAATAGGTCCTACTAAGTTCAATGGGATTTCCTCCCAAGAAAGTGTGCATATGCTTGTTGCTAAGTGTGAAATCGTATAAACATGGAGAACTTTTGTTTGTTGATTCTCAGTAGTATACATAAAACTGCATTCATTAAGATAACTGTGACTAACTAGCAAAGGAAGATGTTTCTCATATCACCATAAATACCTACTGGCTACTCATCCAGTGGAAGCAAAAAAGATTGCATTATATTCTTCAGAAGCTGGCTAGCTTGATATATTCTGACACAACACAGCTAGTGCTGTCAAGCTGAAACTGTTGCCACCACTTATTCTGCAAATCTGCATTTTTGTAGCTGGCAGCTTTGAAACAATCTTTATAAATAGCAATGGTAAATAACAGCAACCAGGAACAGCAACTTTATACATTAGTTTTCTTCCTGTCCCATCCTGGCAAGGAAATTGTCATTACAGGATATCCTAGACAAGAAACCATATTAATATATGCAGTTGTTTATTGGGGTTCATCCAGGCCAGATTTTTCAGGTTATCAGTAAAATCAACACAGACTGCAGGAGCTGAATCAGACCACTTTGAGCAAACTTACATTTCTGATGAGTGTTGCATCAATAATTGAGTAACTCAAAATAATGTACAGTATCATTCTCATATTGCAGTTTATCTCCATATCCATGAGCCCTTAATTGTCAGGCGACCACTTCAGCACTGTAGCGGGCCTTGTAGTTTAGGGTGACCAGATAAAATCCAGGTCAGGGCTCATGTAACTTTAACAGTTGTAGAGAAAAGGGAATTTCAGCCAGCGGCATTTGTATTCAATTAGTTCCTGGTGAAATTCCCTCTTCATTACAACAGTTAAAGTTGCAGGGTCCCTGCCTTCTCTTGTATATGGTCACTCTAGTATAGTGCCTGCACATTTAACTGTTGTGATGAAGAGGGAATTTCACCAGGAACTAATTGCATACAAATGACTCTGGCTGAAATACCCTTTTCTCTACAGCTGTTAAATTTGCATGAACCCTGACCTGGATTTTATCTTGTCACCCTATCTGTCAGCATTCTCAGAGCAGAGTGGGGGGAATTGCCTTATTCCCCATCCACCTCCTGTTTTGGCCTTGGTAAGGTAGGAGGCTGGGGTGGGGTTTGATGAAGGGTTACCCAGGCTGAACAATCAATGCTGGAGGGCTGAATAGAGATGTCCTGTTTGGACAAGGGCCTCGCTGAAAAGCCAAAAGTCCTTGAATGTCAAGTAGTCCAGAGGAGGTGTCTTAGGCCACCTCCTGGGGTCAACACTATGTCGTCCCTATGCATCCAAGTGATGTACAGGGGATCCCAGGGTCAACTGGGGATGACCTGGGGACAACCCCAGGATAACGGAAACTGGGGATATCCCAGTTTGTCCATGGTCCTGTGACCTGAAACGGGCACAGAGCTGTGCGGGGTAGCTCCGTGCCCATGGGGGGGGGAGCAATTTTGCTATCCCCAGGTTGGCGGGGGTGAGGGGCACGGAGTTTGGCAGAGGGGTTGCTCTTACCTTTTTTTGCCACACAATGGGCTCCTGTTCCTTTTAAAAAAATGGTGGCCATGAGGTCTCTTTCCTCCCGGGATGTAGCATGGCCGTCTAAAAGCTGGGGGAGGATCACAGAAGCAGGTAAGTCTACTATCCTCCCCCCCCCTCCGTTCCTCCATCTACACCCTTAGATGTACAAAGGGCCTTATAGTCACGCTTTCCCCTTTTAAGCTGAGGCAAAGGCAGGAAGCCTTTTGCTAGGAACAGTCTTGTTTTCATTGCCTGAAATCCTCTCTATTTGGATTTACCATCGTCTGAGCATCTGGAGGTTCTCTGCACATGGACTTTCTTCCTAACAGGAACTTTGGACTGCTAAGGACTTGACATGAAAAATACTGTGATGCTTTTCAGAGACTTTGAACTCTTGTTTGCTGTACACTGCATGTCTTCCTTGTTATTAGCCTAGAGTACCAGCACATTGGATTTGATCCTGTCTCTTGGACTTTTCTCTGCCTGGACTCATGCAGCGTGGAGTTACCAAGGTGAAAGCTTTGATGTGGAACTCTTACTTGTGTGGGCTTACTCTTGGACTTAATAGACCTCAACCATGTAGCACAGAGATCTCAACAAAGGACCTAGGTTGGATGAAGTTTCTCTGTGTGTGTATTTGTTTGGGCCTTTGCTAGAACTCTTGCCTGGGAAAGATGACCCTAGGAATTATTCCAATTCCTTGTTCTGTTTGTAGAAATTCATGTCTTTGATTGCCTGGGAAAGTTGCCTCCAGGAATCCAGAGCCCCTTCCCTTGTGTTTTGAGACACAGAGATTCAGTGGGGAAACCCATTGTTCAGCTCTCTGTCCTGGTTGCAATTCTTAACTTTAGGCTCTTCTAGAATTACACAGAGCCTATGTCTAATGACCCTCAGCTATATAATTTCTGAAGTATGTAACCATTAAGCTTTTTCCATAGGATTTTCTGAAATAAAGATGTCTCACTGATTTGGGTGCCTGTGTCAGACTGCTTGAGTGTGCGCTAAAATCAGAACGTAGCTGCAATTGTCACACTACCTGTGATGGGTGGAATAGATTTTCACAGCAACGATATAGAAGAACTGCTCAACTGGTTTGTTGATATGAATCAACACAGCAGTCTGGTGTTGTTGTTGTTTTTTACTCTTCATGGATGCATGGCTATGGGGATTGTCATGATGAGCACCTACCCTTCAAAATTCACCACTGCTTCTATATTTCTTTAAAATGTGAATATGCATTGTAATAGAGACATACAGCATGTTTCTTCTGAAATAAGTTCCACTTCTAAGGAATGTTCAGTCCTCTGAGCACATCATCAGGCGAACATTTTATCGCACGCTCTTTACTGCCCATGCACGTTTTTTCACGGGTACTTTTTTCAATGCCGTCTGCCTCCCATGTGTCTGTGGCTCCTTCAGGTCTTTTTTCCACAACAAAATAAGACCCGGTAAATCTGTTGTTGTTGTTGTTGTTGTTGCTAAACGAGACTTGCCACCATTTCCTGCTGTGTGCAGGAAAAGCAGCGCGATAAAAACGCCCACTGAATGGGCCATGTGGTCATTGCTGCTTCCTCTTTCTTCCCAGTGTGAAGGAAGAGGAAGCTGCTTGTCCCTATTGAGAGACAGCAGGAGGAGTCTAAGGGTGCCTCTACAAGAGCGATTTAAAGCTCTTTCAAGGTGCATTACAAATTTTACCTCTACAAGAGCAGAGCGCAAATCGGGGGTCGAGGCGCTTTTTATCTCCAATTATTCGCATTTCCGAATGCGCGGTAAATAGCGAGTTTTAATTTTCCGCAGGAGTTAAAGCGCCTTATGGTCATGTAAACATGCAATTCTCTGCATGTAAACAACTTTAAAGCGCATTATATATAGCCCGTAATGAACTTCACCGCCTCTCATGAATTGGTATTAGGAGTAAATGCGCTTCTCCGTATATGCGCATAATCGGGCAATGGGGCGTCAAACCGAAATCTTGTAGAGGGGGCTTAAAGCACTGGTAGGGAAACGTGATTTTCCCTCCATCTGAGGTAATTGGAGGCAGTAGTTCATCAGATGTGATAAGAGGTCCTCCACAGCAACACTAGCAATGAGTGTTGATGCCTGAACATTCGCCCACTCCCAGTGTGTCACAATGGACCGTGCAAGGTGGTGATGACTGGAAATGGGCTAAGATTGGATAAGGAGGTTGTGCCATTGGCAAGCATCTCCCCTCACTTCAGTACTGTGGTGTCAATCTGTAGAAGCAATAGAAAAGAAAGATCACTGGCGATGAAAATTGTGAATGGCATATAGCTGCTTGGTTCTGTCCATTTGCCTAGCATGCAATATTTGCACCATAACAGCAGAAGCTGTCCATAAAATGGGCCTCATAGTGTATTTTCAGATTACAATAGAAAAGAAAAGAAAGCTTGGTTGAAGTTTGGGGAAAATTTGGATCATAACATGACTGCAGCATCAGGTAACATGGATGCAGCATCATGTCTACAAGAGCACAAGTATTCCCTAGACTGTGAAAACAGCTGCACGCTCAGCTTTTTCAGTTCATTTTTGAACAGAATTTATCCATTTTGCACCTTCTGAATCAAACATAGGCTCAGACGCAATCTACAGGCAAAGTCCATACATTTCAGAGTTTGCAGTGTGATTTGCAGACCGAAAAATATGTATTTGACAGCATGCATACATTAGAAAAATGTGTTTTTTAATGTATACTTTTGAAAAATGTACATAAATACCCTTTAATCAGTGGGAGAAGAATGCATACATTTCAAAGATGCACACAGTTGATACATACATATGGAGAAATGTGCACAAAAATACACCCAGGTTTTTATGCGAAAGGAGAGAAAAAAAGCTTGCAATCTGATACAGACTCATGTTGGAACAAGCTTTGAGATGAAATTTGGAGAACTTCAGCAATCTTGGGTTTGGCATATTCACAGATCCCTGATATTGCTGTGGCATCAAAGTGGCTTTTTTTGCTCATTGGAAGATTGGTCCTGATTTAAGAGTGTGGCCTTTAGTACGTTAAAGCAAGTTGTGGGGAGGGCTTGTAGAATGAGAGAGAAGAAATAAAGACAAGCTCCAATGCACTTGGCCTCTTCCTCATTCATCCCCCTCACCTGCAGCTTACAACAGCCTCTCTCTCTAGACGAGTAAGCAAATCTAATGCACCTGAAATATAGTTCTCATAAAATTCTTAATAGGGAGAATGGAAATGCAATGGTCTTCTGAATCCAGTTGAAAATAAACAGTACATGACTAAAGCCATACAAGGGAAAGAATTTCGAATGTCTGAAATCCCTAGGTAGTTGGGCCTCATCTACACCAAGCAGGATATTGCACTATGAAAGTGGTATGAAAGTGGTATATAAAAGGCAGGAGCCACATCAAGCAGGATATTGCAGTATATGGTATGTGTCAATGGGCCCCAACAGTTGGCAGTGCACTTCAATACTGCTATAAAGCAGTAGTGTGGCTCCTGCCTCTGATATACCGCTTTCATACCACTTTCATAGTGCTATATCCTGCTTGGTGTGGATGAGGCACCTCTGTGCTCTTTCTAAATGTTACATTAAATAGGTATTAAATGTAATTTTGTTTAACCTTGAGATTGATGTGAACTGGGCTTTACATTTTTGTTTTCTGTGGGCCGACGATCTTCATCTCTGTTACTAAAATTCCTGTCTCTTCCTGCAGTTTTCTACCACTGCTCAAAGCAGAGGGAGTTCAAGCTGGCAGCAATGCTCACAAAATTTGACTTCGAATTGTAGTTGTCTTGCAGTTCAAAATTCAGAAGAACACTGTAAAATCAAAGAAGAACACTATGTACTTTAAGAGCCAGAGATTAATTGTCAGTAAGCAACTGTTTTGCCAAGGGTACTGTTCTCAATGCACTGACTTCTTTTGAAAAAAACAAAAATAAATAAATACTCTATTGATTTCCTAAACTGTTGAGAATAGTTTATAATAGCAATAAGCTATGTGAAAGCAATCATTACACCAGTTAGCAACTAGTTTATTAGAACATTAATGTGCTTCAGGCATTTAACTCACAAACTGGTTTGGCGAGAAAAGAAAAATGGAAAGAGAGAGAGAGAGAGAGAGAGAGAGAAAGCAGGGGCTTTACAAGGTGATAATCTGAATATTTTCAGATGAGCTTTGATAGTATTTACCAGGCTGATGGTTTGTTGTTGTCAAGGGATCCCATCTTATTGTATTCATCCCAGAAGCCTCTACTTTTGAATGACCCTGGGGGTGGGAAGCAAGTGGGGGTAACAGTACAAATCAAAATTACATTAAATTTAGAGCCCTAGAACATTTGAGGAGACCATATGAGGGGTATTGATATAGAGATTTTGTGGCACATACTTTGGGATGGAACTGAAAGAACTATTGATAGATACTTCTGTTGTATAGCGAGCTAAGATGGCCACTGGAACGCTGGGTTTTGCACTGGGATAACATATTTGGGATCTTTGTATTGCCCTAGCAGCTCAATCAAAAGCATTAGAATATAGGCCTAGCATTACAGCTGTGCTCGCTATCCCAAGTCTTATTGCCCTTCACCAATCACTGACAATGGCTAGGGTGACCAGATAAAATCCAGGTCAGGGTTCATGTAACTTTAACAGTTGCAGAGAAAAGGGAATTTCGGCCAGCGTCATTTGTATGCAATTAGTTCCTGGTGAAATTCCCTCTTCATGACAACAGTTAAAGTTGCAGGCACTATACTAGAGTGACCATATACAAAAGAAGGCAGGGCCCCTGCAACTTTAACTGTTGTGATGAAGAGGGAATTTCACCAGGAACTAATTGCATACAAATGACACTGGCCGAAATTCCCTTTTCTCTACAACTGTTAAAGTTACATGAGCCCTGACCTGGATTTTATCTGGTCACCCTAACAATGGCCCCACATAATACATGTATAGAAGGCACAAAGCAACTCATTGCAATACCAGGAAGGTGTCCCATAACTCATTCCACACCCATTCCCACACACAATGCACAAGTAGGCTGACAGGAAAACTCCACAGTGGCTCCCCCATCACAGGAGGTCAGGAGGTTTGCATTCAGAACCCAAGAGAAGGCCTTGAGTCCTCTGTGATGCCACAGCTTTCCCATAGCCTCTACCTCTGTTCACAGTCTGTTCACATGCATATACTGGATGCACAGAGAAGGGTGGGGGAGCAGGATTGTGGTGACAAATGTGGTTTCAACTGAAAATGTGCACAGAGCCCTGGGCATGTACAACTGTATGAGTGAGTCTTTGCACATGTGATGCCACACACTTCCTTTTCGTTAGGCTTCCAACTTCATGAACAGAGCCAATACACAATGTCATTTTTATTTTATTATTTTATTCAGTTACTGCACCGCCCAATAACCAAAGTTCTCTGGGAGGTTGACAACAACATGTAGAACTCTATACGCACCTTCTGCTGAACACATAGAGGCTGGTGTGAGTGAACAGTCAGTGGATGCAATCCTGTTCCCATCTCCACACACTCACAGAACTTTGGCTGCTGTTCATAGAACAGGAATGTTCAGAGAGTCCCAAACATCTGGAGGGCAGCAGGTTTGGAAAGACTGGGATGTAAACATGTCATGATGTAGCCCCATTCTGCACATCTCAGTGTATGAACTGTGGTCTTGCTGGGGCTTATGCACTTCTGATGCTGTGATAGTTTAGCCAGCTAGTTAGTCAGAACCCTGTCAGATGGAGAGGCTAGCATCTGGGATGCTTCATGGGGCACATGACCCACATCTAAGGTCCTCCAGTTGCCTACTCCAAGGGAAGCACGGAGGGTGGCAACAAGGGAGAGGGCCTTTTCAGTGGTGGCCCCCCAACTGTGGAAGACTTTCCTCTTCTCCCAGGCATTTAACAGCATATGATGAGTTTTTTGTGTTGTTGTGCTTTGACCCAGAATTGTTGTTTTAAAGGATGTTGTAGTTATGGCTTGTTTTTATGCTTTATGGTTTTAAATTTTGTACATCGGTATTTTTAATGTTCAATGTTTTTAATTTTTGTAAACCGCCCAGAGAGCTTTGGCTATGGGGCGGCATATAAATGGAATAAAATAAATAAAATAATAATAAATAAATGGGGAGGGATTGGGGTTGCTGAGGTTCTCCATTGACTCCAACTGGTATGCTTTTACTTACAACACCCATTTTGTAGGTATAAAGCAGTTCCAAGAAAGCAGGAGAGAGCTTGGTAACATCATGAACTAGCACTACATATTATGAAGCTTACAATGATTGGGTGCATTATTATACATTGAATGGATTGAGTGAGAGCCCACGATTCCTTCCAAAATGCCTCTTGCAGATAACATTCTTAGAAAAGGGTGTGCCTTGTACAAATGCTTCCCCACCTTTTTAATTATAATGTACGATGAAACGCCAGAAATAAGATCATAACCACATTGGAGTTGTGTATGTGTGTCCTGATGGGATGGTATTTGACAAGCAATTGACATATTTTTTCACTTTCCTTAGAGCGCAATAATTTGCTTATCATTCCCTTGTAACCGTCGGAGGCTGATGATTTAGTCCTACCTGTCTCATGCCAATAGTTAGGAAGAAATCTTAAGGCAGTTATAGGCATGCAGGAGATTACAAAAACATTAAGAATGACACTGTGGGGTGTTTCTTAAAAGGAAACAGCATTTTAAGTCTGTCTTTGCTGGAGGGTATTGCTTTCATCCTGTCATGTTTTTCTTTCTGCCCTCCAGCAGTATTTGTAGGCTCCATTTTCTAGCCATTTTATTATTATTATTATTAATAATAATAATTTGTTCATTCCTTGAAACAAAACATTGCTTTGTTTCTATTTCAATATTTTTAGTATCTAAGTTCAGCAAAATGGTCAAATTAGTTATTGATGGTTATAAGTAATGCATTATTATCCACCTTGTTTCAGAAAGTAAATATCAATATTTTAATCCAGTTACCAAAGCAGCTATTTGCTATGTATGCCAGCTATTGAACCAAGAACTAATCCATTTCTACACAGGTCTTAAAGTTTGTTGGATCAGCCTTATTAAGTTTGCAACAATTTGTGTCTCTCCGTGTATTGATATATATTAAAAGATAATAATTTATCTTGGAAAATTTACCACATACTTTAAACCAAGAATACATACAATCAAACCTTTACAAATTTATTTTCTTTAAATATTAGTCCAGCATTGATTGGTCTCCAAGGTTTCAATTAAGTCCAAAATTGGCGTGAATTATTTCTGAATTTGGAGAACTTTGTTATGGCATCTTCCTGCCAATTCTTACTCTTTGTATGGGTCTGAGTTTAGTCTCTCCCATGAACATACAGTAAAAAAAAAAAAAAAGTTGGAAATTGTTCCTACAGCTGAACGAGACATGAATGATTCTTTGTAAATATGCATTGAAGGTAATGAACTGAGGTCCTGAATGCTATACAATAGCTATTCATGAAGACAAGAGTCAAAATGCATGTAATAGTTAGACCAAGACCATTATCAGATGAGTGTTTTATGGCACGCTCATTACTGGCCACTCAAGGATGTTCATGGATCCACCTCCCGTGCATCTCCCACTCCTTCTGCTCTTTTTTCTGTCAAAAAATAAAATCCAGGGTTAGTTTTTTTTAGTATAATGATACCTGATGCAGTTTCTGCTGTGGCAAAGAGAAGTAATGTGATTTTAAAAAAAAACCTACTGAATGGGCTATGTGGTCATTGCTTGCTTTCTCTTTCTTCCCCATGTGAAGGAAGAGGAAGCTGTTCATCCCTATTGTGAGACAGAAGCATGAGGTGAAGTGACGGCAGGGAAATGCAATCTCCCCCACCCCCACATCTGATGAGGTTCCTAGTTAACTTCTAAAACTGAAATTGGGGCTGTTTCCTTTGTAAATTATTGATTCAAAACTGTTTATATTTGATTTTTATTTGTTGACTTGGATCAGTTTTATCCAGTTTTAGTGGTATCTTTGTATATGAAGAGTACTTTAAAAAGTATTTATTAGACTGAAATTGTGTATTATCTGATTAACTACTTGTGGGTAAAGTACTGGATTTTAGGGTTGAATATCTACTTTGCAGGATGTTTGCTGGGTTTTACCAATTGCTTTTCTACTTTCCTATCCAAGTCTCTGGATCTGACTTTAGAGGTCTTAGAATGATAGTTGGGAAACAACACATACATGGTAGGAATGACAACATGGTAAAGCCCAACTGAACAATCTCAGACAAGAAGCTGACAACCTCTGTGTGACAACCTTTCAAGTATTTGAAGAGTGTTAGGCTGACCAGATAAAATCCAGGTCAGGGTTCATGTAACTTTAACAGTTGTAGAGAAAAGGGAATTTCAGCCAGTGTCATTTGTATGCAATTAGTTCCTGGTGAAATTCCCTCTTCATCACAACAGTTAAAAGTGCAGGCACTATACTAGAGTGACCATATACAAAAGAAGGCAGGGGCCCTGCAACTTTAACTGTTATGATGAAGAGGGAATTTCACCAGGAACTAATTGCATACAAATGACACTGGCTGAAATCCTCTTTTCTCTACAACTTTTAAAGTTACATGAGCCCTGACCTGGATTTTATCTGGTCAGCCTAAAGAGTGTTATCATGTCTCCCCTCAATCTTCTCTTCTCCAGGCTAAACATGCTTAGTTCTTTCAATCTCTCCTCATAGAGCTTTGTTTCCAGACCCCTAATCATCCTCGTTGCCCTCCTCTGAACACGCTCCAGATTGTCTGCATCCTTCTTGAAGTGTGGTGCCCAGAACTGGATGCAATACTCAAGATGGGGCCTAATCAGTGCCAAATAGAGGGGAACCAGTACCTTGCACGATTTGGAAGTTATACTTCTATTAATGCAGCCCAAAATAGCATTTGCTTTTTTTGCAGCCACATCACACTGTTGGCTCATATTCAGGTTATGATCTATAACAATTCCAAGATTCTCCTCGTTTGTCATATTGATTAGCCAAGTATCCCCCATCTTGTAACTGTGCATTTAGTTTCTTTTTCCTAGGTGTAAAACTTGGCATTTATCCCTATTAAATTTCATTCTATTGTTTTCAGCCCAGCATTCCAGTCTATCAAGATCACTTTGGAGTTTGTTTCTGTCTTCCAGGGTATTAGTGATCCCACCCAATTTTGTGTCGTCTGCAAAAAAAGGTACCATTGATAAGCACTCTTTGAGTCCAATTCTGTAGCCAACTGTGGATCCACCTAATAGTTGTTCCATCTAGCCCACTTTTCACTAGTTTGTGAATCAGAATGTCATGGGGCACTTTGTCAAAAGCTTTGCTGAACTCAAGATATACTATGTCCACAGCATTCCCACAGTCCACAAGGGAGGTTACCTGATCAAAAAATGAGATCAGTCCGACAGGATTTGTTCTTGACAAATCCATGCTGGCTTCTAGTAATCATTGCATTGTTTCAAGGTGTTTACAGATTGACTTCTTTATAATCTGTTCCAAATTTTTCCCGGGGATGGATGTCAGACTGACTGGTCTGTAGGCATGGCCGGGCACCTGCCAAGGGCCCAGACCACAGCAGGGACTCATTTACAAGAGCCACCTGGAATGGCTCCTCCTCTTCAGCTTTGCAACTTGCTTGTTAAACTGCCTCTGTCTGTGGCCCTCAGAACATAACATCATAGAGTTGGAAGGGCAATTTAGGTCATTGAGTTCAACCCCCTCCTCAGTGCAGGAGTCCAGGGGTGGTGGTGAGAAGGAGGACCAGTAGAAGTCACTTCCTATTTGTTCCCTGGGTCTCTGCCTGTCAAGCAAGGTAGTGGATGCAATGACGAGAAAGAGGATGAGGAGCAATAGGATGAGGTGACAGTGGCTGGTTATTTTCTATCACCTGAAAAAAGGGCTTTGCATTGAGGGCCCCTTTCCCTCCTCCAGCCACTAAGTAATGCTCACAATTTGACTTCAATTGGCTAATCTTTACCCATAAGTGTGAAGACAAATGTGCTGATGCTTTCTTCATCAGTGCAATGAAAACCCCTGCAATCAGAGTGCAATCTCAAGGAACGACAATCCCAATGATCCAGAGCAAATTGGAAATGCATCTCGCTTAAATACTTTCAGATATGTAGTAAACAGCCCTAAGAAAACAATTGAACCAATTAAAGACTACATCTAATCTTTTTCCTGCCAACCACAAATTTAATGATAACATGCTACAATGTTTTGATTCTAGAAGGGTTAATCTGAAACAATGAAAACCTTCAGGATGTAGCATATCTCACTTCATTATCTGGGCTTTCAGTATGTTGTTTGGCTTATTGCAGAATTTCAGAGGTAGGCGTAGTTCAACATTGCTTTCATTCTCCTGTTGCCATGCCCATTTTGTTTTTGTAACATGTTTTTATATTGAATAATAATACAGTGCAATCCTATGTGACTAATCTGAAGTAACCCCCATTGAGTTCAATGGGACTGCTTCCAGGAAGTGTATATAGGATTGCAGCCAAAGAGCTAATCTACACCTACAGCCCTTTCGCAATGGAGGAGGGATGATTGCGATAGTTCCCTCCTTCCGTGATCGCTGCTCACAGGCCACACATGAGGGAAATTTCCCCCAGTGACAGTAGTGCTGTTGTGGGAGGACTGCCGCATGTGTGTAAGGAGAAATGGGTGGGGCTAGGCAGATGACGTGGCTACAGGACTTTTTTATGAATCGGGAGGGATGTGCACGAACGAAAAATCACAGCTACGCATGGGGTGGATAGGAGAGATATGTTTGTGTTTTAAAAAAATACACACGGTCGGTGCCAAAACATGTCAAAAATCAATAAAAAAGTGCCAAAAATGGCAGACGGGTCCACTCCCGCACACCTCCAACACCGCTGGGCTCGCCCCTGACAGCAGGTTGGCTGTTTGCTGAGCCGGCTGAACAGCAACAACTTTGCAGAGGGGGGGCACATGAGCCATGGACTCTGGGATTGTAGCGAGAGAGACGAAAAAAAACCTGACAAACGGTCAGCAATATTTCTCAATTACTGAGGGTTTGACCCGAGATCACAGCGGGTGTGTAGACATGAATCCTGTGAGCCATAGTTGCCCAGAGGCTTCTGGGAAATGGCTGCCTTAGCTTCCCACAGCACAGCATGCTAGTGCATCTTGCTAATGGCTGGGAAAATGAATCAGAGACGTCTCATACCTGCATCTTAGCTGTGCCGGCCTAACAAGCCAGACAGAGTAATAATGAGCTTACATTCCAAAGCTGTTGAGTCAAGAAGCAAGGCCAAAGCAGTTAGTTCCCAAGGAGATATGCTAGCTTATGCTAGATCCACCATAGTATTCTATGGTGAGAACGCACGTCGTGTTATTGTTTGGTGCTTGTACCGCTGCCAAGTGCAGAACAGTATAACCATTGCTTTTGCTCCCACCCATTGGTCCAAATGGGTCAGCAGCTTTGTGAAAGAGCTTCTGCCATTTGAGTTCACCGTTTATGGGATAGCGCTTTTCTGCCGTAAGTTTGCCTAATAAACTGTCTCCTTGTGAGTAAACCTTTGAGCCTGAGTATGCGGTTTCCATGATGTTTAAAGGAACAAGCGGCCAGGGGCCTTGGGACATTACAGCAGATCGGCTGTGTATCATGTGGCCCGGTAGGGATGACTTCAATATTATCCTGGAATAAATGGCTGGTGTAGACATGGCCTAAGTCAGCATCAAGCATCTGATGTGTACATTAATAACGATTCATCATGGTGAGGCCTGGTTTTAATAAGACTCAGTTGTCAGAATTAGAGAAGAGAGAACCAGGGATCCTTGAGTTCACAGGGATTCCCGCTTCATAGCTTGGTTTGCCTTACTCCTGCTTTCATGTGCAACCTGTTTTTCTTTTCATTCCAAATGGGAAAGTACAAATGGGAAAGTGTGCATGTCTGTGCACTTCTTTCAAAAGTGCAGCTTTCCCACACTCCCCCCATTATAAAAGTGTGAAAATTGTATTTGTTAAAAATGCATATTTTAAGATGCACATTTTTTTTTTTCAAATTACACACTCAGAATGCAATTGCAAGTTCAGGAATTTGCAAACTTTTTCCTCGAAAAAAATGCACTCTCATTCATGTTTGGGATTGCAAGGGTGTTTCAAATGATTTGCAAACTGAAACAAAATTCTCCTATATTCCTAGCCAAAATTAGCAGAATTGCATTCCCCAGACTGTCTCATGCAGAGGTGAGCAGCTTTTACTCCACCCGTTGAAGAGATGAGACACAGAGCAAGTCAGCAATGCTGCCTTGTATAGCTTGCAAAATTGGGCAGGCATGGCTGGGCTGTTACAGCTGGAAAAATGAAAAGGTAGCTTCCATACACACATACATTTTTTTATAAGCTCAACACAGTTCAGATGTATATCGTTTTCCAGGGACACTACAAAATATCAAAAATATGAAACTATATTATGAATCTTTTATATAAGATATAACAAAAACAACACATAAGAATATAACTATCATAGAAGTCCATAAAACAAACTATAAAATGAGACAACCAAATTATACTGAGCACATCGATATATTTTTTTAAAATTACAAAGTATTATACTGCGCAACTAAAAAACTGAAGACTACCTACACCATGGCTATCAATTGCATTAATGTAAAGAAAACAACAACCAATCAAACATAATTATTATTTATTCAATATATATCCTGATTATATACAAAATACCCTAGGTGGCATACAAAGTTAAAAACAATTTAAACTCGCTAAAAAAATCAATAAAACAATACCCTTGGCAGCAAGAGATGTTAAAAACATTTTTAAAACGATAAAACAGTCAATAAAACACTACAGCATACAAACAATATATAATGGTCAGCAATAAGTTTCTGAAAAGGGAAGACCTGCCAGAATAAAAGAGTCTTTAATTCCTGCTTAAAGACATTCAAAAAAGTCAGCAGGCACATTTCATCCGGCAAGTCATTCCACAGCTGAGGGGTGGCAAAGGAAAAGTCCCTCTGGCTTGTGGCTGCCACTCCCACATTAGGCAGATCCCCACTCTTCCAACAGGTTTGTGGTCTGTCTGTTCTATCTAGTACTGATCTGTACTACCTGTAAATAAAAACTCACCAATCACCATGCTAGCTGTTCCATGTTACTCATGCATAGAAGGCACCACTCAGCATAAAGCAACAGCCAAAAGAAATCATGCTCTCACCCAATTCAGAACACACTCACGGTCCATATACAACATGCAACTAGTCACCCTTAGCATAAGCAATATAGAGTGATCGCAGCTCTAAAAGTCGCTGAGGTAAGTTATTCAACAGGAAATCTAATCTGATGAGTGATCTTTACTATAAGCAATTATAATTTTACCATAAATGATCCCATGCCCTTCCTAATTTCAGGGGTCTTGCAGATAGTTTGGGCATCTCTATTTTAGCTGCCATGAGTTACAGTGAAACGTCCCTTGCCCGCTCAGTCTCCCCACACTCCTAAGTTTCGTATAAGAGAGGGCCGGGTTTACCTGACTCCTGACTTACGAGAGTGGCTCACCCATAATGCCAGGTTAGTTGCCTGAGATAAGGACATAAGATTCCTGCACTTTTCACATGTGGATCCAGGAGGGGTTGAATATCCCATATTGTAAAATAAAGAGGCTCTAGTTGACCCCAAACTCTGGTGACAGTGTCTTTATTCCATACTTCCTTCTCCACTCGCAAGTCCATTGTCCGCTCAGCCAGCACGGCTTGAGCAGGAAATCGGACTTTGTGGTGGGGAGGAGGGGAATAAAGGCATCATGTGTATGCCCATGTGGGCCACGTGAGGCACGGGCAAGGCCAAGCCTATAAAGGCTGGGCCCGTCCTCCTTTCGGCTGCTCTGTTGTTTCGACTCCCACCCACCCTCCCTTCTTCTGGTATGAGACTTAGCCAGTCACTCCCTTTGTGGGGAGAGCTGTGTAGGAATTTTTTCCTTCCCACTGTGGTAAAGTTTTTGCCTACTTCATACTGGAAGTGTTATTAGGGTTAATTTGTTGGTGGGATGTGTGGGAATTTATTAGAGCAGACTAGGGACGGTGACCACTCTGGCACCTTTCAGTGATTGGCATGTCCGGAGTTCTTGCTCGTCGTGAGTTCTATGGCTCCTGTGTCAGGATATGGTATGCCTTTGGAGATCATCCTGCCTGATTAAAAACATATAAAATTAATACATTATTAAAATCAACCAAGTCTTAGCATCTGACGAGGAGGGCTGCTCAGCTACCATGCTTACAAACTTTGGTGGTTTTTTAAAAAAGTTTTTATTGATTTTATATACTATACATATACATAAAAAAAACCCACATCACTTACAAATCATATATCCCCATATAGTGCACCCCCACACCGGGATCATCTACAAGACTTATTATTTTTTATTTTCTTTCCCAAAATTGCATAGATTCCTTGACGGTCTGCACCCCTTCCCTTTTACTAATACATAGTCCACAAATAATCCCCATATATTCCCAAAATATTTTTTCTTTATTATCCCTCTTAACTTTACTATTACTTGTTAATTTATCATTTATGGCAATATTCCATACTTCTTTATACCATTCTTCTATTTGGTAGTTGCCTTGCATTTTCCATTGTCTAGATATCATTAGTCTCGCTGCTGTCATTAAATTCATAATCAAATCTTTAACATTCTGTTCTCCTTCTTCTTTATCATATATTGATAACAATGCTATCCTAGAACATATCTCAAGCTTTAAACCTGTTATTCTTATCACTTCTTCAAATACTTTTAACCAAAATATCTGTACAAATTTACAAGTCCACCACATATGAAAATAGGTTCCCACTTCTTGACAGCCTCTCCAACACAACTTTGAATATTTCTTATCAATTTGATTTAATTTCACCGGCGTTAAATACCACCTCCATACTATTTTATAATAATTTTCTTTTATTCTTACTGACATGGTTTTCAAAATGTGCAAATCCCATTTCCCCCCCCCCCCATTTTTGATCATTAATTTGTTCTTCCAAATTTTGAGGGGATTTTGTCACTAAGTGATTGAGGCAGCCAACGAAGATGCTATGGAGGAGGACAATGAAGAAAGTGAGGGAAGCAGAGAGAATTACCTTAAGGAAACACAATGCTCTGCTGAGTGACTGGAACCCAGCTTCAGTGAATTTTTGCGAGTGAATAAAATCTGGAGTTGGAAACAGAGAAAATCATTTTGATGAGACCATTGTTCATGTATTTCTATTTAAGAAATGATGCCGTGACACACCTTAACCCCAATAATTATATTCTATCAAGAATCATGTTTTATTCAGTTCTTAGGCTATGTCTGCTTCTGCTCAAATGCCCACATCAATCACTGATGTGTCAGGTATGCAGCTGACCTATGTAAGGCACTGTATGCCAGGGTCCAGTTGAATGCTGAATGGACAGTTTTAATTCCGTGTTGGATTTTGATACTAGGATCTATCTGGAAAGGACCCAATATATGAGGTTTTCTGCCCACAGCTATTGCATGCATTGTTTATTTTGTTTCCTGTATAGAAAAGCCTATGAAAAGTAATTGAAAGTAAACAATAATAACCAAATGAGGTAAAGAAGAACTATTTCCCATGATTTGTTTCGTGTTTGTTCCTTAGTACACCATGAATTCATTCAGTTTCCCTTCTGGTCTGGCTGAGTCCTGCCAGTGTAAGAATTTCTATAGTGGTAACTTCCCACTAGCACAAGAGTATCTCTACACTGGCTTAATATTTTCCCCACTACTACAAGGGAGTTTAGGAATGTCCCTAACCACCCAACAGTCATGACTAGAGGGTAGGATTTCATTGTTAATAAATGTTTCGATGATTACAGAAACAAAATAATTAGGGATAAGGCAGGATACAGCTTTAAATGATAAGAATAAGCATGTTTGGAAGTCTTTTTGGTGAGACCTCCAAACATGCTTGGAGGCCATTTGGTGAATATATTTGTATTTGGGCAGACATTTACCCACTAACAAAGCAATCCAAAGTGGGGAATTTTTCTACCCATATTTCACATTCAACTCACCTACACCACATACCTAGTCACCTTTTTGTTTATTTTATTTGTTTACTTATTTTAGAGAATTTCTATACCACTTTTCATTTAAAAACAAATACATCTGAAAGTGGCTTACAACATGAAATCATGATAAAATGCAATAAAAACAATAATTAAGGGCACAATCCTATTACTTCCACAATAAACTAAAAGAATGAAAAAATGATAAAAACAAAAGAATAAAACTATGATAAAAACAATAAAAGCTCATTAAACAAAAAGGGATAGCTGACAGGAATAGCAGCCTGGGCAACAAGTGTATCTTCAGTTGTTGGCAGAAGAACGCCACATTAGGAGCCCACCCAATCACAATTTGGAGATTATTCCACCTGATGGGTGCCACAACCAAGAAGGCCCTCCTCCACATCACAGCCAAATGAGCCCCAGTAGACTGTAGCCTCAGCAAGCCTTCTCCCTCAGAATGTAGAGATAGGAATGCAACCCTATCCAGGACAGGTAAATTACCCAGACCCAGGAACTGCCCACCGACACAGCCTCCGCCTTACCAGGATTCAGTTCCAATTGGTTGCCCTCATCCAGCCCAGCACTGCATACAATCACCAGTGCAGCTCATGGATGGCCACACCTACTCAGATGTAGAAAAACTGAGCTGAGTGTCATCTGCCTATTGACGACACCTTACCCCTAATCGCCACACCCAATGGAAGTTGAAATCCCAATTTTTATTGTTTTTTTTAAAAAAATAGACTGAATATGGATATCACAAACTTGCATCATGTATCCCTGTGTTTCTCTGCTCTATGTATATGCATATTATTTTAAAACATACCCTTAACATAGTCAGTCTAATTGTTATTTAGATATCCCGGTGGAAGTTGTGCTTCTTTAAAAACTGCCCCCATTTTCATATATGTGAACAGTGTTTCCTTTTCCTTTTAAATGAATGTGGAAGCCAATGGCCGAGAGCTCCATGGGAACATTGGTTCCTCCCCCTGCACGCAAGGAACTGCTGGATCAGGACGTGGCTTGGCAAACAGAACAGAAATACAATTTTGTTGGATAAATGACATGCTGAAATGAGCAACTCCCACCTTCAGCATGATCAGCATAAGAAGCAGACTTTTGAGAGGCTAAAGGCAATGGAACATGCCAAGTTTCTGTCTGACATACTGAAGCAAAATAAATGCCACAGTGTTTACTGAAGAGGTCTGCTTTTCAGAGAGCTTATTTTTTTTTAATTCTTCTTTCCTGTATTCAGTTATGTTAATAGGGTCTATAATTATCAACGTTCTTTTTACATGGGAAAGACTGATTAGCACAATTAGTCACTGAAAGGTAATTTTCATCACCAAATACTATATGGTTTCCTTTTCCCCACTTGATTTGTACGCGTCTACTTGGTTACAGGGCAGGTACGGTTTTGTAGCAAAAGGCTGTTCTAGGACAAAATGCCTACCTAAATATAGTAATCGTTATGCAGCTCTGTGCAATAATCTGTGTGCGTATTTATATGTGTAATTTAAAGGAGCTTTATGAGTTCATCACTCACCACTATGCTAATCAGGAAAAAAGCTTTAGGTATGATTAATAACAACTAATTTGCATCTGCAATTAAAAGTGTGACTTCAATTTTTATTTTTATCTATGGATTATTTTTCTTAATGTTAGAATGATTTGGAATTATAATTACCTTTTAAAATCCCATTGAATTTCCTTGAATACTTGTGTGTATGTGTGTGTGTATGTACACAAACACAGTCCAATCCCATGAGCATCCTAACACATCACATCATTGATTCAGTGCAGCCCCAAGATTCCAGAATTGTGCCAATTTTTTAGGAGTAAATATCACAGGGATAAAATACTTCATTAAAAAAAAGGCATTGACAAATGGAGATAAGGAGAGAGAACATAAGAACTGACTGTGCTTGATCAGATGAAGGCCCATATCCAACAGAGGCCAGAATCAGTTCACAAGAAAAGCAGCACAAATATATCGATCTCATGTTATTTGCCCCAGGGGGAGAGCGAGGAGCCAATGTGGTCATGTAGTCCCAGTTCAAACATCATGGCTCCCCAGGTTTCCTTTAAACCTGGGTAGATGTGACTGAGCAAGAGCGACCAAGTATGCTGGCTCCTGGCTCAGCTCCTGCTGAGCTAAACAACCATGGGTTGTTTAGTGAGATGTCCAAACATGAAATTGTGGGTTGCTGGAGGAGGAACAACCTACAATCAGAACCCAACAAATCCTGGATAGCCATGACATCCCAATCAGGTAATAGACTCAAAGTTGGACATGTATTTGGGACACTTGAGGACAAGTCTCACCTTTGCCATGGGCTTTAGCTATCTTTCCACATTGCAAACTTCAAACCATCATGACATACCAGGTTGTTGTGAGGGAAAACCCAATGAAGACCGTAATACACTTTGAAAATTAAAAGCATTAACACTCTGTCAGATTCTTTGGTCATTTTTTTCTAGATTATTGTAAGATGTTCAAAAGAAAGCATGTATTGATTGTAGCTTCAATGGCAAGCATCCCTTTGGATCTATAGATCATGCCAGTCTTCGAAAAATTAATGGCTGGACATCCAGTGCAGTTATCCCATCCTTTGAACAGTTAGCAGATGGAGATTGGTGATGGATAACCTAGAAATCAATCTTCATTATTCATTTATTCATTCAAAAATATTTATGCACCACTTCTCTTAGATTTACACAAAAATATAAAATAATTTAAAACCACAATTAATCATTAAATACAGTGATCAGCAATAAAACTGAGCAACAACAATAAAAGTCAATTTCCAAACACCACACAGAATAAGAAATTTTTACAGCCCTTCTGGATAGCTATGAATAAAGTGGTTTCCTGGATTCCCTGTGGATGTCATACCAGAGTCTTTGGGCATTTACATGTAGACTTTCATCACACTTGTTGTTCCCCCCTGGTTTGCCTTCATATTTTTTATCTCCATTTCAGAAGTGCTGCAAGCACTCTTTCCTTTTACCATCATAGCTACCATTGAACTCTCTTTTTGCTCTCCTGCTGCTATTGCACCTGCCCCACCCTGCCCCTTCTCATTCCCCCTCCAGTTCATTGGTTCTTGTTGTTGATGAACATTGTGATGGAGGTGGCAGCCTTTCCCCCTCGCTCATTGGAGATCCTATTAGAATGTACAAAAATGCTTACATCTGCATAATTTTTATAAATGAAGATATGAAACTTAGCATGATGATAGGTCTCCAGGAGAGCTTTCGGCATGCCCAATTTGAATCAGATTGGTTCATCCCTTGATTTTTAAATAATTTTTTAATTCCCCCCTCCTTTAAAACCTTTTCCTGATAGTTCACTGGTGCGATCTTCCACCTCTTTGCCTTTGTGAAGGATCACTTTTTCCTTTCCTTTCCTTTCCTTTCCTTTGATCATGCGAAGCTGTACATCTCCAGTTCATAAATAGAGATCTGCTGGTTCCCTTACTCCAAAGTAAATTCCATTGATTTCAACTGCATTTACATCCAAGTCATACTAAAATCCGATGCAGCCTTACCTTTGAGTAAACCCCATTGAACACAGAAAGACTTACTTCTGAGTAAACAGGTATAGAACTGACTTTTAATAGTGTGGTCACTCAGAAGCTTTTTTTAAAGTCTAAAACAACAAACTGGAAATAAGTATTCTGCAACCCTATGCTTACTTCTGAGGTCTTACTTCTGTTTATTCAGAAGTAAGTTTCTCTCTGTTCAATGGGGTTACCCCCATTTATATCAGAAGGTGAGAGCTTCATCAGTAGCTGAAACATCCAAGTTGTCTGCAAGGGAAGCCTTATATAAGGTGTATCATAGTAATCAATGTTCAAGTTTTAAAAAGAAAAGTTTAGAAATGTGTGGAGAATGGGGCTCTTGAAAGGTGCTCCTTGCTACCACTGCTGCTTCTTTATCCAGGAGCATTGCAGGATCCAGGGGCACACCTAAGCTCTGAACTTACTCAGATGCATTGAGTTAGGCTGACCATCTGAAAAGGAGGACAGGGCTCATATAACTTTAACAGTTGTAGAGAAAAGGGAATTTCAGCCAGTGTCATTTGTATGCAATTAGTTCCTGGTGAAATTCCCTCTTCATCACAACAGTTAAAGTTGCAGGCACTATACTAGAGTGACCATATACAAAAGAAGGCAGGGCCCCTGCAACTTTAACTGTTGTGATGAAGAGGGAATATCACCAGGAACTAATGGCATACAAATGACACTGGCTGAAATTCCCTTTTCTCTACAACTGTTAAAGTTATATGAGCTCTGTCCTCCTTTTCAGATGGTCAGCCTAATTGAGTAGCACCACAAAAGGCAGTCACAGCAACTTCCTTGAGAGCTTTGGGATTAATCATCACCTCCATCTTGTTTGAATTCAATTTATGTATGTTTAAATTCAACTGCTTGTCCAGAGTGTCCAAAGAGCAGGTCAGAATCAAGATGGATGCTTCTAGCTGCTAATGAAATATAGAGCTCAGTGTCTTCAGCATACTGATGATTTCCATTACCAAAACCTTTGGTACGTCTTCCAGTAGTTTTATACAGATGTTGAATAACAACAGAGATGATCACTGAGCCCTGTGGAACACTGCAGGTCATTTCCCACAACACTGGGATAGCCTTTCCTATGACCACATCTTGGATGCTGTAAAACTGGAGCATCAGCCCAGTCACCCACAGCTAAAAGATTAAGTCACACTAGAAGAATGTGTCAACAGTCAATGAAAGATGTAACAGAGATGTAACATGGTGGCTTGTTCAAGCTGTGGCACATGCCAGTGTCAGCCAGTTGTCAGTTGCCTAATTACCCACCTGGGCACGTCATCTGAAAATGGGTGACATTACTTGTTTGAGAGGGAAACAACTTTCAAACAGCCCAATGCATATAGTTTAAGCCACCATGATCATGCAAACCAGGCCAAAATTAAAAGGCGATATTCCTCATATCAGCTTCTAGACAAAGATCATCCACCAGCATCCATAAGACAATATGTGCTTCTGGAACCTAGTCACATTCAGGAAAGGATAAAAGGATGTTTCATGAAAAAATGATTGGAAAATTGGATGCTGGTCTAAAGTTAGCTCAGATACCTTTACACAATGACAATCTTTTGAGCAGTAGGTGGATCACTGCATTCCTTAATATAATGGAAGCCTGTCCTCTTCGAAATAAGCATGGATGAACCCAGCCACTGGCCCACAAAGCTCTGCTTGTGGTAACTGCTGCAACCCCAATCATCATCAATAGCGCCTGTCAACTCATTCAAGGAATTGAACAGAGCATCAACGGCGCCAACTCTAACATTCCCTTATAAATCCTCTAGTGCATTCTGGAATCCTATAGGCTCCATAAATCTCCAGAGCTGGACCATTCTAATTGGTCCTCTACCCTTGCTAATGCAAATGTATTATGGTGGCACATGTGCAAGCACAAATGTTTAGCAACTTTGTCTGTCATACATGAGGGGCTACAGAGTATGGAGATGGCCAATTTCTACATTTTTGAGGGTTGTTCTAAATCTCCAGGGACCAGTCAATTAATGTCATTGTGGCTGCTTAGGCAGAAGCAGCAGTCTGATGATAAATGAAATCATCAGTTTGGGTGTTGAGAAACAAATGTTCTTCCTGAAAAGCCTTCTTCAATAGGCTGGTTGGCAGAAGTCCTTTGACTCTCAAAATGCAATAAAATGTATGTGAAAAGCATAGAGAGTCTTTATTTATTTATTTTTGTAAGAAGATACGAAAGAGTTTTGTAAAACTCTGAACATTTTTTAAAACAAAACTTGTTTTAAAATTTTCTAGATCCATTTGGTGTCAGTGCCAGCCTGTGGGAAATACGTTGCCCATGCCTGCTCTGGTAGATACTACTCATTCAAATCACAAAATCCAAACACAGTTTTCTAAAGAAAATAATAGAACCTGAGTGATTGAATTGATGTATGCAGTTATGGGGGGAAAAGACATCAAACTCCTTAGTCCAGAATAAGGCTTAAGATACCATGATTATGGAGCAAGTGCAATATCACAAAATGAACTGGTTTGCACGATCAAACAGGCCACTGTGGTTTGCTTAAGCCATAGTAAGCCATGGCGCATGCCGGTGTGTATTGGCCAGCATTTTGCATATTCAACCCTCAACTGGGGTTTGCCTTGTTATCTGAACCAAGTCACGGTGGGTTAAACAACCCTCACTTAACCCATGGTCTGTTGTTCAACCCTCCTCATATAACCCATGGTAGCCAGGCTTGGATGACATGACAACACCAGACAGGGGTTAAATATGCAAAATGCCTGCTGGCATGCACCACAAGTTACCATGGCTTAAACAACCCATGGTGGGCTGTTTGTGTGAACCAGCCCACTGCAATCTCATGCTGATGTTTCAGGGGAATCTAAAATGTGAAACAACATCAACTTTTTGGACTTGACTTTCAGACTGATTTAAAAATTGTCCATGTAGCACTTGGCCGTGTAGATGTGGGTGTGTCAGCCTACTGAAAGCACAAATTGTAAGTATGCTCACAGTTAGGTATCTGCCCAGCTCAGTCCTTACAGTAAATAAAGGCTACATGGTTTGAATTAAGCCCTCCAGTGATGTGTGCATTGGCTCCAAATGATGTGTGGGTTGCAACCAAGTTCTGTCGTACCTTTTGTGACATCAAAATAATGACATCTCAATCCTCAATGCATACATATGGAAGTTAAGTCGCACTGGGTTTAATGATATACTTAAAATGTTGGCCTTAGTATTATGGAACAATTCACTTTACTTGCTGTTAATTATTTTCTGAGATATTGGGTATGCAGCTCTGCATATGAGCAGAACCAGGATTGCATACTAATAAAGTGTTATTTTTCTGTATTGTTTTGTTTTTAATTACAGTACCTTGCAGTCAAAAACTAATTAGCAAACCTCATTTTCTTGAGATATTTTGTGTTACTTAAAAAATTAAATACTGGAAAATATGTTTCAACCCAGCAATGCATCCACCAGTATGGAGCACCACCTTCTAAGCCAATTAGGAATTTAACTTGTTTTATGGTTTATGATAGAATATTGCTAATAATGATGATTCAGCTCCCTTATATGGTTTTTTTTTTGCTTTTCTTTTCCTTAATTTTCTGATTAAGGGATTTCCCCCCCTCTCATCTTATTAAAACTCAGAATTCTCACATTCTCTTTCAGACCTCTATTCCTCATTTTATGTCCGTGAAAGTAAAATATTCATCTGAGTCTTTGTAAACAAATATTTGCAGATACCTCAGGTCAGGGACTGACTTTATAATTACTGTCTTCCACAGTGCAGAGCAATGGTACTTGAACAAGTACAATTTGTACTAGTGTTCAACAATACCAGGAACATAAAAGTGATATTGTCATAATGGCTCAAAAGAACTATCTAATCTGCCCACTATGCAGCAGTGAAGGCCATGGTTCGATCTAACAGACAAAGAAGTACGTGGCCCAGGGTTGAATTCTCTACTTAGGCGTGAATAGACTCAATAGATGTTTGAACATGTACATTCAAAGCTGCTTTATACTTCTGAACTGCATTGGTCTATTTAAACCAGGGGTGGGCAGAAGGCAAATCTAGATCTGCTTGTAGAGTTTGGGGTGGTTTTTCCAGTAGATTGACAAGATTTTCTTTAATCCTTCTTGTTTTACAATAGCAACAACCAACAAAAACTAAATTATATTGTTGAAATGAAGAAAACAAGGGGTTCTGCAGGGGTCGGCCTTGCCCCCCATGCTGTTCAACATCTACATGAAACCGTTCGGCGCAGTCATCCGGAGTTTTGGAGTGCGTTGTCATCAGTACGCTGATAACACGCAGCTCTACTCCTTTTCATCTTCATCATGTGAGCCTGTGGATGTACTGCGACAATGGCTGCGACAATGGACTGGATGAGGGCTAATAAACTGAAACTCAATCCCGGCAAGACTGAGACGCTGTTAGTGGGTGGTTCTGCTGACCAGATGGAGGGTGTTCAACCTGTTCTGGATGGGGTTGCCCTCTCCTTGAAGGAGCAGGTTCATAGCTTGGGGGTTCTCTTAGAACCATCTTTGTCATTTGAGGCTCAGGTGGCCTCAGTGGCATGGAGTGCCTTCTACCAACTTCTGTTGGTGGCCCAGCTACGCCCCTATCTGGACAGGGATAACCTGGCTTCAGTGCATAACCTCTAATAACCTCCAAGTGAGATTACTGCAATGCATTCTATGTGGGGCTGCCTTTGAAGATGGTTCGGAAGCTACAGCTTGTGCAAAATGCAGCGGCCAGATTGATAACTGGGACCAGAAGGTTCGAGCATATAAGACCTACTCTGGCCCGCTTGCATTGGCTGCCTGTATGTTTCCGAGCCCGATTCAAGGTGCTGGTTTTAACCTATAAAGCCTTACATGGTTTGGGACCACAATATCTGAAGGAACGCCTTTTCCGACATGAACCTACCCGAACACTACGAGTGCCTACTCCGAGGGAAGCTTGGAGGTTGGCAACAAGGGAGAGGGTCTTCTCTGTGGTGGCTCCACAATTGTGGAACGATCTCCCCGACAAGGCCTGCCTGGCACCAACATTGTTATCTTTTCGGTGCCAGGTCAAGACTTTCCTCTTCTCTCAGGCATTTAGTAATAACTGATGAGCCTGGGTTTGTTTTGTTTTTAGGCTTAGAGCTTTTTGAAATTATTATAGTGGTTTTAAATGTATGTATATATTGTGTGTATATTGTATGTTTTTGCTGTTTTAATTTTGATATATTGTTTTTAATTGTTTTAAACTTATGTAAACCGCCCAGAGAGCTTCGACTATGGGGTGGTATACAAATGTAATAAAATAAATAAATAAATAATCAGGAGTGGATTTTTGTGTGGAAGGACTGTGAGCTCCACTCAGCTTTGGTACTCAAACCAAATTCCAGGTCTCAGAATTCTTTAATTTTAGGTTTATCTCTTTTGCACCCAATAGAGACTGGTAGCTCCAATTTTGTTGGGGTTGTGAATCCATACTAAGTTTCAGTCAGAACCGGCCAGAACTCTAAAGGAGTAATTCAAGGTTTAACAGAGCCCAAAGTCATCCTGTAGCAGAGGACATAACAAGCTGTAGACAGGAAAGGTGCAATCCTCTGCATGCTTAGGCAGAAAAATGTCCTAAAACTCCCATCATCCCTTCAGCCAGCCATACTGACTGGGGCATTCTGGTAATTGTAGGGCTGTTTTTCTGGCTAAATATGCATAAGGTTGTACCCTAAGACTTCAATACTATACATGCTTACCTGGAAAATCCCCATTTACTACAACAGGAATTGATTCTGAGTAAACATGCTTAGGATTGTACTGTAAATCACTTTACCCATTAAGGAAGCTATGGGTACTATCCAAAGTTGTGCACACGATCACACACAAGTTAATTTTTGCCATTTCTGCCCCTGTTCTGAAACTCCATTTTAGATGTCCCTTGATTTGGAAAACAGTTTGGAGTGTGATTATGGAGATTGGATTATGTCTGTGACATCAATGAAAGCTACACCACTCTCCTTTTCAATGCCTTTGTGATTTTGTGATCCTAACACCCATGTTCAGCTTGCATCAAAAAGATCTTTACATGTTTTGTCTGACCAACTTGAGACAGATGACAACTGCAAGCTTTAAACAGAGGATCTCTACTTAATTAATATTAACAGCTAACTTCTTGTTACAACTAAAACAGACAAAGTAGGCAAAAGTGGAACCAAAACCAGCAGCTCAACTCCCTGCATGCATTAACCATTTAGTAGCTTTTCAACCAGTATTTTCACCTCCATGCAGTAGTTTTTAACTACCGGCTGTTGCTTAATCCAACATATATGGCATAAAACCGACTAGACTTAAGACAAAAGGTGAAGAGAAATGGACGTCTGGGTCACAGTTTGCCATGATGAGACTGCAAATGGTGAGACCTAGTGTGTGTCTCAGGCCACCAGAAGAAAATCACACGGAAAGGAGTTTGGATAGCTGAAGCAGCACTAAATGGATACAAGAAAGATTTGTTCAATTCCACCTGAGATTTAGGGTAATCTAGGATATTGTATCTGATAAGAGTCATGCATTTTGTACTTGTAATTTTATCTTTGTTGAGCCTGCAGAACCAGATTCTTATTCTGTATGTATTCTTTGAAATAAAGTTTGAAATATTTGACCTATTCAAAAGGTCAATGAAATTTGAAATATATTGTTTCGAATTGACTTTCTGATTTCTGTGGAGAGCATATGAATTTATTTGCTTGGGAACACACCAAATAAAATGTGCAATTAAGTATGCCTGAGAACTTCCAAACATTGATAGAGAATTGGTAAAAGATGCAGAGAGAGAGGGGGGGGGAAGGAGGGAAGGAGATTCATTGGCTAAGCTTGTCTGTCATTTCAGAGGCAAAATCAGGCTTGCAACACAACTGAAAAATGCAGTGACAGTGATGCATCTTTTTTATATTATGTCTGTCTTCAGCCTTAAGAAACGAGGACTTGATGTGCTTTAACTGAGATTCTTGCCCAGCTAATATAAAATCTGTAATACACACTGAAGCAGAAAATAGAATCCAGATTGCCTCTTCTGGTCTAGAGATGGGCAAAATTTCATTGAAAAAAGACATCCTTCAAACAGGTCTCCAACCTGCAAACAGCAAGGTTAGCTTCCAAAGCAGAACTGAGAATTGAATTGCTCTTTCTGGTATGCAGGCAAAAGGAACACGCTTTGTAAAACAGTGAGATCAAAACCCTCTTAAATAATAAGTATCAGAATACTAGGAACGACTGAAGGGATGTTGGCTGCTTGATACAGAATGTAATCTTGTGTATGTGTAAGACAATGAAATGTTCAGTGTTTACAGATAAATAGGGAGAGCTATTTACTTTCCAGTCCTATAAGTCGGTAGAGGAAACACATAAGATTGGGTATACGGTGCTGGAAGAAGAGAACAACTTGTGCTGCTGTCGCCCTGGCAAATGACCCTAATTAAGAGCTCATCCAAACATGAACCTTCTGAACCTAAGGCATGTTTGAATAATTGTTCTTTATATGTAACTACATTTGATATTCCTTGGAAGGACTGTGCAGGCCCAAATGCACTGGGCTTTAGATCTCTAATGCTTTGGATCTGTAATTTTTCTGAGCATGTTTTATAACAGGTGACTTGTGGCCTTTGAGATGCTGTGGCCTATATCTCCCATCTTCCTCACTATTGGCTATGCTGGCTAGGGCTGATAGCAGTTGTAGGCTGAAACACCTGAAGGGCCACAAGTTGCCCACCCTGTCTTAAAGTCTTCACAATGAAGTGCCCTAGGCCAGGGCAGTCTACTTGTGCCAGGGCAGTCCTCAGTGTTGCTGGGCAGCTTTCTTCCCTTGTTCTTTGGAGCTCACTTGTGACTTCCTGTTCTTGACATTTTTCAGGAGCATAGATGGGGAAACAGGAGGGACCAGAAATAGCCTGTTTAGTGAAATCGTAGAAGTCTATTCACTGGCACTGGAACTGGGAACACACATACTACTGCTCAATAGTATTAAGACGGTTTGGAAGGGACATTTCTGCCTATTTGCCAGGCTTAGGGTGTAGGTTAAAGTTTTAAAGTTAATGCACTGATACCCATCAAATGAGTTAGTCACAACTACAGCCCCATTGTTTTCAATGGGAATGCAGCCCTATTCTCTAAACCTGAGTTCAATGGGATTTAATCTTAGGGAAGTGTGCATAGGCTTGCACCCTCTTCATCTTGCTGCTGGGTAGCACTGTACATGTGCATGCTAGCCATTCAAAATCAGAAGGAATGTGTGCTCCATCACTTAGGTTGGAGATACACAGCCCTCAAAGGACTAAATTCTTTCTTAAAAAGTAAAATGAGGTGAAATAAATTATTCTTGTCTTAATAGTGAGCTCTGGATTATTAGAAAAATTATTGATGCATTTTTAAAACAATGGGGTGAGGAAAAGCAAATCTTTCATAGCTACATGGAGTAGCCTTACTGGGTTTGCCCTCCCACTTTTCCTTTAAAATGCTTTATCTCATTCTTCCTATTCTAACATTTATATGGAACATCTCAAAAATCCTCACAAATATTTGAATAATCTTTCTTTATATGTAGTTACATATTTTCCTATTCTGTGTTTGCAAGATGATGGGAGGGAAAAGCTGACCCAGTACGCTCCCTCTTCCCCATCCCATCAACATGCTGGTTGCCCATCTTCATGGCTTCAAAGGTTATCTATTGTTATCAATGGCAACTAGTCCTGACGGCTAGATGCTACCTCCAGTATCAGAGGCAGTATGCCTATGTATACCAGTTGCTGGGGAACACAAGTGGGCAGATGCTCTTGTGACAGAATGCTGGACTAGATAGACCTTGGTCTGATCCACCATGGGTCTTCTTATGTTCTTATGGCTATGCTCTGAGGTAGGAAGCAGTACTGGACCATCTGTATGAAGTACTTATTCCTGCTCCTGGTAAATTTACCATATGTGCCTGGTCCTATGCTCCATGATGTCACAGTGGGAGGAGAGAACATATTCTGATGAGGAATAGAGGAATTGCTCCACCATCACCTGATACTCTGTTGTGTGTCAGCATGGTGAGAGCCTCCATATCCAAAGTCCTTGCACACAAATACATTTTACTCTCCACCAAACTTACATGTAAACAATCCTTTGTTTTTTTTTAACATGTAAGTGCTGTTGTGTCATCTCTTCATGGATAATCCTGCTGTACTACAGTTCCCAGCAGTCTTTCTAAGGGATACAGGAAATAAAGAAGGCTAGAAAGGGAGTTAAGAAAGAATGATAGAGTAGGTGTTAAAAGAATAAAGAGGTTAATGCAACTCACTGCCAAAAGGGATTTAATGTAAGATCATCTTCAAAAGGGTCATAACACTGAGAAATAAATGTAGCACATGTTTGCTGGCCAACTTACGAGAATGGAGTGAAGTTGGAAATCTCTCACTCTCTCATGGAAGCGTTGGTCTAAACATATAATCCCTGTCTTGGAGATGACGGATTGTAAATTAAAGACTTGATATCTGGTTCGGAAGTGTTGCTGTGTCTTCTGAGTGAAAGAGAAAGTAAAGCAAATCGGGATTCCTGGCAGGCGGCCAGAGGCTGGTAATTGAGACTTTTATTACTCTGGCTAACGAGCTAAGTCTGGCAGATAAGGCTGTGGGGGGAGGCTGAAGTAAAAAATTGAAGCCGGGTGAAGAGAGGATTTCAGTGCCCCCAGCCGAGTGTGTGAGAAGTTGAAATATATTTGTCCGATAAGAGCCGAAAAGATTTAAGAGCATGGCTGTAAAGATCTATGTGGAGGGGCGCGGATTTATAACTGTAGCCTGATGAAAAAAAGAATAACAGGTGATAAATCAAGTGCCCCCAGCTGGATCAGGCAGCCGAAAAAGCATCCTTCAGATAAACACTGGGAACGGTTAGAGAGAGTAATGGCCGACAAGGAACAGCCTTCTGATCATGGCGAGAATGCAGCTCCACTTCTTTCCGGAAGTGGGAATTCTAAAACTGGAAGCAAGCCAGGTACAATCCCCAAAACGTTCAAAGAAAGTCAATCATGGTCACCAGGAGAACTAATGGATAGCTTTCGGAAGATGTTAGATGAAGCTTTGGCAAAGCAGGAGGAGAGAATAAAGAGCCAAATTCTGGACTCGCAGATTGAGGTTTTGACAGGCTTCCAAACTGTGGTGGAGAGAATGACAGAATTGGAGAAGGACAATGAGCAAATCAAGGAAACTACAAAGCAGCAGGGAGAGCAAATGTGTTTAATTGCCTTGGAGGATAGGGATAGAAGAGCAAATATTTGGATTAGATCCTTTAAGGAGCAAGAGGGGGAGAACCCAAAGGCTTTGAGACATATAATATTGGCATGGATCAGAGAATTGGACCCCCAGGAAGAGTGGGAGATGGCTGACATTGAGAGGATCCATAGAGTGGGCTATAAAAAGAAAGGAATGCTTCCAAGGGATATAATTGTCAAATTTGCCAACTATTACAAGAAAGAAAAGTTAATGCAAGCAATTAGATGTCTTGGCCAACCGATGCTACAAGCAACACCAATCGAGGTTTATCAGGATTTATGCCCTCAGACGGTCCAGTGGTGGAAGAGCGTTAAGACTGTGTACAGTTACCCTGCAGAAGAAGGCGATAACATATAGCTGGAGATATCCAGTTTTTTTTTAGATTCATGTGGCTAGGGAAACAACACAGAATAACTTCATGTGAGCAGGGGATGGAGCTTCTGGAGAAGTTGGGATTGGTCGACGCAACTGACGATGGAGAAATGAGGGCGGAGGAAGGAGCTGCAGGAGGAAGTAGTCAATAAAGAACTATGTTTGAACAGGGATAAAGAAGAGATTATAAGGGAGGGGAGGGTCAGCTGTTACTCCGGGATTGTTGGGTCACTTCTCCCCCCCGAAGAGTTCTAAAAATAATTGAGGCTATTGCCCAGGAGGGTCTGGTGAGGAGGGGGGTGAAGTTTGGGGTAAGTGGGGGGAGGGTAAGGGAGGGGGGTATTTGTATCACAGGGGGAGACCAATATGGAAAATAAATTAAGGGTGGCAACTTTAAATGTTAAAGGGCTAGGAACTGTTATAAAAAGGAAGAGAATAGAAGCATTATTAAAAAAAGAAAAAGCAGATGTCATTTTCTTGCAGGAAAGTCATCAATCAAAGGAGGGTACAAATGATCTTTGGATGAGGGATGTGGGCGTTTATGAGAAAGCTTTTGGTACTTCCAAAGCGAGAGGTGTAGCGACAATAATTTCAAAAAATGTGGTATTAATGTTCAAAGAGTGAAGAAAGATAAATTGGGTAGATTTCTGATAATTTTCTGTATGGTAGGGGAGGAGGAATATATAATGATTAATGTATATGCTCCTCATGGGAAACAAATGGAATTCTTCGATGAAGTTTTTAATGCGGTGGGAGAAATGGGGAAAAAGAATATTGTAATGGCAGGAGATTTTAATATGGTATTAGATAAAGAAAAGGATAAAGATAATATATTAAAATATCTTAAGATTGGTGGGAAGACGAGTTTAAGCAAATTAATAGATGGAAAAGAGCTAATGGATGTTTGGAGGGTATTAAAAGGGGAAGAAAGGAAATATACTTTCTTCTCACCAAGGTTTAAGAGTTATTCCAGGATAGATTTTATATTTGTGTCAAATAATATGTTATCTAAAATTATAGAATGTGCTATAGGGGTGATTAAAGTCTCCAATCCTGCATTAATGACAGCGGATATTAAAATGAAGAAGGATTATAGAGAAGCAAAGAGATGGAGAATAGATGCAAGGATTTTAAATAATAAAATTATTGTTGAAAAAATAAAAAAGAAATGCAGATAATATGGGAAATCAATGAAGTAGAGCAAAACTCTCAAGGGATATTATGGGATACAATGAAGGCTGTGGTAAGAGAGATTTGTATTAGGGAAAGGTGCACCCTAAGGAAACAACAGGAAGCACAAAACAAAAAGATAGAAAAGGAGGTAAGGGAACTAGAGGAAAAATTAAGAGAGACAAAAGATAGATGTCTATATGCCCAAATTCAAGCTAAGAAGAAGGAATTAGAGAAAGAAGAGTTAGAACAGGTTCAAAGGAATTTGCTATATTTGAAGAGGGATTTCTTTGAATATAGCAATAAAAATTCTAGGATGCTGGCCAGGTCCACTCAGTCAAAAAAAGCTCAGAACACGATAGGGACAATTAAAGATAAGACAGGGAAAAGATGTAATTTAATGAAGGATAAATTAAATATATTTCAGGAACTTTACAGTGAATTATATGCATTGGATATGGGTCCACAGGTTAAGGTAGGGGAATATGTAGAGAGGAATTGGAAAATAAGATTACAGAGACAAGACAGGGATTATATGGAAGGTTTGGTTACAGAAAAAGAAATAGAAGGAATTGTAGATAAATTAAAAGGAGGGAAATCTCCGGGGATAGATGGTTTGGGGCCGGAATATTATAAGACATTTAGAGCAATATTAATACCAAAATTGAAAAAGCTATTTAACAGTATAATAGAAGGAGGAAAGACCCCGCCATCATGGGACCATTCTTTGATTATATTAATCCCGAAACCAGATAAGGATTTGACGGATCCAGCTTCTTATAGACCAATTTCATTAATAAATCAAGATTCAAAATTTTTTACGGCAATAATGGCAAAAAGAATGAGTACATTTATAAATAAATACATTAAAAAAGATCAATGTGGATTTATTGCAGGAAGGCAAATGCCTAATTTAATTGGAAGAGTTTTAAATATAATTAATATTATTTAAAAAAGAAATTTAAAAGCAGGATTGTTAGCACTAGATATATTCAAAGCCTTTGATTGTGTGGAATGGCCAGCACTTAAAAAAAATATTAAAAAATTTGGGTTTGGAGATAAATTTATAGGAGTGATAAATCAGTTACATAAAAATAATAAAGCAGAAATTATAGTTAATGATGGGTTACACAACAGATTAATTTAGCCCGAGGAACTAGACAAGGATGTCCACTTTCAACGATTTTATTTGCAATAGTGTTAGAAATTTTGGCGAATGTTATAAGGGAGGATGTAAGATGAAAAGGGATAGGAGGGAAAGAAAAGATTAAAATGAATATGTTTGCGGATGATACATTATTGACGTTAGAAAATCCCCTGGAGAGTGGGGAAGTGATAAAGAAACTAGGGGTGTGCATCGGATCGGATCCGATCCACGATCCGAATCCGATCCGCCCCAAAATCGGGAAAATCCGATCCGATCCGATCAACCTCCGATCCGATCCGATCCGACGAGGTCCGATCCGGATCGGACGCCATTTTGAATGCTTTTTCCCATAGCCAAGTATTGTTTTACAAAAACGCCTATAACGTTTTCATTTTTAAAGATAGAAGGATGAAACTTGGGCACATTATACACTGGTTAGGGACAGTTATCTGTGAGAAATTTCAGAAAGATTGGTACATGCGTTTTGTGGCAATTAATTTTTTAATAAATACCCAGGAATGCCTATAACTTTGTCACTTTTAAAGTTACATACATGAATCTTTGCCACATTGTAGGTGGTACCTTGGGACCTATGTGTGTAAAATTTCAAAAATGTAGGTGCTTGCCTTGTATGGCAATTAATTTTAGAATAATGGGTAGTAGTGGGGTAAATACATTTATGCCTCCCATTTTTTTATTTTTAAAGATACAAACAGGAAACATGGGCACATTACAGGGAAGACTTCACTTGATATGTGTGTAAAATTTCAGAAAGCTGGGTCCAGGCATTTGGTGGCTATGAATTTTTTAGATTAAAAGTGATAAACGTTTTTCCACAAAGGCTGGGGCTGTCAATTGCACCGTCCTGCCTCCCGGGAAGAAGAAGGAAACACTTTCTCTCATCTCTTTGATCCTTGCACGCTTGGCTGCAACTGAGCTAGTATCCATTACAAAAGGAGAAACAAAGTAGCACTTGGCTCGTGTCTGCTTTGATACTTTCACTTTTTACTCAAGCAGAAAGGCTGAGCCTAGGATCACTCTCTCTCGCTAGGATCATTACAGGAGAAATTTTCTACAGTCTTCAAAGTGGTGTGTGCAGACACCTTGCCACCACATGCCTGGACCTATCATTCTGAAATTTTACACACATATCAAGTGAAGTGTTCCCTGTAATGTGCCCATGTTTCCTGTTTGTATCTTTAAAAATAAAAAAATGGGAGGCGTAAATGTATTTACCCCACTACTACCCATTTTTCTAAAATTAATTGCCATATAAGGCAAGCACCTACGTTTTTAAAATTTTACACACATAGGTCGCAAGGTACCACCTACAGTGTGGCAAAGTTTCATGTATGTAACTTTAAAAATGACAAAGTTATAGGCATTCCTGGGTATTTATTAAAAAATTAATTGCCACAAAACGCATGCACCAATCTTTCTGAAATTTCTCACAGATAACTATCCCTAACCAGTCTACAATGTGCCCAAGTTTCCTGTTTGTATCTTCAAAAATAAAAAAGTGGGAGGCATAACTGTATTTCTCAATGGGAAAGTGCTTTCCAATGATTTCCTATGGGCAAGTGCTTTCCAATGATTTCCTATGGGCAAGTACTGTCCAATGATTCCCTATGGGCAAGTACTGTCCAATGAATCCCTATGGGCAAGTGCTGTCCAATGAATCCCTCAGTGTTTCAAAAATTAATTGCCACACAATACAAGCACCTACGTTTCTGAAATTTCACACACATAGGTCCCAAGGTACCGCCTACAATGCGGCAAAGTTTCATGTGTGTAACTTTACAAATGACAAAGTTATAGGCATTCCTGGGTATTTATTAAAAAATTAATTGCCACACAAGGCAAGCACCTATGTTTCTGAAATTTCACACACATAGGTCCCAAGTACCATCTACAATGTGGCAAAGTTTCATGTGTGTAACTTTAAAAATGACAAAGTTATAGGTGTTTCTTTCCTCATTGTTTCAAAAATTAATTGCCACACAAGGAAAGCTCCAAAGTTTCTGAAATTTCACACACATATCAAGGCAAGTGGTACCTGTAATGTGCCCAAGCTTCCTGTTTGTATCTTCAAAAATAAAAAAATGGAAGGCGTAAATGTATTTACCCCACTACTACCCATTTTTCTAAAAATTAATTGCCACATAAGACAAGCACCTACGTTTCTGAAATTTCACACACATCGGTCCCAAGGTACCACCTACAATGTGGCAAAGTTTCATGTGTGTAACTTTAAAAATGACAAAGTTATAGGCATTCCTGGGTATTTATTAAAAAATTAATTGCCACAAAACGCATGCACCAATCTTTCTGAAATTTCTCACAGATAACTGTCCCTAACCAGTGTATAATGTTCCCAAGTTTCATCCTTCTATCTTTAAAAATGAAAAAGTTATAGGCGTCTTTGTAAAACAATACTTGGCTATGGGAAAAAACATTCAAAATGGCGTCCGATCCGGATCGGACATCCGGTCCGATCCGATCCGACCATCCTCCGATCTGATCCGATCCGACCCCCCAGGTCCGATTCCGATCCGCTATCCGATCCGATCCGGGGGGTCAGTGCACATCCCTAAAAGAAACATTTGAGAGAATTTGGATAGATTACTGGGGGAAGTCAGAAATGATGTTATTTAATTATAATGAGAAGGAAATGGAGGAGTGTAAATCTAAACTAGGTTTTAGGCTTAAGAATATAGTACGCTATCTAGGAGTTAATATTGCAAAAGATTTAGATAGGTTAGAAGAAATTAACTTTGCTAGTTTGAAAAAACAGATAGGGGAGAAGTTAGAGGTATATAGAAAATTAAAACATTTGTGGTTTGGTAGAATAGCGATCATTAAAATGAAGATATTACCTAAGATTAATTTTTTGTTTAGAATGTTACCGATTAAAATAATGGAAGCAGAGTTAAAGAGCTGGCAAAATATGATTAATGCTTATTGTAATGAAGATTAAAAAGCAAGGATTAATAAAGGGTTTTGGTATAAGACTCAAAAGAAAGGAGGTTTAGGACTTCCAAATATAAAGAAGTATTATATTGCAAATCAATTAAGACATGTTATAAATAGTATATTAGGGGAGGATGATTTAGAATGGTTAGAGACGCAAACAGAGGAACAAGACTTTAAATTACAAAATATCTTTTTTATTAAAATGCAAAAAAAAAGATTTGAAGGGCCTGGACAACCCGTTGTTGGAAAATATCTTAGAGATATGGGGAAAAGTTAAGGGGAAGTTAATACCAGGAGTTTCTCCTCTTACACCAGTTGTAGTAATGGGGGACTTCCCAAGGAACTTAAAAGCAGAGTTGGAAGGGGGTTTGAGGGATCAGAAAATTATTAAATTAAGAGTTTGGTTAAAAAGAATGATAAATAAGGAGCAAATTGGAGAGCTACTAATAGGGCAAAAGGTAGCTTGGTTCAAATGTATACAATTGGAACAATGGACACAAGATTGGAAAAGGAAAAATAAGGAATGTAGAAAGAATACAAGGTTTGAAGATTTAATTGAATCAAGAGGAAAGAAGGAAGAAATTAAACTTAAAAAAGGTTTGACCAGTGAAATATATAAAATTTTGATTGAGGATGATGAATACCAAGACTCTCTTAAAATGATTTGGGAAGATGATCTAAAGGAACAGATTAATGAAGACAACTGGGGGAAGATATGGGATGCTAGAATGTTAAAGCTTTTGTCGATTAGAATTAAAGAGAATTATTATAAGACAGTATGGAGATGGTATTTAACGCCGGTAAGATCCCATCAGATAGATAAAAAAGTGCCCAAGAATTGTTGGAGGGGATGTCAGGAGGTTGGAACTTATTTTCATATGTGGTGGAGCTGTGAATATGTACAAAAATTTTGGAAAAGGGTGTTTGAAGAAATAAGTGAAATAACGGGAAGTAAATTGGAGATAAGCCCAAAGCTGGCTCTACTAGCAATATGGGATAAAGGAAATGAGAATATAAACAAGAGAGAATTGATAAACAACCTCCTGGCTCCAGTTAGAATAATGATAGCTAAAAATTGGAAAGGGCAAGGAATTGATACAATAGAAGAATGGTACAAAGAAATATGGGATATGGCACTTAATGATAAGTTAATGTGTAAAATGAAAATAATGAGGGGAATGTCCAGTAAGAATGATTTTGAAAATATATGGAATCCATTATTGGAATATGTATTAAGATTGGGGAAAGGGCAAATACCTTCAAAAGATTCTTCACAATTTTGGAAGGATGTATAATTGAATAAAAGTAGGTCTCCTGGGGGGGGAGCACGGGGGGGTATGTAGGTTATGTATTGTATTGTATGTTGTTGATGTTGTATTATGTTGTTTTAAGTTGAAATAAAAATATTGTTAAAAAAAATGTTTGCTGGCCAAGGGTAGATGCTCTAGTGTGTTTCTCTAGAATTGGGAGGCTGTTTGTGACAGAAAAAATATTCCAATATAATACAATCTCCCAATGTTTTTTTTTTGAATTTCAAGCCAAATAAGCAATTTCTAGCTGTCTTGGTTTGGAGCATTAAAGATTAATACATCTAATATAATTTGCATATAAGCAAGCCATTTTTCAACATGCACACAAAATTACATCATCCGATTTATCTTGGATATTGCAAGGTTACTGCAGTCATGTTAAACTCCAGTGCCTCAGAATGGAATAGAGGGGGTGGGGAAAGCACCGCTTAACAGAATAGAAATACCTTCTGCAGGTCTATCTGGTGGTTGCAAGTTACATTTTACCATATCACAATGTCCCTATGTAGGCAGAGCTATTAATCTTTGTTGGAGCATATATTTGATGCTGAGACAGAGAAGTGATGACTGAAAAAAGAACGAGACAGAAATTTTGCTTTAATAAAATCATTTCTGTTGCTGTGTTGGTGGTCCTACCTTGTATTCGATCCTATCTGCACACCCAACCATAATAAGGTGTAGCATCATTTACTTATTTACAGAATTTATACCACTCTACATCAATAAAATATTCAAGTGCTGAACAATAAAGGGGAAAACAACAACAAAACAACAACAGAAATATAGAACTAAAACATTTAAAATCAGATTGTACCAATAAACCATGGCTGGTTACCCTGGGAAGAGTTTTTAAATAAAAATATCTTCAGCAGGTGCCAAAAAGAAAGCAATGTTGGTGCCTTCCTGACAACCAGGCAGAGAATTTGATGGAGAAGGAGCCGATACACTGCAGGCTCTACTCTGAGTGGACTCCTAACAGACTGCAGGTCCATGTGGAACCATCAGGAGCTCCTCTTGTGATGACTTCATTGACCAAGCACACTGACAAGGGAGAAGGCTTTCTCCCAAGTCGTTTAGAACCTTTATACACTAAACACAAAAACTTAAATATGGCTCGCTACTAGCAAATAGGCAGTTAGTGAAGTTCCCTAAGTAGAGGTGTTTCATGCTAAAAAAAAGGGGCAGCTCCCGACAGCAATCAAGCTACTGCAATCTGCACTAGCTATAGCTTCCAGACCAATTTTAAGGGTAGCCCTACATTGAGCACATTGCAGTAATCTAATCTTCAGGTTGCTAGTGCATGTATCACTATGGACAAGCTATTCTAGTCCAGGAGACACTGTAGCTGGCATACTGGTTGAAGCTGGTAGAAGGCATTCTGAGCTGCCATGGCTGCTTTGACCTCCAATGACAAAGATGGATCCAGGTATACCCTTAGAATATGAACCTGATCTTTCAGAGGGAGTGTGACCCCATCCAGAACAGGCAATGAGTTTATATCCTGGACTCGGGAAACACTCACCCACAGGGCCTCCATTTTGCCAGGATTCAGCCTACTTCATTGGCCCTCATCCAGTCCATAATTGAGTCTAGGTACTAATTCAAGACTTGCACAGTCTCAACTGATTTAGATTTCACTGGGAAACAGAAGTATGTGTCATCACTTTGCTCCAAAACCTCTAGTGACTGCTCCTAAATAGATGTTAAACAATATTGGGGACAAGATGGTACCCTGCAGAATGTTGTAGCTCAATTACCAAGGAGCTGAGGAAAAGTCACCCAGAGTTACTCTCTGAAACAGATCTCACAGCTAGGGCTGGAATTACTGTAACACAGTGCCTCCACTGCCCAGCCCATGGAGCTGATCCAGGAGAATACCATGGTTGGTGTTATCAAAAGTCAATGAACAATCAAGTAGAATGAACAAGGTCACACTCCCCCTGTCCTTCTCTCAATACAGCATCACGGCGACCAAAGCTGATTCAGTCCTGAAAACAGGTGATGCAAAAAGGTCACAGCAGGTCCCTGAGGGGTCCAGGATCCTTGCTGGTTGGGGAATGCCAGGAACTGTAGGACTTTTCCCCATCTAAACATGCATAGGATTGTGCCTTACACTTTCTCACCATCATTATTGCACTCATTACCACTGTGCTCCCCCTTAAAAGCCCAAAAGCCCATTCTGCTATTATGAAGTGCCACCTTCTCTGCCCAGCTGTTTATTTGCCTTCCTGACTTGCTAGCTTTAAAGATTTTCTGCTTTAATAAAAAATGGATGACCTCTCTCTGTTCATGAACCTCATGTGAGTCTAGTCCCACTGCTTCTTCCTTGGTTGCTTTTCTCCCCACCCCACCCCATTTTTATCCGTGTAATTTGATACAGTGCCTCCTCTGCTGCTGTCATATAAATCACATTGCCGTGTCTTTATGGTTTTGTGTACTCTGGAGTTACAACTTTCATTAGTGCATGATCGGGGCTTACGGAAGATGACTTGACACATTGGTTCCCTTGTGTCTTCAACTGTCCTATTATCTCTTATTAATTCTTCTATAAATTCTTGTACTTGCAATGATCAGCAAGACTGCTGAATGGATGTTATAAAATTTTCAACTACTTCCCCTCTTCCCCTCATTACCAGCATGTCCTATTAAAGGTTGCCCTTAAGTTTGACCTAGATAATATGATGTCCCCCTATAATATTGCCACCAAAAGCCTTTTTTCATTTTGGGTTTAATCTCGCTGTTTTGTTTTAGTGCAAAAGGATGTGTCAAATGTGATCAGCACTGTGAAGAAAGGGGTCAGGGAGGCTACAGTCTGGCAGGGATGGGCAGGGTGGCCTACATTGGGCAGCGTGGCCTACATTGCAGGCCTTGGGGCCTTGGAGTTGGGATGGGAAAATCCCAAGGAGGAATGTTGCAAGACTTCGAGCTGCTGATTCCCAGCCAGGGCTGAGTTTCAAGGACAGAGTTAATTGGAAGTGAGCTACAAGAGCTTCAGCTGTGGGAAACGGCTTTTCGGCAGTTCGCAAGTAGGGGGCTGGTGGCATGAGCGGGGCAGTCGAGGATTGGTTTTGGCTGGTCATGGTACCAGCTAACCCGAAAAGGGATAAAGGGGATACCCACTGGGTAGAAGCCATCTTCTCCTGGACTGGTGCGTGGAAGGAGGGATCCCTATTCAGCAAGGTCATGCTCGGGAATAGATAGTTTTATTGTTTTCAGGTATGGCACATTCCAGGGAAAGGCTTCTCACCTTTGGGGTGTGATTTAGTTTGGGTTAAATTGTCTTATTGTTTTATTGCTTTCCTGCTGCTAATTTCTACCTCACACCTCATCCCACCCCCTACCCCGCTCCCCGCTGCCCCTCCGTTCCTTTCCTGGCTTGCATTTTAATGGCTTATTGGACCGACTGGAGCCTTACACAGTTAGCTATTAGATTCTCAATAAATCGCTTCAGTCCATAACCTGTGTGTTTATTTCCGATGGCTGGCTTGGGGCTATTTAGCCTTGGGATAGGGAGGTGGGCTTGGGGGGAATTCGGCTGAAGAGTTATGCGCCTACCTGGAAAGAAAGGGGTCTCTTTCCTTCACAAGCACTAACACTGGAGGCTGATGTTAACACAATTATGTAGTGTTATTGTAGTGTGGGGAATTTGGAATTGTTTGTGTCTTTGGATAGTTTTGACTCCCATCATTTGCATTAAAAAAATTCCTGAGACCTCAGTAGCCACAGAACTACTCTAAAACTCTGTTGTCAAAGTAGAAGCACTTCTGTACTTTTGAATGTCTTGTGGTCATTGACAGCCTCAGTGAGCTTTTCCCTAGCTTTATAACCAAAGTCTCCATTCCTACTATTTTCACCTCAACACCAACAGTGCATTCCTCACTATTATGCATTCCAATTCTCGGGGTTTCATTCAATCAAGTTCTGTTTCATATGGTCACCACACACAACTGTTTATACAAAAATTATAACCATTGGCCACACTTTGCAATAACAGAAGTGATTGCATTGCTTTCAAAGTTTCTTTCTTCAGGGAACCCCTTTTCCACTGACTTGTCTGCCTGTGCACCACAAAGGAGTCCATGTTCTGAGATCAATTGGAACTTGTCATAGTCCTGCATAGGCTATGATAGCACTTTAGAATACATGTAAAACTTATCTGCATCCTTATTGCTCAGGGATAATCGGGAGAGATGGGCACACTGTAGTTCAAAGAAGCATTATTGATCTTCTCATTGATGAACTCCTAACAACAAGCTTCTGAAAAATCCCAGGTTCAACAGAACATAATCAGAAAACTATTGGCTTATACCATTCATCTCTTATAATGAACAAAACAAGTTTCCATTGATGTATCTAGTCTGAAAGTAGGGCAGTCTTTCTAGATATGGTAAAGATATGCTGTTTCAGCTATGCTCTATGGCTTTGCTAGGATATACCATTTTAAACCCCATGATTCAGCCCTTTAAATATCAGCACTATGCCAAGCAGTGAGCTATATGATGTCTTTCCATGAGGTTTCAGTAGCTTTTCTGCAAGTCCAGTCAAGGAGTCAAGAGTTGTGTTGAGGTTCCAGCAGCGTCTCATCAAATCAACCTTTTGTAGAAGCCTTTGGGGATTTAGGGTAACTTTGTTTCTGCTCTTCTCTATCTGTGTAGTAAGAGCAATTTTTAAAAATACTTTTTTCAAATTGAATATATTTTGATTTGCTTCAGTTTAGACAAAGGATAGCACATAAATCCAATATGGCAACCTTTGATTTAAATGATTCAATTCTCATGGGTATAGAGTCACTCTATGCCAGTGCATAAATGCTACCTTATTTGGCCTGAGTTGCTTTGCAGTCAGAGCAAACCCCGTTTCATTTTGCAGTTACACAAAACCATACCATGTTCATATATTTTGGAGAAATAAATTATACAATCCAGCCAAAGTTAAGCATGGGCTTAAATCTTTCCTGTTTGGCTATATCATGCATTACACATTGGAATTACACATCCCCATGAGAATTGCATATAGGTGTGGTGCTAGGAATCTGCACCCAAGCACCAAGGAACATCAAAGGTTTAAATAATTTCTATTAAAAACAAAAGAATAAATGATTATAACTTTTATTTGAGTTTTGAGGCATTATTAAAAAAAAATCTTAAGATATTTTTATTAGATACAAATAACCATTTTTCCTGAATGTTAATGAGAAATTATTAAAATTTCACACTTTTCTTTCAGTGGTGTTAATAAATTTACATTCCAAAGTGTATCTGAGTGACTATTATTAGCATGAAGCCCACAGCTATTATACGGGGGGGGGGGGGAAGGAGAGGATTGAAAACTGAAGGGAAAGGCAGAAAGATACAGGTGTGCATGTATATGCGCCTTCAAAAGTTCACACAGCTAAAAATTCTGAGACGCATGTTAAAAAAGTTTTCTTTCCTCAACTAACAGGAGAGTAAAGAGAGAGAGGGAGAGAAGGAGAGAGGCAGACCTTACTGAATCACACCAATGGTCCATCTAGCCTGCTCATGATTAGCTGTTAGCTTTGGATGCTTTAAGGGAATGTATAAAAGCATAATGCACAAATCTACTCTAATTTCTCTCAATCATATCTATCATCCTTGATAAGAAGATGTATGTTGAAACCATCATGGGGCATAATTCACATTACAGTAAAGTCCGTGCAAATACTCATATTGAATTTACCAGGGCTAAATTGCAATTTCTGTTATTTCCCGAACGATTTATTGAAATTATATAGATAAACACAATTAAAGCATTCATTGAATGCACAATAAGGATGAGTTAATAAAAATATACTATGACTTCCCCTTGGTATATTTTCTTTTCCCTTAAGTTGTGTAGAAAAGTCTTGAAAGTAAAAATATAAAGCAGGTTAATGAGGTGGAACTAGAGAGAGAGAGAAATGGTTGGAGGAGTAAACATATAGGCTGAATTCGGACAACACAATAGTCAATGGTGGGGTAATAATCAACTTTACAGTTGTTCATCTAGGGGGTACTCCCCGCACAACATGGTAATAAATAATCAACTGTGGTGTGGATTAGGATCAGCGCTGAGCTGACTATGGCAGCATTCGGATGACACGATAGTCAATGCAACTGACGATTGTTTTCCCTTACCCAGTTGCTTATTGTGTTGTCCGAATTCAGCCATAGTCTCCAGAAAAACTCTTGAAAAAAGTGCTAGATTGAATTAAATCATTCTAATTTCCCTCATTTCTCTAGGTGCCAATAAAGACAAATGTGGGCATGTGTGATAATTTGCAGCAGTGGGAAGAGGCAAATGGATGGACCTGCAACTGCTCCCTCCATCCATGGCACCCACAGGCCCAGTTCAGACATAATGTTCCTGATCCAACAACCCATGGTTAAGTGACAAACCTGTACACTCCCTTCTTCTTCCTCCTTTTTCTTCCTTCTTTGAATGCAAAGTGTCAGGGAGACTTTCTGGTTTGTGAAAATACAGTTTCCAATGATGTTCAAACTGGGAAACTCTGGTTTAAGTGCTGCTTACCAATCAATACTGAAAACCATGGTTTGATACTGTTGTGTAGGTTTCCTCACTCTGACATGACAGGAAATTGTGGCTTGACTCACCAAGAAGTCTCCTCTAAAACAGCCAGGCATGAAAAGATAGAGAGAAGAGGAGAAGGGAGGGCTTGAGCGTTTCCCTGCTCCAACAAGTAAAGTTTTATTGGACTTGGGACATTACGGCCAAGTTCAGATAATCATATAATGGCATAATAATCATAGACTTTGAAGATGCATCCAAGATCATCTAGTCCAACCCACTTCTGATGGGTTGGACTAAATGATCTACAGTACCCTGATCAGTGGACATCCAGCCTCTGCTTAAAAATCTTTCATGAAGGCCAATCCAATACCTTCTGAGGCAGCCTGTGTCACTGTCGAACACTTTGTACTGTCAAAACGTTCTTCCTAATGTTTAGTTGCAAGCCCCTTTCTTGTGCTTTGAGCCCACTGGTTTGGATCCTACCTTCTGGAGCAATAGAAAACACATTTCTCCTTCATCTACATGATAGCAAGAAAGAATGTCATCTCTCTTCATTGTCTCCCACAATGTGAAAGGGAATCCCTTTTCTCTCCCTCTCCACTCAGACATACATGGTTGGTGTATTGCGAGCAGAGAAGAAATCACAAGAAATAAGACACAGACACCAGAGCTTGGGATAAACTAGGGCCTCTTTATTTAACATGGAGATACTCCCCTCCATGGATCTGAGCATGAACGTGCGGGAATCTAGCTCCTTTATCTCAGGCAACTAGCCTGCCAATCAGGGCAAGGCACTCAGTTAAACTCAGGGGTCGGGTGACCCAGTCCCCTTTTCCAACTACACTTGAGTGTTTGGTGAGACCACCCTGCATCATCCCCACCCAGGGCTGCACACCTCTGGGTAGATGAGACAAGCTGGTCCCCAAAGGCAAACCATATCCTGACACGGAAGCTGCAGAGCCCCCGAGGAGCAGGACCTTTGACTTGCCAATCACCATAAAGGTGCCAGAGTGTTCACTGTCCCTATTCTCACCCCCCAAAAAATTCCCGCACCATCCACTTATCATTTAAATCCACCTATTTATCCTCCATTTTAAAGATTAAATCCAGTATGGAGAAGGCGAAACCTTTGCATACTAATGCCAGGGAAAATTCCTACTCAGGCTTGGCTCTGCCCCCGCACCAGGCTATATGAGTGCCGTGCATGCATATAGTCTTCTTTCTTTCTTCTTCCCCCTTGCAAAATCCGACCCCCACAAGCCATTCCAGCTGGGAGGGGATCTGGCATGGATGGAACAGAGGGAGAAAGCTGTTTTGGTCTCTCCCCCTACCCTAAATATGAGTGCATTTATGCACAAACACAAAGGAAGCATGTCATACCTGCCTGTGGCCATGACTTCCAAAACAATATTTCTTTGGCCAAATGTCATTCAGGGAGCCTCTCTACGCATGCAGGATAAAACACTTTGAAAACATTTTGAAAACTGTATATGGAGTGTGTCCTGGGCCCCAACAGTTCTCAAAACTGTTATAAACCGTTTTGAACCATTTTAAACCATTTTAAAGCAGTAGTGGGGGAAAACAGGTGATCAAACAAATGGGGGAAAACAGGTGATCAAACTGGTCAAAACTGGAATTCCAGCATCCTTCTGTTGTCTGTAGCCATCACTGTGGGCAGTGGTTTTAAAGAAGACTGATAGAAAGGAACAGCTGGTAGTGAAGAGACCTTCAAAAAGTTCACGGAAAGCAGACTCCAGTTGAACTCAGCTGGCCATGAATCAAATAGCGGTATTAATGGTCCACCTCATACCATGTAATCAAATGAATGTCATATGGTATAAATATATATTCAGAAAATTATACCCTCTTTTCTGGGATGGTAGCTGTAGTTTTGAGTAAGCAATCCATAGCCTGTTCTGAGGACCCCATAAAAAGTTCCTAATGATCTGATTAATCCTAATGAACTATTGATGTGGAATTATCATCAGCAACTTTAAATACCACAGATTATATATGGAGGAATGGCCATTTTAATAAAGTTTATTTATCCCTAGAGTGAAATTTGCAAGACTTTCGATTTCTCTTCATGTTATGCTGGATCTAAATTTCACTTGTCCCTTCTACTTCTAATATGATGCAAATCAATAACAAATACTCCTTGTTCACTTTTTACAATACAGAAATATATTTGTCTGCTCCTGTACTGTGGCAATCCACCACCCTTTTAGATTTGTACAGATGGGATTCCATGCTAGTGAATATTGGATACTCAATGAGGCTGGTTCACATTTGCATGCCTCAACATGCCATCCATTTTGGTGGACTGGGGTATCCACATGAGGGATGTTCAGCATCTGAAACAAGTGCAGTGACTGAAAAGTAGCTGAACTGGACTCAATCGTGAGTGGGACAAGGGAAAATGAGAGGGCCAACATTGCACATGATGTGCGCAATCAGCCACATTTAACTCTGTGGAAAAATACTATAACTATTGTCTATCTCCAGTCTCCAAGGCAAAACTCAGGATCAGCAGGCTTTCATGAAGAATCTGTTGCCAAACTGTATGGCTTCATACTGCATATGGGCCGTCAAATGCTTGAATGCTCTTTTGTGTTAAAAAATAAACAAACAAAACCCATCAGTTCAGTCAAGACTAACATGTCAAGCGAAGGTTAAAGCCAGAATGTTCTCCCTGACTGGCTTTATCGGTGGGAGAAAGGGGAGCATGCAGACAGTCAGTCCTTCATCTGCAGTTTCAGGTAGTATAACCCAGGAACAGGCATAGCATGTCATGTGGAACTGCAAAATACTAGTTTGGTCTCCATTAGCTGTGGTAATTTGCTGTGAGGAAAACCATTGGAAGATATGTAAAAGCAAAGACAAACTGTTGGGGTTAGGAAATTAGTACTTTTGAAAAACAAGAAATAAGTGTGAAAGCACAGACGAACTGGAATTACTGCCTGAGGCACATTTTAACACATTCACACTGACAACAGGGTGGTGATGAACTATATGCCCCACTTATCTTTTAAAAGCCTCTCTAAAAACCTTTGCATGTTTGTGCTGCTGCACTAATGCTTGCTAGAAAGTTTCTTAGGAAAAGGAGGATTGCCCATTTTATCACATAGTATGAGATGAACCATTAATACTACTAATCTGATTCAATTGGTGTCACCTTTATTTTATTTATTTATTTATTTATTCATTTATTTATTTATAGCATTTGTATACTGTTCCACATCTAACGAGACTCTGGAGCAGTGAACACTAAAATATAAAATGATAAAAGATAAAAGAAATAAAACACAATGTTAATAACTGTTATTTTAAAGAACAGAATACTGATAAAAACTGTGGCTGCCCTGTCAAGGAAGGCTTCTAAGAATAAATATGTTTTGGGAAATGCTGGAAACAACACAGTGTTGGCACCTACATGACCCCCAGAGGCAGGGAATTCTATTGAAAGGGGACCATCACACTGAAGACTCTTCTCCAGGTAGACTCCTATAGGTCCATAAGGAATCACCAGGAGTATGCCCTCTGATGACCTCAGTGACCAGCAGGTTGATAGGAGAGAAGGCACTCTCTCAGGTAACTTTCCTCAACCCATTCTAACCACTACCCATTTTTCTGTATGGCACTCTTTAAGGATACTTTCCACAGTAGCTGCAAGGCTTGTTTTTGGGTAAATTTTCTCACTTGCTTTCCCCCACTTGGGTAATCCGAAATGACAATGCGCAATCTATGGAAATCAATGGACAATCAATGATTGTCCCAGGGCTGAGGGGAATGCTAACTGACCACAGAGGATCAGAGAATCAGACTTTCAAATGGCCTTTGAGCCTCTAGTATGAGAAGGCTGTCAGCTGGGATGAAATACTGGCACAGCACGGAGAGACCATAGTCTGATACATCCAAAATCCTATCATCCAGCATTTAATTGTTCATTGTTTAGTTAATCTAAGATGCCTAGTACAAATGACCTCATCCAACAAGGGAGATCCACCCACACTTGTATATTACAATGCTCATCTGTTCCTCATTGAACTTGATAGGTGTGGACCAGTAATTGACTGTAGTCCTGCTCCTGTAAAAAAAAAAAGGTAAGTTTCTTTCTTTCTTTCTTTCTTTCTTTCTTTCTTTCTTTCTTTCTTTCTTTCCTCTTATTGCTTGCTACATTCAGTGAACATTTGCAACAGGACGGACCAACAAATACATGAATTCCTCCAAAAGCCAAACACATGTTAAAACAGATTATCAGAGAGACGTCTTTTTCTGGTGTGCTGATGCTGACAACTGGATATGAGTACGTTGCAGCTTGTAGTAATATATACTTCTATGGATTATCTATTATCCTGGTTTGTTTGCTTTTTAACCAATAATGATGGAAAGAAAGCCATTGTCAGTCTTTCAGTGGCGACTGACAATTAAAGGAAATATTTTATTCCCTGTGGCTTTTTTGAAGTCATTAGGATAGAATACAGTAGGTGGGCAGCTTTGATATTTTCACTATTTCCCTCCCTTTCTTTCATATGCAGACCCACTGAGTCCAAGAGTGATGAACAGAATGAAGGATTTTCATGATTTCCCCCTTCATTATATACATTTTTCTTTCATTGGGTGACTGCTGTAACCTCTGAAACCCACACTTCTGAAAACGGCTTAGTCACACTGCTAGTATATTCTTTTCTCCATTGGATAATAGGGTCTTCCTTGTATGTCATAGACAATACTGACACTGAAGTTAATGAACTTTGGATTCTTTGACAGTCATCTGCTGCTGCTCTATAAAATAAGATAGCAGTTCATTTGAAAGAAAAGTGAATAGGGGGCTCTTAAACTTACTGAAAAAGTATTATGCATTTGTAATCTCTGTGTCTCAAAGAGCAATGAAGATCAACACCCAATTTGATCTGGATTGGGGCCAGAATGATTTTTCACTTTTCCTGTAGTCCTATTCCTCTTTAAAACAAACAAACACCTCAGTAATATCATGTCTCTCTCCCCTCCTCCAATACTGCTAGCTATAATTAGTGAGCATTTTCAAAAGGGACTGACCAACAAATACATGATTTTCCCTCCAAAACCAAATGGATATCCAAGCAAACAGATTACCACACAAATGTATAATTCTGGAGTTACAATTATCACTCTGAGGAGGTCAGTGACAATGCCATCACAAAAAGGAGTTTGTGGCACTTTAATGTCTATCACATTTATTGTGGACTACAGTGATCACAATGGGCCTGGCAGTGTCCTCTTCCTCACAGACCACTTTCCAAAAGGGATGTGCAGGGACCCCCCGGATTGGATCGGGACCCGGATCGGGACCTCCAAGATTGTCCTGGATCGTTCAGGACAAAATTGGAGCTCCCTCAGATCAGATCGGACCCAATCCTGATCTGAAAATTGGAAGTCCGATTTTCGGATCGGCCATAGGCTTGCATTGGGGAAAAGAAAGCTTTCCCCCAATGCAAGCCTATAGCTGGGGTGAGTGGGGGCCTAACTCCCCCTCCCTGTCCCTCCCGCCTCCCCCCTCAGGCTTTACCTGCCGGGGTGGTGGCTTCCCTCCGGTGCATCGATCTACTGAGGAACAGGCTTTGCAGCCTGCCCCTCAGTAGCACGCCGGGTGATGATGTCATCACCTGGCGCGCTACTGAGGGACAGGCCGCGAAGTCTGTTTCTCAGTAGCGACGCACCGGAGGGAAGTCGCTGCCCTAGCAGGTACGTGGGGGGCCCTCCTGCCTCCCCCCTCGCACTCTTACCTGCCAGGGCGGCAGCTTCCCTCTGGTGCATCGATCTACTGAGGAACAGGCTTTGCGGCCTGTCCCTCAGTAGTGGCGCGCTACTGAGGGACAGGCCGCGAAGCCTGTTTCTCAGTAGGTTGACGCACCGAAGGGAAGCCGCCGCCCCAGCAGGTAAGTGGGGCCCCCTCTTCCCTCCCTCCTCCTCCCTCGCGCTTCTAAACTGCCAGGGCCGTCCGCTGCTGTCTGCTGGCGCCTGCGGGCGCCCGCGGACGGCAGCAGACGGCCCCAGCAGGTAAGGAGCGCGAGGAGGCGGAGGTGGTCCGATCCTCCGATTTTATCCGAACCGTATCGGGTCCTTCTGAGCCGGTTTGGATGAGATCAGACAATCCAGAAGCCGGGATCATAATCAGATAATTTTATCCGATTTCGGTCGAATCGGCTTTGGATCGTGGATTGGACCCGATCTAATGCACACCCCTACTTTCCAATAATGATTGCTATGCAATGAATGCCATGTGTCATACACTCCAAGCAACAGCAGCTTGCACTGTACTTCACATATCACTCACATTATTGTGCTACTGTTTATTATTTTTATTTTTTATTTATTACATTTATATACCGCCCCATAACTGAAGCTCTCTGGGCGGTTTGTTTTTACAATAAATAAAATAATAACAGTTTGGAAAAGCAATAGTGGGCACCTCACCCACTCTCCATAAGTCACTCTGACTTACATTTCCCCCCACACCCACTCTTCTTCCTGTGGGTTTTAAATTACACTAAGGCTCCAATTGGCACAGTTGCACAACATGTGTTGTTATCCCCTCACCGTTCTTGGATGCTGGATGGCCAGGCATGGAAGGCAGAGATCCCATGCCTTGTTATGCCAAGTTGGGTATCACATGGTCATGGTGAAGGGGCTTGTGCTGAATCAGGCTGTGTAGGCAGAAATAGACCTTGGTGTTGCAAAGATTGTATACATTTCATTTTGGGAGCGGCAGGATTCTTCCAATATCCTTCCCTTTAATTGTAGCACTACAGAGAAAGCCACCACTCAAGCAAATTGTCAAGGGCTACCTCTCCCTGAGATCATGAGATGAAGAAAGACACATGTGGGAATGCATCTTTTATTCCTTTTTTTATCCTTCAATTCAAGGTGCTGGTTTTAACCTATAAAGCCTTACACGGCTTGGAACCACAATACCTGATGGAAAACCTCTCCCGACATGAACCTACCCATGCACTACGCTCAACATCCAAGGTCCTCTTCTGGGTGCCTACTCTGAGGGAAGCTCAGAGGACGGCAACAAGGGAGAGGGCCTTTTCTTTGGTGGCCCCCCAATTATGGAATGATCTCCCCAATGAGGCCCGCCTGGTGCCAACATTGTTATCTTTTCAGTGCCAGGTCAAGACCTTTCTTTTCTCTCAGGCATTTAACAGCTTATGTTGAGTTTTTAACTGTTGAGTTTTTAACTGAGTTTTTGGTCTGGTTGGGAATTTTAAATTGTTTTGAATGTTGGCTGTTTTTTTTATGTTTTTATGTTTTTAAATTTTGTATATTTGTTTTTAATGTTCAGTATTTTAATCTTTGTAAACCATCCAGAGAGCTTCAGCTATGGGGCGGTATATAAATGTAATAAATAAATAAATAAAATATATGTTAAGAGGCTGAAATATTAGAGTAGGACCACAAAATGAGTCTGTGGAATATCCATTAGGGATGGCTGAGAATTTCATTTTAATTAGTTTTTGATAAAAAAATCTACCACATTTAGAATATTTCTTCATATTCAGGGTGGAGAGAACTTGAGATAAAAATAACAAGACCTGAATGTGGGAGAAATGAAAGCTGATGGATTCATCCATCCAGGCTGCAGGCTTTGAGAGTTTGGCTCTTAAAAGTCTGGGTTTGAACCCCTGTGTATTCGATCATATTTATGGTACTGAAACAGGATTGCCCACCTCACTTTTCTGACAGGTTCTTCATCTGTCATAGCTATATAGCAGGAAGGTACAACAAGTCCTCACCATGTAACTGTTTGGCTGGTGCAGACAGGTGAGAATTTCATTTTATTTTGGTTTTAGTAAGAATTTACCAAAATTGGCAACTTCCTTCATATCTGAGACAGAAAGAACTTCATTTTTTTAAAATGAAAGCAAAACTGACAGATTCATCCATTCCTAATATCCATGAATGAGATTGCAAATCATGGGTTTCCATTTAAGTCTTGTGAGACCACATCCTTCCATAAACACATTTTAATGAACTACCATTTTCTAACCAGATGGCATTAATTAGAACCATCATCAAACTGGAAGGATTTGAAGGAATTATCCTTACGGGCATAAAATTAACTTCAAGTAGGCTGGCTGTGTCTTAAAGGCTGTGTCATCTTGGCAGTTGGTACAACAAATGAATTCAAGGTCCCATAAACAAGCACAAAAAACAAAAGCAAAACTACAGGACCCCTCCCCCCCTCACAGCAATAACATCAGTTCCTTCAGTAACAAATGGATTCCTGTTCCTGCTTGCTTCCAGGCACACATGAAGTCTCAAACTACAAGCAAAGAAATACACTCCGTCTGCATTACAAACACTAACGATTTGAGGAAAAGATTCTGAGACTCAATGTGAACAGAATTCTAACAGGCACCGAGGAGCAAAATGAAACCAGTTCTTCAAGTGCACTGGCTTGGAGGGTTCATGGTGACTCACTTGGCTGCACTGGCTAATATTATGTCAGTAGATAATAAAGAGTTCTCATAATCACAGCCTCCTTCTCTTTGCTGCAGGTTAAAGGCATACACATTTGCTGCCCATCATCACTGTTCCTAAGATAACCAACATTTGTACAATGTGTAGCATCTCAATCAATTGCTGCCTTCCCCTGCGCCGTGTGTTATCCCCTTGTCTCTTTCTGGCAGGGGCCAGATAAAAATGCCTCATGCTTTGGATTGATCTGGAGCAGCTCCTGTGTATGTCCCTACCGAAACACAATGGCAACCGAGGATTGCAAATATCTGACATTGGCTATGCAAATCGGAAAAGGTCAAAGCTAAACTCACCACAAGGATTTAACTGAAGGAAGGGCTCAGCACTCCAAACCTGCTTTTAGTACTACACTAGGATATTGAATTGATTCATTTGCATTGGTTTCTTCTGTGAAGGATAATCACCCAGTCTCTCTGGAAACATCACCTTCATATACAATTAATTCTGATCTACAGGCCCATATCAAAAATACAGGGGCAAAACAGACATTACTTTAAACCCATATCTAGCAGAAACATATTTTTTTTCACCATTTTTTATGCTAGAGTAGATGCAAGGACCCATAGCAGTGCTGGGAAAGGAGAAGGTTAATTCTGATCCAGAATGGGGTCCTGCACCTCATCTAGAGTAAAATAATAATATAAAGACATAACTTCTAGATATGGATTTAAAATAATGTCTCTTTTGGCCCACAGAACAGGATGTACACAGATGGGAAATTAATGTACTGCTCAGTTTTTAAAGGGATTCACAATACAAGATTCAGCCCATATTATTCTCAACTCAGCTATGGAAGGTTTATTACTACTGTTATTATCCTTTCTAGAACAACCAAGGGAAGCATTAAACCTTTACTGTGCATTATCTTTGTCGTCTGGGATTGTTGTTTATCACTGGGCCCAGGTATATACTTTATCATTTTATAATTCCACTCTCATTTTCTAATTATATTTTCATGTTCTAATTAATAATTATCAGGTGAAAGGAATGCTGAGATTAGCCCAGCAGTCTGGGAGGCTTATGGATAAATGTCTTCTACATACTAATTGAAATTCTTCCTGACATTAAAGAAATCCATACCCTTATTTTCTTCTCCTTTCAACTTTCAATTTTTAAATAACAATTTTAATATGAGGACAGGATAATTCCTGGAGATAAATGGCTATTTCAGCAGCAGCAGCAGCCACCTTGAGTATTACCTCCGAAATTTCTAAAGCATAAAAAAGGCTAAAAAGGCTAAATAATACTTTAAGTCTAGAGTGCAATCTTCAAACCATTCATTTTGGAGTATTCAGAAATGTGTGGCTGCCCTGGCATATGTGGGTTGCTTTGGGAACCAAAGAGGTGCAGTGCTTATAAGTGTTGAGCAGATGTCCTCTTTCCCTTTTCATTATTATTCTGTGGGTTGGTTGTGCCCCACATTCAGCTTTAATTTGGAGAATACCTAACACCAACTTTGGAATTGGCACATGCATGGAATTGGTACATACTCTATGCTATGTGTCTCCCCTCCCCCGCATGACACTGTACAGCCTACAGAAGTAGGAAATGTCTTTCAGCCAGAGGGTTGAATTAAATTTCAGAGAACCTCTTGGGGGATGGGAAGGTCTCATTCCACTGGTGGGTGGGGTCAAAGGGCCAAAGAAAAAGGGTGGAGCCAAACATGCAAGCAATACAAACAGTGCTACCATATTGTAGTTTAAAGTTCTTATTGCCAATAACTAAGCTTTAGGAGAGACATTTCAGTCTTTTAGAATGTGCAAAAAATGGCACAAAAATTGGGAAATCACCAAATTCCAGAAGAAGGGGACGTGACCATCTGGGGAACCATGGAAAGCCAGGCCCCTGGGTTTGAGGATCTACACCCCTGGCAAGCTACCAATGTAAAGAAGTGCATATTGATTAAAACACTGCCAGAAAAAGAAATCTTGACGCAATCATGATTCATATTATGTTAATTAGGATCATTGTGACTTCAATCACATATGCACCTATTTAAAGCAATGCACAAAAAGAAATTTTGCTGAGATTGCATGGTTGTAGTAGGATTCCCTTTTGCATTATGATTGGACTAATATAAAAGATGGAAATACGCATTGATTAAATCAATGCAGAAGAAGGGATCTTCATGCAACTGTGTGATCATATCAAGATTCCTCTTTGAACAGTTTTAAACAAGGTAATGATTCCTGGTTACTCATTAACCACTAAGGGGGAGGGGGAAAGGCATGAATTGAAAACATACACAGCAGTCCAAACTAAGTATAGATTTTAAAAAAGAATGGTAGACTGTCAGAGCGCTAGTCCTAATTCACAAACATGCTCATCAGATAACTCGAAACAACCAATTTTAGAAAGAAATTCAGAAAAGATTTTCTGGAAATATCCCTAGTACCGCATTTGGCCTGTATGTGAGAGACCCAAGTTCAAGTCCCTGCCTAGCTATATAGCTTGTCACTGGCCTTGGGCAAATCACTGCCTAAGGGGATTATTGTGAGGCTAAAATATCATTCTGAGATCCGTGGAGAAAGGGTAGAATACAAATGAAACAAACAAATAGAAATATCTCCTGTGGGCCTGTGCTGCTTCATCTTAAAGAATGTCCTGTGCTCTTCCATAAGTGTATCAGCCTTCAGGGCTCTGGTAGAGTGAGGGGGACGACTTGCCCTCTCGATCCCTGTCCTCCATGGCTGGTCATCCAGGGAGGAGATGTGGTTAGATCGCAATTACAATATATTATTAATGCATCTCTCAGGGAGGGGAGTTTTCCATCATGTTTAAAAGAAGTGGTGGTACGGCTGCTTCTAAAGAAGCCCTCCCTGGATCCCCTGGATTTTAATAACTACAGACCGGTATCAAACCTTCCATTCTTGGGCAAGGTGATCGAGAGGGCGGTTGCCTTTCAACTCCAGGTAGTCTTGGATGACACTGATTTTCTAGACCCATTTCAAACTGGCTTCAGGGCAGGATACGGAGTTGAGACTGCTATGGTCGCCTTAGCGGATGATCTACGCCTGGGTATTGACAGGGGGAGTGTGTCCCTGTTGGTACTTTTGGACCTCTCAGCGGCATTCGATACCATCGACCATGGTATCCTTCTGGAACGCCTGAGGGGATTGGGAATCGGGGGCACTGTGCTTCAGTGGTTCCAGTCCTACCTCTCGCGCAGGTTCCAGATGGTGATGCTTGGGGATAGCTGCTCTGCAAAGAAGGAGCTGCTGTGTGGCGTACTGCAAGGTGCCATCCTTTCCCCAAGGCTGTTTAACATTTATATGAAACCATTGGGAGAGATCATCCGGAGGCATGGGGCGGGGTGCTATCAGTATGCTGATGACACCCAAATATATTTCTCTATGCCTTCGACAACATCGTCAGCTAAGGATAGTGTGTCTCCTCTGAATGAATGCTTGGAGGCGGTAATGGGCTGGATGAGGAAAAACAAACTGAAGCTGAATCCAGACAAGATGGAGGTGCTCGCTGTCAAAGGCCGCAACCTGGGTTTGGAGGTGTGTCAACCGGTTCTGGATGGGGTTACACTCCCCCTGAAAGACTGTGTTCGCAGCTTGGGGGTGCTCCTGGATCCGTCGCTCCAAATGACAGCCCAGATAGATGCGACGGCCAGGAGTGCCTACTATCAGCTTCGGCTGATACGCCAGCTGCGCCCCTTCCTAGAGTTGGAAGACCTAAAGATGGTAGTGCACGCGCTGGTAACTTCGAGGCTCGACTTCTGCAATGCGCTGTACATAGGGCTACCTTTGTGCCTAGTCCGGAAACTTCAACTAGTTCAAAATATGGCAGCCAGGTTGGTCACCGGTACATCTAGGAGTGACCATATTACGCCAGCTTTAAAATCGCTCCACTGGCTGCCAATTAGTTTCTGGGCGAAGTATAAAGTGTTGGTCATTACCTTTAAAGCCCTACATGGTTTGGGTCCAGGTTACCTGCGGGATCGCCTTCTCCCGTACAATCCGCCCCGCACGCTCAGGTCCTCTGGGAAGAACTTACTGCGGTCGGCCAAGACTAGGCTGACAACTGTTACCCAGAGGACCTTTTCTTCTGCCGCTCCCAGACTGTGGAATGACCTGCCGGAGGAGACTCGTCAACTTAACAGTCTTTTAGAATTTAAGAAAGCTATAAAGACTGTTCTCTTCCGGCAGGCATATCCAGTGTAATTTTTAGAATGTTTTTAGGATGTTTTAATGCAGTTTTAATAATATTTGTCATGTTTTAATTAGTTTTATGTATTTTATCATGTTGTTATTCCCCGCCTCAATCTAGACGGAGAGGCGGGTAAGAAATAAATAGTTATTATTATTATTATTATTAATATTATTATTATTATTATTAAAGTTTCTAGGCTGCCATATACACAGGCTGCCAGTGTCCAGTCGCCTTAACCTTAGAGCATGGCTCAGCTGTTTATATTCAGCTCTGGTGCCCCGCATAAGAACATAAGAAGAGCTCTGCTGGATCAAAGTTAAGACCTATCTAGTCCAGCGTTCTGGTCATACAGTGGCCAACAGCATGCCACAAGTAAGATATGAATACAATAGCACCCTACCACTTGTGTTCCCCAGCAACTGGTACAGAGAGGCATATTGCTTCCCATACTGGAAGTGATATATAGTCATCAAGATTTGTAGCCATTGATAGCCTTCTCTTCCATGAATCTATCTAATCTCCTGTTAAAGCCATCCAAGTTGGTGGCTACATCTTGCAGCAAGTTTCATTCTTTAACAATGCACTGTGTGAATTTTATTTATTTATTTATTTATTATTGCATTTATATCCTGCCTCTTTTCCTCCAAGGAACCCAAGGCGGCATACATAACCCTCCTCCTTTCCATTTTATCCTCACAACAACCCTGTGAGGTAGGCTTGGCTGAGAGTCTGTGACTGGCTCAAAGTCACCCAGTGGGTTTCCATGGCTGAGTGGGGACTAGAACCCAGATCTCCCAACTCCCAGTCCAGCACTTTAGCCACTACACCATACTGTATGAAAAATTACTCTCCCACCATTCAGCTTAATGAAATGACTCAGGGTGTAATATTATTTATTTCATTTCATTTCTGAAGCTCTCTGGGTGGTTCACAAAAATTAAAACCATAAGGTACAGCATAAAACATAATATAGAATATAAAAGTACAACTGGAATAAAACCGAGCAGCAACACAGAGCTTTAAAATACAGTTTAAAACAGCAAAGTTAAAGGACTAGGATGGTAAAATGTTAAAATACTGGGGAAATTAAAAGGTCACCTGGTGCCGGAAAGAGTACAACATTTTCGCCATACCAGTTTTGTACACTTCTATATGTCTCCCCTTACTAGACTTTTTTCTAAGCTAAATAGTCCTAGACGTTGTGACCTCTCTTCATATGGGAGTTGCTCCTGCCCCTTGGTAATTTTGGTTTCCCTTCTCTGCACCTTTCCCAACTCTACAATATCTTTTTTTAAAAAAGTAAAAGGGTATTATAAGGGACAATGGCTGGCAGAGCAGCACAGATGGAAGGTGCCACACTGGCAATATATCTGGGGTCGGCTCCAGTGTGGGTGCAATCCCATATTAGGTGTGGGTTTGAGGCAGGGTCGAGACCTTTCCCTTTCAGTGGAGAGCTAGACCTTAAGATCAGATCATTTGTTCTACAGCTATAAATAGGAATAGTCTTGGGTGGGTGTTGTTGTTTTAAACCTGACAGATGTGTGAATGTAATGAGAAACTCCAGAGGCCAATAAACATAGATCAAATTGCCTGTACAACTCCATGGCAAAATGCAGTTCTGGCCCGCATGATGGTCAGTCAAAATCTTATTGACTGCAATAGAATTTATGCGTAAAAGCATTTAGAATTTCACGTCTTAGTTATATGTGACATACCTTTCCCTAAGCCTTTTTCATCAAAAGCTATAAAAAGATTAGCAGTATGAATGTACAGAAGGAATGTATTGTGCATTGTGCATTCAGGGTATGATCTTACAGCCACTGTTGGCAAAATTTACATTTGTCTAAAGGCAAAAGAAGCACTTGGGAAATTGTGAGCTGTTCCTCTATCTGTAATGTATATCAAACTTGGGTGAATCATGCCGTCTCATGCACATACAGATATTATGCATGCACCAATAATGATGGTTTGCAAAATGATTTGCAAAAGTGATTTGGGCTTCAAGTAATTAGTGCTAGTTTAGTGAATGATTTGTTCTATATTTTCCACAGCTATGAAGACTAGCACAGATTTCTGTTAGAAACTATTGCCAATATCACTTAGGCTACTAGTGCAAATCCCATGTCACCATGGGGGCTAGTAGTCTGAGATTGATTGGATAAATATATGTTTCACCATTTCCCTTACAACTGGAATACTTTACACTTTTAAAATAAATGTATTACAAATAAACTGGCAAGGTGAACAAACAAACAAAATACATTCTTTTTAAAAAGATTGTTTAGCATTCCTTAAAGTTTGAGGTTGAAAACATGTAAGATTTTTCTTTCTCTTCTCCTTCCTTTCAGCTTTTTCTCCTTAGCTTCTCTTTCTCCTCCTCTAACAATCCTCAAATGACTTTTCTCCAGCCCCTTTCCCAACATACTGTGCCTGTCCTTTCATTGGCCCAGCATCTAAGAGCTCAGAATAGAAGTGCCATTCTGCTGCTCCTGGCGAATGGCCTGGGGGCGGGGAGGCTTTGCAGCCAGTGGGGGGAAGAGCAGACGTGCCCGCTCCTGATTGGTGTAGCAGGCATTTTGGTGCCACTCGAAGGGGAGGGGTAAGGCTATACAAGTGCAAGCCTCCCTCCCCTTTTTCCTCTTTCTTCACGTGGCTCCTTACCTCGAGATGGAGCCGCAGAAACAGACAGCGGCGGCAGCAGCTGTAGCAGCAATGGAGAGGGAGACGAGGAAGAGCAGAAGATCTTGTGGGCCTTTGGGCCGCAGGTTACGGGGGAGACCAGTTGGTCTCTGGCGCGGGTTGGATGCTTCTTGTCCCTGGGTGCCTCAGTGTTTTTGAGGCTGATAAAGGGGGTGAGCGGGTTTGTCCATAGTGAGCCTGGTGCAAGCTGAGGAGGCAGTTAGGGGTGAGCAGGCGGCCTACATTGTGGTGGCGGCTCACGTGGACGCTTGGGCAGCAAAAGGGGGCGGTGTGCACAGCAGGACACTCCTCGGCTACTAGGACTTCAGTGGTAGTGTGGCAGGGAGAGGGAGTGAGCGGGCCTGAGCCTAATCGGGCCTTGTGCGGGCCACGGCGGTCATTACACCCGAGTTTGTGAACGCCATTTTTTGTGTCCAGGGAGTCGGCGACGGTTCCCTCCTGTTCAAAAGGTTGCCAGATGGTGAGCCCTCAGATCTAAAGGGTGGTCCTTGGGGCAGGGGTTTTGCAGTGGACGTGCTCTTAAAGTCCCTGATTGTTAGTGATTCTTCATTGGGCAGAGTAGGGGCCCTAGTTGATTTCCTTTGAGCCTCACATTGTTTACTGCAGGCTAATGGCAGCTGCGAATCAGCAACGGTGCAGTTGCACTATAGTTTTTGAAGTTCTGATATTAAGTTTGGCTAGTTCCCCGTATTATTTATTTTGAGTGCGGGCGTTATAGGGATTACATAGGAGGCAATTTTTTGGCTTGTGAGCCATTCTAATTTTGTATTAGTTTTGAGACAAGCAGCATGCCTCCAAAGAAAGGGGTTGGCGGTCCAAAGGGCAAGGGGAAAGCCCCTCCTGCGAAGCAAAAATGAGGCAGAAGTAGGCATGATTCTTCTGATGAGGAGTTGGACCCTGCTATAGAAGATTGCTGGCCCGGGTGCAATTTTTGGAAAGGGATAGAGGGCTTAACCCTTCTACAGTGACTAGCCTCTTGGGTGTAGAAAATGAAAGTCTTCGCTAGATGCATAGACAGACACAGGACAGTTTATTGAAGTCTCTTTTGAACCGCTTAGATGTAATGGAGGCGGCAGCGGCGCAAGGGTCAACTATACCTCAGGGTGCAGTTCCGGACGAAAGCGACACCATTGATCCAAGGTCTGGGGCCAGAGAGCAGGCAGCAGTTTTGGCAGGATCTGTTTTGGCAGAGGGAGCTCCTGTTCCTGTTTCATCGCAAGATAACTCCCAAGCAATGGGTGTGGAGAGTCCCGTTGGCCTTTCATCACCTATACAGCACACAGGGCCAATGCATCCTTGGCGATGGCATCCATACTTTCCCAATTTACAGTGGCAGCAAATGGGTGCTCCAGACAGATCCATAGTGGGTGAGCGGCCCTTGCAGGCGGCTTTGAGCCATGGGGATGCATCTGGCAGTGCGGCTGCAGCAGCAACAATGTCAAAGTCTCACGGCTGCACAGACTGCAGGAGGAACGTCGCCTGCTCCTGCAGTTACTGCAGCCGCGGAAGTGTGGAAGGGTCCTGCGACCAGCTGCAGTGGGGAGCAGGGCGCTGGGTCATCTGTGAGTGACCCTTTTGCTGGGGCTGATAGGAATGCTATTCCCAAGGGTTGTCGCTTCTCCATTGGGATATCATTTACTCCCAGCCATGCACGAAAAAATTTTGAGGGGAGAATATATCGATATCTTCTCCCTGCTTTTCAGAGAATTAGAAACCAATGAGAAGGATAAAATAGGGGAGAAGGAGGCAGAGAGACTAAGGAGAAGGAAAATGGCAAGGACTTGGACAAACTGGCTGCCTGGATTCCTGACTTATATGGGTATTATTCAGCAGCGTTTCCCGGAAAAAGGATATACTCTGATTAAGTACCTCGATATGGTTTATCGAGCATACACTGAGTACGAGAGTGGGGCGTGGTTGGCTTATGATGAATCTTTTCATTGTAAGGCAGCATTCAACCACACCTTACAATGGGACACGTGGGATCATGATCTGTGGCTTCAGTTCATGACCCCAGCAAGGCTAGGGTTTGGTTGATCCATAACCTGTCCTTTCCAAAGGGGGAGTCAGTCAATGATTATATCCCAGAGCAATTATGCTCTGTGTGGTATATGTCCTTTGACTGTGCTGTTTCTATGGTTCGAAGCAATGGGGTAGGGGCTTTGATGGGAAAATGCGACATTAAGTCAGGTTTTTGCATACTGCCCATTCACCCAGAGGATTTCAACCTGTTAGGCTTCTTTTTTCAGGGTAAATGTTATGTTGATAGGGCCCTACCTATGGGATGTTCAATCTCGTGTGCCATGTTTGAGAAATTCAGTTCCTTTTTGGAGTGGGCTCTGACTTCCTGTTTGCTGGATTGGCTGATAGCAATCAGTGTGCACAATTAATGCACGAGTTTCATGTTTTGGCAGAGGAACTGGATGTCCCATTGGCACACGAGAAGATGGAAGGTCCCCATTGAATTGAACTCGATGCTGTAAATCAATGCAGCAAGTTGTCTAGCTAAAAAAGTGACCTTGGCACAGCTGCAGGAGGTATTTGGCCACTTAAATTTTGTTTGTCGGGTCGTCGCCCCAGGAAGAGCCTTCTTGCGACGTCTTTGCGATGCCATGAAGGGCCTATCTCAGCCATATCATCGTGCCCGAGTGACAGGGGCAATGCGGGAGGACTTGCATACTTGGCTAACATTTTTGACCAATTTTAATGGTGTTTCATTTTGTAGACAGGAACTTCTTATTGAAGCCGTAATGCAAATTCATTCAGATGCCTCTGGGGCTTTGGGTTTCGGTATGATCTGGGGAGATAGGTGGTGCGCCAAGCAGTGGCCAGAGATATGGAGTGCTTCGGCAATAATTAGAGATTTGGCATTCTTGGAATATTTTCCAATTTACGTAGCTGTGCACATTTGGACAGCAGAGTTTTCTAACTCTGCTGTATTATTTTGGTGCGACAATCAAGCCACGGTGCAAGTTATACATTCTTTGACATCCTGGAATTTTAGAGTCATGGCTATGCTTCGGAAATTTACATTGCATTGTCTCCAACACAACATTATGTTTTGTGCTCGACACGTCCCAGGATTGGACAATTCAATTGCTGATGCTTTGTCGCATCAGCAGGTCCAGAGATTTCGGGATTTGACTCCTTGGGCTTGTCAGCTCCTGGAGAACTTCCCAGACACCCTTTGGGAGATTGGCAACAAGAGGTTGAATGTGCCATGTGGCAGTCGGTAGCGCCAAGTACAAAGGCAGCCTACTCGAAAACAGGTAGAGAGTTTGTGGTTTTCAGGGAGGAGTTGCATTTGACCAGGGTGTAGCCCATTCCTGTGGAGCATATTTTGCAGTTTTGCGTGGCTTTACGTCATAACGGGTAAGTTGGCAGCCCTGGCATTCTTAGCTAAAGTTAGAGGGGTAGGCGATAACACTTCAGATGCTAGGGTTAGGTGTGCTTTAAAAGGTTGAACTAGGACCTCGCCGCACCCACCGGATTGTAGGCGCCCCATTTCCCCCGATATTTTGCTGCAACTCAGGGAGCAATGGAAGCAGTTGTGTTTTTCTCCTTATGAGACAACTTTATTCCAGGCAACAGCTTTGACTGCCTTCTTTGGGGCACTCAGGATTTCTGAGCTGCTGGCATTTTCTAAGCATGACCGTTTAGAGCGTGCGATCCAGTTTCAGGATCTGAATTTTGATACACAAGGAGTAGCAATAACCTTTAGAAAGTCTAAGATGGATCAGGAAGGGAAGGGCACCACTATTCAGTTGAACCAAGCCCTGCTGGTGGCATTGTGCCCAGTGCAGGCTCTAAGGGATTTCATTTTCATGCATGGTACCCATTCAGGGACGTTATTTTGTCACCTTGATCGGGCCACGCTTACAAAGTTCCAATTTTGGGCGGTTGTGAAGAAGGCTTTTCTTGCATTGGGTTTGCCGGCATCGGCTTTTGGATTACGCTCTTTTCGGATTGGGCAGCATCTACTGCAGCGGTAGCCAGGTTTTCTCCTTCTCAAATTCAGGCGGTTGGCAGATGGCGTTCCGCAGCCTATAAAACATATATCTGCAACCTTTCTTAGTAATATTTACTTGGCTGGGTTTTAAAATCATTGTGTTTGTTATAGATCGCTGGAGAGACCATGCCCCAGATAGAGTGACCATCTGCAGCCACAGCTACATCTTCTGGGCCACCAGGCAAGCGGCCAATATGAGCTTTGGATCACAGCTGGGCTTGAGTCGTCATGCCAACATTAGATGGTTGGGCAGACAGGGTATGCAGTGGGAATGCCTCCTGCCCACATTGATGCAACAGGTGGCATGCGATGCGCCCCAGGTGTTGCTTATTCACCTGGGAAGTAATGATATGGGGCTGCTGAAGGGCAAGGCCTTGATACTGCAAGCGGTTGCAGATTTTCATTGCATCAGGCAAAAGTGGCCCGGCGTTTCGATTATTTGGTCATGTGTCATACCCAGATTTGATTGGCGAATGGGTATTGATAATTTGGCTTTGGAGAAAGCCCGCAAGAAAGTGAATACAGAAATATTTCGAGATCTGACCAAACACGGCGATTTTAGCATCCAGCATCCGGATATTACACTTTTCTGGAGGGAGCTGTATAGACAAGATGGGGTCCATTTGTCGGACCAAGGAAATTATTTATGTTTGCGTGACCTGCAGAGGGGCCTTGGGAAGTATTAGTCTCTAGATGGGGCGTGAGCGACTAAGCAAGTGGCTTGACGCTCCCAGTGGCGGATAGGAAGGGGCATCCAGAGAGGTATGGATAATTGGTGAGCATTCACAGGCACTGGTGACTGGTAATGCCTGAGGCTTCCAGCTTTGAGCCCCGTGGCCTGGCTTGGGAGATAAGGGTTACCTTTGAGACCGACCCTTCTCACCTACCCAGAGCCTTGCGGCCTGGGGGGAGACAACACAGGAATGTCTCCCTCCCTGAAAGGGGCAGCAAGTGGAGAGGTGGAATTATTCCACCTACTCACGAGCAAGAATGGCTCACCCGAACCGGGGAAAAGAGGGCCTGTGGATAGGCCTATACTGGATGCCCCTTAGGAACCCCTTTGCAGATCTTTCAATAAATGTGGCCCTTATTTAAATCCATTTCATGTGTCTGACTCTTCATTTACACCCTCCGTCTGCAAAGCATTACTACATGTTTATACACATACTGTGTCACAAATTACATTACATGCACCCTGTGGGGCATATGCATTAACCTCCCCTTTGTCTCATCCTTCTCCCTTCCCAAGCTGCCCAAATCTCAAACTTTGAACTTTTTCAAAGTTTCAAAATTTTCTGCATGTCTACACTGTTCAGATATCAATTTAAAACAAAAATGAGCAAAAACGCTCTGGTAGGTCTCAAGTAATAAGTCTTACACTACCGTATTCTTATATAAGATGTCTCTGCAGTGGTTTGGATTGTGATGATTTGTGCATCTACCAATGACTATTTGACCTTCACAGAAGTGACCCATCCATACCACAGCTGTAATGCGTGCAGAACCAGAGCCAGCTGTGCATGTAATCTGTACAGCAGGATGCATTCTTTCAATATAAAGGGAAAGGCACCTGACTTTTGGTATCTCCTCCATCTACCTTCCATACATTTGGACTTCTGTGCTCATATATGTAACAGATGGGACCTCAGAAGTCTGCCATGTAATGGAGTAATATAAGCAGGAAAGGACATTCAGAAAACTTGATTAGAGTTAATCTGTATATTTTAAATGTTTGGTTTATAAAAGTGTAAAGGAAAATGTATAATGTAAAGTAATGCCATGCTATATGGTGCCATGGCTTGGAGGGGTTAATCTGAAGTTAATATGGGTCAGCCTGACCAGGTGGTTATTTAAGCCAAAAGCTTGAGGGCAAATAAGAAAAGGGGAAGCATTCCCCTTGATGCTGTTAGTTCTTGTTCACAGGAAGTTTGAAAGAAGTGTAACATTATGGACAGAGTGTGGTTGACTTCAATGTGGAACTAGGAGATTATCCTAACTACTTTAGAACAGTTGATATATTTTTCTTGCCTGTTGGAAGAGACTGCTGGGCTGATGCTGCCTGGGCCAGAAGCTGCTTTGTAGTGAGGAGCTGGGAGAGCTTTTTTTTTTTTTAAAGGAGTGAAAATCTATTCGACAGACTGGGATTTGGTGACTGCTGCAGAGCTGGAATCTGGGGGTCTCCTGAACTAATGCTCAGAGTGACTATACTTTGCTGTCTTTTGTAACTGCTACAAGACTTTAGTTTGTGATGTTTGGGGCCAATCCATCCATGGGCATATGAAGAATTGTGCCAAGCCACTCAGTTGTGTTTGGCTATCCTGCAAAAGACTCATTAGGATTGACATAATTGGATATGCTGTTGGAGATGCGGTTTTGGTTTAATGTGTACTAATAAATCTTTTGTTAATTGACTTGTCCTTGTTCAGATGTGTGAACAGGGTTGACTGCCTGGGTCGTAAGTAATACGGCTCAGGTGACATCTACAAAACAGGAAGCATAGGAAAAAGCCATGAACATTTCACCCAAAAGAATCATGTGAGCTATTCTGTGAATGCTTGGAGAGTTGTAGACAGAACACCATCACATTCCTTCACCTCTGGCTTTTCCTCCCTCTGGCTTTTGCACCCGTCCCGGACTGAGGAGCGAGTGAAGGGCTGTTTACAGAGACAGAGAGTGATGTGAGGAAAGGGGCAGAGTGGGCGTCCCACCCATTCCTGAGGTGCCCTCTTTCAGTTCTTGGCTTATTTTCGGATTAGGATGCATTCACTCCTCCACCAAATAGAATGTGTCTTGAGTTATGGTTGGAGTTAAGGAAGTCAACTTGCTGTCTCTTACCCTAGCCTACTGCATACTTTATGAATGCATAAGTCTGCTTCATGATGTGTCCCATGGTGTCAGTGATGATCCTGTTGTCTGGTCTTGAATATTCCAGGTTTGCTTAATATGTCAAATATATAGTATTGTGGGACAGAAAGTATTCTCAGTACAAAACAGCTATTGCATATTTGTGCCTTAGAAAAGGAATTAGTAAGGCATACTTCACTGCAAACCCTGACCCAGAAACATAATTTTGTGTCTCTTCTTTAGTTCTTTTGGAAAATAATTACATTTGAATCAAGTTGAACAGCTGGAAACTGTTGGCTTCAAACACATTCCTTTGCCTCTTGTTTTCTTCTGATCTCTTTATGTTTGCTCTTTCTCCCCCCTGCCCGAACGGATTCATTATTGACCTAGAAATAACAGTTCATCAGAACTGAAACAGACTGTGACAAGCCTCCACAATTCAAAAAAAAGCTACACAGTGTTGTTCAAGTATGTCTTTGGTGGACTCTTTCACATAAGAATAAATATAGGATTTAGGCCAAGCCAAGCCTGAACAGTTTGATTAGCAAGTGCATGGGTTGACTTTTACTCATCCCAGTTGCTTGAGATCAAAGGTGCTGTGAAGGTCAAATCACACTCTTAAAAGATGGGTTGGAATCCTTATGAAAGGCTGCTTGGGTCATGTGTTCAGTGGAAGCATCCGTTTGCACAGTCAAGTGTTTATTACTTACATGACATGGAATCTAGCACGCCTCTCAGCCAAGTTGGAATCCCTCCCAAACAAGCACTGCGGATTTAATCATACTCCTAAAAGTGTTTGGTTTTGTGTTTTGTGTGAGCAAATTGCTAGAGGAATGAATGCAGCCAAATTAAAAAGAGAAGTGGGGGTGAGTGCTTAGGGAAGGGAACAAATGTGGGGGTAAACTGGAAAATGGATTGATTTCAGAAGTGTGAAAATTGATTTACGTCTACTAGGGATTCAAAGACCTCTGGGGCATATTAAAAAAAAAGGAGGAATGATGAAAAGGCCTGACAAGCATAACAAATGAGGATAGATTGACGGTGTCTAGAGTACAATGTACATGGAACGGAGCTGTCTGGACTCTAGTAGGGGCATAAGCATTTTTTGAATTCTAGAGTGAATGACGTTGCCTGAGGTGGAATGATTCTATTTAAAATAGTTTCTAAAGAAGATTGACACTGCCTGTAATAGGATGACAATAAAAAAATTCAAGTGGACCTGTGACCAAATGTTGCAGTGGGGGGGGGGTGTCATGTTTTCTGCTCCAGTCAGCCAGTCACGCCCTTTTACATCGCACTATTCCACCTCCACCCACTTTTCTGTTTTTAGCCCCCAATAGTTTGTCAGCGTTCCATGGGCACTGAACATGTTTAGTCCTCATTGGACTGTTTTGGGGTCCTCCCTGGTCTTTACCTCCTAAAGATTTTTTAAAAATATCTGCAAACAAAGGGTTTCTTTCCCCAAGACTTGTAAGATCTCCCTTTGTATGTGGATAGTGCTGTTTTGGCAAGCTGCATAAGTAACAACACCTTAACACTGGAAGTAGATGGAACAAGTGGGACCTCCCAAAAAAAAACCCAAAAAAAAGTTGCATTGTGGAGTGCTTTTGTTCATTCAGCCAGCCAAGTTTCATTGGGATTCTGCTTGAATTTATTGGCCCTTATCCAGCCCACTACTTAATTCAGACATCTGCATAGCCTTACCTGACTCAGATGACAAAGAGAAATAGAACTGAATGACTGGATTCACACAACACGCTAAGCCATGATGGTTGATTTTCTGGTGGTTTTTCTGGTGGATTAACCACCCATGGTTGGTCAATCAGCCCAAACACCTTACCTTGCCCCTGTTCAGAAGACACCTTAAACCCTGGCTTTAACCATGGTGAATAACCCCGGCTTTAACCATGGTGTCTTCTAAACAAGGCCTCTAAGAACCCATGCTCTGCAGAATGGACATAATGGATTATTTGTATAATCTACAACACACAGTGGTTAGCAATCCATCCTGGCTTAATGTTATTTGTGAACCCAGCCACTGTCATCAAGTGAAGTATGAATGTTTTGCCCCTGCCACAAAACTGGCATGATAACGTGCTCTCACTTGTATTCAGCCATACTCACTATGAGATTTATGCCATCTGCGTTCTGTAGGGTTTTATGTTAGCAAAATAAACAGAGGCCAGAAATAAACTCAAATAGAGCAGGCATAGTTCCAACAGAGGGAACCCAGCTCGTGGTTTATAGCCTGCTTTCAGAATTAAACAGTACAATCAACAAAAGTAAAATAAGTTCTATGTTTGATTTAGATTTTCCGTTGATAGGTTTCCTGTCTCTGACCATGATTCTTTTGAAAGTTGATTATTACAAATGTTTCCCATCATGTCCCCAAATGGAGACCTTTCATGAAATCTTATGCTAAGCTATAGCTGACTTACTATGTATTTCTTAGAGTAAAATCCTATGCATGTTAAGACAAAAAAAAAACCTCCCAGCATTCCCCAGCCAACAGCAGGGGTGTCAAAACTCAGTCCCAGGGGCCAAGTCCAGCCCTCTTGGGGTCCCAACCCAGCCCTCTGGTGTTCCCTTGGCCCCATCCCTTTCCTCTAACTGCCAGTAATGTGGCACCCCTTGAAATGTGGAGCTTCTCCAAAATTAAATTTGGCCCTTGGGCAGAAAGGTTTGAATTGACATCCTTCTTCTTCTAGAGGTATTTATTTTCCTTGCTGTGAGCTCAAGGCAGCTTCGGATTTCCCCATCATTCCAGCATTGCATTGTAGATACTATAATTTTCATTCAGTTGGAATTATTTTGCCATTATTATTTTCTTTTGCAAACTGCCATTACATGTTCATTTCAACCTCTCTTTAGATAATACTGTTATCCACTCTAAATGCCGTGCCTCCACTCTAATTATTATATTCTTTTCATTATTATTCCTCTGTAAATAAAAGCAATCTAATCCCTACATAGTAATTCAATTTAGGGGCTTTCATCCCTAAATCATCCCACTCTAGATGATGAGATTCCACTATCGTTCTGTGCAGTGACATATATCACACTATGCTACTAATACTTGGAATTTATTTAGCACTAGCAATGCCCCAGAAGTGCTACTGCCCATACAAGGAACACAGTCACATCCCAGAAAGTTGATAACACAATCTGCATTAGCCTGACCCCCCTCCCCCAATGGGGATGAGAGAGAGATCCAGACGCTCTTGGAATGAGATTAAAGTGATTAAAAAAAGTTATGCGCGCGGGGGGAGGGGGTGGATGGATTTTGAAGAGAGGCTTGTTGAGGGAAGTGACCACTTATTACTCCAGAATGAGCCCTAGTTGGGCTACTTTATCCCGCCGCCAGTCCTTGGGCGATGGCTGCCTTTCCTCCATTCCTTTCGTGTTTGTTCTGGACCTCTCCAGCCTCTGCCCCCTTCTCTGTGCGACTGGCTTCTCTCGCCCCCTTCTTTGTTCATCTGCCCTCCAAGCAGTTGGCGCCATGCTCGCCCGCCCGCCCGCCAAGTGGCATCTAATGTCTGGAGGAGTCCACAGTGATCTCTCTCCCAAGCAGCTCTCCAGAAAGGCTGCAGCGACCAGCAGCCGACCAGCCGTCCCGTCCCCCACTTGCCCACCTCCCGCTCACACAACCCGGCTCACACCCTGAATTCTCTCGCCCAGCGGAGCGGGACTTCGTGCTAATCAGGAATGCGCGGCTCCCGGATCAAGGCAAGCTGGGGGTGGTGCAGGGCAACCGGCAGAAGCCAATGTTCTTCTGGCCGCCGCCAGCGCAGCAGCAGCGGCCGCTGGGGGTAGCCAAAGCCTTTCCCGAAGGAAGCCCTGGAGTGACGTGCACGGCTCGACGCCCTCCGCCCCCGCGTGCCGCTCCTCCCCGCCCTTTCCCCAGACGGGGAGGGATGGTGGGAGGAGTGAAGCGCTGGGCAGAGGCAAGCTGCGTGATCCGAGAAGTGGCGACTGGAGGGAGCTGCCGCCGCCGCCGCCGACCCTGATCGGCTGGGACTGGAGGGGCAGGCGCGAGCCCTGTCCGCCTGGCTCAGGCGGGATTTGTAGCCGAGGGGCGCCGGGCTTGCAGAGGCGGCGGCCGGTCCTAGCCCCCCTTCGCCCATGGCTTCAGCCGGCAGCGGCATGGAGGAGGTGCGCGTGTCGGTGCTGACCCCGCTCAAGCTGGTGGGGCTGGTGTGCATCTTCTTGGCGCTGTGTCTGGATCTGGGCGCCGTGCTGAGCCCGGCCTGGGTGACGGCCGATCACCAGTCCTACCTGTCCCTCTGGGAGTCCTGCACCAAACTCAGCAACCTGGAGACCTGGCGCTGCAAAACTACCTTAAACAGCGGTGAGCAAGGCGACCTTCCCTGCCCGCGCCCTCCAAGCCCAGCCTGCCTCCCCACTCGCCTCTCACCCACCCCGGCCCTCCTCCATGACCCCACCCATTGCAGCAGCGCCCCCGAAGAGCTCTTGGCATGGTACCCCTTCGCCCTCCCCTATCCCCCGCCACCCCTTCGCCCGCTCCTGGCGCACAACATCTTCTCACCTCCTCCCCGCACACACTTTGCCCACTCAGGTCAACATCCTCCTCCTCCTGGAAAGCCTCTACCCCCCTCCCACTCCCCTACATTTGCCTCGGCAGCAGCCCGCTGCTTCCTTCTCCTCTTGCACCTCCTTTCTTGCCAAGGAGCCACGAACAAAAAGCCTCTCCCGATGCGTAACAGTCGCGTTTCAGTAGCGAGCGAACCTTCGCCCACCTGCGCGTGGCCACGGTCTCTCGCCCCCTTCGCAGCGAGCCCCTGGCTTGCCCTCTGATCTGACATCGAGCCCTCGACCGTGGCACATGGATACGGGCATGGCGAATTTCCTGCGCGGTACCTCTTCCCCTGCGGGATCCAGCCTAACTCGCCCTGCCATCCCTTACCACTTTTGTGTCTCACCTGACTTCGCAACACAGCACGCCCTTCTCTCTGTATCCGAATTGGACCCCCTTTTAAGCCAGCCAGTTTTCCAGTCTTATTCCCCCATCACCCTCGTCCCAGAGCCATCTTGTCCTAGTCTCCTTCAATTTTTATTAACCCATCTTGTGTGTGCCCCAGGCCCTTCCTTCCCAACCCCCCATCAGCTCCAGACCCCTAGTCTTTCTGCATTCCAGCCCTCCACCTTTCCCTTCTACTCCTCCTGCTGAATGCCATGCTTTATGTCTGCCTGCTTAATTCCCCAGTTGTCCTTTTCCATCTTTGTAGCCCCCAAGTAGGCAGGAAAGCAATTTGTTTAAAGAATGCCTCTTTGAAAGCCGGCTGTTTCATGTATGTGCACCGTTATACACTCGCTTTCTGTGTCTTGGAAACCAGAATATAGGAGAGATGGGGAAAACAGGATTGGCTCTTATAAATCATTTGCATTGGGTGATTGCTTGATTTTCTGAATTTGCTTATTTACTTTGTGAATAAGCTTGGATCCTGTCTGTTTAGGTGTGGAACTGGTTCAGGGAATTTCTGGATGTAGTTTTCAGTTCATGGATAGTATTTATGCCTTGTACCCAGTCGACAGTCCCCAAGCTGCTGCTGACAGAAAAAGTTGTGGCTTTCAGCTCCTTGAATCTGTAGCCAACACAAGAAGAACCATTCTTGTTTCACTGTATTCTTCTGACACCCTCTTGATGCTGTTATCCCGATGTTCTCCTCCACTGTTCCTGATGAGAATTTTCCCTAGACAGCATTACAGTTTCCTTTGCTATGCCTCTGTCTGCTGTTTGTCACATACCTCGTTGGCTTTATTGGTATTTCTTTTGTAGCATTTTTTCTCAGTTCTTGGAAGAAAAATAATAACTGCCCTGCCCCAAACTTAAAATTTGCCTCTTGAAATGGGCAAGATGATTGTAAAATCAACTCCCACCCACAAATGAGTGATTTGCTCAATCTGCAAAATTGCCTTTTTGTGAGGTGTCCCCCCACCCCCAACACACACACACTGTGTGCAACAACTTCTATCATCTCCTTTGGAAAGATTTATAAGTTAACTATAGCCCTCACCTGCTAAACCTTAAATCAGCTTTTGAATCATATATTACCCTTGGGTTCCTCCCCCTTTCTGTTTTGTGTGTGTGTGTGTGTGTTTTATAGAAAAATTATGCAAGAAAAGATTGGTTTTCTATTGGTTTGGCTGACTATTCGTGTGTGTGTGTGTGTTGCTTCTTGCCCTTGTCTCTTAGAAAATCCTTTTCATTATTCTTGGAGATATTTTGTTTCAAAACTACAGCAGAACCCTTGCCTTTCTTTTGTACTTGTTTTCACTCTGTCATTTATCACTTGGTTTTTAGTGAGGTGTGCTTTCAATTGTGTCATTAAGAATGAATCTTTAATCCCCCTCTTTCCCCCCTTCTTTTAAAAGAATTGCTTAGTTGTGCAGTTACCCGGGAGTCTAAACAAACTTTGTGGAAGAGCTTTATTTTTCTCCCCCCTACCCACCCTGGAAATTTATGTAGGAATGTCAGCTTTGACATGTCTCCTTAGCAACAGGAATCCTTTGCCCCCCTTTTCTGACTCCTAAAATAATATCCCCTTGATTGCATAAGATCTTTCAGATGGATTGCGTAGGGATTGGGGTGGGTGGCTAGTTGAGTTTCAATTCTACCCCGTTTCTTTGTTTTCCTCACCTTCAAAAGTATGTGGGAATTAGGAAAGGCTAAATAGTCCTTAGAGCATTAGAAGATTGCTAAGCACTCTCTAATAGCTTTTGGTAGTCATCTCCCTTTTCAGATTTTATTTGAAATGGAAGAATTGAGGGTAAGGGGTATGGATTAGATGTGAACCATAGTCTGGTCGATGCACTTTCAAATGATAAATAAATGGAGAGAGCAGATATTTGTTGGTGTGCCTTCCTGAATGTTACTTCAGGAAATTTCAAGATTCTTCAGTTCTATTAAGTCACAGAGTGAGGTATGCTCGTTTTTGTTAAAATATACGTTTCCCAGGTTTTACAAGCTGCCAGGAATGAATTCTGAGGCTATTTAAACAAGACATCCCCTTTCATTGCATTTTGGATGAGAGTCAGGCTTTGAAAGCTCCCCTGAAATGGGAAAATCTGCACTGTTTACCCACACATATGCATTGTTCTACACACATGCTCATTCAATGACAAGAGCAAATCCTCCGCATGTGCTGGCAAAAGATCCTTGTGTTTGGTGAGTAGTAGATTCCTCTGCTTTGATAGTAGTCCTTTGTTATTAAGAACCAACCTAACGTGTTTTCTACTCCATAAATCAGAATGCCCCTATTCTATGTACCCCTTCTTTTCAGGTAGATCTTATAAGGTGTACAAGACTTGGGTATGCTAGAAATAAGTAGAGAGTTTCTTGTGGGAAGACTTTTTAATCATGGCACCAGAGCAAAGAGCATTGTAAATGGGGAAACAGAAGGAAACATAGGCACAAGGCATCTTTTCCCACTGTCTTCAAACATTTGCTTCGTTGCCTCTTGAAGGAGAGCACCAAGTGGCACTATCAAGGGCAGGCACACAGCGGAGCCTGCTAAAGCATAGCCAAGGTTTAATTAAAAACCTTTGTCTTAATTAGACTTTAGGCCCTGACTGCTCTCAGAGAGGGCAAACCCAGTTGTATTTGCAGCAAGGAATGTCCTCTGTGCATTTAGATCAATTGTACCAGAAAATAGTATCTTTGTCCAGTTTTGCTAATGGCCAGCATATCCCTTGTTAACCAAATAATATGCGTTAATCTTGCAGGTCTTTCTGTAATGCTAACAGAGCATCAATCTGTTTCTGTTATTACTGGCTAGTACTAAAATAGGAGAGAAGGTTGTGAATATATATTAAATATTAGGAGAGGCTCAGTCACATTAAATTTGTCAGAGAATAAGCTTAACATGCAGTTGTAACCCATCTCTACAAATCATCTGGTAAATAACTAAAGATATAAACATGTTCTGATATGCAATTTTAAAAGAAAAATAAATCCAAAGATTTCTGCTAAGATCCCTGACTCTTTGACTTGATTTCTGTGGGGCTACATTGGAGTAAAACTGTGAAGAATCGGAACTTGGAAGGCTGATTTTGAGGTAAATTAGGCCATTAACAGTCTAATCCTGTTAATGGCCTAATTTACTCAGAAGTAAGTTCTGTTGAGCTCAATGGCACTTATTCATAGGTAAGTGTGTAAAGGACTGCAGACTAAAAGTAGCAATATTGTTCATTCTTACATAAGAGCTATGTACATTTGCATGCATAGTCTCTCATGGCATTTAACATGTAATGGATGTAGTCTGCTTGTATGATGTAGCTGCATCATATTCTCAAGGCTCATACCATGGAATCATAATGCTGTTGCTTTATATTTAGTATACTATATTAGAGTACAACTATACAAACTTTGTAGTATTGGCATAATTAAATGGTCCTTTGAGATGTGATCTTTCTGGAAAATGTGTATTTTGGCTTAATACTTACACATATACTTATGCCTTATGGGAGATTCCTATGATGTACTGAATGATCAAAATAATAATAATAATAATACACAGTAAAAAACATTAATAAACATAAAGCTGTCTGCTTTATAGAATATTATTTTTTCTAGTGAACCAGAAAAAATGTTTATGCAGCATTCAGATTCCTAGAAAATGTGTTTCCTATAACATTTGGAGACCCATGAGACCAAATATTTAGTATCTACCTACATAAATAAAAACTGATCTATCTAATCTTTAAATGTAGCATTAGAATGTCAGTACTTATATAATGTATTTAGAATTTAGGGATTTGAAATTAAACCTTCATGTATTGTTGTTTTAAAGATAAATAAGATAGACATCTCCTGGTTTGTTTGGTTTTTTTTTGGTATGTGACAGATTATTAGATTTAGCCTTACATATATATTAAACACATTAATTAGGTCAGTACCTTATCTAATTTAAACTAGATATTTATTTATCAACCTATTTCAGATTATGCCCATTTTGCATGAGAACAGCTGTTCTAAAGCAAAATTGACAGCTCAAAAGCAACTCCCTCCTGGGAATATGTAGATCATGGCTTTAACTGAGTTGATAGTGATGGATATTTGCAAATAGCTTAGCAAGGTTGGTAGTCACAACACACTGTTCTTTCCTGGCTTACTGGAAATGTCATGAACAGTGTAAATTGTGCTCTGTTAAGTTTGAAATGCAGTAGCTAAGTAGGATGGGGGAAAATAATATAAACAAGTTTTACAGACAGTGTCCAATATGCTGTATAAAAAGTAAGTTCATATTTCACTCTTAGACATTAATAGGAGATGGATTTTTTAAAAGCTTTCTTTTAAAGCTTTTCAGAACATACCCTCTTTTCTCAAAGGAGAAATTGTGAGATATATATATATATATATAACCCTTTTAACACCCTTTCCTCAGTGCTGGAAAGAAACCCAACCTATACACTTCTACAACTTCAAGATGATTGCTGCTCACACTCTTCAGTCTAGCAAGGGAAATCTACATGGGGTTTTCTCTCTCTCTGCAGGTAAGACAGTGTATGAATGGTTCTGACCTGCAGCCACACCACAAAATAGATGGAATTTGAGAGAAGGGTGCTCAAGACATTTTTAAAGCAACCCCCTCCCCATGGTTCCAGTCCAGAATTTCTTATGTGCAGCAATGGAGTGTGTACTAGGCTCTCCCACCCTAAATATGTGGCCAGAGGAGATAGCAATAAAAATGTAAGTGTGGATCACTACTGCACTACTGAACATGAAGATCTTTGTATCAATGTTAGAGTGACAGAAAGTTGTTCAGGACTGTGCACAGTCAGTCAGAGCCTGATAAGTCCAGAAGACCTTTAAGGAAGATTTGCATATGGAAGATAGGGTCCAAGTCCTGTCCCTCTCAACATATTCCACAACTAGTTGCCAGTTCATTGTTAGGTAAGAGACACATCTTTGCTTGCACACATCCAGAAACAAATGTGTTTCTGAACAGAACCAACTGATCATGTATAGCTATCCACTACATCGGAGTAATCAACCCTTGACCTCCAGATGTTTTGGACTACAATACCCATAATTCCTGACCATTGGCCACTCTGGCTGGATCTGATTGGAGTTGCAGTCCAAATCAAATGGTCTGCACCAGCTTGGGTCATAACACAACACAAGTTGTTCTGTGTCTTCCCTGTCATTGGTGTTGGCATAGTATGTTGAATGCCAATGGAAAAACTTCCCTGTCTCACAGAATTCTTGATTCCCTAGGGGAGTCCAAGACACTCAATGGTTTCAGGCTCAGCTGGCATTATTGATCTTCTTTGACTAGAGAGAAGTACAGCCATTGCTATTCCTATTAACTATGAAGAGAAATGCTGGTGATGTGAGCTGCCGTGCACCAGTACAGGAACAGAGGTCCAGATATCACTGTTAGCACACCTTTGTCATGCAGAAACGCCCAGACACACAGTGGGGTGGGATGTCAGGGAGCAGCTTGTCAAGCTTAGTAGCACCTTTGCCATACCTTGCTCTTTAACAACTATAGCTGTAAGCAAAGTTCTTTATGAGAAGCCACCCAAGTCAGAAAACAAATTTTGGCAGGTGCCTGTAATGAAAAGGGGTGATAGTTGGCAGATCAGGCAGATGGGCTGGAAAAGACAGGGAAGCAGGAAATAGTAATAAGTAGGGTTGTGTATCGTATCGTTAGAATTTACAATAACGATATGATATGCTCTTTATCGTGCACATGAGTTACGATAACAATATGATAGAAAAACCTACGATAATCATCGGAGACGATAATTTTCTGGTGATTTTATCGTTTTATCTGACTGCCATATAAATATACCTATAACTTCTGTATTTTAAAAGTTAGAGGCTTGAAACTTGGTCACAGTGCTTCTGGGGTATGCCTAAATACGCGTATGAAATTTGAGATCGATCCCTCCAACCCTCGATTTTATATGATTTTTTTAAAGATCGTTTCCGTTCTGACAGGTCAGGCGAGCTGTCATTCTGACCTGTCAGAATGGCAACGATCTTTAATAAATTCATATAAAATCGAGGGTTGGAGGGATCAATCTCAGATTTCATACATGTACTTAGGCATACCCCAGAAGCAGTGTGACCAAGTTTCAAACCTCTAACTTTTAAAATATAGAAGTTACAGGCATTTTTTTCTTTCTGCCAAAAATATCATTTCTTAACGATAATTATTGTGAAGACGATACGGATCACCCACAGTATGAATGAAGACGATTTTTTTTTGGTCCAAAATGACAATAACGATAAAAAACGATATTTTTTGGCGTGCACACCCCTAGTAATAAGCCTCTTGTGATTTAAGGTCCCCTAGAAAATGACATAATCCCCCTCCCCATAAAACTCTTACTGGTATCTGTTCCTATTAGTCAACATCAGAGAAAGTACCTACCTGTCTAGGTTACCTGGATTATAATGAGAAGGAAACACATCCAGGCTTCAATTTTTGGCCCAATGGAATATGCATTCCAGAAAAATGAGAGGAAATGGGGTTTCCACCACAGCACACTTTACATTTTTGCGAAGCCCAGCTGTAGGCTAAACACTTCAGTTTGTGGGGGATACTCTGCTTTGGAGATTTCAAAATGGAATCTCTCTGTTTGCATTTGTTCTAGATCTTTCTGGGAAGTTTGTGCTTAGACCACTGCTTTGTATCACTGCTTTGACTAGATATACAAAATAATGAAAACACTTCACCATGTGTTTTTAAAATATGGAAGAAACCTTCAGTGAAGTGTATCCTAAACTAATTTATCTTGTTATAACTGCTTTTGTGTATTGCTGCATTTAAAATTTTAATGCCTGCTACTCCTTTAAATATTTTTAATTGGACTTCTGAAGTTTAAAGGATACTTTTACTACTAGTGATAATATAAGTAGTCTTAATATTTTATGAGGTTTATATTTAGACGCAAGTGGACTGTAACCTTGACTCAAAGTCTGTTGATCTGTTGCAAAAATGACACACTAAGATTCATACTCATAATCAGTGGGAGGTAGGGTCTGTGAGGTTGTATTTTATGCAATCTTTCTTTTGTCAGTAATATAAAGAGTAGCAATTATTGGATCACTGTCAAAATGAGAGACAGTAACAGGTGGCATTCTGCAGGAATTCCTTCATTTCAGTGCTATCAACAATTCATTAATGAGTGTAATGGAGAAAAAGAGCATTTACACAGCAAAGGCCCAGTCAGGGCAAAGGTAGCACTTTTAAATTTCACTGATTTGGGTAGGAGAGTTAAGCCACGTGATTAACTCTTCCATGGGAATAAGCATGTTAAAAAGTGCTGCTCTAAATTTGCAGTGTTACAAAACTAGCAGGAGATGCAGATAATACAGAGCATAAGAGAAATGTTTAAAATGCCATGGAGAAATAGGGATGCTACTTTGAACACAGAAGGACAGGACCCAGTCCTCCCCCCCCCCCCACACCATTGATAGTGAGCAAAAAGTGCTTGTGCTCTTGCACAGGATGCTGGAGACATTTGAGATGGACTAAGATGATTTTGGATTTCTAAGAATCCGACTTGCAAAATCCTCTGTGGATCAGGCTCCCAAGGCTGAGCAGAGTCCGCAGATTTCTGTGGTGTTTTTCTTTAAAAAAAATTCCTGAAATTTACGCAAATTCATTTGCATAAAAATATGCAAATACTGCTGAGCCATATGCTATGTTGGAAAATATACATGGGGAAAAGTCAAACGGAATGGTGGACAATATGCTAAGTGTTACATTCTAACGTAATAAATTATATAAATTTTTGCAAACGTTCTTACAGAATTATTTACATATTTTTTTCATAATTGAAGAATTCAAATCTGTCTGTGAATGGATGCCAGAACAAATGATACTGTACAATTCACGAAACACACATAGGATGGATTTTTTTAAAAAAAAAAAGTCTGGACATCTCTGCGCAGTGTGTGAGAGTATTCTTTCTTCTGAGAGCAGCTCCTTGTGCCTCATGAGGTGCTATTCCAGAGGATGTTCCAACCTAGAGACAGTCCTTTTAGGAGCCCATATGGATACATGGAGCATTTGCATGCACCAGATTGGGCCCTTTAACAAAGGCAGATATAAAGTAAATGAGACATGATGACAAATTACTACCATAGCTGTGGTCTCCTTTATGCATTATCTGCCTGAAGAGGGTTTCATGCATGGAAATGGCAGTGGGGGGGGAGTGGCCTAACGGGCATGGAGTAGAGTTGGAACTCTCTCGCTCTTGTTAAGAAGCGATCAAAATAATTATAAAATCCCTATTTGGAGAGAATGGATTGTTAATCAAAGATCTGATTTCGGGTCCGGAAGCTTTGCTGAATCTGTGGAGAACGAAGCTGCTGGATAGCTGCGGTATTAACAGAGAGAGAACTCTGGCAGGCGATCAGTAACGGTAATTAATGGATTTTAATTGGGAGAAGTAAGGCTGACTGATAAGACTGGAGGGAGAGACGGAAGCGATTATACGTGGGAAAAGAGACATTTAACCTCCAGCCGAAAGTATTAGAAGCCGAAACGTATTTGTTTGATAAGAGCCGAGAGGATATCTGAGGCGGACAGCGAAGGTTTAGGTGAGGGGTGCGGATTTATGAGTTTAGCTTTATGAAAAGAAAGCAAAAAGGTGAAAAGTCCAGTGCCCCCGCCTGGAGCAGACTGTCGAAAGATCGTCTTTCAGATAGGAATTGGCATCGGCTCACTAGAGTTTCTGGAATCATGCCAGACAAAATGCTGGACAAAATGCAGTCTTCAGACAAGGCCGGAAAAACATCTCCAAGTCATTCCGGAAGCTCTAAATCTGGCGTAGTTCCTAAAGTGGCAGCTGCAGTTCCGAAAGTGGCCAAAGAGAGTCAAGCAGAGACATCAGATGATGTAATGGACAAATTTCAGAAAGTGTTAGAGGCGGCCTTGCTGAAGCAGGAGGAAAGATTAATGCAAAGAATTAAGGACTCACAGATTGAATTTATGTCAGACTTCAAACTGTGGTGGAAAGTGTGGAGAATTTGGAGAGGGAGACTGGGAAGCTGCAGGAAGATAGCAAGCAGCAGGGGGAGCATTTGAAGGAGATGGACTTGCGTTTAATTGCCCTGGAAGATAGAGATAGGAGAGTCAACATTCGAATTAGATCTTTTGGAGAGAGAGAGGGGGAGAACTCTAAAGCTTTAAGAGATACAATTTTGGCATGGATTAAGGAAGTGGAACCTCACGAAACTTGGGAGATGGCGGATATCGAGAGGATCCACAGAGTGGGTTATAAGAAGAAGGGGATGCTCCCAAGGGATATACTTGTTAAATTTGCCAACTACTACAAGAAAGAAAAGTTGATGCAAGCAATTAGACATCAAGGCCAGCTGATGCTACAAACAACACCAATCGAGGTTTACCAGGATCTATGCCCTCAAACCGTGCAGTGGCGGAAGAGTGTTAGACTGTGTACAGTGGCTTTGCGGAAGAGATCAATAACATATAGTTGGGGGTATCCAGTCTTTATGAGATTTATTTGGAAAGGGAAACAACATAGAATAACATCATGTGAGCAAGGGATGGATCTTTTGGAGAAGCTGGGTTTAGTTGATCCCACAGATGTTGGAGAAACAAAGCAGGATGAAGGCGCTGTAGGAGGAAGCAGTCAATGAAGAAATATTATTGTAATAGGGATAAGAAGAGATTATAAGGGAGGGGAGGGTCGGATTTCTGCTCCGGGAATGTTGGGTTGCTTCTCCCCCCCCAAAGAGTTCTAATAATATTTGGGGCCACTGCCCAGAAAGGTCTGGTGAGGAGGGGGGTGAAGATGGGGGGTAAGTGTGGGGGGGAGGGGGAGGGAGGGGGTATGTGTGTCACAGAGGGAGACCAATTTAGAGATTTGTGTGAAAGAGAGAGATGGAAAATAAATTAAGGGTTGCAACTTTAAATGTTAAAGGGCTAGGAACTGTTATAAAAAGGAAGAGAATAGATATGTTATTAAAAAAAGAGAAAGCAGATGTAATTTTTTTGCAGGAAACTCATCAAACAAAGGAGGGCATAAATGAGCTTCGGATGAGGGAAGTGGGCGTTTATGGAAAGTCTTTTGGTACTTCTAAAGCAAGAGGTGTAGCGATAATAATTTCAAAAAAATGTGGTATTACAATACAAAGGGTGAAGAAGGATGAAGCTGGAAGATTTCTGATAATTTCTTGCATGGTAGGGGAGGAGGAATATATATTGATCAATGTATATGCTCCAAATGGGAAACAAATGGAATTCTTCGATGAAGTTTTTAATGCGGTGGGAGAAGTGGGTAAAAAGAACATTGTGATGGCAGGTGATTTTAATATGGTATTAGATAAAGGGAAAGACAGGGATAATATATTAAGAGATCTTAAGAGTGGTGGGAGGACGGGGTTAAGCAAATTAATGGAGGGAAAAGAACTAATGGATGTTTGGAGGGTATTAAAAGGGGAAGAAAGGAAATATACCTTCTATTCACCAAGGTTTAAGAGTTATTCTAGGACTGATTATATTTTTTTGTCAAAGAATATGATGGCTAAATTGATAGATTGTGCTATTGGGGTAATTAAAGTCACCGATCACGCATTAATGACGATGGATATTAAAATGAAGAAGGATTATAAACAAGCTAAGAGATGGAGAATGGATACAAGGTTATTAAATAATAAAAATATAGTGGGGAAAATAAAAAAAGAAATGCAGGAAATATGGGAAATTAATGAAAAGGACTCAAACTCGCATGGGTTATTATGTGACACTATGAAGGCAGTGGTAAGAGGGATTTGTATTAGGGAAATGTGTATCCTAAGAAAACAACAGGAAGCACAAAATAAAAAGATTGAAAAGGAGGTAAGGGATTTAGAGGAGAAGCTAAGAGAGACAAAGGATAAACGCCTATTTGCCCAAATTCAAGCTAAGAAAAAGGAATTAGAGAAAGAAGAGTTAAAACAAGTCCAAAGGGATTTGCTCTATTTAAGGAGGGATTTTTTTGAATATAGTAATAAAAATTTGAAGATGCTGGCTAGGTCCACTCAGTCAAAAAAGGCTAAGAATATGATAGGGACAATTAGAGATAAAACAGGGAAAAGTTGTAATTTAATGAAGGATAAATTAAATATATTTCAGGAATTTTATAGAGAATTATATACATCAGATATGGGTTCACAGGTTAAGGTATTGGAATATGTAGAGAGGAATCGGAAAATAAGATTACAGGGGCAAGATAGGGATTATATGGAAGGATTAGTTACGGAGAAAGAAATAGAAGGAATTATTGATAAATTAAAAGGAGGAAAATCTCCAGGAATGGATGGTTTGGGGCTGGAATATTATAAGACTTTTAGAGGAATTTTAATACCAAGATTGAAAAAATTATTTAATAGTATAATAGAAGGAGGAAAGACCCTGCCATCGTGGGATCACTCCTTGATTATATTAATCCCGAAACCAGGAAAGGATCTGACGGATCCAGCATCTTACAGACCAATATCTTTAATAAATCAAGACTCAAAAATTTTTACAGCAATAATGGCAAAAAGAATGGGTACGTTTATATATAAATATATTAGAAAAGATCAATGTGGATTTCTTTCAGGAAGGCAAATGCCTAATTTAATTGGAAGAGTTTTAAATATAATCAATATTATTAAAAAAAGGAATTTAAAAGCAGGTATGTTAGCATTGGATCTATTCAAAGCCTTTGATTGCGTGGAATGGCCAGCACTTAAAACAATTTTGAAAACATTTGGGCTTGGAGAAAAATTTATGGGAGTGATGGATCAGCTGTATAAAAATAATAAAGCAGAAATAATGGTTAATGATGGGTTAACGCACAGATTACACTAGCTCGAGGAGCTAGACAAGGTTGTCCACTTTCACCGATCTTATTTGCGATAGTGATAGAAATTTTGGCAAATGTTATAAGGGAGGATGTAAGATTGAAGGGGATAGGAGGGAAGGAGAAGATTAAAATGAATATGTTTGCGGATGACACATTACTGACATTAGAAGATCCCCTGGAGACTGGGGAGTTGATTAAGAAGCATTTGAGAGAATTTGGGGAGATTACTGGTCTACAAGTTAATTGGGGGAAGTCAGAAATGATGTTATTTAATTATAACAAAGAGGAGATGGAGGAAGGTAAAGTTAAGTTAGGTCTTAGGCTTAAAAATATAGTACGTTATTTAGGAGTTAATATTGCAAAAGATTTAGATAGGTTAGAGGAAATTAATTTTGCAAATTTGAAAAAACAGGTAGGGGAAAAGTTAGAGATATATAGAAAATTAAAACATTCTTGGTTTGGTAGAATAGCGGTTATTAAAATGAAGATATTACCTAAGATTAATTTTTTGTTTAGAATGCTGCCGATTAAAATATCGGAAGTAGAATTAAAGAGCTGGCAAAATATGATCAATGCTTATTGCAATGGAGATAAGAGAGCTAGGATTAATAAAGGGTTATGGTATAAGACACAAAAGAAAGGTGGTTTGGGACTTCCAAATATAAAGAGTTATTATATTGCTAATCAGTTAAGATATGTTATAAATAGTATATTAGGGGAGGAAGACTTAGAATGGTTAGAAACGCAAACAGAGGAACTAGATTTCAAATTGCAAAATATTTTTTTAATTAAAATTCAAAAGAAAGATTTGAGGGGACTGGACAACCCGTTGCTGAAAAATATTCCAGAGATCTGGGAGAAAGTTAAAGGAAAGTTAATACCAGGAGACTCTCCACTCGCCCCAGTGGTAGTAGTGGGAAACTTCCCAAGGAATTTAAAAGTAGAGTTGGAAGGGAGTCTGAAGGATCAGGAAATTATTAAGTTAAGGAATTGGATGGAAAGAATGATAGATAAGGTGCAAATTAGAGAGTTGTTAAAAGGACAAAAGATAGCTTGGTTCAAATGCTTACAATTGGAAAAATGGACACAGGAATGGAAAAAGATAAATAAGAAATGTAGAAATAATACAAGATTTGAAGATTTAATTGAATCAAGGGAAGTAATTAAAACTAGAAAAGGTTTGACTAGTGAAATATATAGAATTCTGATAGAGGATGATGAATATCGAGACTCTCTTAAAATGATTTGGGAAGATGATTTAAAGGAACAAATTAATGAATATGACTGGGGGAGGATATGGGATGCAAGAATGTTAAAGCTGTTGTCGATTAGAATTAAGGAGAATTATTATAAGACAGTATGGAGATGGTATTTAACGCCGGTAAGATTTCATCAGATAGATAAAAAAAGTGTCCAAGAATTGTTGGAGGGGGTGTCAGGAGGTTGGAACTTATTTTCATATGTGGTGGAGCTGTGAACACGTACAAAAAATTTGGGAAAGGGTGTTTAAAGAAATAAATGAAATAATTGGAAGTAAACTGGAATTAAGCCCAAAGCTGGCTCTACTAGCAATATGGGATAAAGGAAATGAGAATATAAACAAGAGAGAATTGATAAACAACCTCCTGGCTCCCGTCAGAATAATGATTGCTAAAAACTGGAAAGGGCAAGGGATATATACTATAGAAGAATGGTATAAAGAAATATGAGATATGGCACTTAATGATAAGCTAACGTGTAAAATGAAAATAAAGAGGGGAATGTCCAGGAAGAATGATTTTGGAGATATATGGAGCCTATTTTTGGAATATGTATTAAGAACGGGGAAGGGGCAAATACCTTCAAAAGAGTCTTTACAATTTTGGAAAGAAAAATAATGAATAATTGAAGGTCTCCTAGGGGGAGGGGAGCACGGGGGGTATGTGGTTATGTATTGTATTTTATGTTGTTTATGTTGTATTATGTTTGAAAATAAAATAAAAATTATATATATATATATATATATATATATATAGGGAAATGGCAGTGGGGCTGTACTGCTAGCCCAGCCCCTAATGCTAAGTGCTCCTCCCCCACTCCTCCAATATCTATATGTTGCATATGGATGCCTGAATAGGGGAAGCCTACACATATAGAAATCTACATGCATCACTTTCCTCCTCAGATCTGTGGATGAATGGGAGCGGAGAGCTGTAGGACATCAGGAGCTTGGCTGGTTCTGCTGTCCCTTTGAGCTATCTTCGTGGAGACAGTGTGTGAAGAGGCTTGCATCTAGACTGTAGCATCTCTATATAGGTGCTTGTCTTGTGACACTGGGCTAGGGATGTCAGAAAAATCCATTTGGAAGGTGAAATTCAGCACGTTTTCCTAGGTTTTCCTTCATTCCAACTCCTGCTGCAGTGCCAGACTTAATCTGCAGCAAGTTGAGCCAGTTCAGAGATTTTCCAGGCATTTTGAGCTTTTTTTTCCAGGTTCTGCAATTTGTGCAAATTACTCAGAAATTTGCCCAAACTGCAGAACCTGAAGGAGGAAAATGTGCAAAAAAAGGTTCCCACCATTTAGGGAAAAGCCTGCACCTCAGTTTGTAAATGCCAATCAAGTCATAGATGCTGCGGAACTCTGTCGAGTAAAGAAAAGGAACTGGATTTCCAGCGATGTACATCCCTACACTAGGCTAAAACAGACATTACTCTAAATCCCTATCTAATAGGGGCCTTCCCCCATTTTTACTCTGGAGTAGGTGTGGGGACAATCCAGATCTGAAAAACCTCTTCCCCTCACACTAGGGTCCCAATCTATTCCTGATCTAAAGTAAAAATAACAATTACTTTATCTGCTAGATGCAGATTTAAAGTAATGTCTGTTTTGGCCCATTGACATAAGAGAGAGGCAGAATGTATGTTCGGTTCCTGCAAACAAGTATAATGGTCAAACTAGACATGATCTGTCACCTGCATCTCTCTTTTAAAAAAAGTATTAAAAGCAGTCCTGATACCTCTATGGGTTTTTTTTCCTAATGTGCCCCCACCCCCTTCACCCAGCACCTTGGTCCCAGTTGCTTTTAACATAAACAAACAAAGGATATCCAGCTCACAGATCTCCTGTATCACATCTCATTTGGTCCTAAGCCACAGGATGTAATGTATCTGTCTCAATATCTCAACTAGAGAACTGCTGCCACTTCAAATCACCACAGTTTTAAGAGAGATACAAATGATCTAGAGAGGCTTTAGAGAAAAACAACAAGGATTATAAAGCATTTGGAATGGAGTTGGCCCATGAAGTTGCCAACGGGCCAGGAACCCCCCTCCCCCCACCAAAACAACCAAACCCACCAACCTGGCACACAGTTGTGCCTTTAAACACTAGTTTGATTTGCAGGAATTAGTAGGTCATTCTTTTCACATCAAAATAGTTGTAGGAGACAAACATAAAGGGCCAGTTCAGAAACTGGCAGGCGTAACAGCACATGAGGAAATGTATAATGTCATTTGAGTAGTCTGAAATACTACTATAAAGAAGAAAGATAGCAATTGTTCACTGGGGCTAGTGAGAAAAGAGGACAAGCAATGGATTCAAGATGCCATAAGCAACTATTGGCTCATTATGAATAAAGGGCACAATCCAGTCAAAGTTAAGTTCATTTTAAGGTCCATTGATTTCACTGGGACAGTTTAGTACAAGGTAACTCTTTCTGGTTTAAATCAATAAGGGTACAATACTATGCATATTTAGACAGAAAAATATCCTACAGCTCCCAGCATTCCTCAGCAGCATGTAGGACATTTTTCTGTCTAAACATGCATAGCATTGCACCCAAAGGCTGGTAAGAGCTTAACTTTGTTTAGATTGTACGCAAACAAGTAAAAGAACAGTTTATATTGGAACAGGTTGGCTGGGAAAACAGAGTTCACTTCTTCAGAACGCAACATTTTTTGTTATTTTTTTCTGGGGATGGATAATATTCAACCGTGAGAGCAACATTAAGTGAAACTGGAGGACTACAACTAATGTTAAACACACAACTTATTAAGACTGTAGTCCTATACTTACCTATCTGGGAGTAAGTTCCATTGAACCCAGCTGGACTTATTTCTGAGTAGACATGTATAGGATTGCTCTATAAATTAATATTTATTTACCATTATCACTGTGCATGGTGCTTTACAGACTATGAGAGGAAAGGCTTCTGCCCCAGAGGGATATAGTCTAAAATGTATTTAGAACTTTGTCTCATTATAATTCTTCTTTCTATACATCTTCTGAATTGGGAATGAATGCCCAGTAGGTGCACACTAAATATATTGACCTTGAAACAGTCTCCTATACTCGGTACAGGAAGTTCTTAAGTGCACATTGCACTTATTGTCCATATGATGAATTATAGACTGCGTAATTTCCTGTAATGCTTTGCTTATCTTGTACTTAGAGAAGTGCTTGAGAAACTTGATAGATATGAAGGCAACTTTTTCATTAAACTAACATTTCATTAAATATTTTATGTGAAATGATTTCCTTTCCTTCCTTTCTTTTTTTAAGAAAGCACTTGTCCATTGATCACCCAAAAGAAGTCTTTTTGCTTTTACACCTCACTTTCAGATTTGCTTAAAATAAGAACATTTAATCTGCAAAAAAAGAAAGAAATTAGAGATGATCAGCTTGCAAAGCTTTATTGTTGATTGTAGCCATCCACTCAAGAGCAAGACTGGTAAAACTAAAGCTGCTAATTTATGCATACTTGGAAATAAGCCCCATTGTACTCAGTGAGTACTCTTCTATGTAAACATGCAAATTATTGGACTGTAAATTTTATTTTGAGATCTAATTCAATTAACTACCACAACCCATTACATTATTTCCAGGTGTCAAAGGATTCATGTATATCCACAAACAGAAATGGATTAACTGGTATAAATCCATGCACAACTTTCTTACGATACATAAGTGGCCCTTCAATCCACCATCACCTATGTCTCTGTATTATAGGAATTGTAGCATATTCCTAGCAGTCAGACTAGTGGAGATAAAGAGACTCCCAACACATACAGAAGTAGACATGACTGTCCTTGGATAAACAGGGCAGACCTTTCCTGGGCCCTATAAATCAGGCTAGGGAAAGAGTTCCACAATTAGGTGTGTGCTATCACATAAAATGGCATCTCTCAACCTCCTAACCTCCAAAATCAAGACCAGCTCTTCAGGTTATGCCTGGGAAAAAGCTAATGAAGATCTTTTAAGACTTGAATAATAAGGCCATGGTGGTAAATTCCAGTTAACAAGCTGGCCATCATTTGAGGGAAGAAATGGAAGGAAGATGAAGACCAACTTAGTTGTTAATCAAGGCTACAACTTTATTGAAAGGGCACTATGTAAAATTGGGTCAATGCAAATAATGTCTTCATCAGGCAACTCCATCCTTATGCCCTATATTAAACTGAGGCATTGCAAGCATAATCTCATCACACAATAGCAAGAGGTCATGATCACTTAGAGTCCTTTAATGTAACTGACTGCTCTGCAATTTGGGAGAAAGCATGTGGAATTTAACTAGCTTAAATATTTTCAGCTCACTGTTACTGTGAGTCCTCACAGTTAAAACTCTAAGCCTGAGTCTTGGAGGATCTAACTGCCTTAGAGCCATTTTAAGCCCATCTGGGAGCCTGACCCATGGTTGAATCAAAGAGCTGATCCCAACTTCAATTTCGCTCTTTAAATCAGTACATAAAGTTCAGCCCAAAAGACTACACATGTATTCCTGTAATTCAGAAGTAAAATTGGTCATACTCCAAGAGAGAAATTTTGTTTTTAATCTGGACTTAATTGTTAGCTGCCTTGAGTGCCATTTTGGGTGAAACATCAGGGGATATCTATCTATCTATCTATCTATCTATCTATCTATCTAGAGACAGAGAGAGAAAGTGTGTGTGTGTGTGTGCACATGCATGTATGCCATTAGACCAGTTTGGGTAAGTGAAATCAGAGTAAGAAAAACAATAGTAACATCCACCACTTTCCAATATTCCTATTGGTGTATTTGCAGGCCTCATCAACTTTTGCCAGTGCCTGCTCCTCGTATGCCTTGAATAATGCTGGACAAATTAAAAGGACCAGGAAATAATTGGCTGACAACAGCAGTTTTGGTCAATCATCATTCCCAAGATAAATAACAAGTAACATAAGGGAGAGGAAAATATTATTTTTAGACATAACACTGGCAAAACAGCCCCCTGTACCTGGGCAGGTGGCCTGTGCTCCTTCCAATTCTCTCACCAGTAGTAGCAAATGGAACAGCTCAAAACAGGGTGTCCCATGGGTGGGGTGGGTGCAGGGAGGAGCCGGATTTGGATCTAGTTAATCTAAAGCTACTCCATTCCCCCAGATGGCCCAATGCAGACCATGAGATGGCATAATTAATTCCCATCTCCTTCTCTTGATGGTTGAAGTACACAGATCTACCAAGCTGAAAAGTACAGTGAAACTGTCCCCACAAGCTTCTGTCCCAGCCAGCATGAGCCAGCAGGGCTGGGTGTAATGTGGTGGATCTGCCACTTCACTTCTCCTCAGCCCCACTTAGGATTGCTCTGTCATATGAAATCTGTAAACATTAAAAAGCCACCACCCAGTACCCATGAAATGAATATCCATGGCTGTTGAAGTGATGGCAGCTTTGATATGTAAAAGAAGAGAACAAAATATTTCAAACTGATGAGAGGAATCCATAACAGCATGTTGGGGGGGGGGGGGAAATCTGCACTAGAAAAAAGTAAGAGGGAAATAATTCAGGTGTCTATAAAGGGAAGAAAGACATTACCAAAAGGCATAGCCAGATGATAAGCCAAAGGAGCTGGAAGTGGAAAATACAGAAGGCAGCAAAATGATGGAGGAGCAAAACACCCTTCACACCACACTAGTCACTGTTACCAAAATGGATCCAGAGCTGAAAAGCCTGTGGAAGAAAGTGAACATTAGAAACAGAGGACACAGCCAACAGAATAAATTTGGAAGCAATTTACTAATTTGCATAGCACTAAAAAGCAATCAGAAAGGCAGCTCTGAACCATAATATTTTTAGCCAAATGGTTTTTCTATCTTTAGAAACTAAAGAAACTTCCTTCAGGACAAAGCAAAATGGATGATAAAAAACAGATCACCTGGAATTAGCAAAGGAGACACGTTACCTGACCCAAACATCCAACACCATTTCCCCTAAATCAGGACTTGGGTCAGAAATGGCGTGACATTCAGAATATATGCAGAAAGCTTATTGAAGATGGTGCTAGAACCGAGTCCAGGGAAAACAACAACTACATGACAAAACATATATTTCAATGCCAAAAAGGCGAAAACCATTATGTAAATATCCAAAATGTGACATTGGGTTAGGAGTGATGGTCAAATGCATGGCCAGCCTCACTTGTAGCACACAATATTCAAACGATGGAATGGCATTGGATCCAGAGATGGAGAATCTCATGTCCCATAGACAAATCTAGTGCTCCTGGGGTCCCATTTCAGCCCTCGGGGTCTCTAAATGGCCATGCCCCTTTCCCAAGGCCTTACTCCATTTCCCCCAATCATTTGGTGATTTCCTGGCTTTTGTGTAGTTTCCCCCCATTCTAAAAGGTTGAAATGCCTCTCCTAAAGCTTAGTTACTGGCAGTAAGAGCTTTCAGCTATAATATATTGGTATTTTTTTGGATTTTTTGGGCCCACCACGCCTTTAGCCTCACCCACTATGAAATGCCCCCTCCTGAAACCTTATCTGAAATTAAATTTGGCCCTTGGATTGAAAGAGGTTCCCCACCCCTGTTCCAACCGGTTGGGACAGGGTATGCAAGGAGGGTAAATGTGTGCTTTGCTTCTGCCACTTAGATCATGACTTGGCAAAAAATAAAATGTCACAGTGGCTTATTTTGAATGGGCGAACCAGCCAATTATCTATTGGGTCTTGACTGTGGAATATGGGAGTCAACCCTGAACCAAAACCCAGAATTAATCATTTTTCCCCTCCTAACTGGAAGAGAACATGAACCATTTTCTGAAAGTCTCTGTTGAACTTGAACCAGAACAGAATCAGCAGTGTGTGTGTGTGTGTGTGTGTAATTCACTTTACCAGTTCACAGTAAAGGGTCGACCAAATAATATCATACCTGATTGAATATACTCACTGGCTCAGAATCAGAATGAATACATAAAATAAAACTAACGTCTGGGAGGATTTTCTATTTTGGATTTGTATAGACTTTATACTCTGATTAGACAAGGATTTGAGGCCTGTTCCTTCTCTGCGACAAGGGTTTGGTCAACATACACTTACACCATGGAAGGGATAAGCGTGCAACACACATGCTGAGTGATATAACAATGCAAGACCAGCAACAAAGGAGAAATAGTCTTTACATGTACTTTACATCAAATGTTTTTTTACCTGAGAACATGTATGTAAATGTAAAATGACGTAGGATTTTTTTAAAAAATATGAGTAGATCTGTGAACACAAAATAAAGCTTAACTGATTAATTACCAATGTTTATTTTTCATTTATTTACTGCATTTCTATACCTCTGAATAGCAAAAGCTCTGCCAGACAGGCTTAAAAACAAATGTCTGCAGCAGGTTTTTACTTTCCTGCCCAAGAGAAATGACTGAAAGGAAAATCCGAAGGCCAGGCCTGTAAATAAGGGGAAAATGTACAGTAGAGTGTACATGAATTCCAATACAGAAATCAAGGTAAAATTGGTAGGGGAAAATGGTATGTGTGTGTCTGGGAAGAAGCATGGTATGTAGGCTGGAAATCCCTTGAAATCCTTTGGGATGCTGAAAGTTAAAATCCCTCAGCAAGGCAAGGAAGTTGTGTGTGTCTTTTTTTAAAAAAACAACAACGCTAAAGGAAACAAAGAAGAGAAAGAATGCGGGGAGCTGAAGGACTTCGTTCCATGTCTAAACGTGCATAGGATTGAGCCTTAAATAAATAATTACTATTGTAGTATTGTAGGAGAATGCCTCCTCTGCCTAACCAGAGAAAATAGCCCAGATTTAAGGGTGTTAGCACAATCATGTTGTAGTTCTTACTTCTGGTATATTACTTCTAGTATATTTTTTACTTCTGGTATACTTCTGGTTTGATTGCCAACCTTCACTTAATTGAGGGATGCCCAACTATCTCTAAGCTGCTGTCTAAGGAATCAATTGGCAGAGGGCAGCAGCAGGGGAGGAAACAGGTACAGAAAGGGGCATAGGATTTTTGAGAATGTGGTGTTTCAATATCTGCAGAAGTGCACTGAGAGGGTGAGAAACTTCAGCATATTAAAAACCTCATAATATTCCGACACAGAAGTGGACTGAAAGAAAGATGCTTTGCTTAAATTAAACTGATTTGTGGAAGTTCTATACAACATGATATTCCTAGAATAGTCTTTTTGTTTCCTCTACTACAGGTTAATCATGAAAATAGGGCATCACCATTGAGGAAACACAGACTGTTATCAATGCCAGCTTCATCTTGAGTGCTCTTTTATCCAGATGAAGGAAAGAATGGGCAAACAATGATGGTAGCATTAGGTATATGCTGGGCTGGCCCTACCATTAGGTAGAGTGAGGCAGACGCTTCAGAGCCAAACTACACATTACGCTAAGTGAATCATATACATAGCTCAGAGTAATCCATTTGTATAAGTGTAGGCCTTTTCTCTTTTGTTAATCCCCTATGCTAATGGGGGACGGAATTCAGAAAGCAAATGGTGGTGTTGAGGCTTAATCCTCCTTTCCCAGAATGTGGTGATCCTGATCTGAATTGGAGCCATGCTCACTTACACTAGAGTAAATAAAAAGAGATCCCTGAGCTACACTCTATGCAATTAGCTTTTGCTCTCAGGCAGTTGATTTGGGGTGTCATGAAAGGGCAGCAAATTGTTTAATGTATTAATCCCAGGGAGAGATGCTGGTGTGATTGTTTGCCACAAGTGCCAAACTTACTTGGCCAGTCTTGGGTAGTCTGCACTTTGACTTGCAGAAGGTGGGCACCATATGCTTCTCTACCTCAGGAGCCAAAATACCTTAGGTTGGCCCTGGGGGTATGCCATGCATGGAAATCCCATGAGCCATTGCAGACATCAGCACAATGCCCTGTATTTCATTTGAAGCAATCTTTTACATGTTGCTGTTCTTTGATTGAAATGTTGAAATTCAGGCTCTGAAGATGGGAGATACTATTATAAATCTGTGTAGGATGTCATGCAAGAGGATTGTGGGCAGTGTTAAAGCATTACATTATAAAATCTGGAAGCCTCTTAGTGGGGGAGAAAATGTACCACAGTAGTTTCTGTGTCCTTCCTTGTTCAGGTTATTATGGCTATACTCTTGGCTAGAAAGATTTATTCATTGCCACTATCACAAAACTAGTCAGTTTCTCAGTGTTACTGTATTTGAGATACAACTACTTAATTGCGATTAGCTGGAATATAGAAGAACAATGGAAATATAGAAAATCAATAAAAATAGTTCTAAAATCTGTGCTTTAATCTAGAGTTGAGGTAGCTAATTTCTTTTAAATTGTAGGGGCATGTAAAATCTAGTGTGACAGAAAGTCTGGCAGGTAATGTAATAACTGCTATGGTAAAAAAATGTGATGTGTATACATCATGTTACTATCGGGCTGTGACTGAATTTTAAAGCAAATAATGCCTATGTAAGTCCCAACTTTTTTGAGAATCAAATCAGTGAATATCTTTATCCATGCCCCTGTATCTGAGGTAGAAAAGTCACTAACAGTGCTTGCTATCCTACATATTAAGTTCAATTGGTCTTATTCTTATTTAATTGGGTATAGAATTACAGCCTGAATATTCTACTCCAGATTAATGGTCTTACTATATTTTGGTGCTTTTGCTAAAACATTTCACTGTAAAAACACTGAGAAGAAAAACTGACTCATAAAAGCCCCTTCATGTGTTAATCCTGGGGTCACATGATTCTCCATCTGAGAAGGGGAAGTCTATCTGCCTAGAGATCTTTGTGCTTCTGCTCAGACAGCTACATTCAACATGTGGACATCTGAAAGGACCTGGTGTCTTATACACATCAGGAATTGGCCCTTTATATTCACACGTAGCAAAAGTTAGTGATTTTCATTTGCTACATGGCACAAAACCAGCTTTATTTATTTGCTCTCAATGGGATTACTTTTATATATGCTTAGATCATTCTCAATGCCTTTGAAAATTGTTTGAAAGCTTCACGTTGTGCAAAATACAGTGATTAGAGTGCCGGCTAGGACTGGGTGAATGGGAAGCATCTTGCCAATGTAAACATCTGCATTGGTTCCCAGTCCATTTCCACACACCATTCAAATTTTATGGTGGCATGTTCTTTTTCAGCCAGCGAACCTTACTGCAGTGAGGGCTTAGCTTTCTTAGGCACTTGGGGGCGATTCAGGTTTAGTGGATTCCAACCACACAAGAAACAGGTTTCCCAGAGGGACAGGAACAGAGCAGCACCATGGAGAGCTCTGAGTGATGCTGGGCCTGGAAGCTGGAAAAGTTTGCCTATATGTTGCAACAGCAAAAGATTGTACCTCAGCCTTAAGTATGGTTTTCCTTTAGATTCACTAGTCCTGCCTCTCTATTGACGGTGGTTTCTGCCCTTAAATGTGCCTGGTCTGTTTCAGGAAACTTGGGCTGCAACAACATGGAAGTGGCTGTGACATGGAGATAGCTTCATGGCTAAAGTCTTAGAATCCAAGGATGGCAACACAATCTCCTCTGGCCACAGGGGAGCTGATTCCTGGGGCATTTCTGGAGAGCCAAATCCTAAAGAGGTGGGAACCTCATGATGCCCTTTTGTAACTGAGCCCTCTCCCTGATCCATTAACTCAGGAGCCTTGTCCTCCGACAAGGCTGGACCATGGCACAGTCTGGCCTTGTCTTTAAATAAGAAATAGCTATGGTTTTCTCCCCTTTCTTTCTTTTACATCCCCACTGACTGCTACTTCAAGAAGTAACTTGGCTGCTATTATTCTCAGGGGCATTCTTACAGGAAAATGGCTGCCCACATTGGTCATAGTGGAGACAGCCATTTTTTTCTCCTAGCAGCTTAGTGCTCCAGGGAACAATGTTAAGTCATGACATAGCATCAATGCCAGGGGCTTTCTGTCCCACGTACGTGGCAAGAATGCCATTTATATTTTAGTTTTGTAAAAGAAAAAGCAGGGGAGGGGGACCTTGGCCATCTCATATTTAAAGCTAATACCATCCCCTGAAAATTCTTTGTATTCTCCCACCCTAAAATGTCTCCAAACACACACACACACACACATTTTGTGGAGGATAACTGGAAGAGGGATATTTAAGCTAGCTGTCACTAGCATATTCCCCAAAAAGAAAGAAAATCATAATAATATAACAAAGTAGTAGTGTCCGCAACATAGATACCTTCTACAGCTAGAAGTAGTGTATGTGGTATTCTTATGCACTAGCTCTCTGCCCCACAGATATCTACCCACCAAAAAAGAGTATAAAGAGGTGTGGATAAAGTTAAATGACTTGTATGGAGAGCAATACACAATTGCTTCATATCTGAAATCAGTTGTCACAGGGAGCAACTGAAAGGGGCCCACATGTGGTGGTTTTATAGGGTCTACATTTCATATGCGGTGCCATTCCATAGCTACTGCATGGACCAAAGAAACATTTCCTTAAGATCTTCCATAAACAATCACACAAATCTGCTCCTTTTGTAGAACTGTTCTATCTGGGGTGGGATTTGTATTTTTTGTTTTTGTTTTTTTATATAAAACATTCAACTACCTGAATAAAGTTAAAATAAATATTGCACACATGTTGTGACAGACTTTGTACTTATATTTAGGAGCTGTTGTCCCACAGCTTAAGCTCTTGCTAAATTTCATTAGCTTGAAGAGCCTTCAAAACTCCTGCATTAAGAAATTCTAAATTAGCTGGGGGATTTTAACCCACTACACTCATTAAAGTGGCATTGAAAATCTCAGCTCTAGATTATTTGGTGTATTGTGTTCAATCTATTTTTTTTTGCCATCGTTTATATAACATAATGCCCTATTTCTTTAGCTAAGTCCTGCTTTAAAATGAATATGGTGGTGCGATTGGAGAGCATGCAAACTAAATTACGAAAGTTGTAAAAAAACATTTTGTCTAGCAAAAAGCTCACTATTCTCTGTCTAAACTGTTGTAAATTATTGTTCTTACTGGAAGAATATAAAAAGAATACCTTTTGCTGTACTAGTGATGTGCATAAAAATATGCCACAACTAGTAAAATAACTTTTTCTACCCAAATCCTCCTCACTAAATGTCAGTTCACATTGAACAACAATGATATAGGGCTCATAGCAAAATGGGGATGAACAGGTGTTCAAATCCCCAATGTGGGATTTGTTGCTAGGCATTCCAGAAAGCATTGCTACTAGCTTTTTCAGTATTAATGTATACTTTATTATCGATATCAGTCTTTTAAATAGTGGGTATCCACAAAAGTGGGTGATGGTACCACTGATGCAAGGAGGGTTATTAAAAGTGTGTAGAAATCTTATTATGCCACAAACAAATTGAACATCATAATGCCTTTGGGATATACAATACCTAAGCAATAATAATGCCTGATGACTATTTTTTGCGTGAAATGCACTTGTCATAATCAGTGCCTAAGCATGGGTTGGGGGAAGGGTATATTTTACCTGGGGCTCAGAGATTCAGGGGTCCTTATCCCAGACTGCATCCTAACTACAGGGGGTGGGGAAGAAGCTGAATTATGCATTATGCTGGAGGATATTTGTGGAAATGGATTTCCCGGTATGTATGTATTTATTGTCCAGATCTTGGGAGATTATCTGGATTCAACTAGAAGCCATATTAGAGCAGAACAAGCTAGCCCAGGGTCTTATCTAGAATCAAGAGAGTGTGCTTGTGTTAAACTAGGATATTAGTTTGAGAGGCATTTGTGAGAGATTTATGCTTCCCTAGGTGACATATCCTCACAGGAAGTCCAAGCCCAGAATTCCTTGTGCATAGGCAGGAGGGAGAGACAGGTAGTGGAAAGAACAAAGCACCATTATAATCAGGGACATTGATCCCAGAGATAGTGACAGCCAGTGCTGGCGGTAGGATTTACAAGCCCAAAATTTATCTGAGTAAATGACAACTTCACACACTCATTTTCAGTGGACTGCGTGGAGACCTACAGTTTTTTTGCACATTGCCAGTGGCAGTAACAGAAGCTGAAATATATTTCAGCATGTTAGCACTCATAATGACCACCCTTCTTCGCAGGTGTTCTACTGTGTGGCAAGAATGGTTAAGTCACCTAGCTATTTTTGTCTATCAAGTGTGAACTTGCAAGAGAAATTTATTTTGGAAGATAATTCGTGGTTAAGCAACAAAAAAGGCTGAAAAAATGGTATATTTATAAAATGTTTATAGCCACGTTGGTCCATTAGAATAATAATTTTAAAAATCCAAACATCAATAAAATAATGCCTTTACTAGGACCAAAAGATTATGGAACACACAAGCAAGATTTGTGGGACTCTTCTTAATGCTTTTTTGTTATACTTTAAACAAAAATAGTAAAAAGGGCAGGGTGTTTGGGAACATGGAACGAAAAACCCAGTGTGGACCATGATGTGATGTTTAGAAATGTAGAACATGTAATTTTAGGACACATGAGACTGAATGTATGGGTTGGGATCATGGTATGTGTGAGAGGGGGCTGTGCTATAGGTTTGGATTAGGGGTCTCAAAGTTATGGTTGGGCCTTGACCAGAATAGCCTTGCATACAGAAATATGAATCCTGTACCCAGGACTAACAAATGCTTCTAAAAATATACTTGAACAAAAACACATGCCTACAATCCTGCTCATGTTTGCTCAAAAGTAAGTCTTACAGTGTTCAATGGAGCTTACTCCCAACTAAATGTGCATAAGACTGCTCTGGAGAGTCCTAAAAGGTTAGTGTAGAGACAGGAAGAGCACATGGGCAAATAGATTCATTATAGAGAGTCTGCAGTCTCTCAAAAATTGGTATATTCCACCACTGCCGTCATTTGCCATTTTTAAAATACATTTACAGTGTCAAATTCTATATGGCTTTCCATTAAATATATGCCTGATTTTTAAAATGCAAGTTGCTATCCCTGTAGAGTTGATAATTATTGGGATTACAGCAAATGGGAATGATGAGTTTAGCTCTTGCCTCCTTTTGCTGTGGCCCAAACAAAAGTCACTCCCTGGAAGCTGTATTTACACTGTGAGGCAGCTCCCATTGGTGCCAATAGAAACTTCTCAGAAAATCAATTTTCTTTCTAAATTTCATTCAGTGGAGGATGGTGGCTCCAATATCAGTGGGTGATGCACCTTGGATAGCTCCTTTAGAGTTCTGACCGGTTCTGACTGGAATCCGAAGCAGATTCACTGCCCAGTGACATCAGAGCCACCAGCCTCCACTGACTTCATTGTTAGAATTCTCTCCTCACCTGCTAAGATCCTGATTATTCTCAGCTCCTGCAGAAGCTGCAGTTTGCATTTTATAAAAGAGAAATAAAAACCATGCTAACTGCAAAGATGTCTTTAATGTCATGTCCCACTTGGCCCTAAGTAGAGTACTTGCATTGCCTTTCCAAATAATGTATACTTAGAATACATGAAGTGGTTCTACACTTTCAAATGCTTCACTTTCAAATGCTATGCTATAAAATTTATCTTTAGTTTATTGCCATTATTTTCAACATGTGTTATTTGGGGGGGGGGGGGGCAGGGACATACACTCTCCCAAACTGCTAAAATATCTACAATGTAGTGGCTACTTACCGAATATAGCTACCAGATAAATATTTAGCTTATCCGTACTGCCTTCTAACAACTCTTTATTCTTTTGTTATTACATTCCAGTTATTATTTCACCCTTTCAGTATTCCACCAATTAACAGGCATTGTGGATCCATTCTGTCCTTTTCTCTTTGACAGATTTTCTGTAGTAAGAAAGCAGTGGGAAAACTGGAGGGTTATAAGTGAAAGATGACAATGTCTGGTCTCCGTGTAAAATGTGGTGAATGAGACAGGACAATGGTGTGACAAGAGCCTCGACTGGAAATGCCCCAAGTGTCTGAGGAACAATTTTGCCTCCAGTTCTAGAATAAACTGGAACGGGACTTCGTTTATTTAAGAGTTTGGAGCAGAATTTTGATATTTAATATTTTGGGTATTGTACTGGGTGTTTATGTATGTTTTTAATGTGGGTTTTTTTTGGATAAACTCTATTAAAATTACATGTTTTAAAATGTTAAAAATGCCTTCATACACATAAAACAATAAGGGTCCTTTCATATGTCACACCAAACTATTGTGTGGCATTAAGGGGGCAAACTCTGAGTTCACAAGCTTCCTTCTCCCCCTCCTCCCTTTGTGTGCTCTGCTTAGTTGGTTACTTCTTGGTGAACCAAGAAGTAACCAAGCAGAATCGTGCAAAACAGAATCAAACGGTGGGGATCAGGCATCTGAATCTATCCTAATGCTCCATCTTCCTGGCCAAACTTGTTTGGCCAGGAAGTGCAATATTGTTTCATAAAGGAGGTCCGTGCATGATCTGTTGAACTGGAGCCTGAACAGATATCTTTGAAATATATATTCAGAACTGTAGTTCTCCTTGGTATCCTCATGTTTCATTCATCACCCAAATGTTCATAAGGATTATCAGGCCATTAATAGCTCTGGCTAATTAACCGTTGAAATCCAAGTGTGTTAATTTGCAAATAGCATTTCTTGTTGATTTTACTATGTGTTTTTTCCAATCTACTTTTGTCAGCCCAAGGTTTATTAAGCTCTTCGTATAAGCCTGTACTACATAAGGCTGCAATCTTATACAAACTTTCCTTGGAATAAACTTCATTCAATAGAATATGGCTTACATCTGAGAAAATGTGCATAGGATTGTGATGTAAGTCAAGGAAGGCTAATGCTATTAACTTACATCTGGTATAGGAAGATCATTACTAGATATTAAGTGACCAATAAGACAAGCAGCAAGGATCTTTTCATTATACAAATCTTGTAGTTTTTCCTTTAGTGCTTAGAGTAAAACACGTAGTGGACAAGATCTTAGGTACCTTCAGTCTGATGAAATTCTTTAAAAGGAATTTGTATCTTGTAGTTATAAACACCATGTAAGCATTTACTAGAGACTGGTTTTCCTTTGAATTCTGCGTGGACATAATTTTGTATGAGTTACTATCTAGTGTTTAGTATTTGTGTTTCTTTCTCTCTACAGATTGGCAGATCGCTACGCTTTCTATGCTGCTGGGTGGTGCCGCCATAATTCTTATTGCCTTCATGGTTGGATTAATTTCTATCTGCGTGGGATCACGGAGGCGGTTCTACAGACCAGTTGCTGTCATGCTGTTTGCAGCAGGTAAATAAATTGCTTCTCTGAAGTATATTAACATTTGATAGCTGGAGCTTTATGTTCATGCAGAAAATAGATGTGACTTGTGCACTGTAATCTAGAGATAGATAATTAGTACATTGTCCAAGCTTGTATCACAAGTTGTTGATTATACAGAATATTCCATTCCATTCTGGGTTTTCGTTACAACCAGCCAGAAGTCTACAGGAGCTATCCAAGGTGCTGAACCCAAAATGGCAGAAAAAACAATGCCTCCTTCACAGAAAAAACAATGCCTCTTTTTCCGGGAGAGAAAAGGTTCCTGAAAATAGGGGGAACGATTCGGTACTGCTCTAAGTTTTGCACAAGACTGTCAATCTTCTATATCTACTTTCGGTTTTGTCACAGAACTGAGATCTGAGCTCTGCCCAAAAAGCTTTTCCTTTCCTGCTTTTCTGCTATAAGCTCTAGGTGGCGCTGTGGTATAGCACAATTACATAACTAGAAAAAAGTTTTCTTTTGCTTTCACAAATATTACTACCTCTTCCCTGTTCTAAATAAACTCGCTGAAAGTGTTATTTAAAAGCAGAAGTGAAACTGGAGGATCACAGTATTGTCGAAAGAACCCATAAACAACTGTGCATAGGGAATGAATGCACAATAATTACCTCAGGTTGAAAAGCTCAGTGTCAGATATGAACAGGATTGTGCGTCCAGACAAAATTGTCAACTATTTGTCAACTCAGTCCAACTATAATAGCAATATACCCTGTTATATGTTAGAGGTACATTGTAACCTATCAATGGCTGTTTACACCAATACTACTGCAGTTGTGAAATACACTGTGGACAAATTGTAACTGTCTGAATTTCAGGCCATCCTTTAAATGTAACAACTTTTGATGAAGTTGTGGTTGTATTCATGTTCTTTCTTTCTTTCCTTCTTTCCTTTGTCCATTTTGATAAGTTTAATGCTATTTTTTTTAAAAAAATGTGTGAGTGTAATACTTCCTTAAGTATTAGCTCTTGAAGCCATTCATATGAAAATAAATAGGATTAAACTGAAAGGTGTTTATATCTTCCCCATGCTTTGCAGGAAGAATCAATTTCATTGTGTCAGGTTTGCTTTTTGTTATTAATTTCAACAGTCTTCAACTGTAAGGCCTTTATTTTATTTTTAAAGCCACCAAAGGAAGGAGTATGTGCAACAAAATACTTTAGGAAAGACCCACATAAACAGACCAAGCTAGAGGACAATCTCTAATGCAGTGCATAATGGCCACACTGAAATCATCACTGGATATGCATTCTAATGTTTTCCAGGCTGGCCAATAAAAAATTGAGGTTTTTTTTCTGAAGTTTTCCAAGCATAGCATCCCTTCATTCTGTCAATCATATCTGAGCTGAACCTGAAACAGTAAGCCTGCTTGATAGCCCATAATGGAGAGAGTGACAGAATCATCTACTCTGCTAGATGGATTTAAAAATCCATTTACAGGGATGTGGAAAGATAGGTCCTTAGTATTTCCAGAACTGAAATAATTGTAAGGGGAAGAATCCTACTGCCCCCTGCTGTTTCCATTATCTTTCTTAAACGACTGCAGTTTAGCAGAGAAAAGGGTGTAGGTATATATGTTGACGCTTGAACTCGATCATCTCATTTTAAAATGAATTCATGATCATTTTGAGCTTCCGATAGTTTTGCTGGCAGAGCACAATAAGGATGCTTGATTAAAAATGAGATTTCAATCTTTTTGTTTTGTAAACAAAAAGAAAGCCCCCTCGCATATTCCTATTAAATTTAGAAAATGACTGAAGTGAAATCAACAAGTGTCAGATCAGAAATTGAAAGCCAGCTGGAATAAAGAAGTATTTACCATCCATCTAAAGATATTAAGAGAAGGAGCCTGGAGAATCTCCAGTGGGTGGGAGTTCTACAATTGATGCCCCTGTTTCTTGCCCACCTGATCTTATGTATGCACAGTTCAAAGAGCAGGACCTCCAAAGCTGATCTCCTCCAGAGCAGGACCTCCAAAGCTGGAGTACCTTGTTCCTTAGCCAATTGGGCAGTCCTAGTATATATAGTTTTTATAAGAAGAACATGTGTCTTCGGGATCAAACTAGTTTTCTGTCCTCACAGTGGCCAACCTGGAAAACCCGCAAATAGGACATGAGCACATCAGCATTCTCCCGTTCATGTTCCCTAGAAACTGGGATTGAGAGTCATACTGCATTTGATGCTGGAGGTAATATATAACCATAATGACCTGTAGCCATTGATATCCTTATCCACCATCAATTTGTCTAATCCTCCTTAGTTTAAAGCCATTTGAATTGGTGACCATCACTACATCTTGGGGAAGCAATTCTAAATATGCCCTTCCACCCATTACCTATGTCAGTAGTAAGTGCTGGAGGTGGACTTACAAGGCAGGGTCCATACATGGCCTAGGATAAAGGCTTACAGAGAGTAGACAGATAAAGGGTGCCAAAGCATACTTAGGGAGCTTTCATAAACTTCATGAGATAAGCTTGGGGATTGCACAGCTTCCTTGCTCCTAGGGGCTAGGAGCTTCCTGTTTATTTATATATTTATTTATTACATTTATATACCGCCCAACAGCCGAAGCTCTCTGGGCGGTTCACAAAAGTTAAAACCATCAACAAGACTCAAAGTATAAAACAGTATAAGAACACAATATAAAACTACAATATAAAAGCACAACTAGGGTAAACTGCGCTGCAATGCAGATTTAAAATACAAATTTAAAATACAGATTTAAAACAGCGAAGTTAAAAGAGTATGATAGTAAACTGTTAAAATACTGTGAGACTAAAAAGGTCTTCCTGGTGGATAGCTCAGGATCATACAATTCCCTGGGCCTTAAAAAACATTCCATGGGAGGCTTTTGTGTAGCTTTGAGCTTGATTAGTGTCTAGGACTCGGAAGAATAATACCAAAAAAAATGTTGAGAGGTAGTTGGAAGCTTACTGGGAAACGCTTATTATAAAAAGCCAAAACAAAAGTAAAGTGAAACTCTGCTGATATCACGTAGGACCTTGGGACAAGCAGGACTTTTTGAATAATCCTTGAGATCAGGGTGGAGTGAACAGATTAATTGGTTAACACTGCAGAGGCTCAGTCAGACTTGAGAAGATGGTAAGCTTGCTTAAAAAGGACATGGAGGTAATATTTATTATATTTTTCCATGCATTGGCTTGGATCCTAGGGATGTTCGGATTGTATTTAATTTGTTCTGCATGAATTCTATGGATGGGGTGGAATTTTGAGATCCGTCATTCGCAAACTCACAAATTTGGATATATTTTTTCCCTGCTCAGAAAATTATGTAAATAAGTTTGCAGCAAGTTACAGAAATATTTAAATAACAATTTACAGAATTTATATTAATGAATTGCGTAACATTCTCCATCTAACTTGCAGTTTTGCCTATGAATTTATTTAGGTAAATTTTGATTTTGATTTTGACTTTTTTAAAAAGATGCATGTCCATGGAATTTGTTTGCTGTGCAGATGTCGGTTTGGCATGAAATCCATTACAGGAGATCCTTACTCATTTCAGTCCGTTTCAGATTTCTCCAATATTCTTACCTAAGATGAGTTAATTTAAGGCAGTTCACAGAAGGAAAGTTACCTATCCCCTCCTCTTTCTCCTTGCCCCATCCCACATTATTCAAGAGCACCTCCTGACTCTCCAGAGGGAGGCTTACATTGATTTGAGCATATATTGTAATTACTTTTCATTTGTGATAGCATATCTCATAAATACATAATAGCGCTGTTCTCAGTGCTGTGGAAGAAGGGCTATAGATAATATACATTCTTTACTGAGGTAATAATCCTACTCACACCTACTTGGGAGTTAGAGCCTTTGAACTCAGTGAGGCTTGCTTCCACGTAAATGAGCACACAAATTGGTCTATTGGAATGGTAAGGAAGTCTGCAATTGAAACTATTAGTGCACAAATTGTCTTGCTTGTGTACAAATCACATATGAAAGGAAGATCCATTCTGCCAATACTGTCCTCTTCACAGAAGTGGCACAAAGAGAAGACTGCAATGCTAAGATTTTTTTGTTGCACAAAAATACTATCACAAAAGAGAACAGTTGTTTATTTTTTTCTGGATTTCAGAAAAGAGTTATTGTGCTCTCATCTTTTTTCTTTCAGAAATAGCAACTGCTGGGTTGAGATATATCTACTGTGAGATGTCTTGATGGTGCAGTAGCAATTTAGAGAAAATAAATTTGGGCCACCAATTACTTTAAAACACATAGAATGATTAACTCTTTTGAAAAGACCTGTTCGGTGTGTTTGGATAACTTAATGAACTAATAGTTAAAATTAACCCATGGTGTAAATGTGTGAGCATGAGGAAACACAACAAATTTTCAGTCTTTTAAATTCAGTCAAAATGATAGTTCTCTACTATAGGCATGTACACTTTTTCATTCTGTGTCTCTGGACTATCCCTGTAGTTTGTTTCTAAGAATATCCCAGTTGTTTTCTTTTGTATAACTCCAGGGAGAGCAGCAACAACACAAAAGCCACAAGGGTAGAGAGATTGCAGCCGGATAGACAACAATAGTCAAATGACAATGAAATATGGACCTAGATGAATCCCAGCCCATTTGAGGGCATCAGTAATCGCCATAAAAGCCTGAATTGCTGACCAGCTGTGGTTCACAGGAGAAAAGCATAAACTCTCTTACAATTTTATTCTATATTGATGTGCTATATTTCAAACATGAAGTTTCCAAACAGATTTACATCATACAATCAAAATAAGACTTAAAACATCCCCCCCAAAAAAACTTCAAAACTTAAACTACATGCCAATCAAACAGCAAAAAAGATTTGTATTCCAAAAGCCTGGTGGAATAAAATGTTTCCAAAAGGATACAAGAGAAGACTACTGACCAATCTCTTGGAAGAGGACATTTCATGCTACTGGGACCACTAAAGACAGAATCCTGCTCTAACTAATGATAATTTCACACCGAAGGAAGGTGTAGCAGGAACTCATTGGAAGATCTTAAAATGTGATGGGAATTATATGGGAGAAGGCACTCTCTGAAATAATTCAGGTCTTTTAGGGATATACCTTGAATTGGGCTGAGAAATAAACCTGTCGTCAATGAAGATGTTTTAAAATAGGTATAATATGATCACACCTGCTTGCACCCATCAATAACTGGCAGGGTCATTCCTACCACCAGTCACAGTGAGGCAACTCCTTCAGGCAACAGATGTGGGGCAGGGGGAAGGGGGCAGCAGTGACAGTCTATTCCTTCTGAGCTCCCTACTATTCCCCTGTCTTGGCGGACAGAGTTATGTGTATGCCATACAGCATGTTATGCACCATGTAAACTAGCCTGCTCTCTTCGGTTGTTGTGGAGGACACTGTCCTGTCAGGGATTAAAAAAATATAATCTGCAGAAGAGCCTGGAAAGAAAAAATGACATCATCTGCAGGTGTTGTAGATACGCAGAGGGAGCCAAACCAAGAAAGATAAAGAGTGAAGATAGTCTTAATTGCTTGATTAGCTGATGCAATGTGTGTGCAAGAGGCTGTAAAAATGTATAAATATGTAAAAAACTGTTTGTTAGTGTTGGGGTTGTGTAGGAGGAATGTTATACCGGAGGTGCTGTGTTTTTCTACTAAAAAATTGTTTGAAAGACTTCAACGTGTGTTTGAATTATTCCTTCTTGGTTGCTATCTGGAGAGAGAGCAAGTGGAGACTGGACATTGGATTTCTAACAGAAACTCTACTGTTTAGAGAAGTTTTTCCTTTTCACTCCCTAACATATCCCACTGGCAGTGTTGAAGTAAAATTCAATAGTTGAATTCTATATATGGAATGTTTGTGTGTGTGTGTGTCTGGGGAGCCATTTTGTCATTTGCCTCAGGCAACAAAATGAATTGGGCCTGCCTTCATAGCCAGTCAGATACATTCCATACTATCTTTCTGAACCATCTTCATGGGTGCCTCTATGAAAACCACATTGCAATGATCCAATTTGATGGGCACCATGACACGAATGGCAGTAGCCTGGTCTCTATTCTGTCTTTTTGGGAAAGATACTTGGGTTGGTGGTTGCTGGGCAAATACAGGAGTGGACCCAGCTGGCTAACCACCATGGTTGGTTAAAGATACTCCTTGTTGCAGTTGCCACAGATTCCTGAGCCGATGCCAAATCAAGTGAATACTCAAGGTATGAATCTGTCCCTTAAGAGAGAGTGTGATCCCATCCAGGACGGTCATTTCTGTTGCCTGCTGGTCCACTTATTCCATTACCACCATCAACTGTTTCTTCCACATTGAGCTACAGTGTGTACAGTTCATCATTTCCCAGCCAATCTCTGAAAGTCACTGCCAGACAGACCTAGAGGTGAAGAAAAAGATAAATGGGACTGACTGTCATCTGTATACTGATAATGCCACACGCAATAACTCCGGATGATTTCATAACATGATTTCATATAAATAATAGAAAAGTAGGGGAGACAGAATAAGCCCAATTTCCACAGGGAGGAATAACAACCTCACCACTATCTACAATCTTCTACAACTTGGCTTAGGAATGAATAGTGCAATGGCAAAGGTAGTGCCCCGAGCACAAGACCTGGAAAAGCAGCCCAGAAAAATACCACCATCAAAAGCCACTGAAAGATGCCGAAGAACCAGCAGAGACACACATAACCTGCCCCCTTTTACAGGGTAGGTCATCTACCAGGGCAACCAAGGCTATATCTTTCCCAAATCCCGGAAAGAAACCAAACTAAATTGGCTCATAAGTTTAAACTAAGAATGCCTGTGGTTGCCCAGCAACTACTCACCCAAGTATCTTTCCCAAAACAGCATAATGGAAATCAACTTGTAATTGCCAAGATCTGCAGATCCAAATATGACCTCTTACATTCCACTGCTTCTTTCAAGTCAACAGGAATCCAACCGACCATAAAAGATGAATTAATCCTATTGACCAAGGAACCAAACTAGTCAAGAAAGATAAGGATTAAGAGGGATGGACTTCTCCAAGCCCCTTATCAGCATATTCAGATGAATCAACTAAAGTTCATCCAAGTAACTGTGACTAACAGAACCTTGAAGATCCTTGAGCTGGCAGGAGTGATTGGATCAGCTTATGGAACTTGAGAAGGCTTCCTGATAGAAACTAGTGTACATTAGTCTTTAATTATTTAATTAATGGAAGTGGTATTATGTCACCATGGAGAGCAAGTTAGAAAAGGCAATCAGGGATATTAGTATGCTTCCAAATGCTTTAGAATACAGGCTTACAGTCCAGGAGCTTAGTGATCATCCTTTTACCCATCCACCTCTGACCCATTCGGCTATGCCTATCCTCCAAACTTGTTCCTAGCCCTTATGCCGTCCCCCACCTTCCTCTTTGGATGGTCCAATGCCTCAGTCTCTGAAATGTTGTAATAATTGACAGATTCTGGAATTTGAACAGTACTCCATTTCAAGGATAGTTAGGCTATCTTGACTTCATGTTTTCCAAAGGTCTTCACATCTCTGTGATGGGCAGTAATTCAGTAGGTCATGGAGCGGGATCTAAGCACAATGGCGGGCCTGCTTCCCCCCTCTGATTTCCTCAGCAATGGCAGCTGGTAGCAAAAGGGAGCTAAGCTGTACACAAGCACAGTGTAGGAATGCATGACTGCAGATTTCCTGACCATTTGGTCTTCTACCCAGTTAGATTTGGTTCTTTCTTGCTTAGGTGTGGACATCCATGGTATCCATTCTAAGATTTATTTCATAACTCCAATTATCGCCATGTCAGTTGAGCTTCATGGCTGAGCAGCAGTTTAGATGTTCCATTTCCAGAACCAATCCTCTACCTGATACATCATGAATAGTTACATCAAGGATAGTTACATTGACATGATGAATACACAACTTTAGTTTGGTGATCAATTATTAAATCAACACTTTTAAAAAATAAACAAATCTCAGTGCATGGTGCATAGAACAAATATTATAATGTTTTGAAATATTAGAAAGATTTTACTGTGTTGCGTAGAAGGTAAGAGTATGGTTTGGGCAGGAATGCCAGATATGAATCATGATTAGACTTGGTTATATGTATTTAATTTACAATTCCATATGAATTCTGTCATAATTAGCTGCTAATTAATATTCCTCATTACAATGAGTCATATAAGATGAATGGGCTTTTCCTGGATTACATTTCTTCATTAACCTTTATTTCTTTCATTCCATTATGATCTATTTATAGAAACCATTAGCTTATTCACCTCTGTTCTTCTGTTAATATGAAGAAAGTCTGATCTGTACAAAAAGAAAAAAGAATAGTAGAGTAGGAGCAAAGATTACTGTTTATTATTTAGAATCTTGAAATAGCATGCTGTTACTGTGCATTATATTTGTACACTGGATTATATTTGGAGAGCTTTATTTTTGGGGGACTAAATATAGTGCATTAAAGTAGTCTAACCTGGAGGTTACCACAGCATGGACTAAATTAAGATTAGATTAAATATTCTTTGCATGACCACACATTCTGTGCAAGCTTTCTTGAAATGAATGAAACCATATAAGATTGGAAATGACTGTCATTGTAATAGGACTTGTTTCACGGATGTTCCTAAAGGATTGTGCCCATACTTTAAAAGTTAAAGTTTAGAAATATCACAAGCTACACCACCTCCTGATTCATATGAGTTTACATGAGAGTTGAAGGAAAGCTTATTTCAACATTTCTTCCCATCAAAACCTCACAAGGGCACACACAGCTTTTAAGGAAGTTTTTACGGCCATAAATGGTTGTTCTCATTTTGAAGTGGTGTTAATTGCTGTGGTTACATTATTTGTTTTATAGTTGTTTGCATTTTTTAAAACTTGCTCTCTGTGCTGTTTTAATGTTTTATGTAAAGCTGGGTTGAAAGTACCTCCCAACTTTGCAGCCTGGATCTTTCTATACCAAGAATTGCCAACCTTTTTGGGTCAGTGGGCACATTTGGAACTTTGAGAGAGAGCTATGACACTCTCAGTGGTTTGGCCATTCATAAAATAGCTGCCACGGTGGTATGGCAAATGACAAAATACTCGTGAAAGTTTTTTTTAAAATTTTTTTTAACTTGCCCATGAACCTAAGCATTGATGGATTGATTTAATTTTTGCTCACCTTTCTACCAAAAATGGTACAAGGTGGAGATGAGGCTTCAGTTCCAAAACATGAACCCACCCTTTGAAATCCAAATACATTGGGTGCTGGAGGTTGGCATTTCACTTGAAGCAAGACAGACTCCCAGTTAAAAAAGTACTTTTTTAAAAAAAATCTTAAGAAATTAAATTTAAAAAAGAGAGTCGGAAGCCTGGCGAGCATTAAGAGAGGTGTCTGAACAGCTTGGTACCCAGGGGTACCATATTGGAAACTTTGGTTCTATACATTTCAGGGGTGTTTGCTGAAATTCAGACAATATTTCAGGAGAGCAATACCTTTCAGATGAGTGGGCAGAAAATACATTTCTTCTCTTCAAAACCAAAACCCATGGCAGCAGCCATCTTTCCTCCTAAACAATGCTACAGGAATGCCACTACATTCTGTTGTAACATTGTTTGCATTGGACATTTTTTGGAAAGAAAGATGGGACTCTGCCAGGCTGTGTGAGCAATAGGATTTATTTTTTGTCAAAAAGAAGAGATTTACCCTTTGCCTAGTCTGTAAAATAACTCTTCTGCCTGAAAAAATCCCAACATCTCAGCAAGCTCCTGAAGATTATTCTCATTTTACACCCACCCCACCCACCCCCGTGATCCAGCCACCCACCCTGACTTGAATAAAAGTGCCTGAGCTGAAATATACAGCATCATATTAGCTTTATGGCTGTTTCATTTTACTCATTATGGTTGTTAAACTGTTTTTAAAATCGTTAACATTTTGTTTTAACCTATGTTGTAAGCCTCCTTGGATACATTGAAGGCAAGGTATAAATCTTTTAAATAAAATAACTACATAAATAACTAGCATGTTATTGAGCAGAGTTGAGGGTTGTGCTGTTGTTTTTTTAAAAAGTGTCAGGATTGCTGAAATATATGATTTGCCCATACAATCCAGGAAGATCGATATAGGACATTTCAATTCTAACATATACAGAAAGATCCACCAAAAGTGACTTGTTGATTTAGTTTTTTATTTATTCTAAGAAAATGGATGGAGCCTCATATTTGACATAATTTTTCCTTTTCTTTTTCCCCCTAGTGGTTCTTCAGGTGTGCAGTCTCGTCCTTTACCCAATCAAGTTCATCGAAACGGTCAATTTGAGAATATACCATGAGTTCAACTGGGGCTATGGCCTAGCTTGGGGTGCCACTATATTTTCATTTGGGGGTGCCATACTTTATTGCCTGAACCCTAAGAACTATGAAGACTACTATTAAAGGAAGCTACTTCTTTTTTTTTTAAAAAGGAAAGGAATAACACAAGGATTGTTCTGTCTTTTCTAACTCAAGTGTTTTTAGAACTTTTGTAGAGTGTCAAACGATCTGCTCTATTGATTTATCAGCCTTTACCTTTTGGCTACAACTACTGCAAGTAGCTTTTTTAACATCCCTTTAAAAGAACTACAAAAATTACATCTGCTGATCAATACATAAGAAACCGATGCAAGCTGCTGATACATTACCTTTGGTAAGCAAAGATCAGCACCATTGGAGGACATAGATGGCAGCAGCCATCATGAGAAAATTAGTTGGAATTAGAATGTGGCACCTGCATTTGCTGTAGCCTGCAAGGAAGTTGCTAGCACAAGGATCGTGTAGAAACGTCTTTGTATTACACGTGATTCAATGTTCTTGTGGGTCACCAACCTATGCCAATATGTTCTGTTGGCCCTCTGGGACTCTTACTGAAATAAACATCTAAGTGACCAGATGCTGAGAAAAGTGAAGACAACAGATTAATACATACATTCAACCATTTCCTGACAATACAAGTTTGTGCATTTGGCAATCCACGTTTTTCAGCCAGCTGTGGTATATCAGGAAATCAAAAATTGGAACACATCCTTCTAATTATGTGGTTGGACATTATGTCTCAGCTGTAACCCAAGTACTGGAAACAACACATGAAGAATGACACTGAATCCATTGATTCCCTCAAGAGAGAAAAAGAATGCATGTATGAGCTACATTTGTCCTGAGCATAGTTTGATTTCCAAACACTGTGGTAACATTTCGAAAGCAACATTTCCAAATATTTTTATAGAAGGCTTTTAATGGTATTACTATGAAGCTAAAATTATAGAGAGAACATATAACAGACAAGATCCCAAGCTAATCTTAATTGTGGGATGCAATAACAAAAGCTCCTAAGTGAATCTAAATTCTCAAGAGCCTTGAAAATTGGGTAGATTTAAAATATTTAAATGACTCCATTACCTCTTGTGTCATTTGATTTAAAACTTGATGCGGCAGTAAATTCGGATGGAATGAAGCAATTGCTGCGGGGACACCGTCAAGTTAAAACATCATGACAAACTAGACATCATGATAAACCATGGATTATTGTGACAGAAATGAGCAGCAGTGAGCCTCAGCTTGCACCCACACACCATCCCCTCTTTCTCTGGTGTGGCTGCAAGGTGGACATCAGAAGCTTTCTTTTTCTTATTAACTGCAGCTTGTTGTTTTGTCTGAACTTGACAAACTGTGGTTAATTGTAGCTATGGTTTGATTGAAACAAGTCAAATTCATGAGTGTGAAGTTGGGCTGTTTCAACAAAGTATAGTTTAGAGCAGTTTAGGATTTGGATGTAATGCTAAAACTGCAGTTAATCAAAACCAGAAGCGAAAGCTTTCAAATTCCTCCTTGTGGCCTTAGTACAGGAAAAGAGAAGGACCAGGGGAGTGGGAGTGGAGAGCCTTGTTCCTGTCACAATAACTCAAGATTTATCTTGAAGTCCAGAGATTGCCATTAAGTCAGTCTGACAGAGGCATGATAATGGTGATAGACATAGATATAAAGGCCAATGTAATTTATATCTTCTTTACTATTACTTTTTAAATTGAAGCATCTTCAAGAATTAATATAATATTAAGATAGATTGGATGAAATAATTTCCAAAAGGCACCTATTGGTCTGACAAGCACTTGTCAATCAGTGGGCCTGTTCAGACAACATGGTAAGCCATGGTTAGGCCACTAACCCTTTTGCAGCAAATGGTTAGTGAGCGTGTTTAAACCATGGTGATGTAGCCACCGTGATTAGGAATGGTTTACACAACACACTAAGTCATGGTGCACACGACACACTAAGTCATGGTTCACATGACATGCTAAGCCATAATGTTTAGCTCAAAATGCTTAACCACCGTGGCTTACCATGTTGTCTGAACAGGGTCATCAGGTAGACATTTTGTCACACATGTGACCTTGGCTCAAAAGGTTGATTCCAATGGGGAAAATGGTTAGAGAATTTCACTGGTAACTGGAACCACTAAAATAAAGAATACTTCCTATGCCACAACTAAGATGGTATATTAAAATCGCACACACCCAGTTGCGTTCATGTGACAAATTGCTGTTTGGTTTAGATTTCTTTCTTTTTATAAATAACGGAACATATCTTTTCCATAGGAGATTAGCAGGGACCTGATTATGAAATTTATAAATTATTATCAATGTAGTATAAAATTATACTATTTTCTCTTCCAGATGTAATGGATTGGCTGAAAGTCATTTGCATTTTTCATCACTTGTTTAATTTATTGCTTGCTTAAGTTTTGCAGAAACTATATAAAATCTTTAAGATCCAATTTAATTTGGGGTGGAAATTTTAAAATGATTTAAACAACATAAATTTATTTTTCTTAAAATTAGCTTATTTGGGTATGTTCAATTTCTTCTGAAAATATTTTTATACAGTGTATACAGTTCTAATATACAAATTTAGTAACAATTATTTTTGTTATATGAAAATTAAAATGAATCCTAGCATGGATATTCTTTAAGAGCACAGTTTTCAAAGCTATAGAAATGCTGCTCTGTGTTGTTGCTCTGTAATAATTCTTGTGGTCTTAATATTGAGGCCTCATTGTAATACAACATTTAATTACTGCGAATCAAAGAGAGAGAAACGGAATGTTCTGCAAAACATAAAACCATAATAAATATGGTTATTATACATGTCATTATTAGCAAACAAAAAGTTATTTTTTTAAAACCAAGAATCTGTACATTGATCTTTTCACATGAATACCTTCTAGGGACCCCCACTACCCTCATGAGTGAGCATGGGGTGTAGGTAATGCACTTACCCAGTCAGGAGCAGGAGTGTGCCTGATGTCAGAGCTGGTGTCAAAGGTAAGCATGGTGGGGCACCTGCAGAGGCCCACACCCCAGTGTGGTCCCACTGACAAGAGTTCCCTGGAGTTGCTCCTCCTCTTCACAGTTGCGAGCCGGTTATTCACCCGCCCCTTGATCTGGCTCAGACAATGGTGGGGATGAGAAGGAGGAGCAGTAAGAGCCACTACCTACTTGAACTGCTCCTTGCCTTTGAAGCAAGCAAGTGGTAACAATTATGAGAAAGAAGATGATGAGTAACAGCAGGTGGTGGCAATGGCAGTGAGAAGGTAGACTCACTGAGGGAGAAGGCCCATTGCCTTGCCCAAGGGCCTTCAGAAACCTGGAGCTAGCATTGACTGTGGTGATTCTGAACTACATGCATGCCATGGAGCGGATTCACGGTGTCAGCTCCCACCCCTCAACATATGCTAGCCAATAGCTGGGAGAGGATGGCCAGAGAATAATGAAAATGTCCTATCAGTGGAATACTAAATCCATCTTAAAAGAGGGCAGAGGGCATTAAGAATAAAAGGAGGAACCATTCGACTTGCTGCACAAGTAGCCAAGGATATTGTGTGAGCCACCCTGGAAACACGTCATGATAGGGAGGCATATAAATAAAATTAAACAAATAATAGGAGTTCGGCACCTGAATGAAAATTGGAATATCCACGTCCTAGTAACTAAAGCTTAAACGAGCCAAAGTATTTTGAATAGGGTGCGGCAAGCATGGTGGCAGCACAATATTACGAGACATGAGGGGTCCTGGCTCAGTGATAAAGCACCTGCATTGCATGCAGATGGTTCCAGGTTCAATCCCTGTCATCTCCAGGTTGGGATAGAAAAATTCCTGCCTGGAACGCTGAACAGTTCCTGCTATTGGTCGACAGTGCTGTACCAATGGCCAAAGCTCTCTGGGCGCTTTACAAAAGATTAAAACATTAAAAATTGATATACAACATTTAAAACCATAAAAATGTAAAACAGATAGCATACAAAGTCAACATATATTTAAAATCAACTTTGAGCTCTCAGCCAAACCTAAAAATAGATCTGAGATCAATTAAAAACTCAACAGATGCTGCTAAATGCCTGAGAGAAAAGTCTTGACCTGCTGCTGAAAAGATAACAATGTTGGCGCCAGGTGGGCCTCATCAGGGAGATCATTCCATAACTGGGGGGCCACCACTGAGAAGGCCCTCTGCCTTGTTGCCGTTCTCCGAACTTCCATTGGAATAGGCACCTGGAGGAGGACCTTAAATGTTGAGTGTAGTGTATGGGTAGGTCTGTGTTGGGAGAGGCATTCCATCAGTTATTGTGGTCCCGAGCCATGTAAGGCTTGTATCAGCACCTTGAATCAGGCTCAGAAACATACAGGCAGCCAATGCAAGCGGGCCAGAGTCGGTCTTATATATTTGAACGTCCTGCTCCCTGTTATCAATCTGGCCGCTACAACAGCAGGAGATAGAACAGCTTTAAAACATATTCCTGTATGTGCTTGAACTCAGTGGCCATGCTTTGTATGCAGAAAGGTGCAAGTTCAGTCATGGGCAGGACTAGATTTTTTTTTTAAAAAAAACATGAATAAAGATAATCCCACAATCTTGTCCACTGCATTTTTTTCTGTCATCTAAAGCAATTTTTTGGGGTTTCTTTTACACCTTCTTTTAAATAGATAATTCAAGCAAGCATAATATTAATCATAAGTAGGTGCCATGCAGAGCAGAAATACCCATTTCTAACTACAGGATTAAACACTTAGGTGTTTGACTGTATGTGTGAAAGGCCACATTTAAATGTATAATTATTGTATTAAAGTATTAGCACCTCAGTTGTATTTGGCTTCATATCACTGACAGGATGAATTCTCACACAACACATATATTGGTTTATCATGCAAATGCAAAGGCACACCCACAAAGACACACACACACACACATAGCCAAGCTGCAACTAGGGCTAATAAGTATTTGTATTTTTAAAGCTTAAAGTATGTTGTCCGATGCTGACAAGGATCTAGCACCTCTCTCGGATTTCTTGCACAACTATGTTTAGCTTTTGTAAGCTCAACATGTACATTTTAAAGACATAAATATAGAGAGATCTATGTGTTTGAAATATAAGTTATATATAAATATATATATATATGGATTAGCATGTAAACTGTATATTATTACACATGCAATGAAATGACTGATAAGTGAAGTTTAACCTTATGGCTAGCAATGTAATTTATTCAGACTGTATTTTTGTACAGAACAGTGCACACTAACCTATTGCCTCCGTGTGTCCTCTATAATGCCTAAAACTGTGCCTAGAGATTTCATTTCTGTCTCTTGATGATGAACAATGAAGGATTCTTCATGCTTTTGATGGGATTGTTTTCTTTCATGTTTTTTATCATTTCTTTTTTTTCTAAATGTATGCTATGTTTTATTCAATGATCCATCAAAATGTGGTTCATCTTAGTCATGGAAAGAGATGTAAAATGTACTTTAAAGAATTAATCTTTAGTGGGGTGTCCTCCCCCATCAGTTCATAGTTTTATTACCATTTCACAACTTTTGTAGCTTACATGAAGTTGTATGTTGAAAAAGTGACCCAAATAATAAAACAAAATCCTGTTACATGAATGTAATGCACCTTTTTGCCTTATGTACAAATGTTAGACACTACCAACTTAGTTCGATTGGCATATAGTAAAACGCTATGTGTGTGATGGAAATGGCATCAAGTTAAGCACCAAATGCTTAATGTTATTCTGCAGGAATACTTGGAAGTGCTGTTGTTCCTTGACCTTCTGAGGTTAAAAATGCATGAATGGCACTTCAAGGTTGTCTTCATGACACCAAGATGGCTCTGGGAACAGAAACTTGCCATCGTTTGACTTCCATTCTTGAATAACTCTGTTTTCCGCCTCATCAAAAGCCTTATGCAGGGATTCACCAGCACATTTAGGGTTAAAACTGTAATAGGGCAGGGGGCGGCATGGAAGGGATATGCAAGAAAGCCAGCTTCTCCCCAATGTCCCCAGGCACATGGGTTCTTCTATAGACCTCCCAGTGTTGAACTTGAAGGTTTGCAAAGGGTTTCAGCTGATCGAGAACCCTGTCTTCCTATGGCCACCTGGGTAGAGATTTATTTATCTGATTAACTGGCCATTAAATTAGCAGCTGCCCAGTTTCTTATAACAAGAAGTCTGAGAGCATCATCAGACGGGGGGGAAATCGCATTTCCTTACCGTCGCTTCCTTCCTGCACTCTGTCCCACGATACTTCCTTTTTTTTCACATGGGGAAGAAAGAGGAAGTAAACACTGATCACATGGCCCATTCAGTGGGCGTTTTTATCGCGCCGCTTTTCCTGCACAGAGCAGGAAATGCTGGCATATTTTGTTTCAACCCACCACCCCCCGATTTAAAGGGGTCTATTTTGTGATGGAAAGAAGGCAAGAAGGAGGGGAAGACACATGGGAGGCAGACGTCATTGTCAAAAGGACTGCAACCATTCGCAAGTGGGATGTAATGAGCATGCGATAAAATGCTCTGAGGTATTGCAGCTTATGCTGGGAACAACATGACTGCTTTAAAGACAATCAGAATCCTTAAATGGTACGATATATATATATATATATATATATATATATATATATATATTTCACCTACTATTTATACTCCAGTAGTGTCTGTGCTTGCTACTGATTGCTAGTTGCAGCATAGGTATTTGGAGATTGAAAGCAAGACATCATAGAAAACAGAATCATCAGTGCTCCTAGAATTGGAATGGTTATGGCTTGAAAGATGGTAACGTGGGCATAAAATAAGGCCTTGGTTTGTTTTTGTTTTTTAATTCTGAAGCAGACTTTTCTGAATAGCATTACATACACCAGTCTAGTCTTTTGCAAAACAGTAACAATACTCCACTCTTTACCTGAATTACAAATGTCTGAGAATTGAGAAACGCTACCTTTGCATCTTACAGGTTTTTATTTTTCTGGTGGAAGAAAAATGCGAAGAGATTCTCTCATCCCTAATCCGTAAAGAGGTAACTTGAACAGTAGCCACTGTACCTAAAACGGAATGTAGGATTTAACAAAATGTACATTCCCCCCTCAAATTTTTTGTTACTGAAATTGTTTGGGGGTGCAGAAAAAATCTGCTTCAAGTATGCTTAAGTGCAATAAATTACACATTAAAATAGCAAATTTATAACATACCTGCAGAACCTTTGAATTTGTACCATATTTACTGGCTTACAATTTTCAGCAATAAATCCTTATGCAAAATGGCTCAGCAGTTTTAGAAGATGCTTATTCTCCACAAAATATCCTGGAACAGAAAGAGAAATCAACGTATACACACCCAAATATTTCCCCTATGTGTGATGGGACCACCTGGTACACTTGTCCCACCTCTACCATCACTGGATATCCATGCACCGGGCATGATACATGTAAGCCACACTCAGATGTTTGACTCAGATGTCCATGTGTCTATGTCTGGTAGCATCAGAGATAGGACAGGTATTCAAGGATAATGGGGTGCGAAGACATGTTCATATATTTAGAGGGAGTGAGGAAGGCAGGAGCAGGCAAAGGAAATATCGAAACCTTCAGGTGAACTCCCAACTACCACCGCCACACACAGGGCTAACTAACATCAACTTCCTGTGAGAAAGAAGCAGCAGCGAGGGAGACAGGAGCAGGCAAAGGGAACGTCAGGGCCAGCTGCAGCTGAATTCCCCCATCGTCCTCCCAGAAGATGAGCAAGTAAGCAGAGCCATTCAACCATCATTGCTAGAAATCCACTTAATTTATTCCTCTTCCCTTCCCATCTCTTTTTCCTTGTGTGTTGTGTCTTTTAAGATTGTAAGCTGGTAGGCAGGGACTGATTGTAAGCTGCTCTGTAAGGCATGGGATAAAAATAATGATACCACAGTACAAATAGAGAAGCAGTCTGGAAATCTATTATTCGATCTGCCCAAATTTGTTTGGGAATGACTGAATGGCAGAGAAGGAATACCAAAAGTAGTACTCCTCATAGTCAAAAGTACAGCTCTGCCTAGTATAACGCTGATGACTCTTATGCAGTAACATAATTTTGAAATGTGGCAGGGTCTACAACAGACAACACTTCTGTCTTGTCTGTCTGTCTCTCTTTACGAGCAACAGATGAAGATGATGCATCATTTGCAAACTCTACTTGGAATCAAATTGTTTCAATAAACTGCTCAGATTGGAAGAGCCAAAAGGGTTTCCACTGAGATTTTAAATTTAACTGCATTAAGGGCTCAATCCTATGCATACTTAGACAGAAAGCTATTTAGACCATCTACGCCTATAACGTTACATAAATGGGTCTCCTTGCGACTGCCATTTGTACAAAAGGGCCCTTTATATATAAGGACAGGCTGCCATTTTCCACAAAAAAGCAGCTCAGCAGAGAAGCGGGTTCTGTTGTGCCTGTCCGACTCGGTGCACACCAAGTTGGGCAAACTGTGGACCAGGGGGCTGAGCCAGTGAGAATCACTGAGCCTTGAGCCCCAACCAGACCACCCATGAACTCCCTATTTACAGTAGCATCTAGTTTAATTTTCAGTGGCTCAGGTGCACACACATGGCTTCTGATGTGCAAAAGCAGCTCCATGCAAACAGAAGCTGCCCATCATATTTTGTCAGCCAGGTTTTCCCCATTGCATAAGCAGAGAATTTCCTGCATCATAGAAACGAACAAAATAGCTTCTGCCATGGAGGATGGAGCATAGTCACCCCCATGGAACTACGATGCAAAGGAAGGTTTTAAGCTAGAATAGGAACACATTGGGGCGAAGATACTTTTGCTTTCTGCTTCAGGCAAAGGATAAGGTAGGACATAAACAGAAACTGACCAGACTGAGTATTGAATCTTACTTCAACCATTGTGACATCCTCCTCCACCATACCTGATGACAACAGGCTGCTTAGCGGGCACAGAGCAGGCCACATGGCACACTGAGCTCTGGCCTCCAATGTCTTTCTGCCAGCCCCTGCACACCTAGGATTGGGCAGTTGCCTCATTCTGTCTAACAGTAGGGCTGGCCTTGTGACTGGAAGCAGAGGTCTTGTACATCATCTACTGCCTGACCCCTTTTCTTTTTCAGATCCATATGCTAAGGATCGAATCAGAGGGTTGGGTTTTTTTGGGGGGTGGAGTTGCATTCAAAGCACGTTTTCTACTCCCCATGTATGGTCCCTCCCCACCAAGGACCCTGCAAATGGGAAAGAGAAGCAATTTCACTAAATGATACCAGTATGTAGAAGAAAAATCCCCCCTTATTAATTAGTGACATTCAGTTTTCAAAGCTGCTATTTTTGGTTTTGACGTAATTTTCCATATTGGGTTCTCATCCCAATTTTAAGCTGAAAAAGTCATATTTAAAATATTATTAACCATTCTTACAATTTTAAAAGACTGGAGGGAGGGAGGGGAAGAGAGAATCGACATTGTAAGGTAGGTTTTAATCAATTTCACAAATGTTTGATGTTTAAACATTGGAATAGGGCTTAGTTTTCATAGGAAGAACTAAAAATAATATTTAATTTGTAAAACCTGGATTGTGTGTTCTTTGGCTTATTATTATTTCAGTGCTCATTTTGCAAGAACTGGAAAATTGAAACACATTTTTAAAATAAGTGCAACTGGACAACCTTTGCTCTTAATTTTTCAGCAAGAGGGATCATTCTATGTTAAGAGTAACATGTCACAAAATCTAGTGCAAAAAACAGTCTTCTCCACTAGTATATTATCTCAATAGTTTACATGTTCCCAGTTGTATATTTTTCTTTTAGCACAACTTTAAACTCAAAAGTATTTTTGCCATTCAACCTGGTTTAGACATGGGACAGTATCCAATTGGGTCCTTTTGCATGTGGCCAGCCCCACCGGTCCCGGTCCACAAGCAGCTCCTGCTACTTGCATGATGTGATATAACGCTTCTGGGGTCAAGCCCTGAAATGAGTTTGAAATGCTCCTTTCTGGAGGAGGGAGATTGCCAGAACCCTGCCTCTTCCAGAAATGAGCATTTCCACTCATTTCAGGGCTTGATCCCAGAAGCACTATAACACATCACGTAATTGGTAAGGGATGCTTATGGACTTGGTCCACTGGGATTAGCCACGTGTGGAAGGGCCCGATTGGATAATGCCCAGGGAGAGCTAGTTACACTGTTCTGTAGATTGTGAACATCAAAAATTTACTCTAGCTATCCTGTTAAACTATTCCAGAAACCAGCTGCAAACATATGCTAACTTGCAGGAACAGATTTATCCAGAGATGTTCCATGTCAGTGAGTAACAAAGGTTGTCATTGTAAGAAATATCTCCTCTGCATGATAATGTCATCAATAGATTCAATCTTCTTTTCCCCCTCAATTCCTTTATAATAATATTATGGCCTGTGCATCACTTTTCAAATCTGACCATCGATGCCATGTTCCCTTGATTTCCTCCAAATCACTGAAATTGTAGCAGTTGATGACCTCACATGTAGTATGCTTAAATTTAAGTTGCTGGCGTATCACCAAACTCTACTGAAGTCCAGTTCCATGTATTCCCAAGCCAGAATGTTATGGAGCAGACTGAAAGTATGCCCGACTATTAAGAAATTAGATTATAATAAAGATTGGTTGTGCCCAACTAATAAGAAATTAGGTCATTGGTTGTGCATTGCAATTAAACATGAAAGTGTGGATTAATCACACCTTGTCGGATGTAGACACCCTAAATTAAATGTTTGAAGTAAAGCCAGAATCTAGTCAGCACTTAAATACAGATACCATATATGTTTTGCTGGGATCTTAGATACCTGAAGATAATTAACTGATGCTTTAAAATGGGCCATTGAGCAAGTTAATTATTTTTAGTTTTCACAGCTTTCTGAGAGTTCTGAATGCAGTTGAGTTAATTAATTATTGTACCATCAAGCCAAGGCATAGGTCTGTACTAAGCTAACTGGGCACATTGGGATTCTGACAGCTGACATAAGAGAGAATAGCGCAGTTGCCTCTTACAGCTGCATTGCTCTTGCTAGATGAACAAAAGTACAAAGACTAAGATTAACTAAAGCTGTGTCCATAGCCTGCCCTATCAGTGGCTCTCAAAGCGTAGCTTCTCCAGTTGCTAATTACCTGTCAATCATCTGGAATTCTTAAGGCTCACACATTTTTGCTATCAGCCTAGCATATTAATTGTACAACCCAAGCTAGGGAACAAAGGCTAAACTGTTCATCAGGGTAGGGTAATGAGTGGCCTTTTTAAGCCAATACTAACAAAAAGCAGAAAAATGGGACTCTTTGTCAAAGTAGAGCTGTACAGCTGACCTTAACTCTAGCAAACATGCTTGTGAACTTACTACTATTTGCCAGTTAAAGTAGAGCAGAAAATAAAAGAAAAGGCTTATAAAACCCCACAGTATTTTTCCTAACTGAGCCGAGACTTTTTAAAAAAACAACAACAACTTGAATGTCTGTTTTTAACATAATCCAGAACTGCTGAAATGTTGATAGGCTAGGAGCAAGGAATGCTACAGAAAGTTGAAACAAAGCTTACAATTCTTATTTCTACATTAGCCCAAATAGTAGGGGCTGGTTTGTTTGTATTTTGCTCTCTTAGTATTATTGCTAAATAATACTTGCCTATCATCTGCTTTTGACACTCCAAAATCTGCAATTCCTACCAGAATTCAAACAAAGATGGGCCCATTGAATATTGGAATGTCATAATAATAATGAGGTGGAACTGAGTGGATCTGCTCATCACTATATATAACATGCCAAAACGAAGTCTTCTGAAAATGAGGTGCTGTAGTGTAAAGAGAACTGATAAAGAGGTGCTATTGTGTAAGGTGAATGATACTGATGTAGTTCACACATAATGAATGCTAAGCTATGGTGCAGTTTGTTGAAATTTGACTTGTTGTGTCTGAACCCGTCCCTACAAACAAACCATGGTTTGTTAAGCAGGAATAAACCCACTGGCTTATGAAACCTGGCATTTTAAAATCACAGCTTGTTGTGATGTCTGAACCCAGAACCATGGCTTATCCCTAGCTTGTTCGCATAGGTGTCCACTCTGAAACAGTAGAGCCCAGCTGAAAATGAAGGCTAGCAAAATGGGTGGGGGAGAAACATACCAGAAACAGGAAAAACAATCTGCAATTTGATTGCTTGTCTGCAAGACAATTCATGGCTTTAGTAACAAACCATGCTTAATATAAATTGTGGCTTAGCATTATGTGGGAACACAGGCAATGATCCAGTTCATATGTAATGCACAATTAGTGTGGCTGTGGGGGGTGAGTAAACTTTGCAAGTCATATTCTTTCAGGGTTTTAGTAGGGATTTCTGTCTGCAAATCATGTGGGCATGTCCTATTTGCAATCCCAAATGTGAATGCATGCAGGAGTATGCAAATTCCCAAATTTGCTATTGTGTTCAAGTGTTGCTGTTTCTTCAAATGCGGACTTTAAAATTTATTTTTTTAAAAAAAAATACAAACATTTTTACACTTTAGTCAATAGAGAAAAGTCCTTTTGAAAAAATATACACAGAAATGTGTATTTTTACCATTTGAAATGTGCACATATCCTGACCTAAGAAGTGAAAAAATTGACTAAAAATGAAAATGAGAGCAAGCCAAAATGAGCATCAAAGTGATTTTCAGAGAATTTATGTGAGTTCTCTCATTCCTAGGTTTTAGTAACATGAAATAAAGAGTTGATATTCCTCAGGGGAATTACAAGTGTTCTTCCTGTGTACAAACGGGTGGAAAGTGAAGCATATTGTTATGTTTGCCTTTTGCATGAGTACAACAGGGCACATCCCTTTGTAAGTGTAAAGGGAATGGTCAGGCAGTCTCAGAGAGTCTAACTTGGTAAGATAATATGACTATTATACATATGATACAGGTAATATACTATATAAGTGGTATTATTCTGTCTGGATACATTCCATCTCTTTTTGAGAAGTTCTATCACCAATTATTTACTAATTGTATCAAAGATACATCCTTCAAATTAAAAAGTTTTCCTACCATTTGCCTTAAAACTGGTCCCTAATGTAATTTTGAAATTTTGCATGCCTTTGGGAAGATGAAGGCATAACTCTGCTATTCACCTTGGATCATATTAACCATATAGTCTCTGTATATAATGCTAGTGGTGAAAATACTTTTAAAAACAATTGGTATGAATACAGAAACTGTCCAATACACCTCGCTGTGCCTCAGCAGTTCTTTCAATGGTCGAGGAATGACTTTTATTAAGAAGATACTTGGAGTGGGAGGATTGAGCTTGATGTAGAGAATTCCCAGTCCACTTCTCCCAACCACTCTAGCACATTATCTAAATCTTACAAAACTCATAAAACTTTGAGACGAGAATTATCCACACGCTTTTTCGCCATTATGTTCTCACACTCCACTGATTTTGATCTCCCCCAAACATGTACATTTCGACTCCATTTATGTTATGCATTTGCAAGCTCAGTCGTTGAGGATAATTAATCCTAAGTATAGCTGTTCAAACATTCAGTTGAACATAAAGCTGCTCAAAGCTAGGCTGACCATATGAAAAGGAGGACAGGGCTCATGTAACTTTAACAGTTGTAGAGAAAAGGGAATTTCAGCCAGTGTCATTTGTATGCAATTAGTTCCTGGTGAAATTCTATCGTGTTCACCAGGTCTTGCTCTGGGAAACCAGCCAGCAGAGTGGTTATCAGTCCATTCTGGGAAGGCAGCCAGCAGGATTGTTTGGAGTTGTTTTATCAAAGAGATTTAACCCTTGCAAAGACTGAAGAGCTGGGTCTCAGGAAGGTTTCACAGTTTCCAGTATCCACAGACCAGTTCAAAAGCCAAGGGGAAAATCCAGATAGAGAGGGTCCAAGAGCCAATTCCGAAGTCCAGGGTCAGAGAAAGTCCACAAGCCAAAGCCAAATCCGTAGTCAAAAGCCAATAGCCAAAGCAGGAGTCCACAAGCTAGGATCAGGAAGAGAAGCTAGGCAGCTTTCACGTTGGTTGTTCCTAGCAGAGAAACGTCTTACACTTAAGCAGCTTTCTCAGCCTGGCCTCACCCCATCCCCAGCTGTGCCTTATTATTCTGCTTTAGCTATTTAAGCTCAGTGTCCACCGTGCCACGTTTCTGCAGTCACAGACTTCTTATCGCAGGCCGGCCCTGCTCTGCTCGCTTTAGACGCCTCCGTTGCCAAGGACTTGGTGGCTGTCATTCTTCGCCTTCAGAAACTTCTTCCGGGGAGACAGGAGGTGGAGGAGGATAACTTTCCTGGGATTTCTCTGCCTCTTCTGCCTCACGGCCCCTCTCCTCCTCCGCCGCTGCCTCCGATAGACTCTGAGGCCAAGAATCTGCAGCCCCGGGTGAGTCAGCTTCATCCTCTGATGAAGATTCCTCAGGAGGGGCTGTGACAAATTCCCTCTTCATCACAACAGTTAAAGTTGCAGGAGCCCTGCCTTCTTTTGTATATGGTCACTCTAGTATAGTGCCTGCAACTTTAACTGTTGTGATGAAGAGGGAATTTCACCAGGAACTAATTGCATACAAATGACACTGGCTGAAATTCCCTTTTCTCTACAACTGTTAAAGTTACATGAGCCCTGTCCTCCTTTTCATATGGTCAGCCTACTCAAAGCTGTAGCCTTTACTTATGCCCATCCTGGCTTATGAAATCTGCCAGACAACAGCTGAGGGGATGGGCAATAAATGCCTCTTTGAAGGAAGGTGAGATCTCACTGACTCTTAAGGAGGAATGTTTAAAGAAGTCTTCATTGGATTCTTCTGATTTCAGTAATAATTACCCTGTGTCAAACTTACTCTTCTTGGGCAAGGTCTTGGAGTACACACTGGCGGACCAACTGCAGGTTGGTTGGTTTTCAGATGAAAAATATTTGGATCCATTCCAATCTGGTCTGGATAGCGGTCTGAAATTGCTTTGGTCCAGTACATTCAGTACAATAGTAGGTGCCATCTAGTGGCCATCTAGAGGAAATTCTTGTTACTGTCAATGTTGAGAAAATGAGGGACAAAACTGCTCCGGCCCTGTAATCAATGCTAAACCCACCTTCCACAAATTCCACAGTATGCTGATGACACTCAACTCTATCTCTTTTTTCCATCTAAATCCAAGGAAGCTGTTCTAGATCCATGAAAGCTGTTCTAGTTCTAAATCAGTATCTGATCTCAGTAATGGACTAGATGAAGGTAAATAAATGAAGTTTAATCTTGACAAGATAAAGATGTTCTTGGTTAGATGAAAGGCAGATCAGAGAATAGGGATTCAGACTGTGCTGGATGGGGTTACTCTCCCCCTGAAGACTTAGGCACATAGTTTGGGTGCTGGCCATGGTCATGCATGCCTTGGTTGCATTTAATTTGGACTACTGTACCATGTTTTACATGGGGCTGCCTTTGAAAACTGTTCACAAAATTCAGCTGGTCCAGAATACTGCAGCCAGACTGTTGACCGGGGCTGCATACAAAAAACATATAATTCTCTTGTTACAACAGTTTCACTGGGTACTGGTCTGTTTCTGGGAACAATTCCTTGTGTTGGTTATGAACTACAAAGCACTATACCAGGCTACCTCAAACACTGCTTTCTCCTATACAAGCCTGCCCAGGTCTTAAGAACTTCCTCAGAGGTCATTTGGTTGGGCATGAATGAGGGCCTTCTCAGAGTTCACTCCATGGCTGTGGAAGTCCCTGCCAAGGGAGGCTAGGTTTGCTCCCTCTTTGCTCCCTCTTTGAAATGAACAGACCAGGATCCAGAATTTTTAAATGTCACACCCAAATATTTATATCAGTCAACCTGCTCCAGAAACTGATTATCCATTTTCCATTGGTGTTTCTTCCTTTTCTTCCCAAACACCAGTTTTTCCCCCCCTTTTGGAACAGTTCACTTGTAAAAGTTTCCTAATGCAGTATGAACTTAATGCTCTCAAAAATCTATGCATCCCCACTGGCATATGACAGAAAAATAGCACCATCTGCATATCATAGAATAGAATGTTCAAAAGAGTCAGTTTGTGCCAAAGAAGGGTTTTTTTAATGAATTCTCAACAACCTAAGATCCATATCCAAAAGAGTCAGTTTGTGCCAAAGAGTTTTTATGAATTCTCCTTAACCTATGATCCATATTCAAAAGAGTCAGGTTGTGCTGGGGCCAAAATATGACATCAAAAGCAGCCTGAAAATCTACATAGGCAGCATAAAGAAGTGTTGTGGTGGGGATGTATACATCCTTACCTGGTGATTTCGGAGGAACCAATGGTCAACTGTTTATCTACTATGGCAGAAACTTGCTTGCTCCTCCCAAAAAAAATTCCCCCTGAGCCCACACAATTTTTTCACTTAGCCTGTAGGTGCCTTGCATATAATTTGTCTGAACACCCAACAATAGGGAATAATTTCTCTTTAACTATTTCCAAGGTCCCGTAGATAGTGGATAATGAACAGATGCTGATCAGCCATGATATAAGTAAGAGGTAAGTTGGCTGTCTCTAGAGGACAGAGGAGTCCAAACTACCTCTTCCTCACTAGGCTGAGAGTGTGGATTTTCTTTCTCAGCTGCAGGGGCAGAATAACCATTAGGAGTTGGAAAGGGAAGATCAGAAATACCAGAGCTCTCCAATATGAAACCATTCATTTTAGATTGCTTCGAAGTTGGAAGTAATGGAGATATTGACTGGCCCCAGGGCCATGATTACTACTACTACTTACTTCCTTGCCAGAAGGGATATCCCACAGGTGAGAGCAAGAAAGAGCAGATGGAACAGCCCAGCAGCATTTGCATATGGGCAAAACAACAACAACACACAAACAAATAAACTAGCATCACAATAATGGTAATCATCTTCCCATCTAGGTATCTCAGTTCCAATCTATCAACTTCTTCTAAGCCTCTAGATGCCTGAAATTCACAAGCCAGTACCTGCTTCAAATTCCACATGGTTGCATAAGCATCTGTCTCAGTCGTTTTGGAAGCAGGTCAGTTATGCATCCATGTCTTCCTCTCATCCAGCTATATTCCATTCAATTCAGTAGCATTAACTATTTTCAGCATCTCTCAATCTTCAGGCACAGACCGTAGCAGAACTCCAATGACTCTCACACAGTTGCAGCAGCTGGAACAGTGAAAGCAGATACGGCAGATAAAACCTTGACAAGCTTCTAAAGTCCTAAACGGATGAAGTTTCCCCACTCCCTGAGTACAACAGCCGGTTAATATTACCACCAAGAAAAGAACAATGAAGAAGAGCAAAAATAAAAAACAAAGACTTAATCAAATGGGTGGAGGGGAATGAGTTAAAAGGTGACAGAGCTCAGGGAGATACCATTATCCTTGCTGCTATCTTGCTCCCAGAGTCTAAGTGCACCCCAAGAATGAAAAGGGGAGCATGTTCTTGCTGAAAAATGGACTAACTAACAAACTCTTTCCTTCTAAAAAGAGTCCCTTCTTAAAAACTCAGATTTGGCTGATAGTTTTTCCGATTACAAGAGGAAGATAAAAGAGCATAGATGATGCTGATGGACTTTGATTTTTCCACTATATGTGACATGTAGAAAAAGGTACAGGGTTCAAAAGAAGGTTGTATCTCTTGGTGTATCATTTCTAACTTTAATGGGTGCTAGCTACTACAGTTAATGCATTGTTCTTATTGTTGTTCTGGTGGGTTTCTCAGTGCTTCCTGTATGGTGCTCTTGAGGATTCTGATTAGCGAATAATTGGTATATTGTGAGGCTTGATTGGAAGTAAGTGAAGAGGAGAGTTGGATGTATATACTCTTCCAGAGGTCCCATGCTTCCTGACTAGAGGGTGGGAATCACTCTTTTTTGTCCATGCTAATAAAGGAAAGCCATTGTACTCTTGCAACCTACTTTGCCCTATGTGCCTAATTTTACACCAGCTCAGCTTTTGAGGCAAAATGTAGACAGCAGGGTTGGCAGGGTTGTTGGCAGGGTTGCTCTCTTGGCAACATGTCCCTGCCACAACCTGAAAACAACCCACCCTGAATAAGCCAACAACAAACCATGCATTCTCAGGGTTGCTTATTCATAGAGAACCTTCAACAATGAAAACTCCACTCTGCGTCTGGACATCACAACCAGCCAACCCAAAACAACCCATGGTGACAATCCACTATGGCTTATTGTGTTGTGTGAATCTGGTCATTGAATCACAGGTAGTGAATGCAATCCATCTTCAATAAAAATCAAGAGGAACATTACCATGCACTTTCACAGTAGCAGGAGGCATCTAGGAGCATAGATGGGTAATTAATTCAGTACAGTAAAAAGAGTGTCCCTTACGAGAACTGAGCAAACAGATTCTTCTACATTGGTCAAATGGCCAAAGCAATACTAATATATAATGATACTTTATCAATGGCCTTCATTTTTTGTCCTCCAGGTTTTCTTTTGAATCACATATGCTCTAGTCTAGATTGTGCTTATATGTAATTGATTTTTGATGCTATACAAATCAAGAAATCTGTGGGATTGATTTCAGTGCATACAACTGTTAGCTAGCTGCTAGTGCTGCTATCTCCAAACAAAGGAACTTGCAGTTGCTACAGGAATCCAATTTCTGCTTTGAACAATACTTAACTCTTTCCTTATCGCATTTTTAAAACAAAAACAAGCAACTCTTTAATTTTGAACCATATTTTGACATTCCTCTGAAAGGCAATACTTGGTGCTACAAAACTGCCGAGCTTCCCTTAGGTAATGCAAACTCTCTTGACAGATTGTCTTTTGAGAACATGCTGTAAATACAAATAATTGCTGTAGGGAATGCTCATTCAGTAGTAGTAAAGGGAAACAATTCTACTAGTAGGGTACCAATGTAACATGAAGCTATCAGCCCCAATCCAGCTGTAGTAATAATACAGTTCTACTCAAACACAAACATTTTGTCACTGGATGAAGTTGTGCATCTCTCATCCACATCAAAGACACATTTAACCAGTAGACGAGCATTTACATACACACACCATCAGCATCAGGTGGATGTGCAAAAGCCTACTTCTTTGCTCGGATCTCACTTGCTGGTTCAGGGCACTTGTCTGCACAAGTACAATGGAGAAAAATGTTTCCGGTGATATTGCAACACAATCACAGCCTTCAGCTGTCAAAGTGCACTGTAATAAAAGCTGCATGATTTGAGTAACAAAATGGGGGTCAGTTTCTTGCAAAGACTTTGATGTTCCTTTCTAGATTTGTGAGAAAACAAGCAAGGGGAGTATACTTATCAGGGAGGAAGCTTTTTTTTTTAATCCTCCATAAAATAATATTTTCCCCACCATCACCACCAAAAACAAGCAAGAAAAGCAATTGGTATTCCTTTGTGCTTGAATCATGTACATTCTAGTAGCTGACAAGTAAAAAGAAGAATCCAGTGTTGCAGTTGTTTTTCTTTTCCTTTTTTCATTGAATTTAAAAGTCCATCATACCCAATTTTTTACAGTATTTCCTGCTGTGAATATTGGTGTATTTCTTTTATAGCTTTAGTGTGCGAGTCAGCAAGATAGATGTGTGTATCTGGGTAGTAAGATAAAACCATCATTTTTATTTTTATTTCATTTTTTAATTTATTTTTTCTAGGTAACTATCAACTTATCCTATGGTTACTTAATGATTTTACTTATAGACATGAAACATTTCCTCTTTGAATACAGGACAATGTGAAGAAGGCAGCTGAAGGGGGGAGTGGCCAGGTGGGCATGGAATGAAGTCGTAACTTACTCGCTCTCCTAAAGAAGCAATGATTTAAACACAAATTCCTTATCCTGGAGTGGTGGATTGTTATTTAAAGACAAGAAATGCTGATTGGAAGTATTATTGCATCTGAGTGAGAAGTTGCTTGTGGTTTCATTGCCTGCTCGGCGAGAGGAAACGAAACTAAAACCAGCCTGCGAGTCACCTTAGGAATGCAACTAATGAAGGGTAAATAATGGATTTATAATTGCTGTAATAAGGCTGGCTGACTGACAGATATGCTGGAGGGAGAGATTGAACTGGAAATATATGGGAAAAGAGACTTTTAAACCCCAGCGAAAGTGTTAGTAGCCGCCGGTTTGCCTGATTAGAACGGAGAGAGATCTGAGTGGCAAGGCAGCAGGGGGGGAGGATTTATGAGCAAGAAGAAGCAAAAAGGGGAGAAATTAACTACTCCCGCCTGGAGCCAGCCCTCTAAAGATCATCCCTCAGATAAGAATTGGCAAAGATTAATTCGGTCTGAAAACATGGAGGGCAAGCAGTCGGAGAAAGCGAAGCAGACCTCTCCAAGCAAAGCTGGAAGCATGCCAGCAGTAATTCCTAAGGTGCCCAAAGAGAGACAGGCAGATCCAACAGATGAATTAATGAAGAAAATTGAAAAGATGTTTGAGATGACAATGGTGACGCAAGATGAAAGATTGGAGAAGGCATTGGCAAAGCAGGAAGATAGACTGGCAAAAAGAATTACAGAGTCACAAACTGAATTTATGGCAGGTCTTCAAGAGGTGGTGAAAAATGTTGTGGCTTTGCAGGAAGACACTGGAGAGTTGAAGGAACACTGCAAGAAGCAGGGAGAACAGATGACGCAGTTGGATTTACGTCTAATAGCCTTGGAAGACAGGGACAGAAGGGCGAATATTCGGATAAGATCTTTTGGGGAACAAGAGGGGGAGAGCCCCAAGGACTTAAGAGATTTAATTTTGGTGTGGATTAAACAGCAAGAGCCCCAGGAAACTTGGGAAATGGCAGATATTGAGAGGGCCCATAGAGTGGGCTACAAGAAGAAAGGAATAACTCCAAGGGATATAATTGTCAAATTTGCCAATTATTACAAAAAAGAAAAGCTTCTGCAAGCAATTAGACGTCAAGGCCAGCCGACACTACAAGCATCACCGGTCGAGATATATCAGGATCTTTGCCCTCAGACTGTCCAGTGGAGGAAGAGTGTCAGAATGTGCACAGGGGCATTGAGGAGGAGATCGATAACATACAGCTGGGGGTATCCAGTCTTTCTGAGTTTTATGTGGAAAGGGAAACAGCAAAGAATAACATTGTGCGAGCAGGGAATGGAACTTTTGGAGAAGTTGGGCATAGCGGATGCCACAGATGATGGAGAAACAAAGCAAAATGATGGCGCTGCAGGAGGAAGCAATCAATAAAGAAATTTTATTGTAATAGGGATAAGGGATAAGAAGAGTTAAAAGGAGGGGAGGGTTAGGCTTTGTTCCGGTTGGCTGGGTTGCTTCCCCCCCCCCCGAAGAGTTCTAAAATATATTGGGACCAGTGCCCAGAAGGCTGGTGAGGAGGGGGGTGATATTGTGGGTGAATGTGGGGGGGAGGGCAAGGGAGGGGGGTAAGTGTTTCATAGAGGGAGACCAACTTAAAGATGGGTGTGAAAGGGAGAGATGGAAAATAAATTAAGAATTGCAACTTTAAATGTTAAAAGGCTAGGAACGGTTATCAAAAGGAAAAGAATTGAAATGTTGTTAAAAAAAATATAGATATAATTTTTTTGCAGGAAACTCATCAAATGAAGGAGGGTGTTAATGAGCTGCGAATGAGGGATATGGGTGTTTATGAAAAGTCATTTGGTACTTCTAAAGCGAGAGGGGTGGCAATAATAATCTCAAAGAAATGTGGTATTAATATTCAAAGTGTAAAGAAAGATAAAAATGGAAGGTTTCTCATAGTGTACTGCAAGTTGGGAGAGGAGGAATATGTATTGATTAATGTCTATGCTCCAAATGGGAAACAAATGGAATTCTTTGATGAAGTATTGAATGCGGTGGGAGAGGTGGGTAAAAAAGAATATTGTGATGGCAGGAGACTTTAATATGGTACTTGATAAAGGGAAAGATAGAGATAATATTTCAAGAGACGTTAAGAGGGAGGGGAAGACCGAATTAAGCAAATTAATGGAAGGTAAAGAATTTATGGATGTTTGGAGGGTATTAAAAGGGGAAGAAAGGAAGTATACCTTCTACTCACCTAGATTTAAGAGTTATTCAAGGATTGACTTTATTTTTGTATCAAAGAATATGTTACCAAAACTCACAGATTGTGACATTGGGGTAATTAAGGTCACCGACCACGCATTAATGACGATGGATATTAAAATGAAGAAGGACTATAGATCAGCGAAGAGATGGAGATTGGACATAAGGTTATTAAATAATAAAAATATAGTGGAGAAAATAAAAAAAGAAATGCAGGAAATTTGGGAGATTAATGAAAGAGAGATTAATTTGCAGGGTTTACTGTGGGACACTATGAAAGCAGTGGTAAGAGGGATATGTATCAGGGAAATGTGTACCCTAAAACAACAACAGGCAGTACAATATAAAAAAACTGAAGAGGAGGTAAGGAGTTTAGAGGAGAGATTAAGAGAGACAAAAGATAAACGTCTATTTGCCCAAATTCAAGCTAAGAAAAAGGAATTAGAGAAAGAAGAATTAGAACAAGTCCAAAGAAATTTGTTATATTTGAAGAGAGATTTTTTTGAATATAGTAATAGAAACTCAAAGATGTTGGCTAGATCCACTCAGTCTGAAAAGGCTAAGAATATGATAGGGACAATTAGGGATAAGTCAGGGAATAGCTGTAACTCAATGAAAGATAAATTAAATATATTTCAGGAATTTTATAGAGAATTATACACATCAGATATGGATCCACAAGTCAAGGTATGGAATATGTAGAGAGGAATTGGAAAATAAGATTGCAGAAGCAAGATAGGGATTGTATGGAAGGATTAGTTAGTGAAAAAGAAATTGAGGGAATTATTGATAAACTAAAAGGAGGGAAATCTCCGGGGATGGATGGTTTGGGGCCGGAATACTATAAGATTTTTAAAGGAATGTTAATACCAAGACTAAAAAAATTGTTTAACAATATAATAGAAGGAGGAAAGACTCCGCCACCGTGGGATCATTCCCTGATTATATTAATCCAGAAACCAGGTAAGGATTTGACGGATCCAGCATCTTATAGACCAATATCGTTAATAAATCAGGACTCAAAATTTTTTACAGCAATAATGGCAAAAAGAATGGGTACATTTATATCTAAATATATTTAAAAAAGACCAATGTGGATTTATCTCTGGTAGGCAAATGCCTAATTTAATTGGAAGAGTTTTAAATATAATTAATATCATTTAAAAAAGGAATTTAAAAGCAGGTTTATTAGCATTGGATATATTTAAAGCCTTTGATTGCGTGGAATGGCCAACGCTTAAAATAATTTTAAAAACATTTGGATTTGAAGATAAATTTATGGGAGTGATTGATCAGTTGTATAAAAATAATAAAGCTGAAATAATGGTTAATGATAGGTTAATGCAACAGATTACACTAGCTCGAGGAACTAGGCAAGGATGTCCACTTTCACTGATCTTATTTGCAATAGTGTTAGAAATTTTGGCAAATGTGATAAGGGAGGATGAAAGATTAAAGGGGATTGGAAGAAAGGAGATTAAAATGAATATGTTTGCGGACGACACATTACTGACATTAGAAGATCCCCTGGAGAGTGGGGAGGTGATTAAGAAGCATTTGAGAGAATTTGGGGAAAGCACGGGATTACAAGTTAATTGGGGGAAGTCAGAAATGATGTTATTTAATTATAACAAGGACGAGTTGGAGGAGTGTAAAAATAAGTTAGGTCTTAGGCTTAAAAATATAGTGCGCTATTTAGGAATTAATATTGCTAAAGATTTAGATAGGTTAGAGGAACTTAATTTTGTAACTTTGAAAAAACAGGTAGGGGAAAAATTAGAAATATATAGAAAATTAAAATACTCTTGGTTTGGTAGAATAGCAGTTGCTAAAATGAAGATATTACCTAAGATTAATTTTTTGTTTAGAATGTTACCAATTAAAATATCAGAAGCTGAGTTAAAAAGTTGGCAAAATATGATTAACGCTTTTTGCAATGGAGATAAGAGAGCTAGGATTAATAAACGGTTATGGTATAAGACACAAAAGAAAGGTGGTTTGGGACTTCCAAATATAAAGAGTTATTATATTGTTAATCAGTTAAGATATGTTATAAATAGTATTCTAGGGGAGGAAGATCTTGAATGGTTGGAATCGCAAACAGGGGAAATAGATTTTAAATTGCGAAATATTTTTTTAATTAAATTGCAAAAGAAAGATAGGAGGGGACTGGACAACCCGTGGTTGGAAAATATTTTAGAGATCTGGGAGAAATTTAAAGGAAAGTGGATACCAGGAGATTCCCCACTTGCCCCAGTGGTAGCAGTGGGAAACTTCCCGAGGGTCTTAAAAGCAGAGATAGAAGAGGGACTGAAAGATCAGGAAACAATTAAGTTAAGGAATTGGATGGAAAGAATGAAGGATAATGAGCAAATTAGAGAGATATTAAAAGGACAAAAGATAGCTTGGTTCAAATGTTTACAATTGGGAAAATGGACTCAGGAATGGAAAATGAAAAATAAGAACTGTAGGAACAACACAAGATTTGAAGATTTAATTGAACTAAAAGGAAGAAAAGAAGAAATTAGAAATAAGAAAGGATTGACTAGTGAGATATATAAAATGCTGATAGATGATGATCTTCAGGACTCTATTAAAGCTATAAAAATGATCTGGGAAGAAGATGTAAAGGAAAAAATTAATGACTATAACTGGGAGAGGTTGTGGAATGTTAGAATGTTAAAGCTGTTGTCGATTAGAATTAAGGAGAATTTTTATAAGACAGTGTGGAGATGGTATCTAACACCTGTAAGATTTCACCAGATTGATAAAAAAGTGTCTAAGAATTGTTGGAGAGGATGTCAGGAGGTTGGAACTTATTTTCATATGTGGTGGAGCTGTGAACATGTACAAAAAATTTGGGAAAGGGTGTTTAAAGAAATAAGTGAAATAATTGGAAGTAAATTGGAATTAAGACCTAAGATAGCTCTACTAGCAGTATGGGATAGAGAGAATGAGAATAGAACTAAGAGAGAATTGATAAACAACCTCCTGGCACCCGTTAGAATAATGATTGCTAAAAATTGGAAAGGACAAGGAAGCTATACAATAGAAGAATGGTATAAAGAAATATGGGATATGGCATTGAATGACAAATTGACGTGTAGAATGAAGATAAGGAGGGGAATGTCCAGTAAGAATGATTTTGGAGAAATATGGAGTCCCTTTTTGGAATATGTATTAAGATCGGGGAAGGGACAAAAACCTTCAGAAGAGCTGTTAAAATTTTGGAAAGATGAAGAATGATTAAGAGAAGGTCTCATGGGGGTGGGGTGCACGGGGTGGTTGTTGAGGGTTAAGTATGTATTTTATGTTGTTTATGTTTATTATGTTTTATTATGTTGAAATAAATAAAAATTATATATAAAAAAAGAAGGCAGCTGAAAAGCTAAAGGTAGTGTGACCATATGACAGGAAAAACCTGGATTTGTTAGGATTTTTGGTAACAAATCCGGGAAGGGGAGGAAATTATGATATTTGTTGGAAAATCTGGATTTTTCCCATCCTCCCCAGCCGAAGGGCAGCTCTACTTTAATGAGAATTTACAAAAACGCTTACAGCTCTGCCATTTTTTAAGATAAGGTAATGAAACTTGGCAGCATGATAGTTTTAAGGAAGGGCTTTAGCCATGCAAATTTGAAGCAGATCTGTTCATCCGTTGACTTTTAGGAATTTTTTAAAAAGTTTGAGGTTTTAAAATATTTCATTTTTAAATAACCAGTCATTTTTAAAGGTAAAGAGATGAGATTTGGCACCATGATAATTCACAGATAGAGCTTTAGCCTTGCCAAGTTTGAAGCAAATCCGTTCATCTGTTGATTTTTAGGGATTTTTTTTAAAGTTTGAGGCTTTAATATATATATATATATATATATATATATATATTGTCATTTTTAAAGATAAAGAAATGAATCCTGGCACCATTATAGATCTCAGGTGGGGCTTTATCCTTGCCAAGTTTGAAGCATATTTGTTATCCATTGATTTTTAGGACTTTTGTAAAGTTTGAGTTTTTAAAATTATTATTTTTAAAAAAAAAACACTGGAACCATATCTTTCAAACTCAGGTTGTCAAACCTCTTCTTTAGGGTATTGCACCTTGAGAATTTTCAGCCCTTTGCATCAAGGAAATCTCAAGTTTTTAGCTAAGAAGTGATGGGCAAGCAAGACACCTTTCTTGTTGCAGATTTGGTGAGCAATCAGGCACCAGGAGCTCAGCAGAGGTGAGGCATCCATACATCAAAATGTGGGAAAGGAGAGGTCAGTCAAAGCAGTCCACAGGGCAAAATGGAACAGGCCAGAGGCCTTTTTCTCAGAGTTCTGCATCATGGGTGATGAAGGGTCATCCTTAGAGGAAAAACTCTCATGACCAACAATGAGGTGTCAGTCAAGAGAGAGGCTTTCATCTTTGCAGATTTCCTGTTGATGTGGATGTTGGAACCTGGCATGTCGTTGCTTTGCTTTGCTCCCCTTCACTTCCATTTCACTTTGTTCACTTGTGAGCTAGGCTCTGTTTGCACTGCTGGCATGCAACGGAGAATGTTTGAAGCACATCTTGGAGAAAAATAGATAGATTTGTGGCTTGGGCTGGCTGGCATATTTCTGAGAAACAGAGTTAGACAGAAGACACAACTCAGAAATAGCTGTAGCTGAACCCTGAGAGGCTGACATGCCACACAGAGCCTTGCAAGAGTGTCTCAGAATCAAGTGTTGGTGCAGGTGTTGGCTGGTTGGAGGCTTTGGCTGGCATCAGTTTCAGGCAGAGTTACAACTCAGAGATGGCTGTAGCTTAGCCCTGAGAGGTTGGCATGCCACACAGAGCCTTTTAAGAGCATCTCAGAGTCCAGTGTTGGTGCAGTCAGAGGTGGCTGGTGGAGGAGTTTAAAAAAAAAAAAAAAACAAGAGGTACCAGATGTGACCAAGCTATAATCTGGCACCCTACCCCCAGCCACAGTGTACAAGTGCACAGACTGGCTGGACTGTTGGGAGACTTTGGCAGAGAGAGAGGGGGGATTGTTTGAGGCTGGAAGCTGGAGACGTCAGCTGGCTGGCATAAGGCAGAGAGAGGCTGAAGGCAACCCAGATTCACCTGTAGCTTGGCCCTGTGAGGCTGGCTTGCCACCCAGAGTGTTTTAAGAGTGCATCAGAGTCAAGAAGGTGTGCAGGAGAGGAGGTGGAGGTGGCTGGTGGCAGAGTTTTCTAAAGTAAGAGTCCCCAGACATGACCAAATGTAAGCAATACCCCTGGCCATAAGTGTGGGGCCCGGCTGGACCACCAGGAGACTTTGGCAGAAAGAGAGGGAGATTGTTTGAGGCTGGAGTCTTAGGTTTGGCTGCAATGACTTAGAGAGAGAGAGAACAAAGGCTGAAAAGACAAGCCAGAGACACCTATTGTAACTTAGCCCTACGGTGCTGGCAGGCAATGCAGGACATTAGAAAGAGGGTCTCAGAGTCACGTGTTTGTGCAGGAAGTAGACAGGAGTTCAAAACCTGTATGTGAAAAGTAGCATCAACATGCAAGCCTTGAGAAGCTAATATATATAAGTGAGAAGTGTGAATGGACAAAGTAGTATCTGCCGCCCATAACACCCACCCTAATGTTAGAGTAGAGAAACTTATGGCAATCATACACAAGGTTAAAGAAAAAATTGAAATTTTAAAATAAAAAAGCCAGCCAGCTGGCCGGCAGCAAGCCCTGTTAAAAGCAGCAGCAGTTTGCAGTGGAGTGAGGATACAGTCAGAAAAGATATTTGAGGGAAGGGGGAGAATGTATCACACAGACTATAGCAAAAGCTTTGAAGTACAGCAAAAGCAACAAAAGTAGGAGTAAGTGGAGTTAATTTCAGAGACATTGTTCTTTCAGTGATTTTAACATTAAGATGTTATGTAGAACAGATTTGTCTTAATTGTGTGCTGTAAAATCAGATATCTGACCAAGGATATGTTCAGGTGGGCACCCCCCCCCCTTGGTGCTGGGCACACCCCCTTGGTGCTGGACACCCCCCCACCAGGGCCAGACTTGTTGGTGGGCATGCCCCCTTGGGAGCCAACCATGTCCTCCTTTCTGATTTCCAAAATATGGTCACCCTAGAAAGGAGAGTGAATGGGTCAAGAACAGTGAAAGATTGGCTGTGGTTACTGGGAGGGTTTGACTTGTATTGGAAAATGAAAGAAAAAATCTAGCAATCTGTTAATTAAAAAACAGAATAGAGCTTTGGATGATAGTTTAAACGTTAATATTTTATGTAAACATGTGATTGGTTTATTTATTTATTTAATTAGTCTTCCTAAAACTGGCAGGTTCGGAGCCGTTGTGATTATTGCTGGTTTTTATGGCCTTGTGAGCAGCAATTCAACTCCTTTAAACACATCATCTTCATAAGTGAATATGGCAGGATTGGAGACTGAACTTGGGTTGCATTTAGCGTTTCTTCACATGAAGTAATGAGTCCTTTCAATAAGTTATACTATGCAATCAATTGGTACGTTCAAATTAGTCCCAGTGAAGCTCAAGTCTACTTATTCATAGAGATTCTCAGTAGAGCTACAGCTTCCCCCCCATTTTTGTTTTGTTTTTTGTTTTGTTTTACAAGAGGAAAAAAGTATTTCTCTTAGCAGTGTCAATGCAATGAAAATACCCAGAACCTTGCTTCAGAGTATCCTAATTTGTTTATGTTTTACTGCATGGAAATCTGATTCTACAGCCAATAAATGTCAAACACAGCTTACTTGTGTGCTTTCCTTTTCCAATTATGAGGTGGAGGATAATCTTGAAAAATAATACCAGTCACTGCATATGTAGCAGATTTCTGTTATCTTTCCAGTTTGTAGACTGCAGCCAAAATGTGCAAGGCAGCATTTTGAAAGGAGAAAGGAGTGAATGGAATGAAGTTTTTCTTTCTCAGAACTATTTTGATTTATTATTTATTTGTCACATTCGTAGCCTGCTCTCGCTTCAAGGGGGTTCATTTTATTAGAACAAATGCAGCTCTGTGAGATCGTTTCTGCACATTGATCTCCCTTGCCGATTCAGGGCAATAGTCTATACTGAGGCTGAGATATTGACTTTTCCACCCAGTGAATTCTTTGATTGAGTGGGGATTTTCACATTGGATGTCCCACATCAACTTCAAGCAAGCATGTGTGATTCAAACTACCATGGGTAGGAAAGGTGGGGGGATGCTTCTTCCCATACAGAAGCAGGCTTAAAATCCAGAGGCATTATCAAATACCCCTTTGCATCAATGTACTCTGTGTGAAAGTACCATATGATACTGCCCCAGATGTCTAAAGTGATTAGCTGATGATTAGCAACCTACTAACATTTGAAACTGATGATGTAAGATGGATCTACACATTACAGACCCATCACATGCAGATCAGTGGAATTGTAATCATTTACCTCTCAGCCATAACATGCCATGACAGGCTCCATTTTCTAGTTTCTTGCCACATGGAACATTTCCTTTCCCTACTAGTACTATTTCACTTGCAACTGTGACAGTGATGCTGTGGAAATACTGCATGTGACAAGGAAATAGGAAATGGCAATACACATAAGGCCCACAGTAGGGATAAATCATCATGTGGTGATTCTTTTAGCAATCGCTGTGACATTTCCATAATGTGTAGATCAGTTCCTAATGTACATTACTGTTGTTGTTATTGTTGTTGTTGTTATTGCAGTTATGATTATGATTTCAATGTATGAATTGCCCTATAGCCAAAGCTCACAGTGTGACAGAAATACAACAAAACCAACGATAAAATAATTTACTAGAGTTTAAAAGTAGCATCAACAATTTAAAATAGCTTTTAAAAGAGATAAATGTCAAAGCAGCTAAAATATGGGAAGTGTTTGTTTTAAAATTTATCTTTAAATATATTATCTATAATAATAAGAGGATGTGTGTCTGTCTGTCTGTCTATCCATCCATGCCATAGCATCTCGCAACAATGAAACCTAGACAACTAAAACTTGGCATGCAGAGTAAAGCGAACTCATGGGTGTTGCAGTTCAGGATTATCTCATTTTAAAATGCATTGATTCATTTGAATTAATTTAAATATGTCCATGTGTTTGAAGCCAACAGTAACATCTTCAGCCACTAGGGAAGGCCCCTATTTTTCTGGGGTCTTTCATTGGTAAATCATTGTCCCTATTTTATTTTATTTTATGTTTATTTCTTTATTTGTGTTTGGGAGATATCAAAACTTCTGGTGGAAGTTACTAGAGTCCTTAGGGTTTAGCTTCCTAACCAGCATCTCAGTCAAGAAATTAGATCTTGGACTGGGGAATGGAAATGCCTTGTCTCTAGTTCAGGCACATAAGCACTAAGGCATTCTGTGTAGCACAAAGCCTGCCATTGAACTGACTGAACTTGCTGAGCCATATTTTGTACTATTGCTAACCTATTGTAGAATAATTTTATTTTTCTTGTATGTCTAACCAAAGAATAAACAATTGTTTGGCTTTTAAAGTTTTGGAAGACAAGCTAATGCCAAATAAATAGGTGTAGCATAAGGGAAATGGATTAGATATAGGGGTAGGCAACCTAGTGTCTTCCAAATGTTTTTGACTACAACTCCCATAAGCCCCAAACAGCATTGCCAATAGTTAGGGATGATGGGAATTGTAGTTTAAAACATATGAAGGGCATACCCCTGGAGTAGAGCCCTCATATATGTAAAACACTACCTCTGTGTTTATTTATATTTAATATTTGTATATCCCAGCTTTCTTCTGACACGGAAGCCTACTTCTATGGTGATTTCCCATCCAGGCACTGACCAGCCCTAAATCTGCTTAGCTTCAGCAAAGTGACTGCATCCTGTGTCCTCAGGCCATGCTTTGGAACTTAGGATGTGTTCCTTGGAATGAAGATTGGGATGTTTGGAAATGTGTCCTTCCCTATTTTGATCTGTGCAATATTGAAGGCTGTGTTAACAGACAATGGATGTCTGGAAGTAATATAAAGTATATTCCCCCTGTGATGTATTTCTTGAGAATCCTATATGATCAGATATTCAAATTCACTTAGCAGAGTTCTTTATGAATGCCCCAGGGAACATCTATTCAGAAAATATTTCAGTGGTTAAACTAGTAGCTTCCATTCAGTACATACTATCCCAGCAGTAAATATATATTCTCTACACAATGCATAAATCACTCAGAAAGTTGTGGGGAGGAAAATCAATGTGAATGGCTCACCTAGGACCAGCTACAAACCCAGCTGCTGCATTGGCTTACCGGGACAAATTGTTATTTAAGAGGGCATGTTTCCTCCTGCTGTGATGCCCTCATCTTTCTCCAACCCTACAACACTCACCAGACAAATCAATCTAAATATTGTTTCGGAAAGGTTTTAATTCCCTGCACACAACTAACTGAAATGATCTGTCAAATGAAAGGGACTAGACCCAATTCTAGCACAACAATTCCTCTGAGCCCTTGATAAGCCTGATGATTGCTAAATTGTTTTCTGCTGAGGTATACCAATAATTAGTATAAAATTGATTAGTCTTTTCCCTTCTGGAACCCTTTCCCTTGTCATTGTACTTTATTTTGTTCTAAGTAAGAGGGCTTTCCCCCCCTTCCCAGGCTTGCTGACAAGTGTTGTATTGTCTAGTTTACATGAAATGTGTTCAGTGAGACCATAATTATCAAAATGCCCTGATTGTGAACTCACATTTGCATCATGTCCAAACACGCTCAAGCATTTCAGTAAGAAGATGCTACCAAATTTCTAGGGATGTGCACGGCCGAAATTATCGTATCGTATCATTATCAGAAATTTCTATATGAAAAAAAAATCAGATCTAATGCAAGTCTATGGGGAAAAACACTGGGCCGGCAATCCCTCCCTCCACTTGTGCTCCCTCCCCTCACCCGCCGTCACCATTGCCCCCACCGCCCCCACCCCATAATACTGTTAAACAGGCTTTCCAGCCTGTTTGTCAGTACATGGAAGTGACGAGTGATGTCGTCATCTCTCAGTGTAGCTCTGTACTGACAAACAGGCCAGAAAGCCTGTTTAGCAGTAGTACAGGGTGGTGGCGGTGGCAGGGAAGGCCTCAGATAAGGAGCTCGGGTGGGGGAGGGAAGGGAGGGGTCCCCAGGAGGGAAGGGAGGGGTCCCCAGGGGTCCCCCCTTACCTGCGGCCTTCCCTGCTGCCACCGCCCCATACTACTGCTAAACAGGCTTTCCGGCTTGTTTGTCAGTACAGAGCCACACCGAGTGATGACGACATCACTCGGCGCTTCTCTGTACTGGCAAACAGGCTGGAAAGTCTGTTTAGCAGTAGTACAGAGCGGCAGCGGGGAAGGCCGCAGGTAAGGAGCGCAAGTGGGGAGGGGAGGGAGGGGTCCCCATGAGTCCCCACTTACCTGTGGCCTTCCCCGCTGCTGTCCGCTGCCCTCCACTGCTTCTGGACTACTGAGAACTAGGCTTTGCAGCCTAGTTCTCAGTAGTCTGGAAGCAGCAGAGGGCAGCAGATGGCAGTGGGGAAGGCCGCAGGTAAGGAGCAAGGGTGGGGGGGAAGGGAGGGCCAGCCCTAAACTGGCAGTCCAAAATCCGATATATCTAATAGTTATCAGACATATGGATTTTGAATCCGATCAGATAGGGCCTCCTTAGGAAAGTATCGTTATAGTGAATCAGATGTCTGATAATGACCTTATCAGATTGTTATCGGACATCAGAAGATACGGTACACATCCCTACAAATTTGTAATGCCCCACAAAAATGGTATGCATAGCTACAGAATCACACTACTCTTTCCATGGGGAGAAAAATCTATCTTATAATACCAGTCTGTTTTATGTTAGCACATTGTAACAGATCAGGTTTGTCAACTATAGAAATTAACAAAATGTTGGTACCTGAGTAGAGGCTAAAGTGGAATCCTCTGGAGCTGGAGTGGATCTCAGAGTGTAACTAGGTGAAGGAACATGGGGGAGGGAGCAAATCCTAGCCATTTCTAGCAGGCAAATGGAGCCCAATATGAAACCAACCAGTTAACCTATGGGGTAAAGCAAACCTATAAAAGGGATGTTGTTGAAAGGCAAATTATTATTCTTACTCAAATGTGTAGGCCATTTTTCAAATTATTTTTTCAAAATCAGCTTACATAATGAACCAAAAACAATTTTAAAAATACAGTTCAAAAGCAGCATAAAATATTAATATTTTAAACAGCCAATTTCACAAAAAGCAAAAAAGCAAAACAAATTCAAACAATAACCAACCTCATCTTGAAAACCAGAAGCCCACTTTAACCAAAGGCAGACTGAAATAGAAAATAGCGACCTGTCTCCAATCCTTGTTAGGTGTCATTTGCCTCAAATGTTGTTACTTGCTGCAGCTCTGTGGGATGTCTGTTGCACAATTTGTACCATGAGATATTCTAGGGTTTCAACAATATTTTTGTTTGCTTTTGCCTTGGAAGCCCTGTGTGCTAATCTCAGATGTGTAGGGGCTCATGGTAGTTATGCATCTGCTTCAGATGAAACCCAAATCCAGAACAGAAGTGAGCCACTTCAGAGGAACTTGAGCTTTGCTGGAGAGTGAAGTTTTGCTTTTCTGAAGCAGCTTGAAGTGAACTGGACTGCTGCCAAACCCTCTGGCTCTGCTACAGAGATTCAAAGGGACACAGATGTCTCAGACAAGTCAGTTTCAAACAGATACATTTCCTGCAATTGCTACATCAGGGTGCAGAATCTCTTTCAGGCAGAGGTGTGAATTTCTTTTCAGAGAGGCTCTCAGGGGATGCATTCCCAAGGTAGGCAAAGGGGGCGTAGCCAAAGGCAAAAGGGGCAGGGGCAAAAATGCCAGACTATCATTTGCTGAAAGCTCTACTGCCAGTAGCTAAGCCTTCGGAGCTGCATTTCAACCATTTAGAATGGGGAACAACACTGCACACACACATACACACACACACAAATAGGAAACCACCAAACATTTGGAGGTTGGGAGTGTTAAGATTTTATTTGGTTTAAATGTAAAGCAAATAGGTTTTTTCTGCAACTAAGCAAAAAGCAAGAGACATGAGATGACTGATATCTCAAATACTCTGTACAGTTGCCAAATGAAGGGCAGCTGGTGAGCACTAAAGAGCAAGGTCATTTAGTTTTCTTCTCTGTGTGCTGGAAAGCATAGCAACACATGGGGAGATATGCAGCCAATGCTGTGATAGGTCCACAGTGCTATAAAGGTACAGCATGTGGTGAAACAGTATGGGACGTTGTGGTGGATGGTGGATGATACTAGATGGTGGTTTATGGTTGGTTATGTTGTTTGCTAAGAAGGCTGAAGATATTAGATGAATGTTTTTCTTCTCTGTATATACTTGTAAAGTAAACTTAGTATAGTAGTTTGAAACACTGCTGTGTCTGAGTGTTTTCTGGCTACCAGGACATCTGTCTGCTACCAGTGAACTCTGCTGTTATTCCGCTGCTGTGTGCTTGCACTCTGTTCATGCTCAGAGAGCACAGTGCAACACAATCTCTGACAGGTTATGGGCCCAGCCTACCCAGGCTGCCCAGACTGCCCAGCCTGCCCAGACAGCCTAGAGGACTCCCTGCAAGGTGGCAGAGCGTTGTGAGAATCCTGGAAGTGAAAAGTGACTTCTCAAACCTGCAGTTCGGTGAGTGTCATTGCTGTGTGCCTTGGAGGGGCTGAGAGCTGAAAAGCAAGCAAGACATCTGTGTGCAGTAATTTGAGATGGCAGCAAGTATGTCGGTGAGTGCTTTACCACTCAGTCGTTTAAATGAAAACAATTATCTGGCTTGGAGCATTAAAATGGAACAATATCTAAGGAGGGAAAATTTATGGACGGTTGTCAGTGACCCTCCAGCTCAGCCAGATGAAGAGGAACAGAGAAGCATAGAAAAAGCCTTAGCCAGCATTATCTTGTGTTTAGAAGATAACCAACTTGTTTATGTAAGAAGGCTGGTGTCCGCTCAGGAATGCTGGAAAACTCTCAGAGAGATTTATGTGAGAGAAACAGCAGCCAGCAAAGTTATGCTAACAAGAAAATTGTACAAAGCACAACTTGAACCGGGAGCCAGCGTATCTATACATCTCAGCATGATGAGGCAGCTGTTTGCGGATCTGGAGGAGCACAGCATGTCTTTCACTGAGTCCCACAAAGTGTACGTCGTTCTCAGCTCGCTGGATGATTCGTGGGACAATCTTGTCTTGAGCCTGGAAGCAATGCAAGAATCCGAGCTCATGCTTCGTTTTCTGACCGGCCGACTGCTGGAAGAAGAAAAGAAGAGGCAAGAGAGGCAGACTGCCAAGCCGAGAGATACCCACATTAAACAAGCAGCTAGCGAAGAGAAAGAGAAAGTGTTTGCAGTTCGGCGCTGTTTTCATTGTGGTTTGCCCGGGCATCTGCGGAGAGATTGTCCAGACCAAACGAAGGAGAAGGCGGCAACAAGCAAGAAGAAATCTGCTAGACCGGAGGTCTCCGTAGTTAAAGCTACAGAGAACAACCCAGAGTGTACCTGGTTGATGGACAGTGGTTCCAGTCAGCATATTGTGAACAACCGGGAATTGTTTACAAGTCTACATTCTGCTAGCCGGGACCATGTTACATTAGCAGATGGCAAATCTTCATCCATGACCGGAGAAGGTGCTGTTTATATTCCATGTATTGGGCAAATTGTAAACAAAGTTCTTTGTGTGCCAAGTCTAGAGCACAATTTGTTGAGTGTGTCCTGTTTGGACAAGGAGGGATATTGTATATCTTTTTCTAACAACAAATGTGAAGTGAGCAAACAAAACAATGTTATAGCTTTAGGTGTGCTTAGGAACAATCTTTATGAAATATTGCCTAAAGGTTTAGAAGAATCTAAAAATGTAAATTCTGTTATGAATAACACACCTTTACATAATGATTGTGTGCATTTGCTTCACAGGACACTGGCACATATAGGGTTCCAAATACTGAAAAAAATGCCTGAAATGTGTGTAGGACTGAATGTAAAAACCTGTGACAAGTATCTAGACTGTACTGCATGTAAAGTAGCTAAATCAAAAGTTGCTCCGATCTGTAAGAAGAGCAGCAGAGTTGCAACGGAAACGTTTGAGCTAATACATGCTGATTTGGTTGGTCCTATGAATGCAACATTAGGAGGGGCGAAGTATGCTTTAATTCTGGTAGATGACTACAGTAGATATGTTTTTTGTTATGTGCTGAAAAACAAAAGTGAAACGTTTACTGTTTTCAAAAATTGGCTAAGTTGGGTGGAGCGGAAATTCTCTACCAAAGTGAAACAATTGCAAACAGACAGAGGGGGAGAGTTCATGGCTGAAACATTCCAAAAATGGCTTAGGCAGAAAGGAATTTCAGCGAGACAGACTGCTCCACATTCACCATGGCAAAATGGTGTTGCAGAAAGAAGAAATGGGGTTCTGCAAACAATGAAAGATGCCATGTTGACAGATTCTGGGTTGCATGCTCATTTTTGGGGAGAAGCAATGTTAACAGCTAATTACATTGCTAATAGGCTTTGGAGCTCCGCAATAGATAACACTCCATATTTCCTCATGTTTGGGAAGAAGCCATCCCTGGCTCATCTCAGAGTTTTTGGGAGTGATGCCTGGGTGAACATCCCCAAGGTGAGTAGGAGGAAAGGGCAGCCAAAAGCCAGGAAAATGAAATTCCTAGGCTACGCACCTGGTTCAAAAGCGTACAGATTTTATGCTGGCAATGGAAATATAGTTATTTCTAGATCAGCAAGTTTCCAAGAGCAGTGTGACTGGGAGCGTTTGCACGGCAGTGAAGTGTATTTGCCTATGGAGGAAAATATAGACAGAACACCACAGCCAGTGGAGAGACAAACAAGCAGTTCCACAACTCTTTCAAGTCCAAAAAAGGAGGAGGAAGAGGAGGAGGAGGGAGAAAACAGAAATGTTTTTATTCCCAGACGGTCAGAAAGGAGTACAAAGGGAATACCTCCAGATAGATACACGGCCAATGAAATAAGAATATGTCAAATTTCTTATGAGCCAGAGAATTATTCAGATGTTCAAAAGTTGCCAAATCCAGAGAAAGAACTATGGTGTAAGGCTATGGATGAGGAAATGAAAGCCATGGCAAAATACAATGTTTTTACCCCTACAATGCTACCAAAAGGTGAAAAAGCGGTTGGTTGTAAGTGGGTGTTCAAAAAGAAATTGCTGATGTCAGGAGAGTCAATCTACAAAGCGAGACTTGTGGCAAAAGGGTTCACATGGAAAAAATGTACACTATGATATAACTTTTGCATCTACTGTAAAGTAAGACAAGCTGTACATGATGAATTGATTGAGCTTGTTTATTGTAACACCGAGGTAAATGTGGCTGATGTATTGACAAAACCCTTGAATGTACAAAGACATGAACAATTAACAAGACAGCTTGGAATGCTGGAATGTCAAACGGAATGAAAAAATGTTTGTTAGTTACAGAAAAAGGAGGGGTGTTAAGATTTTATTTGGTTTAAATGTAAAGCAAATAGGTTTTTTCTGCAACTAAGCAAAAAGCAAGAGACATGAGATGACTGATATCTCAAGTACTCTGTACAGTTGCCAAATGAAGGGCAGCTGGTGAGCACTAAAGAGCAAGGTCATTTAGTTTTCTTCTCTGTGTGCTGGAAAGCATAGCAACACATGGGGAGATATGCAGCCAACGCTGTGATAGGTCCACAGTGCTATAAAGGTACAGCATGTGGTGAAACAGTGTGGGACGTTGTGGTGGATGTGGATGATACTAGATGGTGGTTTATGGTTGGTTATGTTGTTTGCTAAGAAGGCTGAAGATATTAGATGAATGTTTTTCTTCTCTGTATATACTTGTAAAGTAAACTTAGTATAGTAGTTTGAAACACTGCTGTGTCTGAGTGTTTTCTGGCTACCAGGACATCTGTCTGCTACCAGTGAACTCTGCTGTTATTCTGCTGCTGTGTGCTTGCACTCTGTTCATGCTCAGAGAGCACAGTGCATCACAATCTCTGACAGGGAGAAATTGGGTGTGGACAGGGGACAGGGGCGGGACCATTGGGGGAACTCCAGAGGGCCAGATGAGACCCCAAGAGGGCTGGGTTTGACCCCCAGGGTTCTGTTCTGCATAAAAAGAAAATCCATGCAGGTGAAAGGGAGAGGAGAGGGGTGTATTGTGTGACTGATACTCTAAATTCCAACCAGTGAAAAACTTTACCTGTGAATAACATAACCTTTCAATCACACTGCTTTTGGGAAGGATGGAGAGGGGATTTATCTGTGTGTGTGTGTGTGTGTGTGTGTGTGTGTGTGTATCAGCTGAACAGAAAACCAAACAAACCAAAAGGCTTCAAAACTATTTTCTTCCATCATAACTCCCTAAGCATGGCACCAACTCTGTAGAAATTGTTCAGATTACTTACCCAGGGGATCTCTACAATGTATGCCACTTCCATACAAATTGACCCAAAACCTTCAAAGGTAGGGGGCGAGAGAAGCAAACCCATCCCCATAAACAACGGCTCCGCTTGCACAAAACTCTCTGCACTGATTTGCCTAAAATTGTGCATGTTACTCAGCTATGGGCATCTCTATGGAGTATGCCATTTTCATGCAAATCCCCGGTCTGTGCAATGTCTCTCCTTCCATAAACTCCCTGCACCTTTCTGTCTGAAATTTGCTAGGATGCATACCCTCAGAAGGAGCAACAACGCCTGCAAATTTCATCCCATTCTGTAATAAGTCCCTCTTTAGGCCACCCTGCCCCCGAATTGTAAAGGTGCGTAGCACAGAAACCCCTGCACCTATTCACTTGGCAAGAATTATCCACTTAGAAGATTGCCTACAAATTGCCTACAAATTTCATCGAATTCTAAAATGCAAAAACATTTCAGTGTTCTCCATATTAGTAAAGGATCAGATTTCCAAACTCACTGCTCATAGAGAGTTACCACATCAAGGAAAATACTATTCTAGAACCTGACTCCTTGACATGCGAGTATTTGTAGCTAAGGCAGGATCTACACTACTAGTTTATAACAGTTTATAATGGTATAATGGTATTTATAATGGTTGGGGCCCATGACACATTCCATGTACCGTTTTCAAACCACTTTCAAAGTGTTATAACCTGTTTTGTATAGATCTGGCCTTAGGGAGCTTTGGACACTGGGAAGTAAATATGTGATCCCCCGACTGCAGTCTGAACGGTATTGTCCAGGAAATGTTGTGCTCATAAAAATGCACTTTGCCTGAATATGCAAATAATAAAAGTAGACTATTAGAGCAAAATACTTTCATTCTGAATTCCTCAGCATATTGATATGTATTTGAGGAAAGTCACATTACCATGGTACTGCTTTCAAATTAACTATCTCCCAAAATTCAAATAAGATGAGAACCATTTAATTTAATTTAATTTGAGACACAGATAACTGAGGAATTTCATCTTTGCAAATTCCTATACAAAATTACCTGATTTGCATGCCTTGGACTAACGTGCAGATCAGAATTTAGCTATCCACCAGATTTCACACGTCTCCTAATGATAAAATATGTATGGGCAATGCCATTCTAATGGAGCAGGAGACAAAGAATCAGTGGTGGAGGAACTAGCAAATCCAAAGCCCTGTCCTAGGTCCCCTCTTGATGATGTTGGCTATATGTTGCGGCAGTGGCGGCAGCTGGTGCAAGGCTCGTTTGCGCTCCCAGACGCCCCTCTACACATGAGGGGCGCCACGCTGGCTTTTCCTCGAGCTGCTGGTGCCGCCGCACAGGCAGCAGCCTGCCAGCAGCTGAAGGGGCAGCTGGGAGCATCGGCTCCTCGCCAGTAAGGTAAGGTTTTTTTAAAAAAAATAATGGGGGGGGGGGACAGCGGTACCCTCTTTCCCTAGGCTGTCTGCTCCGCTCCAAAAAAGTCACACTAGATGGCCGACATTTTAAAATCGGAACAAAGGGCATTTGCACCTAGATGACTTTGCACTGATGACTTTCTTTTCAACAACATTTTTGTCATTCGGTATTGCTATGTCGATGAGGTATGTGTCTTTTTCTTTTTTCTCTATCACCATTATGTCTGGTCGGTTGCAGGGTATTGTCTTGTCAGTATGAATTATTCTGTCCCAGTATATTTTATGATCTGCATTTTCCAAGATTGTTTTGGGTGAGTATGTATAGTATAGTGTAGATTATTAGATAAGGTTGAATTTGATGACCAGTTGGTGAATTATTTTTGCAGCTGTATTGTGTCTGTCTGTATAGTCCATTCCTGCCAGAATTTTACATCCTCCTGTTATGTGGTCTATTGTTTCTTGGAATTGATGGCATTTCCTGCATAGGTCTGTTGTTACACTGTTGTCTTTTATGATGTATTTTTTGTAGCTCTTGGTGGCTATAACTTGATCCTGTATAGCTATTAGGAATCCTTCTGTTTCTGGAAATAGCTTACCTTTCCTGAGCCATTTGTACGATTGTTCTTTGCTTCCTCGTGAGTTCTGTATTATCTTGTAATGCTTCTCATGGGTGCTTTTTGTGCTCATTTTTCTTTTTTCTCTGTGAGTGTGAGTGGTCATGTTTGGTTTTCGTTTTGTAGTGCTAGGTTGAGAGGGGTGTAATTTTTACCTGCTGTTACTATGGCTTTATGAATGGGGGTGTTTTTAGTGTGGAAGAATTCTCTGTGATTTTGTCTGTTTAGCATGCATTGTGTTAGTGTCTAGCAGACCTCTTCCCCTTCTTTCCTGCTGATTGTTGTTCTTTCAATGCATAAGTTGGGATGGAGCATGCGGTGTTTTGTGAGTTCGGTGTGATTGAGTCTGTTTATTTCTTCGAGTTCAGTGTGCAACCAGTACATGATTTTGAATTATTATTATTATTATTATTTACATTTATATACCGCCCCATAATGAAGCTCTCTGGGTGGTTTGCAAAGATTAAAACATTGGACATTAAAAACCAATAAACAAAATTTAAAAGCATAAAAACAGATTACATACCAATTATTCTGGGGTCAGTTAAAAAAACTCAACATATGCTGTTAAATGCCTGGGAGGAGAGAAAAGTCTCAACCAGGTGCTGAAAAGATAACAATGTCGGTGCTAGGCAAGCCTCATCAAGGAGATTGTTTCATAATTGGGGGGCCACCACTGAAAAGGCCCTCTCCCTTGCTGCCATCCTCCGAGCTTCCCTCAGAATAGGCACAAAAAGGAGGACCTCAGATGTTGAGTGTAGTGTATGGGTTGGTTCATGTGGGGAGAGGCGTTCCATCAGATATTGTGGTCCCAAATCCGTGTAAGGCTTTATTGGTTTAAACCAGCACCTTGAATTGGGCTGGGAAACATACAGGCAGCCAACGAAAGTGGGCCAGAGTCAGTTTTATATGTTTGAACCTTCTGGTTCCTGATATCAATCTGGCTGCTGCATTTTGCACAAGCTGCAGCTTCTGAACCATCTTCAAAGGTAGCCCCATATAGAGCACATTGCAGTAATCTAACTTGGAGGCTACCAGAGCATAGACAACTGAAGCCAGGTTATCCCTGTCCAGATAGTGGCATAGCTGGGCCACCAACCGAAGTTGGTAGAAGGCACTACATGCCACCGAGGCTACTTGAGCATCAAGTGACAGAGATGGTTCTAGAAGAACTCCCCAAGCTATGTACCTGCTCCTTCAGGGGGAGTGCAACCCCATCTAGAACAGGTTGAACACCCTCTATCTGCTCAGAAGAACCACCCACTAACAGCATCTCAGTCTTGTCTAGATTGAGCTTCAGTTTATTAGTCCTCATCCAGTCCATTGTTGCAGCCAGGCTTTACCTGATGAAGATGAAAAGGAGAAATAGAGCTGCATGTCATCACTGTACTGATGACAACACACTCCCAAACTCCAGATGACTGCACCCAATGGTTTCATGTAGATGTTGAACAGCATGGGAGACCAGTCTGACCTCTGCGGAACCCCCTACTGGAGAATCCACAGTGCTGAGCAATGTTTCCCAAGCACCATCTTCTGGATACGACCTGCCAAGTAGGAGTGTAAAACTGCAATGCAGTACCTCCTATTCCCAACTCAGCCAGTTGTCCCTGAAGGATACGGTCAATGGTATCAAAAGCCATTGAGAGATCAAGAAGAATCAACAGTCACACTCCTCCATTCTTTCTCTCGACATAGGTCATCATACAGGGAGACCAAGGCTGATTCTGTCCCAAAACCAGGCCTGAAACTGGACTGAAATGGATCCAGATAATCAGTCTCATCCAAGAGTATCTGGAGTTGGCCCGCAACCACTTGCTCAAGGGCCTTGCCCTGGGCCTTTATCACACATACCATTTTTCCCCTGGATTGCTTCTGCGGGTTCCCCCTCTGTTTCCTATGCGAATCTAGCATTTTGAATCACACGTGGTCAGTTTTGCTCAGATACCTCAGCTCCTGTTGAACTTGACTGAAATTGGCTGAAACTGACTTTTCCTGTTCAGGGTTAAATTGAAACAGAAACCAAAAACAGAGCACTCAGGGTGCAAGAACAGCGCGAGGGGGATGATGTCATGTCAGTCCCACACTGAAGAAGTGGGTCAAAGTCGCGGTGAGTGTGCTTAAAACCGTGTGTGTGATAATGGCCCAGGAATAGAACATTTGCCACCAGCCTAATGAAGATTTTCCCGGTCCAGGGAAGATTCCTTCAGGAGTAGTCTCACTACTGCCTCTTTCAGATGGCCCGGAACCACTGCCTCTCACAGAGAGGCATTAATTACTTCCCTGGTTGTTCCATCCCCGCTAGCTTTTATTAGCCAAGAGGGGCAAGAATCCAATACAGCAGTGGTTGTGCAAACCTGTCCAAGTACCTGCATTAACTCCAGTATAATGATGTTGAGATTAAATATGAAAGGAGGTTGTGTTTTCAAAATATCTTCAAGGCATTTGGTCAGTAGATAGTCATTTGCCGCTATTTTTTATGGGTTTCAAATAAAAATAAAAGACATTCTTGTCCTACTTTAAAAACAAAACAAAAACAAAATTAATCTGATTTGTTTCCTAGATGCTAAGCAATAAACAAGAGCCCGTTCTCATCTGGTCACTTTTCCCTGCAATCGGAAGAGAGATGCTGAATCACTAATGAATAATTCACTTAGGTTTGATGTTTTTGGTATGAGCCAATTGCTAAATGCTGCAGACTCCCTCGCTCAGCCGTTCACCTTGTCCTGCTTCAGGTCAGAGGGAGCAGAGAAAACAGATCAAAAGTGGCAATCCAATCATGACCTCCCTTTCTCTTCATTTCAGCCAGCTCATCACATTGAATTATTCATACCGTGCCAAGTCACATTAGTGTTCAGAGATATCTCAGTTTGACTGCAGACAACGGCAAATATTTGCAAAGGGATGGCAATTCCGTACTGCTTCGGAAATGTTTGGCAACACAAGTTCTGTGAGCCTGGGATAGCTTGGCAGCCACAAACCAAAGTATAAATTGCAACTATAGATTGGACCAGGGGAGTCGATAGACCTGGACCTATGGAGGCCCAGCCCCAGGGCTATTTTCCTGGGCTCTGGATTTGCCAACGGAAAAAATAATTTTCAGCTTCATTGAATGACGTAGGGGCAATTTTCCTATAGGAGTGAAAGAGAGAGAAGTGGGAGTGGCACATGGGAGGTTGCAAATTACTTGTAATTGAAGAGGAGCTACTGATTTGGGATGATCTTGGGTAAGATGCAATTTTTTAAAAAAAATATCTGAGATTACTTGGATGAGGAATTAATTGGCTGATTTTCTGCTCTGTGAATTTTAAATAAGTCCTAATAATTAATTCTAAATGTACAGTTTATAAATTAGATATAAATTACCATATGCCAATTGTATGCAGATGTGCCTTATAGGCCTGCCCACCACCAGCCTTTTAAGTGCCTATGCCCCTTGACTGGACTGATGTATGGGACAGGATCTTTTAATGCTAGTGGAAAGGGAGAATGTTGGCAGGATTCTAAGCATACAGGACAGCTAACTTTCCTTTAGATTTTCCTTTCTCTATCACTTACTCCCAAAGATGCTTTTCAAAAGATAAAAATTGTGTTCGTATTCTAATACACACACTTGTTCAGAGCACATTGCCGGCTCTTCAATGTGTTTTGTGAACCAGAAGAGATCGTCAGATAATTAAGGGTAGGATTTTCTAAGCACAATTTAACCACTAATTAGTTTGGCAAGATTCCAAAATTAACAGGCGGTTATCCTTTCTTAATCCTGTATACCATGACTGATCTTGATTCCCTAGGTATACCATGCCCACCTTCCCACAATCATACATTTAATATTTTAATTCTTGCTGATCTGAAAGCAAAACATAGGATGAATAATGTAATAGCAAATTTAAACCAGGAAAATAGCTCCCCAATGCAAGATTCTTCACCTCAGCATGATTACTGTTCTGCCAAAACTTCCCTCTTCCATATTCTCTTTCAGTACACATTTTGTGTGTGTGTGTGTCTGTGTGTGTGTGTGTGTGTGTGTATTCTAATATAGGAATAGCATTAGAGCAATGAGAGGGAGTTACTTGGTACCTCAGGAACAGTCAGGGTAATAAAGAGTTATGCAGTCATCTTGGCAGTGATTTGATAGGAACATCCACTCAATGGAGCTGAACCAGTGGAGGCTAGTGGCTTTGATTTCAATGGGGCTATGAAACCATTCTGGGTTTCAGTCAGAAGCAGACATAACACTAAAGGAGCTATCCAAGGTGGTGAACCTGATTTTGGGATAGGGCTCAGCACTGGGAATAGCACCTGTAGAGTTCTGGCTGGTTCTGACTAAAACCACAGCCCCACTGAAATCAGAGCCAGCAGCCTCCACTGATCTGAACCCCTCTGTGGGATTACATTCCTGGCCCAGTTTTGGGCTTGGGTATGTACACATTCCATCTCATAAACAAACTTCCCTGCTCCACCCATCCACCTCAGGCAGTAAGCAGTTTTTTATTCAGCTACCATGCCCTTCAGCAGCCTGCCAACCAGTGAACAAAGCTTTTGGAAGGGACAGAGTGAATCAATCCAAGATATGGCCATCCAAATCTGACAGGAACATTATCTCATCCATAATGTGTCTGTGTAACCTCTGATCCCGGCAGATGAGAATGCAACCTGGTTGAATTTATTTTGGGAAAAGGCAAAGACAGAAAACGTCTTCTTACTCAAACCTCACAGCTGACTGGGCCACTGACTGGATGATAGCAGCATAGAACCATAGAGTTGGAGGGGGGGTTGGAGGCCATCCAGGCTCAACACTGGGCATCTAGAGCTAGAACATTTCCAATAGATTGCTGTCCAGCCTCTGCTTGAAAATTTCCAGGAGGGAGAGCCCACCACACTTTAGGTAAATGGTTCCATTATCCAACTACTCTTAGCATCAAGATGTTTCTCCTAATGCTAGACTGGCTTCTCCTAATGCTAGACCAGCAGGCCTTTAGCGAATAGTGTGGACTTCTGACTATGCATATGACTCTTAAAATTATTATGTGTATTTTAAATGTTTTAATATTGCAGCATATTTAATTATATTTTTAAGTTTTGTATATTTCATATATTTTTGTATAAGTTTTAATTTTGTAAAGCTGCCTGGAGGCCCTGAATTGGGCAAAAGGTGGAAGACTTTCCTCTTCTTCTTCTTCTTCTTCTTCTTCTTCTTCTTCTTCTTCTTCTTCTTCTTCTAAACCAAATCTGCCATCCTTGAAAGCTTCAAAGGCTTACTGAAGTTGTCATCAATGGTAGTGATGTAGCACTTATGGCAGACAAATGAATGTGAAGACTGATCCCAGATATTAACCCTTTCCCCTCTTACCATGCTCCCCCGATCACAATCAGCCCCTAAATCTTTCAAGATTGCAAGATTGCTTACTGAATCAATCACACTTTGTTTTCTAAACCAAGTTTAAGTTTTATTTGAGTAAAGGTTTGCATAAAGCTTTCTCTGCTCAGGCCACTTTGTGGCTATTGATTTTGATTAGTTCCTGGTTCCTCCCAGGAATCACAACACACCCAGCTTCATCTGTTGGCTTCTTAAATACAATTTGCCAGAGAGGAAGAAATTTAAGCCGACACATTTTCCCTTCTGGAATATGAATCACACACGCACACACACACACACACACACACACACACACACCAGAGATCTACAAATAGGCATCACAGCATTGGGGAGTGAGGCTAGATCTCCCTATCCCCTGAACCATAGTCCTAATCCAAATTGCAGGTGGGGGTCTCAATTGCTGCTTTTTTTTTGTAGCAAAAAAAGATGTTGGTGTTTTCAATCATGAAATCCCCTTATCACGTGTACCCTAAACTATTGCCCCTAAGAAAAGTCAAGGGCTTTCCATTCCTCCTATAACAAGTCTTCAACTTGCTCTGCCACTAAGTGTCAAGCTATGAAAAGCAGCAGTTGGCCCCACAAGTGCCAACCCCCCAGACCATATAGCACCTTGCATCGCATTCCACATATTGTGATGTTTGCAGTAGTAAACAAAATTGCATCTTCTGCTGAAATGAATCAGGATAACTTGTTTGCCATGAGTAGGCAGCTGCCAAGAACATGAAAAGTATGGCTGTGCACTGACCTCCTGGATCGGATTGGGACCCAGATTGAGACCTCCAATTTTGTTCTGGATCAGATCGGAAGAAAATTGGAGGTCCCCTAGATCGGATCGGACCCAATCCCGATCCAAAAATTGGATGTCCGATTTTCGGATCGGCTGCCATTTTTCTCCATAGACTTGCATTGGTGGAAAGAATGCTTTCCCCCAATGCAAGTCTATGGGGAAAAATGGTGGCGGGAGGTGAGTGGGGGCCTAACTCCCCCCTCCCTGTCCCACCCCCCTTGCGCTTCTTACCTGCCGGGTCCATCCGCTACCATCCGCTGGCTTCCGCGGGTGCCAGCGGACAACAGCGGATGGCCCCGGCAGGTAAGCCCCCTCCTCCCCCTCGCGCTCCTTACTTGCCGGGGCCATCCGCTGCTGTCCGCTGGCACCCGCGGGCACCAGCAGACGGCAGTGGACAGCCCTGGCAGATAAGTGGGGCTCCCCTCCCTCCTCCCCCTCGCACTTTTCATTACCTGCCAGGCCCGGCCACTTCCATCCGCTGCCGGGCGCCAGTGGATGGCCCCAACAGGTAAGCCCCCACCTCATGCTCCTCCTCACCTGCCAGGGCGCCCTCTTCCTTGCGCAGCTGTAGATCTACTGAGAACTAGGCTTCGCGGCCTAGTTCTCAGTAGATCTACGGCTGCGGAAGGAAGAGGGTGCCCCGGCAGGTAAGTGGGGCCCTCCCCCTCCCCCCTCCCCCCTCCCCCTCTCCCCCTCCCCCTCTCCCCCCTCTTGCTTCTTACATGTCAGGGCCATCCGCTTCCATCCGCTGCCGCCCGCAGGTCTGGATCGTGGATCAGACCCGATCCGGTGCACACTCCTAATAGAAAGGTGGCTGCTACAAGCTGGCTGGTGAATTGCTCTAGACCTGTGGCCATTGTACCCCTGCCCAATTTCTTATGCGAGCTATTGAAATTATACCTTTATGAGTGTCATCAGATGAACGCTTTATCACCCACTCATTACTGGGCACTCATGGTTTTCTGTGGTTCCTTTTGATGATGACATCCATCTCCCACGTGTTTTCTGCCCCATCTGCTCATTTTCCCATCGCAAAAAAGACCCGGAAAATCTGACTTTTTTGGCTGTAGAAAACATGCCGCCATTTCCTGCTGTGTGCAGGAGAAGCAGCAGGGTAAAAATGCTCACTGGTCAATGTTTAGTTTCTTCCCTGTATAAAGAAAGAGGAAGTATTGTGGGACAGAAGAGGGGGAAAGCGACGGTAGGGAAATGCGATTCCCTCCCTGTCTGATGACACTCTACATTTATTAGTGATTTTCATCACAAAAAACACACACACAAGATAAACTTAATAAGATTTCTGTAGTAATGCAATTCTCCTCCATATAAGAAAAATTAGAAAGTTCAATTTCATAACAAGAGTTAGAATTTATTGGATTGCTCCCCCTTTGCCCTTTAAAAAAGAAAATTGAAACCACCTTAGTAAGGATAGCCTCCCATTTTCATTTGGTCAGAAACACAGCCACAGTGTTCTAAAATGTTTCCATCCTCCTTTTCTGAGCAATGGCTTTGCATGTCGCTGATACATGGGAACAGTGTCCACTAGTATATTAAAGTTATTTACAAAATTCTTCAAGGCAGAGGGCAGCTTCTGCTACACTTTGGGCTTTCCACAGGATGTATCAGTGTTAGGGACTACAGATATTAGGCCAATACTTCTAGTTCAATCTATGGTCTGAAATCTGCTTTTAAATAGCAGGACAATATTAAACAATCACTTCCACCAATAAATTAATAATGCTGTATTTCCTGAAGCAGTTCTTCATCAGGTGGGAAAATGAAGCCACGATATTATGTTTATTCTTGAAGAAACAAGAATGAGATCAGCACATACTCATTTCCCAATTAGATTGCATCCTAAATGTGTAAATGATTAGTAACTTCTTAAGTGAAAAATTGCGTGGAGAGGGGATAGTTTAGATTGTTCCCAAGGCTGTAGCCCTAGTTGATAGCATCCTTTCCCAGAATGCCCTATATAATTGTTCTAGCTTCTCTTGGCTTCCCTTCTCAGAATGGCTCAGCTTGTGTCTTTGTGAGCCACTTCCTAGATCCTGGATTCTATAAATGCTTCTTACAGGGTAAAAGTGCAAGCCTTAAACTTTTTATTATGCTTTCTATGCTCATTTGAAACAGAAAGGGGGGGACCATCAATATTTTATGCAGTGGAATCTGCAACAGCAGAATTTTGGCCAGAGTTTGTCGAACAAAATGTGTATAGAACAGTGTTCAAACAATGTACTCCCTTGTCCCATAATTTCAACCCCCATTGTCACAAGATAAGTTATCTTTCTCTGACTGAGCCCTCAGACAAATCTGATTTGTTCCAGATTATTTTCCTTCCTTTTCAAGTCTTCCCTGCCCCTTGAACTAGAAGAGAAAATGAAATGCCACTCTGTCACTTTCCTGGACAAGAACTTAACAGTTCCTGAAAGCTATGTGACTCATTCAAAGTTCATTACTTTACCATTTTAAAAAAAACTCAAACAACTTCATTGAGACCGTATTTGTCCAACCCCCCCCCCCCAATTCTTTTCCTTTTACAAACTGTTTTTAATAGAGGGTGAAATAGGCCTTGTGTAAGGTGGGGGTTAAAAGAGGATTCATAAAGATGCATTTTTCTCTGAATAAATTTATATATACGAGGAGCTAAAATTAAATGATTTTTTTTTTAAAAAAATCCAGGTCACAGTTTAGATTCTGCATAAATGGAAATTCTAATAACGTTTAATTACCACCCAAAGTTTCCTCCAGTCTAGTCTATTGATCCTTCTGCATAGCTTACATTACTGGTGGGTGATACAGAGTAGGATTGTGTGTCATGGATGTAGGAAACTTTGCCACTGCAGACTGCTCTACAAATTAAAACAGAGCTTTGGCTATAGGCAGTGTAGAAATGAAATAAATAAATAAATAAATAAAATGATCATGTTCCTCTATCAAATGAATTAGAATTTATTCATCTTTTTTGGAATCTGAGTGGGGAAGAAATAACTTTTTCCAGATCTGAAAGTGTATTTTTTGAGTAGCACAGATCAGTGAGGATAACCACAAATATAAATGATATAATATATAATATTAGGTGTAAAACTATGTACACCAACGTTTTTAAATGGTAGATCTGGACTGAAACCCTAAGCACACCGATTAAGAGGTAAGCCCAATCTTCTTCTATAACAATAAAAGAGGATGTGTGTCTGCCTGTCAGTGTCATAGATCCGTGACCATGAAGCTTAGACATCTGAAACTTAGCATGCATACTAGTGGTATGCACCTCAAGGTTATTTGGTAATTAAGACGCATTAATTTTAATATAGGTGTGTTTGAAACCTCCCATACCATCTTTAGTCACTAGGTGGCAGACATCCCTTAACCAGGACATAGCTTTGCAGTTGTGTTATATGGCTGCCCCCCCTGCTGCTGTGGGGCACCCCTCCCAGAAGAATGGAAGCTCACAGCAGGCTCCCATCATGAATAGAAGCTGCAGCACTGCAGTGGATATATTTCCATGCCCACATCTTGACGGTTTGGCAGGAAGTGGGAGAAAGTGAGATGGACTTCCTCCCATTCTGGAAGGCAGGTGGTTTTCCTCTCAAAAATATGGTTTTGCCTGGGGGAGAGGGGACCCAAGGGCAGGCAGATAGGGCAACCAGCCACCAAACTAAATGGGGGAGGTGGCTAAAGGGCCACTCTAGTTAGTATGGTTACAGGTAGAGGGGAATATAGCATTGGGAGGAGGACTAGCCAGGTTAGGGGAACAAGGCCCAGACAGTTAACAGCTGTACTGTGTTCTGGCCCTCCCTCCACCCGCAGGTTTGGTGGTTGTCATATCAGTCTTCCCTCAGGTCTTTGGATGCTGCTCTTACATGTCAGATAGGCTCACTCATGACTTAATAATATATGAGACATCTGATCTGGCATGTATAACCAATATCTGGGTGGGTGAGCAGGGAGAATTTAGTCTCTCCCAGCTGTGCCAGCAGGATACTTGGCTCAGCATCAAGGTAGACTTGAGGGCTGGAAAGAGGCAGGGATTGCTGTGATATATACAAATTCAGGATGGGTTTGCATTCCCCCCTGAAGGAGCAGGTTCATAGCTTGGGGATTCTCCCAGAGCCATCTTTGTCACTTGAGGCTCAGATGGGTTCAGTGGCAAAGAGTGTCTTCTACCAACCTGAGTTGGTGGCCCAGCTATACCCCTATCTGGAAAGGGTTAACCTGGCTTCAGTTGTCTATGCTCTGCTAACCTCCAAGTTAGATTACTGCAATGGGTTCTACATGGGTCTGCCTTTGAAGATGGTTCAGAAACTGCAGCTCATGCAAATGCAGAGGCCAATTTGATAACAAGGAAAAGAAAGTCTGAGCATATAAAACCAATTCTTGTATGCTTGATACAAGGTGCTGGTTTTAATCTATAAAGCTTTATATGGCTTGGGACCACAATACCTGATTGAGCACCTTTCCCAACATGAACTTACCTGTACACTACTTTCAGCATCTAAGGGCCTTCTCCTGGTGCTGAGGGAAGCTCAGAGGATAGCAACAAGGAGAGGAACTTCTCAGTGCTGGCCCCCAGTTATGGAATGATCTCCCCAATGAAGCCCACTTGATGCCAATACTGTCAGAATATGATGAGGTCAATCTTCAGGTCCTGGATTTGTCTTGTTGTTGAATGTTGTTGATGTTGTCTGCATGTGTGCTGTCTGTTTATATGTTCGCCTGTAAATGCGTTTACACTTTGTTTAATGTGGCCAACCCCAGATAACTTCTCAAGACAGGGATTGCACCATTATACAATGGGTTAATTTTAACCCGTTGGTGATCTGACCTCTCTAAAAAAAGGTTATTAACCATGCTGTTTTATATTATTTAATATTAGTAAAAAAGATGGTACCAATCTTCCTTACTGGAAACAACTTGTAGACAGATCAGCCTGTCACTCCAATGCTGTTTTATTGGCTTAGGGCTGAGGGGATTAGAGAACATTACTAGCAGAAAAAAGTGGTATCTCTAGCAGGCTATAACATTGTTCTTTATTGACCATATTTTAATATTTTACAATAAGAGAACACATTTTAATAAAGTAGTTTATCAAAAAGCTCAACTTTTTATAGTACAGTTTTCACTATTGTGCAATCATGTTTCATTACTGAGTAATCATCTTGAGTAATCAGCAACAAAGGAAGCAATCATATCTGGATTGGATAGTCTAGTCACTTTTGACAAATTCCGCAGCATTCTGCCTGGCTCTTGTTATTACCTGGCCACATATCTTCAGTTGTTTGCCCATAAACAACATCTTAGGAAGTCACTATATATGGTTATGCTTTCCAATGTTTCCAATATTATTGGGGAAGGTGTGACCTTCCCTCCAGCTAGGTTAGATGTACAGGGGGATGTCTATACAATGCTGCTTTACAGCTGCTTCCCCCGAAAACCCCGCAGCATTGCTGCTTGGTTTTTGAATGAAAAACCAAAAGGAGGAGAGCATCCAACTCAGGGCAAACAAAGGAGAGAAGCAGGTTCTCAGAATGCTAAGATACTTTATTTCCAAGCCAAACACATTTCGGCCTATGTTGTTTTTTAAGGCCTAGCTAACCCATAAACTGATATATTAATGTTATGTGTTATCCTCATAAACATAATTTAATGTATTCTTTATGTTACAGCCCCCTGAAGAAGGCCTTAAAAACAACATAGGCCGAAACGGGCTTGGAAATAAAGTATTTTAGCAGTCTGAGAACCTGTTTCTCTCCTTCTTTTACCATGGAATGGGAATGCTAAACCTAGAAGGTAGGAGGGAGTGTGGGTTATCCATTGGCCATCCCATTTGTCAAGCCTGCCCCCTGCCCAATGCCCTGTGTTCCTGGGTATATCCTGTAAGGGAGATCAGATAGACTGCGCTGAGAGACTAGTGGGTTTTGTAGTAACATAGTGCACAGAACAAGCATGAGTTTTAGTAAGGGTTTTTAGCGTGGGAACAGGGGAGTTAAAATGACAAAAGACCTTGGCTCGGCCACCTGGTGAGAGATTGATAGCCAGGAAGAACTGGGCTTATCTCAGCCATAAATTCCAAGGCTGAGAGGGGGAGGTGTGAAAAGCGAACGAAAACTGGCGCCGAGAAGGGAGAGGGGATTCCAAGAGGAGGAATAAAGCCAGAGGCTTGGAAAATCTCTGGGTGTCTTTTTCTGACCAGAAGTGGCAAATGGAGCCAGGTCCGGCTGGGTAACATATTTTATTGTCTCTTATATGCATGCTGGGTCTTGTTGTAGATTTTGGAATTTCAGACTACTTAACCTACTCGTAATCTAATAAAGTCTTATATCTCAAGTAAATTGATTCTTGGTTTTGATTCTCTGGATTCTGCACATCTCTGCCAGGAGACAGTGCCAAGGCCCATTTCTCCTTTACATACCCTACCCTAGAAATGCCCCCAAACCAAAGCCACAACTGACAGATGGGAGAAACAATGTGGTGTCATTGGAGCAAACATAAAAATTGCAGTAAAAGGATATTGCAAGAAAGCACCGTTTTGAAGGTAAAGCCTCACTGTTGTTGCGATAGGTGGCTGTGCCATATGAACAATGAAGCACCACTGTGCAGCCACTATGGGGCATGTATGGCATATAGATGAGTCCTAGGTGTTGGGCTAGCAAGAGTTTGTGATTGTCTTCATGTTTGTTTATCTGATGCTTTGCAAATGTTGAATACCTTGGGGTTGATCCGCCATCCACTCCTTCACTGGGACAATAATGGAAAACCTGTCTAGACTCGACCAACTGCACCAATAATTATATTATTGAGAGGAAATCTCAGTTGATAATTATATTACTGACAACAATTCTCAATAAATTTATTTCAACAGGACAGCAGTATGTAACTGTGTTTGTGTAGCTTTTTAATATTCTTGATAACACTATACACACTTAGGGATACGTCTGGTTGAACTAAGTGCAACTTAGTTCCTGTAAGCTGGTATGGGACTGTGCTGCCCATTATTACCTATTTTTTATGGATTTTATATTGTTTCTGAAGAATAAGACAGAGCAAAAGCAATTTTGAAATCATCACAGTATAGCAATATCAAACCACTTTTAGATACAGTTTGGATTTGGCAAGCACAATAATTAGCTTTAGAGGTCACCTGGTCTCCAAAACACATTAGGAGTAAAACCTAAACTCCAGTGGAGTTCAGAGATGGCTGTCAGTGGTTCATCAAAGCCAATGCACCATACCACCACAGCCACTTCCTTCTCACTCCTAGAAACCTATCTGTCACAGAGGCTGCTGCAACACAGCAGCCACTCTCCAAGGGACAAATCTGTGAACAATATCCCAGAAGCAAGAGCCCAGGACATGTGGAGTCCATACTAAGTACACAGGCACCTTACAGAAATACATTACCCCAGGGCCTCTGAGGGGCCCATTCCAAACCAAGCCAAGAGGAGTTTTCCCATTGGAACTGACTTTGCACTAAAGCAGCAGGACTTAATAATAATAATAATAATAATTATTTACACTTATATACCACCCCATAGCCGAAGCTCTCTGGGCAGTTTACAAAAATTAAAAAGAATTGAGCATTAAAAAGACAATATACAAAATTTAAAACCATAAATATAAAAGAGCTATCATTAAAACACTTTAAAACATTTTAACTGTTAAGCCTGGCCATAATTACTGTTGTTGAAAATCCCTTAACTGCCCACCAGGCATGAGACTTTACAGCACAGGGAAGATGGGGTGAGGGATGGAGCTACTTCTGACCCATGCTAAGAGGTAGAAGAGCAACAGTGAGTTCCAAATATGATATGATTTTTGGGTGGCTAGGTGCTATAACATGGCTGTTGGCTGGAGAATCCAACCAATTAAGCCTCTGCCAATAATGGAACATACATTATTGGCTATATATGTGAACAAGGATGTCCAAATGCTTTATTCTCTAAGGTTTTCTGGAGTGGTCAGCCAGAACCTGAGGGATATAAGTATGGTATACAATTAGAAAATATAAACATTTGAATCACAAATAGGGAACAGCACATTGAGCTATCATTGAGAAGTATAGATTGTTTCTCACGGATTCTTTTTTTTTTTTGTAAATATATATTTGAGATATATATTTATGTTTTACATATATAATATACATACATATATAAACACACCCATACAGCAATACATAATGAGCATAAACAACAGCTTTCACTTCAATTATTTATTGAGCGTTCAATATATCCAGTTTAATATGATTTTTTTTTAAAAAATCTAGCTTGCCTTTTATCTCCGAATTGAAGGAAATAACTTCATATCCAGAATACTGTACTTGTGTGACCATTTATGAGCCAATCCCATGGTTTTCCTGAAGGAAAGTAACTGCTGAGTTTAATCACTTACAATAAAAGGGTGGTCATACTGCAATAATTGGTGGTTCATGTTTGGAATATAAAAGTGTTCTTCCGTCTGCACCTGAATTCCTGAGATAACCATCAGCACAGAATGGCAGTTGGGAATTATATACAAGCAGGCAAGAAACTAACGTAAATATTTTAAGCACAATTGTTTGAGGAAAACAAACTACTTACACACAACGAATGATTATTGTACAGTTTCTTGGCCCAGGTGTTAATTTTTGATGTTTTTGAGAACTTCCGATCATGTAGATTTTATTATTGCCTTTGTGAAGCACTTTCATTGTCAAAGTGTTTTGCATACAAATATTCACTGTTTTCCTATTGATTAATGGAGGCACAGCCGTGCCTCCATTGTTAAAGGCCGTCAGTAAAAAACACATTCCGCCATGTTAAAGTGATAATTAGGGGGGGGGGTCATTCTAACAGCCATAAAATCGAAAATGTTTCATAAACCTTTCTGAAATTTACAGGTGCCAGAAAGAAATGTTTGTTTTACATTACCTGAAAATTTCAAGAAGATTGGTGAAAGATTGAGGGAAGGAGAGCAGTTGAAGGTAGAAAAGGAATACAAACCTCTCTCCCTGCTTTTGTAAAATTTACTTCTGGGTTGAGACTTTTTGTGCTCACAATTTGCATAATTTCTAGAGCCTTATTAATTAATCCAGTGGTGGGGTCTTCTTCCTCCTTGACTGTAGTTGGTGGAAAGCTTTTCGTTTTTTAAAAATTCCCTTCGGTTGACTTTTAAGGACTATTTTAACCTCTCATCAAGTCAATGAGGCAGCCATCTTCCCTCATAACGCGACACTGACATACGCTCAGTAGTGTCGCTCTCCCCCCTCCCTCCTGCCTTAGAATGTGGGGTGGGTGAGTGAAATGGCCGCTGCCTTTATAGCACAGGCCTTTTGAGTGCAGAAGAAGAGTTTCTCTTTTCTCTTCTGGAACATGCATTCCTTTGGCTCTGAGAGTATCTTGGGCTATCTTCATAAGGCCAGTTTGCTCTTTTGCTCCCTGGTGAAGCAGGGTGTGGTTCCTCTGGATCCATGACAACCTGATCTTCAGATCTCTCCTGGGAATAGGTGGCTATACCTTTCATTGTATCCCCCCCCCTCATACACACACAGTGTGCTCCTTCCCTCTTTTCTAAGAGCTTGGTCCATACTGCTATAAGTTGAAAGCTTCAAACGCTTCATTTAATTAGTTTGGGCTGGTGTTAAGTTTTAAGTACAACGTTGAAAGCTTTCAAAGTGCTTCTGGGCCTACAACATTGGTTTCGGCCTAGTCACCCTGTTTTTCTAATAAGGTTTAGAAACAGTTGAGCTGTCGTTTATTTTGCATAGTGTACACACATGGATTTTCTTTCTAATCCTTGCAGTCTACACTGGCTCCCTCCTTGATGTGATTTTGGATGAAGACAAACCCTTTTTTGTTCCAGCAGGCCTTTGGCAAATAATCTGGACCTCTGTCTATACCTTTGACTTTTAAATTGTATTGTATTTAAAATGTTTTAAATGCTTTAATATTGAAAAGTATTTAATTATATTTTTAACTTTTGTATATTTAGGCTGACCATATGAAAAGGAGGACAGGGCATATGTAACTTTAACAGTTGTAGAGAAAATGGAATTTCAGCCAGTGTCATTTGTATGCAATTAGTCCCTGGTGAAATTCCCTCTTCATCACAACAGTTAAAGTTGCATGCACTATACTAGAGTGACCATATACAAAAGAAGGCAGGGCCCCTGCAACTTTAACTGTTGTGATGCAGAGGGAATTTCACCAGGAACTAATTGCATACAAATGACACTGGCTGAAATTCCCTTTTCTCTACAACTGTTAAAGTTACATGAGCCCTCTCCTCCTTTTCATATGGTATATAGTATATTCCTATTTATAGGTTTTAGCTGTATATGTTTTAGTTTTGTAAGGCTGCCCTGAGGCCCAGCATTGGGCAAAAGGCAGGATACTACTACTACTAGTAGTAATGTTTCAGATTTTACTTCTGCATCTGATGTTCTTTTGCATTTATTTTTCTTTATAAACCATTCATATCTTAAGACTTCTTGTGTGGCATGTTTTCATTGGTTTAACAAGTTAAAAGGGGTATTCACTGTTTTCATGCTTATGTTATAAAATCTATTTTCAACAGGCCTAGTAACTTCAAGAGTAACAGAGTTGGGGAAAATCCTCAATCTCTTTGCTATCAGAGGCACTGAGTAAGGGACCCCTAGAGATAATTTAGACTGACCCCAACCACAAAATACAATTCCCCCTTCTGAAGAGATCTGGACCACAGACTACTAAAGACAAACAAAGTAGTAGGCCATAATAACAGTTCTCATGTGGCCATTTGCCTTATGAGGCAAGTACTCTGCAGGCTACCAAATGGAGGGACTAACAGGCCATAAAGTTGCCTGGCTGGGTCTGCCAGAAATCCACCTTCATCACTCCTGGAAGGTCCATGTTCTATAGCACCTGCTGTCAGATGAACTTGAGGGAATCCCTCCCTCCACCCCTGGGTTTAATTTACTGGCTTCCCCTGGCTGGACCTTGCAGGAAACTATAGGGACAGACAGAGCAGGCATTCATAGCACACCTAGAATTCTAAGACTGGCAAATCTAAAAGCAAGTGTGTTGCTTGTCAAGAACCAAGGAAATTCAATGGGTCTTACTTTTGAGTAAATATCTAGGGATGGAAATGCAGCCTGTGCAAGAACTGAGTAGGGTGACCATATTTGGGAAACCAAAAAAGAGGACACCTAGTGGGTGGCAGGAAAATGGCTTTCTGGGGCCACCTTAAAGTCCCCAATTGGAGCGGAGGAGGGGAAAGCATGTCATTCTCACCCCCACCCCACTGCTCCAATCAGGCCTTTTTCTATAATGTCTGGGAATGACACGTTTTTCCCTTTTAAGATCTTGATTGGAGCAGTGGGAGAGAATGACACACCTCCAGAAAGCATGTCATTCCCCGCTGCCACGCTAATGGTGGCCTTAAAAGGGAAAGTGTGTAATGCAGGTCATTATAGACTATTGCATAAAATCCCCCCTGACACCGAGGATAGAACAAAAACCAGGAGAAATCTGGGGAAATCATGACAGTTTATTTATTTATTTATTATTGCATTTATATCACACCTTTTATTCTGCCAAGAAACTCAAGGTGGCATACATAATCCTCCTCCTCTCCATTTTATCCTCACAACAGCAACCCTGTGAGGTGGGTTGGGCTGAGAGTCTGCAACTGGCCCAGAGTCACCCAATGGATTTCCATGGCTAAGTGGGGAGTAGAACCCAGATCTCCCAGCTCCCAGTCCAACACTTTAGCCACTACGCCACACCCTAATGGTCACCCTAGAATTGAGCCATGCCAAGTTGGAAGCAGATCGGTTTGTGCCTTAATTTTTAGGATAGTTTTTTTAAATGTTTGACTTCAATTTTTTTCCTAAAATTCAAGGCATGAACCAATCTGCTTTCAACTTGGCATGGCTAAAGCCTTACTTAAGAGGTACCATGGTGCCAAGTTTCATCTCTTCATCTTTACTTACTTTCTTTTTTTTTAATGTACTGCTCAAGGCCCTAGACCCCAAAGAGGAGTATTGGGTTTGAAGTTAAAAAAAAATCCTAAAACTCAAGGCATAAACAGATCTGCTTCCAACTTGGCATGGCTCAATCCCTACTTAAGAGCTACCATGCTGTCAAGTTTCATCCCTTTATCTTTAAAAATGATGGAATTGTAAGCATTTTAGTTAATTTTAAAAATTAAATTGAAGTTTTAAACATTTCTAAAAATCAAGGGATGAACGGATCTGCTTCCAACTTGGCATGGCTAAATCCCTACTTCAGAGCTACCATGGTGCCAAGTTTCATCTCTTTATCTTTAATTTCATTTTTTAAACTTGTACTGCTCAAGGTCCTGGACCCCAAAGAGATTTCTGTTTGAACTTTAAAACACTCCTAAAAATCAAGGCATGAACGGATCTGCTTCATATTTGGCATAGCTATATCCCTACTTAAGAACTACCATGATGCCAAGTTTCATCTCTTTATCTTTAAAAATGAGGGAGATGCAAGCATTTTGGTAGATTTATTAATGTTAAGTGAGTTCAACACATAACACTAGCTTTGATTTTATATTGGATGTCAAGATGGTATAACATTCTGGCTGATGCCGGCTTGGTTGTCAACTGTATAATATCCAGTCATCCGTTACACAAAGCCATGAAATTCATTAAACAAAAAAACCTACGGTTTACAAAAACAATGTTAAGGCTCTACAGTTTCCAACCAAGCACCAAAAAACAGGGAAATTGGGAGTTAAGGCTCACAAGCCTTAACGCCACATCCTCCCTAAGGAAGCAGAAAGTGCAAGTGAAATTCTCATTCTCCCAAAGCAGATAAACCATGAGGACAGGGTGGAGAATATGATATGCAGAGGTGACTGTGGAGTTGTGGAAAACTGATCACGAACAACTTAGGGCCACCTACTTCTCTTTTTTTGTTTAGAGCAGCCCTTCCCCAACCCGGTGCCCTCCAAAGGTGTTGGACTACAACTCCCATCATTGCAAGTCAGTATGTCCCATGGTCAGGAACTTGTCATCCCATGGGACTTGTCATCTCAAACACCTGGAGGGCAGCAGGATGGGGAATGCTGTTCCATACCCTTACCAAATACAGGGTCTGCTCAATACTTTTCTCTCACACACATCTCACATATAGCAGCACTCTTGATAACAAAAGGGGCACTACTTATTACAGATCTAGAACCAGAGCATGTGCCAGGCACTTCCAACTTTTGGTCAATATCCTGCCTTTCAAAGAACCAATGTTTTTTTTCTTAAAATGTATTTATAAAAAATATACTGTTCACTCCCCACAATCCCTGCACAATACATCATCTCATCAAAGCAACAGCAGAGCAGAAGAGGTTTAGTTTGGCTGTCTTGAACACCTTTCAGATGAGATTAGTTTGCAATCCTTTACCTCTTGGGAGAAAGCCCTAGTGAATTCAGTGGCACTGGCTTCTGAGAAGACATGTATAGGAGTCAACCTTCTCCAGCTTGGTGCTCTCCAGATGCGTTGCACTGTAACTCCCATGTTATGTGTTATGGGGAAGACAAAAATCAATTCATACTTAATTTTAAATAATAGTTACACATTAAAGTATTAGGTGGTAGCTCTGTCTTTGATCTCACACTGCTGAACAAGTAAGAGAAATCCTTTATCTGATATTCAAGAAACAGACATCCTATGCCATGTGTTGAAAACTAATGTTGATGTCTGAAGGGCTATCTGGATTAGGTATTCAAGATTCATTCATTGTTGTTTCATTTGGTTTTGACAGTTTATTTAATGTGATGCAGCTCTTTTGTAGTTCCCTGATTGATCACATGATGCTGGACAACATCATACTTTAGTACAGATGTGGGCAGAAAACAGATCTATCCTGATGATTTGGACATCAACTCGTGGCATTCCTGTTAACTGCCCATGCTGATAGGGGTTTTTACAAGTTGAATTCCAAAACATCTGAAGATCTACATTCTGCCTTCCCTTGTTCTTTAACAACATTCCCCAACCTGGTGCCTGTCAGATGTGTTGGATTTCAACTCTCAACGTAAGGAGATGCTCTGAGAAATGAGAAGTAGCTGGTCCTAAGTTGTTCATCATCATTTCCCACAACCCCACAGTCACCTCTGCAGATCAAATTGCATATCTAGATTTTTGAGATGACAAGTCCCAGCATTCCTGACCATGGGACATACTGACTTGCAATGATGGGAGTTGTAGTCCAACACCTTTGGAGGGCAGCAGGTTGGGGAAGGGCTGCTCTAAACAAAAAAAGAGAAGTAGGTGGCCCTAAGTTGTTCATCATCTGTTTTCCACAACCCCACAGTCACCTCTGCATATCATATTCTCCACCCTGTCCTCATGGTTTATCTGCTTTGGGAGAATGAGATTTTCACTTGCACTTTCTGCCTCCTTAGGGAGGATGTGGCGTTAAGGCTTGTGAGCCTTAACTCCCAATTTCCCTGTTTTTTGGTGCTTGGTTGGAAACTGTAGAGCCTTAACATTGTTTTTGTAAACCGTAGGTTTTTTTGTTTAATGAATATAATTTCTTCTCTAACAGAGGCACTCTTGTATATTAAATGGATACTAGTGTAAACCCTGTGTTGCCACAGACACTAGTAGTCTGAGAAAACAAAACAAACATTAGCTATAATTTGATACACAAAACCGGCACTGAGTCCTGTTTTTCCAAAGGTGAAAAGAAAACAAAAATGAGCAAAACTGTAGAAAAAAATGTTCTTTTAAAAAAGATCATTTAGCTTTTCTTTAAGTTTGAAGTTGTAAACATGTGATGTCAAATCAGGTGCTGTTTGGCACTTTTTTAAAAAAAAAGATTCAGGGTTTGTTTGGTTTTTTTGGAAAAAAAATGACAGGAAAAAAACCAGATTTGTCAGGATTTTTGGTAACAAATCTGGGAAGGGGGAAATTATGAAATTTGATGAAAAATCCAGATTTTTCCCATCCTCCCCAGCCAAAGGGTAGCTCTACTTTAATGAGAATTAACAAAAAATGCGTACAGCTCCACCATTTTTAAAGAAAAAGAGATGACACTAGGCACTATGATAACTTTAAGGAAGGGCTTTAGCCATGCCAAATTTGAAGCAGATCCATTCATCTGTTGATTTTTAAGATTTTTTTTAAAGTTTGAAGTTTTAAAATGTTTTTTTTTAATTGGTCATTTTTAAAGGTAAAGAGATGAAATTTGGCACCATGATACTTCTCGCATAGAGCTTTAACCTTGCCAAGTTTGAAGCAAATTTGTTCATCTGCTGATTTTTAGGGATTTTTTAAAGTTTGAAGTTTTAAAATTATTTTAAAATTATTTTTAAAAAACACTGTCATTTTTAAAGGGTTAGGGTTGGGGAGGGGCTGCTCTAAACAACAACAAAAAAGAGAAGTAGGTGGCCCTAAGTTGTTTGTCATGAATTTTCCACAACCCCACAGTCACCTCTGCATATCATATTCTTCATCCTGTCCTCATGGTTTATCTGCTTTGGGAGAATGAGAATTTCACTTGCACTTTCAGCCTTCTTAGGGAGGAGGTGGCGTTAAGGCTTTCCCTGCTTTTTGGTACTTGGTTGGAAACCGTAGAGCCTTAACATTGTTTTTGTAAACTGTAGTTTTTTTGTTTAATGAATATAGATTACTCCAAGGTGAATTACAAAGGAATAATATAGCTATATAACAGAAGGACATGAAACACTCCTCATTTTTTTATTCCTAAATGAAATACAAAATAAAAGCACAATCCAGCCAAAGTTAAAGAATTTTTAAATATAATCTTGAGTTAGTTTTATAACATAAGCCTATTAAATCTTAAATAGAAAAGTAGAAAATATTACATTCATATTTTCGCATTGCATTCTAACATCTCAAATAAATATTTTGTAACTTGTGAAGAATGCACTTTGTTACATCAATATTCAATAAACATCCAATTCTGTTGGGTTGGATCCAAACATAATTATGCTTAGACTATACACACTGAAATTAATGGGACTTAAGTTAGCCAAGATTAAATTTGCTAAGGAATAATAAAATTCTGCTTTCCTTCTTTGACTCTTACAGAGCAATCCTACTATCCTGGGCAAGGAATAATCCATGGTGCAGACTCCACCAACTCCAAAGCCCTATCAGGATCATACTGGCAGGACAGAAGGGGATTGGTATGTTTCTGGGCTTTTTCTTCTTTGGCACCAGTTTTGGGGTCTTCTATTTTCCCTCCTGCTGCTTGCAATAGGAGGGAAAATAAGTATGCATCCTGGGGGTGTTTCAAGGAAGCAGAAGGGGTTTTGGATCTGTTTAATCCAAAGCCTTCCCCCAGAATGCTGTTTTTGATGTTTTGTGACAGGGGCAGTGGAGGTTATTTCTTTTCTGCCCACAGACTTCCCTTTCCCAGGGACCGCAGGACTGCAGTCTTAATTAGCTTGTAAGCTTTACTACGTCTATGATTTCATACATTTTCACTTCCCATTCCATTGGGAATGCAAAAGTCTCATGAGATATTAGTTCTTTTTGTTGTATAGGTACCTTTTTGGTACTAGTAAACAAAAAAAGATTCTTTTTCACTTTATATATTTTATTTTATTTTAGATGTAACAGAAAATAGAACAGTCCTCTAACAATTGGGGTTTAAACAGCTGTTACAGAAACCTTGATTAATACAATTTTAGGGTTAGGGTAGGTACAATTAGAAGCTAAAAACAGCTTTTTTTGTTCCTTATTTGGTGCCAAAGTTCCTTCATTTTGTTTACAGCAACTATATATGTGAGCAGACTTTCCAATACTCATTTAGCATTTCCAGCATTTGCCATCTAGGTTTTCATTAATCTTATGAAGTCGTGGAGTATCTGGCCATCATCTTATATGAGTTTTCATGAATATTTGAATGTAATGAAATGTTATTCCCAGTTCTCTAAATAAGCTTCCATTCATCAAATATTATTGGAAACCCTAAATTCTGACCCCACTGCATGTGTACATTCACATGATCCAACACCTTCTAAAAGGAGAGGTTGAGTAAATCATGTGCACAACTGTTTGCCCACAACACTTATTCATTAGCTTGCATTCATTTGTTTATTGCATTTCTATATTTCCCAATAGCCAAAGTACTCTGGGTGGGTCACAAAAAGTGATACCATGACTTGCAAATTGTAATGTGAATAGCCTCCAAACAAACACAACACAAATATACCCATAATGTGGAGCTTTACTCACTACTAGTTCTCTTATCTCTCTGGTTTTTGGCAGTGGTGGTGGTCACACTTACTAGACAAGACAGAGGACAGTTTGTGGAAAACAAACCCCATGGATCTCACATGGAATGAGAGGTGTATGGATTTCATGAAATCTATTTCATCTGTGTTCCATGGATTGTCAGGCATATTTGTTCTATCACCCATGCATTGATGGACTCCGATTTTTTAAAATTATTTTAGGAATATAGGAGAATTTCATTCCTGCTAAAACGCATTTGTACAAATTGTCCACAACACTTATTTGAAGGCGTTTGTGAATTTCTGTGACATCCCTAGATGAAACTGTGTGATATTCCATGGCATCACTAAGCCATCAAATGCCACCTGTCAAAAATTCCAAGGTCTTTGGTTTTTCCTTATGGTGTGATGCCTTTTATGGGGTGAGCTGTGCTGCTACAGAAACTGAAGCAAAGTCTTGCCAAGTAGTAGTAGAAGTGGTCATTATTCAGTTCCGCTAAAAAACACTTGGGGAAAAAATATGGATACAGTTTCTAATGCTTTTCTCCCTCTTGTCCCCCAATCACTGCTTCTACCTCTCCCACAAACACTCTTTGAATTGCCTAAAAAATATCCATCCATTTTAAAATCATACCTTTTGTACCTGTTTAAAACATCTTGAGAAAGTAGCATTGGTTGTGAAGCCAAAAGCTTCACACTTATGTGGAAATAGGCAGAAGGAACATCTCCAGTAAAAATTTGAATGCAGATTTTAAGGGATTTGTGAAGGCTTTTATTTTTAGCTCATGCATCTCACATAATCAAGGTAGAAAATGCGGATGTGAAAATGCCCTGTAGAGGTAAAGAGCAGAACAAACCTACATCATTTTCACCCTTTGCTCTTCTTCTGTAGTAGATATTCCAAAACTATAAATGCCTGGTAGGACTGAAGTTCTTGTGCTCTGATACATATCATATAAAAAGAATAATACCTTATATGCTTTTATATATTCAGGAAAAATGTGTTTAGCTTCAATATAAAGCATTGCAAAGTGGAAAAATAAAGAGAAATGACTGTGTTGCATTATTTTTATCACAGAAATTAAATATCTTCTATAATGAATTCCAAACTTATACACTGATATTCTTCTGTCAACTGAAGTACCCTTGAGGTTGAGATCTTTGCCTTCTTTGGTAAATTTGAAGGGAAAGTACACATAATGCTAAAGATGGCTTGGGCTAATGAACTCTGCCATATTATAAAGCAGTATTGGGCGATTCCAATAGTTGTCAATCAGCTTCCAGAAGTGCAGGTCCTGGGAATGCAGAGAAGTCAGTAGATGAAGAACCCTTTCAAGTGATAAATGCATGTATGAGGGAGGGGGCTCTGCAGAATTTTGTGGGCTAGTACCCGCCCCACATTGCTGATGTGCCTGCACATCCCTCTGGCTGTACATTCGGCAGTTGTGATATGGGTCTTATGTACATAAGAAGATATGCATGTAAAGCTCCTCAGCAAGGGCAAATTCTGATTTGTACAAAGAAGCTCTATGTGGATATGTTGGCTTGGCAGCCATTGCCAAACATGCAGCTGGTGGTGGTGGTGAGAAATGCACTGCATCTTGCAAGGAACCCAGGATAGCCCACATGGTCCTCCTCCTCCTCCTCCTCTCTATTTTATCCTCACAACAAGATAGGTTAGGTTAAGGGTCAGCTTCATGGCAAAGTGGGGACTAGAACCCAGGTCTCTGGAGTTCTGTCCAGCATCCTAACCAGTACACCACACTGTGAGGGTGTACACTCCTGAACACTCCTAAGATGAATTTTAATTTAAGCAAGGTGTTTTCATGTTTATGGGAGCCCACTGAGGCAAAGACCTCTGGCTCAGCAATTACTGAAGGGGACTCAAGGAGCAAAGGGAAGGCCTGAGGGTGAAAGAGAACCTATTGGGTAAAAAAGGAGAGTTTGTGTGTGAGGAAAGTTAGTAGAATAGGATGGCCATGTGTTCTCTACTGGAAGGTCTGTCAGAGGATCATCCTCTAGTTGAAAGCATCCTCTCTTTGAAGGGCTGTCCTCTTCAAGTCCAGTTTAAAGATAAAATAACCATAAGAAGGGAGGGCAGGGAGGGGGCTTGAAATGGCCCATCAACAGTTAACACCTAAATAGCAGGTGAGATAATTTAAATAAAGTATTTTTTTCCTAAACTTGCATCTATACAGATGAATGAACATTTGCAAATCCTCTTTTGACCTCTTTTTGGGTGATACTTCCATCTCTTTTTGCTATTCGTAAGTGACCACCCCATAGTAGTCAGAGTGTGAGTAACAAAGGTTTGCAGCTCATCAATGTAGAATAGTGGTTAGAAAATGGCTGCCCTTGGGTCAAATGTTGTTGTGATTCCATCTCCCACCAAGATGTTAGACAAAAATGAGATCTGCTGAGCAATCTAGACATCTCTTCACACCTGAAGGGAGTGTGAATGCTAGGAGCTATCCTCTAAGGTGAATTAGTTTAACAAAGCAAGGCAGTTGCCTCCTGTCAAATGACTAGACAGTTTTCCTACAGTGCCCAACAGCCTTTTTTTTGAATTCCTCCATCCTAAATTGAAGGCTTTGCCAAGTGGACTGCCTCCAACTCCTCTCAACTTCACCCACTTGACCTTGCAGCAGACTCTGGGGTCTGTCAACTCTGATGTTCCTCCCCCTCTGACAGAGACTGAGTTCCCAGGGGGTGAGGGTGATTTCTGAGCCTGGGCATCCATCCAATAAGCTCTTGGGAAGATTCTTCCCTGACTCCTGAAGAGTCTTGGAGAATTTCCTCCCCCACTTCCTGTCTAGACTGGTGTATGTCTACTTCTTCCCCTTCAGCCTTGAGTCTGATTCAGGTTCCTAAAACCCTTTTCCTACACTAGGTAGAATGGGCCTGATCCTGGGACCCTAAAGGTTATCGTCTTCCCCTACACCCAGATGTCAACTCGGGGAAAGAGGTCTGTGCAGAAAGGGTACCCATTATGCTCATAGCACTTGCTTGAAGTCCACTCCACCTCAAGTTTCCTGTGAAACTAATTGTGGATTGGTTTTTTACAATCATCAGCCATCATTAACTGGAAGTGATTTACTTTTGAGATCTACTAGGTAATATGAGAAGCAGTCTACAATGAAAGGGCTGTAAAGAGTATTCTTAGGAAAAGACAATTCGGTATAACAAGCACTTCTGCAATCTCTTCTAAGGCAGCATTTAAGAAGGATTAACATTTTGATACCGAACAGCCAATATTAAAAAGTTTGAAAGCACCTGATTTGACTTTCAAACCTGGTAGTGATTGTAAGAGTAAAGCAGGCATGCAGCACAATTGATGGGTTTATTTGTTTACTGATAAATAAACTTTTATACTCTGTGGAGAATAATGAAAGGATAATGAACTCTCTTGAGCACGTGTCTTGTTTGATTCTAATCTTCTTTTTGTTTCCTGTATGGTTTTTGTAGCTCGCAAATCAGCAACAAGGAATTTGAGAATATGTGCCCCCTCCATTCTCTCCCTTAAGACAATAAAGTTTGCTTTTGTAAACATAGAACACACTTCACCCAAAATGGTTTGGAAAATCTGTTGAGGTAGATATCTGTGGAAGTATAGCAACGATCTAACCAAAGTGTAAACAAATTTAAGTCCCATATGGCAGAATTACAAAGTTTAGCCATATCTAGATTAGTGCATCTTTCAGAAATAACGATGGAATGGGAGATAATCTGAACATCCTGAAAGAACAGGGGGCTGGGGGTGGACAATGAACCTGAATGTGATTCAGATTATCTGCCTCCTATGCTTGTCTGATTACAGTTAAATCATTTTTTTTAGGATGCAATCCTCGACATGTTTAGACAGGAAAAAAATTCATACAACAGCCAGGATTCCTCAGCCAGCCATACTGTTTAAACATGCATAGGTTTGCACCTTTAACCCTGCTGTTCTAGATTCAAAATGCCTTTTAATAGAGTCACATGGTGGAAATGTAGGGGTGAAATTCTACCTCAAGAAGAAGATAGCCCCCCACATATGTTATGAAGCCACCACTATAAATCTCCCCAAATAATCCAGATTACTACAGTGTACCACAAGCACAAAACAAGATCTAGAAATATACACAGAGCCAATAACACAAACACATGATCTCATCCACAGACTACACATCAAGTCACAAAACATATAACATGCATACACATAGCATACTGTCAAGGAATTAAGCATTGGTAAACTGAGCCATTTTTTCTAGCCTATCATTAGAAGACAAGGTAGAAAAATGTACCCATTTTACAGATGGAGTACACCACTGACATGTAATTTTCTTTCTATATTTTTCTTTTTTCTGTTAACAACAAAATATTTAATACTGAGAACCTAACAAAAGTAAACATTTAAATACCAACACCTCAAGATAATAACTAGGTAGGGTGCATCTACCCCAGTTCTGTTGCCACTGACTGGCAGCAATTCTCCAGGGTTTCAGGCAGGGATTTTTCCAGCACTACCTGGAAATGCCAGAGATTGAATCTGTGACCTTCTGCATGTTGATAATATTACAACCTCATCTGCAGTTTTCTGGAAGGGGGCAGTATTGCAGTTAGCTAATTCATGGGAATTTTGATCACAGGTAGCCTAGGATCTCTATAGTCTACAATGTGGCTTCCTGCGATTTCTTCCTTTTGCTCCTCCCTTCTCTTCCCTCTCTCTCTGCCTTCCATCATTGCTGGGAGCATATGTGTTTGCTCTCCCGCTCCTTGGAGTGTAATGGTACACAAAATGGACTGAACAAACTCTTTTTGAAACACTATACTGTACCTGCATTTTATATGTAGGAATACTTGTGAGTTAAACTGTATTCTTTCTTTCACTGAAGAAGAGTGTAGTCTCTTTTATTGTTCTCAGATAGTCTCTGTGTGTGTGTGACTGGTAAACACTCATTCTGTTTTGCCATTTTCTCTGCTAATTGCCTTTCTTACAGGAGGCATCATTACTAAATAACCCCATCACTGCATGCAAAGCATATGTCTGCTACTGGACCATGGCTCTTCCACCACACCACATTGCTGAGAGGAGGCATGATAGTGTAATTTAAACACAATAATAGTATGTTCTTGTGTACTATAATGTAATGTGTCCAGATAACATTTGTTATTTCGTAGATTAAACCTAAATAAATAAATAAATAAGCATTATTTTGGCACTATGGTGATATCACATCCCTCTCATTCTAAATCCACTCACTAAAGTGCCATATGAAACTATCTCCTTATACCTCATCTGGGGTGGATGAAAACATTTAGAGCCATAGTTTTATATGGAACTTCCTAGGAGGTGGGTTGCACTTGCAGAAAAGTTGATTACTGAATTGTCATTCTAAGCTGGTTTCCATTTAAACACATTTTCATAAGGATTTTCTTTGTTCAAAGACTCCCATAAGCCACTTACTGACTGTGATGAAACTGATTAAACATATTAGTCATAGGAATTTGATTCTGACTTTAAATAATGAAACTCTGCTCTTGTTGTAGCAACAAACAGGGTCCCATTTGGGGTTAATTGTGATTTCAGGCAGTTGTCATTTGGTTTGGTTCCTTTTTAGCAATTACAGTTTTCTGTGTGCATTTCTAGGGTTTTCTTTCAGTCTTTTTTTACTCACCAATCCCTACTGCCTTCTTAATTGTCTCAAAATAATTTTTATTTTGATTACTGGAAGCACAAATATGCTTGACTCAGGAGCTTAAGTTATCATAAACATAGTGTATAAGTTCCATTTATTAACAAAGAGTATATTAAAATATACTCAGTGATTGGAGTGGGTGGAGTGGAAAGAGACACCACACACTTAATGATATTGTCTTTTGAACCATCACAGAATCTTTATCATACGGGTCATAGAGCCTCAGTCCTGTCAAGCTAAGGGCCAAACTAGCCGTTTTCTCTAGCATGCATTGTGCAACTATTCATGCTAGATCTCTTTACCTCTGTGTAAGCATGTGGAGCCTCAATTTGTATTGGAACCATGGTGCTTGAGAGGATGAGGCTTTAAGCTCCTCCATCCCAATATTCATTCTGAAATTCCACCCCATATTAATTCTGAAAAAAAATCAATGGCTCCATTGGAATCCAGATGAATCCAGATGAATGTTCACTGTTGTCCTGGCTGATACATTTGTGGCTATAAGTAGGGCCTTCTTGAACAATCCACAGTGTTGGAAATGCCAGTGGAAATCAGCAAAAATGCATGTTTCTCTAAAGTCCCACCACAAAGCTCAATCAGACTCAAGTCTGTATCAGATTGCAAGGTTTTCTTTTCTTAATTACTTTTGTGAACATTCAAAAGTTTACAATCTTCTCCTATTGATTAAAGCATGTTTGTCTACATTTGTTCACGTGAACTTTTCTAATGTATGCAATTTTTAATACATCTCTCTCCCGCTCCCACTACCCCGCAAACAACATTGTAAACTTTGGAATGCATGAGCTTTGACCACAGATTACACTCATGTTCGGGTTTGAGAGGTGCTAATGGGGAATGGGCAGGTCCAGTCTTAGGGGTAAGCTGAGTGGCTACAGGGGGGGCTGAGCTGAAAGGGACACCAAGTTAAGCGGGGGGGGCATGGTGCCAGCTGAGCTCAGTGTCTGTGTCTGTTTGTCTGCTGCTCTGTCTGCCACTATTCCAGATTAAAAACCTATTCCAGATTAAGGTTGTATTTACTCCTCTTCAGCAGGTAAACAAAAGTCTAGTGCTTGAGCCAAGGCAGTTTGAAAGGCATTTGCGAGGAAGAGGTGTAAAGGGCTTCTTTCAATTAAGGGGAAATCGTGTTGCCTTACTGGGGCTTTGCTTCCTGCTTCTCTTGTGCAATTGTAATGGCCTGCATTACACAGATGGAAAGGAATGACTAAGTTGTCTATAATGGAAAACTTCCCTTCCTTTTGGTGTTCATAGCTCTGAATGTATAGAACCCTCTAGTGGGTGCTTTGTAGCACAACTTCCCCTGCACATGGTAGGAAATTCCAAGATATTTCAGCAGAATCTGGATGTCCAGAGTTTTTTAAAGAACAGAATTACTGGGGGATGGTATGGGAGACATGCAGGAGGTTGACATCATCAAAAGGACCCACAAACTTCTGTGAGTGGCCAGTCACGAGAGTGCCTTATTCCGCTCATGTGAAGAAGCTCAAAGTCTGTTTATAAAGGAACTGAAAATAACTCCTTATACATCCCTAAGTGCAACCCTGCACCTGTGTTTTATGGGAGGAAATGGTTCAGAGGAAGCTCTGCCCTCTGTTGCAATCAGAAAAATGCTATGTTATCTGTGCTCGCCCGTTTGCCTTGCTGCTGCTTAAGCGGCTTCATAAGTTGAGCTGCCTGCATCATTTCACTGCAATATGTGTTGACATGGGTCACAAGAGGCAACTTAGTCACTTGACCTGATTCAGATTATTTTCTTTCTTAGAAAACCGCAGAAAATGTAATTAGGCAGCACGAATTCTTCTTAATTTTAAGATCCCTTTAATGTCTCTGACATAGGGATAACGGCCCACTATGTTTTCCTGTTAGCACTGGGCATCTGATGGCAAAGAGACTCTAGAGAGCAACAGAATTTGCATGTTATAGTGAGATGAGGTTTATACTTGGTTTCTGAAAATCTATAGCTATTATTTTCTAGTTTCAATTATAGCAAAGGTGCCCTGTATGATGAGCAGTGCATTAATGTTTCATTACTATTCACATTGAAAATGAACACTTATACTTGTGCCATTTTAGAGCAAACTTGAGCCCAACTGTAACTTTCACTCAATGAGCAAGCCTTACAAAGTGTTCAGAATGGATAAATGCAAAATAATAATGGGCCGATCTTCACTTTCAGCACAATTTAACCTGCAATAGTTATGTGGCAATCTTTTCTTGAGTTAGGTTATAAAATATTTACACAGAAAGGATTTTTCATTCAAAGGAATTTTGGCAGCAAGGAAGGGAATTACACATTAAAAATAGATTAGAAGTCAATGATCATTATACAAATGCTAATAAAAATAAGTATATTTTGGACATAGAATTTCTAGGAAATGGGCATCTGCAAAGAGCTGCACTGCAGCATGCAAAATGAGGAATTTGTTGTTTCTATACACCCACTGATCTTTTACGTTCTATTTCTCTGGTAAATAAGAAAAAGCGATGAATGTGTTGTGAGAAATATTAACATATTTGAATCTTTCCCTCTACCTTTTGCAACTTAGATGTTTACCTTCTGCCTTGGTGATATGCTATAAAGTTAGCGACCTCGTGGTATGATGACAGATGAGATTCCTTCATTCTACATACCGCAACATTTACTAATATCAGTGAAGTTTCATCAAAGTTTCCCAGGCTAGTGTAAGAAACTACATGGCACTAGAAATTAAAAGGGATGTATAAAGAAAGTTGATCTGTAAGGTCATAATGGCATCTGAATGAGCTGAGATGAAATTTGGTTTATAAAGAAAGTTTACTATACTAGCAACTGAGGCTCTCGTTTCACCTACTCTATGACAGCTGTCTCTTAGTCAACATTTTCTTCCTCTAATGCTATCTCTGTTATTATTTGTTGCTCTAGGTCCAGGTCCCATCTTTGTATGGACTATTTCTTTTATTCTTTTCTGTCTAGTCCCATAACGTGTCATCTCCAATAGTCCTCTTAGATGGCTCACTAAAGCATGAAATTGAACATGGTGAAGAATATCAGCTGGATCTTAAAGATGTTTACTGAGAAGTCCCATTGAGTTTAATAAGGCTTATGCCTAAGAAACTATCTTATAATTTCATGCCTAAACTCTATTTTTCCTCCCTAAAACCCAATTCTCACAACTTAAGACTCTGTTATGACCTATTGCACTACTAGGAAACTCTGGTGTTTATTGCTGAAATATTTTTTTAAAAAATTTACTTGGGAAATAGCTGAAGTCAAGATTCCTGTATGAAAATCTCCTTGATACACTTATTGCTTATGGGAAATCAGAAAGAGATGAGAAAGATTTCCACATTATGGATCATGAAGTTATTTCTCAGACAATTGCTGAGCTGGTTAAGGTATGACTGAATGCATACACTCAAAGAAACAAAATTAAGTTAATTAATGGTAATACTAATAAACAAAACCATTGTTCCTGTTCCAAAGTAATTTTGTGCATTTTTCAGATTATAGAAAAGGATTAGTTTTGCGAGCTTCAGAAATTATAACTGCTCAGTGTGTATTAGCCCATGCATGACCAAAACATGTTTCGAAATCTTTGCAAGACTGTAATGGTTATCCACAATGAAATAGCAACAGAAATTAAATTATCTTTGCTGTCAGAAAACAAAATGGCCAGTGGGTAGCTGGACAACCTGGAACCAGAACTCTCTTAGATTTAAAGATGTGGGGTAGAGGAGAGACCAAAAGCAATAATAAAAGTAAGCTGTATCTTTCAGAGACATGAGCTAGATTAACAAACTACTAGAATTGGGTGAGCACAAGTCTCAGAGCATTCATCAAGTAGTAAAAAGAGTTGAGCTTGCCAACATTATCAGACCCTGCAACTAGCAAATAATTCTTATGAAACCTGCCCTGCACAGAGAGTTCCAGGGGATTAATCAGGGTTACTACCAACAGCAAGGTCAGTAGACAATACACAAGCAGCTCCAGAAAAGAGCTAGGTTATATAAAAAATTCAAGACAAACCCCTAATGAACAAACTTGACTCCAACACTCCATTCAGAATGGAAGGCTTTTAAGCCTGAGCCTTCATAGCCCCATCCAGAGAACAGCTGCAGACAGTGTCACTTGAAAAGCAGTCTACTCATGACCAGAGCCTTGCTCATGAGTATCCCTTTACTCATAAGGAGCCACCATTCCTCAGGCAGGCACTTCTGCATTTGGGAGCTGGCCAAGCCCGAACCTTTAGGCACCAGCATTCCTTGGGACTAGGTGGCTCCTCAGCACAGCTTCTGAGTCCAAGAGGGGCTAACTTTGTCTTTAGGGGATGGGCCAACAGCAGCCTCCCCAAGGGCCTGAGATCCCCATGATCTGCCTCAAAGTCCCTTGACACAGGCACCTCATCCACTATATTCAGCTGGGGGGGGGGGGCTAATGGTCATCCTCCAAAGAGTCCTCCATAGGGAGCTTGACAAAACCCAGAGATTAGGCATGAGATAAGTACTAGGAGCCTTTTGTACCTCTCACATTAGGGTTCTAATCCAGACCCCTGCCCAATGCTGGAAATGTATTTTTAAAAATGGCAATTCTATACTCAAGGTCAGAACTGCACAGCAAAGGTAATGAAATACATACTTTGATAGTAGGAATTTCCCAAACTGTCTCAATGAGTTCTGGCAACTACTGATTTGTAAAATATTTTCAGGTAGATTTATTCAGGTAAAATATTTTCAGGTAGACACACATCTAATTCACTGGGGGAGATTTGTAAACACTTTTGCTCTCCTGTACCTTTTACATAGGGTGACCAGATTTTGGAAAGCAAAATCCTGGTCCAAAATGGCCACCCCACCAAAGCAGACCCCCCACAAACATAAAATTAAAAAATTAAAAAGGCTGCCCGCCATGCGGCCAACAAACAGACACCCCCGACACCCCCCACCTGAGACACCCCCCCTCACCAAGCCACCCACCCCCCAAAAAACCCAGCCTGGACCTACTGGGTCCTCCGCTGCCACCGCCGATCTCCGCCACCACCACATGACTCCCTGCAGCCCCGTCACTCTTCTTGCCCTGCTCCTGGGCTCCCAGCAGGAGAAAGAAGAAGAACCTGCTTTAAAATGCCCACGCTGCTCCCCAGCCTCGGCAGGAAACAAGTGCTCGGTGTAGGGAGCGCCAACAAATTCCTTGTCCGGTGGCAAAAGCAGCTTTTGTTGACGCTCCCTAACGTTGAGCACTTGTTTCCTACCAAGGCCAGTAAATGGGGAGCAGGCCATGAAGCCTGTTTCTCAGTAGATTCGAGCACCTTAGGGAAGCGGCCACCCCAGCAGGTAAGTGGGGGGGGGCCCACCTCCCGCCTCCCACCTCCCGCCTCCCACCTCCCGCATCACGCTCCTTACCTGCAGGGGCAGCCGCTTCCCTCCGGTGCTCGAATCTACTGCGAAACAGGCTTCCTGGCCTGTCCCTCAGTAGAACACTGGGTGATGACGTCATCACCTGGCATGCTACTGAGGGACAGTCCACAAAGCCTGTTTCTCAATACATTTGAGCACCGGAGGGAAGCGGCTGCCCCAGCAGGTAAGTGGGGGCCGCCTCCTGCCTTGCGCTCCTTACCTGCAGGGGCGTCCGCTTCCCTCCGGTGCTCAAATCTACTGAGAAACAGGCTTCGCAGCCTGTCTCTCAGTAGCGCGCCGGGTGATGACGCGCTACTGAGAGACAGGCCGCGAAGCCTGTTTCTCAGTAGATTCAAGCACCAGAGGGAAGCGGACACCCCGGCAGGTGGTGGCGGGGGAGTCCCCCCACCCGAAACCCCACCACCAAGCCACCCATTCCCACCAAAACTCAGCCTGGACTTACCAGGTCTACCGCCGCTCACCGCCACATGATCCCCCACAGCCCCGGTTTGCCCCCGCTGCCTCCCAGTTGGCCCGGATCGCCCCAGATTTCCCGGTTAGGACCTGGAAACCCCAGGCGATCTGGTCACCCTACTTGCATCTGTCACCAGGAGCCAAAACTGTGAGACACAGCAGCAGCGGATAAATAAGCTTGTGAGGGACTAACATCTAGCTGCTCTGTCAGCCACTTCCTGTTCTAGGCCATTCTCCTCTGAGAACTCCTGTGGCCCAAAGATTGGCAGTTAGAAAATCCCATCTAAATCATTTTGAAACATCAGAAGGAGGCTGGTAAATACCTTTCTTCTGCCCAGTGCCTCTTCTGTGTGTCACCAGGAGCCCAAACTGCAATGACAACAACAGCAGCAGTGATGGCCCAGGTGAGGAAACCATGCACAATGAGGGATTATCATCTGGCTGTTGCAGCAGCCATTTCACAGAGCAGCCATTTCCCCTGAGATATGCCATGGCCCAGAGATTCAAAAACAGAGTTGCAGCTGAAACAACTGTGACTTGAGAGGAAACCTTTGACCCATCTTAATAACCCTTGTCTATTCTGTAACATTTTATATGTATTATCAGCCACCTCAAGAACTTTAGTTAGTAACAGCACTAGGCTGTCCATATGAAAAGGAGGACAGGGCTCATGTAACTTTAACAGTTGTAGAGAAAAGGGAATTTCAGCCAGTGTCATTTGTATGCAATTAGGTCCTGGTGAAATTCCCTCTTCATCACAACAGTTAAAGTTGCAGGGGCCCTGCCTTCTTTTGTATATGGTCACTCTAGTATAGTACATGCACCTTTAATGGTTATTCCACCTAGCTGTACTCAAGAGGCAGAAGGGGCATTTGCATCTGCGTCTCCACGGTATGGTGCGCTCATTGCGTTTCCTTCAGCATCACTTGAGGAGAATGGAGCAGATAGTCTGGCGTGCCTGCCCTCTGGTACCCCTCCGCCAACTGGCTGTGCCATTGGAATGAACGGGCCGGCAGGGGCCACCACAATGTGTGGGCGGCATCTGTGACATGGCATCTGTGGACTGAAATTCCTTCCCCTGCGACTGTTGCCATTTGCCGTTTGGTTGCTGCATTCCGCTCAAGCCCCTGTCTTGCCCCTCCTGTAGTGTGCCTTTCAGATTACTCTGACCACTCTTTGCAATGGGCTTCTGCCCACATATAACCATTTCCAGAATAAAGATATTGCAGTGGTTTCTCAGTACTAAATGGTCTTTTTGGTGCAATACACACACACACACACACACACAAACTTCCCAGTAAAGCAATGACAGAAGGGAGAGAGGGGGAGGAGTAGATACGGAGCCCGATCCCCGATCCTGCGCCATGCTTCCTGGGGAGCATGTCCCCCCACCTGCTCAATGTGCCTTACTCCTGAGTAACAGCATGCAAGATGACAGCTCAATGGCAGGAACTCGCTTGCACTGCACGGAGAGAAGTTTCCTTGCCCTTTCCCAGCCAGGATCCCAGCAAGGGAGGGGGGAGGGGGGAGGAAAGCCTTAGTGGACCTCAAATTATATTCAAAATGAACAACGCACATCCTTATTCCGACCCCCTTGCTTCCTGAAAAACCAGGAGCCACGCATCTTGACGAAAGAAAGATTCCAGTGGGGATTTAAAAGAAACTTTATTTTAAGTTCCGGTAACTTAAGGTCAGCCATTACTGAACAGTCCATGAGTCAAGGGAAGAAGAAGAAGGAAATAGAAGGGAGGAGACAGGAAATGACAAAGCAAGCATTGGGTCAATCCCCTCCCACCTTGTCCACAACTGGGAAGGGTAGCCAGAGAAGGGGCAGTCATTCAGTCATGACATCATCACCAAACTACGACCACTATTAGCATTAATCCGAATGGTCTGTAGATTGGTTACATGACAATAATGTGCTTGAACTTCTGAGAAAAATTTAAAGTCGTGGTAAAATGCGACTTTGAGAATACGTATTAACAGAGGCTATAAATTGCATAGACGGCTGTATTGCGCCCCGCTTGTCTGTCCTAAATGCCATCAGAGTGAAGTCAAGGAGGTGCAAAAAAGCCATCTAGAGGTACCCCATGAGGCTCTCCATGTGAGCCAGAATGCTGATTTTCTATTGTTCTGGTTCAGATGGAGAGCCTCCTCAGATATAGGAGGCTCTCCTCTTCAGACAGTTGCCCTCCATGATTAGAGGGCAACAGATGCAATGCAGGTGATGGGCACAGCTGGAACCTCCCTTTCCTGCATGTTAGCTAAACCCTGTAAGAGAACACCTGAAGAGGGCTAGACCCTTCCCTTTTAGCATGTGATGCAATCTGTCAACATTCCATGCCTCCAAGACATGTAAAACCCTCACTTTTTTCTCCCTGTGCAATATATTTAAAAACCAAAGGCACTGAATTAGTATAATGTAATTGACTAACTCTTCCTATCTGAAAACCCTACTGCAGCACAGATAACTATCAAACCATTTGACAATATCACAGTATTTCCTTCTGTCGGTCTCAGCAGAAACAAATTGAAAACACAGCTTGAGAAACAGGCAGGCTGAATACACCTCTAAGTGGTACTAGAATATAATTGCTCAAGTGTATTCAGGAAGTTTGTTTCCAGAGAAATGCTGTTTGGGCCCATCTCTTGGTCTGATGTGCATGAATAAGTAAATATGGATGCATTAGAAATGTATGTCTAAATGTAGCATGTTCTTCAATAAAGCTTCCCTTCTTTCTCTTTTCTGTTTGGCTTCCTTGAAGAAGGAGATGTAGATTCACAGGCCATTTCCTCTGTGGATTCACAAGCCATTTCCTTCACAGTTTCACTTTCCCATCACTAAGCAAAATATTAAAAGCTGTTCAGTCTACTGGAAGATTGAGGTCTGGTTATGAATCTCTGTTGGAAGCTTGTGACTGGGTTTTCCTGAAAGCAATTTTCTTTTAGACCCCAATTCAACTGGGCTTCTTTCTTTCTTTAATTCATTCTTTTGTTCTTTCTTTCTGTTTCCCATCCCCATATATAAAATGTGAACACAACCATCTGACTCACAGGAATACTGTGATGATGAGGAGAGCAAAGCATTTCCACAGTAGAAGGCTTTCATAAAGATGATAATATAACAAAATTACCAAAGTTATTTTGCATATAACAAAAGTTATATACAACTTTAGTAGTTTCCAGAAATATGTGCCCAAGGTCTCAAATTATGCACAGACTCTTGTATATAGTAGAGCTCCATTGAAGGCAATAGAAATTAGGGGTGTGCACGGACCCCCCGGATCGGATCGGGACCTGGATCGGGACCTCCAATTTTGTCACGGACCGGTTCGGACAAAATCGGAGGCCCCCCGGACCGGATCGAGTCCGATCCCGACCCAAAAATCGTAAATTTTTGGATCGGCCACCATTTTTTTCCCCATAGACTTGCATTGCAATGCAAGTCTATGAGGAAAAAATGGCGGCGGGTGGGTGAGGGGGGGCCTAACTCCCTCCCCCCCGGGGCCATCCGCTGTGGACGGCCCCGGCAGGTAAGCCCCCTCCCCCGCGCTCCCTACCCCCCCTGGGGCCGTCCGCTTCCATCCGCTGGCGCCCGCGGGCGTCAGCGGATAGAAGCGGACGGCTCCGGGGGGGGTAAGCCCCCTTCCCCGCCACTGCTTACCTTCTCGGCCCGTCCGCTCCCGTCCGGCGCCGGCGGCTACTACCAGCGGGCTCCGCGGCCTACTCTCGAGTAGCGCGCCGGGTGATGACATCACCCGGCGCGCCACCCTGGAGTAGGCCGCGGAGCCTGCTGGTAGTAGTCGCCGGCGCCGGACGGGAGCGGCCGGGCCGGCAAGGTAAGGGCCCCCTCCCCCCCTCCGCGCGCCCCCTCCTCCCCTCCACGCACCCCCTGCTTACCTTCTCGGCCCGTCCGCTCCCGTCCGGGGCCGGCGGCTACTACCAGCGGGCTCCACGGCCTACTCTCAAGTAGCGCGCCGGGTGATGACATCACCCAGCGCGCCACCCTGGAGTAGGCCGCGGAGCCTGCTGGTAGCAGCCGCCGGCCCCGGACGGGAGCGAACGGGCCGGGAAGGTAAGGGCCCCCCTCCCCCCTCCGCGCGCCCCCTCCTCCCCTCCACGCACCCCTGCTTACCTTCTCGGCCCGTCCGCTCCCATCTGGGGCCGGCGGCTACTACCAGCGGGCTCCGCGGCCTGCTCTAGAGTAGCGCGCCGGGTGATGACATCACCCGGCGCGCCACCCTGGAGTAGGCCGCAGAGCCTGCTGGTAGTAGCCGCCGGCCCCGGACGGGAGCGAACGGGCCGGGAAGGTAAGGGCCCCCCTCCCCCCTCCGCGCGCCCCCTCCTCCCCTCCACGCACCCCCTGCTTACCTTCTCGGCCCGTCCGCTCCCGTCCGGGGCCGGCGGCTACTACCAGCGGGCTCCGCGGCCTGCTCTAGAGTAGCACGCCGGGTGATGACATCACCCGGCGCGCCACCCTGGAGTAGGCCGCGGAGCCTGCTGGTAGTAGCCGCCGGCCCCGGACGGGAGCGAACGGGCCGGGAAGGTAAGGGCCCCCCTCCCCCCTCCGCGCGCCCCCTCCTCCCCTCCACGCACCCCCTGCTTACCTTCTCGGCCCGTCCGCTCCCGTCCGGGGCCGGCGGCTACTACCAGCGGGCTCCGCGGCCTGCTCTAGAGTAGCGCGCCGGGTGATGACATCACCCGGCGTGCCACCCTGGAACAGGCCGCGGAGCCCGCTGGTAGTAGCTGCCGCCACCGGACGGGAGCGGCCGGGCGGGGAAGGTAAGCGCCCCCCTCCTCCCCACCCCGCTGTCCACTTTCATCGGCGGGCGCCCGCTGGCGCCCGCCAATGGAAGCGGCGGTGGGCGCCAGTGGGCGCCCGCCGATCCGCCGATCTGCCGAACCGGTTCGGAGCCTTTTCGGACCGGTTCGGATTGGATCGGCCGATCCAGCTGTCAGATCGGAAATCGGATAATTTATCCGATTTCCCATTGGACCGGACTCAGATCGTGGATCGGGTCCGATCCAGTGCACATCCCTAATAGAAATGTCCTTAAGCAGAAGACCCAGAGCTGATCTACACGCTAGGTTTTTAATGTTTTATAAGGGTTACAAAAACTCTTTGGGCCACATGGCACACTCCCTTGAACGATGTATAACTGAGGTTTTTAAAAAATCATTTTAAGTAAAATAATGTGGCCTTCCTTACCATTTGTGATTCATGGGGGCAGTGCTTTGTTTACCAGTGCCCAAATGCTTAGCAGTTGATTGGTGGGGAAGAAAGAAGGGCTAAGGAGGAAGTGGGCGAGTGAACTACAACACCCACAATCCTTAGCCCTATACTCATTGAAACCTAGGGATTGAAAGAGGAACTAAGGAGGAAGTGGACGACTGAACTACAATGCCCACAATGCTTTGCCCTAAACTCATTGTAAAAATGAAACAGAAAGAGACGGTGCAGAAGGGTGTGTGACCGCACACACCACTTTGAAGACTGAAGAATTTTTCTCCTGTAACGTGAGTACTCTTTAATGTGGCCTAAGATGTTTTAGAATGAACCTATTTGGAACATTTTAAAATACTATTTAAAACGTTCCAAGGGACTGGGTAGATAAGCTCCCAGAAACATTGTCCATTACAATGGTTGGTTCAGATCACAATCGTGAAATACCTCTGAAATTGGGAGGCATTGGTCCTGATCCAGCTCTAATCTCAGAGCTCAGGAGCAGGGCACATCTTTTGCATGCAGAAGGTCCCAGGTTCAATCCTTGGCATGTCCAGGAAGGGCTAGGAAACAATCCTGCCTGAAACCCTGGAGAGCCCCTGCCAGTCAGAGTTGACAATACTGGGCTAGATGGACCAATGCTCTGACTCAGGTAAAGGCAGCTTCCTGTGTTCTTCTTCAGCGTGGCTGTCTAAGCATTATGCGATGAGTGTCATTCCGCAAACTCAAATAGCACTAGCAGAGCACCACAGACTCTTTACATTGTGAAAGTGGTTGTGCATTATGCTTCTGCATAATGCAATGGACAACCAGATGCACAATAGGTTGCACAAGCATAATCCATAACTGATTGCATAATGGGCTGCACAAGCATAATGCACAACTTCTTGTACAATCACATTTGTGCAACTGTAACTTTAGATGGATTCTCCTCTTACACATAGTTCATAACCTAGTTTACACTAGTGCAATGTCATTTGCCCTAACTGAATGCTGCAGTTGGATATTACCCTAAGTTTCTGAATGCAATTCAAAGTGCTGGCCATTATCTTTGACGTCGTAAATGATTTAGGATCAGTAAAGGTTAAAAAATCACCTACTTAGGAATGGGGGGAGAAATCACTTTGCTCACATTATAATGTGAACCTGCCTAATTCGCACTTCCTGAAACAATTTGTGAATCAAAATGCACTTATCCTTTGGTATTTTCACGTTTCTTAATTTTGAGATACAGTTCTCCAATCATAAAACATGTACAAAAATATGTGTGAAAATAACATACAAAAATGCATTATGATATCAGTGATTTCAAAAATTCATACATTAGGCAGTGCATACAAATTGGGCATGTTAGGAGAAATGGGCATGAAAATGTGTATGAATTGTGTGGCCACTGTAAAGAAGGCAAATTCCATGCTAGGTGTAATTAGAAAAAGAATTGAGAATAAAACTGCCATTATCATATTGCCTTTATACAAATCTATGATGTGACCATACTTTGAATACTGTCTGTGTATAGTTCTGTTCACCACACTTTAAAAAAGATATTGTAGAGCTGGAAAAAGTGCAGAAAAGTTCAACTAAAATTATCAAAGGGCTGGAGCATCTCCCCTATGAGAGAAGGTTACAACAGCTGGGATTGTTCAGCTTGGAAAAAAGGAGGATATGGGGAGACATAATAGAAGTATACAAAATTATACATGGTGTGGAGAATGTCAATAGGTAGACATTTTTCTCTCTTTCTCATAATACTAGAACCTGGAGTCATCCCATGAAGCTGATTAGTGGGAGATTCAGGACAGATAAAAGGAAGTATTTTTTTCATCCAACGCATAAACAATGGAATTTGCTACCACAAGATGTAGTGATGACTACCAATTTGGATGGCTTTAAAAGGGGGTTGGATAAATTTTTGAAGAAGAAAGCTATAAATGGCTACTAGTTCTGATGGCCATCTGCTACCTCCAGTATCAGAGTCAGTAAAGCTATATACCCAGCTACTGGGGAACATGGGCAGGAGGGTGCTGTCACACCCATGTCCTGCTTGTGGAATCCTGATCAACAGCTGGTTGGCTGCTGTCTGAATAGAGTGCTGGGTTAGATGGATCCTTAGGCCTTTATCACACAGGTGGTTTGATCCACACCCGCTGCGACTTTGATCCAATTCTTTCACATGATGTCGTCCCCCTCGCACTGCTCTCATGCCCCGAGTGCTCTGTTTCCCATTTCAATTTCGAAGTATCCCTGAACGGGGATTGTCCGCTTGCTCCCCTCCTCTGCAGGCTAAACTGAGGAATCGGAGCAAAACCAACCACGTGTGATCAAAAAGCTACACTCACATAGGAAACAGAGGGGGAACCCACATAAGCAAAACGGGTAGGTGTGATAAAGCCCTAAGTCTGATTCAGCATGGCTCTGCTTATGTTCTTATATTCTTATGAATTTTTGTGTGAATTCTTTAAAAAATGAAAACTGATGCAGAAATGGGACAGGATGAATGTAAGGTTGCAAAAAAGAGAAACCAAAATTGACAGATTAATCTATCCTTACTCTTTCTATATAATCCAGCCGGTCCACAGAATAAATGGTAAAACACAAAAATCCATTAAGTTTGACTTGTTCCGACCCCTTTAGAAATGTGAAACTTGGAAAGGGTAGAACATGAACATGTTCCATAATGTGTAGAGTTGTTGTGGTTGTGTTGTTCTTAATATAATTCATTAAACAAAAAACGTACGGTTTACAAAAACAATGTTAAGGCTCTACAGATTCCAAACAAGCACCAAAAAGCAGGGAAATTGGGAGTTAAGGCTCACAAGCCTTAAAACCACATCCTCCCTAAGGAGGCAGAAAGTGCAAGTGAAATTCTCATTCTCCCAAAGCAGATAAACCATGAGGACAGGGTGGAGAATATGATATGCAGAGGTGACTGTGGGGTTGTGGAAAACTGATCACGAACAACTTAGGGCCACCTACTTCTCTTTTTTTGTTTAGAGCAGCCCTTCCCCAACCTGCTGCCCTCCAAAGGTGTTGGACTACAACTCCCATCATTGCAAGTCAGTATGTCCCATGGTCAGGAATGCTGGGACTTGTCATCTCAAAAATCTAGATATGCAATTTGATATGCAGAGGTGACTGTGGGGTTGTGGGAAATGATGATGAACAACTTAGAACCAGCTACTTCTCATTTCTTAGAGCATCTCCTTATGTTGAGAGTTGCAACCCAACACATCTGACAGGCACCACGTTGGGGAATGTTGTTCAAGAACAAGGGAAGGCAGAATGTAGATCTCCAGATGTTTTGGAATTCAACTTGTAAAAGCCCCTATCAGCATGGGCAGTTATCAGGAATGCCCATGCTGTTGGTTGATGTCCAAAGCCAGTTGATATCCAAATCATCAGGATAGATCTATTTTCTGCCCACATCTGTACGAAAGTATGATGTTTTCCAGCATTAAGATATGTGATCAATCAAGGAACTACAAAAGAGCTGCATCACATTAAATAAACTGTCAAAACCAAATGAAACAACAATGAATGAATCTTGAATACCTAATCCAGATAGCCCTTCAGACATCAACATTAGTTTTCAACACATGGCATAGGATGTCTGTTTCTTGAATGTCAGATAAAGGATTTCTCTTTACTTGTTCAGCAGTGTGAGATCAAAGGCAGAGCTACCACCTAATACTTTCATGGGTAAGTATTATTTTAAAATTAAGTATGAATTGATTTTTGTCTTCCCCATAACACATAACATGGGAGTTACAGTGTAACACATCTGGAGAGCACCAGGCTGGAGAAGGTTGACTCCTATACATGTCTTCTCAGAAGCCAGTGCCACTGAATTCACTAGGGCTTTCTCCCAAGAGGTAAAGGATTGCAAACTAATCTCATCTGAAAGGTGTTCAAGACAGCCAAACTAAACCTCTTCTGCTCCACTGTTGCTTTGATGAGATGATGTATTGTGCAGGGATTGTGGGGAGTGAACAGTATATTTTTTATAAATACATTTAAAGAAAAAAACATTGGTTCTTTGAAAGGCAGGATATTGACCAAAAGTTGGAAGTGCCAGGCACATGCTCTGGTTCTAGATCTATAATGAATAGTGCCCCTTTTGTTATCAAGAGTGCTGCTACATGCGAGATGTGTGTGAGAGAAAAGTATTGGGCAGACCCTATATTTGGAAAGGGTATGGAACAGCATTCCCCATCCTGCTGCCCTCCAGGTGTTTGAGATGACAAGTCCCAGCATTCCCGACCATGGGCCTAAGTTGTTCGTGATCAGTTTTCCACAACCCCACAGTCACCTCTGCATATCATATTCTCCACCCTGTCCTCATGGTTTATCTGCTTTGGGAGAATGAGAATTTCACTTGCACTTTCTGCCTCCTTAGGGAGGGTGTGGCGTTAAGGCTTGTGAGCCTTAACTCCCAATTTCCCTGCTTTTTGGTGCTTGGTTGGAATCTGTAGAGCCTTAACATTGTTTTTGTAAACTGTAGGTTTTTTGTTTAATGAATTTCATGGCTTTGTGTAATGGATGACTGGATATTATACAGTTGACAACCAAGCCGGCATCAGCCAGAATGTACCTTGAGCAGTACAAGTTTTAAAAATGAAATTAAAGATAAAGAGATGAAACTTGGCACCATGGTAGCTCTGAAGTAGGGATTTAGCCATGCCAAGTTGGAAGCAGATCCGTTCATCCCTTGATTTTTAGAAATGTTTAAAACTTCAATTTAATTTTTTTAATTAACTAAAATGCTTATAATTCCATCATTTTTAAAGATAAAGGGATGAAACTTGACAGCATGGTAGCTCTTAAGTAGGGATTAAGCCATGCCAAGTTGGAAGCAGATCTGTTTATGCCTTGAGTTATAGGAATTCTTAAAACTTCAAACCCAATACTCTTCTTTGGGATCTAGGGCCTTGAGCAGTACATTAAAAAAAAGAAAGAAAATAAAGATGAAGAGATGAAACTTGGCACTATGGTACCTCGTAAGTAAGGCTTTAGCCATGCCAAGTTGAAAGCAGATTGGTTCATGCCTTGAATTTTAGAAAAACATTTGAAGTCAAACTTTTTAAAAAAATACCCTAAAAATCAAGGCACGAACCAATTTGCTTCCAACTTGGCATGGCTCAATTCTAGGGTGACCACTAAGGTGTGGCCTAGTGGCTAAAGTGTTGGACTGGGAGCTGGGAGATCGGGGTTCTACTCCCCACTTAGCCATGGAAACCCATTGGGTGACTTTGGGCCAATTGCAGACTCTCAGCCCAACCCATCTCACAGGGTTGCTGTTGTGAGGATAAAATGGAGAGGAGGAGGATTATGTATGCCACCTTGGGTTTCTTGGCAGAAAAAAGGTGGGATATAAATGCATTAATAAATAATAATAAAAAACAGTCAGGATTTCCCCAGATTTCTCCTGGTTTTTGTTCTATCCTCGGTGTCAGGGGGGATTTTATGCAATAGTCTATAATGACCTGGAATTACACACTTTCCCTTTTAAGACCACCATTAGCGTGGCAGCGGGGAATGACATGCTTTCTGGAGGTGTGTCATTCTCTCCCACTGCTCCAATCAAGGCCTTAAAAGGGAAAAACGTGTCATTCCCAGGCATTATAGAAAAGGGCCTGATTGGAGCAGTGGGATGGTGTGAGAATGACATGCTTTCCCCTCCTCCGCTCCAATTGGGGACTTTAAGGTGGCCCCAGAAAGCCATTTTCCTGCCCCCCCACTAGGTGTCCTCTTTTTTTGGTTTCCCAAATATGGTCACCCTACTCTAAGCTGACCATATGAAAAGGAGGACAGGGTTCATGTAACTTTAACAGTTGTAGAGAAAACGGAATTTTAGCCAGTGTCATTTGTATGCAATTAGTTCCTGGTGGAATTCCCTCTTCATCACAACAGTTAAAGTTGCAGGCACTATACCAGAGTGACCATATACAAAAGAAGGCAGGGCCCCTATTGTGATGAAGAGGGAATTTCACCAGGGACTAATTGCATATAAATGACACTGGGTGAAATTCCCTTTTCTCTACAACTGTTAAAGTTACATGTGCCCTGTCCTCCTATTCATATGGTCAGCCTAAATATACAAAAGTTAAAAATATAATTAAATACTTTTCAATATTTTTTTGATTAATATTTTTATTAATTTTTCCAACAAACACATACACAAATAAACAATAATGTAACATACAATAACATAAAACCAATTCCCCCCTCAACTACCCCCCGTGCTCCCCCCCCTTCCGAGACCGTCTCATTATCCTTCATCCTCTTTCCAAAATTTTAATGATTCTTTTGAAGGCAATTGTCCCTTCCCCGATCTTAAAACGTAATTCAAAAGGGGCGTCCATATTTCCCCAAAATCACTCTTCCTGGACATTCCCCTCTTTATTTTCATTTTACACGTCAACATATCATTCAAAGCTAAATCCCAAATTTCTTTATACCACTCTTCTATTGTATAACTTCGTTGCCCTTTCCAATTTTTAGCAATCAGTATTCTAACTGGTGCCAGGAGGTTGTTTACCAATTCTTTATTTATTATATTCTTATTCCTACTGTCCCATATTGCTAGTAGAGCTAGCTTCGGGTTTAATTCCAACCTACTTCCAATTATATCACTTATTTCTTTACCAACCCTTACCCAAAATTTTTGTACTTGTTCACAGCTCCACCACATATGAAAATATGTCCCAACCTCCTGACACCCCCTCCAACAATTCTTGGGCAATTTTTTATCAATCTGGTGAAATCTAACAGGTGTTAAATACCATCTCCAAACTGTCTTATAATAATTCTCCTTAATTCTAATCGACAATACCTTTAACATTCTTCCATTCCAAATCCTCCCCCAATTATCTTCATTAATTTTCCCCCTTATATCTTCTTCCCAAGCCTCTTTTATAACCTTAAGTGAGTCCTGAAATTCTTCCTCTATTAATATTTTATATATCTCACTAGTGAGTCCTTTCTTAGCTCTAGCTTCTTCTTTATCCCACGATTGTTCGATTAAATCTTCAAATCTAGTATTGTTTCTACATTCCTTATTCTTTGTGGTCCAATCCTGTGTCCATTTTAACAGTTGCAAACACTTGAACCACGCTAGCTTTTGTCCTTTAAATAAGTTTTTAATATGCTCACTATCCTTCATCTTTTCCATCCAATTCCTTAATTTAATAATATCTAGTTCTTTCAGACTCCCTTCTATCTCTGATTTTAATACACTTGGGAAGTTACCCACTACTACAACTGGGGCAAGCGGAGACTCCCCTGGTATCAACTTCCCTCTATACTTCTCCCAGATCATTAATATATTTTCCACCAATGGGTTGTCCAGTACTTTCAATTCTTTCTTTTGCATTTTAGTAAAAAATATATTTCGTAATTTATACTCCACCTTTACTGTTTGCGATTCTAACCATTCCATGTCTTGTTCCCCTAAAATAGCATGAATAACATATCTTAACTGATTAGCAATATAATAATTTTTAATATTTGGAAGTCCTAGACCTCCTTTCTTTTGAGCCTTATACCATAACCCCTTATTTATCCTAGCTCTTTTATCCCCATTACAATAAGCATTAATCATATTTTGCCAACTTTTAATCTCAGCTGCTGATATTCTAATAGGTAACATTCTAAACAAAAAATTAATCTTAGGTAATATATTCATTTTAATAACTGCTATTCTACCAAACCAAGAATGTTTTAATTTTCTATATATCTGTAACTTCTCCCCTACCTCTTTTCTTAACCTTACTAAATTAAGTTCCTCTAGTCTATTTAATTCTCTATCTATATTAACTCCTAAATATCGTATTATGTTTTTATATCCTAATCCTAAATTAGCTTTACATTTCTCCATCTCTTCCTTGTTATAATTATACAACATCATTTCTGACTTTCCCCAATTAACTTGTAATCCTGTAATTTCCCCAAATTCTCTCAGATGTTTCTGAATCAAATCCCCGCTTTCTAGGGGATCTTCTAATGTCAGCAACGTATCATCCGCAAACATATTTACTTTAATCTTATCATTACTACCTATCCCCTTTAATCTATCATCTTCCCTAATTACATTTGCTAAAATTTCTATAACTACTGCAAATAAAATCGGCGAAAGTGGACATCCTTGCCTAGTTCCTCGAGCTAGATTTATTTGTTGCGTTAACCCATCATTAACCATTATTTCCGCTTTATTATTTTTATACATCTGATTAATCACTCCCATAAATTTATTTCCAAACCCAAACGTTTTTATTATTATTTTTAACGCTGGCCATTCCACGCAATCAAAGGCTTTGAAAATATCCAGAGCTACTAATCCTGCTTTTAACTTTCTTCTTTTTATAATATTTATTGTATTTATAACCCTCCCAATTAAATTTGGCATTTTCCTACCAACAATAAATCCACATTGATCATTTTTTATATATTTAAAAATAAATGAACCCATTCTTTTAGCCATTATTGCTGAAAATATTTTTGCATCCTGATTTATTAAAGATATTGGTCTATAAGATGCTGGATCCGTCATATCCTTGCCTGGCTTCTGTATTAGAATAACCATGGACTGATCCCAAGATGGCGGGGTCCCTCCTCCTTCTATTATATCATTATATAATTTTAATAATCTAGGTATTAAAATATCCTTAAATATTTTATAAAATTCCGGCCCCAGTCCATCAATCCCCGGAGACTTACCTCCTTTTAGTTTTGCAATAATTCCCTCAATTTCTTTCTCAGTAACCAAGGCTTCCATACTCTCTTTATCTTGATCATCCAGTCTTATTTTCCAATTTCTTTCTACATATTCCTGTATCTTATCATTTGTAACCGCCTCTGATGCATATAATTCTTTATAAAATTCCTGAAAAATTTTTAATTTATCTTTCATTAAATTGCATCTATTCCCTAATTTATCTCTAATTGTCCCTATCATATTCTTAGCCTTCTCTGACCGCATGGATCTAGCCAGCATTTTGGAATTTCTATTATTATATTCAAAAAAATCTCTCTTTAAATACAACAAGTTCTTCTGAACCTGTTCTAATTCTTCTGTCTCCAATTCCTTTTTCTTAGCTTGAATTAAGGCATATAACCGCTTATCTTTAGTCTCTCTTAATCTCTCCTCTAGTCTCCTTATCTCTTCTTCAACGTTTTTATTTCGTACTTCCTGTTGCTTTTTAAGTGTGGACATTTCCCTAATACACATCCCTCTTATTACTGCTTTCATTGTATCCCATAATAATCCTTGCGCATTAACTCCTTTTTCATTTATCTGCCATATTTCCTGTACTTCCTTTTTTAATTTCTCTACTATATTTTTATTTTTAAAAATTCTTCCATCCATTCTCCATCTCTTTGCTTGTTTATAATCCTTCTTCATCTTCATCTCCATCAACATTAATGCATGGTCAGTGATCTTTATTACTCCTATATCGCAATCTATTAAATTTGATAGCATATTCTTTGATATAAATATGTAATCAATCCTTGAATAACTCTTAAATCTAGGTGAGTAAAAGGTATATTTCCTCTCTTCTCCTTTTAATACTCTCCATACATCCATTAATTCTTTCCCCTCCATTAATTTAGCTAATTCCGTCTTCCCCCCACCTCTAGCATCTCTAATAATATTATCCCTATCTTTCCCTTTATGAATTACCATATTAAAATCTCCTGCCATCACAATATTTTTGTTCCCTAAATCTCCCCCCATATCAAACACTTCTTTAAAGAATTCCATTTGATTCCCATTTGGAGCATAGACATTAATCAACACAAATTCTTCCCCTTCCATCGTACAGTAAATTATAAGGATCCTTCCATTCTTATCTTTCTTTACACTTTGAATGTCAATACCACATTTCTTCGAAATTATGGTTGCCACACCTCTCGCTTTAGAAGTACCACATGACTTTTCATACACTCCTATTTCCCTCATTCGCAACTCATTAACCCCCTCCTTTATCTGATGAGTTTCCTGCAAGAAGATTATATCAATTTTTTCCCTTTTCAACATTGTTTCAATTCTTCGTCTTTTAACCACCGTTCCTAGCCCCTTAACATTTAGAGTTGCCCATCGCAATTTATTTTCCATCTCTTAATTTCAACCATATATATACATTGATCTCGGTCGGTGAACCCCCTACCCCCCTTCCCCTCCCTCCCCCCCCACAGACCCTCAGTATCCCCCCCCACCCACCCCTCCCTTCCCTCCCCCTACACTTACCCTCATTTTACCCCCCTGCTCACCAGACCTCTGGGCACTGGTCCCAATTATTTTAGAACTCTTCAGGGGGGGGAACCCGGCCCAACCCTCAGAGCAAAGTCCGAACCTCCACTCCTTTACCCTTTCCCCACTAATCCCATTTCATTGACTAGACCCTCCAACCGCTCCTTCTTCTTGGACTACTTCTCCCGGGTCGTTGGGATCGATTATGCCCAACTTCTCCAACAGCTGAATTCCTTGCTCACACGATGTTATTCTTTCTTGCTTCCCACACCAAGCAAATCTCAGAAATACTGGATATCCCCAATTGTACGTTATCGATTTCTTCCTCAATGCTGCTGTGCATATCTTGACACTCTTCCTCCACTGGATGGTCTGCGGGGAAAGATCCTGAAAAATCTCAATTGCTGTTGCTTGAATCATTGGTTGAGGTTGTTTCCTGATTGCTTGCATCAATTTTTCTTTTTTATAATAATTTGCAAATTTAACAATTATGTCTCTTGGAAGCACTCCTCTTCCTTTGAAACCAACTCGATGCACCCGTTCAAGATCCTCTTCCTCCCAGACCCCCTCCGGAAATTGTGTTTTCAACCACGACAGAATTGTATCTCTTAAATCTTTTAAATTCTCTCTTTCTTGTTCCGGGTATTTTCTTATGCGCAGATTTGCTCGTCTGTCCCGATCCTCCATCGCGATAATGCGTTGTTCATGTTGAGAAAGTTGGTCCTCATGCTTCTTGCAAGTTTCAGCCAGTGCTCTTGTGTCTGACTGCAGCACTCCAACATCCTTCACCACTTGAGTTAAGCCCTCCATAAGTTCCTCTTGCGTGTCTTTAATGCGCTTGGCCAAGCGCCCTTCAAGCCCAACAAGCATTTTATTTATATCCACCTTTAACTCGTCCATTGGGTCTGGCTGCCCTCCTCTGGTAGTCTTTGGAATTACAACCGGGTCTACAGTTGGTATTTTTACTGGAGACTTTTTTGCTGTCTTCTTATCTGGAATGTCTGGCATGTTTTGCTCCTCCAGACGCGTCAATCTCTGCCAGGTACGATCCGAACCTCGCTCTTTTGAGGATCTTACCCAGGCTGGGGTGGGAGCAGAAGATTTCTTCTGTCGTCCCTCCTTCTTTCTCATGAATTATCCCCCACCCTGTCTGCTTGTTCCTCTTGTTTACGTCAGACTGGATTACAAGTTCACTGGGGATTGACTTTAATCATCTTCTCAATAATCAGTTTTATTTCCAACAGTCTCTCCCCCAGTAACCTACTCAGCCAGTCTACCTTAAATCCTCATTTATAAGTCCATAAATCGCCTCCAATATGGCCGCTTCACTTTCGTTTCTCCTTCAAAAGCTGACAACTCTTGCAACCCCTCCTCTGTCCCTCCAGAGATCAATCAGTTCCAGAGACAATAACAGACTTTCTTTTAACAAGTTTAACCCAGGCTGGAGTGGGAATAAAGCTTCTTATAACAACACTCCTTGTTGCTCGTAAATTATCCCCTCCCTCCGTCCGTCTGGGTTCTCCTTTACTTTTTCTTTTTTTTTTTTGCCACAGCCAGACAGCCTAAACTGCCAGTTTACTGGAGCTTACTCATCCAAAACTCTCCCCCAGTAAACTAATCAAGTAGTCTTCCTTGTATCATTCGTAAAAGTCAATAAATTACCTCACCGACGTCTTCCTTCTTTGTTGTTAGCTCGAAGCGTCTGGTTTCACTTTAACAACCATCAAGCTCTGTCGCTTTTCAGCTCCCGGTCAGATAATTAATCACTTCCAGCCTTACCCTATCACCGTAACATGTCTTTATGCCTCTCTTGAAACTCTTCCGTAAGGAATTAGTGCTTAATTCAAAGCTTTCATAAGGAGCAACGAGGATCTACGACTTCACCCCGTCGCGTTCATAGCCACGCACCAATACTTTTCAATATTAAAGCATTTTAAACATTTTAAACACATAACAATTTAATAGTCAAAAGTATAGACAGAGGTCCAGATTATTTGCCAAAGGCCTGCTGGAACAAAAAAAAGGGTTTGTCTGCATCTAAAAACACATCAAGGAGGGAGCCAGTGTAGACTGCAAGGATTAGAAAGAAAATCCATGTGTGTACACTATGCAAAATAAACGACAGCTCAACTGTTTCTAAACCTTATTAGAAAAACAGGGTGACTAGGCCGAAACCAGCGTTGTAGGCCCAGAAGCACTTTGAAAGGTTTCAACGTTGTACTTAAAACTTAACACCGGCCCAAACTAATTAAATGATGTGTTTGAAACTTTCAACTTATAGCAGTATGGACCAAACTCTTAGAAAACAGGGAAGGAGCACTGTGTGTGTATGGGGTGGGGGGGGATAGAAAGAAAGGTATAGCCACTAGGGATGTGCACTGCCCCCCCGGATCGGATCGGATAGCGGATCGGAATCGGACCTGGGGGGTCGGATCGGACCGGATCGGAGGATGGTCGGATCGGACCGGATGTCCGATCCGGATCGGACGCCATTTTGAATGCTTTTTCCCATAGCCAAGTATTGTTTTACAAAAATGCCTATAACTTTTTCATTTTTAAAGATAGAAGGATGAAACTTGGGCACATTATACACTGGTTAGGGACAGTTATCTGTGAGAAATTTCAGAAAGATTGGTGCATGCGTTTTGTGGCAATTAATTTTTCAATAAATACACAGGAATGCCTATAACTTTGTCATTTTTAAAGTTACACACATGAAACTTTGCCACATTGTAGGTGGTACCTTGGGACCTATGTGTGTGAAATTTCAGAAACATAGGTGCTTGCCTTGTGTGGCAATTAATTTTTTAATAAATACCCAGGAATGCCTATAACTTTGTCATTTTTAAAGTTACATACATGAAACTTTGCCACATTGTAGGTGGTACCCTGGGACCTATGTGTGTAAAATTTCAAAAACGTAGGTGCTTGCCTTGTATGGCAATTAATTTTAGAAAAATGGGTAGTAGTGGGGTAAATACATTTACGCCTCCCATTTTTTTATTTTTAAAGATACAAACAGGAAACATGGGCACATTACAGGGAACACTTCACTTGATATGTGTTTAAAATTTCATAATGATAGGTCCAGGCATGTGGTAGCAAGGTGTCTGCACACACCACTTTGAAGACTGTAGAAAATTTCTCCTGTAACGATCCTAGCGAGAGAGAGTGATCCTAGGCTCAGCCTTTCTGCTGAGTAAAAAGTGAAAGTATCAAAGCAGACACGAGCCAAATGCTACTTTGTTTCTCCTTTTGTAATGGATACTAGCTCAGTTGCAGCCAAGCGTGCAAGGATCAAAGAGATGAGAGAAAGTGTTTCCTTCTTCTTCCCGGGAGGCGGGAGGGTGCAATTGACAGCCCCAGCCTCTGTGGAAAAACGTTTATAACTTTTAATCTAAAAAATTCGTAGCCACCAAATGCCTGGACCCAGCTTTCTGAAATTCATTGGACCCACCGCCAATGAATCCCTATGGGCAAGTGCTGTCCAATGAATCCCTCATTGATTCAAAAATTAATTGCCACACAAGGCAAGCTCCAATGTTTCTGAAATTTCACACACATATCAAGGCAAGTGGTACCTGTAATGTGCCCAAGTTTCCTGTTTGTATCTTCAAAAATAAAAAATGGGAGGCGTAAATGTATTTACCCCACTACTACCCATTTTTCTAAAAATTAATTGCCACACAAGACAAGCACCTACGTTTCTGAAATTTCACACACATAGGTCCCAAGGTACCGCCTACAATGTAGCAATGTTTCATCTGTGTAACTTTAAAAATGACAAAGTTATAGGCATTCCTGGGTATTTATTAAAAAATTAATTGCCACACAAGGCAAGCACCTATGTTTCTGAAATTTCACACACATAGGTCCCAAGGTACCCCCTACACTGTGGCAAAGCTTCATGTGTGTAACTTTAAAAATGACAAAGTTATAGGTGTTTCTTTCCTCATTGTTTCAAAAATTAATTGCCACACAAGGCAAGCTCCAATGTTTCTGAAATTTCACACACATATCAAGGCAAGTGGTACCTGTAATGTGCCCAAGTTTCCTGTTTGTATCTTCAAAAATAAAAAAATGGGAGGCGTAAATGTATTTACCCCACTACTACCCATTTTTCTAAAAATTAATTGCCACACAAGACAAGCACCTACGTTTCTGAAATTTCACACACATAGGTCCCAAGGTACCACCTACAATGTGGCAAAGTTTCATGTGTGTAACTTTAAAAATGACAAAGTTATAGGCATTCCTGGGTATTTATTAAAAAATTAATTGCCACAAAACGCATGCAGATAACTGTCCCTAACCAGTGTATAATGTGCCCAAGTTTCATCCTTCTATCTTTAAAAATGAAAAAGTTATAGGCGTTTTTGTAAAACAATACTTGGCTATGGGAAAAAGCATTCAAAATGACGTCCGATCCGGATCGGACCTCGTCGGATCAGATCGGATCGGATCGGAGGTTGATCGGATCAGATCGGATCGGATCGGATTTTCCCGATTTTGGGGCGGATCGGATTCGGATCGTGGATCAGATCCGATCCGATGCACACCCCTAATAGCCACCTATTCCCAGGAGAGATCTGAAGATCAGGTTACCATGGATCCAGAGGAACCACACCCTGCTTCACCAGGGAGCAAAAGAACAAACTGGCCTTATGAAGATAGCCCATAATACTCTCAGAGCCAAAGGAATGCATGTTCCAGAAGAGAAAAGAGAAACTCTTCTTCTTCACCCAAAAGGTCTGTGCTAGAGGCAGCGGCCATTTCACTCACCCACCCCACATTCTAAGGCAGGAGGGAGGGGGGAGAGCGACGCTACTGAGCGTGTGTCGCACTATGAGGGAAAATAGCCACCTCATTGACTTGAATGAGAGGTTAAAATAGTCCTTAAAAGTCAACCAAAGGGAATTTTTAAAAAACGAAAAGCTTTCCACCAACTACAGTCAAGGAGGAAGAAGAAATTATGCAAATTGTGAACACAAAAGTCTCAACCCGGAAGTAAATTTTACAAAAGCAGGGAGACAGGTTTGTATTCCTTTTCTACCTTAAACTGCTCTCCTTCCCTCAATCTTTCACCAATCTTCTTGAAATTTTCAGGTAATGTAAAACAAACATTTCTTTCTGGCACCTGTAAATTTCAGAAAGGTGGATGAAACATTTTCGATTTTATGGCTGTTAGAATGACCCCTTCATTATCACTTTAACATGGCTGAATGTATTTTTACTAGGGATGTGCACTGACCCCCCGGATCGGATCGGATAGCGGATCGGAATCGGACCTGGGGGGTCGGATCGGATCGGATCGGATCGGAGGATGGTCTGATCGGATCGGACCGGATGTCCGATCCGGATCGGACGCCATTTTGAATGCTTTTTCCCATAGCCAAGTATTGTTTTACAAAAACGCCTATAACTTTTTCATTTTTAAAGATAGAAGGATGAAACTTGGGCACATTATACACTGGGTAGGGACAGTTATCTGTGAGAAATTTCAGAAAGATTGGTGCATGCGTTTTGTGGCAATTAATTTTTTAATAAATACACAGGAATGCCTATAACTTTGTCATTTTTAAAGTTACACACATGAAACTTTGCCACATTGTAGGTGGTACGTTGGGACCTACGTGTGTGAAATTTCAGAAACATAGGTGCTTGCCTTGTGTGGCAATTAATTTTTTAATAAATACACAGGAATGCCTATAACTTTGTCATTTGTAAAGTTACACACATGAAACTTTGCCACATTGTAGGTGGTACGTTGGGACCTATGTGTGTGAAATTTCAGAAACGTAGGTGCTTGTATTGTGTGGCAATTAATTTTTGAAACAATGAGGGATTCATTGGACAGCACTTGCCCATAGGCATTCATTGGACAGTACTTTTCCATAGGGAATCATTGGACAGTACTTGCCCATAGGAAATCACTGGAGAGCACTTGCCCATATGAAATCATTGGAAAGCACTTTCCCATTGAGAAATACAGTTATGCCTCCCACTTTTTTATTTTTGAAGATACAAACAGGAAACTTGGGCACATTGTAGACTGGTTAGGGATAGTTATCTGTGAGAAATTTCAGAAAGATTGGTGCATGCGTTTTGTGGCAATTAATTTTTTAATAAATACCCAGGAATGCCTATAACTTTGTCATTTTTAAAGTTGCGTACATGAAACTTTGCCACATTGTAGGTGGTACCTTGGGACCTATGTGTGTAAAATTTCAAAAACGTAGGTGCTTGCCTTGTATGGCAATTAATTTTAGAAAAATGGATAGTAGTGGGGTAAATACATTTACGCCTCCCATTTTTTTTATTTTTAAAGATACAAACAGGAAACATGGGCACATTACAGGGAACACTTCACTTGATATGTGTGTAAAATTTCAGAATGATAGGTCCAGGCATGTGGTGGCTACGAATTTTTTAGATTAAAAGTTATAAACGTTTTTCCACAGAGGCTGGGGCTGTCAATTGCACCCTCCCGCCTCCCGGGAAGAAGAAGGAAACACTTTCTCTCATCTCTTTGATCGTTGCACGCTTGGCTGCAACTGAGCTAGTATCCATTACAAAAGGAGAAACAAAGTAGCACTTGGCTCGTGTCTGCTTTGATACTTTCACTCAAGCAGAACGGCTGAGCCTAGGATCACTCTCTCTCTCGCTAGGATCGTTACAGGAGAAATTTTCTACAGTCTTCAAAGTGGTGTGTGCAGACACCTTGCCACCACATGCCTGGACCTATCATTCTGAAATTCAAAAATAAAAAAATGGGAGGCGTAAATGTATTTACCCCACTACTACCCATTTTTCTAAAAATTAATTGCCACACAAGACAAGCACCTACGTTTCTGAAATTTCACACACATAGGTCCCAAGGTACCGCCTACAATGTGGCAAAGTTTCATGTGTGTAACTTTACAAATGACAAAGTTATAGGCATTCCTGGGTATTTATTAAAAAATTAATTGCCACACAAGGCAAGCACCTATGTTTCTGAAATTTCACACACATAGGTCCCAAGGTACCGCCTACAATGTGGCAAAGTTTCATGTGTGTAACTTTACAAATGACAAAGTTATAGGCATTCCTGGGTATTTATTAAAAAATTAATTGCCACACAAGGCAAGCACCTATGTTTCTGAAATTTCACACACATAGGTCCCAAGGTACCACCTACAATGTGGCAAAGTTTCATGTGTGTAACTTTAAAAATGACAAAGTTATAGGTGTTTCTTTCCTCATTGTTTCAAAAATTAATTCCCAAACAAGGCAAGCTCCAATTTTCTGAAATTTCACACACATATCAAGGCATGTGGTACCTGTAATGTGCCCAAGTTTCCTGTTTGTATCTTCAAAAATAAAAAATGGGAGGCGTAAATGTATTTACCCCACTACTACCCATTTTTCTAAAAATTAATTGCCACACAAGACAAGCACCTACGTTTCTGAAATTTCACACACATAGGTCCCAAGGTACCGCCTACAATGTGGCAAAGTTTCATGTGTGTAACTTTACAAATGACAAAGTTATAGGCATTCCTGGGTATTTATTAAAAAATTAATTGCCACACAAGGCAAGCACCTATGTTTCTGAAATTTCACACACATAGGTCCCAAGGTACCACCTACAATGTGGCAAAGTTTCATGTGTGTAACTTTAAAAATGACAAAGTTATAGGTGTTTCTTTCCTCATTGTTTCAAAAATTAATTGCCAAACAAGGCAAGCTCCAATGTTTCTGAAATTTCACACACATATCAAGGCAAGTGGTACCTGTAATGTGCCCAAGTTTCCTGTTTGTATCTTCAAAAATAAAAAAATGGGAGGCGTAAATGTATTTACCCCACTACTACCCATTTTTCTAAAAATTAATTGCCACACAAGACAAGCACCTACGTTTCTGAAATTTCACACACATAGGTCCCAAGGTACCACCTACAATGTGGCAAAGTTTCATGTGTGTAACTTTAAAAATGACAAAGTTATAGGCATTCCTGGGTATTTATTAAAAAATTAATTGCCACAAAACGCATGCAGATAACTGTCCCTAACCAGTGTATAATGTGCCCAAGTTTCATCCTTCTATCTTTAAAAATGAAAAAGTTATAGGCGTTTTTGTAAAACAATACTTGGCTATGGGAAAAAGCATTCAAAATGGCGTCCGATCCGGATCGGACCTCGTCGGATCGGATTGGATCGGATCGGAGGTTGATCGGATCGGATCGGATTTTCCCGATTTTGGGGCGGATCGGATTCGGATCGTGGATCGGATCCGATCCGATGCACACCCCTAGTTTTTACTGATGGCCCTTAACAATGGAGGCACAGGTGTGCCTCCATTAATATTATCAATGTTACAAAGTAGGAGAAGATCAGTTCCTACCCTGAGGATCCAACAAAGGAAAACAATTTGTGGATCCATAAGGAGGGGAAGCAAGAGGAAGCTGGTGTAAAAAGGGAAGCAATATGCAATTGACTCATTTACATGAGCTTAGGCTAGCTAAAGGCTAAGTTACAAGCATAAGAACAAGGGAGTCATGCCAAAGCCTTCATGGGAAAGGTGGATTTTGAGGAGGGATTTAAAGTAAGCAAGAGAGGTGGCATCATGCACATGCCCCAAGCATATAGGGTATCAAGGGTTGCACCTTTTGAGGGAGCAAGAGACCATTGGATGGTGGAGAGAATTCTAATAAGTGTCAGCACCACTGAAATGTCTTTATATATTTCTAAATATATTTCTAAAGTGTAGAAGTAGTCATTTCTGAAGTTCAACTAACACCTAGCAATTAAGTGTAAAACTAAGTTGATCACTGTTCCCATGCAACTTCGATTAAAAAGAATGAGGTAGAGATATTTTGCTATTTTAAAGCTCATATGCTTGTTTGGATGACTCAAGGAAAGCTCTAATTTGGATGTTATACTTATTGATTTGCTAGCGAGAACAATCCTTATGCCTAAACCTTCATATTATATGTAACAGAGGAACATTAAGGGATGCTGCCCTCCTCTGGGGTAAACAGGAAGTGATTGGCTCCACTCAGGAAAAACCTTTCCCTTATTGTTATTAATCTAATCTATCATCCTTGTGTCTATCTCAAAAATGTCTTAGGTGTTGTGTTATTGTACACTCCAGTAATTCCAGAAGAATGCAATAATGCAATACTTAAGATTAGGGATGTGCACTGACCCCCCGGATCGGATCGGATAGCGGATCGGAATCGGACCTGGGGGGTCGGATCGGATCGGATCGGATCGTGTGTCGGATCGGATCGGATCCGATTCCGATCCGCGGATCGGATTTTCCGATCCGGATCGGACGCCATTTTGAATGCTTTTTCCTATAGCAAATTATTGTTTTACAAAAACGCCTATAACTTTTTCATTTTTAACGACAGAAGGATGAAACTTGGGCACATTGTACACTGGTTAGGGATAGGTATCTGTGAGAAATTTCAGAAAGATTGGTGCATGCAGTTTGTGGCAATTAATTTTTTAATAAATAACATGGAATGCCTATAACTCGGTCATTTTTAAAGTTACACACATGAAACTTTGCCACATTGTAGGTGGAACCTTGGGACCCACGTGTGTGAAATCCCAGAACCGTGGGTGCTTGCCTGGTGTGGCAATGAATTTTTGAAAAATGGGTAGTAGTGGGGTAAATGCAGTTATGCCTCCCATGTTTTTATTTTTAAAGATACAAACAGGACACTTCGGCACATTACAGGGAACACTTCCCTTGATATGTGTGTAAAATTTCAGACAGCTAGCTCCAGGCATGTGTTGGCAATGAATTGTTGAAAATTGGGTAGCAGTGGGGTAAAATACAGTTTTGCCTCCCATTTTTTTATTTTCAAAGATACAAACGGGAAACTTTGGCACATTGCAGGGAACACTTCACTTCAAATGTGTGTGAAATTTCCGGAAGCTAGGTGCAACATTTTAGTGGGAAACGAACGTTTATTCATGGCATTTCACATGGGATTTATGGGTTGGTTTTAAGAGCTACAAACCTCTAACTCGCTCACATGGCACAGGACCTATGCCCGCTCAAACGCTGGAAATTTAACAAACTTTGGTGCAATGCTTTAGTGGGAAAACAAAGGTTTATGCATGGCATTTCACATGGGATTTATGGGTTGGTTTTAAGAGCTACAAACCTCTAACTCGCTCACATGGCACAGGACCTATGCCCGCTCAAACGCTGGAAATTTAACAAACTTTGGTGCAATGCTTTAGTGGGAAAACAAAGGTTTATGCATGGCATTTCACATGGGATTTATGGGTTGGTTTTAAGAGCTACAAACCTCTAACTCGCTCACATGGCACAGGACCTATGCCCGCTCAAACGCTGGAAATTTAACAAACTTTGGTGCAATGCTTTAGTGGGAAAACAAAGGTTTATGCATGGCATTTCACATGGGATTTATGGGTTTGTTTTAAGAGCTACAAACCTCTAACTCGCTCACATGGCACAGGACCTATGCCCGCTCAAACGCTGGAAATTTAACAAACTTTGGTGCAATGCTTTAGTGGGAAAACAAAGGTTAAACTTTATTATTTTAAACCTTCAGGAAGGGGACATTGCCTGCCTGGTGTGGATTGGTAATGAGGGAAGAAAGTTTCACTTATTCATTTGTAAAATGTAAAGTGATTGTAAATTGCTTTAGGGACCCATACATTTACATGACAAGACAGGTGTTGGTTGCAGGAATGCTACCAAATGCACTAGTAGCTAATCCCAGGTAATAGCTATTCAGATCCTAGCTAATAGCTATTATTCAGATCCTAGCCTGGGAAGGGATCTTGCAGGATAAGTGATTGTTCTTTTCTTGTGTACTATGTAATTCTAAACCAGAAGGCTGCTTTGATGTAGAGCCAATCCACATGGTCTCTTGCAGCACCTAGTATTATTTATTTCTCCTTCCACAGCAGAATCTGGAAGGCGGGCAGGCAGGCTGGCATTTAATGGGCAAAGTCCAACAGCGGCATTGGGGACTGGGTGACATTCTCCTTGAGGGCGAATGCCAAGTCCCATGGCTTGTGCGAGGAGGGCGGCTTGCTCTCTTTGCAGGAAGGATCTGGGAGGCGGCAGGCGGCATCAGCAGCGGGCGGGCAGGCTGGCATTTAATGGGCAAAGTCCAACAGCGGCTTTGGGGACTGGGTGACATTCTCCTTGAGGGCGAATGCCAAGTCCCATGGCTTGTGCGAGGAGGGCGGCTTGCTCTCTTTGCAGGAAGGATCTGGAAGGCGGCAGGCGGCATCAGCAGCGGGCGGGCAGACTGGCATTTAATGGGCAAAGTCCAACAGCGGCTTTGGGGACTGGGTGACATTCTCCTTGAGGGCGAATGCCAAGTCCCATGGCTTGTGCGAGGAGGGCGGCTTGCTCTCTTTGCAGGAAGGATCTGGGAGGCGGCAGGCGGCATCAGCAGCGGGCGGGCAGGCTGGCATTTAATGGGCAAAGTCTCTCCTTTCCCGGGCACTGTGGCAGTGAGAGTGCCATAGGCTGCAAAAGAAGAAGGGGGGGGAAAAAGAATGAATATTAGTTGACCACTTCAACACAACCAGCTCCCTTCCACCCAGGATTGCCCTTCCTGAGTGCCCACGCCAAAGCAGGCACACGGGGCTGCCTGCTCACTCGGAAGTTAGCAGGCAGACAGCCAACCTTCAGTTAGGTGGAAGGTGCCCCCCCCATTCACAGAACACTTACCGTAGTCCTCCTGAGGGCGTTGTTGATAAGATGCCACTTCCAGGCGGGCAGTGACGGGCAGGTGGGCAGTCTGCATTACCGTCTCTCCTGGGCACTGTGGCAAAGAGTTCCATAGGCTGCAAAAGAAGAAGGGGGGGGGAAGAATATGAGGAAAATGATACTTTTCCACCACTGGCTCCCTCCCACCCAAGACTGGCATGTGCCCGTCCTGAGTGCCCACGCCCCAGCAGGCACACGGGGCTGCCTGCTTGCTTACTCGTGGGTAAGCTCTCTGACAGGCTCTTACCAGAGTCGTGCGGGCGACGTGAATCGATGGGCCACCTCCATGCGGCCGTGGCTGGGGCAGATGGGCAGTCTGGATTCACGGGTACGCTTTGCGCAGTGGCGAAGAGTTCCATAGGCTGCAAAAGAAGGAGGGGGGGGGAAAAGAATTAACATGAGATAAATCATACTTTTCCACCATTGGCTCCCTCTCACCCAGGACTGGCATCTGCCCGGTCCTGAGTGCCCACGCCCCAGTAGGCACACGGGGCTGCCTGCTCACTCGGAAGTTAGCAGGCAGACAGCCAACCTTCAGTTAGGTGGAAGGTGCCCCCCCCCATTCACAGAACACTTACCATAGTCCTGAGGGCGTTGAGGACTCGGTGAGATTCTCCTGGAGGACCCCTAGTCCCATGGCTTGTGCAAGAAAGGCGGCTGGCCCGCCTCGCAGGAACGATCTGGAAGGCGGCAGGCGGCATCAGCAGCGGGCGGGCAGGCTGGCATGTAATGGGCAAAGTCTCTCCTTTCCCGGGCACTGTGGCAGTGAGAGTGCCATAGGCTGCAAAAGAAGAGGAGGGGGATAATGAATATTACATAAATACTTTTATACTGCAAAAGAAGAAAGGAAAATAAATAAAGATTTGTATTAATTAATACATGCAAGTCCTAGTAACTAGTCTCCCACCGGCACACTTCTCTGGTTTGTGATGCAATCCTCTTTCTCCTGCACCCCTCCCTTTCTAAATCACTCTTCTGAGCCCATTGTTAGAGGGATTGGCTATCCTTTTGTGTCTGGCAGGACACAGCTTACCGGATCATTAGAGAATCACCATTTCTTTTGTCCTTGGGTTATTCATTCACTCCTAATAGCACCCTACGTTAGGCTGACCAGATCAAATCCAGGTCAGGGTTCCTAACTTCAGCAGTTGTAGAGAAAAGGGAATTTCTGCCAGTGTCATTTGTATGGAATTAGTTCCTGCTGAGATTCCCTCTTCATCACAACAGTTAAAGGTGCAGGGGCCCTGCCTTCTTTTCTATATGGCCACTCTGCCTGCACTCTTACCTGAGTCGTAGGGGCGACGTGAATCGAGGGGCCACCTCCATGCGGCCGTGGCTGGGGCAGATGGGCAGTCTGCTTGCTTACTCGGAAGTAAGATCTCACACTGCCCCACTTCTGGACACTCTCAGGTGTCCCTGCGTTGACTGCACACACTTACCTTATTCGTGCGGCCGATGTGGATCGGAGGACTCCAGTGGCACATAGGCTCCTCCAGGCAAAGTCACATTGGCACAGGGTCCTCCAGGCAAAGTCACAGTTTGGCACAGCTCCCTCCAGGCAAAGTCACATTGGCACAGGGTCCTCCAGGCAAAGTCACAGTTTGGCACAGCTCCCTCCAGGCAAAGTCCCAGTGGCACAGGCTCCTCCAGGCAAAGTCACATTGGCACAGGGTCCTCCAGGCAAAGTCACAGTTTGGCACAGCTCCCTCCAGGCAAAGTCCCAGTTTGGCACAGCTCCCTCCAGGCAAAGTCACAGTTTGGCACAGCTCCCTCCAGGCAAAGTCACATTGGCACAGGGTCCTCCAGGCAAAGTCACAGTTTGGCACAGCTCCCTCCAGGCAAAGTCACATTGGCACAGGGTCCTCCAGGCAAAGTCACAGTTTGGCACAGCTCCCTCCAGGCAAAGTCCCAGTTTGGCACAGCTCCCTCCAGGCAAAGTCACAGTTTGGCACAGCTCCCTCCAGGCAAAGTCCCAGTGGCACAGGCTCCTCCAGGCAAAGTCACATTGGCACAGGGTCCTCCAGGCAAAGTCACAGTTTGGCACAGCTCCCTCCAGGCAAAGTCCCAGTTTGGCACAGCTCCCTCCAGGCAAAGTCACAGTTTGGCACAGCTCCCTCCAGGCAAAGTCCCAGTGGCAGAGGCAAAGTCCCAGTGGCAGAGGCAAAGTCCCACTGGCAGAGGCAAAGTCACAGCTGCATGGGCACCTCCAGGCAGGCAGGCGGGCGGGCAGGCAGAGGCGGGCATGATGCCAGGCGCTTGCACATTGCACAAGTAAGCAATAGAACCGTGAGACCAGCCCACGCATTCTGGCTACTTCACAATGGCGGCAACCTAGCAGGCAGGCAGGCAGGCAGGCAGGCAGGCAGAGGCAGAGGCAGAGGCGGGCATGATGCCAGGCGCTTGCACATTGCACAAGTAAGCAATAGAACCGTGAGACCAGCCCACGCATTCCGGCTACTTCACAATGGCGGCAACCTAGCAGGCGGGCAGGCGGGCAGGCAGGCAGGCAGGCAGAGGCAGAGGCAGAGGCGGGCATGATGCCAGGCGCTTGCACATTGCACAAGTAAGCAATAGAACCGTGAGACCAGCCCACGCATTCCGGCTACTTCACAATGGCGGCAACCTAGCAGGCGGGCAGGCGGGCAGGCAGGCAGGCAGGCAGAGGCAGAGGCAGAGGCGGGCATGATGCCAGGCGCTTGCACATTGCACAAGTAAGCAATAGAACCGTGAGACCAGCCCACGCATTCCGGCTACTTCACAATGGCGGCAACCTAGCAGGCGGGCAGGCGGGCAGGCAGGCAGGCAGGCAGAGGCAGAGGCAGAGGCGGGCATGATGCCAGGCGCTTGCACATTGCACAAGTAAGCAATAGAACCGTGAGACCAGCCCACGCATTCCGGCTACTTCACAATGGCGGCAACCTAGCAGGCGGGCAGGCGGGCAGGCAGGCAGGCAGGCAGAGGCAGAGGCAGAGGCGGGCATGATGCCAGGCGCTTGCGCATTGCACAAGTAAGCAATAGAACCGTGAGACCAGCCCACGCATTCCGGCTACTTCACAATGGCGGCAACCTAGCAGGCGGGCAGGCGGGCAGGCAGAGGCAGAGGCAGAGGCGGGCATGATGCCAGGCGCTTGCGCATTGCACAAGTAAGCAATAGAACCGTGAGACCAGCCCACGCATTCCGGCTACTTCACAATGGCGGCAACCTAGCAGGCGGGCAGGCAGGCAGGCAGAGGCAGAGGCAGAGGCGGGCATGATGCCAGGCGCTTGCGCATTGCACAAGTAAGCAATGAAACCGTGAGACCAGCCCACGCATTCCGGCTACTTCACAATGGCGGCAACCTAGCAGGCGGGCAGGCGGGCAGGCAGTTTTTTAAATCATATAGCCAAAATAAACACAACACACAGTGACAGCCCTGCAAGGCTGCCACATAAGTCCAAAAGACACAGTCAGAAACAGTGTGGGATGCTGCTTGTCATCCACTCAATGTAGGAGCCTGGAAGAGGAATCCTATCGCGTCCTTCGTTCATAGTCAGAGAGGTGCATGCGTTCCTTGGCGATAAAATTAAGCCTTCTTCTTATCCAACGTTCTCATGAGCCTCTGACGTGGTCTTACAAGAAGAAACGCCCATGGAAGTGTGGGACCTTACAGAAGGCCTGGAGGGAGCCATCGGAGTCCAATTTCAGAGGCACACGTGCAAGCACATTGGTTCAAGTCAAACAACATAGAATGTGTGAGATGCTTGTGCATCCCCTCAATGTAAGAGGCTAGGAGAAGAAACTAGATCCCTTCGGGATCCATCGTTCAGAGTTGAGTTACTGAGCTGTAAACAACACAGCCAGTAAATTAAAGTAAAGAAAATTAATTAACCGAAAATAAGAATTAAAAAATCAAGGGCCTGCCGGTGCCTGCCCAAAGGTGTGGGATGGATGGGGGGTGCCTGCCAATTACTCCCCCGCGGGCATGAGGGTGGGGTATCCCAGCAGGGGCAGATTGACCTTGAGGAAGACCAGCTGCTCCACAATCTCAGCGTCCAAGCGAGAGCGGTGGGGTGTGACCACGTCGCCCGCCATGGAAAACACCCGCTCGCTTGGAACGCTGGACGGTGGGCAGCTGATTCTGTCCATGGCCACCCGCGCCAGATCAGGCCACATCTGGCGCCGAGATGACCAGTAGGCCAGGGGTTCGATGGAGCCGTCCTCCATCTGCTCCGCCAGGTAACGCTGCACTGCTGCTGCAGCGTCATCCTGGCGGCGGCTGGGTTGAGTGCCTCTATGCCCAACCGCAGCCTGCAAAGCCTTGTCCCAAAACCCCTGGCCTGTCCCCCTGCTGGGTGTGGTGGTGCTGGTGCCGCCGCTGCTGGTGGTGCTCAGCGGACTTAGCGCCTGGGCTTCGGTGGGCTCCTCCTCTGCCTGCCCAATCCTGGCATCCCGGGCCGCCCGAACGTCCGTCACCAGCATTTCCACCCAACCTGCCCGGGAAGTCTGCCCACATAACCCATCCTTGATGCGCGGGTCGCACATGGTGGCCAACATGTACTGCCTCTCGTTGTAGAGAGGCTGGACCCGGCGGGATAGGCTTTCCCTCAGCCTCGTCACCACTTCCCGCACCTCTGGCAGGAAGCGCCTGCCGGTGACGGCATCCCCGGCCTCCAGAAACTCGCCCATCTGATTCTGGAGATGCCTGGCCACGGGGAGCACCTGGCTGAGAAGGGCAGTGCTGCTGCTCAGGGTCTCGGTGGCCTCAAGGAACGGCTTGAGGACCACCAGAAGCTGGGACATGGCCTCCCACTGCTGCCTGGACAGTGGGGCCTGGATGCCAATGTCCCCGACCCTGAACATCTCGTGGACAACACGCTGTTGCTCCACCATACGCTCGAGCATGTGGTAGGTGGAGTTCCAACGTGTTGCCACGTCCTGCACTAGCCGGTGCTGCGGAAGTCCCAGCTCCTGCTGCTTCTCCCGCAGCAACCGACTGCCCTTCACGCTGTGGTGGAAATGCCCAGCCACCTTCCTGCAGCTCTCTAGGAGATTACGGATTTGGGGAGGGAGAGGGGCCTTGCTGCCTCCAAGGCCATCCCTGACGACCAGGTTGAAGACGTGCGCGATGCAGCGGATGCCCTCAAATCCGCCATCGCGCACCGCCTTCAGCATATTGGCTCCCCCGTCCGTGACCATGTAACCGCGGGTGTGCTGGTGCCCGCCCAGCCACCCTGCCACCATGCGGTTCATGGCCTCCGTAATCTCCTCCGCCGTGTGGGACTGGTCCATGACTGCGGTATGAAGGAGGGCCCAGCGGCAGCCCTCCTTCCCAGTCCCAGAAGTCCTGGGTGCTTCCTGCCCTGAGGCTCCCCACCAGTGAGCCGTCAGGGACAGGTAAGCGTGCACTCCTCCTTCGCTGGACCAGATGTCCGAAGTGAAGTGCACCTTCTGTGCCTCTGCCTGGCACAGACGACCCAGAACTAACTCCCTGCATGCCTGGTACAGGGAGGGCACCACACGCCTGCTCAGGGTGGTGCGACACGGCGGCTTGTAGTATGGAACCACAAGAGCCATCAGCCTCTTGAAGCCTGCGTTCTCGACGAGGCTGAATGGCTGGTCATCCAACGCCACCATCTCACCGATGCAATTGGTGATCTGGTTGGGCGCTGGAAAACGCCACCTTGTGGCTCCATACTTCCCCCACCCCATCTCTTCCATGGTGGCCTGGCGAAGCCTCTTGGGGATGGGAGGTCGAGAGCTGGCAGAAGTTGCAGGAGCCTTCTGCTTGCCCTTGCCGCTAGCACCAGTCTGCTGCGAGGTGCCCGCCTCGGTCCCAAGCAAAACAGACTGGTGGTGCCTCTGCATGTGGCGGGTGAGGTTCGTGGTGGTGAAGTGGCCTGGCATTTTTCCCCTGCTCACTGACATCTTGCAGTGGCGACAGACAGCAAAGCGGGAATCCACTGCCACCTCAAAGTGGTCCCACACCTTGCTTGCCTGTCGCTTCTGGGGTGACACAGATGGCCTGCCGGCGCCTTCGCTCTGTGGTGTCACCTCAGGAGCAAGGGAATGAGTGGAAGAGAGGACGGATTGTGGAGAGTAAGTCTCTGGTGCTGCCTGCTCTTCCTCTTGCCCCACATCAGAGTCCTCCTTCTCACTCTGAACCTCGCTGACTTCCACAAGATCTGGGAAAAGATCAGTCAGCGGGTTCACAGGCTCACCCACCAAAGAAGGAGCTGGATAATATAGTGCTCCTTCTTCATGCCCACTGCTGCTCCCAGCACCTGCCTCATGTTGCTGAAAGAGTGCCCTGCAGGCACTACTTTGAGTTGCCTCTGCCTGCTTCTGCTGCCCCAGTGGAGAACGCCTCAGTTTAACTGGGGGTGTGGAAGTAGGCTGCCTGCTGCTGGTCCCAGCAGCAGCAGCAGCAGCGCCATGCCCAGAGCGGCCTCTCCCAAATGCTGCCTTGGGAGCACCCCCCCTTTGAGTGCCACGCTTCATTTTATTTTTATTATTATTTATTTTTGTGTAAGTGTGTGCTTTGCTGACTTTTTTTGTGTTTGTAGCAGCAGGCTACACAGCCCAGCAACACACACTCACTCACAAGCGCGCACACACACACACACACACAGAGAAAGAGAGAGAGAGAGAGAGAGGATAGAAATATTTTTTTATTATTTTTTTGGGTTTTTTTCAGAAAGCGAAAGTAGAACAAACAAACACACTCACTGCAAAGACAAACTGAACTCACAGACAAACAAACGTGCTATCTAAGAAAGGAAAGGCAAGAGAGAAAGGAAAGCCAAGAGAGAGAACAAGAAAAGCTGAAGTAAAAGATCAGAAACTCCTCAAAACCACCTCCAAATACAATCAAATCAATACAGTCTCTCCAACACAGCTCCAAAACACTCCCTAATCTCCTCCACGTTCAACCCACAAAGAGCCAGAAGGGCAGGGCTGAGAGAATATATACTGGTGCCCTCCTCCAGCATTGCGATTGGAGGCTGAAGAAAGTCTTCACAGGATTGGGTGATTCAGTCATGTATTCTAAAGCACAATTGGTGGATCAAGCTGTCAAACACACACACACAAACACAGCCTCCCCCTCCCTTTCCTGAAGGTTTAAAATAATAAAGTTTAACCTTTGTTTTCCCACTAAAGCATTGCACCAAAGTTTGTTAAATTTCCAGCGTTTGAGCGGGCATAGGTCCTGTGCCATGTGAGCGAGTTAGAGGTTTGTAGCTCTTAAAACCAACCCATAAATCCCATGTGAAATGCCATGCATAAACCTTTGTTTTCCCACTAAAGCATTGCACCAAAGTTTGTTAAATTTCCAGCGTTTGAGCGGGCATAGGTCCTGTGCCATGTGAGCGAGTTAGAGGTTTGTAGCTCTTAAAACCAACCCATAAATCCCATGTGAAATGCCATGAATAAACGTTCGTTTCCCACTAAAATGTTGCACCTAGCTTCCGGAAATTTCACACACATTTGAAGTGAAGTGTTCCCTGCAATGTGCCAAAGTTTCCCGTTTGTATCTTTGAAAATAAAAAAATGGGAGGCAAAACTGTATTTTACCCCACTGCTACCCAATTTTCAACAATTCATTGCCAACACATGCCTGGAGCTAGCTGTCTGAAATTTTACACACATATCAAGGGAAGTGTTCCCTGTAATGTGCCGAAGTGTCCTGTTTGTATCTTTAAAAATAAAAACATGGGAGGCATAACTGCATTTACCCCACTACTACCCATTTTTCAAAAATTCATTGCCACACCAGGCAAGCACCCACGGTTCTGGGATTTCACACACGTGGGTCCCAAGGTTCCACCTACAATGTGGCAAAGTTTCATGTGTGTAACTTTAAAAATGACCGAGTTATAGGCATTCCATGTTATTTATTAAAAAATTAATTGCCACAAACTGCATGCACCAATCTTTCTGAAATTTCTCACAGATACCTATCCCTAACCAGTGTACAATGTGCCCAAGTTTCATCCTTCTGTCGTTAAAAATGAAAAAGTTATAGGCGTTTTTGTAAAACAACAATACTTTGCTATGGGAAAAACGCATTTAAAATGGCGTCCGATCCGCCGATCCGATCCGATCCGGATCGGACCTCGCCGGATCGGATCGGATCGGATCGGATGGTGTATCGGATCGGATCGGATCGGATTTTCCGATTTTTGGGGCGGATCGGATTCGGATCGTGGATCGGATCCGATCCGATGCACACCCCTACTTAAGATGAGGACAGTGCTGTGGATCAGGTAAATAATTGTACAACAGGATATTCAATCTGGGGAATGAGACAAAGCAGCCTGATCCCACTACAACACAGGGAACTACTCAACACATGGAGAGCCATCACAACATTGTAACTCCATGACCTCGATCACCTAGCAGGAGAACCATACCATGTCCGTAGTAATTCACAAAGCTGTTCTAAACATTAGAGCCATGAGGTCATTCATTTGTTCGTATTTATATTTATAGGGTGCTTTTTAAACTAAACATAACAAAAAGGGCCCTCAAAACAGCATATAGCAGTAGATAACAGAATCATAGAATTGTAGAGATGGAAGGGGCCTATAAGGCCATCAAGTCCAACCCCTTGCTCAATGCAGGAATCCACCTTAAAGCATACCTGAAAGATGGCTGTCCAGCTGCATCTTGAAAGTCTTTAGTGTGGAAGAGCCCACAATCTCCCTAGGTAATTGGTTCCATTTTCACACTGTTCTAACAGTCCAGAAGCTTCTCCTGATGACCAGCCAGAATCTGGCTTCCCATAACTTGAGCCCATTATTCCATGTCCTGCACTCTAGGATGATTGAGAAGAGATCCTGTTGCTTCTCTGTGTGACAACTGCCCTTTATACACCAGAGGGGTGTAGAGGGCCAGAGTGGCAGCAAACTCGGAAGTAGTAACTTCCGGGTTCGTCACCCCAATGCACATGAAAAATGTGACAACCCAGGATTGCGGAAGATTCGTGATTTTTCTGGTTTCTCTTAACCCAGAAAAATCCAGTGCCCACCTCCCACCCCCGGGACTCCCTGTGCATCATTTGGACTCACAGGGAGCAGCCAGGGGCCATCCCAGGCAAAAAGCCTGGTGTGGAAAGGGCCAACCTTTCAAATATTTGAAGAGTGCTATCATGTCTCCCCTCAGTCTTCTCTTCTCAAGGCTAAACATGTCCAGTTCTTTCAGCCTCTCCTCATAGGGCTTTGTTTCCAGTCGCCCTCCTCTGAACCCCCTCCAGCTTGTCTGCATCTTTCTTGAAGTGTGGTGCCCAGAACTGGATGTAATACTCAAGATAAGGCCTAACCAGTGGCGAAGAGAGGGGAACCAGTACCTCGGGCAATTTGGAAGCTATACTTCTATTAATGCAGCACAAAATAACATTTGGGGTTTTTTTGCAGCGACATCACACTGTTGGCTCATATTCAGCTTGTGATCTACAACAATTCCAAGATCCTTTTCACTTGTAATATTGCTGAGTCAAGAATCCCCCACCTTGTAACTGTGCATTTGGTTTCTTTTTCCTAGGTGTAGAACTTGGCATTTATCCCTATTAAATTTCGTTCTGTTGTTTTCAGCCCAGCACTCCAGCCTATTAAGATTACTTTGAAGTTTATTTCTGTCTTTCAGGGTATTAGCTAGGGATGTGTATCGTATTGTTAAAATGTACATTAACGATATAATAAGGTCATTATCGTGCATGTGTTTAACGATAACGATACGATAGAAAAACCTACGATAAACATCGGAGACAATAATTTTCGGGTGATTTTATCATTTTATCGGACTGCCATATAAATATACCTATAACTTCTGTATTTTAAAAGGTAGAGGCTTGAAACTTGGTCACAGTGCTTATGGGGTATGCCTAAGTATGTGTATGAAATTTGAGATCGATCCCTCCAACCCTCAATTTTATATGAATTTTTTAAAGATCATTTTCATTCTGACAGGTCTGAATGAACGCATGTGGTGAGCTGTCATTCTGATCTGTCAGAATGGAAACAATCTTTAAAAAATTCATATAAAATCAAGGGTTGGAGGGATTGATCTCAAATTTCATACACATACTTAGGCATACCCCATAAGCACTGTGACCAAGTTTCAAGCCTCTAACTTTTAAAATACAGACGTTATAGGCATTTTCCCTTTAAAAATAGGGCTGCAAAAATATCATTTTTTTCACGATAATTATCGTGAAGATGATACGGTTCACCTACGATATGAATGAAGACGATAATTTTTTTGGTCTGAAATGATGATAACGATAAATGATGATTTTTTTTGGCATGCACGCCCCTAGTACTAGCTAACCCACTTAATTTTGTGTCATCTGCAAATTTGATAAGCATTCCCTGCACCTCTTCATCCAAATCATTACTAAAACTGTTAAAGAGCACTGGGCCCAGGAATGAGCCCTGTGGTATCCCACTTGTTACCTCCCCCCAGTTTGAGAAGGTACCATTGATAAGCACTCTTTGAGTCTGATTCTGCAGCCAACTGTGGATTCATCTCATAGTTGTTCCAGCTAGCCCACTTTTAGCTAGTTTGCTAATCAGAATATCATGGGGCACTTTGTCATAAGTTTTGCTGAAGTCAAGATATATTATGTCCACAGCATTCCCACAGTCCACAAGGGAGGTTCCCCAATCAAAAAATGAGATCAAATTAGTCTGGCAGGATTCGTTCTTGACAAATCCATGCCGTCTTCTAGTCATCACTGCATTGTTTTCAAGGTGCTTACATATTTTCTTCTTTATAATCTGCTCCAAAAATTTCCCAAGGATTGAAGTCAGACTAACAGGTCTGTACTTCCCAGGTTCTTCCTTTTTGCCCTTTTTGAAGATAGGAACAACATTAGCCCCCTTCAGTCACCTGTCTTCCATGATTTCACAAAGATAATAGACAGTGGTTCTGAGAGTTCTTCTGCTCCTTTATTACTCTACGATGCCATTCATCGGGCCCTGGAGATTTGAACTCATTCAAAGAAATTAGGTATTCCTTGACCATTTGTTTATCAATCTCAAGATGCAATCCTGCCCCTTCAGCTTGTACTTTATTTTTGCTGGGGGGGGGGGGGATCATAGACCTGCTTTTGAAAGAAGACTGAGCCAAAATAGGAATTGAGCACTTCGGCCTTTTCTTTGTCATCTGTTATCAGTGGTGGTTATTGTTCCTATCATTTTCATTCAGAGCTTCTTGTTTGCAGCCAATCGTCTTTACAATTTAAGTCATACATATATACAGAAACAATTCCTATGGCCACTAGACCCTGTCTAAAAGGACATGGGATTCTTTGGTTTCTGGAAACTAAGGTTGGAATCAGAGCTCCAACCTCAGAGCCCATAAATCACTCCCCCCATCTCCCCCACCTCCTTCGAGCTGGCACAGTACTCACAGTGCTGGCTGTCTCCATGTTCAGAAACAGAGTGAGGCAAAAAGGGGGCAGTCTTGTGCTTGGGGAGCTTCCTATGGGGTCTCCAGGCCCCTTCCACCCTCCCCCTCCCAGAAGCCATGCCTAGATGGGTGAAAGCTGCACCTAGATAGGCGAAATTGCCAATTTAGGCAAAAATCAGGGTGGCTGGAGCATCAAGGAGAAGTTCCCTCAATTCTCCAGCCATCCTGCATAGGATAGTCAGCAGCCTCCAATTTCAGACACTGGTGACTATCTGGATAGGATTCCTCACTAATTGAAATAAATCAGGAAATGCCAGGGATACAAATCACCAGAATTAAACAGGATTTAAGTTAAGGAATCATCTTGGCAGTTAACACTAGCGTGGTTCAGGAAAATGAACTTTCTTGCTGTCAGTGTCAGTAAAGCTACCGTATAAGTAACAAATGTATCATTCATTTCAGAAGTAAGACAAGATGAGTTAAGCATGGCTCACTGCTTCTCTCCAAAAGACATTGAACAGATGCATTATGGCATATTCGGAAGAGAACCGATCCTTGGAGACTTTGTGTCTACCAGAGCTGAATAAAACAGTAATCTAGTTCAGCATTTGAAAATATTGAATGGTGTGGACAGCCTGCTTTTAACAAAGTGAAGATGATAGAATCTTAACAGCACTGAAGAGCATCATTATGGTCATCCACAAAGAATCTCATGTGTCATTGATGTATGTTGATTCATAAAGATAATGTGTGGAGAAGAGACATTTTGTTGAAATTGCATTAATTTCCCACATTTCTATTACATCCCCAGGGTTAATCCACTATGTAATGGAAAAATAATATTGTCCTTGCCTGAGTACAACCACATGATTCAGCAAATGCCAAGGATAACATCTAAAGAAATTGCATTAGGAATACGTGTTGAAATCTCTCTAAAATCCTTCTACGCTTTTTCCAAAGAGTAAATTTTTTAAAAAAAATATTGGACAGAGTATTTATAACTTGTTTGTTTGTTTGTTTGTTTGTTTGTTTACAGTATTTCTATACTGCTCCCTATCCAAAGATTTTGGAGCAGTGAACAAATAGAATAAAAGAATAAAAACAGAATAACAACACCACATTAAAAGTTACATTTTTAAAAGAACAATGTTCAGTTGGGACTTTGACTTACACAAAGAGAAAAGCAGAAATAGTTGTTCCAATCAATAAACTTTATTGTCTAAGGCTAGATCTACACTACTGCTTTATACTGATATTGAATTACACTGATAACTGTTGGGGCACAGGATACATTCCATATACCACTTTCATAGTGTTATTTCCTGCATTTATTCCACATTCATAATGATTTGACACAAGGTGTAGATCTGGCCTAAGACTGTATCTAACCCAATGTATTGTTTATTTAGTGAGGTCAGCATAATTAGCTGTACTACTAACTTTTCAACGTTTTCCAGCAGCAACCAGAAGATGTAGAGATAAAAATGATTCTCTGACTTAGGGTGCAATCCTATGCATATTTAGACAGAAAGAAGGTCTTACAACTCAGCCATGCTGGGAGTTGTGGGACGCTTTTCCTGTCGAAACATGCATAGGATTGTGCCATTAGCGGTTTAGCCAATGATTTAGCTGTTAGCTGTTTAGCCAAACATTTAGCCAATGCTACAGAAATTGGGGGCAGTTTTTAGAACAGCCAAATAAAATGTTTAAACTTGTCTTGGACTAAAATACTTTAGGCTGCAAGTGCAGAATAGCATCTCTTCATGAAATACTCATGTCAATACACATATGTCATGTTAAAACCAGTATGGTTCCCACCTAGCTTGCTCCTGATGTGTTAGTTTTTTTAATGTTAGCTGTTTTATCCCATGTGTCAATTTCTTATGGTACCCCATGTGTAAATTCAAGTGTTATAATCCAGATGAAGCTGCAAAATGCTACTGATTATATAATTGGATTCTTAGAATGAATTCAAAATACGTTTCTCACCAGGTAATGCTTCAAAGATTCTCTATCCTATATTAATAATGGCAAAAGTAATATATAAAACATTGTATAATAATTATAGCAAAACTCCACTTGTAAGCATCATTTGCTTGACCACCAAAATCGCAAAAGACAAAGTGACTCATTCTAAAAGAAGGGCAAAGAAGCAACCCGAACAGGTGCAGATTTTTTTCTTTCTTTCTTTGAGCATATTAAGGCTAATCTTTGGAGGATATAAAAATGACATGTCAAAGAATGTACACGGTGGCCTTATAGTCAAGGCACATATAACAGATGTTATTTGTAAAAATGTAAGGAGAGCTTGGATTTGCTGGTCATTCCAAACTGAATGGAATGTTATGAAATACCCAGATAGTGGACCATTTATTTAATGCAAGAGGCAGAAAATGTGACATCTTTTAAACAACTCCTGAAAACATGCTTGTTCACCCAGGCTTTCTCTGGGCCATAAGTAAAGTATTTGCGGACGGAGGGTGTAAATGAAGAGTCAGACACATGAAATGGATTTAAATAAGGGCCACATTTATTGAAAGATCTGCAAAAGGGGGTTCCTAAGGGGCATCCAGTATAGGCCTATCCACAGGCCCTCTTTTCCCCAGTTCGGGCGAGCCATTCTTGCACGTGAGTAGTTGGAATAACTCCACTTCTCCACGTGCTCCCCCTTACGGGGAGGGAGACCTTCCTGTGTCGCCTTCCCCCAGGCCGCAAGGCTCTGGGTAGGTGAGAAGGGTCAGTCTCAAAGGTAACCCTTATCTCCAAGCCAGGCCGCGGGGCTCGAAGCTGGAAGCCTCAGGAATTACCAGTCACCTGAACAGTGCCTGTGAATGCCTGCCAATTATCCTTACCTCTCTGGATGCCCCTTCCTATTCGCCACTGGGAGTGTCAAGCCACTTGCTTAGTCGCTCACGCCCCATCTAAAAAATAATACTTCCCTTAGGCCCCTCTGCAGATCATGCAAAAATAAATCATTTCCTTGGTCTGACAAATGGATCCCATCTGGTCTATACAGCTCCCTCCGGGAAAGAGTAATATCCGGATGTTGTATGCTAAAATCTCTGTGTTTGGACAGATCTCTAAAGATTTCCATATTCACCTTCTTGTGGGCTTTCTCCAAAGCCAATTGATTCATACCCAATCGCCAATCAAATCTGGGTATGACACAGGACCAAATAATTGAAATGCCCGGCCACTTTTGCCTGATGTAATGAAAATCTGCAACCGCTTGCAGAATCAAGGCCTTTCCCTTCAGCAGCCCCAAATCATTACCACCCAGGTGAAAGATCAACACCTGGGGCGCATCGCATGCCACCTGTTGCTTCAACGTGCGCAGGAGGCGTTCCCACTGCATACCTCATCTGCCCAACCATCTAATGTTGGCATGATGACTCAAGCCCAGCTGTGATCCAAAGCATTAATTTGCCGCTCGCCTGGCGGCCCAGAAGATGTAGCTGTGGCCACAGATGATCACACGAACTGGGGCATGGCCTCTCCAGCGATCTATAACAAACACAAAGATTTTAAAACCCCATCCAAGTAAATATTACTAAGAAAGCTTGTGGATGTACGTTTTAAAGGCAGATGAACGCCATCTGCCAACCACCTGAATTTGAGAAGAAGAACACCCGGCTACCGCTGCAGTAGATGCAGCCCCAATTCGAAAGGGGTGCAGTCCAAAAGCTGATGCCGGCAAGCCCAATGCATGAAAAGCCTTCTTGGCCACCGCCCAAAATTGAAACTTTGTGAGCGGGGCCCGGTCAAGGTGACAAAATAACATCCCCGGATGGTTGCCACGCAAGATAATGAAGTCTCTTAGAGCTCGGTTCAACTGAATAGTGGCGCCCTTCCCTTCCTGATCAGTCTTAGACCTCCTAATAGTTATTGCTACTCCACGCGAGTCAAAATTAAGATCCTGAAACTGGATCGCACGTTCAGAACAGTCGTGCTTAGAAAATGCGAGCAACTCAGAAATCCTGAGTGCCCCAAAAAAGGCAGTCAATGCTGTTGCCTGGAATAAATTTGTCTCATAAGGAGAAAAACACAACAGCTTCCATTGCTCCCTGAGTTGCAACAGAATATCGGGGGAAACAGGGCGCCTACCATCCGGTTGGCGTGGAGCTGCCCTAGACCAGCCTTTTATAACACACCTAACCCTAGCATCGGAAGTGTTATCAACCACCCCTCTGACTTTAGCAGAAAATGCCAGGGCTGCCAGCTTACCCAATAGCGTCCTGGCCGAGAGACCCTTCCGATGTAAAGCCATGAAGAACTGCAGAATATGCTCCACAGGAATGGGCCACAACCTGGGCAAATGCATCTCCTCCCTGAAAACTGCAAACTCTCTACCTGATCTTGAGTAGGCTGCCCTTGTACTTGGTGCTACCGACTGCCACATGGCACATTCAACCTCTCGTTGCCAATCTCCCAAAGGATGTCTGGGAAGTTCTCCGGGAGGTGATGTGCCCATGGAGCCAAATCCCGAAATCTCTGGACCTGCTGACGCAACAAAGCATCAGCAGCTGAATTGTCCAATCCCGGGACATGTTGAGCACGAAACATAATGTTGTGTCGAAGACAATGCAATGTAAATTCTCGAAGCATAGCCATGACTCTGAAATTCCGGGATGTCAATGAATTTATAACTTGCACCGTGGTTAGATTGTCGCACCAAAATGATACCGCAGAGTTGGCGAACTCTGCTGTCCAAATGTGTACAGCTACGTAAATTGGAAAAAATTCCAAGAACGTCAAATCCCTAATTATTGCTGAAGCACCCCAATTCTCCGGCCACCGCTTGGCGCACCACCTATCTCCCCATATCACACCGAAACCCAAAGCCACAGCGGCATCGGAATGAATCTGCATTTCGGCTTCAATAAGAAGTTCCCATCTCCAAAAGGAAACCCCATTAAATTCAGTCAAAAATGTAAGCCAAGTATGCAAATCCTCCCGCATTGCCCGTCACCCGGGCACGATGATATGGGCGAGATAAGCCCTTCATGGCATCGCAAAGACGACGCAAGAAGGCTCTTCCAGGGGCAACAACCCGACAAGCAAAATTTAGGTGGCCAACTACCTCCTGTAGCTGTGCTAAGGTCACCTTCTTAGCTGAGCTAAGTGATTGTATCCTATCCCTCAAATTATCCAATTTCTCTTGTGGTAACTTGCTGCATTGGTTGACAGAATTGAGTTCGATTCCCAAAAATGTAATAACGTTAAGAGGACCCTCTGTCTACTCGTGCGCCAACGGGACACCCAGCTCCTCCACCAGCACGTGAAACTCGTGCATTAAATGTGCACACTGATTACCCTCGGCCAATCCAGCAAACAGGAAGTCATCAAGATAATGAACCACGTTCGCTGAATTAGATCTATTCCTCAGCGCCCACTCTAAAAAGGAACTGAATTTCTCAAACATGGCGCACGAGATTGAGCATCCCATAGGTAAGGCCCTATCAACATAATATTTACCCTGAAAATAGAAACCTAACAGGTTGAAATCATCTGGGTGAATGGGCAGTATGCGAAAAGCTGACTTAATGTTGCATTTTCCCATTAAAGCCCCCACCCCATTACTACGAACCATGTCCACAGCGCAGTCGAAGGATGTATACCACACAGAGCATAATTGCTCCGGGATATAATCGTTGACTGATTCCCCTTTAGGGAAGGACAAGTTATGTATCAACCTGAACTCCCCAGAACTTTTCTTTGGGACGATGCCCAAAGGAGATACTCTCAGATTACTAATAGGCGGTTCCACGAATGGACTCAGTACCCTACCACATCTAATTTCTTTTTCGATTTTGTCCCCCACTAAGACTTCCAACCCAACAACGGAACTCTGATTTTTTTGTGGAAAAGGGGGCTCTAGGCCCCACAAATGGAATACGAAACCCGTTAATGAAGCCCGACTCCAGGTATCTAGCATCAGCGGCCTTTGGATAAGTAGCCAGTAAGCGTTGCAACGCCTCAATCTTAATTGGGCTAGGGCTCTTTGGGAGGCTGCTGCTGTCCACCCCCCGGTTTACGGCTCCCTTGTCCGTCCTTGAATGCACCCCGCCCCCCCTATTTCGGTTACAATTGAGAGCTGGGTGCAAGCCCCCACAAATCATGCAGTCATGCCTGTATTTGCACTGTGCATGGGAACAGAAACCCCTGGCACCATAATCCCAGCAGGGTGGGTGGAATTGAACCTCCTGCCCCGCGCTCCCTCTGAATGTGGAGGCGGGTTGCTGCTTAGCGATGATGTGCCCACTATCGGCCCGTTCTCCAAACCCTGGACTTGCTGGGGTCATGAACTGAAGCCACAGATCATGATCCCGCGTGTCCCATTGTAGGGTGTGGTGAAATGCTGCCTTACAACGAAAAGATTCATCATAAGCCAACCAGGCCCGGCCCTCAAACTCGGTGTACGCTCGATAAACCATATTGAGGTACTTAATCAGAGTATAGCCTTTCTCGGGGAAACACTGCTGAACAATTCCCATATAAATAAGGAATCCCGGCAGCCAGTTAGCCCAAGTCCATGCCACTTTCCTTCTCCTCAGTCTCTCTGCCTCCTTCTCCCCTAATTTATCATTCTCATTAGTTTCCAATTCTCTAAAAAGCAGGGAGAAAATATCAATATACTCTCCCCTCAAAATCTTCTCCCGTGTGGCCGGAAGTAAATGATATCCCAAAGGGGAAGTGACACCCCCCCTTGGGAATAGCATTCCTATCAGCCCCGGCAAAAGAATCAGTCATCAATGAGCCGGCGCCCTGTGCGGCACTGCAGCTGGATGCAGGGCCCTTCCACACCACCACGCAGGCCGCGGCTGCATTAATAGCCAGCACCTGTGACGCTTCTCCTGCTACCCATGCCCCTGTACCCTCAACAGAAGCAGGCGATGTTGCAGCTGCCATCGCAACTGCTCTCCCAGCCTGGACACCTGGCGGGTTTGACGTAGCTGCTTCTGCAGCCACATTGCAAGTTGCCTCCCCCACATTTGGAGCTGCCTGCGAGGGCCGCTCACCCACTAAAGATCCGTCTGGAGCACCAAGTTGCTGCCACTGTAAACTGGGAAAGTATGGGTACCATCCCCAAGGATGCATTGCCCCCATGTGCTGCAATGTCCCCGTGTGCTGTAAATGTGATGCAAAGCCAACGGGACTCACCACACCCATTGCCTGTACATTACCTTGCGGTGAAACCAGAACAGGAGCTCCCACTGCTGAAACAGATCCTGCCGACACTGCTGCCCCCTCTCCGGTCCCCGACCTTGTGTCGATGGAGTCACTTTCATCTGGCACCACACCCTGCTGGGTGCTTGACCCTTGCACCACTGCCACTTCCATTATATCTAATCGGTTCGAAAGAGATTTTAATAAACTATCCTGCGCCTGTCTTCGCGTCTGGCGAAGACTATCATGGTCTGCACCCAAGAGGCTGGTCACTGTAGAAGGGTTAAGCCCCCTTTCCCTTTCCAAAAATTGCACATGAGACAGCAATGCCTCTACAGCATGATCCAACTCCTCATCGGAGGAATCCAGCCTGCTACTTCCTCATTTTTGCTTCACGGGCGGGGCTTTCCCATTACCCTTGGGACCACCAACCCCTTTCTTAGAAGGCATGCTGATAGTCACAAAAGTACAAAATTAAACTGTCCAAATAGCCAGACTAATGCCCCTTATGAAATCCTGGAAACACCCGCCCTCACAAAAGTAATAAAGGAAACTTGCAAGGCATTAACATCCAGAACAATGGCGAAACTGCACCTGAGTAGATAATAGAGCCCCTGCTCTGCCCAATCATAACCGTCACCTTTCCCGGGGCACCCAAATGGCATCCGCAACTCACCACCTCAATGCAGGTTGCCTACTTGCCCCCAAAATGGCCGCCGCCACCCGCAAAATGGCCACCGCCGCCTGAAATGGCCGCCGCCGCCTGCACAGGTCCTGCCGAGCAGCACCCTCAATTCAGGCTGCCTACTAGGCCCAAAATGGCCACTGCCACCCGCACAGGGGCCCTCCGAGCAGCCGCCCGCCTGCCCGCTCAAAAGGAGCCGCCGCCACCCGCACAGGACCAGCGCGGCTTGGGTCCGCTCGCCCCTTCACCCCGCCTCAACGCCTTTAGCAGCCAGAGGCACAAGAAGCGACCGTCCCACCCACCAGAGACCAGCCAGTCTCCTCCCAAACCTGTGGCCCTAAGGCCGAAGACAGTCCTCCTCTCCCTCTCTCTCCTCTTTCTCTGCTCCTTTTCCCCCGCTGCCGCCGTCGTTGGCGCCGCCGCCGCCGCCAACCGTTCCCGCGGCTCACTCCTGAAGTTAAGAGCCGCGTGGAGACGCGTGGAGCAAAGAGCCGCGAGCCGCGAGCCGCGAGGAGCAAGAGGATGAAGGGGAGGGAGGCTTGCCCTTAAATAGCCTATCCTCCCTCCCCTTCACATGCCATCATCCTGCGGGCACGTCTATCCTCTTCCCCCAATGGCCGCAAAAGCCTCCCCGCCTCCAGGCTGTTTGCCGGGGACGGCAGAATGGCACTTATGCTTCTCCATGTTATTGCTTCTTGATTTTTGTTACTGAAGATGGAAGTGTTTTTAATACTGCATTTTAATGTTGTGTTTTTAATTGTATTTTAATATTGTGAACCACTGAGAAAGTATATTAGATTCAGTGGTATATAAATGCCAGAAATAAATATAAATAAACGTGAAACGGCAAACTCAAACTTCACCAGAATTTAAGAGTAACAGTGATCCTAAGTATCTTTACTCAGAAGTAATTCACAATTATTTTAATGGGACTAACTAAATAGAATGTTTAAAAGTGCAACCTAAATCCTGGTCCCAGAAAATCAGAACAAAACCCTGTGTGGAGCTGTTTATGCAAAGGCCAGTTAACCAACCAAAGCCAGAGAGTGTTGTGAAATTATTCCACCAAGATACTTTTGCCAAGTATCTTGGTGGATATTTGTGCTTTAATTACTTTAGGGATTAATTAAAGCACAAAGAGATTTGGCTTTAATTGCTCTCTTAGGTGCATTAGATTGCAAAGAGGCATATCAGAACTTGAGTTCATGAAAGTTCATTCTTTACCCATGGAAAGTTCATGAAAGTTCATTCTTTTACCCATGTTCATGAGATCTCTCTTTACTAGTAGCATTTTATAACATCAAAATATTGCTTACTTTTTTACAAGTGGAAGGGGAATGAAGGTTCAATGTAGCTGTAACCCAACATTTGTTCTACTATAAAATCCAAGCAGTTTCCCAAAATCTGAGAATCTCTGATTTCATATTGATCAAGAATAATAATAATATAATAATAACAATTTATTTCTTACCCGCCTCTCCGTCTGGATCCATTGTTATAAAACGGGGTGGCATGCGCAATTGCCTGGCATTATAAAAGGGCTGAACCCTTTAATTTGCAGTGATCCTGAATAGCCAACCATCTACAAAACACAAAACACCATCTATGCTAAAAGGACTTTCGATCAATATATAGTGCAATGGGAATGAGAGTGAGAATGTGTGGAACTGCCCGAGAATTCTGCTCCATATCCAAGACTTCCTTCAGGTCCTCCTGCCATCATCACAAATAGAGCAAGTTGGTCACAGGGATAGGATCGCTTCATCTGTGGCCTCCTAAAGGAGATATATTTGGCTCCATTACTTCACTCCCTATTTTTGGGCAATTGGTGAAGACTATCTTATTTCAGAACTATTGTCCAAGAACCATGATATTAATAACAAATATGTTTGTGCTGTATTTTTAATTTGCTGTTTTAATCTGTTGTTTTAGTCTGCTGTAGTTGTTACTACTAGTTTTGGATAGGTGGTTGGATCCAAATTTATGGGCATGCAACAGATCTGGCAGAAGCAGACTTCCGATCCATTCCTCCCCACAGCAGACCTCCAATGCCCTCAAAATGCTGCACTGAAGATTAGGAGACCTTATGGAATCGGGTAAACTGTGGTGAGAAGGAAGGAAGGGAGGGAGATCCTTCAAAATCAGGCAGAGGCAACTTTTCTGAGCAAAGTCCTTCCATCCACAGAAGGCAAATCCTGGATCTTTATTATGTTGCTTTTAATATATAGGTTGCCTAGTAGAAAGGAGAAAAATGTACAAACATTATCAACAACTCCTATGGAATTCCATAGTCTTATCAAAAATGTTTCATCAGAGCAGGAACCTACCTATGAACCTTAATAGAGTTACACTGTAAAAGCACTGACCCAGGAACAAGTCTATGGGCCTGTTCAGAAGACACCTTAAACCCTGCGGTTACAGATTTTGGTTAAACAGCAGGCTTTAAGGTGTCTTGTACGATGTGTTTTGCTAATCCCTGTTCACTCACTAACCACAGTCAGACTGTCTGGAGCAGGGTTAGTGGCTCTAACTGTGGCTTAAAGTGTTGTGTGCAATAGTGCTAACCCCAGAGAACCACAGTTTCACTAACCATGGAGCCTGAAGTGTCGTCTGAACAGGCCTTATGTGTTATGTACCTTGCAATGATCGACTATAGTTTTTCCAGATGTTCAAGTGGCCCAAGGATTGAAAAAACAGCTAGGCGTTTAGGATAGTAAAAAAAAAAAAAAAAATCAGGTTGAGGATGGTAAAGTATTAGCCAGATGGGAAGACCACAACCTCCAGCTTCCAAGATGGCTTCCATCCCACATAAAAGTTGGAAGAGAAAGAAAGCATCGTTACTCATTTCCTTAGTAAGGAAGGAGAAAACAGAATATACCACTGGAAACAGACTTCCCCATGGTCAATATCTAAACCTGTTTGGCAGTGTAGGTCCTCAAAAAACCAAAAAGAAATGGAACAATATATTTCAATAGTTATATAAAAATAAATGTAATTGGGATACAAGTATAATTCTATTACATCCCGATAATGTATTTATTTGGAACTATATTCCACTGAAATTGATGGGGGAGATTGCTTCCAGAATTGGCTATAAAGAACTGTAATAGATCCAATAAACACAGAGTGTTTTGTCTGTGGCCGCAGGTACCCAACTCTGGTTAGATTGATAATCTTGCATCCCCATATCCTTTCCCTTATTTCATGAGGGACATGATAAACTTGAAGCAGTCTAGATGATTGGGAATGTAGTGTGTGAGTTCAGGGTAACTACGTTGTCCCTTAGAGATAGTTAATTAATTCAAAGCTTCTACAGTCACACATCACAGCCAGATGTAATATGTTTTAGACAGCAAAGTCTAAGTGACACAAATAATGTCATTCAGAGCAGGCTTAGCTCCATACATCTCTGTTAAAAATTGAATGGCAAAAGCATACAGAGTTTGAAAATATTATTATTTTGCAAAACTATTAATTCAGAGCAAGAGAGATTAATTCAAGCAATTGGCTAATGTGTCTTCCATGATGGACTTTAATGGCTTTTGAGAAAAGTAATGGTAAAATGATTTTCCTTATTACTGAGAGATTGTGCATTCCCAAGTCCCAGTGCAATCATACATAAAGGCTTAGTATGTGTGTGTTTAAAAAAAACCACTTCTACTTCTCAACTTAATCAGTTTTCAAAGAACATTAAATAATATTACTCATACTATAGAATATTCAGCACATTTGTTTCTCAATCCTTCTGGCAGGTGGCTGTGCATGAATTTTCTGGAGCAATCTTTTGCATTTTAAAACAATGTGATCAGAAATGTCAGTTACTCCTCCAGAACTGATGAACATGTACACTCTATTTATTTTATTGCTTAATCTTGTATTTCACACGATTAATATATGTGCAAGTAACTAAATGTCTCACTGGGAGAAATCACAAATATGTAGGTCATATTATAATGAAACAAGAAACATCCATTCATAAGAGCAATAAATCACAAGAGGATACCTGAAGAAGAAACATTTACTGTTTTTGCAAGGAAATTACATTCAAGTTTCTTAAGGAAAAGTCTTATTGTCATAAACAGTTGTGGAGAAGGAAACCTTCCCTGGGTGCAGTTCCAATGGATTGGAAGTCATAAAACAACTATGCTTTGCAAGAGGCAGATTTGGTTGGGGTGCATGTACGGTGATGCTCTATCTATGCGTAAAAGAACTGTAGTGCATGGCCCAGAAGGCATTTTCTTAACATCATATTCAGGGCAGAACCCAGTGAAAAACGAAACTCCCAGAAATACTGAAGTAACTCTACCTCACTTTCTTCCACATTGAATAAAGAAGCAGCTACAGCAGAACCACAACATATACTATGGGCATGACTATTGGATGTCACTTTAAGCTATTATGGGTTAATAAGCTACTCACAGATTGATTGATTGATTGATTGATTTTATTTTATTACATTTGTATACCGCCCCATAGCTGAAGCTCTCTGGGCGGTTTACATAAGATTAAAACAATTAAAAACAATATACAAAAATTAAAACAGCAAAACCATACAATATACACATAATATACACATACATTGAAAACCACTGTAATGAGTTTAAAAAGCTATAAACCTAAAAACAAAACAAACCCAGGCTCATCAAATATTGCCAAATGCCTGAGAGAAGAGGAAAGTCTTGACCTGGTGCCGAAAAGATAACACTGTTGGCGGCAGGCGAGCCTCGTCAGGGAAATCGTTCTGTTGTTCTGTTGCTGTTTTCCCCCACATGATCAGAGAAATAAGCTACTGGGCATAGGTTAGAAAACTACCATATGGAATCTGAGTCATTCCTCCACCCCCACATTCTGCTGTAGTCCTTCTGCCCCTGCACTGGTGCTGATTCACTCATTGACAACATTGCAGCAGCCTGTTTTAACCTCCCACAATACCCCAGTAAGAGGGGAAGAGGTAAATTCAGTACTTCCAGCATCACCCTGACAAGGGCATGGTGACTCTAGAGTATTAGAAGTATGCAGGATTGGGACCAAACTCCATACACAGCCTCCGCTAGCAGGGATACACACAAGGCAATGACAACCCTGAGTGCTGACAAATCCATAGGAGCAAAAGCAGTTTTTCACCAAAAAGGGGTGGCAGCTGTAACTCCATGGAAAGCTTGCAAGATCAAGACAAAACTTCATACACAGCATCCCCTGAGGATGCACACAAGGCAAAGGAAAACCCTGCGCAGCTGCTGCCATCCAACCAAACTGGGGGAAAGGTTCGGGCAGGCTTGGGCTGTGAGCGCAATCAGTTGCTAGGCAGATAATGGAAATATAAATCTGCCATTTGGAGGAGAGCGGCAGCAGAGGTTTTGACTGTTCTTGCCAAGCAATTCTGTAGGTGACCAAAATAATCCATGGTGACATGCCATGATAACCCATGATGGGTTAAATAACCCACTCTGTAGACCATGGGTTATCAGAATAGATTATTTTGGCCAAATAAATCATTGTGAGTTTAAAAAAAAAACCAAAAACCTCCTGACAGATGACACAATAATTCATGTTGGGGTAAATAAGCCATCATGGCTAATTTAACCCATCATGGATTATTGTGACATCCAAACCCAGGGCTCATCTACACCTGCAGGCCTTCCAGGATAGGGGGGAAGATCTCAGGTTTTCCCGCTTCCAGGATTATCCCCTAGGGTCCAAACACCTGTGCATCATCCCAGAAGTGAAGAGGGACGTTCCAGCGCAGCGCTTTTTTTTTTAAAAAAGTAGACATTTGTGCAATTGTATGGGCGCAATCCTGCACCAAAAGTAAGTTTTTCAAAAACAACAACTGGAAATTTGGCCACAAAAAACACTGAGAGCCATCCCAGAGATACCAAAAATGCTCCCCCTTCACCCCCAATGGGCACAGACAGCCCCCACAGAGCTCTGTGCCTGTTTGATGAGCCCCACTACTTGCTGTGAGGAGGGACAACCCTGGGAATGAGTGCCACACCACCCACAGACCTTGGGGTTGTTCCGGGACTGCAGGAAAAACTGTATAAAATCCAGTCCCAGTTATCCTGGGACAACTGAGAGCTCATCGCTGGTTGACCCTGGGATCACCTGTGCATCATTTGGATGCACAGAGATGATCTCAAGCCAATGCCAGGACAACCGGCTGGTGTAGACACGGCCCCAGTCTTTGTCCATCAAAGTGACCCATATTGAATGAGTTCACACATTCTTTATTTTTTATACAAAATTAGAAAGCAAGTGTTGGTTTTCCATTTAGTGGGAGAGAAACCTTCAGGGGACCCAGAATATTCATTTGGGCTTGGTGCTACCATCACTACCATGTCTCCATTCAATCCATGACAGGTTTCAGAGACAGCAGTGCTAATGAGCATTGCCAGATGAGCAGTGCATCAGATTGGCAGATGGCCACAATCAGAATAAGAATTATGTGATATTTGGTGGCTGGTAATCCCCACCCATGGAGAAGAGAATTTAGATATGGCTGAACAGTGAACTAATCCTAAAATTTTAAGACTTGCATCCTCTATGAATCATATGGTGGCTCTGTGTCAACTGGAACTTCTGTGGTGTTTCCATTACTGATATTATAAGTCTTTAAATCTTATAATATATTTTAAATAAACAGCTTAATATTCAGCTATTTCTCTGAATATTCTCTTTTCTTTTGTCAATACAGCCCAGCTTGAGGTTTTGGAGTAATAAACTGCAATTTTGGGTCAGGCCATCGCCATGGTGAATTAGATTGGTTTTAAGACAAACTAGGAGAGCGGAAGACATTTCTGTGAAAGGTTCAGTTAAGAGAGGGTGAGGATCCGTGACCAGCTGAGTTTCTTCCTGACACCAGTCTTTTAAAAGGTCACAGAAGTGTCCTTTCAAGCCTCCTAAGCAATCTGCATTTAATAATGGAAACACATTAAACCAAACGGAATGGATGAGCTCCTAATACATATTTTCTAAGGGAAAATGCTGGGCAGAAAATAATGCAAGCAAGACAGCAGGAACGTAGTGGCTCTCAGAAAACTGCTCTGGCATTACTGCAGATGTGGCTGCTGAAGCAGCTTGCTAGATGAAATTGCCAATGGCCGTGGCCTTGGGATAGAGAGGGAAAGGCCCATTCTGTCTCCTTTCTGAATCAGGAGACAGCAACATAGTTGAGGGATGCTGTGAAGGTTTGAGGCTTACAGAGGCAAGGTAATAGAGTCAGGCTTAGAGGCCTGTTTTTTTCTGTTTGGAGGGGCATCCCTGAGAGGAGTAGTTTCATTTCTCCAGTTAAGATACATTCCCTGCTTAGGTGACCATATGTCAGGAAAATCCAGGACACGTCAGCATTTTTGGCAACAAATATGGGAAAGGGGTTGAACTATGACATTTGAAAAAAAAAATCTGGATTTTCCCCATCCTCCCCCCACCCAAAGGGCAACTCTACTTTCTAGTCAATAAGAATTAACAAAAATGCTTACAGCTCCATCATTTTTAAAGCTAAAGAGATTAAACTTGGCAACATGATAGCACTTAGGTAGGACTTTAGCCATGGCAAATGTGAAGCAGATCCATTCATCTGTTGACTTTTAGGATTTTTTTTAAAGTTTGAGATTTTAAAATTATTATTTTTTAAAAAAAAGATGTCATTTTTAAAGATAAAGTGATGAAACTTGGCACTTAGATAGCCCCTATGTAGGGATTTAGCCATGCTACATTTGAAGCAGATCCGTTCATCCATTGATTTTTAGAATTTTTTTAAAAAATGTGAGGTTTTAAAATTATTTTTTTTAAAAAAACATCATTTTTAAATATAAGGAAATGAAACTTGGCATCATGATAGACCTTACATAGGGCTTTAGCCATGCCAAGTTTCAAGCAGATCTGTTCATTTGTTGATTTTTAGCAAGTTTCAAAACAAAATTGAACTTTAAAGCTAAAAAAAATAAAAAGCCAGCCAGCCAGCAGCAAACCCTGTTAAGCAGCAGCTTGCAGCGGAGAGAGGATACAATCAAAAAATATATTTGAGGGAAGGGGAGAATGTATCACACAGAGTAGAGCAACAAAGTACAGCAAAAGCTACAAAAGTAGGAGTGAGTGAAGTTAATTTCAGATACATTGGATGTCTCATTTGTTCTTTCAGTGATTTTAACATTAAGATGTTCTGTAGAACAGATTTGTCTTAATTGTATGCTGTAAAATCACATGTGACCAAGGCTATGTTCAGGTGCCCCCCCTTGGTGCTGGACACGCCCCCTGGGGGTGGACATGTTGATGGGGACACTCCTGTGGGGGCCAACCATGTTGTCCTCCCTTTTGGTTTCCAAAATATGGTCACCCTAATTGAACCAGTTAAGTTTTATGTCTTTAAAGTGGAAACAATACTTTCTGTTTTGGGGGAAGACAGTATAAAAAAGTGAGAGAGCCAGCCAGGGGAAATCCAGGAAAGACCAGACCATAAGGAAGAAGTAGAAAGATGCAGCTTGAAGAAGTCTGGGTGCAGCTTAGAGTAAAAGAGCTTTTTTCCCCCAACTTTTCTTTTCATGCCTTTGTATCACTCAGCTCTATTGACTAAATAACTTCAATTTTAAGTTGCTTGTTTTACTTTACTAGTAAACCTTTGTGTTAAACCTAAAGTGTCTGGAGTGTCATTCACCCCCATGTTACTGGGAAAGGAAAAGGAAAAGAAGGAAGGTGGGGCTCTCAAGGAGGCAGAGATCCTTTAGGAGTTGCTCAGGGGGTCCAAGTCATAGAGGGAACCCTGACAGATGCGAAAACCAGCAGTGTGCAAGAGCAGCAGTTCCTGAAATCAGCAGAGGTGACCATCCTGTTAGCAACCATGCACTTGCACCATGCTGGCTTCAGCACTCCCCACTTCTTTACTGCCTCCCATTGCAGAAAGGTAATGCCATACTGCCTCTTCTCTCTCTATCACTGCACACTGGCAGATGGTGGTTACAAACCATGGACCAGGCTGGGTTGTCACCAGCTGCCATTGCAGCACTGTAATGGCTCCCTTAAAAAACCCCACTGTGCCTCATGTTTAATGTGCCACTGCTAAACTAATATGTTTAATATACCACTACTCAGCTAACATGTATGGTTCTTTATATGACTTCTGCCATACATGTGCTTTCATCTGCAGATGAAGTGTTTCCCATGGGGCAGAGACCCAATATGCAAGGCAGTTTCAAATAGATTTCCCTACTAAATGCCTGCTCTCCTGATCTTGGTAAAATTGAAGAAAGGGACGGCTGTTGCAATCCTAAATTGAAAAGAGGAAACAGTGGGTTTCGATCATAAAGGAGATTTACAATATATAAAGCAAAAGTGACATGACCAAAAATAACTTTCAACTTCAGTTTGTTCATCATCTGATAATCTTGTGGAAAAGATGGCTAGTAATTACTTACTCACTGAAATAAGCTTGCTATCTAGATTGGGTGATGGGGTGTGTGAAGATAAATTCTAGGGTATAATCTGAACACCAAAGGAGAAGATTAGAGATAGTTTCCTGAATGGATTCTTTGGAAATGGGGAAAAAATAGGGCTATAGTATACACCAAATAGAATCTAGATCACCTGCTAACCTAAGTATAGATCGCCTGCTAACCCAAATATACTGATAATTTACAAAGGCACACATTATAGACATAAATGCATAGTGTTTGATGCAAAGGGTGAGCTACATGGGGTTCTAAAGAATCCATCCTACACAACAGAAAGTTTATTCGTAAAAAGTGAGTCTCAAGCTGCTAAAATATTGACATTCTAGTTGTGAAGAAAAAAGCTCTTAAAAGCAGGCCATCTGTCAAAGTTTTTTTGTTGTTGTTTTTGGGAAAAGAAGTAGATACCTAGAGGCTTATTTTTTTTAAAAAAAACCTTTAAAAACAGTTGTATATACCAGATTGGAAAACACAGGTGCTTTATTCATCTTTACTTCAGCACAGTTAGGCAGAATGGTGACTGATATGCTTGAGGAGGATTTAACATGCCCTGGAAAAGCTCTTGATGGCTTAAAAGTAGCTGGAACCTGATGGCATTGTGACCTTAAAACATGTTAGAAGATTACAAATGATTAAGAGTTTTCCAGATACTTATGAAAATGTAATGCTAACCCCATTTACACAACTATGGGATCTGAACTGCTTCCCCCTGACACCACTTGCTCAGTCATATGCTGCCATGCAAAAATAGGGCTTTGAGAGAGAGAGAGAGAGAGAGAGAGAGAGAGAGAGAGAGAGAGAGAGAGAATGCTCCTATTCTTGCTTGCCGTATTTCTCCGACCACAAGTGTGTGCGGTCCACTGCGGTGTCCCACCAAATCTATAATGAAGCAAATTAGATGTGTGCAGCAGCCACTCCTGTTCATTCGCAATGAAGTTCTTTGCCCACTTCTTCCTGTATCTTATGTAGGAAAATGATATGTTTGAAGCTTTCCTCAGCCATGGACTCATCAGATTGCAGAGGGCCAAACACACTGAGCCTGCTCAGACAACACATTAAACTGTGGTTAGGCCACTAAACCTTTTGCAGCAAATGGTTAGTGTGTGTGTTTAAACTGTAGTTATGTAGTCACCATGGTTAGGAATCGTTCACACAATACACTAAGTCATCGACCACATGACATGCTAAGCAATAATGTTTAGCTCACTTGTTTAACCACCATGGCTTAGTGTGTCGTCCGAACAGGATCACTCTCTCAGGCTCAGTTCCCTATGCAAAAGAATTACTGTAGAAGTGTCATTCAGGGCTGTGGTCTTTTAGATGAAGAGCACCATCACATAAGAGGAAATCGTGTTTCCTTACTGTCACATCTCCATCCTGCTTTCTACCCAGAGGGGAAAAAGGAAGAAAACAAAGACCATGTGGCCCATTCAGGAGGAGTTTGTAGTGTGCTGCTTTTCCTGCACACAGCAAGAGAACGCGACACATGCTGTTTTTTTTTTTAAGTCAGATTAAAAATGAATGGAAGGAACGGGAGGCACACGGGAGGACGCACACACATCTGTAAGTGGGCAGTAGTGAGCGTGTGATAAAACGCTCATCTGATGAACCCTGAAATAAAGATGTCCACACTTATGCTATGCAAAAATATTTTATGGGTTGGGTTTTGTTCTGAATGGTCTTTTTGGGTGCCCACCGCTGCAAAAAGATTCAGGATCCTTTCCATCTATGTAATCCCTGACTCTATGATTTCATTAAGTAGAGTTGTTGGTGTGGATGCCTTGAGACAATACCACTTAAAGGGGAGTTGATTGGCAGTAACATTGTGGGGATGTGTTTCAATGGGAGCTAGGGTGGCTCAAGAAGGTTAGGTGATGGGTGGAAATTACTCATCTTTCTTCCACCAACAGAAAAGGGAAGGGGGTGGGAGAGGTCTGTGTGTGTGATCTGAAAAGGAGAGTGAAAACTAACTTTGTTCTCTGCAGCAAATCCTCTAGCACCAAGGGTTCTGCTAGAGTAGGAGTGGGCAACTGTGGGAGGTCAAGGGGCCAGACACCCCCCCCCCCACATCTATGGGTTTACTGGTAGGGTGGAATTAATTTTTTATTATTATTATTATTATTATTATTATTATTATTATTATTTAACCAATTTACCACCAAAATTTGGTAGTGAAATGCTGCATAGGATTCAGTAGTGCTAAGAGGGCTAAATTTAGCATTTCATAGCTGCTGTAGAGCACCATTTTGTTTCTATTTTTATTGATATCTGGTGTGCCAGAGGATGCCATGAGGCTTATGCATCCCTCAGACCGTGTGTTGCCCACTCTGGCGTTAGACATCTGATGTGGAGCATAATCTGTTGAAATGGTTAAATAAACTGTATGCTACAGACAAATGATGTGTCTCCAGTGACTTCTTTCTAAGGAAACTGAATCCTGGGTAAAACTTCTCCCCACTCAGAAGTGGGGTGCACCTCCTAAAGGTAGAGTAGCAGACATCTAGAAGTAATGAGTCTTGCGTGTATTTTTCCCTTTTGCTCACTGAAAAGAGTCATTACCACTGTTTAACAATATTAAATAGTGGTACTAAAACATCAGACTACAAATCTTACATAGCAAGGAGATTAGCTACACCAACTAAGGCTGTGCTTGCACCATCCTCCATTAGCACTACATCTGCTGAGAAATAATCACCAATGTTCAATATTTACTTCATCATTTGGAAACAGATTCATAGGGCATCTACAAGCAGTTTTGGATTTACATCCACAACCTCCAACTGAGGGTGTCTACATTAAAATTCTCTTACCGAGTTTTCTTCTTCTGGACTCTTTCCGGGTTTATGACAGGGTCCTTTAGACAGCAACCAAATGATTTGGAATGGAAGGCCCCATCCTTCTCTATTGTTTGTCCCCAGCATCTAGTATTGTCCCCAGCATCTAGTATTCATAGGTATACTTGCTCAGAGCACAAAGGTTACATTTAGCTATCAGGGCTAATAACAATACTTGCCTACTGGGCATCCTTTTGCTCAAAGGAACTGAAAAATCACAATTATATCCTTGATGTAAAAAGCCACAAGCTAAGCATGATCAGCACATGTGGTCCACGGGATCTTTGTCATGTGAAGAGCAGAACGTCAACAATGTGGTACAGAATCAAAAAAGGCAGCCAATGGCATTTGGCATATTTTAAATGAGCCCTTGCCACCCACTGGCTCACTAGTCATGTAAGGAATCAAATACAGCAAGCTTCCCACAGCATAAGCAAAACTGACAGTATTAATAACTTTCGTACTTAATAGAATACACATTGCACACTATTTAATTCACAGCAATGTAAGGAGACAGTTTAAGAAAATCATCTCTTAGCACCAATGTGTTAAATAACTAATAGGGCTGTTGCCTTCCAGCACTCAACACAGGCAACTTCTTCAGTAATCTGAAATTAGCAGCAAGTTCTGTGTCCCTTTCCTTTGCAATTTTTTAAATGTAAAATCAGCGAGTTGGCAGATTTGGGGTGGGGGGCAGAGAGAGACAGACTGCAAGATTGTTTCCCTTCAGGCCATGTTGCATCTTTACATCACCAGTCCCAAATTCTCTTTTCACTCATTGGGGGAGGTGGAGATACAGAATCCCATATGTTTTACTTTCTATTTCTTTGTCCTAACTCACTCCAACTCGTTTAGTTTCAGCCTGAAATGTCCCATCGTAACATATGTGTGTGTGTGTGTGTGTGTACATATATACATATATATATTCATATACAAAGTAAAAAGAATGTTAATAATGCATGGGAAGCTTTTTATAGATGGATGCATCATGTTTTGGAGAAATGTGATTAGCGTTTCAGTTGAAAATTGGCAGTTTTGGGTCATTAGCCTAATCTAGCATGAAGAAAATGAGGGAGTAAAGAACGGCAGCCATGAAGCAATATTAAAGCCTGGAGATTTGGGAAGGAGACTTTGCTACATCAAGTAGAGAAGATTAAATGTCTCCGCTAGTGTCACTGTTAATCTGTCACTGAACTGGGTCAATATGTGATGAGCCTAGAGGTAGAGTAATAGAAAACCAGGAGTAATGAAACTTGTGTGTATTTCCCATTCACTCACTGAAAAGGAGAGTCATAAAAACACACACAATTTCTCCGTTTCTCACATGCCCAACTATTTAGCAAAACATTTAATAAAGCTCAGTATTGTACACGTGGCAGAAGCAGAACTTGTAGCAGAAGGAATTCTCGGTTTCATTATCCTACTTGTATGCATCTTACTCTTTTTCCAACATATACATAGAACCAGTGGAGGCTGGTAGCTTCTATGTCCACGGTGGGTTTCAGTCAGAACCAGTCAAAACTCTAAAGTAGTTAGCCAAAATGTGCACCCTTTTCCCAAAATGTGTTCAATGCCTTGGATAGCCCCTTTAGAGTTCTGACTGATTCTGACTGAAATCCAGAGCAGATTCACCATCCAACTGACATAGGAGCCACCAGCCTCTACTGCATAGGACAACCAAATCCCCATCCAGGCATTCCCAATCTGGGTAGAGCAAACACCCCAGGAGGGAGAGCATGTTAGTCCCTCCCCCTCATCATTGCATTCGTCACCCTCTAGGTGTGGAGGGTGACTTGTATCCAAGGAGGCTTTCTACACAACACAGAACGGTGTAAAATCAAGCATGTACTTAGCCCTGTTATATTCTCCCCACAGCCTTGTGATTGTCATAAAATCTGAGGATTGGCTAAACATAAAAGAAATGATGTAGCTTTTGGGTTTGAAAAATCTCTTCTTCAGACCTGATATTAAAAATAGAGAGTGGGGAGCTGTAGTGGTAAAAAGCATAACAGAAATCCTTTTTGTAAGATGTTGCAGTTTTAAACAGCGGAAAGGAGTTCATTGAGTACAGTTGTCCATCCCTTTGGCTACATAAACCAATGGCTATTGTACAAGCAGGCCAGAAGCAAGGCTTGTCAAAAGCCAGTCACAGCAGAATAATGTTAATAGGCTTTCCATTTTCTGTGTAAATGGAAGGTAATCTGAACTATGCACTTTAAAGTTAGACTAATTAAATAGAACCAGGAAGGAAAAAGGACATTTTCAGTGGTGGCACCCTGGCTGTGGAATGTCCTCTCCAGAGAGGCTCTCCTGGTACATATATTGTGGCCTTTTCAGCTCTAGGTAAAGACCTTTTTATTTTCCCAGATTTCTTAGTTCTGTGTTCTGTTTTTAGTTCTTCCGCTGCATGTGGTTTTTATTCTGGCTTTATTTGTTTTGAACTTTTAAAGGTTATGTTATCACGTGTTATGTTATCATGTATTTTAGTGTTTCCATTTTTGTGAACAACCCAGAGAGTTTTAGCAATTGGGCATTATAGAAATGAAATAAAATATAATGGAATGCATTGCAATGAATGAATGAAATTATACTACTACCTAGGTAGTTTATCAAGTATTGGGAAAGACAGCAATCCTATGGCGCCTAGACAGTGTCTGGGGTACCATTGGATGCTGCAGAGTTATCAGCAAAGAGAAAGAAATACGATCATGGATCTTCCTTCCCAGCTACCACACAAAGCCTCTTACAAGGTTGCTATGCTTTGAATCTTGAGACACATCTACACCAAGCAGGATATAACACTATGAAAGCAGTATGAAAGCGGTATATGGAATGTGTCATGGGCCCCAACAGTTGTCAGTGCACTTTGACACTGCTATGAAGTACTTTAGGTCCTGCTTTGGTCCTTGGATGTTCTTTAGATTTCGACCTCCATCACACCTAATCCCCCCTGCCCCCATTTGCCTCCGTTTTTTTAAACCTCTGAGGCAAAAGCATGTCAATCTTATGATCCCTTTCACCTGAATAGCTGCTCTTTTGCTCCTTGGCTCATTAGCTCTTCAGCTCCACTCCACCAATCCCCTTCTCTTTCTCCCTCCAGTCAGGTCCTGGCAGATGAGTACTTCCACCAGATTGCCTTTCTCCCGGGCAAAAATGGAACTAACCTTTGGTCTGGCTCTTTGGGAGCATCGAGGGAGTACAATCCTGTCTCTGCAATGATTCAGGTGTTGTATGATTTTAAAAAAACACTTTCGAGCTGGGACGCAAGGTTTGGGCTTTATATTGAGGCTTGGAGTTGGCTGCTGGGAGAGATTGCATTTCCTTCTAGGACCTGATGCAATCCAGTCAAGCCCCCAGTTCCCTTAAAACTACATGGAGACTTAGGGTGAAATAAATGCACTTAGGGAAAATAATCCAGACTTTTAGCATTGTAGGAAAGGCCGGGGAAGAGGCGGGGTGTCAGCAGGACAGGCACGGTGTCATGTGAGTACTATGCTGCAAATCCGCACACCAGGCATGGTGAGAGTGCACTAAATCGCTGGTGTGATGGGGTTCTTCATCTTACATTCTAAAGCTCTCTCGGTGGTTCACAAAATTAATTATGTTTGCTACTTGGACATAAGTCCCACTGATTTCATGAGGATTTACCCCTTAGTCAATGACCTAGTTTGTAGTTTTACAATTCAGTTTATGCATGACTACTGAGAAGTAAATCCCATTGCTCTCAAGGAAATGTGTACAGGATGCAGCCCCAGTTTCACAAAATAAGACCAAGGATTCTGCTTTTAAATAAATGATCTCATCATGCAATACAGAAATGTATTCTCTTCATTTTATAATCCTAGGATATTACTACATATATTCATCTACATAAACCACATGTTTCATTACATTCTGAATTTTATTGGTATGAGTTCAAGGAACAGTCCAGTTACACCTATTTAAAATAGAACGTTGCTACACATATGTGCTGAATTTGAGATCAATCCCTCCAACCCTCAATTTTATATGAATTTCTAAAGATCGTTTCAGTTCTGACAGATCAGAATGACAGCTCACCACGTGCGTTCATTCAGACCTGTCAGAATGGAAATGATCTCTAAAAAAATCATATAAAATCGAGGGTTGGAGGGATCGATCTCAAATTTCATACACATACTTAGGCATACCCCATAAGCACTGGGTTTCAAGCCTCTAACTTTTAAAATACAGAAGTTATAGGTATATTTATATGGCAGTCCAATAAAACAATAAAATTGCCCAAAAATTATCGTCTCCAATGATTATCGTAAGTTTTTCTATAGTATTGTTATCATTAAACACATGCACATTAATGACCTTATCATATTGTTATCGTACATTTTAACAATACGATACACATCCCTAGAACAAATACATCAGGGATGCTATGCAATAGCAAATTTATTGCAACAAGTAAGTATAGCTTGTGGCCTCTAATACAGCTGTACTGTGATAATCAACATATGGCACTGTAAACAGATTAAGAAGTATAATAGTATTAATGCTCTCATTTGCAGTCATCTTTGATGAAACATCATATTTTAAATCTGCAGTTAATAAGATAATTGGCTAAGTACACCAATCTATCAATGCTTGGGCAGAGCAATCCTACACTCATATGGTGTTAGGGTTGAAGATATGCTGCCAATATGCTAAGGGAATGGCAAGGCTCTTGTTCATACTCTGAGAGGCCAGGCCAGGAGCTGAAAAGTCATTTGAGGCCCCTCTGACCCCTGAGGAGATACAGAGTCTTCTCTGAAGCCTACCATTATGCTTTCTGTGACAGGAGGCACTGGGAGAAAGTTGTGTAAGCTTAACATAGCCACCCTATAGTAGGGTGGGTGATTTTTCCCATTAGGATTTATAGAACTCAGATTTGCGGGATTCTGAAAAAAAGACATTGGCAACAATATTGCATTCATAAGGCAGAGCTATTTGATTTTGGGGTTAGGGTTTGAGGACAGTTAGTCAGTTTACAATTATGAGGTGGTCTGAGAGCTTTAATTATTTTAATATTACTTTTTAAAAAAACATTAAAGGGTAAAACAGAAAGGTAAAAGCTGCTGCTAAGAAGCCTGGCTAGCACTGCATACTATCAAAATGGGGTTGGGGAAAGTCTCTGAGAAGGATGCTACATGAAGACGTAGCATCATTTCCATGGACGTTGCATGCGGAAAAAAATGGCTGACCCTATCTTTTATTTCCCCCCTCCCATTAAAGTAAATGGGAGGGGGATTTTTTGTATCAGTCTAGAGGTGGTTTAAAATTGCACCATTGATGGTGGGAGGGTGGCCATGGTTTTGCAAGATATGGAGGAAGTGTTTTCCTCCCCTGTGCTGCCCATTACTCATGTCAGCTGCTTTGTCAGCATATCTGATGTGTTCTGCCACCATATATGCCATGGTGGTGGTATATCTGGGGCTCCACCAATGTAGCAGGACTTCCACCAAATGCTATATAGCCCCTCTGCCAGAGTAACTTCACATATAAGCTTGTCTGTTACATCTTAGAAAAAAAACTAGATAGGTTGTAAACCCTGATAAAAGGATGTACTATCTGTCAAAAACCAAGCCATTGTTACTGGCAATATAAAGTGAAATGCATATGATCAAGACATCATGGACTGAGTAGTTTCTCAATTCAAGCAGACTGTCCTGTATGGGAAATGAAGGTTTTACCCAGATTGAATTACAAAGTATTTAGAGTGCAGATTTTGACTTTAAAGAAAGGAATGTAAACTTTACAGAGACAAAACCTAACCTTAACCCATACCACTATATATATATATGTACTTCAGAGGGGTTTTTTTTGTTTTTGTTTTTGCAAAAATGTGTTTGTTTTTCTTAACTCTCAAAACAAATGTTTGGAAAAGTGAGATTATCTGGATGAGTTGAAAATGGGTTAATTGTAATTAAGGAACATTTGGGGTTTTACACTAATTGGCCAAACCAAAATGTGAGGACAATTGGTGATCTAATTACCTGGGGGTCACCCATGTGATGATGCAAGAAGCATTGTCCTCACTCTCAATTAGCTTGATTTGCCCCCAGTGACACTGTCATGTAGCCAAAACTGATTGGCTATACAAAGTTGTCCCATTCACAATGAGATTATTGTTTTGGCAGAGATGCTCATGTGATTAAACAAGGCAGAAAAGGACACAGTAATTTGAAGTAAAGTCTGGTGCTGAAACAATGGCACTGGGGAAACAATGCCACTGGCTAGCTAGCATTTAATAGGATAGAAAAGGGATAAACATCAAGAGTTTAGGGGAAATATTTAGAGAAACTCAATTTCAAAGCTGCAAATCAAAATGAGTAGGCATTTCCTACAGCCATACTATTAGCATATTCATAGCTAAGGAGAACAGTCTCAACCAAAACAGAACACCACATTAAGCAGGAATTCCTTCATTCACACTGCTTTCACACAGAAAATAGGTGGATCAACATTTAGAGAAATAAATAAGGATGGAACAGAAAGAGTGCTTCCCACTGGTACGATTGAAATGCCAAATAAAATTGATGGACTAAATTCAAATAGTCAGTTGGAGCTTCACTGCAGAGCAATGGGGACCCATGGTAAAGCTGAAGTGGAAGCTGAGTCATTAGATCAAGAGCAAAAGAAATGTCAATTATCCCCTAGATTTACCATATAGGTATGCATTGCTGCTTTTATAGTTCTGAGCTTGAAATTGCTAATTAACTGAGCCAGCAACACGTGGGTTCTCCTTCTAAATTAAAGGAACTTCTGTGCTTTATATTACAAATATTCCTCTTTGAAGACTGCTGTCTTTCTCTCTTTATTCATTATAGCCACTAAAGCACTGAGGAGAAGGGCTATTGGTCAATGATACAGATGGGTGAGAATCTCATTCAGTTTTCTTTTCTTTCCATTTTTTTGTTTGTTTGTAAGAAATTACACAAATATCTTCATAAACAGGTCAGAAAGAACTTGAGGGAGAAAGTGAACTTGACCATTTGTCCATCCAGTTAGAGGACTTTGGGCATTCAGCACTTCAAGGGTTACATTTGAATCCCTATGCATTCAACCATGTTTGTGGTGCTGAATCAGGGCTGCCACCTCTTTTTCTGACAGAATCCACATCTTTAAAAGCTCCAATGGCAAGAAGGTACAACATGGTCCTCTCCTTGCTGGGTATAGCTGTTCCTATTGTTAGTGCTGACTCCAGCTTTTGGAGGACTCTTGGGAAAGACACTGTCAATGGCCCACCCTTCCTCATGACTCTATCTTCTCACCATCATTGCACGTCATCAGATGGGGGAAATCACATTTCCTTACCGTCGCTTTCCTCCTCGCTTCTGTCCTACAATACTTCCTTTTTCTTCACACAGAGGAAGAAAGAGGAAGTGTCTGATGTCAAGTGTATCATAGACAATTCAAAAGGCTGAAAGGCCTTGTGAATTGTGAGTGGAAAGATTGGGAGTTGTTGTGAGAAAGTCTGTGTCTTTGTAAGCTTATCATCTGTTGCTGTTTCTCACGGGAGGTTTGCTAGCCCAGGCCTTGTGCTGGGGAAGTTTCCTTGAGAACAAAGAACGTTTGGAAAAGGTGGGAGCAATCTTGCAAGCTGTCTGTCACATGGTGTCGTCCTCAAGAGGAGGTTGAACCGTGCTGCCCTGTGGGCACATGAGTTTGGGTTACAGGTCTGAGGACCTGTCTGTCAAGTAGCTTGGAATAGCCAGCCTCCAGGCTATAAGAGGAACGAGCAAAGGGGAGGACCTTTGCTAGGGATCATCAGTTCTACGCTTGCCATGAAACTCCTCGTGTTTGGGATTCTATCTGTTTGGAGATATTGGATGCACTCTGTACATGCTCTGTTGCTATTTGGACTTTGAATTTCTAAGGACTGTGCCATGGAAAGTGCTCTGAGGCTTTTCATAGACTTGGACTTGCCGTTACTGTTCTGGATCGTGTTCTATGGCCTGAGAGAGGGCTTTCCCTGCATGGAGCCAAAGTACAGGCACAGAGAAAAGTTTCCTAGGCTGACCATTGGTGTTCTGGATTGTGTGTTGTGTGTGACCTGTGAGAGAGCCTCTCTCAGAGCCTTTGCTACAGGCAAGGGGGTTCCTCGGTCGAAGTTCGTTTCCCTGGCATCTTGCTTACTTGGATCAACTCAGTGCTTACTGGAAGACAGGGTGTGGTTTGTACAAGATGTATTCTGTCTCTGCCGGTCTTCAGGCACTCCTGTGCTGAAGCTTTCCCGGGGGCTGTGGGCCTATTCCTAATGGGTCAGCATGTTTCATGTCTGGTAATTGCTCAAATAGGACTTGGTCTATCCCAACACTTCTCCCCTCGAGAGACTGCTGTTCAGGTTCACGTCAAGCCTGCTGCAGCCTAAAGCTGTGGCTTCTCCAGCTTTACGTGGATGTATGCGAATATGAAACCGTTATGCTTGATTTCTGAGTGATTTTACAAATAAAGGAGTCTCACCATCTGGAGTGTCTTGTCAGTTTGTGAGGAGAAGCCTGGGGGTTGGGCAAGTTCACGACAGGAAGTAAACTATGACCATGTGCCCTATTCAGTGGTTTCTTTTATCATGCTGCTTTTCCTGTACACAGCAGGAAATGGCAGCGCCTTCCTTTAAAAAAAAAAGATTTAAAGGGGTCTATTTTGTGATGGAAAGAAGGTGAGAAGGAGCAGGAGATGCATGGGAGGCAGACGTCATGGTCAAAAGGACCCACGAACATCCGTAAGTGGAGAGTAACGAGTGTGCGATAAAATGCTCCTCTGATTTCGCTCATTGTCACCAGCTGCTATTGTTCCTCATCATTTTTTCTCATGATTGCTACCTCTTGCTTTCTAAATAGACAGTGAGCCAATGAGCAGATAGGCAGTGGCACCTACTGCTCCTCCTTCTCACCTCCACCATTGTCTGGGCCAGAAAGAAAGGCAGGTGAAGAAGCAAACTGCAATGATGAAAATGAGGAGCAACTCCAGGGAGCACTTGTTACTGGGCCCCTGCTGGGGTGTGGGCTTTCGGCAAGAGCTCAACCATGTCGACCCTTGATGCTGGCCCTACCTATTGAATTTGCCCAGTACAGATGAGTAAGAATTTTGTTGATTTCATTTTTTTTAAGAACTTACCCAATTTGCATTTTTTTCATAAACAGAACAAAATGAAATTGAGGTGAGTGCATGTGTTTTTAAAGAATGAATGTGGGTCAGAGCAAAACTGACAGCTTTGTCCATCCGTATTGAGTGGTGAGCAAGTGTTTTACAGCAAAGGTTCTGGGTTTCAGTATCTGCAATCTCCTGAAAGGACTGGGAAAGACCCCAGTATGATACACTGAAAAACAGCCACCAGGTAATGTAGACTAGCCTTCCTCAACATGGTGCCCTCCAAATGTGTTGGACTACAGCTCCCATAAGCCCCAGGCAGCATGGCCAATGGAGAGGAACACGTTGAGGAAGGCTGTTGCAGACAATATTATAACTTCAGGTTCAGCTATTGAGATGAAGCAACTGAGGTTGTTCCACAATGACTGGTTTGGGGACGTCAGCGATAACCTATTATGGGTTAAATAAGCCACAATGGTTTATTTAACCCAACTTGGGTTATCATGTCATCTGTTGGGATTTTTTTTAACCCATGATGGTTTATTTTGACAAAATAAGCTATTGTGAATAGCTTATTAACCCATCATTGCTTAAAGTAACGTCCAAACGCAGCCAAAAACTTCTCACCAGTTTGATATAGCATAGGCAGTAAAATCTTAATGTAAATATGAAATTTCTAAAATATACTTGTTTTTAACTGGGACGATTTCACATCAGATTCATAATGCTAAAGGTACTTAAGTAACTGGCATATCACTGACACCAAGCGTCATTTCTTACGATAATATTTAACTACTACTATTAGCTTTATCAAGAAGAAATATAACAATCAATTTTCAATAAAATGTTATATTAATGTTGTTGTGTTTAGTTTTCGATTCATTTCAACACACTATTCAAGCTCAGTAGCTTCTGCCATCATCGTAATGACTGACAATATAATATAATGGGTGTTCACTGAGGTTTTTTTTCTTTAAAAAGTGGGAATTATAATGATGGTTAAGAAAAATAAATGCCAATGACATAAATGAAAGAAAACTCCGTATGAAAGTAAAACAATACATTTTTGCTCAAAATGTTGAATGGAATGTTTGTCATTTATTTTTGGGACCTTTGTTATAATTTCTTTTTCTAAGTTGGTCCCCAAAATAAATGACAAACATTCAAACAGGCTATAATAGCATTCCAGGAACGTCTTACAATATACTCTTTCTCCTGGACACTGAAAACAGAAATAGATAAAAAGCAGTAGGAACATATCAAAGAGATTGCATTTGAAAGGATTCCAAATAATTCCATTTTAAAACAATCAGCAAGTATAATTGTAAAATAAAAAGAGATGTGGGGTCAGAATCTAAACTGCAAGTTAAGAGGTCAAGGAAGAAAGTGCTGGAAGGTTTTGCCTCACATCTTACTTGATTCTTTTCCTAAACATGATGAAGTCAACTTGCTAATTAGCAGACAAATGCCTTCTCTTGGTATTTGCTCCAAAGGAAAACATTTTGCCACATCCACTGCACATAAGAAATACTGGCTCCACCAATGTATTTGTCCATATTTGTAACCTTCTCTTTCTGAATGTCTTAGAACAGGTAAAGAGATGAGACAACAATGATGACACAGAAAATAAACTGACAATTTCATTTCAGACAAATATATTAAGGATGCAATCCTATGTTTAGACAGAAAACAACCCTATAACTGCTAGGGAATGCTGGGAGTTGTAGACTTTTTCTGTCTAAACTTGCATAGGATTGCGTGCTAAAATGTACACATTTGACATGCACACACTGCTGGGCATGCACATGCACCGTTCAGCCGTGTCCAAAAAGCTGAGCCAATTTAAAACATTTGATTGATTGAATTTCCCCAAAGTGATTGTAGCCTTGCAAATCACCAGAACAAAAGAATTAAGCTGTTGTGGCAAGAGACGAAAATATGGTGTAACTAGTATTTATTACTTTTGTCCTGCCTTGCACCGGCCTCAGTGAGCCTGCTTACATCCAGTCTCTGACTGTGCCCAGACTCCACTCCAACTAACCAGTTTAGCACATAGAGAGACAATCTAGAAGCGCCCTGTTGCAAAGTGAAAGCACAGATGCAAAACCCACAGGCTGTCATTGCATTTATATGGCAACGAATTGAGCCCCCGATATAATCCTGCCTTCTAGTTCCCAAGTCATGCTAAAAATAAGATGAAAAACATAATTTATCTGTGGGACCACTATCTGAGGGACTGCCTATCTCAGTATAAATCTGCTCAGTTATTAAAATCAGCCAGAGAGGTCCTTTTTGAAGACCCCCTCACTTGCAAAGGACCACTCTTGTGGGGCATACGGGAAAGGGCTTTCTCCTGCGTTGGTCCCAATCTCTGGAATGTCCTCCCTTTGGAGATATGACTGAACCTCACTCTCTCTGCATTCAGGAAAGGGGTCTAGATGCAACGTTTTAATTTGGCTTTTAAAATTGTTATTGTTTTTTAATGTTTTTACTGTTTTACTATGTTTTTATATGATTAGGATTCTCATGTTTTGGAGTTTTTGTAAACCACCTTGGTTGGTCTTAGAAATACTACGAAAATAAATGAATAAATAAATCTGTCCTGATTCATCCTCTATTCTTCAACTTATCCACAGTAAACCAGTAATAAGGTTTATTGTGGAAGGAAGAACATGAACTGGACATTCAGAGGCGTGAGCAAGTTGGATTGGGATATTCAGATAGATCACCATATGTACAACAAACAATAGAATATATCGTGTTAAATCTGGAGGTACCCTACTTTTGAAATATTGTGGCATATGAATTAGGAGAAGGAATAAAACACTGGGGGGGAAGTCTGTAAATAACATCTCAGCAGGATTTTCTGGGCTTTTAAAACATGTTCTGAATTTGTAAAAGCACTCACAATAGGGTGACCAGATTTTGGAACCCAAAATCCCGGTCCCCCCCCCGCCACCCAAAACAACCCCCCCACCAAACCACCCCCCCAAAACAAACCCCCAAGCCACCCCCCACCCAAAACAACCCCCCCACCAAGCCACCCACCCCCAAAAAACATCAGCCCGGACCTACCAGGTTCGCTGCCGCTGCCGCCCCTGCCAGGTCCGCCGCCCCCCCCAGGTCTGCCGCCGCCGGGTCCGCCGCTGCTGGGCTCGTAAGGCCAGCGGCCGCGTGGAAGAAGCAGGGGAGGGCCAGATCCGGAAGTGACATAATCGGCCCTCCCCCGCCTCTTCCACGCGGCCTCTGGCCTCGTCAGGGCTCGTCGCGATGGCGACGACCCCCGAGGAGCCCGGACGCCCATGCGGAAGAGGCGGGAGAGGAAAGAAAGAAATCCTGGGAAAACCCAATTCTTCCAGTGGTACCGGGACCATCCTGAGACCGTGGGAGGTGTGGGTGGCCATCCCGCCTGGTGCTCACTTATTCACAAATTAGCATGGCACCAGAAATGGGCACAGAGCTGCATGGCACAGTTCCGTGCCCATCAGGGAGGGGATGGCAGGGAGAAGGTTTGAGGTCTGATTTCGGGGGGGGGAGTTTTTTTTCCTTACTTTTTTGTTGGAGCGGAGCCTCGCTCTTGTGTGACCAGCCCCGCTGCTTCAAAATAAATGGCGGCCGCAAAGTCCCTGCTTCCTTCCTGGCTGTCGTGTGCCATGCTGGGGGAGGCTCTCACGATTAGGATATTGCAACAGCCTTCCCCCTCCCGGAATGCCAGGCAGTGTAGAAAGGGCCACTTTCAATGCCACCTCCCTCACTGAATCAGTCTTCTTGCCACCATTGTCACCAGCTGGTAGGCAAGTACACATTGTCACCTGTGATATGGCAGGCAGGTACACCATAGTCCTCTCTATGCTGGAAATTGCTGGGTCTATTAAATTTGGCTTGAGTCAATGGGCAAGAATTTGTTTTTTTGTAACGATTTAGCAAAATTCACATAGTTCTTAATATTTGGGAGAGAAAGAACTTAAGGATTTAAAAATGTGTAGGATGACCATATTTGGGAGACCAAAAAAGAGGACAAGCTGGGAGGGTGGGCAGGAAAGCAGCTTTCTTGGGCCTCTGGAAAGTGCGTCATTCCCCCTGCCTCCTTAAAAGCCCCAATTGGAGCAGAGGACGGGAAAGTGTGGCAATCCTGCCTCCACTGCTCCAATCGGGGCCTTTTCTATAATGTCTGGGAATGATACACTTTCTCCTTTAAGGCTGTGATTGGAGCAATGGGAGGGAAATGACCCGCCTCCAGAAAGCACATCATTCCCTCCCACCATACTAACAGCAGCCTTAAAAGGGAAAGCATGTCTTTCCAGGACATTGTAGAAAATTACCGAAAATCCCCCCTGACACCCAGGATAGAACAAAAACCAGGACAAATCCGGGGAAATCCTGACAGTTGGTCACCCTAAAAATGTGGATATGGTAGAAAACAAAACTGACAAGTCTGCCCACTCCTTAGTAAATTGCATTAACTCTGTGGTAGAGCCCATGACTTCAATTCAAAAGGTTGGATGGAGGTTCAGTTTCTGGCATCTCCAGGTTGGTGTGGGAAAGCCCTTTGCCTGAAAATCCTAGATAAACCACTGCCTGTCAGGGTAGACAATACCAAGTTAGATGGGCCAATGTTATGACTCAGTATGAGACAGCTTCCTATGTAACTTAGGTTTGTTTCTGAGTAAACATTTAAGGATTACAATATACAAGAGGACAGTATATGTTATACATCATGCATAGTAATGGATACTTTGAAAATGTATTCCCGGAGACACAAGTTACTTAGCATGAATAATTATAGGGTACTTCAGCTATTAACATTAGGATATTAAATATAGCCCAATATTGACATACTCACAAAATGGGATTTATACTCTGGCTGAATTCATGCAGGTCTCTGACAAGCTGTGGTTCCGATTATGGTGATTTATGACAAGGTAGATGGAAAGTTTTGGCACTGCAAAAGTCTTCGCTGAAATGTCATTTAAAATGTTTGCACTTAACAGTGAATTTGTTTAGCAAGAGAAAAACAAGTTCTTTGTTCTTATGAAGTCAGGAAAGTCTGTTCAAATAGATGTGGTGAGTAAAATGCCTCCAGTATCTAACACTTCATGTTTCCAAAAAAAGGCAGCTGTGTTAATATAAAAAGGCAATAGCTTGTGTAGCACATGGAGCTAAATTAGACACGCCATGGGAGATCTATGAACAACATCGCCCATGTTTTTAAAGAGTCCATAGCACCTGCACGGACATAGCCTGATTCGGATCACAACCCCAGCATTGACTGAATGGATTTTGACTGTTTCACTTGCAGTGTTTATCAGCTTGGAAGTAGACCCCAACTCCTTTTGCCCACTCTTAACCATTAAGAGCCATCAGAAATCATGTTAACTGAACTTCCACATAATGTCTAACTCAAGGGTGGGGAACACACAGCCCATGGACTACATGCAGGTTCTCCCAGCGTGACCCCCTAAATTGCACTGTCAAATTTTGCTGCAGCAAAACTTTTAAAATGAATAAATAAACAAATCTGCTAACTGCTATGGAGCAAATAAGTCAAATTTGTTGGCAAGCTGAATTTGAATTTCATTGTGCTGACTACAGAACAGTAATTAGATCAAATTTCCATGTGGAGCCAGTGGGAGTGTGGTTTGTGTGAGTGGGTGTTTCAGCCCAAGAGGGGTTCCAGGGGGGTGAAAATAGCCCCTGCACACCCACCCACATCCACCCACTTGCCTACCCCTCATCCTGTTTGTCCCTTAAATTAAAGATGCAAAAGGAAGGATAGAGGAAACAGAAGTAAAAATGTACAGTGACGTAAACATTTTTACAGAATGCATTTAAAACTGAAAGCAGGTTAAACATGGTCAGTCTATAGATCCGATTGGCAAAGTAGCCATCCAGATCAATTAGGACATATTAATCTTTCAGTGCATCACCTAATGGGCTTTTAGGTATACCCTGTGCAAACCCCAGTGGCAGACTCCCTCATGGTCTTTGAATTAAACTGCTTTCATAGCAACCAAAACGAACAAGCAGGAGGATTTTCAAAGACTCATTTCCCCCTGTTACCTCTAAAGAATAGCTTCAGTCAGACAACACTGTAGGAGGTTTGTCAGGATTAGAACTGGAAAAATCCCCCTACTGCGTGTTCCCTCACAGACTTTCCTCTCCCCCACCTTCCTTTTTAGCAAAGGCATTCCTTAGTAATAAAGGTGAACATTTGTTCAAAACTATCTGCAGGACTGGGAGGCAAATTCATAAGAAGAGCACACTGGATAAGAAAGAAAACACACGGCAGAGTATTTCTTACCATTACTAGTCACATGCTCCAAAGCTTCTGGCTGTATAGAATAGAAGTCCATAACAACAACAATACAAAGTAAAAGGTAAATTTAAAATCACCAAAAAGAGAGATCACAAAATGAGAACTAATTTTGAATCATACCCTGGAAGACTGAAATGGAACTGTAGTCTTTAATATGTACTAGGTCAATGTTTATTTATACATGCAGGTCATCAAGTGCTGAAAATGCATCAGTGAACTGCCCTGAGGGGTGACAACTTTGACCATTTTTACATCGTGATCGCCACATAAAATGAAGCTAGTCTTGAAAATGACCCGACAGACTCTGAAAATCACAATGCTTTGGTTCAGCCCACTTTTTAAAGAATGTTCAGGTCCAGTAAACCACATCTATATACTGTAGGGCAGCCTTCTCCAACTTGACATGCTCTAATTGTTTGGATTACAACTCCCATCAGCCCTAGCCAGCATGGCCAATGGTCAGGGATGATCAGAACTGTAATCCAAACAATTGAAGGGAACAATGATAGGAAAGAGTGCTATTTCAGAGAGCAAGGAGGGTATCTTCTCCAAATAGCATGACCTTTGAATTCATTGAGAATGGTCAAGATGGCTCCTTAAGTAGACCAGCACCTACTGCCACCTAACAGAATGTGTAATGCCTCCTATGAGGAAAGATGGCATAAACCAGTCCTGTAAGGAGAGATGCAGTTTTTCCCACTTTGAATTTGCCCAAAGCAATAAAAAGCTTTAAGGGTTGCTAGGAGGTTTCTGGCTGATGGATTTCCAGAAGTGCTGCTGTGTTAGCCTGGGGACTAGCAATGCCTGATGTGTCATAAGAACATAAGAAAGGCCATGCTGGATCAGACCAAGTGTCCATCTAGTCCAGCACTCTGTTCACACAGTGGCCAACCAGCTGTTGGCCAGGGACCAACAAAGCTGGACACGGAGCGACAGCACCCTCCCACCCATGTTCCCCAATAACTGGTGCATATAGGCTTACTGTCTCTGATACTGGAGGTAGCACATAGCCATCAGGACTAGTAGCCATTGATAGTCTTCTCCTACAGGAATCCATCAACACCCCTTTTAAAATCATCCAAATTAGTGGCCATCACTACATCTTCAGGTAGTGAATTCCATAGCTTAACTATGCACTGCGTGAAGAAGTACTTCCTTTTATCTGTCCTGAACCTCCCATTAATCAGCTTCATGGGATGACCCTAGGTTCTAGTATCATGGGAGAGGGAAGAAAAATATCTCCCTTTCCACATTCTCCAGACCATGCATAATTTTGTACACCTCTAGCATGACTTCCGTTAGCCTCCTTTTTCCCAAGCTGAAAACCCCCAGCTGTTGTAACCTTCCCTCATAGGGAAGATGTTTCAGTCCCTGGATCATTTTAGTCGCCCTTTTCTGCACTTTTTCCAGCTCTACAATCTCTTTTTTAGGCGTGGTGACTAAAGCAGTGCACAGTATCCTAAGTGTGGTTGCACCATAGATTTGTATAAAGGCAGTATGATACTGACAGTTTTCCTTTTCTGATAATGCCTAACATGGAATTTACCTTCTTTACACTGGCCACGCACTGGGTTGACATTTTGAGCAAGCTGATGTGTCTCCGCATCAGCATCTCTATAACAGCTATTCAGTTTTGTATATGAAAGCTCCACAGCTATTACAAAAATGCCAGAAGTCTCCATCACTTTTTTTACAAAGAAGAACTTGGGCTAAAATTTCACTCCACTTTGGAAATACAGTTACAGCCAGCTTGGAATACCAATTTGAAATTTACTGCAGAATTATTTTCATGAACATTTGGGGGGAATATTTGAAAACCCTGTTGATCACCATAGTCCTTTAAAAAAAAAAAGCTATCGGTTATAAATAAATAAATAAATATTTTTAAAAGCTAAGAGTCAAGTAGAGGATTTACTGTGCTATTTAAACTATAACCTTTATTGTCACCACAAATGACTCTTTGTTTTTCCTATTTATTTCCACAGATTGCTCTTTGTATTTGCAAAATGAGCAATTGTACAGAAAAATCCAGCTTTTTCTCCCTTTTCCTTTTATTTTTTTATTTTTTACTAAGACTGTTGTTGTATAGATATGATCCATAATCCATTATTTTGTACTAACTGATTTCTAATTGTTCCACTACAGTATTTGTAGAATTTTTGTGACCCTCACAGAGAGCTTTGGTGATTGGGTTGTATAGAAAAGTAATAAAGAAAGAACTAATAAATATCAATCAATTAATTTATCTAGTGCAGTAAATCTTCTTGCCAATTACTCAAAGTTGATTTCAATTGTCTGGATTGGCTTAGGATTCTTCCAAATGAAAGAAAATATCTGTTTTCTTCAAATACATCTGGGATAGATTTACACTATTGCTTTATAGTGGTATGATTATAGGGGGTGGAGATAAGTTTCAGTGGAATTTTAGGGTTTGGCTCAGTGCCCAAATTAGGGGTGGATTAGGGATAGGGTTGAGGAGGCTGGCATCAATGTCTGAAACGGAGCCCGAGGACATGCTTGAGAGACTGAGTAGGCTAACTTGAGAGCTTGCATAATGACTTTTAGAGCTGAAGTCAAGTTTCAGAAGTTTTTAATGGTTAGGCTCAATGCTCAATTTAGGGTTAGGGTTGAGGAGGCATGGCATCCCTGTCAGGAATGGAGCCTGCGTATGTGCCTATTAGGGCTTGAGAGACGGAGTGGGCCATAAAGTCATAATGACTTTTAGGGCCTAGAGTTGAGTTTCAGTGGTATTTTAGGGGTAGGCTCAATGCTCAACTTAGGGTTAGGGTAAGGGTAAGGGTAAACTAAGCCTGGCATCCCTGTCAGGAACGGAGCCCGTGAAACTGCTTCTTCAGGCTTGAGAGACTGAGTGGGACACCAGGAGAGCTTGCATAATGATTTTTAGGATCTGGAGTTGAGTTTCAGTGGTATTTTAGGGTTAGGCTCAATGCTCAACGTAGGGTTAGGGTTAAGGAGGCATAGCATCCCTATCAGGAAAGAAGCCCTTGGAAGTGCCTTTTAGGGATTAAGAGACTGAGTGGGCCACCATGAGAGCTTGCATAATGACTTTTAGGGTCTGGAGTTGAGTTTCAGTGGTATTTTAAGTTTAGGCTCAATGCCCAACTTAGGGTTAGGGTTAGAGTTAAGGAGGCATGGCATCCCTTTCAGGAAAGAAGCCCTTGGAAGTGCCTATTAGGGCTTGAGAGACCAAGTGGGCCACGATGAGAGCTTGCATAATGACTTTTAGGGCCTGGAGTTGAGTTGCAGTGGTATTTTATGGTTAGGCTCAATGCTAAATTTAGGGTTAGGGTTAGGGTTAAGGAGGCATGGCATCCCTTTCAGGAACGGAGCCCTTGGAAGTGCCTATTAGGGCTTGTGAGACTGAGTGGGGCACCATGAGAGCTTGCATAATGACTTTTAGGGCCTGGAGTTGAGTTTCAGTGGTATTTTAACGTTAGGCTCAATGCTCAACTTAGGGTTAGGGTTGGGGTTAGGGTTAAGGAGGCATGGCTTCCCTGTCAGGAACGGAGCCTGTGTAAGTACCTATAAGGGCTTGAGAGACTGAATGGGCCACCAGAAGCGATTCCATGATGACTTTTAGGGGCTGGAGTTAAGTTTTCGTGGTATTTTATGGTTTGGATCAATGCTCAAAGTAGGGTTAAGGTTAGGGTTAGGGTCAGAGTTGAGGAGGAATGGCATCCCTGTCAGGAATGGGGCCCTTGGAAATGCCAATTAGAGCTTGAGAGACTGAGTGGGCCACGATGAGAGCTTGCATGATGACTTTTAGGGCCTGGAGTTGAGTATCAGTGGTATTTTAGGGTTAGGCTCAATGCTCAACTTAGGGTTAGGGTTAGGGTTAGGGTTAGGGTTAAGGAGGCATGGCATCCCTTTTAGGAAAGGAGCCCTTGGAAGTGCCTTCTAGGTATCAAGAGACTGAGTGGGCCACCATGAGAGCTTGCATAATGACTTTTAGGGTCTGGAGTTGAATTTCAGTGGTATTTTAAGGTTAGGCTCAATGCTCAACTTAGGGTTAAGGTTAGGGTTAAGGAGGCAGGTCATCCCTTTCAAGAACGGAGGCCTTGGAAGTGCCTATTGGGGCTTCAGAGACTGAGTGGGCCACCAGGAGAGCTTGCATAATGACTTTATGTCCCGGAGTTGAGTTTCAGTGGTATTTTAGGCTAAGGCTCAATGCTCATCTTAGGGTTAGGGTTAGGGTTAAGGAGGCATGGCATCCCTGTCAGGAACGGAGCCTGTGTAAGTGCCTATTAGGGCTTGAGAGACTGAATGGGCTATGATGAGTGCTTGCATAATGACTTTTAGGGGCTGGAGTTAAGTTTTCGTGGTATTTTATGGTTCGGATCAATGCTCAAAGTAGGGTTAAGGTTAGGGTTAGGGTTAGAGTTGAGGAGGCATGGCATCACTGTCAGGAACGGGGCTCTTGGAAATGCCTATTAGAGCTTGAGAGACTGAGTGGGCTACGATGAGAGCTTGCATAATGACTGTTAGGGCCTGGAGTTGAGTTTCAGTGGTATTTTATGGTTAGGCTCAGTGCTCAACTTAGGGTTTGGGTTAGGGTTAGGGTTAAGGAGGCATGGCATCCCTTTCAGGAACGGAGCCCTTGGAAGTGGCTATTAGGGCTTGAGAGACTGAGTAGGCCACCATGAGAGTTTGCATAATGACTTTTAGGAACTGGAGTTGAGTTTCAGTGGTATTTTAGGGTTAGGCTCAATGCTCAACGTGGGGTTAGGGTTAGGGTTAGAGTTAAGGAGGTATGGCATCCAAATCTGGAATGCAGCCCTTGGAAGTGCCTATTAGGGCTTGAGAGATGGAGTGGGCTATGATGAGAGCTTGCATAATGACTTTTAGGAACTGGAGTTGAGTTTTAGTGGTATTTTAGCATTAGTCTCAATGCTTAACTTAAGGTTAGGTTTATGGTTAGGGTTAAGGAGGCATGGAATCCCTGTTAGGAAAGGAGCCCTTGGAAGTGCCTTTTAGGGCTTGAGAGACTGAGTAGGCCACCAGGAAAGCTTGCATAATAAAGTTTAGGCTTTGGAGTTGAGTTTCAGTGGTATTTTAAGTTTAGGCTCAATGCTCAATTTAGGGTTAGGGTTAGGATTAAGGAGGCATGGCATCCCTTTCAGGAACAGAGCCCTTGGAAGTGCCTATTAGGGCTTGAGAGACTGAGTGGGGCACCATGAGAGTTTGCATAATGACTTTTAGGAACTGGAGTTGAGTTTCAGTGGTATTTTATGGTTAGGCTCAATGCTCAACTTAGGGTTAGGGTTAGGGTTAGGGTTAAGGAGGCATGACATCCAAATCAGGAACTCAGCCCTTGGAAGTGACTATTAGGGCTTGAGAGACTGAGTGGGCCACCAAGAGAGCTTGCATAATGACGTTTAGGGCCTGGAGTTGAGTTTCAGTGGTATTTTAGCGTTGGGCTCAATGTTCAACTTAGGGTTAGGGTTAGGGTTAGGGTTAAGGAGGCATGGCGTCCCTGTAAGGAACGGAGCCTGTGTAAGTACCTATTAGGGCTTGAGAGACTGAATGGGCCACCAGAAGCGATTCCATGATGACTTTTAGGGGCTAGAGTTAAATTTTCGTGGTATTTTATGGTTTGGATCAATGCTCAAAGTAGGGTTAAGGTTAGGGTTAGGGTCAGAGTTGAGGAGGCATGGCATCCCTGTCAGGAATGGGGCCCTTGGAAATGCCAATTAGAGCTTGAGAGACTGAGTGGGCCACGATGAGAGCTTGTATAATGACTTTTAGGGCCTGGAGTTGAGTATCAGTGGTATTTTAGGGGTAGGCTCAATGCTCAACTTAGGGTTAGGGAAGGGTAAGGGTAAAGTAAGCATGGCATCCCTGTCAGGAACGGAGCCCATGGAACTGCTTCTTCAGGCTTTGGAAACTTTGTAGGTCACCATGAGAGCTTCCATAATGACTTTATGGCCTTGAGTTGAGTTTCAGTGGTGTTTTAGGGTTAGGCTCAATGCTCAATTTAGGGTTCGGGTTCGGGTTCGGGTTAAGGAGGCATGGCATCCCTTTTAGGAAAGGAGGCCTTGGAAGTGTCTATTAGGGCTTGAGAAACTGAGTGGGCCCCCAGGAGAGCTTGCATAATGATTTTAAGGCCTGGAATTGAGTTTCAGTGGTATTTTAGGGTTAGGCTCAATGCTCAACTTAGGGTTAGGGTTAGGGTTAAGGAGTCATGGCATCCCTGTCAGGAGCAGAGGCCTTGGAAGTGCCTATTAGGGCTTGAGAGACCGAGTGGGCTAACATGAGAGCTTGCATAATTACTTTAAGGTAGGGGTGTGCACGGACCCCCCAGATCGGATCGGGACCTGGATCTGGACCTCCAATTTTGTCCCAGTTCGGATCAGACAAAATTGTAGGATCCCCGGACCGGATCAGGTCCGATCCTGATCCAAAAATCGGACATCCGATTTTTGGATCGGCCGCCATTTTTTTCCCCTATTGGCGCATGCCAATGGAAGCGGCGGCGAGCGCCAGCAGGCACCCGCCAATCCTCCGATCCATCTGATCTGGATTGGGACCTTTCTGGATCAGAACTGATTGGATCAAATGATCCAGCGGTGAGCTCGGAAATCTGGATCGGATTCGGATCGTGGTTCGGATCCGATCCAGTGCACACCCCTACTTTAAGGGCTTGGGGTTGAGTTTCAGTGGTATTTTAGGGTTAGGCACAATGCTCAATTTAGGGTTAGGGTTAAGGAAGCATGGCATCCCTTTCAGGAAAGGAGTTCTTGGATGTGCCTTTTAGGGCTTCAGAGCCTTTTAGGGCTCTCATGGTGGGCCACCAGGAGAGCTTGCATAATGACTTTATGTCCTGGAGTTGGGTTTCAGTGGTATTTTAGGGGTAGGCTCAATGGTCAAATTAGGGTTAGGGATAGGGTTAGGGTTGAGGAGGCACGACATCCCTGTCAGGAACGGAACCCGTGGAAGTTCCTATTGGGGCTCGAGAGACTGAGTGTGCCACTAGAAGATTTTCCAGAATGTCTGTTAGGGGATGGTGATAAGTGTCAGTAGTTTTTAATGGTTAGGCTGAATGCTCAATTTAGGGTTAGGGTTAGGATTGAGGAGGCATGGCATCCCAGTCAGGAACGGAGGCCTTGGAAGCGCCAATTAGTCTTCAGAGAGTGAGTGGGCCACCTGGAGAACTTGCATAATGACATTTAGGGACTGGAGTTAAGTTTCAGTAGTTTTCAATGGTTAGGCTAAATGCTCAAATTAGGGTTCGGGTTAGAGTTGAGGAGGCATGACATCCCTGTCCGGAACGGAGACCGTGGAAGTTCCTATTTGGGCTTTAGAGACTGAGTGTGTCACTAGGAGATCTTCCAGAATGACTTTTCGGGGCTTGTGTTAAGTTTCAGTGGTAGTTGAGGGTTAGGCTCAATGCTCAACTTAGGGTTTGGGTTAGGGTTAGGGTTGAGGAGGCATGGCCTCCCTGTCAGGAACGGAGCCCGTGGAACTGCCTATTAGGGCTTGATAGACTGAGTTGGCCACTAGCAGATCTTCTAGAATTACTTTTCGGGGCTATAGTCAAGTTTCAGTGGTATTTTAGGGTTAGGCTTAATGCTCAAATTAGGGTTAGGGTTAGGGTTGAGGAGGAATGGCATCAATGTCAGGAATGGAGCCTGTGGAAGTGCCTATCACGTCTTGACAGACTGAGTGGGCCACCAGGAGAGCTTGCATAATGAGTTTTAGGGGCTGGAGTTAAGTATCAGTGGTATTTTAGGGTTAGGCTCAATGGTCAAATTAGGGTTAGGGTTAGGGTTGATGTGGGATGGCATCAATGTCTGGAATGGAGTGGTTGGAAGTGCCTATTAGGGCTTGAGAGACTGAGTGGGCTATGATGAGTGCTTGCATAATGACTTTTAGGGCCTGGAGTTTAGTTGCAGTGGTGTTTTAGAGTTAAGCTCAATGCTCAACTTAGGGTTAGGGTTAGGGTTAAGGAGGCATGGCATCCCTGTCAGGAACGGAGCCTGTGTAAGTGCCTATTAGGGCTTGAGAGACTGAATGGGCCACCAGAAGTGATTCCATGATGACTTTTAGGGGCTGGAGTTAAGTTTTCATGGTGTTTTATGGTTCGGATCAATGCTCAAAGTAGGGTTAAGGTTAGGGTTAGGGTTAGGATTGAGGAGGCATGGCATCCCAGTCAGGAACGGAGGCCTTGGAAGCGCCAATTAGTCTTCAGAGAGTGAGTGGGCCACCTGGAGAACTTGCATAATGACATTTAGGGACTGGAGTTAAGTTTCAGTAGTTTTCAATGGTTAGGCTAAATGCTCAAATTAGGGTTCGGGTTATGGTTGAGGAGGCATGGTATCCCTGTCCGGAACGGAGACCATGGAAGTTCCTATTTGGGCTTTAGAGACTGAGTGTGTCACTAGGAGATCTTCCAGAATGACTTTTCGGGGCTTGTGTTAAGTTTCAGTGGTAGTTGAGGGTTAGGCTCAATGCTCAACTTAGGGTTTGGGTTAAGGTTAGGGTTGAGGAGGCATGGCCTCCCTGTCAGGAACGGAGCCCGTGGAACTGCCTATTAGGGCTTGATAGACTGAGTTGGCCACTAGCAGATATTCCAGAATGACTCTGAGGGGCTGGTGATAAGTTTCAGTAGTTTTCAATGGTTAGGCTAAATGCTCAAATTAGGGTTAGGGTTGAGGAGGCATGGCCTCCCTGTCAGGAACGGAGCCCTTGAACTGAGCTTCAAGAAATGAGCTTCAAGAAAAAATTTGAAGACTTTTAAGCAAGCTCAAGTTTTGCTGATTTGCACATCCTTAGCTGTGACTTTTTATTGTGGCTTTGAATGCTGCTGTAACACTGTCCCAGGTGCAAGGATCACTAGGAATTATAGTTTGCCAGGGCTGCTGAGCTCCCTGTTTGCTAGCCAAGGTATTTCAAGAAATTTAAATAATCTGCTTCTGCATAGAACTACTAAGGGTTATTTTTCTATCTCTCTTTCAGCTACATTAGGTGCTACGTTGGCCCTTTGCCAAAGCCTTTTTTAAAAAAACCTACTCTACACCCAACTTGCCATTCTGCACTCACCTCATTCTTTCTTACTTCACAATTGGTTCTTTGTCAATCCATGGGCTCTTACCCCATCTTTGTCTTTCTGAAGCTTTGTAAGCCTTCATCTGCATAACCTATGTTCTAACAATGAACTTTGGGTTGTATCCAATGGTACCATTCCGCTGATGGAAGCAATTCCAACAGCAGAACCAGGAAGGGACCATTTCCCCTCTCCCCACGGGCCCCACCGTGCACCCTCAAAATCTGCTCTGGAGGGCTGAGAAACCCTCTGGGGTAGATTTTCAGGTGGGCTGCAGCGGAGGGAAGCGAGTGAGAAAATCCTATCATACTAGCATATTTCTGCTAGCATTTAACCCATACTTTGTACTTGCCCCTCTTGGCTTATAAAAGCTAGCAGGGATGGAACAGCCAGCTGGGCCAGGGAAGTGATTAATGCCTCTCTATGATAGGGAGTGGTCCCAGACCTCCTGAAAGAGGCAGTAGTGAGACCACTCCTGAAGAAACCTTCCCTGGACCCTGAAAATCTTAATAACTTTAGGCCGGTGGCAAACATTCCATTCCTGGGCAAGGTCCTTGAGGGAGTGGTTGCTGGCCAGCTCCAGACACTCTTGGATGAGACTGATTATCTGGATCCATTTCAGGCCTGGTTTTGGCATGGAAACAGCCTTGGTTGCCCTGTATGATAACCTATGTCGGGAGAGGGACAGGGGGAGTGTGACTCTGTTGATTCTCCTTGACCTCTCAGTGGCTTTCGATACCATTGACCATGGTATCCTTCTGGGACGACTGGCTGAGTTGAGAGTGGGAGGCACTGCATTGCAGTGGTTCCGCTCCTACTTGACAGGTCGGCTCCAGAAGGTGGTACTTGAGGAACATTGCTCGGCCCAATGGATTCTCCAGTATGAGGTTCCGCAGGGGTCAGTTTTGTCCCCCATGCTGTTCAACTTCTACATGAAACCGTTGGGTGCAGTCATCCAGAGTTTTGGAGTGCGTTGTCATCAGTATGCTGATGACACGCAACTCTACTTCTTTTCATCTTCATCAGGTGAGGCTGTGGATGTGTTGAACCAGTGCTTGGCTGCGATAATGGACTGGATGAGAGCTAATAAACTGAAACTTAATCCAGACAAAACTGAGATGCTGTTAGTGGGGGGTTCCTCTGACTGGATGGAGGGTGTTCAACTTGTTCTGGATGGGGTTGCACTCCCCCTGAAGGAGCAGGTTCGTTGCTTGGGGGTTCTCCTAGAACTATCTCTGTCACTTGAGGCTCAGGTAGCCTCGGTGGCACGAAGTGCCTTCTACCAACTTCGGCTGGTGGCCCAGCTATGCCCCTATCTGGACAGGGATAACCTGGCTTCAGTTGTCTATGCTCTGGTAACCTCCAAGTTAGATTACTGCAATGCGCTCTACGTGGGGCTGCCTTTGAAGATGGTTCGGAATCTGCAGCTTGTGCAGAATGCAGCGGCCAGATTGGTAACAGGGACCAGAAGGTTCGAACATATACGACCAATTCTGGCCCACTTGCATTGGCTGCCTGTATTTTTCCGAGCCAAATTCAAGGCGCTGGATTTAACCTATAAAACCTTACACGGTTTGGGACCACAATACCTGATGGAACGTCTTTCCCGACACGAACCTACCCGTACACTACGCTCAACATCAAAGGTCTTCCTCCAGGTGCCTAATCCGAGGGAAGCTCGGAGGACGGCAACAAGGGAGAGGGCCTTCTCTGTGGTGGCTCCCTGATGAGGCCCACCTGGCGCCAACACTGTTATCTTTTTGGCACCAGGTCAAAACTTTTCTTTTCTCCTAGGCATTTTAACAGCTCAAGTTGAGGTTTTGGTTGACATTGTGGTCAGGCTTAACAGTTAAAATGTTTTAAAGTGTTTTAGTGACAGCTGTTTTATGTTTATGGTTTTAAATTTTGTATATTGTCTTTTTAATGCTCAATCTTTTTAATTTTTGTAAACCGCCCAGAGAGCTTTGGCTATGGGGTGGTATATAAGTGTAAATAATAATAATAATAATAATAATAATAATAATAATAATAAATAAGTAGGGATAGAAATGTTCCTGCATGTTTTAAAGCAAAGGCTTGTATATGATTAATATTGGTTGTGGCAACTATATACATATGGAGGGGAGAAAAGTTATGATGCTTCAAATTTGTCATTCCTCTGAAATTGCCAGTTCCCAACTCTATGCAGCACTTACAGCTCAGTGCCTCCACAGTGACTTACAATTGAGCATTCAAGGAAATCTCTTCTTCCTCCTCCTATGTTTCACATAATATTGCATGAGCACATGTGCTGTACGTTCAATGTGGTACCTTTTTGTGAGTGTACAGCACATTACAGAGGAGTCAAGTTTACCCAGTGAGGATCGCAAACATACTGCTTTTCTTCCCAAAATCCATCTGCTGTGAAGGGAGCACTTTATAAGAGTGCCAAGCCGGATTTCTCTCACCAAATCAGGTGTTAAGCCTCTCATACAGAAGCAAATTCAGGGACAAACCAACAGAGGTGATCCCAGCATTGAAGTATCTGCAGTGCCTAAAGCAACAGTGATGGCAAAACTATAGCGCTGTGAAAGCATAAACCAATCTGAAAATAGTGTTAGCTGGAGAAAAACAAATGTTTTAAAATGGATAGTAATAATTATCCTTCCCAAAGTATTTCATAGAACCTCTAAAGCCCAGGCCTATCCAACTTTTAACCCACCAAGCCAAATAGCCTGCTAGCTGTTTACAGCAGCCTATCAGGGGATCAATAAACTAGTGGCTTTGCTGCTTGCTGGGACTGCAAAAAGAAAGAAAGAAAGAAAGAAAGAAAGAAAGAAAGAAAGAAAGAAAGAAAGATGTTGCCATGCAGCAGGCAAGCAACAAAAATATGTTTCTGGTTTTTGGTTTTGGCAGCACTTGGCTCAGTGAGTCCAAGTTATGCAGGCCTGGTCTTTAAAGGTTCTAGTTGAAATCTTTGCAATCTATCAACTGCCTAGTTTGAAGATATGTATTTTAGGGATGTGCACTGACCCCCCGGATCGGATCGGATAGCGGATCGGAATCGGACCTGGGGGGTCGGATCGGATCGGATCGGATCGGAGGCTGGTCGGATCGGATCGGACCAGATGTCCGATCCGGATCGGACGCCATTTTGAATGCTTTTTCCCATAGCCAAGTATTGTTTTACAAAAACGCCTATAACTTTTTCATTTTTAAAGATAGAAGGATGAAACTTGGGCACATTGTAGACTGGTTAGGGGTAGTTATCTGTGAGAAATTTCAGAAAGATTGGTGCATGCATTTTGTGGCAATTAATTTTTTAATAAATACCCAGGAATGCCTATAACTTTGTCATTTTTAAAGTTACACACATGAAACTTTGCCACATTGTAGGGGGTACCTTGGGACCTATGTGTGTGAAATTTCAGAAACGTAGGTGCTTGTCTTGTGTGGCAATTAATTTTTAGAAAAATGGGTAGTAGTGGGGTAAATACAGTTACGCCTCCCATTTTTTTATTTTTGAAGATACAAACAGGAAACTTGGGCACATTACAGGTACCACTTGCCTTGATATGTGTGTAAAATTTCAGAAACATTGGAGCTTTCCTTGTGTGGCAATTAATTTTTGAAACAATGAGGAAAGAAATACCTATAACTTTGTCATTTTTAAAGTTACACACATGAAACTTTGCCACATTGTAGGTGGTACCTTGGGACCCATGTGTGTGAAATTTCGGAAACGTAGGTGCTTGCCTTGTGTGGCAATTAATTTTTTAATAAATACCCAGGAATGCCTATAACTTTGTCATTTTTAAAGTTACACACATGAAACTTTGCCACATTGTAGGCGGTACCTTGGGACCTACGTGTGTAAAATTTCGGAAACGTAGGTGCTTGCCTTGTGTGGCAATTAATTTTAGAAAAATGGGTAGTGGTGGGGTAAATACAGTTACGCCTCCCACTTTTTTATTTTTGAAGATACAAACAGGAAACATGGGCACATTACAGGTACCACTTGGCTTGATATGTGTGTAAAATTTCAGACAGCTGGGTCCAGGCATGTGGTGGCAAGGTATTTTTGAAACAATGAGGAAAGAAACGCCTATAACTTTTTTATTTTAAAAGTTAGAAGTCTGAACATTGCTCACTTTGTAGATGGGTTAGGGGTAGATATGTGTCAGAAATTTCAGAATTATAGGTCCAGGCATTTGATGGCTATGGAATTTTTAAATTACATGTTTCAAAAAAATTTCTACAGAGGCCAGGTCTTCCCCTCCCGCTTCCCGCGAAGAAAAGGAAACACTCTCTCGTCTCGATCCCTTTGATCCTTGCTAGTAGTATCCATTACAGGGCTCGTGTTTCCTTTCCTACTTTCACTTTTCACTTTGTACTCAAGCAGACACGAGCCCTGTAATGGATACTACCAAGGATCAAAGGGATCGAGACCAGAGTGATCCTTCCTTGCACGCATGGCTGCAAAACTCAGCTAGGCTCAGCCGTTCTGCTTGAAAAGTGAAAGTAGGAAAGGAAACACGAGCCCTGTAATGGATACTACTAGCAAGGATCAAAGGGATCGAGACGAGAGAGTGTTTCCTTTTCTTCGCGGGAAGCGGGAGGGGAAGACCTGGCCTCTGTAGAAATTTTTTTGAAACATGTAATTTAAAAATTCCATAGCCATCAAATGCCTGGACCTATAATTCTGAAATTTCTGACACATATCTACCCCTAACCCATCTACAAAGTGAGCAATGTTCAGACTTCTAACTTTTAAAATAAAAAAGTTATAGGCGTTTCTTTCCTCATTGTTTCAAAAATACCTTGCCACCACATGCCTGGACCCAGCTGTCTGAAATTTTACACACATATCAAGCCAAGTGGTACCTGTAATGTGCCCATGTTTCCTGTTTGTATCTTCAAAAATAAAAAAGTGGGAGGCGTAACTGTATTTACCCCACCACTACCCATTTTTCTAAAATTAATTGCCACACAAGGCAAGCACCTACGTTTCCGAAATTTCACACACATAGGTCCCAAGGTACCGCCTACAATGTGGCAAAGTTTCATGTGTGTAACTTTAAAAATGACAAAGTTATAGGCATTCCTGGGTATTTATTAAAAAATTAATTGCCACACAAGGCAAGCACCTATGTTTCTGAAATTTCACACACATAGGTCCCAAGATACCACCTACAATGTGGCAAAGTTTCATGTGTGTAACTTTAAAAATGACAAAGTTATAGGTGTTTCTTTCCTCATTGTTTCAAAAATTAATTGCCACACAAGGAAAGCTCCAATGTTTCTGAAATTTCACACACATATCAAGGCAAGTGGTACCTGTAATGTGCCCAAGTTTCCTGTTTGTATCTTCAAAAATAAAAAAATGGGAGGCGTAACTGTATTTACCCCACTACTACCCATTTTTCTAAAAATTAATTGCCACACAAGACAAGCACCTACGTTTCTGAAATTTCACACACATAGGTCCCAAGGTACCCCCTACAATGTGGCAAAGTTTCATGTGTGTAACTTTAAAAATGACAAAGTTATAGGCATTCCTGGGTATTTATTAAAAAATTAATTGCCACAAAATGCATGCACCAATCTTTCTGAAATTTCTCACAGATAACTACCCCTAACCAGTCTACAATGTGCCCAAGTTTCATCCTTCTATCTTTAAAAATGAAAAAGTTATAGGCGTTTTTGTAAAACAATACTTGGCTATGGGAAAAAGCATTCAAAATGGCGTCCGATCCGGATCGGACCTCATCGGATCGGATCGGATCGGATCGGAGGTTGTCCGGATCGGATCGGATCGGATCGGATTTTCCCGATTTTGGGTCGGATCGGATTCGGATCGTGGATCGGATCCGATCCGATGCACACCCCTAATGTATTTCATCTTCTCTGGAAGGATAGTGCCCTCTTGTGTTTAAATTCCCTTTATCTTAATCCCATCTAGTACATTACAGGAATGTTAACTTCCTTCTCAGCAAAACATTTAGCTGCCTAGAAATATATACTGTATGATGCCAATAAAGAAGTAAATTCTACTTTAAGATATACCATTTTTGAAAAAGGTGGGCTACGTGAGAGAGGGTTATGCTAAAGAAAGTATGTTTAAAAATACCAATTTCCCTGTATTAGTTGCATGTTCCATGAAATTTTATACTAGCCTGTTTATATATTCTTCACAAATCGTTTTGTTTCTGTGGGTAATTTTTTTCCGTTTAACTAGAGGATAATTGTGCTATTATCAAAATACCATTTTCCTTGAAAAATGAATCAAGGTCCAATTTCAACAGATTTGTTAGTATATTCATCTTTAAGGTCACATGTTAATTATCATCATTATTATTATTGATTATTATTATTATTATTATTATTACCTTCTATTGTCATAAAATAACTTTATAGTGTGTGTGTGCGTGGGGGGAGGGAAGTGAAAGATTCACAGCCTCTTTGGTAATGAACATCTTACTGCATGTTTTGAGCACCATCCAGTGGTTTAAAAAAAGATTATCAACTTGGAGAGAATCATATTAATTGCTTCTGAACCAATATATCTGAGTAAATTTATAGGCTTAAAAAACACATCTGACTGAAATATAAAGAGAGACAGATTTTACAGCTATAATATAAACCAGGAGATTTCCTATTTAGGTGCTACATCAAATTAGCATGTATTTTCCCAGTTCTAGAAAAAAAAACTGCATTTAAATCCTCTCAAAGATACATTTCAAAAGAGACCGATTGATTGATTGATTGATTGATTGACTGATTGATTGATTGATTGATTGCATTTCCATACTACCCAATAGCTGAAGCTCTCTGGGTGGTTCATACAAATTTTAATTGATTTCAAATATTAAAACTGATAAGTTTTAATATTTGATAAGTATTATCAAATATCCCTCTGATAAGTATAATTGATTTTTATAATTTCTCAAATATGCATGAAATACTTTACAGAGATAGAGATGTCCAGAAACTGAAATACAACCAAAACCCACCCAAACCATTGTTTTATGCTTCAAGATTTCCCCAAAGTAGAAAGTTCCAGATGTTGCCTTTTACAGGCCACATTTCTTGTGAGGAACAGGCCAGGCTTCAGCTATTGAGGCAATCTGCCCTTCATTCCCTCCCTCTGGGGCAACACTCCAGCACCCCAGATGCCAGATGTCAGTGCCCACCCTGTAGTCACTAGCCTCATCAGCCCAACAAGTGTGTGAGTGAGGAAGTGAATCAGCATTTGCCAGTAGACTTACCTTGCAACAGGAGAAGGCCTGACAGATTGAGGTAGACACTTCACGCAGCACATGCTGAGAGGTGGCAGAAATGTGTTGTGGAAAAGGCTATGCCCGAAGCAGCCTGCCTAAACTAGCTTGCTGCCTTCTGGTGTGGTGGACCGGTTTCTACTTCACTCATCTTTTTTACATGGAACAGGACAGGGCACCATCTTGTTCTTTGCCTTAGGAAGCAGAATGACTTCAGTCAGTCCTAACCACCACCAGCAGGCACAAGTGGTGGCAAAGCATCTTCCCTCAGTATGCTAGGTGGTGATGCTGGGCCTTTGAGAAGACAGTGCAAGTTTTTAAAGCACTATTGATTTCCCTCAAAAAAAGAGCATATAATTTCAAGGCTCCCAAAGTGCCTGCCAGCCAGCCAGCTGCAAAGCTGAGGACTTGTTTCTCTTTTCCATTTGCTGGATGAATTCAACTTACTAAAGACACTTGGATAGTGTCTTGCAACTAGACATCCAAAGCCATCAGTGCTCTTTTAAGAACATAAAACAGTGATACTAGATCAGACCAAGATTCCACTTAGTCCAGCATCTAGTCCTGGACATGAGTGCAACAGCATTCTCCTGCCAAGTACCCCAGCAACTGGCATACATAGGCTTCCTGCCATTGATAGCCTTCTCCTCCAAGAATTTATCTAACTCCTTTTAAAGCCATCCAAATTCGTGGTCCTCACTACATTTTGTGGTAGTGAATTCCACAGTTTAACTATGCACAGTGTGAAGAAGTCTTCTTTTTATCTGTTCTGAATCTCCCACCAATCAGCCTCATGGGAAACTGAAACTCAATCCAGACAAGACTGAGATGCTGTTAGTGGGTGGTTCTGCTGACCGGATGGAGGGTGTTCAACCTGTTCTGGATGGGGTTGCACTCCCCCTGAAGGAGCAGGTTCGTAGCTTGGGGGTTCTCCTAGAACCATCTCTGTCACTTGAGGCTCAGGTGGCCTCGGTAGCACGGAGTGCCTTCTACCAACTTCGGTTGGTGGCCCAGCTATGCCCCTATCTAGACAGGGATAACCTGGCTTCAGTTGTCTATGCTCTGGTAATCTCTAAATTGGATTACTTCAATGCACTCTACGTGGGGCTGCCTTTGAAGATAGTTCAGAAGCTGCAGCTTGTGCAAAATGCAGCGGCCAGATTGATAACAGGAACCAGAAGTTTCAAGCATATAAGACCTACTCTGGCCCGCTTGCATTGGCTGCCTATACATTTCCGAGCCCAATTCAAGGTGCTGGTTCTAACCTATAAAGCCTTACATGGCTTGGGACCACAATACCTGATGGAACGCCTCTCCTGACACGAACCTACCCGTACACTACGGTCTAAATCTAAGGTCCTCCTCTGGTTGCCACATCTAAGGTCCTCCTCTGGTCCTCCTCTGAGGGAAGCATGGAGGGTGGCAACAAGGGAGAGGGCCTTTTCAATGGTGGCCCCCCAATTATGGAATTATCTCCCTGACAAGGCTCGCCTGGTGCCAACATTGTTATCTTTTCGGTGCCAGGTCAAGACTTTCCTCTTCTCCCAGGCATTTAACAGCATATGATGAGGATTTTGTGTTTTTGTGTTGTTGTTGTGCTTTGACCCAGAAGGATATTGTAATTTTAAATTGTTTTTATGCTTTATGGTTTTAAATTTTGTATCCCATTGTTTTTAATGTTCAGTGTTTTTAATTTTTGTAAACCGCCCAGAGAGCTTCGGCTATGGGGCGTTATATAAATGGAATAAAATAAATAAATAAATAAATAAATAAATAAATAAATAAATAAATAAATGGGATGACCTGGCTCTGCAGTGGACCATGTAGGTTATAGCCAGGATTTGATTAGAAAAAGCTTGGAAGGTTTGGGCCATTCAACCTCTGGAATGTCAGAATTTGTGTATGTTTACCCTTGTTAGCATTCTCAGAGCAGAGCAGGGGGACAGTCATTCTACTCCCCGTGTCCTGTCCACCTGCAGAGTCGACCTTGGTAAGGAGGGAGGCTGGAAGCTCTCTGTGAGAACCTAACAGAAGTGGGTGGAGTTGCAGAAGAGTCATTGCTGAAGGGCTGAGCAGTGATGCCCTGTTTAAAGATGGGCCTTGCTGAAAGGCCAAAAGCCCTTGTCTGTGAAGTGGTCTTGCAGTCACCATTTCCTCTTTTAAGCTGATGAAAAGGCAAGAAGCCTTTGCTAGGAAGCTCTCATCTTCATTGCCTGAAACCTTCTCATCATCTGATCCATCATTGCCTGAGCTTCTGGAAGCACTCTACACATAGACTCTCTTTCTAATAGGAACTTTGGACTACTAAGGATTTGCCATGAGATGTACTGCAATGCTTTTCATAGACTTTGAACAGTGTTGAATAGCGTTCCTGTGTGTTGTGTGTTTTTCTTGTCAGCCCAGAGAACTGGCAGCCAGCACATAGCTTTGCAGCCCATACAGTTTGAAGCCAGAGGAGATAAGTTAGGGTGACCATATGAAAAGGAGGACAGGGCTCCTGTCTCTTTAACAGTTATTTGGAAAAGGGAATTTCAGCAGGTGTCATTTGTATGCACGCAGCACCTGGTGAAATTCCCTCTCCATCACAACAGTTAACGCTGCAGGAGCCCTGCCCTCTTTTGTATCTGGTTACTCTAGTAGAGATACAGGAGCCCTGTACTCCTTTCCATATCAAAACATATTTAAGCAGTCAGATACATTACTCAGACAAGAAGAAGTCCAAGGGTCAAATTCATAGAGCAAAGCTTTAGAGCTGCTGGAGCAGTGTTGTTTCCAACACCGGCTAGGCAGCCAATGAAGGATTTTTAACAACAGAGACTGTTGCCCCACCGATGGCTCAGTTGCAGTATGTTAGAACTCTCTGCTCAGAGCTCTACTCACAAGGAACCCCTTTCCTCCAGAGAAGACCTCTGCTGCAGCCTGGCACTTTATCAAGGTTCCTTGAGCTGAGCCTGCCTCCTCTGGTACTGTCACTCCCTTGAGGGATCTTAAGCCTCCTTCTCTGAGTTCCACCCCTTCCTGAGCAGTTGGGGCTGCGCAAATTCCTCTATGGACTCAGACCTCTGTTATAGTGCAAGCCCTAGCAGGAACTGAGCATCATCCTCTGTTGGGGCCTCTAACTCTTCCTCAGAGGAGCAGGAGTCCAATGGGGGCATGCCACATGACAGGATGGCAGTTGGACTGCCTACCAGGGCCACTATTGTAATTCTGGAGGCAAAACTCTCATGCCCATATGTCAAGGGCAGGGCTGATGTAATTAAAGCCTTTTCATCACCACGGGGGTGTAGAGGGCCCAGCACGAGCGAACCCAGAAATAGCCATTTCCGGGTTTGGCATGCTCAACCAACATCAGAAATGTGACGGCCTGTGCTTCTCCCGCGGCAGCCTTTTTTAAAAAATATGATCCACGGAGAGCACACGAGTGCTCCTCCGCAAAAGTAAGTATTTTTTTTTTAAAAAAATGCGTACAATTGTGCCCCCTCCCCCTCCCATCCTGGGGATGGCGATTTCACTCCCCCCCAACCCTGATGGCTTTGGAGCCACACAGTGCGGTTCCGTGGCCATCGGTGCAGCTGCGCTTACTTGTGAGTAAGCGCGGCTGCACCAGGCCAGGCGGCCACATTCTTCCGCGGTCCCAGGAACTTCACAGGACCGTGGAAGAATCAGGATTTTTCTGGTTCCTGAGAACCAGGAAAAATCCCACGCCTGCCCCCCATCCCTGTAACACCCTGTGCATCATGCAGACTCACAGGGAGCAGCCGGGGTTCATCCCAGGCCTTTTGCCTGGTGTGGAAAGGGCCTAAGATAGCAACACCACAACTCCATGCAGTCGAACACCACTACTCTTGCCAGTCTGATCTCTGGACCATTGTGGGCAGCCAGGCAATCTACTTGGCAGTAGCATCAATGGAAGCCTGGCAACACAGACTTGGCTTGTGTCCCTGGATTTGTGTCCCTTGACTAACTCCTGCCTGCTCCTGATATGTATGTTGGCTGTAAGGCTGGCTGAGTTACGATGGAGGCACCAGTGAGTACAGGCACTCCAGCCAAGGACTCCAGTCCTTGCCAGGCCATCCCCTTATAGTTGTTGCGGCCAGGCAGGCATCTGGCCTGCCAACCCACAGCAGGGCCAGCAACAATTTGGCAGAGCTGGTAGCTGTGGCAGGCCCTGCCCAGGCCCCAGCACTTGCTGAGTATTCCACATGCCCATGCCAGGCCTGCTAGTGCAACTCACCTGAGCTCCATGGACATGACTTAGGGTGCAATCCTACATGGATACCTGGCAAATTCAGAAGCTGCTGAGTACCCAATGCAGGGCAGAAGGATAGAGGAAGCGATCTTCATCATTGCTGTCCACCCACCTTGCATTTCTGGTAGTGGCGGCACCTTGGTGTAAGAGGGAAGGAAGCTGTTTCAGAGCCACTCCAGTCTCCTCCTCTCCCCACTCCTGGGAATACCCCCTTTCCCATCTCTGTGCTCCATTTTCCAAGTGTGGAGAGGTAGCTGGCAAAGTTATTATTATTATATGTATATTTATTTATATCCTGCCTTTTTCCCAATAATGGGACTCAAGGCGGCTTACAAATTAAAACATGTACAGTTAAAAAAATAGTGATATACAAAAATTAAAAATATAATTAAACATAGTACAATTTTAAAATATTTAAAACATTTTAAAGACAGATAATTAAAAAAATCCAAACTATAAGCAGTACATCCACAAAGGTCTGAACTACTCCCCAAAGGCCTGCTGAAACAGAAAAGTTTTAGCCTGCCTCCGAAAGCACACCAAGGAGGGAGCCAGTCTAGCTTCCCTAGTTCTCTCCATGCTAGCTATAAAGGGGAGAGGCAGGGAGCATGGTTTCGTGGTTCCAAGGTCAGAGCCCTGTCTCCAACCTCAGAGCGAAGAAATCGAACTATCCTCCATTTACGTATTCATTACATATCTATACCGTCAAATAGCCAAAGCTCTCTGGGCAGTTCACCACAATTAAAAACAACAAAATATAACACAATAAAATATAATCTCAATGTTTAAAACTACAATATAAAAAATAGGAACCAAATAAAACCTGGCAGCAGTGCGATGGTTTAAAACACAGTAACAGATTAAAAACAATAGGAACTGAAAGCCTAAAATTCCTGAGACAATAGAATGGTCTTCACCTGGTGCCAAAAAGAGCACAACATAGGAAAATCCCCGGGAGCCCTCTGGAGCCCATCAGAATCCATTAGCCTCCAAGGACAGAACACTTTTATGGGTTCCTCATCCTTCCAGAGAAGAAAGTCTGCTGAGGATGTGGGATGTGATGGAGCCATGACAAGGGATAGATGTTAATTCCCCACTTTCAGATCACCATCCTCCTGTCCAGTTGAGAAAACCAAATCAAGTGTGGGTCCTCCTAAATGCATTGGGCCAACATCATTTTAGTTGTGAACTTGCTTGTGGACTACTGGGTGAAATGTGGCCCACTGGGTGAAGAGCAGTGCTTTAGAGTATAGAAATTAGAATGTCAATAAACATGATGCTCATAAATAATTGCACAATTGGAACCCTTGTGTGGTAAAAAATATGACAGGTGAGAAAGGTGTATATATTACATGTGACTGAGCAGACCAAGCTAAACAGATTTCAGCAGATTTGAAAACAGCTTATTGAAATAAGTTGCCGAAGCCCTGGGCATTGTATAAAACACTTCTTCAGGGGCCAACTGTAAAAACATCCGTATAAATAGAATGGCTGCACAAAATGTTCTCTAATTTCAATATTCATTTTAAAATTAGCATATATAATGCAGCTGAAGTAACTTCTGCTCACCTCACTGAACACTTATGTGATGTTAATATCGTTTGGGACTCTTGTGTTTTATTGGCTGCTGTTTTTTCTTTTATTTTATTATTATTATTGTCAGCATCAGCATCCCTCACTGCCCTAAGCTACCTTCAGTGCTATTTAACTTGAGCAGCTGTGGTGATCCATCTGATTGGTATCCATTTAGGTCAGTCACAAAATCTCCTGGTCTACCACAGTCAATCAGATTTAATGACAATGAGGGCAATTGAGGCCACGTATAGTGAGGGCAGAGAAGAAGGGTAACTGTAGCATCCAGGGAACTAGAATGGTGCTAAGCAACAGTGAAACAACATAAATATATGTGTAGTGAACATCACCTCAGAAATAGTAGGCACTTTTTGGAATAGGCACTTTTTGGGAAATGAACTCAAAATTAGCTTTATAGGTAGCTTTGCCTCAGCCTATTATGCAGTAATTTTAAAATATTGACTTTTAATATGTTTTCTAGACATTTGGTTGACCATGCACTGGACAGACTGGCACAAGAGTTGAGTGGACCGAGCAGTCCTTATGACTGGCTCCTGGAATGAGCATTCAGAGTTCTTGATTTCATTTTACTGAGATGCTTCCTGATCCTATTTTTCTAGGCTGCTTCCTGCACTCCTAGATATGTTGATATGATATCTCCTGTTGATCCAAGAGCATTGAAACTATTCTGTGGATGTGTTCTTTGTCTTCTTATTAAACAACAGGATAGAACTGAAGCAATTTTCCATACACTAAGGGCACAGTTCTATCAGGATAGTCATAAGCGTTCAACCTCAGAAGCTAATAGCTATCCAATGCAAGGTAGATGGAGCACAAGGGGATCCTCTCCTCTGTACTCCCTCCATCCTGCAGTTTTCGCTAGTTGCTCAATGTTCAAATTAACACTATGTCTAACCTATGCCCCTTTCTTTCTCTTGTACAGTTTTCCTCAATTGCTGATAAAAGGTTCAGCTGTCTTTACCAGCTCCCATCAGTCTCCAATCCTTGAAAACATTCCAGCATAGGACGTCTCCTCCTCCTCCTCCTCTTCCTCCTCTTCCTCCTCCTTCTTTATTGTAAGCTGAAAGATTTCACTGTGGTGTCATTGAAAAACAGATACATAATATGATGTGCCACCTGATGGAATCTCCAGTTATGCTGTAATGCAATGAACTTGTCTCTGGGTAACTTGAAAGAAATATGGCTTCAATTCCATCTGTTTGTGTCTTTTAAATTGATCTCACATAAGGCATGACATAAAATACAGAGATCAACACAGCAACTGAGGCTTTTTTTTTCAAAATAAAAACTCTGGGCAAACATTAGCCGCACGGGGTCATCTTTCACCAAATATAATGATTTTATGTTTTTTGGAATTTGTAACAAAAGAAAGAAAGAAAGAAAGAAAGAAAGGGCTATTTGCAATGTGTAAAAGTCCCCAAGTGGTCACACTTGATGTATTGTTTTTTGATATGTAGGTAAAAATAGCAGCATGTTTCATTAAAAATCAATATCATTTGTGAAATATAGTCAATTTATACACTTTGATAAAATTTTCTCTTTACCTCACATGCAGGAAATTTTCAGCTCTACCTGATACCTCATCCTGAAATACTGGGCTTTTCCTGAGAATTGTCAGAATTAATGCAGTAATTATTTTTGCCTATATCATCATTCAAGCAGCTGTTTCAGCTGAATAAGACAGATTGATCACCATGCCCATTAAGTGCAGAACATACATTATTTTATATTTATGTTATATTTATATTTATAAGCTGGATGAAGAATAAGTCCTTTTACAAAGCAACATAGAGTTTGATATCATTATAACTATATTTCATTTAGATAGCTCTGCCATTCCTATACAACAGTTTTTTTCAAAAAAAAATTACTGGGTGCTACCTTCAGGTTTGCAAGGGAAAGGGAGGGAGGATTTAGGTTGTAATCCTGTGCACTTATCTGGAAGTATGATCCATTGAACTCAATGGAGCTTACTGAGTAGATACATATAGGATTGCATTGTTAGACATACTTATTATGCATGAGAACAATTACCATAATTAATATCTTTATCTTTCACTAACTTTACATTTAAGTCAGGGTATCTAAGAGGACTTTGGTTGCCCTATCAGTTGTACAGTTCAAACAGTTCATATCTTAATTGTTGTACAATGCAGTTAAAATGAAGCATTTTGAGGGACTGGAGACCAAACAGTGAGATAGGAGAAGGAGCCAAAATATGATGCTTGCAGAATTTGGGATTTCATGCTAAACAGCAATGGGCTAATTAATAAAATTATTGCCTGTGCCCACTCAGAATGAAAACACATTATAGCATAAGGGATAAATGTGCCATAACTTTATTAACTTATAAGAATCTACAACACAGATGAGCAATTCCAGGATCCACCAAAGCCAAAATCACTTCCACTTCCCAATTGCTGTCAAAATTTGGTAGTAATTTGTAGGGATGTGCACTGACCCCCCGGATTGGATCGGATAGCGGATCGGAATCGGACCTGGGGGGTCGGATTGGATCGGAGGATGGTCGGACCGGATCGGACCGGATCCCGATCCGCGGATCGGATGTCCGATCCGGATCAGACGCCATTTTGAATGCTTTTTCCCATAGCAAAGTATTGTTTTACAAAAACGCCTATAACTTTTTCATTTTTAACGATAGAAGGATGAAACTTGGGCACATTGTAGACTGGTTAGGGATAGTTATCTGTGAGAAAATTCAGAAAGATTGGTGCATGCAGTTTGTGGCAATTGATTTTTTAATAAATAACCAGGAATGCCTATAACTTTGTTATTTTTAAAGTTACACATATGAAACTTTGCCACATTGTAGATGGTACCTTGAGACCTATGTGTGTGAAATTTCAGAAACATAGGTGCTTGCCTTGTGTGGCAATTAATTTTAGAAAAATGGGTAGTAGTGGGGTAAATACAGTTATGCCTCCCACTTTTTTATTTTTAAAGATACAAACAGGAAACTTGGGCACATTACAGGTAACACTTGGCTTGATATGTGTGTGAAATTTCAGAAACATAGGTGCTTGCCTTGTGTGGCAATTAATTTTGAAACAATGAGGAAAGAAATGCCTATAACTTTTTTATTTTAAAAGATAGGAGTTTGAAAGTTGCTCACTTTGTAGATGGATTAGGGGTAGTTGTCTGTCAGAAATTTCAGAATGATAGGTCCAGGCATTTGGTGGATACGAATTTTTTAGATTAAAAGTTATAAAAGTTTTTCCACAGAGGCTTGGGCTGTCAATTGCACCCCCCTCCCCCTCCCTTTTTTATCTGTCAAAGCTCCACCTACAATGTGGCAAAGTTTCATGTGTGTAACTTTAAAAATGACAAAATTATAGGCATTCCTGGTTATTTATTAAAAAAATTAATTGCCACAAACTGCATGCACCAATCTTTCTGAATTTTCTCACAGATAACTATCCCTAACCAGTCTACAATGTGCCCAAGTTTCATCCTTCTATCGTTAAAAATGAAAAAGTTATAGGCGTTTTTGTAAAACAATAATTTGCTATGGGAAAAAGCATTCAAAATGGCGTCCGATCTGCCGATCCGATCCAATCTGGATCGGACCTCTGCAGATTGGATCGGATTGGAGGGTTGGTCAGATTGGATCAGATCGGATCAGATTTTTCCGATTTTGGGGCAGATCGGATTCGGATCGTAGATCGGATCCAATCCGATGCACACCCCTAGTAATTTGATGGCCATTTGGGACACAGAAAAGGCCTGGGGGCACATGCCCATCCCTTACCTACAACTAGCAAAACACATTAGCAATAGGGCAACTCAATACTTCAGTGTGGACATCCTCACCCTAAGGTAAAATGGGTGTTCTGAGGAGGCACCTGACCATCCCATCTCAACCTGTCTTGACAGCCTTACATATAATGACACTATCTAGCTGCCTTTCTGTATCCCCTCATGCTGTTTGACTGGATGAACACCCCTTCACCATATAGATCCCTTCAGGGTGCCCTCACCACAGTAGCCTCTGCTTAACCTGCACTGAACCTACAAGCCATGATGAAAGGCTGCAATGTGCCAAATCAACCAAATTATTGTTATCATTATTTCTTTTCTGTCCAAAAGCTAAGGCTCTCTGACCAATTCTCAACAATCAATTCCCACACAAAAAATAAAACTAAAACATTATAAACATTATACAACACTACATGATACATTATAATCAAACATAGTCTAAAATATTTAAACGTATACAATTTAAAACAATTTAAATGGTTAAAACAGGAGTTCATACTACAGCACGAACTAGGTGAAAAAGGTGTTCCCAATTGCACATTGTGAAAGACACGCCAAAAGTCCTTACTCAGTTCCTGACAGAGAATGGCAAATTCCACTCTGCACATCCTTAGGCAAGGGATTGTGCTGTGTGTGCCAGTGCACTGCAAAGATATGCTCTTGATGAGAGGTGGTGTTGTCTGTATGTTAAGGCAGCCCACATCCCCTCCTCTCATTGGCCCACTGCCCTTTCTATATGCTGTAGTATTGTGGTCTCATGCTCTATCTCCATAAGGGGGAAAGGAAGGACAATTATCCCCTGTCCACAAGCCATGGATTAGAAAAGGGCCATTTTCAATCCTTATTACATCCTGCTTTTGCATTAATCTGTTTTTTTAAGCCTCTATGAATATTGTATTTAAACACATTTCAAAACATATCGTTCTCAAAATATGCATTTCTAAACATAGTATTTTCAATGTATGCCTTTCTGGAGTTGCAATCTTACATCCATTTGTTTAATAATAAGCCTCATTAAACAAAATGGGACTCTCAAGTATAAGATTGCACAGTAAAAGTATTTTTGGGAAGAGTAAAAGCCAGGTTCTGATCTGCACGGGTCATTTTGTATCAGAATGCATAAAGTTCAAATTCCTCAAGCAATCCTAATCCTAAGGGCCATTGGGAAGCCAAACTTCCCACCATTGCCACATTGTAGCACCAGTTTAGAGCTGTAACAAGGATATATTTTGGATGGCTCATCCTCCATTTGCTTTGACAAAGGCCCAAAACAGGCATTCTGTGTCTAGCAGTTACATCTTTTCCCTACCTCATTTTTTACTCTAGGGTAGGAGCAGACTCCCCAACCTGGATCAGGATCCTTTTAAGATCTGGATCAGCCCCCTAAGTAAAAATGAAAAATAAAAATATGTAGCTACTACTCACAACTTTAAAGTAATGTCTGTTTTGGCCCCAAATGCAACTTTCCTGCCTTCTCCCATTTCTTCCTTTTCATTTGGGATGTGCAACAAATTGAAATTTGGAGGCTGATGCGTGTAACGATTGTTAGCTAACAAAAAGGCCTATCTAATCCATTAGAGTTGTTTCACTAAATCAAGCCATTTCACAAATCTTATTGCAAGCACAAGCAGGAAAAAAGGTTCTGTCTTGTAATATAACAATATAACCATCAAAATTAATTATCCTATATCAGAGTTTTCTTTTCCAAATTGCAACAATACTATGTTTAATCCTTAGGTCTCAGAATACCATTTCTTTCCAGACATTGACTCATTAAAGCCCAAGTCATATGTGTGGGGTGTGTGTGTGTGTGTGTGTGTGTGTAATTTATCCACCAATAGATCAGGAGAGTAGGAAATACTAGCATACATAGGCACTCCTGCACATCAAACCTGAACTTTTACCCTTGATGCTATGGGTAGAGGACAGTCATGAGAAACTTGATACTGTTTTGGGGCTGAGGGCCGAAACACGCATAATTTGAAAGATGTAGCTGCTAGAGATCCATAAAGCAAATGGACTGACTATTTTGCTATTTTATGTCCAAGGGAGGGGAATCTGAGTTGGAACCCTGGGCAGAAAAGTGTTAAAGCACGCTGCATCTCATGCTAGTGCCCTGATCGAGAGGAGGCCCCTATGCCTAGGCTAGAGTAAAAATGAAGTAATGTCTATTTTTGCTTTGAGATGTTTTGTCAACTGAGTTGCCACCAGTAGAACTGGACACCTACACAACCCTATGACCCTTCAACCTCCACATTAAACTGTGGCAAAGACATGCCTTGCTGAGGAAGAAACAACATGGCTTCTGCAAAAGTAAGCCCTGTCTTGTTAACCTTTCAGAGTTCTTTGAGATTGTCAGAAAGCACATGGATAGGACTGATCCAGTAGACATTATATATTTAGGCTTTCAGAAAGCTTTTCACAAAATCTGTCACCGAAGACACTTGAGCAAACTTAGGAGTCATGGGATAAGACTAGAGCTCCTCTTATGGGTCAGTTAACAGTTAAAGGACATGAAGCTGGGAGTAGGAATAAATCAACAGTTCTGGCAATTGAGAGATGGCATCAGTGGGGTCCCCCAGGACCAGTGCTTTTTAACTTGTTCATAAATGCATCAAAGTTAAGGGTAAGCAGCGAGGTGGCCAGGTTTGCTGATGAGACCATATTATTTAGGATGGTTAAAATAAAAATGGACAGTGAAGAGCTCCTAAAGGATCTCTCCAAACCAGATGAATGGGCATTAAAATGGCAAATGCAGTTCAATGTAAGGAGGTATAATGTGATGCATATTGGACCTGGTGGTGACTGACCAGGAAAAGGATCTTGGGATTGTGGAGAATAGGTCGATGAAAACATTGACTTAGTGTGCCGCTGCTGTGAAGAAAATGAATTCCATGTCGGGGGTCATTAGGAAAGGAATTGAAAATAGAACTGCCAATATCATGCCTTTATATAAATCTACGACGTGACCACAATTGGAATACTGCATTCAGTTCTGGTCACTGCACCAGAAAATAGATAGGGTAGAGCTGGAAAACATACAGAAAAGAGCAAGCAAAGTGACCAAGGGGCTAGAGCAGTTTTTCTATGAAGAAAGATTATGATATTTCTGTGTTGCTTAGAAAAAGGCATGTAACAGGGAACATGGTAGAGGTGCATAAAATTATGAATGGTGCAAAGAAATAAGAGAGGGAGAAAAATAGCATTGGATGAAACCCATTCAATGAAGCTAAATGATGGGAGATTCTGATTCAGGGCAGAGAAAAAGAAGTAGTTCTTCACACAGTGCATAGTTAAACTATGGAATTTGCTGCCACAAGATTATGTGATGGCCACCAACTAGAATGGCTTTAAGAGGGGATTGGACAAAGTCGTGAAGGATAAGGCTATTAGTCATGGCTACTAGTCATAATTGTTATATCTTACCTTATTTTGAAGGCAGTGTGCCGCTGGATATCAATTGCTGGGGACCATGAGCAGGAGGGGGTTGTTGTGCTCATGTCCTGCTTGTGCGCTTCCCATAGACACCTTGTTGGCCACCCTAGGAATAGCATGGTGGTCAATTTCGGCCTTTGGTCTGATCTAGCAGGGCTCTTCATCCTTTCTAATATTCTTTTTTTCCCTGTCTCAGACCAAATGTATTTAAGGCAAGAATCTTCTTTGTTCCCTCCACCACATCAGCCAAGAGCAGATTCCTTGGCTCTCTAGAGGCTTTTTCCTTCTGCCCAAAGGATTCCTGTCCTGATTTCCAGTTTCCAAGGCTGGGTGCTGAGTTTCTAATGTTGAGTGCAGCCTGCAGCCCTCCCCACCCCACCCCGCCCCCAATCAGCCTCAATTTGGCTTCCTTTAAAGCCCCATCCATTATATATGCCTTCTTGTTTTTCTGCCCCTTGTTCTATTTTCCTTCTCTGGTTGTCCTTGCTTTCCCCCCACCCCTTATCCCTGCCAATCCCTTGCATACTCCTACTTGCCCGTGATCTTAGCAAAGCCACACCTCTGTTGGCCTGTAGCAAGAATGATGTCATGAGAAGTCCTAAAGAAAAGGAGGGTTTGTAGAACAACCAGGATATAATACTAATAGCCTAATACCTTAAAATAAATAATTGTATGACTCTGTTGAGAGCAATTGGGTAGAATTCTGCCTATATACTATATAATGTAAAAGGACTACCTTTTTAAAATGAAAGTGAAATGTTTGGGGGGAAATCTTGTTCTCCTTATGATAAAAAATACAGTAAAAGGGACAGTTTACTGACCTTTAATGCTATCCCTCAAATCTACCATCTGAGGAAAGCCACCTCAGCTTGACTAATGTGGAGCTGGCCATGCAGAACTTGACAGGCAGAGCAAGGAGGAAAAGTACTGGTGTTCTGTTGTGGGCATTAAAAATTCAGGAAGAATGTTACAAGTTGCAGAAAATCCTGAAGAGTGAAGGCTGCTTCCAGACAAGGCATTTATATCACACCATGGCCCTTCTCATTCCATTTATATCGCACAATGGCCTTCCCTCAGTAAGATCTAGAAGGTATCAGTCACCTTTTGTAGGGAGAGGAGCAGAACTGAACCCCTTTCCCACTTCATCTTGGTTCCAAAAGGTCAAGGCTGGCCAACAGCACCCATACCTCTATTGGTAGATAGACCCTGATAGATACGCATATGCAGAAGTATGCAGCCAGGTAACTCCTATGCATGAAGATTTCTGCACAGGAGAAATATGGCCACTGGAAGGGGGAACTTGCTCTTTGTAGGTGTATTTTTGCAATGTAACTATTAGCCTAGAGAGTTAGTCCCATTTACTTACGTTCAAGGAAAAACATAACAAGCATGAGGTATTTCTAGGAAGGGAAATAGGAAGACTGGAAGTAGAAGATGACCTGCAGTGGTTGCTACAGTTCACAAATAGTCCCGCATGTAAAGGTCCTCCACTACTCTTTGATAGTGACTTGGTGGTGTGGTTCACTACCTCTAGCCATGGCTGCCTCTACAAGAGAGGTTTAAAGCTCTTTCAAGGCGCTTTAAAAAAATTACCTCTACAAGAACGGAGCGCAAATCGGGCGTAGAGGCGCGTTATCTCTCCGATTATGCGCATTATCAAATGCGCGTTAAATTGCGAGTTTTATTTTGCTCCGGCCGTTAAAGCGCATTTTGACTATGTGCATAAGCGCTTATGCGCATTAACTACTTGTAAAGCGCATTTTGGTCATCCGTTAATGCGCTTCGCCGCCTCTCACCGCCTCTCGCGCACAGGTATTAGGTGTAAATGCGCTTCAGCGATTATGCGCATAATCGCCTAACCGGGCACAAAAGCAAATCCTTGTAGAGGGGACCCATGATGAGCATGCTGTGGAGGACCCAGAATAAATGCAGGCTTATGCTGTAACTAGTGTGTTGTGGCAAGAACTCTAAGAGGCAACTGCCTGCTCCATCAGATCTAATATATGAGGAAATACAGGGACAGATCATGGCTCAGAGGATTTGCTTTGCATGCCAAAAGCTGCAAATTTAATTCCTAACACCTTCAGTTAAAAGAATTAGATAGCAAGTGCAATGAAAGACAGGCAGATTCCTATGTTCCTATGATAAGTGGATTTTAAATGAAAGAGATTGCTCCCTATTAAAGCCTATGAACACTTAGGAAAGGGCAGAGAAGTCTATTTCAATCCTGTGTCCATGTTTGATCATAAGTACCATATTTTTCCAGATTAGTTCCTTTTAAAAAGAAACTTACAGAAATGTGTCTTTAACTTGCAGGAATTTTCCACATAAAATACTTTTTTTGTCATGCATTTCCTAGAAAATACACATCTTTTATAAACAATTGCTCCTAAAATAAACACTCTGGCAAGCAATCTTCCCTAACATACACATTTTCCTCTGCAGTTTTGAAGCCAAGAACTGCATCGCAAAAATCAGAAAAGTACGGAAGCTGACAGACAACTGCATTATGATCTGCGTATTAGTCTGAGAAATGTGAATTAGGTCATTCTCATAAAAATGTAGACTAAACTAAATTCTCCCTCATCCCTAGCCACTGTAGAGATGGACAAAACTGTCAGTTTCACTTTTCCCTGCATTTGGATTTTTAAATTCTCAAGTTCCAGCCCAAATATGAAGAACTTCATGAGTTTTGCTAAATTTTCATCAACAATTATCCAAAATGGAATTCCTGCCGATCTCTAAGCTACAGCATGATTGGCTGGGGAATGCTGAAAGTTGTAGGACTTTTTTTCTGTCTAAACATGCATAAGATTGCACCTTTAACATGCTTTTTGTCCATTTGTCTAGAGACTCTAATTCATACAACATCTTTTTACTCTTCTGGTTTTCGAAGATTACAGAGGAACCTTCCTTTTCTCTAGTGAGATGACGCAGTTTAAATGCAAATTGTCAGAAAAAAAATCTGTTATGTTTGTGAACAATGCCATTATAGTTATGTATGGGCTTACCTATAGTGCTAAAATATTTAGTTTTAGTGGGTTTACAGAAATCAATGTCAGTCAAAAAAAAGCACAATGGCTTTTGCTTGTTCGTTTGGTTTTAGGGCAGGAGTCCTACTAAATGAATGGATTTGATTTAATCCACTAACACTTCAGAACAAGGCTTTGATATTCAGTAGTATATATTTCATTATCAATATATGAAGCGTGTAATACCATGCAGATGTAGAGTGGAATGTACTGAACTGACTCGGCATTCTAATAAGGCACATCTATCTAAATCAGAGGTTTATTGCCCTAAGTGACAGTTATAAGCAGGGTGATGAGGTGTGTGGTCTGCCGTAAGGAGGTTAAGGGCACAATCCTATGCATGTTTAGACAGAAAAATCTCCCAGCATTCCCCAGCCAGCATAGACTTTTGTAGGCCATTTTTCTGTCTAACCATGAATAGGATTACACCCTAAATTACTGCTTTAAAGGGGTAACTTACAGGCTGAGATGAAGGTCTTTTATGGGGGGGGGGGGGATAGCACAGAACAAAAAAAAATCCCCATGGTATGATAGTGGGGAAGGATGATAAAATAATAATAATAATAATAATAATAATAATAATAATTTTATTTATTTATTACCCGTGTCTCTCTTTGGATCGAGGCGGGGAACAACATTAGTACAACAATACAATATAAATCAAATACATAACATTAATTAAAAGAGCATATAAAACCAATACAATATCAAGATAACGCTCAAGACATCTTGAAATTTTTGGTTTAAAATTCATCTGGGTAGGCCTGCCGGATGAGGCTAGTTTTTATAGCTGTCTTAAAAAGAGTTAAGTTGACAAATCTCCTCTGGCAGGCCATTCCACAGTCTAGGGGCGGCAGAAGAAAAGGTCCTCTGGATATCAAAATGTTGAGGTTGTTTTAGCCCAATGAAATGTGCTTTTAATATATGAAATATTCATATGTCATTTTTGCTATCCTTCAAACCCCCAGAATATTTTCCCTTATCATAGAATGTTTGAAATGCATTTCCTTAACAATAGAAATATTAGAAGCAATGAACAGTCTGTATATAAATGTAGGCATATCTAACTCGTTGAATATTATAACACAGGACATGATTGTAACAACACCCTGCTGTTTGTGTTCCCATCGATGTATAGCAGCCTTTTCATACCCATTATGCAACCTGTTGTTTATATAGTTTAAGGATTATTATGTGGACATGGGTTGTTTTATTGTTACATTTATTATATGGTTCATTCACTTCCACGTATGCAGTTAGGATAAAGTCTGAAGACGCATCATTAAGGCTAGGGTGACCATATGAAAAGGAGGACAGGGCTCCTGTATCTTTAACAGTTTCATAGAAAAGGGAATTTCAGCAGGTGTTGTTTGTATGCATACATAACCTGGTGAAATTCCCTCTTCATCACAACAGTTAAAGCTGAAGGAGCCCTGTCTCTTGACCATGTACAAAAGAGGGCAGGGCTTCTGCAGCTTTAACTTTGTGATGAAGAGGGAATTTCCCCAGGTTCTGCATATATACAAATGACACCTGCTGAAATTCCCTTTTCTATGAAACTGTTAAAGATACAGGAGCCCTGTCCTCCTTTTCATATGGTCAGCCTAATTAAGGCTGTAACCCTAAACAAATTACTAGGGAGGAAATAACATTATACTCATGGAACATGCTTCTGAGTAAACTTACCTGTGTGAATTTTGGGCAGTAAATTCTGAATGTATGTATGTGATGGATATTCTGTGCCCATTCTTTGTCTGTTTATTCAAAGGGAAGTCCAATTGTGTTCACTGGGATTTATGCTCATGCAGACCGAATTAACTTTCCATTTCCAGGTTTATAATCATGACTTTTATCTTTTTTTTGTATTAAGGGACATCTCTAGTTTGAATATTATTATTCCTAAGCACAATGAATAATTACAAATTTGTTATTAATAGTAAATTGGTCTCCTTGCCCATCCAATTTCCTTTTTATTCTACATTCACCTCCTAAAAGGAGGACAATTTCTATGCTGTTAGCATTTCTGGAAACTTTGCTTTTCCACACCGTGCCCAATACAATTAGAGAGAAAGTCGAAGAATACTTCAGACAGATAAAGAAATATACTTCAGATATATAGCTACAACAGTTTTCCACGAGGTGGAACCACTTGGAACCCCCTCCCATCACCTGTAGGCTGACCATATGAAAAGGAGGACAGGGCTCATGTAACTTTAACAGTTGTAGAGAAAAGGGAATTTCAGCCAGTGTCATTTGTATGTAATTAGTTCCTGGTGATATTCCCTCTTCATCACAACAGTTAAAGTTGCAGGCACTATACTAGAGTGACCATATACAAAAGAAGGAAGGGCCCCTGCAGCTTTAACTGTTGTGATGAAGAGGGAATTTCACCAGGAACTAATTGCATACAAATGACACTAGCTGAAATTTCCTTTTCTCTACAACAGTTAAAGTTACATGAGCCCTGTCCTCCTTTTCATATGGTCAGCCTAATCACCTGTGTTTATGGAATGTGCTAGAGGCGGCAGCACACACCATTGCCCAGAGACTTCTGTGCAAACTGCAAACTGTGTGATGCAGATTAGGCCATACTGCTACCATACGAGTCACACAAGGAGCCAGTGTGGAAAGGAATCTATGTGGTGCATCCTTCAGGCTACAGATAAGCCCCCCAAGCTGCTCCTGGGAATGCATGATTAATTTAGCATCACAGCTTTCATTATTTCTTTTTTGGTTATTTACATTTTTTAGTTAACATAAGAAGAGCCATGCTGGATCAGACCAAGGATCCATCTAGTCCAGCACTTTGTTCACACAGTGATCAACCAATTGCCAGCCAAGGACTAACAAAGCAGGACACAGTGCAACAGCACCCTCCCACCCATGTTCCCCAGCAACTGGTGTATATAGGCTTACTACCTGTGATACTGGATGTAGCACAGAACCATCAGGACTAGTAGCCATTGATAGCCTTCTCTTCCAGGAATATATCCAACCCTCTTTTAAAGCCATCCAAATTGGTGGCCATCACTACATCTTGTGGTAGTGAATTCCATAGTTTAACTATGTGCTGTGTGAAGACATACTTCCTTTTATCCATTCTGAATCTCCCACCAATCAGCTGCATGGGATGACCCCAGGTTCTAGTATTATGGGAGAGCTTTCACAAAATAAACATCACATCAATTTTGGCTCTGAAGAAAATAGACTCTGGTGCAGCTAAATATATTTCTCCAGGGGCGGTGCTAGGGGGGCACAGGGGGCAAGTGCCCCCCCCAAACAAGAGCTTGCCACTCCAGTTGCCACCCCAGTTGCTGGTAGAGCTGGCTTTACGAGGAGGGCTCACCCAGGCAAGGCAGTCTCAGCAAGGCACAGCAAGGATTATTAACAGTTAGCCTTGCCAGAAGCCAGGTGCCTGTACTGTCACCTTTGTTCTCCTAGGTTCCAGAGAAGGAGCCAAAAGCAGCCACATGGCCTGGGCTTGTGGCTGCCTTCTCAAAGGCAAACCTCAGCTGTTTTAGAGGTGAGAGAGATGACCATTCCTCTTCAGCCCCCTAGCCCTTTCCCTTCACTCAACAGCAGGGACAGGGAGCCAGGCAAGCCCAGACACCAGTTGATTGCTGCTGATAATCACCTACACTTTCCTGGTACTGGTAATAGTATTTTTCATATTCCAACATGACTTGTTAGGGCTATTAGCTGTATGCAGACTTTTTTGTGTGTTGCTACTAAATCCCTGTAAGATCCCAGGCTGAAATTAGGAGTGGGGGAAGAATTTGTGGGAAGGGGATGTTTATAGCTCTCCAACCATTGCTGTTCTCACCCCCCCCCCCTTGCCCCAAACCCTGCTTTTTCTCTAACTGGGGAAAATACAGAGTTGACAAGTTTCTCTCTTGCCCACCCCCACCCCGTGTGTATTTGGTGGGTTGGTTGGGGGTAGCTGCTAGGGAATGACTTTAAAAGCAACCATGCACAACCTGGCACTGCCTAGATGGTTTGGACAACTCCCAGTATTCCTGACTATTGACCATGTTGGCTGGGGCTGATGGTAGTTTAAGTTCAAAACCTCTGGAGAGCACCAGGTTGGGGAAGACTGGTTTAGAGGAAGACTAGCTGGCAGTGTAAACACTCCTTACCAAGATTCCTTCCTCTCTTCCTAATTGCAGCTTTCCGCTTATTTTCATTTTTTAAAAAAATTAAAGGTAAAACTTTGGGGAAAACTTTTATGCGTTTACATTTTATATTGTAATCTATAATGCACTTTGTGGTTATAATTGTTGTGAACTGACCAGAGGTTTTTGTTGTAAGAATTGGGTTCTGCCAGTTTTTAGGAAATCCTATGCATGTTTACTCAGAAGTAAGTTACTGCCAATGGGTATTAGGAGCCCTTCTGGGCAAGGAAAGGGTTAATGGATGTTTTTTCCTCTCCTCTTTGCTTTCAGTTCTCCAAACAGTTGCTGGGTTCAACTGTTTGTAAATGTGGCCTAGAATCCATTTTGTTTTGCTGTATTTCAGTCATATTGTGAAAATGTGGTTTTAAAAAATCCTTTCTTTCCTTTTTGTGGTGAAAGTTAACATATATTCCTAGCTAAATTTCTTCTGTTTTATGGGGCATAGTTTTTTCTTCTTCTGAAACCTGTGATTATGTAACCCAAACTCACTCACAGCCATTGATTCTTATTTTCCTGCTGTCTCAGTTTGCCTATGTGTGAAATGGGTTTCGTTGTCTCCCATCTCCCTTTAATTTAAACCTTAGACGAGTGGGCTTGGCTATAAATGCCTTTCTCTGTGTTGTGGCATACCCTGGATACATTGGTTTTTTTAAACACTTTTTAAAAAGCCTGATCTCTGTTAGTTCTGGGAATTTAGTATGCTGCAATTATGTAACCAAAATACACACTTGCTGCTCTGGTACCAACTGCCAGAGCAGCAAGAACACCCTCACAATAATTAATCTGCTTATTCCATGGATCTCTTCCTTTTTTTCTCAGGACAGTAGGCCAGGAAAAATGAGAGGGGGAGGAAAGAATTAATATGTACCTTCTCCACATTTTCTTTTTTTTTCTCCTCAGAGAATTAGGACAGGAATGGGGTGGGAAGAATTTACTCACAGTGCAAACCTATGAATGTTTACCCACCATGTTCAATGCCTCTTATTTCTTTTATTCCATATTACAAAGGCAATGGATTGCAATAAAAAAACCCAGCTTCATCAGGAGCTTCATCTTCAAAAACTTCATCTTTCGGATCTTTGGACTAGTACTTCACATGCATTGGGTTTCCTAGGTGTACAGGGCCCAGGTGCCTCAGTTTGGTCTTTCTTTACACTACCTTTCTGGTTCTGCCTGCACTGGTTCAAAAGAAAGTGTTCTGTCTGTTTAATCTGTACATCAAGGAAACACTTGTGTAGTGACTGTACCTTTTTGAAAGTCTTTTTCCTTACAGTAATTTGAATATGGCTAATACATGCTATATTTTAAAAAAACAACCCTAAATTTATCAATAAATGACTTATTTCGGAACATATGGTTAGGATGGTCATTTTCGTGTGAGATATACTGCTATTTTTCTTTCAGAGGTCTTACAAAAGGGGTACAGCCTGCCTACCTAGAAATATACTTTGCCCCTTCTGTGCTCCCCCTGAATTTTTTTCTGGTGCTGCCACTGTATTTCTCCTTCTTTGCCAGAATAGAAAGCTGGCAAAAACCTCTCCGCTTTTTACATGCAGTTGGGCAACAAACTGACTTGTTTGTTTAAGATACTTATCTCTCTGAGTGTTATTGCTCAGTGCCACAGTATGCTCCTGTGGCAAATGACATACATTTTGCGGGGCAAAAGTGTCTCTGCCTCTGATTCTATTGTGAGCAGTCATCTGTCAGCCAGTGAACCGTAGGTCATTTGAGCCCAGAAGGCTTTGTGATTCCTTCTTCTTTTTATTGTCCTTCACTTATTCTGTTGACTGTTCTTCTTGCCACTTCACCATCATTCTGACCATTTTTTAGGCATCATTTGTCAGACTCCTTGTTCTTTTCTGTTACTTCTAATCCTACAATGGAAAACAGAAAACATGTCTCTGGATGTAGAAAAATAAAGTTTTCTTCTTCAAAATAGCCCAATGTGTTTCTGTGGCATATATTTCTGGGCCTTCTTTGTGGGTTAAAATTAATAAATTGCCTGCAGAGATCTCTGAAGAGACCTTTTGAAGATTGAATGAAACTTTATTTTTTCTAAATCCTGAGACTTGCTCTTTCTTTTCCATTGGGTTATTTTGGATGTTCTTCAGTTTTGTCTCACCGTGGTTACTTCTAATGCTACAATATTTAGTAAAATATTATCTGAATTCTGAATGATTATTATCCAGAAACTGTTGTTATTATTGTTAATGAGCTGCTATTGTTATTTTCAGTGTTATACAGCTGATAACAAATGGACTCTGATATGTAAGGATGCCAACTCGTGCTAGTGGCCTGTACTTGTTATGAGCACTGTGACATTAAAGGATGAAACAGAAGCTTCCATGAGCACATTCGTCTCCATCTTCAGCAGGCTCAGTTGCTGCAGCATCTTCCATTCTTCAGTTTCTTTTGTATTGCAATGTTCAGTCCATCCTTACACAAGTAGATCACTCATTTAAGTATACCCAAGCCAAATCACAATGCATGAATGCAATAATCAAGATTTGGGGCACATCTGTACAGAGTTCTTTTCTTGCATTAATCATACATCCAAAAATGCAGGACCACTTCACCTATTACCTAAGAGATTTTAAGTTTATGTTTCAAAATGTAACATACATTGACCAAAATGTGTTCAGAGAGGAACCCCATGTGTGTATTGTCAGAGAATCAGTATTAGCTATGCAGCTTTCTGGCAAAGATACACTGGTAAACCCTGATTTGCTTTCTCAAAATGTGTGAAATTGCCTGCAGGAATTAACATTACTAAAAATATTGTGATGTGACACTTGTGACAGATTGCAGCTTCAAGATTGTGGCTTGTCCATAGTTGCCCATGCAAACCGGGGTAGGCAACCTATGGCCCTCCAGATGTTTTGGCCTACAACTTCCATTATTCATTCATTCATTCATTCTTCCTTGATTACATTTATATTCTAATCTTCTTCCAAGATGGAATCCAAGGTGGCTAGTTGAGATTTCCAGTGATCTACACTGCAAGCATTGACCAGACCCAGACCTGCTTAACTTCAGCAAGGTGGTTGCTTCAAGTGCCTTCAAATCATTGGCTGTGCTGGCTAGGACCGATGAGAGCTGTAGACCCAATCCTCATGCAGACCATGCAGTTTTCATCATACAACAGATCCTGCATCTGCTGTGTGAGCTGATGAAGAATCAGGGTTGGGTAAATCAGGGGTAGGCAGAAAGTAGTTCTGGATCTGGTCATAGGTCTTTGGGTGACCTGCAGTTAGAGATGTATAAGTATTTTGTTTCAGTTTGAAAAGAGCAGAACATGCCCCACTTGCAGCACCAAATGCAATTATATTTATTCCAGAATGCTTACACATTCTTGCACTTGCGATCACAAAATGCATCCTTTTGAAAAATATGCACTTAAAATACACATCTTTTCCCCAAAGTAGGCATTTTCATGTTTTAGTCAATGAGGGGAAAGTGCATATTTGGGCACGTAACTTTTAAAAATACACATTTTTCCTATCTGAAAATGCACACTTTTCCCATTCTAAAGGAAACAAAAAAGATGCTTGCGTTTAGGAATGGGAACAAGGTGAAATGATCTTCAAGCCTCACTGGGACCTCCATCACACCAGCGATTTAGTGCACTCCTGCCATGCCTGATGTGTGGATTTGCAGCACACTACTCACCTGTCCTGCAGACACCCCACCTCTTCCCCAGCCTTTTCTGTTTTTTCCTAGAATGCTGAAAGCTCCATCACACCTAAGTTTCCCCCCTGGTTTGCCTCCACATTTTTTTTTTACCTCTGATGCTAAGCGCATCAAGCTTATGATCCCTTTCACCTGAATAGCTGCTTTTTTGCTCTTTTGCTCCTTCGCTTGTTTGCTCTTCCATTACACCCCACTCCACCCCTTCTCTTTCTCCCTCCAGTCAGGTCCTGTCAGATGAGAACTTTAATCAGACCACTTTTCTGCCAGGCAAAAATGGAACAACTCTTTAGTCTGGCTCTTTGGGGGCATCAAGGGAGTACAATTCTGTCTTTGCAGAGACTCAGGATGCAAGGTTTGGGTTTTTTATTGAAGCTTGGAGCCGGCTGCTGGGAGAGATCACTTTTCCCTGCCAGGACCTGATACAATCCATTCAAGCCAACAGCAAGACTCCATTCACAGCACACACACACCCAATTCCTTTAAAACTACGCGGAGGCTTAAAGGCATATTAAAGGCACTTAGGGAAAATAATTCAGACTTTTAGTGTTATAGGAAAAAACAGAAAAGGCTGGGGAAGAGGCGGGGTGTCAGCAGGACAGGCACAGCGTCATGTGAGTACCGTGCTACAAATCCACACACCAGGCATGTTGAGAGTGCACTAAATCGCTGGTATGATGGAGCTCTGATTCTCCTATTGCTGTCCATAGTAGATCAGTAAAGATTTCTGACTCCCAATTATTTAATAATAGAAGCAACAAATGACCCCACCATGTTGTAAATTGTATGGCTGAACGAAGTAAGCTTGAGGGAGTGAGGGAGTGGATGTTTGTGTGGAAGGAGCTCAGTTCAGTTCTGGTACACCCAGGCTCAGAATTCTTTAATTCTAAATGTATGTCTTTCCCACCAGGTGTCAGTTGGTGGATCTCAGGGTTCTAGTAACAAATGATGTAGATCCCACAAGCCTGTGAACTGCCCACCCTTGGGCTAAATCACTGGCCACATGAAAGCCCTTAGCTTTCTTAGGCTCCTTTCAAAATCCTGTTTGCAACATTCCCGTTCAGAATCTTTAAGAAGCAAGAAGAGCCCTGACATTCTGAAAACAGTATAGTGCTCCATCTCCCCCTTTTAAGCACTTGTTATGCTTTATACTTCGTGAAGATTTTAGACACTCTGTGAGTTAATGTTGCCAATGCACTGTCTCATACCGGGCTTGGAGTTCTTCCAAAGAGCTCATTTCTTTGAGTTTTAAAGAGGCACCATTGACACTGTTCTCCCACGAGGCAATTTCAAACAGACTTGACTGAACAGAGGGCAGTGCAACATCTGCTTTGTTTATTCTCCTGACTGCATGAATGCTTATGCACAGGTTTCTGATTCTTCTAAAGTCATCCAAGCGTTTCATAAGTAAAGAGTTGTCTTCTTTACAAAAACACCTCTGGCCCTCTAACTCTAATTACCAGAATTTTGAGAGTGGTGAGAGGGAGGGAGAGAGGCTAGCTACAGCTTTATATTTAAAGGTAGCTTGTGAGGTAGCCTCAATTCGTGAACACTGGGGAGATCCAGCAAAGAGCATCACTGCACTAGCAACACACCAAGACAAAGGTAGGTGAGGCATGCAAGGTCAGCAATAATGTAAGAGTGAGGAGGCTAAGTGCTAAAGCACAGGTGTTGAAATTCTTTCAGCCTGAGGACTGAATTCTATTTTGGAGACACTCTGGGGACTTGCATTCCAGTGGTGGGTGGGGCCAAAGGCATGAGGGGGCTGAACCAAAAGCAAAAGGGGCAGCGACAAAAATATCAACACAGGTCCCCTCTATAAGGATTTGCTTTTGCGCCTGGTTAGGCGGTTATGCGCATAATCGCAGAAGCGCATTTACGCCTAATCCCTCTGCACGAGAGGCGGCAAGGGGCGGCGAAGTGCATTAACAGATGTCCAAAATGCGCTTTACAAGTAGTTAATGTGCATAAGCGCTTCTTCACACAATCAAAATGCGCTTTAACGGATGGAGCAAAATAAAACTTGCAATTTAACGTGCATTCGATAATGCGCATAATCGGGGAGATAACGCGCCTCTACGCCTGATTTGCGCTCCGTTCTTGTAGAGGTAATTTTTTTAATGCGCCTTGAAAGAGCTTTAAATGCCTCTTGTAGAGGCACCCACAGTTTAGCTTAGAGCTCTTACATACTAACTGCATCTCAGGAGAGGCATTTCAGTTTACAATAGGGAAAAAACTACGCAAAAGCTAGGAAAACGCCATGGTTGTGGAAAAGGGGATGGTGGCCAGGTAAAGGGGGCATAGCCATCTAGGGAACACAACAGGGCCAGATTGGAGCTCCAGGTGGACCGAATTTGGCCCCCAGCAATGAAGGCTGGTGGCTCAGATGTCATGGACTGGAAATCTGCCATGGGTTTCAGCCTAATGGAGCTCTAAGAGAGATGGTCTATGGTGCTGAACTCTATCCCCAAAATAGGTTCAGCACTTCAGATAGCTCCTCTAGAGTTCTGGCTATTTCTGACTGAAATCTAGAGCAGATTCACAGTCCCACCGACATCGGAGGCACCAGCCTCCTTTGGTCCCCAGGCCTGAAGTCCTGCATTCCTACACTAAGGCTGCTTCACAAACATACCTTACCATAACTAGGAGCCAATCTACGTTTTATAAGGGTTATGAAAACTCTTTGGGCCATATGATGCACTCCTTATAACATTGTATATCTGAGGTTTTTTGAAACTCACTTCAGTTATATACAATGGTTTCACTTTTAATAAATCATTTTAAGTAAAATAATGTGTCCTTCCTTACTGTTTATGATTCATGGCGGCAGTGCTTTGTTTACCGGTGCCCAAATGCTTAGCAGTTGATTGGTGGGGAAGAAAGAGGGGCTAAGGAGGAAGTGGGCGAGTGAACTACAACACCCACAATTCTTAGCCCTATACTCGCTAGGGAATGACAGAGGAACAAAGGAGGAAGTGGGTGACTGAACTACACCGCCCACAATGCCTTGCCCTAAACTCATTGTAAAAACGAAAGAGAAAGAGACAGGGCAGAAGAGTGTGTGACTGCACACACCACTTTGAAGACTGAAGAAGTTTTCTCCTGTAACATGAGTACTCAGTAATGTGGCCTAAGATGTTTTAGAACGCACCTATTTGGAATGTTTTAAAATACTATTTAAAACGTTCCAAGGGACTGTGTAGATAGGCTCTAGGGTAATAGTTTTGTCTTGAACTGTACCAAATCCTGCTCCTCTTTTCGGGAACTTTTTCTCTCCCTGCAAAGAGGCATTTTTGTTCTGCCTCTTTTGCAGGGAGGGGAAGAATTTTGGAGAATTTTCTCCTTGGGGAGGGGAACAGCATTTCCACATTCATTTTAAAAGTGTAGCCAGATGTTTAGGAGTTTTCTTTCCATTTTAATTTTTAAAAAAAAACAACAACAACAACAATCCTGCCCTTGGAGGAGCCCAGCAGTTCTTCATGAATGCCTACAGAAGACCATGTGACCTTACCCTCTCCAATAGTAATTCAGGAAGTATTCCTGGCTCCTTCAAGTGCTGGGGGAGGTTTTTAAAAAAATAAAAAATAGAAATAAGACCCCTCAAAACTTCCTACACTTAAAAAAGTATGTACAAACCCTGTCCCCCTCCCAAGGAGAAAAATCTCCAAAATGCTTACCTCTCCCAGCTTCTTTCACCAGAATTTTCAGTTTTCCTCCAACCCCACAAAATGTCGAAAATGAAATAATTGAAATTTTCAGCACAGCACTAGTTTTGACAGTAGTGATAGACAGACTCACCCACATCCAGCTTGGTCAAATGCCCACCAGCCTGGCGAATGCCCAGTGAAGCCGTGAGGCTACCCACCATCATCTGGAGCCTCCATTGTGCAAAACAGTGGCAGATTAGGAAATTGCATATGTCCAAGTTGTGTAAATGGCAGCCATGAAGGCTCCATTTACACAAGATTAAGAGTAGGCCCGTGACTGCACTGTGGGCCAGTGAGCTGGGTCCAGGGTGGGTGGGCATGTGGGAGACTGTCAGGGGTTTGGAGGCTATCCAATGTATTGCACAGAATGGTATGCGCATAACTTAGTACCTGCTGGGTAGGCTGACCATATGAAAAGGAGGACAGGGGCTCATGTAACTTTAACAGTTGTAGAGAAAAGGGGATTTCAGCCAGTGTCATTTGTATGCAATTAGTTCCTAGTGAAATTCCCTCTTCCTCACAACAGTTAAAGTTACAGGCACTATACTAGAGTGGCCATATACAAAAGAAGGCAGGGCCCCTGCAACTTTAACTGTTGTGAGGAAGAGGGAATTTCACCAGGAACTAATTGCATACAAATGACACTGGCTGAAATTCCCTTTTCTCTAGAACTGTTAAAGTTACATGATCCCTGGCCTCCTTTTCATATGGTCAGCCTACTGCTGGGTTAATTTGGATATGCGCTCAATGCAATGAACCCTTGGCTCTCAAGGAAGAAGTTTATTCCCAGGAGGCCATGTTTGCCGATTTCAAGAAGCTGAAGGAGACAAAAAGGTGAGACTTTCAAGGATACTGTAGTAGTGTCTTGCTCCGAAGCTGATAGTTCATATGATATCATAGAGAACTGAGTGTGTGAGGCAGGTTTTTAAATCATGCAGGAAGCTATAGAACAGACTTCCCATTATAGAACTTCCCTGAATATATGGATGGCGGGGCTCAAAGGGACTGCAGTGTTGGGGATAGGGAAATTGAATGTCACTCTGCTGTCTCCCTCACATGATGTAATGGTGGGGAGGTGTGCTGTTGAACTCATTAACTGCTTGTGTGTTTCCCACAACCAGTTAGTTGGCCACTAAGTGAGCAGAATGCTGGACTAGATAGACCTTGGTCTGATCCAGCACAGCTTTTCTTACATTCTAATAAAGCCTAAATAGGACTTCAGCGTTCACTATCTGTAATACTGGGCCAATGACTTCTAGAATATGCTTTAAATGCTAAATATCCTTAATTCATTCATTGCATTGTATTAATTAGTTTATTTTACTAACCAGTGCTATGTTGCATAGCTCCTCATACTTAGGTCATCTGAGGTCATTTGTGTATCATGAAACGTATTTGTTCCAGTATGTGGCACATTTGTATTCTGTATTGTCCTGGGGGCAGGGAGACAAATAGCTCTACAAGAATATTTGACCTAATTGCTTCAAAGTAGTTACCAAAGTAGTTTCAACTATGTTTACTAAAATGTAGCTTAACTAGTAGTTAAACTATTTTTAGGGAGTAGTTTGTTGTTCAATTTATTTTAACGTAGGTAGTGCCCATCACTGCAGTAACACTTTTATCTGCATCTATGTTGTGCCTACATTTGGAATCCTATGTATAGATCTGATCACCCTGTCTCAAAATTATACTGGTTTGGAACACCTTCCCAGTGAACAAAGACTAATGCATTGGAAGTTGCTGTTGCTTCTTTTAATATTAATGACTAAGGTCCCCTCTCTAAGATTTCGCTTTGACGCCCAGTTGCCCGATTATGCACATTTACGGATAAGCGCATTTACTCCTACCTATTCACGAGAGGCGGTGAAGCACATTACGGGCTGTATGAAATGCGCTTTAAAGTTGTTTACATGCAGAGAATCGCATGTTTACATGGCCATAAGACGCTTTAACTCCCGCTGTAAATTTTAAGTAGCTATTTAACACACATTCGATAATGCGCATAAGTGGAGATAAAAAGCGCCTCAACCCCCGATTTGCGCTCCACTCTTCTAGAGGTAAAATCTGTAATACACCTTGAAAGAGCTTTAAATCGCTCTTGTAGAGGCACCCTAATTGAGGATATAATGGATGTTTGCCTGGTTTGGAAACAGTGAAGAGACTAGAGTCATTTAATATTCCACATTCTGCTGTTTTTCACATCAGCATTGCAGTCTTCAAAGAGACCTACAGAATTCTGCTTTCTGTTTTTCAGAGGTTCCCTCTTTCATTATGTTTAAATTTGTGCCCCCACTAGCACATAGCTCTGTACAGCACATGGAGACAAAATGGAAATGTTATGTATTAGTAGCATGCAATGGAAAATATGCTCACATCAGAAGAATTGCAGTGTTTGGTTAATAGCCTGTGGTGCATGGAAATGAAAGCCTTAGCCAAATCCAAGTGTCACATACACCAGTAGCAGTGGGAATGGAGGGTTTATAATGGACATGCGCTCTTGCTGAGGTCTCTCAGTATGCAATGCCCCACTGCTTTATGCTTTCAATTTCTCAGATGGCAAGTTCACATAAATGAATCAAAAACAAAATCATACAAGTTTTGATAATATTACGTGACACTTTTGTATTATGCATTTTTGGGATCACAAGACCTTGCGGGCTCTGAGTTTTGTTTTATTTTTTAAATCATTATTTTCAGATAGTTCATAGAACACAGCTGTGTCCTGTGAAGCACAGACATTAAATTAGAGAATTTACAGCACACTCCTATAAATGTCTACTCCAAAGGAAGTAATATTGAGTTCAACGGAGTTTCCTCTCAGGTACGTGGATATAAGATTGCAGCTTTACCATGTAGTCCTATACATATCTTCTCAGAAGTAAGTCCCCCTAAGTTCAAATAACTGTGCATAGGATTACAGCCTTAGAGCACAATTCTATGCATGTTTAAATGGAAAAAGCCCTCCAGCTCCCTGCATTCCCCAGCCAGCATTAAATTAAAGCACTTGCTAATATTTTTTAAAGTCGGATTTCTTCATAAGGATTTAGATCCTTTCCATGAGGGTTCAGATGAATATATTTTGGAGCTATAAGTCCTTTCGGGACTGGGACCCAGACTGGAGACAACAACACTTGTTCAGGTAGACCTATTAGCATCCGATCCAAGGCTTAGCTTCAGCAGATTTAGAGCTGTGTTATAATACAGAGTTGTCTAACTTAGGAAAACAGAGCCCAGTATGTATTTGGAATAGAAGCAGGATGGTGTTGTGAGTGTTCCTCCCAGGTCATAGTTTGGACAGCGTCACCAGAGCAGTATCCAGTGGGGTGCTGTGACCCTGCCAATTCCATTCTGCAAGAAAGACCCACCACTTGCACAAGGGAGATTTAGCGTTTTTGGGAGCAAATGGAAATGAACAGAAATGCTCATTTTTGGAATGGGGCAAGTAATCGAACTCGCATGAGGAAGCGCTGTTGACCTGACCCAATCCAGAAATGAGTGTGTCTTGCCCACTGAGCACGTCTTGCCCAAGATCCTCAAAATGGTAGTGCCAACACTGATCTTTAACATCTCTTTTTGTTCTTCAGGCTGCAATCCTATACATAGTTACATAGGAGTAAGTCTCATTACTTGCATTCACTTGCATCTTAGCAGATATTCATAGGATTGCACTGTGAATTAATGTTTATCTTATAAGATCTACTCAAGGTGAGATGACTAAGAATAAGTGAGAATTTTAAAATACACAATAAAAACAGCATCAAAATGACCAATTGCAGCAGACCAAGATAATCTTTCAAATAGACAAACAATTCTAAAAAAAGGTAGCTGGAACAATACAACCTTCACTGCCCATCTAAAAATGCAATGATGGGACCACCTGGACCTCTCAAAGGAGGCTGTTCTGTTCTATAATCTGGGCACAAAATAAAAAAAGCCAATTCCAATGGCAGAGAAACATGACGAACCTCTGTAGGGGAATGGAATTCATAGAAAGGTTCGTATGGAAAGTGCCAGAGATACTCCAGTCCCCAAACATTTGAGAATGCTGGAGAATGCTAGGAGTTGTCAAACATTTTTTTCTGCCTGAGCTTGCATAGGATTGCATACTAAAGGTCAAACCTGGAATTGCTAAGCAGCACACTTGATACAAGTTCAACATAATGCAATCTGTTCTCTTAACCATGGATGAAACCTTAGTAGCTGTGTGCAGGATCATGAAGTCTGTCTTCAAGGGCAGATCCATGCAGCCCTCATTACAGTTATCCAACCAGGTGATGACAAGAGCATAAATAATGGAGGCCATGTCTGTCTTCTTCAGAGAAAGCACAGCTGGCATGCCAGGTGAAGTTGGTGAAAATCACCCTTGACCATTGCTCCTACCTGAGCATGAGGAATGAGGAAGAGGAGAAGGTATCACAATTCCTCAGGGCTGGGATGAGGAACAATGGTAGTGCCTGGTGAGTAGAAGAAGAATGGAACTATTAGCTTAGAGATCAATCAGCATCTTTCTTTCCTTAGAGATCAATCAGCATCTTTCAGTGGACTAAATTTGGTTTATGGACCACTACTTGCCAATCCATTTTATGGTTCATTATTCTTAAGGAAAAGAGAGAGTTTTTAAGTATGGAACTGTCTTTATGACTCCTTTGCTGTCCAAGTGATTCATAGTGACTGTTCAAATTCTATTCCTAATAAACTTAAATATTATTAAAGATATGTGGCATATCAGTATTCATTTTGCTGCAACTGCCAAAAAAACTAATCAGTGATGTTCGTTAAGCATGGAATGAAATTAAGTCAGGAAAATACATTTCTTTTGGAGAGATGTATGAAACTAAATATGGTAAATTAGAGTTAAGTGGACAGGAGACATTGCGGACCCTGATTAAAATTACTGAAGTAGCTCCAGATATAGGATATAATGTCTACTGATGCCAGAGGGATTGAAGACATATGGTTAAAGACATATTTTCAATAAAATTTAAAAGCAATCCTAACCAAGTCCCCAAAGCATCTGCTGGTTAGGAAATATTCACATCAGTGATCAGCTGAATTAAACCAGGGGACTGGGTAAAAATTTATTTATTTATTTATTTATTTATTTATTTATTTATTTATTATGAAGTAGTATTAGTATGCAGGATCACTTATTGCAGATAATATTGCAGATCACTTTCCTGGGAGTATGGCAAATTAGCCATAGTGAATTTTCTAATACTTAGTTTATTACTACCTCAATTCATTGGTTTGGAAGTCAGCTCCATTAATTTAAATGAGACTTGCTTTAAAGTTATGATATTGGTGTCAAACTGTGTAAGAGAAGAGCTTATCCTTAATGTATAGAAACACTTTCTCCATCATAGTAGTCACATGTAGTGTCCCTGAGAGATGGGAGAAGTATTACCCATGACTCTAACCTTTAGGGATTTCTGCCACTACTCTGTCTATAAGTCCCTTGGATGAATTGCAAGAAACTCTGCAGTCCTGGGGGTATTATACTGGGAATTGGAAACTGCCAACAAACTCTCTCCAGGCATCCCTGAAAGTAAGAGTCAGCCCATCCTTTTCCAATTCTTCATTTTCCCAAGCTTGGGAGCATGCAGCCAGAACACGAAGGCTCAGTGGAGATAAAGCAGGGTATTCTAAAGAAACCTATCAACCTCCGGTATTCCAAAATTTAAAGATTTAATTAGAAAGATAAGGCAATAGAGAGGTGAGCAGAGTACAGAGTAAAATAAAACATGAACTGACCATCTATATAGTCCTAAATTTGAGAAAGCTAAAAAGTTCAACACTTACATAGTGGAAATGCATGGGTCTTCTAGTTGGTTCTAATGAAGAAGGCCAAGATGACAAACTGTTAAACTTAATCTCAACAATATCTTCAATAGTGGTAGGATAGCTAATTGAATGTAACTCATGAGAAGGAAGATTGAGCCAATAGGAGGAAGGCCATGTACTCAGGAAAACCTTTGGAGATGGGTGTTGGGCAATTATTGTTTTGCCTAGGTTGGAGAAGAGGTGAAAAGTGAGAATATTACCTGGCTATCATGCTAGACAATTGTTTTTCACATCCAAACCTTGCCTGTGGATTCCAACTGAACTGTTCTTGTTTGGCTTTGAAGAAATGCCCTTGGTCTTGGGAAGTTTTAAAGGGACAGGCAATGCTTGGGTAGACCTTGATCAATTCGCTCCATAATTTTAAATCAAGACAGTAGGATCAGGTTGTGTGGAGAGAAGTGCTTTCGCCTTAAGTGATCAAAAGAAACATTTTGTTGCCCTTCTTTCACCTCCCTCCATATTACATTTGTTCAAAAACAGCTGGGCAAAAGAAAGAAAAAGGAAACAGAAAAAGGAAAAGTTGGTAGCATTTTCTCACAATTTACAGAAGATGTCCAAAGCCAAACTGACCTTGAAGCACTCCATGGTTATTATTTTCTTCCAGTGGTGAGATGCCGATCGAATTCATAAATATATGGATACTGTTAGGGATGCTGACATGAGTAAAAATAAAATCATGTTCCAGTTAAGGTTCAATAACCAGGGTTATAGCATTATGTGTGATTAAATATGACCCAGTGTGACTGAATGCTGAGGGGTTATCTTAACACAGATTGCCGACAAATGTGAGGGCAAAAATGTGTAAACTCCTATATATAATTTGATAGTGCAGGGCCAGCACTACTATTAAGCAGGGTAAAATGACCCAACATAAGTGGCTGGTTATTATCATTAAAGGGCAGCAAATTATCAATGTAATTATATTTTTACCACCATATGGGCAAGATTTGGATTTTGTGCCTTAGGCGGTAACCCTATACACATCTCAGTAGATGGGCATAGAATTGCATTGTTAGTCACCAAAACATCTTGGGCCATGTTGATGATTTGGAAGTCAAATAGGCATCATAATTAGGGTAGCCTCAAATGTTAAGAAATTGGCAAATACAAATAAATGTGTTTCTTTTTCAGGGCAAAACAGTTTGGTTAGCAATGAAATACTATTATAAAAAACAGTCAGTGGAGGTCACTTCCTTATTGATATATTACGAAGCATTTCAATTAAGGCAATTGCGGTTCATAATAATGAGGGGGTGAATTGGATCAGATTGGAGAAGAGGATGGGCCCCATGTGGGCCGTACCTCATAGAATAATAAAGATAGGAGATATCCACCAAATGGAAAACTCATATACACTAACAACTTTTACTATTTGGAAAAGGTGGCAGACCAAATTAGCACCAGTGTGTTCTCCAATGACTCCATTACAAACATACTCCAGATTACTAGATGAAGGGTTGAGAAGAAAAATAGCACAATGGGCAGATTATGGCCTGTTCCGTTTCAGAGATTTTTATATACAAAACATTCCTTATACAATAGAACAGCTGAAAACTAAGGTACAACAATGGAACTTAAATTAGATACACAAAATGCAATTAAGGCACATATTGCAGGATCCAATCACCAAATTACATGCTACTAGGCCACTGAACAAATTATTCTCTCAACTGGGTTCACAGGGAAGGGAATTGTATCACATCTGAACAGTATTTTAGTTGAGGTACAAATACCTTCTTTACAGGGACTAAAAATGGTATGGGAGAGTGACTTTGGCTTTATATACCAGATAGCCAATGGAATCAGCTTTGGGTACAAAATTCCTACAAATCAGTCTCAGCAGCCACTAAGGAAACATCTTTGAAGATGCTGCATTGATAGTATAGAACTCCAGTGCATATGGCTCACATCACCTCAGATGGGAAGTCTGCTTGCTTTAGGGGATGCTCCACCAGAGGTACATATTATTGCCTCTGGTGGGAATGCCTGCAGGTTCAACAGTTTTGCACATGGTACATCAGAAACTATTACAGATAACAAATATTCATAATTATTTTTATTATCCTTGTATTATTTTATTTATTTATTTTTATTTAAAACATTTCTTGGCCGCCTTTCAGGGCAGAGGCCCTCACAAGGCAGCTTACAACAATAAAATACAGAAAATATTTAAAACAATAAAATATTAAAATATTAAAAGCAGTAAAACATGTTCACAATAAAAGAGCAATTAAAACAATAACACCAGCAGGAACAACAATAACAGCAATAACAGCATACATCATGGGAAGGCCATAGCAAAATAAAATGGTTTTAAGGACTTCTTGAAAACCTGCAAGGATGGTGCATGGCGGACCTCTGATGGAAGTTTGTTCCAGAGGTTTGGGGCCACCACAGAGAAGACCCTCTCCCGTGTGGACACCCACCTCTCACAGGTGGGCAAATGAGAAGGACCTCTCATTCTGATCTTAAAGTGCAGGCAGGCTGATATGGGTGAAGGCGGTCCTTCAAGTAACTAGGTCCCAAAAACAGCACTTTGAATTGGACTCAGAAACACACTGGTAGCCAGTGTAGCCGGCACAATATTGGTATTATATGATCAAATCTCGTCACCCCTACCAGCATTTGGGTGGCCATATTCTGCACCAGTTGAAGTTTCTGAACCGTCTTCAAAGGCAGCCCCACGTACAGCATATTACAGTAGTCTAGCCGGGATGTGACTAGTGCATGGATAACTGAGGCAAGGACCATCCTCTCCAGATAGGGCCGCAGATGGCGTACCAACCTAAGCTGGTAGGATGCACTCCTGGACACCGCAGCCAACTGGGCTTCCCCAGTTAGCTCAGAATCCAGAAGGACTCCCAAACTGCATACTTGGTCTTTTAGGGGGAGTGCAACCCCATCTAAGATCAGTTGTAAACTTCTATCTGAAGTAGTTGGTCTCCCAACCCACAGTACCTCTGTCTTGTCTGGATTAAGTTTCAGCTTGTTCACCCTCATCCATCCCAAAACAGCCTCCAGACACTGGTTCAAGAGTTCCACAGCCTGCCTGAGATGTGCAGCTGGAAACAAGAGGTAGAGCTAAGTATAATCTGCATACTAAATAATAAAAATGAACCTACTGTAGCCAAACAAATAGGGATTCTCAACATTTGCTCCCATGATAAGCAGGCAGTAAGCCAAGTCAGATATAAATACTAGGATTAGCCAAGTCTGGTATAAATAATAGGAATCTGGCTCTCTGTCCTTGCATGGGCAACAGAACAAAAACTCTTGCATGTGATGTTCTAGCTCCTGTGATTGACTGCCATCATCTTCTTGGGCTAGATAGGATTCACTTTAGATCCCATGTGGGGAAAGGCAACCTATCAACCTAGCCTAGCAATGGCATTTGTAGTACTGCAGCTACTCCAAATTTTATTTAGTACCAATGATACATATACTAGAGGGGATTTCCACCCTTCTTGCCATTTTGCATTAGGTGGCATTTGTGATGACACCTTTTGAAGCTGAAAATGAGATGGCAGGCTTGGCACTATGACCTCCTGCCTACCTAAATAAGCCCTGTCAGTTCCAATCTGTTCTCTCTCCTGTAGGGTTAGCCATATTCACTGCACGGAACTGCTTCTTTAATTCCTTCTCTCTGGAGCAGCTGCCAGAAGAAATAATGTCATGGCAAGGCTAATAAAACCCAAATGTTCATTCCTTATTACTCTGCTTGAGATTCCTGACCTTATTAGTGATGCCAGCAACTGAACCAAACTCTCTCGAGCAATGTTAGCTGTATAAACTGTGTTCTTGGTGATCGCCAAACGTTACTGGTTTTTAATCTGGACCGTTTGTTTGTTTCTAACTAGCAAATGAAAGTATTTATCCGAAAAAGCAAAAGGGGGGTGGGTAGAATGGTGCTGATGTTAAAATGGGCAACATGATTCAAAACTCACATCTTACAGTACTTCAGCTAACAGCCCATGAGAGAGAATATATAGCAGCACAGGATTCATTTTATTTCAGCAAGCATTAGCAGGAGTGCCAGCAAACTGTATGTATATAAAATAAACATAAACTGAACGATGTTCTTAAATGCTTATCTAATTTTTGATGAAGCTGTATGCATTTAGTATTACCATTACATGTAGTGCTCTGTGGAAACCAAGAAAAGAGATAGCAATTATAAAACATGCATGGCTAAGATCTTACTTGTACACACCCTCCTTCTCCTTCTGGAAATGTTGCCACAATTCAGAATTTTGTCTGCAAAGAGCTTTGTCAGTGTACACTGATAATATTCTCGCCCATAGTAACCTGTGTCTTTGTGGCTCAGTCATGAGCATTAATTTTGAGGCCACACACAGCGTGGCCTGGTAAATAGTATGGGACTTGTAAGATCTGTTTTCAGATCTCTGCTCTCTAGCATGCTTTGGACAAAACAGGAATTGGAGGACCTATCTCATTTGCTTCCTATGATAATGCGGTGAGAAAAAGATTATAACGGACTTCATAAATTATTATTAATAACTGTTCTGCCTTTGTACACCATTAATCATTTATAACAGCACATTTAATTTGCAGAGTACATTGATGTCTTTATCTGGTTGATCCTCACAACAACTTTTGAAGTAGGATATTATAATATCCATTTTCCTGGAACTGAAACAAAGAGATGGTGTGACATGCCCAAACTCCTTCGGCAGCCTTTTTAGTTCAGGCCACCTAGATCCACAGTCAATTCCCTCTCTCCTGTATTGCTGTCCTGCTTCTTTTAAAGAGGTTTTATAGGTAGACTACTCACAGTCCAAATCAACAACAGCTTTAAGTATCCAAATCCTCAGAACTGCATCAGTTCCACAGTGCATTGGGCCATTTTTCAACTCTTTAGTTTGGCCACCTTATCAGTTGAATGGCTGCGTTGAAAATGAATTCCCTGTGCGATGAAAGATAAGTGGTTGTGCGGGAAATCATATCTGAGCAGTTCCAGAAGAGATGCAGGGCACATCAAATCCCCTCCCCTGCCCCTCCCCATCTCTGCTATGAGTTTGCAATCACAGGAATTAACACTCTTCAGGGTGTATTGTTATACTCCCAATATCCATCTCTACTGTGACTTCAGGACCACAAGCATTAATATTCTCTGTACACTCCTAATTTCCTTCCATAGCCACCCATGCTACAATGTTTGAATTCTGAGAATGTCTATGCCCAGAGGAATGGAGCCCAGCTGTTTTATTTTCAGTAGCAATACTAGTAATGCCCTTGTTTAAAGAAAGGATTTTGTAGGGAGATATGTATCCTTCAGAATTAAACAGACAAGAAAGATAGCTGGAGTTGGTTTTAGCATTAGATCTAGCAAAAGCCATGTTCACCAGGAATGGGCTTTAGCTCAGGGATAGAGATGATGCTTTGCATGCAGAAAGTGCTAGATGCAATCCCCAGCATCTCCAGGTAGAGCTGGAAAAACACTTGTGTGTGCTAGTCAGTGGCAACAAATGCACATCCCCATGCCCAATAGGGCCGGGGAAGACAGGTGTGTGTGTGTGTGTGTGAAGAGGAGAGGTGGAGGCTCGACATTGGTGGCCTCATGTGGTGCCACTGGGCGGGGCAGGGCCCGCAGGGCTTAAAAGCCTGGGAACGGACCCACCTGGCATTCCTTCTTCTGAGCAGCTCTGAACTGCATGGCAGCAAGTGGGGCTTATCAGAGCACGCTGCCTTAGAGAGCGGGCCCTCCAGCAAGTCCAACAGCAAGACCAACAGCAGCTCAACCTCTCGGAGCTTGGAAAGCAGTTGCCTGATGCTCGACGCTGAAGGAGGACTCCTCGTCAGGCCGGTTCAGCTCCAGGTTTGCTGGAAGGACCGGCTGGTCCTCCCAGGGGGTTTAGCGAGGTGCGAGCGGCAGCGCTTCGCCTGTGCTTGAGGGAGGCAGGGTCTGCGAGCTCATAAGGCCACAATTGAGGGGAATAGCGACCGCTTTTCCTGAAGTAAGTGCCGTCGCGAGCAGCTGCTTGGCGGTTCGGCACCCGTGCGAGGCAGCGTCCACAGGCCCATCTGTCCCGTGGTCGAGGAGAGGACCGGCTGGTTTTCCCAGAGTGAACGCCACTGCATCCACGGGCTCCTTTGGCTTACTGTTGTGGGAAGGGCCGGATGGTTCCCCTGGAGTAAGCGGGCGGGTGAACGCTTGGCACCTCTCGTGCGTCAGCAGCTCTAAAGGGTCCAGGGCTCATAGTAAAGAGGCTTGTGTGGGCTCCTGAGGACGGGAGCCTAGGAGGGAGGAGCCTGCAACTGGTGCGAGGGGGTTCGACCTACCTCTGATTGCATTGCCAGGCAGCATGAGGGAGGCTCGTTTTGGCAGAAGGTTAGTGGCTTGGCTGGCCTCGGCTGCCGTGTGGGGAAGTTGCCTCATAACCCCAGCAGTTAACTGGTGTTTTGGACCTGCCTGTAGTGTGGGTAATTGGCTGAAAGTCTGCGAGGGGGGGGGCTGTTGAGGCGGCCGCCCAGTGGTGGTTGACCTGTGCTGCAGGCTTAATTAGCCTCCTTCTTTATTACAACACCAGTCCTCCCATTCTCATTTAGCTTACATAACCAGTTTTGGAATAGCGAACGACATAACCTCGAATCAGGATATCTGTTGGGCCATGACCCATGCATGTGATAATCTGTACTAGGGATGTGCACTGGATCGGACCCGATCCACGATCCGAGTCCGGTCCAGTGGGAAATCGGATAAATTATCCGATTTCCGATCCCGCAGCTGGATCGGCCGATCCAATCCGAACCGGTCCGAAAAGGCTCCGAACCAGTTCGGCGGATCGGCGGATCGGCGGGCGCCCACTGGCGCCCACCGCTGCTTCCATTGGCGGGCGCCAGTGGGCGCCCGCCGATGAAAGTGGACAGCGGGGGGGAGGAGGGGGGCGCTTACCTTCTCGGCCCGTCCGCTCCCGTCCGGCACTAGCAGCTACTACCAGCGGGCTCCGCGGCCTGCTCCAGGGTGGCGCGCCGGGTGATGTCATCACCCGGCGCGCTACTTTAGAGCAGGCCGCGGAGCCCGCTGGTAGTAGCCGCCGGCGCCGGACGGGAGCGGACGGGCCGAGAAGGTAAGCAGGGGGTGCGTGGAGGGGAGGAGGGGGCGCGCGGAGGGGGGAAGGGGGGCCCTTACCTTCCCGGCCCGGCCGCTCCCGTCCGGCGCCGGCGACTACTACTACCAGCAGGCTCCGCGGCCTGCTCTAGGGTGGCGCGCCGGGTGATATCATCACCCGGCGCACTACTCTAGAGCAGGCCACGGAGCCTGCTGGTAGTAGCCGCCGGCGCCGGACGGGAGCGGACGGGCCGAGAAGGTAAGCAGGGGGTGCGTGGAGGGGAGGAGGGGGCGCGCGGAGGGGGGGGAGGGGGGCCCTTACCTTCCCGGTCCGGCTGCTCTCGTCCGGCGCCGGCGACTACTACTACCAGCAGGCTCCGCGGCCTGCTCTAGGGTGGCGCGCTGGGTGATGTCATCACCCGGCGCGCTACTCTAGAGCAGGCCGCGGAGCCTGCTGGTAGTAGTAGTCGCCGGCGCCGGACGGGAGCGGATGGGCCGAGAAGGTAAGCAGTGGCGGGGAAGGGGGCTTACCCCCCCCCGGAGCCGTCCGCTTCTATCCGCTGGCGCCCGTGGGCGCCAGCGGATGGAAGCGGACGGCCCCAGGGGGGGTAGGGAGCGCGGGGGAGGGGGCTTACCTGCTGGGGCCGTCCACAGCGGATGGCCCCGGGGGGGAGGGAGTTAGGCCCCCCCCTCACCCACCCGCCGCCATTTTTTTCTCATAGACTTGCATTGCAATGCAAGTCTATGGGGGAAAAAATGGCAGCCGATCCAAAAATTTCCGATTTTTGGGTCGGGATCGGACTCGATCCGGTCCGGGGGGCCTCCGATTTTGTCCGAACCGATCCGTGACAAAATTGGAGGTCCCGATCCGGGTCCCGATCCGATCCGGGGGGTCCGTGCACACCCCTAATCTGTACATAGCATCTTGCTTGGCTGGACGGTGGGAGGACCTTTCGATTAAGTCTTATGTCACAGCTTGGATTCATCTGATATGTTATCTTATTTAGTTGGGCTCATGTGTCATGTATTCTGAGCGTTTCCTGCTCTCTTTTTTTCAGCTGCATTGATCCATGTCCTCCTTCGGGTTTCAGTTATTCGTCAGGGTGGTGATGATTTAGGTTTGTTTAACAAGAATCCCGTATCTTGCAAACTCGGCCAACCCTCATATAATTAGCAATGTTGGCACGGAGTCTTTGCTGGCTGGCCCTGTTTATTTCCAAGCTTAATTTGAGAGACAGTAGCGATCACCAGGCCCTAGAGAGGATCCAGAGAAAAGTCAATAGCGTAACTGCAAAGGAGTTGCTTGAGCATGGTGATTTAGTTACCTTTAGCAAAGTTTTCTAGGTTTTAGAATCCTAATCCAAGCAGCATGAAGGACCCATGTCTAGTATTAAGCAAATCCTATGGACCTTCAACAGACAAGCTCTAGGACCTTTTCTTGCAGTATTACTCCCTAGTAGTAAGTCCATTATGGAGCTTACACAATTAACCAGTGCAGCGGACCACATGGTGTTAAACTCTTGATTTTCAGGTTTAAACCACATTTATTGTACCCACACGGGGTTACACTCCAAGTCCTGCTGGATGTGAGGAATGTTGTTTTATTTTTTTAGAGAGGGGACAGCCACATCTTAAGCTAGAGTAACATCCTCAGGATGGAGTGTTCACCCCCCCCCCGCTGCGATATGGCAGGCATTTAAAAGCTTGTAGGGTAATATAGATTTGCATCATGGTGGCCAGATTGCACAGCCACAATGAGGCATTTAGGGACATTCTGCATTGGTGTCTTCATTCTCCACAAGGATGTGGGTCACCTTTTTTGTTATAGTTATCCTTACAGGTGCAGCTCTCATCTACATGAAAACTAGTTGTGTAGTTTGCTGCAACAACAGTACCGGTTCAGACATCCACAGGTTGTTCTCATACAGACTAGGAGTGATGTCACTTTTAATTTTGCAGCATTATATCCAGTTATTTCATAAAGACTGGCTTTATTTAACATGACAATGCCAGGTTGTTCCAGCAGTTCAAGGTTCTGTGAGTGCTCCCTCCCCAGGTAAGGGCATATCCCCAGAGTTCAGCCAGGAACATATGGGGAGATATTGGCATGCAGTTGAAGGGGCCATGACACAGTCCTAGCCACTAGGACCAGCCTACCCTGATCTTAACAGGCATGGATTCATTTCCCTGTGGGGACAGACACTCAATGCTGCATTGGCCTACGCTCACAGACCTTTTACTGCCTTTCTGTGTTGGTCTCACAAATGCGGTTATTGCTAATAAGATGTGGCTCTGGCCTTTTGGTCAAAGTCCTGGGGGGAGGGCAATACCATCTCATAGGGAGATTTCTTCTTGTAACCTACCTACAAAAGCAGCTTGGTTCCTATACATGAACAGTGAAGACAGGTGATGCAGCCTGAGTAGAGGCTTTTACCAGCATGATCCTGGATAGGTGGGCAGCCCTGGCATTGTTGAAGAACGGGGTATCTGATAGGATATGGTCTCAAGTAGGCTTTTCTGACTAAGTTATCCCTGTTAGCTCTGGACTTTCGTCCTTGAGTAAGTATTTAGGGATTCAGGTGACCTCATGATTTTCAACATCTGGCTGGGCATGGCCCCTATATTTCTTGCAGATAGACGTCAGGCTGCCAATTGCTGGCAACGTTGCTGCATTGGGCAACTACTTATTCAAACACACCTTGTGCCAGGCCACAACCATGTCACCATTCCCGGGTGGGTTGGTGTGCCTCAAAGGGAGGTATAAGCCAGGATAGTGCATCTGGTTGAGCCGATTCTGGTTTGGGATGTCTGGTCTGCATAGTGGGCAGTCCTTATTAAGTTTCACTTAAAGACTGATAAATGCGGCAAGGCCTCATAAGTAGGAATTGTCACTCTGGTGGCTGATTCTGGTCAACTATATGTGCCAGAATCTTGTCTGTTCTTGTTTTACAAGCAGAGCCCCTTCCTCAGTCAGGCGAGGTGGGCTTGACTATATACCAAATACCATTGGTCAGCAATTGCAAGTTTGCCTAGCAACAGAGGGGCTGCCCGATGGCCACTGAGTCTGGCTTTGCTCTGTACAGAGTGCAAGCTGTTTACGAAGCTATGCCAGGTCATGTCGAAAATATACACAGCCATCCTTGCAAAATTAACAGCTTTTGTTTTCTCAGATCACTGAAGTTGAGCAACTGTCACAGTAATCTTCGGTTTTCAAGATGGCTGGATAACGCAGACCCCTGCGAGCGTGATCATCTGTGGACGCAGCCTGATCTTCCTGGCTGCCCACCGTGCGTTTGCTCTAGTTTTGGGTCTCAGCTCGGACTGAGCCAATGCGATTTTATTTTGTTGGGCAGATACGGCATGCGGTGGGACCGTATTCTTCCCACTTTATTCCACCGGCATACGAGTTTTTCCGCTCCACAATTTTTTTGTTATCCACCTTGGGGGGGAAACAACCTGCAGTTGTTCAAGGGCAAGGCCCTGTTTTGCTGGTGGCTGCCTATTTTAGGACCACTTGGCAGTGTTGGCCCTGTGTTACCATTGCGTGGTCTTGCTAGTGTCCCAGGATTGCCTGGAGAGAGGGTAGCGACCCTCTTGCGTTGGAACGAGCTCGTAGGAAAGTAAACTCCGAGCTATACAAGGAATTGCTCAAGCATGCGGATGCCCACTTTGACCATTTTGTGGTTGTGCTTATGTCCCAGGCTTACCTGGAGAGAGGGTAGCGACCCTCTTGCGTTGGAACGAGCTCATAGGAAAGTGAATTCTAACCATATAAGGAAGTGGTCAAGCATGGGGATGTTAGTATTCTACATCCAGATTGTGTGCTCGCGGAGGGAGCTGTACGGGCAAGATGGCTTTCACTTGTCTGATTGTAGCAATGACTTAATTTGTCCGATCTGCAGAAGGGTTGGCGGGAAATGATATAGGTTAGATGGGGGGGGAGTGACTAATCAAGTCGCTTGTCAGTCCCCTTGGCGGTAGGTGCAGGCATCTTGAACTGTTTTGTAATGGTGAACATTCTCAGGCATCGTTGAGGTGATAGGTAGTGCCTGAGGCCCACATCTGGGAATCTTGTGGCACCAGATCATTGGGATAAGGTTTACCCATGAGGCCAACCCTCCTCTCTTACTCGGAGCCCTGCGGCACGGGATGGGTGACACCAGAAAGCTTCCCTTCCCCAAATGGGGCTAGACTGCGGGATGATGAAGGATTGGGCACCACCCCAAAGTAGGAGAATTGTTTTCACCAGATCCCAAGATTTGGCCTGTAGAGGCCAATGGAAGATGCCCGCCTAGGTTTTCATTTCCCCTTTTGCAGATCTTCAATAAAAGTGGCCCATTTTAATCCCATTTACTTGTCTCGACTCTTTATTTCGCACGACACTCACAAAAGCGGGCAAAATGGACCAAGGATCTGTTCCTAAAGAGCCCAGGGAAGTTAACAACTTCCGTTAACTACAATTCAACCCAAAAATACCATTACAACTCTCCCTCCAAAATCACACATATGGAATAAAATATAATAAAACAGCCAGCACAATTAACAACACAATCTATTTTATACATATCCCAGAAATCTGAAATTGAGAATGCTGTCTGAATGACTGAAATGTCTAGTAATGCTAAGAACAATCAAAATAGTGTTTAGATTTTCTACTGTGCGTTTGAATGGTTGAAGAAAGCTCGTTTGTTGGGTTAATGATCTGCATGGTTTTGTTGGAAAATGCATATATCTTCACTGATAAATATCTATCTAGATATATTATACACACACACACACACACACACACACAGGATTTTCAAGAGCACCTGAAAAGTTCTAAAATCCTCTGCACTGAAGGGAATTGAAAGGGAGGGAGACAAAGAAACCCATCAGCTTGCTGAGAAAGCATCTCACTGGCAAAGAGTTGAGACTGTGTGCATGAGAGATTCATGTTGTTCCTATGAAAAATGCAAATAAGATTAGTGTCGCCATCCCCTGCTGAGAGATACATCTTCTTTCCGAAAGCTGCACACACCTTTTTCTGTAAAAGAAGCATCTTTTTTCTTGGTGGCTGCTAGTCTGCATCCATCTGCCACATTTAAACCCTGAACCTTGTGATAATCTCCACTTGTTGTGCTCAGCCATGACAAATAATGTGGTGTCTTTTTCCGTGTTCTACAAGTCCATGGCCTAATCTTTCTTTGGCAATGAACCTGCACTCTCCCAGCATGTGTTTTCTTTTGTCTGTGTGCATGCAATGTAGCAAGCAAAACAGAAAGGCAAATTGGAATTCATGGCATCAATAAAAAATACCCACTGAATAGTGCAGTCAGTTGTGAACCAAAGTCACATATAGCTTTATTTCTGCTTGGTGAACTACTTTTGCTCTTCTGTAAAACCAATAATAACATTAAACAGAAATGGGAAAGAGTATCAGAGATGTTTCAGGGAGGGGAACTCAAATATGAAGATTTTGGTTGGTGCAGGTAATTCTGATAGCTAGGTGCATCTTCCATTCATGTATTCAGAGCAAACAAAAATTACTTAACTTCTTTGGGATTTCCCGACAATAAGCTCTACATTTATTTATTTATTTATTTATTTATTTACAATACTTATATACCGCTCCCCATCCAAGGATTTCAGAGCAGTGATCAAATAGAATAAAAGAATAAAAACAGAATAAAATCACATTAAAGTAAATATTTAAATGAAACAAAGTGGAAACAAAACCTTGGCTGGTCATTCAGGGAAAGCTTCCTGGAACAACAACATTTGTTGTTGTTCCAGGAATACAAGGTTGGTACCTGCCTCACCTCCAAAGGCAGGGAATTCCATAGGAAGGGGGCCATCACACTGAAGGCTCTTCTCCTCATGGACTCCAATTGGACCATAGGTCCATGTGGAATCACCAGGAGCATGCCTGCAGATGACCTCAGTGACCAGGCAAGTTGACAGCAGAGAAGAAGCGCTCTCAGATATCCTGGCCCAAGTTGTTTAGGGCTTTGTAGACCTGTACTAGAACCTTAAAGCTGGCACAGCAGTAAATAGGCAGCCAGTGCAGTTCCCTCAGCAAAGGAGTTGCGTGTTGAAAAGGGGCAGCTCCCAACAACAGCCAAGCTGCTGTGTTGTGCACTAGCTCCAGCTTCCAAAGCAGCTTTAAGGGCAGCCCCACATAGAGCACATTGCAGTAATCCAGCCAAGAGGCTACTAATCCACTGTGGCCATGCTATCCCTATCCAGTATGGGGCATAGCTGGCAAAGCTGGCAAAAGGCACTCCAAGCTGCTGCGGCCACTTGAGCCTCCAGTGACAGAGATGAATCTAAGAGTACCCCCCAAACTACAAACTTGATCTTTCAAAAGATATGCAACCCTGTCTAGAACAAGCAATGAACCTATCTCCCAGACTCAGGAATCAATCACCCACAGGGCATCTGTCTTGCCAGGAATCAGTTCCAGTTTATTGGCCCTCATCCAGCCCATTTCTGAGTCTAGGCACTGGTCCAGGACTTGCACAGACTCACCTGATTCAGATATCACAGGGAGATAAAGTTGCATGTCATCAGCATATTGATGGAATTTGGCTCCAAACCCCTAATGACTGCTCCCAGCGGCTTCATATACATGTTAAACAACATTGGGGACAAAAACCCTGCAAAACCCCATAGCTCAATTGCCAAGGGGCTGAGAAATGATCACCCAATATTACTTTCTAAAATTGGCCCCAAAGGTAGGACTGGAACCACTGTAGCACATCGCCCAGTCGCCAGTAATTACCGTATTTCCTCGATTCTAAGACACACTTTTTTCCCCATATTTACCTCTGTAAAAATGGAGTGCGTCTTAGAATCGATGGTGTCTTAGATTTGCTGGTTTTCTCCAGCACTGGAACAGGTTTGGGATACACCCACCCACCCACCCATAGAGCCTTCACAAAGGGGCTCTGCATGCGCCCCCCCGCGACTCAGCCTCCCCACTCACCTCCATCGCGCCCCGGTCCTCCCCGCCAGCACGCGGGATCACAGCCTACTTCGTGGAAACGCTGCGTTTCCAGACCTCCTCTACCGCCACCGCCGCCACCAAATCCCAGGAAGGAATAAGAAAGAAAGAGCGGGTCGAGTGGGGGCAGTCAGAGGTGGTAGCGGGGCCCAGGCGAGGGAGGAGTGGAGGCGGCAGCGGGGAGGAAGAGGAAGAAACAAAAAGCAGAAAGGAAAGGGAAGGGCGTGGTGAGCCGGGCGGCAGCAGCGGGGAAGAAAATTGGTGCTTACCTGAGGCGGCGAGGAGAGAGGTTGCCACGGTGAAGGAAGGGGAAGCGGGGCTGTTGGGGGATCCGTCTGAGCTGGCCCCCGTGTCGACGCAGAGGCAAAGCGGGCTCCCTCCCCTCAGGAAAGGGGCGGATGGGGCAAGGCTGAGGAGAAGCAGTGGCAAAGGGGGGGAGAAAGAAGAAACAGCAGCACCTGCTGAGAGCAACGTGCCTCCTTGAGTGTGTGTGTGTGTGTGTGTGTGTGTAAGCATCTGCCCTGCTTCTCTTCCACCTCCTCCCTCATCATCATGACTCACAGCAGTGGTGACTCACAGCAGCGGTGACTCACAGCAGCAGCGACCTAGGGAGGTGAATGGGGAGGCCTCCCCACTCACCTCCCTTGGTTGCTGCTGCTGTGAGTCATGACCATGAAGGAGGGAGGAGGTAGAAGAGAAATAGGGGTGGATGCTTCTACACACACACACACACACATTCATGGAGGCACGCTGCTCTCAGCCAGGGCTGCTGCTTCTTCTTTCACCCCCCTTCGCCACTGCTTCTCCTCAGCCCTGCCCCATCCACCCCTTTCCTGAGGGGAGGGAGCCCACTTTGCCTCTGCGTCGACACGGGGGGCCACCTCAGACGGAGCCCCCAACAGCCCCACTTCCCCTTCTCTCACAGTGGCAACCTCTCTCCTCGCCGCTCAGGTAAGCGCCGATTTTCTTCCCCGCTGCCTCCACCCGGCTCTCTGCGCCCTTTCCCTTTCTGCTTTTCGCTTCTTTCTTCTCCTCCCCGCCACCGCCGCCGCCACTCCTCCCTTGCCTGGGCCCCACTACCACCTCTGCCTGCCCCCCCCCCGTTCGACATGCTCTTTCTTTCTTACCCCTTCCTGGGATTCGGAAGAGGCGGTGGCGGCAGTAGAGAAGGTCTGAAAACGCAGCATTTCCATGAAGTAGGCCGCGATCCCGCACGCTGGCAGGGAGGACCGGGGTGCAATGGAGGTGAGTGGGGAGGCCGAGTCGCTGAACGGCTCATGCGGGCCCTCACTGCCATGGACGCTGCCTCCGCCCGGCTCTCCGTGCCCTTCCCTTCCCGCTTCATCCTCCTCCCCGCCGCAGCTGCCGCCACTCCTCCCTCGCCTGGGCCCTGCTACCACCTACCGCATTTCTTCGATTCTAAGATGCACTTTTTTCAAATATAAACGTGTCTGAAAATGGGGTGCATCTTAGAATCGACGCAAAGCTTTTTACCTATTGGTGGCCCTGAAATTAAGGTGCGCCTTAGATTAGATGGTGTCTTAGATTCGAGGAAATACGGTATTGTAGGAGACTTATCAACTTGTTAGGAGTATTTCTGCAGACATCCCTTATCAACCCCCTGAAGAAGGCCTTAAAAAACAACACAGCCCAAAACGTGTTGGTCTTTGAAATAAAGTATTTTAGCATCCTGAGAACCTGTTTCTCCCTTTTTTTATCCTGATTTGGATGCTCTCCTCGTTTGGGTTCTTTGTTACAAAAATTTGGCAATGTAGGTAGGTTATCCTTATATAACCACTCTGATAAATACAATTTCCTATTTTAATATAGTCTCAGCCAGGGAAGGTACTGGGAAGACCATTGCTTAGGGACAGCCTCAACGAACTAATACCATAACATCAAGGATGTTGATACATCTGTCTTTCTGTCCTTGAATGTGAGTTGAATGCCTTTATATTGAGTATGACAAATTCCTGCATTCCCAAGATTCTTATGAGTGGCGTTACTTCAAATCCATATCTAGCAACTACATCTTTTAAAAATTATTTTTACTCTAGAGGAAAACTTAATCTTTTAATCTTAAAAGCCCATCCTTCCACCACCACAACCCACCACCCCATGCTAGGGTCCTGATCTGGATTGACACCCTTGTTCCTAAAAATGGAAGGTGGGGGAAAGATGTTATTGCTTAGAAATTTAAACTAATATCTATATTAGCCCTTACTAGTGTCCCATTCTGACTAAGGAGGTGAGGTGGGTTGTACCACTTTGGACTTATGTGGGTCTCATATGTTTGAAAGTTGCTCTCTCTCTCTCTCTCTCTCTCTCTCTCTCTCTCCCTCCCACCTCTCTCTCTCTATACATCCATCAATATAGAAAACTAGATGTCAGAGAAAGAGAGAGGGGGAGAATAGGTTTTCTATGTGCAAGAGGAGGTTTGTTTGTTTGTTTTCTATATGAAAAACCCTCCAGTTGTCTACAGTGGTACAGTCCAGACTCAGGTTTACAAGGGCCTATTACATCATTACTTTAGAAGTGTCATATATACTGTATAAGATAACCTATCAACAATTATAGAGTTCTAGTCATCTGATTCTGTCTTTATTGCAAGATTCAAAACTCAGCCACTCAAAATAACATGTGAATACTCCAGAGCAATACAACCTGATGAAAGTAATATAAACATTGGTATTGGTGTTTTTGTGCATATATAATTCTTTTGCAACATGATTTTAGTCACCTAAATTATCTTTGTCTTATTTATTTTTGTAGTTTTTTTCCTGTAGTTTATCACACCACTTTTTTAAAGCAAATAAGGCAATATATAGATGTCAGTGAAAACCAAACAAACATTTGTGCATTAGTGATTTAAACCAGGGTGTCTGATACCTGGTTATTTTTGTTATCTTTTTAGTATTCAGAATTACATTTAGTGACACAAGTGCTCACCACCAGATGGCAGAACATACAAAGAATACTGTGAATTTCAGTGGTTTATGCATAAAGAGAATGGATTTATTTTGTTCTTGCATACAGTCACGTTTTGTACTGTAGTCTGCAGCATAGAAAGCATCTGGGTTTCTAAAGTCCTAACTATTACATTCCCATGGTGCTAAGTTGTCAGTGGTAAATCTTGTGAAAATGGCATGTTTTGTTTTGCAAACTCAATGCAATTCCCTTCTTAGTGCAGTGTAAAATTCACATTAGCATCTCATCACATGTAAACGAGTCAGTGATGAGGGTCCTTATGTAACCTGTCCCAAAGCATATTAAATGTGGTGGAACTGTATTGGATATTGGATCAAGCTACTAGAGTGGGTGGATGCTGGCCAGTTTTTAAAAGGACTATTCCTTTTAAATGACTCTGAATGAGATTACTGGGAATCCTGCCTCAAGCAGAAGAAATGTAATCCTAGCAACCATCTCTAGTGAAATCGCTTTGTTATGAGAGTAAAGTCATATTGTAAAGCAGTAGGTTTAGGCTAAAATCCATGATAGGGGAATACATAAGTATACTGAAGCTGAGGTATGAGGCTAATTTAGGGAGGAGGCCAGCTGAATTTTTTGAGATCAAAGAACTATTTCATATTTACTAGATTTATTTTAAAAATAAAAGGATTTGCCCTCATTAAAAAAAACTATATTATATTATTGGGAGTAACTATTGCCTTGGAAGAAACATCCTTAAAAAGATTACCAGAAATAATCACTGCTAGACTGAAGTCTATTTAACAGGGTCAATCTGCAATGAGTTCTTCTGGCATATGTATAGAAAGAGCTCTAAGGAGGAGACTCTAATAGCTGTGCTCTTGTGTGCTTCTTTTTCTTTTTGCTTACCTTTAGTTACCTTGGGCAGCTTTTGATTGCTTGCTCTTTATGCACTGTTTCAAAAGCTGATTCATGCTGAGATCACAGATAGCAAGTACTTGGTCGGCACCATGATTCCTTTCCAATTTATTTATTATCATTTATATAAGCCTAAACATGCATGCCATTTTATGGACATTTTCTTCCCAAAGGACAGTTACTATGAGGAGGAGGTTCACACATATATTTATTTCCATCTCTAACCCAAAGGAGTGTATGGACTAGTGTTGTGCTGAATTTTTTTCCACATTTTTTTCAATTATTTTCATTCAGTTAGACAGAAAAAAATGCTTTCAAAAAGAAATCCAAAGGTGAATAAAATTTCAAAGAATTTCTCATGGGTTGGCTTCAGGGTTCATGTGCTTACATTACTTATGAGGTGGCCATGGGGGGAGGTGTGAATGTCCTGTCTTTCATTGTACAATCATCTCTCTGGCTTCCCTCACTTCAATTAAACCATGGGGAGGGGGGAATCATGAAGTAATTCATCCCTTTTTCAGATCAGGAAGTGTGAACAGTCTCTCTCTCTCTCTCTCTCTCTCTCTCTCTCTCTCTCTCTCCACACACACACACACACACACACACATATATATTAGAAAGAAAGAAAGAAAAAACATAGCACCCTTGGCCACTGTGCAATGATTAGGTAAGCTCAAAACCACCAAATTTTCTCCACCATTTTATGGGGGGAGGCTGCCTTCCCCCAGCAGTATTAAGCCCTTCCTGTGAGAAACTGTTGAAGAATTTCAGTAAAATTGTTTCCTCAATTTTTCTGCCCACAAACACAGTGGAGAATTTTGAAAGGACATGTGTGCACAGGTCTAGTATGGACTTAATGCACACATTCAGTAATTTCACCCTGCCCCCAATAAAAATAATTAGTAAAATACGAAATGAAAATACACAAGAATACAGGGAATTTCCAGAAATGACATTTACTTCTGTCATGGGAGAACGTGGCAGAGAGGAAGAAAGGTACCAGAAGTCTCTGAATGCACCATGGATCATTCAATCCTGACATGTTCTTTGGAAGACATTTGAGAACATAGAGAGGGATGTTCAAAAAACATGCCTTATGCATTGAGGTCGGATGCAGGGATACTCATGCCAGTCCTCCCTTCCCCGATACATCTACTAGAGCCTACTAGCCATGCCTCTAAGGTTTCCCCTTGTGTGGGTGCCCTAGACACCTATGTCAGTATTAAAGGAGGCACAATAGTGCCTCCTTTGTTAAGAGCGATCAGTGAAAAACACATTCCACCATGTTAAAGGGGTAATTGGGGGTTAGTCATTCTAACATTCATAAAATCAAAAATGTTTCACCAATCTTCCTGAAATTTACATGTCCCAGAAAGAAATGTTGGTTTTACATAACCTGAAAATTTCAAGAAGATTGGTGAAAGATTGAGGGAAGGAAGACAGTTTAAAGTAGAAAGGGGGGGGGAGTCTATCTCCCTGAAAATGAACTGATAATTCCCATTGGCGACTGTATGTGCTCACGATTTTCAGAGGGATTAAACCCTTATTAATTAATCCAGTGGTGGGATCTTCTTCCTCCTTCACTGTAGTTGGTGGAATGGTTTTCCTTTTTAAAAAAATCCCTTCCATTGGGTTTTAATTAATATTTTTCACCCCATAACAGATACACGGCAGCCATGTTTCACTCTCCCCCTCCCTCCTGCATCAGCTAGAGAGAAAATGGCCACCACCTCTAGCAAAGATGTAATCAGTGTCTACCCAGGAGTAAGTTCCATTGGATGCACTGGGTTTTACTCCAAGATAAGTGCAGCCGTTCTAAAAAATGCAATGGGGGGGGGGTGAAGCAAAAGCATTCCCTGATCAGTACAAATGTCCATCTTACAATTAACAATTTGCTTGCTTTGTTCATGTGTTTTATTGTTCTTTTGATCATTGCTGCTGCTTGATTTTCACTTCAATCCTAGGCATGTCTACTAAGTTCCATTTAGTGCAATGAGTCTCACTGCCATGCACTAGCTTAAAGGGCTGTGTGGATTTTGTTATCATTTCTCACTGGATGCTCTGTGTATTTAGAGGCCATGGCTTTTTGTGAGAGAATGGTTTACGCTTCCTTCCCCCCCCCTTTCTTTGTCCCAAAATCCCCCTTCCCCCTGGTTAATTTTTAAAAAAGACTTTCATTGTTTCCAATGGATCCCTGATTCCTTGTTGCCTGGTTAGCCCAATGAATTAAATGATGCTTACTCTCTTGTAAGTCTACTTGAAATCACAGCCTTAATTTGCCTTTACTAGGTTGTAATTTCTAGGGCAATTCATTCGGATTTACTTGAGAGAATACACACGCAGAGGATTGTGCTGTAAATAAACATGATTCCCAGCCTGTGGTTATCCCACTCAAGTAGGTTTCATTAATAATTTTTGGGTCCTATATTTACCCTGCAATCATATGCCGGTGTACTTGAAAGTAGACCCCATTGAGTTCTATTGGATTTACTCCCAGGTAAAGCATTGTTGTCCCTTCCCCACTACACACACACACTGCTGTTGTACTCCTCTTGATCTATTTTATGATATTAAGGGAAATATGCAGTGAAAATATGGGAGAACTGGAGAGTGGTAAGCAAGACTTCCCATTTTTCATCAATCACTCCTATAAATCACTGGCAGCTTGGCTCATGGTCAGGAATGATGTAGTCAAAAACATTTGGAGGGCACCAGGTTGGGGAGGGCTGCTTTAGGAACATGATGCAGCCTTTCTGTTCCTAAGTTGTAGTTTTATATATAACTTACTACGCTTATAAAATTATAATTATATTTTAAAACTTTTAAAAGTAACCATGGGACATACTGACATGCAATGATGGGAGTTGTAGTCCAACACCCTTGGAGGACACAAGGTTGGGGAAGGGCTGCTCTAAACAAAAAAAGAGAAGTAGGTGGCCCTAAATTGTTCGTCATCAGTTTTCCACAACCCCACAGTCACCTCTGCATATCATATTCTCCATCCTATCCTCATGGTTTATCTGCTTTGGGAGAATGAGAATTTCACTTGCACTTTCTGCCTCCTTAGGGAGGCTGTGGTGTTAAGGCTTGGGAGCCTTAACTCCCAATTTCCTTGCATTTTGGTGCTTGGTTGGAAACTGTAGAGCCTTAACGTTGTTTTTGTAAACCGTAGGTTTTTTGTTTAATAAATATACCTAGGGCCACATCACATACTTGCCAAACATGCAGTCTTGGGAACATAACAGGTAGACATGGAGATGGGGCAATGGCTAGTCTGAGGTATGGTTTAAATGAGTGTGTGGGGTCATCTGAACCCCTCTGATGTTTCCTATCTTTTGTACCATTTCAGGCTATGGGTTCTGCCAATGCCCTGCACTTACTTTTCGCACTTCCTAATACATTTGTTTCCCAACTAACTTACTGGTAATACAATCATGAAGCTAACACTAAAATTTGTAATTTTTACTATATTAAGATTAAAGAATCTGGGGGGAGTGGCCTAACGAGAATGGAGTGAAGTTGGAAATCTCTCGCTCTCTCATGGAAGCGTTGGTCTAAACATATAATCCCTGTCTTGAAGATGACGGATTGTAAATTAAAGACTTGATATCTGGTTCGGAAGTGTTGCTGTGTCTTCTGAGTGAAAGAGAAAGTAAAGCGGATCGGGATTCCTGGCAGGTGGCCAGAGGCTGGTAATTGAGACTTTTATTACTCTGGCTAACGAGCTATGTTTGGCAGATAAGGCTGTGGGGGGAGGCTGAAGTAAATAATTGAAGCCGGGTGAAGAGAGGATTTCAGTGCCCCCAGCCGAGCATGTGAGAAGTTGAAATATATTTGTCCGATAAGAGCCGAAAAGATTTAAGAGCGTGGCTGTTAAAATCTATGTGGAGGGGCGTGGATTTATAAGTGTAGCCTGATGAAAAAAAGAATAACAGGTGATAAATTAAGTGCCCCCAGCTGGACCAGGCAGCCGAAAAAGCATCCTTCAGATAAACACTGGGAACGGTTAGAGAGAGTAATGGCCGACAAAGAACAGCCTTCTGATCATGGCGAGAAGGCAACTCTGCTTCTTTCCAGAAGTGGGAATTCTAAAACTGGAAGCAAGCCAGGTACAATCCCCAAAATGTTCAAAGAAAGTAAATCATGGTCACCAGGAGAACTAATGGATAGCTTTCGGAAGATGTTAGATGAAGCTTTGGCAAATTCTGGACTCGCAGATTGAGGTTTTGAAAGGCGGTGGAGAGAATGACAGAATTGGAGAAGGAGAATGAGCAGAGAATTGGACCCCCAGGAAGAGTGGGAGATGGCTGACATTGAAAGGATCCATAGAGTGGGCTATAAAAAGAAAGGAATGCTTCCAAGGGATATAATTGTCAAATTTGCCAACTATTACAAGAAAGAAAAGTTAATGCAAGCAATTAGACGTCTTGGCCAACTGATGCTACAAGCAACACCAATCGAGGTTTATCATGATTTATGCCCTCAGACGGTCCAGTGGTGGAAGAGTGTTAGACTGTGTACAGTTACCCTGCAGAAGAAGGCGATAACATATAGCTGGGGAAATCCAGTTTTTTTGAGATTCATGTGGCTTGGGAAACAACACAGAATAACTTCATGTGAGCAGGGGATGGAGCTTCTGGAGAAGTTGGGATTGGTCAACGCAACTGACGATGGAGAAACGAGGGCGGAGGAAGGAGCTGCAGGAGGAAATAGTCAATAAAGAACTATGTTTGAACAGGGATAAAGAAGAGATTATAAGGGAGGGGAGGGTCAGCTGTTACTCCGGGATTGTTGGGTCGCTTCTCCCCCCCGAAGAGTTCTAAAAATAATTGGGGTCATTGCCCAGGAGGGTCTGGTGAGGAGGGGGGTGAAGTTTGGGGTAAGTGGGGGGGAGGGTAAGGGAGGGGGGTATTTGTATCACAGAGGGAGACCAATATAGAACTTTGTGTGAGGCATGATGGAAAATAAATTAAGGGTGGCAACTTTAAATGTTAAAGGCCAGGAACTGTTATAAAAAGGAAGAGAATAGAAGCATTATTAAAAAAAAGAAAAAGCAGATGTCATTTTTTTGCATGAAACTCATCAATCAAAGGAGGGTACAAATGAGCTTCGGATGAGGGATGTGGGTGTTTATGAGAAAGCTTTTGGTACTTCCAAAGCGAGAGGAGTAGCGACAATAATTTCAAAAAAATGTGGTATTAATGTTCAAAGAGTGAAGAAAGATAAATTGGGTAGATTTCTGATAATTTTCTGTATGGTAGGGGAGGAGGAATATATATTGATTAATGTATATGCTCCTAATGGGAAACAAATGGAATTCTTTGATTAAGTTTTTAATGCGGTGGGAGAAATGCGGAAAAAGAATATTGTAATGGCAGGAGATTTTAATATGGTATTAGATAAAGAAAAGGATAAGGATAATATATTAAAAGATCTTAAGATTGGTGGGAAGACGAGTTTAAGCAAATTAATAGATGGAAAAGAGCTAATGGATGTTTGGAGGGTATTAAAAGGCGAAGAAAGGAAATATACTTTCTTCTCACCAAGGTTTAAGAGTTATTCCAGGATAGATTTTATATTTGTGTCAAATAATATGTTATCTAAAATTATAGAATGTGCTATAGAGGTGATTAAAGTCTCCGATCATGCATTAATGACAGCGGATATTAAAATGAAGAAGGATTATAGAGAAGCAAAGAGATGGAGAATGGATACAAGGAATTTAAATAATAAAATTGTTGTTGAAAAACTAAAAAAAGAAATGCAGATAATATGGGAAATCAATGAAGTAGAGCAAAACTCTCAAGGGATAATATGGGATACAATGAAGGCTGTGGTAAGAGGGATTTGTATTAGGGAAAGGTGCACCCTAAGAAAACAACAGGAAGCACAAAACAAAAAGATAGAAAAGGAGGTAAGGGAACTAGAGGAAAAATTAAGAGAGACAAAAGATAGATGTATATATGCCCAAATTCAAGCTAAGAAGAAGGAATTAGAGAAAGAAGAGTTAGAACAGGTTCAAAGGAATCTGCTATATTTGAAGAGGGATTTTTTTTGAATATAGCAATGAAAATTCTAGGATGCTGGCCAGGTCCACTCAGTCAGAAAAGGCTAAGAACACGATAGGGACAATTAAAGATAAGACAGGGAAAAGATGTAATTTAATGAAGGATAAATTAAATATATTTCAGGAATTTTACAGTGAATTATATGCATCAGATATGGGTCCACAGGTTAAGGTAGGGGAATATGTAGAGAGGAATTGGAAAATAAGATTACAGAGACAAGATAGGGATTATATGGAAGGTTTGGTTACAGAAAAAGAAATAGAAGGAATTGTAGATAAATTAAAAGGAGGGAAATCTCCGGGGATAGAGATTTGGGGCCAGAATATTATAAGACATTTAGAGCAATATTAATACCAAAATTGAAAAAGCTATTTAACAGTATAATAGAAGGAGGAAAGACCCCGCCATCATGGGACCATTCTTTGATTATATTAATCCTGAAACCAGATAAGGATTTGATGGATCCAGCTTCTTATAGACCTATTTCGTTAATAAATCAAGATTCAAAAAATTTTACGGCAATAACGGCAAAAAGAATGAGTAGATTTATAAATAAATATATTAAAAAAGATCAATGTGGATTTATTGCAGGAAGGCAAATGCCTAATTTAATTGGAAGAGTTTTACATATAATTAATATTATTTTAAAAAGGAATTTAAAAGCAGGATTGTTAGCACTAGATATATTCAAAGCCTTTGATTGTGTGGAATGGCCAGCACTTAAAGAAAATATTAAAAAAATTGGGTTTGGAGATAAATTTATAGGAGTGATAGATCAGTTATATAAAAATAATAAAGCAGAAATTATAGTTAATGATGGGTTAACGCAACAGATTAATTTAGCCCGAGGAACTAGACAAGGATGTCCACTTTCACCGATTTTATTTGCAATAGTGTTAGAAATTTTGGCGAATGTTATAAGGGAGGATGTAAGATTAAAAGGGATAGGTGGGAAAGAAAAGATTAAAATGAATATGTTTGCAGACGATATATTACTGACATTAGAAAATCCCCTGGAGAGTGGGGAAGTGATAAAGAAACATTTGAGAGAATTTGGAGAGATTACTGGCTTACAAGTTAATTGGGGGAAGTCAGAAATTATGTTATTTAATTATAACGAGAAGGAAATGGAGGAGTGTAAATCTAAACTAGGTTTTAGGCTTAAGAATATAGTACGCTATCTAGGAGTTAATATTGCAAAAGATTTAGATAGGTTAGAAGAAATTAACTTTGCTAGTTTGAAAAAACAGATAGGGGAAAAGTTAGAGGTATATAGAAAATCAAAACATTCGTGGTTTGGTAGAATAGCGATTATTAAAATTAAGATATTACCTAAGATTAATTTTTTGTTTAGAATGCTGCCGATTAAAATAACGTAAGCAGAGTTAAAGAGCTGGCAAAATATGATTAATGCTTATTGTAATGGAGATAAAAAAGCAAGGATTAATAAAGGGTTTTGGTATAAGACTCAAAAGAAAGGAGGTTTAGGACTTCCAAATATAAAGAAGTATTATATTGCAAATCAATTAAGACATGTTATAAATAGTATATTAGGGGAGGATGATTTAGAATGGTTAGAGACGCAAACAGGGGAACAAGACTTTAAATTACAAAATATCTTTTTTATTAAAATGCAAAAAAAAGATTTGAAGGGCCTGGACAACCCGTTGTTGGAAAATATCTTAGAGATATGGGGAAAAGTTAAGGGGAAGTTAATACCTCTTACACCAGTTGTAGTAATGGGGGACTTCCCAAGGAACTTAAAAGCAGAGTTGGAAGGGGGTTTGAGGGATCATTAAATTAAGAGATTGGTTAAAAAGAATGATAAATAAGGAGCAAATTGGAGAGCTACTAATAGGGCAAAAGGTAGCTTGGTTCAAATGTATACAATTGGAAAAATGGACACAAGATTGGAAAAGGAAAAATAAGGAATGTAGAAAGAATACAAGATTTGAAGATTTAATTGAATCAAGAGGAAAGAAGGAAGAAATTAAATTTTAAAAAGGTTTGACCAGTGAAATATATACAATTTTGATTGAGGACGATGAATACCAAGACTCTCTTAAAATGATTAGGGAAGATGATCTAAAGGAACAGATTAATGAAGATAACTGGGGGAGGATATGGGATGCTAGAATGTTAAAGCTTTTGTCGATTAGAATTAAAGAGAATTATTATAAGACAGTATGGAGATGGTATTTAACGCCGGTAAGATCCCATCAGATAGATAAAAAAGGTGCCCAAGAATTGTTGGAGGGGATGTCAGGAGGTTGGAACTTATTTTCATATGTGGTGGAGCTGTGAATATGTACAAAAATTTTGGAAAAGGGTGTTTGAAGTAATAAGTGAAATAACGGGAAGTAAATTGGAGATAAGCCCAAGCTGGCTCTACTAGCAATATGGGATAAAGGAAATGAGAATATAAGTAAGAGAGAATTGATAAACAACCTCCTGGCACCAGTTAGAATAATGATAGCTAAAAATTGGAAAGGGCAAGGAATTTATACAATAGAAGAATGATACAAAGAAATATGGGATATGGCACTTAATGAAAAGTTAACGTGTAAAATGAAAATAATGAGGGGAATGTCCAGGAAGAATGATTTTGAAAATATATGGAATCCATTATTGGAATATGTATTAAGATCGGGGAAAGGGCAAATACCTTCAAAAGATTCTTCACAATTTTGGAAGGATGTATAATTGAATAAAAGTAGGTATCCTGGGGGGGAGGGGAGCACGGGGGGTATGTAGGTTATGTATTGTATTGTATGTTGTTTATGTTGTATTATGTTATTTTAAGTTGAAATAAAAATATTATTAAAAAAAAGATTAAAGAATCCACATACATCAAGTGAAAATCAGAGAACCAACAATTTTTTCATATTACTGTTCAAGAATTAGGATTCTTTTCCTAATTATGCCTTACACGGAAGTTGCCTTTTTCACAGCAGCCAGGTTTACATTTTCATCAAGCTATCCACCTCCCCTGCCCTTGGTCAGTCTTCCTTGGTCAGTCACAGCTAGTTAGCTCAGATCCTATCAGTTTATATGTGGAATTGTGATCCTCCCCCCAATGTGAATCACTTTACACTTGCTTACTTCGAACAGCATTTGCCATTTTGATAGCCATTCTCTCAGTATGGATAGATATTTTTGGAGCTCCTCACAATCCCCCTTGGTTTTAGCAAGACTAAATAATTTTGTATCATCACCAAACATGACCACATCAATGGTCACTTCCCCACTCATTCTAATATTATGTGAAAGGGAGAAACTGCCTCCCTATCCACTTTCTGCACAACATGCATAATTTTGTATACCTTTATCATGTCTCCTCTATTCACAGTTTGTTTAAGGCTGCAGCACTTGCCCTGAGGAAACCACGCTGCTTATGGCTAAACCAAAACCCAACAATCATAAGGAATACTAAGAGGAGCCACATGAACAAAAAGGAAAAAGAAATATGAGCAAAAGCGTAGTACTTATTTTAATATTTTTGCCCCACTTTTGCAGTGTATAAAGCAGCTTACACAAAGTAAAAGACTCCTGAACAAACTTAGCAGTCACAGAATAAGAGGAGAGGTCCTCTTATAGATCAGTAATTGGTTAAAGAACAGAAAGTAGAGAGTAGGAATAAACGGTAAATTCTCCTGATGGAGGGAAGCAATTAGTGGGGTCCTACAGGGATCAGTATTGGGAAAAAAATATTTTCATCTTGTTAACAAATGATCTGGAATTAGCAGTGATGTGGCCAAGTTTGCTGATGACACCAAATCATTTAAGGTTGTTAACACAAAAAGGGATTGTGAAGTACTCCAAAGAGATCTCTCCAAGCTGGGAGAGTGGGCATCCAAATGGCAGATGTGGTTCAATGTAAGCAAGTATAAGGTGATACACGCTGATGCAACCCTCCCCCTCCCCCCCGGCTTCAAATAAAATCTGATGGGATGTGAGCTGGCAGTGACTGAACAAGAAAGAGATCTTGGGGATGTGGTGGACAGCTCAATGAAAATGTCAACCCAGTGTGTGGCAGCTGTAAAAAAGGCAAACTCCATATTGAGCATTATAAGAAAATTAATTGACAATAAAACTACCAGTATCATACTGCCTTTATACAAATCTATGTACGCTTAGAATACTGTGTACAGTTCTTGTCACCACATCTAAAAATAGACATTATAGAGCTGGGGAAAGTGCAGAAAAGGGCAACTAAAATGATTAAGGGACTGGAACATCGCACCTATGAGAGAAAGTTGCAACAGCTGGGATTGTTTAGCTTGGAAAAAAGAAGGCTAAGGGGAGACATGATAGAGGTGTACAAAATTATGTGTGGTGTGAAGAATGTGGATAGGGAGACATTTTTCTCCCCTCCCATAAAACTATAGCCAGGGGTCATCCCATGAAGCTGATTGGTGGGAGATTCAGGACAAATAAAAGGAAGTACTTCTTCACTCTGTGCATAGTTAAATTATGGAATTCAGTACCACAAGATGTAGTGATGGCAACAAATTTGGATGGCTTTAAAAGGGGGTTGGATAAATTCCTGGAGGGAAAGGCTATCAATGGCTACTAGCCCTGATGGTTATGTGCTCCCTCCAGTATCTGAGGCATTAAGCCTGTGTGCACCAGTTGCTGGGGAACATGGGCGGGAAGGTGCTGTTGCACCATGTCCTGCTTTGTTGGTCCCTGGTCGACAGCTGGTTGGCTACTGCATGAACAGAGTGCTGGACTTGATGGCACTAATCCAGCATGGCACTTCTTTTGTTCTTAAAATGACCAGAAGTAAAATGTAAGATCAATATAGGATAAAAAGGGCACAATAATATTTACAAAAATTACAACAGAAATACTGAGAGCCCATGACATATGGAGAGAATCAAGCAAAGGAATAAGAGAACACACACACACACACAGAGCCAACAAGAAAATAACTTGTAAATTGTAGGATTATTATTCTGCTGAAAAGAAAAGGAAATCTTTACCCCCTCCACCCCCACCCCCACCCCGAGGCTCCAATTTTTAAAATGCTGCAATCATCTGCATGCTTACCTGGGAGTAAGACCCATTGCATTCAATGGAGCTTCCTTCTGAGTAGACTGTTAGCACTGTTAAGAGAATCCACAAGGCTGGCAGTGGATTACTTTTGAGTAGACTGCTAACACTGTTAAGGGAATCCACACACACACAAAACAAGCAAGCAAGGAAGTTTTTAATTGTAGGAGTATTGTTGTGCTGGAATGAAATGGAAATCTTTACTTCCAGGATTTCCCCTTCACCCCACACACCCCAGGCTCCAATTTTTAAAATGTTGCAATCGTCTACATGCTTACCTGGGAGTAAGACCCATTACATTCAATGGAACTTACTTCTCAGTAGACTGCCAGCACTGTTAAGGGAATCAGTCACTCCCCCTGGCCTCTCAATGTTATAATCCAGTTGCAGAGGGAGAGGGAGGGAGAGAGAGAGATGCTATTCTGCATGCGTTCCTTAGAGGGAGCTTTCCTTTCCTATGGGAGCTTATAAACAGAATTTAAAACAAACTAAAGGGAAATTTTAACAAAAGAACACCTATTCTATCAACTGTAATGTAAAAGGAAGGGGACATCGTTGGAATTTTAATTATTTAACCTGTCAATTTGTAAGGGGATCTTGACAAAAACTATCGCCAGCCCAGTCTCAAATACCAAAGTGAACCTGAGAGGAGTCCCCCGCTTTTTGAATTTAAACTGCCCTCCTTCCCTCAATCTTTCACCAATCTTCTTGAAATTTTCAGGTTATGTAAAACCAACATTTCTGTCTGGCACATGTAAATTTCAGGAAGTTTGGTGAAACATTTTCGATTTTATGAATGTTAGAATTATCACCCCCCAATTACCCCTTTAACATAGTGGAGTGTGTTTTTTACTGATCACACTTAACAAGGTCCCCTCTACAAGGATTCGCTTTTGCGGCTGGTTAGGCGATTATGCGCATATCGCAGAAGCGCATTTACGCCTAATCCCTCTGCATGAGAGGCGGCGAGAGGCGGCGAAGCGCATTAAAGGATGTCCAAAATGCGCTTTACAAATAGTTAATGCGCATAAGCGCATATTCACACAGTCAAAATGCGCTTTAACAGACGGAGCAAAATAAAACTCGCGATTTAATGCGCATTCGATAATGCGCATAATCGGAGAGATAACGCGCCTCTACGCCCCATTTGCGCTCCGCTGGTGTGGAGGTAAATTTTTTAATGAGACTTCAAAAAGCATTAAACCTCTCTTGTAGAGGCAGCCCAAGAGACTCATGACTGTGAGTCTCTTAATGTAGATTGTAATGTCTTTTAAAGCATTACTTTTCTTGTAAACTGCATAGAGATGTTTTTAAATATGGTCAGTGGCATATAAATATATTAAAGTAAATAAATATATAAATAAAATATATAGGTGTAGAAATATACATTTCAAATATTTTATATGCAGGTTTTATACACACACAATTTGAAATGACTGTCAAAAACACCATGAATATCTTTGTATCCTAATTTGTAAACCACCTCAAATTTTGAAAGGAAGGAAGATAGAAACTGAAAGAAATGTTTACATTTATACCACAAGATTGATACACATTCTGTTAACCCAGTGAGGATGAATTGCACTATTAACAGGATTTTCTCCTCTTAGTTCTAAATGCATGCTTTCCCATGCACCAATCCCTATGTGTGGCAGCCAACAAGGAAGCAGATAGAATCCAGCCCTGAGAACACCTGGAATCTTGCTCCCCGTTTGCCATTCCACATAGTTAATAATATCACTCCCTTATTTGAAATCATGACACAGTGTAAGTTTTCTTTTTTCCTATATTTCTCTTAATATTACTATAGGGTGTGGGAAAGCAGTTTAGTTTTATTGCCCTGAAAAATTCTAGGAATCCTGCTGAGGAAAAGACAGATTAAAACTCCAAGTTCAAATCCCCATAACTTCCAAAAATAGCTTCCTAGCTGAAGTGAATGGCAGTTTTATAGATTAGGTATTCAAATCAGAAGGCAGTTTATTTCTCAGCATCAATAGTCTGCTAAGGAGGAAATTGAGTGCATTGTAAGAAAAGATGTACATCTTCAAACCCACTTTTGCTTTCCACTCCTGTTACTGGAAGTACATGCTCTGGATTCATAAGCAAAATATTGAATCAGAAAATAATTACGGAGCTACAGTTGTTATAGGTTTGACACCATTTTCCTTAGAAGCAGGCTTTCAAGATGGAAAAATGTCATGCATTATGTAAATACCTGCCAGAAGATGCCCTGTGTTACTTTATTCATGTAAAATAGTATAAGCAATCTCAACTTCTGGACGTTGATGTTTCCACTGATGATTGTCCCAGGTGAACATATGGTGTGTAATGCAAAACAGCAAGCTATACTCCACCCAGTGAGAAAATAATCTGTTATCTTTGAAATTGTTTTCACTGTTTTATTATTTACCACTCCAAATACTTTACTTGGCTTTCTATGGAACAGATTCTCCCCAAGTATTATATTCATTAAACAGGCTTCTCAGGACTGGCTGCAAGCTGTTAAAAATATATTTTACAAATGACTAAATTGAGGGGCAACCACATAAATGAATTTCCAAAGGCTGCATGTGAGAAGTCTGAGAATATAATTCTGGATCCAAGCAAGGCTTTTAAAGCACCACAGTCAAGTGATGGCAACTTCGTATTTTCCTAACTGGCAGTACTACTGGGTACTTGTGGTTGTAGTAATTTCAAAATACATTTGGAAACGTAACTGCTTTATTATTTTATTGGGTGTAGGATGTTTCCACTTGAAAATATCAGCATTTGGACTGGAACTTTTATTCAAAGAAGATGCAACTTATAACAACATTGTAAGTTCCATCCTTTCTCAATATACAGAACCTAAAAATCCATGGAGAAACTTGGCAGATGAAGATTTCATAATAATCTCATCTTTCTAGTGGGTTCTGTATTACAGCATGTTTAAATACATATAGGATCTCCTAATCTGAAGATTTTCTTGTAGGTAGAATGTATGTGCAGAGGAATGCAAACCCTAGACAAATTCCCAAAGCTACAAGAGGATTTTTATTTAAAAGGGTTATATTCATGGCTTCTGGCACACAATTAAGAAAAAAAATCTGCAATTGTAATCTACTTGCTTGGAAATCCATTAAAATCCATAGAACTTATTTCTGAACAAAAAAATATTCAGATCAGTTTGTAAATCCCTGAAAATAGTTAATAAAATGTAAAATCTACATTAATCTGAAAGTGGCTGTTTGTAGATTGGGTCTGGCCAAAGAATTACTAAAACAATTTTTCCCTTAAAAAAAAATGAGGGGTATTGGCCAGGATTCAAAGAACTGCACAATTAATTCCATGCACCCAAGAGGGTCTTGAGTTTGCATTTCTTGAACAGCATCCCACCATGCTTCATGGCAAACCACATCTTATATGGAGGTGACTTTGAAAAACAGCTTGTATGATATTACATGGATGTCTGCTGTTCAAAGAAAAAAAGAAAAAACAAATCCCAGGTGGTGGACCCAACCCTCTTAGAGTGGTTGAAGTAGTTCCTTGGGGTTTGCTATTGTTTGCAAGCAAATCATACTATGCCTAGTCAGTACCTCCATATGTAGAAGTTTGCTTATTCTGTAAAGTGACATGTTGATTATTAAGTAATGTTTCTGCCAAGAACCAAAACTGTAAAGATATGCTGATTACAGAAAGTTATGCCTTTGATTTGACATGGCATCTGTTGAAGCCATGTGCTTTTTAGACAGTAAAAAAGCCCATGAGCTAACAAATGGCTTTGACAGCTTCCCTTTTCCCTTTTCCTAAACATACACGATGTCCATGCTGACTTTTCCACCTGTTTTGTGGATGTGAAGGCTTTACTAATATGATTCAAGCATTAATCTAGAGATCATCACAAATTCAAAATAATAAATAGGCAGCTGTCTGCACTCACATTTACATATGGAGTCATTTAAACTGTATGTCGTTGGAAGTGGGGCAGAATTTTGCCAATAATAAAAGTTCACTCTCAGAAAAATAATACATGAGACAAGTGGGACGTTCATCTGTTTTGACATAAATATTCGCAGAGATGGCAGTTGCAGCTGTCCAAGGAACAGTAGAGTGGTTTTATTTCTCCATAATGTTTACCAATGAGAACTAAATGATGAAAAATAGATTTTTAGGCCATTTTAGGAGCTTGGGGAGCAGCCATAGATCAGTGATAGAGCACATGCTTTGCATGCAGGAAGTGTCAGGAACAAACTTTGGCATTTTCTATTAAAGGAGCTCAGGTTGCAGGGCTTGAATAGACTACTTCCTAAGACCTTAGAGAACCACCATTGTCAAAGCTGACAATATTGGGAGAAACAGATCAATGGTCTGACTCAGTATAAAGCAACTTCTATAACATGCTATAGAAACCCTTGAAAAATCATCTTGATAACATTTATGATCCTGGCTTATTTTCCTGGTTTGTTAAGTGACATTAAGACAGAGTTCACTGGTTCTGACATAGTGGGGAATTCTGGCTTAATACAAGCCACAATCTTCATACCAAAGCTGGACAGGATCTACACTGCTGTTTTAAAGTGCTTTAAAGGACTTTATAACAGTAGTGACAACTGTTGGGGCCCAGGACACACTACAAAACAGTTGTCACTACTGTTATAAAGCACTTTAAAGCAGCAATGTAGATCCTCCCCAGGTGCAAGATAGGAGGAGGGGCAGGACAAGGGAGGAGTGCTACTTCATTTGTACTGTGGTAGGGATTTTGGTCTATTAGATGATTAGGTTATAGTGTTTTGTTATTTTAAAATGTATAAACTGCCTGAAGGACTATGTTAAGTGGTCAATATAGAAGTGTTGAAAATAAATAAATAGATAACCAGCAATAAAAACACTTACAATGAAAAGAAGATTGCTTTCAAAAGTTTTGAGGGAGGGAGATATTCCACACACTAATGCTCTTTCACTCTTTGAGTTATGTATGTAATTATTCCAGCCATGTTCAGGAAGTGCAAACTGGATAAGTTCTGATAAAAATTGTTGGTCAACTTCTATAAAATGGGACTAAATGTTAGAACCACATATTTTGCACATTAAGGGAGTAATCCTATGGCCCTTAGATAGTGTCTGGGAGGCAAAAGGGCCTTTTGGATTCCTTGATCTGATGTCAGAGACAGTACTTTGACCTTAGACCCAGGAGCCTGATTTCCCCACTCCTTGCCCTTTGCAGCCAGCATGGAGAGAACCATGTTTGCTACCTCTACAAGGTTGCAAAGGCGACCTTGGAGAGGAGGGAAAGGGAATAGTTCTGTGAGCAGAAAGGGAAAGGGGCTGGGGAGTGTGGCTTATGATGAATCCTCCAACCTCCTTACCTCCTGCTCTGCACAGCCCCAGCTACATAAGCAAAAAAGTCTGTCTAGCAAAAATGCAGAGCAGGAGATCTCCTCTACATGTCTCCCATTCTGCATAGGATGCTTGTCAGCTTCCAAATGCAGAGGCTGACGGGCATCCCAAAAGGATTGCACCCTTAGGGGCTCTTTTATTGCTACCAAGACCCATTGAACTCAATGTGCCTTGTTGTTGCAGGACAGCCAAAGTGTACAAGGAATATTCAAACCACAAACCAAACAGTCTTCTGGCTCCTAATAATGATCAATGCTGTCTTCAACAACCCTTGGGCTATACCATTTCCTTCTAAGGAAACACGCTTTGGTCTGCACTGCACAAATCTCTCTCTATGTATGAAAATAAGAATTACTATTTAAGTAGCAATAGCTGCATCCTTTCCTAATCATAATAATTTAATTTAAAATAATGTAATGTCACAGCTTAACGATCAGTCCACATAACAGGCAAATAACATACTTGCTCATTGTTCAGTACTTGAGCTTCATTTCACAAGGGATAGATCCAATTAAAATCCAATACAAAAGCCACATTTTTAAATCTATGATTAAAGAATTAATTGATGTGTCTTCCAATTATTCCCATCCATGCTTACTGCTTTAACTCCAAGTGTTGTGATGGGCAAAGAAATGGCTTCTCTAAATGCACATTAAACCCCAAGGTAGAAAGTAAATGCTGAACAGACTGAATATGAAAAGAGAGACTCTCTTGTGGCTTCACACTTATTAAGATATTGTCTAAGTATATTAATCTTACTCCTAAACTTTTAGCAAAGACACTAATGGTCTCAGTAACACTGTAAATGTCCTTGGAGTTAAGAGAAAGACAAAAAAAAAATCATGACCTTCCAATGGTGAGGTTAGTTTTCCCTAGTGAACTTTTAAATATTTTCTGTATAGTTGATTCACTAAGGCACTTTGAGGCTTTTCTTTTTTTTAAAAAAAGTCTAGCTTTGCTGAACATTCTCCTTTTAAAAATGTTATCGGTAAATCCATCAGTCCTCCTGTTTTAAACTAGTTTGACTTTATAAAATTTCTATGCTTTATTTATTTCATTTCTATATGACCCAATAGCCAAAGCTCTTTGGACAGTTCACAAAAATTTAAACCATAAAGTGCAAGTTAAAGCATAAAATATGGAAAATTTAAACCATAATATAATACTGGGAAAATAAAAAGTTCTTCACCTGGAGCTGGAAGGAATACAATGTAGGTGCCAAGCTGAGGTGCCATAACAGAAAAAGCCCTCCTCCTGGTAGCCACCCGCCTCAGTTCCTTTGGCAGCAGTTCACAGAGAAATTCTGTTTTCCTCCACCCCCACTTTCAGGCCTTTAACTTCCTCAGAAAAGTCTTTTCCAATCCATGTCTGCTGTTTCAATTCCACCAGATCCTTCCCTAGCATCCTCCTAGCACTTTTATCCATTCCATGAACTACATTATCCTTCATATGCCTTTCAAATTTCAGGCTCTAATAGTGCATCCAGAATGTACATCTTCTGACTTTCCAGACATGGGATGCCCCAACTGGTATAGAACTGTTTGCACGATGCCTTCAACCAGCCTTCCTCAACCTGGTGCCGTCCATATATTTTGAACTACAATTCCCAGAATTCCTGGCTATTAGCTATGTTACCTGGAACTAATGGGAGTTAAAGTCTGAAATGTCTGGAGAGCACCAGATTAGGGAAGTTTGCCTTAAACACTGTGGGGTTTATTATGAGATCTGAGATTTAGGCAGGATCTACACTATTGCTTTAAAATGGTTTGTAACAGTAGTGACAACTATTGGGGCTCAGGACACACTCCATATACAGTTTTCAAACTGTTTTCAAAGTGTCATATCCTGCTTGGTGGAGATCTGGCCAGTGTCACTCCATTTTCCAAGCCATTTTACAGTCCTCCCCACCTTCATGAGCAAGAGGGCTTAAAGGCACAGAAGCACTGTTTCTCCCATAGCTATGCTCCTTCCTACAATACTGCAGAAAGTATGTGCCCTACTAGTGAGCTATGTTCCCTCCCCAAAGAATAACAATGAGAGAAACAGATTGAATGGCCTGATGCTGCTTGGACCAACTGACCACCCACTTAGACTTGGATACCAAGCCCAATTTGAGATTTTGAGTTTCCCATTGCTTAGGCTGACCATATGAAAAGGAGGACAGTGCTCCTGTAACTTTAACAGTTGTAGAGAAAAGGGAATTTCAGCCAGTGTCATTTGTATGCAATTAGTTCCTGATGAAATTCCCTCTTCATCACAACTGTTAAAGTTGCAGGGGCCCTGCCTTCTTTTGTATATGGTCACTCTAGTATAGTGCCTGCGACTTTAACTGTTGTGATGAAGAGGGAATTTCACCAGGGACTAATTGCATACAAATGACACTGTCTGAAATTCCCTTTTCTCTACAACTGTTAAAGTTACTGGAGCCCTGTCCTCCTTTTCAGATGGTCAGCCTACCATTGCTATCATTGGAAATTAAAAAATGGCTATAACTTTTTTCCATTTGTCAGATATGGATGACATTTGTAGTCAGAGAAACTCCTTAAGAAAGGATTATGTCTGCCAAATTTCAGGAAAAAATAAGGTGTAGAGGCTATACGCATTTATATTTTGACTTTTTTTTTAAAAAAAGTTCCATTTAAAAAAAACATCCTTGGCAAAACTGGATCAAATTTGCAAGAATAGTTGCTCTTTCTGAGAGGATTGAGCCTGCCAGATTTCAGATAAGCAGGTGCAGGGTGTTCTGTGCCAGAAGAGCCTTTACATTTTGAGGAAATCTAATACAATCAGTGCCTCTACAAGATCGATTTAAGCTCTTTCAAAGCACATTACTGATTTTACCTCCACATGAACGGAGCGCAAATTGGGGGTTGAGGCACTTTTTCTATCCGATTATGCGCATTATCGAATGCGCGTTATGCGAGTTTTAATTTACTGCGGGAGTAAAAGCGCCTTATGACCATGTAAACAAGTGATTCTCTGCATGTAAACACCTTTAAAGCATGTTTCATACAACCGGTAATGTGCTTCACTGCCTCTCATTTATAAGGATTAGGTGTAAAAGCGATTGTAAAAAGATGCGCATAATTGGCCAACCGGGCGTCAAACCGAATTCTTGTAGAGGGGACCAATGATGTGCTTATCCTCCTATGTTTCTTGTGGAGCAGTGTTCTGAAAATGACAGTCAGCATAGAGGTAGCCCTAATAAGAAAAAAATAAAGGAAAATCACACTGGTTCATGTGGAATGGAGGTCCTCAATGATTTGGGGAGATGAAATTGTTTTCTTCACTCTTCTCCCCCACAGGGATATTTAGGGGGACGGACACAATTTGTATGAAAATGCCACACAAAACAGAGGTGTCTCCATACATAAAACCTGCAAAGTTTCTGAAGGATAGGTGTGGGGGCTAGGAAATTATATTATGTTTAAAAATCAGTTTGAAGCTCTTTTTCTTAATGAAGCCTGATGACTTTGGCAGAATAGCCATCTCATGTTCCCACCCTTGCTCTCCCCAGAGCACAGTGATTGGAGAGCCCCTGGTAAAATGCGCTCTATGATTGGAAAGTATAGCTGTCTGTTACTCCACCACTCCCTCCCTCCCCACTCACCCCCCCATTACAGTTTAGAGCCAATCTACACAATTGCTTGAAACGTTTTAAAATCCTTTTTTTACATATTTGATTACTGCATTTTTAAATGTGTTAGGCCACATTGTCTAGTACTTACATTTCAGTAGATCCTTTTCCCCAACTTTAATATGTTTTGTTAGGTCTCACTCTTCTTTGAGTCTTTTTCTGTGTTGTTTCTTCCTCGTACAGTCTTTTCCACGCCCACTTCCTCCTAACCCTCACTTCCTTTCCCTTGATTTCATTGTATCAATCACTGCTGAAGCAAAACAGAAAGTATTTGGGCACCTGAAGTGAAAGCACCGCCCACACTTCTGTGATTGAATACGTTTAGAAATCACCTAAATACGTTTAGAAATCGTTAGAAATCACCTCCTCAGATACGGTCAGGAAAGACACATTACTCTATTTAAAATGATTTATAAAACTAAAATAACATAACATAAAATATTAGATCATTATAATTAAACACTGAAATAAATCGCTACAGTTAGAGCATCATGTGGCCAAATGAGTGCTCGTAACCGTTTCTAAACATTACAAACCTCAAGTGTAGATTCCCTCTTAGAGAAACAAAACCAAATGACACTATTTTTGGAGACAAACTCATTTGCCTTTCCAAAGTTTGAATGGTGATCGAAGCCTCATGCAGAGTCCAGCTTAATTTCTAGTAGCTTTGGAGAGAAGCCTGCTTCACTTTGGGAAACATAAGAAATGATCCAAAGAGTCCCAATTAGGCTCAGGCTTCAAGTTTCATCCTTTTAACATACTAGCTGATGTGTGTCATGTGTGGGGCGGTGGGAGAGGGAAATCAACCTCACCTCACATTGTAGGTACTTCCTGGTAATGAGATATCTGGATCCCACCACAACAATTTAGTTGCAACCACATATATTAGTCTTTTGGTATAGCCCTAAGTATCCTAAATGTTGTTATGCTATTGTAACTCCTCTCTCAGAAATGATCCTTGGAACCCAATGAATGCATTTGATTAAGATGTTACATTTGCAATGTACATGATGTATTGGCTGAGCAGTAGCAAGATGATGGATTGTTTCATCACATTTATTACACAGGCAACAGAAACTATTCTCTCTTAACTGCTGGGATGCTTTTTACATTCGGCTTGGTTTTTCATACCTGATCTTCAATGTCAAAAATATTGGCTTCAAGTGATGATGTGATGGGCTACATTTCCATCCATCCAAGTGACAGTATGGAGCCTCCTGTTCCAATAACGAAAAATTTAAACAGCCTCTGCTTCAGTTTTCTTTCTGTCATTGTCATCATATTGATGCTGTGCCTTTCTTCATGCTAGAAATCCGTTCAAGGAATTGTTTTAAGTAACATTAAAATTCACCTGAGAGAGTATCTGGCAGTCTTGTGAGATGGACCCTTTTAGTGATTATTCTCTTGGATGATTTGATCTTCATCCTTGAATAAAGTGAATCCATTTTAAATTTCCTCAAGACATAGACTAGATTGCATGCTCTAATTCATGGATAGTTCTTCACATAAATGTTTTCAATAATCCTTACAAAAGCTCTGTAAAGTAGATTAACAATAGTATCCATATATTTCCACTTGGAGCTGGGGTGGGAGCTAAAGCTCAAATATAGGAAATCACCCAGGATATTGACATCTCTCTCAAGAGCTTATAGCTCATACCACTAATCACTGCAAAGCCTATGATGTTTTCTGGCTGAGGATTGCAAAACCCATTGCAATTACTTTAGAAAACTGCAATAGCAACTACTTTAGAAAAATATATGTGTGTTATTTTTACTTTTAAAACATTTAAACTTGTTTTTGTTAGAGTTTTTTAAAGTATGTATATCAATCTGTCTTATGTCTCTGATGCTCCAGAGCCCAACCCTTCTTAACTTTTCCACACTGTTTAGGAATTTTTGTTTAACAACTGCTATGACTTTCAATTTGGTTGTTGCTCCATCTTGATTTACTTATCCTCATTTTAAAAGTATTTTTGCTTCTTGGGCAGTATTCTCTATATCGGATGCTATCATATTGTGGTTAAGTGGAACAACTTTGGGTTACTGAAAAATACATATATGTATAGTAATAAAGCCAATCAACATGAAAACAACACAAATACTATGCATGTTTACTGAGAAATAAGTCTCAGTGTGTTCAATAAGGCTTTTTTCCTTATAAGTGCTTTTAGGTTTACAGCCTAAATAACCCCAAATCTCTGGAATACCGAACTGTGGGGGGAGAAACACCATTTAATTTCCTTTTTATTTCCAAATATATTATATCATTCTGCTCCAAAAAGTATTTATACAAAAAAGGATTCTTTTAAAATTTAAGAGTATCCCTGCTTCAAAAGTTTCTATGGCTGATATCAAAGAAGACACAGATGGGCTCAACAATTTTTATATCAATCCCATACTCTTAATAAATTTGAAATTAACACATTTGTGGGGAGGCATCAATGGTTCTGCATATATTGTTTCCCCATAACATTTCATGCAAAGGAGCTTTTAGCAGGGCTCTTTCAAACAAGAAAATGACATAATTAGGCTCTAATAACCAATCCAGAATCCATTTAATACCATTTTTAGTATAATTCAAATTTTAAAATGACTGCCCCTCCATCTTTTTTATCATATTATATCAGTGCTTTTATTCTAGTCCCCCCCCCCTGCAATTTATAGAAAAGTTGTGTTAAATTTTGTGTGTGTATGTAATCTTATGTTGTTTTTCTGGCTATTGTAAACTGTTTTGGGGTGGAAAATTTCTCCTGGAAGGTGGATTTAAGATCAGCTGAATAAATAAAATATATGTAGTAGACCAATATGCATAGGTGTTTAACAACTGGGAGTCCAAGCAAAAAAGGTCTGGCCTTGGAGCACAGAGCTGTACATTCATTTCCCACTTGTTCACAGTGAGCTTTTCTACATGAGACATTCATTCTGCACTCATCATTCCCTACTCACAGTTGTTTATGAGTTCTCTAGACAACTTTGTGACCCTCCAGTTTTCCTTCCATTTTAAAATGAGTTTCAGGAAGTGTTCTTAGAGCAGGGAAAATGCAGTATTATGTGTGAAAGCAAAAGAAAATGTTCTCCACTTGTGTATTTGAGCTACTCTTCTATACCACATTGCCCCTTAGAGGTTATCTAGCAGCAAAGCAAGAAAGGAAGCACTCTGTGTAGTGCTCCAATCTCAGTTCTGAAAGTAAATTCAGCGGATTAACAATCTTGTGCAGAAAAACTCAATGTAGACTTGGGCAAGTTTCTCTCACACTGCTTCTGTTCCCTATCTGTAAAATGCAGTAATAAAAGAAACCCAATTTACAGGAATGTTGAGAAGGAGGGGTGCTGTGTAAATAATAATGAAAAATAATATTTTGGAAATTAAAAGAGCTAAATAGTGCCAATCCAATTTAGGTATTATTCTTGTGCCCCCCCCCCCTGTGCTCCCATTTAATAAGATGTCCAGTATGTGATTTTTCCTCTCCAAAGCTGAAGTAACTTGAAATGATCAAGACCAAATGGTATGGCATTATATCACCTGAACATTTTTGCTCACTTTCCCGCTAGACTCCCAAAAATTACTTAATTTAATGCAACAAAATTAGTTCTGGAACTCCCATATTGATATAATCTGAGAGTAATTTTCTGGCTTGTGAAAGTATCTGAGAAGCAAATCATTGTTGGATAATGGCAAAACTTTACATAGCAGTTTCAGAGCAAGGCAAAAGAGACAAGGTGACATAGAATATTTGGGGAGAAATGACACAATTAATTTTAGTTAGCCCCATAAATATTGATCTTAAGGTACTTCAGATACTCATTAGTACCTACTACACTTTCACTGACACTTTCAAAAACTGATCATTGTGGAAACAATAACCCTGATCAGACAACACACTAAGCCACGGTGGTTAAGCATTTTGAGCTAAACTTTATGGCTTAGTGTGTTGTGTGAATCATTCTTAACCATGGTGGCTACATAACCATGGTTTAAATATGCTCACTACCATCTGCAGCAAAAGGGTTAGTATCCTAACTATGGCTTAACATGTTGTCTGAACAGGCCCAATTTGTGCAACACAGAGGCTTTAATTAACCATTTTATATATTTTTAATGGAAATTGGATAGAATTATACAAAAGGAAGGTTTATGTTAGTTATCCACACCAGTGGAACTACACAATCTGTGTTGCAGACTGAACCTGGCTGCAGATGACCACAACATCCCTAGATTGTTTAATAAAACTACTTAAAAAAACAATAGTATTATACTTTTGAGTACTCAAATTATTTGTGTCAGATATTCCTAGACATGCCATTTTTGAACTTTACATAACATCATCATCGGCAATCACTTGTCTCCAAATAAGATTGTCTTCTGAGTAAAATTGTCTACCAAAATTATCTTCCAGAGTTAGAGGAACTTTAGCGGTGGGTCCACAGATGACTGTGGAGGCTGATCCTGGATCCACATAGCCTCCCACAGTCAAGGCACAGGTTACCAGATGGAAGGCGGTCATGGTGAGGGTTTTCTTGGTGTATTTTCTACTTAGCTCTTTTATCCCTTTCTCTCTGTCTACGTTGCTCTTCAAAATCCATAGCACCTTTGTTAACAGCTGACCTCCCATTGGGATGCTCCTGGGCCAAATCTTCCCAGTTCTCGATGTTCATTTTACATTTCTTCAGGTTAGTTTGAGAGCATCTTTAAACCTCTTTTGCTGTCCTCCAAGGTGACATTTTCTATCCTTAAGTTGGGAGTAGAGCAGCTGTTTTGGAAGACGGTAATCAGGAATTAGGACCACATGCCCAGTCCAGCAGAATTGATTTTGAATGATTATTGCTTCAATGCTGGTGGTCCTCACTTCTTCCAGGACACTGATGTTGGTTCGTCTGTCTTCCCAAGTTATTTACAGAATTTTCCAAAGACAATGCTGGTGGAATCTTTCAAGAAGTTGGAGATGATGTTTATATGTGGCCCATGTTTTGCAGGCATACAATAAGGTTGGTAATATAATAGCTTTGTAAATAAGCATTTTGGTCTCCCTGCGAATATCCCGATCCTCAAGGACTCTGCGCTTCATTTGGGAGAATGCAGCACTTGCGGAGCTAAGTCAGTGCTGGATTTCAGCATTGATATCAGCTTTTGTGGAGAGATCGCTGCCAAGGTAGGGAAAGTGCATAATTGACATAATTGACTGAAGAAAGACTGGTGAAGAAAAGTAGAGTAGTGACATTATTTATTGGCAATTGTGAAAGTATCTGTGAGCATTTTTGTGGTAGGAGCCTAGTAAATGAGCCAAGGCTACAGTTGTATGTCAACCTCATGGACATTTTGCTAGGAGGCTTTTGCAATAGTTTACCTACCAAAGCCCCATTCTTGGGCACACAGGGTTACATGAGAAGCCTTTTTGCCCTCCCACAAATCATTTCAATTATATATTATCCCATAATTACTGTATATAAGACACACACACACGCACACGCACATTAATTCTTTGAATAATTAATGTATGCATATGACTTTCCAAGGCTGCAATCCTAAGAATATTTACTTGGACATAAGTCCAGTTGAAGTTCCATTGTATGGCTATGAAGAGCCTGTAAGTCCAGAATTCTCTAGGTCTGAAAAGATTCGACTGCAGCTAATAATACACATTGTGGAAAATAACAGAAAGTACATGTCCCTCTTTCAAAATATATGATGGGCTGATTTGTATTTCTTTTAGTTACTCCTTTCTGCTTTGAAGAAGGTGATAAAATTCATTTTTGCCAGTACTAGCACTGACAGTTTTAATATCTTGGAGATTCTCAGAGATCTTGAAAAATGCTTATTAATTTACATTATAATACATAACAGTCACAATCACATTTGAATGGTAAGCCTTCTGTTCTTCCAGCAACACCACAGTGAATGTGTTCTTGGACTTAAGATGCTAAATAACCTCTCCAAGACTTTTTTTTTAACCTTACAGCCTTGAAACCACCTACCACCAATGGACTAAAGTGATTTATCCATGTGGTCCATTTTAAGGAATCTGTTTGATAGGGACATAAACAAAATCTGGAAGTTGATGACCTTTCTGCCAGAACTTGTTAATACCCCTTCCAATTAAAGCTTGACTCTTTAATAACTATAGCTGATGGTAGCTTTAATTTTACATCCTATTTGAGTAATGATACTTTCAGCATCTCAGAGCACTCTGTCATTTTGAGCATTAGCTTACTAATGGCTTTGTAAGAAACAAGCCCATGTTTGGGCCATTTTATTACATGGAAAAATAGACTTTTTATCATTAATTCAGCTTCACCTTTGTTAGTTTAGGGAAGACAATAGTAGGTGACATGACATCAAGCTAAAAAGCAAAATATTCACCCATGATTACAATTTAAATTATCCTTTTTGACACCAATTGTGAAAAGTCTCATCAGGAGCACCATGCTAAAGTAATTTAAATTTGACTTGCTGACATATGTCTGAAACCTGTACTCTGAAAAATAAATTGCTTCTGATAGAAATACAAAATCAGCACATAGAAAAAGAGTCAAGTAAAAACCATGCAGCCTGAGTTAGAACTGAGCTAGTGAATATCAATGCACCACTAAATTTCCACTCCGTTTAAATAACTAGCTTCTTTCCCAACCCCTGTGAATTTTACCAGGTGTTTGAAAATAAGGACAGCTTCTGATGTTAATTTTAAGGATGCACAGATTGCATTGCAAGATCAATCTTATACATGTCTACTCTGAAGTCAGCTCTTTTGAATTCAATGGAATTTACTTCCAGGCAATTGAACATAGGTTAGCAGCCTCAAGATACATGTCAACATATCTAGAAAGACTAACATTGGTACCTATTTCCACAATAAAATGTCGCATTCATATGCAGCAAAACATATTTTATGCTATTTGTTTGGATGCACCTTAAGATAATAATGTGTGTGTATGGCCTTAAAAACCCATTGCCATCAATTAACAGCTAACCAACATACAAATATCTGGAAGTAGTTATCATAACAAACCTTGCCAAATATTATTTTCCATGGATTCAGGACCAGTCCAGACATTCCATGGATTCAGGACCAGTCCAGATATTCGAAAACATTCTCAATATGTTACACCCCCAAGATCCCTTGAGAATACATATACATACAGCATCCTTCTCTGATCTGGCGTCCTCCAGACGTTTTAGACTTCAACTCCCAACAGCCATTGAACAGCAACATTTAGGGTTGTAGTCTGTCCTGCTATGGCTAAATCAGACTCCACATTAGAGCCAATTATGGTGCACTCCAAAAGGGAAGGCAACAAAGCAGGGAAATGGTCCTGCACAGATTCCACTCCAATATGGGATCAGGGAAAGGCATGAATGCTCCAGATACAAGCAAAGGTCAAAGCACAATTAAGCAGTAAGTTATTACACACATTCCAGAAGCAGAGTCAAACAGGAATCCAAGGGCCAGTAGCACAGAAGGGCAATCACAAACCACATTCCAGAAAGCAAAAAAACAAGAAACAAAGCTGTCCCAGTCTAGCTACACTAAAACTGAAGGCTTATATAGTCAGAGCTTTCTGAGCCCCACTGAGGGCTCAGCTGCAGAATATTACAGACCCTCTGGCAAAAGTCCTACTCAGGAGTGCCTTGCTCCCAAGGAGTCCTTCTTTGTAATTGAGCACACCTTCCCAAAGGAGGCACCGACACTCTTGAGGCTCTGACACTCTCAAGGACTTCCTGCAGGGATTGCCTAATGGTGACCTTTTCTGAGTGCCCAGCCTCCCCTAGATCTCTTGAGACAGGTGTCTCCTTGGCATTGTCTGCCTCTGGAAGCTGTAGCTCCTCATCAGAGAAGGATTTGTCCAGAAGGGGCATGCCATTGGGTATAACATCATCCAAAACATCTGGAGGGAGCCAGGTTGGGGAAGGTGTAGAGGTGGAATGTGTGGCCTAGCCCACTCACAGATACAATGTTGCTGGTGTAAGGGATCAGTGCCTTGACACCTCCCTTAAGCTGGACACACATGGAACCCTGGAATTCAAACAAAGACTCAATTTGCTTGAGATATAAGACTTTATTTAGATTAAGAGCAGGTTAAGTAGTCTACGAACAATAAATCTACAACAAGACCCAGCATGCATACATAAAAGTGAGAATAGCTAATACCATCCTTGCCCAGCTGGACCTGGCTCTCTTCCGCACTCCCCACAAAAAGGCGCCCACCCTCGGGAGAGCCTCAGACTTATTCCTCCTCTTGGGATTCCCCCCTCCCTCCTTGGCGCCAGCCACAGTTCCCTCTTTCACACCTCCCTCCTTCGGCCTTGATCTTTTACTGCCTCTTAGATAAGAACTGGTTCTTCCTGGCTCTGGCTCTTCCTCCTTGGCTATTAATCTCTCCCCAGGTGGTCGAGCCGAGGTCCTTTGTCATTCTAAAACCCCTACTAAAAACTCCTGCTAAAACCCATGCTTTGCTCCATGTATTATTTCCACTACAGAACCCATCCGCTCTTGCAGCGCAGTCTATCTGTTTCCTTTACAGCTGGCTAGCAGCAATTTCCATTATTGTGACAACACATTTTCTAGGCTCCGTGATTGTGTCAATGGTATTGTCAGCTGTGTCCATAGTCCATGGAATTGTCAGATTGCAGCACATGGAAGGAGGGAGGGATTGCTAGAGTTTATTGATTTTCTACATATTATTGGAAAGGAACTTGGCTATATTATTCCCTCATCTGCCAAGGAGCTGTAAGGTCTACTTAGATCTTTCAAAAACCCTTTAAAGCAATGTGAAAGAAGATGTAATTAGCTCTTGGTAAATGTATCACTTTCCAAAACTTGGCCTTTTCACTGATTAATTCTTCTACATTTAACTGTAGACCGTATACCACCATTAAGTATTATTCACTGAGGGGCAGCGACATAACTTTTGCTCCTGTATGTAGGTGACCACAATATTTTGGTACTATGTGAATACGTGAGTTGGTTGAATGCAGTGTGGGCACACATGTACCTCTCTGGGGGTATCTCTCATTTTTATATTGTTTTTGGATTCTGCTGGATTTTTATCCCCTAAAAAATCCATTCTGCCATTTGAAGTAATAATTTATTTTCTTCTGAGATTTTATTTTTCTCTTTCTTGAGGAACTGTACTATCTTACCTGCCCAAGGTAATTCCTTAAATGTTGGTGATCTTTTTATGCCCAATAGTCCCTACATTAGTCCCTATCTAATCATGAAGCTCTTGTTTTTAAAACTCCTCTGTTGCTCCTTTGTACTAAAATCAAAAGGGTTGATAAATCCTTTACTGCCAGCACTGAAACTCTGCACATTTTTCTTTCCTAATTCTCCAGGCTGCTTTTATATGCTTCCTTCTAACCTCATGCCTTCCAAATAAAGTGTCATTTTATAAGGTTCATTGGGGAGAGCCCTTCTCTCTCAGGATCCAGCCAGGTTTTAACATCAGTCAAAGTAGTTGGTGGTAGGGTTGATTCATTTCTTAATTTTACCTGCACATTGGTTGTCTGAACAAGCCCAGCAATTTTACATAAAAGTAAAATCCTCTTCTTTGACAGACTTTTAAAACTCTTAAAAATGGGGAGTGGAAAGAAGAAGGAAGATCAGAATTAGAAGAAGAGCTTTTAACTTGTATTTTAAAATATATTTCATAAACATGCATATTTATTTGAGGCAAAGAATTCTTGATCCCATTCTGTTCCCTCTAATCGAATTCTCTCCTTCATTATCCATAACCGCATCAAAACAAAAACCTTGACATTTTCTAAAATGGAATGTCCTTGTGTGCTTTAGACACGAGGCACATTTAGTCATCATTAAATCATGACTGGATATTAAAACTAACCCAATATAACTAAAGTCAGTATGAAAGGATTTTTTTTATTCAACATTCATTTTAATGTATTCTTTATCTGTGTGTGCACTGCCAAATGTACCAAGCCATCCCTCTGTGGTATCATCAAGCCTCTGAGGTGTCAGTGGCCATGGATTCCCCACCCCCACCCCATAGGAGTTCAAAACATTTAGTGTTCATAATATGAACCTGTGTGAATACTCTCATTATTTAACATTATCTTACAAGGCTTGCTCAGACTCCCTTCCACCTGACTGTTGATATATCTGGGGTGACAGGTGTGAAAATGTCTGGTTGTGCCTTTAGCTCCAGTTGTATCTGTACGTTTATGTTATAATATATTACAGTAAATGTCAGAAAATTGATTAATGTTTGATGTGCATTGATGATACATACACGTTAGAAACACTATCTGGCAGGATTTACATTATTGCTTTAAAACTGTTTATACAAGCTGTTTTCAAAGTGTCATATCTTGCTTGGTGTAGATCTGGCCTCTGTCTCTCTCATGCACACGTATTATATTTAAGGGATTATGTAGAGAAGAGAAGTGTGGGGAATTGGGTGTATCATATTTGTCTAATTTTGGAGCCTTGTTTTGGTACAGAAATCACCTTGATTGCCATGATGGATGGCTTACACTTGGAAACCTGTTAATTGGAAGGTATAGAAAAAGTAAACCAGTCCATCCTCTTGCCAATGCAGGAAATCCATTGCTTCAGCATTCAAGTTTTATGTGGCCATCCAGTCTTTCTTTAAAAAGTTCCAATGAAAGAGAGTCCACCAGAGCGCAGCATCCTTCTGGGCTGTCTTTGCAGACTGAGAGTTTGTGATATCATTTTGTGATGATTCTTCTTCTTCCAGAAAGGTGCATTCCAAAAGGTATTATAAGGCCTATTTAGTTTTGGGTTATGAAAACTTACAACATGTAAGGCACTGATGGGACTATGAATATTACAGCAACAACTATTTAATCAGAGCATTACTATGGTTCAAGCAGACGTATACCAAGTAATGTATTTAAAAAGCTGTAACGGTGCACCTCAGGCTGGACCTTGGAGCCAAAGACCTGGGGTGGTCAAATGACCACCCAGAGAATGGCAGGTGATGAAGACATCAGAGTAGCAGATTTTATTCCTGTGGTCCTGGTGGTGGTATGATTTCAGTGAACTTAAAATGAACAATTGCTCAGAGTTCTTCTTTTTTCTAATCAGTGTGTTGGGAAAGATTTCCTCCATTGAGGACAGAGCTTTCTGGTCTCAGAGGAGGGGGATCCAGAAATCCTGTGGCACCCCAGATGCTCTCTTAGCCTTACAAAAGTGAATATAGAACAACCAGTTGGGGGAATGCATTGGTGACACAATCACTTTGGAATAGTTTTGAATGTTTTGCCACAGTAAGAATGGCTCCAAAAATGCTCTTCAGTAATGATCTAGGTGTTAGCATACACCAAGTACTTCCAAGTAAGGGATCTGCACAATTTCAAGGGCCTCTTTACCTCAAAAATAGCACTTCACGAAGGCTGGCCTAACAGTATGGGAAAAAATAAAACAAAATACAATGCAGTTTTTTAAAACAACAACAACAACCTGAAAGTAGACAGAATGGTAAGTATGGTTTAAGTTTATTTACAACAAATCCTTTTCCCCCTAGCAAAGGTTTTGTCAGAATGTAAGGGGGTTCTACATAGTTGCCTATAAAGCAACAGAAAAAAGTAATTCAGAGATTGCTGTGACACTCCGTTGTCTGAATTTGAACAGAACAACTAAGTTCTGCTACTTAATGGGTGATCTGAATTACCAAAAAACTGACATGTGAACCACCCAAGACAAGTATCAGTATTTTATGGACAGCTGCTTCATTGGCTGTAGATGTGGAATGCACCAATGGGATATCATTGAATGAGAAAGTAAATAAAGACACATCTGGAAGGGAGAACCCACTTTTCTAACTCTGTTTTCGCAGTAGGCAAAACTACTCAGAACTAAGTTCATTCAGTTCAATGGAGCATATTCCCAGGTAAGAGTGTGGAGGATTGCAGCCTTATCTGCTGAAGGCTGAGACTAGGTACTATGATTTGTCAATTTCTTGCTTCCTAAAATTAAGTGGGGAACAAAATCTCTTTTTTTAAAACAACTTTAACTTAAATTAAACAGGAATTCACTGTTTATCAATTACGTTTCTTCAGACATTATCTAGGAACGGATGAATCTGTCAATTTCTGTTTCTCTCAGTTTCTCATTTTGCCAATCATATGTTCAGTTCATCTCAAACATTGAGGATTTCTCCAGTCTAAAGTTTGTCTCATCCAGAACTGTTATTTTTAAAAACGTTTGTGTGAAAATTCCTAACCATTTTGTGCACATTTCTCCTCATCATTTTGCCTAATATGCACATTGTTTGTAAGACATTATCCTAATATAATGCATATTTGAACATTATCTTACCTAGTATATGCATTTTTGTATGTATTCTTTGATTGGAGAATCCCACTGCAAAATTAGGAAAAGTAAATTTCAAAGGATAACTGATTTTCAATTCACATAGTGGATTACATTTATATCCTGTCTTTTTTCCTCTTGCAAAGAACCCAAGGTGGCCTACATGCTTGTGAAAATGGGGAAGTTCACATTGAAATAGGAACGGAACAAATTTCTCCCCCATCTGACTTTTTAAAAAAAAAAATGCAGCATGTACGTATAGACATCCATATGTGTGTATACTTTTGCAAGGGATTCCCAGGCTGCACAAAATACACACCCTCAGCTGGAGGGTGTTTAAGTCCTCCTTCTCTTCCCCCCTGGGCTCTCACATCACTTCATGTTCTCTGGTCCAAATCTATAGTTTTAAATATGACTTTCTGACCACTCATCCACCAATATTTCACAAGGCTCCTGTGTCTTGCAGCATCATGAGAACTCATCCTGGTCACCTCTGAGAATGGGCTAAGTTTACCTCTGTAACTGCACTGCATCTACAAATGCTCCCTCCCACCATCCTTGGCAACCGGACGTGGAAATGTCAACCACTGCTATGGCAACCAAGCTGCCACTGCCCCCTTCTCTTTGACCATTGTGAAGGAGTCTGTCCCTGCTGTCCTAGCAACCAGACTGTGCCTCATCATTCTGGTCTTTTTATCTTCTAGCAGATCAAATCCTGGGTTTAGCTATGATTCCTCACAATGGAACCAGAGAAAGCTTGCTCCTGCATTGCTCAATTCCCACAATCTTCACATCTTTTTTATTATTATTATTATTTATTTTAAGAGGAAAAGATCATGGGATTAAGCATATGTGTATTCAGATGTAGACTCATGGCATACATTACACTGTAAGCATCATGTGGAGAAGAGCTTTCTGGGCATGTTGTCTCAGCAGAAGCACAAGATTTATAGCCAGCTGATATGTAGGCCAATTCTATGCAAGACCGAGTTTGTATGTGAAAATTATGTACCAACCATTTGGTCCAAGTTTATGTGACTTAAAAGGAGTACTCCTATGGCATTTGAATTCAAAACAAAGTGTTGCTTGTGTAGTTGTAGTCTCACTGAAATAGTAATTTGCATCACTTAAGTAGTAAAGTCCCACACATTTGTGAGGAATACTTAGACACTGTGAAACAAATAAGTTCTGTAATTGGGATGTGATAATGGTTTCAATTAGTTTAAATGCTTTCACAAAAATAAAAAGCCATTATTTGACAGGCATAACACTTTGCTTTGAAATGATACTTGTTTACCTGAGGAAAATGCTTGTTAGAATGTGTATGCCTTGTTGAAAAAGTGGCATATGGCCAGAATTTGAAATAGAAATATATGCATTGCCAAGAAAGAGTTTTTTATTTTGTTCATTAATTTTTATACAAATATGGAAGAAGGGTAATTGGAATGGGCTTTTCCAAAAGGTGAAATTACTATGTTGTGCTGTTTTGGGGGAATCAAAGGCAAGGCCTGAATATAATAACACTAATGAGGTATTCTGCAGGTAAAGGTTTTTACTAAGTGGCTGAATGAATTCCTGGAATGGAGCCCACTTGCTGTTTCCTTTCACTTTTCAAACACTTTTATTACATTTGTTAAGAGAAAAGGGGCAACTCTCAAAAACTTTATTTCTCTAGTGAGCATAGGTAATACATATGGTTCTTGAATACTCTCCAAAGACAGGAATTCTACTGTTCTTTAGATTAACCAGGTTATATGGTATTTACTCACATCTGGGTTCTCATTGATCAGCAAGCATACGTGAGGCCAGGGAGGAAATTTCTTCTATGTCAAACTGGTTGTGTTTGTGTGTTTACTTGTAGCATATGCTTTTGACAAACCCTATAATCTGATTAGCTCAACAGTGCCATGTAGCGTGTCTGGTAAATTGTCACCATACAGGGAAACCTGAATAGGCTAAATCCCACTTTTTGTTCTCCAATATGCACCCAAAACCTAAGCTCTTTTTCACAATAGCTTATCCAATTAGAACTGACCAGCTCTTTTAAAATTCACCTGTTGGGTCCTTATGAAGATGGGTCCAGTCACTTAGTAATTTTCTGATCGGCTGGCTATACCAATGACCTTAGCAATGGAGTGTATTGGACAAAATAACACTCAATCTCTAATACAAGGCCAACTTTTACTGAACTCTCATAAATGTGAGACTTTCCTTGATCCTAGTCATCTTACTGCTAACATCTAATTGGAGACCAAGATGCTTTCTCCCTGACCATTGTCTCTACAATGAAGTCTATACTAGGGGTGTGCATCGGATCGGGTCCGATCCACGATCTGGAGCTGATGTGACCGAAGTTGGATAAAATTATCCAATTCAGATCCTGGCTTCTGGATCATCAGATCTGATCCGAACTGGGTCGAAAGCACCCGATCCGGTTCGGATAAGATCAGAGGATCAGACCTCCTCCTCCCCCTCACACTCCTTACCTGCTGGTGCCATCCGCTGCCATCCGCTGGCGCCTGCGGGTGGCATCGGATGGCAGCGGACAGCCCCAGCAGGTAAGCCCTCTCCTCCCCCTTGCACTCCTTACCTGCGGGACCGTCCGCTTCCGTCCGCTGCTGCGATCTACTGAGAAACAGGCTTCCCAGCCTAGTTCTCAGTAGAGCACCGGGTGACCTGGCACTCTACTGAGAACTAGGCCGCGAAGCCTGTTTCTCAGTAGATCGCAGCAGGGGATGGAAGTGGGTGCCCTGGCAGGTAAGGAGCATGAGGGGGGAGGACGAGGGACCCACTTACCTGTCAGGACACCTGTTTCTCTCCGTTGCTCTGATCTACTGAGAAACAGGCTTCGCAGCCTGCCTCTCAGTAATGCAAAGCCTGTTTCTCAGTAGATCGGAGCAGCGGAAAGCAGCAGACAGCACCAACAGGTAAAGAGCATGAGGGGGCACTAGCAGATGGCAGCGGACGGCCCAGGCAGGTAAGGAGCATGAGTAGGGGGAGGGACAGGGAGGGGGGGTTAAGCCCCCACTTACCCAGCCACCGCCATGTTTTCCATATAGGCTTGCATTGGGGGAAAGCTTTCTTTCCCCCAATGCAAGCCTATGGCAAAAACACCAAAAATGGCAGCCGATCCGAAAATTGGACGTCCAATTTTTGGATCGGGAATGGGTCCGATCCGATCCAAGGGACCTCTGATTTTGTCCAAACCGATCCAGGACAACATCAGAAGATCCGATCTGGGTCCGAATCTGATCCCGGGGGGGGGGGGGGTCCGTGCACATCCCTAGTCTATACCTGCTCTGAAAACCAAGGCTCTAGTAAGGTAAGTAACATGTAACTAGCTACATTAAGTTGACCTTATTTATTTATATGGAATTATGTGAGTGTGATTGTTATCTTCCCTTCCATTTCCTTTCCTTCACACCACCCCTCAATAAACTCTTTTTTTCTTTACATTTGGAATGTCTCACTAAAAACCCTTTTGCAAATGAAAGAAAGCTACTGTTCGTGTTCTTAGGAAAATTATGTACTATATATTAGGAGAACCTGCCTGCAAAAAATGAGTATGTTAGAGAAAATTGGGGGTTAACTGTGTACAGATATTTGTGCAGACGTATCACAAGCTGATGCATAAATTGGATGATATGAACTTGTGCATAAAATGTGCATGCTATAGAAAAAACAGATCATGTTAATTTGGTAGTCTAATCAGAGTTCTAATTTGTACCTTTGCAACCTAGATTCATCTATCCATAAATAAAATACATCCATTCATAGATCATATCCAAACAAATTAATATTGAAATGGGACTATAAACTGATCTTCTTGAATGTTAATCAGCTAAATTAAACATTGAGTCCTGCATCTTCCAACCAGCACTGAAGTAATTTACTTCCTTTTTGGTGATGGTGGTGGTGGAAGGGACAAACAATTGATCTCACCGCTGGATCAGCCGATCCAATCCGATCCGATCTGGAAAGGTTCTGATCCGGTTTGGATGGATCGGCTGATCGGCGGGCACCCACTGGCATCCGCCACCGCTTCCATAAGCGGGCGCCAGCTGGCGCCCACTGATGGAAGCAAACAGCGGGGGTGGCTTCCCTAGCATGGCTGTCTGCTTCTATTGGCGGGCGCCAGCAGGCGCCCGCCGATGGAAGCGGACAACGGGGGCAGGGGGTGGCGGACGGGAGCAGACGGCCAGAAAAAGGTATGCAGGGGGAGGGGGAGGGGGCGTGCGGCACACTTACCTTTCCTGGCCGTCCGCTCCCATCTGCCGCCGGCTGCTACTGCAAGCAGGCTTCACGGCCTGCTACTAGGTAGCACGCCAGGTAGCACGCCAGGTAGCACGCCAGGCTTCACGCCACGTGCTCCTAGGTAGCACGCGGACGGGAGCGGATGGCAAGGAAAGGTAAGCAGGGGGCAGGGGGAGAGGGGGCAGGGGGAGGGGGGAGGGGGTTTACCCCCCTGGGGCCGTCTGCTTCCATCCGCTGGCGCCTGTGGGCGCCAGCGGATGGAAGTGGATGGCCCCAGGGGGGTAAGGAGCACGGGGGAGGGGGCTTACCTGCCGGGGCCGTCCACAGCGGATGGCCCTGGGGGGGAGGGAGTTAGGCCCCCCTCACCCACCCGCCGCCATTTTTTCCTCATAGACTTGTATTACAATGCAAGTCTATGGGGGGGAAATGGCGGCCAATCCAAAAAGTTCCAATTTTTGGATCTGGATCAGAATCGATCCGGTCCAGGGGGCTTCCGATTTTGTTTGATCCATGACAAAATTGGAGGTCCTGATCCGGGTCCCGATCCGATCCGGGCGGTCCGTGCACACCCCTAATGGAAACCCACTGGGTGACTTTGGTCTAGCCACAGACTGTCATCCCAACCTACCTCACAGGGTTGTTGTTGTGAGGATAAAATGGAGTGGAAGAGGAAAAAAAGGGTGGGATATAAATGCAATAATAAATAAATAAATAAATAAATACACAAAACACTTTCAACTGCAGGTAATAATACACTCTTCTATGGAAAAGGATTTAATAATATCCATTATTTATGTTTGACAAATCTATGGAAGTCCTATTAGCATTGATGGAGTACTTGTTTATGATTACCACTGTGGTTTTAAATGTATATCACCACTCAGTTTTATTGAAGGATGGAAGGGGCTACTCCAAAACCCTCTGTGAATTTAGGGATAAACTGTTTTATATTGATGAGCATCTGAATAACAGTTCTAATTTTTTAAAAAAAATTGAAGAGCTAAATGCACCTTTTTTAAAAAGCTATTGCAGATTGTCCGTATCCTATGAAATACTTTTGCTGAATTAATATTGTGAAGAAAGTGATTCTCTGAAGACCTCATTCCCAGCATCAAGAACTTAAGTGCACTTTGTCTTCCTTGGTAATTATTTCTGAGATGTAAAGTGTTCTGTATTCTGATAGCCACAGGGAAAACAAGATGAAAATGACCTTTAAACAAACAACTCCTGTGTAGTTTTCATATCAGTCTTCAATAATGCATCTCCTTTTTGAATAAGCATTTAAAGATTATTTCTTGTACTTGATTGAGGAAAGTCAATAATGTTTTCTGGGGAATTTTTTTTTAGCAGAATAGCATTTCAAAAGGAATTTCTGGACAACTTCTAAATCTATTTGCAATATATAATATGAAATCCCACAACCACAACCACTTTGGTTAACACAGAATGGATTAAACAGAAAATGTTAACACCTTTAATACTAACAATCTAATTATTAAAACAGGATGACACAAGGCCACTTTATTTTCTCTTTCAGGTAACCTCAACATTATCCCCAAACAGCTCTGGATACATTAAAGAAGGGATAAAAATATAATAGTATACTGTTGTTATTTCATTGCCAGCAATGAACAAGCCCTACTTACATGACCAACAAATACTATGAATAATTGTGATGGTAAACATGAAGATTCTTTTTCCCCAGAGTGTGGAATTAGTTGAGGGAGTTCTACATACAGGTGGCTACTGTTTTAGCTATGAGACCTCTTAATAGTGTAAGCACACCTCTCATTTGAAATGATGGAATTCCTATTAAATTCACCTACACCATTTATCTATCCTCTTAACACAGGGGCAGGGAAACAGAATGGGGTGGAGAGCCAAATATCCCACACCCATCAAGGGGCAGGACCATACCTGTCATTTGGTCCCTGGCAGATGCATCAGGAGGCGGATCCTCCCAGCGCATCCACTGGGAACTGGCTTTGCTGTTTGGGGGTCTTCTTCTGTTAGAGAAGACCAACATGCAGCGAAGCCACGTCATCTGTTCCATGACTTGTCTCATTGGAGAGAGGACTCAGGGCAGGTGAATCTGTCATCCTGTGATTGCAGGAGCTCAAGCTTTGCCTTAACATATATGTAGGCATGGGACATGTGCAGCAAAACCAGTTACCTTGTATCCGGCTCAATCATGAACCTGGTGATCTCTGATATCTAAAAAAGGAAAGATCAAGTGTGGAGATTCATTGTGAAGTTAGCATCTACATTTATTTTATTTATTATTATTGCATTTATATCCCACCTTTTTTCCTCCAAGGAACCAAGGTAGTGTACATAATCCTCCTCCTCTCCATTTTATCCTCACAACAACCACCCTGTCAGCTAGATTGGGCTGAGAGCCCAAAGTCACCCAGTGGGTTTCCATGGCTGAATGGGGACTAGATCCCGGATCCTCAGATTCCCAGTCAAACACTTTACCCACTACACCACACTGGCTCTCCCACTACACCACTACATGATTGCACTGCTGTTGTCTAGTGCAACAAATGATTACAGAAACTATCCTGTCATATTTTTGGCAAAAGTCTGGTGAATCCTCTGTTGATCAGCACTCATTGCTAGTTGCATAGATGTAAGATGTATGAATTTCAAATAGGTATGATTATAATTGGGCCTTTTACCAGAACTGGAGAGGGAAGGAGACTGGCATTTCTTGTAGTTTGAATATGATTTCTGCAGTTCACAGTGACTCTTTTAATGCCCTTATTCTAGCTGGGGTGGGAGAGAGGAACAGGTCTAATGCATCAAGATTATCCACACATACAGGCTTCCAAATGACCTCACATAAACATTTTCACACTAAAACACACTATAATGATGCCACACTTCCTTTTTTGCCTCCAGCACATTCAGTCTATCTTTTCTTTCCTCTTTGTGACTAAACAGAGTGTCACGGTAATAAACTGTCAGGCAGTTACAAAAATTGGGCTGAATGACCCTAGCGTAACAAACCCACTACTGGCATCTGGCTTTCTAAATTCAGTGTCCTGGCCCTGGTTCCCAATCTTACAGTCAGATTGTTGAGGGTCGACATTTACGTTTCACACTTGTGGGACTTTGATTGACAGTTGGATGCTGCTGATGGTTTGTTGATTCCTTTGTTGTTAAAGAGGGTCAAGGAAGGCAAAAACAAATTCACGTACTATAAGGCCCGTTGAGTTTACAAGTATTTTTGATTTTTACCAGTTGTACCTTGAAGCTGCTTGTTCTTCAGCTATTTGGATTGCAAAATTTGCACACACCCTTTTCAACATCTCTTCAGCAGAGAATCTTTGAAGGCCGGGAGCCAGCTTTTGAATGTGAAGCTATCTGTACAGGCAGGTGCAGCAGAACTTCTATCTTTAAATAAGCACCTGAAGGCTTAAGAACACACTTTCTACCCAACACTCTCAGCTGAAATAACCTTTGCTCAAAAGCCCATGTCTTTGTTAGATAAAATGCTTTTCTTCTCCAAATAAATAACTAAAGCATGGCCTGTGCAGGCTAGTGCCAACTCTGAGTCTTTCTTCAGTGCCTTTCCACATTACACTTCAAGTCCAATCCTATCCCCAAACACACAATTGAGAATATGAGTATGGAACAAAGTTTTGCTTAAGTACTTAAAGGAAAAGTTTGCCTTTGAACATGTGGATGAGAAGGTTTTTATTAGGACACAGAAGAACAGGCAGGCCTATTATTAAAGCTCAGTGTTATTGAAAAAAATATTCCAGCAAAAAGACACCATGAGCCTATCTATCCCTTGGAACATTTTAAACGTTCCAAATAGGTGCATTCTAAAACATCTTAGGCCACGTTACAGGAGAAAACTTCTTCAGTCTTTAAAGTAGTGTGTGCGGTCACACACTCTTCTGCCCATCTCTTTCTGTTTTGTTTTTACAATGAGTTTAGAGCAAAGCATTGTGGGCATTGTAGTTCAGTCGCGCACTTCCTCCTTAGTTCCCCTTTCAATCCCTAGCTTTCAATGTGTATAGGGCTAAGGATTGTGGGTGTCATAGTTCACTCGCCCACTTCCTTCTTAGCCCCTCTTTCTTCCCCACCAATCAACTGCTAAGCATTTGGGCACCGGTAAACAAAGCACTGCCCCCATGAATCACAAATGGTAAGGAAGGACACATTATTTTACCTAAAACGATTTAATAAAAGTAAAACCGTTATATATAGCTGAAGTGAGTTTTTTAAAAAACCTTGGGTATACATCGTTCAAGGGAGTGCGTCATGTTGCCTAAAGAGTTTTCGTAACCCTTATAAAACATTAAAAACCTAGCGTGTAGATCGGCTCCATGTTTAAAATTTGTGTGTTGTTATGATGAGTAATGGGCAAACTGATGCTGCCAAAATTTGTAATTATCGTCCCTATTTATGAATCCAACATCATAAACTGCTAGTATGATATTTTGATGTAATTATTGTGCATACACATTACCAAAGCTCATCTTAGGAGTGTGGTGTATGAAATATGGCAGTACTGTGTGTTATGATGAATCCTTCCCTAATTGGCTATTATCACATGTGTCTTTAAATTGATTGGTTCCTTTGACAAAAAGTAAGTAAAATGATTGTATGTGTGTGCGTTGCAAATGGGACTTTATTTCCCTTGGTAACTAAAGAGTTATAGCAAGTAATATTTGAGCATATGGAAATATGACTAAGTTTGGCTACTTGGGGCACAATCCTATGCAAGTTAGGCAGAAAAAAATCCTACAACTCCCAGCATGGTGGGAATTGTAGGACTTTTTTCTATCTAAACTTGCATAACATTGCGCCCTTAGTCATGCGATCCACACAGACCATGCAGGCACAAATAGCATAAATTAACATGTGATCAATCTTGGGTTGGATTATGAAAATATTAAAGTTTGGTGGATCAAAGTCAGGGCTCATTTTATATTCAAGAATTATGAATCTAGTAGACTGGACTTATGACCAACTAAGTTTGAGTTTTCTGACATTGCTATTATGGTATTTGTACTCATACCCTTTGCTTTATATTTCTTTGGCTGATTGACCACATATTATTTACTACAATTTTTGCTCCAGCAAAACCTGACCCACAGAACATCCAATAGAACAACTTAGTTGATCAGCAGTATTGAAGGATGATTTATTAATCTCCACTATAGTGGAGAACATTGGATTGATTGCATTGCACAGAGGTGATTCTGTTTGCTGCTTATATCCAGCACAGAATGTTGATCCTCGGCCCAAGATTAGACATATTTTTATCTAAACTTATGACTGGCACCAGGTATATAATCATATTGCTTCCCCAAATCAAAAACCCACTTTAGGAAGCCGCTTCAGTATGATGTTTATTGATAAAAAGGTACTGTCATCTGGCAATCTAAAAATAAAATAAAAGGTGAATAGAATATCCAACTAACTCTAGCCCTGCAATAGGCAGTAATGCTTTGGGTCTGACACTGAGACTTCTTTGTACTTTATAAAAGGAATGGACAGACATTACCAATCTTACACGGGACAGGAATATGACTTCTGATAATTTTCCTATACCAATGCAAGACTTTGTTATAGGGAAAAGCATGCAGACATTCTGAAATACATCCATTTAAGGGACTTTTGAACTTCACTTCTAGAATTATCCAACAGTAGAGAAACTAGATTTGAGCTGAAAGTATATTTGTAGTATATTTGCTCTCCTTGTTGTCAAAAAGCACTTCTGTTCTTTGCTATGCTTTCAACTCTTGCCTCAAGTTTTTATCTGTTTTTCATTCAAGCCCTGAGCAATACAAAGAAATGGGGAAACATCTAGGGCTGGGTGAAGATACTTCTCAGACCTTTCCTTCCAGTGAAGGAGGGGAAACATTTGGGGGACATCCATGGGAGAGGGAGAGGAAGAAAGTAATTTGTGTAGGGTAGTTGCAAATGTACAGTTACAAAGTGGTCCAGGGAGCTTTTAATCATTTTCAAAACAAAACAAAACAAAAACCTTAACGGTAAGAGCAAGAAAACCCAGTTACTTTCCAAAGCTTTCAAAACGGGGCTGGAATGTCCCTAGAAATTATGTTATGTGATGACATAGCATTGTTTGCAGAGACATTGTAGAATAATAATAATAATAACGATAATGGCTGCCTCATGGGCCCAGTTCAGAGAGACGTTGTTTTGAGAGTAGAACCTTAATCTTGTTCCCGTGGAGAAACTGTCATCAGCCAAAAAACATTGAGCATTTTATTGTTTACAATTAAACATTTATTTATTTACAATATTTATTTACCACTCCCCATCCAAAAGATTTTGGAGCAGTGAACAATAAATAAAATAAAAGAATAAAACCACCATATTAAAAATACATTTTTTTAAAAAATAAAGCTTTGTTAAAAACCCACTACTGGTAAACACTAACAGCAGCTGGTCATGCACAGAAAGTTTCCTGAAACAATAACATTTTCAGGAGGTGACAGGAATGATGGCAGGGAATTCCATAGGAAGGGAGCAACCACACTGAAGGCTCTTTTCCTGGTAGACTATCGGATCATGGGTCCATGTGGAACCACCAGGAACATGTCCTCAGATGACCTCAGTGATCAAGCAGGTTGATGAAGGAGAATATGCTCTCTCAGGTAGGGCTTTATACACTAGTACTAGAATCTTAAACCTGGCCCAGTAGCAATATTTGACTATTATATTTGATAACAAATCATCATTAGTACTATTTCGAAGCTTTGCCTTTTCTTTTGTTTCCTCTAGTCAGCAGCCACAGCTGACATAGTGTTAATGGAGTTGCCCCTGTCTTGGTTGTTGCCTCCCAGCCCAACTCATTAAGAGCATCCCTCCCCATCAAATGCCCTTTGGCTGCTACTCAAGGACCATTGACTTTTAATACCTTTCCACCACCATCACATCTGGCCAGATGCATTGACAACTTTAACAGCAAAGCTAGTCTCTAGGTTGCTGATCCGGCAACCCTAAATCAAACCGGAAATACATTAACAAGTTGTTCTTGCCTCTGTGTTTTCACGTTATGCTCAAAAAGGGGGGGAAATCTATTTCTATTCATCGCATTCAACAGAATATGTACATTCTATTTATAAGAACCCAGGAACATGAAGATAGCATTCAACCATGCTCCAGTGACAGAAGGGCAAGAAACAATACTGCAAATAAAAGTTCTTGGCTTCAAAGCATCCAAGTGAAACCAATTAGATTGACTACAAAACAACTGCACTGAATGTTAGTAAACGAAACATGTTCAGAACAGATCATCTTCAATATTTTTGTTTAGGTGTCAGAGGAAAGAACTATATGAGAAGCAAAAACGTGGTGGGGGAAAGTTGGGCTTCACTCAAAATTATTAACTGGGATGCTACTGAAAGCAATGCATTTCATTCATCTACAAATTTAATATTAGATTTCTTTAATAGCAGTTTTGTAATATTTGCTCCATGTTTCTAAACAAATAATATTTTGTTAAAAGATAAGGATATTGCTTAGCATTATTGTTGATACTTTCAGAGAGATGCAAAACATTTCCTTCTTCTGACATATCTACATATATTACAGGAACATGGTTCAGTACATTAAGCCATTTTTTACTCAGCGCAAGAGATGGAATTTAAGATGTTAATAGTTTGGAAAACATCATTTGAAGAACACACACCTTTAATCACTTCTGGTCTTGGCTTGAACATGTGGAATTTTAAATGAAATGATTGTCTGGCAGATCTATCTTCAGTTTTCATTCCCAGCCCTCCCAACCCCATCCCCATATCAGTCATAAAGGAAATCTGATTAGTGCTTTCGTTCTGGATTTTCTAATTTATTTATACTATTCTCCAAATTTGTAGGTGTGTGTTATCAATACTTATCTTCTTTAACTGTCATAGCATGAACATTGACATTATTTTAGCCTACCCTTCTATTGATGAGCTTTCTGCAACAGCAACTAAACAGCTATTTGTCTTTGAAATACCTTCTTTCTCCAGTGTATATTAACATCGTATGTTAAAATATACTATGTTACAGTGCGGTGTAGTGGCTAGAGTGTTGGACTGGGAGTCGGGAGATCCAGGTTCTAGTCCCCACTCAGCCATGGAAGCTCACTGGGTGACTTTGGGCTAGTCACAGACTCTCAGCCCAACCTACCTCACAGGGTTGTTGTTGTGAGGATAAAATGGAGAGGAGGATTATGTATGCCGCCTTGGGTTCCTTGGAGGAAAAAAAGTGGGATATGAATGTAATAATAAAATAAAATAGTATATATTAACATAGTTCACATTTCTTATCTCTTTAAGCCTTTTATGGCTACTAGTCCTGATAGCTATGTTTTACCTCTTGTGACAGAGGCTGTAAGTCTATGCATACCAGTTGCTAGGGAACATAGGTGGTTGGGTGCTGTTATAGAAGAAGAATTCTTTATTGAAGTCTATAGACCATAAAAAAGCATACAAATTTAAAATTTCCATCAACAGCTGTTAGACCGTTAATCAATTAAGAACCCACCAGTTGGACTCTATACAAGGTAGTAAGATATAAGAATTTGGCAACTTGATTTGTGACCATTTTGTCCTTGGCCTGTAGAAGTATAGTGGTAAAAGATTAATGCAAATGCCCAATGTAGCCCTGGAGGATTGGTCTCAGCAGATCATTTCTAATGCCATTGTAGAACTCACTAGGGATGTGCAAGGACCCCCCGGATCGGATCGAGACCTGGATCAGGACCTCCAATTTTGTCCCAGATCAAATTGGACAAAATCGGAGCCCCCCCCAGACCGGATCAGACCCAATCCTGATCCAAAAATTGGACATCCGATTTTTGGATCGGCCGCCATTTTTGTTTTCCCCTTAGACTTGCATTGGGGGAAAGAAAGCTTTCCCCCAATGCAAGTCTATGGGGAAAAAATGGCGGTGGGTGGGTGAGTGGGGGCCTAACTCACCCTCCCTGTCCCTCCCCCTCGCGGTTACCTCCCGGGGTCGTCCGCAGGTGCCCGCGGGCGCCAGTGGACGGCCCCAGCAGGTAAGCCCCCCTCGCGGTTCTCCTTACCTGCCGGGGCGTCCTCTTCCTTCACCTGCTGGAGATCTACTGAGAACTAGGCTTCATGGCCTAGTCCTCAGTAGAGAGCCAGGTGATGTCACCTGGCGCTCTACTGAGGACTAGGCTGCGAAGCCTAGTTCTCAGTAGATCTCCTGCAGGTGAAGGAAGAAGACGCCCTGGCAGGTAAGTGGACTCCCCTCCCTCCCTCCTCCCCTCCCTCCTCCCCCCCACGATCCTCACCTGGCCGAGCTGTCCGCTTCTATCGGCAGGCGCCCGCTGGCGTCCACCAATGGAAGTGGACAGCCCCCCCAGGTAAGCCCCCCTTGCAGTTCTCCTTACCTGCCGGAGCATCCTCTTCCTTCACCTGCCGAAGATCTACTGAGAACTAGGCTTCGCAGCCTAGTCCTCAGTAGACCACCAGGTGATGACAGGTGAAGGAAAAGGATCCCCTGGCAGGTAAGGAGAACCGTGAGGGGGGGCTTACCTGCTGGGGCTGTCCACTGGCGCCCACGGGCGCCTGCGGATGGCCCCGGGAGGTAACCATGGGGGGGACAGACAGGGAGGGGGGAGTTAGGCCCCCACTCACCCACCCGCTGCCATTTTTTCCCCATAGACTTGCATTGGGGGAAAGGTAAGTAGGCCTCTCTCCCCCTCCTCCTCTCCCCCCCTGCGATCCTCACCTGGCCGGGCTGTCTGCTTCCATCGGTGGGCACCCGCTGGCACCCGTCAATGGAAGCGGACAGCCCCCCCAGGTAAGCCAACCCCCACTCCTTTCCTGGTGGGGCGTCCTCCTCCATCCATTGCCGGTAAACTACTGCGACCTAGGCTTTGCGGCCTAGTTTACAGGAGAGGGCCAGGTGATCACCTGGTGCTCTCCTGTATACTAGGCCGTGAAGCCTAGGTCACAGTAGTTTGCAGCCCGCAATGGAAGGAAGAGGATGCCCCCCATGTAACCCCCCCCCACAATCCTCACCTGGCCGGGTTGTCCACTTCCATCGGTGGGTGCCTGCCAATGGAAACGGACAGCCCTCCCAGGTAAGCCCCCCCCCGCTGTCCACTTCCATTGGCGGGCGCCCGCTGGCACCCACCAATGGAAGCGGAAGCGGGCATCAGTGGGCGCTCGCCAATCCTCCGTACAAGTTCGGAAAAGATCAGATGATCCAGAGGGGTAATCGGAAATCAGATAATTGCATCCAATTTCCCCTGGATCAGCTCTGGATTGTGGATCAGAGCCGATCCAGTGCACACCCCTAGAACTCACAGCTGAGAAGCACGTGAGAGACTGTCTCTACCTCAGAGCTAGAGCAGGGGCAGAATCTTTCTTCCCTTGGAATTTTGCTATATCTCCCCTCCAACAACTTGGAGGGGAGTACGTTGAATCTGCCCTGTGTAAAGGCCTTCCTATATTTTGGAACAAACAGCCATTTGAAATAATTTGATACCCCTCTTTCAGCACTATCAGGGATACCTAGTGCAATCAGGGAACAAGGGCCAGTTCCAACTTTACGCAGCATTTGAAGATCAATATCCTCTAATCTCTGTTTGATGGAGAATTTTACCTTTGTATAGTCAAGTTGAAACAAATATGGTAAATCTAAGCCGAGGGTTGCAACTCTGCTTACTAAGGCTTTAGTCCAAGGTTATTCAAAGGGGTCTAACAAGGCTTGTGTAACCAAGGAGTCATATGCCATAGAGTGATATTTACGAAACCAAAACTGTATCTTTAAACTCCAGGCTACAGTGCTCAAAGATCTTAGCCCAGCTTCGAGACTGAGGGCTGGGCCAGAAACGCATCTTGGAAGTCCTAAAATTAGCCTCAAAAATTCGGTCTGCATTCCCTCCAATGAGGTTTTTATGAGCGGAAACCAAATCAGAGCCCCAAACAAAATCTAGGACAGGAGTTTAGCTTTATACACCTTTAATACAGCTGGTAGATACTTCCCCCCTCCATGAAAGAAGTAGCTGGTAAGGGGCCCTATAGTCTGTTCCGCTTTGGCCTTGAGATACTTAACATGATTATTCCATTTTAAATTCGCTTGAAAATAGAAACCTAAGTATTTATATGAGTTAACCTGTTCAACTCTGCTTCCTCTGATCGACCAAATGTAACTAACTTTGGTCTTAGCGAACACCAAGATTTTAGATTTTTGGTAGTTAATTATAAGTCTATCCCTTTTGCAATATTGTGCTAACCCTTTTAACAGCCTCCTAAGACCCAATAGGGTGCTGTTATACTTGTGTCCTGCTTGTGAGTTCCTGGTCAACAGCTGGTTGGCCACTGTGTGAACAGAATGCTGGACTAGATGGGCCCTTGGTCTGATCCAGGATGGCTCTTCTCACGCTCTTAAACATTAGATGAAAACAAAAGGTTGGTCTGTCCTATTGCCCATCCTTACCAATGTAAGCTTGCAGGGCTTTTGAAGTGATAGATCAGTTTCCACATCACTCCCTGTCAGCTGACTTTTCATTTACACAACTGCCACTGAATAATCCAAGGAGATGGAAGAAACAATATATATTTATTAGGTATTTTTGACTAAAATTGGTATCAATGTCAAGAACAACTGCTGTTGTGGCAACTATAGCTTACATCCAGGCAGTCAAAAGCTTTGTCAGATTTCCCCCCCCTCAGGTCTATTGATCATTTAGAGAGACAGTACCATTTCTCCAGAGATGGCACCAACTCTCTTTGCACACTGGAAAATGTTTCTAGTTTTTACCCACAGTCAGGCTGAGATAATCCCACAGTCTTCAGAGATAGTCAGGTAAAAAGAAACCTGCCTCACACATAATATTGCAAGGAAAAAATGGAATGCTCATATAAAAGACGATATAATTTTCTCTGGAAATATGACACTAAGCACAGAGCCCTGAAGTAAAGGCCAAAGAACTCAATTGATTTTCCCAAAAGGAATCCTTTCCCTCTGACTAGAAGCAATAGCAAGAAACCTGAAAGTGTTTATTTTCAGCTTCTTTTTTTGTGGGTGTTACATGACTGGGAAACTGAGGGCCAAACCAGATACTCTCATATTCATTAAAGAGAAGAACTTTATTTACAGTCAAACAGACCAGCAAAGTAATACACTATATGCAACACATACAAAATTATTTACATCAGGACATTAAAATTAGGGCTCTGCTTTGGATCGCAGAGGATAGGAATTTTGCAACTTGCACTGTAATACACTTATCTACCCCCTTCAAAAGTAACTCGACTAACGACTCCCACCTGATGCCGTATGAGAGGATACAGCAGGGCATTCCTAGCATTTTGAGAAAAGCAGCAGTCAAACAACACATGTTCTAATGACTCTACCGCAGAGTTGTTGCATGGGCAAAGCCTGCTCTCAACAGGGATTTTATGGTATCTTCCTTCCAACAACTTAGAAGGAAGGACATTAAAATGGGCCAAAGAGAAAGCTCGTCTATATTTGGGGATATCGAGCCACTCTAAATAGGCCATTTTCCCACTAGGCATGGCATCTGAAAGACCCAAAGAAAGAGGACAACAGGGCCCCAGGCACTCCCACGTAGATTTTGTATCTCCATGTCCAATAGTCTTTGCCTGATTGTCTGTTTAGCATTACCTGGATCCAGAGTTAGTAGGTGGGGAAGCAACAAGCCCAGAGATGAAAGTTTCCACAGCACAGCCCTACTCCAGGTAGATTGGAAATGGTCCAACAGAACCTGGGCTGATAGAGATTTAGATGATTGTGCCTGGAGATGACGGAACCAAAATGTTGGCGTGTGTGTCCATGTTATACAGCTCATAGAGCTTAAACCAGCCTCCAGATTAATGGTGGCTCCTGACATGCATCTTGGGACCATATTCATTAAAAACCAACTCACCAGCTGGCTATAAAGTGAAAGTGACTTAACCTTTAATACTGAAGAAGCACACAGGGATTGGGAACAAAGCCTACTCCTCCCCTGCCTTGCCTTGGTGCACTGTGCTGCTTGAAATGTTTTTCCAGTCTGTCTCCAATAGCAAAAGTCAGCTGACGCTCACATCTGATATCAGCAGAGTGTGTGCATGGAGGGGGATAAGACTGGAGTGGGGCAAGTTCCACCAAGGACAGCCAACAGCAGTGGGGCACCTAGGCATGGAACTTGGGGGGCCAACATTCAGGGACCCCAACCCAAGGATCCCCCAAATGACTACTCAGGGAGTGGCAGATTGGGAGCAGCATAAAACAGGCCTTGTGTCAGCATCTAGGCCAAAATAGGCACACAGATGCTAGTTGTTGCAATATCCTTCTGTCTTTTTTTTTTTTTAAGTTTTCAGGGGTGGCCAGCTCGACATGTAACATGATTGCAGATTATTATTTTATTATTTTTACTTTCTGACAAATGCAGCTTATTCCCAAGTAAATGTGATGCACATTCCCATTATTCTATTTTCCAATGATCACAATTTCTGTTATGCTTTTTAAAAAGAAAAAGGAGACCAATTAAAAGCAACCAGATATAGTGACATATAAGAAAAAAAAGTCTGTGTATAGAAGACGAAATAAAAAAAAGGAAAATAATAATTTGTATATTTGTATACTGCATTCATATACCACCTTTCTGTTAAGACATTCTAGGCAGTTTACAGTTTAAAATACTTAAACTAAAATGTCTGAAGTTATTGCAAACCAAGAAATAAATATGTCAATACCAATTTAGCATTACATTTTGTGTCAGGGAGAACGGAGAAGAAGGCAGCAGGAAAAACTGAATGAAACGTGGAAGGCATAAGGTGAACCAGTTCAGCCCACATATGACAAATATTTAAGATGCTGGTGTTAATCTTTAGGCTATTCATACTTACCTGCCCACCTGCATACCTGGTACAGCTGGGGTCCCCAACATGGTGCCCATAGCCATGTCCAATAACACCTATAATTGGGTTCCCAATGCATGCCTGTAAGCAAGTGAAAATATTGTATTCATTTATTTTAATTTATTTTTACTGTTTTACATTTTTAATATGAATACATGGATTGTATTAAATGCATACAACTTTGTAGCAATCATAATCGGGCTGCAACAAAAGTGGATGAAACATCCAAATAAGTATCCATTTGAAGATGATGTCTTGTAGGCCACCCTTTCAAATACTGAACACGTTATAAGGTCCCCAATCCATTACATTATCGGAGGTGAGTGTTTCTCCTTCTGATGTTGTAATACGAGTCCTTTAGCTGTCAAAAGGGTGCAGAGAATCCATTTGCGCTGGTTAATTTCCATGAAGGAGGTAAATAAATTAAAGTGTGTGTACATCAATGAGTATTAAAGACTTTCCCAGTACATTTTTTCCTGTGTAATAATTTCCCCTCAAAAAGAAGCTACTGGACATTGCCAAAATATATGTTTAAAAGCTGTATTGCACTGCTAGACATTAGCTAAATTAGACAATCCCTTTGCAGCGTCCAATAGACATGAAGCAAAAGGTTTTGCTGACTAAGACACAGCATAAGATCCACAGCATAAGATACAAAAGATGCCAGATGCCAAAACACTAACCCACTGATTAGGCATTTTATGGTGGTGGCTACAACAGTATCTCAAATTCCCAAATACAGCCATGGGTCCTAAATGGTTTGGGGACCCCTATGCTCCAAGGCTTGAAGGGAAGTGCCATTATTATAAGCGTCTGCATTAAAAAGATATATCCATAATCACCACTCAGAAAATTAACATTTCAAAGACCCTGAGGAAGATGCTAAACCCTGAAAAATAACAATCTGAGCTGATGAAATTTCTCAGAAGACATTTTTCTCAGAACAGTTTTGTATTTTTCTGTTCCTATCCCCCTAGGGAAAAAAAAAAGACCTATGCAGAATTTTCTCCAAATTTTCTTCACCATTTTTTGGTAGTAGCTGCCTTCTATCTCCTCACCACACTGCCCCCAGAACAATGCTAGGTATGGGGCCTTGAGGAGGATTGAAAATGGAGGCCAGGCTTCCAGCACAGTTGTTGTTGTTTCCACTTGAAGTGGCACACAAATAATCATATGTTTTAAATAATAATTTAAAAATGTAGGTGAAAAAGACAGAAGCTGTGCTTCAACCCTTGCCAATTGTGAGCCCTGTCTGTAAGAAACTGTTGGATAAATTCTCTTCCCCCTGAAGAAATTTGATGAAATTGTCCCCCACCCCCAGTTTCCCTGCCCATAAATAGGATGTAGAATTTTGAGAAGCCATTCATGCACAGCTCTGATCTCTGTGTATGACCACATCTACCCTTTAAGATTATTTCCTGTTTCAGATTCCATCTGTTCTGGGTGTTATATTATCAGTGGTAGAAATAATATACTGGGAGCATCATTCTGACTTGCTCTTCAGTTCAGGCAATTATGCAAGGACCATTGGTTAACTAAGGTCTTTAATAGTAGAAAGCAAGATGGTGAAATGATTCCTGGAGCTGAAATTAGGAGGGGGGGAATGATGGTGCTGCTGAGTTTTGTTTTGTCTTTAAAACAAACAATAACAATGTTTAATTGTTTTTACTGGAGGGGGATGTTTGTAGAGATCTGCGTGGCGCAAATGTGAAAAAGCAGGATATAAATGTTAAAAATAAACCATGATCACAGAGTTCAGCTGGCATCGTTTCATTTTCATATCAGAACTCCTTGAAGGGGCATTTCCCTTCCTTCAAAGCGATGCAATTTGAACCAAACACATCTAGCATCTTGTGCCATATACAACTAGATGTTTCCATGATGGGTGTTACAGATGTTCTGCAGGTAAATCAAGTTGAACTTGACACTAGCCTCTAGTAAATATACAAATCCTTAATCTAGCCTCCTCTAGTTTAAATCTTTACCTTCTTGTCTGTCCCTATGGGGGAAAGTAGTATTTTTCCTCATCTTCTCTCATTCTTTGAAATATTTGAAAACTGTCAGAATATATCCCCTATTTTTCTCCATACATATACTTCCTCGGAAATCATCAACCACAAATATATTTGTGCCAGAGGGTTTCACTAGCTTGAGTTTGGGGTTCTTAAACTGCATAGGTCTGGACGTTTTCTCAAGTGATATTTCTGAAGCTGCTGTTTGAATAATTTTGGATAAGAATAGGGCAGAAATTGGGTGTGGGGGGGAGAGAGAGAGAGAGGAGAGAGAGAGAGAGAGAGAGAGGAAGGGAGGGGCTGTGCAGAAATGCATAACCAGTGGTATTTTGAATGGCTCTAAGTGGGGCAAAATGATATTTGTTTAGCCCTGATAAAATCTGTGTAGCTTTTACTTCAGAGGGAAAAAATGTTGCTGAAACATTACAGGAAACCCTGTATGCAAATTACAGTATGCTCTCTAGCCTGGGTGGGGAATGGATGGTTTTGTGGTATAATCAGTCATCTTCTGACAGAGAATTAGCTGTGCTGGACTTTGCTAGAAAATGAATCGGACATATTACGACACTTTCTATTTTCCTAAGTATAAGGTAATTGGTATCTAATGTCTGAGGTAATATATTGAATAAAAATCCCATTATCCAGGGTTCCATTTTCTTACTTGAAAGATGCTGGCTGCAGTGCTAAAAGCACTTATTGTAAAGGGATCTTGCTAAAAACACCCTAAAATCTATAGGTCTTTTCTAGACTTTTGGTTTGCATTTGCACGTAACGTGTGTGTTGACTCTACTAACAACATTTTAAAATGATACCCAATATGTTAAAATTAATCGCTCACCAGAACTTTAAGATACTTGCATTATGACTATAATCACCGGTACAGCTTCATTGTGTTTCTTTTGCTCCTACATTATATCCAGATATCTGAAGAATCCTACCCATTTGTGAGTGAAAGGAGGGATGGAATAAAGAGACGAGACACCTGTTTATGGAGTAAAATTCAGGCCACATTTATTAGAAATCTACAAAGGGAAAATACCTTGGCGGGCAACTAAGCTATGCTGGCAACTAGCCAGACAATATCTATTGGGTGAAGCATTTATGCCTCCAGAATGGCGTCTCAAAGATTGCCACCTCTCAGGACTACCCCTATTGGAGAAAGAATGGCTGAATTCGGACGACACATTAAGCAACTGGTGGGGGGGGGGGAAACAATCGTCAGTTGTATTGCCTAATGTCGTCCGAATGCTGCCATAATCAACTCAGCGCTGATCCTAATCCACACCACAGTTGATTATTTATTACCATGTTGTGTGAGGAGTACCCCCTAGATGAACAACTGTAAAGTTGATTATTACCCCACCATTGACTATCGTGTTGTCTGAATTCAGCCACTGTCTTCCCTTGTCATCCCTACTGAGAAGCACTGGGTGGGTGAGGTGAGTTGTCCTCACAGGTAATCCTTATCCTCCCACTGTGGCCACAAAACCCCAAGTGGGAGGCCTCAGGCATCACCTGTCACCAACAACAGTGCCTCAGAATGCTCACTATCCCTACTTACTGTAACCATGCCTGCCTATCCTTCCCATTTGTGTCTGTGTGTTTGCTACTAGGACATTTCTACTGAGTGACTACATATCCCAGACACACAAATACCAAGAATAGCTGTTTTGGAATATAGAAAAATTACACTGTAGGTCAATACCTTTATTAAGACCAAGCAAATGGAGAACGTGAAAGATTGCTCACTGTTTTGTAACAGTTTAGTTGACCTTAAGAATGTTATTCCCCTACTGTAGATTTCACATATCTCTGATGGCTCAACAAAAATAAAACAATATGATGTTGGGAAAGGTGGAAGGAGGACAGTGGATGAAAAACCAATGAAGCAGATCTATGAAATTTAGGAAATGAAGTAGGAGTTGCTACCTGTCCTGTTGCATGGCCCTTGTCAAAACCAAGTTAATATGGCTAAGGTGGTCGATATGCTCATCCAGTTGTCAACCTTCTTCTGGTGGAGGAACAAATGTGTGTATATTCCTGTATAATGAACTTTAGCTTATATGTTTTATTTAATTTATTTATTACATTTCTATTCTGCCCAACAGCCAAAGCTTTCTGGGCAATTCACAACAATTAAAATCATAAAATACAACATAAGAGTATAAAAGTGTAAAATCTAAAACCGTAGTATAAAATAGAAGTAAAATACAAAATAAAACCTAGCAGCGACGCAAAGATTTAAAATACAGTAAAATGTTTAAAACAGAAACTGAAAGACTAAATGCCTAGGAATATAAGAAGGTCTTCACTTAAGTGCTGGAAAGAACATGATGTAGGTGCCGGGCAAGTATCTCTAGGAAGTTCATTCCACAACCAGGGTGTCAGAACAGAAAAAGCCCCTTCTTAGTAGCCATCAGCCTCACTTCCTTTGCCAGGGGCATCTGGAGAAGGACTGCTGAAGATTATCTTAGTGTCCAGTCAGGACATGATCCTTCCAAACCTGGCTCCAAGCTGTTTTGGGTTCTGAATGCACATGGACTGGCTGCCCCTGTGCATGAAAACATACTGACATAGTATGATCATGTTGGCCAATACCTGTTAACAATCCTGCTGCCCTATTTTGGACCAGTTGAGGTTTCTCCACCATTTTCAAAGGCAGACCCACATATAAATACATTGCAGTAATCCAGATGAGAAGTTACCAGAGGATGGATAACTGTATCTAGGCTATTTCTGTCCAGATAAAGTCATAGTTGGTATATCAGCCCAACCTGATAAAAGGTGCTGTATGCACAGAGTCGACCTATGCCTCGGGTGACAGATGCTGAAAAGGAGAGATACACATCCAATATGTGGATGTCATCCACATATTGATATGTCAGACTGTATCTCCAGTTAATCTCCCCCAACAGTTTCATGTAGATGTTAAACAGCATGGGGGATAGAATAGAGCCATGAGGAATGCCATAGCATAGCTGCCAAGGCACATAGCAATAATACCCCAGCACCACCTTCTGGAATCGGCCAGCCAAGTAGGAGCAGAAACATTCCAGAGCAGTAAATCTAACTCCCAATCCAGACAACCTAGCCAGAAAGATATCATGGTTGATGGTATCAAAAGCTGCTGAGAAATCCAAGAGAATCAACAGGGTGAGACTCCCACAGGGTGACCAAGGCAGTAGAGAAGAGGGTGTTTGTATGGCATTTTTTTTCATCATATAAGCATGCTTGACAACCAAATATGAACAACCGCCCTGACTTGCTGCACAAGCAAATGTATGCCATTTAAAATGAAGCATGGGTTCTATTATGTTCTCATTATAGTAACATTGAAACTGAAATACCAGAGAAAACATGTAGGACTGGAGTACAAATGTAATACCACCAATTAACCTTTATAAGGTCGAGAGATCACAATTTGATCTCTAATTTAGCTCTCACTTTTCACTATTTTAATTTTATTGTTAACTACTTGCTCAGTACTATAATCTTTCTTGCCTTTTGGGTTTGGCAATCACAGGTGCTCTAGTAATACAATGATGTGTGATTTTACTAAAGAAAATATGCCTATTTAGTTTTGGAAAGTCTCAGTCTTGCCTTCGTGGACCTCACCCTCTATTTAACCCTCTGCCCAAATATAAGCTAGATCCCTTTTTAAGGCCTGCTCCATTATAGTGATGGCAGCCCCTGGTCTGTGCTTTCCATAGCTGCTTGGATTAAGTCTAGTCTCTAGAGACCAAGTATATGGGCAGCATGCTTGAGGAAGTGCAGCCTATCCACTTCATTCCTTACTCTTATCCATCATAGCTATAAAAATAACATCTGGTTGTGGAAAGACCTATCTAGGTGGGTTTTTGAGAATAGGAATGTCCTGTTGCAAGATGGAGTGTTGGCCACCACCATGAAGGAGGCAGTAGAGAAACCACTGTTGACACAAACCCACTCTGGACTCCAATACTCTGTGTGCGTGCGTGCATGCGTGTGTGTGTGCGTGAAAGGTACTTGAGCATGTGCTGGTGTTCCAGCTCCAGATACTTCTGGAGGACAATGGTTATACTATCTAGAATCATTTTTTCTGACTTCTGACATAACTTTGAGATTGGAACTGCCTTTACCCCCCCCCCCGACAGTCAAACAGGTAATGTTGCACTACTGAGTCTTCCAGTCCCCTCAGCAGTTTTCAATGCCATCAGCCATTGTATCCTCCTGGGCCAGCAGTCTAGGCTAGGCAGAGGAGGCACCACATTATACTACCTGGTGAGCAGTGAACAGAGGATGGTGCTGGGCGAGTTCTGCTCCACACCATGGCAGAGACATTTTGGAAGCAACCGAGCAGCCGGCCTTTATAACACCTTTATTGTTAAAGCAGGAAAATGTTCTTCAGCATCTCTACTACTATAAAGATAACATGCTTCTTAAAGGTCATTGATAAAAGCTAGATTTGCCACATTCCACTCATTCATCCCTCCACCAAAACAAAATAGTGTAGAAATCATTCTTTCTGGGTTTTTTGTTCAGCAACCATTTTTTCCCATTAGCACACAGTTCAGATTGAATTTGTTTTGGCAACTTAGGGCAAGCCTGAATTTCCACCGGTACAAATTGAATTGTAAAGAGATAGGTTCCAAGACGTCTGCCTTGGATTAATTCACCCCTGCAGATATGTAGAAAGATTTATTGCCAACTGGATAGCATAGAACTTCAGACTGGACCCCTTTCTGCCTCTTCCTGGTGTCTACACAGATTATTTGTTTCATTTTCTCTGTTCCATCTTTCACAGTTGCAGTTAAGTAGTCAGTACGGAAAAGCCTATTTCTCAAGCCCGCAATTCAGTATTCTGCCCTGTCACCTGCAAGGCCATGGAAGAGAATGACACTGGCATTTTCAGAAAGGGAAAAATAAATAAGGTCAAGAGTTACAGTAGATGAAGGGGATATTTTTCTTTCTTTTCAAGAACGATACAGCAAAAGTGTTTCTACTGTCATTTTCAAGATACTTTAAAGCAAGGGTAGCCAATGAAAAGTCCATAGGATGCATGCAACCCATTTTAGGGCATTTGATGCCCTAGTGGATATGCAATGTTGTAAGGTGTTGTGGTAAGGGGCTCAAAGGACCCCAAGGATCCGTGTCCGGCCGCTGACCAATCATGTACAGACACGTCAAGTGGTGAAATCAAAAAGCTTTTATTGATAACAATGCATTGCGACTGCTCTCCACTGAAAGGTGCGGGGAACAGCCCCGGTTACAAGTGGGGTGCGGCTACTTATACTTTAAGGATCATCAGCCAAGCACGTCAAGCAGTATTTTTCCATTTTCAGCTTATAGACAAGGAAGGGGAGGGGGAAAGACAAGGGAGGGGAGGAGGAGGAGGAGGAGAGAAAAAGGGAGGGGGGTTGTGTTGAGGGGCTTTCTCAAACAATCATGTTGAAAGTCTGGAACAGTCAAATAACAGGAACTTTGTAAAATTTTGTGGTGAAGCCAGGTAGCTAGCAATTGTTCCTCTTGCAGTTGTTTCAACATTAGCAGCCAAGCGTAGGCGTTTTGCAACAAGCTTGACCTCTCTACATAGAGCATATAGGTCAAGATGGCTATACCCTGGTTCTAAGTTTTCCTGATATCTCCCATCATTCCTTACATCATTTACATCAGTGTGGTTGCTTGGTAGTTATAGAAAACAAACATCTGGATTCATGCTTAGATCATAAGAAACGCCATGCGAGACGAACTAAAGGCCTGGACCACCAACCTCTTTTCCATTATGGTCAACCACATGCTTTTAGGAAGCCCACATGGAGTACATGAAGACAATAACTCTTTACTGCTCTAGTTCCCCTGTGGCTGGTATACAGAGGTATTTTGCCTCTGATCCTGGAGGTAGTGTATAGCCATAATGACTATAAACCATTGATTCGTTCAATTATTACAGTACTATACTGCCCGATAATCATTACTCTCTGTATGGTTTACAGAGATTAAAAAACATAAAAATACAAATTTGGAACACAATTCAAAAAACATTTACATGCAACATATAAACACACATACACACACACATAATTCATAACCTCATGGCCCCTGAATTTATCTAATCCTCTTTTCAATCCAAGTTGGCAGCCATCACCACCACTTATGATAGCAAATTCCATATATTCTGTGTGAAAAAGTACTTCCTTTTATCTTTCCTGAATCTCCCACCATTCAATGTCATTGGATGACCCTGGATTCTACTATTATGAGAAAGGAGGAAGGGAAACTTCTCTTATCCACTTTTTCCACACCAACCATCATTTTATAAACCTATATCACTTCCTTTCTCACTTCTTTTATTCCTAAACCAAAAAGGCCCAAACATTGCAACCTTTGCTCATCAGGGAGCTGTTCTAGCCCCTGATCATTTCAGTTGCCCCTTTCTGCAACTTTGCCAACTCTACAGTATCCTTTCTGAGGTGTGGTGATCTGAACATGACACAGTAATCCAACTGTGGTAGCACCAGGGATTTGTATAAAGCCATTATGGTATTGTCAGTATTCTGTTCAATCCTTTTCCTAATGATCCCTAACATGGTATTCACTATTTTCACACCTGCTGCACAGGGTGTCAACTTTTTCAATGAGTTACACTGCAACCCCTATATCCCTTTCCTGTTCAGACACTGCCAGCTCAAATCATGGCCATGTCTACACCAGCCTTTTTCCCCGGGGTCGTCTCAAGGTCATCCCTGTGTGTCTAAATGATGCACAGGGGATCCCAGGGTCAACTGGGAATGACCTAGAGATGACCCTGGGATAACTAAAACCAGGGATGTCCTAGGTTTTCCGTGGTCCCAGGACAACCCTAAGGACTGTGGCTGGTGTGGCACAGCCTCCCGGGTCCTCAAATGGGCATGGAGCTGCATGGGGTGGCTCCATGCCCATGGAGGGGCAGCAATTTTGCCATCCCTGGGATGGTGGGGGGGTTGGCCGCAGACTTTGGCAGGGGTTCCTTACTTTTTCACCATTCAATGGGGCTCCAATTTTAAAAAATGGCACCCACCCACAATGTCTCTCTTCCCTTCCAGGATGTCGCATGGCCATATAAATGCTGGGGGAGGATCGTGGAAGCAGGTAAGTCCATGATCCTCCCCCTCCCTCCTGCTAAACCTTTAGGTGTAGATGAGCCCTATATCAGCATATATGTAAATCACATTAATCTTTATTACATTGAGCTGCATTTGCAATTTCATTGCCCTTTCAACCATTTTGGAGAGATCATTTCAGAGGTCTTCGCAATCCCTTTTTGTTTTTACCATCCTGAATAATTTTAAAAGTTTATGACCCATTTAAATGCCATTTATATTTCCTTTGGGGAAGGATTCTAGAGATATGCAGCTACCATCGAAAAGGTCCTCTCTTGAATGCCTGGCAGTTCCTCCATTGTTACATCCTTCCATCATGAGACCCATCCATTTATTACTACTGTCTTCTGCCTTTTCTGTACCCAGTTAATTATCTAAACAAGCCCCAGCCTTTTATCCAATACGTTGACTGCAGTTAAAATTTCTATTGTGTCATATTGCAAAAGAGTACAGCCCCTATTTGTCTGATTGGTTATTTGGGATCTGGGACAACGCTATTGTGATTAAAATAACTTTCTATATAAAAGTAATAGAGAATCAAATGTTTGAGAATATGTTTATTGAAAAATAGTTGTGTTTGTTATATTTTAGCATGAAAATTCCAGGATAGCATCGTCCATATTCATTATTTCCATTACTTTGAATTTGTGTATTAATATTTCTGTATCTGTAGGATGACTTATTCTTTACTTTTGTATATGTCTTATTATTATTTTGTATATTTCTTATCAGCATTTCAAGAAAAAGAAAAATTATGCCCACATTCCCCTATAAATTCAAAATACATTATTGGATTTTCCATATCCTGACCTCATTGTAACATATAATTCTTAAGTTGTTCTTCCTCACAGGAAAAGAGAAGTAATTCTTGATATATTCTTGACTTTAAATCTCCAAAGTTTGTGTAATCTTTTAAACATACCCATATTGTGTTAATTTCCTATTATACTCTCTCAATTGAAGGTATTCATACAATAACAAATACTATAATTCCAGCACTTGTTTCATTTCATATGTGCAGAAATAGCTCCTCTTTTTAAAAAAAGGCTATATATCGAAACATGCCTTTTTCCAAACGTCATAATTTCCTAATTGCATATTCTTATTGATTTCCACATCTTATATAACTGCTGCAACAAACAAACAAGCAAATTGCTTGTCTGCTTAACTGTTTATCTTGATGAGTTGTCACTAGGACTGTGAATTGAGGTTTTCCTTGTGCTCATACAGCTGAAGCTCCCTCACAGTCTTTTCTTCCTTTTACACGCCTGATTCCCTTGCCCCCAACGTCTGCTTCTCCTCATAGAGGTGCCTTACTCACCTGCCTGCTTAACTATCCTGATGTTTTGTCACCAGGGCCAAGGGTTAGGGCTCCTCTTGAGTTCATAGGTAATGTTGCAGATATGCAGTGCTTGATTTGTAATAAGAGAAAGGCTGATCTGTCAAAAACAGACTTCTAATAATCCTGCTTCCTAAACCAAGTGGACAAGGAGATGGGTGTAGTTACCCAATGACAAAAATGAAGCATTCTGCAAATGTTCAGAGGCACCCGCTTTCTAATCTGCTTGAAGGAATATGAGTCCTTCAAACTGATTAGAAAGAGGGCACTTCTGATACTAGCTGATACTAGCTGCATGAGGAAGAAGAATGGGACATGCCAGGGGTAAATTCTGTTCTTCCTACATCCTTCAGACCTGCTCCAGGTCTTATGCCAATCTACAATATTGTCATCTGTAGCTTTCCACAATATTCATTGTTTGTTTCCATACCACAAAAGCTCCATCTTTTCCTACAAATCCTTTCTTTCCTGTTTGCTCATGCCATTGATCCATCAATGCTAACTTCATGACTAATAACAGTAAAGGACATAATCTGTCATTGAGCAAACAACAGGAAGTTGTAAAATATTTATTGTGTGGAAAGAGTTTCCATTTTCTTGCTAGGGAAAGGGAAAGCAAGGGCTGTGCATATAATGATGCATTTTGCAATTTATCCTTCTCTCAGACCTTTAGCATTGAATGGCAATCAAGTAAGTATGTCCTGTTCAGGTGCATGTAATTGAGGTATTAACTTGAATTCTATATACATATATATATATATATATATATATATATAGCTTGACACAGCCCAGGAATTTAAAATATATTTAGTTAACCTATGATAGTTTTTCTTTTTTCAAGCTGCCAATAACAGGTTGATTAGAAAGCATTGTTCAATGCTGAGCCTTTCGATTAAGATGCTAGCAGGATTGTCGCTTTGGGGGTTCGAGAGAGAAATGAATATTCCATACAGACAAAATAAATTTTAAGTTTATCTATTATCTGTTATCTGTGGTTAGACACACACTGATGTTTCACATGCTGACCAGATTGGACTTTATTGTTTTTAGAATTCCAATCAATAATTGAAGCAAACAGTGTCATGTTAGAATAACCGACCTCACTGATTCAATGTTACCAGCATAAACTTTGCTGAAAGGCCGAGTGGGTTAATGGGAATTAATTGTTTTATTAGCAAGCCACTTTCTTGGGTAATATGTTGAACTCCTACTGAATTGCCATGTGATACACTCTTCCTCGCACGTAAACCGTTTAGACCATTATTTATTTATTTATTTTATTACATTTTTATGCTGCCCATCAGCCAAAACCATAAAATTCAGCAAGAACAGATAAATTTTAAACATTAAAAGTTAAGAAGGGCAATATAAAACCAGCTAAGTTAAAATCCAGGAAAAGCCTGTGTAAAAGGTATGTTTTCAGGAGGTGTTTAAAAGATCTTACGTTTTTCCGCCTCCCCAACCACACGAGGGAGGGTTTTCCAGAGGTTGGGTGCTGCTACAGAGAAGGCCTGTTGCCGAGGTTCTTCATGGGAACATTCCTTTCATTCCTTTCATTTCGGAATGGCCAGCAAGGCCTCCTCTAAAGATCATAACTGACGTCCAGGTGCTTATAAGGGAAGGCCAAAAAGCTTCGGCTATTGGATGATATAGAAATGCAGTAAATAAATAAATAAATAAGGTGGTATGCTGGTCCCAAGCTGTTTAGGGCTTTGTAGAATAACAGCATAACCTTGTATGTGGCTCTGTAGCTAACAAGTTACCAGTGCATAGTTGGCATACCAACCAAAGTTGATAATGGGCACTCCAGGCCACCGAGGTCAACAGGGCCTCCAGTGACAAAGATGGATCCAGGAGCACCCCCAAACTATGGGTCTGCTCCTTCAGAGGGAGTGCAACCCCATCCAGAACAGGCAAACACCCCAATTCCCAGACCTGGGAACCACCAACCCACAAGGCCTCTGTCTTATTGGGATTCAGCTTCAGTTTGATGGTCCTCATTCAAGCCATAACTGTATCCAGGCACCAGTTCAGAACATGCATGGCCTCTCCCAATTCAGATGTTACTAAGAATTAGAGCTGGATGCCATCTGCATACTGGTGACACCTTGCCCCAAATCTCCTGATAACTGCTCCAAATGGCTTCATATAGATATTAAATAACATTGGGGAAAGGATGGTACCCTGTGGCACCCCACAGTTCAACTGCCATGGGACAGAAATAGGGTCAAGTATGAACTGAACTACTGTAGAAGTGTGCCTCTAACCTCCAACTCATGGAGGTGTTCTAGGAGGATACCATGGTTAACGGTATCAAAAGCCTCTGAATAATCAAGGAATAGTAACAGGGTCGCACTCCCCCTGTCCCTCTCCCGAAGAATGTCAGAGCGATCTAAAAGAAGCATTACAGAGCAATCTAAAAGAGGCTTGCAGGAGGATTAAGTCTCCATGGCTAGAAAAGAACTAACATCACACATAACCGCTCCCAGACTGTGGAATGACCTGCCGGAGGAGACTCGTCAACTTAACAGTCTTTTAGAATTTAAGAAAGCTATAAAGACTGTTCTCTTCCGGCAGGCATATCCAGTGGAATTTTAGAATGTTTTAAGGATGTTTTTAGAATGTTTTAGGATGTTTTAATGCAGTTTTAATAATATGTGTCATGTTTTAATCAGTTTTATGTATTTTATCATGTTGTTGTTCCACGCCTCGATCCAGACAGAGAGGCGGGTAAGAAATAAATTGTTATTATTATTATTATAACACTAATTATTTTTAAGTGCAAAGTGTTTTGCAGTCCTTATTGCCAACAGCAGTTAGCATGAGGAGACATTAAGCAATTTTTAAAATGTAGAAATAAAATTTGTACAAAATGACTATAGTTGCGGAATGTGGAGTGTGAGAAATAACAAGGCAGACACAGATAGCTGGGATTAAAACAGGGCCATTTTATTTATAAATCTGCAGAAGGGTGAACCTAAGCAGGCATCATCACTAACCCGGCCTGAAGCTGGGAATAAAATTGGGCGATGCATTCTCTGCCAGGGAGTGGTGCCATTTCTTTGCCATTCCCTGGCATTCCCCTTTTGGGTAGGGAGACCTTCCGGGGTCACCCCCCTTGGAAGACTCTGAGGGGGTGAGAAAGGTTGGTCTCAAAGGTAACATTATCTCCTCCAGCTGTGCCGCTAGACTCACAGCTGTGAAACCTCAGGCATTACCCATCACTGCTTAGTGCCTGTGAATGCTCACCGACCTTACCACTGATGATGCCCACACCTATGCCCAAAAGTGACCAAATTGAACTGCCAATTAACCTATTTATGCTCCCTAGCTGTCTCGCAGTGTGAAGTAGGCGAAAAAACTTACAACCAATGAAAGGATGTAAGCAAAAAATTCCTACTTGGCCCCTGAATGGGCAACCAGCAAGCCCACACTACTTACAGGGATGGAGGGAGGGAGCCGCATTTCAAAAGAGAAAGAAGGGAGGTGAACAGGCTGCTTTTATGTCCCTTTGGCCCCCTCCCTTCTTTCATGGTGCCTATTCTGTCCCAGCCAATGGGGCGTAAACACGCCTCGCTCCCTCACCCCCACCGCAACTGCCTCCCCACGCCCAGGCCTTGCCAGGCATGGCAGTAAGGCCTTTCTCACATCATTGCAAGTATTAAGATAAACACTGTGAATCTTCCACAGTCAGAAAGATAAAGACTTCATCACATATAAGAATCACCTTTTGGATCTTTTTTCATAGTTTTGGATTTTCTGATCTTCAGTCATGCCAGAGATTAAAAATCACATCTCAACATAGGTCATTAAGTATCATTTATCCTAGCGACAGGACTCTCGGGTATAAGAAAAATGGTACATAGACTCTATCAAGACAAAAAAGGAGAAAAACCTAGCTCTTGGGAACACCTGTATTTCCCCCTTCCTTTTACATTTGAATAAATTACATTTCACCAGACATAATGTGGAATATATTTTTATGATATATTAGGAAGGAAATAAATATGACACATCGTGCATTCATAATCAACCATTTGTTTTTCTCTGTCTTCTCTGTCTGTCCTGAAACTCCAGATGAAACTTTAAACTGCTCTGAGCAAACAGAAGAAGGAATTTGTCTGGGGAAAGCCAGGTATATGTGACTTTAAGGACAATACAAATAGACTGCAATAATCTTATGAACTGCAGACCAGAAAAGAGTCTGAAAACTTTTTATGAAGTGCAGGAGGAAACCGGGGTGGGAAGCCCCAGATTTATCCTGCATATAGTGGTGTATTTCAGTTATTTGTCTATGTGAATTTAAGTATAATTAATTTGGTTTTTTTATTGGTGCTTTTGTCTACAGTTTGAAATACTTATTCAAAAGTGGTTAGTTGAATAAGTATTTTCACTTATGCTTTTATTTCAAAAGCACATTTACAAAGAAACTGATGCATGGAACTATGAGTCACATGGAAAGGACTTGAATGGATTGCCAAAGTGAAGTCGGACTTAAAGCAGGCTGAAGCAGGTGCGCAGGGCCAACCCTACCATTAGGCAGAGTGAGGCAGTTGCTTCAATAAGCAGATACTGGGAGGTGACAGGAAGGTATTGGAGGACAGAACTATGTGCCACGCAGCCTGCCTTGTGCCCCATAAGCTAGCCTTCTGCCTTCGGGTGTATGAAGGATGCTGTCCCATCCACAGTGTTGAAGCAGCCCAGTCAGCTTCTGTACTTGGAATGGGGAGGAGGCACCATCTTGTCCTTCACCCCTGGCAGAAAAATGTCTTGAGCTGTCCCTGGAGGTGTGGCAGTTTAGTCAGTTACCCCCTCAGAGCAGTTCAAAGAAGACGATGTTCACAAGATAAAAGAGAACAAAAATGTATACTATTGAGTACAAGGAACTGTAGTAAGGTGTTTTTTGTTTGTTTGTTTTTTCAGTACAGCTTTAAAATATATTATCAAGGGACAGGAACATTTTTTTAAACCCCCCCCCAAAAAACACTAATCCATTTCTTCACCAAAGAAGGATGCAAAGAAGGACACATAGCTATCTATAATTACATATGTGTGAGTGGATTTTGCACATCTGCAGATAAGCGGGACAAAGAAAACACTTTCTTTTCTTTTAATTTAGCCAAAATGAAAGTAGGTAATTTGGCTTTACCTTGAACAAATACAATTTGGATCTTGCTTGAAAGGGGAAGTAAAAGAAACTTGACATCAAGGTGCTGCTTCATCAGAGAAGTCACACCTCATCCTATTTGGTTGCTTTAGGAAGTCTATCACAGTAATTACCAATAGGCTAGGTAGGTAAAAGCACTTTGCGGATTCTTCCTGGAAAGAGAGATGTGGTATGATAAAACATCCGTATGAATTGTAGTGATTAACACATAGACTTTGCATTCTTCCCATTAATGCAGAGATGTACTGCAGGGTGTTTGAAAGAGACAATTTATTAAAATTGCATCTTTTTTCTCTCTGAACTTCTATTTAGTATGTCAGTGACTATTTGGTGGAAGAGAAAATGGCACCCTTTTTTTTTAATGCAACCTGGAATTAGGAGTGTGCGTGCCATTTTAAAAACTTAATAGAGGGCTTGGTTTACCTCACTGATATGTGAGTCACAATTATACGTTATATTAGAAGTAGTTATCTGTTTATATGAGGTCTGTCCTGACTTGTCACATTGCTTTCTAAATAATTATGGTTATTTTCCTTTGATTAGTTCGGAATTAGAGTAGATGCTGAGTTATTACATCAGCTAATAACTTGTATGAATATATTCATTTCATATTGCTGTGTGTGCCATGTTGATCTTTCTCAATAAAAGAAAGAATAAATCACAGTAGAGAGTAATCACATTTATTTCACCATGTTGATTATTCCTGCAAATCATTCCCTTGCATATGACTTGGAAATTCTTTAAGGAAGTAAAGCTAAGGAACAGATTGTGGGGCTGTAAAAGAAATAAAGGTCTCTCTATAGGGCTCCATAAACCATTCATTAATTAAAACCACATTTAGATTACAAGCATTTAAATAAAATCATAGTTTAAAAGCATACAGTTTCTTTTATGTTCCTTCCCTCTTAAAATCATAATTGCATAGATTTTATCCTAGTAATTACATATACCATTACCTGTGTTATTTTCCAGCATTTCCAAGTTTCATGCTGTTGTTAAATTGATCTCATCTGTTCAGGTTTGCAGAAAACTGTAATTCTTTTTATCCTTTTCTTAAGGCTAGCATACTGGTGGTCACTGAGAGTATTGTATTATAGCTTCTTATGTTGGGGTGATTTAATTGTCCTAAACATAGTTCTTAACTTTGTACCTAATGCTACTGAATGTATCTATTTTTGAAGTGACATATATAGAAATGGCATAGATAAATTATTATTCCAGTTGATACATGCTACTAGAAAAATGGAAATTATTTTCCTTTGATGGAACATTTTTTAGACTTCTTCAGTCTTTCCCATCTTTGTACAATGGTATATCCTCCATTTCCTTCCTTGCCACGTTTACTTTCCTTCTATTGCCCTTGATATTGCCTCATTATAGGACAGGTAGAACACACCTATAAGGACACTTACCCAATCCTCTTACAGTGAAATGGGAAGTGTATTCCTTTTCCCGTGGGAAATACATTGCCTTTTCTATTCTTGAGACCAGCATACCTAGGAGACCGCTTTCCCTTATGTATACCCAAGTGACCTTTAAGATTGTCAGAGATGGCCTTGCTGGTCATTCTAAAACTAACAGAATGTCACAATGCAATACCTTGACAGTGGGCCTTCTTAGTAGTGGCACCCACCCATTGGAAAACCCTCCCTCGTGCTTTCGGGAGGTAGAAAATGTCTTTCAGATGCCTCCTGAAAATGCATCTGTTCACCCAGGCTTTCCCTAGGCTGTCATTAAATTGACCTGCTTCTCCATCTTACCACTCCTTGTATTGCCCTTACTGTAATTGGAATTGCTTTTAATGTTGTGTTTTTAATATTGTATTTTATTTATATGTGATATTGTATTTTCATATTGTTATATGTAATATTGTATTTATATATGAACTGCTTAGGGATTTTATTATATTTAGCAGTATATAAATAACATAAATAAAAATGTTTTTGAGTTTAAATTTTTTATTATTTTTCAAACTAAGATAAAACTTACAAAGACATACAACATTAAAATGGACTCCCTACCCACTGCACAGCAAAATATAAAAGCCACCATTTCTCCTGAAGAAGTTTTTAATCACAAATTTCCCCCTTCTTCCCCCTCCTGTTAAAAATAAAGTAAATAAGTTTTCTTTTCTTTCATATATATATATATATATATATTCTCTCCTCTTTCTTATAACCCAGCTTTTTACTTGAATCCCCAGATTAACCATTCATTTTATTTGGAATTTACACATACATGTTACTTTTTAAGCCATTATTAACATACTTGATTTCTTTGTCCCTCTCATACCCCAAACTCCAGCTTTCTTCCCCTTCTTTTTACAATGACATTAAGCTTAATCTTATTCTTGTTATAAGAATATATTTAAGTTTCCACAATTTTTTATCTCATTGAAAAGAACATAACAACTGGAAAATAAAAGTTCCAGCTTCACTCCTATATCCAGACCATAATCAAATGTCCCTTTATCTGGCCAAATTCTCAAAGCTTTTTATTTTTAAACCGTTTCAAAAGGGAATTCATTTTTAAGTTTTTCTGGCAGTCCCTTGAGTTCCAACGTATTCCATCGATGCATTTCTCTCTGCTTTACCTTTAAGCTCACAACCTCTTGTCTGTGGCTCCTTTGTTTCTTACTTTCCACCTTTTCAACCATTGCTCCCTCATGGAATTCTTTCAAAGTGGTCAACCTTTGATATCTTTTCTCTTTGTTGGCCAAAAAACCTTTAACTTCATTAGACACTTGTTTAGTAATAATGTCCAAGTTTTTTTCTTTCTTGAGTTTCCTCTTGTTCTACTTCTTTGTCTTTGTCTTCATCCACCATCTTAGTCCCCCGTGCTTCCCATTTCGCTGCTATGTAATCCATTTTGTCACATAATTGCTGAAAGCACCTTTGCATTAAAATTTGCAAATCCTGAATTCCAGCCATTATTTCCACAAAGTTCTTTATTTTCCTTCTGATGTTTCCCATTACAAAAATCTTTATATCTCTATGTTCTATATCCTAGGGCTTGTTTCTCTCAAAATGAAAGAGAGGGTTCTCTGTAATCCAAGCCTCTCCTCCTTCACTCTTTTCCCTTATTTTGATTCACATGTAAATTCTTTAAACAAAGACATCCATCCGCGATTCCCTTAGTAATTTCAAGCTTTTAAGTTCTTTCTTACACAAAGGGTAAAATGACTCACCCACATGATATTGAGGGAGGTTGTTTTTCTTCTTAGCTGCAGGATCAGTTGTTGAACCTAATTAAGTCTGTTGCAGTGAAGGTACCCCTGCCTCAAAGATGTTACCCTTCATGGGGAGTGAATGCCCACCAATCTTATGCCTTTTCAGGTCCGGGAAGGTGCTTAAGCATTGGATGCCTGCATTTCAACCCTCTTCTGTGTTAGTAATTGAAAGGATTGCAATTAAGTACGTATTATTTTTAAACTAGGAAGATCAGTAGTGAATGAGAGTGGAGATTGAGAACAGGTGTTCTGAATTAAGGAAGAAGACACACCTGAATTAACTGCATAAGTAAGAAAGGAAAAAGCTAAGCTTGGTCAGTCAGGAAAAGTTGTTCTGTCAGGCAGGGTGGTCAGTAAGAAAGCTGAGTATGCAGAGGCTGGTGTGTTTTTGTTTCTGTAAATGCTGAAGTGAAAGTTCAGAGAAGCAAGCTGTCTGGAGAAGTAAACTGGAGGAACATTGCGAGGAACAGGCAATGCGGTTTGTATGAGAAAAAGAGCACAAGAAGGCAAAGGAATGCTTAAAGATTGTTTTGCATCATTATTTTGTTAAAGGCTGCTCAAAGGAAGGAAAAGATTGTAAAGCATAAAGTTAAGTTGTTTTTCAGTTCGTTATAAAAACTTGCCTGATTAAGTAAAGTACTTCCTTAAAGAAAAATCCTTGTGGAAAGAAGTGATTTATCTGGTGTGTGGGAGGAAGTGACTCTGCTAAGATTTCAGTCTAGAGACAGAGAAGAAAAACAAACAAACAAAACTACAAACAAAATATATATCACCAACAAATGGTTATGGGCCCAGCCAGTGGAAACCCAGAGGGAGTCCAGTGGAAACCCAGAGTGTGAAAAGCCCAGCAGCGTGTAAAGCCCAGAAGTGTGGAAACCAAGTGGAAAACCCAGTGACACTCAGTGAAAAGTGCTGTGAGTAAACTGAAACTATTTGTTTGGGGAATTTAAAGGACAGAATGGCTGTATCCCTAAGTTCCAGTATGCCACTGGAGAGGCTAACAGAAAAGAATTATGTTAGTTGGAGTGTTAAAATGGAGATGTTACTCCGGAGAGAAGATATATGGGAGCCTGTAATAAATGACTCACCTGTTGACCCTCCTTCCCCTGAATGGCTTCGCAGAGAGGAGAGAGCAAGAGCCACAATAATTCTTGGTTTAGAAGATAGCCAACTATTAACAATCAAGGGACTGTTAACTGCAAGAGAAGTATGGACTGCTTTAAAGAATCTACATGTGAGAAAGACTGCAGGCAGTAAAGTATACCTTGCAAGAAAGCTGTATCAGACAAGGCTAAGCAAAGGGAGCTCTATGTCTGCACATTTATTGACACTGAAGGGACTCTTTGCTGATTTACAGGAAAGAGATATGATTTATACCCCTTTAAATCAAGTGTATATAATCTTATCATCTCTAGATGACTCATGGGATGGGATAATTTGCTCTTTGGAAGCAATGGCAGAGTCAGACCTAACAATGGAGTTTGTTACAGGGAAATTGCTTCAAGAGTGGGAAAGAAGACAAGAAAAAGAAAAAGTATGGGGTGTTTGTTCAGGAAATAAGGGTGGAGTAAACATAGAAGAACGAAAAAGTGAAAATATATCAAAAGCTTATGGGATTCGTAAATGTTATAAATGTGGATCTGAGAAACATATTAAAAGAAATTGTCCCAAGAAAAATTGGGAAAATACATCTGTAGATAAAGATAAATATTTCCAACGGAGAAGAGAGCCTTTCTCTGTGCATATTGCTAAAATAAATGCAAATAATGAAAGTATGATAAATGATGTAAAATGGGTAGTAGATTCAGGAGCTACACATTTTCTGGCTAATGAAAGAAAATTGTTTAAAACAATGATCCCAGCAAAAGAGTATGTAACACTTGCTGATGGTACGCAAAGAAAAGTGGAAGGAAAAGGAAGTGTGTATATAGACTGTATAAGAACAATAGTTACAAATGTTCTGTTTATTCCTCAACTTGAAAATAATTTGATGTCTGTTTCAAAACTGGATGCTATGAATTTTGAAGTCAGATTTTTTGAAAGGAAATGTAAAATATTGCAAAAGGGAAAAATCTGTGTAGAAGGAATATTAGAAAATTCATTATATGTTATAAAACAAAATTGTTTGGAAAATTATAACAAAGGAAGGATAAATATGGCAGTGACAGTGACAAATAAGCCTCCACATGATGAATGTATACATTTATTTCACAGAAGATTTGGGCACGTAAATTTTAAGACAATAGGAAAAATGCCAGGACTATGTTCAGATATGAAACTAAAACCGTGCAAATCTTTTATGGACTGTTATGCTTGTAAAGAATGCAAGTCAACAACTGCTCCTATAAACACTAGTTGTGAAAGAAATACTAAGAGAGTGTTAGAGTTACTGCATATAGATTTGGCAGGACCATTCCAAAGTACATTAGGTGGAGCCAAATATTATTTAATAATAGTAGATAATTATTCCCGATTTGGTTTTATATATTTGTTAAAACAAAAGGGAGATGCAGAAAAGACTCTAAAGAATTTTATAACTTGGGTAAACGCCAAGTATAATACAAAAATAGCAGGAATACAATCAGACAGAGGAGGTGAATTTACATCAAAAACGTTTGAAGAATTCTTAACTGAAAAAGGGATAAAACATAGATTAACAGCACCATATACGCCACAACAAAATGGAATAGCTGAGAGAAGGAATAGATATTTACAAGATATGGTCAGGACAATGCTAAATGATTCCCCTCTATCCATAAAGTTTTGGGGTGAATGTATAACTTATGCTAATTATATTAAAAATAGACTTTATTCTAGTGCAAAAGATACAACACCATTTGAAAAGTTCCATAGAGCTAAGCCTAGAATTAGTCACATAAAAGCATTTGGATCAGAGTGTTGGGTACATATTCCAAAGGCACAAAGAAAGAGAAAAATAAGTGCGAGAGCAAAGAAAGGTATCTTACTTGGATTTGAAAATTCAAGTTATAGAGTGTGGCTACCACAGGAGAAGAAAATAACAATAAGTAGAAGCATAAAAACATTTGAACAGAATTGGAAATCAGTAGGAAAATTTACTGAAGTACATTTAGAATCGAGTAAAGAAAGCTCAAAATTAGTTAACAATCATGAGGTAATCAGAGAACCTGTTTCTCTTGAACCAGGAGTTGAGCAACCATTAGAAATTAAACAAGAAGAAAACTTATTACAGAAAATGCACGAAGAGGAGGGGAAGGAAGTTCCAATAAGTTCACAAACAATTCCATCCCCAATACCTCTTAGAAGGTCAGAAAGGTCTAATTTTGGTAAACCTCCTGAAAGATTTCAAATAAGTGAAATAAAAGCATTATGTACAAAACTAGAACCTGAAAGCTATACAGATATAGAGAAATTATCTCCAGAAATTGCTAAAAACTGGGAAAATGCTATGCAAGATGAAATTGATTCTATGGAGAAAAATGCCACATGGACATTTGCCTCCAAATTTGCCTCCAAATAGTAAAACAATAGGATGTAAATGGATTTATAAAATAAAAAGGAAATGCATCAGGTGAAATTGAAAAGTATAAGGCACGATTAGTAGCTAAAGGATACAATCAACATTTTGGAAAAGATTTTGATGCAGTATTTGCCCCAGTGGTAAGGCATGAAACAATAAGATTACTACTAAAATTAGCTGCAACAAAAGGTTTACAAGTATTTCATTTTGATGTTAAAACTGCTTTCCTTTATGGAGATCTAAAAGAAACACTGTTCATGGAGCAACCTCAAGGTTTTCAAAGAAATCCAAACCTGGTATGCAAGTTAAACAAATCAATCTATGGATTAAAACAAAGTGCCAGATGTTGGAACACAAAAATAGACCAAACATTAAAATCCATGGGTTTTTAGCCCAAGTATAGCAGACCCATGTGTATATGTAAAACAAAGTGAACAAAGTTTTATATATTGTTTACTTTATGTTGATGATATTCTCTTAATATGTGAATCAGATAAACAAAAGGAAGAATATGAAAGTCAATTAAGTAATCACTTTGAATTAAAAGATTTAGGACATGTTACTCATTACCTAGGAATAGAAATAACCAGAGATACAGAAGGTAATTTTCTACTTCATCAGAAAAACAAAATAAAACAACTGCTGCAAGAATTTGGAATGTTGGATAGTAAATATGTCAAGACTCCAATGACAGTAGATTTTTAAAAGAGTAATGAAAGTCAAAATTTTGAACATGTGGAAGAATATAGGAGTATTATTGGTAGTTTGCTATATATTACCAAATTAACAAGTCCTGATATTAATAATGCAGTCAGCATTCTAAGCAGAAAAGTAGAGAACCCTACTATGAAAGATTGGAATGGAGTTAAAAGAGTACTTAGATATCTTAACGGGTCATGTGACAAATGTTTGAAACTAACAACCAATGGAACAAATGATTTAAAATGCTATGTTGATGCAGATCATGCAGCTGATGAGTCAGATAGAAAATCAACTTCAGGAATGATGATAATATATCAATATTCATTAATTGAATGGTATAGTAGAAAACAAGGAATAGTTGCAATATCTAGTACTGAAGCAGAATATATAAGTTTATCAACAGCGTGCAATGAAATTGTATGGTTTAGACAACTGTTATCTGATCTACATATAGAAATGAATAAACCTGTTATAGTTTATGAAGATAACCAAGCATGTATTAAACTGGCAAATGCAGATAAATGTTCTAACAGGACAAAGCACATTGATATCAAATACCACCATGTAAAAGACTGTATGAAAAAAGGTTTGATAACATTGAATTACTGTGAAACAAATTGGATGATTGCAGATCTTCTTACAAAACCTCTGAATGTTGAAAAACATGAAAGATTAGTAAGACAAATAGGAATGGTTGAAAAAGAAGGAAAATAATCATAAAAATAATGAGGGGTTTGTTAGTAATTGAAAGGATTGCAATTAAGTACGTATTATTTTTAAACGAGGAAGATCAGTAGTGAATGAGAGTGGAGATTGAGAACAGGTGTTCTGAATTAAGGAAGAAGACACACCTGAATTAACTGCATAAGTAAGAAAGGAAAAAGCTAAGCTTGGTCAGTCAGGAAAAGTTGTTCTGTCAGGCGGGGTGGTCAGTAAGAAAGCTGAGTATGCAGAGGCTGGTGTGTTTTTGTTTCTGTAAATGCTGAAGTGAAAGTTCAGAGAAGCAAGCTGTCTGGAGAAGTAAACTGGAGGAACGTTGCGAAGAACAGGCAATGCGGTTCGTATGAGAAAAAGAGCACAAGAAGGCAAAGGAATGCTTAAAGATTGTTTTGCATCATTATTTTGTTAAAGGCTGCTCAAAGGAAGGAAAAGATTGTAAAGCATAAAGTTAAGTTGTTTTTCAGTTCGTTATAAAAGCTTGCCTGATTAAGTAAAGTACTTCCTTAAAGAAAAATCCTTGTGGAAAGAAGTGATTTATCTGGTGTGTGGGAGGAAGTGACTCTGCTAAGATTTCAGTCTAGAGACAGAAGAAAAACAAACAAACAAAACTACAAACAAAATATATATCAACAACATTCTGCTGTCTCTCCATCAAAGCTCGAGCTCCAGCTTCTTTACCACATCAAAGAGTTTACAAAATGCCTAAAGGCTGCTCAGTTGTATTCCCCTTTAATCCAGGAAAATTAACTCCATCTGGGAATCCCTGGACGGCACCCGTGCCTTCCCATTCCACGGCTTCAACCTCCATTGCATTCACCGGAAGTCATAAATAAACAATGTTAATCATTTTGAGACAGATGAATTTGGAATATTTCTATATGCCTTGAGAATAGCACAAACATTACAATTTAGATTCATTAAACAAAAAACCTACGGTTTACAAAAACAATGTTAAGGCTCTACAGATTCCAACCAAGCACCAAAAAGCAGAGAAACTGGGAGTTAAGGCTCATAAGCCTTAACGCCACATCCTCCCTAAGGAGGCAGAAAGTGTAAGTGAAATTCTCATTCTCCCAAAGCAGATAAACCATGAGGACAGGGTGGAGAATATGATATGCAGAGATGACTGTGGGGTTGTGGAAAACTGATCACGAACAACTTAGGGCCAACCTACTTCCCTTTTTTTGTTTAGAGCAGCCCTTCCCCAACCTGGTGCCCTCCAAAGGTGTTGGACTACAACTCCCATCATTGCAAGTCAGTATGTCTCATGGTCAGGAATGCTGGGACTTGTAATCTCAAAAATCTAGATATGCAATTTGATATGCAGAGGTGACTGTGGGGTTGTGGGAAATGATGATGAACAACTTAGGACCAGCTACTTCCCATTTCTTACAGCATCTCCTTATGTTGAGAGTTGCAACCCAACACATCTGACAGGCACCAGGTTGGGGAATGTTGTTCAAGAACAAGGGAAGGCAGAATGTAGATCTTCAGATGTTTTGGAATTCAACTTGTAAAAGCCCCTATCAGCATGGGCAGTTATTAGGAATGCCCATGCTGTTGGTTGATGACCAAAGCCAGTTGATGTCCAAATCATCAGGATAGATCTATTTTCTGCCCACATCTGTACTAAAGTATGATGTTTTCCAGCATTAAGATATGTGATCAATCAAGGAACTACAAAAGAGCTGCATCACTTTAAATAAACTGTCAAAACCAAATGAAACAACAATGAATGAATCTTGAACACCTAATCCAGATAGCCCTTCAGACATCAACATTAGTTTTCAACACATGGCATAGGATGTCTGTTTCTTGAATATCAGATAAAGGATTTCTCTTACTTGTTCAGCAGTGTGAGATCAAAGGCAGAGCTACCACCTAATACTTTCATGCATAAGTATTATTTTAAAATTAAGTATGAATTGATTTTTGTCTTCCCCATAACACATAACATGGGAGTTACAGTGCAACACATCTGGGGAGCACCAGGCTGGAGAAGGTTGACTCCTATACATGTCTTCTCAGAAGCCAGTGCCACTGAATTCACTAGGGCAGCCAGGGGAAGCCAGTAAATTAAACCCTGGGGTGGAGGGAGGGATTCCCTCAAGTTCATCTGACACCAGGTGCTATAGAACATGGACCTTCCAGGAGTGTTGAGGGTGGATTTCTGGCAGACCCAGCCAGGCAACTTTATGGCTTATTAGCCCCCCATTTGGTAGCCCGCAGAGTACCTGCCTCATAAGGCAAATGGCCACATGAGAACTGTTATTATGGCCTGCTACTTTGTTTGTCTTTAGTAGTCTGTGGTCCAGATCTCTTCAGAAGGAGGAATAGTGTTTTGTGGTTGGGGTCAGTCTAAATTATCTCCAGGGGTCCCTTACTCAGTGCCTCTGATAGCAAAGAGATTGAGGATTTTCCCCAACTCTGTTACTCTTGAAGTTACTAGGCCTGTTGAAAATAGATTTTATAACATAAGCATGAAAACAGTGAATACCCCTTTTAACTTGTTAAACCAATGAAAACATGCCACACAAGAAGTCTTAAGATATGAATGGTTTATAAAGAAAAGTAAATGCAAAAGAACATCAGATGCAGAAGTGAAATCTGAAACATTACTAGTAGTAGTAGTAGTAGTATCCTGCCTTTTGCCCAATGCTGGGCCTCAGGGCAGCCTTACAAAACTAAAACATATACAGCTAAAACCTATAAATAGGAATATACTATATACTATATGAAAAGGAGGACAGGGCTCATGTAACTTTAACAGTTGTAGAGAAAAGGGAATTCCAGCCGGTGTCATTTGTATGCAAGTAGTTCCTGGTGGAATTCCTTCTTCATCACAACAGTTAAAGTTGCAGGGGCCCTGCCTTCTTTTGTATATGGTCACTCTAGTATAGTGCCTGCAACTTTAACTGTTGTGATGAAGAGGGAATTTCACCAGGGACTAATTGCATATAAATGACACTGGCTGAAATTCCCTTTTCTCTACAACTGTTAAAGTTACATGTGCCCTGTCCTCCTTTTCATATGGTCAGCCTAAATATACAAAAGTTAAAAATATAATTAAATACTTTTCAATATTAAAGCATTTAAAACATTTTAAATACATAACAATTTAAAAGTCAAAGGCATAGACAGAGGTCCAGATTATTTGCCAAAGGCCTGCTGGAACAAAAAAGGGTTTGTCTGCATCCAAAAACACATCAAGGAGGGAGCCAGTGTAGACTGCAAGGATTGGAAAGAAAATCCATGTGTGTACACTATACAAAATAAATGACAGCTCAACTGTTTCTAAACCTTATTAGAAAAACAGGGTGACTAGGCCGAAACCAATGTTGTAGGCCCAGAAGCACTTTGAAAGGTTTCAATGTTGTGCTTAAAACTTAACACCGGCCCAAACTAATTAAATGAAGTGTTTGAAGCTTTCAACTTATAGCAGTATGGACCAAACTCTTAGAAAAGAGGGAAGGAGCACTGTGTGTGTATGGGGTGGGGTGGGGATAGAAAGAAAGGTATAGCCACCTATTCCCAGGAGAGATCTGAAGATCAGGTTGTCATGGATCCAGAGGAACCACACCCTGCTTCACCAGGGAGCAAAAGAGCTAACTGGCCTTATGAAGACAACCCAAAATACTCTCCGAGCCAAAGGAATTCATGTTCCAGAAGAGAAAAGAGAAACTCTTCTTCTTCACTCAAAAGGTCTGTGCTATAGAGGCAGCGGCCATTTCACTCACCCACCCCACATTCTAAGGCAGGAGGGAGGGGGGAGAGCGACGCTACTGAGCGTGTGTCAGCGTCGCGTTATGAGGGAAGATGGCCGCCTCATTGACTTGAATGAGAGGTCAAAATAGTCCGTAAAAGTCAACCGAAGGGAATTTTTAAAAAACAAAAAGCTTTCCATCAACTACAGTCAAGGAGGAAGAAGACCCCACCACTGGATTAGTTAATAAGGCTCTAGAAATTATGCAAATTGAGAGCACAAAAAGTCTCAACCCGGAAGTAAATTTTACAAAAGCAGGGAAAGAGGTTTGTATTCCTTTTCTACCTTAAACTGCTCTCCTTCCCTCAATCTTTCACCAATCTTCTTGAAATTTTCAGGTAATGTAAAACAAACATTTCTTTCTGGCACCTGTAAATTTCAGAAAGGTTGATGAAACATTTTTGATTTTATGGCTGTTAGAATGACCCCCCCCCAATTATCACTTTAACATGGCGGAATGTGTTTTTTACTGACGGCCCTTAACAATGGAGGCACGGCTGTGCCTCCATTAATATTCTAGGCCAGATCTACACCAAGCAGGATATAACACTTTGAAAGTGGTTTGAAAATGGTATATGGAATGTGTCCTGGGCACTAACAGTTGTCAATACCATTATAAACTGTTATAAAACACTATTGGTGTTTGCATGCCAACCTTTAAATGGAAAGGCAGCTGAAAAAGAATGCATATTTGAACTACTGTTTGAACTCCTGCATCTGGCCTGCTAATGGGACAGAAACAACGTGTTGCCTTGCTGGACGATCTATGGCACAAACTAGACAGAAGGAGTGCATCCCTGTTGGTTCTGCTGGATATCTCTGTAACTTTCAATACTATCAACCATGATATTCTAGTTGGGAGGGGGCAACCCAGATCTCCCAAGTCCCAGTCCAACACCAGAACCACCAGTCCACTGTGGATCTCTCTGACACCCTTTGGATCATGGCTACTTATACTATTTTTACTACAAGGCTCCTATGAAGACTCCAAAATGAAATATTGGATGTGGAAATATCGGATTTGGCTCTAAGCAGCTCCCAATGAAATGGCTGTTTTGTATTGTGAAGAATATTTAGGAAGGGACCATAAGTTCTTGACAGAGAAGTCTGGCTGTTGTCTTGCCTTTCCCCCACATAATCTCATGTAAAATAGATATACAGAACATTGGGGAGATGCAACCCTTTAATGGTGTTCATTTTCTAATGGAATCTGCAGTACATGCTTAGACATGCACAGGGAAGGGAGTTTGTTTATGAAAGCTGTGCTGAAGGTTAGTGGAGCATGATGAATGAAAGAGCTGTAATCATAATAATAATGAGATAAATTTCTAAATTGTTGTTAGGGAATAATGCTTGGGAAAGCTGGAAGCAAAGATACAAATAATATTCTTTAATTGGCTCTCTCAGGGTGTTTTATATCTACTGTCCTTTTCTGTTATCAGTGATCATGTAACACAGTAAATTACAAGACTCTGATGCTTGATTTTGTAGTTTTATTGTCCTCATGTTGGAAAGGACACTGTACATTAAATGTTATTAATTCTATTCATACTGCACACAATTTACAAGGGCAATTTTAATGAACACACTACTTAGAAGAAACAAGCTATAAATTTGTCATGGAAAATTCAGACTAGGGGTGCATCTTCCTGGGGTTCTCAGGCTCAACAGATGCAAATATTCTGTATATACAAGCCCTGCAAAGCCACGCCTTCCCGTTCTGAAAGCTTTCACATCCCTTCTCCCAAGCATGTGAGCACGTAACAATAGCAAGGATTTCCAAACACTGCCATATAAACATCCCAGTGAATGATGCCATCACTGAGTTCTTGGATAAGATATTTTGTCCCCCCCCACACCCCTGAATTTATGTCTTGAAATATTTATGAATTTCCTTTGTGCCCTGAAGGGCCCACATGGCATGATGGCTGAATCTATCCAATCGTGCTCAGTTTTCATTATTCCAACATTAAGTCTGCTCCCTCTCATTTCTACGTTGGTTTGCCATTTTTTCCTTCAAAGTCCACATGAACATTTTTATATATGTTCATGCTCATTTCTCCTAATATGCCCATTTTTGCATGCACTTTTCCAAACAAATGGAGGTTATTTTCAAGCAATTTCCCCAAATATAATGGGTTTGGGGATGCTATTTTCTCACATACACATTTTTGCACACACCTTCCACTAATATATGCACTTAATGCACACTTTTCTCTTTTCTCACTGTTCTCAACACTTCATTATGGTTACTTTCCTTCCAGGACTTCTTATGATAGAATACTTGCCTGCCTTCCCTGCTAATTGTGTTTAGGAGGGTTGTATGGTTAAGCATCCAAATCAAAATCTCTCCAGGTGTCTGTCTTGAAAACATATGCAAGGCTATGATATCTCAGTATCTTTTTCCAGTGGTCATTGCCAGAGACAGCCATATGAAATGAAATTTGTCCAACTATTATGCCATCTGTTAGTCATTACTGTAAAGAAAATTCTCCTTATCTTGCTCCAGAGAACAGTATTGAGAAGCATTTGAAATACAGCCTGAAAGATAATCTGGCAAAGCTTCTGTAGGAAAACAAACTGAATAGGCCATGCAAACCATTTATATTGTAGGCATTCAGAATTGCACAAGGAATATACTGCTTTATGAATTTACTGAATGTACCATTGCTTCAAATTTATTATCATGCCACAGCAGGTACCATTGTGCACAGCTATTTATTTTACAGTACAAAGTGAGAATTTGATTCTTGTTCTTAATGTATTTTCAAGGATTTATAGTGCAGTGAAGTAACGGGAGTTGGGTTTTTTCACTATTTATTTATTTATTTATTGAATACATTCCTTAGCCACCTCTCAAGATTGCAACCCTCCCAAGGCAGTTCATAATCTAAAACATATAATATACAAAGTTCACAAAATCCATCAATTAATGATTCTGCCCCAGTGGTTTAAAATACTACTACTACTACTACTACTACTACTACTACTTCATTACCATCATTGCTACAGGGTAGGCATAAAAGTGCTCTCTCACATGTTTTCGGTAGTATTTCCTACAAATATGTCACCACTTCTCCATTAACCATTGACCAAACCATAGAATCATAGAATAGTAGAGTTGGAAGGATCCTATAAGGTCATCGAGTCCAACCCCCTGCTCAATGCAGAAATCCACCGTAAAGCATACCTGACAGATGGTTGTCCAGCTGCCTCTTGAATGCCTCTAGTGTGGGAGAGCCCACAACCTCTGTAGGTAATTGGTTCCATTGTTGTACTGCTCTAACAGTCAGGAAGTGTTTTTCCTGATGTCCAGCCGGAATCTGGCTTCCTGTAACTTGAGCCCATTATTCTGCACCCCTCACTCTGGGTTGATCGAGAAGTGATCCTGGCCTTCCTCTGTGTGACAACCTTTCAAGTATTTGAAGAATGCTATCATGTCTCCCCTCAGTCTATTCTTCTCAAGGCTAAACATGCCCAATTCTTTCAGTCTCTCCTCATAGGGCTTTGTTTCATCCTCGTTGCCCTCCTCTGAACACGCTCCAGTTTGTCTGCATCCTTCTCGAAGTGTGGTGCCCAGAACTGGACACAATACTCAAGATGAAGCCTAACCAGTGCCGAATAGAGGCGAACCAGTACCTCACACGATTTGGAAGCTATACTTCTATTAATGCAGCCCAAAATAGTATTTGCTTTTTTTGCAGCCACATCACACTGTTGGCTCATATTCAGCTTGTGGTCTACAACAATTCCAAGATCCTTCTCACTTGTAGTATTGCTGAACCAAGTATCCCCTATTTTGTAAATTTTCATTTGGTTTCTTTTTCCTAGGTGTAGAACTTGGCATTTATCCTAGGCTGACCAGATAAAATCCAGGTCAGGACTCATGTAACTTTAACTGTTGTAGAGAAAAGGGAATTTCAGCCAGTGTCATTTGTATGCAATTAGTTCCTGGTGAAATTCCCTCTTCATCACAACTGTTAAAGGTGCATGCACTATACTAGAGCGACCATATACAAAAGACGGCAGGGCCCCTGCAACTTTAACCATTGTGATAAAGAGGGAATTTCACCAGGAACTAATTGCATACAAATGACACTGGCTGAAATTCCCTTTTCTCTACAACTGTTAAAGTTATATGAGCCCTGACCTGGATTTTATCTGGTCAGCCTAATTTATCCCTATTAAATTTCATTCTGTTGTTTTCAGCACTCAAGTCTATCAAGATCACTTTGAAGTTTGTTTCTGTCTTCCAGGGTAGTAGCAATCCCACCCAATTTTGTGTTGTCTGCAAATTTGTTAAGCATTCCCTGCACCTTCTCATCCAACATTAAACATGTTGAAGAGGACTGGGCCCAGGACAGAGCCCTGCAGTTCCCTGCAAATTACATCCCTCCGGTTTAAGAAGATACCATTTCACCTTACCTCCTTCAAATTCCAGGAAGCTGACTGATTTCTATGATTTAGTCAGAGACATTTGTGAGTGATTGTATTAGTGGACCAGATTGTCCCCTCATTTCAAGCAGTGACCAATACCTCAGCAAGACCACAAGCTAAAAGGACAAGAAACTCCACCAAAGGAGTCAGTAAACCATCTGGATGCATCAATCTCCAAGATTGGATCATGCAGTCTGGTCTCCCACCCTTGTAGAGGTTACATACAGCTGAAGGTCCAACTTGATCAGGGCAGTGATCTGTCCATGATAACAATTGCAGAACACTAGGAGCTTTTCTCCATGAGGCATTTATTGCGCTCATGATTCGTCATGCACATTAATTTGTGGGTGCTTTACATGAAGTTGTCATCCTCCTGATCCTAATACCAATCTCTCTCTCTCTCTCTCTCTCTCTCTCTCTCTCTATATATATATATATATATATATTGGTATTAGGATTCTACTTTCATATATATATATATATATATATATATATATATGAAAGTAGAACTGTTGGTAAAGGTATGGGTTAAAAGCCTCATGTTGAAAAGCCCTAGGTTCTATGTGCTGGTTTTTATTCTGTTGTCATTTACCTGTGTTTTAAATGTATTTGTTTCATTATTGTTTCAATCAAGTTTATATTTATTTTAATTGTTTTAGTTCCTACGACTGTAAGATGCCTGTGTGCTATTTTCCCAGTAGAAAGGTAGTGTACAAGTAAAATTAATAAATAAATAAATAGGTCCAAAGTGTGCCAGCCACATGTGTTAGACCTGATATAATTTCAGACAGGCCTATAGCTGTCATAGAGGTTATGAAATCCCAAACCGTCTCAGACAGGTTGGCCTCAGTATGAATGTTAAAATGCCCCAAGACCATCAGCCTTGGATCCTTCAACACTACCTTCAAGACCTCTTCCATCAGCTTGGGAAGAGAGAATATTAGGCAGCAGGGCAATTAGTATACCAACAGAATTCTTATGTTTTGGGTTCCCAACACTACAAATACCCTCAAAACTGGTGGACTGCAGAACAAGACTTCCTGGAATTCCTATGTCTACCACACTCCCTGTTCCTCAAACTGTGATTCGTGCTGCACCTGATGACCAAGGTGGGGATATACCCACCCATCCTTCCACACTGAGTCTTGATATTATGCTCTGTTCCATGTTGTGGCCTGCTTAACCCAAACAACTGGTGCTCATTTTATCTCCTTCCCAGTGCGAAAACCTCTTAGCTAGGCTGACCATATGAAAAGGAGGACAGGGCTTCTGTATCTTTAACAGTTGTAGAAAAAAGGGAGTTTCAGCCAGTGTCATTTGTATGCAATTAGTTCCTGGTGAAATTCCCTCTTCATCACAACAGTTAAAGTTGCAGGGGCCCTGCCTTCTTTTGTATATGGTCACTCTAGTATAGTGCCTGCAACTTTAACTGTTGTGATGAAGAGGGAACTTCACCAGGAACTAATTGCATACAAATGACACTGGCTGAAATTCCCTTTTCTCTACAACTGTTAAAGTTACATGAGCCCTGTCCTCCTTTTCATATGGTCAGCCTAGCTTAGCATCAACCTGTGAGATAACAAAGCTTATTTTTCTTTTCTTGGCTTGTGTTGCTTGACACAATGCTTGCTTTTCTTCAGTTCCTTTAAGACCTTGGTAAAACATTTGGCATAGCTAATACTTGGCTCTCTGCAAATATTCCATCTGTACACAGAATTCTAAACAGTTGTCTTACTGCTTTATTCCTGTAGTGTAGACTGTGTTAGTTTTCCAGCTCCCACTTCCCATATTTAGCTAGATCTACTGCTCATCAGTTTCAGACAAGACCCAAAAGTGGTGTGATTTATATTCCAGGCCATCAGTTTGAAGTACCTCCTGCTCAGGCATTAATACATTTATCCTTGGCCACTGAGTAAGGTGCCTGGGCTGAAGAAACAGTTTTTCAGCCAGCTTTAAAAAGAAATAAAGAAATGTATGCTTTTCCTTATTTTCAGGAGATAAGAAAATGGTGAGGGAATACAAGGCATCACTTGCAGTGGTAAGGAAGAGTAAAAAAAGGACATTGTACAGATGCTGGAAATGTACAGAAAAATAGATGTTTTACATTTTTATTTTACTTGTAGGCATAGCACTGTAGAGATTCACAGGGTCAGTATGCATGGAGCCTGTTATTTTCCTTTATATGTTTTGACTCCCTAAGTAAACTGTTTCAAGGTCTTTAAAACTTCCTGCAGACTTTTCTGTAATTGCCCTCATCTTCACGGCAGCAGGGAAGCAGTGCAGCGGCAGCGGTAGGTGGCGCCCCCAGCATTTGCGCTCCTTCCTCCCATCTACAGCGGAAGGAGCGCCACGGCAAGTTTTCCTGCCACCGCTATCACTGCCACGCCCGCCCAAATGATCATGAGCGGCAGCTTTACAGGCACCTGGGAGCATCTACCCCCTCCTCCAAGGTAAGTTTTAGTTTTTTTAGTTTTTACAAGTGGGGGGGAGGTCAGCGGAGGTGGTGTAGTGAGCTTATGGCTCGCTGTTCCCTTCCCTGCCCAGCCCATGGTGACCAATCAGTGGTTGCCATAGACTGTGGCACACCTCCTAGAAGCTCCTGAGCAAGAGCACCTCGCTCCAAGCTAAAAAAGTCGGGGTAAATGCCCAACTTTTTTAGAGCGGAGCTTTGGGGCTTTGCCCCTAAATGGCTTCAGAGTGGCAGCAGCATCATGTAAATCACCTGCTGAAGCCACCATGGGGAAAAGTGCCCATCTAGAGGCACCCATTGTTTCTAGTATAAACGACTAGTCAACTTCATAAAATACTGTAACTAAATAGAAGCTTGCATAACAGTAGCTAAAGTTTTTTTTCACTGTGCTCTTTGATTTCATGGCTATCCCCACTCATCAGTTCAACAAAATACTATTGCTGTGAACAGCCCACCCGACTCACCTCAGAGGCCATGTTGGAGTCTCCGAAATGGCCTGATTCAACTTGGGGCCCTTTGCGGGGTGCTCACCTCACCTCAATGCCAAAGCCAAAGCGAGATTCCCCCTCCCCCCGAGGCAACTCGGCCTTGCCGATTCCTGGGTGCCAGGAAACATGGGCGCAAGGCTGACCAGGAGTCCACAGGACTCCCAACTCCCCATTTCCCCCTTGCAGCCCCCTCAACCCCTTCACAGCCCCCTCGGCCCCTTCCACCTCCCCCCCAACCCAGAGCTGCTGCTGCCAGGACTTACCTGTAAATTGCATCCTCCTCCCAGAGAGCCAATCCACTCTCTGTTTTTGCTGCTATTTTCTCTGCAGAAATGCAATAACCTGCCTCAGTCACTTTGAAGTGTTAAGGATTTCTTTAACGGCTTATGCTGGACTATTCATATCTCAATTTTCTACTAATCTGGATTCAAGCAAATTACATTTCCGTTTTTATTTTTGTCCCAGGATGATTTTATGGGTAGTTTTAGAAATCATTGCTTCAGAGAATTGTAGTTATTTGTAAAGGTTTCAAATTCTTCTGTTTCAAAAAAAACCCCTCTTCATTACACATAATCTGCATGTTTAGCCAATGCAGGTAACCTGACCTAATTTGGTTTTGTGACCTTTTAATATCAATGGGAATTAAAAAGTTTGACTATATTATGCTAATCTACCTACCAATTGTTTTGCAAATGCAATATGTTGCTACTGCAATGAGAATATATCATGATTTGACATGTTGCAGTAATGCAGCAGTCTGTATGCCATAGTTTAAACCTATGTTTGGAGGAACACAAAGTGCTGAGGATCAAATCTCTGTGTGGAGGCTACCAAAATATGCTTACATGTTGCAGTGCTACATCCCGGAGTGTATTGTTTGAAAGTCCTGTATCATGCGAAGTAACCAGTTATATGGAGCATCCCCATCCTTAACAGCAGATAGTCCTAGTGTGGTGACACTTAAAATGTGTTGCTTCATGTCCTCATTAGGAATGTATGATAAATTTGTTTCAGTTTGTTTTTTATCTGGATTTACCTAGTTTGCACCTCCTGGACTGAACACAGACGACAATCTCTGGTCAAAGTCCATACATTCCAAGCTTGCAATGTGATTCAAGGGGGTGGGGGAATACATTCAACAGCATGAGTACATTTGAAAAATGCTCATGAAAAATCCATACGTTTGGAATGCACACAAATATACTTTAATCAATGGGAGAAGAATGCATACATTTCAAAGATGTGCAGAATTGATGTGTATGTTTGGAAAAATATACATGAAAATTAACATGATTTTAATGTGGGGGGAAAATAGGGGTGTGCACGGACCCCCCGGATCGGATCGGGACCGGATCGAGACCTCCAATTTTGTTCCGGATCAGATCGGAACAAAATCAGAGGTCCCCTGGATCGGATTGGACCTGATCCCGATCCGAAAATTGGATGTCCGATTTTTGGATTGGCCGCCATTTTTCCCCATAGACATGCATTGGGGGAAAGAAAGCTTTCCCCCAATGCAAGTCTATGGGGGAAAATGGCGGCAGGGGGTGAGTGGGGGCCTAACTCCCCCCTCCCTGTCCCTCCCCCCCTTGCGCTTCTTACCTGCAGGGCCCTTCTGCTCCCGTCTGCTGGCCCCCGCGGGCGCCAGCGGACAGCAGCAGACAAACCCGGCAGGTAAGTGGGACCCCCCCTTGCGATCCTCCTTACCTGCTGGGGCCCCTCCACTGCCATCCGCTGCCGCCCAGGTGGCAGCAGATGGCAGCGGAGGAGCCCCAGGAGGTAAGCCCCCCCCCACCGGCGATCTTCCTTACCTGCAGGATCGTACGGTGCCTTCACCTGCATAGATCTACTGAGGACCAGGCTTCATGGCTTAGTCCTCAGTAGAGTGCCAGGTGGTCATCACCTGGTGTTCTACTGAGGACTAGGCCATGAAGCCTAGTCCTCAGTAGATCAATGCAGGTGAAGGCACTGTACGATCCTGCAGGTAAGGAGGATCGCCGGTGGGGGGGGCTTACCTCCTGGGGCTCCTCCGCTGCCATCCGCTGCCACCCGGGCAGCAGCGGATGGCAGTGGAGGGGCCCCGGGAGGTAAGCCCCCCCCACTGTCTGCTACCATCGGCGGGTGCCCAGTGGCACCCACCGATGACAGCGGACAGCCCCCCCAGGTAAGCCCCCCCGCTCCCTACCTGGCGGGGCATCCTCCTCCATCCATTGCCGGCTGTAAACTACTGTGAACTAGGCCTCGTGGCCTAGTTTGCAGTAGTTTACAGCCGGCAACGGGAGGAGGATGCCCCACCAGGTAAGCCCCCCCCCTGCTGTTTGTTTCTATCGGCGGGCGCCCGCTGGCGCCCGCCAATGGAAGCGGACAGCCCCGCCAGGTAAACCCCCCCCTCGCTGTCCACTTCCATCGGCGGGTGCCTGGTGGCGCCCGCCAATGGAAGCAGTGGTGGGCACCAGCGGGCGCCCGCCAATCCTCCGATTTTTCCTGAACTGGATTGGGACCTTCCGGACCGGTTTGGAAAAGATTGGACGATCCAGAGGGGGGGATCGGAAATCGGATAATTGTATCCAATTTCCCCTGGATCAGCTCCGGATCATGGATCGGAGCTGATCCAGTGCACACCCCTAGAAAAAAACCCTAAAGCTCACAATCTGATATCGAATCTCACAGAGGGCAGAGACAACTCTCTGTCTTCTGTTGTGTCTAAACCTGTTCCCCTTGAGCAGGGAGAAGGATTGTCAGATGATAATTCAGATTCTGCAGCAGAAGACATGGCAACAAAGGAGTATCAGCCTGTACTGGGAGTGGAGGAGCTGGTTCCCACAGGCTCTTCCCCAGCTGAGAATGAACTTTCGCCAGCTCTTATCTCTGAGGGTGTAAGTGATTTTCTACTGTTTGTAGTTGTAAATATATTGTGAAGTTTATTGTTTGTGATATGCATTTGTTTATATCTTTAAAAAGAAGAAGAAGAACAGGTAAAGTAAATTATTTATTTATTTATTACATTTATATACTGCCCCATAGCCGAAGCTCTCTGGGCGGTTTACAAAAATTTAAAGATTGAACACTAAAAAGACAACATACAAAATTTAAAACCATAAACATAAAACAGCTGACATTTAAAACATTTTAAACTTTTAAGCCTGGCCACAAAGTCAGTTAAAACCTCAATTTAAGCTGTTAAAATGCCTGGGAGAAAAGAAAAGTTTTCACCTAGCGCCGAAAAGATAACTATGTTGGCGCCAGGTGGGCCTCATCGGGGAGATCATTCCATAATTGGGGGGCCACCACAGAAAAGGCCGAAATGTACTTACTGTTTGTGGTTAAAGGTCTAGGTAAGTATGAAGTGCCTGGATTGGCTGGCTGTGTGCCTGAATGGAAAGTGAGTGCTGATTGGCAAGTTGTTTAGAGTGCCTGGATGGGTTGGTTGTGTAAGAGTGGGAGGAGCTACAGAGTGAGTGGAGTGTATATATGTGTCTGACAAAGAGAGCTGATGGGTTGATCGGGGGGAGATTTGACGGGGATTTTTGAGAGAGACGTTGAAAGGGATTTGAAAGAATTGAGAGACTGAGATAAGATTTTAGAGCATAGATTAAATAAGGAACAGTTTGTTAAAGTATAAGAGTTCTGAATGAAACCAATAAGCATTGAAACCTTGTAACCGATATGCAGTTGAACTGAAGTAGCCATTAAGCTTGTTGATATGCAATTTCTTATTAATAAATTCTTGTTAATTATATCTACTGATGTGGTCTGTGGGTGTACCTGAGAAGGTACTGGTGGCAGCAGAACAAAGAAGTTATCTTGAGGCCAGGTTGCTGGGCTGTGGTGCTGTGGGGCTTAAATAGTAAAGATGAGACAGGGGCAGCAGCAGCAAGTGGTCGAGGATAACCTCACAGCGTAAACCATCCCCAACCTGAGAATCAGGTTTCTTCCAAGGAGGAGGGCATGGAAAGCCTGGTGGATACTGGATTTTTTAGGAGGGAAAGGCAGGCTGAGACAAAAGAACGGGGGAGGAGGTTAGCCTGGGGGATTGCTAGAAAACGGTTTCAGCAGAACCAATCTCCCTGAAAGTAAGGTGTACTGAAAGGAAAGGGCTTTCCCTTTCCTTGAAAGAACAACTGGTTTGCTTACTTTGCATAATTTTGCTTAGAGGGAAAAGATCCCTAGAACATTTAGACTCCCTTCAGCTGGGAGAAAGTGTGTATTGTCTGAATAAAGCTTTAGGGATTACATGGCAGACCTCTTTCTTGTCTCCAAATAAAGCAAGGGATTAGAGAAACAAGACATCTACAGGCTTTTGAAATCCTAGCACAAATAGAATTTAGAATAGATAGCCTCAAAATGAGTCTCTTCCTTGGACCTGGACTACTCTGAGATGAATAAGAAACATGGAGCAATGGAATCAGGAAAAGGAAGCAAGGGAGGGAAAATAACAAAAAGCATGCGTGCATAGGTGGTTGCACTTCATTCCAGATTGCCGGGCAACGTCAAGACTCCTTGCTTACCCACCAAAGGAATAAACCACTGGACTCAGAGTTAGCAACTCCTATGGATGGCTGTAAGGTTATGAAATATGTTCACAAGGTTTGACTGCACCACATATGGAGCCTTGCTGGAAAGCATCAATTAGTGCTCCACCAAGGAGCGAAGTTCTATCTGCAAATAAAAGGCAATGGAATTCTCTGAAAAAGGGCAGCAAGGTAGATGGTGTGGAAGGGTAGAGCAGAACTCTTGCCCTGGAAACGTGGGCTAGGCACCAAAGTGTAAAAGGGAGAATGCTAGGAAAGATCAAGAAAAATGAATCCTGGATTATCAAATATTCTCCTAATGACACCTAATGTTGCTATGGGCAACAGTGACAGCTTTATTTATTCTTGTGTAACCACACATGAGCCTGTTTCATATCAGGACCATGGAACTCCAAGAGGGGGGACTTCCCCACTGTTTTTTCCTAAAAATAAAAAATCCTCCATTGACTCCAATGGAGACTGTTATGTTTTCACACACACACACACACACACACACACACGGGTGGCATTGGGGGGGGGGGGAGAATGGGGGGAGAAGATTTAACCTCCCCTCCTGGAGTACAATTGCCTCTGATTTGGGACCATGTGTACTTATATGTGATAGTTTTGCAAACTCCTGTGTAACTACAAAATGTGATATTAGGAGAACATTTACTTTTGCCCTTACTGCTGTGTAATAGAAGATCTGGCCATGATGTATCTGTCGCTGGGAGGAAGACAAAGGCTCAATTCGGACACAATAAACAACTGGTGTGGGGGGAAACAATCGTCAGTTGTTTGGACTATTGTGTCATCTGAATGCTGCCATAGTCAACTCAGCGCTGATCCTAATCCACACCACAGTTGATTATTTATTACCATGTTGAGTGGGGAGTACCCCCTAGTTGAACAACTGTAAAGTTGATTATTACCCCACCATTGACTATCGTGTCGTCCGAATTGAGCCAGAGTGTGCTGGGTGCCTGAACTCAGAAACAATTACAGACAGACTTCACAACAAAGGGAGAAAATGGCCAATGGCTCTGGGGATGAACTTTGCATAATAATAATTTGGATAATTATTTCTATACTTTTTAAAAGGGGGGTGGACTAGGCAAATACTGTTGTTTGTAATATCTACCCTTTTAAACCACAGCATTAGTCCTCCCCCTTCATTGGTAACAGGCATTCAAGTGGACTGTAAATAAACCAGGGGGAGAGATATATTTTCTTGAACGCAATTGGTGTTAGCATCAACAATTAGCATATGATAGCATCTGTGAAATTTTGCTTTATGTAATAATACAAAGAAACACACAACAAATTATACAAAGGATACCAAACTGGAATATTAAACCTTGTGGGAGGGGAAGAAATTTAATGTTTCACACGTACTCCCATTCCCCTCTCTCATTAGAATCAGAAAATGGAATCTACATATGCCACACTAAAAAGGTCATAGTTTCCATTTGGTTTGGAACACATTCATTTTGTTTTGGTTTTTTTCAAAATACAAATAAAAATCTCATGTAAGGCTGCGAGGATAGAACTATACAGAGGAGGCTGAGTTAGTTATTTTTCAAAGCTGTCCTTGTTCAGCCATACAATGCTTCATTAAATATCAACCATTGTGTCAACTTGTACTGAGTGTTTTTTTATCACAGTAAATGTTTGTGGTATGAAGAGTCTGTCTTAGGCTTGAAGAATCAGTAGTAGTAATTTATTACCACTTAAGACCATAGGTCATGAAAGGAGGACATAAAAGATTTCAGCATTAGTACAAGTAAAATATTTATTTATTGTGGGTTTTTTTTCTTTTTCGTTTTTTTTTTAAATAAAAACAACAACAAACACCATTTAGACTGCAGCACTATATGAATTTGTCTGGAAATAAATTCCATTGAACTCAACAGGCTGTACTCCTGAGTAATCATACATAGGACTACACAGTTAAGCTGCAATCCTTACCTAGGGGTATACCCCCATTGAACCCAATATGGCTTACTTCTGAGAAGACATGCATAAGATTGTACTGTTACACTGCTAACAAATTAGACACATGCAACCTTATTAGTGGCCAGATCTATACCTTGTGTCAAATCATTACGAATGTGGAATAAAAAGCAGGAACTAACACTATGAAAGCAGTATTTGGAATGTGAATTGTGCCCCAACAGTTATCAGAACACACAGTAGTGGATCCCTGATGTGTGTATGGGTGTGTTTAACCACTATAGTAAACTATATATCAATATGCTACAATCATGAAAAACTTATTATTATGTCTGATGAACAATTTGGCTTACTAGACAATCACATGTAGTGTTTAACAATGTTATTTATTAATGAACTAACGGGTGCAAAAATGAACCCACACAGGTGTAATATAACATACATAAATATGCACACAAGTACACACAATTAAACACTTCATATAGTGATATATCAAGATATGCATAAACCCACAAAGGTACACAGTAACATGCACAGATGCACACACGAGTATGCACATACACTGATGCACACACACGTGTACAGACGAACTGTTTCAAAATTCTTCTTCAGTGACTGTGCAATATGCCATTAATATCAATAATGATTATACAACAAGTTTTGGAAAGATTCAGTGTCCAAGCTTAACATATAGTAAAGATTTATCAATATGCCATCAAACTTAACATGTAGCAAAGTTTTATCAATGTTTCATTGTCCATATTTCAATTTGAATGGTAGTCTTTGATCCCCATCGTAGACTGGACATCAAGCTGTGTCTGGAACAAATATAATTTAAACATATAGACATTATGCCATTATACACAGCATTATCATTGTTATTATGTTTAATCTAGGATTAATCTAGTTCAACTGTAATATTCTTGTTAAACCTCAGACTGGAACCATCAATCGTCCCACACAGGAATGAAATTATTATTGCAAGGTATATAGCTACCTACTGTTGGTGTCCTATGAACATCAATATGTCTATCTCAATGAGGAGAAGTCTGTTGCATTAAGGAATGAATCCCACAAATGTATGTATGTAGAGAACAGTGAGTTAACACCTGAAACTTATTACCATACTCAAGTTGGAGGAACCACATGAGGAACTGGTCATGACTAATAGTCAAAATGATTGATTCAATTTAAAGTCAATAGATTCAATGTAAAGTCATACAGGGCAGCTATCCCCCATTAATTTAATGGAGAAGCCACTTGGGAATAAGGTTTGAATTAAAGAAAGACTGACAAATACATTTTGTCATTCAGACCCATGGGACTAAGAGATTTGAGCTTATGTATCCAAAAGGCCTCTCTTCTGGTTAACACCTCACTAAGATTGATCCGAGGGTAAGGTTTGTTTGTAATGTGTTCAATAGCAAAAAACTCCAAAGAATCTGGTGGGTGTATGTGTGATACAAAATGCGCTGTCAATGGAGCTTCCATGATCCTGTTCCAGATGCGACTTTTATGTTCTGTTATTCTGGTCCGTAAGGGGCGGGTTGTTTGTCCTACATAAATCTTGTGACAAGGACATCTGATAATGTACACTACATTGGATGTGGAATGTTGCTACACATATGTGCCAAATTTCAGATCAATCCCTCCGCCCCTGTATTTATATGAATTTTTTAAAGATCCTGCAGCTTTTTGACAGGTCTGAATGAACACACGTAGCGAGCTGTCATTCTGACCTGTCAGAACTTAAACGTTCTTTAATAAATTCATATTGAGGGTTGGAGGGATCAATCTCAAATTTCATACACATACTTAGGTGTATCCCGTAAGCATTGTGACCAAGTTTCAAGCCTCTAACTTTGAAATACAGAAGTTATAGGCATTTTTTCTTTTAAAAAATCAGCTCTATAGGGCAAAATAGGGCTCCAAATTAAATATCGGATTTCTGATAATTATCATGAAGACGATATGATTAACCTATGATATAATCCGATCCAAAAAAAATTTTAAGTGATTTCCAATAATGATACGATATGATAAGTTCGGCCGTGCTCACCCCTAGAAATCAGCATCAATGTAGGCAGGTGATTCAACCATACCAGAAACACAGAAAAGTTAAGAGAAGTGCTCCTAAAATAGATTGGAGACATTTATCCCAACAGCAGTTTACAGAGAAAAGATTCAAAAAAGGTGTGGGGAAGGGGCTGACATATGTCATATTGCCTTCAATATCTTGAAGGAGGGACCAGAATTCAGTGGAAGAGCATATGAAGTCCCAGGTTCATTCCTCAGCATCTCCTGTTAAAAGTTCAATCAAAATGTCAATCCAGGGTGCAGCCGCTGTAGAGAAGGTGATCTCCATATTAGGCATTATTAGAAAAGGAATTGAGAATAAAACCACCAATATCGCATTACCTTTCTGCAAATCTAGGGTGCAACAACACTTAGAATACTGTGTACAGTTCTGGTCACCACACTTTAAAAAATATATTGTGGAGCTGGAAAAAGTACAGAAAAGGGCGACTAAAATGATCAAGGGGCTGGAGCATCACCCTTATGAGGGAAGGTTACAACAGCTAGGATTGTTTAGCTTGGAAAAAGGAAGGTAAGGGGAGACATGATAGAGGTGTACAAAATTATACATGGTGTGGAGAATGTGGATAGGAAGATATTTTTCTCCCTCTCTCGTAATAATAGAACCCAGGGTCATCCCATGAAGCTGATTGGTGTGAGATTCAAAACCGATAAAAGGAAGCATGTCTTCACACAGCGTATGGTTAAACTATTGAATTCATTACCACAAGATGTAGTGATGGCCACCAATCTAGATGGCTTTAAAGGGGAGTTAGATAAATTCCTGGAGGAGAAGGCTATCAATGGCTACTAGTCCTGATGGCTATGTGCTACCTCCAGTATCCAAGGCAGTAAGCCTATATACACCAGTTGCTGGGGAACATGGGTGGGAGGGTGCTGTTGCATCATGTCCTGCTTTGTTAGTCCCTGGCTGGCAGCTGGTTGGCCACTGTGTGAACAGAGTGCTGGACTAGATGGACCCTTGGTCTGATCTAGCATGGCTCATCTTACATTCTTAAAGTAACATGTGATTGGAGACCTCAGAGGAGATGATATTGGGCTGCTAATCCAATGTAATATAAGGAAACGTTATAATATAGCAACCTTTTCTTGATAAGGAATATAAACAAAACTTTTGTGACAACCCCATGAAAAATTCTTATGGTTAATATGGTAACAATTGCTTATGTTATTTTTGAAGTACAGATTGACTTCTAATTTTACTCTTGACAAACCCTTGAGAATTATCTTCCTCTCCCTGCACATATAGATTAGATAGAGCTAAAGATTGCCACTGGGGGTGGGGGGAAGCTGGCAACATGAAACCTTTGACCCTGTTCACATGGAGCCTATCTACACACACAGGATAAAACACTTTGAAAACATTTGGAAAACTGTATATGGAGTGTATTCTGGGCCCCAACAGTTCTCAAAACTGTTATAAACCAGTTTAAACCGTTTTAAAGCAGTAGTGTAGATAGGCTCACCGTCTCCGGGTGCCCCACCTCCAGTCTCATGAGCTTCTTGTGTACACACACCATTTCATTCAAGATTCAGGTTTTCTTCAGGTTTACTTGGAAGTGCTGCTTTGAAGTCATTGCAATGACAGGTTATCATAGTGACTTTCCATCACTGCAATCTGGTGGAAAAGCTAGATTCTGATGTCAGAGATTGTGTGTGTGGGAAATGGGGGCTTTTCCAACTTGTCACATGAATAAAGATTCGATTTCTGAGGCTGATCATTCAGAAGTAAGTCCCACTGAGTTCAGTGGTACATACTCACTAGTGAATTGCAGTATGAGACATTTTGTGACATTTGTGTCTCTTCTTGTCATGACAGTTATTTCAGCAGAATGTCAGATTCTCTGTTTGTGTGTGAGGGGGGGTGTTAGACTGTTAGAATCTGTCAAGTTCATTTTCTCATTTTACAAATTTTACGTTTGTTCCATCCTATTTCCTCATCAGTTCATGAATTTTTTTAAAAGGCTGCATAAAAATCCGTATGCATTTTGAGGTGCGTTTTTAAAATATATGCATTTTATATGCAATTTTGCCTAATATATGCAAGCAATTTCTCCTAGTTTAATGGAGTTCTGTATGTTATTTTTATTAACGTAAACCTTTCCCTAATATATGCATTTTTGTTTGAATTTTTTTACTGGAGAACCGCATTACAAAATTTGGGGAAGTACGCTCCACATGACAGCTCAGATAGATGTGACTGCCAGGAGTGCCTGCTATCAGCTTTGGCTGATACGTCAGCTGCACCCCTTCCTAGAGTTGGAAGACCTAAAGACGGTAGTGCACGCGCTGGTAACTTTGAGGCTCGACTTCTGCAATGCGCTTTACATAGGGCTACCTCTGTGCCTAGTCCGGAAACTTCAACTAGTTCAATATATGGCAGCCAGGGTGATCACTGGTACATCTAGGGGTGACCACATTACACCAGTTTTAAAATCTCTTCACTGGCTGCCAATCAGTTTCCGGGTTGGTTATTACCTTTAAAGCCCTACATGGTTTGGGTCCAGGTTACCTATGGGATCGCCTTCTCCCATACAATCTGCCCTGCATGCTCAGGTCCTCTGGGAAGAATTTACTACAGTCAACAAGAACTAGACTGACAACCATTACCCAGAGGACCTTTTCTTCTGCCGCTCCCAGATTATGGAATGACCTGCTGGGAGAGATTCGCCAACTCACCAGTCTTCAGGAATTTAAAAGATCTATAAGGACTGATCTCTTCCGGCAGGCCTACCCAGATGAATTTTAAAGTGTTTTATTGGTGTTTTATTGGTATTTTAATGATGTATTGGTTTTAAGTGTTTTACTCAGTTTTGTATTTTATGTTTGATGCTGTTCCCCCCTCGATCCATTGGGAGAGGCGGGTAATAAATAAATATATTATTATTATTATACCAAAAGATAATAAAATTTTGGGTTGCATATTGTTATAAAATGCAGAAAATGGTAGGTGTATATTAATATGTAAACATAATGAATATCTCCTAAATCCTGTGTGTGGGTGCTGTGCATATATAATTGAAACATTGCTCTTCAAACCAACAAACACTGTAGCAGAATTGCTTCCAATTTCACATCAAACCCATTCTAACGATACAAATACACTGGACTGCTGGGACATATGATGCAGAAGTCTAAAGAAAAGCCAACTAAATGTTATTGTATTTGTCTTCTTTATACTCATGTTGATATATTGCCAATGCAAATAGTACATCCATTGTTGTCTGGCATATGGCAACTCCTTTCAGTGTTGAAGCACCAGCACTGCCCCTGAATCTCTGCTGATTGTGTTGTGCCAGTAGGACCCACCACAACAGGAAACTAGAGGGTCCTAGAGGAAAACCAGAAACAAGCTGAAATGCTTGTGTCCAGAATGAGATGTGTCAGTGGAGCGCCATTGACCTGTTCCATTCTGCAAATGAGTGGTTTTGCTCATTTCTAGTCACTTTAGGAAACGCTAGCTTTCCGTTCTGCTGGTGGTGGGTCCCACTGACACACAGGCAGCATTAGATATCACCCCACATATTTAGCTGACCCTAGTGCATGTATGATCCCTGGCCTTGTGGTAAATTCCAAATATCAGGAATGTAGCGGGGATCAGGGCTCCATGTATTTGCAGTGAGCTTCAGCTATTGGGCAGTATAGAAATAAAATAAAATAAATAAAACTATATGCAAAACATGCATATCTTTGAAATGTAGTGACTTTTCCAGGATTAAATTCATTACCAAGACTTCACCCCAAAGGGGAATTAAATGTTTTGAAATTCTACATTCTTTTTTTTTTCTTTTTTTTTTTGGCAAGTCAAAAATCATCAGTTTCTACAGGCTTCAAAAAAGCACATCATGAGTCACCCCCCTTGGTGTCTATGCATCTCAAAGGCTGAGAAGCCACCTTCAGGATAAGCATACTTCCCACTACCAAAGCCATAGTTGCAGGTCAACCCTACACTATTTAAATTGAATTGCCAAAGGAGAACCCAAAACATTAATAAGCAAATGATATAAAATTATTCACACCCAGATACCTGCATGGAGTACAACCTTTTCATCGCTTGGTTATGTTAAGATTGCAGCTTGCCACATCCAGGCTTTACACCAATTGATACTTGGTGTAAAGATGTAATTCAATGCACAAATATACAAGCTGAATTTGTCAGCTATTTCTGGAACCACAAGGTCTTTCTCTTGTGTGCTTTCAGAGGTTCTGTTATTTGTGCCTCTTCATTTGAAGGTCATAACTGTCTTTTTACAAAATAAATATTGTGTTCTTTCATTTGACTCAGTATAGCTTCTTGTTATCTTTATATTATACTGGCGATGCAGCTTTTCTCCATCAAATATATGTTTTTAAAAGTTGTTGTAAGAAGAAGATGACTGTAAGAGAATGTGGAAATCACAAATGCAAAAATATAACCTCATGTTAGGCACTGGCTCTGTAGAGTGATTGGGACTGGCAAAATCGCCTCTGAAATTATTTTGCTGATCAAACTGACAGAATGGCTATTGTTCTGTCAGAATCCCACCCCCCAGAACTGAACTATAATTTGTTCAACCTAAAAGCCAGTACCCTGTGCTGGCACAAGACATTTTGCTGCCTAAGACAAAGATGCCCACCATTCTACATACAAAAGGTGACTAAACTGGCAGTTGAATCATATTTCAAAACTTTGACCTGACAGTGTCCTTCACCACACCTGAGGACTTCAGGAAAGGTTAGGGAATGCAGGTTGTATGGGACTCCACAGCTCTTTCCTCTAGCACCTTGACACAAAACTGTCTCCCAGCATCTGCCACTTGAGGCAGAGGCCTCACTCTACCTAATGGCAGGACTTGTTCAACCAACCAGCTCCCTACCACTTGCAGAGATTGAATTCTCCCTTTCTCTTCTCTCTTTTCACTTTCATCCTCTAAGAGAGCAGTCCTTTGGACCATGGGATCTGAGCTCTTGCCTCCTCACAGCCAGTGTGGAGAGAACTGTGCCAACTGCTTCTACAAGCTTGCAAACATGAACTCAGAGAGGAGGGAAAGAGGTATGCTTGTAGGTGGGGAGGGAAGGAAACCAGGGTAGCCAGCATATGAACAATCCTCCAGCTGTCCACCTCCTTCCCTCCTGCTTCCTGAGGTCTCAGCTAGACAGGTAAAAATGTCCATCTAACTAAAATGCATAGCAGTGGTAGAGGAGCATGGAGGCAACAGCTGCCTCCGTGTTCCTCCGAACATCCATAAGATGTGCATCAGTGTCTGAGTTCAGAGGCTGCATCCAGATAGGATTGCACTCTAAAATTACTTTTTCCTCTCCAGCCTCAGCCAATCAAGAGGGTAGTTACTTGTTCATTTCTGCCAAGTAAGTTTTTCTTTCGTGAGTTGACATGTTCTGACCTGTATTCTAACTAAATATTTGTCCTCCAAATTATTAGATTTTAAATTTTGTCTGAAACTGAGTAGCACACAGACACACACAGACACAGACACACACACACACACGATTTAGCCTCACAATATTCTACAACCAAAATTAAATGCCAAATACTGAGCACAATTCTGTTCCTTAACATCCTAATACTCATCTTGACAACATTCTGCAGTCTCCCTGGCTGCCCCCAATTCTTGATTTGAAAAAGCCTCAGGGAAGGAACTACCTCAGGACATCTTTCTTTACATTTTAATTGAAGTGTGGGAAGCCAGGGAGGCTGAAGACCACAAAACAGATGATTGCACAGGACACTCATACATATCCATCAGCCACCAGATAACTGAGGTAAGCAAAAGCCTACCCATGAGAATTTCACCAGTTTTCTTTTCTTTTGAGAAGAAGGGCCTTTTCAGTGGTGGCCCCCCAATTATGGAATGATCTCCCCGACGAGGCTCGCCTGGTGCCAACATTGTTATCTTTTCGGTGCCAGGTCAAGACTTTCCTCTTCTCCCAGGCATTTAGCAGCATATGATGATGCTTTTGTGTTGTTGTGTTGTTGTGCTTTGACCCAGAAGGATATTGTCATGACGCAAGCTCACCCCAGACTTCTGCTCACGAACTTTAGGCAAACTGACACACTCCAAAACAGTGAGACTTCTTTTATTGTAAAATCACACGGAATTCAAGGCATAACGGTTTCATTTCTGCATACACACACTTGAAGCTGAAGACAGACCAGATAGCTTTCAGGTACAATGGCTTAATGCGAACAGCAACTCACTCAGGGGGAGACATTTAGAGTTAGCCCCTGTCTCTTGAGGTCAGGAGTGGCCACACGCACTGACTCATCAGGAACACGGGGAACACTCAAAGGAGAAACCCCAGCACAGAAGTGCATGAGGTCTGACAGTAGAAAAGATCATCTTGCACCAAACCAAACTCAGCCTGTCAGGGAACACTGAGCTGATCACGTAAGCAAGATGTCAGGGGACGAACCTGTTCGACCTAGGAAGCCTTCCCTGCTCATAGCTTTGGCTCTGAGGAAGGTTCTCTCGCAGGTCACACACACACACAATTCCAGAACAGCAACGATCAGCCTCAGAGTTCCCCTGTGCCCGTACTTTGGCTCCATGCAGGGAAAAACAAGCTATAGAACACGAATCCAGAACAGTAATCTGCAAGTCCAAATCTATGAAAAGCCACAGAGCACTTTTCATGGCATAGTTGTTAGAAATTCCAAGTCCAAATAGCAACAGAACGTGTACAGAGTGCATCCAACATCTCCAAACCAGATAGAATCCCAAACATGAGTTTCTTGGCAAGCATAGGACAGTCGAACAGCAAACAGATGATTCCTAACAAAGAGCCTCCCCCTTTTGCTCGTAGCTATATAGGATGGAGGCTGGCTAATTCCAAGTTACTTTGACAGACAGGGCTTCAGGCCTGTAATCCAAACTCATGTGCCAACAGGGCGGCACAGTTCAACCTCCTCTTGATGACGACACTATGTGAGAGACAGCTTGCAAGTTCACCCCCACCTTTTCTAAACAGCTATGAGTTGATAGCTTGGCAATTGTTGTGAGAAAGTCTGTCTCTGTTCTGTGTTTATCTGTAGCTGCTGGCTGAGGCCTTGAATGTTCCTTGAGAACAAGAGTTTGTTTAGAAAAGGTGGGGGTGATCTTGCAAGCTGTCTCTCACATAGTGTCATCATCAAAAGGAGGTTGAACGGTGCCGCCCTGTTGGCACATGAGTTTGGATTACAGGCCTGAAGCCCTGTCTGTCAAAGTAACTTGGAATTAGCCAGCCTCCATCCTATATAGCTACGAGCAAAAGGGGGAGGCTCTTTGTTAGGAATCATCTGTTTGCTGTTCGACTGTCCTATGCTTGCCAAGAAACTCGTGTTTGGGATTCTATCTGGTTTGGAGATGTTGGATGCACTCTGTACACGTTCTGTTGCTATTTGGACTTGGAATTTCTAAGAACTATGCCATGAAAAGTGCTCTGTGGCTTTTCATAGATTTGGACTTGCAGATTACTGTTCTGGATTCGTGTTCTATAGCCTGTTTTTCCCTGCATGGAGCCAAAGTACGGGCACAGGGGAACTCTGAGGCTGATCGTTGCTGTTCTGGAATTGTGTGTGTGTGTGACCTGCGAGAGAACCTTCCTCAGAGCCAAAGCTATGAGCAGGGAAGGCTTCCTAGGTCGAACAGGTTCGTCCCCTGACATCTTGCTTACGTGATCAGCTCAGTGTTCCCTGACAGGCTGAGTTTGGTTTGGTGCAAGATGATCTTTTCTACTGTCAGACCTCATGCACTTCTGTGCTGGGGTTTCTCCTTTGAGTGTTCCCCGTGTTCCTGATGAGTCAGTGCGTGTGGCCACTCCTGACCTCAAGGGACAGGGGCTAACTCTAAATGTCTCCCCCTGAGTGAGTTGCTGTTCGCATTAAGCCATTGTACCTGAAAGCTATCTGGTCCGTCTTCAGCTTCAAGTGTGTGTATGCAGAAATGAAACCGTTATGCCTTGAATTCTGTGTGATTTTACAATAAAAGAAGTCTCACTGTTTTGGAGTGTGTCAGTTTGCCTAAAGTTCGCGAGCAGAAGCCTGGGGTGAGCTTGCGTCACAACAGATATTGTAATTTTAACTTGTTTTTATGCTTTATGGTTTTAAATTTTGTATATCGGTGTTTTTAATGTTCAATGTTTTCAATTTTTATAAACCACCCAGAGAGCTTTGGCTATGGGGCGGAATATAAATGGAATTAAATAAATAAATAAATAAATAAATTAGAATTATATCTCTAATTATTAGAGGTGTGGCATACCTGATTATTAATGTCCATTTTCTTTCTCAAGTGTGATGATGATGATGATGATGATGATGATGATTTATTACATTTATATACTGCCCCATAGCCAGAGCTCTCTGGGCAGTTATCAAAAATTTTAAAAAAGTAATTTCCTGAAAGAATGCTTTGCTTAATACTCAGGCATTTTTTCCAGAAAATTTCTGCTCATTATTCTTGTAATTGTAAAGCCATCTTTGTTGTGCCAGACTGTAGGACTTAAAGACTAAATTTCACCCACTGCATTGTAAGAGTCCTGCATATTATGGGTTCTAGCTTTTATGTGTGTGTGTGTGGTTTTTTTGTAGGCTTTGTGGCAGGTGAATGTTGCTGCCTTGGACCCAACTGTGAGAATGTGGGATAAATGCCAAAAATAAATAAATAGATAAGTCAGATCTCTCTTACCCATTTCTTACAAATACCGTACATCGGCATTTTGTGGCCCAAAACATGATCAGCTATATCCAGGCTTAGTACATGTAACAGTGATTGAAAATAATGTCAAGAAAACTGACTAGGAGTGATGGTTACATTTGCCTGGAAAGTTGTTTGTACTGTGCATAACATTATTTAGCCATTCCTTACTATAAATTCATATATTCATCATCTACATACAAGTGTTGCTTTCTTCCCCTTTTCCTTATTTGTTCTTCCCCACTGAACAATAAACGATATATATATATATATATATATATATATATATATATTCTCTGGGCAACTGCTCTCTCTACGATGTCTATTGACTTGGGCATAATTGCTCTTAAGTTTATATTTTTCCAGAAAACAATAGAAAAAGCAAACAATACAGTAGAAATATTATAACCACAAATTTTGTTTTGCACAGAAGGCATAGGTTGTAAAAGGTGAAAAGTGCATTCTATTTGTAATCTCTAGCCGGTGGTGTTGTGATGGAGGCAGGGGAAGCAGGGACAGAACAAGACATTTTACTGCCTGAGGCAAGACAGCAATTGGCAACCCCCACCTCGAAATCAATGTGCATAGTATCCAAAGCCAGTCAAGTCATTTGGGCACATGAAACAAAAAATCCCACAAGCACCTCTTCCCCTTTCCTGGCAGTAAAAATAAAATTAAAATACATTTGGAGGTCCAAATCACCCCGATTCGAATCTGAAGCAATGCACAGCCCTACTAGAAACCAGGTAAACTGTCCGTCTACTGTTTGGCGCCTCCCCCGGGACTTTTAGACTGGCTACGGACTTGCTTCATTTTATGGAAGGAAGCAAATCAAGGGAGTAGTCATTTACATGATATCTGGTGACATGAGGAAGGTGATCAGCATTGTAAGAAAAAATTGCCTAATTGTAATGTTGAAAAAATTCACAGTGAAACTACATAAGTGAAAGATGGAACATGCTCCTGGGAGCATTGTGGGAGCAACCATCGAGAATGTACCAAGGTATCTGTAAAGAGGATTAGGCTGCTCACTTACTTGGAAGTAAGGACAATTGGACTAAATGGGGTTTACTTCTACCTAGACATGTATACAACTGCACTGTCGGTCTCGGGACCTAATTTAAGTGCAGTGGCTCAGCTCTGGAAAATGTGGTGTAATATAAAAACTGAATGCCTATCAATTAATTCCAATTTATTTCTTACACTACTGAATAACAGCCGGTCACCCCATAGATGTATAAAATTGGTGGTGTATGAAGTGCTTCTAGGTCAGTGGGCATGATTTATAAGCAGGCTTGAAATCTAATATGTATTAATTTAGAATTTAAAATGCATCAGATTACACAACACCATTTTCTTCTCTCTTGCAGAAAATATTTAAAGGTTTTTTTTTTTTTTTTAAGATTACAGCCCTCCTAATATGCAGGCAGGGAAGAAAAAGTTACAGGGAAGACCCTGAAAACAGTTTCCCTTTTCATCTCCAGAGCACGTCATACCTCCCTTCCCTCGCTTCCCCCCCCCCATCTTCTTCAAGTAGTTCACAGGAGATAAATTTTCAAAGTACTGACATTAATGGGATTCATGCAGCTAAATCATTGTGCAACACTTTGAACATTTCCCTCCTATCATTCTCTAATGAAAGTTTAGGACGTTCAATATTTATGGTAGTTATTACATCTCAACCACCACCGCCATATCTGCTACCTCCAGTGGTATTTTAAAATGTGTCTCTGGGGTCAAATAAAGAAAACTGGCAAATTTAGTATGATAGGGTTGTTATTGTAAATCTACATTTCTTAAACAAATGGTGAAAAGACAGAACTCTGTGGTACCTTGAAGACTAAAAGCATAAGCTATGCATATCTTCTCAGTCAGAAGCAAGCCCCAGTGAGTTAAATAGGGCTTGCTCCTAGGGAACTAGATCCAGGGTTGTATGCTTACTTATGATAAGGTAGGCTTCTCTCTATGAAGGCTTATGGGAGAACAAATAAGAGAATCTTTAAGCTATTGAAAGATATCATTTTTACTTTAACAATGACCCTGCTGTGGGAAATGAGAGAGGGAAGCAAGGGCATTCAAGCAGTCTTGCTGAAGACCCCATGAAGACTCCTCCTTTCTCAACTGTCACCACCACCTAGGCTGACCAGATAAAATCCAGGTCAGGGCTCCTGTAACTTTAACAGTTGTAGAGAAAAGGGGATTTCAGCCAGTGTCATTTGTATGCAATTAGTTCCTGGTGATATTCCCTCTTCATCACAACAGTTAAAGTTGCAAGGGCCCTGCCTTCTTTTGTATATGGTCACTCTAGTATAGTGCCTGCACCTTTAACTGTTGTGATGAAGAGGGAATTTCACCAGGTACTAATTGCATACAAATGACACTGGCTGAAATTCCCTTTTCTCTACAACTGTTAAAGTTACATGAGCCCTGACCTGGATTTTATCTGGTCAGCCTAGTCTAGCAGCTATGTCTCCACCCCCACTTTTACTGTAGGGTAGGTACAGGACAGCAGCCCTGATCCAGATCAGGACCTTGGATGGAGGAAGGGAGGACTTTAAGATCTGGTTTGCCCCATTGAATTTACTCTAGAATGAAAATGAAAATAAGAGATAGCTGGTAGACACACATTCAAAGTAATGACTGATTTGGCCCACAGTGGCCATTCTACAGGGATTCAATAGTGTTATACATTCAATGGACCAATTAATCAGGCCCGGGCATTTACAAGTCATAAGAGTAACATGTAGACTGTGGCTTAACAGCTTTCAGTGGGTGTTCAGAGATACTTGTGGGAGCTTTGTCAGGGCTCCTCAGGGTTTTGAATTACCACTCTTCTGTTATGGATATATTCTTTGTTGTGCTACTGATGACAACTTGAAAGCAATGGAAGCCACACAAAGTGTTCTTGTTGAGCTATACATCAGCACCTAAATCAGGAGGGACATGAAAAATGCATAGCTTGTTTAGCAGACTCATCATGCTGCACTCCACTGACCTATGACTTTATAGGAGGATTGATCAGAGCCCTCTTCCACTTGGCATTCTTGCCACCTCTTTAAAGACCCAACACCTGATACACCCACTACTTTCAAAGAGATAGGATATACTCATTGTTTCCAGGAACACATTTTTGAAAGTGTTCTCACTCCACATGATGAAACATCTGGTTCTCTGTTTGGTTAAGTCAAATGCCCATGCTTTGTTCTCTACACTTCTTGAAATATAAGAGGGTACAGAAGTGATTGAGAAAAGCTATTAGTACTACCTTGGGAACTGGGAAAACTGGTTGAAAGAGAACAATGTAACTAATTGCAGAAGCCCTGTATTAACATGATTAGATGTTCTGGATTTTTGTATGCCATATCAATCTGTGGGAACTGAACTAATTTAGAAAAGCAATGCCAGCTGAAAAAGGAGTGGCATAGTACAAAAATAATGATAGCCAATTTTGAACTTTTTAAAAAGGCCACTGAGAGAGTGTCAGTGTGAGTTGCACACAGAGCAACAATTAAGCTTTTATTGACTTCCTCCCTGAAATTTATTTTATTTTAATTAAAATTATTTTTAGGCTGCCTTTAAGGGTTGAGCCCTTAAAGAATGTAATTAGATACTTCCCATATAATGATGACCATTTAATAAAAGTGTGATCCTTTCATAGTAATTATGGAAAAGAATAAAAAATAGGGTAAGACTAACATTGATTTCTGTCTTGTTATATGATGACTACTTTCTCTGGAAAAGCTGCAGCTGTCTGCTGCAGCCATGCTGAGTTCATTAGTACAAACACAAAAGGAGGCTTTGGAGAGTTAAAAGAGGCAGCATATGGAAGAAAAAAACACCAAGTGCATCATAAATTGGTTAAAGTTTAGTATTTCCTCTTTTGGTGGTGATGATGATGATGATGATGACTAAAGCGCCAATGTATCGGAGTTTGTTCTTCATTAATGTACTATTCAGAGCATTTGTGCCATCATAACAGTTAAAACACTATTTCTTTCTTATCTATGTTTAGTTTTGCTTTGTAGACACTGATTTTAATTTAATCCTTTCCCTGAAACTTGCAAAGAATTTTATCACTTGAAAGGGTAAAGTAATGAAGACATCAATTTCATAAAGATATGATATTATATATTCTAATATATAATAGTGCTTTTTCCTGTCTCTCTTTTGTTCTAAGGGAAAGGCAGAGAACTGGTGGACATTTTGCTTGAGTATGAAAATAGGTGATCTGTGTTTTATATAGTCTTCATTTCTTGTTATAAAAGCAGTAGTGGCAGAAAATAGGCACAACGTTGCTATGCATCTCATGGTCCTTGATCATATCTCCATGGTAACTACCAAAGACGGTGTGCATTCTGCAGAAGCATTAGGAAGATGTGCAACTATTCACCTGCTCCAGGTCTTGTTGACTCGCAGTGGCATCTTCTATAGTGCCAAGAATGTTGGTACCAGCAGGTCAGCCTAAAGAAGAGAGTGCCCAGCAGCATCCATTAACATTAGTATTATTTTCTAAGTAAATAGAAATTATCACTTTGTTGCCTGATATTGCATTTACATTTTGCAGATGGTGGGAAGTTCATTTCTAAGCCAGGTTTTTCACTCCAGTTGCACCAGAGTCAACAGTACCTAACAGCAATTGATGCTGGGCGTAATATATCCAGTGTCTCAGTCAGGCACAAACCCCCCATTTTCTTGGTATCACTTCAGTGGTATGTCTGATTTATGTTGAGTGGACAGCCTCCTCTTCTCATTTGCTATATGAAAAACCAGTACCTATAATTACACATTCAAATGATAAGGGTCTGGAAAAGTTCTGGAAGGCAACAGAATGCAATCAAGTCCAAATGACATGTTCAATAGGCTGACCAGATAAAATCCAGGTCAGGGCTCATGTAACTTTAACAGTTGTAGAGAAAAGGGAATTTCAGCCAGTGTCATTTGTATGCAATTAGTTCCTGGTGATATTCCCTCTTCATCACAACAGTTAAAGTTGCAAGGGCCCTGCCTTCTTTTGTATATGGTCACTCTAGTATAGTGCCTGCACCTTTAACTGTTGTGATGAAGAGGGAATATCACCAGGAACTAATTGCATACAAATGACACTGGCTGAAATTCCCTTTTCTCTACAACTGTTAAAGTTACATGAGCCCTGACTTGGATTTTATCTGGTCAGCCTAATGTTCAATGTTTGTTACAAAGAAGAGATGAAGGAATGAAAAATCAAAGAGATTAAAGAAGGGAGGAATAAGAGGGGTGGGAGGAAATGAGATGGACATATGAAGGACAAAGTTTATGAAATGAAAGTAAAGTAATCTTCGCCCTTCTTCATACTGGCAATGTACTAGCACTGGCAGTGTGGTTGGCATCGGGAACATGAATTATGTGAGAACATCACAGGTGATGTTTCTTGTGTCAACCAATTATTTAGTTTGAGCTGGTTTTATCTGTGCCACTGAAAGCTCCTTCTTTTAGAGATATTTCTTGGTTATGGTGAAAATCAGCTCAAAGCACATGGGCTCTGCTTCACCCATAGGGAAAATGAGGTGAAATGCACCCAAGCACTTTGGTGTGAAATCCAGGACAGATAAAGGGAAGTACTTCTTCACTAAGGGTGTGCACTGGATCGGGACCGATCCACGATCCGGATCCAATCCAGGGGAAATCAGATACTATTATCCGATTTCCGATCATCCCTCTGGATCATCTGATCTTTCCCGAACCAGTCTGGAAGGACCCAATCCGGTTTGGAAAAAATTGGTGGATTGGCGGGCGCCCACTGGCGCCCGCCGCAGCTTCCATTGGCGGGCGCCAGCAGGCATCCGCCGATGGAAGCAGACAGCCCCACCAGGAAAGGATCACGAGGGGGGGGCTTACCTGGCAGGGCTGTCTGTTTTTATTGGCAGGCACCAGTGGGCGCCCGCTGATGGAAGCAGACAGCCCCGCCAGGAAAGGATCACCGGGGGGGGCATACCTGGTGGGGCATTCTCCTCCTCCCATTGCCAGCTCTAAACTACTGCGAACTAGGCCTCATGGCCTAGTTTACAATAGAGCGCCATCACCTGGTGCTCTACTGTAAACTAGGCCACGAGGCCTAGTTCGCAGTAGTTTAGACCTGGCAACGGAAGGAGGAGGACGCCCTGCCAGGTAAGGAGTGGGGGGGGGTTACCTGACAGGGCTTTCTGCTTTCATTAGTGGGCTCAAGCGGGCGCCCGCTGATGGAAACGGACAGCCCTGCTAGGAAAGGATCGCGGGAGGGGAGGCTTACCTGGCAGGGCGTCCTCCTTCCGTTGCTGGCTCTAAACTATTGCAAACTAGGCCTCACAGCCTAGTTTACAGTAGAGCGCCAGGTGATGCTGGCGCTCTACTGTAAACTAGGCCGCGAGGCCTAGTTCGCAGTAGTTTAGAGCCGGTAATGGAAGGAGGACGCCCCGCCAGGTAAGGAGAGGGGGGGCTTACCTGACAGGGCTGTCCACTTTCATTGGTGGGCGCCCTGGTGCCCGCCGATGGAAATGGACAGCCCCATCAGGTAAGGATTGGGGGGGGGCTTACGTGGCAGGGCTGTCCACTTTCATTGGTGGGCGCCAGTGGGCACCCACCGATGGAAGCAGACAGCCCTGCCAAGTAAGGATCACTGGGGGAGGTTTACCTGCCAGGGCCGTCCACAACGGATGGCCCCACCAGGTAAGAAGCATGAGGGTAGAGGGGGGAGTTAGGCCCCCACTCACCCACCTGCCGCCATTTTTGTTTTCCCCATAGACTTGCATTGGGGAAAGCTTTCATTCCCCCAATGCAAGTCTATGGGGAAAACAAAAATGGCGGCCCATCCGAAAATTGGACATCCGATTTTCGGATCCGGATCGGGCCCGTTCCGGTCCGGGGGTCCTCCGATTTTATCCGAACTGATCCGGGGCAAAATTGGAGGCCCCGATCCGGGTCCCGATCTGATCAGGGGGTCCCTGCACATTCCTATTCCTCACATAACTCAAAGGGTGCCTCTACAAGAGAGGTTTAATGCACTTTGAAGGTTCATTAAAAATTTTACCTCTACAAGAACGGAGCGCAAATCGGGCGTAGAGGCGCGTTATCTCCCCGATAATGCGCATTTTCGAATGCGCGTTAAATCGTGAGTTTTATTTTGCTCCGGCCGTTAAAGCGCATTTTCCCCGTGTGAACAAGCGATTATGCGCATTAACTTCTTGTAAAGCGTAGATGTATTAAGCTTTTTAAAAATAAAAAATAAAAAATGGGGTACATATTTGAATATTTTTTTCCAGAATTGCATATGTATAGGCACATTTCCCAGTAACTGTCATACTTTCCAAGTAATACATTTGGGTAAATTTTAGGTAAGCAAAAATGACTCCAGGAGGCTGATCTGCCACAGAAACTTTGGGTGAAATTCCTATAAATTTGAAGTCATTTTAATCCATCTCAGATTTCTCTGGCATCCCTAGTAACCGCTATCAGGAACATGGTCCATAGTGAGACAATATAATCTGGAGTATTGTCTGATGCTGTATTCTTGTTTTTTAAAAAATGCTTTCCCTTCTCTATCTGTCAGAGTAGACTTATAATATTTATCACATGGCGGTAGCATGGCATTTAATTAGCAAATATTTTTAAAAGAGCTTTGAACTAGTGAAGCATTACTGGAGAACTCTATATTGATGATATTGTTGGCCTCTATGCTTGATAAATTGTTGAGGCTGGCAAGGTATCCTGTTCACTGCAAACTATTAAAAAGCGATGCTATTCTTCCACCCTGATGATCTAAGATTCTTTTGCTGCAAGGTGACTTCTTACCTTTTTATTGACTGTTTACTTTAGCTTCCTTTTTCCGCTTGCTCTGCTTCTGACATAAAAATAGATCTGACTCCAGAGACTTTGAAGTAAGTTCTATAACTTGATTCCACTAACCAGGAAAGTCTGTTGCCCATTTCCTGGCACCTGCATATTGCATAGACAATAAGACTTGATCTGCTTTGTGTCTGTTCGTTGTTTTTTGTATAACTCCAACTGCAAAACCCAGCCAGAGTTTTGGATTATGGATTATGTCATATACTGCGTCACAATAAAAGAAACAAAAATATGTGTTTTGGAAAACTTACAATGATGTGTCAACCAGACTGTATTGCTGTCTGGGATTACAATAACCATTTATCAGAGAAATGTGACACTCACATAACACATGAAATATTAAACTATTCTCATGTCTGAAAGGCAAAAATGTGGTGGCATATTCGGGCTTTGAGTATTTCCACTCATCTAGCAGTGTACATGTTGCAACAATATGAAATGATTTGAAACAAAAAGTTCAGTTTGCAGTGTTAAAGAGAAGTATACTAATGACTTTTTTGTTTGTTTTTGCTTGAGGGAAAAAAGAAAGTTTTCTGTCATGCATGGTAAAAAAAAAAAAAGTGAGGGAATATATGCTGGTGACATCAATACGTTTTCATCTCCTGAAGTGGTCTGGATTGTAATTCCTCTGATATACCCCAATTTCTTCGTGCCATTCTCCTGTTTCATAGTCTCTAAACCTGAGGTAGGTAACCTTTTTTTGGGCCATGGGAACATTTGGCAATTTGAAAAACTGCCCTGATCTACACCAAGCTGAATATCATACTATGAAAGCAGTTTGAAAACAGTATATGGAATGTGTCATGGGCCCCAACAGTTGTCAGTGCACTTCAGTATAGATCCTGCCCTGGGCATCACCACAAAATGGATGCCATAGGAGGCATAGCAAAAGAAAGGTAACCTGCCTCAAAGACTGAGTACAAGGTGTATTCCTGGCACACTATGTTTTTTTTTTGCTGCCACGACAACAGCAAATAAAGTGGTGGCGGTGGCAAAAAAAAAAAAAAAAAGGCCGGGAACACTGCTTGCAGGCTATGTGTTGCCCACCTATGGTGTAGATAATACGGAGGTATGTGGACAAATCATCTAACAGTGTATTAGGCAGTTCCTTTGTTCCAGACTGAAGCTGAAAAATAGATTTACCTGTATTGTCTACTTTATGATAAAAATATAGACTACAGTGGAGCTAGTGACCAGTATTACCATGACAGAAAATTGAGACCATTATGAAGAACCAGTTGAGCTACAGTATGTTTGCCCATCAACAAGTATTAAGGAACAGTCCCATATAAATGCCAATGATATTTTGTGATAAACATGAACATTGCCCCATTTTGTTTACACTTTCTTTTGAAAAGGTAACATGTGGCCTGAAGGAAGATTGTTTTAACCTTTAAGAGAGCTGTGCTTATACCATTTATATTTACAGGAATTAATTTGGCAAGGCTTGAGGGGCTAATAATATATATCTTGTAAAAGTTAGTGGTCATTTATTATTAAATGATAGTTTTAAAATATGAAATTGTCTATCTATGGGTCAAGAGGAGTAGTGTGTTTGTTTTAGCAAAATCAAGAAAAAGTCCTTCTGACATCTAAAAGACTAACACATTTTTATGGCACAAACTTTTGTATTTTAGAGTCTCTTTTATCAGGTGCTATCCTCAGGGAAAGTTTACACACACCACCACCACCACAAGGACAACAACAACCGCAGAGAAAATATGGGCCAAAGGCCATGCAATGCAAATGGCAGCATTAGTTCTGTCACATTCCTCTGTAGAGCTAAATGCACACAAGGTAATAACAGAGTGACTCATTCAAACACTAATGACAATACTACCTTTCTTGCTATTATTATTATTATTATTATTATTATTTATTACACTTATATTCCGCCCCATAGCGGTGTATTAACACTTCCCTTCTCCAACTCCTATTGAAGAACCATCTTGCTGCAAAGGGAGGATAGAGAGGGGAGACAAAAAAGCCTGGGAACCTGCCCACCATCTAGATTCTGGTGTTCCAGTAGAAGCAACACTTCTTTTCCCCAGGTCCCACCACAGGGCTAATTAAGAACCACCTTGACCTGCGGAAGAAAGGTAATTGATTTTCAAATCCCCCTCCCCATAATTTGTCTTTCCTGTTTTAACACATAGTTTTATCAACCTTTGTTTTAACATTGTTCATGTAAATCTCCTTGTGAGGTTCACCTGAAATCAACAGATCATTACCTAAAATACATAAATAACACCTAGTATGGGACAATGGCTTTCTACAAGAATAACAATACCTCCAGTCTTGATTGAATCCAAACTGAATAGAGTCAAATTTGTTAATCTACTCTGGTTTAGCAGTTCATTTGCTAAGCGATTCCAGTTTAGCAGAACCTTTCTTTTGGAGAAACCAATAGCAGAATAACTTAGAAACTAACAGCAGAGTGTCCTTGGCAACTAAAATGTTCTCCCAGTGCTTTCTGGATATTGCCCTTTTTATTTAGATGTCTGGATCTGTATTTACAAATTCCAGCTATGTGGTATATGTAAGTATGATGGAGAGTATGCATAAAAATACCATTGTGCACAAACCCAATACATAATAGGAATTGACTACAGTATCAGGTTAATAGATAGGAACTGTTTTGTTGATGCATAACCTCCAAATCAAGTTGGACAATGGATTACACACATTAAACACAAATGTGCATTGTCTCCAATTGGAGAATATGCATATTGACAGGGCAAAGTGTGAGTACCTTCTTGATGACCAAATATTCTACATATTCCTGGACATCATTCAGAAACAATGAGCCTATCTACACTATTGCTTTAAAATGGTTTAAAATGGTTTAAAACGGTTTATAACAGTAGTGACATATACAGTTTTCAAAACGTTTTCAAAGTGTTGTATCCTGCTTGGTGTAGATAGGCCCTATATGAGTGATTTGTAGGTGGTGTGGTTAATTTTTTTCATATTCTCCATTATGTCCTATTTTTAACACACTCTTCATTAAACTATCACTAACCGCAACATGTCAGCCACTTAAATGTTTGAGTTTAGTCAGTAATGATAACACTGAAGCCAAATCAGCTAAGTGAACACACCTCTCACAGTAGTATACAGCAAAGGATATTTAACCCAGACACAAAGGAATGAGTGTGCAATCCTATGCATGTTTAGACAGAACAAAAAGTCCTACAACGTGAACATGCCCCAGCCAACATGGCTGGCTGAAGCATGCTGGGAATTGTAGGATATTTTTCTGTCTAAACATGCATAAGTTTGTACCGTTATGCTTTAAAAAACATTGACTGCTATTTACATCCCTGTGCAACTGGAATCTGATATTTCACCAAAATGAAATGACTTCTATTTTTAATTTCATCACCTTGTCAAAGGATAGATACCCGTAGAATTAGCAAGAACGAAATACAGCTTTCACTTTTCAAGGAGACTTTGAGAATCCATTTGAAGCAAAAGTATTTTAATACATCGTGATTGCTGCCAATAATTCCCTTTTCTTTCCAGCATCCATCATAATCTTTTTGTCCACACAACCATCCAAAAACTAACATGTTTTCAAACAAAAAGAATTGTATGAAAAGATGCAAACAAGGTTTTTTTTAAAAAAAAGTTCTCCATAATATCCTTTACATGATGTACTTTGGAGATTCTGTTTTTGGTAAACTACAATCTTGAAGACATGAGCTAAGAGCCAGACTACACATTACTTTAATCACATAGTAAGATTAAAATCCCCCTATCATTTGCTGCCTGGAATTTCTGCACACATGTGAGGGGATTAACAAAAGTGTGGGGAAGCCTCCTTTGATGCCAATGGAGACTTTCTTTCTTTTTGTTAACACCTCTGCACCCAGGGCCTGCCTTACCATTAGCCAGAGTGCAGCAGTTGCCTCAGGCAGCAGATGCTGAGAGGGAGCAACAAGGTGTTGGAAGAGAGAGCTGTGGGCCAAACAGCCTGCTCTGCACCCGCTATGCCAGCTTGCAACCTTCAGGGGTAGTGGAGAATACTGCCCCATTATCAGTGTTGGTGAAAGATCTAGCTGCCAATCATGTTGACTTTCATACATCGAATGGGAGGGACCACCATCTTGTCCTTCACCTCAGGCAGCAAAAGATCTTGGGCTGCCACTGCCAATGCTCGTGTGTAAAGCAGGGAATTTCTAGAAGCAGATAGTAAAGGGGAGAGGTTTAATCTTCCACTCCCAGTGCACAGTGATCCCAATCCACAATTTCCTGCTCACATTTACACTAGAGTAAAGAAAAAGCTAATCCTCAGCTTTGCAACTCACAGAATGTGTTGTTTGGCTCTAACATGCTGAAAGAAATTGATACTACTACTAATAATTTATTTATTTATTTATTTATTACCTGTCTCTCCCTTTGGATCAAGGCAGGGAACAACATTAAAAGCAAATGATATAAAATACATAAAACTAATTCAAAACATATAAAAACGAATACATTATTATTATTAGTATTGTTGTTGTAAGATTGTTGATGTAAGATTCACTTGCCAGTCTGGTTGCTTTTGTAAATAGAGTGGGGGGGGGGGCACAGAATTATCTGGACCAGACTTCCCCAACATGTCACCTTCCAGATGTTTTAGACTACAACCATAAGCATTCCTGACCATTGGCCATGCTGGATAGGTCTAGGCTGACCATATGAAAAGGAGGACAGGGCTCCTGTAACTTTAACAGTTGTAGAAAAAAGGGAATTTCAGCCAGTGTCATTGGTATGCATTTAGTTCCTGGTGAAATGCCCTCTTCATCACAACAGTTAAAGGTGCAGGGGCCCTGCTTTCTTTTGCATATGGTCACTCTAGTATAGTGCCTGCACCTTTAACTGTTGTGATGAAGAGGGAATTTCACCAGGGACTAATTGCATACAAATGACACTGGCTGAAATTCCCTTTTCTCTACAACTGTTAAAGTTACAGGAACCCTGTCCTCCTTTTCATATGGTCAGCCTAGATAGGTCTGATGGGAGTTGAAGTTCAAAACATCTGGAGGGCACCAGACGGAGGAAGGCTGATCTAGACCAACCTGCTGCCAATGCAGGAAATCCATTACTACAAAATATCTCACAAAGGAGACTCCACCATCTTCCATCCTACACCTCAGGCAATAAAATGTCTTAGGCTGGTTTGACCAGCAAGGAATTCCATGAAATGAACCATCATGAACCACAGGCCTAACTTTCAAAGCACTGAAATGGAGATTCTGGACCAAAACAGACATTATTTTGAAGATGTAGCTAGAACCTACAACTGTTCTTCACTTTTATTCTAAAGTAGATGGAGAGGGCCCATTGAAACTATCATGTGGAGGTAGGGAGATATTAACCCTTTCCCCTACACACTATGGGACCAGTTCAGATACTTTATGGATCAGTATTTTGCACTAGAAATTACAGGTGCAGGACCCCAATTCAGATTGAGCCCATATTGGTAGGGAAGACTTTAAAGCTTCCATACCACCCATATTAAGGTCCCAATCCAAGTAGAGCCCCTATATGCCTACTCTAAAGTAAAAAAAAATTTTTTTAAAGCACATAACTCCTACCTCCAGGTGAAATCCAACGCAAGTCCTACTTAAAGTAGACCCATTGAAATGAATTTGACTGAAGTTAGTCATGACTACCTTAATTCCATTCATTTCAGTGGGTCTATTCCAAATAGGCCTTAGATTGGATTTTACCCTATGTGTTTTCCCCCTCTGATCCCAGCAGCTGGAGTTTCTCTAAAGATAATTTTCAAACCACACTTTTTTTAGTTCTACTTCTTCCCCGGTATTTCTATTTCTGTTTTGAGGGTACATTTTGGAATGTCATGTGGACCTTTTCTTAAAGACAACAGGTTTCTTACTTTGAAAAAGGACACTGAGTACATTATCAATTGATCTCATGTTGTAAATGGAAAATCTTGATAATATGAAATTACGTTTGTTTCACATGAAAACAGAATGTAATTTCTTCCTGTTCTAGTCACATGAACGATGGAAAATACTAAAAATGAGAAAAATAAAATTAACAAGGAATATCACGATGCTCCAAAGTGATATGAGTGATATTGATTGACAGTTTTATTAAGTTTCAAGATAAACTTTTATAACTGAAGGTAGTATTTCATAGAAAGCAATTAAAATTACAGGGATAGCAATTTGCTACTTCAATGCTATATTTAGATTTTATCCTATGGGATGTTGTTAGAATTAGCATCTCAAAGGGCAAATTAATCAATCATGGCACTGGTTATGATATTTTGAAGCCGAGTTCCACTAACCAACCTTATAATATATTGGCTATTATAAGGTCAACTAAATGATCCCAGGGAAGTCAAGCAAGTGTGTTGTATATATCATAAAGATACTGTTATCTAGTATTTTCTTCTGTATGCGATTTTTGCTAAAAAGACTTCTGTGTCCCTGAAATGAAATACTTTTTAATATCCTTTGATGTGTTTCCTTCTATGTTAATTTTAGCTATTTCATGTCACCTTTGACTTGGAGATAAGCATCACTGATGAAAAATATACCACGAAAGAGTCCTGTAGCACCTTAAAGATTAAAATATATATTTTTGCATAAACTTCCATGGACTCTAGAACCAACTTTGTCAGATCTATACAGTCTGACAAGAGCCAGTGGACTTTGGATCCTTGGATTTTGTTTCTGTGCCATTAGTTGTTCTTTCTTTCTCTCCTCTCCTCTTCTTTTCTATGCTATAAGAGACCTTTTAGTTTAAACTAATTTAAATAGAGTTTAAATTGAAGCCCAGGGCTTCCTAGTTTTTTCTTGCATAACCAACACTAACCCATTGAGTGGGTTTGTTAAAACACCCCCACTCATGTGGAACTTGTGTGTGTTGTAGCTCCTGACTGACCAAAGAAGAGCTCTTAGGGTTGTGGTAGAAAGCTCAATGAAAATATTGACTCAGTGTGCAGTTGCTATGAAAAAGGCAAATTCTGTGTTAGGCATAATTAGGAAACAAAGTGAGAATAAAATTGCCAATATCATACTGCCCTTATATAAATCTATAGTATGACCACACTTAGAATACTGTGTACAGTTGTAGTCACCGCACCTAAAAAAACATGTTGTAGAGTTGGAAAAAGTGCAGAAGGGGCAACTAAAATTATCAAAAAGCTGGAGCAACTCTCCTGTGAGGAAAGGTTACAACAGGCAGGATTGTTTAGCTTAGAAAAAAAGGTGAGTAGGGGGAGATAGAGCTGTACAAAATTATGCATGTGTAGGGAAAGTGGATAGGGAGACATTTTTGTCCCTTTCTTACACTACTGAAGCTGATTGGTGGTAAATTCAGGACAGATAAAAGGAAACACTTTGGGTTAAACTATGGAATTCACTTCAACAAGATGCAGTGATGGTCACTGATTGATTCAGATGACTTCAAAAGGAGATTGGACAAATTCATAAATGCTAAGGCTATCGATGGCTAATGGTTCTGATTACTATATGCTACCTCCAGTATCAGAGGCACTATGCCTATAATAATAATAATAATAATAATAATAAGAATGTATTTATTTATTTCTTGCCCACAGGTAACCTGAACCCAAACCATGTTGGGCTTTAAAGGTTGTATCCAACACTTTGTACTTCGCCCAGAAAGTAATTGGTAGCCAGTGGAGTGATTGCAGAATCGGAGCGCAGTAAATAACGAGACGACACAATAAATTGGGTTTAAAATGGGCCACACTTTGTTGATGAATTCGCAGAAGGGGAAACTAGCGGGCATCCTCAATACTTGATGGCCAACGCCATCCTAAGGATAGGGCGAGTCAAATCCAGGTCAGTGGATGGCGTGCAGCTCACGCCACCCCCTGGCCCCCCCTTTTGGGTAGGGAGGCTTTCCGTGTCACCCCAGCACATGCCTCATGACTCCGAGTGGGTGAGGAAGGTCCGCCCCAAAGGTAACCCTTATCTCACCACCTGGGCCTCAAGACACACAGGTGATGAGCCTCAGGCATTACCAGTCACCGCTAGGTGCCTGTGAATGCTCACCTATCCCTTCCCAGGTGAAGATGCCCGCGCCTAACCGCCAAAATGTGACCAAATTAACTCAACCAATCAACCTATTTAATACTCCCTTGCTGTCTCACAGTATGAAGTAGGCGAAAAAACTCACATCCTTAATGACGGATTATGAGCAAAAAATTCCTACTTGGCTTCCTAAGGACAACCGGAGTTTCATTCCCATACTGCCAACAGGGAAGGGAGGGAGGGAGCCGCGCAAACAAGACAAAGGAGGGGAGGAGTTCCAGCCTTATAAAGGCTCCCTTTCCTCCTCCCCCTCCTTTTGGCGCCATTCTTGGAGGCCGCCAATAGCGCGCCTCCACGCCGCGTCTCTGCCTACGCCCGCCGCAACCGCCCCACCACCCCCAAGCTGCGCCAGGAGTGGGGTAGGGCAATTTTAAAACTGGCGTAATATGGTCACCCCTAGGTGTACCGGTGACCAACCTGGCTGCCATATTTTGAACTAGTTGAAGTTTCCGGACTAGGCACAGAGGTAGCCCTATGTAGAGCGCATTGCAGAAGTCGAGCCTCGAAGTTACCAGCGTGTGCACTACTGTCTTTAGGTCTTCCAACTCTAGGAAGGGGCGCAGCTGACAAATCAGCCGAAGCTGATAGTAGGCACTCCTGGCTGTCGCATCTATCTGGGCTGTCATTTGGAGTGACGGATCCAGGAGTACCCCCAAGCTGTGAACACAGTCTTTCAGGGGGGGTGTAACCCCATCCAGAACAGGTTGACACACCTCCAAACCCAGGTTGTGGCCTTTGACAGCGAGCACCTCCGTCTTGTCTGGATTCAGCTTCAGTTTGTTTTTCCTCATCCAGCCCATTACCGCCTCCAAGCATTCATTCAGAGGAGACACACTATCCCTAGTTGACGATGTTGTCGAAGGCATAGAGAAATATATTTGGGTGTCATCAGCGTACTGATAGCACCCCGCCCCATGCCTCCGGATGATCTCTCCCAGTGGTTTCATATAAATGTTAAACAGCATTGGGGAAAGGATGGCACCTTGTGGTACACCACATAGCAGCTCCTTCTTTGAAGAGCAGCTATCCCCAAGCATCACCATCTGGAACCTCCTTGAGAGATAGGACTGGAACCACTGAAACACAGTGCCCCCAATTCCCAATCCGTTCAGGCGTTCCAGAAGGATACCATGGTCGATGGTATCGAAAGCCGCTGAGAGGTCCAGGGATACCAACAGGGACACACTCCTCCTGTCAATACTCAGGCGTAGATCATCCTCTAAGGCAACCATAGCGGTCTCAACTCTGTATCCTGCCCTGAAGCTGGTTTGAAACGGATCTAGAAAATTTGTATCATCCAAAACTGCTTGGAGTTTAAATGCAACTGCCCTCTCGATCACCTTCCCAATACTGGCCTATAGTTATTAAAGACCATGGGGTCCAGAGAGGGCTTTTTTAGAAGTTGCCATACCACTGCTTCTTTTAGTGCTCCGGAGTCTATTACAATCTGAGTTTGTTCATCAGTCCCTGTTACAATGTTGCCTATGGCCCTTAATGAAGGAGTCATTATTGGTATTTATCCACACCCCAGAAGCTTCACTAGCTGAGGCACCAACCCAATTTTTACTACTACTTCAATCCTGTCATATGAGCCATCAGTCAAGTAAGAAATGGCCCAGCAGGTATTTGCCAAAACCTCATGGTCATGGTGGTGCAGTAGGCAAACTAGCGTAGGAAGGATCTGCTCAATGGCTTCTATGGGTGGTGCAGGGTTCTTGTTACGACAGAGATTTGACAGGGTCCAGGTTACATAGCATAAGTAGCCACCAGCTACAGAAGAGAGATCAGGAACAGCAAGCAGAGCCAGAAGTGGGTCAAGTGCATTATACTTAATAACTAAGTCTCTGTAGGCTGAACCATCACCTGCCATATTTCCTAAAGCCCACACAGCTTGCTCACTGATGTGAGTATGAGGGGAAGCCAGCAAACAAATAAAAGCAGGGATTGCTCCACCATCTACTACAGCTTCTGTCTGTTCTGATGTGCCAGAGGCAATGTTGGTCAGTGCCCAAGCAGATTCAAATTGAATAGGGCTGCAATCTGAACTTCACAAGAAGGACACAAACTTTGAGATCAAACCTGCTGTGATTATCTGGTCTATAAGGGGCTGCTTTTCTCAGGATAGCAGTTTCCTGGCTGCCTGTGTAGCTTGCAGCTGAACTTCCAAATTATTGCTGTTGATGCCTTTAACAATGTCTTCAACAGACCAGTAGACAGTGACCTGATTGCCCCGGTTGTTTTCTTGCAGAGAGGAAGTGGCATCATCAGGGAAAGTGCCAACATTTCTTCTTTTAAGCATCTGATCATCTTTTTTGGCTTTCCTCAGTTCCACATTGACTTCCACCCATTGCTGCCTCATTTCATTGGAATCCTTTCCCTTATTCTTAAATCTGTTCAGACGGGCAGCTGTTCCACCAGCATTCTCATTGGCAGACATTTTTATCTTGATGTAGAAAAGCAACCACCGCCTCTTCCCATCTCTCCAGCGCCAGACACCAAACTGCCCAAACCATTCATGCAACCAGTGCCCAAACATGTTGTGTCCGCTACTTCTGCTGTTAAGACTCCTACACCTATATGCACCTATATACACCAGTTGCTAGTGAACATGGGCAGGAGGCTGCTGTTGAACTCCTGTCCTGCTTGTGAGTTCCTAGTTGACAGCTGGTTGGCCACTGTGTGAACAGAATGCTTGACTATATGGACCCTTTAACATGGTCTGATCCTGCATGGCTCTGCTTATGTTCTTATGTTCTCTTTGACTTCGACCATTTTGATAACGCGGACTCAAGCAAATCTAATGTGCTTCTAATGTTTGCTTTCTACATGCTTGGTAATTATGTAGACAACCAAAATTTCTACAGTTTTACTTGGTCCCTGCCCATTTTGGTTGTAAAAAAGATTTAGTCTGGATTTAAGGTTCTTATTCAAATGGTTTTGTATAGAAATAACACAATACCTTAATAAATGAAATAAATAAATAACTATCTTGCTGATCTTTTACCTTTCATACTTAAAAAAATAAATAAACATAATGGATTCCTAACCACACTATGCAAAGATACAGCTCCCTGGGTATATAAAGCTTCAGGCACTTCATCCTTTTTTCCTTCCTTTCCACAAAATGGTTCTTGTTGTTTGTTAAACTGTGGAATGTTGACTTTTGGCATGATTTTTGATAAACAACCAGTCATTAATGTTAAGTGTTGCCACTTTTTAGAGCTGTATGAATGCTTCCATGGAAATGTATTAGCTGAACAAATCCACATATAAATAATAAGCTCCCACACATTTGCAAATAAATACATATGGTTTGTGTGTGTGTGATATTTGAAGAACATATTTTACCTTTATTTTGTTTTACTATTTTTCAGGCATCTCAGCTCATGACTATGGAGGTGCTAGAATGCAATTTAAGATTTTAAAGCAATTACTTTATGCAAACAGCAGTGCATAAAAGCTATTCCTTTGCCTGTTAAAAATAGCATTTTTAAAAGGCACCTAAGGGCTTTAATTTCATGAAATCAAATGACCTTCTCCAGAGGACCTTCCTCTTTGATTGCATCAAAATGTGTCCAAGCATGCAATTCATGCGATTTAAAACATCTGAATCAGAGGGATTCCACAGGCCTTGAATTTATGGGTTATGTTTGAACTTCACGCATAAAAGACAGAACGTTTAGAAGGGTGGTCAAAGCACTAAATAGTACATACAGTAGACATAGCCCCAGAGAAATATAGTCTGGCTTTCCATTGGAGTCAGTTTGAATAACTTGACCATATTGTTACAGGGTTTCAGGATGTGGGTTTTAGTTGGATGAAAACTTTGCCACCTACACTTTATGAACAATGTTTGCTCCCTGTTCTTTATCTGATCTGTGGCTTGACTGCCATTATTTCAAAACTGGGGACGTCTTTCCAAAGTGATCTTAGGCCCTTTCCAAACCAGGCTGTTTGCCTGGGATGGCCCCAGGCTGATCCCTGTGCACCGATGGTATGTATTAGGTACTACCGGGATTGCTCTCCCTCCCTCCCTCTACACACCTATGGTGTAGAAAGGTCTTCTGTCAATCAGAGGTTGTGCATGTCAAATGGATTTGGCTTCAAGTAGTGCTCTTACTCTGAGTAGTCCTCCTGATGACACCATGGGTAAAATCCAACCTAAGTCCCATTCATTTCAATGAGTTTAAGTAGGATTCAGGTTGGATTTTAGCCCGCTTATGTAATACATCATAAAGGAATTGGCTACATAGTGTCTTCAGGATGTGTATTTAGAGTGAAGGCAATATTTCCTGCATTCACCATGAATGGGTGGAAATTTTGCTGCTTTGCAGCCTCCCTGAAAATCATTGAAATGTTTTGGTTCAACTCTAATATAAACAAAATTGCTTGGCTTTCACAGATAAATAGATTTCCTATGAGGTAGGGAAGTATACATTTTGAAGTTAATGTACTATTTCCTTCTCTATGATGGAGTTTCTTTCATATAATCTAAAACAAGTTGCTCATTTTCATGAACAAAACATTGGAATGTATGTATCATGACCCAAGACTGCAGTACGTTTGAACTTGAGAGCTTTGGAAAGTCAACCTAGGGGCATAGTTTGTTCACCAGCAGAAGAGAAGTTTAGGAAGACTGGTCTTCGCTTTAAGAGCAATTCCATCTAATAGTCTGAAGTAAGTCATGTGATATCCCATGAGCCCATAAGAGTTGCCAAACCAGTTCAGGCCAGTGTTGGTTGTTGAAGCGCAACAGGACCAATGGCCCTTGTCACATTGCTTTCCCTCCACTCCTCCACATTTTGGCTATGCTGTAGTGACTACTCATTCCTGATTGTGAGCATGTGCATCTTTTCTTTTTGCCTGTACCACACTGTACCTAAACACATGACTTTCCACGCTATACTGAGCCTTTATTTATGAATGGAGCCTCACTATTATTGTGATGATGATGATGATGATGATGATGATTAATTTCATTTCCATAGCCAAAGCTCTCTTGGCAGTTTACAACAAAGTTGGATATTAATCAGTGATGGTATCACACATATGGCTGAGTGATGGTGTCACACATATGGTGTTATCTGGAAGGCTATTCAGACTCTTTGGGAGTTTGGATAACTGTCACAAGGCTATTTCCATCTAGGAGTGGCTGCTATTAGTACACCTGCCTACAGTGGTGGTGAAAGGTGATTCATGCCACTTGAACATCTGATGTATTATTATTATTATTATTATTATTATTATTATTATTATTATTATTTACATTTATATACCACTCCATAGCCGAAGCTCTCTGGGCGGTTTACAAAATTTTAAAAGACTGAACATTAAAAAGTCAATATACAAAATTTAAATCCATAAAACACAAAAACAGTTGATATTTAAAACATTTTAAACGTTTACGCCTGGCCAAAAATTCAGTTTAAAACCTCAACTTAAGCTGTTAAAATGCCAGGGAGAAAATAAAAGTTTTGACCTCATGCCAAAAGGATAACAGTGTTGGCACCAGGCGGGCCTCATTGGGGAGATCATTCCATAATTGGGGGGCCACCACCAAGAAGGCCCTCTCCCTTGTTATTGTCCTCCGAGCTTCCCTTGGAGTAGGCACCCAGAGGAGGACCTTAGATGTTGAGTGAAGTGCAAGGTTGGTTCATGTCGGGAAAGGTGTTCCGTCAGGTATTGTGGTCCCAAGCCATGTAAGGCTTTATAGTTTAAAACCAACACCTTGAATCAGGCTCAGAAACGTACAGACAGCCAATGCAAGTGGGCCAAAATTGGTCTTATGTGTTTGAACCTTCTGGTCCCTGTTACTATCTGGCTGCTTCATTTTGCACAAGCTGCAGCTTCTGAACCGTCTTCAAGGCAGCCCCACGTAGAGTGCATTGCAGTAATCTAACTTGAAGGTTACCAGAGCATAGACAACTGAAGCCAGATTATTCCTGTCCAGATAGAGCCATAGCTGGGCCACCAACCGAAGTTGGTAGAAGGCACTCCATGCCACCGAAACCACCTGAGCCTCAAGTAACAGAGATGGTTCTAGGAGAACCCCCAAGCTACGAACCTGCTCCTTCAAGGAGAGTACAACCCCATCCAGAACAGGTTGAACACCCTCCATCTGGTCAGAGGAACCCCCCACTAACAGCATTTCAGTCTTGTCTGGATTGAGTTTCTGTTTATTAGCTCTCATCCAATCCATTGTCATAACCAAGCACCAGTTCAGCACATCCACAGCCTCACCTGATGAAGATGAAAAGGAGAAGTAGAGTTGTGTGTCATCAGCGTACTGATGACAATGCACTCTAAAACTCTGGATGACCGTACCCAACGGTTTCATGTAAATGTAAGGGACAGATCTAAAAACATTCCAAGCTGTGAGCCTGGTCCTTAAGAAATCCTTGTAGAGTTGGTGAAAAAACACCCACAAGACCACTGAACAAACAGTGGTACTTACAACTACAGTTATCCATGCTCTCATTACCTCTAATTTGGATTACTGCAATGCGTTATACGTGGGGCTACCTTTGAAAATGGTCCAGAAACTTCAGCTAGTACAAAACAGGGCAGCACGTTTGCTAACAGGGACTGGCCAACGAGACCACATTGTGCCAGTCCTTTTCCAGCTTCACTGGCTGCCTGTCCAGGTCCGGGCCCAATTCAAAGTGCTGGTACTAACATTCAAAGCCCTAAACAGTTTGGGGCCAGGTTATCTAAAGGAACGCCTCCTCCCATATGTACCTGCCCGGACCCTAAGATCATCCACAGGGGGTCCTTCTCTGTGAGCCCCTGCCAAAGGAAGTGAGGCAGGTGGCCACCAGGAGGAGGGTTTTCTCTGCTGTGGCACCCTGGCTGTGGAAAGAGCTCCCCAGAGAAGTTCGCCACTCCTTTCGTTGTCAGGTGAAGACCTTTTTATTCTCCCAGCATTTTAACAGCTAAATTAACCCAATTTTAACCCTTGCTGTTTTCAATTTGTATTTTAATTGTATTAATCTCTGCTGCTTGGTTTTATCCTGGTTGTGTTTTCTATATTGTATGTTATTTTGTGTTTTTAGATTGTGGTTTGTTTTATATTTCTTAAAATGATTTCATGGTTTTAATTTTTGTGAACCTCCCAGAAAGCTTTGGCTATAGGGTGGTATAAAAATGCAATAAATACATAAATACATAAAGCGGCACTTTATTAGTCCTCATCCAGCCCATTACATCTTCCAGGTACCAGTTCAGCTCTCCACTGTTTCACCTTTCTTCAGATGTAAAGGAAAAGTAAAGTGGACTGTCATCAGCAAGCTAATGATACCTCAGTTCAAAACTCTGGATAACCTCATCAAGTGGTTTCATGAAGATATTAAATAATATTGTAGGGAGGGATGTAATAGAATCTTGGATAAAACCATATGACAAGTGGTATGTCACTCAACTATGATTCAGTGTGTTGGGCTGGGACTCTGGAAATGCAGGCCCTACTCTCCATTTGGCCACTGAGTAACTTCATCCCAGTCTCAGGCTGTTTCTACACCAGGCTGTTTGCCTGGGATGGCACCTGGCTGGTCCCTGTGCTCCGATTGTGTGTATTAGGCACTTCCAAAATCGCCCTCCCTTCCTCTACACCCTGATGCTATCCCAGGCAAAATGCCTGGTGTGGAAAGGGCCACAGACTCTCAGCATAACCTTCCTGACAGGGTTGTTGTGATAAAATGGAGAGAAGGAATGCCATGTAAGCCAGCTTGGATTCTTGCAAGAGGAAAAACAGCAGGATATATATGTAATAAATAAATGCAATAATAAATTTAAAAAATGCCCAGCACCCAGAATAGAACAACAAGAGGCTGGTGCCCACCCAGACAGGCAATCCAGAAAGGATACGCTTGTCAAGGATATCAAGAAGAGCCTGGAAAACCAACAAGGTTACTCTTTGTCTGCAACATTGCAAATAAGGGCAGATTTGGTTCTGAAGCTGGTTTTGATGCTAGGTTGAAATGGATGTAGCTAATCAGTGTCATTAAAAACTTTCTAAAGCTGTCCAGCCAGCACTAGGGATAGATGGACCCATCCAAGCCCATGCTCGATGGGCAAATGTGGGATCTCTGCTGCTGCTCACTGGGCCGTGTAAGCCCTGAAAGCTTCAACGAGCCGTCAAGAAGCACCTGTGGTTGCCCGCTCCTCCATTTTTATGCAAGATGGGGGCTCTCTATTTTTCATGTATTTAATGTGGCACAAAATGGTGGCCATGCAGGGCCATTTCAAGAATGTTAGAGGCATAGAGGTCCCCCTTCATGCCTCTAATGTGACAGAAATGGCCCTAATGTAAATGACAATGGAGTTATTAAAAAACCAAAACCAAGCACAGTTTGGTTGATGCTAGCCAATAAGTATGCTGATGACACTCAGCTAGGGTGACCAGATAAAATCCAGGTCAGGGCTCATGTAACTTTAACAGTTGTAGAGAAAAGAGGATTTCAGCCAGTGTCATTTGTATGCAATTAGTTCCTGGTGAAATTCCCTCTTCATCACAACAGTTAAAGTTGCAGGCACTATACTAGAGTGACCATATAAAAAAGAAGGCAGGGCCCCTGCAACTTTAACTGTTGTGATGAAGAGGGAATTTCATGAGGAACAAATTGCATGCAAATAGCACCGGCTGAAATTCCCTTTTCTCTACAACTGTTAAAGTTACAGGAGCCCTGACCTGGATTTTATCTGGTCACCCTAACTCAGCTCTACTTCTCCTTGTTGTTGAAGTGAACTGGGGTGGTGAAGTTGCTGGACCAGTGCCTGGAGGCTGTAATAGTCTGGATGAGGGCTAATAAACTGAAGCTGAATCCTAATAAGATGGAAGTTCTGTGGACTGGTGGTTCCTGAATCTGGGAATTGGGTAAGCGACCTGTCCTGGATGGGGTTGCGCTCCCTCTGAAGGAGCAGGTGTGAAGCTCGGGATCCATCCTTGTCACTGGAGGCCCAGATGGACACCTTGGCCCTGAGTACTTAGGTAGGCTGACCATATGAAAAGGAGGAGAGGGCTCATGTAACTTTAACAGTTGTAGAGAAAAGGGAATTTCAGCCAGTGTCATTTGTATGCAATTAGTTCCTGGTGAAATTCCCTCTTCATCACAACAGTTAAAGTTGCAGGGGCCCTGCCTTCTTTTGTATGTGGTCACTCTAGTATAGTGCCTGCACCTTTAACTGTTGTGATGAAGAGGGGATTTCACCAGGAACTAATTGCATACAAATGACACTGGCTGAAATTCCCTTTTCTCTACAACTGTTAAAGTTACATGAGCCCTGTCCTCCTTTTCAGCCTAACTTAGGGCCATCTTCGGCTGATCTGCCAGCTATAGCCGTTCCTGGACCGGGGCAACCTAGCCACAGTAGTGCATGCACTGGTAACTTCCTGATTAGACTACTGCAATGCATTCTACATGGGCTGCCCTTGAAGAAGACTCAGAAGTTGCAGCTAATGCAAAATGCAGCCGCTAGACTGCTGACTGGAACATTACGAAGAGACCATATAACACCAGTCTTAAGGAAATTGCACTGGCTGCCTATATGCTTCCAGATGGAATTCAAGATGTTGGTAATGAGATTTAAAGCCCTAAATGGCTTGGGACCTTCATAGTTGAGGGAGTGCCTCTCCCTATGTATACCTGCCTGAGATTTGAGATCTGTTGGAGGAGCCCTCCACTGTGTCCCACCAACACAAAACTTACTTTATGGTAGGACATGGGAGAGGGCACCCCAGTTGTGGAATGCCCTTCCCTTGGAGGCCCGACTGGTGTTGATGCCGGCTTTGTTTCAGCACCAAGTTAAAACATGGCTTTTTATCAAAGCCTTTGAGAGCCAAAGCTGCACATAGTTTTAATTGTTTTAATTGCTTTTACATTTTTTACTGGTTTTAGTTTGTTAATGGTTTAATATGCTTTGAGCTGTGTACATTATTTATTGTTGTATACTGGGTTTTTTTTATCTGTATGCCACCCTGCGATCCCAGTGATATAGGGCAGGATACACATATTTTAATAAATAAATAAATAAATAAATAAATACTGATCCTCTTTGCATAGCATATCTAGAATAAGATAAGCAACTCATTAAATGCTTTCAAATACTAAAAATGATAGAAGTCATTGACAATCTGTGGTAATAAGATATGAAGTAGACAAGCAAAACAACCTTCCATATCATATTTTAAAAGATTAAGACTTTTAGCTTAAATGAAATAAGAAACAATAATCTCATAAAGTAAAGTAATGATTACACATGATTCTTCTAGTCTGCTGTGCAAGTATGTCTAGACGGATCATGTACAATCATCACATAGCCACAACACTAATTAGAATTTGTATCACATTCTATTCTTTCTGGGGCATTCTATTCTCCCAAATGATTCGAATGGCATGTGGGAAAGTGGAGACAAAAATGTCAGTTCAGCCCTTTCTGTTGCCATCCCATTACTCTTCATGAGTTAGAGGTGAAGATCTCCAGCAGGGAGCTTTCTCCACCCATGTAGGCTCGTCATGCAATTTAGAATCTGGATTGTCCAATTCAGGGTTCTAAATTGCATAGGGAGCCTACACAAGTAAAACAACTGGCTCTTCACTGAAGAGCTTTACCATCCAACTCATGGAGGATGATAGCAATGGCAACAAGGTTGACAATTGAGAGGAAGAAGCTAGGGCACTCATGCCTATGCTCTTCATGAAAGTCTAATTGAGAGGGAGATTATGATTCCTGAAGATGGCTCTTGGATATATCATAGGGTGGGCAACATGCAGTCCTCTCATCATTCCTCACCATCAGCTTCACTGACTAGAGCTGATGGAACTTCTAGGCCAAAACATCTGGAGATCCACAAGGTGTCCAATATATATATAGAGAGAGAGAGAGAGAGAGAGAGAGAGAGAGAGAGAGAGAGAGAGAGGCACAGCAGTGCCTCCCTTGTTAAGGGCCATCAGTATAAAACACATTCCACCATGTTAAAGTGATCATTGTGGGGGGTCATTCTAACAGTCATAAAATCGACAATGTTTCACCAATCTTTCTGAAATTTACAGGTGCCAGAAAGAAATGTTTGTTTTACATTATTTGCAAATTTCAAGAAGATTGGTGAAAGACTGAGGGAAGGAGAGCAGTTTAAAGTAAAAAGATTAAAGAATCCCCTGAATCCGAAACTGAAAATTGAATTGAGGGTTTGTGAGTATTTTTGCTCAGCTCTCCTTACCTTCTGGGAGCCTTATTAATTAATCCAATGGCAGGGTCTACTTCCTACCATTCTAGTGTAGGTGGAACTGCTTTTCTTTTTTAAAATTCGTTTAAGTCGATTTTATTAAATTAAAACTGTGCCTCTTTAAAAATCCAGTGGCCATTTTGATTAAGTCACATGCTCAGTAGAGTCACACTCCCCCTCCCTCCTGCTTCAGCTACAATGGCTGCTTCCTCTAGCAAATACGTTGCTCTAGTCTCTTCTCAGAAGTAAGTTCCATTGACTGAATGTAATGGTATTACTCCCAGGTAAGTGTGTAGAAGATTGTAGCCTTTATTTAAAAAAAACCAGTCTGGAACCTTGGAAGGCGGAGAGGGAGAGATGTGAGTGAGAATTCCCTCTCCTTTACAGCACAATAATTCTACACTTAACAACTGCTTGCATGCTTTGCATGTGTGTATGTTCATTTGATTATGGCTTCTGATCATTAATTTTCATATTGATTCAATCCAAGCCATGTCTACTCAGAAGTAAGTTCCACTGAGTGCAATTAGTCTCATTTTTCATGCACTAGCTTGAAGGGGTGTGTGGATTTGGTTGTACTTCTCTCTGGGAGCTCTGTGTATTTAGGGACCAAGGCTTTTCATGAGAGAAGGGGTTAAGCTCCCCCCTCCTTTTCTTTTCTTTTTTTAATTCCATGTATTTGATATTTAAAGAATTTTTATTCCTTCATTGTTCTTATAATTATTAATAATAATTAGTAGAAGTAGTAATACGTTTATTAATGTTACATTTATATCCTGCCTTTTTTTTCCTCTTGCAAGGAACCTAAGGTGGCTTACATGATCCTCCTCCATTTTATCAGCACAACAACCCTGTAGGGTAGAAGAGTCAGTGACATTCTGAATTCTCTTAGCTTTTCTAATATTTTTTGATAAGGTTGAACAAAACTATTGTGTATTCGTTTCTCCCGTACCAACATCTTTGACAGGCTTAATATAGGATTCATTGACCACAGGCTATTTTTAGAGCAAAAAAATAAAAATCCAAACTTGGATAGATTAAAATTAAATTGAGCAATATTTCTAAACACCCACATGGCTATTCTTGGTACTGGGTCAGATGTAGTGATATAAGAGGATATTCAGACTCCATTTAGTTGATCAGTTGCAAAGAAGCTTCTCTAGTAAGGAAGAAGGGGAAAGCCCTAGACTGATCATTCTTTCATGTGCCATATCTCCCCCCACAAAAAACCCATGAGGTAGGTTAGGCTAACAGTCTATGACTGGCCCAAAACCATCTAGTGAGTTTCTTCTGCTGCTCACTTTCACAGAAATGTAAAACAAATGTTTGGTAATGTTTGGGTGTATGGCATGTGCTACTTTTACCCTCACAACAACCCTGTAAGATAGGTTAGGCTGGAAATCTAGGCCTGGCCCACTGTCTGTCTATGTCTGTGTGCCTGCCTCTTTCATATATACACACAGAAAGGCATCCTTGGGTTTGTTCTCTACTTACTATATATCATAAACTACGTGTGAATAGAGAAGTCTGTCACAAATGATGCAATACACTCACTTTTCACACATCCTAATACATTTGTTTCCCAACTAACTTACCGCTAATACAGTCATGAATCTAACACTAAAATATGTTATTTTTACTATAGTAAGATTAAAGAATCCACATACAATTTAATTTACTGGCGTCCCCTGGCTGGGCCTTGCAGGGAACAATAGGGTACACGGAGCAGGCATACACAGCACATGCAGAGTGCTGAGAGTGGCAAATCTAAAAGCAAATATGTTGCTTTTAAAGAACCAAGGAAATTCAATGGGTCTTTTAAGTAAATATCTATGGATGGAAATGCAGCCCATTCAGGCTTGAAACTTGGCCACAAACATGATCATAATCTGCTACGTTAAGATGCAAACAGGAAGAAAAAGCATGTAGCATAAAATGAGCTATAATAATTAATATAGTAAACTGTAACTTATTCTAATTTAGGATATTTTCCTGTATCATCTTGTGTGCTTCCAGAATTAATCAGGGAGTTTTTAGTCCAGTATAACTTTTTTTCAGGTTCTCTCCAAATACAGAAACAAAACATGAAATGCTTCTTTTCATGAGTCAGTCATAGAAAGCTTTTATTTTTGGACATTGGCTATTGAAAAGTTCAAATGAGACCCCTCAGATTTCAAGTGAGAGAGCATAACTTCTGGGGTTCATTTATTATTTTGAAAATTGGGTGCAACACATATCACTAGCTTTGATTTTATATTGGATGTCAAAATGGTGTAACATCCTAGCTGATGCGGGCTTGCTTGTCAACTGTATAATATCCAGTCATCCGTTACACAAAGCCATGAAATTCATTAAACAAAAAACCTATGGTTTACAAAAACAACGTTAAGGCTCTACAGTTTCCAACCAAGCACCCAAAAGCAGGGAAATTGGGAGTTAAGGCTCCCAAGCCTTAACGCCACATCCTCCCTAAGGAAGCAGAAAGTGCAAGTGAAATTCTCATTCTCCCAAAGCAGATAAACCATGAGGATAGGATGGAGAATATGATATGCAGAGGTGACTGTGGGGTTGTGGAAAACTGACGACGAACAACTTAGGGCCACTTACTTCTATTTTTTGTTTAGAGCAGCCCTTCCCCAACCTGCTGCCCTCCAAAGGTGTTGGACTACAACTCCCATCATTGCAAGTCAATATGTCCCATGAACAGGAATGCTGGGACTTGTCATCTCAAACATCTCGATATGCAATATGATATGCAGAGGTGACTGTGGGATTGTGGAAAATGATGATGAACAATTTAGAACCACCTACTTCTCTTTTTTAAGAGCATCTCCTCATGTTGAGAGTTGCAACCCAACACATCTGACGGGCACCAAGTTGGGGGATGCTGTTCTAGAACAAGGGCAGGTAGAATGTAGATCTCCAGATGTTTTGAAATTCAACTCGTAAAAGCCCCTAACAGAATGGGCAGTGATCAGGAATGCCCCGAGCTGATGTCCAAAACATCAGGATAGATCTATTTTTTGCCCACATGAGTTCTAAAGTATGATGTTTTCCAGCATAAAGATATGTGATCCATCAAAGAACTCCAAAAGATGTGCAGTTTAAATAGACTATCTTAAATCAAATGAAGCAACAATGAATGAATCTTGAATACCTAATCCAGATAGTCCTTCAGTCATCAACATTAGTTTTCAACACATGGCATAGGATGTATGTTTCTAGAATATCAGATATGTGGTGTTGGGGAATTAACATAGAGGATTTCTCTCATGTGTTCAGTGTGAAATCAAAGGCAGAGCTACCACCTAATACTTTCATGCATAAGTAATTTTTTTAAAATTATGGATGGAATGCTTTTTGTCTTCCCAATAATATGGGAGTTACAGTGCAAAACATCTGGAGAGCACGAGGCTGGAGAAGGTTGGTTTACACTTGAATCCTATACATGTCTTCTCAGAAGTCAATGCCACTGAATTCACTAGGGCTTACTCCCAAATGAAATAGGATTGCAAACTAATCTCATCTGAAAGGAGTTCAAGACAGCCAAACTAAAGCTTTTCTGCTCCTCTGTCGCTTTGATGAGATGATGTATTGTGGGGGATTGTGGGGAGTGAACAGTATATTTTGTAGAAACACATTTTAAGAAAATACATTGGTTCTTTGAAGGGCAGGATATTGACCAAAAGTTGAAAGTGCCTGGCACATGCTCTGGTTTTAGATCTGTAATGAATAGTGCCCCTTTTTTATCAAGCGTGCTGCTATATGCAAGATGCATGTGAGAGAAAGGTATTGGGCAGACCCTGTATTTGGTAAGGATATGGAACAGCGTTCCCCATCCTGCTGCCCTCCAGGTGTTTGAGATGGCAAGTCCCAGCATTCCTGACCATGGGATATACTGACTTGCAATGATGGGAGTTGTAGTCCAACACCTTTGGAGGGCAGCAGGTTGGGGAAGGGCTGCTCTAAACAAAAAAAGAGAAGTAGGTGGCCCTAAGTTGTTCGTGATCAGTTTTCCACAACCCCACAGTCACCTCTGCATATCATATTCTCCATCCTGTCCTCATGGTTTATCTGCTTTGGGAGAATGAGAATTTCACTTGCACTTTCTGCCTCCTTAGGGGGGATGTGGCATTAAGGCTTGGGAGTCTTAACTCCCAATTTCCCTGCTTTTTGGTGCTTGGTTGGAAACTGTAGAGCCTTAACGTTGTTTTTGTAAACCGTAGGTTTTGAGAGGTAACCATGAATGTCACCAAGAAGGAGAAATTTCTTCAGATGCTGTGGAGAACTAGTATAGTCACAGCACATCCATGGAACTATGGGCAATGGGAGTTAGTGCTGAACACTTTAAACTAGCATTTAACTGTGGGTTTTCATGTGCGCTAGCAGCCAGTTGCACTAGAAGATCACTGTACCTTTCCAGCCCTTCATTCTTTTATGACTGATGGGATGTCTCCTTCAAAATGTGAATCACAATCAGCATGCAATAGCTAGCCTGAGACAGGCTAGGCAGGTTAAATGTCCAATACTCTATGGCAGAATAGACGTTTATGCCTACTTCCTGTTAAGTAGTGATGTGTGGCAGGCTGGTAAAACATATTCCATAGAGAAGAAAAGTCTGGGCCAATCTGTGCTCCTGGCTTTATGGTTTGTATAGCTATGCATGAGGATGCCTCAAGCACCTCTACACATTGCTCATGAACCATGTCAAATCTATCGAAACTAATTAACTGAATTTCTACCCTATTTCACTCATACAGTGCTGATTAGTCCTTTCTGCTGGACCAGAATGCAAAATATATTACTGTGTATTTCAGAGAGGCAATCATGAGGTTTTTGCTCAAGGCAATTTAAAGGATGCTTCTGAAATCCTCCCCATCCAAATTTTTTCTTTTGATTCTGGAGTCTGGTCTAGTTTTTAGATGCTGATGCTGATGATGGCACCTTAAAGACTAAAATATATCTTGAGGTGTAAGCTTTTGTATACCAGATCCTACTTTGTCAGTGTGCATTGGTTCTCCCACTGTACTTGTTTGATGCACTCCTAACTCACTAATACTCACATCAACCAAAGGAGACCTCATCCATCCATTAAAGTTACAAGCTTGGACTGAGACTATTGATCATTTCATATTTCTGTAACAAAGTATGAACACCACATATAGAATTCTATTATGAAATTTCTTTGGATCACTGAATTCCAAACAGCCATCAAAACGGCTACCTACAGGGCCTTCCTGTGGGACACATATCTTATCCCTTAACATAAGGTCAATGAATTTTTGCCAAAGGTCATATCATATGGCCACTCTCCACTGGCTCCTTATAAAACCGCATGAGCACCCTCCTTTTCCTGCTCCTTCCCAGGGCTTTATAGAAGCACCATGATGAGGCCCAGCTGTTGCTGCTGAGGCTTCCCTCTTCCACAGTTGTGCTATGCAGCTCAAGCCATCCCAGGCAGGGCTCCCTTTTAACTTTCTACTCAGACCCAACTGCCACTCTCCCTGGATGTTTTCAGCAAGAGAAGGAGGATGAATTCATCCAGTGAGTCCTGGGGGAATCACTGGATCTACATGATTATATGATTTTTTTAAAAATTAAGTCTTCAATGAACACTTAAAATTCGCTACAAGCCTCTCTGTCATTTGCTGAAACAGATTTTAACAATCTATACTAAATAATTATATCTGCAAGAAAATAATACAGACTAGTTGGGTGTTACAAGATTCAATAGTCTGGTAGTGATCTTTTTGTTCAACTCTGATGAAATGTAACAAATCAGAACTGGCCAGGCCAAGGAAGATTGGAGCAACAGTTAAAGTAAAGCATGTAGACTACAATAATCCCAAAGTGCAGACAGTGGAAATTGCATTCAGAAATGTGTCTTTAGCCTTGCAAATATTTCTCTTTTCCTTGTCTTTGCCTTTGTTCAGAATTTCCATTTGATCTCATGTGAAGATTTGCCTGCCTTCAGCAGTCCTGGTCGCTCTCGTGTCCTGGCAATAGCTGAAATTAACTAAGATAGGATTGTGGCAAATAAATGAACCTGTGTCTTTTGGTGACTCATTTTAAATGCACTGGTGACAGATCAGTCTTGCCTTGTAGTTATTTTTAATGGCATCATTTTCTCGAAGCTTAATTATTTAGTTTGTATGCGGCATGTGGAATAGCTGCGCACCACACACCTGCACCCCTTTCTGAAAAACTGAATCAGTTGTAAGGTTGGCACTGATTTTGTTAAAGCCTGTAAACATTTGGTCCATTGAGTTCTCAAGTGGTATGCTTTATTCTAAATTTATTTTGACTTTCAGTGGCACAATGGCTGCAAATTGCCTAGTATGGGGCTCCCAGGGCTATGTAGCAGACACCGCTCAAGCAACGCCTTCAGCAATAAAATGGCTGTATGAAGGTGAAAGGATGGGAATAAGGGGGAAATGTGTGTAGCGATTATTTTGTTACCAAAAGCCTAACTATCAATACATCTTGCATAATCTCAATTGTTTCATTTCTAAGGTCACTTGAACTATGCCATGAATAGAGATGTTCAGATTCACTTGTATTTATCCTTTCTGTTACGTCATCATAGGGGCTATTTCCAAAATATTGTAATTTCATGCTGCTAATGTTTTTATGTAAACTCTGCTATTTGGGGAATCCAGAGATAGCGCAGTTCCCATTTTTATAATTATGGACTATCAGTGATCTCTTTCCTTTCAGTTGCCAACCATTCAGGGGAAGGATGCAATTGATGGATAGCACAGCTCTGGCTTATATAAATGAAAGAACTTTGTATGTTTTTAATGACTGTAGTGAATCTGATGGCTTCTTGCTTAGAGGACATACTTCAGAAGACCTTCATCCTTCAGAAAGGAAAAAGGCAAAGAGAAGACCACTGCAACTGCCCAGTGTTGAGAACTTATTCCTGAGGTAGATCACCATTTGCTGCTCTCTTACAGCATTGTATAGACAGGGTGACCAGATGCACAAGTGAACAGGGTAATAGTTTAATAGTTGTTTTAAAGAGAAATTTTGGCAGGTACAGTTAGTCATCCAAAAAGAGAAAGCTGCTGAAAGGGCCCCTTTTTGTGTCCGGCACGCCTGGGCGCGAAAAGGAGGTTGCAGTGCAGGTGGGATGACAGATGAGACAGGGGAGCCACCCACTGGTGGGCTCCCCAGTGGCTGGGAGGGGACTAAGGAGTATGTATGGTACTCACCCCTCCCAGCCGCCATTCGTTTCTCCTTCTTTGCGGCTCCTTCCCTCCCTGTAGGCAGTGTGGGTTCGCTGGTCGCTCATTAGGAGAGCCAAGTAGGAATTTTTTGCTCATAATCAGCTTTATGTTATGAGTCTTTTTGCCTACTTCACACTGTAAGACAGGTAAGGAGTGGTAATTAGGTTGATCTGGTTAATTTATTTCGATCACAATTTACTGGCAGGTTTTGCGGACATCCGGAACGTTGGCAAGGTTGGTGAGCATTCTCAGGCACTGTTGTGATGATGGGTAATGCCTGAGGCCCCTCAGCGGTGAGCTTTACGGCGGCAGCTGGAGGGATAAGGGTTACCTTTGAGGCTAACCTTTCTCACCCACTCGGAGCTAAACGGCGCGAGGAGGGGTCGACACCGGAAGGTCTCCCTACCCCAAAAGGGGCAAGCCTGGGGGGTGGCGTTTGGAATCACGCCATCTCTCAGGTGGTGAATGGCTCATCCATTGTTGAGTAGGATGTCCACATAGGTTTCCCATACTGCAGATCTATAATAAAAGTGGCCCTGTTTTAAAATCCATTTTCTTGTCTCGTCTCATTATTTCACACCCTACACTTCCCGCAACTTCCGATCTAATAAACAGAGATTGCAAAGAACACACACATTTGAGGCAGTCCTGAATTATTTATCCTCCAGTCCTCCATATAGTTATCTAATATTTCCTTTTTTAAAACTGGTGGCCATCACAAGGTTTTGCGGATATTAATTCCATAGGTTATTTATGTATTCTGTGAAAAGCTTTCATTGTTACTTGTAATCTCATGGTCCCTTCATGTATTTGACAGTCAAGAACTTTAACTATTTATTTTTTCAATTATGCTCTACAATTAAATGGCTTGGGGCCAGGTTATCTAAAGGAACACCTCCTTCCATATGTACCTGCCCGGACCCTAAGATCATCTACAGAGGTCCTTCTCCATGAGCCCCTGCCAAAGGAAGTGAGGCAGGAGGCCACTAGGAGGAGGGCTTTCTCTGCTGTGGCACCCCTGCTATGGAATGAGTTCCCCAGAGAGCCTGGCACCTACTCTGCACTCCTTTCATTGCCAGCTGAAGACCTTTTTATTCTCCCAGCATTTTAACAGCTAAATTAACTCAGTTTAACCCTTGTTGTTTAAAATTTGTATTTTAATCTGTATTAATCTCTGCTGCTTGGTTTTATCCTGATTGTGGTTTTATATTGTATGTTATTTTGTGTTTTTAGATTGTGGTTTGTTTTATATTTCTTAAAATGATTTCATGGTTTTAATTATTGTGAACCGCCCAGAGACCTTCGGCTATAGGGTGGTATAAAAATGCAAGAAATAAATAAATAAACCTTCTTCTGTTGTACACTTTTCATTTAACTCCTAATCTATTCCATATAATTTGCTCTGTCACATAATTACAGTCTGACATTTGATTACTTTTATATTTTTTTCATTTATTATACTTATCAGTCATCCTATTGCAGAAGCTCTCAAGGCAACGTACATAATACAAATAAACATACAAAAAACCAATAATATCATTTTAAAAACAATAAAGTGAAAGCAGCAATAACAACAGCATTTGAAAAGCAGAAGATAAATACCAAGGCAGCACAGGGAAGCACATTTTAAAAACAGATTTAAGGGAGAGATCCTGTATCCCCAAGGTAGCATCTGGGAAGGAGGCATAGGATAGTTTGGCTTCTGGGCTCCAGGAAAGAACTGTGCCAGCTACCCCTCTCCACTCTCAAAACAGAGTGTGGAGGCATGGAAAACAGGGTGTTCTGGGGGCAGGGAGGGGAGGAGACAGGGGAGGCTCTGATAAGCGTATCCTTCTCTCCCTGTCCAAGGTGCCACTGCTAGATGGACGAAATCACTTATCTAGGAGAAATACAGGGCAGCTAGGGGTGAAGATTGACGGTCCACATAGCATTGCACCCTTAATCATATAATGAGGGGTAAAACAAGGAATAAGCTAAAAAAAATACATTTTAAAGGCTAAAGGACTAAAAGGTCATCAAACTTGGCACCAAAAAGTCAAGGAAGTCGGCACCCGGCATTGCACAATGTTATAGACATACATCTTTAAAACTAAATAAATTAATATGAATAAATAAATAAAACCAATAAATACTTCTAATAAATTTTTATCTAAGTAAACAGCTGTGATATGAGTTACTAAACAAAAGATCCCCAAGATTTTAACAATTTATACTAAATAATTATATCTGCAAAAAAATAATACAGACTAGTTGGGTGTTACAAGATTCAATAATCTGGTAGTGATCTTTTAGTTCAACTCCTTTTTGTTTCTTTTGAATAAACTGAACTTTACACTTTCAGTTGAGCTATTAGCAGTTCATCTGTCACATCTTTAATACAAGTCGTACCAAAGTTCAACTGCAGTTTTTTCATGCTCAAGTAATAATGAATGTCCCTGTATTGGATACCGTTGATGAGGTGGGACAGTTTAAAGGAAGACTAATAAAACCTGAGGTTTGATATGAACTGACTGGATAGAAGAAACCTATCAACTATAAAGTAGGATAAGGCTTAAATTACAGTGTATTACATTTGTTCTGGAGAGAGAGAGAGAGAGAGAGAGAGAGAGAGAGGATTTTATAGTTCTTAGCAAGGTGTATAAGATAAAAGGGACATATAATATTAATGACTTGGCTTTTCTATAATTACCCACTAAAGTAATTACCCACTGAGACAAAAGAAAAGCATACAACTGAAGGAGAAAATATTTAATCTTTGTGTACTTTCCATTACTTTCACATTGTTTTGTCTGTGACAATAAATTTATTTTTTATCACTGTTGACACAAGTAGCAGAAAGTGCTGCCAGACCAGAGTAACTTGAAAACAGAAGGGGGGAAGTAATCAAAGTCTGTATTCTCACCAAGGTTGCAGGCAAAGGCACACAGAACACTGTGTGTGTGAAATAACATTAGTTCATCCCATCCCTACATCTATGGGGAAGGAGGAAATATTAACCCATAGACAGAGTATGGGGAAGCTTGGGAACACAGGAAAAACAGTAGAACTTGTTATGTCCACTACAGCTACATAATTTGGTCTAGGGCAAACCAAACAAAGCTTGAAGTGAAAAGTTTTATTAGAAGGATATAGCATGCTCAACACCTCTTGGTTATGTCTGGTTCTTCAGGGTCATTTGTAGAGATAACAACAAACACATCATGGACAGAGCACCCCAGGGACCATAGGATATGGCCAATTCCACACACACACACACACACACCGAGGATGTAGATACTGCTATGACCTCAGGAGGAGGAATCCCAAACTGGACTATACCCCTCACAGCCACCATGGAAAGCACAGCAGCTCTTCTTCCAAGATTGTAACAGTGATGTCAGAAGAGGTTGTGGGGAGGTGAAAGCATATGGGATGATGGGCAGGGGAGGGAGGGCGGAGGAGAGGCCACGATGTGTAGGAACCCAAAGTCTGTCCATTGCCATCCTTGCTCACTGCCAGGTAAGTCAGCTAGACATGCTGAGAGGCCTGTCTAGCTGGAAATGTTTGAAGCAGAGCAACAGGAGGCTGTAAACGCTTCTATCCACCTCCCAACCTGTCTGGCTCTAGCCACCAGTGCTTTCCCTGGACCCAGGGCTCTGATCTCAGATACCTTAGTCTATTGAGCAGCAATGGCAGACGATGACATCGATGCCCTTAAAACGACTTATATTCTGTTTAAAAATGTGGTTTTTGAAGTCATTTCATTACATGCTAGGACACACGGAGCATTACTTACATTTCATAGTGACTGCTACCTCCATCCTGAAGGTGTTCAGTGGTGTCACGCAGGGTTATTTCTGTGTTTTGCAGGCTGCTTGAGTTAGGGAGACAGAAGCGGGTGGGTCAAGCAGCCTGCAAAGCAAAAAAAGAAGAGACCCAGAATTAACCCTGTAATACACCAGTGAACTCGGAGGAAGCAGTCACTATGAAATGTAAGTACTGCTCAGTCTGTCCTAGCACATAATGAAACAACTTCAAAACCATGTTTTTAAACAGAATATAAGTCATTTTAAAGGCAATGTGGACAGGCACACAGTGAGCCTATCTACAGACGCAGGATAAAACACTTTGAAAACATTTTGAAAACTGTATATGGAGTGTGTCCTAAGCCCCAACAGTTCTCAAAACTGTTATAAACCATTTTAAACCATTTTAAAGCAGTAGTGTAGATAGGCTGACAGTTTTGAGAACTCTTGGGGCCCAGGACACACTGCATATACAGTTTTCAAAACATTTTCAACGTGTTTTATCCTGCGTGTGTAGAAATGCTCTCTGAGAACTTAATATTTTTAAAATGCACCCATTGAAGAAAACCCACTTCAAAAATGGTTAATAATAATAATAACAATAATAGTAATAATAATACACTAAAATAAAAGCAATTCTAAGTATATGTTTAGTTCAGACGTTTTTTTAAAAAGGAAAATGTTGAACTTCACAGTGTATGTGATTGTGATTTTATGATCTCAAGGAGATGGTGGTGAAAATGCTGTTGATTGCTGAAATGAGCACAGGATAGAAACAGAATTGAAGTCCAGAACTTCTAGAGGGCACCAGGTTAGGGAAGGCTGCACTAGAACATTATAGCCAGTGATAAGGTGGTGAACGATGATGGAGGGAGAGGAGGAGGAGGAGGAGGAGGAGGAGGAAGAAGATTAAAGAGATTTTTAAATACCTTTCAGGGTGCAATTCACATGCCAGAGACACTTGGAGAGGGACACTGTGTATAGGGATTTCTATGCTAATATTAGAAGCCTCCAAGGTAAGATAGGAGAGTTGGAGTGCTTGGTTTTAAAGGAAAACATAGATATAGAACCTATCTACACTACTGCTTAAAACGATTTAAAACAGTTTAAAATGGTTTATAACAGTTTTGACAACTGTTGGGGCCCAGGACACACTGCATATACAGTTTTCAAAACGTTTTCAAAGTGTTTTAACCTGCGTGTGTAGATAGGCCCATATGAGTGGAGAGGCGAAGAGCATGCAACTCCCTTATGAGGACATTTGGGCTTTTTTAGCTTAGGAAAAAGATGAGGAAGGGTAGACATGATAGAGACATATAAACTTATGCACTGTGTGGAGAAAGTATACCATAATACTATAATCCAGAGTCATCCAATGAAGCTGAATGGTAAGATATTTAGGAAAGATAAAAGGAAGTACCTCTTACGCAACATATATAGTGATGGCCACCAACCTGAATGGCTTTCATTCATGGAAGATAAGGCTGTCAATGGCTACAAATCATGATGACTATATATTACTTCCAGTTACAGGGGCAGTACGCCTATGTACACCATTGGCTTGTATAATATGAGCGGGAGGGTGCTATTCCAATAGGCATCTGGTTATCCACTGTGGGAACAGAATGCTGGACTAGATGGCTCTTTTTCTGTTCTGATGTTCTAAGCTCTTACCTGGCAGATGGCTGCAGAAGTTCCTCCATGGAAATTGGCCTCCCATGACCCCATTAAAGGAATATTTGACATCATTTTAGTCAAAATCTGCATTTTTTTTCTCTTTCTTTTCTCTTTCTCTTTCAGGGTACATCTACTTCCAGTGACTGTGAATTAGAATTGTACTGAAGTGTACAATTTTTCAGGCTTGGTTATATCAAGCATTAATAACCTTTTGGAGGAATTGTGTTTGTACTTGCATGAACCTTAAGCAACAATCCATTTGCTTCTCACGCAGTATGTGTATGTGTGTGTTTACTATTTTATCCCATCCCAAAATCTCTGGGGACGGAGAAAATATTAACCCACACACCAAACAAACCAAAGTGAAAATCAACAAAACAATTAAGAGGATATTCTTTTTATGTTTAGATTTATTAGCTTTCCATCCAGAGAAAAGTTCTGCCCAATGCAACAGACAATATAATAATCTGCAATAAAACAGTACAAAAAATAAAAATACATGAACATATACTCATTTTTTTAAACCTATACTCTATTGTAGTGCAAAGATAACTAAAAATTCTTAACAAAGAATTTATGTAGATATAAGAACATGTTTTTAATAAACATTATAATTTTCTACAATGTTGAGTGAATAGAACAATGTTGTCATTGAATCTTTGCTTTTAAATACTCAGGGTTTGCTTTTCCCATATATCACAACAGAGGTAAAAAGATACCAGTGATATATATTATTCTATTTTCAAGAAGCCCACTTCCTCTCCCCGCTGAGGGACAAACTACACATGATGCTGAATGCATCACTTTGCATCATTTCTGAGTTGTTTGGTGTGTGGGGTAGGGCTTGTTTATTTTAGTTTGGCCTGAATCTCTCTGGAACACTATTTTGAGTTCTGAGGCTGAGCCAAAAGTTCTTCACTAAAGATGTCTGGCTTGAAATGGGTATGTGGTAAAATTCGGGGCAGGGGATGTTGAAACTTCCATGCAATTTTGGTCTCCCATGACATTGTTACATAAGTTCATGGGCCCTATTATTAAGGCAGCAGAAGCACTTCATTTCCTTTATTAAAACATATTTTAGGGCTACTCTTGCAGATGGCATCACCAGAGACCAGTGTCTGCTAGCTCTGGAATGATGCTCTACAGGGAGGGCTTGTTTTGGGGGCTGTAATGCCATTTAACTGTAAGCTGTATGGCTCCTTAAGAGCATCCTATAATTTTGTAAGCAGTAGAGTAAAAACAATATGAAGTAGATAGATCATTTTGCCTGATAATTTGTTTTGCAGGTCAAGAGTAAATGCCTTCAGAAAACACTGTTTTTCAAATTGCAGTGTATAGGAGGATTCAACAGGGATTTAGAAGGGAAATATTACATCACAATTTGGCCTCACCATAATTAAAACTGACCTCTTCTCCAATTTTTTAATTTTCCTCTTAATTTTTAAATGCATCCTTTCATGAATTGTGTGGGAAGACATGAAGCAATATTACAGCAGCAGATGAACACAAAATAGTAAGAATGGTAAAGACCAAGAGGGTGGGAAGATATGTAATGAGAATATGTTTTGCAATATCGTGATATTGTTAAAGGTAGCCCAAGCTTCAGGCTTGGATTTGGGATAGAAGCACTTTTGATTGCTCTAATGCACCATCTTCACTCAGAACTTGACAAGGGAAGTGCACCCCCCCCCTTGGGTCTGCTGACCTTTCAGAAGTTTTGATATCATCCATCAAGCAGTCCTTCTAGATATTCTGGCTATGTTTCAGGAGCACCACTTTATAATGGTTCTTCCTGGAATGTTATTCCCAGGCGGTGGTGGTTGGGGAGTCCTGTTTAATAGTTTGGCCTTTGGTCTATGTTGTCCTTCAGTGTTCATGTTGTTTCCTCGCCCCATGCTTTTATATGTCCAAATGAAACTATTGGTTCTTCCAAGCCCTCATCATCATTTCACCACACTACAGGAGAGGAGGGTTAAGCTTCCCACACACAGTTTGCTTCTTGTAACAAAAGAAAAAGAAAGCCTCAACTGACTCCAATGAGACTTTTTCCCCATTAATTTGGGAAGCAAATGGGGAAGGAAGGTATAATCCTTTCCTCCTAGAGCATGCTGGTCCTGATTCTAATTGGAGTCACACATGTTAAAAAGAGAGAGACTAGTATCAGCTATATGTTACATGATTCATGCAATGTTTACTTTGGCTATCAGTCTCCACCCAGTGACACACTGCTTGCTATGGCCTTTCAACTGTAAAAACACATATGTTTATAGATGCATCTATATGTATATAGTTGTCCTCTATCTTCTCCAAATTTGGTGGCAGGGGCTGTTTGAGGGTTTAAAAAACCCCTCAAATAACCCATAGTCTGTTGCAGAGTTGTTTGAGGGTTGTTTAACCCTCAAACCACCCCCTGCTGCCCAGATTGGGATAACACAACAAACCATGGCAACCCCAGGCTGAATATTCAAAATGGTGCTGGCATGTGCCACAACCCACTGTGGCTTAAATAAGCCATGGTGGGCTGCAGTGATCATTTGAGCCCGATCAATATGATCTTGTAGAGTTCTCTCCCCAGAGAGACTTGACTGGGACTTTGACTGTTATGACTTTAGAGCTTTTTATTTCTCTAGACATTTACATTGCTGAGGTATTTTTAATTTCTTGCTGAATTGTTTCTTTTAATGATGGCTTTAATTGTATTATAGCATTGTTATTGTGTATTGTACTTATGATAGCTTTGTAGACCATGCTTAATATTATGGAAGGTTAGTATAATTTGTAAATAAATAAATAAATTGACACATAGCTAAATCTGGATATTATGTAGCATCAGGTTGTAATTGTGCTAGGATCACATTTTCAGGAAGATTAGTTTTGAAAAAACAAAACCAATACCAATTAAGCAATTAGCCTTTTTATTAACCCCCTTACAAGCAGTAAAAAATGTAAGTAAAGGGGTGGTGGAGTTGAGGGAACTTTCCCAGCCCAAAATATTACTCTTGAACTGAAAATGTATGTAAATGAAGTCTAACTAAGGAACTGTCTATACGTTTTGAGAGCCCTGGGGTGGCGCCAAATCCACACTGCATTGATTATATAATGCAGCCGCTGATTCACAGCCACGCCAGGGCAAAGAGCCAAAAATCCACAGCAGAAGTCAAGGACCTACCCTGCCTTTTCCTGCCTAAGTGAGATCAGCGCAGCTCTTCTGCTGTCCATCCTTGCTCCGGCACTGCTCCGGGGATGTCCTGGGCAGAAGACCACCTCCCATTGGTCACTGGAAGCTGCGGAGGTAGGCCAGCAAGCCTAATGGGCACCAGAAAGTCCATGGGATAATTCACCACCACCCTGCACCAGCAATACCATGGGGTTTGGCAGCGAAGCAGCACTAACTTGGCACCATAGAGAGCCCATATTACATAGGCGTTTTCCATGAGGCATCTAGCACATTCATTAAAGAGATAAGATTTGAACTAGGAACTTCCTGGTGCCTAGCGCACACTCTTCATCATTAAAATATGCTAGCTCATTCCACAGTATACATGGGCTTTATTAAGGACCTTTTTATATGACATAAATGCAGATATTTATGATGAATAGAGCTCCCAACTTATGCATATTTACTAAGCCCCAATGAACAGAGTTGAACTTCCTTTTGAATAAGTTCTTATTCACTTGGAGTCATATAGTGCTGACAAGACACTTAAGAGATTTTAGTCAGTCAAACAAGTAACCCCATCAAAATTAATGATTCATTACAAGGAATGTTAGAATGTCCAGTTTGGCACTATGGAATGCATCCTAAACTGATGAACAGAAAGAGTATTTTCTCCAAAGAAAAATTAAAGTTAAAAGAAATAATGATAAGGGTAGTACAAGAATGAGCCATTTCATGAAATCAATCTGGATCAAGAAAAGCAAAATGCCTCATTAATTCAAGACATCCTTCTCCTGAAGATATTTGTTCTGAAATTAATTGAGTAGCAATTAAATTAACCTTTACCAAATCAATAATCCTGTAGCCCTAAAAAGATAAAAACTGCCCTTTAAACTTAAATAAAGGGTCTACCAGAATGGGGGAAAGAAAGCAATAGAAAATGACCACTTAATAAATTCACCTCTTTGCATGGCATATAATAATTCACAAAAGCTTTTAATTCCTTTTGATCCTAGATATTATAGAGTTGGTAGAAGAATTCACTAGACTTTAATAGATGAGCTTTCTTGAACACACTGGGACTTAGATCAGAAGGAATATGCACCAGACTGTGCCATAACTCTTCCAAAGTCATGGAACATGAAAACCACTAGACCTATTCAGATATCCTGAGGGTCAAATGACATGATATGTTAGACATGTAGTGTGCAGGGGGGTGAATTTCAGAAAACAAGTGGTCATGGGGAGTTTAAACCTCCCCTAACAATGTGTGTTGATTCCAATTGAGATCAGCACCCAACATGCTTACTTGTGAATAAAAAACAAAGATAGGGTCAAATCTTTCTTCTCCCTAAAGTGGAGAAGAAATGGGGACACTCACTCCGGCCCTGAGCCCTCCATCCCCAACCTTACATGTTGATAGGGAAGTCCTGAAAAAAGGTTGTAACCATGTTCACAGTGCAGTTCATTCAGCCAAACACAGTTATAGCCTTTCATTAGACCTCCTTTAGACTAGGAGGTCAGGAGTGAAAAGGGCAGCACTGGGATGCAGTAACCAGCATTTTTAGATGATGCTTGTCACTCTTTTCTTCCCTCATTATCTGGACTAATCCTTCAATGTACTTCAATCCATGCATACATATGCCTCTGATTTTCTCCATCTTCATAAGTCTGATGAAGCAAGCCTATCAAAGCTCACATGTATTAGTCTAAAGGCTGTTTCTCATGACAGGGCCACCATTTGGAGGCTACTTAAAATTTCCTCTGCATTGATTGAGGCAGCTTCACACAGCTTTCTCTTTGAGCTGCTCAGTGATGACAAATTTCCAATTATCTTATTTGTCTCATCACACAGGCCAATGTTTCCATGGTGATTTCATAAGGGAAACACTTCAGATGTAACAAATTGCAGCACTGAAGCTGGCAGGAGAGAGACTGGCATTCACGAGATAGAAGATTTTGTGTGCACAGTGTGATTAATGTTCACTAATGCCCTGCGATTCTGCAACAGGATGTGACCTCACTAATAGCTAAGGACTCATAATCTGTCAGAGGTAGCCTTTCTCTCTATTGCAAAAAAACTATATTATAGTATGTGCCATTAGGGATTTACAGATTTTAGTTAATCCACTCCGTCTGTATTTCATGGATTGTTAAGAGTCGTTCTTTCCATTGTCTACTCATCGATGGAACTGGATTCCCCCCCCTCCTTTCAAGAAAGTCCACAAAAAGGTCTGCCACGATTTAGGTCTGCCACGATTTATATAACTTTCGCTGGCACATTACATGTTGCATATTTTTCCTAACTCAGCATACATATAATGAGCAGCGTGCACTCATACAAAAACAGTGCTACACAGCAGAGGCTGAAGAGAGATCAGAGAGATATAAAATATTTGGGGGGGTATTTTTAAATGGCATATATTAGCATATATTCCAATAACTTTCATACTTTTGTATGACTAAATTCACATAGAAGTCCAGAAAGTTTTTTTAAAAAAAACATTCCATAAGTCTGCAAAATCTGCATGACTCAGAAGATGCCAGTCCACTATGGAATCCACAGGTCAGATTCAAAGAAATCTGAAGTCATTTGAATCCATTTCAGGTTTCTCCACCATCTCTATCTGGCATTAAACTTTTCCTGGACTGCTTTCTACTACATTCCCAGAAATTGTCACGCAAGCTTTATAATTTCTTAACCCCAATATGGGGTCCACTCTACTGGGTTACACTTTAGTTTGGGGAAATTCACTATCAGTAAATCATATTGTAAAGATAGTTCACCTATATGCTTGCAGTCTTTCAAATTTGAGATTATCCTTAAAACTCTGTTTAACCTATAGCCATTTGTGCAAAGAGAATGATGCACCTGCTGACCACCTCAACCAGGTGCCCAAGGTCTCAAAAGAAGGGAAAGGAATTGTCTCATCCATACTCCTCCTTTTCAACCCTGTTCTTCCTCTGATTTAGGATGTCCTAACTGCCTGGCCTTCTCCTCTTTCTGCCTTTTATAGGCAGCTCTCCATGCTGACCCCATTTTCTGTTCCTGGTCTCATGTCAATATTCATGGACTCTGCCTCTGCTAGCGGAGTGTTTCAGGACTTCGTTCCAGTGGCATCATTCTTCTACCAGAGTCATTTTAAAGAAAGACATGGTCACCCACAACTTCCACTGCTGGGCTGCTGCTTCCTCTGGCTGTTTATAGGCCAGCCATCTCTTTTGTTCTCTCCCCAAAGCACGACCCTGATTCCTACAATCTGGGGCTTCTAAATGATACAATATCTCCCAGTCTCCACAGTAATATTAAGGTTTCTGTATGTATCCTTTTATCATTTACAGAATTGTAGTCCTGGATCCCATTATTACTACTTTAAATACCAAGGCAAGAGCAGGCAAATTGCTTAAATAAAATTCTGGAATTTATTAAAACAATTGACATATTGTAAACAACTTTCAATTTACAAAATGTCCTGTTACTCTCGATGTTGTGTAATTTGTTACGTCGGCTTTAACTGGAGTGTTAAGTTTAGAATATTAAAGAAGAAGGTATATTTTGGGTATATCTGAGTTGCAGAGATCCATAATTATTGCTGGTGAATTGTTTAGAAGAGAAGATTCATCCTGTGTGTCTCTCATTTCCTCCTAGTTTCTTATTTGGGAACATTTAAGACTGCTGACTACACATTTCTCACTAGGAGAGGTTCAGGTTCAAATTTCTTCCAATGAAAGCTGTCTGAGTAAGCAGGACAGTTACAGACTTCCAAAGAAAAATAAATAAGTAATTCCCCCCCCCCACACTCAGGTCAAAGAACTAGGCTCTTCATATTTCATGAGTAATTAGGCAGAACTGCACAGGAGATGAGTCCATAGGAAAATAGTTTCTCATTTGTCAAGTGCACCTAAATGTGGTTGTTTCTGAAAGATTTGCTTGTGTGCTATACTCTTAACACAGAAACAACATTTTCAGAAGTTTTTGTTCTGTTTTGTAAGACCAACAAAACACATTCAGGCCAGCTGTAAATCAGTTTATGACTATGAAAAGTGTGCTGTACCTGGTTGATAAGCGAATATTAAGAATGATCTAGTCCACAAGGGACAGCTTAGAATGTGGTTGATATTTTAAGTGTTGTGATAGTAGGAACAGGATGGGGAGGGGGGTGTCTCTTATTTGGACCAACTTCACAAAATGTTTCAGTGAATGTGTTTAGAAGTGGAAAGGGCTATCTAGAGAGTAGCAGCTATAGCAAACTGGAAAATCACAGCACATTATTATTATTATTATTATTATTATTATTATTATTATTATTTCTATACCGTCCCAGAGATGAAGATCTCTGGGCAGTTTACAAAGATTAAAAACATTAAAAACTAATTAGTAAATTTTAAAAACAAAAAAACACACAACAAACAGTATACACAGAGACAACAATACTTCTGAAAACAACTTTGCACAATCAGCCAAATCATAAAACAAATCTGGTATCAATTAAAAACACATCATAGGCTGCCAAATGCCTGGGAAAAGTGACCTGCTGCTGAAAAGATGGCAATGTTGGGCCTTGTTGGGTAGATCATTCCATACGTGGGGCACCACCACTGAGAAGGTACCCAGAGGAGGACCTTAGATATTGAACGTAGTGTTCGCGTCAGGAGAGTCACTCCATCAGATATTGCAGTTCCAATCCAATTAAGCTTTATAGGTTGAAACCAGCACCTTGAATTGGTCTCATAAACATACCAGCAGCCAATGCTAGTGGACCAGAGTTGATCTTATATGTTCAATCATACTGGTCCACACTATCAATCTGGCTGCCACATTTTGCACAAGCTGCAACTTCTGAACCATCTTCAAAGGCAGCCCCACACAGAGTGTATTGTATTAATCTAATCTGGAGATTCCCAGAGCATAGACAACTGAAGCCAGGTTATCCCTGTTCAGATAGGGGCATAGCTGGGCCACCACACTTGCATATTTAACTCCCAAAGTAGAAGATCTAGGAAATTTATAGTATTTTGAAATTAGTGTCGAGTAAACTGTCCCCATCATAAATTGTAATTTGCTTTCCAAGTTATGAATTCAACATTATAATTTCAGCTGAAAGTTATTTGTTATTACAAGATTTCATAAGATCTGAATTTTTGTACATGCATATCCCAAGCACATCTTGGGAAGATGGTATGTATGATATGGCACTATCTCGTGCGTCATGACATAATGCAACACAATGCATCCTTCTCTGATTGGCTGTTATTGCATTATTTGGTTTACAATTGGAATAGTTCAGCATAGAGGCAAGGATAGAGGAAGGAGCTGTGCAGGGATGCCAAGGATGGATCAGTGAATAACCAGTCCATGTCACTTTCAGTTTTGTTCTTTTCTAATTCGGGTACCTGTAGCAGTGGTACTTTAAATTAGGTGGATGCCATATTTTTAGCTTTTCTGGTATATAATGTATATGTTTGCCGTTCTCATTAGCCTCTGTCTGGTTAAACTGCATTGACAAGAACAAAGTTATTCAGGTGAGATGACTTTTTTCCCACTAAATACTGGATAATATTTACACAGAACTTTAAAATAGTCAGTCAGATCCTAAGCTGCTTGTACAATATACAAACATTGAAATTCTCAACTAATGCTGTTCACTAGGCTAGTTCACATGACACAAAAGCCCATGGTCTAATTAAGCCACTTGTTTTTACCCATAGCTAAGCCATGGTACCACCAGCAGATGATTAACTGCTGCATGGCTTGTTTTTGCAGGTCATGAGTTTTCTTCCATCTTCCTCACCCACTCCAAGCGTATGTCCCTAGGGATGTCGCAGGTGTCTGAATGAGTCTGGGACTCCAACAGATTCCCCTGCATCTGCCCCATACCCAGTCAGGTGCTGCGGCACATTCACAGACTGGTGCTTCAAGCACCCGCAAGGCCTGACTAGCGCTCAGCAGCTATCCACTGTCGTCGGGAGCCTCCACAGTGGACCACAATGGAGGCTTCAGAAAATATGTATTCCCCCCATTAAATAAATGGAGTCTGCAAAGGCCCCGTTTATGCAATGGGGGAAAATCCTTGATCACTGATGGGGGCAGCATGGGATTCCTGCACCCGCCAGCTCTGAAGCCCTCATGGACTCTTCTTTCTTGCACAAGGGCTTCAGAGCTGGCAGGGTCAGGAGTTGCTGCTGCCACATCCCAAACACTTGTTCTTTCCTCTAGTCAGGCAAGTGTGTGGGCGCCCACTCCCTAGCTGAGCCACCTGACATTCTACTGCTACTGCCATAGCGGGGATGTGAGGAGTCCCATGCCATCCTCACCAGCAGTCAAGCATCTCCCCCCTTGCATAAATGGCAGGCAGAAAGGCCCCATTTACACAAGAGTAGAGGCGCAAATGGAGGGGAAAATTCCACCACTACCAAGGCAAGTGTTTTCCTCAAAGTGCTGGACTGCAGGAGGAAGCAGGGAGGTGGGACAAACCCTCTTGCAACTGTTGCCAGGCAAATTTTGAATTCTGGGTAATGGTTAGAAGGTAGGGTGACCAGATAAAATCCAGGTCAGGGCTCATGTAACTTTAACAGGTGTAGAGAAAAGGGAATTTCAGCCAGTGTCATTTGTATGCAATTAGTTCCTGGTGGAATTCCCTCTTCATCACAACAGTTAAAGTTGCAGGGGCCCTGCCTTCTTTTGTATATGGTCACTCTAGCACAGTGCCTGCAACTTTAACTGTTGTGATGAAGAGGAATATCACCAGGAACTAATTGCATACAAATGACACTGGCTGAAATTCCCTTTTCTCTACACCTGTTAAAGTTATATGAGCCCTGACCTGAATTTTATCTGGTCAGCCTATTAGAAGGATTACAAGACAAGTAGACTGTTTGGCTTGTTTGCCGCTGTTGCCAAATTACTCTATCGCCTTTTAGAATAAATCATGCATAACCCACAATCCTGAGTTCACAGATCACGACAACCCGTCCCCAACAATTCAACATCAAGATGTGAGTTCTGAGTTTGGATTTTTGATAGTTAACAGCCTTCATTTCACGCAAAATGACAACCCACGCTAACAAGTCACCATGGCTTGTATTATCGCGGGTTGTCATGTCATGCAAAACTGGTCCATAAGTCATGAGGAGACATAGTTCATTTTAAGAGGGTCCCTGGCTTGAACATTACCTCAGAAAAATTCAACCTGAGTCATTTTGGCCTTTCTTAAGTCATATGAAATAGGAAATGTTTCATATGGGGATTGATGAGGATTTGAGTCAGTGTTGACTCTGCGTTAAAGTTTGATACTTTCTAAACATGTTTATATCCTAGGGCTCTAGAAGTATGTGGTCTTGATATAATAAGAGTTCAATAAAAGAAATATAGAAAAACTCTGAGACTTAGAATGAGGAGGTTCATAAGTAAAAAGGGGATCATGATGGCTCAAAGTAAGTCCATCTCTCTTCACCACAGTAATAGATGCAACTATAGTTACCTTCAACCACAACAAAGCATGTTACTTCCAGATGATATCCTGTATTAGCAAGATCACTTTATACATAGTTTTGAAGGTTTCATGCTGGGTGATAAGAGACATATGCTACATTGAGTTGCACACGTTGACTAGTGGTTATGAGTCCATGCAGATGGAGCAGGATTAAACATTAACTGAATTAATGGCAGAGTAAAAACCTACTCAGCCGTTCCAATGTTGTAATTGCTTGGATTTATTCCAGTGGGGGAAATGTGCCCACTTTTTCAGATCTATGTGTGTGTGTGCTACAAAGCATATCTCATTGTTTTTTGCTGAGCACCATCTATGCATGGTTCCTTGAGGTTGTACTTCTAATGTGGATAGAATATTACTTTTTTCCCTAGCAATATTTTGTCATTTGCAAAATGGGATTCTCTCTACATAATTAATCTGGTACTTTTGCAACTGTTTTGTGTAATATGTCATGGCATTGATGCACAACACAGTGCTGCTACAACTATTGTTCAGCCATCCACTCCAGACCCCTGGACTCCTGGACATATGAGAAGGGGCAGAGGAAATCAGTAAGAAGAAAAATAATCCAGATGTTCTAGATCATATGAGTTACCATGCACTGGATATGGTCCATTAAGTTTCCAGTTAAAGTAGGACAAAAAGCTGTTGTGGATCCTTTTCTACCATTTCAACTGGAGATTTTTTTAAAAGGCAATGTACGTCTCACTTGCTGGGGTAAGTGGTGGAATCCCATTTCATTTGCCAAATATGACTGGAAAACATGACATTTTCTAGATTAGAGTTTGGCAAATCCATCCATTCCTCTATCCATAATTAACATCGGAATGATAATGATCGATATTACAGGACTGCTGTGAGGGTAAAAGTCATGAGCATCATGCAATGAATGCAAGGTACTTTACAGATGGTAGATGGTAATAGTAGCAAGGAATCAATTAGTGTTGTATCTTTGGTCCAGGAGGGGCCAAAAAGGATGCACAAATGAGTGCAATAAGAGATGATGTAAGTAAAAAGTAACTGGCACCTGCTTTGAGAGAAGCATTATCAAATCATTGAAGAGCTCACGTCAGATGCAATGTAAGTGCAGAATATGGGTCCCTCCAGAAGTTTTAGCCTACACAATTCCCATCACTCCAGCCTGCATGGCCAAAGGTCAGGGATGATGGGATGTAGAGGCCAAAACTTCTGGAAGTGCCCACACATGGGGAAGGCTGTTCAAGGGGTCTCTCTGAAAAATGAGTAGTCCTGATACTCAGAATCTTTATCCTTTATCTTAGACACCAGATGTTCATGGTGTGGCTGTGGTCACTCATACGTATGTTTGTCTGCATGTTGTATTTCTTTTGCTGCAGGCTGAAACCTAGCCTTGAAAACAGGTTCCAAGGCTGTTCCCTGGCCCAGATTATGCCTTGGTGGGATCTCATGTTTATAGGAGTATTGATGTTATCTGAACCTGTTTACATCTTTCTCCAGCAAGGGGATCACTGTAACTTTCATATCTTACTGGTCTTCCACTGAGAACTGACTCATAATTCAGTTGATAGCCCTACATCCACTTTTCTTCATACAACACAGATATGAACCGAAATCAGCTGCAATCAATTTTATCCTCCCCCCCCCCTTTGTTTTGGCTCCCTATTTCTTCCTTCTTCTTCTTTTTGACATATGGTAAAATGTTTCAGCAGCAACTATATAAACTGCAATATTCAAACACGATGTCCACCTGGCAAGTAATATTTCTCACTAGATGTATGACGCTTTCACATCACATCCTAATTTAGGGCACTGTTTCTTTACAATCCCAAAGCAATTTCACTAAATTCCAAATGAGAATTACTCTATGTGATGTAACAAATGTGTGTATTGTGATAAATGAAGGCAACATACATCTATTCTAACAAAAATAAAGTACATGATCTAGTTAAATTGTAGCGGCATCCTGGCCTTTCAACCATTTTACAAGGACATTGCCCCCCATTATATTATATCTATGTATTCTTTTTTTTTCTTTTTAAACCACAGTTATATCACAGATAAGTGGATTTTGAATAGTCAAGGACAAATCAGATAGAACAAAGTCAACGCAGGTGGCAATCTTGGTTATTGCTAGTTAGTGATTGAAAAGAAACATTACACAGAAAATAAAGCTTATTTATGATTATGATTATTGATGATGATGATGATCACAAGAACAGCAAGAATATTCCTCAGCATTAGCCTGTGAATTGGTATGGTAGATCCAATATGCACAAAGGACCACTGAAACACACACACACACACACACCAATACATTTTTCGATTCCAGCCTTCCTCAAACTGCTCCCCTGCAGATATGTTGGCTTCCACAGACGGAACTTCAACATCCATTGAAATGAATAGGGCAGGAAACTCAGTTTGTGCAGCAGAGTTTCTGTGGGGCTCTGGACCAGGATACCTGAGTAAAAAGAAATAGTTTCTTCTTTAAATTTGCAAACATTTATGAAGGTGACTGAACTGTAGTCATCCCAATATTCACTTGTCTGTTGGGGATACAAGACAAAAGGTTACAAATCAGTTACGGCTAGGTTGACCATATGAAAAGGAGGACAGAGCTCATGTAACTTTAACAGTTGTAGAGAAAATGGAATTTCAGCCAGTGTCATTTGTATGCAGTTAGTTCCTGGTGAAATTCCTCTTCATCACAACAGTTAAAGTTGCAGGCACTATGCTAGAGTGACCATATACAAAAGAAGGCAGAGCCCCTGCAACTTTAACTGTTGTGATGAAGAGGGAATTCCACCAGGAACTAATTGCATACAAATGACACTGGCTGAAATTCCCTTTTCTCTACACCTGTTAAAGTTACATGAGCCCTGACCTGGATTTTATCTGGTCACCCTATGTTGGGGCCCACCACTTGTGGAAGGGAATTGGCAGGATGGAAACGAACTGGGGGATATTCTGGGACATAGCATGAAATTCAGTGCCTTAATAACTTCATGTGGTCTCCTAGATCTAGCTGCACAAGCATCCAACATTGCAGTATTGCTGCATGTTCCATCTTCAAATAGTCAAAACTAGAGAGGCCTCTCTCTACTATTTCATTTGAACTACTTTCACACAATTTCAAAAATAGCTTGAGTATGAACAGTTTTTTCAGAGCACTTCCATCTTTGAGAAACAAGACCCACATGACCTTCCCCTTTCAAAACCTGGCTTCGTTGTAATGCTAGCTGAAATAAATTAGCTTCACAAGATTCTCAAGAATAAATTATTATTTGCTACCATCCAATATCTCAGTTGGATATTCTCTAACAACAAGAAATGATGTGGTTGAGGGAATATTCTTCCCCTTGCCCTGGATTCCCCAAGAATACATTATATAAATCCTCCTCTTTTTTGTATTTAGATGTCTTAACAGAACATTCCTATACATATTTACTCAGAAGTAAATACTACTGTGTTCAAACAGTGCTTGCTCCCAGGTGAGTGTGCAAAGGATTGCAGCCAAACTTTTTGGTTGGGGGACTTCAATGGCTTGCTGGAGTAAGAGACTTCAACAACAAAAGCTGTGATTGTTTTATTTCTGTTTATTCCTTTAGCAATTTTCATTGAATCAAGTTGATTTTTAAAAATTACATTTGAGACATTTGCTTTAAGGACTATTGTATGTAATTTAAATTACCATCTTGGTAGGCTTCCTTTATCTCTTACTTTTGTGATTGCAAGTGGATATTGCATTAAAGTTAGTTGATTAGACTCTATTTACATGCATCATGAGATAAACCTTTTGTGTTTAGATCATTGGCAAAGAAAAAACCAGTGGTACAAATTCAAGTTGCAAATGTTATAGTACATTTAAGCTGCAATCCAATACAGTAAATCTCAATGAATTATGTGGGGTTTACCTCCGAGTAGACATGTACTGAACTGTGCTATTGTTAGTTAGAAAGGGGTGAGAACTTCTTTTTGTTTCTTTTTTATTTATAATTATTCAAGTGGATTTTACAGCTCATTTCCATATAAGGATCTCTGAGACATTTTGTCTGTGCTTGCAAAGTTGCTGACCTTACCCCATTCTCAATCCTGAATGTGAGCATGAGCTGGAGAACATACCCCAGAAATGTTCACAAATTCTTAAACATGCACTCATATTTGAAAATTTCAGAGAAAAAGCGCTTCAAAATGGCATGACTTTTATTTTTTAAAACAATTTCACACTTTAGCCATGGGGAAAAGTTGCACAACTACAAAAAATATTCCATTTTTGAGTGATTTTTCATTTTGCACTAATTTAACAGGGATCACAAGCATTCGTAGAAATCAAAGGAGAGATAAGCATGAAGTGAATGGTTGGAGAATCTGGGTAAGCACATTGCCCATATTCTACTTTATTCTATTCACCTATCCCTATTTTCATAGTTGGTTGCAAGCTTTTTTTTGTCACTGGGTACTCTTCCTTTTTCTTTGGCTGGACAGCCGAAGTCTTTGAAACAAGCTTTTCACATATCACAAAACCTAAATATCACGTTAGCAGATGGATATACCTTTATTTAGGGATGTGCACGGATGAAAAAATCAGATCGGAATCGGTATTGGGACTTCCGATTTTGACCTGATTCGTATCGGGAGAAATCGGAGGTCCCTCGTATGGCTTTGGATCCAATTCCAATACAAAAACATGTTGTAAATAAATGCCTATAACTTTTTTATTTTTAAAGTTAGAAGAATGAAACTTGGCCACATTGCAAATGGGTTTGAGGTAGTTATGTGTGAGAAATTTCAGAAAGATAGGCGCAGGTATTTTGTGGCTATGAATTTTTTACTTTAAAAGTTCTGAAAGTTCCAAAATGGTGGGTTTGACAGCTGACAGAGGGGGAGAAGGTGGGGGAGGGTATTCTCCAAAAATACCCTGCCACTACACGCTTGAACCTATGTTTCTGAAATTTCTCACACATGACTACCTACATGCCATCTCTAACATGGCCAAGTTTCATGCTTCTAACATTAAAAATAAAAAAGTTAAAGGTGTTAATTTCTTACCCTCAATGCAACCCATTTTTCAAAAATGAATTGCCACCAAAGGCAAGCACCTATGTTTCTGAAATTTCACACACATCAGTTGCAATGTGGCAAAGGTTCATGTGTGGATCTTTAAAAATAAAGAAGTTATAGTCATTCCTGGTTCATTAGTAAAAAAAAATTATAGCCACAAAATGCCTGCACCTATCTTTCTGAAATTTCTCACACGTAACTACCTCAAACCCATCTGCAAAGTGGCCAAGTTTCATGCTTCTATCTTTAAAAATAAAAACGTTATAGGCATTTTGTAAAACAATACTAGGCTATGGGGAAAATAATTCAAAATGGCATCCAATGCTCCGATTTTCTCAGATTAAAATCTGACAACAAAATACCGTATCGGAAAAAATCAGAGCTACAAGGGACTGCATAGGAATCATGAATCGGATGCCCAATTTCCTCCGATTTTAATCAGTATCGGACATCGGATACGATATGATGCACATCCCTACCTCTATTTGTATGCAGATTGGGTTATTCATAAACATAGGGTGACCATATGGAAAGGAAAACAGGGCTCCTGCATCTTTAACAGTTGTATGGAAAAGGGAACTTCAGCAGGTGTCATTTGTATGTGTGCAGCACCTGCTGAAAATCCCTCTTCATTACAACAGTTAAAGCTGCAGGAGCCCTGCCCTCTTTTGCATCTGGTCACTCTGCAAAAGAGGGCAGGGCTCCTGCAGCTTTAACTGTTGTATTGAAGAGGGAATTTTCACCAGGTGTTGCACACCTACAAATGACAACTTCTGAAATTCCATTTTCTGTACTACTGTTAAAAATAAAAGTTCCCTGTGCTACTTTCCATATGGTCACCCTAATATACATAATAGCTACATGTGGAATTTCTTCATCTCCTTCAAAGGAAAAACACACACACACACACTAAAATAACTGTTTTCTTATTGTATTTACCTGATCCCTTTAACTGCTGCTATCCTGATTGTACTGTCTAAGTTTCTCTACTTCCTAAGAGAGTTACCACAGCATTGCCTTTAAGTCTGTGATCCTAGGCAGTGTAGTTGGGGAAAAGAGCTCCACTGAACTCAGTCAGACTTACTTCTGAGTCAACATACATAGGCTGGGGCTATAAAAATCCAGAGCCACAGTCATTATGGAGGCACATACTATGCCAGCCCTCCAGCCACTACCAGGCCGCAGTCAAGTTTGGTTACCAACATTTGAGCCCACCCAGCTCTTGGGAATTGCTGTAGATTGTCCCAGCAGCACTCATCATTATTCAAGTTGTGGGCTTACTTGGGAAGCTATAGGGCATACATTTATTTATTATTTGATTTATACCCCACCTTTCTACCAAGAATATTGCACTCAATTTAGGGATGTTATGAGCATCCTGTTGGGGGCTCAAATTGGCAGGTTCTTGCCAGCTCAGCCCCCTGAACTGGAGTCCATGGACCCCCACACTTGCCTGACTCAGCATGAGCTGGGTCGGGCGAATGTGGCAGTCCTCACTACTCTACCGAGCTGCCATTTTGTTCAGAATGGTGGCTCAGCCTTTCCCATAAACCACCATTTTGCTTAAATGGTGGGCATAAAGAGGTCCATTTATGCAAAATTACAGGCGTAAATGGCACATAATGTACAGAGACGGGTGGCTGGCAGGGGTCCGACAAGTGGCACATGCTCATCCCTAATTCAAGGCAGCTTTAAGTCATAAATAAAACTTGATTAAAATAATAAAACAATGCATTCAAATACAATGAAAACTCATCAACAACAGAAATTCTACACCTATACAGCATGGGTGGGCAACTATTGTCTCCTAAACTGGTTTCATTTGCAGATTTCATGAACATATTGGCCCTGTTCAGAAGACACCTTAAATCATGGCTTTAACCACGGTGAATAAGGCAAAAAGCCTTATTCACTATGGTTAAAGCCACAGTTTAATGTGTCTTCTGAACAGGGCCACCCTTATTCATGATGTAACCTATATAATACAAATGGTACACCACCCTGATTTTTTCAAAACCTGTATGTACAACCCATCATCACAGGTAGCAAGGGAAAAAGTGCTAGTGGCATTCTCCCCTCTATTTTTTACACATTTCTAGAGAAGTAGATCAGGGTATTTTATCTCCATCTGACATACTATAGTGAAGTTGTTTAATGATGCCAAACAGAGGTATTTGCTACATTAATATCAGAAGTCTTATAAACCCAGCTGTTATAAACCCAGAAGTATTATAAACACACCTGACAAATTATTGCTTGTGTTTCATTCTTCCCTTATTACCATGGTATAGGAAGGTCCTTCATGTGTTACACTTGTACTAATTTTTCATAAGCTTTCATCATCACAAGCTACATTCACTCTAACAGAGATGTACAGGCACACAAATATTTCACTGAAATCACAGTTCAGTTAAGTCATTTGTTCTGAAGTGACTGCACTCTCCTGCACTCTAGAACACTTATTCTCTAAATTCTAACACATATAACACCCACATACATTTTTATAAACGTGTAATGCAAAATTCTATTTATCACACATAAGGGGATCTCTTTTTATAGGCAAACACTTTTCCTTATACTTGTTAAGATAAATTTATTTTACTGCTGTATCAAACATTCCTTCATTTGGAAGAGATGATGAACCCAAAATAGCAACTTGCATGGACTTCTAGGTACAGGATTCCTTACCCAGTGTTTTAGAGTTTCTCACATTATACAGACGAAATATAGTTAGTAATGGGTGAGATAGTCATTTCAGTTCATTTTTTTACTAGAATTTATTCAATCTCCCAAAACCGAATATGTGCCTGAACCTGAATCTGTGGTCTGAAGTCTGTACATTTCTGAGCTCACACTAAAATAATAATAAAATAAAAAAAAAATCAAAGATGCACTGTACCTATTTGAAAACTGCACACAATAATGGGAGAAAAATGCATATATTTCAACCAATTGCAGAATTGATGTCTAAATTAAAATATGCCTGCATTTTCATGCAGAGAAAAACCCAAAAAGGGCACTACTCTATGGTGTCATTCCACAAGCTTTTGTTGCACAGTTGCCCATTATGCGTGTGCAATGCTTCATTAAATGAGTATGCTAGAGGAGCAAGCATCACATTTCTAACAATAGACTGTTCTCACCTTGTCACCTATTCACTACCCCCTTGATGGGTGGGAATGCTTTATCTGCCACATTTATATGCCTTTCAGGAAAGGTTGATGCATACAAATCTTGTGAGGTAGTTTAAGGTGAGAAATATGTCACACTGATTCCTATTTTATGAAGTCTACACAGTGTGGGTGTGTCTGTGTCAAACTGACAGGAATCCATAGTGATATTGTAATCTCAGAATTTTAACTCTGCCCCAAAATAAAGCTGCAAAATGTAAGAGTAAGGAGGGAAGAACATATGGGCTGAATTCGGACAACACGATAGTCAATGGTGGGGTAATAATCAACTTTACAGTTTTTCATCTAGGGAGTACTCCCCACACAACATGGTAATAAATAATCAACCATGGTGTGGATTAGGATCAGCACTGTGTTGACTATGGCAGCATTCGGACGACACGATAGTCAATACAACTGACAATTGTTTCCCCTCTCCCCCCACATTTTATTATTGTGTCGTCCGAATTCAGCCATGGAGTATTTGTGATTGACCACAAAAATATTCAGGATTCAAGAACAAGTGTGGCTTGCTATTATAAACTGCTTGGTACTGTGCCACACTTCAATGGCAGACCAACAAGTAATAGTGGGGAATGGTGAGATATACTCTTAATACTTCTTAGAGCAACACCTGCAGAGATTCTCAGCAATGTTTATCATCAATTCATCTTGGGAACACCTAATTAATTCACATCGCACCATCACATTATGCCTTCATTATCACTGCACGTGAGGTACTTGAAGCCTTATTAAGAAATAGACAATCCAGTGATAAATCTAATTGTTTTGCATTTATTGAACTACAAACTCTCGGTCTTGCAGATTCGCACTCATCACCTAGCATTGTTTTAATGGTGGAAAGGACCTTGTCATTTAGGATTAGTTTAATCTCCGGTAGCTATGTGTCCTAGGTTTTGCCACAGAAATCCACCTATTTCTGTGAATACATGGCAGATCAAGCCTCACTTTGGTTCAGGCAAAATAAGAACAGGTTCTAAACTGATAAAACCAGTGTATGGCTGCATACTTTTGTCTCCATGTGATGACATGCTCAGGGGCACACACACACATACACACAAAGGTCAAAAATGGCTTGTAGTATAGACCTGAACAGTGAGATAATTGGATGGTAGGAACGAAAAACACAAACAATTGTCTATTTCTATTTCTTATTTTCTCTGCCTCTTCCACACTCTTGCATTACCTTTGGCCTTGTAGCAAGCAGCCATATCACTGACAAAATTCCCATGCATCACTCCTAATATGCAAGAGTGCCAATTGCTTACATGCCTTAGTACAGAATACACTGGGGGCCCTCAAGGACTCAAAGGAAACATCAGGTTCCTTTCTCCTCCAAAACAAACACTGAAGAGAGGTAAATGGTGGGGAAGCAGCTGGTGCAGTAGCTGCAACATGAAAAGAACAGCATTAGGAGTGGGGTTTAAACCAGTCGAGGCTGATGGCTCCCATTTCAGTGGGGCCGTGATCCACTCTTGAGTTTCACGCTTGTAAAACCTATCTCCCAAAATGGGATCAGCACCCTGGATAGTTTCTTTAGAGTTCTGGCTGGTTCTGACTGAAACCCAGAACAGATTCACTGCCCCACTGAAATAGGAGCCACCAGCCTTCACTGGTTTAAACTCCTTTCCCCCCCCCCCCCCAATACCAGTCCCTGGAAGTTATTGAGTGAAGTCCTATAGAGAGGCTCATTGGACAACAAGTTGAACATACAATCTCCAAAGTACAGCACAATGAAGATACTTTTGCTCCTTTCCACCTGCTGTCTGGGGGCTTTTGACTAAAGGTCAGTGTTGCACATGCAAAGCTCTTGTATAGGTTTTTGCCTCATGTTTATTTTACAAAAATAATATTTGTCTTCCTACCTCAGGAGCCTCAAAGTATAGAAAATCCCCATGGCTGTGCATGTTTCCATTTCATTATTCTACTGGTTGGCATGGGACCGCCAAGTTTGATATGAAAGGGAATTCAAAGAAGTGGCAGAAGGGATCGGTTTGTCATCTTAGCAGATTGCCTCAAGATTTCATTTTTCTTTGTATCTCCAGGACTGGAGGCATGCCTGTATGGCGCTGCATTTGACTTTCCAAATACTGAAGAATAGGCTAGTGTTTGTCTTCTTTAAAGCATACTTTTGTAGTCATGGCTTTCTTCATGCCCTTGCTTATTACTTTCTTCCTCTGAAATGTGGGGTTTCACATGAAATACAGTTCTATGACTCAATGCCTGCAACTCATTTCTGTAAAGAAAGAGAATCTGGCAATTTAATTAGTAATTTCCATGCCCTCCCTGTCCCCAGGGATTCAGAGATCCTGGATGTTACCAAACACATGGTTCTCTACCACTTTACAGAGATGCTTTAGAAAAACACATACGCACACTGCCTGTCTTTCTCGGTTGCTCATTTTCTTTGCTGACATTTCCACTCCGTTTCATCTGTATTGACAGCATTTTCAATATGTGCAACTTCAGGACCTGCTGTTCAAGCTCATTTCCACAATCATTATCATTCATGTCCTACTTCTTTCTGCCTTTAAGTACTCCATCCATTCAGGAGTTGCAGTGTCTTAGATTCCTTGCCCTGCAACAATAAATGAGCGGTGGTCAACATAATATTTAAGGGGTGATCCATAATCCATAACATGCTGACATGTGAAATAGATATAATTCCTTCCTCACGACCAGCCATGACAAATGAAATTTCTAACAAACTGATGCCTGTAATAAGAAGAAAAACAACAGCCCATATTGCATTGATGCCAGACTTGTAATCCTCCTCCTGTTTACAATATTTGTAGAAAGATTACTTTTGTTTAGCAGTAATATCTTCCTGCGGAGTAATTTTTGTGATGTCTTTCATAAGCAGCTGATGGATATTATTGTAAGGATACACATTCACAGATTTGCTGAGGAGTAGAAACCCACACGGCCATTAAGATCCATTGTGACTTTGATATCCAGCATCTAAAATTTCCTGAAGTTCTGTAATGTAGGCTCGATGTAAAATTTGCTTCCTTTTATGCTTGCTGGGTTAAAAATAGATACATTGCTGTCCTCTTAATGCATCATTATGAAGTAGCTATGCAGTTAGTCTCTTATACAAAAGAGGTAAAAGCCCTCAATCTCTTGCAAGTTCACTATGAGAGCAGAGAGCTGAGAAATTTGCAAGGTATGAAGACCTCATCCAGTGAAGCCCTCATTATGCCCTCTTAAAAATAAATACAGCCAGTAAATGACCACAGGAACAAGTAAAAAGAAAACAGTTCTTATGATTACAGTCATCTTTTGAAATGTTCTAGAGAAGGAGCAAGAACATAAGCACATCCATACTGGATTGGACCAAAAGTTCAACAGTTCACACAATGCCCAACCAGCTGCCCACAAGAAACCCACAAGCAGGCCATGCAGCCTCCTCCCCATGTTCTCAAGCAACTGGTGTATATAAGTATACTGTCTATATACTGGAGGTAGCATATAGGGATGCTGCAAGTGCCCGACTGCCCACACACACATCTGGACCCCCACTCAAGCTCCTTTCATGCCTTTACCCTTGTGTCAATGGGGCTTTTAAGGCCACCATTGGTGCAGGGAGGAGAGCACAATTTACAGGCTCCAGAAATAGCACAACCACCACCCCCCCCCCCGTTGCACCAATGGCAATCACAGTTGATCCATGAAGGGGAAGTGCACAATTTTGGTGCGAGGGTGAGAAGCTGCCAAACACTCGCTGGGCCAAGTCTTAGAAGAGGCTCGCACAGCCAGGTGAACAGGGGTGGGTGGCTGAGGCGGCAGGGCAAGCGCAGGTGAGTTTGCCCACCCCTAGGCCTAGCATATAGCCATCAGGACTAGTAGCCACTGATACTTACCCTCTATGAATTTGTGCAATCTCCTTTCGAAGCCATCCAAATTGATGGCCATCACTATTTTAATTATTTATTTACTGCATTTCTATACCACCCAATAGCCGAAGCAATCTGGGTGTTTTACAAAAATTAAGACCATTCAAAACCATTCAAAATATAAAACGACGACAGTATAAAAATATGTGCTACACATATGTGCCAAATTTGAGATCAATCCCTCCAACTCTCGATTTTATATTAATTTATTAAAGATCGTTTCAGTTCTGACAAATCAGAACGACAGCTCACCATGTGCGTTCATTCAGACCTGTCAGAACAAAAACGATCTTTAAAAAATTCATATAAAATCAAGGGTTGGAGGGATCGATCTCAAATTTCATACACATACTTAGGAATACCCCATAAGCACTGTGACCAAGTTTCAAGCCTCTGACTTTTAAAATACAGAAGTTATAGGCATTTTTTTCTTTAAAAATAGGGCTGCAAAAATATCATTTTTTCACAATAATTATTTATTTATTTTTATTTATTTATTGCATTTTTATACCGCCCCATAGCCTATGATACGAATGAAGACGATATTTTTTTTGGTCCGAAATGACAATAACGATAAACAACGATATTTATTGGCGTGCACACCCCTACTGTTAACAGCCTGGCTGCCCTGTTTTGTACCAGTTGAAGTTTCTGGACCATTTTCAAAGGCAGCCCCACGTATAACACATTGCAGTAATCCAGACAAGAGGTTATCAGTGCATGGATAACTGTAGCCAGGCTATCTCTGTCCAGATAAGGGTGCAGTTGGTACATCAGCCTAAGCTGATACAAGGTGCTCCTTGCCACTGAGTTCACCTGAAGTGACAGTTCTGGATCCAGAAGCACCCCCAAACTATGGACCCGATCCTTTAGGGGAAGTGCAACCCCCGCCAGAACAGGGTGAACATCACCTAGCTGGACAGGCAAACCACCCACAAACAATACCTCCGTCTTGTCTGGATTGAGTCCCAGTTAATTGGCCCTCATCCAGTCCATTACCGTGCCCAGGCACTGATTCAGAACAGCCACTGCCTCACCTGGGTTTGATGAAAAGGAGAGGTAGAACTGGGTGTCATCCGCATATTGATGACACCTCAGTCCACATCTCCGGATAACCTCTCCCAGCTGTTTCATGTAAATGTTGAATAGCACAGGGGATAAAATAGAACCCTGTGGAACCCCATGACCAAGGTGCCATGGCACAGAGCAACAATGCCTCACCACCACCTTCTGGAACTGGCCATCCAAGTAGGAGCGGAACCACTGCAATACAGTGCCTCCAACCTATCCAGAAGGATACCATGGTCGATGGTATTGGAAGCTGCTGAGAGGTCCAAGAGAATCAACAAGGTCACATTCCCCCTGTCCCTCTCTCAGCAAAGGTCATCCCACAGGGCAACCAAGGCAGTTTCCATTCCAAAACCAGGGCTGAAGCCTGATTGAAATGGATCTAGATAATTTGTTTCATTCAAGAGTGCCTGGAGTTGTGGTAGTGAATTCCATATTTTATGCACTGTGTGAAGTACTTCCATTTTAGCAATGGGGTGAAAATCTGCCTGGGCCCTTGAGGGCAGCGGACACCCCAGCATCTGGCCCTCCCAGACCATAATGACACACCCAGTGGACTTTTGCCCCATCGCTGGTTGCAAGACAAATGGGGCACAGGTCCGAGCAGAACTCACTTCCACCCTGACCTGTTCACGGCCTTTGTCCTTTCTCACACTGTGTTAATTAATGGCATGCTGGAAAAATTGCACACTTTTTGGAAGCCCCAAAAAGGGCCAGCTGAGCAGGCAAGCATCCCATGAATTCTTCATTCCCTATTCCTTTTATCTGTCCTGAATCTTCCACCAATCTGCTTCACTATTATGCAAAAGGGAGAGAAATGTCTCCCTATCTACTTTCCCTGCACCATGCATAATTTTGTGCAGTAAGTACTCCCATTACTCACCTTTTTTCTATGCTAAACAATTCCAGCTGTTGCAACCCTTCCTCACAGGAGAGTTGCTCCAGTCCCTTGATCACTTTAGCTGTCCTTTTCTGCATGTCTTCCGACTCTACAATATCTGTTTTTAGGAGCGTTGACCAGAATTGTACACAGTATTCCAAGTGTGATAGCTCCATAGATTTGTATAAGGGGAGTATGACTTGGCAGTTTTGTTTTCAATTCCTTTCTTAATTTTGCCTAACATGGAATTGCCTTTTCACAACAACCATACACTAGGTCAACATTTTCATTGAGCTGTCTACCACAACCCCTAGATCCCTTTGTTGGTCAGTCACTGCTAGATCCCATCAGTGCATATATGAAGTTGGGATTATTATTATTTTGCTCCAGTGTACATTTCCCCATGTCATTGGTACCAACATCTGCAACCTTCACACCAGGCAGGCAATTTACTAGTGCTATGCAGAAAATTTTAATTCTGTCATTTTCAGCATTTGGTGTTTTGGGGGGTAATGAAGTTTTGATAAAAGAGGCTGGAAAAGGTGCAAATTTAGGATATTTTTTTCCTTGGGAAGGGGATGGGATTTCCACATACCTGTTGTTGAGGAGTCTTCTTTCTAATTTTTATATTTTTTTAATGTTTTATATTTTTAAAAAAGCACTATCGGCACTTGCAGGAACCCAGTAGTTCTTCCTGAATGCCTATTGGAGAGGGAGAAGTCGCATGGTCTCCAATAGGCATTCAGGAAGAACTGCCAGGCTCCTCCAAGTGCCAGGGGTGTTGTTTTCTTAAAATATAGCAAGAAGAACCTTCAATGACCAGCTACATTTGAAAATGTATGTGGAAATCCTCCCCCCTCCCCGAAGAAAATTCTCTGAAATTCTCCCCCTTCCAGCAAAAGAGGCAAAGGGGGGGGGATCCTCTTTAACAGGGAGAGAAGTATTTTCCCAAAATAGGTGGCAGGATTTGGCATCTCACTGCAATTCCCCATGCCATCTGCTACTTGCCCAATACAAATCCAACTGTCAATGTGTCTCAGGATTGAATCTCCTACTACCATAAGCCCCATCCTCAGCAAGAGAGGATTATTGTCCATCTTCTGAGGCATAGGTCCCTCCTAAGAAAACATTTCCCTCTTCCTCAGAATTATGCTCTCCTTCCCCAAGACCTCTGTTCTCTGTTACAGCTCCATTATTAGATTCTCAGACCTAATAGTGCCTCTCTCAGCTTCTTCAGGTCAGCAACTTTCGCCTCAAGGAAACAAACTCGTTCCCTGAGAGCACAGAGATCATTACACCAAGTACACAGCCATGACTTCTGTCCAGCTGGAAGACAGTCATACGTATGGCACTCTGTTGGCTTTCTTCCTTCATAACTGTTTTTTAAATTATATCAAAATATAATTAAATACAACAGAAAATAGCTAAACAGCAACAGAAGCAATAAAAAACCTCAGCAGGAGGCTAAAAGAATCTAGATTGCTAACCAAAGAATCCAGATTATCATCTACCAGATGCAATCTACGACTGAAAAATTCAAATTTGTGTCTGATACAAATTGCCAAAGATACAGCAAGTTAAAGAGTTCTGAAAATTGACACATTTGTATTTTTTACTTCAGGCTGTGGCTTAGCATATATATTTCTTTCAAATTCTTGTGGAAACTACTGATATATCTTATTCAGGCTTGTCGAGTAGGTGGTTTCATTGGTTTGGTGAAATTCTGAGCAGCATTTTAAAAATTATCAAGTTTTTTCTGCCTCATAAAACCCTATGGGAGCACCTGCTGGCAATGTTATGTCAAGCATGCTCAGTTTCATTCTGAAGCTAGAATCCTGCCAGTGGACCAGTGTTTTAGGAGGAATTCCACTGTTTCTTTCAGCATTTTGAGCAGGACACAGTCAACTGAGATAAGAGCAAGGTAATTTTGAAGGCTGAAGGAGTAACTCTCACTGATTGACAGATTACTGATGAAGACAAGGAGAAAAAGGAAAAGGAAAGGAAAACTCATTTAATGAGTTGTTTGGTTTTGGCTTTTGGGTGTGTGTTTTTAAAAGAATGCTCTAATAATAAATTTCCTTTTTTAAAAACCAGGGAAATTCATTGATTAAAAAAACTGACGGAGAGGCGGGTAAGAAATAAATTGTTGTTGTTGTTGTTATTGTTGTTGTTGTTGTTGTTGTTGTTGTTAAAGACTAGAGTTAAGGATATCTTGTGTTGGCTCAAGCTCCACAAAGCCAGGAAATTGAAAGCCAAGGCTGATGCCTTAAAAGATGTGCTCACGAGCAGTAATGATGTTGTACAATGTCACAAGCAACAAACAGGCATGGGTCAACTCACAGGAGGATTTCTCTAGCAATACAGTAAGATTCAGATGTGTCATAAGGCAATACAGAACCAGGATAACGTGGGCCTTTTTTCTGGACCCTGGCACTCTATCTTCCCAATCTGGATCTGGGCCTGAAAGACCTTGGGAAAAGTATGCATGTGCAGATCATAAGTTGTAAGCAAGCACAATTTGTTCCATTGCAGAACATCATTACTGATCACAGGGAACACATCAGTTAAGGTTACAAAGTTCAATTTTCCTAGTTTTGTGGAAATTGAACCAACACAAGATAGCCTTCACGCTGGTCATAAACCAGTAGGTTTTTAAATCATTGAATGCTATAATATTCTATACTATAGTCCATGCATTAGCAACCATGCAAGCCATAGTAGCACAGTAGCTGCGATGGTGGCAGCTATAGAAGGTTCAATGGTGACAGGTTCATCAGGGTCAGAGATGGGCCATTGGCACCTGCCCAGACATGCCAAGCTCTGATGCTAGGCCTCCATAGGAGCCTTGGCTGTGTGGAAGATGCACTCATTAAAGCAACAATAACAGGTGGGGGGAGAATCCCAAAATCAATTTCCTAGCAATGTGCTTTGTTACCATAAAATAGCTAATTCCCTGTAAGATGGGAGATATAAGCAAGCTTAATAGGCTGCAATTAAGAGCATCATCCCATTGGGGGAAATCACATTTCCTTACCGTCGCTTCTCCGCCCCCACTTTTGTCCCTCATTACTTTTTCTTTCTGCCAGGAGGGGAAAGAGGAAGTAAACAAAGACCACGTGGCCCACTCAGGGGCCATTTTCATCACACCACTTTTCCTGCACACCGCAGGAGATCAAGGCACATTCTGTATTTGAAAAAGTGAGGTTAAAGGGGGGGGTATTTTGCAACTGAAAAATGAGCAGAAGGAGTGGGAGGTAGACGACATCATCTAAAGAGCACATGCACCTCTAAATCTAAAAGAGAAACAACAAGCATCCAGTTACAAGCATGTTACTCACTAGACCCAGCTACACCACGGAGATCACTGCATCATATAAGACTCCCACTTCTGGTCAGATTTTTCTTTGGTGTGTGAACAAACAGACTGAACTTATTTTGAATACTTGTGTTTGAGAATACTAAAGTATGTGTTAATGCAATATTTTAGAATTGAGGACCACATTGTGGTTGTTGCTGTTTGGGCTCCTCTTTGAAACTATGAGAATTCAAAATTTACACAGAAAGCAAAGGGGAAAGGCCAAAATTCTTCTCTGAATAAGATACTGTAAGCTATTCAAAAGGCCCTTTACGAGCATAAGATCTCCCTCATGCTATCATCACCACTGTTTATAAAAGTTTTAAAGAAAGTAATAAATGATGAATAAAAAGTATTCTCAGAATGATTCATGTGCAATTTAGGGACCAAGCAACCTGCATACACTTACTCTAGTTAACTTGTACTGCATGGGCTTGTCTATAGGGCACCTCATTACTAGTCAGACTTGCCAAGTATTGATTTGCCGAGCATGTACCATATAAGGATCAGACTCAATTCTTTTAAAAGCTGTCAAATTAGAAACAAACTTTCTACTCTCGTTGCAGTGGGTTATCCTGTGCCAAAATGATCTGATCTCAAACTTAGCTGATATTATGCAGCCTTTAGAAGATGAATGAGAGGTCCTTTTGAATGCACTAAATACATGCACTAAGTATACACATACTTAGTATGGTATAATTCAGTTTTCAAGTATTTTATCCTTCCATGATTTAAGGAAATTGCCTTCATTTGTTTTGCTTTCATCTAGGGATTTACTCGGCCCTCCAGAATCGGATCAGAATTGGAATCGTAACTTCCGATGCAGACCTGAATAGGTTTGGATCGAATCGGACTTGCCTCGAATCATTTTGGATCCGATTCCGATGCAAGAATCGGACCTCCGATTTGAGCATCGGATACCTGTTTTCCCCTATAGACTTGAATTTTGGGGAACATATGCCTATAACTTTGTTATTTTAAAAGACAGAAACATGAAACTTGGCCACAGTGCAGATGCCACATAAGTAGTCATGTCTGAGAAATTTCAGAAACATTGCTGCTGGCATTTACTCACAAAGAAGTGTTAAAGTGCAGGTTTTCAGGCTGCTATAATGTTCTCATTTCTCAAGATACATACATGGAAGTTGGGGACCTTACAGATGGGCTGTTGGTAGTAATCTGTGGCCAATTTCAGAGGCAGAGGTGCAGGTGTTTACTTTCAAGGTACTAATAAATCAGATTTTCCAGGAAATCCAGTCCATGCAAAGTGCTATTAAGTTCTCATTTTTAATTTCTCATTTTTAAACATACACACATTAAAGTTGGAGTGATCAGCAGGATTGGAAGATGAAGTTGTCAATTCCACCCCTCCTCCCTTCTCCCCTCACCGTGCCCAAGTTTCATGTTTTTTTTTAAAAAGAAGATATAGGCGTAATGCAACCCATTTTTCAAAAATTCATTGCCACCAAAGGCCTGCACCAATGTTTCTGAAATTTCTCATACATGACTAATTACATGGCATTTGCAATGTGGCCAAGTTTCATGTTTCTATATTTTAAAGTAAAAAAGTTAAAGGCACTTATTTCTCCAAGGTATCCCGTAGGGGAAAACACCTAAAATGGCGGTCCAATTCTCCGATGCAATCTGATGTGAATTGGATCAGAAAAAATCAGATCAGAAAGAATCGGAGTTCCTTGGACCAGCATTGGAATCGGATGTCCGATTTCCCTCAAATCGTATAGGAATCGGGCATTGGATCTGATTCAATGCACATCCCTACTTTCATCCATATCCTGTAAACTGTTGACCAAAAAGATAGAGAAGGAACATGTGTTGTATACTGAGTTTTCAGCACTGTCCTGATCCAAGAATGATTTACACTAATATTTATTTAATATTTATTTATTTTCAACATTCGTGTGCCACCCTTCAGCTAAAAAGTGTGAGTTATGTTGCAATAAAATACAATGTTTAAAATGTGCATAAAATCATTAAAACATACACACACACAAAATCATTAAAACACAATTAAATACAGCAGAAAAAATAAAATCTTAGTAAATAACGCAAGGGGAATACCTCAAACCCCACTCCCAATCAATAATTAAAATCAGATAGCTTTGAGAAACAAAAGTATTCCACCTGCCACTGAAAAGCTAATTTAGCACTAGCACATGTAATCCAAATTCAACTAAAGTCCTATCATCAATCACAGCTACCTAGTTTCTGAAGATAAAGATTGCATAAATGGGAGACATGTACATTGGTTTATTTTCACTTTCTTTCTTTTTTTACCCCATCTTTCCTCCAAGGACCTCAGGGTGGATGTCAAGGATTGTCAGAGATTGCTGCTCCAGCAATCAAAACCAGAGGTAGACCAGGCTAGCAACAAGTGGCAACACCTGACAATGACATCACAAGTATTTACCATATACTCGATGGCTCTCCCACTGCCAGACAGAAGCCTCAGCTGTGGGATAATCAGGGCAGAGGTGGCAGGACACAAAGGACAGGCTCCAAGTTAGCACAGATAGGAAGGGAGGGAGGAAACAGACTGAGTGGACAAGGAAGGTGAAGGAAGTAGGGATGAGTGAGCAGGAATGGAGGACAGCAGAGAAAGAAAGAGAAGGCAACATGGAGAAGGAGGGGAGACTGATGAGCAAGGCAGTAGGAGGGAAAGATTAAGAGCACTGAAAGACATGTCTGGAGATAAAAGGAGGCAAGGAGAAATAGGCAGACCAAGCAGGGAGACTGGGAAAGCTACAGGGAGATTATGGAAGAGGGATCAGTCAGTGAAAGGCCAGAAAGGAAAGCAAGTGAGAGGAAAGTCAAAGAAGGGATAGAGTTTGAACCTAGGAATGGGACTTAAGAGGGAAAAGTCCAGAGAGTGAAGGAAAGGACTCGGGTGGGAGAAAGCTGAGCACCACAAGAGAAACAGAGAGGTGGAAGCTGAAGGCTCTAGTACACCAATCAGGACTCTAATTTCCCAAGGAAGCACCCAGAGTGCCTAATCAGAGGAAGAGTGGGCCTGCTACAAGGAAACTCCATCTCATAGTCAGGCCAGTAAAACCTCCCCTGGTAGAGAACTGTATTTACCTGTTGACACTTGAAGGGAGTGGTCGTCCATTAGTCGAGGTTGGAGTAGGCTAACTCTGCTGGATATGGAAGATACACAGAAGAACAAGAGTGAAAGGGCTGAGAAAGAAGTCACCTGCATGCCCAGGACTGCCATCCCAAGACTACCCTCACTTTCTTACCTTTCTGTTGAGGAAGAAGAATTTTCCATGAAATTAACGTGGATCCTAATAAAGTGTTATTAAGATGAATTAGAAGCAGTGTCTTCTGTAGAGATGAAGGGAGGTTGATATGCCCCTCCCAAAGAAAGGGACTTCCCTTCCAACAGTGGCTTACAAGGTCCTCCCATCCCATTTTATCTACATAGCAACCTTGTCAGGTACATTCGATTGAGTGATTATTTGAACCTGTTCTTAGTTCAGCACTACATCACACTGGCTCCGAAACATCTGAACGTGTACATTAGTCCAAATCAATGTCATACATCGTACAAGAATTGCTCATAGTATGGACTACCCACACTGAAAAAGAGACAATAGCTTTCAAAAAAATGTGTGAATAGAACGGAACAAGGAAGGTATTTTGAATGAAGTCCCCTTTCACTGTTACATTTGTGGAGTGAGTTGCTGGCTGCAGTGCATGAAAAGCAGGACAATGCTGGCATGAGAAAGAGCTGCAGCAGGTGTTCTCACAGGTCCCAGGGGTACTCGCATTGCCCTGGTGATGCATGGAGGAGTCATGCTGAAGTAGTTCCCATGCCATCACGGTTAGACACAGGACATTGTCCTAGTGCGAATGCTAGCACCAAATTTCAGCAGCAAATTGTCACTTTTCCCTGTTGCGCTAGTTATATTGCACAACCATTTGTTTACACTAGTGCAACATCATTGGCGGTAGTGCTGGGACAATGTTTGATAGGACCCATAACCCATAGTGCAATGAGGTTGAATATATGATTTTTAAAGCAGTTCAAACTGATTGAAGTAGACTGGGCTACAATCAGCTTAGGTCTCTGTTTACTGGCCTAACTAGATGTGGAATTGCAACCATAATGTAAGACACTAATAAAATTAAAAATATACATCATACATCATAGAAATAATATGTAGTAGATCATCATCAATGAGAATGGGAGAATATTGTCTGAAGTACCATAAGGGGTCTCATTTCGTTATTTAATCAGAAATTGAGATCGATTTAATATTGTCAAAGTTGTGTGTATGTTGCCAGGACGTTTATAAACTAACAATTATTTGGCAGTTGCATCTCATTTATCACTCTTAGTTGTGCAAGCAAAAGCCTTAACCATATTTATTTGTATAACATAAATAAAAATATCTCCCCACCCCTCTCTGAACCGTTTGATATATTTTGTTACCACTCATCCTCTACAGATGCTGGATTTGACAGATCACAAATGTCTCTGAGAAGTTTATGCATCTACTTAATCAGCTTTACATCATATAGTTTTCCTTTCTGAAAACCTCAAAGGAGCAATTGTCATGAAGGCTCTGTAGAAATCAGCATTGTATCAAAGGCTGAAATTATATAATCGACATTGTTCAGACAACATGCAAGTAAATGAGGTTCAAGAGTGCACTCAGTAGTTGTTGTGATGTTCTACTGTTTGTAGTTGTAAATACATTGCAAAATTTATTGTTTGTGATATGCATTTGTTTATATCTTTGAAAAGAAGTAAGAATAATAAGTAAAGTAAATAACTAGGCCAAAATGTACTTACTGTTTGTAGTTAAAGGTCTAAGTAAGTATAGAGTGCCTAGCTGTGTGCCTGAATGGAAAGTGAGTGTTGATTGGCTAGTTGTTTAGAGTGCCTGGATTGGTTGGTTGTGTAAGAGTGGGAGGAGCTAGAGAGCGAGTGGAGTGTATATATGTGTCTGACAGAGAGAGCTGACAGGTTGGTTGATTGGGGGGAATTTTGAGGGGAATTTTTGAGAGACACGTTGAAAGAGATTTGAGAGAATTGAGAGATAAGATTTTAGAGCATACATCAAATGAAGAACAGTTTATAAACATAAGAGTTCTGACTGAAACTAATAAGCATTGAAACCTTTGCAATTGAACTGAAGTAACCATTAAGCTTGTTGACATGCAATTTCTTATTAATAAATTCTTGTTAATGCTATCTACTGGTGTGGTCTGTGGGTATACCTGAGAAGGTACTAGTGGCAGCAGTATAAAGACGTTATCTGAAAACCAGGTTGCTGAGCTGTGATGCTGTGGGGCTCAAATAGTAAAGGTGAGATGGGGCAGCAGCAGCAAGTGGTCAAGGATAACATCACATGTGGTGGTAGCAGTGGGATATGAATAACCCAGTGCTAGTTGTGGGATCTGATAAGATCCAGTGCACATCAAAGGTTTTGGCTGTAGCTGAGAGATACGAAGAAATCCAGTGCTATTTAGCAAAATACTGTAGTCCGTGCATGTTGGTCAGAGTAAACACAAAAAGGTTCTGACAGGAATCTCAGAACTGAGATTAAGACACACCAAGTCTCAGGAGAGACAATAAAAAGCAAATTAACAAGAAAGTGAGAACACTTTACCTCAGAAAATGGCTCAAATATTAGCATTAAGAAAAGATGCTCTAATTGAAAAGTGCAACACTTTAAGAATTGCTTATGAAAAGAAGAATACAGAAGAATCAAAATTAATATTAATCAAACACCAAGTACTTGACCCTGAGTGGGAACATTATAAAAATCCCCCTCGAATCCCCCCCAATCAACCAACCTGTCAGCTTCCTCTGTCAGACACATACACACTCCACTCACTCTCTAGCTCCTCCCACTCTTACACAACCAACCAATCCAGGCAGTCTAAACAACTAGCCAATCAGCACTCACTTTCCATTCAGACACACAGCTAGCTAATCTAGGCGCTCTATACTTATTTAGACCTTTAACTACAAACAATAAGTACATTTTGGCCTAGTTATTTACTTTACTTATTATTCTTACTTCTTTTTAAAGACATAAACAAATGCATATCACAAACAATAAATTTTGCAATATATTTACAACTACAAACAGTAGAACATCACAGTTGTCATTCCTAGAAATTCAAAACTATGGGCCTGGACAGTGCTGTGCTTCAACAGTCTAATTTAAATCTCTCAATCCCCCGTACATTTTCGTATGAGTCCCATGGCCCCAAATCCACATTTTTTTTATAGCACAAGTAAAGTTTAGCTTGCAATACACTTGTCCCAACACACACAGTGTTCATGCACATCATGATATCATTTACAAACAGTGTGCTTATAAACACTGCAACCTTTAGTCCATGGCTTTTATAGTCTGATGTGTATACCTGGACCTCTGGCTTGCCTCTGCTCCAACAAGCCAAGCAAATGATCTAACAACAAAGCATATGTTATCTCTCTGGTTTGTCAGGAGAAAGGCAAGCCAGAGGTCTGGATTCACGCATCATGCTTGCAGCAGGAGCGATCAAGCAGTATGTACAAATCACATCAACCACCCACACGCACACCCACCTCATGTCACTTACAAGAGAAAAGGAGGAGGAGGAGGAGGAGGAGGAGGAGGAGGAGGAGGAGGAGGAGGAGGAGGTGAGGACCTGATTGATCCTGTGAGGGCAGGCATCTCACAGGTATTGACATTCCAATGCACCTACGGTGCCTCCGAGCAAATGGGATGGCCTGGGAACCGTAGTTGGCACAATGCCCAGTAAATTTTCAGAAAAGAGCCTGGAGAGGTGAAGGTAAGCCTTGCAGATTCAATGAAGAAATTTAATATGTTTATTGGAAAATGGATAAGAAAACAGGAGAATAAGGATATGAAATTCCTGCATAACTCCTCTGGAAGACCAGCTGTTTCTGGGGATATGGAGAAATCAACCAGTTTAGGGGAATGCAAGTTGTGATATATTCAAAAGTATTTGGGAAGTGGTGTCCCTGGTGAATCATTATGAAACATTGGTTTATGGCAGAGATATGCAACCTGGTGCCCCCCTGATATTTTGGGATACAGGCACCATAACACATGACCATTGGTCATGCTAGCTGGGACTGATGGGAATTGTGCTCCAAAGCATCTGGAGAGCAACAGGATGCCTATCCATGGTTTATCAGGAGATTCTGGCTCAGTTCGGACGACACGATAGTCAATGGTGGGGTAATAATCAACTTTACAGTTGTTCATCTAGGGGGTACTCCCCACACAACATGGTAATAAATAATCAACTGTGGTGTGGATTAGGATCAGCACTGAGTTGACTATGGCAGCATTCGGATAACACGATAGTCAAAACAACTGACGATTGTTTCCCCCACACCAGTTGTTTATTGTGTTGTCCGAATTGAGCCTCTGACTGAGCTACCTCTGAGATGAATGTAGTGTGAAAAGGTACTATTGGAGTTTGAGACTACACTATCTGGGAGAAAGAAATGTACTGAATTGTTTGATTCTACTTTTTTTTCTTACGGTGTACTTGTTTATGGTTCTACATTTTAAACTGCTTTAATTGGCTGCCTTTGATTTTGTAGTACGTAAGAATGTTGTGAACTTGATGTGTATTATTATTATTATTATTTGCTTTTGGACTTGGCATATAAATGCACCAATAAATAAATAAATTGGGAGAACTGACATTCTGGATCAGAGAGAGTGGGGGCTTAAAAAGGACTGAACCATCCATGCACAGAGAACTGGAATTATACCAAACAAAGTTGAAAAACTGCAGCTGTGATAGTCAGCCTAAATGGACTGTCATTCACAGGTGCCATATAATTTGCAACTCTATCTTTCCCTAAGTGGACTAAGGGGTGGGGAAGAGTGATGTCAATTTCAGGCTCTCCCACTGCATGCCCTTGACTGGTGATGTTGTCTTGTAAGTCTGGGCAAATTGCTATCTTTAGAGTTTGTACTGTAGCTTCTTGCTGCCCAAACCAACCATGACTCTTAATAAGGCTGTCAGCTGTACTCTGTTTAAACTCACCTTGGTAGTCCTGGACTTCCTTTCAGCTGCTTGCAAATATTAGTCATGTTTAATTAGAATAATGTATCGCTCATGTATCCGATTTCCTCTTGTTCTATCTTTTCCAGACAAATAAGCTACATCCTGGATCAGGAAATCGCAACCACTGCTTGAACCTAGCAGTTTGTTGTTCAAGAGATCTCTACTGTTTATATGACACAACTCTGAATCTACAAATAACCGTCTGATATTGAGAAAGGAATTGAAGGCAAAATAATTAATTTTGAAACAGTAATAAACTAAAGGAATACCTAGATGGGCCATGATCCTGAAAATACTTCTGCTCAAAAAAGCACTCGCTTTAGTGGAGTACGACTGGAACAACCAAAAAGTGTTTGCAGCGATGACAGACCGAGATGTAATTGTACAAATGTATTTCTCTTGAGCAAATAATTCTCCACATCATCCCCGACAAATAATGTATCATCATCAGTTTATTTGTATGCCACTTTTCCAAGGTAAAGCTATGCTCAAATCAGCTTAGAGCAGTATCCGGAGGGTGGGGAGAAGACATGTTCACAAATCATAACCAAATTTTAATAGGCTAAACATCTCACATGAATAAATATACAGTAACATTCAAACAAGTAAACGAAAGCCTAACAAAAGAGAAATGCACGAAATAATCTAAATAGTAGCAAAAATAACACATCTTAGCAAAAGTAAACGTAACTCCCAATTACCACCTTTCTTCAGCATTACTGTTCCTATCAAGGCAAAGCTGCTTGTCTTTCCATCATTATGTTTGTACCGTTCTCAAGCTATTGAATCAGGTTTGATGCTAATATACCATGATATTAGCTGTAAAACAGAAATCACTCCTGTTGCTTCACAGTAATAGGCTGACCATATGAAAAGGAGGCCAGGGCTCATGTAACTTTAACAGTTGTATTGAAAGGGGAATTTCAGCCAGTGTCATTTGTATGCAATTAGTTCCTGGTGAAATTCCCTCTTCATCACAACAGTTAAAATTGCAGGCACTATACTAGAGTGACCATATACAAAAGAAGGCAGGGCCCCTGCAACTTTAACAGTTGTGATAAGAGGGACTTTCACCAGGGACTAATTGCATAACAATGGCACCAGCTGAAATTCCCTTTTCTCTACAACTGTTAAAGTTACATGAGCCCTGTCCTCCTTTTCAGATGGTCAGCCTACACAGTAATAATAGTCTGAATGCACCCTCTGGCAATAATATTATGGCAATATCAAAAATAAGTAAATGTCATGCCTAGACTTCTGGAAATGTCCTGTTAATAAGGTTATAATGAGTTCATTGCAGCAGTCAGTAAGACACTGTTCATGATCTCTTGCGCAGATTAAATTTCAAATTAACCAAATTTAAACTGGAATGAGCTCCTATTATAGAGCCTGTAAAGGCCACTGTTATGTCTTCCTGCTTTGGTAATTGGCATGTTTTCTGACATTGTCAGCTGTTTCTAATGATGGGGGTGGGGATAAACATTTGTAAGATATGGCATCCTTCTGGAACGCCTGAGGGGATTGGGAATCGGGGGCACTGTGCTTCAGTGGTTCCGGTCCTACCTCTCGGGCAGGTTCCAGATGGTGATGCTTGGGGATAGCTGCTCTGCAAAGAAGGAGCTGCTGTGTGGCGTACCGCAAGGTGCCATCCTTTCACCAATGCTGTTTAACATTTATATGAAACCGTTGGGAGAGATCATCCGGAGGCATGGGGCGGGGTGCTATCAGAATGCTGATGACACCCAAATATATTTCTCTATGCCTTCGATAACAGCATCTGCTAAGGACAGTGTGTCTCCTCTGAATGAATGCTTGGAGGCGGTAATGGGCTGGATGAGGAAAAACAAACTTAAGCTGAATCCAGACAAGACGGAGGTGCTTGCTGTCAAAGGCCGCAACCTGGGTTTGGAGGTGTGTCAACCGGTTCTGGATGGGGTTACACTCCCCCTGAAAGACTGTGTTCGCAGCTTGGGGGTGCTCCTGGATCCGTCGCTCCAAATGACAGCCCAGATAGATGCGACGGCTAGGAGTGCCTACTATCACCTTCGGCTGATACGCCAGCTGCGCCCCTTCCTAGAGTTGGAAGACCTAAAGATGGTAGTGCACGCGCTGGTAACTTCGAGGCTCGACTTCTGCAATGCGCTGTACATAGGGCTACCTTTGTGCCTAGTTCGGAAACTTCAACTAGTTCAAAATATGGCAGCCAGGTCTAGGAGTGACCATATTACGCCAGCTTTAAAATCGCTCCACTGGCTGCCAATTAGTTTCCGGGCGAAGTATAAAGTGTTGGTCATTACCTTTAAAGCCCTACATGGTTTGGGTCCAGGTTACCTGTGGGATCGCCTTCTCCCATACAATCCGCCCCGCACGCTCAGGTCCTCTGGGAAGAACTTAACTGCGGTCGGCCAAGACTAGGCTGACAACTGTTACCCAGAGGACCTTCTCTTCTGCCGCTCCCAGACTGTGGAATGACCTGCCGGAGGAGACTCGTCAACTTAACAGTCTTTTAGAATTTAAGAAAGCTATAAAGACTGTTCTCTTCCGGCAGGCATATCCAGTGTAATTTTTAGAATGTTTTTAGGATGTTTTAGGATGTTTTAATGCAGTTTTAATTATGTTTGTCATGTTTTGGTTAGTTTTATGCATTTTATCATGTTGTTGTTCCCCGCCTCGATCCAGACGGAGAGGCGGGTAAGAAATAAATCATTATTATTATTATTATTATTATTATTATTATTATTATTAATTTTTAAGTTTTTAAAAATCTAGACTGCCTTTTCATCCAAAAATGAATTGCAGAATGGCGTGTAAACAAAACTAATTCAATATTACAGATATTGATTGATTTGATTTGCAATCCACCTTTCCACCAAAACAAAATGGTGCCTAAGGTGGCTAACAATCACAGGAAATAGAATTTGAAAGTAAAAACGTGGTTAAAACAATAATTCAACAAATGCATTTAAAACACTCTTAAAAAGACGACAGAATAAAAACAGCACCCAACTCAACAACCCCACTTACATGCTAAAGGCCTATTTGAATAAAATACAATGCTAAAAACAAACTAACATCATAACCATAAAACTTAGATGCGGCAGACAGACAATAAAACTGTAAACCAGCAAAGCAATGCAGTGAATTAAAATGCCACTTCCAGTGACCCTCCTTCTATAAATTATGCAGACGTAAAGAACAAAATATATTTAACTGGGGGAGTGAAATTACCATCACTCCCTAGTTTGGGTGTTGAGATACTGAGCAATTATACTACGATGAGAAAAAGTTTGTGAACCCTTTGGGATTGTCACATATTTCCAACATTAAGTGTTATTAGATCTTAATCTAACCCTAGTTAACCCTAGTTAAAGAACGATAGATAACCTGATTAAACAAATGACACACAAACATGATGCTTTTTCGGCATTTATTTATCCAAAACCGATTTACCATTCAATTTCCATGTGTGAAAAAGTATGTGAATCTTTAGTTTCAGTACCTGGTGGCCCCTCCTTGAGCAGCAATGACTTCAAGTATGTGTCTCCTGTAACTGTTGATCAGTCTCTCACATCACTTTTGAAGAATTTTGACCTGTTCCTCCTTACAGAACTGCTTCAGTTCAGTGACATTTGAGGGGTTCCTTGCATGAACAGCTTGCTTCAGAGCCTGCCACAACATTTCGATGGGGTTTAGGTCTAGATTTTCACGGAATTTCTTCTTCTGCAGCCATTCTTTTGTAGATCTGCTTGTATGTTTAGGATCATTGTCTTGTTGCATGACCTACTTTCAGTTCAGCTTCAGCTCGCAGGTGGATGGCCTGACACTGCAAAATTCATGGTTGAATCAATGATGGCAAGCCATCCAGGTCCTGAGTCAACAAAGCAGGCCCAAACCATAAAATTCCCACCACTATGCTTGAAGGTTGATATGAGATTCTTCACATCAAACTCAATGTTTGTTTTTTGCCAAACATGATGTTTCTCATTGAGACCAAAAAGTTCTACCTTTTACTTGTCTGTCCAGAGAACGTTATTCCAGAAGTGGGGCATCATCTAAGTGATCTTTAGTGAACTTCAGACAAGCAGCAATGTTCCTTTTAGAGAGCAGAGGTTTCTTCCTGGCTCTCCTCCCATGAGCACCATTCAGACTTTTTCTTATCATTGAGTCATGAGCACTCACATTAGCCAAGGCGAGAATGACCTATTGATCCTTGGATGTTATTCTGGTGTTCTTTTTGACTTCGTGTATAATGCACTGGTTTGTTCTTGGAGAGATTTTGATATGATGACCACTCTTGGATAGAGTGACTGTGGTCTTGAACTTTCTCCATTTGTAGACTATCTGCCTGACTGTGGATTGGTGGAGCCCCAAATCAGTAGAAATGGTTTGGTAACCCTTTCTAGACTGAGTAGCAGCAATAACTGCTTTTCTAAGGTCCTCAGAGATGTCTTTTGATTGTGGCATGACACACAACCATAAAGTGAAAACCAAACTCACCAAGTTTCTGATCCCTTTTGTAGGGTGGGGCCTCCCAAACACATCCCTGAAGATCCATCTACATTCTTAAACATCTTATTCTAATTATTCTCTCTAATTGAGCTGATGCAACCAGGGGTTCACTTACTTTTGTGCATGCCCTTCCTCTTAAGTACTCATTGGCCAGATCTACCCCAAGCAGGATATAGCACTATGAAAGTGGTATATGGTATGTGTCTATGGGCCCCAACAGTTGTCAATGCACTTCAATAGTGCTGTAAAGCAGTAGTGTGGCTCCTGCCTTTTATATATTGCTTTCATACCACCACTTTCATAATGCTATATCCTGCTTGGTGTAGATTCGGCCATTGTTTGCCTAATTATATATTGTTTTATTTCACAAGACATGGAATTGGTTTAATATAAACCCTGTTGGATATTTAGAAAGAGACTAGTTTTGATTCATGAAGACTACCATAGTAAAACTATGGAATTTCTGTAATTATCATTAGGCTTCACAAACTTTTTCACCACTGTATCGGGTAACCAAGCATTACATTCCAGCTCCAAAGGGTAAGAGCAACACCTGACTGGAGGAGGCTGGATCTCAGGGTGTCATTGATCCAAAAACTTGTCAGGGTAAAAAAAACGAGGCCTCAGAGAAGCAGCAGCAATGACCCCTTGGGGGACTTCCATTAAGAGGAGTTCTAAACATTCTGCCTGGCCAATCAGGGGGCACAAAAGACCAAACCAGTGAAGTAACTGGGAAGGTTTCAATAAAGATATTTCATTTATAGCTTGCCTGGCTGACATATTGTGACATGGATCCCATGGAAGAGGATGGGTTTGATGTTCTTCTACTGGGAGACTGTCACTAAAGAGATTAAAGTCCAGATTTCGAAAGAAAAGGATTTCCCCCTGCCCCGTCTAATCATGTCTACATGACATGTAAGTGGCCTCCTTTCAATTGATACCCCAGATCCAAAAGAATTCTGGCTGGAGTGGTCAAGCTCTAATGATTAACATGGCATACAAGAATAATGTATATTCCAGGGCACACCATATAAATAAGGAAAATAAATCCAGTTCAAAGAATAACTCAACACATTGGAGGGAGGGAAACTTAAAGGAGTTTCTTCCTGTAAAAGTACAACAGAGTGCTGAGTAAAAAAGAAGCAGCATTTCTTTATGCTACAAAATCACACAGTCCCTACATTAAATTCAGCAGAGAAACCCTACTTTGAAATATAGTAATGATTCTATAATCTCTGTCCACATTGACTAAACTGGCATTTCTCAGGTGAACTGAAATTGCTGACTGTGGACATTTTTGTTGTTATGGTTAATGCATAGTACACAGTAGATGAGCAAGCAAACAAACAAACAAAAAACCCTCCTAGCTAAATTAGACAGAATAATCAATGAGTTTTTCTTTATGTTTGCCAGGATTTATGACTGCCTGTTAAATTATTAGTGCTTTTAGACTTCCATCTACACAAAGATATTGCAACAGTAACCCAGGTGCAGCTGATCCAAGCTGATTGCTAGGAAGTTCCTTCAATTTTCACAGTATTATATTGTGGACACAGGTATTAAATTGTGTTGGGGTTTTTGAATGGAGTCTGTGTACTCACAAGAGTCAGTGGATAAAGAGAGTAAGATGTGGTTCTGACTTCAATACGAAATGTGATCAACATTCCTTCTGAATGCACCCTGATATGGTACTGTTTGGTACTGACTGACTACATGAAGCAAATCCATAGAACATGTAATGACTGCTCTGTGGTGGCAAGTACCAGACCTCATCAAAGTAGCGGACATTCTACAGTAACTAACTCTCATTAAATGGATAATATAAAATTGTGGACAGCTTGGATTGGCTTTACATCACACATGGTTATGGGAATCTGGGCAGGATCTACACTACTGCTTTAAAACAGTTTATAACAGTAGTGACAACTGTGGGGGCCCAGGACACAGTCCATATACAATTTTCAAACCATTTTCAAAATGTCATATTCTGCTTGGTGTAGATTTGGCCCAGGCACCTAACATCTGTATCATTGCTTGTAAATAGTCAGCAGAGTTTACCTGTTCACAACAAGTTCAGAGACAGAGGAAAGACATACAATTCAGGTAGCATGTAAAGAACAGTCTTATTACATGCTAGGTCTTTGTGTGACATGGTGTTTCCACCACTGAGGTGGGTGGCCAATGGCCAGGGTGGACTGACAGATATGCAATGCGGGCCATTCTTCTGGTAGCAAATCTCTACACATGGTGTAAATGTTAGACAATCGTAGCTCTGCAATAAGAAATTTCAGTTTCAGACACATTCTGGACAGCTCCACTTCTGCTGGGTCACCAGGTTTTGACAAATTCAAGATGTTTATATCAATTATGATCCTGCTGAGATGACACACTAAGCCATGGTGGTTCAACATTTTGAGCTAAACATTATGGCTTAGCGTGTCGTGTGAACTATTCCCTGGTGGCTACATAACCACAGATTAAACACGCTCAATAATCACTTGTTACAAAAGGCTCAATGTCTTATATAAGCACCTAGTGGTCATTTTATTTACTAGTGTTGAGAACATATTATACTTTTAGTGGTGGATCCAGACTTAGTCCTATTTAGAGTTCGCCTATTGAAATAAATGAGATTTCAAGTAGTGAATTCAATAAATCTACTCCAAGTATGCCTAAGTCTGGATGCAACCCATTTTAAATTAGATGGATGCATCCAATGTTTATCTAACTTAAGTCCCATTCATTTCAATGGGTCTACTCTAAGTAGGACTAACATTGATACAATCCATTAGTTCTCTGAATGGAGAGAAAAGCTGAATTAGTGAAGATTAGCAAATCCCATTCCTAAAAGTGTGCACAAGTATTATACAGCAAATTTTTGTTATTATTATTATTATTATTATTATTATTATTATTAATTTTACTATAGTAGCATTAATGTCTACAGTGCTTTACAGTGTAACGTAGGCAACAGGCAAGACAATGTCCCAAGGAGCTTATAGTCTAACTTTCAAATTGGAGGTGACAATAAAAGCAAATGGGAGGATAGGTCAGAGCTAAGGATAGCAGCCAGAGAAGAATATTTTGTTTATTTATTTATTTGTGGCATTTATATACCACTGAAAATAATAACATCTCTCAGTGGTTCACAATATGCTCAAATTAAATCCTTTGCACACTCACCTGGAAGTAAATCCTACTAAGCATGCAATCCTATGCTCTAACAGAAAATAAAGTCCTACAACTCCCAGCATCCCCCAGCCAATAGACTTGAAGGATTTTTTTCTGTCTAAACAAGCATAGGACTGCAACCTAAATGAAGGATTTGAAAATACAAGCTCCCCACCCCCACCCCACCCCAGTACCTGTATTGCATTAAACTCTATAAAGACGAATGGCCTGTTTCTAATTTAAAATTCCAAATGGAGCTGGATTTCTGACCTTTTTAATGACCTACAAAGAGCAGGCAGCCTTTACAACCATCAGATTGTCTCAACACCAAATCTGAATAAAAAGTGTATTTTGGAACCTTGTCCTTACCTCATGCTACAATAAGAGAGCATTAAAACCAGATTGGTTCTTCAATGAAACGGCACTGCCGTTTTAGTCTCCCTTCCTTTGATACTCTAATGGTTTTAATTGGGATTTGGAGAGAGATGTGGCTGCCTGCCAGGGTTATATATAATCATCCAGCTGTTCAGACAGTTAAAGACCTTAAGATATAATAGCAGAAAAGCTGGCAGCCATTCAGACTGCCTGCTAGACACCAGTGAATATTCTTCCAAACTCTTTAAGACTTAATTTAATATTGGACTCATTAACTGGGGGAAAAGGGAAGAAACACCAAGAAATGGATTAATGTAAAATTTACAATAGCCCCAGTCCAGTGATGGAGGTATGCACAGAAGGAGATTTCACCATTGGATCAGGAACCATACAGGCAAATGGAGCTTGAATGCCAAGATAGTGAAAAATGAAGAGTCCCCAGAAGGCTACAGTCTGTACCCCTTCTTTTTTAAATATTCCTTACTTTTCACCACCAAGGTCTTCAAACTAGCTTAAGTGAATTCCATGAAAACCAGTGAAAGCAACAGCAATAGTAGTTCTAAAACACAATGAAGAACTACAAAAAGAAGAAAAAGAAGAAGAAGAAGAAGAAGAAGAAGAAGAAGAAGAAGAAGAAGAAGAAATATGTTATTGTGGCATGCACAAAAGCTCAGGAGATTGCAGTGCTATGCTATACATGCCTATCTGGGTGTAAGTTCCATTGAACTCAATGGGGCTTACTTCTGAGAAGGACCAGAACTAGGGTAGGGTGAGCAGAGCCCTTTTCCTGGGTGCCTGATTCAAGGGGAGGAATGTGTGTGTGTGTGTGTGCTCGCGCATGTGTTATTTACAAAAATAATATTTATTTTAATAATGTGCTAGGTGAGATAATTAGTCATGGCTAGGGTGACCATTTGAAAAGGAAAACAGGGCTTCAGTATCTTTAATAGTTGCATAGAAAATGGAATTTCAGCAGGTGTCATTTGTATGTAGGGCTGTGCACAGATCCGGATCGGATCGCAGGTCCCTACACAGCCCTATTTGTATGCATGCAGCACTTGGTGAAATTCCCTCTTCCCTCTTCATCAAAACAGTTCAAGCTGCAGGAGCCCTGCACTCTTTTGTATCTGGTCAGACTAGGCACAGCAGGAAACAGTCCCTTTAGTTGATAGGCAAGTGCCTTACTTTGTTTGGCTAAGTAAGGTTAGAGGATAGCTCCTAGCCTTAACAGTCACTACAGGTGTGAAGAGGTTGCACTGAATAAAGACTTTGTGAATTGCACATTGAATCCCTTTGTTGTCTCACATTTTGGGGGGAGGGCTTGGAATCCTGACAGCTACCTCTACTGCAATCTCTTAAAGACTTAAATAGCCAGCTTCCTCATAGCAAGACATGCATGGTGGTGATACTGTCCCATGTTCAAGGTCCTCTGAACTTGCACCTTTTGGGATTCAGGCAACACAGCCAAATGAGTTGGCCATGGGAGGTATTTTGTATTGTCATTGTTTTCAAGTGCTACTTCATTTGTTGAGATATTACCTGGCCTTGCTGGTAGATGATAAAGACTAGGGGATCAAAAACAGCTATGGCAGTCCCCAAATTATGGCCTGCATCCAATACAAGAGTAATAGGGGGCTACTTTCATCCCATTCAGGATAGGTGTCCTATGCAGATCTACATCTCAGTTCATTTTGTGTGTGTATGACTTTGGATTGCAATGCTCATTTAGCATTCCTGATTTACATACACAGATCCCAACCAAACAAATCATTTATGAATTTTTATGTTGTACAGGCCACTATGCACACAATGTATGGGAAATGGGTGCATTGAGGGAGACTGCCGTCATCACTTTCTCAATTCACACCATACAAAATGAGTTAAAATGAATGTCTACTCAAGATTTCAAAGAGCCAAGGAGAAAGACAGACAGAGAGGTGAAGAGGATTCTAGCATACATAAAATGAATATCACATGATGAATTCAAACTAACGTGATATAGTTTGGGCTGCAAGTATCTAGTAAATGTCCTAGTGAAACAAGAGACAAAGTATTTTATTGTATATCCACTCATTTCTGATACAGCTTACATCCAAGGAGCCCTCATATCTCCTGTTAGATCCAAGTAACTGAAGGTACAATTTCTCGTTCTCAAAACGCTGTGCCAGCACTGAAGCAAAATTACTATGAAAGAAAAAAAAAATTCTAACACTGACAGGATTTTTTTTTAAGTTTTGCTTCATCAGCGGGAAACAGGGTAGCACATTATCATTACTAGGACAAATAAAACTATTTTAGAACTGATCTATTTTCTTTGGAATAGTATATCATTTATATTATGATTTCAGTATTGTAATCTGAAGACCACATAGAAATAAGGTTTATGAATGTGAATAATCCAACAAAAACAAATGCTCAAGGGAATGTAAATCAATTCACAAAGTTTATAGTCCAGGTTGCCAACTAGAGTACATATCTCATCTTCACAGGTCAGATTTGCATTTCTCCTCAGTACGCCTTATGTGAGCATATTTACACAGCACATTTCAGAGGTAGTTATCTCAAGGCCCATCCACACAGATAAAAGAATCATATGACCACTCTTCTAGGACAAACCCATGGCTGGGTCCAGACAGAGAAAACTAGCAATTCATCAGGAAGAGCTGTAAGATCTAGCTTGATTTGCTAGTTAACTATCAGGAGGACTTTGTTATTATTGGAGATGAGCTTCAAAGATGTAATTCCCCCATATATATTCTTACATTTTATTTATTTATTTATTTATTTATTTATGCATTTATGCATTTATATACCACCCCATAGCCGAAGCTCTCTGGGCGGTTTACAAAAATTGAGAACACTGCATATTAAAAACTGATATACAGAATTTAAAAAGCATAAAAAGCATAAAACAGATTATAAATACAATATCCATTTAAAACAACTATTCTGGGTCAAACAACAACAACAAAACCCTCAACATATGCTGTTAAATGCCTGGGAGAAGAGAAAAGTCTTGACCTAGCACAGAAAAGATAACAATGCACATGAAAGTTGTACCACATTCTTGTTTTTCAACAGGAAGATCTGTGTTTTGAAGAACTGTGAATTTCACCTACCAGTGTTATCTTTTTTTACTTCTCTCTTATGAAAGTCAGGTGAGTCTGAAAGCAATGATCTCTGACCCCTGAACATGTCAAGAATGGGAAGGTTGAAGTAAGTTTGGAAAACTCTACTGTAGGATCACTGAACACTAGCTCTATGGTTCATCTGGCTACAGCTTTTAATTATGATTCCATTCTCATGTTTTAATTTGCTGTTATATGGTCTGTGGACTCTTAATAATAAAGTTGTTGTTGTTGTATATATATATGTATGTATGTATATATATATATGTATGTATATATATTAAAAAAAAATTCATATGGCAAAGCCAAGGCAGAAAATAGTAATACCACAAAATGTCTTTGTAATATTGGCTCAAGCCATCACCTAACCTGCTCAGTATGAAGAGCATATTCTGTGTCTAGAGCGAACTTGATTTGGAGAAAGATGTCACTGCAGAAGAGATATTTAAGTATCCATGATGTTGTCAAATAATTGGGGAGAAACCAGTGCAGGTAGGTTTCAAAATAGCTCATTGGGGAGTTTTTATGCAAGAACCTTGCATTCCAAAGAACCTTGTAGTTAGTTCAGGTGTTCTTTGGATAATAAGCTTTGTCCCATTTCAGCTCACCATTAAGTGGTGCAGGCCTGGTTATGTGCAATCAGAAAACTTGAAATGAGTATGTAATGTCTAGACACCTATCCCCCCTGTATCACCCTGGGAAAAGAAATGTTTTGTAAGCAAAAATGGCCATTTGCATTTTCAGAGGAAACGTCTAACTGAGGAACAATATAAGAAACTGTTGTGGAATGTGGGACTGTTCTCACACCATCCCTGGGCTTTGGTTTTATATGTGGAACTTAATGATCCGGTTTAATAACTGTCATGTTGTGTGATCTTCAAAAATGCAAGCTCTGAGGGAAGCATTTCTTTGATACTAAAGCATTAGCATTCTTTTTTTTCTTCCCATTTTACCCAAAACAGTGACAGAGAAGAGAATTTGTCAAATGAATGCATGAGTGAAACACTTTTCTTTTTCTTCTGAGTGGAGCATGGCTAGCCTTTTGATGTGCTGGCGTTAATATGCTGAAGCTGGAAAAACAGTCTGAAATCATGAATGTGAAATCCTAGTTCCATTGATCTAATAACCAACCTTCATTTCAGCAATCAGATCATTCATTAGCTTACCCACAATATGTTAAGAAGCATTGTCTACTCATATTTCAAAAACAACTAATCATAGTGCTTGGACAAGTTATCACTGAGGTATGGGGAGAAGGCTGCACACCAATTACACTTCTTTATTTTGTTGCACCAGAGGGCAAGCCATCATTAATCTTCCAGGCAATGTTTTATTCCAATACAGTTGCCAGTGGGACACTTTAAGGGGTTACAGTGAAGAGGTAGTCATTGACAAATCATTCTTCTAAGAAGGAGGAAGTAAATGTTGAGAAGCCTTAGTTAGCCATAGGCAAATTGTCTATAGAGAATTCAACTGTTGTAAGCATTGGCCAATTTACATTTTAGTTAACAGATGCAGGTACTACTGAATCAAACCAAATGTTCTGTTGTTGGTCCAGGGTAGCTTGGATTCACTTTAAGGCAACTTTCTCTGGTGTAAGCTACCCTAAAGTAGACCAATGGATGTCCCATATCCCGCCCCAAGATAAAGAAAGATGGATACGCAGTTCTAAAGCTAGCTCAGTTTTAGTGCACTGGCTTCCAGTGAAACCACAATAAACATTTTACTGCTGCTACTTCACAAATGGTTTTTGAAGCCTCTATAACATCGAAATGGCATGGTTCCTCTACATGGGGCTCACACAGAGAAGACCAGAATGCAAGAAGAACTCAAGGAATAACAAGGAGGAGGAATGTAGCATGATATAGGGAGGAGTAAGGTGGCAGTTTAAGAGCGTGCAAGATAGATGAGCTTGTGCAGAATGGAGGAAACACCATGGCATACAAATAGGAGGAGGAGAGAGGAGATGCACACAGGGGTCGCCTCTTGATGACCTCGGTTATACATTGCGCCGGCAGCGGCAGCTGGCGCGAGGTGCATTTGCACTCCCAGATGCCCCTCTACATGTGAGGGGCGCCACACTGGCTTTTCCTCGAGCTGCCGCCGCCACTGCACAGGTGGCCACCCGCCGGCAGTTGGAGGAGCGGCTGGGAGCATCGGCTCCTCACCAGTAAGGTAAGGGGTTTTTTTGGGTTTTTTTATCAAACGGGGGGGGGGGGAGGCGGTGCAGCAAGCTTAAGGCTCGCTGCTCCACCTCCTTTCCCTGGGCTGCCCACTCCGCTCCAAAAAAGTCTCACTAAATGGCCAACTTTTTAAAATCGGAGCAAAGCACATTTGCCCCTAGATGACTTTGCACTGGCGGCTGCATCATGTAACCAAAATGCTGCCAGTGTGAAGCCATATCGATGGAAACAGTCCGTCTAGAGGTACCCAGGGACAAAAGGCTGGAGAAATCTAAAAGATGTGGAATGTTTCCTTTCCATTATTGTGGAAAGATTAGCAAAATGTTTTGCTCCTTTGATGGATTGAATGCCAGTAGAGGTGTTAAAGCAACAGAATTGGGACTAGGAAAGGAATCAATATAAATAGCAATGTATTTTCTCTTGTGTATTCTCTGGTCTTGACATATTAAGGCTTATGGTTAAGGAGTGACCATGACTAGGGATAAAACCAAGCCCTCCTTATCCAGTCTTCTTCCAGGTCCTTTGCCCAATCCAAGAATCTCTCCACACTTCAGCATATTCCTGCATTCATAGATCCCTGTGCTTCGTACTTGCAATTTTATCAGGGGATTTCAGGGTCCCTGTCCTAACTTCCAGCCCCAGGGATCAACTGTATGGGGTTAAGAGAGATGTACTTCCTGATCTCTAAATTAGGCTACCTGTCATGCCTCCCTGTGTCCCTGGTGCTGCGGCCTTGAAGGAAGATTTAGAATAGGGTGACCAGATAAAAGGGGCCCTGTCTTCTTTTGTATATGGTCACTCTAGTATAGTGCCTGCACCTTTAACTGTTGTGATGAAGAGGGAATATCACCAGGAACTAATTGCATACAAATGACACTGGCTGAAATTCCCTTTTCTCTACAGCTGTTAAAGTTATATGAGCCCTGTCCTCCTTTTCAGATGGTCAGCCTACCTAACATACAGTTTGCCTTCCTTACAGAGGCCGCACATTGGGTTGACATTTTCATCGAGCTGCCCACCACAAACTCAAGATCTCTTTCTTGGTCGGTCACCACCAGCTCAGATCCATCAGGTTATACTTGACGTTGGGTTTTTTTTTTACCCTTCATGCATCACTTTACTCTTGCTTACATTAAACCGATCCGCCATTTGGATGCCCACTCACCCAGCTTGGAGGGATGCTTTTGAAGCTCTTCCCAATCCCTGCTTGTTTTAACCACCTTAAATAATTTGGTGTCATTGGCAAACTTGGCCACTTCACTGCTCACTGCTAATTCCAGATCATTTGTGAACAAGTTGAAAAGAATTGGTCCCAATACAGATCCCTATGGGACCCCATTATTTACTTCCCTCCATTGGGAGAATTTACCATTTATTCCTACTCCCTGCTTTCTGATTTTTAACCAGTTACTGATCCATAAGAGGAACTGTCCCCTTATTCCATGACTGCTAAGTTTGCTTAGGAGTTTTTTATGAGGGACTTTATTAAAAGCCTTTTGGAAGTCCAAGTAAACAATGTCCACCACATCTCCCCTATCTACATGTCTACTGACATTCTCAAAGAACTCTAAAAGATTAATAAGACAGGACTTACCTTTGTGGAAGCCGTGTTGATTCTTGTCTTTCTATATGCTTACTAATTTTGTCTTTAATCATGCATTCAATCAATTTACCTGGAACAGACATTAAACTAACTGGCCTGTAATTTCCCAGATCCCCTCTGGATCCCTTTTAAAAAAATGGTGTTAAATTGGCCATTCTCCAGTCTTCTGGTACAGAGGCTGAGCTTAGGGACATATTGCATATTTTGGTTAGAAGACCAGCAATTTCATATTTGAGTTCTTTGAGAACTCTAGGATGGATGCCAAAAGGGGGCTAGCTCTTCCAAGGAAATGGTAGACATAATTTCCCAGGCACAGAACTGTAGTAGCATAGGTTAGTACCCAGGATACTTCAGTTTTATGTATTTATCAGTTACTCCATATTATCAGGATATAAGTCAATTAATATATATTTTTCAGCCACTTTGCTGTATATGCAGTCCACCCAAAATATATGGTGGAAGAGACTTTTGGGAACAAATAATTACATCGGTTGTTTCAGTATTCCATTTTTCAACGTATGTGTCAATCATTTGAATTCTCTATCACCTGCTTCCTTTGGAAGCCTTTGAATAATGGTGATATTCTTTTGTTGTTCATTCTGGGCTTTAAACGACATATACAAAATAAACATAGTGAAAATAATTGAATTAAGCTTTAGAAATTAGAGAATAAAAGAATTAAACAAAAGACAGAATGCAATTCAAATTTGAAAGGTTAATGCTTGCAAAGAGTCAAGAGCTTTGGTTTTTAGCTTTCTGCAAAAGAGTTCCAAGGGAAAAGTTTCACCACCTAAAGTTTCTTAGCATTTAAACGTAACTTTCTCAGTGAATTGCATTCAAGAAAGCATGAAGGCAACAAACAAGAAGGGTTAAGGGCTCCACACTAGCATGGCTCATTCCTCACCACCTCAAACTATCACACATCCTTATTAGGGCTCATGTCTCATGCCCCAGATTGATTACTTAACTGAAACCTTTTAAAAGGAACACCACTCCTGGGATAGCCCAAATTCCCAACAAAGGTTAGAAAACAGCAGGCTAGTGATGGGACATTGCAGAAAACACTTCAGCAGAATTTCAGACTTGGTCTATACATGCAGCAGAATGAGGTGGCAGAATCCTGATTGCAAGTTGAAGAGATTTCATCTACATAAATCCCTATTTTAGTCCTTTATGGAGATGTGTTTCCATGCAGCAGTACTAAAATGGGCAAGTGGTATCTTTTATTCAACTCCCTTCTTTTAGAGGGTAGACATGCTGGCTCAGGATTTTTATAGATGGTGCAGAACCAGGGACAGCTTGAAGTGCAAGTTCCCATGGAAGATTAATGTTCCTTCAACAGGAGTCTGAGTTCAGCTGAGCATTTGAAAAGCAACACAGGCCTACGGAGTGCCAAGCTAAGTCCCTGAGCCAACAGCTAGCAAGGAAGAGCATTTAAGGGTTTGAATTCAAGCACTACTGGGTGGCCTCCAGCTGCAACTTCCATCTTCTCTACTAGGAGCTTCCATGGGACTGAGGGCTTGTCAAGGAGATGGTTCTGCCTTTCCCCAGATGGTGCTCTCCATATGTTTGAACTATACCTTCTATCATCCCTGACTGTTGGACCTTCTAGCTGAGGCTGATGGGATTTGTAGTCCAACACATTTGGAAAGCTCAAGTTTGGGGAAGGCTGTCCTTGAGGTAGGGTGACCAACTGTCAGGATTTCCCCGGATTTGTCCTGGTTTTTGTTCTATCCTGGGTGTCAGGGGGGATTTTCTGTAATTTTCTATAATGTCCTGGAAAGACAAGCTTTCCCCTTTAAGGCCACTTTAGCGTGGTTGGAGGGAATGACGAGCTTTCTGGAAGTGGTTATTTCCCTCCCACTGCTCCAATCAGGGACCTTACAGGGGAAAGTATGTCATTCCTGGACATTATAGAAAAGGACCCGATTGGAGCAGTGGAGGGCAGGAATGACACACTTTCCCCTCCTCCGCTCCAATTGGGTCCTTTAAAGCAGTGGGGGTGAATGACATGCTTTCCAGAGGCCCCAGAAAGCCACTTTCCCACCCCCCACCCCACTGAGGGTCCTCTTTTTTGGTTTCCCAAATGTGGTCACCCTACTTGAGGAGTCTGAGCTGCAAGCTTCAGGGACAGAGATGGGCACTGAATTGTTTTCCTCTTGGTAACTGAGTGCTTTTTCTCAGTCTAGGGTTTAGGTTAGCTTGGGGGTCTGATGCAGAGTCTCACTGACCTATATTGGCCTCCTCTACCACTAAGTTACAGTACAAGGAATCTGGAGTTTGGAATATGACTGCTGTAGAGGACACAGTGATTGTAGTGTTCTTCAATCCATGCGTTTCCTTGTTAGTGCACAGTTCAAGTGGCATTGACTGGATTGTCGAGTTTGACCTCAAATCCAAATATGGACATATTTAGAATCACGTTCTTTTAAGGAGGCAAATTACAAACATATTTATGTTATTAATCTGTTGTTTAAACATCCACTTTACTATTGGCTCTCTTCATATTGTAGACAGTACCAACCTTGAACAAGGTTTTATTTTCATTTCTGTACTTCTGTATGTTTGAATTGGCACTCCCAATATTGAATTAACATAGGTTGCCATCTCCCTTACTCTTATCAGACAATTAAAAACATTCCTTGCAGCAACAATCCTCATTGAGTCACAAAGGACAGAAAACAATAAATCTGTTTTTAATTATGTCATTCATTGTGCCTAATGCTTCAAGAGCAAGCAAAATGAGACATTAATATTTTAAAAACTTTCAAATGCATTTCATCTGTCACACAAAAGATGGAATTAATTTTATTCTCTCAGTGTTCTTTCATCTTAATTGAGGGCATTCATTTTCCCTTATGGACCTTATAGCCTTAGATCATACCCTTGGATTATAAAATGACTTTCAGGTCACTATTGCTGCTTATTCCAGGGAGCACAGCTCACAATCTGTCTTCCATTCTTTAATTCAATGAATATTGTGGATACAATCCACTTGGCACATCTCCTACACAAACACCATTCAAATGAATGTAATTCATGAAAGAATACAAGTGCAACATGAGAGACATTGACCCTGTTCAGATGACATTGTAAGTCACAGTGGTTAAACATTTTGAGCTAAAGATTATGGCTTAGTGTGTCATGTGAACCATTCCTAAGCATGGTTGCTACATATCCATAATTTAATCATGCTCGCTAACCATTTGCTACAAAAGGGTTAGCAGCCTAACCATGACTTAGTGTGTTGTCTGAACAGGCCCTGTGTGTGCTTATACAACATACGCTCACACATATCCCTATGGAGTATGTATAATTATGAGTCACTCTAAATTTTGTGTGTCCCCTCATGGACCACATCGGCTCAAACCATTTTTTCATTTTTATCTGAAGGCATATCAGGCTGCTCAGGAAAATCAAATGGTATGTTTCTTGCCAAGCCTCTCTGTTGACAAAGATCTCATAAGAAGAGCCATGCTGGATCAGACCAAGCGTTCATCTAGTCCAGCCGTCTGTTCACACACTGGCCAACCAGCTGTCAACAAGGAACCCACAAGCAGGTCACAAGTGCAACAGCACCTCCCACTCATGTACCGCAGCAACTGGCATACATAGGCTTACTGCCTCTGAGATCATAAAGGGCCAACCTTCTTCTGGTTCCAAATCTAATCAAAGCCTCATGGTGATACCTACTATTTGGCTATTGAGAAATAACATGGTCTATACAAGAAGTATCATTAATCCCACTGCAATCTTGACACTTTTCTTTCATTAAACAATAACCTCTTTTGGGAAACACAATGGGAAATTATGCAACCAAGTGTATAATTGTCCTGGAACCCCAGAGTTTCCCCGTGTATCTCCATTCCCTTCCCAAAACGAAGGCATGGCCTCTATAAATTCTTTTCTCCTTAGTCACTCTTTCTCCTTATTCCTCCCTTTCCCTCCTGGGCTTCAGTTCTTGGGTTCCTTCCTTCTTCTCCCACCTCAAAATTTGAGATCTACTACCTGGTATCTATCCTTGCATCCTCTTAAATCATCACCAAATGGTCATGCTGTCCAGAGATTATGGGAGCTGTATTCCAATACATATGGGGGGCATCAGATTGAAGAAAGATGTGTTAGGGGAAACAATTACCACAACTGGAGGAGGCTGCCCATGCACAACATTTTGTCTAAACTTCACCCACCCACCTACCCATTCATGTTCCAGAAGAGCCTATTCCTTGAACACAGAGAAGTAGCCTACAAACATGTTTAGGAAAGAGTATTTTCCACTGGTTGAAGGATACTTTTGAAAACAACCACTATTAGAATGTTTATACATATGTGTCCCATATATTTCTGCAGACTGTGTGCCTGAAATTTATTTCAGTCCTTTCTTAATCTTACAATTTTTCTCTGCTGATTTTTCTGTTTTTCTCTGCTAAGTTTAGATACAACTTCTCTAAACTTTGTAAGAGTTAAACCATTTTACTTCCATTTTCTAACAACCAGACAGAGATTAAAATTGTTATTTATATTTACATTGATGCTCCCTGCTGGTTGCGTCTTCATGTTTTACTGTGGAATCAGCTAAGTCTGTAGGCAAAGAGGGATCAGTATCAATCTGCCACTTAGTTGAGACATAGTAATATCTTAATTGGTTATTTTTGGCTGGCAAGAAACAGCTGGGATTTGAAATTATGTACAATAAAGACAGTGCTTTTGCTGGATAAAAAAGAAATGATGTGATGGAAGGAAGGAAGGAAGGAATCTAATGGTACACCACGGAATGCTATGAGGTACAAATGGGAATTGTATTCACCCAGAAATATACTCAAATAAGTTGTTTTTAGAGAGGACAGTATAAAAGGATTTTAATAATTTCCACACACAAAAAGAGCTTTTAAAAATGTGGTTTCAATTCAGATTTTTCAAGGTCCATTCCACATGTAATTTGCACAACAAGTACACGTTGCTTGTCATTTCACTGAATGTAGTCCATATGTTTTAATGGTATTTTATCAATTTTCCACCTTTACCAACTCCTCAGCAATAATGGCTCACTTCTAGTCAAATAAAATATTATCTGTTCAAACAGCACTGCACTGATAGCCAATTGTTTTCCAGACTCAATTCAAGGTGTTGATTTTAAGCTTTAAAGCTCTAACAGTGCAACCCTATACATGTCTTCACAGAAGAAGTTACTCCCAGGTAAATGTGTTTAGTAGGGTGACCAGATAAAATCCAGGTCAGGGCTCATGTAACTTTAACAGTTGTAGAGAAAAGGGAATTTCAGCCAGTGTCATTTGTATGCGATTAGTTCCTGGTGAAATTCCCTCTTCATCACAACAGTTAAAATTGCAGGGGCCCTGCCTTCTTTTGTATATGGTCACTCTAGTATAGTGCATGCACCTTTAACTGTTGTGATGAAGAGGAAATTTCACCAGGAACTAATTGCATACAAATGACTCTGGCTGAAATTCCCTTTTCTCTACAACTGTTAAAGTTACATGAGCCCTGACCTGGATTTTATCTGGTCACCCTACACTGTTTAGGAGTGCATCATAAATGGAGTAAAGCTCTGAGGGACCACTGACTTGGTTGGTTATTAAGTTCAGAAGTAGAGGCTCTTTTAAAGACAGCCCTAGCTGCAAAGGCCTGCTGGTCAAGTATACTGGTAAGGGTTTTCTCCTGTGTTGCTCCCAAACTCTGAAATGCCCTCCCTTTGGAGTTGCAACTAGTCCCCCACACTCTGCATTCAGGAAAGGGGTCTTTTTAACTTGGCTTTTGAAATTGTTATGACTGTTTTTTAATATTGCTTTTAGTGTTTTACTATGTTGTTATTTGACTACTGTCTTTAATTGTACACAGCCTTGGGTGGTTTCAGAAAGACCAGTAGAGAAATACCACAAATCAATAAAACAGCTTTTAAATCTTTAAAACATTAATCAGTTAAAACAATTAAAATCAACAGTAGATTCAACCAACATTCAAATTACCTAAGGAACTTACTAGGCATATTTTGTCTCTGGCACATTTATTGCTTTTGTGTGGGCTAAGGGAGATATGCTTGCCTGCATTTTACAGTGCAATCTTATTCATTTATACTCAGAAGTAAGTCCCCTTGTTTTCAACGATGCTTATGTCCAGGTAAGTGTGTATAGGATTGCAGTTATTTGTAAGTAGCCTTGGAAGGATATGTATCCCAAAAGGTGGGCCATAAATATTTGTAATAAATACATAAAGTAATGGCTTGCTGGGAAATGCTGCGAGTTTTTTTCTGACTAAACATATATAGGATTGCACCTTTAGTGACTTAACAAAATTCTCTCTCCAACCTGCCATGTTAACTTCTGTCTTCAAGCTGCCATGATAGAAGAACACAGCCTCATAAAAGTAGGTTAGCTACTCTTTTTCTAAAGCATTAAGTGTGCAGTTTCAAAGGGGAGTAAAATTGCTATTGCACATTTATGAATGGGAAATTGGGATCACAATTTTACTCCCCTTCAAAATTGTGCACTTATTTACTGTTTTAGAAAGAGAGAGTAGCTATTCTGCATTTATAAATGGGAATAGCAGGCTAGTAACTCTCACTGCCTTTCCCATTAGTTGGTTTAGAGGAGTAGTGGGTGGGTGGGAGTAGTGTGGAGAAGGGCAGGAAACAAGCTTTGCAGTAGGGCCGCTTTCACTACAAGTAGCCTCATTTTTTCCATTCATAATACCAGTAACTATTTCATTTGCAATAGTGGAGGAGCCAGTTTATAAGTAGTGCACAATAAAGAATACACAGAGCAGAATAAGTGCTGCCAGCCACGATATTTCACAGTTGTGAGACACCTGCAACTAAGGAATACCCAGGAGGAAAGGGAAGGGGGCAGCCAGCTACAGCATTTTGCAGGTGCAAGACACCTACAACTAAGGAATACCCAGAATGGAAGGAGTTACGATGGTAAGTACAACAAGGGAACATGGACAAGCCTCCTTTACCATGGAATCATGCTGGGTCATCCCTTCCAGTTTGCTTTTTTCCATTCACAGATAGCAGCCGCTGATTCATTCATGTTGCCCCTTCAGACTAGTCCCCTGTGTGTTTGGGGGGGTGGGGAAGGCAGCTTAGTTCCAGTAGGGGAAGTGGAGCAGCATTAGCAGTAGTCCCTGATGCTGACTCCAGAGCACTAGCAGAGGGATGCAATTCCAGCACTTTCACTCCTTGCAGAACCTTGGCACCTCTGGTTTCCCCACCCATCTGTCCCTGGGCTTCAATATTGGTTCACAGTCGGTGGATGTGAGGAGCAGAGGTGTAGGGAAACTATCCCACGTTGCTCAACTCTTCCATTAAATTTCCCTGAGCAGTGGAGCACGGAGAGGGACAGGAGCAAGCCTCACTCATTGGCTGAGCAGCATCAATGGGGCTGATGATGTTCACTTCTTCTAGGGACTCTGCCCACTCTACCCCAAAGTAAGGTGATTTCAATGACAGACCTTTGAAAATAGGGTTTTTAGATACTGTTTACTTTGCTTTTCTTGCCTTGTGTGTCACTGATTTCATGAAAATTCAGATTATACCCCAACATGATTCTCATTCCGTTCCGATGTAGAACTGCCCCACTGCACTATCTCCCATAGAGTTTTCAGGACAGGCAAGGACCTGGAGCCATCTCCCCTGAAGGCTCAGGCTCCTCCTGGTCTGGTGCCAATGATTGATCTAGCGTGCCCTTGGGTTCTAGAGGCTCTAGTTTTTCCTCTGAAGAAGATTCCTCTAGTGAGGGCATGAAAGGCCCTGAGTAAACCCCAATGCTTCCTTGCAGCCCACCTCAAAGGGGAGAATTCCCAGCACCAGCCTGACTACACAACCAAGCCAAGCAGAATAGTGAGATGCAGGTGGAACCAAAGAATGGAAGGAACTGCAGTTTCTTTCCATTTCTAATGTAGGGCTGCTGGGACCGAACAAGCCAGGAAGATACAAATGGGTCTAATTGCCATGACGACCCTCCCAGCACAGGTGTAACAGAAGAGAGTTGGAAGCGAGCTGCTGTGACAATTGAGAAATGTCTCACAAACAGAACGGCACTGTTCACATTGCAAGCTTTTGAAATATTGGGTACTAACAGTTAATTTTCACCTTTCCTGAACCAAACAGACTTGTTAAAAATATGGCTGGGGGGGAAAGGAAGAGAGAAAGTAACTTCAGACGAAGAAGAAAACACTGCAGGTTCCAACAGTAAAGATATGACTACAAGAAACTGACAGTTGTTACAAAATTCTGTTAGTAATGGCATTTTATTTCTCTAGGACTGCCTTTATACAAACAGTTGCTTAGATCACACAGGGGCACAAATATTTCCATTTGTCCTAGTTATTTTATTTTCTTGCTCTTCACAATACTGCAGCAAAATTTGTTTTTGCAACCAAAATCATGAAATACATGACAAGCTCAACTACACGAGCCATAAAAGATTAATAAACTGAAGACTACAGCTACATACCATATTATAATCCTGTGATGCATAGTGAAGATGGTATAAATGTATTAGCTTCCTGCCTCAGGGAGAATTCTGTTTTTGCTCTTTGGCTCAACTGAAGTTCCCCAGGATCCCTTTTACAAAGTTTGCACACGCATCTGCATCTCAAAATCCTCAACTAGCTTGATGGGCATGCCACCTCTGACTTTCTCTAAGGCTCTGGCCCCTAGAGGATACCAGTTAACCACTCAGCTTTTTTGCTGAGGCCAGATGGCCCATGATATCCCCCCAAATAACAAGCCGCCACTGCCTACTGATTTATGCCAGTAGGACTCTCACTTTGGCTGTGTAATTCAATGCCAGCACATGGGGTGAGACAGGGCAACCTTGGAATCCCCCAAACCATCTACATCCATAAGTATATTTATAAATGGAAAGTCACAGCCAGAAGAAATATTTGATACAGAATAACAAATAATAGTTCTAACATCCTAACATCACGGATATCCTTCTTGGACAGCTGCCCTAACCATCATCTTACATTTCTCTCCTATCTCTTCTTCTCCCCAAACTCTCCACTCTAAGGTCCAAAACAGATATGTCTTTAAATGGATGTTTAGCAGTGTCATCTTCCTTTCTCCATTTTTTACTCTAGAGAAGGTGCAGGGGGGCTTATCTGGATCTTAAAAGCCTCCCTACCCCCACACATGTTAGGGTCCCAATATGGAAAACATCCCCTGTGTCTATACTAGAGGGGAAATGGGGATGGGGTGGGTAATGTAGCTGCTAGACATAAATTTAAAGTAATGTCTGTTTTGGCTGTAACATTCCTCAACTATTTCACATTCTGATTTCCTACCCCATTTCATCTCACCTTCCTGTTACCAGTCATTCTTCTATTACACTACCTAGAAGTTAGTATCACAATATATGTAATGCAGTTCCTTCTGTCTCTGTCAAAAATGTACAGAGCATGGACACTACTTGATAAATTTTACTCTTACCTATTAGCCAGCTATAGAGTTTTTCAAAAAGCACACCTTCTGTAAATATAATCCAGCTCCTCAGTTTGCCAGGTTACCTTTTCTCTCCCTATATATTTTTCCTTTTGTGACACATCTTAGGTTATAAGCCTGCAGGAAGGGACTGTCTTCTGTTGTTTTGTTTTTCATGCTCTGTACAGCACCTAGGAAGCTTTAGGGCACAATCCTGTATTCGGGTTAGGCTGGCTGAGAGGCTACAGCATTTGGTGGAAACTCCTCTATGCTGGCAGAATGTGAGATACACCTGTGCCATGACTGCCCAGATACACATACTGCATTATCTAGTGGTCAGGCTGCCTGCTGTAAGAACATGCAAAGAGCCCAGCTGGATTCTATTGAGAGGGTCATCTAGTCCAGCATTCTTTTGAACAGTGGCCGGCCCAACAATATACCTATAGAAAGGCCACAAGAATCCAGAGGGCAGCTGGTTGAAATGTGTAGAATGATAACATATTCTAGGACTTCCTATCAGATCTGATGACTTCCACCTTGATTTGGGATACATCATTCCCAAAGGTATTTTGGGACATGAGGCAGAAAATGCCACAAGTGCTTCTCCCACTTTCTAGCAGTAAAAATGCAGTAACAATAAATTAAATAACATGTTTCTCTCCTTTCTTGACACCCAAAATCAGCTGTCTGAGTCAGCTGTTGCACTATACCTAAGGGCTAGCCCATATCTTTATATAATAGCCTAGCCTACCCTGCACTAATTTTTAAAAAAACAGAGTGGGATTGTTTGAAGGATACTAGCACATTATGTTTCCCTAGCACTTTATCCAAGAGAGCAAACACCCTCTTTCTTAATCAATGCAGGGCAGGCTATTGCAGAATATAATGTAGCCTTCCCAAACTGGGTGCTCTCCAGATGTTTTGGACTTCAACGCCTATCAGCCCCAAGTCAGTAGGGCCAATGGTCAAGAATGCTGGAAGTTGTGGTCCAAAACATCTGGACAGTACCATGTGGGGGAAGGCTGCTTTAATGCAACATATAGTAAGTAGAGAAGAGCCTTCAGCAATACATAATTGTGGACAGAGGCAATGATGCTCTTCATCACTTCAGCCTGTTCCCTTCCTTCAAAGCAAAGTTTTATTAATATTTGGGATTTGTGAGTTGGAAATATCTCTGATTTAGCAAATCATGGTAATCTTCTTACAGATTTATGTTCCGTTGTAATTTCAGTGAAAATCCAGTAAATCACCGTGGACTCTGCCCTATAGAGACAGTAAGATCTGACCTGACATTTTCCTGGATAAAGTGGTCACATTTTTGCAGTCATCTGTATGAGCAAGATGGGAAAATGTCAGTTGCCTGTCAGGCATAGCATTTCTAATCTTGATTGGTGCCATGCCAACTTTTCCCTCCAATTCCTTTTCTTCTCCATAAAAAGGGCTTGTGTTTTTCTGTATTATTATCAGGGCATCTTAAAAGTTCCTTTGAATTTATTTTGGTTATGTTTTTAATTACCTTAGCATTCTGAAGTGATCAAGGGTGCTATGTGCGTGTTTTCTTTCCGTTACATATTTCTCATAACTGTGCAGACAACTTGGCTGCCCACACATCCTGATCTGAAAAAGCCTTATGGGAGGAGTTACCTCATGATGTCTTGCCTGAGCTTCCATTGAAATGTGGAAAGCCACTGAGGCTCCAGACTGGCAGAGAGATGATTGTACAGTGAAAGGCAGGAGAGTCCCATTCCTGGAGATGTCAGACCTGGCCAGGGTGACACATGCCTTAGTTACATCCCGATTGGATTACTGTAATGTGCTCTACGTTGGGCTGCCTTTAAAGAGTGCTCAGAAACTTCAGCTGGTTCAAAGAGCTGCAACCAGATTGTTGACTGGGGCTGGTTACAGGGAGCATACAACTCCTCTGTTAAAACAGCTCCACTGGCTTCCAGACTGTTTTCAGGCACAATTCAAAGTGCTGGCTATGACCTATAAAGCCCTATATAGCTCAGGTCCAGGTTACCTGAAAGACCATATTCTCCCAAATGAGCCTGTCCATGCTTTGAGATCCTCAGGGGAAGCCCTTCTCTCAGTCCCAGCACCATCACCTGAACGCAGGAGAGGGCCTTCTCGGTGGCTTCTCCAGTGCTCTGGAACTCCCTTCCTAGGGAAGCTAGACTGACTCCATCCTTGATGTGTTTCCGGAGGCACACAAATACTTTCCTGTTCCAGCAGGCCTTTGGAGAATAACGTTGACCCCATATATGGTTTAAGACTTTTAATTTTAATATGTATTTTAAATGTTGAAATGTTTTAATATTAAAACCTATTTACTTTATTTTTAACTTTTGTGTATCTTTTATTTATAGCTTTTAACTGTATATGTTTTAATTTTGTAAGGCTGCCTCGAGGCCCAGCATTGGGCAAAAGGTGGGATATAAATAAAGATAATAACAATAACAATAATAATAATCACTCACATTGCTTAGCCACCTCATAACTAAGGAAATTTCAAGAACCCTGAACCCCACTGACCAGGATTTCACCAAAATCTTCTTTTCCTTTGATTCCCCCCTCCCAAAAGCAAATTCTTTTCTATCTAGTTGAATGAGAATGGTAAAAACAATGTGGGAACCTCAGGAAAAGCTGAAGAATGCCTGCCAATTATAGATTCTTTTGTCTCAAGAAGCTAGGGATGCACTGTGAGAGATCAACAAGAAATTTTGTTCAACTCAGTATCCTTCCAGTGAGTTCCTGACCAAAGGGAGGACTTCAGGTCTAGACCTGTGGATTATTCTGAGTGAATTAACTAGAATGGAGTGGAGGCAGGAAAAGACCAATTGAGTTTAATAGGGAAGAGAACTACAATAAGGATGCAGGCGCTTCCTTATAGAAGCCAAGTTCCTGCCCTTAACAGGGAGCGATGAATTGTGGGAGGGCGCAGGCTGGCAGCGAAGCAAGAAGGGCTGGTAAAGAGTGGTAGCACAGCCACCACAGTAGCACATCCCCAGCAGCAGTATCCTCAGGAGGGGACTGCTGAGCCAATCAGTGCAATGATGGGGTGGGGCCGCAGAGTCAGGCCCAGCAGAGTGAGATTGCTCCTTTGTTCTGCCTCCAGTTCAACTTGCTCCCAAAGGCAAACCTCCCATGCGGCTCCAGGGTCGCAGTTGCTGACTGTACCTGTAAAGGCAGCAAGTAAAGCTTAATCACATCATCAAACATTTTATATAGTTGACCATTTCAACATGTAAATATATCTTAAATAATAACATTTTCAATTTTTTAAATCAATCTCCTTGTCTGTTTATCCCATGTCCATAATCTAGAATCTCTTTATTGACTCTGTATTAAGGGGATGTGGTTTTAATAGGAATTTAACTTGTGGCAGCAAAAATTAAGCAATAAAGAAACAAGCTACATCCATTATATATTTACAATTAGGGTGGCATAAAAGTGGGATTTGAAACCACAAACCCAACACATTTGGTGGGGGTAGGCGGGATTAAAAGAATCCCAATCTCAAATATTACACATTTGGTGGCAATTTCAATGGGATATTTAAAACGTTAAAAACCATCTTTCAGGTATAGTTTAAGGTGGATTCCTGCACTGAGCAAGGGGTTGGACTTGATGGCCTTATAGGCCCCTTCCAACTCTACGATTCTATGAAACCCAGACAAAAAGATATTCCCACAAAGTTACACAGTTTTTAAGAGAACAGAGCCCTCCACCAAGGAGTTCATATGTTTGTAAACATCAATTATTTCAATGTTCATTGCTGTCCTTGGTGGATTAAGATTGGGATTCGGTATATCTGCATTTTACAAAGTATAAATTGTTTGCAGGCATGTTGGTGCTAGGTTGTAATGTGACCCATAGTGCACACTGTAAATATATGTTCAATTGTATATGTGTATATCTGTGTGTATGCATGCACATGCACACATACGCATGCACACACACACACAGACATAATAATATATAGAGTTTATGGGACAGTATTTTTGCAAAAGATAATTACTCATATTTAACATTCTATACAATAATTTTAATAATAATTTGCTGAATGCAAAAGTTCATAGGCAGAAATTAAATAATATATGTTAATGTTAATCAGAATTGGGTCTAGCTAAAAGCTTAACTCTGCAGGTAACTGAAGAACTTCACTTACAGAGAGTGACCTCCTGCTGTGCTTTTCCTTCACTTTTGTTTTGAGGAAGTATCAGTATCAAGGGATTTTTGTTTGTTTTTTGTTTTTGCAACTTCAGCAATTGCTTTATTCATTAGTCTTCCTTTTAAGCATAATTATTTAAACTATTTTAGTGTTTTTCCGAGTAATCAAAACAATGTAACAGTCATCTTTCACTATTCATGTCTAATGACTAGATATACTGACAATGATTAAAAGTTCCTTATTAAAATATTGTTGTAGCTGTATTCAAGTTTGTTGTAAATGTCCTACGTATTGGAAGATTCTAACATTGTACCAGGAAAATAAATTTCTATTTTAATTAACGAAAATGAATTGTTCAGCATACTTTCTGGCAGAACTAGGATCACAAGAAAATCTATTTTTCCTGTTGGCTTTTTGAAAAAAGGAATATGTTTTTAGTTTGGAATTTGAGCATGAATATGCAGCAAATTTTAGCATGTTCCCATACTACCAGAAACTTCTATTTTGATGTACAGTCAAAATTAAATATACACACACAACATACAGCAGTTATGTAACTAGTCCCTTCTATAAGCATTCAAAAAATCAGACAAAGTAAAGTTATGGTAGTGAAATACCTATATTATATTGTTTATGGCAGATACTTCTGACACCAATTGGCCGAGGTGACGTAAAAAAAAAGTTCTCTAACAATCCAGTTGTTCAGTACAAAACCAGCAGCAGAATATTTGCACTCCACATCTGCTGAGAAGGAAATGTTGTGTCTTTTACCGGAAGGAATACCTCATACAGATCATAGAGATTGTATGGGGCAACCTGAAGTCTGAAAAATTGTGAGAAGTCCTTGAATACAGGAAGCTAAATGTCGAGAGCATAGAAGCAGGGGATTTGAAGAAAAAGGCAGCATAGGTAGACTGAGGAAAAGAGAGTTACAGGGAGACAGAGAGATGAGAAAAGGAAGGACTGAGAGGGTGCAGTGGAAAATTCTACAGGCCATATGGCAGTAGGCTAGGGATTTCATTTTGCATATTGATTTGAATTAAGTAGACAATTCCTTGTCTGCAGATTTATAGTACAAATGTGTGCTAGCCAAAATATTTAAGAAATATTTCTTGTTGACAAAGATGTCCCAACAGGCTAAGCTATTGGATTCTTGAACAGTTTTAAAGGAGGGCTTTTAATGGCCATTATGTCCCATGTTAAACAGCTTCTCTGAGGTATCTTTAAGAAACATGTGTCAGAGATAGAATACTAGGAAACATAAAAGGCTTATCTCACTCAGAAGGGTTGCCAATGGATGCAAACAACCAATGGATTCTATCTACACACTTCATGGTAGAGATGTCAGAGGAATCTGTTTGTAGGGTACAGCTCGGTGATTTTTTACCAGCTTAGCTCCCCAGACACCATCTTGCTCATTCGCAAGCTGGCTTGTTGAGTGACAAGTTGGGCCAGCTTGCGGTTTTTCAGGGATTTTTTAATTTGTGCAAATTGCGATTTGTACAAATAATGACTCTCAATTTTTTAAAAAAGCCAGCCCCCCAAAAGCTGGCAAAACTCCAGAGTTTCAGGAACTGATCTGCTGCTCAGCTTGCAAATGCAAGCCAAGTTGGGAGCACTGCAGCACTCCATCGGGCCCAAAGGCCGTATTTCCCTGTGATGGCCATCCCTACTTCAGGGTGAATGCTTTTTAAAAGTCTGAAATAATTTTAAGGAATCATTTATCAGTTGTGGCCCATAGTCTAGGGAACTGGATGTGTAATTTGTTCAAATTTCATTAAACTGATGTAATAAACAAAGAGTAGCCTTAAACAAAGCCTGGTGTGAATGTCCCATCTGTAACTAATAGGGTCTACATCACTACTTGATGCAAGGACCTGCAAGATAAAGATTATAGAAACATGGTTAAAATTAAACATGCTGTATAAATAATAATGGGGTATTAAGTGGATCTGAAAAGAATACATTTGGTAAATTTCCATCACATGTCTATTAATAGGGTACAGATGCATTCTGTAATCAAAGGACAATGAGTGGTGAAGGGCAACTTCTGGTATCCATCCAGAGAAAATTAAAGCATTTGAATCCTTTTCAAATTAGGTTTAGGCTACAATCCTATAGGCACTTTCCTCGGAGTAAGACACAATTAACTCAAAGGGATGTACATCTGAGTAAGTATAGGATTGTAGAATTAGGAAGTGGTGGACGTGTAGCCTTCTTAGGAGTGTTTTTTATGGATTGAACCATACTGACTCTATTTTGGGTTCTAAGGTTTTATTTAGGATGGTTATGTAACAGTTTACCTCCAGTACTAGGGGAAAATGTTTTTGAGCTGATTTCCTTTGTGTAGCTTATTTTACCAACATGAAGAAATTGTTTTCTCGTTGCTAGGTTTCCAGACAGAAGTTGTCATGTTCTGATGGTTATGGGGTCAATTATTTTAATGTAATATCCCAGTAATTGCACTAATTCATGGGATTATCAGATTTCATGTCTGTTTGATTCTCAGCTATGTTTCCTATTCAACAGCACTTAACGCAGTGGTAGAAAACCTTCTAGGTAACCCTCCATGTCAAGTTGTACCATCTGAAAATCACTTTCCCACACACTTAGGATGTAATCTTATGCCTGTGTAGCCAGAAAAAAAGTCTATAACTTGTAGGACTTTTTTCTGCCTGAACAGTTAAAGGATCACACCCTTAGTAGACATAAACATAGGAGGCTCTTTTATAGTTAATACCCTAATTAGACAATGCCTAACTCATTGTTGGAGCACTTGCTTTGCAGGTCCAATCCCTGGGTTAAAAGTGTGTCAGGTAGCAGAGCTGGAAAGACCTTTCTTGAAGAGCTGCTACCAGTTATAGAAGATTGAACAATGAACAATGAGTGGATGGTATGAAACAGCTTTGTATACAGTATATACCTTTATTAGGACTGACCAAAATTTCACAGGCATATGACTGACACACACATACATATGGAAGACACCTTCTTAATCCCAGTAGCGTTTGGCACCTTACATTGGCTAACCTACTTAAGTCTGCACAACATCTTCTGCACTTAAGGATGTGCAATGCTGTGAATCTCAAACCGTATAAGCCATTGGGATTCCAGTGTTTCCATTCCAGTAAACTGCAGCAGAATTATGCAGATCCCCCCCTCCCGAGTCCGGATTTTTTTTGCACATGCTTTTTCAGTTCCCACCATTTTCACAAATTATACTTTGCACAAATGGATTGGGGAGGAATAGTTAAATTTGTGCAAACAGGGTTGCGATTTTTGAAAAAAAAATCTAATTGGAAATCTTCCACATGTGTGCATGATTGCAAGGCTGCTTGTAGTCCTGCAGGGGCATATTCCCCTCTTGTAAATATCCTTGTCAGTTTCATCCTCTCCACACACTACTTGGGTTTGCCCAGCAGAGCCATATTCAATACTTGTCAAAATACTTTGCTTCTTGAGCAAAGTGGTAGTGGGGGGGGGGGGGCAGTCATTTCATCCAAACCCGAGAGGCAGGAGTTGCTTGAATTTTAAACAACCCTCAAATAACTCAACAACAACCCTATCCTGGCCAATGTTTCCAGATCCTCAAGCACAGGTCTTGTTCAGGCTATCAGTGGAGATCAATCAAGAGAAAATCCCAAGAATTGAATGTGTAACCTCATGAACACAAACAGTATGTTCTAGCACTAGATACACCCCTTCCCCAGTCCAACTGACTATTAATTGACTACCTGCCAAATATAATTCTATGGCTATTGAAAAACTTAAAGAAATATGAAAACAATATTTTCTGGTAATATCATGTAGGAAGCTGATAAGAGAAAATTAAGTTCCCAATTGTTTTAATAGATGCAAAACTGCAAAAAGGGATTGTTGTCTTTCACTTCCTCTCTTCATTGCCCTACCTATTATAATTTAGATAATATAGCAGAAATATGTCTTGAGATGCCAAAGATGCTGCATTACAAGCCAAGTAAATCGTAATGGGACCACCCAAAAAGTTCTACAGTAGTTGCTACTGCTATTTTGAAACATTGGGTGTGTCCAAAATTGATGATATCCAGTTGTTGTTTTTTGCGAAATATTCTCCACCACCCTCAATATAGCTTGTACTTTAGTAAATGGTTGCAGAATCCTGGCCAGGAATGCTTTAAAGCAGGGATGGGCAACAAATGCACTTTCAGATGTGTTGGCCTACAATTCCATCAGCCTAGTAAACATAGTCAATGGTGAGGCAGCTTATTGCACATCCCTGCAGTTATAAAGACATATTAACTTCATATTAGCAATATAATTTGTCAAAGTATTTAGGAGTCAATTATACAATTATACAGTTATGCCTAGGGGAAAGATAAAGTAAGGGTGAAAAATAAGAATACCTTAAAGCTTTCATTAAGGGTGGAATCCTATGTATGTTTAGACAGAAAAATGCCATAAAACGCCCAGCATTCCCTATGCTAGGAAGAGTTGTAGAATTTTTTTCCCTGTCTGAACATGTAGAGGACTGCAACCTAAGTCTATTCAGTTTGAGTTAGCAGTCTGGAAATCTGTCCCTTTAAGATGACTTTGGTATCTTCAGGACAACCATTTTGGGAAGAAGGTATGGCTGGCATGCGGTATGGCCAAGCTTTGCTTAAAATAATTGGACCAGAGCCAGAAAAATGAACAAATGGCAAACCTAGGCAATTTTCCATCATAGATATCACTTCAGCGTAGGAATAAGCATGCATGGTGCGTGTATGCAGTCATTTTTATAGGATTGCAGGTGTATCTCTCTTATCATGCATATTTGTGGCAGGAAAATACAGCCAATCACAGCTTTCCATTGTGTTCACATGCAGTAAAAGGTGTTTTTGTTACACATGACACACTAGCCACACACTACATAGAAGTGATATTCAGGTAGGAAAAATTATCATGTGTAAAAGGCCAACCTGAGGACTAAAGTACACACTATATTAAATTCACAACATGTAGCTTATCCTAATGTTGTGTTTTTACTTTAGTTTAAGCATGCCGCCCCGATTCTGATTGGGACCACCTTGTATGGATGGGTAGTTTAAACCGTCCTACTGAGCCACTTTCCCCAACTAAATTTACCCACTGCCCCTACCGAGCAGGAACAAAAGTACATTCCATATGGTGAGACTGTGTGGAAGTCAGGAATTTTGCCTTTCTCTCCACTATTCTGGTGCTTCCGGCAGGGGATTCGAAGTGCAAAACCAGGCATGCTACAGGGGTTCACGTTTTATCACACGCTCGCGACTGCCCACTCACGGTTTTTCGCACGTCCTTTAGATGACACCATCCGCCTCCTGCACGCCTCCCACTTCTTCTTGTCTTTTTTCCGTCACAAAATGGACCCCTTTTAATCAGACTTTTTTTTTTTTAAATGGACTGTGCCGCAATTTCCTGCTGGAAAAGCAGGGGGATAAAAATGGGCCCTGAACTTGTTTACTTCCTCTTTCTTCTCCAGGAAGAAGTGACTGTTGGGAACCATGATTTTCCCATCTGATGATGCTCATAGATGAAACAGATACATGGTCAGTCTTTTACAGGCATGGAAATCAAGGGCACCCATTCATCCAATAACACTGTGCCCTCCCCACTGCAAACATTTTGAATATGGGGAAATGTTGAGGGAATCCTTAGTTAAGTGAATAAAGGGGTGGGGGAAGTTCTACAACTCCCAGCATTGCTCAGCCAGGCATGATGGCTGGGGGATGCTGGGAAATATTTATAAGATGTTTTTGCTGTCTGAACATCCATAGGATTGCACCTTAAGGCCATCTTACACACACACACCTCCTCTAGGAGTGAGCCCCGTTGAACTCAATGGGATTTACTTCAGAGTAGACATAAGTGAGCTGCACTGTAAAAGTGTTGCAACCATTTTAACTCCGGGGAGGGGCAGGCGGAGTTTAAACTGATACCCCTTTACTCTTTTACATTCATATGCAAAAGTATGTGCGCCGAACTGCGAACGATTCTTAAAAAGTCCAAGAGGGCGCGGCTGGACGCTCGTGGCTTCGATTTTCACTGACGTTTTGGTGCCCCTCTGCCCATCCCGAATCCCAACTCGTGGTTACGACCGGTGAACCCAGAAGGGAGAATGTGATTGATAGATAGGTTAGTCAGTCAAATGCAATTTAAGCCGGATGCTCGTCCCATGTATTAAATCCACCGCTATTCGGAGGCGTTGGGTGTGTGCAGTGTGGTGGTGGTGGTGCTAAATCATTCATGTCCCCCGTTTTCTTCTCTTGGCTATTTGCTCTCTAATCGCTCCGCTTTGCATCGATCGGGGTGCGGGCCGGAAGGGCCCTCTCCGGTGGCTCCCTGGTTGGCGGTGGCTGTACGGAGCGCCTTCTCCCCTTTCAACTTGCCTGGGAGTCTCTTTTTCCTGGCTCTATTTTTAAGGCAGACGCACACCTGTTTTCCGGGATCCGAGTTTGACAACTCTCCTGCTGCCGACGTGATCTTGCGCCGCGCTGGCTCAGCTGGCCGGAGAGCGACTCGCCCTCTCCGCCTCCGCCTCCCTTGTGCTCCACGCGCTGCGTGCGCCACGCGGAGCCGACTCCCCTCCCACCCGTGGCTTGGCCGTCGGAAAGCAGAAACCGCTCCTTTTAAAACTTTCGTGCGCGTCCCGTTTGCTTGCTCGGGAGGAGTTGCAGCCTGAGGAGCGTGAGCTGGGCGAGCCGCTCTCTCGCAATCCGCGTGTGCGCCCGGGAGGATTTGCAGTTTCTTCCCCCTGGCGATGGCTGAATCAGGAGGACACCCCGAGGAAGAGTCTGCAGTGGACGAGTTCAACGATATTATCAAGAGCAGATCTGGTAGGGTCACCTCTTCTTCCCCATTTGGGTTTGCTTAATGCTCGAAAGGCCCTGACTTTGCCAGGGGATGTTTGCAGGGATGTTTCTTTAACCAGGCAGGAGGCTGGCTCCAAAGTTGAGAAAGTTTTCTCTGGCAGCCAGCTGCAAGTATGTCCTTCTGCCAAATTCGACTGTATGCTCTACTGTACCAGTGTTGGGTATGCAGCACTCTGCGGAAAGCTGTATTTATTTATCCTGTGATCAAAAGGCATCTGCAGCTCGCACTAATTGCCTTGAAGTTTATTTGTATTTTATTTTTGCAGCGTATGTGGGCAGAGACGATTTGGGCAGAACAAGGCTTATTGTTTCGGTTTGTTTTCATTGAAAATAATAATATTGTGTGTGTGTGTGTGAGGCAGCCCTTTGGAAGGATATGAGGAGATGGTAAACTTCGTTACTTTCACATTTTTATGTTATTATGAAGTCTGGCTTGGATTATTAACAGAATATAGAAAACTTCAGAATGTAGCATTAGAAAAGAGGGCTTGTTGTGGGACACACACTCCACCACTACATTATGCATCTCAACAATCTCCAGGTTTGTAATAAACTCATAAGAGTGTGGATCTGTGTTTGTAAGGGGAAAAGGCCATTAAAGCTGTAAATGGAAGCAGCTGTAATGCTTCTCCATTGGATAAAGTTTCAGTTGCCTGGGCTGCCTCCCTGACTTAGCCTTGGAAAGGAACCAATTCACTGGCAATGCAGGTATTTATAGTCCATTCAGAATTCATATTTTTGCAAGGGGAAATACACACAAGAGTACTAAGGTACTTAATTGTTTTAGAAAAGTTATTCGCTTGACAAGTACAACAGAAAAGAGATTAATGATGCTGTCATTCCTGCTCTCTTAGGCATATGCCTAGGTTTTACTGGGGGAGTAATTTCTCTCACTTCAGAGCTAAAATCCAAAGTAATGAAGTCAAACCGCTTGTAAGTATTCAAGATCAGTGAAGTCAAGGAGATAAAGAGGAATTTGCATCTTGCCAATTTTAGGCCTAGGGTAATATCCATTATTAGTCTTATGTGGAGTAGACCAATTGAAATGACTGAGACTTAAGTTAAGTCCCATTTATTTCAATGGGTCTACTCTACATAGGACTAATATTGACACCCCTAATTTAAATGTGATGCTCACCATGGTTTAAGAACAAACATGTGACATTCCATATCACTGGAGTTTCATTTAAGTCCAGTTACTCACTTATGGCATATATTGGATCCAGAGCCTTCGCCAAAACATATTAGCATGGTTATGTTTCACATGTCACATTAGTGGGCCCTGTTTAAATGGGAAGATGGCCATGTGAAACTCCATCCAGATGGTGTTTTTTGTACACTCTGTGCTTGAAATATTTGGTGGGGGAGGGGAGCCTTTTCTTGTTATCAAATTCAGGGAGTGACCAAATCACAGTTGGAATGGATTTCTAGTACTATTAATTTATCAATGCAGAAAAATCTAACAATCCCAATCTCCACCTTATACAGCACAACTGAATGCTTAGATGTTCACAGTCCAGTTCAGAGATTACCTAGAGGGATTTAACCCATCTCCACAAACAAGAAACTCTATTGGTGATTCAGCCTGAGCCCCATCCTAGGTTGTTTTCAGTTTGCTGCATCTTCCGAGGGAACTAGTAATGGCATCCACCAGAGTTGGCACCCTTTCTATTATCTGAAATATATTATTGTTATCCTGGTGTGAAAGAGAAATACCAGGGGGTCTTGACCTTTCTAGAGACTGCTCACTTTCTGTTGAAACACCATATTTGCTCCTTAACCATGTAAGCTGAAATGGCTGATATCCTGAGACAAATGGACTCTGCACTTCAGGATTACAAAAAGCAAGGGAGGCGGCATACTCTCCACCCCATCACTTTAAGCAAGAGATCATTTAAAATACTTTTAAAGCTCTTAAAAAGGTTGAGAGAGGTTTAAATTCCCAATTTTGCAATCCTACGCATACTTTGGAGGAAGTCCCTGCTGAACACAGTGGGACATAAGTCTGAATAAGCATGCATATGATTATGTCTGCATGGTTTGTAAAAATATTGTGATTCCTATTATCATGTGTAGAGCATCTGGAATTAATGATCTGAGTTATGTTTTGTATGATAAAGCGAACAAGTGGCTTACTTTGTCCAAACCTACAGAAAGGATGTAGTTACTGAGTCTCAGAGGGCATAAAGGTGGGTTCTTCAGGTTCAAAATCTGCAGGTTCAAACCTGGCAACTCTAGCATTAGTACCCATAAAACTCTCCACTCTTGCAAGCCTTGCTTTTGAACCTGCATGTTTTGTATGCGTTGATTTCCCTTCACCCCTTCTCAAACTTTATAGCTAGGTTATCTCTTACTGTGAAGAGTGAAAGAGATCCTGCACCATTGGAAAGGAGTGATGTATTTAAAAGGCTGTGATCCCAGAACATTTGCAGTGCAAAGCTCTGCCACTACAGGTTGAAAAAGTTGGACAATGAAAAGGTCATTGATTTGTTTTTGCCCCTGCATAGTTTTCTTATCAATGTACATAAACCCTATCCAATTGCCTCATGGTGGTAGTTGATATGGCCGTGCTAATAAGTAGTCCTGTTGTGTGATCTTGCTGATTAACACCAGTGCCTCAGTTGACTTTAGATGACTTTATTTCTCTGTTGACTGAAAGTCTTTCTCCACACCTTGGTAGATGGCAGTAAACATAACTGTTGTATTTCCATAACTGTATGCTAATAAAAAGAATCCAAAGGCACATAAAAGAGGCTTTACACTTTTCCCTTGTGTGTTGGTACAGAGTGTAGCCATAATGTGAATATTTATTTTGAAGTCAAAGAGTATGGAAAGCAGTTTTAGATATTGTATTGCATCTGGAATAACTCAGCTGGAGGCCTTGCTGAGTGGCTGAGCTTAGACATTTGACACTAGCCTAAACAGAACTTGGCTGACTTAATTTGCAACACACATTGTCCCCTTGATACTGTTCCCTAATGTTGTCTACAGTTGTGTTGGATATAAATCCTGTGGATTTTTATGGGATTTACAGTCTGAACAAGCCGCAGTTTGTACAAGCATAAGGCTATGGTTCCAAGTCCTGGCTTGTTAAAGATTAGCAGCCATGAACAAGCAACAGGGATGAGTTTTCCCTCCTTCCAGCCTTGGTGTTTACATCCTGGTTTAACTAAATTACAGTTAGTAATTGCATCTGAAACAGGGAACTCATGTTTAATGACTAACCAAGATCTTAAGCCATAATTTGAAGCTGGTTTAAGATCCTGGTTAGTAAACTGTCATTAAACCCCAGTTTCATGTTTTAGATTTAACAACTAGCTGCAGTTTAATTAAACCTGCCAAGTTTAAGGGAGGAAGAGAAGAAGCATGGTGAGGACGGAGCATATAGTTTCACTATGGTTTTAACAAACAAGGAATTGAGAATCTAAATGAGGCCATTGAAGAGTAGAGCCCAATTCTGATATACTGTGGGAAGCTACTACTTAGATACCTTTTAAAATCACAAATCATTTTTTTAACCTATCAGAAATACCTTCCTGTCTTATCTTAGGTATTTATCATTTTGCTGAAATTAAGGGCTGTTGGTGATTGCATGTTTAATCAGTCAGCTGGGTTTAGGGTGTAGGGGCCAAGTCACTTTTCATGCTTTTTAATAGTAGAATCAGCACAAAGCAGGCAAAATAATAATAATAATTATTATTATTATTATTAACCCGCCTCTCCCTCTGGATCGAGGCGGGGACCAACAACAATATACAACACAAAAATCACAACAGTTAAAAAATTTTAAAAGCAAGAAAAATACATAATTAAAAACACCTTAAAATTCATCTGGATAGGCCTGTCGGAAGAGAGCAGCCTTCATGACTCTCTTAAATTCATGAAGACTGCTAATTTGTCTAACCTCCTCTGGCAGACCATTCCATAGTCTGGGAGCGATGGAAGAGAAGGTCCTCTGGGTAATACTTGTCAGCCTGGTTCTGGATGACTTGAGTAAGTTCTTCTCAGAGGACCTAAGTGTGCGGGGCGGATTGTACGGGAGAAGGCGATCCCGCAGGTACCCTGGACCCAAACCATGTAGGGCTTTAAAGGTAATAACCAACACTTTATACTTTGCCCGGAAACTGATTGGCAGCCAATGAAGCGATTTTAAAACTGGTGTGATGTGATCACCCCTAGGTGTACCGGTGACCAACCTGGCTGCCATATTTTGAACAAGTTGAAGTTTCCGGACTAGGCACAAAGGTAGCCCTATGTACAGCGCATTGCAGAAGTTGAGCCTCGAAGTTACCAGCGCGTGCACTACCGTCTTTAGGTCTTCCAACTCTAGGAAGGGGCGCAGCTGGCATATCAGCCAAAGCTGATAGTAGGCACTCCTGGCCGTCGCATCAATCTGAGCTGTCATCTGGAGCGACGGATCCAGGAGTACCCCCAAGCTGCGAACACAATCTTTCAGGGGGGGTGTGTAACCCCATCCAGAACCGGTTGACACACCTCCAGACCCAGGTTGTGGCCTTTGACAGCAAGCACCTCCGTCTTGTCTGGATTCAGCTTCAGTTTGTTTTTCCTCATCCAGCCCATTACCGCCTCCAAGCATTCATTCAGAGGAGACACACTATCTTTAGCTGACGATGTTGTTGAAGGCATAGAGAAATATATTTGGGTGTCATCAGCGTATTGATAGCACCCCACCCCATGCCTCCGGATGATCTCTCCCAGCGGTTTCATGTAAATGTTAAACAGCATTGGGGAAAGGATGGCACCTTGTGGTACACCACATAGCAACTCCTTTTTTGAAGAGCAGCTATCCCCAAGCATCACCATCTGGAACCTGCCCAAGAGATAGGATTGGAATCACTGAAGCACAGTGCCCCTGATTCCCAATTCCCCCAGGCGCTCCAGAAGGATACCATGGTCAATAGTATCGAATGCCGCTGAGAGGTCCAGAAGTACCAGCAGGGACACACTCCCCCTGTCAATACTAAGGCGTAGATCATCCATTAAGGCAACCAAAGCGGTCTCAACTCCGTATCCTGCCCTGAAGCCGGTTTGAAATGGGTCCAGAAAATCAGTGTCATCCAAGACTGCCTGGAGTTGGAAGGCAACTGCCCTCTGCCCCAAAATGGAAGATTTGATACTGGCCTGTAGTTATTAAAGTCCATGGGATCCAGGGAGGGCTTTTTTAGAAGCGGCCTTACCACCGCCTCTTTTAAACATGATGGAAAACTCCCCTCCCTAAGAGATGCATTAATGATACGTTGTAAATATGATCTAACTGCATCTCCTCCCTGGACGACCAGCCAACAAGGGCAGGGATTGTGAGGGCAAGTCATCCTCCTCACACATCCAAGTACCTTGTCCACATCCTCGGTACTCACCAACTGAAACTGATCAAGTGTAATCCTACTCGCGGAGTCGCTGGACACTCCACTGTCAGCCTCTGCTATAACAATGGCATCTAAGTCGGCTCTTATCCGAGAGATTTTATCTGTGAAATGATCGTTAAAGGCATCACAGCGAACTAACGAAGGCTCTAAAATCGGATTCAGGAGAGAAGGTGCCTGGGTTAGACCCCTCACCACCCTGAACAGTTCTGCTGGATGTGAATTCGCAGACGCAATGCACGCAGAGAAGAAAGCTTTCTTCGCTGCACATATTGCCACCCCATAGGAACGAAGATGTTCTCTATGTCGTGTCTTGTTGGATATAAGTCGAGTCTTCCGCCATCAGCGCTCCAGTCGTCATCCTTTCCGCTTCAACTCCCTGAGGTATTCTGTATACCAGGGCGCCCTATTAGAAGCGGGCCGGAGAGGACGTTTGGGGGCGATCATGTCGCTAGCCCTAGTTAGGTCTTGATTCCATCTATTGACCAGGGCTTCTACAGGATCGTCGACGATACCAGCCATAGAACCCTTCAAGTCTTTCTGGAATCCAGAAGGATCCATCAGCCTTCGAGGGCGGACCATCTTAATAGGTCCGCCACCCCTGCTGGGCCAGGTGGTAGCCGTGATACTAGCCCTGACCAGAAAATGGTCTGTCCATGACAATTCGGAGGTATTCAATAACAGATCCATCTGTTCGGAACTGAAGACAGCATCGAGGGTGTGACCTGCTGAATGTGTGGGTACAGAGACCAGTTGGGATAGGCCCATGTTTGTCATGGATGCCATGAACTCCCAAGCTCCACCTGACAAACCGGCCTCGAATGGGATGTTGAAATCGTCCAGGACCAAGAGCCTGGGCGAATCCAACACCAGCTCCGAGACCAGTTCCGTGAGCTCGGCCAGGGAGTCTGATAGGCAGCGGGGTGGCCGATACACTAACAGAATCCCTAGTCTATCCCTGGTCTTCAGACTCAGGTACACACACTCGATGTGATTCAGTTGCCGGACAGGATGTCTGGTCAGGTTAAGATGGTTTTTGTAGACCACAGCTACTCCGCCCACTTTCCCTCACCTGCTCACTAACACAGTACCCAGCTGGGAGAGCCTGAGCCCATGTCTGGCCACTGTCATCTCCCTGCCAGGTCGGCCTCCTCTTCTGTGAGGAGGTCAAAGATTATGTTTGTTTTGTTTTTAACCGACCTGGCATTGCATAGGAGCAAGGAAAGGTTCTGTGGGTGGCCTGGATCGTTCCCCAAGATCCCCGGGGTAGCAGGGCGACCGGAAGGTAAGATGGGTATTGGGCAGAGTACTGTCCTGGGCCTTGTATATTTTAGTAGACCCTAGTTTTTCATAGAAAGTAACCGAACTGATGGATGAGTGGAAGGCTAGAGTATTGGCTTGGTGGGATTTGGCAATTGAACATAGAGGGATGTCTGAGCATGCTATAAAGTTTCTGCCAGACATAGATCTCTTGCATTTGTCTCTACTTACAGAGAAAACTGAGGCACAAAATAATAATGCAACCCCACTGGCTGCATCATGGCATTTTTGGCTGTAATCCTGTTTTGCTTTTGGTCACCTTTGTGTGTACTTAGTAGATATAATTTTGGCTATGCCATTGCTTATCTTCACAAGTCTACATTGTGGTATGGAAACATTCATGTAGATAGAAAAATACGTAAGATACCAAAGTGAACAGATGAATTGCCTTGCATCTTAGCATGACACACTGGTCAAAATCCTGTGAGCAGGACACAGTTTGATAGTAAGGAATCTCATTGACAATTGCCTTTTTGTCTGAGATTAGTCAAGGCTATTTACAAAAACAGGTGCTAAATGATGGCAGATGTTTGTACTATAAACTACTACTGGTCAACAAACATGAATCATGTAATGTGTGATGTATCTCTGGTTTGGTATCTAATTTATGTAGCTAGTTATGTCTTATTCTTAGTAGATCTCTGTGCAATTGGCAGGCCACGGTAGACATGGCAGAGAACTGTAATAAGAGCCATGAGTAAAAGCATCCCAACAAGCCAGTACAGAATGTACATAATTCTTCAGCGTATGAGTCAGTTCGTTGTCCAAGAATGTTTGAGCCAAAGTATTCAAGGATCTGTAGTCTACTTTGAAGAGATATTTAATCTGTATTTCTCTGAAGATTCCACGACATACCCCTAAAGGAATGCTACTCCAACTCAAATCTGGATCACCTTCAAAAATTACTTCCACGAATAGGAGAAGGTGCGGCTTTGGCTCCGATATATCAAGATTAGAATCCCATAAGGAAACACCTTCAGATGTGAAGTCTCTCCATGCTGATGTTTTTGGTTTTTTGGGGTGAGAATGCCATTCTTCTTTGGAAGTGTGTGAGTTGTGTTTCAGTAGATAACTGGTCAGAGGGGTTTGGGGGTCTTGGTTTGACTTTTTATCAGAAGAGATTCCGCATTATGGCAGGGCTATATCACTCTGTTCTTTAAGTGGAAGCTGTGAGCCATAAATAGAATTGCTTCCTCTTGTCCTGTACTTTTTAACAGGGAAATGGTGTGTTTGCAAGAACTGCCTGTTACACAATCTTCATGTTTGGGAAGCTTCCTCTGTAACGTACACCTTAACTACAAAGATCATAAAAGGACATTGACTTGAGTGAAAAATATTTTGTTAAAACAACTCAGCAGCCAGCAATGGATTCTGCCTTTAAACTAATTAACACACACATGCACACTACAAAAAAGGGTGGGGCTGAAAGCCAGGAGGACACAGGAAATCTATATGTAAGGAACAGGAGAGTATATGTATGTTCAGGCTCCTGAAGTTTCACAAGACTCTATCCTTGTACAAGAGCCTTGATCCTTCCCTAGAACTCTTTGAATTACTTGGTTCCATGAACATCAAGCAGCAGGGGCAATAGGCTCTTGGGAACAAATTTCCAACCTCTTCTAACTGGGGCTGTGAGCTCCCCCTTTTCATTAGTGCTAAGGGTGCAAAAAGTTGGGTGAGGTCTGCTATGACATCATTATATTTTGAAAATAGGTTTGTCTTGCAAAGCTCTGTAAAAGATAGCAAAACAAAACATTTTTCCATGGGTTGTATTCATTTCAAAGTATATTTCTTTGTTTTGTTTTTCTTTTGAGGGAAGGACAGATCAACTGAAATAGCTTGATGAAAACTTGCTATTAAGGGTACAGGTGGCCTGCTGTTGAACAATCTCTGTTTCCACGACCTGTCTCATTTTTCTATGTAATGTTTCCTTGACAACATACTTGTGCCCTAAATGTTATCTACTTTCCATATATGAACCAAATGAGATGCTATAGTACATGTTGCTAAATAAAACTTGAACATAATCTGACAGTGGTCAAAACCTGCCTGTTTTGCCTGAATAACCTGCAGAGTATTCACTGAGTTCTGAGTGACTTGAACACTTCCATAACACACAATCTTGTGTCAACTCTCCAGAGGATCACAAATATAAAACAACGAAATTGCAGACAGTTGGAAGCAGTCTGAAGTTTTAGTCCAATCCTTTATTCTTGAGCAGCATCCTTCTGTATTCTGTACCTCGAGCCAACATTGCATGAAAGAAAGGGTGTAGCATTCAAAAGCGCAAGTGGTATATTTGTTTTGCCTACCTTCCCTTCCCCCATCACAAGATCTTAACAAGAAAACAAATATAACACATCCTATTCAAATTCAGCTAAAGGAACTATAGAATTGTGCCCTCCTCAACCTACTGACCCAAACCCAATCAGAAGACTGTCCGAACTGCCTTATGCCTTGATAAGATGGGACTTCCATATAGTAACCACTCTAGGAAATGTGTGAATAATGGAGGTGCTGCTGCTTCTCACCTGCCACTCTGCAGGCCTTTCTTAAAAAATGTTTTATCTGCCACATTTAATACCTCCAAAATCTGCTGCCCAAAGTGATTTGCCTCATGGAAAGGCTTTTCTGAGCCCACATAGAAAACTTTTCCAATGGTTTTGAGGGGGAAAAAATCTGAATAGAGACAATGGCATAGTTGTGAAGGAGCCAATTTAAACAACCTTATTTTCTTTATGCGTTCCTCATATCTAAGCATGTTGCTGAATGGATGGCACTCTTGGTTGAGCATAAGGCTATTTTGCATGTTTTTCCCACACAGGTGGATTGGCGGAGGGAGGGAATGTTGTGTATGCTAGGGATGTTTCTGAAATTTCTGTAATCCAGACTTTGGAGTTCCAAATTACTTGTCCTGACTCTTGAAGTGCAATTGGTACATTAGAAATTATAAATTGTTCTGGTTTGTTTGTGAATTTTGGAGAGTTTAGTATATGCACAGTTTTTCGTTTCATGCAGAACAATTTTATACACCAGTTACTCCAGTGGGGAAGACATTTGCAGCCCAGGAGGAAAGGTGGGGACAGACTCACAACCACAAAGAACTAAAATGGTATAAAATAGCATTCCAGGAATTGCCAAAGACCACCAATTAGGGACCAAACCAGTGAAAACAGCCACATGCTGCCCACACATGGAGGGATCCAGTGATCTCCTAACATGTCCCTACTACACACCTCTGCATTATTGCATATGCAACATGCAAAATGACTTAGGGACACTTTGCACCTCCACTCAATCAGCCCCAGTGGCTCAACTATCAACAACCCTGCTGTTACCAGTCCCTACAGGCAGTGGTTCAATTCCCCATATGCTGCTCACAACCACAATTTTGAACAACAACACACAAAGGAAAGGAAGGAGAGCCCACACATCACATCACTTGTATGCCTCCCCCACCCACAGAGGATGCACACAGTTCTCCTGGCTCAAGGGGTTCTAGACCCACCCAGGCAGCCAAAGGGAAGACCAGGGCAAGCAAAAATGGTGATCACAAGTACACAGCGACAACAGCACCATCCAGTAGCTCATGCAATAGGGCCCAGGATTGGGAAGCAGGAGATAGGAGTTCAAAGCCCATGAGGGGGAAGGGGGAAAGTGCATACACTTCAAACTCCACAGAGAAGCTCCATAACCACTCAGCCACCCCAACAGGCAAGAAATGGATGCTTCACAGGGCATTTGTCTTTCCCAGGAGCACAGGGATAGCAGGAGGAGACCTACACAGGTGAAACTCTCACATTTTACATGTGGGGGTCCTAGATTCAAGTTCACCATATGTCCCTAGCAGGCTCAGCTGAATCAGTCAAGAAGAGGGCTGCATGAACCAACAGGATGGACCTTCATGGGCCAACCAGCACTTTGGGCTCACACCCTTCCTCTGGCAATCCACATGACCAATTCCTCCACTCTGTTTTGCCTGACAGGCCAGTTCTGTTAGGAAGCATCTAAGCAAGACTCATTGGCCCACACTTTCCTCCCTCCACAATTGACTCATATACCCTGGCAGCAAAAAAGAGAGGCTACTGCTTGTTAGGCCGTCAAGCATCCAGCCCCTGTTACAGTCTGTCCTCAGGCCAGCTGACATCTGATCATGCTAGGAGCCAGGAAAGGGATTCCTCTCTACCACTCCCTAGCAATAAAGACAAAAGGCTAAGTCAAAGCATTTACTAAGTAGCATCTGGGATGGAGCAGGGCCCACATTTGAGAGGCTGCACCCATTTGAGAGATTCCGCCCTGCTTTAAGAGATTCCATGCATTTTTTTTTCACATTAGGAAAACTTATTGACAGAATGGATTTGTTTTTTGGTATCCAACATACAGTATTCATGTGGGACAATGTTAACCAACTGAAAATATTTGTTTTGTTTTATTAGGAATATGTATGCCTCACCCTACCAGCATGTTTGTGTTGCTCAGAGCCACTTAGAGCCCTTTAAAGCAATGAAAGAACTGTAATCAACCAGTAAAAATATATACCTTTGAGAGTAGATTTCCTCTCCTATCTCAGCTTGGGATATATATTTTTAATGGTTGAAAATTCAGCTTTCATAACTATCTTCCTTGGTCTGGAGAGAGAACACCCCAGTACCTTTACTGTTGTAGGGATTTGGAACACATTATATTGGTACATTAGGGCATAGGGGGATGAGCTGTGGCAAACCATCCCTCTGATTCCACAAATATTTTAAGATATGCTTTTTATTAAGCTGGAATTCAGGAGGAGTGGAATGTAGGGCAGAGCAAAGCAAAGGAACAATACAATAATAGAAAGGGGAAAAGATTACATTTTTTGCTGTGTGTTCTAGGTATGGGAAAACAAGTAATTTTCATGATCGCTGAGATTCTCCGAAACCACCTTGAAGTTCAGATCACCTCATTTCTCATGTGCGATTATGATTTTTTTCATTTCATAGAAGAAGGAAAGATTTTTTTTTAAAAAAAGGGCAACAAAATGCACACTTTCCCCCCTAAAGTAACGTATGAAAATGTATATGTTTGCAAAAATGTGTAGTTTTCCAAAAGTGTGAATTTTGCAAATGCAAATTTGGAAATTTGCAAACGTTTTCAGAGAATATATTCCCCATCTTATGTTCACATGCAGGGTTGCAAACGGGACACATTTGCATTATTTGTGTAAATGAACAAAATTCTCACACGTCCCTAATGTGTACAAATCCTTGGGAATTTGTAACATGGTGGGTTCTCAGAGTATGTAGGTCCCCTATAGATCTGTTTGAGTCTGTGCATGGCAAGAGGATCAGGCTTCTTTTTTCTCTCCATTTTCCAGCATGCATTTCCTTAAGGTCCTATGCACATAGCACTGAATGTCTATAGACCACATCCAGAGTATGCCGATTGCCCAATGAGTGCCATCGTTAGGGAGTATGTAATGTATCCAGGGCAGGAGAGTATAGACAAAATTGTCTCAGCATACACAGATTCAAATATCAGCACAGAGCTATTACAAAATGAAAAATTGTGAGATCTTCTGATATGATGGTTAGGGATGGGTGAGTCAGCAAAACTTGAGCATACTGAAGTTCTACGAATTGCATCTCAAAGCTTGTTCTGATTTGAATGTGTATCAGATTGCAAGCTTCCCCCCCTTTTGTATGAAAATCTGTTTGTATTTTCATGCATTCCCCCCCCAATGTACGCATACATTAAGAAATTTACGCTTTCTTCTCCCATTAATTAAAGCATATTTGTGTGTATTTTTCAAAAATACACACTTTTTGTGCACATTTTAAATGTACACATGGTGTTGAACTTTTTATTCGCTCTGCGAATCACATCACAAGCTTGACAATATGTGTACTTTAACCTCAGACTGAGCCCAAGTCCATATTTGGTCTGAAAGGTGAAAACTGGGTAAATCCTGATAAAACAAACTGAATCGAATTTCTAATACATCCCTAGTCATAGTTTAGACCTTTTCTTGACATCAGTATGAAAAATGTCATTTTGGGAGTCATTTTGAAAAGAGATTGGGATTGAACGTAGGTCCATATGCATGGGAGTAGGCGGCATATGGTGCATGCTTAATACAGACTAAGTCAGCCTTTACTTTCATCAAATCAGACTGCCTGCTTAGAGTGGGTTTCCACTGCTTTTGCAATGAGCTTGTACGTTTCGGAAAACTTACATTCCTTCCGATTAATTAAATGAGACACATCTTTAATGTTATCCAAGCCCCCAAAAGGATGGGATAATTAAAGTCATACAATGCGGTGTAGCAGATGATACCAAGGCTGAGGTTTGTATTCTGATAGTTAAGAACGGTCATTTTAACAGCTCTTTCATAGGTGTGCGTATGATATATTCAAATCTAAAGCAAGGACTGCTTGCTTAGAGTGCAACCAGCTGGCTGGCAGCTAATCTACTTGGATGTCTTATGGTCATTATATATTGCTCACCTAATCTTATAGCTTCTAAGAAAAGGGTAATGGGTGTGTATTTTCACTTTTTAGATACTGTGTTCTCTACAGTATACATGTCCACAAGAGTTCAGTACACAAGAGTACACGTATCACTTTGCAAGCCGGGGGGGGGGGGGGTTCTAGCAGGATAATAAAAGAGATGGGTTTTAAAAATATTATATTGTGCATGCATCTTAAAATAGACTTCAGTGTATAGAGTGAATTGAATTAAATTGTGTTGAACAGAAGACAGAAAAATGTATACTTCTCCTGCAGTATGCAATCTATTCCCCCCTCCTGCCCCCTTAAGCTGTGCAGAAATGCTAACTTTCATTTGTATGCATTATTGGTTTAGGAAAGAACAAATAATTTTTGTTCTCCAAAGACACTTCTAACAGAATTTCTTCTGTGCCATGCTAAAATATTTTTTGAATGAATTACAGGTAAAATCTGATGTACATAAAATAGGGTAATTATGCTGCTTTGGGATTCCATGTATGATTTGTAATTCATTGTATCTAAAAGCCAGCCTCCATGAGGTTAATCTCGCAAGTGGTGAAAACACTGTCCAAGTGAAAATATTACCAAGTTCCAGCATAATGGGAATTCTATAAAACCTACCTTACAAAATCTTGCTTTGAAATCTTGCCCTTCTGGTCCTACAAGCTGTTATATGCAGGTGGTCCTGTACATATCATTAAATGAAAAATGTAGATGTTGGGACATCAGCACAGAAGGCATTTTCTCAATGGTTCTTGCTATATGAGGAGAAATGCCATGTATAACTGTTGTTGTTTTGTAATGTTTACTTTGTGTGGCCTCTGTGAGTAGGGAGCGTGTGGATGTATTATGTCAGGAGGCCACCCTAAGATCTTGCTAGAAGAAGGGTACACAAGCAGGCAGTAAAAACCCAAACAAACAGCCGGAAATACAATGAGAGGAGCTTTGGTGTTAGAGGAAGACTACTCAAGAGCTGGACCAAGTTGTAGTTGGCTGGATTGGAGGTTTAGGGTATCTGGCCTGAGATTTAAAAAAAGTCAGAAAGAGGCTTGTATTAGCAACAGTGTCTCTTGAGTCCTTAAGAAGTGTCAGCAAGAATTCTTTTGAAAACCCTAAATATGAGTATTCCCTTATGCACAAAATATCCCTTTTATAAATTAATTAGCTTAATATTTCATCTTTTCTAGTGTTGGTGTCCATCTTATGCCTAAACCAGGCTACTAGAAAGTTTTAAAGTATTCTAAGAGAATTGGTGGCAGCAGAAAAGGGCCAGCTTGGGAAACTCTTGAGTTATTGTGGTAGAGAGTTTCTTAGGCCCTGAAATGTAAGCATTTGCTAAAATAAGAAACTCCATAAATTGGATTGCCCAGTGAAGAAGCAGTTTTCTCATAGGTGGTGGTAGCGTTAGGAGAGAAAATCCCCTATGACTTCTACACAAATAGGATTTGTTTGTTAAAACACAAGTTGATTGGAAACTGACCTTTTGAAGGAAGACCAGATGGAGGAAAGACATCTTTGTGAAGTGGCAACATACAGAATCAAAGCCTATGTTTAATGCAATTAAGTCTTTAAGGCATCAGCTCTCAGCATCTTTCATTGATACCAATACATTGTTCCATGTAGAGTAGAGTTTATTTATTTGTTGATTTAATCTTGCTCTTCCCTCTTAGGAGGTGGGTAGCTTGAATGTGAGTCTCAATTTACCTTCCAGACATCTTGGAGGGACAGACCTGAGATCTTCAATTTTGTCAACTAGATGTGATGTCCCAGTTCTATGAATTCCTATGCTTGAAGCCATTGGGTAAATCTCCTTTTGTACATTCCTGGGTTTCAGAAAGACCCCAACTGATGCTGTGGAATGTACACCCCTCTGCAACAGCTTTACACTTGGAGTATAATATTGCATATAGCCGCAGGTATGTTTGAATAGGATTGCATCAAACAAGCTGGTGACATCAGTTTGTTGGGTTAATCAATCATGGATTTTGAGTTTAAGTTTCACATATGAAATTATATGATGATGAAATGTCTGTGTAGTTTGTCAATCTTAAAATATGCTTGCTTGGCAGATGTTTACATCAGCATTCTAAACAAAGTGGAAATCATTGATAGTAATACAGATTGATATTATCTGTTTTCTGGAAGCAGGCCTCTTTGTCCTTCATTTACTTTGCTGTGGTGTAGGCAGGCAAGCTTTCCTTCCTGTCCTCCTCCACATGCCAAGGAATAATAGAGAAGGGAGTAAAAAAATGGACTTACCTTCCAGTTCTGCTGTTGCCAGGTAAGGTCAGGAAGGCGAGAACCTGCAACAGCAGCGAGATTAAGAAGTTTTGGGGTTGGGGAACAGATTGTGGGTTTCAGGTGGGTATTCAGACTCCATTATGTCCCCAGTAATGTCAGTAGAAGTAAAATGTAGTCCAAAGAGGGGGTCATTACTGGGCTTTGAAATAAGTAAGCTATTTTCTATCATTTCAAGAATAGCTCAGTGAACTGAGCCCAATTACTAATCAAGCCCAGGAGGGTTTGCCCATCATGACGGAAAACAATTATCTGCACTGGCAGAATTCCATTCAAGTGAATGTGACATTTCCAGAATGCGACATTTCCAGCTTAGGCCCAATTTAAATGTGATGCAGGCAGGCAAGAGGAACCTATTTGTGTGGTATGTGCCTTGGCAACTCATTTTAACTCGGGTTCTCAGCTACTTCACATGCATCCATACCTTGACTGAATGATGTGTCATCTTTGCATGCGTAGCAGCTGATCTGATTTAAATTAGATTCCACGCAGCCATTTGCGGGACTCTTGGCAAGGTGCCATCCAAAGTCCCCAGATGCTACTGCCAATCACTCACACAAGTGTTAGGAGTAGCAGCCGTTGCCATCACTGCCCGGGAGGGGAGGGGAGGGGAGAGAGCAGTGATTACTCCCTTTCTTGGTGAACAAGTGTGCTGCAGTGCTACTTGCTCGCTCTTGGTACTGAAGCAGTGCCTGTTAATTGGCATGATGGCAGCTTGACAGTGTCTGATGCCCAGACAAAGCAATGGGCTGAACTCAGTGCTGTGGAAGTTGAACAGGATGCTGATGGCGATCACAGAAAGCATTCTGGGTCTTGCATCTTCCTGTCCCTCCACTCCCACTGATGCTGCTGCAAGCTGGATGCTTCACCTTGCTGCATGGCAGGGTTGGCCCTGCATTACATGTCTTATCGAGATCACACACAAAACTATGTGATTACTTTAATTTACTACCAATTTTCCATCCTTTGGGGTGTAGATCTGGCTAAAAGAAATCACATTCAGCATTATTTATCATATTTGGTTAAAAAAGGGTCCCTGTTCATGGACTAAAACATAGAATAGCATATTTGTCAGTCTCCTGTTTCCTGGGTCACATTACTTACTGGAATAGAGAGAGAGAGAGAGAGAGAGAGAGTTTAATATGGGTCAAATTTCATACCTACAATGCGAAGTGCACAATTTTAGGTTTAAGCTTGCCATTACTGAGCCAACTTACTTAACAGTACACACAGTGAAGAAAGATGGTGGTGGGCGCAGCCATTTTGCTGCTACCACTGAGAGAAAGGCAGGCAGTGAAGGCCAGTGCTGCTCATTGGCTCTGTGATGGGCCCTTCTGGGATCCCAGAGCCTTTGAGGTCAAGCCCTGTTGCTAATCTTGCAGCATGTGCATACAGATTTTCTATGGATATCTTCTTCCTACCTGCCCCACTGCATTTAATTCAAGCCTTATATTGTAACTTTGGTTGCCATGGACTCATACAGGGAAAAGAAACACAAAGTCTATTTTTCCACAGCATGATCCTGAACACTGTAATTCCTGCAGAAGCTGCTTCTTGGGCTGCACTGAAAAGCTAGTCGAGAACTATAGATCTCTTTTTGCTGTGTTCCTCTGGTTCATGGGATGGGAGAGAGCTGTCTAGTGTGCCCATATAACTCACATGTGTGCATTGGATGCAACCCGAACTGCAGAAACAGGGGACAGATAATTCTTAACCTGATGATTTAATACCTTTCCACTGGGACATGAAGAGTCAGACCATGAATCTTAGTGGTAAACACTGTGACGTCCTCTTTGTATTGTTATGCTGTGCACAATAACTCCTCTTAATTGGGACTGTCATAGTGCACCCAAGTGTTCATGTCATGGACAGTTTAACATTTTGGACCTTAAATATGCTTTCCATGACATGAACCCTAACATGGACATTCAAAATATCACTATTCTGTGCAGTCCTGAAGGAAAAGAGAAGGAAATACTCTATTTTTGTAATACATCTATTGAAGCATAAGCTTTCACATACACTGTCCACTTCATCAATGCTCCAGACAGTGTCCATGCAAGCTCATGCTGGAATAGCTATGTGATGCCACGAGACTCTTTGTTGTTTTTGCTGCAACATGGCCACCCCCCTGGAAACTACTTTGCAATGGTTTATATGCTGTCCAAATCAAATGGAAGCATGAGATGTCCTGTATACTACTTATTTAAAAGGACATACTTTTTGTAGTATGCTAAAATTACTCTTTTCTGGTATAACATGGCTGACAGTCAGATGATGCTAAACTATTTATCTATGATCTTATGATACTCTATGATCTTATGATACTTATTTAAGTCAGATGATTGTCTATATAGTTCTAAATTGATTTTCCTTAACACTGAAAATTCATTTAACTTCACCCATTTAGTTACCAGATTTATTACAAATTACAATGGATCTCTGTTATATGAACTCAGTGCATAATTATGACCAAATTCCTTTTTGTGCATTCCAGAAATTAGTGGAAACAGGGAGATAATAATATGAAGGATGATCTTGTGTCTTGCTGTTGTTGCATGTCTGCGTATGTGAAAACTATTTATAAAAGTGCATCTACCAGCAAAGTCAGTGTAACAGTGTATTTCATTACGGATAGGACCCTGCTTCAATTGTAGGTTTCATGTATCTCAGGCTAATTTTATACTAGCACTTTTAATCAGTATTGAAGTCCACTGATAACTGTTGGAGCACACTACACATTCGGTGTAACTTTACTCTAACATTATTTGCTCCTTTTAATTCCATATTATCCAAATACTGCAACAGATATCATTGTGTCTGTTATGAGGTATAAATGCGCAAGAGGAATATAGCGTCACCATGATGGGATCATACTGATGTAATATGGGATGTAAATCTGGCCTCCGTGCTATTTCAGCTTTTAATCATTTTCAGTTAATAAACAGAAAATAAATCTTCCCCCAGACTTTCAACAGTTTTTTATGCTGAAGCAATACAAGTTTGTATGATCTTCAGCATGAAGTGAAATGTTACTATTGACAATGGCAGGAACCACACTGATTGGGTGATTAAAATGCAGTGAACCTGTGAGGTCATTGGGGAACGATCATAGCTCAGTGAAAAGCACATAGAAGGCTCCGGGTTTAGTCCCTGCCATTTACAGTTTAAAAAGGATTAGCTAGCAAGTGATGAAGAAACCCCTTGTTTGCTTAAGACTCTGGGCCGCTGCTGCCCATCAGAGTAGACAATATTGGGGTAAATTCTCCAATGTGTATAAGGCAGATTCCTATGTTCCTAATTATAGTACCATTTTTGCCAACATCTCTTGAGATAAAACAATTGAGAAGTTAGAGTGTAACTACTAACTATTAGAGTGTTGAGTGCTTGGACAAATCTGCCTTCAGCTATAAAATCATATTGGGTGGAATCCAACTGTGTTTGTCTGCTGATGCAACAACATCTGCTAGTGGAGCAAATTCCCCTTCCCTGTGCCCCTGCCAAATTTTTCCAGAAGCTTGGGGGGGAGAGCAGATTTTGGGGTACATGGCACTGAAGGGAGGAGGAGAGGATGGGGAGGTCCTCTCGTGCAGTGTTGGATTTCACTCATCTGTATTTACACACATCCTCTTTTAAAAATGTATCGGTGTCAGATGATCGGTCAAATGTATCCATTCAATTGGGTTCAGACATTGCATGAAGTTCACAAACTACTGGTGTGGCAAATGACTAGGGATTGAAAACATCTGTCAATTTCAATTTCTGTAAGATTAGAAAAATGAGAACCTGAAAATACACATTTTCCTGTGTATTTCTCCTAATACATACATGTTACTATGCAATTTTGCCTAATATGCACATTTTTGCCAGCCATTTCCCTAATATAATTCATTCCCTAGTATAGTGTATGCATTTTGAATGGAGAATTCTATTGAAAAAATCAGAAAAATATGAATTTTGAAAGATAATTGAGTTATGGAATATCAGTGTGAAAGTGCAAAACTAAAAAGGTTCTCCTTAAAATGCAAACTGAATGAATTTCTCTGCCAAACTTACAAATGGCACATCGTAGTTCCATCTAATTTCACAGTCCATAAGATGTTGTAGATGTTTGCATCTATGAGAAGATGGAATGTACACAGTGCAGTAAGAAGCACAGGTTGTATCCTCAATCTCTGAGAGAGGTCGTTTTATAAGCAGGGTTGAATTAGTGTCTCATGTTCAGTGCTTTTATGTGGACATTTTTGAAATATATCTTGAGCTAGAGGTTCCCAAGATGCGTGGCCAGCCATGCTTATCCTGCACAAAGCCTAAAAATGCTCCTTTCTGTGGGATGAACCTATTGAACTGTCCATATCTTGTTTCCAAAATCCTAGTTCTGTAATGCAGGTTGCTGAAACATTTGTATGTGTTGTCAATAAGCAATAGCTATCATTTATGGAGAGGACTGCGGTGAAAAATTGATATTCTGATATATTAACACATAAATTTATGAGAGAAAGATTTGTCATACGGTAAATTACTCTTCCCTCATATGTTCTACTGGCAAGCAATAGTAAAAATAGTCAACTATATCTTCCCTTTTATTTTTATATGGCTCAATAATTGGGCATGAATTTAAAGGAGTACTTGGATTTCACACTCCATCATATTTTATCATCTTGGTTTTGGAAGCATTTTTAAAAAAATGTTAATGTAAACCACCGCTGTGCTTCTTAAAACGGGTACTTTCCATTTGTATTTCAGTCTGTTGTTTCACAAATGGTAAAATAAAAACCCCAAATAAATAAGGTTTATATTTTTTTTTTACTGTCAGTGTGTGTGTATACTTGTAACTGAAACTGAGCAGTGGGGTGCAAATATGATTGAAACGTCACACAGTGTTATTTCTAGGAAATTTGCAGACAGAAGTGAGCATAGACATGTTGATGCTATTTCTTTTTGTTCAGTTGGTGGTTGCTTATTTACAAAGTTCTGTGTGTGCTTCACATTCTGTTCACTCTTACTCATTATGATTTTATACTAAATATAGTGGAAGAGAATTTAATATTATGAACTGAAATGGAAATTAATCATAGTTTGATAGACGCTTTCTCAGCAGTAAGGGCTAACTACACAAATTCCTGAAAGAGAGTTCTAACTTACTTCATGTGTGGAGATAGTATCAGGGAAGTCTTGGTTAGCAAGTTCCCTGCCCATTTCACAATTCTAGAGTGAACTTCATGGAGTTAAAAACCATTGGCAGGAGGAGGAGGAAGTGCAGGTAAACAGATCATGTGGAAACGAAATACATTTTGCTGTCTCAGAACAGTGAATGGTGCTTCCCCCTCCTATCAAGGTTCATACTTCCTGAAGACAGTGAGGTTATTTTGGCTTGGCTCTTGAGGCAGAAAACCCCACAAGCACCTCTTCTTGTTCCTGGCAGTGAAGTACTGTAATTATGAATTAAATAACTAACAATTTGCTGCCCTTTCATAACATGCAAAATCAGTTGCCTGAGTAGCTGCCTCACTCTGTGCAGTGATCGGGCTAGGCTTATGCATGGCTTATACACAGGTAGGCTCTGTGAAGAGCACACAAAGGGCAGGGGCAGAAAGTGTGAGTTTGATAACTCTCGATGTGTTGGTTATTTCCTCTTTTATTTGCTTGGACAGAGCTTGTATTATCCTACCAATTGGTAAGGAGGATCTCACCACATCTTGGGGGCAAGATGCATAGTAAAATGTTGGCCTGCGTGAGCTGAATGTTGCGCTGCTTCATGTGAATGGCTTACCATGGCATATGGAGTAGGCGCCATACAGTTGCATTTCAAGATGCTATCGCACCGTAGTTGGTTGATGAGAATTAAACCTATACAAGCCCACACAGATTATGTACAAGAAGTGCAGGATTTTCTCAAGTTCACGATTATCCGTCTTCTTGACTTTCACTGAATCTCCTGAACTGCTGAATTGATATTTTTTCAACAGACAAATAGCTTCCTCATACTCTATTGATGGTGAATAGTTTAGGATCATCATCATTGAAATAGTTAGAGCCTGATATGAATACATTGTAGGTTTGTCTTCCTTGAACTGCCTTTGCAAATATTCCACAGATACCCTTGAAAATTCCATCTGCTGCATTTGGCTTTGGCTAAGTGCAATAGAAGTTTTGTTTTGTTTTTGCCCATTGAACAAGAAAATGGGAGATAAGGCTCACCTCTACACTCTTTTGGTTTTAATAGCTCTTTGGAAAACATTAGAAAAATAAAGTTAAAATCTATAGGTCTAAAAAGCTTTCTGCTAAGTATTTTCACAACCGGTTTAAATATTTAATGCTAATCTAAAAGCTTTCCTATTCCAAAGATCAGGTTCATTCAATATCTATTTAAGAAAGAGAACTCTGTTAATAGGCTAATATGACAGAAAGAGGCTTGCCTTAAAAGCATGAAATTATCATAGCAAGCAAATAATAAGTACACAAACTTTCTCCAAAGCTAATGGATTTATGGACCGCTTGGCCTTTGCCAAAATAGCTTTTAGGTTGCTTTAGTAGCTCACTAATTTTGCAGACAATCATAGTACTTTTCTTCCGAAAGGCCTAGTATACAATACAGAAAAACTTCGTAACACCAGCATAACTTTTGAAAATGTTGACGGTTGGTCATTTCTTGCAAGGTTATTTCCTCTCTCTCTCCTATTTACAATATAACTACCTCTTCCAGATTTCCCGATAATCTGTTGGATTGATCATTTGGGTGGAACTGAGCAGATGGCTTCAGGGTGAAAGTGAAGTAATTTGAACTAGGTCCCCTCTACAAGGATTCGCTTTTGCGCCCGGTTAGGCGATTATGCGCATAATCGCTGAAGCGCATTTACACCTAATACCGCTGCACGAGAGGCGGCGAGAGGCAGCGAAGCGCATTAACAGATGACCAAAATGGGCTTTACAAGTAGTTAATGCGCATAAGCGCTTGTTCACATAATCAAAATGCGCTTTAACGGCCGGAGCAAAATAAAACTCGCGATTTAACGCGCATTCGATAATGCGCATAATCGGAGAGATAACGCGCCTCTAAGCCCGATTTGCGCTCCGTTCTTGTAGAGGTAAATTTTTTAAAGCGCCTTGAAAGAGCTTTAAACCTCTCTTGTAGAGGCAGCCCTAGTCTTGAAACAGATGAAGTTGCCGAGGGTCCTGTAGTAAAGCAGACCAAACCAGTGAAGGTATCCTGGCCTTCATTAAAGTTTTCCTTAATGCTAGCTAGTGCCAGTGGGCAGATCTAAGTTTGCTTTATGCAAGCAATATTGCTTATTAACATCAGCAAGGTTTTTTTTCTCTCTCTTGCGAGAATGGCAGAAAAGTTATGAAACCAAGTAAAAGGTATAGTGTAATTTGTGTCTTGAGAATATTAAGATGAACACGTATAATCACCATCCGGTTTTAACAGTAGTGAGAAACATTAGTTCTGGAGTGATGTATTATTAATGAGCTACCATGTTAAGCACTATGTTCTGACTGTAGCGAATCGTGGCAGCATTTTATAGTGCCTAATATGGCACAATAGGAGCTTGCATTCATTGTGTTAGTGACCATAAAAAAATGGGGAGAATACTTATTCTGCGACATTTTCATAGGTTCGCATAAATAAGGCCTAGCTTTCATTACTAAAACTATATTGCTTAGATTCTTTAGCCTGGTACGTTACAGCAAAGTGCTGTATATCAAAACCCATTTGTTAATTGATACTGTTTTCTGTTTTTTTAAAGTACTTTTCGTCTCTTCCAGATTTCTTTCAGTTGCTATTAAGCTCTGTTTTTAAAGTATAGTCAGAAGAATTTGTTTAAAATGTAAGTGTCAGTATGTTCCTCCTTCTAGCACTGCTTCCAATTTCCCTTCCCTTCCCTTTCTTTTCTAAAATGGAACCAAACCCATCGTAATGTTTGTATTGGGTAGTAAGCAAGAAAAGAAAACCACCTGTGTTTGCATTTATTTGGAGTCTTCCTCCCCTGCAGTGATACAAAGGTTTGGTTAATTGAACTAATAAAAAACACGGTCTGAACGTCATCAGCTGAGCGTTTTATCGCACACTCATTACTAGCCACTCATGGTTTTTCACGGGTCTTTTTGATGATGCTGTCCACCTCCCGCACATCTCCCATCCTTCTGGTCTTCTTTCCGTAACAAAATAAGACCCCAGTAAATCCAATTTTGTTTTGGAAGTGAAACGTGCTGCCATTTCCTGCTGTGTGATAAAAACGCCCATGGAATGAGCTATGTGGTCACTGCTTACTTCCTCTTTTTTCCTGTGTGAAGAAAGAGGAAGTATCGTAGGGCAGAAGCGGGGAGGGGGAAGCGACGGCAAGGAAATGTGATCCCCCCCATCTGATGCCACTCTGTGTTCGCGTATAAGAATACGTTCACGTGTAACTTACTGTTTATAAGCAGCATGGTTGTGCTCACTGCTCAATTGCTCCGGTTGCAAGTGGGAGTAGTTAAACATATCACTGGCCTTCCATCCGTGGTTGATTTATTGTTATATGCAAGCCATGAATTTTATTTATTATTATGACATTTATATCCTACCCTTTTTCGTCTTGCAAGGAACCCAAGGTGGCTTATGTGGCTTTCCTCGTCATTCTAACAACAATCCTGTGAGGTAGGTTAGGCTGAAAATCAGTGACTGGCCCAAAGTCACTGAGTGAGCTATATGGCTGAGTGGGAACTAGATGACGGATCTCCTGAGCAAGTCCAACACCAAGAGAGAGGCAAGCCAGAGTTCCTGTTTCTCACATAACAACTAATGAACCACAGGTGGAAGTGTGTGGTTTGTTTAGCTCCTCCTTCTTGCAGCAGGAGCAATCGGACAGAGTTCATGAGCATGCTGCTCAGAAATGCTCGTTATTATGTGTGGAGTGAGCTACCTTCTTTTTATGAATTGTGCACATCGTTTATATCTGACACCCACATCTAGATTTGATTAAAGGGTCATCTCCTTTACCTGCAGACTTTTCACAGCCACAGTGCTGTACTCCACAGATCTTGATGTGATGTTACTGAAACACATAATCCTATTTGCCAACTTTTCAAATGTTTAAAGAGGACTAGGAACCAGTTTACTTGTCCTAAATGGTCCAATAATCACATTTCAGTCATGATCCTGGAGCTGTCTTACATCAAGACAAGAAAGTTATGGTACCAGCCCTCGTTGCTGCGCTTGACACTGTCTCTTAACTGTTGTGATTGGATTATAGAACTTCCAATCCTCCAGTTGTGGGGTGAGTTGGACGACGACATTGGGTAGGACAAAATCCTGTCAGTATTAAGGTGGAAATATATATGTGGGCCCCATCCTGTCTCATTTCTCAAAATGAGGGACTTAATGTCCACAATTAGGGACACTTCCCTCTGCACCCCTCCCATTTTATTTGTGGGCATTGTGGACTGCCTGCCTGTAGCAATGCTGAGCAGATCTCCAGCCTCAAGACCTGAATCCAACAGTACCTTAAGTATGCTGGGCCCATCCCTGCTGTACACCCACTCAGCACGTTTAAGATGGTGATGGCGAGTTTGGGCACACAGGCCTTCACAGTCCTCACTGTGGGTGATGGCAGTCTGACAGTGGTGCTGAGCAGGGTTTCCAGCCCACACACCCACACGTGCCAACACTGCCACCATAATTATGCCAATTCTACCCCAAGATGTATATGTCAGGGGTGGGACTGGCACCAGCCCCACTTAGAGAGTGGTTTTGGTGTGACCAGAAGAGCAGGTTTGGAGTTTTATTGCTTGGCTGCCCCCTGCCCCAAAGTCCCTGCTGGTCATCCCTATGGACAGGTGGGTAGGTAACTGGCTACAGTAGTAAGCGTTGCACTGGTAGCTACTGGCACACAGTGTACCTACAATGCTGCTCATGGCATAGGGACTATCCTGATTTTCTGATTTTTTCCCATCAGAATTTGGCTTCCAATGTCTTAGGCACTGGTTGTGATTTCTGAGTTGAGAAGATAGAGAAGTGCAAACTGCTGTGGAGATGATTAAGAGTAATTGCTAAGAATATCAGCTTTCCCTTTTAATTAGCAAGGCTGGCCCCTCACATGGCAGTTGCACACAGAATTTTTAATAGGTTAATGAAGACTCCCAGAGGTGGTCTGGAAGAGAAACCCAAAAGAGACTTCATTCTCTGCCAGTTTTTATTTCTCACATTTTTATCTAGGGGGGAAAAAGTTCATTATTTTGGTTTTAGGACAGACAACCAAAGCTGGAATATGTGGCACTGTTTTGAATAAGCTGCTACTACTTCTGTTGATGATTGTCATCATCCACTTCAAAATTATTTTCAGTTTACGTTTGTCTTCAGTACGCCAGGGTCCGTCAGAAGCACCAAGCAAGAGGCTGCCAATTTATGAAATGTCAGAGGGTTTAAAGGCCCACTTAGCTGAGGAAGTGAGGATTTCCCTAGTAAGTCACAGTAGCAAAGCTGCTACTTGCTGATAGTTCTCCATTGACATGAGTATCGGTTACCATATGGTTAGTAATGGCTTTTCTCACCTACTGTGATACTAGTAGGAATAATTTCTAGGCTGTGTCTTCTATTTTCTAATGGAACTTTTTATTTATTGCATCCTACCTATTTTAATTTCCAGTCCTCATAAAAACTAAGGCTAAGAAGAGAAGAAAGAATTGTGCTGGCCTGGGACATTTTGCTTCTAGAATTGGAGACCCTGACCCCTGGCCCTGCTTGGGCTACTATTGCAGGGCATCCTTCCCCAACCTAGTGCCCTTCAGGACTACAGCTCCCGTTATCATCAGGCATGCTCTCTGACAAAAGGTTGTTGGTTATACCTGTTCTTCATTCTGTGGCAGTTGCTTTTACTTCTGTTCGAGTTGGACAAACTAAAATAATCTATAATGTACTTTATGGGTAAAATAAAGACTGATCCCTAAATCCGCTACTACTTTAGGACAAAACTCTAGGGCAGTACTTGGATTATTCCTTGGAGGTGACTCTTGTTGCTCCATTTTAACATCTCCTTGCTCCTTTACTGTAGTTGTACAGATGCATGTTGCACTATTTCGGTGGGATTGGGTGATGAATGGCATTGTTTTTGTTGGCAGAACAGCAAGAACCTGACAAGGGTGTGAAATCCTGGCTGAAGACATATGCTTTATCCTGGATAAATCATACTGGAGACTCTGGGTCAAAGGAATAAGAAAGCTTGCATTTTATTGCAGGAAATACATGTTGGAGGGAAGACTCCCCAACTCACAAAGGAGAGAGAGACTCAAAGAGATTTCACCTCTCAGAGAGGCAACAGGATGAAGAAGTAGGAAGTGAGGTCAGAAACCCTAAGAGTACCAGTCTAGCAATAGAAGGAAGGTCAGCACAGGCCAGAGGATGGTATAGGAAGTTTGTAGGTCCTCTGTCTATTCTCTTTGTTTTCCTTTTGAAGCTAGTTGAGGTGCACCCACACTTCCAACAGTTTTGACCCTGATATTATCCTATAAGTATAGGCAATTGCCATTGGTTTCCATTCCAACCCCCATTTTGGCTTCCAGCTTGTTCCCACATATGACTCACTTGACTAATACGGCTGGATGATATGGCCATGTTCTGATCTTCCCAGTTTTCCAATGGTGACTATATCTTTTACTCTGTGAAAGATCCCCCCTTCTCATCTCTTGTGTTTGCCATGTGTAATCCAGAATGTACCCATTTCCTTTCCATTTCAAATGGCTCATCTAGTTCTGAGCCCTTCGTCCTTATCTAAGTAGTGTTAACTAAACCTTCTGCCAGGAGTAATCTGTCTCTTTGTTATATTTGTGCAGAATTTAGTTTTATCTCCTACATTTCTGAAATTTAAATATCTATACAGAGTATATGGCAATCTTAAGAAGTATGTCTGGGATTGGTTAGAACCTGCCCTTCCCACCTAGAGATCTATTATCATTAAAACAGAGATGGCGTTGTTGGAATGTCATGAACAATATGTCTGTTCTGTGTGTGCGCCTGCTTTGAAACTGTGCTTGAGGGCTGGTTTACTCTGCCTGGAATGTCTGTGTGTTGTTTAAGGGGGTGGGGAGCAGAACTCCCTGCAATAGTAAGTTGACACTTTCATCTCCTTTGCATTGCAGATCTAGCTGGCATTCACATTCTTTTATTTTCTATATCCAGTTCAGCTTCCCATTGTTGTTTGCTTCATAGCTTCCAGTGCAATCCTAAGTGGGGTGAGAGGCTGCAAAGTGGCAGGTTGACCACCACTTCCAAAGCCCTACTGGCTTGAAGTATGAGGTGTGGGGTAGTGGGCTTACCTTTTCTTTTCTTTGTCCCATGTTAGTAGTTTTGTTTAATTCCCCCATCTCCATTGGCTCCAGGCTGGTAGAGAGGCAATCCTGGGGCCTCTCCGGCTGATGAGGGGGCTTTCGATCCAGTAGAGCCGAGGCTGCCTCTGTCCTGCCCCTGGAATATGCCCCATTTCAAAGCCTGCAGTAATGCACAGCACTCTCAGAGCATCATCACATGGAGGAAAATGGTGTTTCCTTATACCATCGCTTCTACACCCCCACTTTTGTTCCTCATTGCTTTCTTTTTCTGCCCGGAGGGAAAAGAGGAAGTAAACAAAGACTACGTGGCCCATTCAGGGGCTGTTTTTATCGCGCCACTTTTCCTGCACACAGCAGGAGATCACGGCTCATTCCGGTTTTAAAAAAAGTCAGATTAAAAGGGGTTTATTTTGTGACAGCAAAATGAATGGAAGGAGCGGGAAGTGGACATCATCGTCTAAAGGATGCGTGCACATCCGTAAGTGGGAAGTAGCAAGTGTGCAATAAAACGCTTATCTGATAAACCTTTCAGAGTTCCACAAGTGGGCTACTACCACAGAAAAGGCATTTTTTTAAAAAAGACTGATCCGCAAGATAGGAGATTTTATATTGTTTATTCCGTCACCTTGTATTTTTAGCTCATGACCCCGAGTCTGAATCTGATTGGAGGGTCAGCCATGTCTGGATCTCATCATACCATAGTTTGGACAAGTAATTAATCTTGCATCCTTGGCTTCCTACTATACTGATGAATAATGATGTGTTTCTGTGAGTTGTTTTGTGGGAAAGGCTTTAAAACTATCCAGAACTAAAATTGCTTCATAAAATGTCACTACTTCTTATATTTCCTTCAATGAATGCATTCGTATCACATCTGCTAGAGAATAGACATTTCTTGCCCCTGAACAGAACTTGATTGAGAAAGATGACACAATTTGCTTGCCTCTTTTGTTCCATTTCTGCTTTTACATCTCTTAGGGTTTTGGTCTGTGTATGCGTTTTAAGACATCTGGGCAGTTTAGCAATCTTACATACTAATGAAACTCTTCCGTTTAGCCATTAGATCAAGATTTCTGCAATGCCTATGATAGGATGTGGAGGAATGGGGTACAAACAATTGATGGAGGTCATAGTATGCTGCTGTGACTGTGATTGGGGAGGAATTATCTGGACTGCAGGGGCCGAGGAAATTAAGGGGGGCTGACGTTCCATGTAGTTTATTAGTTAACTAGCATCATCTTTTTTATTTGATCTTATTTCCAGAAAGAGGAGAGGGATGGAATTAGCTAATGGATCAATAGCCATTGTCTTAAAGGTCCTATATTCCCTACTACTTTGAATACTACTCATAACCTCTCTCTCTCTCTCTCTCTCTCTCTCTCTCTCTCTCTCTGTGATATATCTTTTTCCATGAAAGACTGGGCTAGATGCTGCAGAAGCTAGGATAATATCAGAATTGGAGGACTGCAAGATTCTTGAGGTGGTGGTGGGCAAGTGACAATCCTACTTACAGTATACCAGTTTTCTCCAACCTGGGGTCATCCAGATGTCTGGACCAACCAAAGGTCCTGCCAATGATCAGGAATGCTGAGAGTTGTCCAAAATATCTGGCAGCACCAGGTTAGGGAAGGCCACAGTATACTTTCTCACAGCACAGGAATATTACCACGAACTGAGAAGAAATTACTGAATGTTATTATTTTTTAATAATGTGCTACCATTTTTTAAAAGTCTTTCAGAAATCTAGTGGTGTGCATGGTTTTCCTTCCTTCAATTGCCTTAGCATCTCTCTTTCTATGTATTTGTAGAGCAGAATCGTGTTTAGTTCAGTGCAATCATCTTCAAGGAGGAGCTACTGACACTTCGTGTGCAAACAGACTGAGTATAAGGCAGCATTTTAGACTGTACTTCTGCACCAGTCCCTCCTGTCACCCCCAGTTCCTCACAAATCACTTGAGTCTCTCAATGGAAAGACTGCTACTTTAGAGAACATCTTGGCCTTCAAGCTACAATTGAATAAATCCTAACTTAACTACCTTGCTGGTGCGATAGGCAGTTTAGGCACCCTGTAATCAGTCAGACTTTTGAAGATCAGGTTGAACAGGAACAATTTGTATCTTGGACTCGGCAAAGTTTGCTCTGTCTTTGTGATACATTGCTTTTGAATCACAGTATTTCTCTTAAGTGTCCTACCCTGTTAAAATAGCTATGAACTATGATGTCTTTTTTATATATAACTTGGGGGAAAAGAAGTTTAGCCATTGAGCGAGTTTAATGATTGATATTTATACAACCGATAATATTTGTCGTGTTTTATTCAGTTACTTGGTTTGGTTGCACCAAATGGCCATGGATGAACAAGATTTTGGGGAGGCTGCAGTGTTCAATGAAAAGCTTATCTATGCAAAACATATATATTTTGCAAGGGTTTGATCCTGTGCAAAGCACCTGTTGGCAGCTGCTTCTGCATCATTTGTTTAAGAATAAAATTCCTTTTGCTGACTAAATGATGCAACCAATCAGAGATCACATAACAAGTGTGATAACTACAGGGCTACCCAATCAATTCAGAGTATGAGTGCTGATTTCTGTTCGTATTCCCAATGAATAGACATTTTGGTCCAGGTCCAGTCCCCTAAAATTGTCAAAATGTAGGTATGTGTATTACACTTTTCACAAAATGCCATCAATCTGGTTTAGGGTTAGGCTTTAACTTAAAGATAATAGTATTAAACAACACAACATGTAACAGAGTTTTGTATGTAGCATGAGAATGAATGATTCCCTCTTCCATATTTCCTTTTTTTTTTTTTTTGCTGTCTCTGCTACCTTGGTTGTTGCCAGATTTGCACATAGAAACAAGATGTGTCATTATGGTGAAAGATAACAGGGTAACCCGTTGTGCTTAATAAAACCCCGTAAATCAGGGATGGGGAAACCCAGCAAACATACATTCCTCATCCAGCCCATCAGCTTCTTCCCCTGGTTTGCCCCTTCTTGCATGGGGGGGGGGCCCTCTTATCTCCAATTAACAGCTGATCTGAATTAACTGCTTCCCCATGCTTATCACTGACAAAAAATATCTTTTTTTAGTACCTAGCAGGGAAATCTCCGAAGAGCTGCTTATTGGAGATAAGAGCTTTTCCTCATGAGACTGAGGGAACATGGCGGAAGTTGCTGAGTGATTCAGTCCTGCTTCATTCTAAGTCATTTCCTGCTTCCTTCTAAGGTCGTTATCACACATGCAGGTTTAAGCACACCCAGCTTGGCTTTGCTCCACTTCTTCAGCTCTGGACTCGCATGACTTCGTTCCCGTCCTGCTGCTCTCTCGCCCTGAGGTAGCAGTTTTTAGTTTCTGTTTTGATTTGTTCCTGAACGGGCAAAGTCCGAAACAGGCAAAGTTCAACAGGCCAAGCTGAGGTATCGCAGCAATACCAACCACGTGTGAGTCAAAACACTAGACTCGCATAGGAAACGGAGGGGGAACCCGCAGAAGCAAACCGGGGGGGGGGGGGGGGAAGTAGTAGGTGTGATAAAGGCCTCGGTAGTCAGGCAAAGGCATGCCCTGTTTGCTTGTGAATAGATATGGTGCTCATGCTTACGTATGAGTAGAAATGGTATCTCAAAGTGCTGCTGAATGACGCAGTCGTGCTTTCGCCTGAGTCTTGTCCAGCAAAGACTTGTTCTGCTCCCTCCTGAGTAGTGATGCAGAGGCTAGTCCTGTTTAATTGTGAGTAAATATGCTTCCTACTATGAACTGGCAACAATGGAATGAGGGTGAAGATTTGTATTTTTCAACCTCATGTACTTTTGCCTGCGCTCCCCCTCACTAGAATGCAGCCCCAAGACCTTCACAGTACACGATTTTATTGAATTTCACTAACATGTGGTATAACTGTTACTCCCCATGCCCTCAAATATGCTTTCGTTTTTCCAGGAAATGCATATCTGTGGGAAATGTGACTCAAACACATGCCATGGAAACATTAAATCATATATTGCTTAATCTTCAGGAAAATACTTATTTTAAAAATGTGTAACTACTATTGATTTATTTATTGGATTTATTAAAGTTAGTTCTATACCACCTTTTAAAAAGAGAATTTAAAAAGCAACATGAAATATTTGAATGGTAACTCAGTTCATATATTCATCTGATACTAACAACATTCATTAACATGTATAAAGGAAGATTGAAAATTATATAAGAATACAATAGTGTAAGACTTATTACTCGAGATCTTTCAGACCAATTTTGCTCATTTTTCGTTTAAAAGGAACCTTAAGCAGTGTGGACATGAAGAAAATATTGAAAGCTTGAAAAAGTTAAAAGCTCAAGCTTTAATAGCAATTAATATCCTCTGTGCCAAACAGGCAGGGCAGCCCCTCCTCCAGCAGGGTGACAGACAGCCCTGCTCAGCCAATAAGTGTGGTGTCAATGCGGGCCCAAGGCGCAGCCATGCAGTTAGTCTGTTGCTGCCAGTGGGGAGGGGGAAGAGGACAGAGGCGGCCAATCAATGCACACCAGAGAGGAGGTGGAGCAGCTCTGCATGCAAATTTCAGAGGGAGGATTCACAATGACTCATATTTGCATTATTCATCAGTCCCTCTGTGGTGAGTGGATTAAGAGCCAAAAATTGGGAAAAGAGCAAGACTACTAGGGCCCAGGCTAGCAAAAAAAATGGTACCATAGGTGTTAAATATCGATTTACTATATTGGTATGTGTGTGTTTTAAAGAAGTAGACTTAAATTATATCTATAAAAAGATTGTTTTTTTTCTTTTAGAAGCATCGTGAAATACTCAAATACTTGTTAAAAAAAACTTGGTGCTACATTTTTTAAAATTCCTTTATCTGTTATTAATGGAAGGTTTCCTTGTATTAAATGAGTTAATCTTCATTGTATTATACATGGTGGTTGCTTCTTTTTCCTTTTCTTTTTTGGCTTTTTTATTCCAACTCTTTTACACTTTAGCTTGGTTCACACAATCATGGTGGCTGAAACAAGTGCCAAGTGCATTTCCCTAGTTAATCACACCGGCACAGCTCGCCATGTCATCCGAACTTGTGTGCCAGGTTTAGTTAGGGTGAGCACCAACAACTAACTGCCTATGGGTTCTTTTCTGTTTTTTGTTCAGAGCCTTTGGGGCTTACTTCTCTTCTCCACTTTTTCATTTACCATTTTTGCAGCTTAACTTCAGAGTGTAATTTTTCCAGTTCCGCTGCATATCTTTATATCTAACACTTGCTTTTTATTCTTCTTGATTATTTTCTTGTTAACCTGCAATTTCTGGCTTGTTGTTTTTCTTCCTAATAGTGCCTTTATTTTTAGGACACATGCCAAAGGCAAAGTTAAATCCATGTTTTATTGATTTTACTTTTCTTTTTGCCATCTTTCCAGCCTCACTTTTTCCCTATGCATTACTTTTTGATATTGGCAAAGACTTGTCACTTCTGTTTTGTTTTGAAGATAGGGATTTTTCCTTTCCCCGTTCCGGGAGGTCTGAAAAACTCCACCGTTCACTCCATTGCAGAAGCCACACACCCCACTTCTGTTTCAGACTGAGAACAAATTTACACAAACATGCTGCCTGTTATCAGCCATTTGCTTTTCCAGGTGGAGATTCTATTATGAATGTGGTGGACATTCATGTCAGGCTGCTTAGTCCACATGAAGTAGTCCTGTAGTGATGCAGCAAATCAGAGTGGAAGGAGACATGTATGTTGTTTAATCCAACTGCCATTTAATTCCCAATGCAGTTTAACCCCTGATGCAGGAAAACCAGATAGCACATTCCTAACAGATGTATATATTTTATTTGTTACATTTCCATCCCACCTTTTCCTCCTATCCGAGGGGAAGTACACGGTCCTCTCCCTCTCCATTTTATCTTCACAACAACTGTACAGTTTAGGCCGTACATCAAACTAGCAGCAAAAGAGGGAAAGACAAGACAAAGTAATTCAAGGCACTTCAGACAGCCCACCCCCAAGCAACAGAAGCATGCCTTCATCTCTCCCCAGGATCCCATCTCCTGAGCCAAGAAAGGGTACCTTCATCCTCCCCTCCTGCCCATCTTTAGGCAGCAGAGCTCTAGGAAAGACAAGATAGAAAAATGTCTCTTCCTGAGCAGATGTCCTTATTAAAGGGTTTAGTGCTGAAGGCAGCAAAGTTGTTTTCCTCCATTTAAACTGATGTAGATAATGCTTTATGTTGGATCCAGACTGACATGCAGCACATGCTTACTCAGAAGTAAGTATTGTTTATTTTAGTGGAATTTTCTGCTACTGTTTAATAGGATTACAGTCTGAGGCTGCAGTCCTACACCCACACCCCTAGGAAGATGCCCAACTGTACACTCTTTGGGTGAAACCCTTAAAGCATCTCTTAATTAAATACGATTGCTATAAATGATTTGAATACCCTCAGATATGTCTGAGAATTCTTTGCTCAAGATAGTTTCTCAACCCCGAAGTGTTAGGCGACAGTGCTAATTAGTTGCGTGCACAGCTCATTTTAGGGCTTACACGGAGGAAGATTTTTGTTAATCAAAATGATGGATGCAGGCAATACTTCTGAGGCCTACAATTCTAAAATTGAAGAGTGTGTGCATGACAAATATGTTTCTGCTTCATTTTAAATTCAATGTACTACTAGTCTTCAATTTTTTAGAAGATTAAAAACATGCACAAGCGATAATGATTATGCAAAAGTGAGACCTCCACTCATATTGCCGTTTGAGCAAAATGTACTTGCCAAAAATGTCAATCATTTAATATTACTTAAAGTGTCAATCAAAGACAGGTGACAGTTTGATGATGGCTTGTGGCTGAAAGGGCAAAAGTAATAGTACCAAACCAAGTTTTATGTTTGAAATGAAATTGCTGTAATGTAATGGTGCTGTAAACCATCACCTAAGTACCACTTCCTAGTGAAAGCTGGTGACTTATTAAATCATGGCTATGCGACAAGTGGTTTATCATGTAGGTGTCAAAAAATATATGAAATAGTTGTGGGGGAACATTTTTTTGTAATGGTGTACATTGTTGTGCATATAACGTAATAATTTTATGGAACTTGTTTAATCAGCTCCTTAAAAAAAGAACTGGAACATTTGAATTTTTTTTGCATCAACAAGGATCCAATAAATCTAAGCCACTGGGTTTTAGTAAGGCTTGAGAACTTGTTCTTGCACATTACTGAACAAATCATTTGCACATTTACTGAACAATACAATTCCCTATAAGTATGTAAGGGCGAAAGCCTATGTCCATTTGGACAGAAAAAAGGCCTAACATGCTCAGCATGTCCAGGCCGCTATGCTGGGGGTTGTAGGTCTTTTCTTCTGTCTAATCGGGCATAGGATTGCACCTTAAGATACTAGAACTGTCCTGCAAATTGATATTTTATATAGTGTTTTAATTTCATTTTAAAAAAAGAGATAAATCAGATGAAGCATCCCTAGATGCCAAGTAGTTCAGAGATCTACTCTGGGACTCAGTGTGCACATCCCCAACCACAGCTGCTACTAAAACGTTGAATAGATACATTCCATGGAAATGTACTGTCATGATGGAAGAACGTGTGCCACATATTTTGCCTTTATTCCATTTGAAGCACATTTTGGCCCTGAACTTAAGAAACATCTAGTTTTGAGGAGGTGATTTCTTAACAACATTTTTTATCCTGGACACTATGGTAAGCGGGGCTCCTGAAATCGCCCCTTCTCTGTTTGCCATATAAGGGAATTTTACTATGTGGGGGAAACAACACATTGTGCTTAGGAACACCATCGTAGTAGCACAAAACCTGCCACCACCAGGGAATAACTCTACCTCCAGCATCAGGGGCCCCATTGGAGGCAGTGTAAAGTATCTTGTATGAGCAATGCATGGTGCTCTTCCCAGGGGTCCCTGCTCTGCATCTCTTTAACCCTACCAGTCATAAGGTTGGATCTTGGCTAATTAGCAAGACTAGTAAAACTTTGTGCATGAGCAGTACAGTCTAGCTGTTGCAGCAGAAACAGATGTGACGCTTACTGAAGCAAGGCAAGCTTTTGCCATGCCTGTCTCAAATTAGAGCAGAAACAAATCTGCCTTGAAGCATCCTCAAAATTTATCTTCTGGATTTTGACAGATTTTCCCCAAATACTCTCCAGATGACTATTTGACATTAAACACCAGCATTTAACAATCTATGACATTTCAGAAGCAGTCAAGGCTTGACAATCTTTGACAGAAGACTAGCATTAACATTTAGTCATTTCTGTACTAACTTCATTCAGCTAACCAACTGAGAATTATTTCATTTCATTTCATTCATTTCTTTACTGCCCAATAGCCAAAGTTCTCTGGGTAGTTCACAAAGACTAAAACCATAAAAATACAATGTAGTAACATTTTTAAAAACATAGTAACATGATATAACAAGATTCACATATAAACACATAAAACGATTTTACACATTCAATAATTTAAAAAATCCTAGCATCTGTTGGAGTGGAGTGGGGGGGGGGAGGAATCCATCACTGCAGAGGCTTGCTTTCTACTGTTACCCCCTCACCTGATGGCCATTACAATCGGCTAACCAACTGCTCCTCCCCATTACAGGTACCTATTTAAGGCAAAGCGTGCCAGAGGCCAGGGGTTGGAGTGGAGTGGGGGGGGAGGAATCCATCACTGCAGAGGCTTGCTTTCTGCTGTTACCCCTCACCTGATGGCCATTACAATCGGCTAACCAACTGCTCCTCCCCATTACAGGTACCTATTTAAGGCAAAGCGTGCCAGAGGCAGCGCCTCGGCAGCGCGCCTCGGCGACGCGCTGACTTAGCGTCGCACAGAGGAGTCACCCTACTGCCTGTACCTGTTGAAACCAGCAACCAGCAGCAAATTGAAATTTTATACTATTGTTTTATTTGTATATCTTGACTATGTGCCTGGGGAGCTCAAGGGGGCAAGGGGGTGCCCACATAACTGTGGTCACGGGTAGGGGGAGGTATGGTGTTGGGGGAGAAACAGGCCAGATGAGGAGAAGAGGGGGTTGTTGCCTTAAAACTATCCCCTTTTCTGGTTCTTCCCCCAACCGGGTAGTCTCTGGCGGCCTTACCAGCTTGCCCTTGGGGTTGGTGCTGCTGCTGCTGAATGCCAGGTCGGTCCAAAATAAAATCTCCCTCATCCATGATTTGATTGTGGATGAGGGGGCTGACCTGATATGTATCACAGAGACCTGGGTGGGTGAACTGGGAGGGGTTACTCTCACTCAGCTTTGCCCCCCTGGGTACTCGGTGCAGCACCAGCACCGACTTCAGGGCCGGGGAGGGGGGGTTGCCGTGGTCTATAGAAATACGATCTCCCTCTCTAGGCTTCCTGTTCGTTCGAGTGCTGGTCTTGAGTGTCTGTACTTTGTGTTGGGTACCCAAGACAGATTAGGGATTCTGCTGGGGTACCGCCCACCCCGCTGCCCAACAGTCTCCCTGCCTGAGCTGACGGAGGTTGTCTCGGACCTGGTGCTGAGGACCCCCAGGATGGTGGTCCTGGGGGATCTCAACTTCCATGCGGAGGCTCCTGCATCCGGAGTGGCTCAGGACTTCATGGCTGCCATGACAACCATGGGGCTGTCTCAACATGTCATCGGCCCAACGCATGTAAAAGGACATACTCTTGACCTGGCTTTCTCGGGTGGACAGGAGGATGGTGATCTGAAAGTGGGGGAACTAACATCTACCCCCTTGTCATGGTCGGATCACTTTCTATTGAGGTCTAGACTTTCGGCATCCTTTCCCCTCTGCAAGGGTGGGGGGCCTATTAAAATAGTCCGCCCCCGGAGGCTAATGGACTCCAATGGATTCAAGAAGGCTCTGGGGGATTTTCCTGCTGATATGGCCGGTGCTCCTGTCGAAGCCCAGGTCGCTCTGTGGAATGCAGAGATGACCCGGGCGGTTGACACGATCGCACCCAAGCGCCCTCTCCCTATGAGCAGAGCTCGGCCAGCTCCTTGGTTTACACCTAAGCTGAGGGCAATGAAGCAAAAGGGGAGACGGCTAGAACGCAGGTGGAGGAAAACTCGTGCTGAGTCTGATCGGACACGGGCTAGAGCTCATTATCGAGCCTACTCTGTGGCGGTGAGGGTGGCGAAGAGACAGTTCTTCTCCACCAGGATTGCATCTTCACAGTGTCGTCCGGCGGAGCTTTTCCGGGTGGTTCGTGGCCTGCTACACTCTGGGCCAGGGCGAGAGATGGTGGAACCCTCGGTAGCACGCTGTGACGAGTTTGCACGGCACTTTGAAGATAAAGTCGCTCAGATTCGTCTTGAATTGGACACCACGCTTAATGCAGCTCCGCTAGTAGAGGCGTTCAGAGCACCGTCTGGTCCAGTTTTGTTGGATGAGTTTCAGTTACTGAGGCCTGAGGATGTGGACAAGGTGCTTGGCCAAGTCCGGTCGACCACTTGTGTGCTTGACCCTTGCCCGTCGTGGCTAATTACATCAAATAAGGATGGGACCGCCGGCTGGGTCCAGGAGGTTGTAAATGCCTCCTTGAGAGAGGGAGTGGTGCCGGCCTTGTTAAAAGAGGCGGTAATCAGACCACTCCTGAAGAAGCCTAACCTGGACCTGGAAGATGTTAACAACTATAGGCCGGTGGCGAACATTCCTTTCCTGGGCAAGGTGCTTGAGCGGGTGGTTGCAGGACAACTCCAGACACTCTTGAATGAAACGGATTATCTAGATCCATTTCAATCGGGTTTCAGGACTGGTTTTGGAGCAGAAACTGCCTTGGTCGCCCTGTGGGATGACCTTTGCCGGGAGAGGGACAGGGGGAGTGCGACCCTGTTGGTTCTCTTGGACCTCTCAGCGGCTTTCGATACCATCGACCATGGTATCCTTCTGGATAGGATGTCTGAGCTGGGAGTTGGAGGCACGGCGCTGCAGTGGTTCCGCTCCTACTTAGATGACCGTTTTCAGAAGGTGGTGCTGGGGGATTATTGCTCTGTGCCGTGGCATCTAAGCCATGGGGTTCCACAGGGCTCTATTTTATCCCCTATGCTGTTTAACATATACATGAAGCCGCTGGGAGAGGTTATCCGGAGATGTGGGCTGAGATGTCACCAATATGCGGATGACACCCAGCTCTACCTCTCCTTTTCAACAAACCCAGGTGAGGCAGTGGCTGTTCTGAATCAGTGCCTGAGTACGGTAATGGACTGGATGAGGGCTAACAAACTGAGACTCAATCCAGACAAGACGGAGGTACTGTTAACGGGTGGTTCGTCTGTCCGGCGAGGTGATGTTCACCCTGTTCTGGAGGGGGTTGCACTCCCCCTAAAGGATCGGGTCCGTAGTTTGGGGGTGCTCTTGGATCCAGAACTGTCGCTTGAGGCACAGGTGAACTTGGTGGCAAAGAGCACCTTTTACCAGCTTAGGCTGATATACCAACTGCGCCCTTATCTGGACAGAGATAGCCTAGCTACAGTTATCCATGCTCTCATAACCTCTCGTTTGGATTACTGCAATGCGTTATACGTGGGGCTGCCTTTGAAAACGGTCCGGAAACTTCAGCTGGTACAAAACAGGGCAGCCAGATTGTTAACGGGGACTGGCCAACGAGACCATATTACGCCAGTCCTTTTCCAACTTCACTGGCTGCCGATCCAGGTCCGGGCCCAATTCAAAGTGCTGGTACTAACATTTAAAGCCCTAAACGGCTTGGGGCCAGGATATCTAAAGGAACGCCTCCTCCCATATGTACCTGCCCGGACCCTAAGATCATCTACAGGGGTCCTTCTCCGTGAGCCCCTGCCAAAGGAAGTGAGGCAGGTGGCCACTAGGAGGAGGGCTTTCTCTGCTGTGGCACCCCGGCTGTGGAATGAGCTCCCCAGAGAGGTTCGCCTGGCGCCTACTTTGTACTCTTTTCGTCGCCAGGTGAAGACCTTTTTATTCTCCCAGTATTTTAACAGTTAAATTAACTCAATTTTAATCCTTGCTGTTTTAAATTTGTATTTTAATCTGTATTAATTCTTGCTGCTTGGTTCTATTCTGGTTGTGTTTTTATATTATATGTTATTCTGTGTTTTTAGATTGTGCCTTGTTTTATATATTTTAAAATGATTTCATGGTTTTAATTTTTGTGAACCGCCCAGAGAGCTTCGGCTATGGGGCGGTATAAAAATGCAATAAATAAATAAATAAATAAATAAATAAATCTGTTAGAAAAAAACCTTATCATTTGCTGTCAAATGCCTGAGAATTGAGGAAGGGTGACCATGTTGACACCAGGCAGGCCTCAGTGGAGAGAGAATTCCCCAATTAGAGGGCCACCACTAGGGGTGGGCAAAATCAGTGAAGTTAGTGTGGAAGGGGGAAACACACACTTTCTGAAAGCTCTGGAAATCAGGTTTTTCACACACATTCCTACTCCAAGGCCCTATTAAAGCAAGGATAAACCTTTATCCTTGCATTAATAGGGCCTTTAAGGCCCCCATTGGAGCAGTAGGGAGGAAGCACAATTTCTGGAGCCTCCTGAAAGTGTGCATTTCCCCTTCTACATTAATGGTGACTACCATTAATGCAGTAGGGGGAAAGGTCTGTGCCATCCCTAGCCACCACTGAGAGTGCCTTCTATCTTGTTACCATACTCTGAACCACCCTCAGCACTTGGAGGGGCCGCACAGATAATTATTGTAGTATATGAGTAGTTTCAGTTATCACCTTAAATAGGTAGAAAAGCCCCACACTTTAGTTTTGTGCTGTGAGGATGTATAGCTACTACAGAACCTAGGTTCATGAAGTCCCAGCCTACATGAGCAGTTTTTCTGCACTATGCTATGCCATTTTATTTGACTGACTGAGAAGTACTAGTAGCTGCTGGCCTGCTATGTGGGTAGATCTTGAGGCCAGCACAATAAAATGAAATATCTCATAGGGCTGGTGTTGATCCATGGCCATGCCGATTCTCATACTTCGTACACAGCAAACTATCAGATTTGCCCTCCCTGAACAGGTAAGTTTAGTGTTTCTAATTTATTTATACTGTGAGCTTCAAGTGTGTGCTAATGTTTGTTTTACTTGAGTTAGCAGACATATTTTATTTCCTGGGAAGGCTTAAAAATAAACATGCTTTTCTAAAATGATGCCAGTTGATGCTCCCAATAATAGAATGCAAATATGTGCCTTATTGATAATTTGACTTACCTCTTTAGTATAATTATATCCAAGCAACTGGGTGTGAAACAACATACTAGATATGCTCTGAAGAGATAAAATGGTTTATAGGTAACTTCATTTCTTAGGATGCGAACTGGGTTTTTGTAAACCCTGTCTGCATTTTCCTTTGAACATGCTTTTGTGGTTTTAAAAATGAATCAAATATTCTCCAATACCTTTCAACATTTTACAGTTGAGCATCTAACAGGACCTCTAACACTCCTGTTCTCATCCCTGAGATCTCTGACCAATGCTTACCTCTTGCAGAGGAGTCCCCATTTTTAGGCTTACCTTGTTGGCTAAGCCAACAGTTGAAGTTGCCAACCACCAATCCAGGAAGCCACCCACCACCACCCCGTCAGCCTTGCCTGCAATAGCAAGCTTCAGTGTCTGTGTTTGCTATTTCAAATGTGGTCTTGTCGTCTTGCAAGCAGGACAAGTAGCCATCCATAATCAAGGAAACTGCTGCAATACCAGGCTTTTTTGGTCTAGAGCAAGAAAGGTATAAGGAAAGTTGCTACACGGAACTCAAAGAGCTTCCATGAGGCAGTGCCCAGTGGCTGTTATCCCATGAGCCTTCCTCAGCAACGTTAGATGGGGGTGACATTAATTTTGGTTCATCTTTAATTGAGAGGGAATGCATCTTGTCTTTTAGTTTCCATACATATATCCTCCAAATGCCTCCTCCATGGGAAGTTCGGAGGATAGCAACAAAGGAGAGGGTCTTCTCAGTGTGGAACGCTTTTCCTGAGTGATGTCCATCTGGCATCAACGTTTCCATCTTTTTAGCACCAGGTTAAGACTTTCCTCTACTCCCAGGCATTTGACAACATATGATGGGGTGTTTTAGTTTATTGGGTCCTGGTAGTTTTATTGTCCATTTCATTTGATTTGTTTTTATGATGTTTTAAATTATTGAATGTTAAAAGTTTTATATATATTTTTATCATGCTATGAGCTGCCCAGAGAGCTTTGGCTATTGAGTGGTATAGAAATAGAATGAAGGAATATCTCTTTATTATTTTCTTTACAGCTCAATCCTATGCATGCCAACTCATACTTAAGCACTAATGAATTCAGTGGGTCTTACTCCCAGGTAAATCTGTACAGGTTGCAGCTTCAGTTGCCATGTAGTGCAAAGCCTGCCGTTTCAGATATTAGTGGTGTTCATTTTGATAGGTATTTACAAAGACTATAGCCCCTATGCATTCTTGTCCAGAAAATGCAGCTGGTGGGCCATAGAGATCCTTGTGTTTTTTGTGTATGGCTACAAGACTTCTTCTAAGGTGCAAAAAAAGAAAAGAAACGACAAAAAAGACCCCCCCCCCGACCACTTCCTTTAAAGGGGTGGGCAACTTGTGGCTCGCCAGATGTTTTGGCCTGTAATTGCCGTTAGTCTTTGTCCCCATAGTCAAGTGGTTAGGGATCATGAATGTCAAAGGCCAAAACATCTGGAGGACCACAAGCTGCTAATCCCTGCTCTTAAACAAAGGTAAGATAATCACCACCACAAAAACTCTTTGGGAAAATTTGTCACCCCCAGTATTCAGGGGCATTTTATTTTCCCCATGAATAAAGGGTCCCTACCCAGAGATTTCCTTCTTGAGACCCTGGGGAGAGAGCTGAATGTTGAAGGATGACAAATGCAGCAATGTACCCTAAGACAATTGTAACAAAGCATCTCCCAAAAGGTAGAAATAGAGTCAAGGATTAATCAGAAAAATAGGCCTTTCTTTGGGACTAGGGAAGCTTGAGGTACATGTTGCATTGGTTTGAAAGCTAGTTCAATGTTAAGGCAGGGAAAAGAGGAGGAATAAACCAAAAAGGCATCTTAAACCAACATATTGTATCATTTTAGAATATTATTCTTTAGCCATAATTGAAACCACATGAACATCTTCAGGAAAAAAATATTTTTTTCTCTCTTCCAAATTTAATGTCTTCCTGGAAACATACCTTTCATTTCTATTTTAAAAACACTGACCTCAATTAAGCTACATGGAATACTATAAATTTTGTATATCATGCCTTTTTATACTACTTTTAAGTAACTTTGCTTTGTTCCTGGCACAATAATCTGGCATTCTGTTTTTGGGCTTTTGACTGGAAAAGTTTTTTGTGTCACTTAATAGAAAACAAGCTCTCTCATTAATATGCTTCCCAATTCATATATCCACAAGGATATAAAATGTACATTACTGCCGATGGAAGTCCCTGAGTAAGACTTTTTCAGTCATCAGCAGTGTCTTTTTTGTATGGCATAAGTGAAGTTATTGGGAAGATATACATAAAAAGTTAGCTGGCAGGGTTGGCCCAAGTCGTTTTGCTGCCTGAGGCAAAAGACAGGCTGACAGCCCTCCCCCTATTCCATGTACAGAAGCTGACCAGACTGAATTTCCCTTCAGGCTAGAATCTCCCTTCAGCACTGTAGATAAGACAGCATCCTCCACTTGACCAGATGCCTATTTGTAGGGCCAGCCCTGTTAACTGGAAAAGACGTCAGAAAGAAATGTGTATAATAATCTAAATAGAGTATATTTTAAAATGGAATGAGACTATTTTAACCATCCAATACCTATGTGTGCAAAGTTAAGTTTACTGAGTTCCAAATTAGAAGTGATGCAGGAGATCCTTGAATAGGTTTTTAAAATGTTAATAAGCAGGGAAAAGGGAGATTGGGATTGGAGCCATGGCACCGGGGTGCTAGATTTCTGATTCAGGTAAATTCTACAGATATGATATTTGTATGTTTAGTAATAGTGGGCCAAATGTTCTTCCATAAAAATATTCAGCTAAATTCTAAGTGGGTTTTGGGAGTAAAAGGGCCACTGCAACCTCTATTTCAGCTGCCGATTCCTTTCACAGCCAACTATGTTGTGGTAATGTTTCATGGCAGTGCTCCTCTTGACAGCTGTCAGCTGGTAAATGGCATCCCCCTCCCTGCCCCTCTCAAGTGACGCTACATCACCATGGAACAGCTTTCTTAAGAGACAGAATGGTCCCTAGCTCATGATGGGTGTGTGTGTGGTTATGCTATATTTTTCTCTCCAATACACCCCAAGAGATGTTGCAACATTATGAATGCCATTCCAAAGGGAAAATAGCTGTTCGACATTATCTTAATTAGGAAAATGGCATTACAAAAGTGGATTAACCCCAGTGCTGTGATCCCAGTCAAGGGACCTCCTCTTCCCCACCACTCCCCATCCCTCAGCAGTTACTGTCTAGCTTTTTTTTAATTGATGTAGGCTTGTTCGTGGATGTCCTACATCACATCTAATTAGCTGCATAATGTTTAAGTCACATCAATACGTTTGGTTTTTATTGAAGGCAGACTGCTCTAAACATGTGGATGATGCTACACCTTTGGGAAGGGGGTGCTTCCTTAATTGAGGATGTTGGTTTGGTATAGAACCTACCTCCATCTCCCTGCCAAGGGAAGCAATTTTGCTAGCAGCTGTGGCCGGTTGGGGTTGTCAGGTCTGTGAAGTGCAGATGAGAGGATGGGAGCTTGGTTAGCGTAGAGTCTACAGAAAGCCAGTGTGGTGTAGTGGTTAGAGTATTGGGCTGGGACTCAGGAGATCTGGGTTCTAGTCCCCACTCAACCATGTAGCTTCTTGGGTGACTTTTGGCTAATCGCTAGGTCTCAGACTAACCTACCTGGGTTGTTGTGATGATAAAAAGGAAAGGAGGAGGACCATGTGAGCCACCAAGGTGAAAAAAGGTGGGGTGTAAATGTAATAATAAATAAGGAGTAATAATTAGTAAAGGATAGGCAACTTGTGACCCTCCAGATGTTTCTGTACTGCAGCTCCCATCAGTCCTAGCCAGCATAGCTGATGTAGAGGGATGATGGGAATTGTAGTCCAACAGTATCTGGAGGGCCACAAGTTGCCTACTCCTAATCTAGTGGAATGAATGTGGCAAATTAGAAGCGGAGTGTGATTAACATAGGGTGGTACTACTGATAGCAAATTCTCACGTCAAACAATACCATTCACACATTAGTTTTAGGGATAGGCAAATGAGTGATGTTCAAATTCAACACGATTCTCCAAATATCAGCTCACTATTCACCTCGCTTTGAATTGTGCTCACATTTGCAATCACTGTTCATTTTGCACAAATGGGAAAAATGCTTAAAACAAACCACTATCAAATGTGAAAGTTGCATACAGACTATTCTGAAATTTGTGCAGATTTCTAAAATTGTGCAAATTTTCCCCATAGTCGAAGGTGCAGGTGATTTAAAATGTACATTTTGAAGGAGTTGCCATTTTGAGAGAGTTGCACATTTTTCAAGTAGACATTTTGTGAATTTGAAGGCAATTTGGGGAATTTGCGAACATTTTGGGAGAAAATGCATTCCCTTTCTCACTCGGGATTGCAAATAGGACATTTTCGAGTGACTTTTGACCCAAACCAAAATTATCATAAATCCCTAAATTATTTTAGAATTATGCAAGTGACCTGTGCTTGATTTTTCCCTGGTTCTCACCTACTGCATCCCCACAGCCACCCCACGTGCCAGGCTTTGCTGAGGAACCCTTGATATAAAGCAGAGGTGGGGAAAGTGTGGACCTCCAAATGTTGTTGAACTGCAATTCTCAGTAGCCCTACCCAGTGTATCTGTTGGTGAGATACATTAGGAGTTGCAGTCCAACAACATCAGGAAGGCCACACTTTCCCCATTCAAGATGTAACCAGATGCTTTTTGGTGACTCAGAAAGCAACAGGGTGAGGATGAGATGGAGGATTCTCCTAACAGAAGTGTCCATATACAAGCACTGGATACAATCAGTTTTTTATTTTTGTTATCCTGTTCCAAATTGGCCTACAAGAGGAAAGAAATATAAGATTGCAACTCATAAGACAGAAATTAAGAATAAATCAAATAATGCAAGACAATTATGAAACACAGCAGCATTAAAAGCAGAGGAGACTACATAAAAATAGAAAGCAATCATAAAATGCCTGATAGATTGAAAAGGTTTCCAGTGCCTTTGAGAAAATAGGAAGAGAAAGATCTTGGTGGTCCTTTCTGAGGTAAGAAGCCCACAGCTATGGTGCCACCATCAAGAAAACATCATCTCTCATGCCCACACCAATCAGATCTTTATCAATTATGGGCCAGAGAGCAGAACATCATGCAGGTTGGTATGGATGAAGGTGATGATTAGGAAGATCTGAATGTAAGCCATGATAGGGAGACATTTTTCTCCTTCTCCCATATTACTAGAACCAGGGAACATCCCATGAAGTCGATTGGTGGGAGATTCAGGACAAATAAAAGGAAGCACTTCTTCACACAGTGCATAATTAAAGTATGGAATTCACTATCTCAAAATGTAGTGATGGCCACCAATTTGGATGGCTTTAAAAGGGATTGGATAAATTCCTGGAGGAGAAGGCTATCAATAGCTACGAGCCCAGATGGTTATGCGCTACCTCCAGTATCAGAGGCAGTTAGCCTATATGCACCAGTTACTGTGGAACATGGGTGGGAGTGTGCTGTTGCATTGTGTCCTACTTGGTTGGTCCCTAGCCAACAGCTGGTAGGCTTCTGTGTAAACAGAGTGCTGGACTAGATGGACCCTCGGTCTGATCTAGCCTGGCACTTTTTATGTTCTTATAATCCTACTAACAACAAATGGTCTTTTCCAAATCCATGGGAAATTTTGGGGGATGGTTCCCTTCCCATAGAGAAAAATAAGGACAAATGTAGGAGATGAAAATGGTATTGCTATTTTCTTTGTAAGATCTATGTGGCCTTTCCCCACCCCCCAATGCCTTATTCATAGTAACAATTCAAAAGCAGCTCCAAAGAGAAAAATGATAGGTCACAAATGTTCTACAAAGTGAACACATGAGGATTTTTCAGCATTATGCAAGCCAATACTCTAACCTCCCCGAATCTTTACAATGGTTTTTGTGTGTTTTGGCTACATAAAATGTGCAGAGTTCAGAACTGAAATCCTGTGTGTCTAATAATGTGAGGAACTCCTCCATTTCACCAGGATGTATGTGTGTGAGTGTTAGCATTTTAAAGTCTGGATCAGAATTAATCCTGCGTGCCAATATACCCTACACATACTAAGGATAACACATGGATCTCACAGCTCTTTCCCAACAGCTTTCATTTTCCCAAAGCATAAATCCCCCCATAATTGAAACATGCTAGTCCTTAATGCAAGATAATATCTATCTATCTATCTATCTATCTATCTATCTATCTATCTATCTATCTATCTTTTCTCTTTCCCTCCCTTTGAGAAAATAGGTGCACCAAAGACTTCTTAGGATACATTGTTTCTCACAGTTCACAAGTTATGTATTCAACTTACATTGTTCTTCAGAAAATATTTCAGCTGTAAAACTTATACTAAAATTTTAAAATGCTAGTTTTCTGCTTCTTGTAGCATATGGGGAAACAGAAAACAAAGGAATCAGAGAGTTAGATGGGACCTTGGAGATCCTCTAGTCCAGCCCCCTGCTCAGTGCAGGCTCTGCACTGAGGGGGTGCAGCTACAGCATCCTTGATAGACGGCCATCCAGCTTCTGCTTCAACACTTCAAGCAAAGAAGACCTACCACCTCCAGAGGCAGTCGGTTCCACTGATGAACAGCTCTCTGTTAGGAAGTCTTTCCTAATGTTTAGCTGAAATCTGCTTCCCTGCAATTTCCATCTATTGATTCTAGTCCTAGTCCTTTACACATGCATGCAAATTTGCATGTGTACCCAAGAAATCTGAAATATGACACATTTTGCAGAGGCATGGTGCATGGTAGATTTTACACTGTACTTTGACAAATTGGAGAAATCGGCTTGAGAACACTGACAGTTGAAACTCAGAAGTTTTATTTTACCATAAATGTTTACAAAAAGAAAGTGATTGATTAGCATATCAACCACTAGCACTGGACCAACAGACTATTTCTAGTATACGTGATTGAGCAAGGAAAAGACAAAGTGAGAGTTACGATTCAGATGCATGGAGTATTATGGAGAGTTTGAGAGATGTGTGGAAGATAGCTAGACTAACAACGAAGTAATTTAAAAATATATTTAGAGCTAAATGTTTCGGCTTCTTCCCTCATCTGTACCTGTGGTGTTATCTTTAGTTGCATAAATCCATATAAGTTCCCCACTGAGCTTCAAGAGCAAAGCACAGTGGCATGAGTCAATCAGCCTGTCTCTTCTGCCACTACCTGTTATGCACAAAAGAGTCCTTACTAGAAGAGCTACCTTGAATGAGAATTCTCCTGTTCCGTTCTTGATAGATGAGTTCTAGAAGTATTATTCAGATAAGTGCTTAGTTACCAGCAATGCTCTTTTCTTCTTCTTGTGCTTCTCTTCCTGCCTCAGATAGCCCTATTCAGGGAGATACTTGAGTTTCCTGTTTTCAACTTGCTGTTTCCCTTTCAGCAAAACCTTTCCTGAACTAATCTTGCTTCACATTATTGACAGCTCTATGGTCAATAACCTAATTATGGGCTGAGAGAGGGTGGAGGCTGAGAGAGGGTGGGGTTTGAATTGGAGACCTGGGTGTGTTTGCTGTTCCCCTTCCTTCCCAAGCAGATGCAAAGAACTTCTGCTCTTCCCCCAGGTTCTTAAGCTGAGGCTACCAGAGGCAGAGCCTTGGCGTGCGCCTTGGCGTTGCGCCAAGTGTGATGCTAACGCACTTGGAGATGCACAGGAGGTGGTACAATCTTCATGACTTTCCCAGGAAGGTGATCCTCACATTGATGGTTCTGCTTCTCACTTGTCTGGTTCTGTAATTAGGCTTACTAGTCTATTGACTCTATTAGGCTGCTGAGCTGAATACTTTGGTACACCTTTTAAGGAATGGACCAGTTGTATCTAAATGACCATGAGATGGTATTTGATCTTAATCCTAATTACTAATTGACATCCAGTGTAAGAGCTGTGCTACACATTCAGAAGTATTGTGTAGTTCAATCCTTGCTGGACTATCATAGAATCATAGAATCGTAGAGTTGGAAGGGGCCTATAAGGCCATCGAGTCCAACCCCCTGCTCAATGCAGGAATCCACCGTAAAGCATACCTAACAGCTGGATGTCTGGTTGCCTCTTGAATGCCTCTAGTGTGGGAGAGCATTCTAGGTAATTGGTTCTATTGTCGTATTGCTCTAACAGTCGGGAAGTTTTTCCTGATGTCCAGCCAGAATCTGGCTTCCTGTAACTGGAGCCCATTATTCCGTGTCCTGAACTCAGGGTTGATCGAGAAGAGATCCTGGCCCTCCTCTGTGTGACAACTTGAAGAATGCTATCATGTCTCCCCTCAATCTTCTCTTCTCCAGGCTACATTGGATCAGACTGTGGGGGCCAGGTTGTATGACTGAACAATTCCTACATTTGTTGTTTTTAAAGCTTATCCATGGAAAACAAGTAGGTCAGGGTTCTAACTTGTATTCTCCTTTGACATGTTCTTCTTGCATTTGCAGTTTTTGTTTTAATGCATGAGGTATAATGTGTTCAAGTCCATGAAAATATGCACAACAGGAATGAGTACTAGCATAAGATTCTACTTTAATGCATGGTCAAGCATCTGTGCAGAAGCACCAAAATTACATTGACTGGAGCTGGATCAACTGCTCTTTAAACAAGAAGCCTCAAGTGTTGACCAAGGCATCCTCGGACAAACTAGAGAATTCATTCATTGGAGCATTTCGTAAGTTAAATAATATTTATGGAAATACAGTTTTACATAGTTTTTTAAAGAAACATACCTTTAATCAGTGCACAATCTAAACTTTAGATTCTAAAGCTTTGTAGTTCCTTCACAATGGCTTCTCCAAGAAATGGTAGGATAATCTCTTTAGGAAAGTAGTAGACATGTTCTGGCAAATGTCCATGTAGAAATGAAGGTATGTAGGAGGGGAATTTGTAGCATGTCCATTGGCCCCATTTGCCAACCTCCATGCATTTAAGAGCCTGTTCTTTTACAGAGCTTATGCACAATCTGTACTGTGGATGGAGCATATAATAGTACTGTAGGGAATCTATTTATTTACTTAATTAAATTATGTTTAGGCCATCTTTAAAAGCCTCTCATATGTGGATTGTATTTGACCAGATGAGATTCTGGAGGTCATGAATGGGAGCAGGACAGACACTCATTTCCACATGACTTAACACCACACAGGACTACCATCTCCAAGCAAAAAATTAGTTTTGATTAAAGTTTAATCATTAAACAGACAACAGGCCCTTATGTATTTGAAACAATATCAAGCTTCAACTTCTGTAAGCCTTAAATTTTTGACAGGTTTCTGCTTGCTTTAGGTCAGCCTTGGGCTATCCATGTCAGCCTAGATCACAGCCTTTAATGTCAAGTATAATATGAACATATAGCAGAATGTTATAAATCCAGGTTCAGGTACTCCTGTACTATGTAATATTCTTGGATATATAGTCCAGCTCTAAGTCACATAATCCTGTTTAATTATAGTATATGCCTTCCACTTAAATATATAATACTGTATGCCAGCCTTAGATAGCTTTTTGAGGAACAGTTGTTGTGAGAATAGCTGCTTTTTTCATAAGCTTCAGACCTGGATCCTGTTAAAGAATCAGCAAATACCTTTATTACGGCAGGTCACAGATGTCTCATCAGAGTCCATGGTCCAGTCTTTTGTGAGCTCAAGTTAAAATAAATTTAGATAATCCAAACAGGAATCAGAAACAGGTTTTAAAGTTCAGTGGGATTCAATGCATGCAATATTTCAGGGCTTAAAAATAGTTCAAACAAAATAGTGTTCAGGATCAGTGATGTTGTACCTGTGTGCCAGGTTTTATGGGGGAGGGGCAATTAGAGTTTCTCACTTGTCAATCCAGCTCTACAGGAAAACTTAATCTCGAGTCAAAAACACTGCCTAACTGGTTGCTTTTCCTCACACCTTTTCAGCTGCCAGCATTGCCTGGGAGGCAACCTTGGGCACATCCCTTCCTCAGCTGAGTTTTAAGCTCCTACGTCTTCTAGAGATTCCAATTAAGACAGCAGTAGGAAAACAGCAACTAGTAGCAGAGAAACAGTGATCATGGCTGCATCTGGATCGATTATGTTGGGGAAAAGGTCTCACAGGGGAATGTCCCCTTTGCACCCCCTTCCTCAGTTCAAATGAGCTCCTGTCAGTCCACCACAGCTGCTTAGTGGGCTGGCGGAAGTGCAGTTGAGGTGGGGAAGAGGGTGCATTGAGGTGTACACCATCTTCCATTGCACAATCAGCACACAAGAGAGAACTGGGGGCACCTGGGCATCATGGCAAATCACATAGGCAGTCTCTGAGGGCTGCATACAGCCCACAGGCCATTCATTGCCCACCCCTGGTTTAGGCAGAAAATATAACGGCACCCCTCATGTGGCAAAATTATAAATGAAATCATTGTCAAATTCCATGCCCTTTAATAGTACTCCAAAATCTGCAGCCTGTCTCAGTCCCCTTGGGAATGTACTCTTGTCCCTTCTGCTCCCATTTAGCAAATTCAGAATTTAAAATAATCCACTTGTGTCATTTCTTCCCACAAGGCAGAATATAATGCTTACAGCACATTTTTACAGATATTTCTTTTTTGTATAAAACGAAGCTGAGTTCCATTTCTGATGAGAGAATTTTAGAGGATGATAGAATTCAGACTGTGGACCTATTAAGATGTTATATCAGCAAAAACCTGTGTTCAAGAATTTTAAAACATTAAGCTCTAGCAGGACTTGACTGCTAATTTTGCTAGTCCAAACTTATTTTCTACATGACTGAGTCTAGAGATTAAGTTTCAGCCTATTTCTTTAAAATAAGATTGGGTCTGAAGAACATGCAAAGAGTTAGGGACAAGATTTCACCTTTTATCAAACCAAACACCTCTATAGTTTACATTGTGACTTGGACTAGAATAATTTTGAATGTATTGCACTGTATTCCAATAGAGTTTTGAATTTACATTTATCTGCTCTGTCAGAGCAAGTTATAAAACGCTACAGGACATTTGTTATCTTTTCCTTAAAAGCACATACAGTTATGCAACAGAAGAATGATTGGAGGAAGAGGAGGAGAAGGAACGATTTACAGCAAGGACAAGATGGAATGATGGGTGGAGTTAACTGAGAACGTCACAGGTGGGAGTGGAGTTGGTTAGAAAATATAGGGAAGTGGAGTTAAGGGGGAGAGAGTAGCCCTATTAAGTCATTCTCAATTTGTGTAGAGTCAATGCATGGGGAAAGGGATACTGCTCCCTCTGTTGTTGCATATGTCACCTTGTACACATGTAGAGCAACAGTCTGAAGAGGAGTGCCTCTTGTATCCATGGGTGCCCTCCACTCAGTTTAGAACCCTTATTTTCCTAGGTTCTTAATCACATGGAGTGCTCCAGCGAATACAGAAAGTGCTGTTCTTCAGACTGTTGCCCTACATGCGTATAAGGTGACAGACATGACAACAGAGGAGCTGAGACTAGAGTGCACCCTATCCTCATGCATTGCCTCTATATGGATTGAGAACAATTGAGTCAGGCTAGTACGTGGGAGGAATTAGGGACTAGAGTTAGGGTTAGGGTTTGAATTAGTAAGGGAGAAGACAGCAGAGTCGGTGAGATGAGTGATGTTAGGTGAGACTATTTTATAAAACCATTACTTATTGTTTATCGTATGACTATTTGGACATATGTTCTATAAATAAATATTTGTTTAACATTTAAATACTTGTGTTCTGGTCTGGTTGGATTCTAAGGTTGGCATATCTCATCCCACACTTGCTGGTTTTCATATACACAGTTAAGTATATAAAAAGCAGAGTCCTACTGCACCGTATAAATCAGCAGGTGGTGGCTACAGCATATTTTGGAGGATATTAGGGAAGTCTGGATTTAGTGAACCAGCTGAAGGATTTATTAAGTGGCCTATGGGGTAACGGGCTTTGTTAGGGGCCTTTAAGTAGTTCGTTCGTTTAATTAATATCTTGCCTTTCTGTCAGAGAATGGTGCTCAAGGCACCTAACAGTGAAATTTGGATTAAAACAACATCTTAATTAAAACATAATATAAAACCAATAAATTACAATCAACAATAAAAGAAAGACCAACTAAAATAAAACCCTTCCGCTTATATGCCAAAAGCCTGCCTGAATAAAAACATTTTAACTAATGGCAGAAAAACAACAGAATTACAAAATTGCATCGCAAGTTTTTTTTTAATAAACCCAATGATGGGACTTCCTTTGTTTATCTTTTGTCTTGAGTATTTTCATTCCGCTTTAATGTCTTATAGACATATCCCTTTCCATGGGTAGATGCATTAACTGATCCATTAGCAGAGTATTCCCATAGTCCCTAGGAGAGTGTCCTAGCGACCATAGGATATGGAGGATCCCCTCATCCCGAGGCTGCAGACACTGCTATGACCTGGGGAGAGAGAATTAGATATTGGATTGTTCCCTTCCCCCGCCCCACTGCGTTCCCTTTGCGGCCACTATGAAAAGCACCACAGTGGCTGCTCTTCTGTGGTCACAACAGCGAAAATGGAAAGTAAAGGAGGAACGTGATGCATTGTCACCTCCATGCTCCTCCTGCCCTGCATGGGTCCTAGTTGAAAAGGCATAGGATAGGCAAAGATCAGATTCTTTTATCTATTCAGCAGAAATCCCTTAGGATTTTGCTCTAAGTAAACTAAAGGAGAAAATAAAATGATACAATGGGCCTGTTCAGACAACATGCTAAGCCGTGGTTAGTCCGCTTACCCTTTTTGCAGCAAACGGTTAGTGTGTGTGTTTAAACAGTGGTTATGTAGCCACTGTGGTTAGGAAAGGTTCACACGACATGCTAAGTCATGGTTCACATGCCACGCTAAGCCATAATGTTTAATTCAAAATGCTTAACCACCATGGCTTATTGTGTCGGCTGAACAGGGTCAATACAAGCTTTATAGAATAATTATTTCAGGTGTGCCTGTATTCTGTGCGTTTGAAGATTATTTGCTATCTTTGTGCACGATAAGTGAGGCAATAATTTCTGCAATGTAGCAATGTAGAAAAACCATTTCTCTCTGCATATCTTAGGAACTGAAAAGGTTTTTGTTAGATTGCTATAATTAACATTTGATTAGATACTAAGACACTTTGTGGAACACACTCTTAAAAATGTAGGCACCCTAGTTTCCCAGGAGTCCTAAGTTTCAGCACTTTGTGGTTGTATATGCCTGCATGTACAGTATTTTGGATAAACAACATTTTAATTCAAACTCTTACTGATTCTCAGGCTGCTCATTGAATTCATGGAAAAGGAGTTAACATGCAGTATTAAGATTTGCAGGGCAATCTTAGATTTACTCAGAAATATTATTTATTCAGGAAGAAGATCCACAGTTTTTGATGGACTTACTCCCTAGAAAATGTGCATGGGATTGTCCTCCTTACGCTGCACTCACAGTTCCTTACCTGGGAATAAGCCCCATTGAAGTCAGTGGTCTTTACTTCCCAGAAAAATGTAGAGGACTTGTTACTCTGTTTTTCTTCTGAGAAAATCTAGTTGGCAAACACATTGGCCTGCTGCAGATATAAATGGAAACCCTGATTTCCATTATATTAACAAACCTCAGCAAGCCTTGGGCTCAGGGACTCCCCCTCTTCCTCGCACCAGAGGAGGGGATTGGAAGCTTCCAATTTGAACTAAATGGATTTCCCTGTGATGTCCAAACTCAGGTATGTTTAAACTATGATTAGTGAGCAAGACAGGATATGAAACTAATGCTCTCGGATCCTGGCTTTTCATTAATAGTGCAAATGCTTTTTCACCATGGGGGCTAGTAGTTTGAGAACGATTGGATAAACATATGTTTGCCCATTTCCTTATGGCTTGAACAACTTTACACTTCTTGTCAAGAGAACGTAAAAACCGTCCTCTTGTCGTGGCAGGGTATTTCCCGCCCCGCCACCCAGTTCCCCAGCCAAAACTGGCTTGAGCCAACGCTGGAAATAACCACACAGAATTTAAGGACCAAAGCAAGTTTATTTACACACTACTCTAAGTTAAGGCCTTGGTCAAAACAGACATCCGTATACACAGGCAATAACAAAATAAGGGTTAGGTTATTGGAAGGGAAAGGAAGAGGGGGGGGTTAGAAAGGAATGAGGTAAGTATGGTAGTAACAGCACAAACAAACACAAGTCATAAAACAATTGGGTCCCCAATCAATTAGGCACACTCTTAAAAGTGCTAAGCAACCCCAAACCGAGCAGGCTTATAAAACAATAAAATTCTAACTAACACCCGACTGAATCCGGCCGGACGGAGATCACCTCCTCGCAGAGTCTCTGCCCGAAGAGAGAGAAGAAGGAACCGCCCTAAACCGTCGTTTTTCTATCTTTTCCCAGGCGGGCCTCCTGGCCTGGGAAATCAGCCCTCCCTAATTCTTTTCAGCTGAAGCTCGTTAGCTACAGCCACCTGTTTCTCCCGGGCTGGTACAAGGCAAGATAACCAGCCCAGAACTATGTCAACAATCAGCTCCTCCAATTCCCTCCCCCCTTGAGCTCCAAGGTTCCCTGAAACCCTATGTCCTTCACATCTCCCCCTTTAAGAAGATGAAACTTGGGGTTTACCTCCAAGTTCTTCATCTCTTAACCCTGTCAGGCCCAGTCTTGCCCAGGTCACCCCATTCCCCCACAAAGTTGTCTTAGTTCACATAGGCCCGGGACAACCCATATGCCAGTACATTGTCTCGTCCCTTAATATGAGTCACAGTGAAATCAAAGTCCTGAAGGGCCAAACTCCACCGAAGTAATTTCCCATTAGACCCTTTCACCTTGGCCAACCAACACAAAGGGGAATGATCAGTCTGAAGATGGAAATGGCGCCCCCACAAATACGGTCGTAGCTTCCCCAAAGCCCATACAATGGCCAAACACTCCTTCTCAATTGTGGCCAAGTTCTTCTCTAGAGGCAGCAGCTTCTTGCTCAAATAGGCCACGGGGTGAAGCTGATGATCTGGTCCTTCCTGAAGCAACACCGCCCCCAACCCTGTTTCGGAAGCATCGGTCTGGAGGGTGAAAGGCAATTCAAAGTCAGGGGCTCGCAAAATAGGGGCGGCCATCATCTGAGCTTTCAGTGAGTCAAAGGCCTGCTGGCACTCCTCTGTCCACCGCACCTGTACTGGACACCGTTTCTTACACAAATCGGTCAGGGGGGTGGCCAGCACGCTGAAATGGGGTACAAAGCGTCGATAGTATCCAGCCAGGCCCCAAAAAGACTGGACCTGCTTCTTGGTGTGGGGAGTAGGCCAGTCCCAAATGGACTCCACCTTAGCTTGCAAAGGTTTGATCTGGCCGCCTCCTACCCGATGTCCCAATTAGACCACCTCCCCCAGCCCAAATTGACATTTGGAAGCCTTTACTTTTAGGCTGGCCTCCTGCAAGCGATTAAACACCTGCCTCACATGGGTGTTCCCCCCAGGTCTGCGAAAAAATAGCACAGGCAAAGGCCCCCAACCCATTCAGGAGCCTGTCCATCATCCTCATGAAGGTAGACGGGGCATTCTTTAACCCAAACGGGAGCACGGTGAACTCAAACAAACCCTTGTGCGTCACAAAAGCCAACTTCTGTATGGCCTCCTCATCCAGGGGAACTTGCCAGTAACCCTTGGTCAAATCTAGGGTGGTGATGAATTTGGCGTCCCCTAGCTGTTCTATTAAATGATCAGACCGTGGCATAGGGTAGGGGTCCAACTGGGTCAACGAATTTATCCTCCTAAAGTCCACACAAAAATGTATCTCCCCATTGGGCCTACCCACCAATACCACAGGAGAGGACCAGGAACTATCAGAAGGCCGAATCACTCCCAGATCTAGCATGGCCTGCAATTCCCGCTCAATGGTAGCGGCTTGATTTCCTATAGCCCTATAAGGACAAGAACGAATGGGAGGATGTGTTCCCGTCTGAATAGAATGCTGAGCCAAGGAGGTTCGACCTAGGGTGGTGGAAAACAGACTCTCAAACTCTTTCAGCAAAGGTTGGAACCCTCTCTGCTGCTCCGGAGTGAGTGTCGAGGGGAGAATCACCTGGTCCACCCCTCCTGGTTGTTGGCAATCCGCTAGGAGGTCCAAAGGCTCTCCGGTCTCCTCAGGCTCCGGTTGTATCTCAAACACAAAATTCTGCCGATCGACATACAGTTTCAACATATTTGCATGAAACACCTTCGGTTGTTGGGGGGTATTAGGAAAGTCCAGGAGATAATTCACTTCCCCCACCCTCTGCTTCACCACCAGGGGACCCTCCCACTTTAAAGTAAATTTGTCCGGTTTAAGTTGTTTCAACACCAAAACCTGGTCCCCCGGTTGAAACACCCGCACCCTGGCCTTCCGATCATACCAGGCTTGTTGAGCTGCCTGAGCCTGGCCAAGATGCTCTCTGGCCGCTTCCTGGACCCCGTGTAGAGTCCGCTGAAGGTTGCACATAAAAGTCACCACCGAGGGTGAAGTCTTGGCCATGGGCCCCTCCCATTCCTCCCGCAACAGGGTGAGGGGCCCTCGAATCTCCCTTCCAAATCCTAGACTCTCTTGAGGTGCATCTCTATAAGCAAACAGCAACAAGGGCAACCCCTGATCCCAGTCCGCAGGATGGTCCACTGCATAGGCCCAGATCATTTTCCCCAAAGTTTGGTTCAAACGTTCCACCAGGCCGTTAGTCTGATGATGATAAGGCACTGAAAAGGAATGTTCCACTCCGCTAAGCTCCCACATCTTCTGGAACAGCTGGGACACAAACCCGGGTCCGCGATCCGATAAGACACCCCAGGGCATTCCTAGGCGGGCACAAATAGACAATAAAGCTTTAGCCAGCATAGGGGCCATAATGGACGACAACGGAACCGCCTCTGCATAGTGGGTGGCAAAATCAATGACTGTTAGCACAAACCGCTTCCCAGATTCAGTGGGTGGATTGAAAGGCCCCAACACGTCCAGTCCAATACGTTCAGAAGGTGTTTCTACAATGGGTAAGGGTTGCAGTGGGGCACTGGGGTGATCTCGGTTGAATCCCACTCTCTGGCAGACATCGCAAGAACGGCAGTAATCCTTTACTGCTTGGGCCACCAAAGGCCAATAAAACTCCTTAGATACTCGACTTAGAGTTCGCTTGTGCCCCAGATGGCCTCCCCAGGCTGTAGCATGTGCTAGCTGGAGAACAGGCTCTCGGAAGCCACAGGGCACCACCAATTGCCAGCACACCCTCCAGGGCTTTTTATTCACCTTACTTTGTAAACGGTTTTGCTTGAAGGAATCCTTGATTTAGTCTGTGTGTGTATGTGTGTATAAAATGTGTTTTTGTGATACGTCTTACTCTGACATTCTTTCCTCTCTGATCGCTTGTTATACACCCACTTGTTGTAAATGTCTGTAAATTAGATTATAATAACCTCAAGAGGGAGAGATTTCTTTTAGCATGTACATTAGGAACTTTCTGCTGCATTGTGATTCAAGCACTAAATAACAATTAAGTAATTTACTGAAGGGAAAGCATCTCTGAAACCTGTACTGCAAAACCAAAGGAACGCACACCAAACAAATGCACATCGAAGTACTCTCAGTATCAAATATACTGAAGTGCCAATTTGTTTATGTTGAATGACTCTACCTTGATATGGCACTTGAGTAAATGGGTATTTGTCTCCCATTATTATGTTCTGGGGGTGGTGGGTGAGGTATTCATACAGTTAAAGAAGTAAGAAGTTACTTCTGATTGTTCCTAACCCATGTTGATTTCAGTAACTTCATTACAGCTATACATGCTTGGCCATTATGAGAGCCTAGCTGAATGTTTAAATATTAGTTGTTTTTATGTTTTATGGTTTTAAATTTTGTATATCAACTTTTTAATGTTCAATCTTTCAATTTTTGTAAACCGACCAGAGAGCTTCAGCTATGGGGCAATATATAAATGTAAATAATAATAATAATAATAATAATAATAATAATAATAATAGGGAGGGACTGTAGCTCAGTGGGGGAGTACCTGCTTTGCATGCAGAAGGTCCCAGGTTCAATCCTCAACATCTCCAGGTAGGGCTGGGAAAGAAGCCTTCCTGAAACCCTGGAGATCCATTTCTAGTCAATGTTAACAATATTGGGCTAGATGAAACAAAGGTGAATCAGATAAATTTTACAGCAAAAACCAGGTGAATAATCATTTGTCATGTTTCCAGTGGTTAAATTAAAAATACAGAGGGGTGAAGGCTTGAACTTAATGGGACTTACTTCTGCATAGAAAACATATGACTACATTTTAGGTAGTTTATTCCAGTTGGAATCTTACAAATAATAAGTAGTTAATTTTGTAAAGAGATTGTTGCTCTAGAACTCTGGTCACTTAAGCAAAACCTTGTATTCAGAGTTAGATTCCATAGGTATCCCATGATGCTTTGGTAACATTTATGTAACCAAAACTGTAATACACATTGTTTTATTGCATGAAACAGAAGTTTTCACATATAATATATGTAAAAGAACAACATATGTTTAAATTCCCAAAAAGTAAAACACCTATACTAGGAATGATTAATAAATATTGCAGTCATCAAGCAAAGAACTCAGTGTGACTTATTTTTAAGTAAACATGCATAGGATTGTGTTATTAATAACTTTTTATGATTTATTATTAAGTGAAGTCATATCTTAAATAAAGTGAAATACTTCATATTACCACATTTTATTAGACCTTAAGTTGGACTGTTGGTTACTTGTAAATTTTAAGCTTAAGCTAAATGTTTTCTCCAAATGTCTGTCAGTGATGCATAGAAAAATAATTTAGTAGCCTTGAAAAAAAATTCACTTAACTGAGCTAAGTAGTCATTCTTCCCCATACTTCTTTGCTGATTCAAAAATTGAATTTCTGGAAAGTAGTGAGAAAGCAATCAGTGAACAGTATAACCCCCATGTTTGAATAATTTAGAGTTAATGGTGTATGTTCCTTACAATAAAGGCCATAATGTTATCCCTCCTCCCCACATCAGAAATTTAAAAGCTCTATTCATCACAAATTTTATAGACTGCTGCTTTCAGCAATGCATATCAGTATTCAGTATTGCTACATTAAACCCAAGTGCACACAGTGTTCTTGTGATGGATTCTGGTCACCGGAAATCATACTGTAGGAGATTCCCTATGGAAATACATTCAGGTTATAATCTGGCAAGTGTTTGATTGGAACTTCTTGATCAAAACTGTAGCTGACAGGAAAGCATTGTACCTTTGGCAAGAGAGATGTGATGAGCAGGGAATTCTCTTACAAGCTAATTACTGTTCGTGATCATGTTGAATTACCAAAATGTCTGATGTGTTAGAAAACCAATGTGACATTGCCTTGGGCTTTATTTCCCTTTAGTAATACCTTGATAAGAGTGTAGTATTGTTCACTGAAGCACATTGAGCTCTTTTGTGCTAGATATGGCTTCCTGAAGTTTTGTATGTATGTGATAATTTCTGCAGTCATTCAGGTTCAAGTGTCAATTACCATGTTGAGGCATGTGCATAGAGAGGACAAAGTAGGGAGAATTAATTAAATTGCTAGGAAAGTCAGAAAAATATAACGCAGAAATATTAGGAGGATTTACTATAGTTGATAAAGCTATGCTGGCTTTGAAAGAGCAATCACGCTTTAATTAAAACATTCACGTCAATTCATAATTGTATTTATCATTCATTGACTATGGCATCAAATGATGCCTCTTATGAGGGAATGAACAGATCAATCACTATGGACAGAACTTTTATATCATGAGATAACAATTCAAATCCACTACTTTTATGATGGAGACGGCTCATATATCTGGTTGAGAATCATGGTCACCATGTGATATACATGTATGTGTGGACCACTGAGAGCAAATTCAAACTCAGTATTGTGGTTTTCCTATATTGGTGCTGCCTTTTATAACATATGAGTGCTTCTTTATTGGATTTATGTGCTGTGATATCTCAAACTGTGGAAGATTCCTGCTGTAACTAAACTAATTACCCTGATAAAGTTTATAGACATGGTATAAAAAGCACGTCCTTTTATCTTGGATTATATCTTTAACTTAACAGGTGATAGGAGTAGTAAGACATTCTTCTGAATGTGTTCTTGTGTGTTTAAACATACAGATGTGATCTATTTTAACTCGTTCATTAAATGTAATAATTTACTGAAGCCATGATCCAGCCAAAATTAAGGGCTTTCAAGACATGGTCAATTAAAGGACTAAATGTTGGCTTAAATCTCACCCACTGAAATCAATGGAATTGCAAAATTGTTAACTTTGGTCATGCCCTGAGAGTTTAGCTGAGAACTTTGAGGCTGTTGAACAAATTATAATACATTTTTGATAATTTATTATTACATGTTATGCATATTCTGCTGTGTTCACACATCTTTTCATAATGCTTGGACAAATAGAACATATACATAAACTAGGGATGTGCAGCGGATCGGATCCGACCCACCCAAAATTCGGATAAAAATAATCCAATCCAATCCGACCAGCCATCCGATCCGATCCGAAGGGACTCGATCCGGATCGGAAAAAATCGGCGGATCAGACCTCCGTTTTGTGGTGTTTTAAACTGATAGTGGACTTAGAAAAATAATGTGCTGTAATGTTTTTTGTTTTAAGAGGTGGAAAGTTGAAACTCCCTGACATAGGAGATTGAGTGTGGCTACTCATGTGTTGAATATTTCAGAGAAATTGGTGCAAGACTTTAGTGGTGATGAGTGGTTTATTATGGTGTTTTACATTGGACTTACAGCAAAGAAAGAATGTGCTGTGTAACTCTTTTATTTTAAAAGGTAGAAAGTTGAAACTCCCTGACATGGGAGACTGATTGTGTCTACTTATGTGTGGAAAATTCCAGAGAAATTGGTGCAAGGCTTTAGTGGCAATGAGTGGTTTATCATTTTAACTTCCATAAAGGGGGGAGCCTCTGTGTGTGTGTGTGTGTGTGTGTGTGTGTGTGTGTGTTTGACAGCTTGATCCACCAATTGTGCTTTATACTACATCAGTGCATCACCCAATCCTGTTAAAGACTTCCTGCAGCCTCCAATCACAATGCTGGAGGAGGGCTTAGTAGAAACCCAGTATATATTTTCATTCTTTCCCTTAAGGCTCTCTGTGGAGTTCAGTTAGTTGGAGTGGAAGGAGTGTTTGGAGCTGGTAGTGATATTGCATTTTGGTGGAGTTTGGAGGTTTTTCTGGTCTTTTTCTGCAGCTTTCCTTGTGCCAAGGGATGCTGGTGTTCCCTTCAAGGGAGCATCAACAGAGTCCCCAAAGTTCAATAAAACACCTGCAATTCAATTTAAGCTGTGCTCCTGTGTCTGTGAAACGGGGGCGAATGTAAACCCTTTCTGTGCGCTCCTCACATTAGAGTGGTGTTTGTGGGGACAGCATCTAATGAGAGAGCACTTTGCAATGGTCTTGCTTACCAGTACAAGCCATTTTTAACAGTTCCATTTCAGAAATGCTCCTGTGTCTGTGAAAAGGGGGCAGAGCAGACCTTCTGTATGCTCCCCAAGTTTGAGTTCAGTTTCTGGGGATGGGGTCTAATGAAAGCACTTTGCAGTTTACATGCAATGGGCAAACCCATTTTTCACAATTCCATTTCAGTTAAACCATGCCCCTGTGTCTGCAAAAGGGGGTAGAGCTACGTACATACAGCCCTTCAGTGCGCTCCCCAACTAGGGACATGGTCTACGATGTTCTGCCAAAAAAAAACACCCATTTAAATGTGGAGTAAATTGAAAAAGGAACAGACGACTGGTAAAAATGAAGTGACTTATGAAGGGTTACTTACAAGTAACGCCTGCACCCCGTGTCTGCAATTCTGGGCACATGACTGGCAATATCCCATCTGCACTTGTACAAAGTTTCACGATTCTGTCTTTAAAAATACCAAAGATACAAACTTTCCCCCTCCAAAATCAAGTCTAAAGGGGCTAAAAGGCATCCAATCTGAAAATCAGATATCTAATTTTCGAATCGGAATCTGATCCAGAAAACCTCCGATCTGGTCTGATCCGAAGCATCGATTCTGATTCCGATTCCAATCTGATTTTTTTTACTGAGTACATCCCTAACATAAACCATGATCCAAAGAAATAGGCAATTATTTCTTCTGTAAACCAAAGGAAGCTTGAACAATTATATCCCAGTGCCACATAGTGAACTGCTTTTGAAGAGTAGATTGTGGTATGACATGGGGTTCTGTAGTTACTTGTTTGTATCTATCAATTCAATTTGACTTTTAAATAGTACTGTATATTGTTAATTATTGGGGTACCTGGAGCAACATTTCTATGGATCCTAGCTATAAGTTATGAATGTATATGTGTCCTTGTGTGTGCTTTCATACACAAACAGCAGCATGAAATGCATGTGTTTTGTAGCATGCAAACTCTGACCAGTATTTTAATTTACCAGGTCATCATCTTGTATATCAGCACCTCCAACGTTGAATGCTTGTTTTACCACAATGCAAGAACACTGTGGGTGCATTCTAATGGAAATTCTATACTAGAGATCACCATCTGTAATTCTGAAAATGCAACTATTTCTGAACTTTACCCTCCTTGTCTTGGTGGAAATACTACAAATTTATGATTAATATTACCTTGTCAGTTGCAATCATTCTTTCTTAAATTTTAGTGGCAGGATTATTCGGCTGTTCAACTCTGCTAATAAGGAAGGCTTATAGGATGCAACTAATAGCATGCAAAATAGTATACTACTTGTAACATGATATTTACTTTGTAGCATAAACTGTTACATTAAAGTTAACTGTCCAGGGAAATATTTAGCAATAATGTCTCCATTTGCAGCACTTTACAGTTGCATGCTGAAACATTAAATTAGGATTTTATAGTTTGATGTATTGACCTACATGGAGTGTGTGGTTTTCATGAGCAAAGCTTAACTTTTACATCATTCTTACTATGAGGAAAAAATAAAAATGTTTATTTCAATTATATATAATAAAATGTATTCTGAAAACTTTATTTTTGGTTGCTATGGAGATCAATGCGCTGTCTCTTAACAGATATCTGCATATGCTGATGTTCATCTGGGTTCAAATGTCTTGATAGGTCAATTTAAATGGGGAATGCACATCTGAATTAGAGTCTACCAGCTGTTATGCATAATGACTTAGGGATATGGAAATCAGTAAAACTTGAGCTTGTCAAGATTTCAAAGCTCAGTCTGACTTGTATCCATATCTGTTGTAAGCCCCTTTGTTTGTTTTCATATAAAAATTATGAAGTATTTTATTGTGTACTTGGGTTCATACTTGGGTGTGCATTCAGAAATTCACAATCTTCTGCTATTCATTGAACTTACAGTTTTATTAAAAGTACAGATTTTGACATGCACATATTTCTGATGTATGCATTTTTGGAACACATTGGCCCGGTTCACATGTAACAAGAATCCACCATGGGCGAATTTCCCTCCAGGGCTTCTTGTCACAGTGGCAGCTGCCATTCTGAATAGTTGAGCCATGGTTGAGGGCATGCTATAGCTTGTTGTTACATTTGAACCTGGATGACAAACCAGTTGGCTTGTCAACCACCCCAACAACCCACCCTCATCAGGTTCACAAGCTACAGCATGCCCCTGCTGCAGCTTGAATATTCAATATGGTGGCCACAACAAAAAAATCCATAGGGAAATTTACCCACATGTGAACTAGGTCAGTTTCTCCCTAGTCACAAGCTTTGACCACATGCTTTGACCACAAAGTGCGCTTGCCTTCAGGTTTGATAATTGCAATTGGGATAAATTCTGGTAAAAAAAAAACCTGAAATGAATTTCTCGTATATTGCAAAATCTACTTTCCTGTTGCCTTAGCTAGGTCAGCATGAGTTGTTTATCTGCACAGTTCCTGTTGTGTAGGTATGGTGGGAGTAAAGAAAATATTTGGGAAGCTCGCTAAGGTGTTTAACATTAATTTAAAGGTAGTTTACAACATGGGGGAAAACTTGTTCTCATTTGTACCCACTTTAAAATTTATTATGATTCAAGGAGAAAAAACAATTGCCATAGATCTATTTTTAAGATTAAAAATTCATATTATTTTAGTGTCGAAAATTATTTTTTCAAAGCATGACTCTATTGTGATTTCATAAGAAAATAGGTCATGGGAATTTTATTGAAAACGTTAAAATCAATAATGGAATGGAATCTATATTTACATGCCATCGTTTTATAAAGGTTATCTTTGCAAGCAACATTTACAAGCCTAATTAATGATAGTTGCCTCCCAATCGTAAGTTGGTGGGGGGAGGTTCTCGAACACTGGGATCTGTGATTCTTCATCTTCATGAGTCATACTCAGCCTTTACCCTCCTGAATGCCATCTCTTGACTTATATAAGCCTGCTATTGAAGATGGCTGTCTTTCATTGCTCAGATCTTGGACAGAGAAACTAATTTGCTTCCCTATCAGAAAAGAACAATGGATTCCTTTTGTTTGTGAAGATATGTGATCTGCACAAGAAGTTGTGCAACAAATCTTTCATGTCAAATAATTTTCATCTCCATTCATAATTTCCTACATCTTTATAATTTGTTTCTCTGTTTCTTTTTTGCAAAGACAGCATTCAGTTCTTTCTTTGTAATATGAGTTGCGGGATCGTAATCCTCAATTACAATAATTTCATTAATAGCAAGATCAGTAGTAAGAGTTCAATATGATTGTTGTCTAGACTTACTAATGTGTAGTTGCTTTGCACTTTTAGCTTTCTGCCTGAGCTGTTCCTTTCTAGCAAATATTATGATGATTGTTCCATACCATTTTTGACTGCCTGTGCCTAGTGAACTTTACCTCATGCATTGTAATAAACTGCAGGGTCCCAGGTGAGTTTCTCATATTTGAACACTTTTCTTGTTACCTCTTGTGCTGACAGAGTATTTTACTAAAATAGAGACGTTTCAGTCTGCCAGTTTAACAATTTTCATTTGGATGAAAAATCTGTAAGCTTACAGAAGTCCTCTTGAACTAGACCAAGACAAGTATGAAACTAACAGCTGCTGCTATTATTATTATCATCATCATCATCATTATCTCTCTTTTCTTGCTCGTAGCAGTTTTTCTAGGTGGTCAAGCTGTCTTTTACTGATTCAGAAATTACCTGACTATTGAACATGTTTTAAGTATGACTGCTTTCTGGATATTGGTGTAGCTTTATTTTGGTAGGCCCAGTTTCTGAAGGTTTTCTGTATAGTTTTTTGATGTGATGCTAGTGACTGATGTGAGTAATGGAATAATTGTGAACTTTCCCTGTTGCCATAGTTCTTTAACTTCCATAGCCAATGGTGTATATTTTTCTCTTTTCCTCTTCCTTTTTTACAATATTTTTTTCATTAGGCGTTGCTATGTCAATGAGGTAAGTGTGTGGGTTTTTATTTTTGTCTACAACTGTAGCGTCTGGTCGATTGCAAGGTATTGTCTTGTCCGTATGAATTGTTCTGTCCCAGTATATTTTATTATCTGAATTTTCCGAGATTGTTCTGGGTGAGTGTAGGTTGTTTGAGAAGGTTGAATTTGATGGCCAGCTGTAATTATTTTTGCAGCTGTATTGTGTCTATCCATGTAGTCCATCCCTGCCAGAATTTTACATCCTCCTGTTCTGTGGTCTATTGTTTCTTGGAATTGATGACATTTCCTACATGAATCCATTGCTACACTGTTAACTTTTCTGATATATTTTTGGTTATTATTATTATTAATATTATGTAACACTAGTCTCTAATTAAAAAACTAATAGTGCAGCCTTGTGCAAATGTCTGTCCAATCATTCCAAGATATTAAGATTCTGATCTAGTGAGAGCCACCTAATCTAACTTCAAGTGAATTCGAGACCTTCTTTCCTGGGATATACATTTCTCCAGGTTCCAGGAAAGAACATCTGTAATGTAGCATTTTGCAATCTTGGATCACTATGTACAATTGGGATGCAAGGCAGGAGTCTTACTACTCATTAAGCAGAAGCACATCCTTACCTTGTATACCAAAGACCCTCTGTTCCAGGGAGGGACTGGTACATTTATCTTCCCTTTTGGACTAGGATGCAGAGGTTGGTAGAAAAACTGTGCCCCCTCACTGTATAAGCCAGTCTGCTTCCAGAGTTTTGGCAGAAGAGAATGATTTCCTTCTCCTATATTCCAAAACTCTGTGGAATGAAGCCCGCCAGGCCATTCCATCAATCCCTAGTGAAGACACCTTGCATTGTTTTAAAATGGCAGGATTTCAAATCCAATTTATCCTCTGTTCAGAATTTTGATCTAAAGATGTCAACAAGGTTCAATCACACCAGAAACAGAGAACATGAGAGCTTTCTCACATAGGGAAATTGTCTTAGGGCTGTTGAAATGCTCAGGAAAATATACAAAACTGTCCTGGGATTAAAAAATGAAAGTTGAAAGGGAGGGTTGCTGGTTTGAATGCAGCCCCATGTAAAATACATGCTCACATATTTATTTATTTATTTTTTAATATTTATTTATTACACTTGTATACCGCCCCATAGCCAAAGCTCTCTGGGCAGTTTACATAGGATTAAAACAATTAAAAACAATATACAAAAATTAAAACAGCAAAAACATACAACATACACACAATACACACATACATTTAAAACCGCTACAACAGCCCAAAAAAACTACAAAAAACAAAACAAAAACAAACCCAGGCTCCTCAGATATTGCCAAATGCCTGAGAGAAGAGGAAAGTCTTGACCTGGCACCGAAAAGATAACAATGTTGGTGCCAGGTGGGCCTCATCAGGGAGATTGTTCCACAATTGGGGGGCCACCACAGAGAAGGCCCTCTCCCTTGTTGCCGACCTCCGAGCTTCCCTCGGAGTAGGCATTCGGAAGAGGGCCTTAAATGTTGAACGTAGTGTTCGGGTAGGTTCATGTCGGGAAAGGCGTTCCGTCAGATATTGTGGTCCCAAGCCGTGTAAGGCATTATAGGTTAAAACCAGCACTTTGAATCGGGCTCGGAAACATACAGGCAGCCAATGCAAATGGGTCAGAGTAGGTCTTATATGCTTGAACCTTCTGGTTCCAGTTATCAATCTGGCTGCTGCATTTTGCACAGGCTGCAGCTTCCAAACCACCTTCAAAGGCAGCCCCACGTAGAGTGCATTGCAGTAATCTAACTTGGAGGTTACCAGAGCATGGACAACTGCAGCCAGGTTATCCCTGTTCAGATAGGGACGTAGCTGGGCCACCAACTGAAGTTGGTAGAAGGCACTCCGTGCCACTGAAGCCACCTGAGCCTCAAGTGACAGAGATGATTATAGGAGAACCCTCAAGCTACGAATCCGCTCCTTCAAGGGGAGTGCAACCCCATCCAGAACAGGTTGAACACCCTCCATATGGTCAGCAGAACCACCCACTAACAGCGTCTCAGTCTTGTCTGGATTGGGTTTCAGTTTATTAGCCCTCATCCAGTCCATTGTCACAACCAGGCACTGGTTCAGCACATCCACAGCCTAACCTGATGAAGATGAAAAGGAGAAATAGAGCTGTGTGTCATCAGTGTACTGATGACAACGCACTCCAAAACTCCGGATGACTGCACTCAACAGTTTCACGTAGATGTTGAACAGCATGGGGGACAAGACTGACCCCTGCAGAACCCCATACTGGAGAATCCATGGGGCCGAGCAATGTTCCCCAAGCACCACTTTCTGGAGCCGACCACCAAGTAGGAGTGGAACCACTGCAATGCAGTGCCTCCCACTCCCAACTCAGCCAGTCGTCCCAGAAGGATACCATGGTCAATGGTATTGAAAGCCGCTGAGAGATCAAGGAGAATCAACAGAGTCACACTCCCCCTGTCCTTCTCCTGACATAGGTCATCATACAGGGTGACCAAGTCTGTTTCCGTACCAAAACCAGGCCTGAAACCCGACTGAAATGGATCCAGATAATCGGTCTCATCCAAGAGTGCCTGGAGCATATACACACATATGCACATGCATGCATAAAAGACTAGTACAACAGGAAGGAGGGTTCCAGCTTCGTGTGATTGTTGTAAATTAGGGATGTATATCGTATCGTTCTGAAGTCTGATAACGAACCAATAAGGTCATTATCGGACATCCGATTAACAATAACGATAAACATTTCTGGAGGCCCTATCTGATCAGATCCAAAATCCATATGTCCAATAACTATCGGACATATTGGATTATCGGACCACCAGTTTAGGGCTGGCCTTCCCTCCCTCTTTCCTCCCCCTCCTTACCTGGGCCTTCCCTGCTGCTGTCCGCTGCTCCGAACTACTGAGGACTAGGCTTTGTGGCCTAGTTCTCAGTAGTTTGGAGCAGCGGATGGCAGCGGGGAAGGCCCAGGAAAAGGGGACCCCTCCCCGCTCCCCTCTCACGCTCATTATCTGGGCCTTCCCTGCTGCTGTCTGCTGCCGTCCGCTGCTCCGAACTTCTGAGAACTAGGCTTTGTGGCCTAGTTCTCAGTAGAGCGACAACGCACCATATGCTGACGTCACCCAGAGCGTCATCGCTCTACTGAGAACTAGGCCGCAAAGCCTAGTTCTCAGTGGTTCGAAGCAGCGGATGGTAGCGGACGGCGGTGCGGAAGACCCAGGTAAGGAGGACCCCTCCCCCCTTGCGCTCCTTACCTGGGCCTTCCCTGCCGCTGCCCCGTACTACTGCTAAACAGGCTTTCTGGCCTGTTCGTCAGTACAGAGCTGCGCCGAGTGATGACGCTATCATTCGGCGCTTCTCTGTACTGACGAACAGGCCGGAAAGCCTGTTTAGAAGTAGTACGGGGCGGGGGTGGAGGTGGAGGTGGCGACGGGTAAGGAGTACAAGTGGGGGGAGGGAGTGTGAGTGGGGGGAGGGAGGTAGTGCCGGCCCAGTGTTTTTCCCCATAGACTTGCATTGGGGAAAAGCTTTCTTTCCCCCAATGCAAACCTATGGGGAAAACACTGTTATCGTATTGGAACTTCTGATATTTATTGGATTTTGGATCCGATCAAATCCGGGTCCCCCCCAATATGATCAGACCCCAAAAAAAATTATGTTGGAATTTCTGATAATGATACAATACAATAATGTTGGCCGTGCACATCTCTATTGTAAATGGTTTGAATGGGGGATGCATTAGGTTGTGACTGCTTGTGTACACTAACAGAAGCATGAAATGCAAGTGTTTTGTAGTATGCAAAATCTGTCTGGTATTTTAATTTACTAGATCATTTCATGACCTTCAACTTTGTATGCTTGCTTTACCACTGTGCAAGAACACTGTGGTTCCCATCTTAAGGTGATTCTATACTAGAGATCATCATCTGTAATCTGCAGTGCCAAACATGTACAACAGCTTCTTAATGAAGGAAACAATCATGTAAATCTTTGAACCCAGGTTAACATTAAATGCTTTGAATCATTTGTCAACAAAGAAGGAGGCAACAAGTTTGTACTCTGTTTTGATCTTGCAGTGTATGAGCTGGAAGGAAGCTAAGAAATAATGACACAGACACCAGAGCTTGGGTAAACTAGGGCCTCTTTATTTAATTGGGTAATTTACCCCTTCCTGGATCTGCATGCGAGAGTGCAGGAATTTAATTAAACCTTTCTCCAGGCAACTAGCTTGCGTTATGGGCGAGCCATTTGACCGAGCCAGGAGTCACGTGAAACCTGGCTCCTTTCTTTAGCTACACTTGGGTGCTTGGGGGGAACCCCCCATGTCACCCCTGCCGCACAACTCCAAGTAGGTGAAACAGAGAGGTCCCCAAAGGCAAGACATATATCCTGAGTCATGAGCAGCACAGCCCTTGAGGATCAGGCCTCAGAACTTGCTAGTCATCACAAGATGCCAACTAGTGGTCACCAATCCTCTTCTGATGTCCTAAGAGTCCTGCACAACCCTGCCCATTCCAAAAAACCTATTTACCCAGCCTCAACTAAATTTAATACCAGTATAGAATAGGCAAAATACCTGTACACCAGAGCCGATTCATGGCAGAAAGCAAAAGAGGCCAGGGAGCATGGTGAGCATGCCTTTATAGGCTTGCCCACACCCACACTTAACGCTGTACACGTGCCTGAGGCATGTGCCGCATTCTTTCTTTCTCCTCCCTGCCCGCAAATGCCGCCTCCTGCCCAAGTCATACCGACAGGGTGAGAATAGGGTTTATTGCACTACACTGATGGAAATGGACTTCCCAACCCCATTCTTCCCATGGCAGTCCCTCCAGTCCCCTGAAAAGAGAGTCAGGAGAGTCTGCTGAATGGGCTGGGTTATGGATTGGGCTGAGGGAGATCCCCAAAATTTCTTCCTCTAATAAAGGCAGGTCCTGAGCTCTTTATATATTTCACCATACTTTATCCTTGTGGCATTTAGGCACCAACTGCTAAGGATTACACCCCATTGAACTCAGTAAGACCTACTTATGGGTAAACATGCATAGGTTTGCCCTGTTAGTCGGTCTTTTTTTCAGATGCTTATGGATGATTTCTTCATCAATAACATCCTTCAGCATAATACTGACATATCAAATTCTTGCCTTTAGGATTACACCCTCTTTTATGTTATATCCACACTTTTCCTTATTGACTTCCATGGCAAATATTGAGGCTTGCAGAAACTCCAGGTGTGCTTGCAGGGAGTCAGTCCTGCTGTAACTTCAGTTGCCTCTGGTTTAGCCCTAACATTCATATTGACAGCCCAGATACTCAAGCCTTGTCCTCATAAAAGAGCATTGCACTAGCAAGTTTTAGATTGCTGACTAGTCTAGCAAGATATAATTTCAAAGTCCTGTATGGATTACACTTCAGATTGAAGAAAAAGAGTTATCCTATTCATTAGCAAAGTGTGAAAATATAATTTGTTGCTATAGTGAACCAAGAAAGAAAATGAGATGGCCTTGATTTAAAAACCATTGAAGTGAAGCATTGGGATGTGTGAAACAAGAGAGGAATTCCATGGGCAGATTTGTCTTTGCAGCTCCAAGCAGCTGCTTTGTGTGGAAAATCCATCTGCTTGCTTTCAGTCTGTTGCCTGCAGCAAGTAAAGTGGAAGCAACAAGCTCTAGTATGCACACGTAGTTGTATTGTCCCAGTAGTTTATGCTGGTAGCTCTAGTCTTCCAAGGGAGTGGGGTAGATTCAAGGCTAGCTAACCCAAGTCTGAAACCATAGAGAGCTGCTATCAGATAGAATAATGGTCAGACTTCTATAAGACTGCTTCTTTTCCTTTTCTCTTCTCCTTGGTGGCCATAATGTTCATTAAAAGTTTCCTGTTTCCTGATAAAGCAGACAACTTCTTCAGAACTTTGTTCCAACTTGCTGGGATAATGCTTATGCACCTAATTCCATTAACAAAGTACATAGTGTAGAAGAAGGCAACATTTGCCCTTAGCGTGTGCGCGCACACACACACAGAATGAGAGAGAGAGAGAGAGAGAGAGAGAGAGAGAGAGAGAGATTGCAACCAGAAAAACTGTGAGGACTTTTTCTGCTTGTAATCTTCTACTGTAGAAGTAGTATTAAGTATCCAGAGGTCCTGAGGGTTAATAGAAATGCACTTCAAGCTCATCAACTGGGCATGCTTCCCTCCAGTGAGAAGAGGAAGGTATGAATTCAAGTGTCCTGTAATTCTCCTGAAGTTGGCGATAAGATTCTGCAAGGTAAATAGTACAAACACCTCTATCTCATTTGTTTATCCATAGATGGATTGTAGCCCAGTTGTGCTTCCTGGTCATACTGAGGGCCACTGTTTATGTACATGATTTTTCTACATGACTAACATCCATGTAGGAAATGTAGCATGCTGTCACATATAATGAAAACACACATCTCTGTTTTGCCACACATCCAATGCTGACAAAGAGTAATAGATGAAGTATCCCTCTGTGGTTATTATGCTGCGTCATGGCATATGACAGTCAAAACCTGTTACTTACTTACTTCATTTTAGACTGACCCTGAGTTGCTATATGTATATTCTTTTTATTCTTCCAGTCTTGGAGGAGACTATGGTCCCCTCTACAAGGATTCGCTTTTGCGCCCGGTTAGGCGATTATGCGCATAATCGCTGAAGCGCATTTACGCCTAATCCCTCTGCACGAGAGGCGGCGAGAGGCGGCGAAGCGCATTAACGGATGACCAAAATGTGCTTTACAAGTAGTTAATGCACATAAGCGCTTGTTCACATAGTCAAAATGTGCTTTAACTGCCGGAACAAAATAAAACTCGCTGTTTAACGCGCATTCGATAATGCGCATAATCGGAGAGATAACGCGCCTCTACGCCCGATTTGCGCTCCATTCTTGTAGAGGTAATTTTTTAAAAGCGCCTTGAAAGAGCTTTAAACCTCTCTTGTAGAGGCAGCCTATGGCTTCAATACATGGCATTCAGAAATACATTTCTGAAGTGTGGCTATTTATAATGTTCTTCTTCCCATAATTTGAAAAGCACAAGTCTATAGCAAAATCAGTTTGACTGCAAATTTTGAATTTTGCTTTCAGGGATTGTTTAATGGCATTATTTTTGTTGCTGGTTAATACTTACTGTAGTTCTACTATCCCAGAGCTTGCTGTCTATTTATGCAGTGACATTTCAAAACCAAAATATATTTTGGGCTCCTTAAGCATTGCCTCTTTAGACACTTATTTATTTGAACTCTAGAAGTGGGGGAGATGTTGTAAACGGCATTAAACTGACTTACTGTTGTCATTTAGATTATAGACTAGATTTAGAGAACACTGCTATTCTTTCTTCATTGCTATGAAGGGTTGGTGTACAGCTATTTGGTTATACAGTGTGCACCAGGAATGGATTTAAGTAAGGTGGGTTTGTGCAAAGGATGCCACAAGCATAACAATAGAAGTGCATGCAGGTTTCATGATCAATCTTGCCTTTTTCCTAGCTGAGTTGCTGACCAAAGCAAAAGAGTCTAATTCGCTTCTTCTTAGAGAAGGGTTTACTTACACTTCCCCAAAGACTTGTGAAGATGGCGATCTCTCTCTTTCTCTCTTCACGCTGACTTATCAGGTTTGCTCACTATGACATTCTAGAAAAAATAATTATTTCCCTCTATACAATGGCCAATGAGGTCTTTCTACAAACAAGAAAAAACACTGCTCTACATCCCACTTCTTTGCCTTCTGTGTTTGTAGATTGCTTATAAGAAAAGCATCCCATTCACCCATTTTCTCTTCTTGTATTCATTTTTGTAAATATTATCATCACAGATGAAAAGCTGAATGTGTGCTGCTGTTCTAATAGTGCCTGTGATACCCCATTAAAGTTGATGATGCTAGCAATTCATCTAGCTAAAGAAGCTGTAGGTACTTAGCTCTTGCAGAATTTGGAAGTTAAACAGTTGATAGTATTATAAATATGACAGCATTCAATACAATTATATGATATAAATTCTGATGGAACAGAGAGGTAACGTGGGGAAACTTCTGCTCGTGAATGTAAGAAAAACATGGCAAGGAAGGGGGGCATGGTTTACAGGTACTGCACATGTCTGTCCTTTCACTTCAGTTAAAAAGGTAATACAGGGGGTTCGCAACCTGTTTTGGACCCATGGGCACTTTGGGGGATTTTAGGAAATGTTCTGGGCACTACCACAAAATGGGTCCCATGGAGGATGTGGCTAGTCATATAGTGGATGTTGTGGGGCCCTGGCTAGTCAAAAGTGAGCTGAAGAGGAATAGGGAAGAGGAATAGTGAGGCAAGAGGCTGAGAGGGAGGGGGAAACAGCAAGGAAAAAGGGCAGAGAAATTGCAAGGCTAGAAGCTAGGAGGGAGAGAAACTGAGCTATAACAGAGGGGGAATAGTGGGGCTAGAACTGGGAGGGAAGGGAAAATAGCAAGACAGAGGGGAGAGAAAGGACTAGTCTAGAGGCTAGAAAGGAGAGAAAGAAGACAATGTTGTTGTTTTTTAAATGATTTTTTTAAGGGAACAGTGAGGGGAGAGTTTCACAAGCACCACTGGAGGTCCTCATGGTGCCCTGGCATGTGGTAGTAGGCAACAGGAAAGACCATTCACTGCCTGAGATCCCAGAGAGCTGCTGCCCATCGGAGTACACAGCATTAGGGTTCGGTGAACAACTGCTCTGACTTGGTATAAAGCTCCTAATATTCATAACATATATTTATTATATAATATGAGGTATTTCTGGATATGCTGGTTAGGCAAAAGCCTCTGGCCCAAATGTTAAGTCTATACTAAGAAGTGTGTTTCACACTTTCTGTTCAGATCATAATCTTGTATATGCAGGGCAGGAGTGGTGGAAGTATACAAAACAATGTAACTATTTCAATAAATCTATTAGAAAGAAGTTCCTTTTCATTGTAATGTTTGGAAATGACCGTGTCCTACCTAAAATGCTCTTTGCTCACTTATTGAGCCTGCAGATGCTGGAATAGAACCCTTGTGGTTCTTTAAAAGAAAAAGGCAGTGGCTGAATTCCGACAACACAATAAGCAACTTGTGGGGGGGGGGGGGACAATTGTCAGTTGTATTGACTATTGTGTCGTCCGAATGCTGCCATAGCCAACTCAGCGCTGATCCTAATCCACACCACGGTTGATTCTTTATTGCCATGTTGTGTGGGGAGTACCCCCTAGATGGAAAACTGTAAAGTTGCTTATTACCCCACCATTGACTATTGTGTTGTCCGAATTCAGCCAATGTGTATTTAAAAACTTGCCAGTCATGTAGTTGGGAGAAGGAGGTTAAAGATGCAATCCTATGCATGTTGAGACAAAAAAAGGACCTACAACCTCCAGCACATCTCAGCTGGCATGCGGAAGGCACTGTGAAGACATCAGTGGTGGACTCTGCCAGCTGCTGATGGATGCTCTGTCCTATATAAAAGAAGAAGCATTTTGGAAACTCAGTGCTTCTGCTTCTTTTCAATCCATCTGGCAGAATCTAAAATAACATTTCACTCCCTATTGAGAATGTGATGTTTCAGAGAGACAGGGAAGAGAGGCTGTAATTGGACAGTTTGGAGAAACTGCAACAGGAGGACTTCTTGTTTAGCCTAAAATGGAAGGGAAGACTGCTCGACAGATCATTAAGAGGATACCTGTACCTTGCCCAAACTGTATCAGAGCCTTTATATTGGGGTTTCAAGGGTGCACTGATTAATGTTCTGGATAATGCTGTGGTATTACAATTTGTGCTTTGAGTTTGGAAACTTCCTGTGCCTTCAGCAGTCCTTCTCCAGGAACCTTTGCCAAAGGAAGTGAGGCAGGTGGCGACCAAGATGAGGGGCATTTCTGCTGTGGCATCCTGGTTGTGAAATGAGTTTTGCAGAGAGGTTCTCCTGGCACCTACATTAGGAGTTTTTTGGCACCAGGTGACCTTTTTATTTTTTCAGGAATTCTAGTCTTTTAGTCCTGTTCCTTTAAATCTGTTACTGGTTTTTTTTAAAAAAAAATCTTTACATCGCTGCTATGTTTTATTTTGGTTTTACCTTTATACTGTAGTTTTCAACGTTTAAATATTCTATTGTATTTTATGTTGTACTTCGTGGTTTTAATGGTTGTGAATGGCCCAGAGAGCTTTGGCTATTGGGCAGTACAGAGCTGTAAATAAATAAATTATTAAATAACAGAATTAACAGGCAGAAATACAACAGGTGAAATCTTTTTCATTGTTACTTCTCCATCTGTTGAAATTCTGCTTCACATGAATAGAATGCATTATGTCAAAGCACCACAATAAATCTAAAGATGCTTCTAACTCTGCTTGCTTTATTTGGTATTATTTTCATACCTATGTGATTCACGTCTATTGAACCTTTATTCTATCAACCATAAATGGTAGCCAGGGTTCCATTCAAGAAACTTTAAGATTGTAGCTCATTGATCTGCACATGCATCAGAAAAAGGTAGTAAAATGCACTGCTTCAGATTGTGTGTGGTAGATGCATGTTTTGAACATTCTTCTAGTGTAAGACAAAAACAAATAGCACTTCATGAAAAATATTGTAAATCAGCCTTCTCAATATATGCTAGCTTTTTACTTGCAGGGATTTTGTTACACAGGGACACATCTAAGCGTGTGATCCCCCCACTTCCTGTCTGAAATACTACATTCTACTATTTCAGAACCCTACAACCTCATTCCTACTTCATCGTGTTGCAAGCCTTGGACATTTGAGATCTCCATTTATGTTTTGTCCAAAATAAAAGAGGAAATATATCTCCGAAAAAGAGGACAAAGGAGGACATGGATTTGCATAAAATGCACACATGGTAACTTAGATGTATAGATGAAAATTTTAAAACAATTACTATAATTTTAATAGAAATATATCTCACCATAGGAGGAGGATTGTACCAACTCAGTCTGCTCTCCAGAGGCTGTTGATGGACAACTTCTAAGACTCCTTCTTGCAGTTCTTATTTTTAATCAGGACCTGATCTGGATATCATCAATGGAAGGATGCCTTCAGATAGATGACTGTCCTTTGAAAGACCTTAAGATAGAGGACTGTTCTCTGTCAAGTAGGACAAATGGCCACCCTACCTAATACATGTATAAAATTGTGCAGCCATAAGATAGTCACAGGTAAAGCCTTGCATGGAATAGTTCCAACCTATAGCCAGCTGGACATTTGTTTCTAAGAACATGCACATAATTCAGCTTTTGGCAAGCTGCATCAAGTGCTTGAATAATTTTAAAAGTACAACTTTAATGTATATTTGGATTCATATATCACATATAATATCTTGGTTTTAGCATACTAATTTTAATGCTGACTTTTATTTTGCCTTTACACAAATAGCAACTAATTCTTGTCTTTCTTTGTTTGACTTGAGTCAGTATCCCAACGTGACACTTCTTTTAAAGAAATGCATTATTATTCATATTTTCCTTCTACTTTTATTCTCTCACCCCCCCCCCCCTTTGTCCTCCTTGAGAATGTAGCTGAATTTGACTCTCTGAATTCCTGTGGGAATAATAACGCTTGTGGGAAAATATTCTGCATGGGCAGTTTAAGCTCAAATGAAGTGGAGAGGAGGTGTTGAATTCTTTATGGTACAAATCCATTTTGAAACATCTCAGGAAAAAAACCCCAAATGAATGGGAAAGTAACTTTGTATCTCTTAGTGAGAAGAATCCTTATTATTATTATTATTATTATTATTATTATTAAGTTGGGGATGTTTCTGGTTTCATAGGAATCAAGCTTACCTTGGCTAACTGAGCCTTTCTGCAGGCGTGTGTTTAGTAACCGTGTGCTCTTAACTATGTAAATTTTGAAAAGGTGTTATAGCTTGCCTTTCCTTATAAAGTGGGTGAGAAGCTACATTTTTATAAGCATTTTAAAAATCCACAATGCATACTGACGTATTAGGCTGAGTATAAACAACTTCTTTTTCCTGTAAAAAAAATGAGCTACTCTGGTCACCAGATAACTGCCTCCCCACCATATACTGAATTCTGAGATTTCACAGAACCCTGCCACCAAACAGGATTTGGCTTGTGCTGCCCTGGCAATGAACTGCTGAGTGGTAGGACTGCAGTTCCAGCACATGCTGAGTTAGGGCCATGTAAAATCTGGCCTATGATTTTTGTTATTCCACTGCATGCTACAAAATAGATCTGCCTTCAGAATTTTGAAGCACGCTGACTTTCTAGCTGCCTGTCATCCAGTTTTGTGATATCAACAATAGGCCTGTTCAGACAACAGGCTAAGCCATGGTTAGGCTGATAACCCTTTTGCAGCAAATGGTAAGTGAACTTATTTAAACCATAGTTATGTAGCCACCATGGTTAGGAATGGTTCACACAACACACTGAGTCATGGTTCACATGATATACTATGCCATAATGTATAGTTCAAAATGCTTAACCAACATGACTTAGCATCCCATCTGAACAGGGTCAATGCTACTCTCGAATAAAACCTACAGGTTTATGTCCAGTTATGCAGCTAGAGGTAGATCTCGTGGCCAAGATCCAGCACCCCACAGCCCACTGCCTGCCAAATGACCACTTAGTGAGTGGAGGGTGACAGGGGCATTGGCAAATAGGCTTGGCTTTAAGCCAGCAGGGGCTGATTCTGCTTACTGCACCATTCTTTATTGCTTCTTTTGTATCTGATCACTCTAGTATAGCTCCTGCAGCTTTAACTGTTGTGATGAAGAGGGAACTTCACCAGATGCTGCATGCGTACAAATGACACTGGCTGAAATTCCCTTTTCAATAGAACTATTAAAGATACAGGAGCCCTGTCCTCCTTTTCATATGGTCACCCTACACAAGACTATTAAGTCCAGGGTCTGAAATGATCTAGCTGTACTAGTGCCTTACTGTTCTAGGACTAGATACCTTAAACCACAAGAAGGACACCCTCTGTCTTTGTAGATCAGGCCATTTCTAATTACAGACCTATTTAGTTGTTCTGTAGATGCAAATGGCCATTTCAGGTATGTGGGAATAATATCAAGTTTCCCATTCATCGAAGACATCTCTGCCATTCCAGACATACGGAGGTGACAGCCAAAACCTCAAGCACACAGAATGCTGCTGGCTCTATGCACAAATGGGGTTCGCGCCAATTGACTAGTCACATTTCTAGTCCAACTGTGTTCCCAGTTGGGACCCATTAGCCCCTGATTAGGTGCCTGAGCGGCTGGTTCACCGAGACAGTTTATACCTACAGTGCAAATATTTAGACCTCCACTGGGATCTGAATTTTATTGGCAGAGTCCTATTACAAGTCCTTGACAGTTACTTTGTAAAAAAACAAAAAACAGGTAGATAACCTTCCTACTGTGGCCTGTTAGCTTACTTTTGATCAGCATAATCCTGCAAGGGAGGCTGAAGGAGCAAAATCAATGATTGCTCCAGCTTCTATCTTCCTCTTACCCTTAAAAAAAAGAAAAAAGAAAGAAAAGGTGGTGCGGTGTATAAAATGCGAGGAGGCGCAGTGTGCAGGATGTTGGCTCTGGCATCAGTGGTAAGTGGAATCAGAGTGATGTGGTGAGGAGAAAAATCCTTTTGCTATGCCACATTAGTCATTAATAATTGATGGCAGCTGCATTGGTTGATTTTTATTAGCTCGACTCTCTTCCATTTATGATCTATAATTCAGAGCTTTAAAAATATGTCGAGGGTCTTGCTGTGTGCCACAAATATATGTTCAGAGACTCATTTGTAAGGAGATTAGAGGTGTAAGCAATTGTTGAGGTTACGGTCCTAGAGCCTATCAACACTACTGCTTTAATACAGTTTATAACAGTTTTAAACCAGTTAATAACGGTTATTAACCGGTTTAAAACTGTTATAAACCATTTTAAAGCAGCAGTGTAGATAGGTTCCTAGTTTAAAGAGGAAGCTGGGATAACGGGCAGTTTTTCAAGGGTTTTGTTTTGTATGCTTCAGTTCCTCAGTCTTGAAAAGTGGGGTTCAGACTGCAGTCCTATTGCAGGCCCCTAATATGTGGTAGTTTGAGATTTGATAGGACTGATAGAAGTAGTACTCTCACACAACTGCCAGTTGGGAAAAGAAGCACCTAATCCTACAGAAGATGCCCTAATGTAGCCAGGTCAGAACCCTGGATCCTTCCTTGTCTGAACCAGCCTGAACCCCATCCCTACTCCAACAATGTATATGTGTAGACCAAATTCTCAAGGTCACCTCAGTTCTCAGGTGAACCTTCACCTTTCTGCAACCCTTCTTTTCTGTAGCCCATTGAAATTCCTTACCTTTCTCTCCTTTTGCTTTGTGGAACCAAGAATTAGTTCTTTCTCTATCTGCTTCCCTTCTTCCTTTGCTACTATTACCTAAATTTCTTTCCAGGGTAGGTTCAGGTGTGACCCTGCCGTCTCACTAGTTAACACGGCAGGATAGCAGAATTGTCGCTGATTGCCACAGCTTGCCCTCTTTCTTTCTCTTGCTCACTCATGGCTGATCACGTGTATTATAGCACCTTGTTCAGTATGATTATCGAGCCTTAAGTATAAGTGTAGTTAGAGTCCCTCTGACTTAGAAACAGGGATTCTCACATATAGTGAAACATTAGGAGAGAAAGCAAAAGCCACCGCATTGTAGCACAAAATGATTTCTTCTAAGAGCCAAATGTGCATGGCGATGGCCTTCTTTCCATTATAAAGATTCCCACTCCCAGGCAGGTGTGTCACTACTTGGACAGTAACTACATCATGTGCCACTCCGACATGTTCCATCCATATTGCATTACCAGATACAGCCACTCTATGGAAATCAGGCAAGAACTAACCCTTAAACTGCGAGTCTCCTGAAACTAGTTTGTAGCCAATAATAATAATAATAATAATAATAATAATAATTTTATTTATTTCTTACCCGCCTCTCCCTCTGGATCGAGGCGGGGAACAACACCAAATACAAAACAGCATAAAATACATAAAACTGATTAAAAACATATAAAACTAATGAATTTTTAAACGTATAAAACTAATACATTATTCGAAGGCACCAGTCCTGTGATAGCAACAGGAGCGGTCACATTTTGTGTTGTTTTTCCTATTCCTAAACAGATTTTTCCTGCCATTTCAAGTAGCAGGACTGATACAAATGATAGCCTACATACATACTCTGATGTAGCATTTCCCCTGGGTGCGTGGGGGCATTCTGTGTGGGTACTGGGGGGGTGGCGAGGAAGTGGCCACTGCTGAGCTGTTGATTGAAGCTCGCCATCACTTGAGGCAGCAGGGAAACTGTATCTAAGACAGAGAAATAGTCTACCTTGCTTACCTGGATAAGCTCCTGATCCCTGAAAATTGAATTTCTTCTCGCCTCAAACCTTGTCAAACTACCCCCCCCCCCCAATTCAAATGGCTGATGAATTTGAGGGACTAGCGTGAGCTCAGTGTTTGATTGTGCTGGATGAAATTAGCAAATGTTTAGATTTGACATAAATCAGAATTTCTTGAGCATACTTCCATAAAATATATTTTATGTTTTTGGAATCCTGGAACATACCCCATTGTAAAACAGAAAGCACAGCATAGGTGTCTTGAAGCTATTTTCTTCAGTGAAAGAAACCTTGTGGTTTGAAACAAAGTATTCAGATCAGAGCCAGGAAGGAATAGAGATATACCCAGGAACAAAGGGAACACTTCTGGTCTCTTGGAGTGATATCAGAGAAAGGAAGTCACTCGTTATTTTCTATAAATGCTATCAAAATAGAACCTGCTACTCTGAAAATTATTCTATACAGACTGGAACATCTTTTGAGTTTCTTCAGTTCTGTCGTTTCAGTGAGAGAGCCTATGGTGACAGCAGATCAACCTGTTGGTATTTAAATGCATCCTTGACAGATGAAACCTGGAGGGACAGGAATGTATTGGTAACGTTTACAGGAAAAATCAGTATTTCTGTAGAATACCCATGTTATGTGATGCTTTAAAAAAAAACTGAGAATTTTACAGAAAGGTCAGATATTACAGATCATCAGACAAACGTTTTTATAGCACACTCGTTACTGGGCACTCATGGATTTTCGTGGCTCCTCCTCCTCCCATGCATCTACCACTCTTTCTGGCCTTCTTTCCGTGACCAAAAAAGACCCTGGTAAGTCCGATTTATTTTTAGAAGCAGAACTTGCTGCGATCTCCTGCTGCGTGCAGAAGAAGTGGTGCAAGAAAAACACCCACTGAATGGGCCATGTGGTTGTTGTTTACTTCCTCTTTCTTCTCCTAAGAAAAGATAGGACAGAAGCGGGGGCGGAGAAGCAACAGTAGGGAACCGTGATTTCCCCCCACAGTATGTGTTTTCTGCACATTATTAGATATGGTCTAGGTGAGTAAAATGCTAATTCAGTTCAGAAGTGTTCAGGTCCATTATTATACTCAGGGAACAATTGCTCATGTATTACAGAAAATCTTTGGACAGACGTTTTATGGCGAGCCACCTACCTTGTCCACCATTGTTGCTTTTATTCTTTAAAACATTTGCAAGAAGTAACCTTTGGCCTGTCAGTTACATGTTCCAGGAGAGAATATGAAAATTATCTAAAAACAACTTTGAGCAATCAGCCAAACCTAAAAAACAGATCGAAAAAAAAATTAAAAAAACCAGATTGAATAAAAAACAAATTAAATAAAAATCTATTTATTGCTAGCAAATAGCTTTGGGGTGGGGGTAGGGGTTATAAACTTCTTCCAGACTTTGATATAGACACAGGCACTCAATTGCCTTTCCAAAACGTGGCAGTGAAAATCAGACAATGCTTAAAGCATTGGAGTAGAGCAGCGTTAATCTTACTAAACTGAGTGAAGTATGTTGGTGAAATCTAGTCTTGTTCAGTCCAGTGAAATGACCCCCTCCCTCGCAACTATACAGATCATAGTTTAAACCTGCAATTCTAGAGATATTTACCCGAGACTAGGCCTCATTGAACAGAGTGGGATTTCCTTCTGAATAAAAAAAATCATGTGATTCATGATACCACAAATCTAGTTTGGAACACAAAAACAATGTGTGTGGCCATTTTGGTCATGATGGGCACATGTTCATCCTGACAGCATTCTGGTACCTCATTTTCATTGTCACATGAAGTTCATCCAGTGCATAGAATCTTCAGCACTGGAGAATGATGACTACATGTTAATTGGTAGAGCACCCTCTGGTGGAGTATGCCACTTTGTACCTACAATTTATTTTACCCCTTAGTTAAGGCATAAGAAGTCAGAAAGTAGAGTAGGATTATTTCAGGAAGCCTATGTTTAACTGGAGATAACCCTGTGATGACTGGGTACCTGCCCACAGTTATGCTTTTTACTGACTTAATGGAAAATATGAAACATTAGTTCAGCACACACACAAAAAGAAGAATTAGGGGAGGGCTGGTGGACTGGGTAAAAGAACTGCAAACTGACAATTAAGGAGAAGATGCAGTCGAGCTGGCTGTGCAAGGATTGCTTTGTATTTTCAAAGGAAATACTTTAATAAATGTAAGGAAATCTTAAGAAGAGATCACCTTCCAGTTCCACGAAGATTCAGTGCATGTCTCAGCAGTACGATTTTTTTTTTAAAAAAAACTTTTTTGATGTTTGTGATAATTTGTTTTAATTAGTCAAGAGGTATAAAATATATTGTGTATATAGCTGAAAATTTTGCAGGAATATGATAATCACAGCACTGCTTATGATTCCCACTGTGAAACTGCAGGGAAAATAAGCAAAGGTTTACCTAACAGAAGTTTACCATTGAAACATCCTTAATGATAGGAACATTACCTCTTGCGAAACGTAATCTGTTTGCTTTCAGGTGTCATAGTTGTTGTTGTTTTTCTCCCCAAAACCATGTCATGGTTATTATTTCTCTCTCTTTTTCCCAGAAACAGTGTAGCTATGCTATTGCTGCATCTCAATGGGGAAATTGATGTTATTTTTTTTAAATATAATTTTGTAAGAACACTGTCAATCGCAAGGTATGTTCAAGCAAAGGCTACAATCCCAAAAAGTGCTTTGCCAACGTAAGCATAAACTCAGTTGTTAAAATGGCTTCCTCTGAAGCCTCCCTTACTGTTAGTACTCAGTTAATAATCAATTCTCTTCCAGACATAGTAAAAAGGTTTTTTATCCTGGTCACAGACATGGTTTATGCTTTCCTTCATAGTATGCATCCAGTATATGGGGACACAAATAATTACTTTGGGTACAGATGGCCCTCTGTGTGCAAAACGTATGGACGCAGAAGGATTCGATCATTGGATCTGAATTAGCCATTACCTCCACCGTTGATATTCTGGGATAGCTGGAAATGATTGCATCACTAAGGCTGTAATCCTATGTATGTTGGGAGACAAATACTGGGAGACGTAGAACTTTTTTCCCTAAACATTCGTAGGACTTTGTCCTAAGCCTAGTCAGATTCTCCCTGGTGGTGATGGAAGAGGAGAGCAATCATCAAATTTCTAGTAGTCTTCAAGCAATCCATATTATTTCCAGCACAACGTGGAGAGCAGGGAATGTCTGAACTCTGAAACAAAAATTAGATTTGGCAGGTAAGAACAGGACATGGTGGGGAATGTTGAATTCGAACAGTTTAATGGGGACTGTGAAAACATAACCTTTCTCTAAATGTTAGTGGGCCCACATATATAATCAACAATGTATGTAATGATGCTATAGTGCACAGGTGGGTAACAGCCAGCCTTCGGGCCTAATATGGGTCACAAGGCTTTGCCATCTGGCCCAGCAGATTCTTCCCCTGGCTCCACCCCCCCGCTCCAGTGGGAAAAGTTCTTATTTCATATCAGCACTGATTGGAGATGAATATTCCCAAGACCTTCTTCAAAATAGAATTTGGCTTTTGCCCCCCTCTCCCCAACCACACCCATCTCCATCCCTGTTATTGGACATATAAACTAAGAGAACCCAGCTATACTGAGGTCTTCATGTCATCACACAGATATAATGATTCACAATCCCCTGGGCAGGTAAATCTAACATAGTGTAATATTAATAAACGCAAGAGCATATTTTTCTTACAATTTTGCTAAGGAGCCATTTCAGGATTCCTGTACTGGTGTTGGTTTACTACGTTTGACACTTTGAGTGTTAATAAGAGATTCTAGAGATTGAAAGATTATGTACAGTGCTGGCAAGTTCATAATTTCCTTGGAGCCAATTTAAATGTTTATTTTAAAATGTAAAAGGCACTGCTTCCCTTTTTGTTGCTGTGGCTGCTGCTATTAGGCTCATCATTGTTGTCAATTAGGTGTGATGAACAGTCCAAAGAGAAAATAATTGAATCAGCATCAATCTGGCTTGGTTGACCTCTTTTGCTGATACTCTTTTTCAACAGAAGTAGAAATCCAGAATATCATGGTATCAAAACTATAGTATTGTGGCTATAGTTCTACATTGACATTTTCTACTGAGAATTATTATTTTTCCCATTACTGGGAGCAGGAAGAAGAAAGAGACCAACACAGAGAGCATGGCTCTTATGTTTTTTACAAGGCTGAGTGGGGCTGCTGGCCCTGCTCTCAACATTTGCAGGTAGGGATGGGTGAACATGCAATTTTCAAGCTCGTTCAGGTTCTCTGAATTCTTCCTTGAACCTTGTATTGCCTCATTTGCATTCCAGCACATGGATGGTTTTTTTTTTCCAATTGTGAAAAATGCACATTTATTTTGAAAAATGCACATTTTTACGTGTGCAATCTTCCTCAAATAAAAAAAATACACATTTTTAAAAATGTACATTTCCTCCCACAGGCTAAAGTGCAAAAATGTAGATTTGCAGAAGGGGACTTCAGCAAATGTGCATTTTTGGAAGTGCATATTGCACAAGTGTGCACTTCGAATGTGAGCACAAGTTCAGGAAATTGTGGAAATGTCTGAAGAATTGCATTCCTGCTCGCGTTTGCATTCAGCATTGTAAATGAGGGTATGTTTGTATGATTCGTGAACAGGAATGAAATTCTTGTACATCCGTATCTGTGGGTTTAACTTGGCCATCTGCCAAGGGTCACCTACACATGAGCAGTGCTCATATCCCTGCTGAACACATAGATGTCAAAATGACTGGACTAGTGCACAGCCCATTGTCCATGTAGTAACCCTAAATGTGGGTTCTTCTATTATAAAACAAATCATAGCAAGTTGGAAAAGAAATCTTGGACACCTAAGCATGATAGCGAGCAGCCCAGCAGCCAGGTAGTAAGTGGAGAAAAGACCATATAATAACCAGCACAATTTAGGGCTGGCTTAAGTCCTCTTTTGGTGTTCTAACTCGTGTGATTACAAAACTGTGTAGAGTGAAAAAGTCAGCTGTGCAGCCTTACCATCATAGATCCTGCTGGTCCATACCATGCCCTTCAGGCATTCTGGTGGGGATGTGAAGAGAGGAGCCTGCTCTACATGTATAGGCTCCCTGCATGATTAGAAACCTGACCATGCACAAAACTGTTAATTAAGCAGTGATTGAAACAGGGAGAATTCCACAGGTATGGAGCCACCACCATCTGTCTCTAGTACCCACCAATCTGAGGCTAATGGGAACAAGTGATCCTTTAATTAACCTGGTCCCAAACCATAGGGATTTAAAGGTCACTTCAGTATTTTAAATTTGGCATGGAAATGAATAGGAAACCAATGCAACTAGTACAGTATGGTTTTCAATGCTCCAAGTAACTAGCTTCCATAAACATCCCAGTAGATATACCACTTGAAGCCTCTCACCCATCTTTAAAGGTAACTACATGTACAGCACTCTTGCAGTAGTCTAGTCTGCATGTAACTAGGGCATGGTATTCTGTCAGTGAACCATCTACCCAGCTGCCAAATTGTCAGAGTGGCAGGGACTAGAGACGACCTTTTTGGTGGTGAGCCCATATCTGTGAAATTCTGTCTGTACAGATGTACGGCTCCACCTCTCCTGGCTTCTAAAAGGAACGTTAAATATTTTTCTATTTCATCTGCCCTTTCATTAAGAGTCTTGTCAGCTGGGCTTTATACTGCTGCTATTTTTAGTTTTGTAGTTGGATTAAAAATATTTTTAAATAATTGTTTTATGTTTTTAATTATCCTACATGAGTAACATTGGGGTGCTTTGAACTGAAAGACAGCCTATAAATATAGGACTAAATTATATAAAAAAGTTAATATTGAAGGTGTGCTGAGAAGCCCTAGGTTGAACTGCTCAATACATCACTGCACATGTTGAAAGCGTGTTTTGTAAAGACAGAAGATTATCACCAAGATTATTACTATAATTTCAGAGACTGTGCTACTTTTCCATTATTGTGAAAAAGTTGGACTTCCTGCTATCAAAGGAAAGACAGAACTACAAGGAATATATAGGAGGATAATGATTGGATGACAGCTTTGCGTGGATGTCTTGTAAAAAAGTGATAAATGAGGAAGCACCCAAATGTATATAAGTGGTGATTTCTCTAGAGATGAAAAAACAAACAAAAAGCTTTGCCAACAGTGGCTCTATCCTCTGAATCACCCTTTGATATGCAAGATAGATGTGTAGACAAAGTGGACAAGTGAGAAACAGGTTGACAAATTAACGGCCAAAGTGAATTGAGGACTGTAGTTTGTTTGTTTGCTTTTATCAGAGCCTAACAGGTCTTGTAAACAGCCTTAGAGACATGCTCTATTTTTGACAGGTGGGTTAGTTTACTTTATCATATATTGCGAAATTAACTGAGCTCAACTGTCTTTTTTCTAGATAGTTTTTTTTTTTAGTGTGGATAGAGAAAAGGACAATGGATGTCTTAAAAGTCTCTTGAATATCGTATTTTTCTCACACCGTCAGCTAGGAAAATGTAAAGTCTAAATGTGGAATCAGAGCTTTCACGCTCTCCGTATCTGCTTTCGGTCACATGCTATCTTAGTCTGCCAGCACATCATTTCTTGTAAATGGACAAGTGTCTGGTCTGAACTCAAACTGAAGGCTGCCAAGAATAAACAGATGCTGTAGGAGGCAGACATGTTCCTTGCTCTGAGTCAGTCTAATATCAATGCGAGGCACGATACTAACAGGCACCAGTGTATTCTTAGATCCTCATTCTTTCCAGTTCAGAGCTTGGTGTGAACATGGACCTACTTCACCTGCAACAACCTCCCCACCGACTTCAGGGCAGAGCTGAATGAGTGTGTCGTTTCACTTTGGTTTTGGGAAGAACTTACCAAAATTTGCAAAGTCCTTCATATTCAAAACATACTTGGACTTTAGTTTTTTTAAAAAAAGAAATGAATGCGGGAGAAATCAGAACTGAAACCCAATCCAGACAGGCTCAGTGTTTGGTCTTAGACATCTGGGCTTGAATTCCTGTGTATTCAACCATATCTGTGATTTGGAGTTGCCACCTCTTTTTTTCTGACAAGCTCCTCATCTTTAACAGCTAAAAGGCAGGCAGGCAGGCAGGCACGTCATGAACCTCTCTAAGCTGGTAATAGCTGTGCATGTGGAATTTGGTGGGTGCGGATAGGTGAAAATTTAGTTTCAGTTGTTTTTGAGAAAAACTTAACAAAATTTGCAAAGTTCTTCATATTTGGGAGAGAAAGAAGTTGGATGAAGGTGAAAGTGAAACAGTTTCATTCACCCCTACATTCGTGTCAGAGAAGATGGGGATACACACTGGGATTCCCATATTAAGGATTTACTGGAACCAGCTGAATGAGCTTCCAGTGATTAGAATGTCTGGCTTGTACTGGGGAGACCCACGTTCAAATCTCCATTTCACCATGAAGCTTACTGGGAGTCCTAGGGAAGTCATTTTCTCTCAGCTATTTCACAGGTTAGTTAAGGAATAATAATAATAATAATAACAACAACAATAATAATAATAATTCTCACCTGCCTCTCCCTCTGGATCGAGGCGGGGAACAACATTAAATACAAAAATTCCATGAAATGCATAAAACTGATTAAAAACATATAAAACTGATACAATATCACACATCTTATAACGTGGGAGATAAGCATGCATACCACTTTGAAGTCTCCTTGGAGAAATAAAAACTGTGGTATGAATGTAATAAATTAACATTATCTGAAAGGCATGTGTGCCATGAACTGGGAATACAGGTTTTGGCGACTTGCTCCCTTACGAAGAGAGACATGGTGCAACTATTATAACATAAACTTCTCATTATCATCAACTATGCCAAACTATATTTAGTACATAACACAAAACAAAAAGCATCCTAGGAATATTTTCTGCCACGAGAATGAACGGTACAATTACAATAGACAAGCATGTCTGTTGTGAGGCTTTGATACTACAGTGACAGGAAACAATGAGTAAAAATGTGGGGAGGGAAATGGATTTGATTAAAATAAAAACCAAAGAGCTAAACAGACAGTGGCATGTAATGTAATCTTAGCTGATTGAAAAAGAACATATTGCTCATCCTCAATAAATAGGATTTATAGGAATTTGGTTAATGGGATTTCCTCCTGCAGATGGTACTACATCTTGCTGGTTTGCCTTTTATAAAACATTGCCATATGCACTGCTTTCAGTGGTGGGCTAACTGAATGAATGGAAATTGATTGGATTACAGCTGCAAACACAGCTCAAATTCTGGCTCTGTTGGCCGTGGTGTCTTGACTGAGAAAAAGCAGCCCAGAAATGGAAAAAGAGACTGATGCCATTATTGCCCCCCAGAGGTCAGATTAGTGTCAAAAATCAAAAGAAGGGAACTTTAAAAGTTTTCTTGCTGGGTACCGGCTTTGACAAATGCCCTTAAATGTTTGGAAAAGTTATATGTTTAGCATTTGCTTCCCATGTCAGTGTGAAGTGGTATATGGTGGTATATGGTGATACAGCAGCCCAGTTCAGAATTAAGAGCTTTATATAGACCGCTTCCCACCCACATCCCCAAATTCTTAAAAGAAGTGGAGAGGGCAGTAAATCCCATTAACAGTGCAATCCTTTGCACATCTACTGGTAAGTAAGCCCCATGAAATCAGCTGCAGCCTTTGTCGGTTAATAGATTTATATGGTATATGTAAAGACAGGTTAATTGTAAAACTTGTCGATATTAATATCACATCTTTCAGACAAAGAAACTACAAATCAGGATTTGTTGTATCAGGAAAGCTCCACGTGGTCCTCAGGCGCATGTGTTCCCCCTCTGTTCCTTTGTCACACGGGAGAGGAGGAGTTTAAAAGTTCGTGCTTTCACTTTTAAATAAGCCATAATTTCCTTGAATCTCCAAATTCAAGAGACTATGGTTTATTCTAACTGCGGCTAGTTAATAAACTAGGGTTTTAAATGAGAGTTTGATTGTGTTTTGTTTAATTGACCACAATAAATCACATTGCAGGAATGGACAGCAAGAATAAAGAGATGACATGATAAATTGGATTTAAACAGGGCCACATTTATTAACATATCAAGGTAGATGGAGGCCTAAGCGGGCATCCTGTCTTTGGCCAACGTCTTGGCCATAATTGGGATCAGGTGAGCCATTCATATCCTGGTAGGTGTCGCTGGTGCGTCGACACCTCCCAGGATTCCCCATGTGGGATAGGTAGGCCTTCCTATGTCACCTCCCCTCAGGTTGCACAACTCAGAGTGGGTGAATAAGGTTGGCCTCAGAGGTAACCCTTATCCCTACAGGTGCCACAGGACTTCCAAGTGAGGGCCTCAGGTGTCACCAATCACCACAACAGTGCCTAAGAATGCTTACCAAAACCTGTACTTGCTCCCGATGCCCGCACACCTACCTCCAATTAAATGTGACCAAATTCAACCAATTAGCCTATTTAGCTCTCCCCCGTTATCTTACAGTGTGAAGTAGGCGGAAAAAAAACCAAATCACGTTTGAAGGTAAAAAATTCCTACTTGGTCCCCAAAAAGGCAGCCAACAAGCCCACACTGTCTACAGGGAGGGAGGGAGGGAGGGAGCTGCAAAGGAAGAAGCTGGCGGAAGAAGCTGCAGCAGCCCTATAAATAGCCCAAAGCTCCTCCCCCAACCAGTGCCACCATACAGAGGCTGCCAGTGGCAGGCCTCCACATGTCGTCCTCTCTGCCACCCACAATTGCTCCCTCCCGCCCGGACAAGCCGGGCATGGTAGGAAGGGCGTGTGTGTAACTACCGGAAAACTGTAATTTATTTAATAGAAGGGTTTTTTAATCTCTTCCTCTCGTTTGTAAACAAGCAGAGGGAAGGAAGGACTACATGCTCCCAAGTCTTATGCTCGTAAAAATTATTTGTTGTAACATCCATACCAGGCCATTGTGTTTCAATTATAATTATAGCATCACTTCTTTTAACAGTAACCCTATTTGTACTCCCAAATTAAATGTTAAATTATTTGCCAATTTTAAAGAATTTTGACAGCAATCTCTAGCTTAAAATAAAAAAATGTGCTCAGCAGATCTATCATTCACTACTTTAGTCTATGACTCCACACTAACCAAGATGTTCACCAGTAATCTAAATTCACTTCTACTTTATTTATGACCACTATTTATGTTCAGTATAAGATTTCTTACACAGAGATATAAGATGAAATAAATCAAGATTTATTAATAATTAGCATGCAGAATGAAGCATTGGCTATAAATATGTTTCATCCTGCCACATTTTAAATTTTTACGTAATATATATCTTAAGGAGTCTTACTATGAAGTGTTACCCAACAACTGTCTAAAAGCTTAAAGTAAGAGAAGGATAAGCTGTTTACATTTTTACCCAGATGAGACAGGCTGTAATTTCAAGCTGTTATAAAAAGATATTATTTCGAAGTTCACTTGCATTTTCTAAATAACACAATTCTTGCATGTTGACCTTACCATAAGAGAACTTACAATAAGGGGAACACTTATAATAAGATGAAGTGACTTCTTTAATTTAAAGACTACTTTTATTTATGTATTAATTTTTCAGTTTGTGCCTCATTTTTCTATTTTCTGGTCCCCAAAGTAGCTAACAATAAAAAAAATCAAAACAATAACACCACTGGATATCCTCTGCAGCTGTGAGATGTGTGTGAAATTGAATATTGCAGCCACGTAGGCAAGGCCAATTATGTTACCTTCCCCATCTGTTTACCACTCTAATGGCAAGATGGCAACCAATTATACTGCATTCACTTTCTCATCCTCATCTTCTCTATTGTTTATTCCCACCCACTTTTTCACTGCCATGATTCACTCTGTCCTCCATGGATTACAATTGGGCAGAAAGGAGCCATATGGTATTATCTTACAACCACCACTGTGTGGAATAGGACCATGGAGAAGTAACTCCCATGCTACTGTCCAAGTTATAAATGGGGCTCTAGGAGGGTGGGAAACAGATGGGGGATAAGTCATATGTAATATCATTGTACAAGCATGAAATACATTTCTTCAAAGTTATGGAAGTAGTAAAACAGGACAGGAATCAAACTTGACTATTAACTATTTCATTGGGTTATTAAGTTGTGATGGTTTGCTAGTTTTGACAGAATTGGCTATGGAGACATCAATAGTGTTGGTGAAGAGTTAAAAATGCCAGCACTATTAGTATGATAGTTTGGACCACCATAATGCCTATTCCTAGAGAGATGGCCACGCATGTCTTAGTTACATCCTGTTTCGACTACTGTAATTGGTTTTATGTGGGGCTGCCTTTGAAAACCGTTCAGAAACTTCAGCTGGTCCAGAATACTGCAGACAGATTCTTGACAGGGCCTGGTTACAAGGAGCACATAACTTACTTGTAACAACAGCTTCACTGAAAACTGGTCTGTTTCTGAGCAGAATTCAAAGTGCTGGTTATGACCTGTAAAGCCCTATATGGCTTGGGACTAGGCTACCAGAAAGTCCCTCTTCTCCTGTATGACCCTGGCCTGGTGCTAAGATCTTCAGAAGTAGCCCTTCTTTTGAGTCTGTCACCTTCAGAGGTGCATTTGGTGGTGAAATGAAAGAGGGTCTTCTCAGTGGCTGCTCCCTGGTTGTGGAACTCCCTCTCTCTATGCTGCCTTTCGACTGACAGGCAAAGATCACTGTGTAAGCAGGTGTGTTGGGTTGGAAGCTGTTTTGCTGTTGTGTTTTAATAGTGTTTAATTGTATTTAATGTATTTCTAATTATTGTTTTTATAAAGTTTTATTAGTGATTATGAATTGCCTTGAGTGCCACTTTAGGTAGAAAGGCCGGGTACAAGTTTAAATGAATAAATAAATAAATATGGCTGTAAAATATAGAAATAAAGACACTTTTCTTATCATTTAATATTTTAAAATGATTGGGAAATAAATACATTAAACATTTGTAAATACTTTTCAATAGAAGGTAAACAGGTAGCTTTTTTAAAAAAATGCATAAGCATATTACTTGAATAAATAGGTGGAGAAAAGCTATAAATCGTGTAGGCAACCTGGTGCCTTGCAGATGGTTTGGTCTACAACTCCAGTCAGCCAAACCAACATGGCCAGTGGTCAAGGATTGTAGGAATTGTGGTCTAAAATACTTGGAGGACAACAGAATGCCTACATCTGTTATAAGTGCTGGAGAAAGAATTTAAGTTTTACAATGCTTAAATATATGGAGTAAGGGTTCAGATGTTTCGGGAAGTGTGATTTGATCAGTATTATTTCTTTATGTATTAGTGATGCTGTGCATTATTGTATGGCTTGAGAAATATAATTAACCGTGTTGAGGCACTGAGGTTATATAATTTATACATTTAGATTATATAATTTTTAAGAATGTATTAAGCCTAAGTAGTAGCACCTGAATACTTCCAAATCTGTAAACCAGATAAATTATCTAAAATTGGGAAAAGCACTTTAAACGAGGACTGTTTCTGTGATTCCTTTATGGGTGACATGTTGTCCTGAGGAGCCTAAGGGTCTTAGATATTTCTGCTTGGCATGATGCTAAGCCTGGTAATAATATAAGGCTTTTCAAAGTCATACATTTTTCTTCTTTCAAATACAAAGCCATAATTTGATACAGCTTGACTTGAAATGCTCATCAACCATATTTAAAAATGTGGTTCAAAATTTGGAACGTGTAAAGAGAAAAATGAAATCTGCTAGCATCTTTATCCTGTTAGAACGCCCATCTGGAGTAGCAGCCTGGGCTCCACTCTGATCAAGAAAAGCTGGCTGGATCCATTACCCCAGTGGCACTGGAAGCAGATGTTGGCATCCCCACTCTGAGCAGCATCTAGTTTCTAACTCCCAACTCTACAGGGCTGTTGCTGCATGTCCTTGTTCACATGCAAACTCATATGTATGCATGTGCATTTGGCATTACATGTTAAAGGGACCTTCGCCAGAGGTATGACATGCATATAGAGGATTGATTCAGTGACTTGATTTGCACAACGTAAGCCACAGTGGGTTGTTGTGATGTCCAAACCCGGAGTGGTTTTTTCCTCATGGATTGTTTTCCATGAAAAAGTCACCCTGAGAATCCATGGCTTGTTGTTGGGTTGTTTCGGGTGGCTTGTAGTGTCTGAACCTAGCAAGGTGACTTCATTGTAGATTGTTGCAAACAGCAAGAGTGGCAAAAAACCTTGCCGCTCCTCATGATCTTGCTAGTGGCTCTGCCATCTTCCCTCATCTCTTGGCAGTGTTCTCCACCCAGTGCTTCAAAAATTCAAAAAGAAAGGACACTGTCCCAAATGTATTCTCAACCTTTTAAATCCATTTGTTTTGGTCATGTGCGAGTGTGCACATTTGAAAGTCCGCTGCTATGAAATTTGCATAATTTTCTCCTCCATTTTACTGTGCCGTGAAAATTCTGTATCTTTACCAATCCCCTTTTCTCCCTGCTCCTCCCTGAAATTTCTGTATCTTTATCAATCCTCATTGCTGCTCTGCTTGAAATTTGCATATCTTTACAGATCCCCATCACTGCTGGTGACCATATGTATATCTGACAGCTAACAATGGAGACTAGTCAAGAGAAGTGAAAAGCTCAAAGGTGGTGTGGGGAGAGCCAAAAGCAGCTGGTGGCTGTAGGAGAAGGAGATTTTCAGGCAGGTGTAATTACTTTAGTAGTATGTGAATCTGCCTTTTTTTTGAGGCAAGCACAGAAGTTGAGGATGAAATTGACAAGGACATTGGCAAGACAGGGGGATCAGGATGCTGGGCTAAATAACTGACAGGCAGTCTTGACCTCCTGCACACTTGTGCAAAACCCCGGATTAAAAATAAATTAAAAATGTTTGCGAATGCATTACTGTGTTCATAAGGGTGAAGAAAATTACATGCATTCAGCAAACTGATGCATGGGGGGAGGAGTTTTCCGTGTGAGCCAGCAACCCCAACAAACCAATTACAGAAAATGTGTGATGCAGGGAATGAGGAAATCGAGATTTCTGCTGTAAAGGAGCCTGAGATACATGCCACGAGCAGGCAGGAGTGCTATGGGAGAAACTACCCATGGCAAGCCACAGTGCTCCCGATAAGTCTGTTGGGAGTAACGTGAGGCATTGAATCATGATGGCTTATCTTCAGAGTAGTTTAGTGTGACGTGCGAACTCACCGAATATCTTTTGTCAAAGTGGAGAATAGCTACTTCAAAAGTGGGGAATGTTTATCTCAAGAAACCATTAAAGTCCAAAATAACTGACATTATTTTCACAGACTTTTTTAACATGCACGTGGAATACAAGGGAGAAAACCAGCTTGGTTTTTATACTAACCCCCATTACATGTAGTGGTAGTAGAACTAGTACAGTAATTCTGTAAAGATAGGCAAGGATGGAGAATGGGGAAATTAGTGTTAGCCACAGCCTGAGCACAGTGGGCTGTGGTTCAGAACCCTGTGTTAATAGTACAGAGCCTGCAGTCCCCAAGGAACCAATATCATCCACTCCAGGAATCCGCATCACCATATCAACCTAGCAATGCATCCAGAGGGAATTTGTCAGAACCAAGGGGGGGTACTAGGTCCCAGGACTAGAGGCCCACCTGGAAGCATAAAATCCTTCAGTTTACTTTCAGACTGTGTTGGAGCAAGCCTTTACTTTGAGCTATCCTTGTGTGCTGCAATTGCCAGCTCTTGGTATCACCTTGCCCCATCATGCCTTACTGGCTCCTTGTCAAGATCAGGATAGAACAATACCCTGCAGTCTGCATCAGCAAAATTCATAAGATCTAGCACAATCTTACATCTATCCAAGTACTGGTACAACCAAAAGCAGATGTGCAGTACAACATCAGTCTGGTCTTCCCCTCCCACAAAGTTAGTGCTGCCATATAAGAGCACTTTTCTGGAATATGGAGGACTAGAGGTAGATTGCCCCAGTACATTGACATAGTGGAAAGTTCACCAGAAAGACAGGGAAGCATCAGCTTCCATGAAGTAAGGAAGCTGGAAAGATATCCTAGAATGTCAATGGAGGGGAGAGTATTTTCATTCTCATAAAATGACTGCATATCTTAATTATGGATGATAAGTTTCGGTGTTAGCAGGACAGCAGTTTTCCTCTATAAAAGTAGATGAATGATATTCTGAGCTTTGTAGGTCTGGGGCAGGTTTCAGTCAGAACCTGTGGTGGTGGTTTCATTCAAAACCTGTCAGAAGGTGGAAACACTTTGGATAGTTCCTTTAGGGTTCTGACGGAAACCCGAAGCGGATTCACCTCCCCACTGACATCAAAGACACCAACCTCCTCTGGGGGAAGAATGAATGTCACTTTGGGCATGAGATCTTTTGGTTTCAATTCCAAGGAAAGTTCTAGACTGAGTTCTGGCTCTTTGCAAACACAAACAGGGAGCTAGGTAATAGAGTAGTCAGTTTGACAAGCAGATGGTTAAGCAGACAAGATTTAGTCCAATGAGGGTTAGGCTAAGGAAGGAGTGGTCAAAAATCCAGGCAGCAGTCAGAACACATTTTCAGTCAGACAAGGATCAAGCAACAGCAGGAGTGGTCAAGGCAACCAGTAGAAGGTTAAGCACAGTAAATCAGTTAGGTACATTACCCTGTACAGAAACAGGGTCAAGAAACAGTCCAAAGGTCAATAGTACAGAACATCCATCACAGGGCAAGGTAGCAAATACTGGAACTGGCAGAGGCATTGTTTCCAGTAGTTCTCGAGTTACCAGTGAGAGCTGATATACCTACCATTACTAGAACCCACCCAGTACTCAGCTGCTTCTCATCAGAGGCTTGTCAGTAGGGATGTGCACGGCCGAAATTATTGTATTGTATTGTTATCAGAAATTTCAGTGTAAAATGTTTTTGGATCCGATCATATCGGGGGGTACCCGGATTTGATCGGATCTGAAATCCGATAAATATCGGAAGTTCCGATACAATAACAGTGTTTTCCCCATAGGTTTGCACTGGGGGAAAGAAAGCTTTCCCCCAATGCAAATCTATGGGGAAAAACACTAGGCCGTCACTCCCTCCCTCCCCCCACTCATGCTCCCTCCCCCCCACTCGCACTCTTTACCCGTCACCACCGCCGCCCCATACTACTGCTAAACAGGATTTCCGGCCTGTTTGTCAGTACAGAGAAGCACCAAGTGATGTCATAATCACTTGGCGCGGCTCTGTACTGATGAACAGGCCGGAAAGCATGTTTAGCAGTAGTACAGGGCGGCGGCAAGGAAGGCCCAGATATGGAGCGCAAGGGGGGAGGGAGGGGTCCCCCTTACCTGGGCCTTGTCCACTGCCCTCCGCTGCTCTGGACTACTGAGAACTAGGCTTTGCGGCCTAGTTCTCAGTAGAGCGACGACGCTCCAGGTGACATCATCACCCGGTGCGTCGTCGCTCTACTGAGAACTAGGCCGCAAAGCCTAGTTCTCAGTAGTTCGGAGCAGCGGAGGGCAGCGAACGGTAGTTGACAAGACCCAGGTAAGGAGCGTAAGGGGGGAGGGAGCAGGGAGGGCCCTAAAATGGTGTTCCGATAATCCAATATGTCTGATAGTTATCGGACATATGGATTTCGGATCCAATCAGATAGGGCCTCCGGGAATATGTATCATATTCCCCTGTTCTGGAGGGGGTTGCACTCCCCCTAAAGGATCGGGTCCGTAGTTTGGGGGTGCTCTTGGATCCAGAACTGTCGCTTGAGGCACAGGTGAACTCGGTGGCAAAGAGCACCTTTTACCAGCTTAGGCTGATATACCAACTGTGCCCTTATCTGGACAGAGATAGCCTAGCTACAGTTATCCATGCTCTCATAACCTCTCGTTTGGATTACTGCAATGCGTTATACGTGGGGCTGCCTTTGAAAACGGTCCGGAAACTTCAGCTGGTACAAAACAGGGCAGCCAGATTGTTAACGGGGACTGGCCAACGAGACCATATTACGCCAGTCCTTTTCCAACTTCACTGGCTGCCGATCCAGGTCCGGGCCCAATTCAAAGTGCTGGTACTAACATTTAAAGCCCTAAACGGCTTGGGGCCAGGATATCTAAAGGAACGCCTCCTCCCATATGTACCTGCCCGGACTCTAAGATCATCTACAGGGGTCCTTCTCCGTGAGCCCCTGCCAAAGGAAGTGAGGCAGGTGGCCACTAGGAGGAGGGCTTTCTCTGCTGTGGCACCCCAGCTGTGGAATGAGCTCCCCAGAGAGGTTCGCCTGGCACCTACTTTGTACACTTTTCGTTGCCAGGTGAAGACCTTTTTATTCTCCCAGTATTTTAACAGTTAAATTAACTCAATTTTAATCCTTGTTGTTTTAAATTTGTATTTTAATCTGTATTAATTCCTGCTGCTTGGTTTTATTGTGGTTGTGTTTTTATATTGTATGTTATTCTGTGTTTTTAGATTGTGCCTTGTTTTATATATCTTAAAATGATTTCATGGTTTTAATTTTTGTGAACCGCCCAGAGAGCTTCGGCTATGGGGCGGTATAAAAATGCAATAAATAAATAAATAAATAAATAAAAATAATTATCATTAATCGAATGTCCGATAACGACCTTATCGGTTCGTTATCGGATATCGGAATGATACGATACACATCCCTATTTGTCAGATGTCCTCCTCATGAGGAGAGCCCAACTCATGAGTATTCCTTTTCAGTAGGTGAGCACTCCTTCACCTGGCAACCATCCTCTCATGGACTTCAAGGCGCCGACATTCTCTGGGGCTAGGTGGTGGCCCAGCATCTTCCTCTGCCTCTGAAGCTGAACTCTCGGCTTCTCTAGGAAGCAGATTCAAAGGCCTCACCCCTGAGTGTCCCAAACCATCTTGGCTAGTGCCAGGATCTTATGAGGGACCATCTGGCTCTGATGGTTCTGGCCTCCTCTGAAGATGATTCAAGCGGTGACATGATATCTGACACCATGAGAGCAGCACACTTTTGAGAAAGTACAGTTGTTCATTAGTAGAGCCCATGATTTGCATCCAAATTATACAGACAGAAAGTGTAAAGTTCAGTCACTAGCACCACCATTTAAAAAAAATCTCTTGAGATCACATTTAGGGAAGTCACCTGCCTGTGAGCCTGAAGAACCCCTGCCAATCAAGACAGGCAGAGTGCAAATAAATGGACTCAGTAGCTTCATATACTTTGCATATTATATATTTTGCTTATTAGAGGGAAAACTGGTAATAGTTTCCTGTCACGCAATAGTTTGGAGTAAGTTGTTTTGTTTTAATCTACAGTGAACTTCACCTATAGAAAGGCTGAGCAGAATTTGATATATAGGTTCATTTTATTCTGGAATGAGGAAGCTTCTGGTGTTTTGGTATAACAAAAGAGAATGAGGAATTCCCTTCCACGGGGCAGCTGTGCTCATGGACACACCATCCCATTTGTGTTCCTAGGCCTCCCTGTGCTTCCCTGCCCACCCTACTCCCCTCTAAGAAAGCTTTAGACTTCCCTGTTTATGAAAGGTGGTCTGGATTCAGGACTGTTACAATGGAGAGAGTAGCCTCCACTCCAGTCCCAGAACCCTCAAGTCCCTGGTGCCTGTGAGTGATGAGTTATAACCTTTGTGAAATAACATCAGCTCCTTGTTATTGTCTGAATGTTTTAACAATTGAAATGCAGATATGAAGAAAAGCCTTTTATGTATTCTCAATTTATGGGACCTTCAAAGTCAGACCTCCTTTTATTGTCTCTTTTCAGCTCAGAAATGTCTTGAACCGAGAACAAAAAAGAAGCTGACAGCATTTTTTTTTTAGATAGCCACTTTATGGCTACACACTTTGCAACTATATGATAGGGCTACTTCTCTTGACTTGAATACAAAATTAGCTTGTTGATATGTGTGGAGCTACAGGCTGAGGAGCAGCTGTAGTCATTTTGAGTCTGACTTATTTGCATAAAAACTTTAAAAGGATGTGTTATTCCATGGTGACAAAGACATGGCAACTAGTAAATTCTGCATCTTGTTGCATTAGCAAATTTTATTGTCGCTGCTAATTGTGATTTTTAAGAGGTAAATGGAATCAGTGTTTGCCCAGAAGGCATCTGATGGCCAAAATGTCAGTTCCCCTTGTATCCCAATTCATGCTGCAGAATTTTGTAAATCCCTGTATGTTAAATGATGTTTTTACCTCCAAATCGCCATGCTTCATGCTTTCTCTTTAAAATTCAGGTGAAAGCTAATTTCCTTCAATGTAACCAGGGTGGATAAAAATCAACGATTTTTTTTTTAAAAAAATTGGATTTTTTAATTTAAATTGGGTTTTTTTATTTAAATTGGATTTTTAAATTTAAATTTGATTTTTTAAATAAAATGCTTTTTGAGGAAAAATCTATCTAAAAATTGTTTTCTATTTAAGATACTTTATAGTCCAAAGGTTATTCATTATGAAATAAGGATTAGTTTTTAATTATGTAGTATGAGGCTGTATATTCAAGCAATGTTTAAAGTTTTTGGTAAATGAATTCCATTAATCCATTCACAATGTCATGCTTTTCCAGAGGTTTCTGTAAGATTATTGGGCAATTTTTCTATCTAGAAGATATTATCACAGATGCTTGGTTTTACAGTTCTCAAAATTGTGCATTTGTGTCTGCAGAGATCACAATCCCATTGTTCCTTTGCAAATCTATGTACACAGAATCAACCCCTTACCTCTTAAGTGCTAAATTTCAAAAAAATCAATGAATGAAACTAATCTGAAAAGTTGTTATTCTAAAAATGAAACCTTCATGTGCTTGTAAAGATTAAGATTATACCAGTAAGAATGAGTTGTGTAAAATATGTATTAAGCTTGTAGTGAGGAAGGGTGCACTTTTTTTTGGGGGGGGGGGGTCACGTGATTAAATCAATTGGATTTAAATCATGAATTTAAATCCAATTGATTTAAATCAAATCTACCCTGATTGTAACTGTGTTATGTTGAGTGGTATGCACTCCTCCGGAGCAAAACTCCTGCTCAGTGGTAACCATCTTGCCTTATGTTGTCTTACAGTACAATCTTGTACGTCTTCTCAGAAGTAAATCCTATTGAGTTCAATGAGATTTATTCCCATGTAAGGGTGTGTGGGATTGTTGCCTTAATGTCTAAATACTCATGATATTAAGGCCAAATAGGGTGACCAGATAAAATCCAGGTCAGGGCTCATGTAACTTTAACAGTTGTAGAGAAAAGGGAATTTCAGCCAGTGTCATTTGTATGCAATTAGTTCCTGGTGAAATTCCCTCTTCATCACAACAGTAAAAGGTGCATGCACTATATTAGAGTGACCATATACAAAAGAAGGCAGGGCCCATGCAACTTTAACTGTTGTGATGAAGAGGGAATATCACCAGGAACTAACTGCATACAGGATTGTAATGAAAGCATTCATTGTGACAGCAAAGGAGCTCATGTAGAGACCTGTATTTGGAGAGTGGGGAGGAGTAACAGAGACAGGGCATTTTATGGGAAGGAACTGGGCTTCACAACCACTTCTAGTATTGGCATATTTAATTGCTATTGTTTGTATACTGTATTTTCTCTGATTTTTATTAATTTGAGTGCAAGGTCCTTGAGGGGTGCAATAGATTTGTCTCATCCATATTGTTGTAACCTGCAACCTGCCCTGAAGCCACTGGACATGGTAGTCTAGAAAAATGACAAAGGATTAGCTCAGCTTGTGTAGCTGCATTCAGCAGGGCTGGTGTGAATTAGGCACTGGGTTGTGGCTGCTTTTGCCTATTTAAAAATAGACTTACAGTTCAATCCTATACATGGTTACTCAAAAGTAAACCCCATTGAATTCTATAGGGCAGGATTGCACTCTATAGCTTTGCCTCCAGTAAAGGGAATATTTTGCAGGTCAGTGCAGGTTAAAAACAATGTCGCTACAGGGCTCGTTATGCACCATGTAATTCCTGTTTCAAAGGAACCATTCAGTGCACTCCCATTTCTCCCTGTTTCATATTAAGCAGTAGCAAATTGGATGTGCAGGGCAGACATAATTGTAATTTCCTCTTTCCTTTTCCTCATTACTAACCTGTGACGGATATGGAGATTGATTGTGTGTTTATTTGTCTTTTTAAAGTGTTTTCCTATGGCAAATAGTACATGGTTTCAAATGCACATGACAATCTGAGGTTCAGTTTTATGAGATTGCTATTAACAGTAGGGGGACTACTGGGAGAAAACCTGTTGAAGATCAAGAATAAATCACAATAACATGTGTCCTCGCTCTGTGACTTTGGGGTGGGGGTAAGGTTGGTATTCCTCTAGGAGTCAGATACAATAAAGGAAAAGAAATATATGTTCTGAATCCTAGGGAATATTGTGTATAAGGGTAGTAATGATACAGTGAATAACTGATGTAATCAGTGTCAATATCTACTAGAATTTTTGAAAGCTATGTCTACCTGTTACTATCTACCCATATTAAGTAGAACAAAATTATATTATCTGTGTTGTTTTACTTTAATGCAGCTGTACTTTGGACATTTGCTGTAATATATATTTCATCTATGCACATGGTTCCTAGGATGCTTTCGGACACTATCTACTGATGATGTGGGGGAGGGGCAAAGGTGGCTGTGTTCATTGAGCCCTGCTGATCTGTCACTCACCAAATATTCTAGCTGCAGCTGGTATCATTTGACTGATAAGATGCTTCCCTCTTCAAGTGCATAAATAACAGGTATGGGCAAGCAATCACCTGAAGGTATAGGAACTCTATTAGGTTTGAACTGAGTGCTCTTATCTCATTAGAGAGCTATTCATTAGGCTGCAGAGATATTAATGCAATTTCGCTTTGGATGTCATGTTGATAATGAACCATGGCTAAGGCTATGAATAAAGTACCCCCTCCCCCCATAAGGTGTTTTCGGAAGTCTTTTCTAAGCAAAGTTTGCATGAAGCATTGGTGAGGCTTGAGAGGCATTGGTAAGTATTTAACCAAAGTACGAATAATAGGAGAGAGCTGGGGCGGGAGGAAAGGAGAGGAGAAGAGGCATGAGAAATGAAACGCTCCTCCTCCCACCCAAACAACAATCCTCTTTAAGAAAAGCTGCAAGCCTTAATAATCAGTGTTAGAGCGAACACGGATGCCAGGCTTTGGTGAGATTTGCAGATGCACTGCTCTCTGAGGCAGAGAGAAGACTCATTAAATTCAGGATGCTGCTGTGTCTCATTGTGTGTTTGCACTAAGGTATAGGTTTGCCAGACTGACGTATCAGATAAAGTCAGAGTGGTTACCACACCAGCAGTGTAGCAGCTGCATAATAAATGATGGAGAGAATCATGTTAGGCATGCCCACCTAACCTAACTTGAATCATGCGAAAGGGGAGCTATTGGAATTCAAATAGACTTTCTAGTTCCCAGCAGTCGGCAGCAATAGAATGCTTTCAGGAAGATGACAGATGCAGGGGAAAGATGCTGTTTTGCACTATCTTGATTTGTTACTGCAGCCAACTTATTGGCATGATGGAGTGACGAGAAAAACAGCTGGCATGGAAGGTAGGATGATCAAAGCCTTTGTGTTACCGCGAATGACATTGGAAACTGACCATGACAAAGCATATGTTAGAATTGAGCCTCCGTTGATGATGGCAGGCAATGTGTTGCTCAGGTCTTGAAACTCTCTGAAAACAGTGTTGCTTCTGCAAAATGGATTTCTGTGTTGCATATATGCTAGTGTGTGATGTCTTTGTGCTTGCTTCTCACCTCTGGGAGCCACATACCTGAAAGGGATTGTTATGAAAGGGTAAGGTTAGAGAACAAAGTGTTTTCTAAGTCTGGGGGAAGCCCTGGTAAAGGGAAATAAACAACCCAGAAACCTTAGTTGCATGGTCTCTGACTTGGATGTACGGGCGTATACATTGAGTAGGAGAAATGAAGCTGAACGTTCTGAAATAGTCACAATACTTGCAGGTTCTGTTTTTGTAGTGAGCTTTGCCAAAAGGGTTTCCCCCCTTTTTAGTTCTTGTCTTGTATTCACTTGTGTACTATTATGAGAAGGAAATGCATCTATATCTCTTGCAGGGTATTTCAACAACTCTAGCATCTGTTTCATTTACTGAACTGTATTCACGTTTTGCCAACTTGATGGCTACCCAGCTGGGTCTATCATTTCTCGCTTGATTACTGTTCTAAATTTCTCTGTATCAGCTTGTTTCAGATATAATTTTGAAGACTACTAATGACAAATGACAGCAAATGTGAAATCATTTGACAAGGGAACATGGGGTTGATGTTGTTGTGTGTTTTTTAACACCAGCAGCTATTCTCGTGTATGCATTTCTTAACTTCAAGTGCCAATCTGGAGTGTTTTTATTCAGTTATTGACTTGTTATTTTGTCTGTACAAATGAGCAATAAGGTAAAGTTTCAGGTGACTTTGTAGAAAAAGTTTTGAGTTTATTTGAAAAACAGCTTCTCAGCTCCTTGCATCAGTTTCTCTCACCTTTCCCCTCTTTCAATCTTAGTGAGAAATATTTTACCTATATCCATGATACATCCTAATTACCGCCACAAGGTTGACTCCTGCTGTTCATGATGTATTGTGAATGGATGATTTCTTGACATAAATAACTCATTCATGGGAATATGTGAGCTTTGGTGTTTCATAGTGTCCTATCAATAACTATTGCAATAAAATCAAGAATCCATCTGAATAACAAAAAGTTAAATAAAATTTAAAGGAGGGTTGTTCATTAAATGTGTCCTTAGCTCTTCTTGTCAGATAGGATAACACCTCAGTACTTTGATTTAAATGTTACGTAGTATCTCTGTAGGTTTGTTCTAACATAGAGACAATGGATTAACTGGTAATGATAGACACTTAAGTGGTACCTTAATAGACTTTAGTATCCAAATACAGACAAGGGAAGCAGCTAATGCTGTTCTTCTAAAACCGGGAATAAATAAATAGAACACATGATTTGACACTTGAGCATTTCAGATGTTTCCCTTGAATTACAAAAAGTGAAGTTTAAAGTGCAGATATTTTTTATGTAAGTGCTATTTTTATGTAGAAAAAAGTAGTTCAGTGACTGAATTAACTACATCCTAATCTAATACAAGTGTTCTTTTTAGGCAGATCTGACTATCCCAAAGTGTTTGTTGCCTATATAAATCATATAAGTTCATTGCTCTTTGCTGAAAGAATGCATTAAATGTAGTGTTTCTTAAGTTGCTAAAATGCATTCTTATAGTTTTGCTTTGTAAAGATATAGAAGGCTGTCACTGTCTAATTGAAAACAGTGATTTCATGTTTGGTTACATTTTGTCAATAAGTGTGTGAACTTTGGACTGCTTTTAACCAACACTAGGTGGAGCTGGCAGTTGATTATATTCAGAATACAGCCAAAGGCTTGGGTTAAGGTGCCTAATGTGGAAGCTGATCTCTATAACAATAATGGCAATAATTTTTCAAAAATCCCATTGTGCTTGAAGTCATCCTTTCAAGTCATGAAGTGCTGATGGAGTTGCTGGAGTCTGAAGAAAAAAGGCTTCGGTCATCCAGACACTTTCTCTTTAATAGGTCCATGCAATTTAAAGCAACACATGTGTGCATGCAAAGAAGGTTTAGAGTCATCAAATAGAAGTGAAAGCATAAATATATTCTAGTGTGCAATTTTAATCTGAAGTTTCAGGTTTTTTCCCAATAATGCTAATCGATTATCTCTTATTTTCAAAATATTGGAGCACAAGTGTTTTTAGAATGATCTTCTAGGACTTTGACTAAATGGATAGCTTTGTTAAAAAGTGAGTACTGACATCTGAAAATGCAAGGGAAATGGTAGTGTTCACCTAGGTCGGAGCTCTGTGAATAGCTGATACCTGTTTGGTTTCTACAAGACTTTCTATTGAGAAGCAAGGGAAACCTGGACAGTCATCCAGCTATTCCCTTGCATGTTCATGCGCCAGTAGAGTTTACTCCCAAGAAAGTGTGAGTGGGATTTCAGCTGCTATTGAAACAAAGAATTTGTGAAAGGTAAGGCCATTTTTATGCCTCCTGGGTTTCACGGTATTTGGACAGTGTTGATAAATTGAGAGGCCCGGTTGGTAGTGTGATACTACCCCCTAAATTTTTTTTGAGAAAATGTATACCCACATGATAAGTCAGGAATACAAAGTTACATCTATACTAGCAGAAAACTCTGAATTAATTTCCCATTGCCTCTGGATTCATTGATACATAACTATGCTGTCTGTGCCATGATCCTTACTATGTTCATCAGCCAAATGCACAATTCTAACAGAAGTGGAGTTAGAGCAGACAGAGGAGCAGGTGTACACCTGGCCAAACCGAGCCTGTAACAAGAGGGAAAATAACTGTGTGTATGAAAGCAAGGCAACGAAGCAATAAGTAAGGCAACAAAGGTGCAGTTCTTTGCATGTTTAGACAGAAAGAAGTCCTACAGCTCCCAGCATTCCCCAGTTTCTGTCATGCTTTTGATTGAGAAGGGAAATCTGAAGAGTTTGAATAGAAAGAAAAAAGGAATAAGCAGGAAGTTCTTTTGTCCCTGTTTTTCATGGCATTATGTTAGTGTTAAAACACCAAGAGAGGCCCCTGGGTGGTGCCCCACAGTTTGGGAACCACTGTATTAGACTAATCTAGACCTGTCAAAGTCTGTGCGTAAACATTTTCCAACATGCAATGAAAAGAAATGCAAGCAAACAAAGCACATCAGCATAATTTGCCCTTATTTATATAGAGAAATGTTCTTCTGAAGATTTAGAAGTGGTGATGGTAGTTTTTGACTCAGTGTGTTGTACCATGTTTATTTTTAATTTATCATCAATACAATCAAGTGATATTGTTTTGAGAGAGAGCATCCTATCCAAGACCCTGATCAAGTATCTGGCTGAGCAGGGATTTGAACTTGGATATTCCCAAAGATCAGCACTTTAGTCATGAGCTAAAATATCACTGCTAGATGCTGTCATTACGCTGTATGATCAAGGTTATTAGACTAGTGAATCCCCTTCTCTTTGTTTTTATGCATTCCTGAATACTGAGAGAGTCAGAATGAGAGTCAGAAGCCCTTGGAATACTGAAGAACGTATGAGAGTTGGGTGGCTCTCTCTTACATAGCCCTCAACCCCTCCCCTTCCAGTGGCACCAGAATTCCCGCTCTCCAATCAGGAGTGGGCACGTCTCCTCTCTTCTCCTCACCGTCTGCAAAAGCCTTCCCACCCCCAGACTGTTGGCCGGGTGCAGCTGAATGGCGCTTCCTTCAAAAATAATTGCCATGCTAACATTTACTTAATTTCTGGGATAGTACTAAAAGCAATATCTGATGGAGTTTCTCATGGCAGAACTTTTTAAAAAAGAACAATAACAAAATCAACAAATGCTCAGTACACTTGAAAGGAGCTTGCTTTCTGGCAACTTTTGACACCGGCCTAGCATATGAAGTCCGTCCTTGATTGAGTGTAATTGAGTATCATTCTCCAGTTTTCCTCAATATGCTTTTTGTAGGGCATACACTTCGAAAATCATTATTCAACGCTAATAATCTTCTAGGATTCCAATAACGCAACTACATTTCAAAGCTTTTTCAGAAAGGCAGAAATAGTGAACATCTACAGTAGGAAGTTATCACAGACAGCTAGTTGGCCACTGTGTGAACAGAATGGTGGATTAGATGGGCCTTTGGTTTGATTTAGCATAGCTTTTCTTATGTTCTACTCTGTTGTCCCTACTGTGCAGAGAGAGCATGATTTTAAAAGGCTGTACATGTGGGAGCTCAGCTCTCTACACACATTCTACTGAACATGTGTATGTTGCAGCTATGCAAATCCTTTCCATGTGCATTCATTTCCCTCTACATTAATATCTGAAAGTGGTTAATGCATCCCAATTACTGTGTGGAACTGGAGCTATGTGGAATGATAGGTTCTTGTTATCTATTATTTCCTTAGAATGAGCAACTCTCAGTGCATAAATGAATCTGGGTTATGTTTGACAGGATGACCAGCCAAGGTATATGGAAAACATGACAAGCTGGCAAGAAATGATGGGCTATTGTGAAAAGTATACTGCTTATTCCCTGAAGGAACACAATTATATTTGTCAGTTAACATTTACTGAGATCCATGTTAGCTCATGCGAAGAATTTTTTCTTTTTTTCTGTTTTTTTCTGTTTTTTTGTAATAAAACCTATTTTAATTAGCTCATTTGAGTCCCTCTGTCTTAATGAGAAATCATTGAGGAGGGAAAACCATTTGTGAGAGGCAATTATGAACAAAATAGAGTTTTGCATAAGGGGAGAGAGAAAAAGTAACACCCAGACAAATGCTGAAATAATAAGCTGACCAGAGACTGAAACACAAGAGGAAGCTATCTACGGGTGCATTATGACTCCTAGTGAGGTTTGAAATGGATACCACTGGCATTCGAAGAGAGGGTGACCCAAAATTATTGAGCATTGAAATCATAATGAACTGCCACAGACATAAAAAAAAGTCTTCATTGGGATTTCAGTCATTAATACTTCAAGCAACATCTGGCTCCTTTCTACCTTTGTAGTGTTGCAATAACATTTTTGATGTCTGAATTATTCGGAAGTTAAAATTGTATTTCCATTATTGAGCTTTATAAGTAAATAAGATAGTAATTTGGAGATAATAATTATCACGCTCCAAATGTTTGAGGGCTTTTTTCACCAGGGTTGATCTACAAGGGAGGCTACTGGATCGAGATAGCACACGCATGTGGCAGGTGCTGATTGTATGTGCTGAATCTATGGAATCAATACTCCTCCCCAACAGGGAGTACTCGATTCTAGTCTAGCATTGAGCTAGGTTTCTACCTGTTCAGGATCATTTGATAGGGGAGGGGATTCCACCTATGTTCAGAAGTCATGATATCCCAGTAGTGCTTTACTCTATGATTCTTTTGCATGTACAATATTTGTACATCTTTCATTTTAATACTTTTACTCTCACAAAAACGTTTTCAATTAGAGTATGGATGTACAAACAGACTAGGTTTGTTCAAATCAGCAAAACTTGAGCTTTTCAAGGTTTTCCAAATTCCACCTTGAAGCTCATTCTGACTCCATGATATTGTGAACTTTGTTTTGGTCTTTTTCACATGAAAATTAATGCATATCTTCCTGTGCATTATTCCAAATGCATGCCTCAATTTTGTGCATTTTTCAAATGTTTGCATTTTTTTTTGCTATTGATTAAAGCATGTTTGTGAGTGTTTTTCAAATGTATGCATTTTAATGTTTTTTTTTTGTTGTTCAGTGAATTGCATTGCAAGCTTAGAAGAGTACGAACTTCAGATGCAAATAACATTCAGGTCCATGTTCAGTTCTGGGAAGTATGAACTGGGTAAATTCTGATCAAACACAAACTGAAATGACTTTATCATATGTCACTGTGTTAAGCAACATGAGGGCCCACATCCTAGGCTATTTTAATAATAATATCTGTCTAGCTCGTGAGTTGCTACAGGGCATAAATGCCTTGGTCACTTGCCTACTTCTGATTTAAGATATATCCCAACACACATGATAGTTAGTAAAATGAGCCTGCCTGTGCTCTGAGATCTTCTGGGGAGGCCTTTCTCTCAGTCACACCAACATCCCAGGCGTGCCTGATGGGTACATGGGAGAGGGCCTTCTTGGTGGCTGCTCCAAGGCTCTGGAACTCCCTAGGAAGGCCAGGCTGGCTCCCTCTGTGTTACACTTTCAGAGGCAGGCAAAAACAATTTTTTTTATTCTGGCATGCTTTTGGAACTACTCTGGACCTGTGTTAATGTATTGTTTTTTAAAAAAAATCTGTTACTGCTTTTAAATTTTTTTAAGTGTTTTTAATTTTACTGCAGGTTTAATTCTATTTTAACTTTTGTAAATTTATATTTGTATGTTTTTAATTGCACATGTTTTAATCTTGTAAACTGCCTTGAGTCCTAACCCTGGGGAAAAAAGGTGGGATATAAATATAACAACAACAACAACAACAACAACAACATGAAAATTATAACTGCACAGTTTTAGCCTAAAAGGACACAATCCTGTCAGGATGGTTGTGAGCCTATAAACTTGGAGGTTTATGGCCATACAATGCAGCGTGGGAGGAATGGAGAAGATGATCTTTGCCTCCATGATCCTCCCACTCTGCAGTTCGGCTAGAAGGGCTTTTTCACCTATCTAGCTGGGGCTCTGCAGAGAGGGAAGGAAGGAGGCTGGGGAGGCCTGAGGATCCATCATAAGCTATCTTCCCTAATCCCTTCTCCGCTCACCAGCACACACCCTTTCCCTCCGCTCTGAGGTTGCCGGCATGGTTCCCTCCATGTGGGATTCAAGGGGGAGGGGCTTGGGGGACTTGGATGACTCCGACTTCATATCCAGGAATCTGAACTATCCCATTCCCCCCACAAGCCCTGCCTAGTGGCCAAAACATTGCTCCCTAAATGCCTGCCCTAGATCCTTGGAAACCAAAAAAAGCTTATGGCCTAGCCTGCCTAGAAATCTGATTTCAATGTGGGCATGTAACTGGGGAGATAGTGTTTAATTCTTGTTTCATTTAGATTTTAGGCATCATGCCTGAATGATGTCTGTGAGAGAATGAGTCAAAATATATTTTTGGAAACGTTTCACTCATTTAGCTGAATGAATTCAGTTGCTTCATACCCACTGCAGGAATGAATTCTTAATCTCCACTACAGACATGTGTTCTTTTATGAAATGAGTGACATCTTTTTATACTCTTCAACATGGCATTTAGGTGCTCTGAGTTATTCATTTTTAAACACTATATTCACTCACACAAACACACATGTGCCAGTATAAATATATCCAAACTTATAAACAGCTAACATTACCCATCCAAAGCTTCACCTAACACATCCAAACATAATCAATATTTTATTAAGGCATGTGGTCAGATGGGTTCATATTTTCATCTTTGGTGGGAATGTTCAACAGTGCAAGAGTTCTGGAATATGATCACTGGTTTTAATGATGGGCAAACTTACCCTGGGTGAATTCATTATTTACTAGGAGAATAACAAACACACCATCAGTTGCCCATCATTGAATTGGAAATAGAGCAAACTGGTGTGCCTACACCTAACTGGCTGTTGTTTTAATATGATTGGTTGTGTTTAAACTGACAGAATCACATTGTGGGCCTGTTCAGACAACATGCTAAGATATGGTTAGGCTACTAGCCCTTTTGCAGCAAATGGTTAGTGAGCATGTTTAAACTGTGGTTATGTAGCCACGTTGGTTAGGAATGTTCACACGACACGCTAAGCCATAATGTTTAGCTCAAAATGCTTAGCCACCGAGACTTAACGTGTTGTCTGAACGGGTTCTTTACCTTAAGCATGAAGAAGGTTAATCCAACCAATTCAGTTCATGCATAGAAATGGAGTTGTTTAGATGCAGACTGCACATGCTCCAAAGCTCAAAATCAATTCCGAACTTAATAGCAAATTCATGAAACACTGATCCAGGCCCATTACAAAAGTGGGCATTACAAACAAATGAGTTTCAACCAGCAGGCTGACTAATTATGAAATTCAGCCAAATCACTAGTTACTGTCAGGGATTTCTGCACATTAGATCACAAGTAAATCATCCTGAAGCTATGTTGAATTCCTGCATAAAGATCTTCATAAGCAACACAGCAGCAAAGTTGTGCATACCACATAACTGGAAGTATCCAAAGGAACCAACTGGATTGATACAATTTAGGAGATTGATTATACATGAAACTTACTCAGCAAGTGCAGCAAGCAAGAAATCCTGATATACACATTATGTCACAATATTTTCCATTTATTTCCCATGAGGCAACCCTTCCAACTCCTGAGAATTCCATTTTAAATGCTTTTTTCTGATATTAGAGCACTGCTCTGATTTCCATATTTTGATATGTAGTTCTCTACCAAGATCTCTATTGCATGATAATAATAATTTAAAATATATAGGTATTGATGTAACTTAGAGAGCATCCCCTTCTTAGCCATTTTGTCTGATTTTTTCCCAAATATTAATTAGCTGTCAGTATATTACCTAATAATTCAAAATTTATTCAATTTCCAAAGCTGAAAAAAACTTAAAGAGGTGAGATCGCGATTACACAACCTCAGAGTGATTTCTTCCAAAATAAATCATTCTATTGTGCTTGACTCTACTTCCCATCCTGTCATGATGGTTCATCTTTTACCTATCATCTAGTGCCCCACCTATTTCTTTGAACAGAATGATTTTAACCAATATGTCTCTGCTCAATTTCTGTTTGAGGGTATTCCAAATGGAACATATTTTGCCTTTCCTTTGAGTAATCAATATACATGGAAGCTATTCTAATAGTTTTGGCAGAGCTAGTCCCAACCAGTCTCCTGTACAACTGAATTAACTCACACGAATGAATTTTAATCCCCACTGGGACGTGTGTTCTTTCCCTAGTCCATGGCATATATTTATATTCTTGGATGTGGCATTTAGCTGCTGTTATTTATTTTTTTCCGATGATGACTACAAGAGTTAAGGTAACTACTCTGCTTTTATTGCAGAAAAGCTAATGTGTACCAAAAGGGTGTACATTAAGGATTTATAACTGTGATTTAGGCATTCCTAATGGCTAGAGCCATTTCTGGGAGCCGTCACTTGTTGTTTAGGAGTACTGCTCACTTGATTCTGGATTTTGCAGCACTTTCATTACTATTCTTCAATTGCATAAGCTCTCACTATAGTTTTGAATTTTTTATTGGCTCTCCCTTAGTGGAACTTCCCACATTTCATACTTTTAAGGGCAAAATATGTGTGAGTGTTCTTCTATTCCCTCTATTTGTATTTGTGTTGTAATTATTCCTTGAAGAAACTGGAGGTAACAACCAGCTAGTAACAGAATACATGCGGAAGTCAAGTATCTACAGTACATCAGAGGGGACATATTTCTTTGTGTAAAAAAAGAAATGTATTTTGAATTTCTTACATACACACAAAGAGGTCTCTCTTATGCATTTCAATGAGTCTCAGCTTGACATTCCCATGGTGGATGCATTCAGCTCAGAGCCAAGAAAATGAAGATTGAAGCTTTCAAGAAGTCAGATCCTTGTAATCCTATTTGTATCAGCTTAACAGTACAGGTCTGAAGTCTGATATTAAAATAAACATTGTTAACCTTAGGGAGTAACTAGCATGGGATGTCACTTATTAAACCTTACACCACATGATCCTGGGAAAGGAAAGAGGAGGAAATCCTCATCATTAGATAAAACAGATGTTAGGTTCTGTGCAGTATTTTACTGAAACGTGAATATTGACTCTTACGGAAGAAAGGAAGATAGTAAAGCAACAGGGTTTTTGTACACAAGACAGAGATTTGTAACAAGCTAAAACCTAGCAATGAGATCTACCAAAACACCATTTGCCATGTATGTTTATATATAGAGCAGACAACTGTATGATGCACAAGGCACACAACTGTAAAACAATTAAAATATTTCAAAAGTTGGGGTAAATACTTTTTATCGACTGTATGGTAGTAGTAATTACTGTATATATAATTTTTGCTTATATATATATATATATATATATATATATATAATTTTTGCTTATATACAGTAATACAGACAATAAAAAGTATTTACAGTAATACAGACAATAAAAAGTATTTACCCCAACTTTTGAAATATTTTCATTGTTTTGCAGTTGTGTGCCTTGTGCATTATACAATTGTTTAGTTGACCAACTGCTGCCTTCTGTTTTTGTGTAAATATATATAAAGCAGATCAGATAGATCGAGGGAATGGTCCAAAGTATGGGCCTAGTCACAGCGGGAGGCTATTTGGGAACACATTGGCTCAATTCGGACGACACGTTAACCAACGGGTGTTAAGTTAAACAACCATCAGTGGGTTAACCCAACGTGTCGTCCGAATTCGGCCACACAACGGTTAACCAACCCACAGTTGTTTAAGTTGCGGTTTTAAACAACAGAGTTAAACAACTCACTTGCGAGTTGATTAAAAGTTAGTCAATTGACTAACGTGTTGTCCGAATTCAGCCACTTGAGGTGCGTGGGTTAAACAACCGAGGTGAGTACGTTAACACAAAAGACCATAGAGGAGAGTGGCAAGAGCAGCAGAAAGTGGGCGGGAGCTCGGGCGCGGATGAAATGGAGTGCTGGTTTCGCCGCCATAGCAACTAGGACGCCCGCCTCCCCCACCAGGCAGCCGGCACGGAGCTCAAAAAAGAGCCGGCTCCTGCAAGCACTCACGCAGGGTGCCCAGTCAGCTACCCACACGGACAGGGAAGCGCACCAGAATGGAGCCATGGGCAAGATGGGGAGGAGGAGACGGAGCAAGCAACAACCCCAGGCGCCCAGGAACAAGGGGCAGCACCCCCACACCAACAGGGAGGATGACACCCCATCCAGAGGTGACCCCCACCACAACGCCACCCCCACCCTCACATCACCCAGAAGGATGAGGGCAGGGGAAGCTGCGTCCAGATAGCTCCCCCCCCATTCGCCCAACACGGCTGGACAGCAAGCGTAGGCGAAGCCTATCCCCAAGACGCTAGAAATGCCAAGGCAATTGGTGCCTGTGGGCGACAGCCAGCCACCTGCGGATGTTGTGGAAAACCAACGAAGGCATGCACAACAATCCCAAGGACATGAAGAGGCCCCGGCCACCACAGACAACAATGCCTACGCACAGGGCACATTCACAGCAAGCACTAGAGCCCACCAGCACCCACCGACACACATCCACACGGGACTGGGAAAGGCAGCCCAAGGCACACACCACCCTCACCACTGAACCAGACACTCATTGGAAACATGGAGCCAGAGGGAGAGGGGCCAAGGGACGATCCGGCCAAGGACACCGGCTCACAATCCCCTGAAGAGGGGAGCAGCCAGGACCCCCAGAAAAGACGCAGAGCGCTGCGCTGGTCCAAAGAGGAGATCGGCCACTTCATAGAGCTCTGGGGGAGCCCGGAAGCCAGGAGGATCATGGCCACTGCCAGGCACGATAAGCTCTACCCATGGCTAGCCGAGAAAATGCAGGAACGGGGATATGACCGCAATGGAAAGCAATGCAAGGACAAGCTCCACGGACTCAAGAGGAAGTTCAAGGAGGTCGTCACTCACAATAAAAGAACTGGCGCCCAGCCATGCACCATGCTCTTCTATGACGAACTGTCACGCCCGCTGTTGGAGCGTCACAACGTCGTCCCGGGGCACACAGCGGGCAGCGGGGTCACCACCAATGAGCCTCCGCACACACGTCAAAGAGCACGGCTGGACCAAGGGGCGCAATGGGAAGAGGGCCCCACCGCACAGAAACAGGAGCCTCCAGCAAGGCCGGTCGACCCACGGCCAACACCCCCGCCAAGGCCCCCCCGAAAGCATCCCCCACTCCTCCTGCCAAGAAAGTTGCGAGGGCATCATCTGCTCCTCCTGCCAAGGCAGCCCCGAAACCATCATCCGCACCCCCTGCCAAGAAAGTTGCGAGGGCATCATCCGCTCCTCCTGCCAAGGCAGCCCCAAACCATCATCCGCACCCCCTGCCAAGAAAGTTGCGAGGACAGCATCCGCACCCCCCTGCTAAGAAAGCTGCGAGGGCATCAGCTGAAGCATGGCCGGCCAAGGCGAAGCCAATGAGCCGGCCCGCAGCATCCCAAAGTCCATCGGTGCTTGCGAGGCCGCCACCCGTGCCACCCAGGAGAGCCACCGCCTCAAGGAGCATCACCCCCACGCCAGCCTCCTCCAGCAGCAGCAGCCCCACGGCCTTCCTACACCTCATCTGTGCGGACATGCAGGTTGAGGACCCTGCACCCGCCCCCCTGGTGCCAGAGACCCAGCAGGGAGAGGAAGAGCCAGGACCGTCCCGTACGCGGAACGCTCTCGCGAAGGGGAGCGTGGCTGCCACCGTAGGGCGAGTGACACGGCCGGTTCCAGCGCCACGTACGCGGCTAGGGTCCTCGAAACATGCAACTATGGTGCAGGGCATACCGCAAGGGATCCTGGTTGTTGTGACGGAGACGGGGCCTGTCTCCCAGGAAGAACAGGACGAAATAGAGCTGCTCGTGGAACAACAGGTGGGGGACGTGCTTGAGCCTGAACTGTCGCCGTCCCAGGAAGAGCTGCTGCATATTGATACGCAGGCCTCCGACGAAACGTACGTGGAGATGGAGGCGATGGAGGCGGAGGCACCATCGGAAGTGGAGCTGGAGGCCGGGGAGGCCGTGCTGGAGCGGGAGATCGAAGGGTCCCCACAGCCGGAGGACGAGCCGATGGAGGGAGGGGCCCCCCAGAGGAGGAGCTGCCGCCACCACACGTAGGCAAGCATGGTGAGGTCGAGGCCGAAGAAGCCCGTCCCCTGACCAACGCGCAGAGGTGTGTGCCTATGAGCAACAGGCGCAGGGCAGACCGCTGCAGGTGGCAAGGGAGTTGGTCTCTGTCACAGAGACAACTGGGGAGCGCATCCACGGCCTGTTCACATGCATGGCAGCCGAGGAGGAGGCCAGGCGCACCAAGGAGCATGTCCTAACTGTGTGGGCCACGCACACAGCCGCACAAGCCATGGAGGAGTGCGCCCAAGACACACGGGAGGCAGGGAGGGATGTGCGTATAGGTCTGGAGCGCCATGTTACCGGCATGACCGAGGCCATGGCCACCACCGATGCCATCATCGACCGAGGCATGCGGGAGCGCACAGCAGCCATCGACCGCCAAACCGAGGTGCTCAGGGAGCTCACCCAATCCTTCCGTGGGGCCTACCATGGGCCACCGCAGCCTGCGCCCTACATGGGGCCATACGGATACATGGCGCCACCGCAGCAACAGCACTACATGCCCCCACTGATGGCCACACCGTATCGGGCCCCACGGTCGGCGGCGGCAGCAGTAGTAGGTGCCTCAGGGAAGGCAGGGGGGGCGGCCGGAGGGCACGTACACCAGAGCATAGGCGGCCGCCCAAAGAGGGGCTGCGCCATCCCACTAGACACCGACGAAGAGGGAGAGGAGGAGGGGGGCGTGGAGCCAGAGGAGGAGGAGGAGGAGGGGGTGGAAAGGGCCACTCAGGACAACATGGCCTAAGGCGAGGTCGTCCTACGAGCCCCTAGACCCAACCCCCATAGAACCATAGGGACGTGAAGTTGTATACTCTCCCGCACCCCTAAACGCGATAGGACCCTGTTAGATACGCGACCCTCTGGCCGCCGCCTCCCTCAGCCCTGTCTAGACGCTCAAGGCTATGTCCATCAGCATCCCAATGCAACAATGTTGCACGCGCTGGATGCCTCTCATCCTCGGCCCTATCTCCCCTCATTGCATCCAGAACCAGGCGTAATGGCAACACCCTACAGGACCGACAGCCACCAAGCAAGGCGCATTGTCCGACACCGAAGGGCCCTTCGGCACGGAGGTTGGTAACTGGGCTGGTGGGTGGTATGCATTGGTGTTAGTGTGGCCTCCGTGTCACTGATGGCTCTCCCCCTCCTGTCCCCCCTTCTGTTCTCGCCTCCCAAGGAAACTGCGCTCCCTCCACCATGCCATCCGTAGAAGGCGGAGGGCCCAAAAGGCACGCCGTCTGCACGCTATGGAGGTGGCCCTGGGAGAAATAATACGTCACATTCGACGTCTGGAATGAAGCATCCGGCACCATCGCCGTCCGAACCATGGCCAGCCGTAGGGTTTTGTGGCAGCTTGGAGGCGTACGCCCATCCCCCCTAGTCGCAGCGTAATAACGGCCCGCTCTGCCGATTCCCCATCACACGCCCCACTCCGGCCGCTTTCTGTCACTCCCCTCAGCCTTGCAGGTGCACTTTAGCCTAAACAAATCCTCCTGCCCTCCTATTCCCATGCTAACGATGTGGACGGTCCCATGCTCCACCTCTAGTCCCACCTCCCTCCACCCTCCTGCTCTGCCTCGCCCACCACTCCTCCTGTCCTGCCCGCCCCCTCTCCGGCCCGCCCGGCATTTGCGAGAATGTCCCGGAGGGAGCTCGCGATGGCCTGCTTGCAGGGAGCGATCCAGGCGGCCAACGAGGAGGACCTATTCCATGCCCGCCTACGCCGGCTAGGTGGGCCATGCCCGTGAAGCCAGTGTTCGGGGCGGAGACCTTCCGCTGGCCGCTCGGGGTGACGGAGGCTGTGCCTTGTTTCTGGGCCACTGTCCTACCACTGGTTCATCCCCGTGCCGCCTCCACATTGCTGGCGGGGACGTTGGCCGAAGGCGTGGCCGAGGGAGCCCTGCACCGCGCCCCTCCCCTCTCGACGTTGGCCGAGCTTCTTGCCGAGCGTGAAAGCGTCCGCCTCTGGGTGCTCCCCCGGACGGACGCCATGTGGCATGAGATGCAGGACTTGGAGGACTGGGACGATGAGTGCTTCCGTGGGAGCTTCTGCATGTCTCACGCAACGTTCGAGGTGTTGGTGGCTGAGGTGACCCCTGTCCTACAGCGGGAGTGTACAAATATGCGCAGATGTATTCCAGTATCCCATTGGCTCAGTCTCACACTGTACAAGCTGGTGTTCAACATGGGCTACTTGCCCCTGTCGACCATCTTCGGGGCGGGCGTGTCTACTGCGTGCGAGATCTTCCGTGAGATGGTGAGCGTGCTGAACGAGCTGTACCTGGCCAGCGTCATCCGGGTGGGGGACGAGAAGGAGAACATGCGTGGCTTCCGTGCCCTGGGCTTCCCATGGGCAGTGGGGGCGATGGACTCGACCCACGTGCGCATCCTGGCCCCGCCCTCCCGTGGCAAGGAGTACGTCAACCACAAGCATTTCTACAGCATGGTTCTGCAGGCGGTTGTGGATGCCAAGGGCCGCTTCTTGGACATGTATGTTGGCGTGTCTGGGCGGAGCCATGACACAGCTATCTTCTGGAACTCCCCCCTGGCTGCCAAGCTGACATCAGGGCGCTTCCTGAAGTCTGGTCCCGCTTCCGTGTGCGGCTGTGAGGTGGTCCGCTCCTCCTAGCCGACCAGGCGTTCGCCCTGCAGCCGTGGCTGATGGCCCCGTACCCCTACCCGCGCACCAACGTGCAGCGTAAATACAACTACTACCATTGCCGTGCCCGCCTGCCCGTGGAGCGTGCCTTTGGGCGTCTGAAGGAGCGCTGCCACTCCCTGTTCAGCTTGTTGGATTTGCAGTCTGACATCATTCTGGACGTGATGGTGTGCTGCTGCATCCTGCACAACATTTGCAAGTCCCGTGGGGACATGTTACTGGCCGAGCACCCCGACCTTCCTCGGGAGGGCGAGGACGCTGACGCCATCGCTGTGGATGAGTGAGACATCGAGCCTTTGCCGGGGCCGGAGAATCCCGTTGGGGAGCATTGCGCCCGTGCGGAGGCGTCCCGGGTGCGTGAAAGCATCAGTGCCTGGATCTGGCTGCGCTACCCTGACCCCGTGTGAGCGTCACCTGTGTACTCCCATCTGTGGACTGGCATCTCTCCCTGGCATGCCGCCCCTCTCCGCCTCGTCCTCTTGGCACGTTCCGTGCATGGCTCCCTGGGGGTGTGGCCTTGGCCGTCCACTCTTCACCGCTGTGCCTTCCAGCCGCTTCCTCTTCCCTTCCCGGAGGCGCCTATCCTTTCTGTGGGCTCAGCCCTGGCATACTGGTGCCCATGTGCCTTACTGCCCATGTTTGCTTTCCCTGCTGAATAAAGTTTTCCAAACCACCCCGCTCTTGCCTTCTTTCCTGTGTGTGCGGACAATGCTCTAGGAGGGAGGTGGGGGGCTGGGGGCCGTGGGTCTTCCTGGCGACTGCCAGGTCCCCCGTGTAGGGAGGGTGGTGGGAGGCCCCCTGGGGTGTGGGTGCCAACGTTGGGATTGCTCTGCTGGGCGTGGGGTGCGGGTGTTGTATTGGTGCTGCCGTTGCTCCTGGCAGACTCTTTGCCCGAAGCTGCTGAGTTCCGCCCAGTGACTGAGGCAGCCAATGGGGTTTGGGAGGCGTGTCCTGCATCATCCAAGATGGCGGCACCCATGGTTTTCGGCCGCAGTGTGTGCTGGGATACCTGCTGGAGGACTGCCGGAGTTCAGTAAGCGGGAAACATGGCGCCCGGGCTGTCAGTCAAAACCGAGTGCGTTTTTAACCACCAGGGTGGTTATCTTAACTTTGCATCCCCTGCTGCAGCGTGTCGTCCGAATTGAGGCCGCCTTTTTAACCCACTATCAGTGGGTTAAGTCCTCTCAGTTGATTAACGTGTCGTCCGAATTGAGCCATTCATAGCACTTGGAGCTGGTCAGATGATGGGTAGCAAATAATACCGGATTTGTGAAACTAAAGTCCTGTGGCCACAAAACTGTTTAATATGATGCTCTTTTCTTTTGTTACAGGATTGCAGCCTGCAATAAAAGAGTGTCTGAAATTTAAACAGTGCATTAAATCCTATATATATATATATATATATACTTTGCATGGAGTAATGAATACAGTGGATGAAAAGGGCCCTGTTGTGTGTTGTAGAGAGAATTTGTGCAAATGCACTGTCATGCAGGGCTAATGTAAGGTGCATCTGCAAAATTCCCTCTTCACAACTGTTAGCTAAAGGAGGCCTACCTTCCTTTACATCTGGTTAATTAGTGACATGTGAGAGAAGCTCTTTTGCAGAATCCTTGTAAATATGATGGTGGATTTGGGTATCAGGGAAAAGGGCAGAATCCAAAGTGGCACTTATGCCCCCATTGATTTTCTTACGCCCTGCCAATTACATTGCATAAGCAGCCTCCACTGTTTGTTCAATGGTGATTTAGTCTTCCAGGGCAACCTAAAATGAGTGGAAACACTTGTTTCTGGAAGGAGACAGCTTCTGCTCATTTCAGGACTTCCCCTAGGAAGCATTAAATCTCCCTTGCACAAGTGGTGGGTCCTGCTTGCACATTGGAATTGACAGGACCCACTGCATGCAGAAGGGAATGGGGTGTGTGGAATGGAATCAATGTGGGTGTAAACACCCCATTGGATTCTTCTGAAAATAGCTGAAAAGCTAGTTAAAATGATATTCCTTGACTGAGGTGCCAATGTACAAATGACGTGCCAACAGTATTTATTAATTTATTTTATTATTCATATATATTTACCTCCTTATTTGCTTTAAAAGAAAACATCAAGGCAGTGAACAGAAATCTGAAGCAAAGTGGGCCACCTCCAGTTCAACACAGAACTCCGTTAAGTGAAAAAAAGAACTGAATTTCACAGCAAATTTGATTCCCACCCAGCTGGTATGGCTTGGGTGGGGGGTCATCTTTGCGGGTGGGAAGGAGACGAGTTGATGCTGCACATGTGTCTAGCACATGTGCAGCCTCAGCTGTGGGTGGAGCCAATTTTGTAAAGGCTCATCCCACTAGGCTCTTGGCCTGGCACCTTTATGGGGGCTGTGCAGCTTTGGGACCTTCCTATCTCATGTCATCGGAGCTGTGCAGCCTCGGGTGGGGATGATGCAGGATGGTCCCCCCAAACACTGAAATGTAGCTTGGACAACGGGCCAGGTTTACCGACCCCTATGTTCAACTGAGTAGCTCGCCTGTATTGGCAGGCTAGTTGCCTGGAGTTACAGTTATGAGGATTCCTGCATGTCCACACACATATCCAAGGAGGGAGGAATTTCCCTAACTAAATAAAGAGGTCCTAATTTATCTCAATGCTCTGGCGCCCATGTTTTATTTCTTGGGTTCCTTCTCTGCTCACAACAGAGATCCCTAGGTGTGAGAATATGATGTTGATGTGGAATTAGCATCACCTGCCTGTGTTGGCATATCTTCTTTTTGGGACATTATAAAAACTCCAATGGCTCCTGTTCTCTTTCCTTGAAATGAAAGCTAACTATATGAGAGAATTCTCTTTTTTCCCCTTAAGGAAGTGAACTGTACATATAAATTATGAAGAGCAAGAGCAGCCCTTTAGTCCCCAGATAATTCAACTGTTAGTTCTTGCTTTCTGAAGGAGTAGATTTTTGCGTTCACAAAATAAATTACACAAACCCAAATAACTAACTGTTTCACATCTTGAATTATTCAACGATCTAATGCACTACGAAATATCTATTTTTAAATGCTCAGCTCCTTGCTATTGGATTTAACCTCAGCTTGGCCCCCCTTGGAGCATGGAAAACTTATAGAGTTTTGCTCCTTTCACATTACTGGATTCTAAATGAACTGCAACCACTCAGGAAAAAGACCTGAACATCATCTTGTAGAATGCAATAAAGAAAGCCCTTGGTTTAAAAATGTTGGGATGCGTGGAGAACCGAATAACAAATTGTGCTGCAGAGAAATGTAATGTTATTAGTATTACTTAAATCAATAACAAGCTACTGCCTGAAATGCGGCGTTCAGTTTAGTTTCACTTATCTTAAAAGGTTTATTATTGAAATTGGAGAGAGACAAAGAGAGGGAACAGCTGAAATAATTGGTTAAAAAACTGATTTTAGATATTTAAGTTGCAGGGGGCAACCTGGGTATATAGTATGCACATTGAAAAATGGTCCTTAAAACTATTATTTTTTGAATTCATACAGATCTCACTTTTCAGTTTTGCAGGATGTAACTTGCGAAGTGTAGGGTGTAAATAAAGAGTCGAGACAATAAAATAGGGTTTAAAAATGGGCCACTTTTATTTCAAGATCTGTGAAGGGTAAACCTAAGTGGGCATCCCCACTCTTGGCCTCCTCAGGCCAAATCTTAGGATCGGGCGAACCATTCTCCGTCCTCAAGGTGGCGGCAATCCTTCGCCACCCCAAGGTCTTCCCCCATATGGGGTTGGGAGGCCTTCCGTTGTCACCACTCCCGTGCCGCAAGGCTCCGAGTGGGTGAGTAGAGTTGACCTCAAAGGTAAACCTTATTCCAATGATCTGGTGCCGCAAGACTCCCAGATGTGGGCCTCGGGTATTACCCATCACCTCAACGGTGCCTGAGAATGTTCACCAATTGAAAACGCCCCTAAGGATGCCGGCGCCTACCGCCAAGATTATGTGACCAAATTAAATACCAATTCACCTAATTAATACACCCCATCTGTCTTACAGTGTGAAGTAGGTGAAAAAAACTAACCAAATTAGGGTAAGAGCAAAAAATTCCTACTTGGCTTCCTAATGACAACTGGCAAGCCCACACTGTCTACAGGGAGGGGGGAGGGAGCCGCGCTGGAACGAAGAGACCGGGTGGGTCCATTAGCTGGCTATTTAAGCCGCGCAGACCCCGCCCCGTCTTGTGGCACCACTTGGAGGCCGCCAATCGCGAGCCTCCACATTGACTCTCGCCACCTCCACCCGCAAATGCCCTCTCTCGCACAAATTGGGCTGGGGATTTGCATTTACTGAGAGCTTGGTTAGTAAAAGGAAAGGTTTATCCACCTTTTATCCACCACTGACTAAACTGAAAAGAAAATTAGGCAATTATTGACAGGGGACACAAACTATTCTACAGCTCGTTATGGATTAGAGTGAGAAAGGAGCTTCCATGAGGTATTGTATGTTTATTTCATAACATATTGCTTAACGTCTACTTGAACTCCTTATTAATTGTTATTGCTACTATAGTACCTAGATGCACCCGGTGTCAAGCACAGTGAAAAACAATTCTATAGATGGCATCCATTGCTTTTCTTGTTAATCAAAGTCTATATGCATGAGCATAGATGCAATTCTGTTGATAATAAAATGGCCACTTGTCTATCTTTGAAAAAGCAAAACAACTGTTTTCCAATACTCTGCCTCCAGTGACCCCAAATGACATTGAGAGAATCTGCCAGAAAAATAAAATGCTTCTATAGCAAGCTCTTTTGCTTAGTGAGCCATAAATGATTATATCTGTGTCAAATACAATCGCAAAATTGCATTGTTGGAATCAATATATTTGTAGTATCTTTTTTATTTGTGTTAATATTTGTATCTCTGAAATCATAACTAAGAGCACATTTGGGTACAAATGTGAATAAAAAGATTATAAGGAAGGCGTTCACATACGTAAACTGAGTGCTTTCGTTCTATGTGGTCATCCATCCAATGGATACGATTGCAGGGTGAAATCTTGATGAGAACAGACTATTACATGAAGATAATGTGCAACCATTTTGATGGTCTCAGTTACCCAAAAAGCTGTTATTTTTATCCCAGCAGTAGCTATGGCCCATTTGTGTACATCTCATTTCACTTTGGCATTTCTTCATATGATCCCGTAGATATGAAATGTGTAAACTCATAGGAGGAATTATCAGCATTAATGGTCCAATAAGGATATACTAGACAGCTATAATAGCAGCAGGCACATGACAAAATGAGCCCATTTCCATGCTAATGAAGTCAAAAAGGGTAAGGAACTCATGGGTAGAAATGTGTAGAATTGCCCTTGGCTTTGTTCTCATTGCCACTTTCGTGATTGTTCCCATGTGTTCCGCAGAAGTTACAGTGCAGTCCTATACCTGTCTACTCAGAAGGGTGACCCACTGAGTTCAATGGGGCTTTCTTCTGGGGAAATGGGTATAGAATTGCAGCTTTAGTGTACTTCCCAACCTCAAACTCCCAGTATTTATCAGGATATCTTTCTCCTTGTCTTTGCCTGTTTTGCTCTATCGTCCAGTTTGTCTATACTCATCACCCCTTTGGGAGTCTTTGAGGAAGTGTTTGGGCTCCTATATACATTAACTGTTTGAAGCTATCCTGTGATAAGAGATCTCTTCCAGAGATCTAGGAGGAGAAGCCAACTCACTTCTTGAAGAAAGGCTGAAATGACAGACATACTCTTAGGTAACAACCTGTTCTGCATGCTGCTGTCATCCTTTCTGAAGTTGTCCAAGGTTAGATTCAAAGCAGTGCAAAAAGGCACAGGGCAGACCCTAGCCGCTGCTTTAAACTGTATGTATCAGATTGACTCCCCTGTCAGATATTATTAAACTAGAGAATAGTCAGTGGATGATAGCAATACAGACTGGGATTTCTGTTCCTTTTTAAATCTTTCATCAGCTTGGGGAGGGTTTGCATTGAACTAAATTGCATGATGCAGCTCAATCTCACTATAGTCTACTCTCATTTTTGCTACTGATTGCATCATTGTGGATGACTTGTTTCTGGTTTCTCTTGCAAGTATATGGTATTTAATTTCTTTTGTGGCTATCCAATAGGAGTTCATCCTTTAGCTTTTGACATCGAGGCTGGAATTACCTACAAGTACATCTCACAAACAAACACAACAATATAATTGGGCTCCAATGTAGTTCAGTGAATGATACAGGCACATATTTCTACTTTTTTTTTGTTAATGCTAGATTTCATGCTTTTTTGAAATCATTTATGGGAGCTCTCTCGTACAGATTTTGAACATTTAGAAAAAAAAAATCTTAGAAGGGTCTCTTCTCTTGGTTCAGTTTTCTCCATCACAGTGGAGGAAGAGGGAACAGGTTTTATTTTATTTTTGCTTAATTGGCCAGCTTGTGCTAATGAGGGCTAGCTTTCTTTTAACTTTAGCACATTGCTGTTCTTCCAGTGGAAGCTCAGGGCTTCTTAATTTTATTCTAGTTGAGGCTCTACCCTCAGTTTGTCCTTTCTTACAGTTTTCCAATGCTCTGATCAGTTGGGTTGTGATAAGGGACAATGTGAGGGTGGAAAATAATTGAAAAGTAGCTGGCATTTCTATGGCAACATGTATTGGCAGAAGATTCCCCCCCCCCCCAACTCTGATTCAGTTTGTCTGGTTCTTATAACAGTGGGCATATAATTTGCTGAAAAGCTAATACCAGCAACTGATGATGTGCATTCCCAAGCATTATTTGTAGGTTGGGATCTGGATTCCTAAGTCCATTAGGGCTCAAGACAGCCCTGATTTGACTTTGAACTTAGCACTTATGCTAGATAGGATCTGCTGATCACCATTGTACATCCGCTCCTCGCTGCCCATATGGTGGCTTACAAACATCTCAATCAAATATCCTGGTGCATTTTAAATACATGTATCATTATTACCTCAAAATGCCCCAGTGAAACTTATAAGATGGCATTCCCATGGCATAGGTGGAATAATGAACTACTTGGTTTGAAGAGAGCAAAATTGGAATGGAATGTTTATATTCAAGCCATGATAGGCTTCTCTGACCAACCATGAGGGTTCAAATCCAGGCTCTCTGGATAAAGTCCTGATATTTGCCAAATATATGGAACAGGTTAAATAAATTATCATGCTTTTTGTCAATAAAACAGCCTTCCTTTTCTTTGTAAAGCTAGCAAAAATATAGTTTTAGGACTTCATCTAAAATAGGAACTTCATTTTAAAGTGCCTTGAGTTTGCTATTTGATGGGGAAGATGGGGGGTTCAACACATCAGGATGACTACTAGATGGAGAAAACTGAGCTAGGAAAAAGCAAACTTTCCAAGAGTGTATGCATTAAGAAATGTAATTATTCCTTTTAGAACATTACCAAAAACTTAATTCTTGGTCGATTTTCACAATAGCAGCTTGGAACTTCCCATTTTCTTGGTAGTATCCAAGGATGACTTTGGAAAGTACAGCTCCATTTTTTTACTGGAAGGCTACTTTGGGTTTGGCAAGGTTGTGGCCTCTGTTTTGGGCATCAGCTGTTGGGCTGAAGAGCTCCTAGTTCTATTGACCAACCAAAGGGGTTCTTCTCCCTTCTTCAGTTACATTCCTTAATCCCCACTATAAACCTTGTCTTATTTGTTTGAATCAGCGGCTGGCAGAGAGACTGATCCATGGGGCCCAGGGGAGGTTGCAGGCAGGTCTTTATTGAGAGTTAAACAGCTGACTGAACAGCAGCTGAGAAAACAGGATTGGTATGTATGCTGATAGAGAATACATAAAGCTTCAGGTATTCACAGATGTCACTTGAGGACAGGCATATCAGACTCCCCCTGGGAAATGTCTTGAAATACAGAAGCTCTAAACAAACTGGGATTTGACATAGAACCTTAAAACTATGCACTTAATAACAGCTTCAAAGCTGGCACTAGCTGCATACTACTTTCAAATGCTGCTCAAGACATTTTATCTAAGTAAATATAATTAGACAGTGCTGATTGCTGTTGGGCTGTGGGTTGCTAAGAGGTCAGGGGCCATGGAGCATTTTGTTTTTAAATAAAATGATTTAATTAAAGGATGCTGCAAGCATTGACACAAGCACCAAGAAACCTTAGGGGTTAGAAAGGTCAGGGTAATTAACTTCCTGATCTACATGTTTCTCTATTACACAAAGGAAGTATACCTGCAAACCACTAATGTAAAAATGTAATGTGGGAAGGGATTGATATCAGGGAACAGAAAGTGTCTTGGGAGAGTGGCCAGATTCAGAAGAGATCAAGATGCTTGTGCCTTTTAATCATTCTATCAACAAAGTAGTTTTGGTAGGGGTGATTTGACATAAATGGGTGGAGAAAGCAACATCTTCTTCTGAATTTTTAATGGTAGAGGAATTATTTTGGATTCTGAACAGCTAGCCCTAGATGACATGTATCAGTGGTACTGTGGGGACACGGGGAAACACTCAATGAGCCAATGAGTAATAGCAATATCAGAAGAAACTGTAGGTGCTCTTGAAGTGCATGAGAAAAATGTCTTTCTATGTGAGCATGCCACTTCCTTGATTTACTTCTAAGAAAGCCATAGATGATGGTGAGTCACTCCTGGTATAATGGTTCACACAGCTCTTAGACATAGCTACTTCTGTAATACCATTTTATTCAGTCTTTCAATCCTGACTTTTCTTCTAAAATTAAGAAAACCTAAAAAATAAAAAAGCATAGCCAAAAAAAATCAAAACAGACTTACAAACCACCATCAGATAAAACAGCCAGCCACTCTCCTACATGTTCATGTAGAAGGTGAGCCATGAAACACCCATTCAATTGAAAATGCTCAATGGAAAGTAGTACCTAGCATTGTTTTATGGGTTTGTGGAAGTTGCAAGCCTTGAAATAATCACATGCTATACCGTGTTCCTATATTCATTTGAGCTTGCACTTGCACTGCCCTTGCATAGTGAAGGACGGATATCATCATGCAGATAACACCTAGTGCAAATAGGGATGGGTAAATCTGTCAGTTTCTCTTTCTCACACATTCAGTTTTATTTTAAATCTCAAGTTCTTTCTCTCCAAAATATGAAGAACTTTGCAAGTTTTGGCAAATTCTTAAGAAAAATGAATTGAAATTTCCACCTATTTGCACCATCTAAATTCCATAAGTAGAGCTATTCCCAGCATGGAGAGGACCATGATGTACTTGCTTTCCATATAGCTGTTAGGATGTGAATGTAAGACTAACTGGGTGCTAACAACATTGAATATGCAAGGATTCAAACGCAGACTTTTAAGAACCAAGCCCCCAAAGCCCTGGGCTTGGATGGGTGGAACTGTCCATTCCACTTTCTTCCTCATTCGTTTTCTTCAAGCTCAAATTCTTTTTGTCCCGGACATGGAGAACTTTGCAAATTTTGGTCAATTCTTATCAAAACCAAACTGAAAAATTCTCACCCATCCCTAAAATCAGGTGCTTTATGTGAATCATGCAGTGGCCAACCCTGAGATGACTTGCTCCCACTGTGGAATTAACATGGTTCCAACCTCCTCCCTTTCTTTAGCACAAGCCAATGGCTTGATTGACCCTGCTCACAGGCCAGTGGAACTCCCTTGCGCAAGCTCTGCTGGGTTGTCCCATTTCGACTAGTTTCTGGTTGTCCCATTCCAGAAGTGATGGTTTGGACTAGTTTCTAGGGTTGCACTAGCAAGCTCTGTTTTCCCATTATGTGAGCAGTCTTTCCCACTAGTGCAATGAGTTTAGTGCTGACAGATTGCCAGCTTTGAATACTGCCCTTGGTAAACTTTATAAGCATACAACTATGCCAAATTTAGGGATGTGCATACAAGCAAAACCAGACTTCCTCAAAGTTCTCCAAATTCCACCTCATTGTGTCTCATATCCATATAAGATTGCAACCTTTCTTTTTCGTTTTTTCTTTTCTCATGAAAATTCTTGGAAATGTATGCATTATTCTCCCATTGATTACAGTGTGTTGTGCACATTTTTCAACAGTATGCATTTTTCACGCATTTTTTTCCCCAAATGTATGCATGCCACAAATCCCATTGCAAGCTTGGAAATGGAGAAACTGTAGATGGCATTTGGTTCTGTATTCGGTTTAGGAGGTGTGAAAGTATGCATGGTGTGGAAAATGTGGATAAGGAGACATTTTCTTCTCTCATAATGCTAGAAACTGGGTCATCCATTGAAGCTGATTGGTGGACAATTCAGGACAGCTAAAAGGAAGTTCTTCACACAGTGCATAGTTAAACTATGGAATGCACTACCACAATACATAGTGATGGTCACCAATTTGGATGGCTTTAAAAGGGGGTTAAACAAATTCCTGGAGGAGAAGGCTATCAATGGTTACTAGTCCTGTTGGCTATATGGTACCTCCAGTATCAGAGGCAGTATATCAGTTGCTGGGGAACATGGGCTGGAGGGTGCTGTTGCATTCATGTACTGATTGTGGGTTTCCCGTAAGCAGTTGGTTGGCCTTTGGTATGATCCAGTATGGGTCCCATGTTACAAACTAGGTAACTCCTGATTAAAAACATAGAAACTAATTTATCATACATCCCTAGCCAAATTCCATTTTCCCTTTCTGCTGCTGCTATCACATGTGCATTCTGCTTTAGAGGGAAAATGACCCTTTATTCTTTATAAACATCATGCAAAATAGTTCAGTTTTTAAACTGGTTGTGGGTGTGACCAGAAGGGTTAATCATTAGGCATAGTTTCTTCTCTACATTTGGAATTCAAGCCATCTGGTAATTTCAGTTGTTTTTTCTTCAGTGTTCGCAGCCTTTATTTTTCAGAGTGAATTAAGCTCCATATGAGGAACAGTCAGCTGAAACATCCAATTTTCATGTTAGGTCACAGAAACCTTAAATGTCAAATTACCTGAAGAAGGTGGTTGGTAGACAATATGCTAAGCCTGGAGTAATAATGGTGGATATGGTTTATTTATCCATGCGCTCTCCTCCTCCTCCTCCTCCTCTAGAGAATCTTTCTAGGAACACACTTGGCAGGTAGTGAATTACTGTAGTGCTATTTCAACTACTTTATGCAGCAGAACACTCAGCTTTTAACAGGTAGGGATGTGGAGTGAGAGCTAATACTGTTTTTAAGCTTGTGTTATGGCAGGCTGTCAGAATTATAGTTGTAGTACTGCAAATTACACCATATAAAAATGATTGTGATTAATTAAGCCACAGTATGGCTGCATTAGTTGAAAAATCCAGAATAAAGTGACTACCTGGCTTTGCATGGGATAAGAGATTGGATATATGTAAAGTTTCTCTTGCCTTGTGTAAGCCACTTACATAGGCACAGTAGCTTAGTCTGTTTTTTAAATGATTTCTTTTTAGGAAGTGAGAAGTTTGTTTGCGGCTGGGTGGTCACTCCTTTCAGTTCTCTCCGTATATATCCTCGTATCCAGGTCAAGTTGTTTCCCCATTTAATGCTACTGACCAAAGATGTAAATGCTAGAAAAGAGAGGGGACATACTGTGATGGCATTTGGTGCCATAGGCATTTTCTAGTTCTCACAAGTAAGCATCACTCTCTCTGTCTGCCTAAATTTGTTGTAAACTGGAAACCAATATAAGTTCATAGAGTTTGTACTTGAATATGTGGAACTTGGGAGCACATCCACACTAGGTCACTTTGTGTGTGTTTTTCTTCCCACCTCATTTCCCTATTGGGAAAACTGGAGTAGCAAATTATTTACCTCTTGGACTTTATTTGATTATGGTATATATATATACACACACACACCCCTCTGAAAGGAAAGAGTTATACATTAAAGAAAATACAAATCTGTTCATGAAATTATTCTAATTAAAGGAATTCCACATTCAGAGTTACAGATGGGATGCAGTTGCACATACAAAATACTTTAGTAGATAGGGGGTTCAGTGTGCGTGCCAGTCTTAACAACCTAATTACAAGTGGGAAATAAAATAGAACATATAATTGCAGGCTTGGTGTTAATGGGCACAAGAAATGATAAAAACAGATAATACCTAACAATAGCTGGTCAGTTTTCAAGCATAATGGTTTGATAGCTGTTTTGAAATACTTGTCATAAGTGCATCATAGCACTGTTTCTTGCACGGGTGGCTGTGGCTAGCACAACAATTTTCTTTTTTAATGCAAAGAAGAATTATTATTATGGCAGCATCAACAATTAGCATATTTAGAAAAGAAGCTTTCTAAGTGTAAGGGGAAAATATTATGATTGGTGTTTTCAACAACACTTATTCTACTTCCCGCCACAAAAATCCTGGGCTTCTTTTTGGGCAGGGTTGCGGAAAGTTGATTCCCCAACCATTCTGTGCTTATTTTTTTTCAGGGCTAATATGAGAGTTCTCGCATGGCTTCAGATTGTAGTACTGCAAATGTGAGTGTCACAAGCCAGTAAATTGTAAACTGAGATTAAATAAAAAGTAGCTATCAACATGCAAAATGTTTGTGAGAATCAGTGCAGGGTTTGAAACTATGATATCTAACATTTCTGACATTGAACAGCTTGTCCTACTATGATGTATTAGTTTGTGGGAAATCACAACAAATTTGAAAAATGTAAGAAAATGCAATTTAAATGCACGTATATTATTGTGGCTTAGCTAGCCCTGAACACACAGGGAGAGCAATCCTATGGCCCTTGACAGAGTCTGGAAGGCCAATGGATTCTTTGGATTCCTAGTTCTGAAATCAGAGGAAGCACTCCAAACTCGGAGGCCAAGCTCCCCTTCACAGCCAGTCTGGAATAAACTGTGCTGGCTGCCTCTACAAGCTTGAAAATGTGATTTGGAGAGGAGGGAAAGGGAGCATGTCGGTGGGCGGGGAGGGGAGGAGTCCTGGGCGGCCCACTTTCATAGAATCCTCTTTCCGCCTCAGCCTCTGCAGAGCCCCAGCTAGATGGGCAAATCTCTTATCTATTGAAAATGCAGAGCAAGAGGAGCACCCATTAGTAATTCTGCACAGCGCCACATGCATAGATTCTGCACATATAACCTGTCGTGACTCTGTAAGTTCTAACGAATGGTGAGGACAATAAAGAGACCCCTTGGAGGGAAAATACAATCCTTTATTATACAAAAGACGATCCTTCTCTCTCCTCCAGCAAGTCAGAGGGAACAAGGTTAGCAAAAGGTCCTTTTGCCCAGAGGCTTGTTAGATAAGCAAGCGATTCAGTTGAGTTAACTTAGAGAGAAAAAGAGAGCAGAGTCACATAATTAAGACGAATTAGCCTGTAGGGCTTTGTTCGCTAGTCTCTCTGAGCGGCAGGCGGTTTTAAGTTTGAAGTCCTTTCTTTTTGCCTTTCTCCGAGCCACAGCATCTTTTAGACCCTTTGTCTCCGAAGAGAAAGTATTCTCTGCCCGGTTAGGATCGTCTCCTTGGGAATTATCTCCCGCGTCTGCCGTGGGAAAGAGTTCTCCTTCTGGCACCAACTCCCCCGCCTGTTGCATTCCTTCTCCAGGATCAGAATCGCTGTCTGAGATTTCATCCCCTTGAAGCAAGGAGTTGGACATAGACACAACATAACCTTCACTTTACATCAGTGCAGGATGTATTCACTGAGCAGAGAGAGAGAGAGAGAGAGAGAGATCATATGGATACAAGTTGTGCATATTTTTTTATTTATTTTATTCCATTTATATACCGCCCCATAGCTGAAGCTCTCTGGGCGGTTTACAAAAATTAAAAACATTGAACGTTAAAAACACCGATATACAAAATTTTAAACCATAAAGCATAAAAACAAGTTAAAATTACAATATCCTTTAATACAACAACACAAAACCCTCATCATATGCTGTTAAATGCCTGGGAGAAGAGGAAAGTCTTGACCTGGCGCCGAAAAGATAACAATGTTGGCGCCAGATGAGCCTCATCGGGGAGTTCATTCCATTATTGGGGGGACACCACTGAAAAGGCCCTCTCTCTTGTTGCCACCCTCCGTGCTTCCCTCGGAGTAGGCAACCGGAGGAGGACCTTAGATGTAGATCATAGTGTATGGGTAGGTTCGTGTTGGGAGAGGCGTTCCATCAGGTATTGTGGTCCCAAGCCGTGTAAGGCTTTATAGGCTAGAACCAGCACCTTGAATCGGGCTCGGAAATGTATAGGCAGCCAATGCAAGCAGGCCAGAGCAGGTCTTATATGCTCGAACCTTCTGGTTCCTGTTCTCAATCTGGCCACTGCATTTTGCACAAGCTGCAGCTTCTGAACTGTCTTCAAAGGCAGCCCCACGTAAAGTGCATTGCAATAATCCAATTTAGAGATTACCAGAGTGTTGACAACTGAAGACAAGTTATCCCTGTCCAGATAGGGGCGTATCTGGGCCATCAACTGAGGTTGGTAGAAGGCACTCCGTGCCACCGAGGCCACCTGAGCCTCAAGTGACAGTGATGGTTCTAGGAGAACCCCCAAGCTATGAACCCGCTCCTTCAGGGGGAGTGCAACCCCATCCAGAACAGGTTGAACACCCTCCATCCGGTTAGCAACACCCCCCCCCAGGCCCTCAGGTCTACCCTGATGCTGAGCCCAGTATCCTGGTGGGCATAACTTGGAGAGGCTGACTCCTCCCTGCTAACCCACCCAGGTCTCGGTTATACATGCCAGATTGGCTGCCTCATCCACAATTAAGTCTTGAATGAGGGAGGTCTTATTATGTACCGATCTGGCATTTAAAAGCAGCATCCGGAGTCCCGAGGGCTGGCTGATAGGGCAACCAACAAACCTGTGGTTGCGAGGAGGACTGGAACATGGCACAGCCATTAACTGTCTGAGCTGCGTTCCCCTTACCTGGCACGTCGTCCTCACAATGCCAAATCTCCCTCTACCTGCCACTACACTGATTGGGCCCCCCTCAAATCCCCCCACTTGGCTCTGTATCCTCCCTCCCAGGCACATGGCTCAAGACCCAGATAAAGCCAGGCAGGGAAAAGTGGAAAAAGGGGGGGGGGGGGAAGAGCAGCAGCAAACAGGCAGGTAGGTAGGCAGGCAGCAGCAGTGAGGCCAGTGGGCACATTCATGTTTCCTCCTCCATACTTTGATTATCCAAGATTAGTCACATTATATGAAGGCCTTGCAGGAGTGTAGATCCTACAATGTTAAACCTTGGGATCCCAATCCAGCTCTCCAGGGCTCCTCAGCCCAAATGGCTATGCCCCCTTTTTCCTGACTGCCAATTGTTAGGTCATTTCCCATCTTTTGCAGTTTTGTTTTGCCTATTCTAAGAGGCTGAATGTCTTTCCTAAGACTTAGCGTATCTCTACATTAAGGGGAAATTGCATTGCTTACCCGGAGCTTTTACTTCCTGCTTGCTTGGTCTGATTGTTATGGGTTGCATTACATGGGTGGAGAAGGACATCCATGACATTTGAATTGAATATTTCCCCTCTGTTCACTTCAAGTGAGACAGCACCATTTAGTAGGTGGAAGATACCTTTCCCCCCAGATATTACATATCAAAAGTGATTCTTTTAATATGGGATTTCCAGGGAATAGCGCGGGAGATGTCCTAGTCATTGACAATGTTGTGTAATGGTCCTGCAAACTTCTGTGAATGGATAATGATGAGTGTGCAATAAATCACTCATTTAGAGGAGCCTTAGGTTTTGGCAGTGAGAGCTTTAAGCTAAAATATCCTGGCATTTTGTTGTATTTGTTGTATTTTTGTGCCACCCCTTTTGCCTATGGCACCTGCCCACTGATGGAATGGGTTGAATGAAGGAGGTTTAACAACCCTGGCATGATACTACTCTCTCTAGTGTAAAAGCAAGTAGGGACACAGGAAAAGTTCTGTTGCATGCTAGCGGTCAAATGCCACCATCACACTAAAGTTATCATACTTACGTCACATTGAAATCATTGGGATAGCTTTAATCTTGACTAACTTAAGTCCTATTGACTTTGACCCCTATATCAGTATTGTTATATATCTCAATAAGGCATTCATGATTTGAGATATAGATGCAAGGGTAGCAGTAATTTTAGATCTATTCCAGAACATAGAGTGTTATGTTGGGAGGTTAGCCTAGGAAATCTAAGCAAGATGCTTTATTCAGTATTCATTTTAAAAATATTCGTGGGCTGCAATATCCAAACAAAATTTTCTTGGCTTTATTTTGTATGTTTTTCACCCAGCAGAACTATTAATTTTCATATCCTTCTGCTCTGTATGGGCAACTATCCAATGACCTAAAAAAAAAATCTGCCATGTAATGTAGATTGGTTGCTGTCAGTGCTTATGTCTATTCTTCGCAGTTTGGGCTGATCGGGTGGTGTCAGGTTAGTTTTTCCATCTAAGATTGTGTCAGACCTGGCTCTGAAGCAAGGTGAAGTCTCCTTTTATCAGAGCTGAAGAGAGCGGATGTGTCACTGAAGTGACTTGCTTGGTCACATAAGGGAGCTATTGCTGTTCTTCAGGACTTTGTGATTGACCAAAGTGATCTTGATTAAGTGACTGAAGCCTCACAAATGTGTCCAGACTTAACACTCTCTTTAGGTTTTATTGCCAAGCAAGGCTTCGATCTAGCAATGCCCACACAAATATACTTCAGCTTTTATTGTCAACAGTGCTGTTTGCACCGATTAACAAGGGTACAAGGGGAAAAAAACTACTTTGGTGTTTTAAGGGGTTTAGGTTTGGGTAACAACAACAACACTTGAAACACCCCAGTAAAATAAAAATAAATACAGATTAAAATATTATAAAATAATATATATATTATAATAACTCACACCATTTGAGGTCCCACAAATGGAATATGCATTTCAAATAATACCATGAATGTGTTCCTCAATTTGTATATATCGGCATTAGGAATGCCAAATGATTTTTAAAAAAGGGGGGGAGAAAAAAAGGAGGGTCTGCTCTGCTCTTTTGTAGGCAGATCTGCAGGAATCAGAGATAAAACATGAGGAAAAGCAGTATTATCTACAAGTGTCTGTACATTGACCTAATCCAAGAAGAAGAAGAAGAAGAAGAAGATACCATTATAGCCATAGGCTGTTAAAAACTTGGCAACTCCATCAGGAACTATTATTTATTTGTGTAAAAACTGTGTGGAACAAAAATGGACAATGTCATCACTGTAGATGTCATGCCCCCACCCCCTGGAGGAATCCTCTTTGGATGATGATCTGAATCAGTATAGAGAGCTTCAGATCTTCCCCCTCGAAGGGTAGAAAGTTCTTATTTCAAGTCAAAGAGGGATGCTGAACCACCATCAAGCAAGCCCCTGGGAATGTCAGTGCCAGAAAGTACATGCTCAGACCATGGCCAGGTGAAGGAATACCCATTTGCCAAAAAGGCTTCCTCAGGAGCAAGGCCCTCCTCAGGAGTAGGACTTTTGCCAGAGGGCCTGTAATGAACTGCAGCTGAGCTGTAGGTGGGGCTAAGGAAGCTCTAGCAATATAAGGCTTCAGTGTCACTCTAGCCATTGCTTTAAACAATGTCTTCGACCAGCTCCATTCTTGTTCCCCTGACCTTGTACCGTGACTGAACTTTCATGCTACTGACTTTAGACTCTTCCTTGACTCTGCTTCTTGGACTCTGTATTGTATCTGACTGCTCATATGAGTTTGGCCTTTGGCTGTTACTCAAACCTCTCTCTTGGAACACTCTCTCTTGCTTGGTAAAGGTATGCCTTTAGCCAGCACCTGCTTCTTGACTTGCTTTTGGATTGCCCCTTAATTTGACTTAATGCTGGGCCAGATCCAATTATAGCTGGACAGTTGGACACCTTTAGATTGGCCAATAGTTTTCTAAATAAATTCATGTAGAAATGGCAGAGGAATCCAAATGGAGGTTAGGCCCACAAGCTTTGGACAGCTTGAGCCCCCCCCCCTCTGGCTCACTTGATGATCCTCAGAGTTTCCCCTGGATCCTCAATGTTGCACCTGCAGTCATAATTTGCTTAAGTCATGCAAATGTTGGCCATAAATTGTGCTGCCCTGTGCAAACCCCTTATGCTCTCCTTGCCAACACGAGTACGGAGAGTGTGAGGGGTTTGCGCATAGTGCAAGTGACAGTGAAAGTGGTTGGTGGTGATGGGAACAGGTGTTGCCGCCACCCTGGCTTCTACCACCACCAAATGTTCCCAGGTTTCAGGAACTATCAAGTGTCCATGCATGGTGGGAAGAGTGTAGAGCTGAGCCAGGTCCATTGGATAGATCCACTGGGCCCAAAATTCCTGAGCCAGCTTCTTAAATGTGATCTTAAATCCAATATGCAGTATCTCTATTGCTGTTGCACCTCTGCTGGAGTTGTTATGCTAGCAAAACGAGCCACTACTGTAGCAGCAACATTTGTTTCCTAAAATAAGCACAGAAATGAGTGGCAATGCTTTTTACAGAATAGGGCAGGTCATCAGAGCTCCCTTCTGGGAGCTGCTTTCTCCCGCCCTGTTCCAGAAATGAACATTGCCCTCTTTCCCATTTTTTAAGGGAACCGCTTGTTCCTGTTGCGCTAGAAATTAAATTGGGGGAAAACATGTTTGGACTTATTGAGCATTGATTCAGTGCTTTCGAGGTGTTCAGATTGCTTCATCTGTATTATCAGTTGTCTTTGCAACAAACATTTAAAGTAGGTCAGTATTATTATTCCCATATTGTATATCAGGGGCTGAGGATGAGAGACAGTGACTTGCCTAAAGCTACCTAATGCTCACAGCTAGAGCACAATTTCAACCTGGGCCTTTCTGGCTCACAACTCTCAGTCTTAGCTACACTGGTTTCTTTAATAATCTTTTTAGATAATTATATTACCATCATGTTTCATGCTTTGGGATCACCTACCTGGGAAATGAGCCTTTATCAGTCTAAATGTACATCATAAACCTACTGCTCACTGTGCTGGCCACTAATGAATTGAAGCTTGTCATGGTTGATTAAGTAGCCCATTGAAAGCCATAAGGAGATGGTGAAGAGCTTAGGCACAAAGTATAGCCTGTTTCTAAAGTGCGATGCACCTGGCAAGAGGCTAATGTAAGATGCACTTGCACCAGTTTAGATAAACAAATATAGATAATGGGGGGGGGGGAACGTTCTGACCTTCAAGTTGGTGGAATGGAGGCATATCTTTTTTGCTTCCTTCTCATTTTTGTAATGTACATATCCTTCAGAAATGTAAATCTATATGCCATGATGCATCATTATCAAGTCTGCAGTTCCCTCTAGTTCATTATTTTCAAGAGTAACCTGTCCTTCTTTCACTTCCAATACGTTTCCTTTTTTATTTCTTAGATCATAAAAAATGACCCCTATACAGCCATGTCTCTTTTTGACTTCATTTTTTGTTTTATTTCCACAAAGTGAGTTTTCAACTGTGCTTCAGTCCAACTTCTTAGAAGTCAGACCCTAGATTAGGATGTAGGAGAATTTTGCATCTGCTCCTGAAACATGTAAAACATGCCCTGTTCACAATCCCGAGCACAAGCAGGAAAATGTGTTCCCTGAATATATTCACAAATTCTCAAACAGGTGATTGCATTAAAAATAGACAAATTTGACAAGAAAAAAGCTTGCCATAGCACAATTTTAAATAGGGTGATTGTATGCTTTAGTCCATGGAGAAAATGTGTGCAACTTTGTAAATTTGTGCAAATTTGAGTTTGTTTTGCACAACTTTCACATTTGATCATGTTTACTTTATGCAATTTTCCCATTAATGGAAAATGAATAGCAATCACAAACGTGAGCACAAATTGAAGAGAGACAAGCATCGAGCTGATGTTTGGAGAACCTTGGTGAGCTTAAATAACGTTTGTTCACTCATCCCTAAACTAGACATCAAAGTGATTGTATACATAAATGTGATTTCTCCTTATGATTTCTTAATGCTGAATTAGATTTAACATTATTTGATAGAGAACTGTAATGGTTTACAAATTATACATTAGTTTTAGGGTGTGAATTATTTTATTGTGTTAGGTAATAAAATCATCAGTATACAGAACGGAAAGCTATTGGAAACTGCATGTACACGACGCTATGTACAAAAATTTGGAAATAAAACATGAATAAAAAATTATATTCTAATGCATCAGACAACAGGAGCATGCATAATTGTCAGTAAATTTATATTCACCAGGCTGTAAAATATTTCTCACAGGCAAGCTAGAAATGTCTGGTCAGAAGTCAGACTCATGCAAGCCAAGTCAGAAGTCAAACAGACCCTTCATATCAAGTATATAATATGAGTATAAGACAAATAGATATTAACCAGGGGAGGGTAACATCCAGCCCACAAGCCCAGTCTAGCCCATGGGGAAGGTAATATCCAGCCCATGGGCCCAGTCCAGCCCATGGAAGGTTGAACATCCTGTGTGCCCTGTCCCTTGCCATCCCCAAGTTCTGCTTCCTGAAGTGCAAGACGTGTAAAAGGGAATCCCTTTGTTATCTCCAATCAGAGATATCTCCTTCACCACTTCCCATGCCAGTTGCATCCCCATAAGTGGCATAGGAACAGGCAGCTCAAGTGGGTGGGGCAGGATGGATGACATCATGGGAGTTGGTGGGCCTCATACCTAGAGACCCTCCCCCTCCCATGATGTCATCTGCTCCATGCCACCAACTTTTTTGTTTCAAAGTTTTTTCCTCTATGCAGAGAGGGGGCGGGGCTTTAGATCTGAGGTCCTGCCCCCTGACATCATCCGGCTTGCTGGCTTGGTATGGCCACTGGAACAAACGGTATTGGCCTTCCCTGGTATATACCCACACTCCTACAGTACTTTCATATAATAAGTGACTTCAGGTGGTTTACTGTGTCTTGGTAAACATCAAAGAAAACTCTTCTTCTTTGCATGTTGTGGTGGGTGAAGGTCTGTCAAGGGCTCTGTAGGCATGATTGGCTGGAAGCACTTACAGAGTTTACCTTATCAAGGTTTCTGATCATAGGAGCTGTGGAAGTGCATTCAAGGGATTGTGCTTACAGAGCCCCTTGTGGTTACAGAGTCCCTTTCAAAGGAAGCCATATGTGCAGGGATGTTAGGGCAGAGCTTACACCCATACACCTGCTTAGCTTATATGTACTTCATATGTACTGCAGGGAAATAACTTTGGGATCAAGCAGCAATCCTTAGCTGCAGTGCAAGTGAGATGTGTATTATGCCTGAGGGAGGCAGCATGTGGAAACATTTGGAATCTAGTAAAGATTCATCAGGAGATAGGTGCCACTGTGTCATCTCATCCACCGCACTCAGTCCCCAGCTAATGCTGGGTAAATAGTGCTACCCTGGCTGTTGCACTCAGTAATCTCCATCTTGACTCCGAGTACTCTGGGAGCCATCCTGGGTTCACCCCACTACACCCTTCATTGTTTTAGCTGCTCATTCAGGTTGACTGCCTTTGAATTCTTGCCCTTCAGCTTGTGCCAGAAGCGTCGGGACTTGACTTCCCAAAAGACGAAGCCCAATTTATAGTAAAACCATTTTTTGTCATGATTTCAGTAAATAGGTTTATGCCTTTTTACATCCCCAATAAAGATCCACAGAAAACAATTCACAACATAAGACTTAAACCACGTTCAGTTCATGATCACCAAACTAAAACTCCAAGCAGCCCTGTATCAAGCTGGCAGAATAAAACCCAATAAATTCAGAGAGTCCAAGACAACGTAGAGATTATTTGCAGTTTATCCAAATGTTGCTTTCAGCTAAGACTACTGCTAAAAGCTCTGGCTTAAATACAGGGGAGTGACCACTAAAGATCAGTATCAGACATTTGATCCTGGCAGAGAAACCTGCCTCTTAGGCAATTGCTGCATCTCACAGAATGTGTCTGCTCCGCCCTCTTTAGTTGGTAAGCTGCAAGGCAGTGAGATGCCTGGTAGAACTGAGTTCTTCTCAGGCTCCTGGCTTCCCACAGCTGAATGGAGTTCTGCAGTATCTCCTTCTGACTCAGAATCAGAGTTGGAAGCTATAGTTCCTTCAAAGGCCTCACACGAAGCTCACACCACTAACAAGTTGCAAAGTTTATATACCTAGGAAGGTGGAGCAGATGAATATTCAGAAGCTGACACTTCCATTCCGCTGACAGCTGCTCCCTTCAGTTTAGCCAACATGCAGCACATGAAATTGCTTTAGTGGAATCGCTGGTGATTTTGCCGCATGAGAACTGGCCATATTCCGAGTAATATGGCATCCATAGACAACAGTGGCAGTGTCTGAGGCTAGGACTTCTGCTTTTCTCTAACATAGAACAAAGTGATTTTATACTGTATATTCAATATAATAACGTGCTTCATGTGCAAAAATAAAAGGTTTTTTTCCCAAAGGCCTTGGTCTCTGAAGCAAAGAAATGTAATTTAAAATAATTTTATTCAAAAGCAGAAGGCTTAATAAGGTAATTCAGTACTTCTGCACTTGGAGAAAATGTAAGCCCCAAAAGGTTAAATGAAAAGTAAAGAGCCAAATAAAGAAGCAGCATTTTATAAGAACCTTGTATATGTGCAAAATTAGATGGACAAAATGAAGGGTGATGTAATACTTTCACAAAGTAGATTTGTAGTGCTTTTCATCCCGTATCAAAATTAACCAGAAGTGTACTAATGCATAAGCAAATAGCCTGGATGAATGCAAGCATCTGCCAGCTTAATGTTTTAAGTTGTTTTTAATATATGGAAGGCTTTAACATAATAAATAGTAATTGAAAGTTACTTTATTAAAGTCATGGCTTGGTGCTTTAAACAATGCTTACACTCATTATCTTTTGACTAAATGACAAGGCTTCTTCTCACTTTTAGACTTTCCCAAAAGGTAGCTAACTAGCAGACATTTGTTCCTGCAACCATCTTCTTCACCACCCTCTACTCTAGTTGAATGTGAAAGGGAGAATTATTACCTGATAGGGGCCTCTATGAAAATGTGAGACCATTGGAGTGGCACCTTGACTTTGGCCTAGCCAGAGCTTGGGCTGTAGTTCACTGAGCACATACTTTCTGTGGGAAAGTTACCATTCTTTTTCAGGTCCAGACTGGGCTTGGGAGAAAATCCTATCTGAGACGGTGGAGAGCAACTGCCAGTTAGAAACTGCCTGACTCAGTACTGCCTACACTATGTTCCTCTTCCTGAGCAAGGTTGCTCAGGAAGCAGCACTGGCAGTTCAACTTCAAAAGCAACATGTTAGCCATGGTTTTGCTTCTGATGCAACTGGAAGATGTCCCTCTCAAGAGGGAATGCAGATTCCCCATTGTTCCCATTACTCAGGGAACTTCATATGAAGCATGGTTTCTTGTTCTTACTTGACCAGTAAGCATCCGTGCCATTGGGTAATAGCATGTCAGGGGCCTCTGGGGTGAACTTCCATTTTCCATTGGGATAAGTATTTGCCAAGACAAGTAGCCTGTGAGTTTCTAAAAGTCCAGAGTCCCTGTCCAAGTTCATCTGAAGTTAAGTATGGAGAATCTGGGACCCTAAACAGTAGAAGATGGCCATCAGTGCACATAGATGAGAGAGCTAGGTTTAAATCCATATCTGAATTGTTGTAAATTGACCAGAGAGCTTCAGCTATGGGGCAGTATAGGCATGAAATCATCATCAACATCGTCATCATCATCATCCAGCCATGAAGTTCACTCTGTCTGGGTTCATACAACACGATAACCAATGGTGATTTAAATAGTCAATGGTTGGTTATTTAACCCACTTTGGGTTATTCTGTTGTGTGGATGGAGTTTTTTAACCAATGGTTGGTTATTTGGCTGAAATAACCACCTTTGTGCAGAGTTGGCTATTTGAACCACTATTGGCTGTTGTGTTGTGGTTGGAACCACTGGTTATTTCCTCATCCACCATTGGTTATTTCATCAGCCACAGAGTCACAAGGCAAGAGCCGTCAAAGCGGTGGCTGCCACTCTGGTCCAGCTGGCAGGATAGATTTTTGGCAGCAATGGCTGATGGGATACTAGTGGGAAGACTGAGGGGGAGAGAGGGTGGGAGATGAGTGAGTCAGCTTAGCATGGGCTAATAGTCAACTCGACGCTGATCCTAATCCACACCACAGTTGATTATTATGTTGTGTAAGGAGTACCCCCTAGATAAACAACTGTCAAGTTAATTTTTACCCTATCATTGAATATCTTGTTGCCTGAACGCAGCCTCTGTGACTTTAGACCAGTCACTACCTCTCTGCCTTTTGTATCCCGCAGGGTTATTCTGAGGATAAAATAGAAGGGTGAGGGACCTTGAGCTCTTTGGAGGAAAGGCAGAATATTAGTGAAATGAGTGAGTGAATGAATGAATGAATGGAGGGATGAATACGGATTGTATTGTTACTACGTTGAATTACTTGCAAGGTGACTTGTAAGTTTTGGTTTATTTAAAATTAAATCCCAACTGTGGTTGAGATAACCACCAACTAAATTAACTGTAGCTGACAAATACTAATAATCCAGACGGAGAGGCGGGTAAGAAATAAATAGTTATTATTATTATTATTATTATTATTATTATTATTATTATTTTATTCATGTGTCTTTATGGCTTTTGTACAAATAGTTCACTTCACTATTTGTATCTGGAATGTCTGTGTGACAAAATGAGAGTGTGATATAAATAATGTACTGAAGGTTTTAGTTCAGGTTGAACTGACCCACATTAAAGACTGATACCCACACTTAAAGAAAATTTGCATGTTGGAAGAACAAAACATTTAGGATTAAACCAAGCCTCACAATGCTTGCTCTGAATTATGGAGAAGCTGGTCTTACAGTTTTAGGCACAAGCTACATTTTTTAAAACCATTACGTTTCCTTCCTGAAAGTAAAGGGATCTCTTATGTTCCTGGAATCCAGGCATATCTTAAGTACCTTTTCCAGGATTACTTTTGTAGTAATCAATATTTCCCTCCCTCCTCCTTTCAGGGTAGGAAAATTCTACTTCCATAGTCTATTTAACCATTGTATTAAGGCTATGTAGATGCTGCAGGGTCTCACTTCCAGATTTAGCCAGATGGCTGCCTGAGTATCTGGCCTAATTGTCTCAAGATACAACTGTCAGTGCCTTTGACTCTTTTCTCTTTTCTCCTCCCCCTTCATCAATTTCTTACATAATTATTGGGAGACTAATTAATTGCCTGCCCTTTAAAGCATGCCTCTCACCTGATCTATGCTTGCTAATATAGGCATCTGGCACTGGAACTGAGGACTTCCTCATACAACATTGCTTCTGGCTCTCAGGTGGTAATGCAGGTTCCATGGGCAGTATCGCTATACCATGGAGCTGCTGCAGTGTCATTCATGGAACAAGCCCACTGATCTCAAGAAGGTGGAAGGGGCAAACAAACAAAAAAGATCATGAAGTTATGTGTGCTTTTAACATTGCCTAGGGCGACCATATGGAAAGGAGGATAGGGCTCCTGTATTTTTAACAGTTGTATAGAGAAGGAAATTTCAGCGGGTGCCATTTGCATGCATGTAGCACCTGATGCAATTCCCTCTTCATCACAACAGTTAAAGCTGCAGGAGCCCTGCCCTCTTTTGCATCTGGGCACTCTAATACAGCTTCTCAAACTCTAGTATAGCTAGAGTGACCAGATACAAAAGAGGGCAGGGCTCCTGCAGCTGTTGTGATAAAGAGAGAATTTCACCAAGTGCTGCTTGCATAAAGATGGCACCTACTGAGATTCCCTTTTCTATACAACTCTTAAAGATACAGGAGCCCTGTCCTCCATTCCATATAGTCACCCTAACATTGCCTACATTATCTAACACTCGGTTATTTCTTCAAGTGGTGTTCCCACCAACATGTCCATTCTACATAACACCTTCATATTAAACCTGTTCTACAACACCTCAAGGCACATATATCCCCGCCCTGCATGCGGCATGGCCCTCTGGAGCTTGTAATCTGACCGTGGTATTCACGATGGACGGCTTCTGCACAGTTTCCTCAAGTCGGGCTCCTCGCTTCTCGATGGGCTGCTTATGCTACTGAAGCAGTAGCATAAGCTGGGGGGGGGGACCTCATCGGAGTGCCCCCTCAAAATTGTGGGCCCCGGGCCTACTGCCCCCCCATCTGCATGGCCCTGCCTGCTACACTTCCACCAGCAAGCACAAAAGAGCTCCTTAACAACAGTATTATTTACATTATTTCTTTATCTTGCATTTTAACACTGACACAAATTTTAGAAATGGCCAGTTAAAGAATTCCCACACATACACCTTCATCAGAGAAATCTGAGGACATTGGTGTGGGCAGAATAGAATCCCCAAGACTTCCATGTAGTGGGGTTGGGTGAGTAGTAGTACTTGGAAACTGCTTTCTGAGTTGGTCTGAGGGCTTATTCCCCCCTCCCTTTTCCCTATACTTTAAAAGTGTGAACATGGATCAGTAGAACTATGCTTTTAAATGTAGAAAACCTAGGTGGTCAGAGGGCTTCTTTCTCTCCCCCGGTCTTTTTTCTACCCTTCAAAAGGACTACTGCATTTTTAAAGAACTGCTTTTAGAACTGGTTTGTTCCCTTTAGCCTTCCCCAACCTGGTGCCCTCCAGAAGTTTTGGTCTTCAACTCCTTTTAGCCCCAGCTAGCATGGCCAATGGTCAGCAGTGCTGGGCATTGTAGTACAAAATATCCGGAGGGAGCAGAACACTGTTCATATAGTCTGGACCTGTAATGCAATTGTACTTTTTTGCTCCATTTCTTCATCAGATTTTCCCCCTCCCCATTAAATTTTGGACATTTTATATTTAATTATTTAATTTTCTGGATCATTATTTTATACACTACATGAAGGAAAAGAAGTTGTATTTCTTCTTTCAATCCTGTTTAGTAAGGAAGTGTTTGAACGTCAAATCAGAACTATTGTTTCACTTCTGGATTATTCTGCCATCAGATTTATTGTTTTTTATTATTGTCTGCATTACCCTGTAATATCCTAAGAGAACTTTTACTGTTACAAGTACCATTGATCCTGGTTTCACAATTTGACATGGGTTTATATGATTCCATTGACCTTGAAGTATGACATAAAACTGAAGTAACCCAGAGAAGAGAATCTTTTTTTTTTCTTTGAGTAAGCAGGCAAACATAATAGGCTATAATCTCAAAACCTCTTATTCGGAAGTAGTCTGGTGGGTTTTGTCGGATTTCCTATCATAAAGTAATTTCAGAGTGGCAGCTGTAACCTTTCAGATTGTTCACTCACTTATTCCAATGATAAAGTGTATCTCTCTGGATAGCAGCAATATCTTCCAGTCTAGCTCCCAGAAAATGCCTCACTGAGTCTTCGGGGGAAGAGAATTAAGTTGAAAAGGAATTCAGACACAGGGCAAAAAGCAATGTTCATTACAATGCCAGTCATAAGGTACTAGTCATCATATTAGTTAAAGTGAGATTTGAATAATTATCTTTTTCCCGAGGGGGGAAAATGCAGATAATTGCAAATTAGACAACTTCAGAAAAAATACTATAGTGGTAGCCTACGAGTGCCATGCTGCTCTGATACATTCAGGCAACTCAGAAAACAAGCTGTATTTGTATTGTTATCATCATCTCAGGATTTCTGGATTCCCTCCAGCCCCTTTGTATACAATATTTTCTAAGTGGAACAGGAAACTGAGCTTGTCTTTGTTGCATTGGTAGTAGTGGTGCCCTTACCTTATTTATTACAAATATTTTGAAACCTACCTTCATCTTAACCAATACTAGGACAGCCTATAAGAGGCACAAAAAGATTAAACACGTCAGAAATATAATACAGCAAAACAGTAAATCAATATTGTAATTTTTAAAAACCTAGAGGCATAGAAACAACAGAGCAGACTGTGCATATCTCTGTTGTGTCACCCCAGCTGTGGAATGTCCTCTCCTTGAAGGCCCGACTGAAGCCGGAATTGGTTTTATTTTGGCGCCAAGTTAAGACATGGATTTTTATCAAAGCCTTTGATGGTTAAATTCACCAAGCCTAAACATAGTTTCAATTGTTTTAACTGATTTTACAGTGTTAAATTTCTACACTGGTTTTACCTTATTAATGGTTTAATTTGTTTTTAGTTCTGTATATTTATTGTTTTATATTGTTTGTATGATTTTATCTGTTCGCTGCCCTGAGATCCTTGTGATATAGGGTGAGAAACAAATGTTTAAATGAATGAATAAATAAATAAATTAGCTTTAAACATACAAATGCCTGGACAAATGTGTTTCAGCCTGGTGCTGGAATGATAACAGTTTTGATGCGAATTGAACTTCTGCGGCAGGGGTAGGCAACTTGTGGCCCTCCTGATGTTTTTGCCTTCAGCTTGCCACCAGGCCTCACCAGCATAGCCGACAATGGTGAAGGATGATGGTAGACCAAAACATCAGATCACCCATGTTCTATGGGAAGGGCATGCCAAAGCTGGCTCTTCGCATTTCATAAGTTCAGGTTGAGCTAGTGTGTCTACCAGATTGCAAACAGTGTAACTGGCTATTGGTTGGTTACAATGCAGTAACTGTGTGCTGAAGTGAAACTCCTGCCAGTTATCCTCCAATCAGTTATTGAATGTAAATGTATAGCTGTGGGTGTTAACGTTTCAAAATTAAAATAGGGAATAAAATTGTCCAGGAAAAAAAATCCTAAAATGATTTCAATGCAATTACAATGTCAAAGTGCCTGTCACCTTTTTTTTTTAAAGCATTATCCCTATAATTAGCAATTAAATACCATGAGTGCAATACTGTTCCTCAGAACAGCAAAGTGCAGATAAGTGGCTACGAGTGTGAAACAGGCAGGCTGTAAGATCTGCTCCATCCATTATTTGAGTTATCAAAACTTCATTACATCTCTGCTTATACTGACAAACCTAGGTGGTCCCAAATTGGAACAAAAACATGTATTAATTTTTCAGGGATTCTAAGCGTAAAGCTTTTGGGGGGGGCAACTATATTGCAGTGGTGTTGGTGGTACTATAACTTCTGTCAGAAGATTAACTGTGATGTCATTGCAAATGCTCAGGGGAAAAAAGCTTTTGGTGGGACTAACTCAACGATGTAATCAGTAGAAGCAGCCAATTCACACAACAAAAATAAATTGGCCATGTGAGTGGGACCACATTTCAAACTATTGCTTTGTTCCCTGGAGAAAGAAGAGACCAAGGACATACTTGAATGTTGGAATTGGACAATTAGGGTGACCATATCTCAGGAAAAACCAGGACATGTCAGGATTTTTGGCAACAAATCTGGGAAGGGGGAAAATTATGAAATTTGAAGAAAAATCCAGATTTTTCCTATCCACCCCCCCCAAAGGGCAACTCTACTTTATAGTCAATGGGAATTAACAAAAATTAACAAAAAGGTAGAGCTTTAGCCATGCCAAATTTGAAACAGACCCATTTATCTGTTGAATTTTAGGATTTTTTTCAAGTTTGAGTTTTAAAAATATATATTTTAAAAAATCCATCATTTTTAAAGATAAAGATATGAAACTTGGCACTGTGATAGCTCCTACATAGGGCTTTAGTCATCCCAAGTTTGAAGCAGATCCATTCATCCATTGATTTTTTTTAAAAAATTGAGGTTTTAAAATTATTTATTAAAAAAAACACAACATTTTTAAAGATAAGGAGATGCAACTTGGTGATCTTAAGTAGGGCTTTAGCCTTGACAAGTTTCAAGCAGATCTGTTCATCTGTTGACTTATAGCAAGTTTCAAAACAAAATTGAACTTTAAAAATAATAATAATAAAAAAGCCAGCCAGCCAGCAGCAAGCCCTGTTAAGCGGCAGCTTGCAATAGAGGGAGGATACAATCCGAAAAGCTATTTGAGGGAAGGGGAGAATGTATCACACAGAGTATAGTAACAAAGTAAACAAAAGCTACAAAAGTAGGAGTGAGTGAAGTTAATTTCAGATACATTGGATGTCACACTTGTTATTTCAGTGATTTTAACATTATTTATTTATTTATTTGTTGCATTTATATACCACCTCATAGCTGAAGCTCACTGAACATTAAGATGTTCTGTAGAACAGATTTGTCGTAATTTTATGCTGTAAAACCAGACATGTGGCCAAGGCTATATTCAGGTGGGCACATCCCCTTGGTGCTGGACATGCCCCCTGGGGGCAGACATGTTGTCCTCCTTTTTGGTTTCCAAAATATGGTCACCCTAATTTGGGTTATTGGGCACTTGTTTATCTCCATATACCCGTAGGGCGGGGCCTAATGCTGGTATCAAGAGCTCTCTGTCTGTGCTCTTCCTGGTTCATCTGTCCTCTAGTGATGAGAGCGAAGAGGAGGAAGGGCATGCTTTTGCCTTGCCCTCTTCTTCAGAACAGTGGTACCAACTGGGCCTGGAGTGAGAGGGCAAGCAAATGGGAGTGGGTTGGTGATAGCTGCCATGGTATGTACCAACTCAGGGGCCCGCTTTTCTCAAAATTAGGAACTAATGTTGTTTGAGTGAGGGAGAGACAAAGCTAGGGTGACTCCACATTGAGCTGATGGGGAGAACAGTTCGGAGTGCAGGCTCATTCAATGCCTGGGCCAGCTTAAAACCTTCCTGCATGGCTATAAAACATTCCGCTATTTAAATATTTTGCATCTTGATTTATTTCGTAAAAGAAGTAATAGAATATCGAATTTGTGGAATAATTCACTGGAAGCTAAACCTGTGAACCTTAGTATAATATAGAAGGTAGTATAAATCAGAACTGACCATGAAATGTGTGTTTCAGTCACTTTGACTACCATATTAGAGGATTATTTTTAAAATTAAAGTGATAAGCAGTTGATGAAAATTAATACTGTTTAGAACAGCAGTACCAATTTTGTAGGTAATCAAAGCATAGACTATGAAGGAATTTAATTACCTAGATTTAATTTTGCAAGCATGTGGGGAACCTTTTACATTGATTTTACTCATGCTTTACTTATGTTACATTTTATACAACATGTTTTCTTTTGCTATATTGTTTTCTTCTCACTGTTGTTCCTGCTTGATTCCCCCTCACAAGCGAATGGGCAGCAATGGTGCACTAAAAAAACATTTTATCCTTGCTTCTAGTATGTTAGTTAAAAGGCACTTTGAATCTTCAATAATATGCATAAGGAATTACTTCAGCTCTACCTAGCCTTTCATGAAACAATAGGACTACATCGATTCTCTTTCTTTTCTGCATTAAAACATGTAACTTCATTTTAGTCCCTAACCCTTAAGAAATGCATTAGAGAGGCAGAAAATAAATCTTTAAATAAGTACAGACAGATGATAGATTAGATAGATAGATAGATAGATAGATAGATAGATAGATAGATAACATGGACATGTTGGCAGAGTTGGACCTTGAGATGCTTGAAGAAATTAATCTTTGCACATTCTTATATGAAGTGACCTGATCTGCACCTTTCGGAATAATGTGCAGATAGGAACTTAGCTATCCATGGCTTTCCACATTTCTCTGAGTGTTGACGTGCAGTTCTTGGCAGTTTAAATGTATGAAATGTTTAAAATGGATTGCGAGAAAATACATATTTAATTCCACATCTGAGAGAAAACACACATAAAATGTGTATATTGAAGAGAAATGCATATTGAAATGCATATTTTTGGGAGTTTTTTTTTAAAAAACTTCAAATTAATGTAGAAATAGAATAAAATGAAACATTGGGTAGTAGCATGAAAAATGTTACATGGGATGAAAATAGGCAGGTTTGCCAGCCCTCCCATGAGGCAGGGTTGTCTGGACCTACCGCTTGCTCAATAGCACTACTTCTGGTGCTCCAGAAAGCCCTGCTGACCCCGCTCTCCCTCTGTGGCAAATGATGGCCAAAGTTGGAGAACAGCCAGTGGGTCTCTCCAGAACACCCACCCACCCTCTGGCATTAAATGAAGATTGTGGGAGGGGTGCTCATCTCCAGGAACTGTGACCTGTGATGATCTCCAGGGCCTGTGGCCTGTAGCAGTCTCCAGGGACACCTCTCCCATAGTGCCTGCACATACTTTAAGCCCTTCAAAGTGCATCTTCTTTCTGAGGCTGCGGGGTGGTGGGGAGGGCAACAGAAGATAGGGGGTTTTGGTAGTGACCCTCAGCTCTGGAATGCTACCCACACTACTATCTTTTCAGTATCAAGCTAAGACATTCCTGTGCTCCCAGGCTTTTTGATGTTTTGGATGGTTTTTTGAAATATTTTGAAATATTTCAATATTTTTGCAATTTATTATCTTAGTCTATGCAATATAGTGTATTATTCTAGTTCCTGGAATGTAATATTTCTATTTTATGCTTGGTTGGCATGTTTATTAGTTTTATATTGTTGCTTTTATTATAAAATCCATTGTATGATAAATAAATAAATAAAAATAAGTGTTAGTTTTCTCAAATTCCCTTTTAATGATATGCAAGGGTTATTTTAAATTTGTCAGATCTGAATAACATATAACTACTTAAAATTTTGGTATTATGGAGAGAAAAACATTTAAATATTAAACTGAAATGGTTTCCTTTCTTTACTTTGATATAGTTCTTTTCTTTTCCAAAAATTAACAGAAGAAATCCATCTTGTATTTAAAATATTGATTTGTTTGCCCTCTTTACTATTGTAAATCTTACGTCACATAGTTAGGATGGTTTGGTTGTGCAGAATTAGAGCTTTGGACATCTAAAACAGGAGTGGCAGAACTGGGACATAACAATTTATCATGATGTTAGCAAGTAAAGATGGAGAACAGAAGCACTCTTTTAAAAATAATAATAACAACTGCAGTTTAGCATTAACCTGGATAAATTGTGGTTAGTCTTATTTATGATTTGCTGAAACAAGCCAATCTCAAACCTTGGCTTGTTTCGATAAACCATAGTTAATATCATCCACAGTTTAGAATTTGAATGTTACACTAAATTTTGGTTAATTAAAAATGTAAGTGAAAACTTCCAATCTCCTCATGAGAGGTGGAAGGAGGAAGGTAGAATGCATGAACCCAAGGCTCATACACATAAAAATAAATGATAGTTTATTGTTGCATTTGAATGTAGTCAATGACTCAAACCTTTTTAGTAGGATTGTGGAAGCCTTGGGCCTCGGAATCCCGAGGCCGAAGTGCGGAGGCCATTTTAGGACATCCATCATAAAATAGTGGATCCGCCATTTCCTCCCCCACTCCTTGGCCCCAGAAAAGTCTACAACTCCCAGCATACAGTGCCTGGGAGGGCTTCACTTACTGGGACCAGGAGCAGAGTGTAGAGCTCTCGCCACTGCCGCCCGCCATGGCGTTGCACACTCCTCAGTGCCATCGACTTTATGGTCCTGATGCCAGCATGTCCTCCCGATGCATGGTGTCCTTTCCAGGGAGAGATTTCGTGAAGTCACTGGCTTCCCCATGAGAGATCTTGCGAGATCGCCGGCTTCCCCGCCCTCCCAGGCACTGTATGCTGGGAGTTGTAGGCCTTTTCTGGGGCCTGCAAGTGGGGGAAGAAGCGGCAGATCTGCCATTTTATGATGGATCTGTCCTAAAATGGCCTCCGTGCTTCAGTCTTAGGATCCTGAGGCCCAAGGCTTGCACAGTCCTACTTTTTAGTACTGTGCCAAATTTTTTGATTATTCAATTTTTGGCATTTCATGAGAGGGGGAACAAAAACTCTAGTAAAAAAAGGCTGGGAGAGGTGAGACTTTCAGAGAGTTTTCTCCTTGGGGAGGAGGACAGGGTTTCTACATATCTTCTTAAGTGTAAGAAGTTTTGAGGTGTCTTCTTTCTATTTTTAATTTAAAAAAACACACCCCAGCACTTGCAGGAGCCCAGGAGTTCTTCCTGAATGCCTATTTGAGACGGTGAGGTCACATGACATCCAATAGCCATTCATGAAGAACTGTCAGGCTCCTCCAAGTGCAGGGTTTTGTTTTGTTTTAAAAAAGGAAGAAGCTCCCTAAACAACTGCCTTTTCCCCTCCCCAAGGAGAAAATTCTCTGAAATTCTCCCACTCACTGTGAAAGAGGCAGAAAAAACTATTTCTTTTTCGCAGGGAGAGGAAAAAGTTCCTGAAAATAAGGGGCAGGATTCGGCATGGCACTAAACCTTTTATTCCTAACTTTCTCACTTGGAGCTCGCTAGTATCTTTTATATTTAAAATAATGGGTAGGTATGATTTCTGAGAAGACTAAGCTCATGTTATAGTGCCGACTTCCAATCCAAGTTAATATCTTCCTTCACTACAGAATTTTGAGTTCACTTTTAAAGTGATGAAATAGCACTCCGCTAACAAGCAAAATGCAATGGCATAGTGCGAGATGTCATTCAGGGTCTATTAATATTTTGTACAGTTTTAAAATGCTGCTGTCAAGCTTACCAACTACCAATTAGATGCATACTTCCATCCTGTAATCTTTGTACGGTGGTGGTGTGTGATTTGAGTCATTAGGTGTACAATTTGAGTCCATTATTCTACCTTTAGCATACTAACTGGAGATTTCATCAATCCATAAAAAATCTTATGTATTTACATGTCTTGTTACTTAATAAGAAGGAAAATTATATTTCTGCATATCATGGCTAGAGCTGGAGGGGCTTGCATTACTTCTACAGAGATAATGATATTGTTCTATTTTCATGATTCCAGACTAAATTGTTTTCCAAGCTTATGGGTAAAGCTGGAGGAAGGTGAGAGGCTCATAACATACATATTAATTTCATCTACTTCTATGGATTTGGGAGTTATTTACTTTGCCCCTCCAATGATGAGGCACAATGACAGCAGGTCCTCGTTGTATAAGTTCTGTTTCTATTTATAATCATTGTTGGGCCTTGGTTACTAGAAACTTTCAAATTATACCTCCTTATGGCATATTCCTCATTTTTATAAGAATTCATTATCTCCTAGCCTGATGAGCTCTTAAGAGTCAGACATGCAGCTATCTTAACGCACCTTGCAATATACTTCTTTTTCATTCTGAAATTATAAAGTATGCTGGGGAAAACATGACAACTTTATTCACTAGCCTGTTTTGCAACCTCTTTTCTGAAAGTTATTTTCCTACCTACCAAAGATTATTTTTTTGCCATATATCACACCAAAAGGTTGTAATATATTGAGTTAAGAATTACAGTTACTGATGACACAAATGAACGAAAACGGTAAGAGAAATTTAGAAATGAAGAAGCTGGGTAGCATTGCAACTCAGCAACTCAAGATTTTTTAGTTTTGAAAGCAGTAAGCACACTGAGCAATGGTGATGAACAGATACAAGAATAGAAGAGTCGTGTATATACAGAGCAGTCTAACGAAATACCTTATTCTGGTTCTGTTGCTTCTCAAAGTAAGGTTTTCATTGTCAGTGACAACCATTTGAAACTGATAATGGTACAGACCAAAGTGGAGCACAAGCAGTTTTTGAAAGATGCAAGCTAAAATACCTACCTTGACACAAAGGTTCATATCTCATCTTAGAGGAGCCATTCCTCAGATTATGTTTTTTCAACATGGAGATTAATCATCATGTCAGGATAAGTATGTACAAAATATCAGGGAAATTACTCCATTTAATTTCTCCCAACATGTACACTGAAAAGCAAAAGTCTTCATTAGATACTCATTAGATGGTTCTTATTTCTAACAACAGTTCTTCAGTGATGGTTGTAATAAGGTTATGCTTTATAAAGCACTTTGGTCATTAAAATGCTAAATAAATAGGGTAGCTATTGCACACCGGTTTTAAGCAGTGCCTTATCATGAATACTATCAGTTCGAAAACTATTGTTCAGTACCATATTTCCTATTAACGTGTATAAGAACTTAATACTTGTGCTTATAGAGGTTGTTACAGAATTTCAGCCTAACAGGGCCTGTCAGTTTTTCGACTTTGTCGGAATTTCTTTGCAGTTAGCTGTTTGGGAATTATGAAGTAAATGTAACAGTGTTAAGATCATTTGTTTTTCTTGATCCCTAGAGGTGTACACAGAGATTTCAGAGAGTGGTTTGTGAAAGTATTGTCTGTGACATTTAGAACTTCTTAGTAAGTCATGAGACCATTTTCATCTACATTCTGCATACAAACCATTGTAAGGCTCCAGGAAGTCCTTGACCCAGCCCATTGTGCACAGGCCAGGGAAACTTCCAAGATGTATAAAAGGTCAATGGGTTGGGAAGGGTGCCTACAATTGGTTATGGCAGACAATAGCAAAATTCCAAATGAATCTAAATTATTTTAATTCACATTCAGCTCTGTTCTTGAGTATTCAAAAAAGTATTCAAACACTGCAAATATCCTAAGGGTACAATCCTATGCATGTTTAGACAGAAAAAGTCCTACAGCTCTAACTGGCATATGCTGGGAATTGTAGGACTTTTTTCTTTCTAAACATGCATAGTATTGTGCCCGGAGACATTGCTCCTGGACTAGGGTGAGTACATAAATTGTTATTATTGAAATAATTGAGTACATCCTTTGAAGAATATTAGCAGCATCAATTTATAAGTGAAAAAACTTACCTTCTCCTACACCAAAGCTTTGCCTCAACAGCTAGACTTAAATATTTTGTTTTAAAAAGTCTAACTCTAGGTTTATTGGTATTTTAATAATGTATTAGTTTTATGTGCTTTTAATCAGTTTTATGTATTTTATATTTGATGTTGTTCCCCACCTTGATCCAGAGGGAGAGGCGGGTAAGAAATAAATATTATTATTATTATTATTATTATTATTATTATTATTAGATCTCATGCACCAGGGGAAACTTCACACAGTGACTATGGAACTGATATTTAAAGCACTTGGTTGTAGTGTCACAAGTTAAGCCAATAGATGTCAATCTAAATTCTTAGGAGAAAAGCAAGCTAATAACTCAGAGAAACAGGCTGGTTCTGTGTCCTCTCCAGATTCTGGAACATTCCAGAGTTCTTTTCTTAGAAAATGTAATTTTACAAAAGCACAATATTCCAGGTGTTTCTTTTGATTCTCAAAAAGAAATCGAGAGGTTTAGCAGTAAGCAAAATGAGACATGCCATAGGGTGAGAATTATTAAAATGGTGATAATCCTGATAAGGAAAAAATATTTTTCTTCCATTAAAGTGTGCTGCATTCAAGCACTATCTTGGATACTTTGTCTGTAACAGGTCAAGCAATGAAGCAACCGTAGAAAGGAAAGGGCCATAACTCAGTGGCAAAGCACATGTGTTGCATGCAGAAGGTCCCACATTCAATCCTTGGCATCTCCAGTAGGGATGGAAGAGATTCATCACTGTAGAGCAGCTGCCAGTCAGTGTAGACCAACCTGTAGTCTTCCAGATGTTTTGGTCAACTCTCATTATGCTGGCTATGGCTAATTGAAATTGTAGGCCAAAACATATGTAGGGCCACAAGTTACCCACCCCTGGTCTAGACAATACTGAGCTAGATGAATAATTGGTCTGAATCATAGTTGAAAGGGGCCTATAAGGCCATCGAGTCCAACCCCTTGCTCAATGCAGGAATCCACCTTAAAGCATACCTGAAAGATGGCTGTCCCAGCTGCCTCTTGAATACCTCCGGTGTGGGAGAGCCCATAACCTCCCTAGGTAATTGCTTTAACAGTTTTTCCTAATGTCCATCCAGAATCTGGCTTCATGAGCTCATTATTTCACATCCTGCACTCTGGGATGATTAAAAAGAGATCCTGGCTTTCCTCTGTGTGACAACCATTCAAGTATTTGAAGACTGCTATCATGTCTTCCCTCAATCTTCTCTTTTCCAGGCTAAACATGCCCAGATCTTTCAGTCTCTCAGTATTAGGCAGCTTTCAACATTCCACTGGAATTCCTTGTAGGTGCACCTCAGGTTCAAACCTACCCAGGAGACATTCACTGATTTAAGGAATCCTTCTGAGCATATGAGCAGCATTGTCAGCCATAGGCACAGGATGGCATATGTCCAGCCACAATATTGTGTATTTCTACAATTGGACAACATGAATTTGCAACAATTTGTCAATAAGCTATGGACCACACATATTATTTCGGCATGTACATAATTATATCCTAGCAGCAGATATGCAATAGTTACATTGTTCATTTAAAAATTGATTTAATTTTTGGCAATAGTATGCTTTTTATCAGGGACGTTGTAATATATCTGCTTCTGTGGGGTCAGATGGTTTCTTTTTTCTTTTCTTTTTTTCTTTTGGTAAATTAGCCTTTCAAACATTTAAATATTCAAACATTTTAATAGGGTCATTTATGTCTCAACACAGTAATCATGGGGTGTTTGGGGACCCTCTAGTTCTTCTGAGGCTGAATTTGTAAAATTGTTTGCTCAATCAGCATCAGCACCTTTTGATGATATCAGTTCCTGTCATAATCTTCTGGCATAGAATTGTGTCCAGCCTAGCACAAGACATAGTCAACCATGCAAATAATAATCAGTGTGGGTAGAAATAAATATGAAACTGGGTGTATGGAAGCCACAATAAGCTTTGGACTACCCCAAATGTTTGACAGTGTCTTGCACCCAAATCAAGTTGGACTGGCCACATTTCAATGCCATCTTGTAGAAGATACTCTCCTGGAGGTGTGGGTGCAGTGGAGGCTCCAATGTCAGTGGGGCTGTAAATCTGCTCTGGGTTTCAGTCAGAACTCTAAAGCAGTGATCCAAGAATCTGAACCCTATCCCCAAAATGGGTTCAGCACCTTGGATAATTCCTTTCGAGTTCTGATTGAAACCCAGAGTGGATTAACTTCACCACTGACATTGGAGCCACCAGCCTCCACTGTATAGGTGAATGATTTGGAGTGGCCCAAGCTTATTGTGGGGTTCACATCCTCAGTTACTTATTCATTTCTATACACATGGTCTGTTATAGGCATGGGGATGCCATGTTTGATAGTGTCTTGTGCGTCAGCAGGTCAGTTTAGTTGGTGCATGTCCCTGCCCCTTTTGCAGAACCTGGGAAGAGGTGCATTTGAAGACCTCACAGGAGGGTGGCATATAGTGTCTGTGTCTGTCCTCTCTCTACTAAGCCTGGGGATGAGTAAAAACAAATGTTTTGCATTGAATTAGACATTGCAACTCTTAGTATGCTGTTTCTTATTCTAGTCCGTGTTTTCGTCTCCAAAATAATTTCTTTCGTTTTAAAGTTTGTGTATTTTTTAATTAGTTGCTATCTTTGCAGGACTACTTTGGAAGTGAGAGGCTGTCAAAGAAAGGTAGCTGCAAATTACCCAGTTTTAAACTTGAACCGCATGGACATTGTCAAAACATTAAAATATGTTTGGTTCACATTAAACCTCCCTGCTCCATCCTCTGCTAATATTGCATTTATCCTCCAGTTAAAAGCCATGCATTTAGGTGCACTTAGAAATTGAAAGATGCTAGCATAAATTTCTGAAGAACATGCTCAATATAATACAAAATCTTTATGAGCCTATCGGTGATAGTACATGTATTTTCTTTTATTTAAACACAACAATGAATACTGGGAACCATGTAAAGAATATCCAAATGATAATGCCATCATTAATAGAAATGGTGATGCTCCTGTAACATAACATGGCCTTTTCTGCTCACTTGAAGAACTAGCTAACATACAGGAACTTGGTGAAGAACATCTAAAAGAGAATGGCTGCCATCTAAATCCCATGGTGGACTGCAGTGTGTACACAGACTACAAGAGCTGCTCCATTCTCATCAATGTCAGAAAAAGCTCGACACTGCCTTGCCCCCATTGAGGGCAATCTAATCCTGACCTCTATGAGCTTTTGTGCCCTCCACTGGAAGGCTGCAGGGTGGTCAGTTCCTGGCCTGCATGCATAGTGCAGCTGGATGATGGCACCATATTGGCATGTCCCTTGGCCAAGTTATAGCAAACATGTAATCCTGTTGTAATTCAGCAGAGCTGATGGGAGTGCAGTTTAGGTGCATAAATCTGGGCCATAAATTGGATGCCCAGACTGGTTTCCAGCCAGGGCCTTCCTCCCTGTACCAGTGCAATACAGATCATAGCTTTGTGGTAGAGCACACATTTGGCAAGCAGAAGATCCCAGGTTCAATATCTGGCATTTTTATTCAGTGAAAAGGATAAAGTAGAAGGTAATGGGAAAGACTGTATTTGAAACCCCAGATAGCTGCTGCCAGTCAGAATAGATGATACTGGACTAACAGGACAAAGAAGCCCTGTCCAGGCATTCAGGTTACACATGTGAAGGCAAAAAGGCGGACAGGGTTGTGCATACAAGTCCTATCCCTAATGTCCCCATCCTTCCCATTCTGACCTTGCTGCAATGAGGGCTTTTATTTGCATTCACTTGACCATGAGCAGAACCCTCCATGCTATCAGGAACCCTGATAATAAATTAGCGTTTGTGATCCTGTGGAGGTTTCCACTCACATGCAAATCCCTTGTGTCCTCCCCCCCCCCCCATTTTAGTCCTTATATGTGCAGGCTGTACACCTGCATCACTTGGTATAAGGTGACTTGTTCAATATATGGTAGAAGCAGAGACCTAGTACAGCCCAAATGCTTTTTCACTTCTTGGTCTTGTTATTCACTTATGATTTCTCCCTCCCCTCTAGTGTCATTTGCTCTTGATAATTTAGCTTGCAATGAAGCACGTTTTCAGGTGAATGTTAGAAAACATTTACAATCTGCTTCAGAACTGGAACCCCCCAGGCTCATTATATCTGTGCAGTAAATGACACTGTGTAAAACACATCAGATCCTTCAGAATTAGATGACAGGATGATGGTGCTTTACTCACAGTTCAGATAACTGCGATAGGAGATGTAATGAGCCATAATGCCATTATTTTTCACTTTAGAATTTTAATATTGTGTTTTCTATGGCTCTTAAAATTTCATGCATAAAACATTTTCCTGAAAACCTCACTGAGTTATGTATGCATAATGTCATTAGGGAGTGCCAAAAAAAATTGAAACTTCATGAAATGATGGAAATTCTTTTAATTTATTTTTTTATCGATGGTGTTGGTAAAGACTAAAGAGGAGCACAGCAGCCTGGAAAGATTTAAATCTATAAAGCAGTGAAGTCTTATTCCAGAGATGATAATTTGCTGTCTGGATTACAAATGTAACTACAGAGCAAGTAGTGCATACGTAAGGTGTTATGCTAGTTGTATTCAGCCATTTTCCCAACTGGAAGGAATTTCAGCGATGGGTGGAGATTTTATAGTACTTCCAGTTTGCCTAACAGTATCTTATATGAAACAAAGTGTTTATGGGTAACACAGTAATTTTCTATCACTTAACAATGCTAACATGTTTTGTCTCAGAACATTAAGTTATTTTTGTATCTTTGTTAACATAGGCTAGGGATGGACAAATTTGTTGATTCTGGTTGCTCTCATATTCACTTTTTTTAAAAAATCTTTTTTTTTCAATCCTGATCATTTGCGAATTTGGGTAAATTCTTATAAAAGATGAACTAAACAAAATTCTCATCCATGGTTTGTTCAAAGTTAAGCAAGCCCCACTCATTTCAAAGGGAGAAGTACGCATGTATAAGGAGCTGTGGGATGTAAGATGCTAGACATATATCTCATTTGAGGGAACGCAGGCCAGATCTACACCAAGCAGGATATAGCAGTATGAAAGCAGTATATAAAAGGCAGGCACCAAACTACTGTTTATAGTGGTATTAAAGTGCACTGACACTTCAATGGGGGCCCTTTGGCACACACCATATACCACTTTCATACAGCTATATCCTGCTTGGTGTGGCTCCTGCTTTTTATATGCCGCTTTCATACCAGTATATCCTGCTTGGTGTAGATGAGCCCATCTTTCTGTCCAGTGATAAATACAGGTGTGTGACCCTAGTTGCTGCTTCTCTTCTGCAAAGAGGTGTGTGTATGTGTGGAGCTATTGGCAGGGGGGAAACAGCGCATGGGGGTTGCATCATCATCATCATCTCAAAAATATTTCCAAAGTGTTTTGCTGTGTTTTTCTTTCATTGTTTTATCTTCTGCATTTTCTGTGAACTACCTTGATTGGCTTCAGAAAGGTGGTATAGAAAAGTACCACAATTTATTTATTTATTTTAAAAACCCGAATAAAAACAAAGTACTGTAAATCAAAAGAATTAAAGATGGCCCTCCCTAAAGGCTGTTAAAGTATAATGGGCAAAGAAAAATAGGAAAGGAGAATCAAAAAGGAAAGAGGAGATGACAAATAACTCTCTAGCTGTTGTTCTGCACTTGCTGCAGAATACATGTGCCACTTGTCATTGGATTCAGCCCTCTTTTCCCCCTTTGTGTCCATGCATGTATTCTCATGTTTATCCTGACTCTTAAAAAAGATCTCTGAACTTTGGCATGTAAAATGTTTGTGTGAACCCTGTAGATCATGGGTGGGCAGAAGGCAGCCCATGGGCTACATGCCATGCCCACGTCACCAAATGCAGTGGTGGGGAGAAATCAGGGAATTTAGCACTATGGAGTGCTAAAAATGTCAAATTTAACTTGTTCAAATTTAGCTTGTTATTTTATGGTATAGATGAAAATGATGTTGGAATTAGATTGCTTGAAAGCAACAAATAATGTCCTTGCTTCTCTGGAACCTCAAACCTGTTGGCTGATGCAGCCCTGGTCCTTTTGTCTGGCTTTCTTTTTCTCCTTTTTCTCACCCAGAGGCGCAATGCAATAAAAACTTGGCAAATCTCCCAACCTACATTTTAGCAAGTATTCTAAAGCAATTAGTAAAGGAGGTGGAATAATATACCCTTTGCCCATTTTAAGTGAATATTAATCATCAATAGCAAAAGCAGGGGCTGCATACAAGCAGTGAGGAACACATTTGAATGTGCTTGATTCCGAAACACTTGACCTATATTTCCAAGATGATAGTATTTCTACTATTAGACAAACCTAGTAAATGGGAATTTGGCTCCTAGTTCTGATGCTCCTAATAAATGTTTATTGTAATGATATGTGAGAAATTCGTTTCCATTTGTTTTTTATCAGGATTTATACAGTTCACACTTTTCAGACCAAACACAGACTTCAGTCTGTGGTTGACGTCCATATATTTTCAAGCTTGCAATGTAATTTATGGACCCCCAAAAATACATTCAACAGCATGGGTACATTTGGAAAATGCACATGAAAAATGGGTACTTTTAAAAAATGCACACAAATACACTTTAATCAAGGGGAGATGAATACGTACATTTTGGAGATGTGCACATATGAAAAAATATGAATGACAACATGCATAGATTTTCATGCAAAAAGAAAAAAAAACAAAGCTCGCAATCTGATTTGTACTTGAGTTGGAACAAGCTTCAAGAGAGAATTCAGAGAACTTCAATGGGCTCAGGTTCTCCTCATTTGCACATCCCTAGTTTATTGGCATTTCAATATACCACCAGCTAGGCTGCTCAAGGAAATTGGGCAACATAGTGGCTCAATTTGGACGACACGCTAAACAACTGTGGGTTGTTGAAGCAACAACCCGTTGAGTTGTTAAACGTGTCGTCTGGAGGTAACCACACAATGCAGCAACAACCCACAGTAGGCAAAGTGGCAACATTCAACAACTGAGAGAAACAACTCACTTGCAAGTTGTGAAGGGAATTTTCAATTGACAAACGTGTCATCTGGAGCGGTGCGTGGGTGAAACAACAATGGTGAGTTGTTGAGCACGGAAGATCAGAGAGTGGAGCGGCAAGAGCGGCAGAAAGCGGGCGGCCGCGCAGGCACGCTCGCAACAGAGCCCCGGCATCGCCGCCATAGCAACCAGGATGCCCGCCTCCCCCAGCAGGCAGCCGGCACGGAGCTCAAAAAAGGGCCAGCTCCTGCAAGCACTCACGCAGGGTACCCAGTCAGTTACCCAAATGGAAAGGGAAGCGCACCAGAAGGGAGCCATGGCCAAGGGGGAGAGGGGGAAACGGAAGAAGCAACAAGCCCAGGCGCCCAGGAAGAAGGGGTAGCCCCCCCACTCCAACAGGAAGAACAGCAACCCACCCGAAGCAGACCCCCACTGCACCACCACCTCCACCCTCGCTTCAACCAGAAGGACGAGGGCCGGGGAAGCGGCAGTCAGCGAGCCCCCCCCCATTCGCCCAAGACGATCGGACAGCGAGCAACAGCCACCTACATCCCCAAGACGCATGAAACGGCAAGGCAAAGGGTGCCTGTGGGCGACAGCCAGCCACCTACGGATGTTGTGGCAAACAGGCAGAGGTATGCACAACAATCCCAAGGACACGAAGTGGCCCCGGCCAGCGACGACAACAATGCCTACACACAGGGCACATTCAGAGGAAGCACAACAGCCCACCAGCACCCACCATCGTACAAACACACGGGACGGGGATAAGTGGCCCAAGGCACAGCCAGCCGTCACCTCCGAAACACACATCCGCTGGCAACATGGAGCCAGAGGGAGAAGGAACCTGGGACGACCTGGCCGAGGACACCAGCTCACAAACCCCAGGAGAGGGGAGCAGCCAAGACCCTCTGGAAAAATGCAGAGCGCAGCAATGGTCCCACGTAGAGACCAGGCACTTCATAGAGCTTTGGGGAAGCCCAGAAGCTAGGAGGATCATGGCCACTGCCAGGCACGATCAGCTCTACCAATGGCTCGCCAAGCAGTGCGGGAACGGGGACACAACCGCAGCGGCAAGCAATGCAAGGACAAACTGCACGGACTCAAGAGGAGGTTCAAAGAGATCGTTGCCCACAATAAAAGAAGCGGCGTCCAGCCACGCACCATGGACTTCTACGACGAACTGTCACGCCTGCTGTTGGAGCGCCACGACGTCATCCCGGGACACACGGCAGGCAGCGGGGTCGCCACCAATGAGCCGCCGCGCACACGACAATGAGCACGGCTGGACCAAGGGGCGCAATGGGAGGAGGTCCCTTCCGCACGGAAACCACAGCCGCCGGCACGGCCAGACGCCCCATGCCCAACAAACACACCCCAAGAAGGCCCCGAAGGCAGCACCTCCACCCCCCAAGAAGGCCCCAAAGGCAGCACCTCCACCCCCCAAGAAGGCCATGAAGGCAGCACCTCCACCCCCCAAGAAGGCCCTGAAGGCATCAGGCGAAGCATGTCCTGCCAAGGTGAAGCCGATGAGCCATCCCGCGCCATCCGAAAGCCCATCATTGCTGGCGATGCCGCCACCCGTGCCACCCAGGACTGCCAGCATCTCAAGGAGTATCTCCCCCACGCCAGCCTCTTCCAGCAGCAGCAGCCCCACGGCCTTCCTACGGCTCATCTGTGCAGACATGCAGGTTGAGGATTCTGCACCCAAGCCCCTGGTGCCAGAGACCCAGCAGGAGGTTGATGAGCCAGGGCTGTCACGCCCGAGAAAAACACCCGCGAAGGGGATTGCGGCCGTCAGCGCAGGGCGGGTGCCATGGTCAGAACTGGCACCCCGTACGTGGCTGGGGTCCTCGAAACACGCAACTATGGTGCAAGGTTTCACTTGCAGCATAATGGATGCCGTGACAGAGATGGGCCCGGTGTCACAGGAGGAGCAGGTCGAAATGGAGCAGCTCGTGGAACAACAGGTAGTCGACGTGCTGGAGCCAGAACTGTCACCGTCTGAGGAAGAGCTGCTGGACATCGATACGCAGGCCACCGATGACACCTTCATGGAGATGGCGGCGATGGAGGAGGAGGCGCCGTCAGATGCTGAGCTCGAGGCGAGGAGGCCGTGCTTGAGGAGGAGATCGAGGGGCCTCCACAGCCAGAGGATGAGCCGATGGAGGGAGTGGCCCCCCTGGAGGAGGAGCCGCCGCCACCGCCCGCAGGCGAGCCGTGGCCAAAGAAGCCCGTCCTCTGACCAACGTGCAGAGGTGTGTCCGTATGCGCAACATGCGCAGGGCAGACCGGCTGCAGGTGGCGCGGGAGTTGGTCACAGTCACGGAGACAACTGAGGAGCGCATCCAAGACCTGTTCACATGCACAGCAGGCGAGGAGGAGGCCAGGCGCACCAAGGAGCGCGTCCTTACCATGTGGGCTATGCGCACGGCCAGTCAAGCCGTGGAAGATTGCACCCAAGCCATATGGGAGGTGGGGAGGGACGTGTGTCTAGGTCTGGAGCGCCATGTCTCCGAGATGACTGAGGCCATGGCGGCTACCGACGCCATCTTCGACCGAGACATGTGGGAGTGCACAGCAGCCATTGACCGTCAAACCGAGGTGCTCAGGGAGCTCGCCTACCATGGGCCCCTGCAGCCCGCACCCTACATGGGTGCGGGCTGCAGGGGCCCCACGTGGCCCGCCAGTGGCCACAGCATATCGGGCCCCACGTGTGGCACTGTCAGCAGCAAGTGCCTCAGGGAGGGCAGGGGGGTGGCCGGAGGGCAGGAGCAGTGGCGCATAGGCAGCCAGCTGAAGAGGGGCCGCGACATCCCACCAGACTCTGACGAAGAGGGAGAGGAGGAGGGGGAGGAGGAGGAGGAGGGGGAGGAGGAGGGGGTGGAAAGACCCTCCCAGGACGACATGGCCTAAGTCATGGTCGTCCTACGGGTCCCTAGGTCCACCCCCAGCCCTAGATTCGATAAGGCCCCTTTCCATTCCCATCCCTCCGTCCGGCGCCTCCCTCGGCCCAGTCTGGACACTCAAGGCCATGTCCGTCAGCATCCCTTTGCAACATTGTTGTACGCACTGGATGCCTCTCGTTCCCGGTCCCATCTCCCCTCATTACAGCCTATTCCAGCCGAGATGGCATCACCGTACAGGTCGGAGGGGTTCCGCGTAGGCTGCATTGTTCGCCATCCTGCCGCTGATTCGCCATCGTGAGGTGACCACGATGATTGCGGAGAAGTTGGCCGAAGGCACGGATGAGGGAGCCCTGCAACGCCCCCCCCTCTACGTCGGCCGAGCTTCTTGCCGAGTGCGAGACCGTCTGCCGCTGGGTGCTTCCCCGGACGGATGCCGTGTGGAATGAGATGCAAGACCTGGAGGACTGGGACGATGAGTGCTTTCATGGGAGCTTCCGCATGTCCCGTGCGACTTTCAAGGTGCTGGTGGCTGAGGTGACACCTGTCCTGCAGCAGGAGTGTACAAATATGAGCCCGAGCATTCCAGTGTCCAGTCGGCTCGGCCTGATGCTGTACAAGCTGGCGTTTAACGTGGGCTACCTGCCGCTGTTGACCATCTTTGGGGTGGGCGAGTCCACCGCGTGCGAGATCTTCCGTGAGACGGTGAGCATCCTGAATGAGCTGTACCTGGCTGACGTCATCTGGGTGGGGGACGAGAAGGAGAACATGCGTGGCTTCCGTGCCCTGGGCTTCCCGCAGGCAGTGGGGGTGATGGACTCAACCCATGTGCGCATCCTGGCCCCCCCACCCATGGCGAGGAGTACTATAACTGCAAGCATTTCTACAGCATGCTTCTCCAGGCGGTGGTGGATGCCAAGGACCACTTCATGGCTGTGTATGCGGGCGTGTCCGGGCGGAGCCACGACACAGCTGTCTTCTGGAACTCCCCCTGGCTGCCAAGCTGGCATCGGGGCGCTTCCTGAAGTCTGGCCCCACTTCCGTGTGTGGCCGTGCGGTGGGTCCACTCCTCCTGCCAACCAGGCGTTCGCCCTCCAGCCGTGGCTGATGGCCCCGTACCACTACCCCCGCACCAACGTCCAGCATAAATACAACTACTACCATTGCCGTGCCCACCTGCCTGTGGAGCGTGCCTTTGGGCGTCTGAAGGAGCGCTGGCGCTCCCTGTTTAGCTTGCTGGACTTGCAGTCTGACATCATTCCGGACATGATGGTGTGCTGCTGCATCCTGCACAACATCTGCGAGTCCCGTGGGGACGTGTTACTGGCCGAGCACCCCGACCTCCCTCAGGCGGGTGAGGACGCCGACGCATCCCTGTGGATAGGCGGGACTTCAAGCCTTTGCTGGGCCCCGAGAATCCCATTGGGGAGGCATCCCGGGTGCATGAAAGCATCAGTGCCTGGATCTGGCTGCGCTACCCCCACCCCCTGTGAGTGTCGGCTGTGGAGTTTCATCTGTGGACTGGCATCTCTCCCTGGCATGCCGCCCCTTTCCACCACATCCCCTTGGCACGTTCCGTGCTTGGCTCCCTGGGGGTGTGGCCTCGGCTGTCCCCTCTTCACCGCTGTGCCGTCCAGCCTCCTCCTCCCTTCCTGGGGACAACTATCCTCTCCATAGGCTTAGTGGTGTCCATGTGCCTTATTGCCCATGTCTAAGCTCCCTGCTGAATAAGGTTTTCTACGCCACCCCACTCTTGCCTTCTTTCCTGTGTGTGCGGAAGATGCTCTAGGAGGGAGGTGGGGGGGAGTTGGGGGCTGGGGCTGGGGGCCGTGGGTCTTCCTCACAGCTGCCCCGTCTCCCGTGTAGGGTGGGTGGAGGGATGGCTCCCTGGGGCATGGGTGCCAACGTTGGAATTGCAGTGCGGGGTGCAAATGTTGTATTGGTGCTGCCATTCCTCCTGGCTGCCTCTTTTCCCGAGGCTTTTGTGTTCCGCCCACTGACTGAGGCAGCCAATGGTGTTTGGAAGGCGTGTCCTGCATCAGCTTCAGTGGCGGCGCCCATGGTATTCGGCCGCAGTGCGTGCTGGGATACCTGCTGGAGGACTAACGGAGTTTGGTAAGCGGGGAAAATGGCGGCCTAGCTGTCAGTCAGAGCCGAGTACGCTATTAGCAACTGGGATGGTTGCCAGTTCCTTGCTACGCCTTCTGCAGCGTGTTGTCTGTGGATCACCACCTTTTTCACACACCGTCAGTAGGTAATTCAACAACCGTTGCTTAACGTGTCGTCCGAATTGAGCCAGTGTGTAAACACCGCAGTAAAGCATTTTAATGTGGAAAGGATTTGGAATGGGATAGTTGTAAGCTAAGCGATTTGTTGTAGAGCAGAGATGGTTGAAAAGCCTGAATAGGTCACTTGTGCTGATTTCGAGGGGCTAGCCCTCCTGCGCTAGCTTCATAATTAGTGTGAGGAGGGCAGCGTGAGAAAGGTCAGGGCCTTTTCAAGAGGGAAAGTTTGAAAATACCAAGTCTGTGAGAGCTCATTCTCAGGTCCCCTTCCCAAACAAACTTACGCTTTTGATGGAAAACATGGTCCTGTGGGTTTTATAGAACAACCATAAAGCCTGTAGATTCTTAAGCATACGCAGGAGTGTTTATTTACACTGAGATAGGATATATGGTAATTGTACATTGAAATGCCACCTGGCCTAATTCACTGTAAACTACCATTATCTTGCATCCCAGTGGTGACTAAGGACATAGGGATGAGGCCAGCCCACCACCACAGGTCCCTTCCATTGTCTCAAAGGTAAGCTTGCTTGAAGCAGATGGAGGACTGGCAGTAAATGATGGGTGAAAGCCATTGTGAGTCATGCCTGAACATCAGAGGATGGGGATTAGGTTTAGCTTGTGTAGAACCTGGGGCTTTAGAATTGGGGAGTTTGATTCTAAAACTCGCTTCCCAACTTCCAAAATTCACCACCATCAGTAGTTCAAACTGGAATACCATTCCATATACAAGGCATAAAGCTTGGCTAAAAGTTGCATTGACATCCTGACTCATGTGTGTCATGTTGAAGAGTCCCATTGATTTCAGTGGAGCTTACATCTATGTAACGATGCTTTAGAATTGGGATAAGTATAAATGTAATATGGAGGGATACAGTATCTCTCAAGAGTTTGAACCCCTTTCCAAGTATAAGCAACCTGAATAAATGTGCTATTAGAATAGAACAGTTCAGCTAGAATGCCTGTTTTATATTGCGAAATTGTTGAGCATTCTTTCTGTATGTAAATTAAAAACATTGGGTACAATTCACAAGGAATGTCTGCATAATTTATTTTGAAATTAATGGGAGTTATTGGAGCAGTTTCCATTCATTCAACTGGAAATAGTGCTGACGTTTCTTATGCACCATGCCCACTATTCTTTCTTTTCTCCGGTCACCATTACCATATTGCTCAATTTATTCCTGGAGCTGAATGGAAGCAAAATCTCCAGTATTGGTGATAACACATTGAAACCAGCAGAGAGCCTTAGGTCGGCTCTGTTAACTACGAAACCCCCAAACTGGAATTTCTTCTAAATAAATGCCAAAGTTTTGTGCTAGAGTTGTGCCAAAACTCCCAAGTTTTATGCTGCTATCCGGAGCATGAAAATGACACACCCTTAGGCGTGGCCTGGCGAATGCAAAATTTTTCACATTGTCATATCAAATCCAAACCTGTGCCAAAGTTTTGTGCTAGTTTTCTACTGTTTTGTGCCACAAATAATAGGAAAATCTCAGGTCAAATAGCATTTTTTTTTCAAAAGGAAAAATCCTGTTGGTAGAATTTTAGCTATCACCTACATTGAGATTATAGGGTTGTAGTATTCAATTCAAGGATAAGAGTGTAAGACTAGAAACAAAAACAGTTTTTATGGGAGCTTCCAGTGGTGTATACATATTATTACTCGTGGGTGGCCACCTATGATCAAACAGATTTTGCAAGTTTGAGAGCCAGTGTGATGTAGTGACTAAAGTATTGGACTGGGAGTTGGGAGATCCTGGTTCTAGTCCCCACTCAGCCATGGAAACCCACCGGGTGACTTTGGGCCAGTCACAGACTCTCAGCCCAACCTACCTCACAGGGTTGTTGTTGTGAAGATAAAATGGAGAGGAGGTTTATGCACGCTGCCTTGGGGTCCTTGGAGGAAAAAGGGCAGGATATAAATGCAATAATTAATATATAAATAAGAAATAAAAATACCTCCAAAACCCTCTAAAACCTTTTTAATCATAGGCAAAAGTCAAATGGAAATTAGTGGTCATACCAAGATTCTGTTTTCAAACCAACTTCAATTTTCATCAGTCACATTCTGAACTGTACCCCATGGCCCACATTTTCATCTAAATCTCTATTATGAGTTATAATACAGAAAGACTGGACTACTTTTCCCCACTGAATTATGGGCATGTATTATTTACAGTTTTTTTGAGGGAAGGTCTCAGCAAAGTCAGATCAGTGTTGCCTGTTCCATTTCATGATCCTTTTGCTGGATTGCATTTTTGTCTACAGATGTCTGCATCTCCCTTAACACACAGTTATTAATGCCAAATGTTTTTATATTGTTAATGAGCAATACAGAAGACATTTTTGATTGCAAAGTGTACAGAGTATCAAAAGATACAACAACTAGATATGTTGGGAGGTTTAAACTGATGCTGAGTTTGGCTGATGAGTACTTAATGAGAAATGGATTGGTTCAGCTGGTTAATATGAGTGATATCTCTTGTGTGTGGAGGGTTTTTGTAAGCACAGACTGGAGTGGACTTGCTAAATATTTTAAGAATAAAACAAATCTGAATATGTACCTGAAGAAAAGCAACCAAGTATTTTTGTAGCATTAGATACTTTATGTTCAAAAAAATAGTTGGTTTTCCTTTTAAAATAGTTGGGCAAATTCATGCATAGCTGATAAATACCTTATGTGCTGCTAAAATAAGATTTGGAGGCACACTTTAAGAGGCAAAGTACAGAGCTTCAGACTGAAGGTCATCTCTCTCAATGCTGCTATTTTGGTAATGAAAACATTTTAGGGGGGAAATGCAATGCAAACTAAAATGCAAACACCAACTGGCTTCCCAGACTTCTGTTAGGTTATTAATTTTCCTCCCTGCAGCGTATGGCAGTTTTAAGCAGCTAGGGCCTATACCCACCTGTTAAGCTGCACTCCCCAGGGAACACAACAAGGGAAGGCTATAGGTGATTTAATGATGAAAGATAACTGTACATTTCATATCCTTGCAATGTAATAAATCAAATACTATATTTTTAAAAGCCTAATGTGCTCTTTATTGCATATTGTAATCTCTAAGTTTGAAACATTGTTGAGAAATGTCAATATTTAATTTAATCAGATCAATCTGCCTTACTACTGCCAGAGAAGTTGCAAAGATTTGTGGGAATTAAAGTTCTTTTTCCTTAAAAAAAAGGGGGGGCGGTGAGGGGGAGAACCCCCTGAGAGTTGGTTAACAAAGCCAAACAAAGGTATAGTCTTGTTCTGCTTTGTAGCAGAAAAATAGGTATTAATGTGCAGAGAGATCCCCACATCCCGTTCAGCTTTTATCTGTCAAAGTGACTACCGGAAGTATCAGGATCATAGGATTCCCCTGCAACTTTATGCACATGTACTAGACCAGTGGTCCCCAACCTTTTTGGCACCAGGGACCAGTTTGTGGAAGACAATTTTTCCATGGACCGGAGGGGGGGGGAATTGGGGGTTTGGGCTTGGTTTTTTTGTGGGGGGTGGCTTGGTGGTGGGGTTTGTTTCGGGGGGGTTGTCCCCCCACTCGAAACAAACCCCACCACCAAGCCACTAACCCCCCAAAACCCCCAGCCTGGACCTACCGGGTCTGCTGCTCTCCGCCGCTGCTGCTCTCCTCTGCCATCGCGTGACCCACCACAGCCCTAGTTTGCCTCTGCCACCCCCCGGTCTGCCCGAATCACCCCAGTTTTCCTGTTCAGGACCTGGAAACCACGGGCGATCTGGGCACCCTACTGGTGAGAACGTGGCCTGGTTCCTAACAGGCCATGGACCGGTACCGGTCTGTGGCCCGGGGGTTGGGGACCCCTGTACTAGCCAATGAGACCCACTGCCCACCATGGGAGTTACTTTCAGCAAATATGCCTGCTGTAGGCTGAGCAAGATACACCTTCTAAAAAATAAGTCATAAAGAGGAGTTTCTGTGTGTCTAAACAAAATTTCAGTTCGTCGTAATTACCTTTCAGTAAGCAGACAAATAGTGAATTGCTAAATGATAAAACAACATATTCTTGTATTTAATCGAGAAAACAAAACGCAATATGTAGCTGGAGTCATATTTTTATTTATTATAGTTCAAATCCTGGATATTGCTTTTCATCTCCTGAGGACATTTTTTCCATTACATTAAAATGTACAGTCAACTTAAATGCAAAACATGACTACTTAAATATGTGCAATGGGTTCATTTGGCCACAGTGGTACAGGCATTAGTAACTTCAAGACTGGATTACTACAAGGCGCTCTATGTGGGGCTGTCCTTAAGGATGCTCCAGAAGGTGGAGTCAGTGCAGAACGCAGCAGCTCAGCTGTTGTCAGGAGCTGCCCCTTTTCAGCATGAAACTCCCTTGCTGAGGGAACTGCAGTGGCTGCCTGTTTACTAGCAGACCACGTTTTTGGTTCTGGTACTAGTGTGCAAAGCCCTAAACAACAACTTGGGTCCAGGATATCTGAGAGAGCGTTTTCTCCCTTAGCCAGCCTGCCTGATCACTGGGGTTATCAGAGGGCATGCTCCTGGTGGTTCCACATGGACCTATGGCCTGATTGGAGTCTCCCTGGAGAAGAGACTTTAATGTGGTGGCTCCCTTCCTATGGAACTTCCTGCCTCTGGAGGTCAGCCAGGCACCAACACTTTGTTCTTTTTGGCACCTCCTTCCTTGGCTGACCAGCTCCGGTTTTATTGGCACTCTGTTTTTTAAAAAGAATAATTTTAATGTGTTTATCTGTTGTTAAGTTTATCTCTTGTTGTTCACCATTCTGGAATCTGTTTAGATGTGGAGTGGTAAACAAATATTGTAAATAAATTTGTGGTTGTAACAGCCTGTATGCATTAACTGATTAATATAATATATGTGTTGAACTCCTGGAAATTTTGGGATTAGGCTGTTATTCAAACGAAGGGACTAAACATGCTTGAATTTATGACAAGCCTCATCAGAGCTCTATGTGCAGAATTCTGTATGTCTTTGAACCAAAAGGGGTGGAGGTAAGAATCACTCTACATGGTACCGCTTTTTTTTCTGGAGCACCACAGATGTCTACAGTGGAGGTTGCAAACTGGTTTTCCCTTCAGCTGCACTTGAGAAATCAGTGAGGGATGGTGAAGATCTCTTCTTCTATGTTTGCTTCTTTCATGAGCAGAACCAGCGCCTTTTTTTGGTTGAAGGATTAGCTGGCTGTGTAAGAGTGGGAGTGAGCTAGAGAGTGAGTGGAGCGTATATATGTGTCTGACAGAGGGAGCTGACAAGGTTGATTGGGGGGAGAATTGAGAGAATTGATATTGTGAGAGAGGATTATTAGATGAGAAGAGTGTTTGATTGAGATATTGAGATAAGATTTTAGTTCATAGGTTAAATAAGGAACAGTTTGTTAAAGCATAAAGCATAAGAGTTCTGACTGAAACCAATAAGCATTGAAACCTTGTAACCGATATACAATTGAACTGAAGTAACCATTAAGCTTGTTGACACGCAATTTCTTATTAATAAATTATTGTTGATTTACTCTCCTGGTGTGGTCTGTGGGTGTACCTGAGAAGGTACTGGAGGCAGCGGAACAAAGGAGTTATCTGGAGGCCAGGTTGCTGGGCTGTGATGCTGTGGGGCCTAAATAGTAAAGGCGAGACGGGCAGCAGCAGCAGCAGCAGCAAACGAGACAGGGGCAGCAGCAGCAGCAGCAGCAGCAGCAGCAGCATATGGTCGAGGATAACCTCACACTCCCTGTCACAGCTTTTCTAGGATACAGGAATTCAAGTTGGCTAGAGTTGTTGAGGCCAGACCGCTTTTGAGCAGATGGTTTGCAGTGGCTGGAAATTTGTGACATGTCATTTCAAAGCAGTTTCCAGTGAAGCAATTCAAAATCTGGGTTCAGATGTCATGACAACACACCTAGCTTCTCTCCAGGTTTGTGCATTCAACCCTCCCCTCTCTTCCTCCTGGGCAGCTGTGAACATAAGAGTAACTGTGTGCAGAGGTGTAGTCATGCTAGTCTGTTCCAGAAAAAAATAGATAGTTCTGTGGCACCTTAAAGACTAACACATTTATTTTGGCATAAACTTTTGAGGACTATAATCCACTTCATTAGATGCATGAAGTGTGTGTGTGTGTGTGTGTGTGTGTGTGAGAGAGAGAGAGAGAGAGAGAGAGAGAGAATTGTAAACAGTGTGTGGTGGTCATAGCTTTATCTTGAGCTTTATCTTGACATACGGTAAGAAAAGCCATATTTTGATCCATATGAATAGAAAGGTCAGACATCGGGCAGTCTAAATGGCTGAGTAGTGACTTTTTAAAGCTGTCTGATGTGTATCATAAGACACCCCACACCCCCACACACCATGCCGAAAGGTCTGTGGTCGAGTCAGACTTCCTTTACTCCCCACTTGCCCCAGCAACCATCTACTACAGGGAACTTGTGGTCAGCTAGAATTTCCTGTTAGATTAACAGAGTACTCTGCACATGCTCAGTGATTTCATGTCTGTAACCAAGTGAATAGATAAAAACAGCTGGCACGCCCAGCAAGAGGCAGAGTATGCTCCTTGGTGGAGGTGCGTTCCCTCCATTGCAACGTTAAATTCCCTTCTATCAAAATAAAGGTTTGTTGAAACCTGGAAAGTATCTCTGTAGTGATTTGGGCCACGACAACTGAGATCAGAAGGAAATTAAATGCAAAAAGTACTGACAGTGACAATCACAGTACTACCAGTGGCCGTTCACAAAACAGTTGTTGCTGATAACATAGACATCCTGGAACTAGGTAAGCCAACTAATACATGTGGTGTGATTTAAAAAAAACAACAACAACAACCCTTTATCCTGATTTAAGCATCTGGTGATGGAACTGGACCGGTTGATGAATTCTAACTCTGCAGTCTCCTCCTCTAATCTCTCTTTGCGGTTTCTTCACTCCACAATGGCCACTTTAAGGCCAGTCACAGTCATTGGGAGGCTTCATGTTTTCCCATTGTATTTAACCTTAACTGTGATTTGAAACAAACTGTAACTGAGAAGATTAACCACCATTTTACAGGTTTGGACAACATGGCAAGTGTTATTAATAAAAAATGGAAACAAAAGTTTCTGAACTCCTTCAGAGCTGCATGGGGAAGCTCACAGGGAGCCTGGGGGAGCCTCATGGGGAGAGAACCATAAACACTACTTCTTCTCCATAGCTGTAAGGTAAGAATGCCATAAAGGCATCCAAAATTGGTGTGTGTTTAGCAAGCTGTAGGTAATGTCGCAAATTCCTGCAGGCAAATCTTGCCCCACTGCCTGTGTCTTGGGCACAGGCAGTGGGGCAAAATGTTTGAAAATTGTATATGAAGTGTGTCCTGGGCCCCAACAGTTGTCACTACTGTTATAAAATGTTGTAAAGCAGTAGTGTAGATCCTGCCCTGCTCTATCGGGGATTCCATATGTCCCAGCAAGATGATGGCTCAGGCAAAAGATCACATGGCTGTCTAGTGCAAATCAGGAGCAGAGCAGATTCAGGACCCAGGGCAGTACTGGCTTGAGATTCTTGACTTAAATTCATGACCATGGCTAGAAAACCTACAGCTAAGGTATGAGACAAACCCTAAGTGATGACTCCCAAGAGGAGAGTAATTATAGTTCGGCCCGGTGCGCCCTTGCCCAATTAAACACACAGGGTGGAAGGAAACAGTTTAATCCATTCATTCCTGTGTCTGCAGCCATGGAATGCCTAAAAAGTCTACCAGATCTCAGTTCTTGAACAAAGGAAGGCAGTACTTTTTACACTTTTTGATTCTTAAGCTATTTCATTGGCTAGCATTGTCACATGTTAACAGAACATGAATATCACTGGTTAGTGCTTCTAGCAAAGTAGGTTACTAATTTGAGTTAGTATGTTCATATATCACAGAATAAGCAACCGCTGATTGGATAAAAGTCAGTTCTTTGTCTCTTCGCAGGAGGCTCAAAACTCTATTAAGGAATGCATTTCCATCACGTACACAGACCCCTTTGACCCCCCCCCTTTGCTCTGGGCTTTTTCAAACTTAGAGAAGAGAAGGGAGGGAAGTAAATTCCTCGTTGTTCTGCTTAGCATCATAAGCAACAGACATGGTTTTATAGCTCCACCCACTTGAGTTCTGCATCTGGCTTCATTAAAGGGCTAGCTCCTTTTGCTAAAGCACTGGCTTCTCAGGAGCAAGGATCTGCTTGCCGAATGCTTCTCAAGGACATCCTGCTCACTGGAGAAGTCCAAAGACCACTCTTTGAGATCAGAGGGCCAACGATTTAGCGGAAGATGTGCTTGATCCAGGGTGGAGGCCCAAGCTGAGAGAGAATGGAGACTGGGTCTGACTCCTTCTGAGAGCAACTGTTGCTGGAGGACTTGGTCTCTGAGAAATCTTGGTCTAGGGTCATGACAGGCTGACTGTTCCAAAAAGCAAGATATGGTTATGCTGCATTTCATACCACACAATTGAGCACAAGTGAAGAATCTATAATGATAAGCACTTAAGAGCCATGCTGGATCAGACCAAGGGCCACCCAAATTGGTGACTATCACTACAACTTGTTTAACTCTGCGCTGTGTGAAGAAGTATTTCCTTTTATCTGTCCTGAATCTGCCACCAATCAGTTTCATGGAATGACCCCGGGTTCTAGTATTAAAGCAGGAGAAAAATGTCTCCCTATCCACATTCTCCACACCATGCATAATTCGTACAATTTCACTCTCAATTCCTTTCCTAATTATGCCTGATCAATCTGTAGCAACATTATCAGTCTGGTGGTAATAATGGAGTGCTACTGTTCATCAAGTTCTAGTACATCCTTCCTAGCCTGGTGTGCTCCAGATGATTTGGACTTCAGTGTCCAGCATTCCTGATCATTGGCAATGCTGTCTGGGGCTAGTGCGAATTGAAGTCTAAAACATCCTGGAGGGCACCCGATTGGGGACAGTAGCCATGTGATTGGAAAAAATGTGAAAAAATGTGAAAAAATATTGATGCTATTTCTGTGGATGTGAGGTAGCAGGAAATATCAGCAGGATACTCTTTAAGTTCTGCTATGTTTTGACATCATCTTCAAAAAGAACCTTTCTTTTTTTTTCTTTTGAGTTTGTACATGGGCAGAGTATTTTTGTCTTCCATCCTCTCCCTGCTACTGCCAGTTTCTGTGTAATTACATGAGAGCAGACTAGCTGGAGACAGGTGGATTTAAGGCCAGCTGCACAGATTGCTTTGCACAGTACAGGAGTAAGGAAGGATAAAAGCTTGGGGTTTTTTTTTATTAGTGAAGAAAACAGCTGTCTTCTCTTAGCCACCCAGTTGTTGCCTTAGTTGGTGCTGGCTTAGGGAAGAGCCTGAACTAGTGCCAGCATATATAGCGTGAGTGGGAATTAGCTGGTTGTAGTTTTGATGTTTTCTTGGCTGCATGTTAACTGATTTTGTTTGGGACTGGGAAGGCCATTTCTATTCTTAGGGAACAGTTTGCATCATGGGTATCATCTCCTTTTTTGGACAGCCCTCCAAATATATCCTGTGTGTCTGGCATCATGTCAGTGATTTGGCAGCTTGATTTGCTTGCAGCAGAACAGAAACTTTCCTGCATGGAAATGAATCATTTTGGGGACGCTTATGAAAATGTTAGCCAAATTTGGTTTGGAACTGGGTAGAGTTCTATACGTGAGAGATTTTTATCAATTAGTACACTATTTATCTTAGCACCATGTTCAGGAAATACCATAGCTGGGTGTGCGTGTGTATTTATGTATCTATATATGTATATATAATTTGATGGGAGGAGAAGATAGCAGGGCAGAACATTTTACAACAGATTCCTAGTCCTCTAAGAGTACATCTGCAAAGGCTACTATGCAGTTATGTACATTACATTCATGCAAATGAAATGCACTTTCAGTGAGTCTGAGTTCCCTGCTTATAGGGTGTGGATGATATGCCAAAATTGCACATGATCACTGCTATCTACATCACTCAACAATACTTAATCCTTTCAGAAACCTCTCTTTCATTATCAGATGGAGCCCTAAACCAGGCCTGGGAAATGTTCTTGTGCATATGGGATACTGAGAGGTACAAAACAAATCTGTGCTGAGTTCATGTGATTACCAGGTGGCTAGCTGTTTTATGTCAAACAGGATGGATAGCTGTTAACATATTGCATGTATTCACTCTTAAACAGGACTCAACACAGCTGAATGTAAATACAGTAAATTTTCCCACGCTAAGCTGCACACCATAAAAATGATTGAATAGCTTTGTCCTTTAGCTTGACAGATATGAGACATGCTTTAATTTTCTAGTTTCAAAAATTTAGATTATCTCTGTTATTATGAAGTATTTACAAACAGTTCAATCTTTTCTCCTTCATATCTCTGTTTATAGAATTTAAATGTCCTTGAAACAAGTTCTGAATTGTTTTTAATCTATCCTTTATTAGATTCTATCTGGTATGCATCTACCTCCACAAGACAGTAGCATTCAAACAACTAATCAAAGTGCATTAAATCTAAGCTTTTCTGATGAGTGAATATTCTGGATGGACATTATATTGCAGATATTCTGTGGGTTTTGAGTCACACTTAAAGCATTTCTTCTCCTGTGCCTGCTTTTCCTGCACATGAGTTTGATACCAAATGCTAGTTCACACCGATATGTTCATTATTGTAATAAGTGGTGATTTACATATGTGAATAAGGCATTCCAGATCTAACTCCACAGAGAATACTTACATATCCTCTCAGATTCCATGTTTTTAGTCAAATTCACTTAAGTTCACCAGCTGCCAGCTATACAATGGTAAGAAATCAAGTGATGTGCCATACATGCATGCACCAGCATAAAATCTTCTTACCCTTTGTGGAAGGTTTCGGATTGGCATTCCTATAATCCTATGTAGTGCTGCTAGCATTGCCGCAAAAAACTGTATAGATTTTTTAATTATTATTCTTTAACCTTGCTAATAAGCTCCTGCTGCCATGAACGTACATTCTCTGCTCCATCTTTCATAAGACAAACATGTCTCTCAACCAGTACAAACACCTCTCCTTGAGAAGGTCCATGACATTTGGCATGGGCAAGAATATATGTAGTGGTTACCCTGTCTCAATAAGTCATGCAAAGTATATGTTTAGAAGGTAGAAATTGTAACAGCCATAGATGGTGCGATTAGTTTGTTCTATCCACAACTTCAGCCTCATGGCTAGTTTTGGATTGTTCCAAGCACATACTATACGTTTGCCAGTGATGACTTTTGCTTTCTCGATATTATCGAACAAAGAGAAAATGAAAATATTATTGAAATATTTCTCTATAATAGTCAGGAGGATACATAGAGTGGCACAGCTAGGGCCCTGAAGTGCAGGTAGTTGGCCTAAATGACAACCCAGAGATCAACAGGTGATGGGAGACCCTGGCAAATAGCACTTGGGCCAGCATGTGCATGCCACGCCCACCGGGTCGGACTCTGCTCACCACTGCATCTTTTCTTCTTATTTTTAAAACATATATAGTTAGTGCAGCCAGACTGACATAAAGATTTTCCTTTTATTATTTTTACTTTTCAACAACAAAATGGTGCTTATTTTATTCCCAAGTGAATGTGTTTAACATCAGGGCTGCAGAAGAAAGCCACATTTTATTCATGCAAATATGATGGTGCTGTGATATAAGTGAGTTCAAAACGTAAAACTAGACATGGTCAGAATATTTCTTTTTAATCAGGATTGGCAGGAAGGCTTTGTTTTTGTTTTGTTTTCTCAGTTGTGTAGGGTGACCATATTTTGGAAACCAAAAAGGACAAACAACATGGTTGGCCCCCAAGGAGGTGTCCCCACCCACATGTCCTCCCCCAGGGAGCGTGTCCAGCCCCGGGGGTGTGCCCACCTGAACATAGCCTTGATTACATGTCTGATTTTACAGCACACAATGAAGGCAGATCTGTTGGACACAACATCTTAATGTTAAAATCACTGAAATAACAAGTGACACGTCCAATGTATCTGAAATTAACTTCATTCACTCCTACTTGTGTAGCTTTTGCTGTACTTTGTTGCTATACTCTGTGTGATACATTCTCCCCTTCCCTCAAATAGCTTTTCTGATTGTATCCTCACTCCGCTGCAAGCAGCTGCTTAACAGGGCTAGTTACCACAGGTGTCTCTGGGTTATTTGTGCAGCCTCTGTCATTGCAGCCAAACCAAAGCTTCCAGTCTCAAACAATCAATCTCCCTCTCTCTTCCAAAGTCTCCCAATGGTCCAGCTGGGCTGCACACTTGTACCCTGTGGCCGGGAGGAAGGGTGCCAGCTTATTGCTTGCTCATGTCTGGTGACTCTTACTTTAAAAACCACCTCCACCGCCAGCTGCCTCTGCCTGCACCAACACTAGACTCTGAGACGCTCTTAAAAGGCTCTGTGTGGCACGCCAGCCTCTCAGGGCTCAGCTACAGCCATCTCTGAGTTGTGTCTTCAGTCTAACTCTGTCTCTAAGAGATATGCCAGCCAGTCAAAGCCACAAATCTATCTATTTTTCTCTGACACACACACTTCAAACATTCTGCACTGCATGCCAGCAGTGCAGACAGAGCCTAGCTCACAAGTGAACAAAGTGAAGTGGAAGGGAAGGGATAGTGAAGCAAAGCAACGACATGCCAGGTTCCAATATCCGCAGCAACAGGACATCTGCAAAGATGAGAGCCTCTCTCTCGACTGACACCTCACGGTTGGTCATGAGAGTTTTTCTCTAAGGATGACCCTTCAGCACCCATGATGTGAAACTCTGAGAAAAAGGCCTCTGGCCCATTCTGTTTTGCCTTGTGGGTTGCTTTGACTGACCTCTCCTTTCCCACATTTTGATCTTTGGATGCGTTGCCTCTGCTGAGCTCGAGGTGCCCAACTGCCCACCAAATCTGCAACAGGAAAGGTGCCATGCTCGCCCAGGACTTCTTAGCTAAAAACTTGAGATCCCCTTGATGCCAAGGGCTGAAACTGCTCAAGGTGCAAGACCCCAAAGAGGAAGTTTGACAATCTGAGTTTGAAGGGTATGGCTCCAGTGTTGTTGTTGTTTAAATTAATTTTAAAACCTCAAAATTAAAAAAAAAACCCTAAAATTCAACAGATGAACAGATCTGCTTGAAACTTGGCATGGCTAAAGCCTTTCTTAAGAGCTATCATGATGCCAACTTTCATCTCCTTATCTTTAAAAGTGATGTGTGTTTTTTAAAAAAAATAATTTTAAAACCTCAATTTTTTTAAAAAAAAAATCTTAAAAATAAATGGATGAACAGATCTGCTTCAAACATGGCATGGATAAAGACCTGGTTAAGAGCTATCATGGTGCCAAGTTTCATCCTTTATCTTTATAAATGGTGGCTTTTAAAAGAATAATTTTAAAAACTCAATTTTTAAAATATTCCTAAAATCAATGGATTATTGGATCTGTTTCAAACTTGGTACTGCTAAAGCCCTACCTAATGGCTACCATGGTGCCAAGTTTCATCTCTTTATCTTTACAAATGACAGAGCTATAAGCATTTTTATTAATTCGCATTGACTATAAAGTAGAGCTGCCCTTTGGGTGGGGGGAGGATGGGAAAAATCTGGATTTTTCTTCAAATTACATAATTCCCTCCCCCCCCCCTTTCTTGGATTTGTTACCAAAAATCCTGACATCCTGTTTTTTCCTGACATATGGTCACCACACAGTAGTGTAGAAACAGTTGTAAGGCATGGAATGGTGCACAGGGGTTTCTTAAAGATACACTCATGTATATAACATTTTTAAATTTTGAATCATCTTTTTGTCTGCTACAAAATCAATACTGGGATCATTTAATAATAGTACATGTTATGTTCAATAAGTGTTGTTAAGGAAATGTTCCCTAACTCTCACATTGAAGAATCACCAGGAACAGGCAGAGTTCAGTCCAACAGGTTTATTCAAAACAACGTATGAAGGAGAGAGAAGTGGCACATGGGGAGTAAAAGCTCTCTGAATCACAAAGACAAAACTGTTTCATTTGTCTCTGTTACAGGCTTTGACGTCACATACCACTCACCCCCTTCCTCCTGTGATGGATACATGCCAATAAATATTTCAACTAAACAATATATTAAACCATAATAAAACAATATCCGGGGCATTTGACGCCTCAAAGTAATTTACTGTTTCCTGATAACCTTCAATCACTGATACTTGGTGTTATTTGGTTTTCTCTAATGGCCAGTAATTTTCCTTGCGAAGAACTGAAAATGTTTACATTGGGGGTGCCATCTTGTCTGTGTTTGAGGGCCGTTGAGTCATGTCTAATTCACAGTCTATTCGGAGGAAGAGATTGCGAGGCTTGTTATTGGGAGAGGATGTTTTGGGTTATGTTGTTTTGTGTTTTTCCTCTGAAATGCTAGAATGTGAGGTTTGAACTATACCCTGGTGCAGCGTAAAGTGCCTCTGCTACACTTAAAACATTTCTTTAGAGGCTTGGGGGAAACTAGAGTTTCAGGTTTTGATTTTATATCAATGCCCAGATCAAAAATCTTTATCAGTGTGTAGGATATCATCCTCAGCCCTTTTTTAATCTCAGTAAAAGAGAAGAGGACCAACATTGCTGAACTGAAGTTAATTGTAATTACTAAACACAGAACAAATGGCAATATAAGTTCAGTATACTTTTACTATGATTCTTGGCAGTTGTTAATGAAACATTAACTGGAAAAAAATCTATTGAACTATAATGCTCAGATTTTGCCTACTCACAGCTAAGATGAGGCTTTGATTCATGTTATAAACAGATATTGCCTTGAGAATATAAAAATGATCCACCTCATAATGTTTTCAATAAATGCATCTTTTCACCTTCAACGTGTCTTCCGTTTGTTCATTGAACTGGAATGTTGCAATAACAACTGTTTTCCCTACTTATGTAGATAACCAAAAAAAATGCACTCCCTAATTCTGGGTAAATATTCATAGACTCTCATAAGATGACTTGGATAAGAAAAAAGGGAATATCAAAGCAGCTCACCTGAATCCTAAACCAGAACTCCATCTGGCAAGCAGAACTCTTCCCATAGGAACCAACATTACCACAACAAATGCAGTTTAATGTATTTTAGGGAATAGTGGTACTAAGGGAAACATTTTAACTTGTCAATTATTTCATAAATGTATTGTACGTGCTTAGGCTTGCAACCTGAGTTTTTAAGGCCCAAGGACAGAACATGTTCATGCTTTTGTAAAAATTGTTTCAATTTCCAAGTAGAGTAGATCTACCCAAATCCACATGACTAGGTTTCTGTCAATTAGTGCTCAGATATAACAAAAAATAAAAATAGCAAATTTTAAAATGCATAAATAGGAAAAAGAGCGAGTGAGAAGTCATGACTTCACATCCTGCTCTGAGGGAAGTTAATGTACAGATACTTTCTTTCTGTGATGGTATGGAACTCTGAGAATCTTTCAGAGCTGATAACGTCTTCTTAAGCTAATGGGCATTTTTATACTGCCCATTAGCTTAATTTCTCAGGGTTATTCATGACAATTAAAATAATAAACTGCAAGACAATAAAAGAAAGTATAAAAGTTTAACACTACAGTATAAAAAATAAACATAATAACCAAATACAATCTAGCAGCAGTGCAAAGATTTGCAATACACTAATGAATTTAAAACAGAAACTGAAAAACTAAAATGTTTGGGGAGATGAAAAGGTCTTAACCTGGTGCCAAAAAGAGCACAATGAAAGCACCAAGCAAGCCTCTCTGCAAAGCTCATTCCACAACCAGGGTGCCACTTCTAAATAGCCACCCATCTCACTTCCTTTGCCAAGTGCTTTCCTCAGACATTATCTCAAGAGCAGTGTCAGTTCGTGAAGAAAGACTAGTTTTTCCTTTGTAAAATTAAAAAAAGAAAGAAAGCCCTAGACAATGCAAATTAGACAATGCTAAGAAGACAAACTAGACAATGCTGGCTATGCATTAAGCCATCTAATTTGATTTGAAGGGGCATTGTCCCTTTTGGCTACTTAATGAGTTATTGGATAGCATAATTAGGAACATAGGAACCTGCCTCATGGCACATTACTTACCCATCTATTTGACTGGAAAGAGCTATTTGGGATCTTTTTCACATTTATTTATTTATTTATTTATTGCATTTTTATACCACCCAATAGCCAAAGTTCTCTGGGCGGTTTACAAAATTTAAAACCATGACAAGTATTCAAAATACAAAACAACAGTATAAAAATGTAGCATAAAAATACAATATAAGAGGACAACAGGATAAAACCAAGCAGCAATGCAAAAATTAATTCAGAGTTGAAATACAAATTTAAAACAGCAAAATTAAAATTTAAACTAATAAACTGCTAAAATATGAGAAAATATTACTGCCTGGCCCTTTTTACTGGAGATGGCAGGGATTGAAACCCAGCCCTGTCTTCATGGTGCCAAGTTGGCACTGTATCCCTCCAAAACCCCACAGTTTTACTTGCCTGGGGGACCCTCGGGTAGTCCCGATGCTAAGGAGGGTGTGTGGAGTTTCCGGCTGTCATCCAGGTACTAGAGCCACCCCCAGCTGTCTTCCTGGTGGAAGGTAACCAATCGCCAGTTCCCTTCCACTGGGACTGCCCCCCCCCCCCGGATTGGCTCCAGGAACGAGGTCAGATGGCAGAAGAGCCATACTGACCTCACTTCCAATGAAAAAGTGAGAGCAAGTCCCCAACTTTTTCAAAGCGCAGCTTCAAGGGAAAGCCCATGGTGGCTGCAAAGCTGCGGCTGCATCGAATAACTGACACAGCACAGATTCATAGCCACTACAGGGCTTTCTCTGTGTACAGACAGCCCCCTGAACATTCCAACTGCAAACTGTGCTCACCACATGGTCCCTTCCTATTGTGGAGGAGAATGAACGAAGTATTTATAAGAAAGGTTATGCTAATACAATCCCAGTGAAAGCAATGGCTAAGTGGGATCCATGTTTTTAATGTGCACATGAACATTTTTGCATGAACTTATTTTATCACATAAAGAATTGGAGATGTGATACGTTGATTTGTTGCTTATATGTCAGTAAATGTGGGCAACATGGAAGTTTTTAAAAAGAAAAAATGATCAAATTTATTTATCAATGTTTTTTTGTTTTGTTTTTTGCTGAACTGACACTGCAGACAGGTGCCAGTGCAAAAGATCCGTATTGAAAGACCACTTTAACCTGTATCAGCCAGCCCACATTTTAAGATCAGCAAAAGAGGCCTTCTCACGTGCCCTTTTTTGAGGGCAGTTAGGTTAACAAGTGCAAAGAAAGAGGGCCTTTCCCCGTGCCCTCTAGAATGGGTTTCCCACTGGGGTCCATCAGCCCCCATCATTACAGGCTTTTGGGAAAGCTCTGAATATGAAGCTGGTTTATTTTGCCTTTCTTAGTGGTGTTTTACTGGATTGTTATTGGTTTTTAGCTGTAATTGCAGGTTAGATTTTAGTACTGTCTAGGCTAGATGTTTCTTACTATTTCTGGTGTTTATTAATTGTATTAATAGTAGCTGTTTTATTATTGCGTGAGATTTGATAATGTAAGCCACTTTGAGAGGGCTTTTGTCCTTAAAAGTAGCCAAGAACTATTTAAAATATTTTTTTTGTTCTGGTACTAGGGAATATTATCAAACATACAGCTGTGCCACCTCAGCAACCTACAGGGCCATTGTTAATTTTACTTATCTGTACCTTGCATGGAGGTGGTTTAAAAATAATAATGTGTATCTTCAACACACACAAAAAGCCCCACAGATAGAAGAAAGCAAATTCAAATTGATTCCATTCCTCTGTTGATGACTTCTGGGAATACAATTAACCACTTGTTGTTCTTACACTATATGAATTTAATTGCACAGCCTAAACCTAAATGTATGCTATGTTCGCTTGATAGTCCAGTCACTTCTGTTTCTTTGTACCTTTGCTGATGTTAGCCTTATTAAAACTGAAGTCTAAAATTTAAAACGTTTTAAATTAATAAACTGGTGAATTTAAGTTTGTTTGTTTATTTATTTATTTATTGCATTTGTATACCGCCCCATAGCCGTAGCTCTCTGGGTGGTTTGCATAAGATACATAAGTTGTTGATTTACAAATGAGGCGTGCAAAGAGTGGATATATACTATTAACATTAAGGAAAGCAGTAACAGCTGATAAAGGCAAAGAAATGGAAAGTTGTGTCAATATCCTTTTCTGTTAGGCACTGAGATGACCATCTTAATCAAGGTACAAATAGGAAAAAATCATACTTGGTTATATATTTCATATTTCTGCAATCACTGTTTGTCTATGAGGTCTATGAGTTGCCTTTCCAGTAAAAACAATGTTCACAGAAATAATGAGGCATCTGTAAAATGACTACAAGTATTTGTAATAATAATAATAATAATAATAATAATAATAATTTATTTCTTACCCGCCTCTCCATGATTAAAACATGACACATTATTAAAACTGCATAAAAATCCTAAAACATCCTAAAAAACATCCTTAAAACATTCTAAAATTCCATTGGATATGCCTGCCGGAAGAGAACAGTCTTTATGGCTTTCTTAAATTCTAAAAGACTGTTAAGTTGACGAGTCTCCTCCGGCAGGTCATTCCACAGTCTGGGAGCAGCAGAAGAGAAGGTCCTCTGGGTAACAGTTGTCAGCCTAGTCTTGGCCGACTGCAGTAAGTTCTTCCCAGAGGACCTGAGCGTGCGGATTGTTGTAGGATTGTTCATGAGTGGTTGTCAGTTTCTGGAAGGGAGGTCCTCAAGAGATTCCCTATAGGCTCTTGCTGTCGGGTCAACTTGGACAGAATGGAAGGTTTCCATGAGTTATAGTGCTTGACAAATCAATTAAGAGACAGATTTCTCTAGGTTGAGCTTTAAAACATGAAATAATAGAAGGAATGTTTCATTGGACTAATTCACACATGATGGCAAAACATGGTTTGGCTATTTGTGCTTGTGCTTGAGCTTCAGGCTCGCACATGTCTCCCTTTTCCCTTCCCTCAGTCCAATTCCTTCCCTCACTTCCCCATTCATGCAAATATGGTTGCCAATTCTAGTCTGAAAGGGAAGCGCAAACCATAGCATCCAGTTCAGATGTTAAGGCAAACTACAGTTTGCATGAACAAGAAAGTGAGGGAGATCACTAGAGTACATAAAGGGAGGAGAGAGAAGGAAGACTTAGGCCAGATCTACACCAAGCAGGATATAGTGGTATGAAAGTGGTATATAAAAGGCAGGAGCCACACCAAGCAGGATATAGCAGTATATGGCATGTGTCAATGGGCCCCAACAGTTGCCAGTGCACTTCAATACCACTATAAAGCAGTAGTGTGACTCCTGCCTTTTATATACCACTTTCATACCGCTATATCTTGCTTGGTGTAGACCTGGCCTGAGACTGGGATTTGAGCACAAATGGCTAGCGCTAGTTTGCCATTACTTACCATCCTGTCTGTAAATATAAAGTACATTGATGTCTAGTCAATGCTGTGTGTATTTACTGGCAAGTCGAAGCTGACCAGAACATATCCAAGATTCAGCAGAATCCATTTAAAATATGGAACCACTATTGTGGGCATGCCGATAAACAAAGGGCAAAGTTTCTTGGCTACTGCCCACTGTTATGTTTTATAAAAATATTTCTTATATTACAAAGCCTGCTACAGCTTCTCCTAAAATATGTTACCATGATTACATTTCTTTGTGGAGAAGGGAACAAAAAGTGAGACATTATCAAGATAAATGGCTACCTGATTAAGGGGGAAAAACCCATTCACAATATTGCTACTCTGGGTGTGTGTGTGTGTGTGTGTGTGTGTGTGAACAATCTCCTTGTTTTGCATAGTTTACGACCTTGTAGGCAAATGTTTATGTATTTTAAAAATCATCATGTTTTCAATAAGGAATACCCAACAATAACCTCAGAACAAAATAATGTTTTCATTTTTCTTCCTGTTCTAGATGGAGAGAAATCATATGTTTATCGTGTAAAGGTCACATGCAACCTACCTGGTTTGAAATATAATTTCAGTCATAAGTGTTTCTTGTTTGCCAGTGTAATTGTCAGGAAAAAGTTGAATATCGCAGGTGCAGTAAGCAAAGTAGATGTTTTATGTGAAAATGTGTAAAATGATGGGATTTTAAAATGATGCATACGTAATGACAGCTTGTATAGCATACTGGCCTAAGAGACTAAGGACCAAATCAGACAAGATGTGGAGATCTGTAAACAGGATTTCCCACAAATCTTTTTTTCCCTAAGGTACAAGGAATCTGCTTTATACCGAGTAAGACCATTTGTCTATCACCTAGCTTAGTATTGTCTATACTGATTGGTGGCAGGTCTCTAGGGTTTCAGCAGGAGTCTTTTCCAGCCTTACCTGGAGATGACAGGGAATGAACCTTGGATGTTTTGTATGCAAAGCAGGAGTTGTACCACTGAAGTATGGACCTCCCCTATATACCTCTAGTATATGCAGTGAGTAAGAACTCCTTGGCCTCACAGAATCTCACATAGCAGATGTAGGAGAGGGGTTGACTTGGACTTGGACTGTTTTGCCAGAAGAAGGGTTCACTCATTAAGAGTCAGGCACATCTATACATGAGATATTAATCACACCTTGTTGCCAGTGTGATTAATATCTCAAGTATAGATGTGCCTGACTCCTGACATGTTCAATAGAGGAAAGAAATTGTAAACTCCGCTAGGCCACACTGAAGTGCTATGGTGGAAAACTGTGGTTGGGCCTTGAGAAATAAATTCATACAAACATTAATAGCTCCTGTGAGCCTGAGGTATCCATCCATTGAGGAGTCTTCTGCATCCCTGTTTGACCCATTGCCTTCCAATAACTTTCCACAGGGGGCAGGTAATTCTTCCATGTTTCTGTAGTGGATGTGATTGGATAATTCAGTCACTTGCATTGAAAGGATGCCATTACAGAAGAGGCATCCAGACCAGACAAGAGACCCCTGCAGAACCACACTGTATTGGATTCTCTGAGGCCAAGTAGTCCGTGTTCATGGCTTATTCTAGAAGTCAGTAATACAATAATAGAACCGAACGTAGTATTAATTCATACTGAATGTTTGAGCTGCTTGGCATACATTGTGTCAGCATATAAAACGTCTGTAAGGTAGGTCTGTATTGCATGAAAGGTTGATGCTGAGAGAATAGTGGCTGACTTCCCAGAGGTAAGATTTGAGCTGGGAACTCCCCCCCCCCCCTTTACAGTTATATTCCACCTTTCTTTCATCATGGAACTCAAGGTGACTACATGTGGTTCCATGTGGTCTTCCCTCCAAGCACTGACCAGACCAAGACCTGGTTAGTTTCAGCATGGTGGCTGCCTCATGTGCCAACTTTCTGGATTACACCTTCAGTTCTAGCCACTACACTACACTATTAAAATATTCACTGACAAGTAAAGATTATCCAAATGTTCTGAAATAATCTCCAAGGCTATTAAGATAAATGAGATGGTTTAATCTATTATTTGTATAGCACTTTGTATTAATTTCTTTTACAGCATTCTGAAATACACGTGCTGGGTTCTTTAATACCTCTCTGTTTTAACTTGGATTTGCACCGCTTTTAGTTTGGTCTGCTTTACAGAGATTAATTTTTATACTTTTATCCTTAGCATATTTTTGTAATTATTTCCCTGTATTTAAACCTTTCTCCATTTGCAGTTTCACCATTTTGTGATCATCTTGACATTTATAATGACAACTCTGCAGGCTTGCATTAACCTCATTTTACCATCAGTTTGATGTGCCAGACTCTACTATAGACCTGCACAGAAATAATTTAGCATTCATCATAGCATTTGCAGTAATGTCTCATTAGACTTGAACTAACAGAATTTTGTCTTCATAATTTGCCATCATAATAACCAGGTCTTCACAGATTTAATGTGACAATCTTTTGCCTCTCGTACTAAAGCTGTGTAATCATTGCGATCCTGGGAGAGTTCAAATGAAGTCAATGTAATTAAAAGGTAGTTTTCTTTAAGTATGCCAGAATATAATGTGTGTCAAAATAGCATATTTAGCCTACTACTCCTTGGTTCAGTATATGAAGCTGCTTTATACTGAATTAGACCTTTGGTCCATATAGCCCATTCCTTCATATTCTTACTGGCAACAGACCTTCCAGATTTCAGACAGAATTCTTTCCTAGCTCTTTCCTATCCAAGGTTGTTTTAACTGGAGATGCCAAAAGATACTTTTTGGAATGTTCCATAATAAACATGTGCTTTACCATTGAGCTTATGACCATTTATCTCCAGGGCACGCTACATTTTTGAGAAAAAAACATGTGGAAAATCAGTTTCCAAATGTGCGATTGGATTGTATAAATAATGGCCATGTGTCCTACTTTACAAAGGATTGTCCTCTATTTGAAGGCACCTATTGGAAAGGCTGTCTGCCTCACGTCTGGTTTAAAGACAAAAAAACATATAAAGGGACATCTACGAGGGTCAAACTTGTCCATCAGGAGTTAGCATCTGGACAGAAGGCTGAGCAAGTACACAGGACACCCAGCCACAGTTTTCCCCATTATGGTGATATTTATTCTATTTCCATTTAAATTATTTATGTATTACATTTCTATACCAGCCAGACATTAGCTGAAGCTGTCTTATAGTGGTCATTTCTAAATTGCACTAATGCCAAGAAATGAACATACGTAAATGTCATGCAGATCTTGGCCTCTTTTGACTTCTTTTTTTGGGTGATGTATAAATGGCTACTCCATGTGAGATCACAAATCAGCTTTATGTTTACATGTTAAAAACATAGGAAACTGCCTTATACTGAGTCCAGCCTTTGGTCCATCTAGCCCAATCTTGTTGACATTGATTGGCAAAATTGGTTCTCCAGGGTTTCAAGCAGGATTCCTTTCCTTGCCCTACCTGCAGTAGCCGGGGATTGAACCTGGGCAGGTGCTCTATCACACTGAACTATAGCCCCTAAAATTGAGAAATCATGGTTGGCTGGCCAGAGAAATGATAAACGTCAGTGAATTTTCTGCCATATCTTTATTTATTTATTTTTACATTTCTATACTGCCCAATAGGCATCTCATATCATTTATAGTACATAGGTATAAAACTTCCAGCTCAAAGGCACAGAACAGCAGAGGTTAGATCTTATTATCTCCCAGCAGGGCATTCATTTGTGCTGGCTATTCCTGCCTGGACTACATGGAGAATTCTGCTGGACCCACAATGTAAGGCATTACAATATGAAGGTCTTGCTGTGAGAGTGGGCTGTGTTGGCCTTCCATGGCAGAGGATGATTCTCACCAGGAGTCATAGACCTGTCAGGCCACATTCTAAGTTTTGGGAGAGAGCTGAAACTAGCTAGGTACTTTTCAGGATGGGGCCTCCTAGATTGTGACTCTCTTCCTATAGCCATGATGTATCTTACTGTGTTCCTGTCCTTTAAAAGCTCCAGAGTTGTAATGAATCAAGTGTCAGAGGTTTCCTGCTCTCCTGAGCAGTGACTGGCATGGGCCTTGTTATGAAGGATATTGCTTAATCATGTTTATGGTTTGTACTATGGTTCACTGCCCTGGAATTCTTTGGGTGAAGAGTGATGATGATTTTTAAAAACTACATAAATAAAACATAAAGATGGCAAACAAGGAACTACGTGTCCCACGTTAGTCTTTAAGAGATTCACAAGCCAATTTGCCCGTTCAAGTTTCAAAGCTATCATACCTAAGGTATTAATGCCCTTAGAGACAGAGATTACTTGTGTGAAAAATGCACATGCACCCCCCCACACACACACACTGATAATGATCAAGAATCTAAGAAGAAGGAAGCATTTTCCTTGTTTATTTTTCTTTATTCAGAACAGTCTCTAGCTTGAAAGGTACTGTTTGAAAGGTAGTATCAGTAGCTTTCCTAAACTATAAGCAAAAATAGCATCCATATCAAACTTATTTGAAGAGAGTTTTGGTTCCCACTAAATGTTGACATGTAGATGTGGTAGGTTGAGGCTTTTCTTCACCATTATATAAAATATATTTTCAATGAATTACAGGTACAGCATTGGCCCTGCTTGTTTTTTTTTTTTACCCTACTAGCTAGCTGAGAAGACGTTTGAAAAGACAGAAGTGGAGGTTTTCTGAGAGGCTTTTGTGTGAAAGGGAAGAGTGCTTTTAGGAAGAATAGGCTGTGCAGGTGAAAGCAGGCTCTGAGGCAGTTGCATATAAAAAGGATATTGCTTTATTGTAAATTGTAAGAGGTTAAGGACCATTCATTTAGCAGTAAGTAAGAGCAGGGTGTGGAGGAGGGGGCAGTAGTTCTTGTACATATTTGAGAGGGGCTGAAGGGGGAAGAATATCTGTGTGTGTGTGTGTGTGTGTGTGTGTGTGTGAGAGAGAGAGAGAGAGAGAGAGAGAGAGAGAGAGAGAGATGGAAGGAGAGGAGGTGTCATGACCGAGAAACCGATGGCACCAACTCTGTCTCCCCACGAAGCCTAGCTCCAGCACTGAGTCAGCATATCCTGGTGCAACAATGCCAGCAACGTGGCTCCCATGGACCAAGGCATCCGAGGGCCACATGCAGCATCTGTGCTGTAAGTTGCCCACACATGGTCTATAAAAATGGTGAAAGTGGACAGCTTTATACCAGCTGTGTCTGCAGTGAAGTAACAATTCTATAGTAGCAGCAGAGGTTGGGGCAAACTTTACAAGTTTTGGAGCTTCTGCAAGTTATTTCACATGCAACTGCATCTATCTATCATCTATCTAGCTATCTTTCCTGAGAAGTTTGCACATCTAGCCATATATATACCATTTAGATTCAAGCATAAGATGAGTACAAGATATTTGTTTGCATCAGTAGAACTCCCATATCTTTTTTTGGAAATCAAACCTGGAAAATTACCATAGTATTCCTATTAAACTTCAAACTCTTTAACTATTGGTGTGTTTGGATACAAAGTCCAATGAGATAATAAGTGCAGGATTGAGTAACTCACAGAAGAGACTGACTATACTTTCGGAAGCTTAAAATGTAGGGAAATATGTTCCATTTGTGGGTGGTAGCTCTGGTTTCTGGTATGAAACATCCAAGTGAAGAGTTTAATATTTCAGCCATTCAACAAGCTTAATCTCCAACTGTTTCTCAGACTATCAAACAGCATGTATTAGGGCAGGTTAAAAATGAAAATAAACAATAAAACTTTTGGCTACACTTTGGTTATCCTGCTGTAGTTCATGATTTTGAAATAATGGTCTACCAGAGCTCCCCACATCCTTCCTTATTCAATCCCCTAATTAATGGAGGCACAGTCATGCCTCCATTGTTAAGGGCCGTCAGTAAAAAAAATTCCACCACGTTAAAGTGATAATTGGGGGGGGGGGATTCTAACAGCCATAAAATCGAAAATGTTTCACCAACCTTTCTGAAATTTACAGGTGCCAGAAAGAAATGTTTGGTTTACGTTACCTGAAAATTTCAAGAAGATTGGTGAAAGATTGAGGGAAGGAGAGCAGTTTAAGGTAGAAAAGGAACACAGACCTGTCTCCCTGCTTTTGTCAAATGACTTTCGGTTTCCAAGTTTTGTGCTCATGATTTGCATAATTTCCAGAGCCTTATTAATTAATTTAGTGGTGGGGTCTTCTTCTTCCTTCACTGTAGTTGGTGGAAAGCTTTTCGTTTTTTTAAAATTCCCTTCAGTTGATTTTTAAGGAATATTTTAACCTCTCATTCAAGTCAATGCTTCCCTCATAGCGCGAGGCACGCTCAGTAGCGTCGCTCTCCCCCCTCCCTCCTGCCTTAGAATGTGGGGTAGGTGGGTGAAATGGCCGCTGCCTCTATTGCACAGACCTTTTAAGTGAAGAAGAAGAGTTTCTTTTTTCTCTTCTGGAACATGCATTCCTTTGGCTCTGAGAGTATTTTGGGCTATCTTCATAAGGCCAGTTTGCTCTTTTGCTCCCTGGTGAAGCAGGGTGTGGTTCCTCTGGATCCATGGTAGCCTGATCTTCAGATCTCTCCTGGGAATAGGTGGCTATACATCCCTTTCTATCCATCCCCACCCCAAACACACACAGTGTGCTCCTTCCCTCTTTTCTAAGAGTTTGGTCCATGCTGCTATGAAGTTGAAAGCTTCAAACACTTCATTTAATAAGTTTGGGCCGGTGTTAAGTTTTACGTACAATGTTGAAACCTTTCAAAGTGCTTCTGGGCCTACAACGTTGGTTTCGGCCTAGTCACTCTGTTTTTTTAATAAGGTTTAGAAACAGTTGAGCTGTCGTGTATTTTACATAGTGTACACATGCATTTTCTTTCTAAGCCTTGCAGTCTACACTGGCTCCTTCCTTGATGTGTTTTTGGAGGCAGACAACCCCTTTTTTCTTCCAGCAGGCCTTTGGCAAATAATCTGGACCTCTGTCTGTACCTTTGACTTTTAAATTGTTATGTATTTAAAATGTTTTAAACGCTTTAATATTGAAAAATATTTAATTATATTTTTAACTTTTGTATATTCCTATTTATAGGTTTTAGCTTTATATGTTTTAGTTTTGTAAGGCTGCCCTGAGGCCCAGCATTGGGCAAAAGGCAGGATACTACTATTATTACTAATAATAGTTATGTTTCAGATTTCACTTCTGCATCTAATGTTCTTTTGCATTTACTTTTCTTTATAAACCATTCATATCTTAAGTCTTGTGTGGCATGTTTTCATTGGTTTAACAAGTTAAAAGAGATATTCACGGTTTTCATGCTTATGTTACAAAATCTATTTTCAACAGGCCTAGTAACTTCAAGAGTAACAGAGTTGCCATCACAATGTTCTTTTTACCCACTTCTCCCACCGCATTAAAAACTTCATCGAAGAATTCCATTTGTTTCCCATTTGGAGCATATACATTAATCAGTATATATTCCTCCTCCCCCACCATGCAAAAAATTATCAGAAATCTTCCCACTTCATCCTTCTTCACCCTTTGTATAGTAATACCACATTTTTTTGAGATTATTATCGCTACACCCCTTGCTTTAGAAGTACCAAAAAACTTTTCATAAACGCCCACATCCCTCATCCGAAGCTCATTTACACCCTCCTTTTTTTGATGAGTTTCCTGCAAAAAAATTACATCTGCTTTTTCTTTTTTTAATAACATTTCTATTCTCTTCCTTTTTATAACAGTTCCTAGCCCTTTAACATTTAAAGTTGCAACCCTTAATTTATTTTCCATCTCTTCCTTTCATACAAATCTCTAAATTGGTCTCCCTCTGTGACACACAACCCCCCTCCCTTACCCTCCCCCCCACACTTACCCCCCATCTTCACCCCCCTCCTCACCAGACCTTTCTGGGCAATGGAACTCTTCATGGGGGGGGGGGGAGAAGCAACCCAACAATCCCGGAGCAAAATCTCACCCTTCCCTCCCTTCTAATCTCTTCTTATCCCTATTACATTAATATTTCTTTATTGACTACTTCCTCCTACAGCGCCTTCATCCTGCTTTGTTTCTCCAGCATCTGTGGGATCAACTAAACCCAGCTTCTCCAAAAGATCCATCCCTTGCTCACATGATGTTATTCTATGTTGTTTCCCTTTCCACATAAATCTTAAAAAGACTGGATACTCCCAACTATATGTTATCAACCTCTTCCGCAAAGCCACTGTACACAGTCTAACACTCTTCCGCCACTGCACGGTTTGAGGGCATAGATCCTGATAAACTTCGATTGGTGTTGCTTGTAGCATCGGCTGGCCTTGACATCTAATTGCTTGCATTAACTTTTCTTTCTTGTAATAGTTGGCAAATTTAACAATTATATCCCTTGGGAGCATCCCCTTCTTCTTGTAGCCCACTCTGTGGATCCTCTCGATATCAGCCATCTCCCAAGTTTCCTGGGGTTCCAATTCCTTAATCCATGCCAAAATTGTGTCTCTTAAAGCCTTCCTGACCATGGGACATACTGACTTGCAATGATGGGAGTTGTAGTCCAACACCTTTGGAGGGCACCAGGTTGGGGAAGGGCTGCTCTAAACAAAAAAAAGAGAAGTAGGTGGCCCTAAGTTGTTCGTGATCAGTTTTCACAACCCCACAGTCACCTCTGCATATCATATTCTCCACCCTGTCCTCATGGTTTATCTGCTTTGGGAGAATGAGAATTTCACTTACACTTCCTGCCTCCTTAGGGAGGATGTGGCGTTAAGGCTTGTGAGCCTTAACTCCCAATTTCCCTGCTTTTTGGTGCTTGGTTGGAAACTGTAGAGCCTTAACATTGTTTTTGTAAACCGTAGGTTTTTTGTTTAATGATAACGATCTGCAGTGGAGAAGACTAGTGCTAGCATTGCCCACTTACAGCTTTAGGCAAAATATGTCATGAAGCTCTGTTATTTCCCTGCTTGATAGGAAAAAGCATTACTTCCTTATCCAAGTGAGAGTGCAGGTTAAGTCAAAAATACCCACTGAATACCATAGGGCTTACTTGTTAAGACTGCAGCCTGACTTTATTTTGTTCCATTACTACCAAGTGATGCAATGTTGACTTATTAATTTACTGTGTAAGTCTATGTATGTCCCCTCAGAAAAAAAGATGCCATTGAGTTCAATGAGACTTACTCCCAGGTAAATATGTAAGGAATTAAAGCCTTAAATGAAGTTTTAAACTGTATTTATTTAGAGTATATAGAGAATATCCTATGAGTAAACAGTGGAGGTAATGTTATTTATTGTGTCTGTTTTATTACAGGGTTAGGGTTTTGCGTATTAGTTTGGTGTGGGGAAAGTCTGGATTATTTTCCCCAAGTGGATTTAATGTGCCCTTAAGCCTCTGTGTAGTGCTGTTCTCTTGCTTTTTCCTGTGTTGGGGGCATGTGCTTTGAATGGAGTCTTACTGAGGAAAGGGGAGTGCGGGGTGGTTCTCCTCCTCCAGCACTCTGTCAAACGAACATGGACTTGTGCTTATTCAGTTGAATGGACTTTTTACTGTTCCAGCCCCACCCTCATTGCCTGCAGAAACAGAGCCCGGCTGATGAAATGTTAAATCAGTAAATCGGTAGACAACAAAGCCAAAGTGAGAGGTGAAGGAGCCCACACCCATCAGAATACCACAACGATGAACTGGAGGCAGAAGGAGAAGGGGTGAGGTGGAGTGGAGTGGAGTGGAAGATCAAACTAGTGAAAGGGAGGCTTTATGGCACAGGGCAATACCACAAACCCATGTGAAAGGGACCATAAGTTTGATGCGCTTATAAAATGGAGATAAAAAGCGCGGAAACAAACCAGGGGGAAAAAGGGTGTGATGGAGCCCACATACCTACCTTACTGCTACTATGGAGGAAGAACAAGATAATTTTCATTGGAGGGCACTCTTCTGTACTGGGTTGACAGGCTTGGCAGGCAAGTGCAAGTATACTGGAGGTGTTGGAAGTAAAAGCTGAATGGGTGACGTGTGTATAAGACATCTTGAACTGCCTTGCACCAGTTACATCTGTGTTCCATTACAGCTGGGGTAGTGGAGTTTTTATTCTAAGAAGCTCATTTTCCTATCTGATTCAAGCTTTCAGAATAGATGGGGGGAAGCTTAGCTTAGCTGGCTTGGTGAAAAGAATCTGGAGGGTCTCTTGAGGGTTTGGAAATTGGTAAAAGAATGTTATCTCGTGCAACCTTTCTTCATATTTCACAAGTGGGGTTGTATGTAATAAGCAATTCTTTTACGTAGGGCCCTAGTTTTCTGAACCTCCATTGCTCTCTAATCCTCTAAGCGTTGCTACTGTCACTCTCTGTTCTCTTGACACTGTGCTTCAAATTATTTTCAACATCAGTGCATGACTTTTGGACTCTGTGGGTTGCAAATTAATCCTTTACAGACAGCCAAGACACTCACTCACTGAGGCTTTGTCAGGAATTAATTTGGCTACCAGTATGGAAAATGATAGGGGTTCCAAAGAATAAAGGAGTATATTCAAATAAAAACCAGGATGTTATTCAGGCTGTGTTTAGATACCCAACCAAGCAATTGTTTATTAATTTTAATTAAATACAGATAACAGACTAAAAATGCATCTCAAACCACAATACACGGATCATAATAAATGAGAAAAACAGCCTGGAAATAAAATCTGATCACTTTTAAGCAATTTACAACAGAAGTAGTTACCAGCTGCAATTTACAGTCTAATAGCTTTCTATGGGATATCATTTCTTCGTGGTTCACAGGTATGGAAATTATATATTAAGTAGGCTTAGAAATGTAATGTACAGAAGGGGAAAAAGAACCCACATCATCTCCAAAAATACAATTTGTTCATAATAAAATGTCCTTGGTCAAACAGTTTAGCAAATTTTTCAAGATAAGCTATACTGGAATATTAAGAGGCATTTGCTTTTCTGATTAGAGAAAACAAATATATATCCTGACTTGAGGTACCTCTAGATGGACAGTATCCGTTGCTGTGGCTTCGGAATAGTGCACTTGCGTTACATGACGCAGCTGCCAATCCGAAGCCATCTAGGGCCAAAGGGGCTTTGCAGTGAACTAAAAAAGTCAGCCATTTAGCGCAACTTTTTAAGTTTGCAGCGAAGCAACGATGGCTTCTGCCATCTGTCACTTTTTCTCCGCCGCTTCTGGGGAGGGTTGCCCAGTCCTGGTGACCACTGATTGGTCGCCATGGGCTGGACAGGGAAGGGGGTGGTCCAGCGAGCTATAAGCTCACTGCACCACCTCCGCGCCATGCCTCTGCATTCTTCCCCCCCATTTTAAGTTTTAAAATTTAAAAAAACTTACCTATGCGCCTCCACTGCCCTCCCCTCATTTTAAGTTTTTAAAAAACAAGCCTTACCTACGTCCCTCTGCTGCCCTACCCCCCACTTAACAAAACCAAAAACACTTCCCTTCGAGGAGGCACGAGGGGGTGGCGTGAAGACCTGCTGCAACGCTGCTGCCAGTGAAGAGGGGCGGAGGGAGAGTCATGAAGATGTGGCCTTGGTCTAAATAAGTGTTATCAAAAGAATCCCTTTGAATTTTGCCTTGTTGGTGTTTATAATGCAATCCTATGAGTAAGTGGGGAGGGGATATTGAATATATGAATATAACAAATCTGCCAAGGAGGCAGACCATTAGTCCATCTATCTCAATATTGTCTTCTCTGACTGGAAATAGCTCTCCAGGTGTCAAAGATCTTTCCCAGGTCTACCTGGAGAAACTAGGAATTGAAACTTGGACCTTCTGCATGAAAAGCATATGTTCTACTACTGAGCTACTTGTGGTGAGGGGGGAAGAAAGAGTGCATGTGTTTTAACAGGTTACTATTTTAAGAAGTTTAATTCTCTACAATAATACACAAAGCTGCTTCATTATCAATAAGCCACTGAATAAACAAGGTTGAATGGGACTTTGGTCCTAGCTCCAACTTTGAGGGAATATATGCTTTGGAATGTTGCAAATATTACACACAGGTTTGCTTTCCAACCTGTGTTTATCTCTCCATGGTTGGATTTCATTAAGAAACAGCAAGAATCTTTAATTCCTATGCAAATGAACATGAGTACTAGCAAGGAGCTGAGGCAAAGGAGACTGGCATTCTCAAAGCCTAGGAGGAGGACAGTAATGACATAGGACAATCAGATGGAATTGTGTTACTGGCCTTCTGCAGAGAAAGGGGTCAAAGGGATATGATGAAAGAACTCCCAGTCATTCACTATGGCATTATTGACTCCAGTATTGCCAATTACTGTCAGGGTCCATAGATAAATAATTTATATGGGGCGAAAAATATGTGATGGATGCAGCACGGAAAAAGGAGCCATTGAGGCTTGGCAAACTTTCATATGTGTGTGCGTGTAAATATAAGTCAAACAACTGGCTAGAAGTGCTGCAGTGGAGTTGTGTCAAATATTTCATTTTGTTTCTCTAGGGCTGGCTGAAGGTAATTTGAGATACTGCTGTGGGGGGGGGTCTCCTCTACACACACACACATATTGTGAAGTAAACGTGACAGGAACCATACCTTGGGAAGTCCAGCAGAGCTATATTGTCATGAATGTGATATAGTTTGCAATTTGTATTCACCAGACGTTTAACAAGGATGCTCTGTTTCAGATCTTTGCCTGTTAACAAGGCATTGTGGGTAAAGAATGTTCACAGCAGCTATAGTGGTCACTAGTGCCCAAGAGATGACCATGCCTCAGAACTGCCTGCCTGTCACCTCACCCTGCACTTTGCCCAAGGAGAGAGTTTATACTATTGCCATTTCTTCACCTTCATCACAGTGCAATACCACCATCTATTTCTTTTATTTGCTAGTGGAAATAAGGTACTCCCTCTTCCAGCTTGATTTTCTTTTTCTTTCTTTTTTCTTTACTAACAATAAACAGCAAACCCCTGGAATGCTGCTGCACTCATGTCCTGCTTGTGGATTTCCCATGGGCCACTGTGTGAACAGAATGCTGGACTAGATGGACCCAGGTCTGATCCAGCTTGGTGCTTCTTATGTTCTTACTATGCAATGCCTTGTTCAGAGAAGGGGATCTAGGTTTCTTGAATCTAATTTGAAAGCAAATAAATACAAATTACTTTCCTCACCACTTTCGTTTACATTGTCACATTAAAACAGATTGTCTTTTCGGTAGGATTTGGGAGTGATGGCTCAGCGTCAATATTCCCGTGCATGTCTAGTCTGAATGATCTTTGTAATCGTAATTTAATTGGGACACACTAAGGTGGTTATTTCCTGACTTGTTCAATATGCATGAATTTGCTGAAAATACGTTTTACAAAGTCCTTCACCTTCAGGTTTGTTTGTTTTATTCAGCTTTTTAGCTTGATATGCATTTCACAAGTTGGGGAAGTGGGAGCTTCTACACTGAGAAACTTTCCTGAGTGGTGAGGCTAAATGAGATAACCATTGAGGCCTTTCTAGCTCTGGCATTCTTACTATAGTTGAATATATAAATGGGGGGATTTTGGTCGGAGCTGAAATTCTTTCCTCCCAAAAAAGTTACCAGTAAAAAAACAATATATCAAATGAATTAATGAAAGAATAAATTAAATTCATATTAGTGCAAACTTGATGTTGTTAACTTAGAACCCATCAATGTTATTGGAAAGGTTTTTCTTTCTTTCCAGCACACGAAACCTTCTCATCGTCAAGTTAAGCACAATCTGTTCTGCAGGGCATGCTGAGCAATTTACAAGAACAGCAGTACTGTGTGCACTGTAGAGTTGTTTTGAATGTTATCCAGAAAGCTGCTACGCTTAAATCCATTATACATGCCATCCTGAAAACAGAGCCTTATATGTAGAGTTCATCAGCTGTCCTATTATGGAAAGCCAACTTGTTTTGAGGGAAGCATGTATTATTGCTTCTGCGCAGGTCCTGGAATTTGAAACATCTTGGGGCCTCAACAGAACTCTGGCATCAGTTGCGATGTCAGCTTAGTGGACATTCAAATCATGTTTTTTGCCCTTCTGGGATCCAGATCTGAGATGCAGCTGACTGTATGCTGAAGTTAACAAGGGAATGTTAAGGAGATGAATTGGATTTTTGTTTGAAATGCTGCGGCTTCTTGAGTAGCAGCCATCATTCTGTGGCAGCCAGCAGAATACTGCTTTTTTTAAAATGGCATTGGAACAGTGACACTGGATTGTGGTACTTTGAGAAAGTCTTTTTTGGGCATTTACCTTGGACTTTGATTTATGCTTACATGCTGTGGTATGAGGAAGAGGAAGAATGTAAGTACAGACAGTTTACAGTTCTTATCGTTGTTCCTGACTCTGACATAATTCTACTGAGGTCACCAGGAAAGCTCTTTAACAGTATGCATTCTTGAATAGTTTCTTTCCAGTGATGTAAAGGTAGAGTACCGGAAGGCAAGAACTAGTGCATGTGTTAATTTTTGCTAAAACAAGTTTAAATAAAAAGTCATAGAAATACAATACTGCTGTATGACAGTACAAGATTCATTGTTACTAAGGGTTCTTGGGTAGGGAGAAGAGGAAAGTGACCTGGATGAAAATAGATACAGTGTTATTATTTTCCAAAATCGAGTAACAGTTTAAAGGACTAATAGAGTTCTTTGAACTGTAAAGACCTATGCTGCTTTTCTGCCATGGTTGTACATGGAATGAGATCTTGCTCATTATTTGTAGTGAAGTAGTTGAATTGTCACCACACCGTTTTCTCCCCACTACAAGAAAAGAGGTCTAGCATTGCTTGGGTGTTTTTTGTTTTTCCTCTCTGTGCTTTAAGTTTGTCTTTTTTACTTGGCTTTCATAAGAAGTCATAAAGCGTTAATTAATGTGAGTTTAATAATACCATTTTAAAGACTGTGGAAAGACTAATTCTGATTTCATACTTAGGCTTAAGATAGTCACCATATTCAGATAGCGAAATCTTTGTATGATTGGCTGGGCACTCTGGTGAAAAGAGAATGCTATTTTTTCCTTTTTCTCTTTCTGTCTTTTTTAAGCAGACCATGAACTACCAAGTCAAAAATCAACCTACCTGCCATTTCTTTTCACCTACCAGTTGCTTAGTAACTCCCATGTTTTTGTAGACAGACGCAAGCAAAAATAGGTGTTTTCAGGGCTGGTGTCAGAAACAGGCAGTGTTAGGCATCTGCCAAGCCCACACCCCTGCAACAGGCTCACTGTAAACCTCTGAAGCAGACTGTCCCCACTTCTCCTCCTCATTGCTATTGCTGCCTGCTCACCTACCCTCCTGAACATGGAAACAGTGACAAGAGTGAGATTAGTGGAGCAGCAGCATCCAATAACCTTGTACTTTCCATCTGAGCAGTTGTATAGATTGGACCCAGGGGAGAGAACATGTGAATGGGCACTGGCGATAGAAAACAGGAGATCTAGGCCCATTGGAAGTATCTTGCCCAAGGGCCCCCAAAACCTGGTGTTGGCACTGAGAATTTTATTAAGTGGGGTGGGGATGTGTTTGGGCTTAGATCAGCTTGGTTGGACACAAGTTGAGTATGCTTCCTTTGGCTTTTATCTTAAATGGTCCGTTTGTTTTTTACTTCTCGTTCCACAAATATGTCTGGCTTAATGTATCTTGTTCACTCATGATGCTTTCACCGCGTACGTGTGATATAATCTGGACAATACTGGCTATCCTGGGTGGCTTATGTGTCTGTGACAGATAATAATGCTGGACAGAGAGTGTAAAACTCTATGCATAGCGAAGAGATCAGGTTTATGGCAAGCAGCAGTCCCCACCCTAATTATCATTCCTCACGGATCACATGGAAGGTTCTTGTCCACGCTTGCGCACACATAGGTTCTGTGCACAAGGAATATTAATTTTCTGAAGGTCAAGGGAAGGGCCAGCAGACATGACCCAATCTCCCCTCCACATGTTGATTGTACCCAGATTATAACATCTGCACAGGGCTAATGCATTTCCTCTTGTGTTAAATACCATACCTCTAAAATTATTGTTGTAAACTTCGTGTGGGATCTTTAAATGCAGAATGTAAATGGTCCAGTGCGGTATGTTTTGCCTACTGCTATCCAGTTAACACATGCCCCAAAGCAAAGATGCCACAGGGTTGTGCAGAAATTGCCGCCACCACCACCTTCTGGAAATGGAAAGTAGGAACAGAATCATTGCAAGGTAGTCCAATAAAGAAATAAAATAATAAATAATTGTATAATTTCCCCTGTCTCCCAACAGAGGTCAATAAAAACCAGATCTAAACCTCAGGTCAAGTGGAACTCAGAAAATCAGTCTCATCCCAAAAATGTCTGGACCTTTTCTGCCACAAAATTCTTGAGCAAATTGCCCAAGAATGCAGACTTTTAAATTAAACCTTTTAAATTAAAGGTTGTATGACTTGCATTGTTGTAAGACTATATAGATTTGTGTTCATTAACTTGCAGTATCAATTGTAATTCACAAACAGGATTTCATGTCTTTAACCAGCTGTTTTATTTTACAAAAAGTGTAAAATGTGCTTCTAATGAGCAGACTCTTTCCACACAAAATCTTATCCATATTGGACAAAAAAAATAGTTTCGGTGGGGGAAGGAAATTCAGGCAATGTTTATAACTGAGCCTGCTCAATAAACCAAAGAAGTGCCTCAGTGCCTGAGCATTTTTCTGGCCCATTTTAAAATGGTAAATTGAGGCTGCAATTCTATAAACCCCTGGGAGTAATTCCTATTGAATTCAATCAGTCTTACTCCTGGGTAGACATGTATATGATTGTGCTGCTATTTGTTTTGTTTGCACATAAAGTAAGGAGGGGTAGGTGGAACTAAACAATCCTCTACTAAAATACTATAGTTTTGCATTTAGGAAATGGAAAGATCTTAAAGGCAGCTAGAATTTGACATTTTTGTAATTTTGTTTTAAATTCTGAAAAGTGCTTTGATTAAACTGTTGAGGAATCTCAGCTAATGGAAGCAGTGCTGCTATTTCAGATACACAGGCTAAGCAATTTGAAGGCAAGCCAAACCACAATGAGAAGAAATAATGATGACCTTGGTTTATTTTTTGCTCAGTACATTCAGGTTTTGATTGGTTTCTGAACACGGCAACAGTTTACTCTCCCAGAAAGCATTGCCATAGTCCTTGGAGGCTTTGAGTTCTCGTTATCAAAGCAGCTGGTTCATATTGGAGCATTTTCTTGTGAAGGTCGTGGGCTATAGTGTGGGAAAAAATGAAAGATTTCCTTATTGAACCCAACCAAGTATACGCTTTTCATGAGAACATTTTGGCGCAGAGACCTATTAGCCTGCTGACCTGCCTAGCAGACTACTGCTGATAAATAAAAAGCCTTCTACTGAACCAGAGGGTTTTTGGTTGGTTCTTTTGTTTTTGCCCCTTCTCTTTGATGTCACTCTTCCTAATGCATGCTATTTCATTCGATGAAATAAGAATGCCTTTGGAAGTTCTTTGACGTTTTGAAGAAAAATCATAATGAAGTATTGTCCAGGAATGCCTCTATGATGAAAAGAGAGGGCAATGATTATATTAAAATTATTAAAAAATGTATGGTAATTGTGGTTGCAGTTTATAGTTATTTTTTCCACTACCTTTGAGTAATTGTGAAATTCCTTTGCATAGCTGTAAGCAACGTGAACTCAACGTCTTTTCAGGACCAGATTCACTGCTGATACAAATGGGCATCCAAACCAATATGTGCCTTTTTTGCCATGGGACCATGAGCTAACATGGATTTTTTAAAAAAAGAATCTTGACAAATGCTTCATTAACCTTTCTTTGTCTTTCTTGGTTTTAGTGGTATAGAAATTATGACACACACAAAGTGTACTTAGACAAACACTGAAGCATAATCCTGTTTATTTATAAATAAGAGCTATTGATTTTTATGTATTTATTTCCAGATAAGCATGTGATTGCAGCCTTAAAGAATCACTCATACATTTTATAGGGGAAATTATTTCTTCCTTGAGAATGTTTTCATCTGCACCCCTAGTCAATTGTATACAATACTTTCATACATCATATAACCAAAAAAACACTCAAGATTCAGCAGAAAGAAACTAGCTTTCTGTGCCAGACAACTACTCGTTACTTTAATGTTTTGTTTTAACCATTAAATATACAACCCTATAAGGGCCCTATCCAAGTCTGCACACGTACGAACAGGACCCACCACTAGTGCAATGGGATGCATAGTGGTTCAAAAAGTAACCAGAGATGAGCTGAAACACTCATTTCTGGAATGAGGTAAATCAGTGGAATTGCAGAAAGAAGCTCTTTCTAGCTTTCTGTTTCACAAGCAGTGGGTCCTGCTTGTGCGGTAAATTGAGCAGGAGCTCAGCAGCGGTATTGGATATTGCCTAAAATCTGTAAAACACAATATTTAATATTTACCCTTTAAAAATGCCTATTTTTTAATAGCAAATATGCTCCAAATTACAATAAAACCATCCCTATTATGAACAAAAAGGTAAGAAAAGCCATGCTTGATCTGACCAAGGGTCCATCTAGTCCAGCATTCTGTTCACACAGTGGACAACTAGCTGAATGTGGGGAACCTATAAATAGGACATGAATGCAACAGCATCCTCCCACTCATGTTCCCCAGCAACGTTGTACATAAAACATTTGAAGGTTGTCAGCATCTTGCTTTTGACATGTAGGATTCTGCTGGCTTTATTATACAGAAAGTAATATAGAAATGTGGAACATACTTTTTCACAAGTGACAGAGTTACTGAAGAAGAAAAACTAAAATCTCAAAGAATGAATATTCACCTCCCTTACCTAACTTTAATATGGCATAGAAACAATCAACATTAATTTGGTTTGGAAACTGATCAAATTAATAACACTGATTCTATGACTAACTGTGCTTTGGGATTTAAACAGGAAGAGTCATTTTTAGTTTGTTTATTTCTTCTTCCTCTTTCCACTTCTGTGAATCTGTGATGTCTGGAAAGGATCTGATAAAATGATTAAACTGTACTCTAATAAACTCATCAGTTGAGCTGCAATTTAAGAGATGGTGTCTAAGATAACTTGAGCCGTTATCCATATCTGTGATGATCTGACATAGGATATTTGGATGTAAGTAATCTTAGGGAGCAGAATGTGATGAGGACTACTCTAGTTGTTCCTCTCCACCCCCATCTTAAAGGAAAGGGTGATGCATAGTTATTCTATAAATCATTTATCTTAATAGGGTTTGTATATGAAAGTATTCCATGAGGACGCTATGTTTGTAAAACAGGTGCTAGTTGATATGGTCTCCTGATTATTCTCTTATGAGAGAATATAGTAGGGAAATGAGATCATGCCTTACCTCCCTGCCTTCCTGGTACACCTATCCTATCTCCAAGTCACTGAACACCCACTTTTCTGAAGAATGTTCAAATAGGGCATTTCTACATTGCAGGAAGTGTAGGGTGTGAAATAATGAGATGAGACAAGAAAATGGATTTTAAAACAGGGCCACTTTTATTATAGATCTGCAGTATGGGAAACCTATGTGGACATCCTACTCAACAATGGGTGAGCCATTCACCACCTGAGAGATGGCGTGATTCCAAACGCCACCCCCCAGGCTTGCCCCTTTTGGGGAAGGGAGACCTTCCGGTGTCGACCCCTCCTTGCACTGTTTAGCTCCGAGTGGGTGAGAAAGGTTAGCCTCAAAGGTAACCCTTATCCCTCCAGCTGCCACCATAAAGCTCACCACTGAGGGGCCTCAGGCATTACCCATCACCACAACAGTGCCTGTGAATGCTCACCAACCCTACCAATGCTCCAGATGTCTGCAAAACCTGCCACAGGGAGCAACAATGCATTTGATTAGTCGCTCACCCCCCCCCAGATCTAAAAACATCGCGCCAACCCAACTGCAGATCTTTCATTAATAAATCATTACCAGGCTCCCTCCGCGTTAACGCAATTGCAGGGTGTTGGATGCTATAATCACCGTGTTTAATTAGTTCCTTGAATATTTGATTATTAACTTTCTTCCGCACTCTTTCCATGGCCCCTTGGTCATTGCCCTCTCTCCAATTGAGCCGAGGCAACAAACATGACCAAATAATCACAATACCGGGCCAACGCAGCCGAATTGTTTCCAAATCGGCAATCGCTTGCATGATGAGGGCTTTGCCTTTAAGCAAACCCAAATCATTTCCACCCAAGTGAATGAGTAGAACCTGTGGGGGGACCAAGGCCCTGCGCTGCTGGAATAAGGTGGGCAAGAGGCTCTCCCAACGCATGCCACGTTTACCAAGCCACAGGATGTTGGTGTAGCGGCTCAATCCAAGCTGTGTCCCAAAGCTGGAGCTGGAAGCCCTCCAACTGGCCCAGAAGATCATGCTGTGCCTACAGATGATCACACACACCAGGTGGAAGCCCGCACCGGAATCTAAAATTAAACACGGAAATGTTAGAATGCAACACCACCAGTGAATAAACGGGTTATCTGACGTACGATTCATACGCTCTGGACCGCCATCTGCCCACTGCCTGAATTTGCTCTGCAGCAAAACCAATGGAAGCCGCTGTAGAAGCAGCACCAATATGGAAAGAGTGAGTGCCGAATTGGTGTGCCCCAAGCCCCAGGGACTGTAGGGCTTGTTTAGCGACAGACCAGAATTGATACCTCATCAAAGGAGATGCATCGAGGTGGCAGAACAAATAACCACTTCGATTGCCCCGAAGAGTCATAAAAAGACTTAACGCTTTAACCGGGCACAGCTCAGACACCGGCGCCAGAAACAGGGTAACAACTTTTCCCCTACCTTGTTGGTCCGTTTTGGAAAACCTAAGACGTAAAGCAACCCCCAGGGGTGAGACCTGAATGTCAACAAATAAAAAGGCATGCTTTGAAGAATCATTTTTGGAAAGTGCGACTACTTCTGATATTCTGAACGCTCCAAAAAATGCTGTCAAAGCCGCAGCATGAAACAGAGCCGACTCATAAGAAGAGTGGCAAAGTAAAGGCCACTGAGCCGACAAACCCTTCAGAATATCAGGAGATAATGGCTGACGCGAATCAGGCACGTGAGGGGTCACTCTGCTCCATCCCCGTAAGGTGCAACGGACCTGAAAATCAACTGTATTATCCTCAATGCCCCTCATCTTAGACAGGAAAGAGAGGGCAGCTAATTTGCCTCCGATGGATCCTGTGGATAGGCCTCTCCACCGAGAAGCAACGCAAAACTGCAGAAAATGCTCCACTGGTATCGGCCATTGCTGCTGAAGCTGCATGTGGGCTCTGAAAGAAAGAAACTCCCTACCTGCCCTTGAATAAGCACCGCGTGTGCTAGGCGCTAGAGAATGCCATTTTGCCCTCTCCACTTACTCCTGCCAATTTCCCAAAGGGTTGCTGGCATCGCCTCCGGAATTGGCCGTGCCCAGGGTGCAAGTTCCCGGAACCTCTGGACCTGCTGACGCGATAAAGCGTCTGCAATGGGGTTTTCAAGGCCTGGAACGTGCCGAGCTCTGAATAATATGTTGTTGCGCAGGCAATGTAAAGTAAAGGCCCTGACTAACGTCATGACCCTGTGACTCCGAGATGACAGTGTTTTTATCACCTGCACCGTAGCCAAATTATCGCACCAGAAGTGCACCACTGAATCGCGCATCTCATTGACCCAAAGATGCGCTGCTACGTATATTGGAAAAAAATCCAAAAACGTGAGATCTTTGCAAATGTCAGTGGAGAGCCATTCTTCCGGTCAGCGCTCAGAGCACCAACGGTCCTGCCAGATAATACCGAAACCCAAGGCCCCGGACGCGTCTGAATGGACTTGCATCTCCGCTTCTAGTAGGAGATCATGTCTCCAAAAGGAAACGCCATTGTATTCCTCCAGGAAATAAAGCCACATGATGAGGTCTTCCCGCATTGCCCGCGTGACCCGCACCCTGTGGTGGGGACTCCTAAGCCCCTTCATGGCGGCACACAAGCGTCTAAGGAAAGCACGACCGGGGGTGACCACCCGACATGCGAAATTAAGATGACCCAGAATGGACTGAAGCTGGGCCAAGGTTACCTTAGAAGCGTTAATAATTGCTAACAATTTGTCCCACAAAGCAAAGATCTTATCCATAGGAAGCCGACAACATTGTTGTACGGAATCCAACTGAATGCCCAAGAATTTGATATCATTCACTGGTCCCTCTGTCTTTTCCTGTGCAGCTCCTCTGATAACTCCTGAAACATCCTCATGAGGAATGCGCAGCGTGTGGAGTCACATGGGCCCACAGACAGGAAGTCATCCAGGTAGAATGCAGTCCTGAGACCCTGCCCTCTCACGGAGGGCCCATTCCAAAAAGGAGCTGAAGGTCTCCAACATGGCACAGGATATGGTGCAGCCCATTGGTAGTGCCCTGTTCACGTAAAATTGTCAGTTAAAACAAAACCCCAGCAGATCAAAATCGTCAGGGTTGATGGGCAATATGCGAAATGCTGATTTGATGTCGTATTTCCCCATCAAAGCTCCCTGTCCGCATCGATGCACCATTGCTACAGCTGCGTCAAATGAGGCGTAACGCACTGAACAAAGATGATCTGGAATGAAATCATTAACAGATCCACCTCTGGGGAAAGACAGGTTGTGTATCAACCTGAATTCCCCGGGCATCTTTTTGGGAACTATTCCCAAAGGAGAGACCCTAAGATTTGGGATAGGAGGGGAAACGAAGGGGCCGAGGACCCTCCCTGCATCCACCTCCTTAGCAATCTTCTCACGAACTAAAGGCTCCTTGAGACTGATTGATTTCTGATTCCTAGCGAAAATTGCCTGGCGTGTGCCTTTAAAAGGAATACGAAACCCCTTTGTAAAACCTAGCTCTAAGTAGATTGCATCCTGCCGCTTCGGGTAGAGCTTCAGCAGATGCCTCAACAGCCCCAACTTAAGAGGGCTGGGACCCCTTGGGAGGCGGCTGCTGCCCTCCAGGCTTCCTGCCCCCTTGTGGGTCTCAACCCCTACCACATCCCCCTCTATTTCTGGAGTAACTGGAGGCTGGGTGTTGGCCGTTGCAGATTGGGCATTCGTGTCGATATCTGCACATTGCCCGGGCACATCTGCCCTTCGCACTGTACTCCCAGCAAGGCAGGCGGGGTTGAACCCCCTGCCCTGCACTTCCAGCAAAACTGGAGGCGAGTTGATGTTTTGCTAAGATATATCCACTATCCGCTCTTTCCCCAACTCCGGGCCGCACTGGCATCATAAATTGAAGCCAGAGATCATTGTCTTTAACATCCCACTGAAGGGAATGATCAAAGGCGGCCCTTTTGTGGAAAGACTCGTCATAAGCGAGCAAGGCTCCGCCCTCATATTCAGAAAAGGCCTGATAAATAATATCCAATATTTAGTTAGTATGCAGCCCCGATTAGGAAATCGCTGTTGCACCACCCCATGTAAATCAAGAAACCAGGGAGCCAGTTGGACCAAGTCCTGGCCACCTTCTTCTTAATTCTCTCGAATTCCCTGTCCGCCTGTTTGTCTTTTTCCTTGTCCTCAGGTCCCCGAAAGAGCAAGGAAAACACATCAATATATTCACCTTTTAAAATCTTTTCCCTTGTGGAATTCAAAAGGTGATAACCTAATGGAGCCGCCGTTCTCCCTGTAGGAATAGCATCCCTTGCCGCCCCGGTGTAAGGATCCTTAGCACCTGGCGGCACGTCTGTCCTCCCGGAAGCCGCGATACCGGCCGGACCTTGCCAGACCACAGTGCACACCTCGGTTGCCGATGGTGCCTGCGGGGTGGCACTAGACCCCCCCTTCTACACCACTACCCTGTTGGGAAGGGGTAAAGGGAGGTACCATCAGGGGCGCCGCCGCGGCCTGCATCGCTGTACCCCACAGTGGAGAACAGGCCCCCTCCGGACCCTGGGTCCCCGCAAATTGCTGACTGCCTGATGAGTTCCCACCGGTGAATGTCGGGAGAGGCCATCCGAAGCCATTGAGCCAAGGATGCCAAGCCCAAGGAGAAAAGGGGGCCCATTGCTTGAGAATGTAACTTGAGATGTAGTACAGTGTGTCTCACCTGCCACCTGAACCCGGCTTCGCTCCGCAAGTGGTGAAATTGGCTCAACGCTGATGTTCATCGCCGTTGCGGCTTGGCTCGCATCTACAACCGGTTCAACATTCCCACCAGTTGTACTGGACGTTGACCCGGCAGGGGCACTCGGCTCTGGGATGCTGGATGTCACCTCAATAGCATCCAGGCGTGCTGCAAAAGATGTTAGCATTTTATCCTGAACCTGAGCCCTAGTCAACCTCTTGCCACGCACCACTCCCCTCCCTGTAAGGTTGGAAACTGGAGAGAGGGCAATCCCCTTTTCCCTTTCAGCTGCTGTTAACCTAGCAAGGATTGCGGAAATGTTGGGATCTTCGTCCTCCTCAGAAGAATATGCATTCTGAGGCCAAACACGCTTGGCTGGGGGACAAGGGGCTCTCCCCTTCCCTTTCTTGCCACCGATGCCCTTCTTGGGAGGCATCACGTGTTGCTATTGCAGAACTATAAGCCTGGGAGCTGCCCGTGAGGGTAAGCTAAAGGCTATGAAGAAACTGCCTTTCCCGTCTTCTCTGCCCGCTCAATTGTTTCAAGCGTGCCTGAAGGCTGCCTGCCAAGTCTGCCCAGCAACAAGGATCTGCCCAGCAACAAGGAATTGGCACGCGGCCAAGTTTAAGGAAGCGTGCTTGCAGGAAGTCTACCGAGTTTTGCCCGGCAACAAGGGATTGGCATGCGGCCGAGATGTAGTGAGGCGTGCGTGCAAAGAGCCTGCCGAGTTCTGCCCGGCAACAAAGTTTTGCCCAGCAACTAGGAATTAGCTACACAATAAGTCCACCCACGGCCAAGACGTAGGAGAGAAAGGCACCCCTCACCCAGCACCCAATTCACGGCTGGAGCCCAGTCCCCCTATTATAACGGCCGCCCTGTCTCCCCAGACCAGATCTCACAAAGGGAAAAAAACTGATGGACTTTAAGAAACTTGGGGGGGAGGGAGTTTTGGCCGTCCGGCCTTCTAAAATCTGAGGCCCCACTGCTCAAATGGCCGTCACCGCTGGGCTGCTGCGCCGCCACCCGCCCCAGGGACCACCCACCGAGCGCTCCCAGAAAGATAAGGGGGGGGAGACCGTCTGGCTCCCAAAACCTGTGGCTTTGGTAGGCCGAAGAAACTGCCTCTCCTGCTGGCCACCGATCCCTGCAGCTTGCAATGCTCTTCACCGAGGCACCCGCTAGTCCCCCGCTGCCGCGCAATCTCTCTCCCCACTGTGCTAGCCAGGCGCGATGAGAGAGCTGCGCACGAAGGAACTGCAAGCCGCAAAGAGGGAGAAACGAATGGCCGCTGGGAGGGGTGAGTACCATACATACTCCTTAGTCCCCTCCCAGCTGCGGTGTCACCACTGGGGAGCTCACCAATGGGTGGCTCCCCTGTCTCATCTGTCATCCCACCCCCACCACAACCTCATTTTCGCGCCCAGGCGTGCCAGGCGTGAAAAGGGGCCCTTCTCTGTGTAATTCTTTATTTGCCATCAACAGACCATTAAAACATAATTTAAATACAAATACAGTAGAAAACATTAACACAACTGAGGGAGAAGAACTGAGGCTGTAAAATACCATTTTAGGGTGAATAGTCCACCATATGTGATCTGGTAGAGATGGCCAAGTTCAAAAATTTGGTCACCTGCACTGTGATTAGCTTGTTGGTACCTTGAAGCAGATTGGTTATGAGAGACTCTGTAGAGCAGCCTGGGAAGAACTGAAAGATAGTATAACGAAGATCCTTTCTTGCCCCTTAGATGTAGCTACATTGGAAAAGGCACGTGTAATTGACTCCACCTCGGCATTGTTGAAGGGGCAGCACCTGTTATTCAGAGGAATTTTGAGGTATCTTCCAACAAGTAAATTGGAGGGGAGGACATTGAACCTTGCTAAAGAGAATGCCTGTCTGTATTTAGGAATATTAAGCCACCTCAGATAGGGCATTTCACCTTTACATGGGAGGTCTGAAAGACCCAGTGCTTGAGGGGAACAACTTCCCCTTGCAGCTCCCTGGAGCTCCTGGTAAGCTATGTCCCAAAACCTCTGCTTGACAATGCATTTTGCATTTTCTAATTCCAAGGATTACAAAAACGATGGTGACAGACCTATACAAGTAACTTTCTGCACCACAGTTTTTGTCCACCGAGTTTCAAAAGAGTCTGACATCATCTTGGAAACTAAAGATTTAGTGGACATCATAAGACTTCAGCAAAGCCAGTACTGAATAGAGAAGGTCCAAGCCTGACAATTAAGGGAATTCAGGCCAACCTCCAAATTGAGAGCAGCTCCTGCTACACATTTTGGGACTCTGAATATTAGCCTAATAAAATAGGACTGACCACCTTCCAGTGAGCTCCTGGAGTAAGGGGACCAGTTTGGTGCCCCAAAAATAATCTAATGTCGCTTTATACATTAAAATCCCAAGTGTGTGGGTGTGAACAGTGCATCTCGTATCTCAGATATAATATGTGAATTGACTACTCTTTCTGGGTCTATGCACATTAGGTACATGTACACCCCAATGACATTTTATCCTCCACATGGAAGGCCGTTGACTGCAAAGGCAGGAGAATAGCTTGTTTGTTTCCCCACCATGTGCAGGGGAAACAAATTCATATTGAGTGAATGGCAAAGGTGTTATGGAAACAGAGTTCCGACATATTAACTCTTGTTAATATGCAGTATTTTGGTGTCAGGCAATAGTAGCTGTGTTTCTTTTGGAGGTTAGTTGTGACTGTTAGGATATAAGAGTTGAGACAATGGTTATTGCTTATGCACTTAATGCTCAGCCCATTTCTTGGGAGAAGCTAAAGTTTACACTGAACATTCTAAAATACATCACCAAGGACTACATGAAAGTGTGTCTAATTAAGAAAGCATTTGAGATTAAATATGCATTAGAATGTTTCAATCAATTCCTTCTTTTAAGCATTTTTAGATACTACTACAGCAAAGCTATCAAAGGATCAGCAATAAAAATCTGTTTCACGTTAAAATTCAGCACTCATTAAAGAGGGAACCAGTGTTCCTAAGGATCCATTAGTAAATTGATTTTTCAGAAATTTACACTTCCAAGAAATATTACAATATACTTGCAAGCAATTTACTTAAAAGATGAGAAGGGAATTGTTCTTCTAATAATAGTTCAATGTATTCAAAAGTTTTAATTTTGAAGATTTCCTATTTTCATTAATATGCTGTTAGTGAATGACAATTGTCTATAATGATGTATGTGTTAATTTATAATCTTGTTGGACTTCTGTGCATTTTCATCATTATTAATTATTTTCTTGAGGTTTTGTTTGTCATATGCAGACCATAGACATTTTCTAAAACTGATTTTAGGAGCTTTGGTTTTAACTGAATGTGTGCACTTACCTGTGGCTTCTTTATATAGGATGAAAACCAATGTCATACAAGTGGACCTCTGCTCATACACTGGGACTTCCCCTCCTGTCCTCCCCCCTGCAGCCCCCCCCACTCCTTTATGAAAACAGTGGTTGATGACTTTTGATCCTCCAGATGTTTTGGCCCACAACTCTCATGAGCCCTAGTCAAGATAGGTAATGATGAAAGATGGTAGAAATTGTAGGACCAAACATTGGGAGGTTGCTCACCTCTGCCCTAAATTCTGCTCCGGAAGGCCCCCAGGTCTCTTTGTTTGGCTGGTTGAAGCAGTTCCATCAGTAGGAAGGGTTAATTAGATAGAACCCATAATATTTTAGGTATACATCTAGTATTTATTTAAGGTGGGGGACTCCATATGTTAAATACGGAGGAGAAGGATTCTCTACGTGTGTAGGTTCAAGTATCTGGGGGGAATCTGGTTGTGCATTTAGAGGTTTATCTAGGAGATCAGGAACTCTTTCCTGATCTCCTAGATAAACCTCTAAATGCACAACCCTTTTAATACCATGTCAGAACATATGAATATTGGGGTGGAGCCAGGAAGTGCTATCTTGCAGTCTATGCATAGGGGATGGCAGGAGGAAGGTCTGTATACCCAGCTGTATACATTTTCCCTGGATACCTTAAAGAAACCCTAAAAGTAGACAACTATAATTACAGATGGAAAGCTAAAGCTGAGAGAAAGTAGGCCTCCAACTTTCATGGCTGAGCTGGAGTGACAAGAGAGTCAAAGTGCATTTGCGGGGAGAATTGTCCCTCCTGAAAGCTACTTGTCTGGTGGATGCTGCTGCCTTCTTCCACCCCTGTCCCACCCCCTGTCCCTCCTACGCTGAGCTGAGATGTTATGTGGTGGGCTGGGTGAGACTTCTCACTGCAAAAAAAATAATTATGGTCTTAAGCATTGCATGCAGTAGTGTTCCTCACATCCTGGGTTTCCCCTCTGTATTTCACGTGGTGGAGCAGAACTCTCTATCTCTTCCCTGTTTGCGTAGTATGCAGCTTTAGCCTTTTGTGAAAGAAGCAGAAGCCTGCATGATAACAGCTTTTTGGGTACTATCTGTATACAGATGAAATATATACATTAAAAGTACACAGAAATAAAGATACATCTCTCTGCCCGCCCCACCCCCATACTTTTTAAATTCTACTTGATTGTGTTCTGAAGACAGTTCTATAGTTAAAACCTCTTGCACCAAGAAAAAAATCTGAAAGAAGAGAAATATTTCTAACTTTACAAATTGAAGCAAATTAAAAGAAAATGTAATTTTAGCTCTGTTTTGTTAATACAGTTAACATGCTAAACTGGCAAAGATTGGCTCATAATGATGTTAAAATGAGTAAAGCTGTAAATTCTCTATGTGATAGAAGAGTTCAGAAATTTACTACTATATTTAATGCAAAAAAGAATTCCATAACATTTTACATTAAACACAGTGTGAATGGGCTTTAAAAAGCTTTTCCTTGGCTGTATTTCAAAAAACATGTCTACCTTTTCTTCCCTATGATTACTAAAATAGATGTCTGGTGTGTGGATGCTTTGGGTGCCAAAATAGGAGAAGGGACAGGTTGGAGGTACAAATGGGATGGGTCTCCAACCCAACTATTGGAGCGGAGAACTGTACCCCCTAACCTTCCAAAATTGGTGAGGAATGAGAGCTGTTCTTGTGCACTGCCTTCCTGCTGCCAGTGAATATTGGCAAAGAGCATAGCACAGGCTTTCCTTGTCAGAGCTGGGAGCTAGGCCTTGTCCCCTTGCAATGTAAAGGACTGCAAGCTAACCAGGCATGCATCTAAATATCCATCCAAAGGCAGCATTCTGTTGTAAGCAACATAGTGCAGATATTAGATGCACATCCAATATACTTGATCAAGCTAGTGATATGTATGTGGATCTCTTTAGTTTGATAAGTTGAGGAGGCATGTTTGGAGTGAGAAGTGGAGGGGGATAAAAGGAAGGGAAATGCCCTCCTCTTTGCTTCAGCTCACTTCTACTTTAGATGTTGGATGTAACAACAACAAATAGAAATAGTAGGAGCAACATATATAAACCCTGACATTTTTTTGTGGTCATAGAATCATATAATAGTAGAGTTGGAAGGGGCCTATAAGGCCATCGAGTCCAACCACCTGTTCAGTACAGGAATTCACCTTAAAGCATACCTGACATGTCTAGCTGCATCTTTGCTTGTTCATCTCTTATAAGTGAACAGGAGGTTCAATCTTCTTCAAGGTAGTTTACTAATATATTGTTATCTCAAAAAGAAATCAGGCATGGTTTGGATATTCAGGGAGCTTAGGCAATCTACATTTCACACAACTTACTTTATGGACCTTCTTTCAACCGATCCCTCATTTGAAAGGACTGACCTTACAATCTAAATGATTTTCTGTGTTTTAGAATACTAATTCCTTAGAAGAGATTCTTCAAAATACCAAAAGTGTGCAGCTTCTGGTATCTCCACATAAGTTGCTGTCTTGTAAGAATGTCTACGTTAGGTTGGTTGCTTACACTTCACCTCAAAAGATAACAAGATTTGCGCAAGATGTGCATGTAAATTATGTAAACTCCCAGGTTAGGAATGGTTCACACGACACACTAAGCCATAATGACTCTGATCAGAAGACACGCTAAGCCATGGTGGCTAAGCTTTTTAGTTAAACATTAAGGCTTAGTGTGTTGTGTGAACCATTCCTAACAATGGTGGCTACATAACCACAGTTTAATCATGCTCACTAACTATTTGCTACAAAAGGGTTAGCAGCCTAACCATGGCTTGGCGTGTCATCTGAACAGGCCCAATGTTTAGCTCAAAGTGCTTAACCACCGTGGCTTAGTGTGTCATCTGAACATGGACATAGTGTTATTTCCAGTTTTTTATTCCACATGTTATTTCACCACAACAAATGTCATTGTGTGTCCTATGCGGTATAAAGGTGCAAGAGTGTTTTTCTATAGTAAACTGTACTCAAACTGGCTCAAAATTGATATTAATTTACCAAAAGGCAACACCTAAATGGTAAAACAAGCATGGTTCTTTACCACATACAAAAGTGTGTGTACTCAAGTTGAAATTGGTTGAACATTCCCAGCAAATGTACATTCAGCAAATTAATACACAAATGATCTGCACACACTATATTGATTATGATCATGACAATGGTAATCACCAAGAGATATACGCACAACACTACATATTCATATAAAGAAAATATGTGTGAAGGAGCTTCAGATTTTACATCAGGGATAAACGGAGAGGTGGACAGTATATTCAAATTAGATGTAACTTTCCATGATATCCAGCAACTCTAGCTGAGTTTGTAGTGTGTTTAGAGTTGCATTATTTATTAGATATGTGTTGAGAATGGTGGAAGTGTTTTTCCTTGAAAACCTATTATTTATATGTGAAAGTTGCAGAAATTTTATCATTTTGTGAAATGCTGTAAATGACTATTAGGGCTCAGATCACATTACTCCATTGTGGAGTTGCTTATATTGCTGTGGGCAGGTTTGCAAGTTGGCTGGAGAAGAGCATTTCTGTTAAGGAGCAAGGTTATTGAATCAGCTCAGCCAGGTTGCTGTGGGTACACTTTTTCTTCTCGGGAAAAATAATTGACTAGATAGATGAAAAACTTTTTTTATCTTCCTACAGATACTCAAGTTTGTGCATTCAACTATATTTAGTTATTTAACTGGAAACAAAGCAACTACCCGGCAAGCATTGCTCCTTAAAAAGTGATTGTGGCACTGAGTTGGGCTTTTCTGGAGGAGCGAGAAGACAAAACATTGCATCTCGTGTTTCTTTCCTATTTTTGAAAAAGTGAAACTCATAAATCAAGAAAGGAATCTGGAAAGATTGGCAAACCAGAGGATTCTGTAGAGGGTGGGGTGTAACAGCATGAGAAGCAAATTGGGAGTTTCTGCTTTTTCATGAGATTACTTGTACCCAGATACTCCTGAGACACTTGCGCTCCTCCTGCCCTATCTAGAGTGCTTAATTTTTCTCCCTAGAATTCCATCCACAGTACTACACAAATGGTCCTCCTCTGTGACTGGCATGAGCCCTCTGATCTGCAAGTTAATGTCCAAATTGCTGGAGCATGATGGCCTCCCATTGGCTTTTGGGGTAGATGTTGATTCCAGCATTGAGGATAGGGATTGTAGTACAGTTCATTACACTGGGCTGCTTTGAAAGTAAGACTAAACCATGGCTTCATATTACAAGAATGAGCCTAGGCAAGCCTTGCTGTCACTTACCTCTCCTACTCCCGTGCAGATGTGAGAAGTTTGGAAGGTTTTGTTTCCATTATTGATTTACCATGGCTTGCCACGGCACTCAACCCCTATTTACTAGATACTTGTGGCTTTGGGAAGATGTGAAATGCTGTTCCTATTATTTGTTGGATTCCTCTCCATTTTATCCTCACAACAACAACAACCCTGTAAGGTAGGTTGGGCTAAGAGTTTGTGACTGGCCCAAAGTCACCCAGTGGGTTTCCATGGCCGAGTGAGGACTAGAACCCGAATCTCCTGACTCCCAGTCCAATACTTTAGTCACCACACCACAATGGTGTAGCTAGAAATCGCCACTAAAAGTTTGCCTAACATGAAATTTGGGTGCATTTGTGGCTAAATATCTAGGAAATGCCTAAGAAATATCTAAGAAACAGTTTCAATAAAACTCATAACATTTCTTGGGGGCAGAAGTTTTCACTTCTCCATTTCCATCCCACCTGGCCTATATATATGGGGTCGCATAGCCCTCTTTTCTGCTTCCTGTTCAGAGAGGTGACACCTGAAGACACAGTGTTAATTTGTTCCTGTGTTATATAAGTCTTAAAGCACCATCTAATTAATTATCTAAAACAATATCTTACCATCTAATTGCCTTTTCCATGTTCACTGCCCTGCAGTCCCATTGCTCCAATATAGCTGGGGAAGTGTGCTCCGACCCATTTAGTGGAGAAGAAACATATTAGTATTTGAAAACAGCGGTGAAACATGCTACATTAATCCAAACGATATACAAATGAAATCAATTAAAGAGGCATGAAAATATGTAAAATAAAAGGTTGGAATGAAGGTGAAGATTATTCTGGTGGTTAAATAACAGCAAATTATATAAACCTCCTGGTTGATACCCAAGACCAACATTTTCTACAAATTCACTACCAAACTGGGAATCATCCATAAGGACTCAGTTACTTTAATAGCTGCTCTTCCAAATTCTGCTTTGACCTTTTGACTATAAAAGGCAATTCCTTGGAGTTTCTGAAGGTACAGTTCATTGATCTTTGGGTAAGAGCTACAATACACTCTTACATTTCAGTAATAGACTTATTGGACTGCTTTTTTCTTGTACAAAAGGTATTCTAAAGATTTAAAAAATGTCTGATGAAAGTTCAAGTACAGCTTAGTTTGCCAGTGTTAATTTCTGTTAGTTTTATTTGTTGAACAAGCAGGAATTTGTAACGATTGTGATTCCCTAGTTTTATAGTGCTTCTCATTTGATTTTGATCCAAATGCTTTATCTTATTACCAAATGTGCTAGCTTATTGTACTTCAATAAGCCCAACACCCATAGGATTGCAGCCTTATTTCCCTGAAGACAGGGTATAGTGTAATTTTCAGACAAGTATTGGGATGGGGGTGTTTGTCAGCCACTATACTGCATTGTTTATGCATGCTTAAAGCAAAAGAAAAGATGCTGGGGCTCACACTTCATTCTCCTTTAGATTGCTAGGAAAAGGATTAACTTCTAACTCCCTACCAGCAGAAGCAGCCTGCTTCTTTCCTTGTCTTTGGGGGCTCAGAAAAGAAGCAGAACTTTCCAGCAGCTCCAGACCACAAGACTGTCACTGAAGCTGAAAGGGAGAGGCAGGGAAAGCTGTAAACCCATAAGATTAATTTAAGATGGGCCATTTGTCTTGGTGCCAATTCTCTTTCTACTTGCCCTCCATTGTGTGGTCCAGATCTTGGATGCTCTCTACTCCATGCACAATTTCTGTAAAGTGAGACTCACTTGGAAGCTCTACTAATCTAAAAAGCAGGCGCTCCTAATTTTTTATGTAAAAGAACAGGCTACCATACCTCTAGTTCATGTGACTATTGACATGAACCCGCACGCTTAGGTCGGCCTAGACTAGGCTGACAACCATTACCCAGAGGACCTTCTTTTCTGCGGCTCCCAGACTATGGAACAACCTGCTGGGAGAGATCCGCCAACTTACCAGTCTTCTAAAATTCAAGAGAGCTATAAAAATTTATCTCTTTCGGCAGGCTTACCCAGTCGAATTTTAAGACTTGGTTGATTTTAATAATGTATTAATTTTATATGTTTTTAATCAGTTTTATATATTTTATATTGTTTGCATTGATGTTGTTCCCCACCTCGATCTGGAGGGAGAGGCGGGTAAGAAATAAATATGTATTATTTTATTATTATTATTATTATTAGAAATAGGAAGCAAGGATCAACAAAAATACCATCAGAATAGATGGAAATGAAAGCTTCTGAAGAAAAGGAAGGAGCCTCACTTGGAATTTTGTGAAAGAGGATACGAGGCTTTGCATAACTGAAAACTCATATACAGTACAATCCAATGCACATATCCTCAGAAGTAAGCCCCATTGAGTTCAATGGGACTTAGTCCCAGGTAAATGAGTATAGGATTACTGCTTAGAGACCCAAAGCCCAGTTTTTCGTAGCAGAATTCCAAGTAGAAGGCTGTCCTACTGAGTTCAGTGATACTTACTTTTACGTAAGCGTGTACAGGATTGTAGCCTCAGAATACCTCACTTTACTCTATCCAAACAGGAGAATGTATTTGTTAACACTGCATCTATTTAAATACCATAGTGCTGACCTGCTCCTCCTTTATATATGTGTTTCTTCCATGTTTGCAGTAGGCCAAAGAAGTCAAATACTTCATTAAGCTTTAGTAGTGGACGTTATGAAAATCTATTCCCTTCAATGAAACTATGATGGTTTTATATTGTATAATATATGAGAAGTGATTTAAAAAATAATCCATTGATTTCACAACAATGTGCTACAGGAGTACAGTTAGATGAATGCATGATCTGTAATTCTAAAGTAACTCATGACTTTTCAAGGAATGAATACTAGACAATGTTAACTTCTTTGAGGGTTTGATAAACATTTCTAAATAGACATTTCACTATAGTACAGAACATACTAACATTCCTAAGCCCACAAGAACATTTTGGTATGAATTGGCACTTTGTTTCCATCAGCAATGGTTCAGAAGGCTCTAATGTAGTACTAAAATTGTATCTGGGGTATGTAGGAGAAATGAGAAATATTGACAAAGATTGGGCTGGGCCACTAGTTAGGAAAGAGGATGACATACATAGAGAGAATTCACAAGCTGATTTGCTTGTGATTGAATAAAGTTCTAAATTACCTATTAGTTTTGTCCAAAGCAGGAAGGTATTCTCTTGGACGGATTTATATGGAAAATGCTATGTTAGAATTTTAAATCAAAACATGCTGAATACTGGATTTCTACCTGCTAACATTAAATCTTGATGCTGGTACATCGTATATAAATTTAGTATCCCCTCTAATTGCTATTCATGTGGAGTTCCATCGGACACCTTCTCCAGTAAGGCAATTTGAAGTCCTTGTCTGTGGCCCTGTGCCCACCATTTCTTACCCATGAGCTGTTCATTTAAAATCTGTAGAGAATTTCAATTCTGGTGTATATTTTTCATGAGTAATCTTTCATAGAAATGTTATTGCCATGAAGAATATTCTTATATAAGATGAGACCCACTTCCCACTGATAAGGGGCACAAGTTTGAAACTATGAATGTGTGCAGTCTAATGATTTCAGGCATATGTTGCATGTTTCTTCCCTTGCACCAACCAACTTCAGACTCAACGGTACTCTTAAAATGGAAAATCAATGGCTTGCATACATTAAAAATCACCACATTTTTGGGAGGTGACAGTTTCATTACATATAAATCCAGAAAGGATAAGAGGAATTGCATCATGTTATGGAAGTCACGTCAAAACACACCTTTTCCAATTCTTAGCTTGGCTGAATACTAGAGCAAAAAGGATGCTGCTTCTCCCAGTTCTAATCATATCTTACAAGTTCCATTCACAGTGTTCGATTGAACCCAAATGAAGATGTATTACGGAAATTCTCTGCTCAGGGATGTTTCTTCAGACAAGAGAGCTGAAGAAAATTGTTTAGAGAAGTTGACTATTCTTTGCCCTGTTGAGTACTTGCTTTTTGTACAATTATTCAGTGTATCAACAGGAAAATGGGCATGCAGAGAATCCCAATAATACAAACTGAGACTCTAATTGTACAAGCCAAATTGTATGGAAAAGTTTGGATCAGTGCTGAAAGGGTGTCAGATTTGGCAACATGGGCTTTCAGCCAAAAATAGTTTTAACTTAGGCTTGGAAAATGGTTTGGATAATGTCACAATGTGCCTTGCTCTGGATAACAAGAAGAACGAATGTTAGTGATTTTCAGTAATATAAGATAATATACAACAGCATGGTTGCTTTCTCACTCTGTGACTATGGGCCTGTTCAGACAACATGCTAAGCCATGGTTAGGCCACTAACCCTTTTGCAGCAAATGGTTAGTAAGTGTGTTTAAACTGTGGTTATGTAGCCACCATGGTTAGGAATGGTTCACTCATCTTCGGAAGTCATGGTTCATATGATACACTAAGCCACATGACACGCTAAGCCATAATGTTTAGCTTAAAGTGCTGAACAGGGTCATTATGAAGAAATTTTCCTCATGTCTCTATGGCTAATAACACAGGTTCCATCCATCACAGGTGATCCCAAGCAACTACACAAACATGTGTGCAATGGAAGATCACATTCACATCCTGGGACTGCTCATGGATTCTTAGATAGCAGCAGTGGAAACATGTTGTTTTTATCAGTTATTTCTAATTAGACATGGATGGATAAAACCATTTCCAGCACATATCAGCTTAACAAATGTTCATTCATAAATTCTAATATACTGAGATGGAGATATACATCCTGGAGGCAGATACATTGCCACCATCTTGTTCACTTAAGTAACCTCCGGGGTTGGTTATCACAATGTGTTCAACATGCACCTTCCCTTAGAGACTGTTTAGAAACTGTCTAGAAAGTATGTTGCGGTCCAGTTACTGACTGTCTAGAAAGAATGTTGCAGTCCAATTACTGACTGGGGAGGCACCTGGAAGACATAACACCTATTATTCTTCAGCAAGCACAATAGCTACCTGTTAGTTTTGGAACACAATTCAAGTTGCAGGTTGTTACCTGTAAGGGCCTTCGTAGGCTCCTTGCCTATTACGGATTGCTTTCTCTTGTATATTCCTCCTTGCATTTTCAGATTGGTAAATGAAGCCCTGCTCTGTATGCCTCTGTGCCATAATGAAAATCTGCTGAAATGTCCTCCCAAATTTATTTATTTATTTATTTATTTATTTATTACATTTGTATACCGCCCCATAGCCGAAGCTCTCTGGGCGGTTTACATAGGATTAAAAACAATTAAAAACAATATACAAAAATTAAAACAGCAAAAACATACAACATACACACAATCTGTACATTTAAAAACCACTTGAACACTTCAAAAAAACTACAAAAACAAAACAAAACAACCCCAGGCTCCTCAGATATTGCCAAATGCCTGAGAGAAGAGGAAAGTCTTGACCTGGCGCCGAAAAGATAACAATGTTGGCGCCAGGCGGGCCTCGTCAGGGAGATCGTTCCACAATTGGGGAGCCACCACAGAGAAGGCCCTCTCTCTTGTTGCCGACCTCCGAGCTTCCCTCGGAGGAGGCACTCGGAGGACGGCCTTAGATGTTGAACGTAGTGTTCGGGTAGGTTCATGTCGGGAAAGGCGTTCCATCAGGTATTGTGGTCCCAAGCCGTGTAAGGCTTTATAGGTTAAAACCAGCACCTTGAACCGGGCTCGGAAACATACAGGCAGCCAATGCAAGCAGGCCAGAGTAGGTCTTATATGTTCGAACCTACTGGTTCCAGTTATCAATCTGGCCGCTGCATTTTGCACAAGCTGCAGCTTCCGGACCACCTTCAAAGGCAGCCCCACGTAGAGTGCATTGCAGTAATCTAACTTGGAGGTTACCAGAGCATGGACAACTGAAGCCAGGTTATCCCTGTCCAGATAGGGACGTAGCTGGGCCACCAACCGAAGTTGGTAGAAGGCACTCCGTGCCACTGAGGCCACCTGCGCCTCAAGTGACAGAGATGGTTCTAGGAGAACCCCCAAGCTACGAACCCGCTCCTTCAAGGGGAGTGCAACCCCATCCAGAACAGGTTGAACACCCTCCATCCGGTCAGCGGAACCACCCACCAACAGCGTCTCAGTCTTGTCTGGATTGAGTTTCAGTTTATTAGCCCTCATCCAGTCCATTGTCGCAGCCAGGCACTGGTCCAGAACATCCACAGCCTCACCTGATGAAGATGAAAAGGAGAAATAGAGCTGCGTGTCATCAGCGTACTGATGACAACGCACTCCAAAACTCCGGATGACTGCACTCAACGGTTTCATGTAGATATTGAACAGCATGGGGGACAAAACTGACCCCTGCGGAACCCCATACTGGAGAATCCACAGGGCCGAGCAATGTTCCCCAAGCACCACCTTCTGGAGCCGACCCACCAAGTAGGAGCGGAACCACTGCAATGCAGTGCCTCCCGCTCCCAACTCAGCCAGTCGTCCCAGAAGGATACCATGGTCGATGGTATCGAAAGCCGCTGAGAGATCAAGGAGAATCAACAGAGTCACACTCCCCCTGTCTTTCTCCCGACATAGGTCATCATACAGGGCGACCAAGGCTGTTTCCATACCAAAACCAGGCCTGAAACCCGACTGAAATGGATCCAGATAATCAGTCTCATCCAAGAGTGCCTGGAGCTGGCTCGCAACCACCCGCTCCAGGACCTTGCCCAGGAATGGAACATTTGCAACTGGCCTGTAGTTATTAAGATTTTCAGGGTCCAGGGAAGATTTCTTTAGGAGTGGTCTCACTGCCGCCTCTTTCAGGAGGCCTGGGACCACTCCCTCTTGCAAAGAGGCATTAATCACTTCCCTGGCCCAGCCAGTTGTTCCATCCCTGCTAGCTTTTATTAGCCAAGAGGGGCAAGGATCCAATATGGAAGTGGTTGCACGAACCTGTCCAAGCACCTTGTCAACATCCTCGAGCTGCACCAACTGAAACTCATCCAAGAAAACAGGACAAGCCTGTGCTCTGGATACCTCACTAGATTCATCTGCTATAACACTGGAGTCTAAGTCCTGACGGATGCCAGAGATTTTATTCTGGAAGTGCCCAGCAAATGTATTACAGCGGGCCTTAGATGGTTCTACCATGTCCTTGGGGCCAGCATGTAAAAGCCCCTGGACAACTCTGAAAAGCTCCGCTGGGCGGCAGGTTGATGATTGAATAGTGGCAGCAAAGTATTGTTTTTTTGCTGCCCTCACTGCCCCTGAATACAGCTTACCATAAGCACTTACCAGTGTTTGATTGCATCCATCAGGAGTTCGTCTCCATTTGCCCTCAAGCCGTCTCCTGTTTTGTTTCATCACTCTCAGCTCTGGGGTATACCACGGAGCCGTTCGAGCTCTACACAGGAGAGGGCGCTCAGGAGCAATCGTGTCAACTGCCCGGGTTGTTGTTTATTGTTTATTTTGTCAGACTAGTTAAGTCTTTTCATACCAGACACATATAGCATTTTATTGTTAGGATTTGTTATAAAATACCTCATTTAATAGATGTTAATTTGAATTCATTTTATTTGAAACACTTATATCCCATCTTTTGGCAGCTTCCAACAATCATTAAAATGCAATTCAACACAACGCAACAATAAAACAATGTAAAAGGAGCATAGAATCCATAATAATAGAGCCGGGGGGGGGGGGGGGACAGAGAAGAAGGTATAATTGTAAGTCACATTATGAGATATTATGATAAATTTGGACATAAATTATATAAATAAATAAACACAGTGGAGATGAGGGGAGTGGATTAATTTACAGTGTGAATGAATGTGATTTAATGCTTGGAGAATTCTGCCCTAGGGCAAAGGTTTTAAACCAGCTGAATTTTATTTGGGCTGCTGCCAACTGTGTGGCTGTACGTGAATGAAAGAGGAAGATTCTATGAAACACAGGAATAGAGGTCATTATGTCTGTACAAGTGAACTATATATTGTTAAATGATGTAATCCTAGCAATCCTTTGGACTCCATCACACCTTTTTTCCTGGTTTGCCTCTGCGATTTCCACTTCTGTGAGCTCCATCACATCAGTGATTTAGTGTACGCTCACCATGCCTGGTGTGTGGATTTGCAGCACGATACTCACATGATGCCGTGCCTGTCCTGCTGACACCCTGCCTCTTCCCAGGCCTTTCCTAGAAGGCTAAAAGTCTGGATTATTTTCCCTAAATGCATTTAATGCACCCGAAGCCTCCATGTAATTTTAAAGGTCCTGGCAGGGAAAAGCAATCTCTCCCAGCAGCTGGCTCCAAGCCTCAATTTAAAACCCAAACCTTGCATCCCAGGCTCAAAAGCATTTTAAAAAATCCTATTGGACGTACTTTATTGCTGGGTTCGAGGACCATTGCAAGACAAAAACAATATCCATCATTAAAACTGTAAAAGGATTACATATTTAGAGCAAAAATCACAATTTAAAATCAACACATAAAACAAGAAGATTAATAAAATTAAACAGAATTTAGCTTATGCAACCATAAAACATTGAAATTAAAAGGCTAAAACATGAGTTAAAATCTTGTCAGGGTGCCATTTTAAAATGTTTAGATCTACAAGTTACTATGGCCCTTTACAGAAAAAGAATGAGGTGAATAGAGGAACTTTTCCCTGCACCTTGCGGCTTTAGTCGCAAATGCTGCAACCCTTTGGACAACAAATTGATTTTCCGATTGTAGAAGAAAGTCCAGTTTGTGTGAATATACCCCAATATTTCATTTTCTTTAAGAAAGAATCTAAATAATTTTCTCTAATATTGGAGTATAACCTACACTCAAATCATACAAATCATACAATGCCTGAATCTCTGCAGAGACAGGATTGTACTCTCTTGATGCCCCAGTTGTGCTTCAATTTGAGGGATTAAACAGAAAGGAGGAGCAGCTGAGCCTAGGAGGGTTTGGGGAGTGGCCCTTCACAGGAACAAGCAGAAGCTAGCTGAAGGCCAATGCAGCTGACAACAATTCCCAATCACCACCATCCCCATAAAAGACATGCCAGAACTCAGAAGTGATGGTGGAAGCAATTGTTGTTCTTGGTGTCTTTGTTGCGTGTATACCAGCTCCTTGATCTTGCCTGGACATATTCTGTTCTTGGACTGGACCCTGACTACTCTTTGATGCTTTCCTGAACCCAGTATTGTTTGACCCAGCTTCTAACAGATACTTCCCTCCTGCTTATTGAGTGATTTATGACAGTCCCCAAAGAGCCAGACTAAAGGGTCATTCCATTTTTGCCTGGAAGAAAGGTGGTCTAGTTGAAGTACTAATCTGATAGGACCTGACTGGAGGAAGAAAGGGAAGAGAAGGGGAGGGGTGGAGTGGAAGAGTGAAGGAGCGAAGAGCAGCTATTCAGGTGAAAGGGATCACAAGCTTGACACGCTTATGTGTCAGAAGTAAAACAATGTGGAAGCAAACCGGGGGGGGGGGGTGGGAGGATTAGGTGTGATGGAGGTCTGTTTCATTAGTGTGTCAAGCTAATGTTCCCTGTTCCATGGGTTTGTGGTATGTAGGGTGACCAGATAAAATCCAGGTCAGGGCTCATGTAACTTTAACAGTTGTAGAGAAAAGGGAATTTCAGCCAGTGTCATTTGTATGCAATTAGTTCCTGGTGAAATTTTCTCTTCATCACAACTGTTAAAGTTGCAGGGGTCCTGCCTTCTTTTGTATATGGTCACTCTAGGATAGTACATGCACCTTTAACTGTTGTCATGAAGAGGGAATATCACCAGGAACTAATTGCATACAAATGACACTCCCTTCCGTAAATACGCTTAATATTTTAACTACCTGAGTTGTGATCTGGATTCTAATGTTGCCATATCTCACCCAATGACTATGATATACACAAGTATACAAAATTGAGTTCTACCTTTCTCTGGTACTCAGTTGGTGGTAGCAGCAGGTTATTTTAGGGAATATTAGGAAATTCTGGTGTCTGTGAACCAGCTGAGTGAGGTACTCTAGGGAACAGAACTTTGTAGGGGACTCTTAGATATATCACAACTATAGCAATCCCATGCGACTTCATCAAGCAATGCATGTAGATAAGGCAGGAATGGACAGCACAAGGCCCGTAGGCTATATCTAATCTGTACAGTATTACACTGGGGCAACTGGCATGATAGCTGCTCTTTGGGGAGAAGGTTTCATGGGCCAAATATGCCCCTCAGGCTTTACATTATCTACAATTCTAAAATGGGGTAAGTTTTGCAAAGGGATAAAGCAAGGCATTTCAGCTTCCTTCCCAGCCAGGATGGATATTATAGTAGTGAAGGCTACTGTGTTGTGTTACAGCAGCTCAAGTGGGTTAATGGGATCAGGTGTTAATCTATAATCCAGAAACCAAGCAAACTATTGACAAGAGTCAATAGTTCTGTTGGTTTAAGTTGAGCTAAATTGGCTTAAAGTCAAATAAACTGATCCACTTGGCATATAGATCATACTCTGTCTGGCTTTGTTTCATTTCATACAGTCTTCTTTTTTTTAAAAAAAAATGCCCCATAATATTAACTGAATATTTATTAAAAGTTATCTTTTACATATAAATTGCCTTGGAAAGAAAAATGGCAACTTGAATAAAAGCTTTCCACCACTCTGAGACATTCAAGAGATTGGAAAGGATTGATAGAAGAGATTATATTAGTTCCTCTTTCTCTTCTCATGTAGAAAGAAATACCCAAAGGCACATGCTAGAATGAGAGATTGAATTTATCATATGCCCTTTTAAAATATTAAACATAGAGGAGATTTTTAGTATCCTTTTCATTCTCACAAAGATACTTTTACTGTATTCAATACATTGAGTGTATTTTTCACCCCACTGACACTGTAGATCAAAACTCAGTTTGGTAATCATACTGAAATTTGGGGAGAAGGATTGCACTATTCATTGCTTTTGAAATGTGCATAGCTTTATAGGCGTATGCCCTTTTCTGTTGAAGAGCTGATCTGAAGGCCACGTAATTCTGAATAGTAAGTATTTTCCAATGTGGTTTTGAGGACAACTCTATAGTCCCTCAGTGAGCATTCCATGGACCATAAAATGGCTTCGAAAATCCCTTCCAATATCAGAGACATTATTCCTCATAGCTGACATGGCGAGAACTGCGCTGGCTGCCTCTCTGAGGTCAGATCAACCTCGTAGAAGGGGGAAAGGGAATGGCTGGTTTTGGACAACACTTTAGTCAATGGTGGTTTGAGTAGCCAACTCACAGTTGGTTATTTTGTGGGTACTCCCCACACAACATATTCCTACACAACTGTGGGTGGTTGCGGCTGGCATTGAGTGGACTAATAATCAACCCGGCATTTGACTGACACAGCCCTGTCCCTCTCCCCTCCCTCCCTCTCCCTCCCTCCTCCTGGTGCTATCCCAGCAGCCTCTGCAAGTTGCGCCAGTTGTAGCAGAGTGGCAGCCGCTGCTTTGGTCGCTCTTGCCACCTGCCTCTATGGGCTTGTGTTTTAACCCACTCACCACACGCCATTAACACACTCACCCCTCTACACAACACTTTAAACAACTGGCTTCGAGCTAAACAACTTGCAAGCCAGTTGTTTCTCTCAGTTGCTTATTTGGGCGGAATAGCATACCGTCAGTAGTTTGTGAGTGATGTGTTATCCTCCACACAACACAATAAGCAACACAACTGATGACTGTTCCCCCCCCCCCTTCGTTGCTTAATGTGTTGTCTGAAATCAGCCAATGTGTTGGTGAGCAGGAAGTGGAGGAAACCAGAGAGGCCAGAATAAGATTTATCCTGAGCCTCCTCCAGCCTTCTTCATTTCCCCTCCAGAGTGCTTTTGCTAGATGGGCTGCAAAGCCCATGTAGTGAAAAGGAAGGAGAATGGAGAACCAAGATTGCCTCTGCTGCTCCTACTGCCCTGTTGGCTTCAGTTCTGCAGGAAATAGGAATTCCTGCAGGGCATATGAGAACACAAGACGAGCCATGCTGGATCAGATTAAGACCCCCTCTACAAGAATTCGGTTTGACGCCTGGTTCTCCGATTATGCACATCTTCTCGGAAGTGCTTTATGGTTAAATGACTGTACGCAGGAGGTAATTGAGCGCACAACTGGTGGCCTTACTGGTTGTTTGAAATGCGCTTTAGAAGTAGTTAATGCGGAGAATGGCTTGTTCACATAGTCAAAATGCGCTTTAACAGCCCGCAGCAAAATAAAACTCGCTATTTAACGCGCATTCGATAATGGCCATAATTGGATAGATAACGCGCCTCAACTCCCGATTTGCACTCCGCTCATGTAGAGGTACAAATTTTAATGAGACTTGAAAGGGCTTTAAACCTGTCATGTAGAGGCAGCCTAATAGTCCATCTAGTCCAGCGTTCTATTAACACAATGGACAACCAGCTGTTGACCAAGAACCCACAAGTAGGACATCGGTGCAGCAGCACCCTCCCACCCATGTTCCGTAGCAACTGGTGTACATAGACATACTGCCTCCGACACTGGAGGTAGCACATAGCTATCAGGACTAGTAGCCACTGATAGCCTTCTCCAGGAATTTATCCAACCCCCCTTTTAAAGGCATCCAAATTGGTGGCTATCACTACATCTTGTGGTAGCAAGTTCCATAGTTTAACTATGCGCTGTGTGAAGAAGTACATCCTTTTATCTATCTGGAATCTCCCACCAATCAGCTTCATTGGATGACCCCCTGGTTCAAGTATTTCATCCATAATGTCTTCTTTACCCTCCTTTTTTGCAAGATATGCCACTTCTGTATTTGGGGGCTTCCAACCTGCAAGGGTGCAGTCCATAGGATTTCAGCCTTAGAGGAATATGGTTTAAAAATCTGAGCCTGTGATGATCAAATCAATATAGGTGAAACTTTGACCTATATTAGTTGTGGTGGTTTAGTTTATACCCAGGGACCGGCTCCCCTATTGGATTGATTTGGTGTCCCAGCAGTCACTTGCTGGGTATTCCTGTAGTTCTTTAATCTATTTTGCTATGTCTGGCTGCCTGTTAGCTACCAAGCCACATACAAGGTTATGCTATTATCCTATAAAGCCTAAACAGCTTGGGACCAGGATACCTAGCAGTTTGCCTTCTCTTGTATATACCCAGACGACATTTAGGATAGTCAGAGGAGGTCCTGCTCATCACTCCAAGATGAACAGAATGTCGTCATGAAGAACCTCGATGGCGGCACTTCTCTGTAGCGGCACCCACCCTCATGCAGTTCAGGAGGCGGAAAATGTAACATCCTTCAAATGCCTCCTGAAACATATCTTTTTAGACAAGCTTTCCCTGGACTATAACTTATTCTGTGTTTATATGACATTTTTAAAGTTTAAAATTTTTAAATCTTGATTTTTGTATATTAAGATTTTATATGGCTACTGGGCAGTATAAATATGTAATAAATAAATAAATGTATGTATGTATGTATGTCCAGGTATGAAGCTTGTTTCTGTAATCCTTATTGCAGCTGTCATTGAACAGTTCACAATGTACTGCTCCTAGTGAGGTTTGGATTAACCTTATGCATGTTCAGCAGTTGATGTCCAACTTATTTCAGAGCTGTCTGAAATAAGTAAACCACAAATGGTGGCATCCCACTGAAGTGAGCATGGTCTTTGCAGTTCCAGCTTTTGAACTTTTTTTTTCTTATTAGTTTAGACATCATCAGCCCTGTTTAAAATATATTAGATACACAAACAAAACAATGAAATCAAATGCAGGGATAAAGCAAAACAATTGGGAAAACCTTCCTGCTTTTACCCTTCCCATCCCCTAACCCTAACCCTATTCCAAACAAATAGAGCTTGTAGTTTCTAAAAAGCATGACTCTTCTTCCTGTCTTGGCAAAATGAATTAAAAAGATAATTAAATGTATAGAAAAGTAATGGTGTGGTCTCATGTCTCCAAGACATAGGGGCAACGCTGAAGGAATGATGTGAAGCAAAGAAGTAGGAGGGAGCAATGTAGCAATGAGTGGTAGAGGATGTTAGCAGTATGTGTGAGAAAAGAAGATTGGAGAATAGGAAGCATGCTTGCTCTCACCATTGAACATGGAAACACTCCAGTCCAGGACAAAGTGCCAACTGTACTGAATTTGCTAGGCACTTCCAGAATAAAATCTTGGGCATCTGCCAGGATTTAGGCTCCAGTGTTATAGCAGGTGACTCTAGCAAGGTGTCCAGAGCACAGGCATGTCCTGTTCTTGGATGAGTTGCAGGTACCCTCTACAAGAGTTCGCTTTGACACCCGATTCTCCTATTATGCACGTCTCCTGACAGTCACGTTTACACCTAATACCTACACATGAGAGCCGTTGAAGCGTAGGACGGGCTCTATGCAAGGCGATTTAAGAGTTGTTTACATGCGGAGAATCGCATGGAAATGTTGCTGAAAGTAATGCGCTTTGTCCCGGAAAAACTGCCCAAACAGGTTCCCTCCCTTTATTCTCCCCACCCACCAGAATCTCCCGCCTTTGATTACCTGGGTTATCTGTCGGTAATGATCTGGTTAACCTGTTTGGCTACCTCTTTCCTCTCCCATTTCGTCCGATCGCCAGCTGAAGTTGTCCCCCCTCCCAGAACTGCTCAGGAGGAAATGGGAATGTGCCTCATAAGTTTCCCCCTCCAGCACCCTTTGAAAACTTATTTTTAGTCAGGGCTGCCTCTCTCCCCTCCCCCCCCACCCGATTGCCATTTCAAGTGAACTGCTCAGGAGTAAATGGGAATGTGCCTCACACACACGTACTCCAAAACAGACAGGGGGATGCTGCTTCGTTCCTTCCCCCTCCTCTTCCCAGCGAACTCAACCGTTGTACAACATACACACGCACACACACACAGCTCATGTCAGGAACCCAGCAAGAAGCGAGGGGACAAAATGTCTAAGCTGATCGCTAATTATGCACACATCCGCACATCCTTCCTACCCCCTTTGCTTCTCATGAAACCACCTCCATCTGGCTCTGTGTCTCCATATAAAAATATTCCATCAGGGTACTTAAAATAAACTTTATTTTTGGTTCACGTTGGGTCTCCTCTTCCTGGAGCTTCCATCCAGAGAAACTGAGAACAAGGAGGAAGTTGCCAGGAGGAGACAGGAAATAAAACTAAACGAAAAGTGGGAGGTTTTCCCACAAAGGGGCAGTTCTATGCATGACATCACGACCACAGTCCGTCCACTCTGATCGTTAATGCGCTTCAACAGCAATTGTTTACACGGACATAAGGTGCTCTTACTCCTGCAGTAAATAAAACCCACTATTTAATGCGAATTTGAAAATGTGCATAATAGGAGATAAAAAGCGCCTGTACTCCTCATTTGTGCTCCACTCTTGTAGAGGGAAAATTGGTAATTTGCCTTGAAAGAGCTTTAAATTGCTCTTGTAGAGGCAGCCTCAGTTGATACAGCTCGAGGATGTTGACAAAGTGCTTGGACAGGTTCATGCAACCACCCCTGTATTAGATCCTTGCCCCTCTTGGCTAATAAAAGCTAGCAGGGATGGAACAACTGGCTGGGCCAGGGAAGTGATTAATGCCTCTCTGCAAGAGGGAGTGGTCCCAGGCCATTTGAAAGAAGCAGTAGTGAGACCATTCCTGAAGAAATCTTCCCTAGACCCCGAAAATCTCAATAACTATAGACCGGTGGCAAATGTTCCATTCCTGGGCAAGGTCCTTGAGCAAGTAGTTGCGAGCCAGCTCCAGGCACTCTTCGATGAGACCAATTATCTGGATCCATTTCAGATGGATTTCAGGCCTGGCTTTGGCATGGAAACAGCCTTGGTCACCCTGTATGATGACCTATGTCGGGAGAAAGACAGGGGGAGTGTGACTCTGTTGAATCTCCTTGATCTTTCAGCTGCTTTTGATACCATCGACCATGGTATCTTCTGGGACGACTGGCTGAGTTGGGAGTGGGAGGCACTGCATTGCAGTGGTTCCGCTCCTACTTGCCGAGTCAGCTCCAGAAGGTGGTGCTTGGGGGACATTGCTTGGCCCCGTGGATTCTCCAGTATGGGGTCCCACAGGGGTCAGTCTTGTCCCCCATGCTGTTCAACATCTACATGAAACTGTTGGATGCGGTCATCCAGAGTTTTGGAGTGTGCTGTCATCAGTACGCTGATAACACACAACTCTATTTCTCCTTTTCATCTTCATCAGGTGAGGCTGTGGATGTGCTGAACCAGTACCTGGCTGCGACAATGGACTGGATGAGGGCTAACAAACTGAAACTCCATCCAGACAAGACTGAGATGTTGTTAGTGGGTGGTTTTGCTGACCGGATGGAGGGTGTTCAACCTGTTCTGGATGGGGTTGCACTCCCCCTGAAGGAGCGGGTTCATAGCTTGGGGGTTCTCCTAGAACCATAATAATAATAATAATAATAATAATAATAATAACAATAACAATTTATTTCTTACCCGCCTCTCCGTCTGGATCGAGGCGGGGAACAACAACATGATAAAATACATAAAACTGATTAAAACATGACACATATTATTAAAACTGCATAAAAAATCCTAAAACATCCTAAAAACCATCTCTGTCACTTGAGGTTTAGGTGGCCTCGGTGGCACGGAGTGCCTTCTACCAACTTCGGTTGGTGGCCTAGCTACATCCCTGTCTGGACAAGGATAACTTGGCTTCAATTGTCTATGCTCTGGTAATCTCTAAATTGGATTACTGCAATGCGCTCTATGTGTGGCTGCCTTTGAAGATGGTTCAGAAGCTGCAGTTTATGCAAAATGCAGCGGCCAGATTGATAACATGGACCAGAAGGTTCGAGCATATAAGACCTGCTCTGGCCCGCTTGCATTGGCTGCCTATACGTTTCCGAGTCCAATTCAAGGTGCTGGTTCTAACCTATAAAACCTTGCACGGCTTGGGACCAGAATACCTGATGGAATGCCTCTCCTGACACAAACCTACCCATACACTATGATCCACATCTGAGGTCCTCCTCCGGTTGCCTACTCCGAGGGAAGCACGGAGGGTGGCAACAAGGGAGAGGGCCTTTTCAGTGGTGGCCCCCCAATTATGGAATGATCTACCCGATGAGGCTCACCTGGCGCCAACATTGTTATCTTTTCGGCGCCAGGTCAAGACTTTCCTCTTCTCCCAGGCATTTAACAGCATATGTTGAGGGTTTTGTGGTGGTGGTGGTGGTGGTTTGACCCAGAATAATTGTTTTTAAATGATATTGTATTTATAACCTGTTTTTATGCTTTTTATTTATTTATTTATTTATTACATTTGTATACCGCCCCATAGCCGAAGCTCTCTGGGCGGTTTACATAGGATTAAAACAATTAAAAACAATATACAAAAATTAAAACAGCAAAAACATACAACATACATACAATCTGTACATTTAAAAACCACTTCAATACTTCAAAAAGCTACAAAAAGCAAATCAAATTTTGTATAACTTTTTTTTTTTAATGTTCAATGTTTTTAATTTTTGTAAACCACCCAGAGAGCTTCGGCTATGGGGCAGTATATAAATGGAAATAATAATAATAATAATAATAATAATAATAATAATAATAACTGTCCATCAGTGTGAAGTAAACCCTAATTTCTTATTGCATATCTTTTATCATACGATGGAACCAATATTGCTCAGAGATAACTGAAAGGGTAGACTTATGACTATGGGAGGGTAACTGTAGCTCCTCAATCCAGGGTTTTCCTAGTTATAGATCTTCCTCCATGCAAAGTCAAGGGAAAAATATTTGCTACATAAGGAAGGACCTTAACCATTGTTAGACTGAGATGTTTGCAGAGATCTGCAAATACCAGTTTGAGTAAACAATGAGTACAGGAGGAAACAAGTTAGGCATTATTCTGTTTTGACCCAAGACACTTAATAGTGCAATCTTGTACTCAGACATAAGACCCATTGAGTTCCAGGTAAATGTATATAGATGATGATGTGATGGCCATTGGCTACAAACAATAAGCAGAAAGAGAGAGTATAGATGATGCTGATGCTGATGATTATATTTATTTATATCCCACCTTTTTCCCAGGGCTGGGACTCAAAGCAGTTCACAAAGTTAAAACATGTACAATTAAAACATATAAATATAAGTTTACAAAAGTTAAAATAGAATTAAAACTACAGTAAAATTAAAAACATTTAAAAAATTTAAAAACAGTAACAAATTTTAAAAACAAAACAAAACCGCTTGAGGTTAATCTGGGCATGGGTTCCACTGAACTTTTGTGGCTTACTTTTGAGTAGACATCTATAAGATTTCACTGTTAGAAACTTTGCTTCCAAAAAATGTGCCTTAAAGGAATTAATTCACTTCAAAGCATGAGCTTTTGATGCTTATCTTGCATAGGTTTTTTTACATACTTTCAAAGCATCCAAGGTGAACCATCCTCTGATCATGCTTCAGTGATCATCTAAAGGGAATGTATTCACATACTTTGTAATTCAATACTTCACATTGCTCTTTTATTTTTTGTAAATTGTGTTGAGAGTATGATTTAAGCTGGGAATCACTGCTAAAGAACATAATTATTTTCTTCGTGCTTCAACAAGGCGAGATAGATAAAGGCATTTGTCACTGAACTTTGTTTTGATTTGATTTATTAAAGTTGAGATAATACTTTTGATATGTTATTAGCAGACATTAGCTTAACCATGAGCTGATATGTATTTCTAATACTTTTGATTGATGATTTCTATCCTGTAATAGAGATGACAGACAATGAAAGTCAACAGCATCCCAAATAATATGAAGTGTATGATCTAATTTGTTAATATCACAAAAGCTTTTTTTCCCCACCCCTTCTATATATCCCTTGCTTATCTGCATTTCTTTTGTGAAAAAGCATTTTAATTCTCAGTCCTTCAGCTACATCTGGAGTGGACAGACTGCTTGATAAAATTCTGAAAAGGTTTGTTTGTGGGCATTTACATCCACCACTAGAAATACAAGAGAAGGAAGCAGCTAGACACAAGGAGAATATGTGTAGTTGCCACTTCCTGTAACTGGATAACATGTCTGGTAATATGTATATACAAAATGAGGTTCCTATGTCAAAGCTGCTGGAGATACCTGGGCAGGATCTACGCTACTGCTTTAAAACAGTTTATATCAATATTGGCAACGGTTGGGGCCCAGGACACTCCATATATAGTTTTCAAACCATTTTCAAAGTGTTATATCCTGCTTGGTGTAGACCTGGCCCTGGAGAAGAATGCCACCAGCAGGGTGTGCTAACCCCTAGTTCATTAATCACAGGAGCAGAATTTGATAGGGGGAAAATGAGCCAGTTAATGATTTTGTGCAGGGCAGCTTATAAACCCTGAAGGTGACATCTTGACAGGGGAGCACTGCTTTTGGTTATCTATGCAGAAAGAGAGCAATACATTAGCTGATGGAGCAGTATGCTCTGCACTACTTCGACACCTAGTGGAAAAGAATTATTTAGCCAGCTTGTCAACTTATCCCTCTTGCTGAGTGTAGCTAATTGGTTTATCAGATGGACCTCAGATGACTCCAAATAAGGTACAGATTGTATTAGCAATGATCAAGCCTGTTTGGAATGGCCTTGGCTAAGTCTGGGGCAGGCAAAGTGTGTACATCTGCGCCCTAATAAATGATGAATTATGGCTAAACTTGGGGTGAGTTGCCAATGAGGAGTTTGGAGAGTACTTTTCTGATTTGTATTCCACACTCTAAAGGTGGGTGGAAGGTAGAGAATGACATAACAAAATACAAGCCATTCTGCTTTCAGTTTCCGTCTTGATATCTCAGAGGCACAAGACAGTTTACTTGTAGTCCTTTGTTCTTTTATGGATAACTGCATCTTCTTAAAGCACCAAGCACATCTGGCTTTCAGAAGATTCCAGCATATTTATCTAGTGCACTTGGTAAAAAGCCTCCTTTGCAGAAATTTTCAGTTATTTCCAGTCAAGCTCCTACACTGGAAAACCCTGTTTAAAATTCATAAGCATAAGTGCACAGTACGTCTTCTACCATCTCAAGTTCCAAATTCTGCTTGAACTTCATTTTTGTGCTTATTGTAGGGATTCAACATATATAACATTTATGAATGGCTGTTTGGAGAAATTAAAAAAAATCTCAGAAGAGATCAAAACAAGTCTTGTTATCTGGAAGGTGATGTTTCTAGAATGGCTTACTTATCCCCAGGCTTGTAAAACTACAAAGTGTTCTGGAAATTTAAGCTAGAGAAAAAGAATTCAGGATGTTCTGTCCAGGTTCAGTACTTTGAAGTATTTAACTTACCTGCCTTTCTGTTCCATCTACAATATGAAATGCATTGTATAAAAGGGGAATTAATATTTTTTGTAAAAAATTGTCCATTGTGGTATTTCTACCAGACTGTTAACTTGTAGGAACCTGGAACAACTTGTACATGATCATAGATTTCTTATACGTTAAGATGTAGAATATTTTCTTATTTCCAACAAAGGTCAAGTAAATTCTGTTTATAATCCCACTTGTGAACATAATGGTGTCTGGAGTGCAATGAAGGGGCCCCATCTGATATCTGCCTGAAGGGACACTTTCACAAGCAATGGTAGATCATAATTTGATTATACCCTATCCCCAAGCAATTCAGAACCCTGGAAATTGACTTTCATATAAAGGAACAGGAGAGAAATGTTCACATCTTAACATGAAACGACCTAATAATCTCCACTTCTCAAACTATTACACAAGACAGAACACAATTATCCTTCAGGTCTTGCACTTTTCCAAATTTTGTAACACACTTCTCTCATCAAAAAATGAATGCAAATATGTGTATGTTAGGGAATTAATGTGTGTATTGGGGGAAATGCATACAAAAATGCAAGAGGAATGCTGTTGCACTCATGTCCTGCTGATGGGTTTCCTGCGGGCAGCTGGTTGGCCACTTTGTGAACAGAATGCTGGACTAGATGGACCCTTGGTCTGATTCAGCATAATTGTTCTTATGTTCTTAAAATGCATACACATTTGTGTGTGTGTGTGTGTGTGTGCGCGCACTTTTAAAACCATTTCAAACTGATGTGGGAATGGGATGGAAAGAACTTGGGTTTGAAAAATGTGCACATTGTAGAAAACAAAACAGACAGTTCCAGTCATCCCTCTTATAGCACTACAAAGGTTACAAGCCAGCACTGGAAAAGACAGTGGCAGCAATCTATGAGGGACTTCTCCTGTTAAAGTCCCACTGAATCTGGAATGTAGAAGGGAATTGAAATGCAAGTAGGGTTCTTGTAATATTCATTGATTTACTGCTCATTTCTCATGTTGCTTTAAGAAGGTATTTTTAAGCAAAATATCTTAGTATCACTGAAATTTTCATTTGGAATTCATGGCTTTGGATAGTGACAAAGTAATAAACTACTAATATAATGTCTGATACAAATGGTCTTTTCCTCCAATGGCACGGATCCATTCCATGAGATCCAGCTCACAGAATGTCTATAAAATGACCCAGTCCCTAAAAAAATAGACGATCATTACTCAGTGCACAATAGAGTTAAGTCAGAGCCTGCTCAAACCACCTGAAATAATACTATTGACATTACTGAGTTTTGGATTGAGACCTGACATTTTAGAAATGGTATTTGACAAACCCTCACTCTTATGGAAAGGGCACCACAATCTTTACTGCTCATGCAGAATAGACAAAGATTCACATTCTAACTCACTTTCCAGAAATCCCATTCTGCTAAACTCTGTTTATCTAATAGCTGACGGAAAGCAAAGTGGGCTATCTCAGCTGGGATTTGGAACTATGATGATATAAGTATGAAGTGCTAATATATTCCTTGTTTCTTTCATTTAAAAATAAAATCCTGGCAGCTTAGAAATCAGTGGAAACAATGATCAATATTGGGTTGGGAGCTTTTTCCCCCTGTTCTCTTTATTGAAAATGCTGCTGGTTTTCTGTTAGTTCCCAAAACTAATCTAGACATCTTAAAAATATGGGATCCAGTTGATGCTAACCCTAGCTTTTTTCCAAGTGATTTTAGCATTACTTTGCACTTTGGCATGCATTAAAAGTGTTCCCTGTCACGAGATGGTTTTAAGATGGTCTCAAATCAGCCATGGTTACCCCCATTAAATCAATGAGATCAACTGAGCTAGAAAGCTGTGACCATTTGCCTATTGGTAAGCATTTAGTAAATTGGACTCTCACCCAGAAAAATTAATTAAGCAGAGCAGATTGACTGGAAGATTTAATATCAGTTGGGCCATTATTGACCTGTGGCTGCCTGTAGCCACAGGGAAAGAAGAGACAGAGGTTGTAGGGATGGAAGGATGACTCTCTCTCTCTCTTTCTGTTTTCTGCAGTTTCTGGGGATGCCTCTCTATATGGTGGGGATTTGTAATTTTCTCCCAATCCTCACTCATACACATAAATATTCATACACATAGACACATACACATAGACATATGGAAGACATTAGCAAAGCAGGCTAGGAAGCCCCATACTATGTGCCACATCTTTATGCACCACAATACAGGGCGGGGAAACCCACAAAGATCAAGAGGAGTCATGCCACATCCACAATCTAATACACACTTGGGATACCTACAGAGGTTCTTCCCACTCAGGTTGTTTAAACTTTTAGGGGGCAGTAAACACATTTTTCCTCTTATTTCCCCACTTATCTCTTTCTCTCTCTGCCTTCCCCACTTCCCCTTCCCCCCACACATTCCCTCCATTATGAAAATTGCCAGTACCACAAGTAATTAAGATTAGGGGGGGAACTCTCACTGGCACCAAAGTAGCATGTTTTTCCTAAGCTTAAATTACATGGGTTTTTTGGGGGGGGAGGGCCATAGTGTACAAGGAGGGGACTCCCAAATTGCAATCCCCCTGGAAATTTCCCCTCCCTGGACTGGCAATTAGAAACACACACACACCTCTGAGTGGCTCCAATGGAAGACTTTTTCTAAGCTTAATTGCCATGGAGTATGTGGGGAGGGGAGAGTTAATCTTTCCTTCCCTAGCTTGAAAATTGCCCCTTCCATGGCAATTAAGTTGAGGGGAAAAAACCTTATTTTGGCATTGATGGACAGTGAAAATATCTTGGGACCTGAGAAATAGATTCAGCCCCTAGGGATGTATGAGAATTTTAGTTTTGCTCACAAAACAGGCAATCATGCCCCGCTTGAATCTCTGTGTGTGAGCACAAGCTCAAACATATGTCTCCCAAGAATATTCGTAAATTGACAAACACATGCTTACATTCATCTGGTTCCTGATTCCCAGGTCAATCTGTGAAAATTTATTAATTTACACATCATCAGGAAAACATGCAAATCAAGGAATTTTGCGCAAAATCAAGGGAACTGCTTTATCGCTCCTTAATTTGAACATGTTTCCCATTCATGTAGAGCTAGAGAAGCAATCACAAACAGGAATCGGACACGAGACAAGTGGTGAGACAGCATTCAGAGAATCCTAGCAATCCTGAACACTGCTCATTTGCCCATTCCTGAGGGCCCAGGCCTAGCAATGCCCCTAGGATGGTGCTCATGGTGGTGATTTGCAAATGCACATAAGAGAAACAAAATAGAAAAGGAGGGAAGGGCTCTGATTGTAAAGGACCAATGAGTAAACAGGCAGGTATGTGCAAATTCCACTTTTTCGAAAGGAGAACTGTGCCAATAAAGAGAGAGGAGATGGACGGGAAGGCATCACATGCCATTTCTCTTGGTATAAGCAAGCATCATTATAAAAAGATGAGTATCCCTTTAACGAAGTATTAATTTTCACACTGGCGCTGTCAAAGAGAAAAATGCATAGGATAACACTGTGTGATTTGGATTTCACTTAATTCTGAAACCTTGAATTAAATCAAAAGACCATCACAGTATAGAAGACGCTAATATGGTTGGCAAACAAACAGATCATTAAAAGAAAGGGATGGACATATCATTGTTCTTCAGAATAACCTTTAATACTAATTCTATTGACAGTTCAGCTTCTCACACCCAGTGCTCGATCATGAAATGATCACCTTAGCCTGATAACTCTTTAGAGAAATGCTCCCTTCATTATTTTAAAATAAAGTCAAGTAATACTCAAAGGGATGCCCTGGAAAAAGAGTGATAGATAGCAACTGTCTGGCACTTTTGGGAATGTTTGAAAACATTAACTGTTCTTCAGTGATTTCCCTGCCTTCCAATTTCATTTTTATATTTACACACTGGCAATTGTGAAAACATGAAACATTGCTAATATTACATGTCAGATTATTGGTGTCTTTGTTTATTCTTTTGTGTCATAGGATGTGTTTGGGGAATTAAAGAGCTTGATAGGTAGGAACGTGTGTCTGAATTTAAAAGCTGTTTTTCCACATTTGACTGTGCCATAACATTTTTCACAAGTATGAAACTGGGTGAAAAAAATGAATTCTCTAATGTCTTGCATAGAATGGTAAGCTACATCTGGGACTTGTCCTATATTCAAAGCTAGCAAGTCCACATATCCAAAAGGATTTTAGTCTTTCCCCCAAATAGCAACCTCCTCTGCAAACAGCAGCTTCCCATTTTGAAATGGAGGGAACATTCATTTCAGAGCATTCCCTGATAAGGCATGGACATCTCATGTTCAAATATAACAAGTTTTTAAGATTCTGCTGAGCAGACATGTTTTTTCTCCAAATTTTGTTATGTGCACTACCTAAAATACAATGGGAAAACTGATAGAGCTTTAACTCCTGAAGACTGTAATTTCAATCAGTGTTTTGGTAGCTTTGGGGAAGAAAGAGAGGTCCCCTTCAATGTTAATGTCCTTAAGTGCCCAATGTATTTATTTTCATACCTATTATCTGAAAGGAAATTCCTTAACAGAGCCTGTATTCTAGTAATTGATCCACTTAAAAGGGCACCACTTGGTATTCTGTGAGATCTTCAAGGAAGTTTGCTTCTAGTTAAAAATGGCAAGCATGTTCTTTTAAATTTCCTTTTACTAGTTGGTGCATTTATTTTTTTAGAGGACAGTACTGAATTTTAATAGCATAATGTGTATGCTGAGTACACATATGGAGAGGGAAAAGGTGGTAAACCTGTGGAAATTTTAAAAAATACTTCAAGAATTTATGTAGTTTAACAGCAATATGTTTTTTTTTCTATTTTTCTATTGTAGTTTTCAATTTTTAAACTTTTCTATTGTATTTTATCATCTGTATTTTATTGTTTTCATTGGTGTGAGCTGCCCAGAAAATAAGGTTCAGGGGTGCTTCTGGATTCATGTTTGCACCTGGCTGCTCAGGCGGCAGTTCTGGCCAGAGTGTTTTTGCCCTGCTTAGGTCCATGTGCCAACAGTGTCCATTTCTGATGAAGTCTGGCCCAGTAAGAGTGATATCCGTCTCCACTTTGGTTTAATCACTATTAACTTTGCACAAAAGAAAACACCAGGGGGCTGTCTTCACGGCACTGGGTTGTCGCTGCCTCCCTCTGAAACTCTGTGGTTTTCCTTTCCCAGGATGGCTTTGGGTAATCCCAATGCCAAGCAAGGAGTGCAGGGTTTCCTGCTGCCATCTGGGTACCGGAGCCGCCCCCTGCCCTCTTCCTAGTGGAAGGCAACCAATCGTGAGCTGCCTTCCCCCAGGGACCGCCCCCGGATTGGCCCAGTGCAGATCCACAGCCACCATAAGGCTTTTCCCACGTATAGACAGTCCCCAGGTCACCATTGGCAATAACTGGTGACTCAAATAAAAATATAAAGAGGCTACAATGTTTTTCTTCATTTATTTACACCAAGATTATGTTAGGAGATGCTTGAAATGTTTTTGTTTCCAAAGGTCATTTTATCATGAGAATTTTCATGTTGGATGAGTTTGCAAAGACAGTAGAGGGAAGGGAATTCTATGCTTAGAGCAGAAACAAGTGAAAGGGATCAACAAGAAGAAACAAAAGAAGAAATCCAGGAATAAACAAAAGGAAGAGGAGAACCAGACACTGCACAAGATCTGGAGTGGAATGACAAACAGTAAAAGAAACTAAAGAAGAAATTAAAGGGGAAAAAACTAAAAAGTCAGTGCATTAAGAGGATTTAAACTGAAAGTGAAAGCTAGTTGGCTGTGAATGGTAAGGTTGATAAAAAATAAAGACATAACTAACCAATAAGCAAACCAGATAATATGGACATGATAATTCAAAACAGAATATAGATAGATATGGGAAGAAAGGGGAAAGCTAGTCTGTCTTCCGAGGTATTCCTGCTCCCCCCACAGCTGGATTTCAACCTGTCTGTCTGAAGATCATCTACCATCATATCCGGTTGGGCCCCTTCTGTATTGAGTGCTGTAGCCCACATTCAATAGTACCAGATTTTCTCCTAGTTGGGTTTACTTCTGTATCTTATTTCAGGGAAATAAGCCATGGGTAGAAGTGATAGCGATGGGTGTATCATTTTTTTTACTGCAATCACATTAAAAAAAAACATTTTTTTCACTAAAATAATATCAGCACCTTAGTTTCTCATACAAATCCCCACCTCACCCAGAGGTACACATCTCTGTATGCATCCTTTTAATTCTCCTTTCTGTTAAATGTAAATATACTAATGTTGGTATTTAAGTCTTGTTATGGGTTATGGTAGGCTAGTAAATCTATTATTATTATTATTTTAAAAATTCTATGGGGGAAAGGACCGAAAACAGCCCAGTGAGGTCTAAGCATGTTCAGTGGGTATGGAATATTTTCCTGAATTTGGTGGTGGGGGTGTGAGGAATTAGAAAACCAGAGTAAATAGAAGAGAGTATCCTGTAAAAGGGCTGGGAGTTGGAAACCCTGAATGGGAACACTTCAGATGTCAAGGTTCTGTTGCTGGTCCGACTTGAAAGCTAGAATTCAGGATAGCACTTTGAGGATCTTTTTTTTTTTTTGCTTATACATTTAGAAATTTTAAACATCCCCAGATGGCGGAGGGGGGATTTTTCTTCTAAAAAAAATTGCACTTTTCTTTTGATGTCTAGAAGTATGGGTTAATTGAAATTAATAACTTACTCTCCCATTCTCTGGTTCTGAACTTCCAATCACTTTATTTAACAGTGTGCATTGAAAATGAAACAAATGCCTCCTTTTACTATATTGTTTTGAATCTGACTGAGTATTTAAGGGAATAACCAGATAGTTAATCTGTGCAGTGTGATCTTCAATATGTACATTTGTGTGTTGCCAGATTGATTTGTCTCTCATGCTCTTTCTATTATCTACCTCCTGTGATCAGTATTGAGCCAGAAAGGAAATTGATTCCTCTCTTTAGTGGCTTGGCATTTGTATGAACTTAACATGATTCATTTTAGCATGCAATCCTATGGATGTTTAGACAGAAAAAAAGTCATACAACTCCCAGAATTCCTAAGCCAGCATGCACCCTTAGTCATTACCACTTAAGGGTAATAGAAAGTAAATTGAGAGCCAGTGTTGTGCAGTGGTTAGAGTGCTGCACTGGGATTTGGGAGATCCGGGTTATAGTCCCACTCAGCAATGGGAGCTCACTGGGTGACTGAGAGTCACAGACTCTCATCCTATCCTCTCTCACAGGGTTAGAATCATAGTATCATAGAACTGTGGGGCTGGAAGGTACCACAAGGATCATCTAGCCCAACCCTCTGCAATGTGCAGGAAAACCAATTAAACTATCCATGAGAGGTGGTTGTCCACCTCTTTTTCTCCAGAGATGGAGAACCTACAACCTCCATAGGTAAACTGTTCTACAGTTGTACAGGCCTTGCCACCAGGAAGTTTTTCCTTATATTTAATTGAAATCGAGGTAGGCGTAATGCATACCCTTATTTCAAGTCCTAATTTCTGTGGCAATGGAAAATAGTTCTTGACCATCCTCTCCGTGGCACCCTTTTATGTACCTGAACACTGATAACGTGTCTTCCCTCAGTCTCCTTTTCTCCAGATTGAATATCCAAGTTCCTTCAGCTTGTCCTCATAGGGCATGTCCTCAAGTTCCTTTATCATCTTTGTTGCCCTCCTCTGAACCAGTTCTAACATGCCCTTCTGGAAATGTGGCCCAGAATCGTACACAATACTCCAGATGTGATCTCACTAGTGCCGAGTAGAGAGGAATAAGGACTTCATGCATCTTTGATAAACTGCTGCTTCTAATGCAGCCCAGAATTGCGTTAGTCGTTCTAGCAGCTATCTCACACTGCTGGCTCATGTTCAGATTGCTGTCGATGACCACTCCCAAGTCCTTCTCTGGTGAAGTGCTGTCAAGTCTTGAATCCCCCATCTTGTATGTGTAGCCTACATTTTTCCTCCCTAAGTGTAATAATTTACATTTCTTCCTGTTCCTCTCAGCCCAGTTTTCCAGCCTGTCCAGATCAGATTGCAGTCTCATTCTGTCATCATGGGTGTCGGCCAGACCTCCCAGTTTTGTGTCTTCTGCAAATGTGATAAGAAGCCTATCAATCCCATCATCCAGGTCATTAATAAAAATATAGTATAATACTGGCCCCAAGACAGGTTTTTGTTGTGAGGATAAAATGGAGAGGAAGAGGATTATGTATGCCCCCTTGGGTTTCTTCGAGGAAAAAGGTGGGATATAAAAGCAATGAATAAATAAATAATGCCAGCATTTTGTGTAGCTCATAGTATTGTTTATGCTGCACAAATCCACAAAAGTTATTAATTGCCACCATCACACGATACACACACACACGTTTTTCTAGCCTGCCCAGCTACTCATACCAATGTTACTCAATGGGAAATCAGATGTTACGACAAGAACGAGTAAAACAAACCCTACAAGGTTCATATTGTCTCAGTATAATGAAGGTGTACTTGATAGCATTAGAGCACAATCCCACTGGACAGATACTATTTAGACAGCGAACTCTCAGATCTGAACCCTCTGCCCATCCAAAGCCCTGATGACAAGAGCTAGGCAGGGTAGGTGAAACAATGGGGGCATTATTGCTTCTTGGCCTGTCTAGCTGACTTGCCTTACTGTGGGCAGGATGGGAAATAGAGTACCTTGTGTATCAGGCAGATCCATGTCTCCCCTCCCCCTCTTCACCCACTGTTGTTTCCCCTTTCCTCCCTCCTCAATCCTCTTGACCTTGGAAGAGGAGCCATTGCAGAGATTTCCATGGCAGATGGGGGGGATGGAGAATCTCTGATTGGATTTCTCCTCCAAGCAGTGCCTATGGCCTGTGTCTAGGTGGGAAGGTGAGATTCACACCATCCTATGTTTCCTGGGACCATAGCATTGCTCACTATTTTTAACATTTTATTTACTGTCTGTAACTGCTTTCATTTGGTTATGATTACATATAATTCAGACCTACTCAGGCGAATGTAATTTCCCCCCGCCCCACAAAAATCTCTCTCTAGACACCAGGGAGCAACTACCAGCATAAATCATTATTTTCCATTTTGAGGTTTCAACCTCATCTTTCCAATATCCCCTATTACTAATGTAGTCCAGGGATCAAGAGGTCAGTGATGGGATTTCAGGTGTAATATTTGTTCTCCGATGTAGATTATTAATAAACTTTTAAAAAGTAATCCAATGTACTAAAATGAAAATAAGACAAAAATGGGTGTTGGAACTCTATAATAAAGTGTTCTAGAAGGTGAATTATGCCTTTAGGAAATCTATTCTGAGTTGTACATAACCCTTGCAAAGGAAGGAAATCCACCTCAGTGTCTCTGCAGACTAAAGTACTGGGAGCTGTGTGTGTGTTCTTGAGAACCCAGAGTGAAGTATTTGTAATTGCCAACTGAGCACAAGCTCCAGGTAAACTGAAGCTTTCTTATTACTGCAGCCCAGCAAAATCTCTGTACAATATTGAACCAACCCTTCAAATCCTTGCTCATGACCAAAGTTGGTGTGGCAGCAGAGAGCTGAGGTGAAACTCTAGTTATTGTTGCAGCCTTGAGGGAAATTGTGTGAGCTCATGTACTATATATCAGGCCTTGAAATCTCATTTCTTCTTGTTCTTGTGCTTTCCAGATATATAGCAACACATTTCCTTCCTACTTACTACCATAAAAATAGCAGTCTGTTTTCAGCATGTCCGTCTAGACTTTCATTCCTCACCCATGTAAAAAAGTGAAAATACCAAATAAATATTCAATGGGGTTACCTTTCCTGGCACCCTATGGCTTAGATCCTGAGATTCAGAGTGGAGCCTGAAAGTTGAAAATGGTTTCAGCATCTTGGATAGCTTCTTGGATAGTTCTGGCTGGTTCTGACTGAAATCCAGGATAGATTCACAGCCCCACCAAAATCAGAGCCGCCAGTTCCTGGCAGATGAGCGGGGTGGAGTCTGGGGGTAGAAACAGAACCTAGTGGTTACTGGGAGCAGTAGTGAATGATGCCTGTTATGTCAGGGGGGAAACCTGATAGACATGGGGTGATGTGGGTGAAAAGCAGAAAGCCCTTCTGCCCAAGATTTTATTTTTTTCTTGGAGGAGAAGGCTAAAATATGGAAAATGCAGGTCAAACCCTTAAACCTGGAAATCCTAATATTCAATCTGCTTCTATGGGCAATACAAACTAAAGTGCAATCCTGTACACACTTCATTAACACAATCCTGCCCACTGCCCAGCATCCAGCAATCAATCGGGTTGCCATCCAGCCCCAGTTTGACCCTGGAGCAAGGTCACAAGGCAGAAGGGCCATGCTGACCTCACTTTGAAGAAAAAAGTTTGGGTATGTTCCTTACTTTTTTATTGCGCAGCTTTGGCAAAAAGCACTGTGGTGGCTTCAAGGCAGCTGCATCATATAACTGACCCAGTGCCACTGAGGGGGTTAGAAGACGAATAGAAATCCTAACACCCAATTTGCTTATATGGGCAACATACGCTAAGGTGCAATCCTGCACACATTTATGTGGCAGTATGTCCAATGGAAGTCAGTGGTTAGAAATTATTCAAATTCTTCAGTGATACATGTATTTTGGGCCAGAGAGATATCCTTGAAGCACCTAATCTAATTGAATGTGAAAAGCTGCTTAGTTTTAAGTAGAGATGAGCTAAAAAATTCTCAGAAGCCATTTCTTAGAAGAGATTTTTCTCCATCCCCACCTCCAGAAAAAAGACAGTCACTTTGCAGAGTTTTCTCCAAATATTATGCACCAGTGTTCATGGGGGCTGCCAGCTTCCCCCACTCTAATACTGGATCCAGGGCATTTTGGAGGATGCAAAATGGTGGCTGCCAACACACAGAATTGTTGCTTCTGCAAAACAAACAAACTTTATGGGGAAAAGAAAGAAGTAGTGCTATTCCTAATGCTAGTGCCGAGCCTGACACCCAAAACACTGTTGGAGATTTTTTCCCTTCTCCTAGAGAAATTCAGTGAAATGATCCTCCCAATTTCTCTGTCCGCAAATAGGGTAGTGAATTTCAAGAGACCATTTGCCCATAGTCCTAATATTAAATCCAGGGTCCTTTTTACTTTGTTTAGTCCTGGAAGCTAAAATCTGATAGAATATACAGCAAGCACATGAAGAATATATGCCTCAGTAATAAAATGGAAAGCAACAGTTATTACAGATGAAGATTTTGGAAAGAAAACACTTGGTGAATTGGTTTGAATTTCACAGTTGGTTTTGCAATATTTAAAGATAATACTCTGAACCACTCAATAAGATTTCTGGAGGACTTAGCATAGTTTCAACAAGCCTAGCAAAACAGGATTAGCCTCTCTCAAAAACACAGGTTCATATACTCAGTATATTACAGTGTTTTAAATTAAGGATTGACTATACAAGTGCTTTCAGGTGTTGCTGGTTCCCTCCCTCTCCCCCCCCCCAACACTTATTCCTGCCCTTGCATAGCACTGCTAGTTTGTTGCTGCTGCCTCCTTGCAAAACGCACTCCTGTTCATAAAGGAGGTTCAGCAGTTGCTGAGAAAACAAAGATTACTGATTAGAAAGGAACATAATCAGGTAGATTGACACTGTGTTGGAAGAAACCACTGCCCTCTAAAGGGGGTGACACAGACATTTTAACTGCACGCTAGTTGAGAGTTCTTTACTGTTTACAACAGCATCAGAGGATGTAATATTCCTGTAGGCAGTTAAAAGGATTGTGCTGTTTTCTGTCTATTGAAAATTGCAGAGTATATGTGCAGGCATTATCTTCACTGTATTAGAGAAGAACCAACTGGGTGTTGTGGTGTCTTTTTTTAAGCTTTCTCATGGAAGTAGCAAAACAGGAGAGTATTTGAAATGTCTGGTGACTCATCTGGTAAGTTGAAAACCCCCCTGTAGATAAATATGACAAACACTGAGGAGAGTTAACATTTTAACAGTGTCATTCCCTCAAGTTAGCATTAGGGTCAGTTTACCTCATGGTTGGATATGTTTGTATTACTACTGTGCATTGCCCATAAAAGGTAGCGTTTTAACAACTGTGAAGAAAAAAAAGAAGTAGATCTTGAAAACAAAGAATTGCAGTTTGAACATGGTGGTAATGGTAACATTTATTTTATAGTTGTTATGTGTGGCTTTGATATCAACATTAGATTGATTATGGAGAGTGAAAGCATGAATACAGTAACACAGAATAAATTACTTTTGAGTTCTAGTGAGCTTAACCCATGAGGTGTTTGCAAGCTTTTTCATAGAGTAATAGTTGTTTGTATATTTGTGTGTGTGTTAGGTATGGTGTATTTCTTCATGTTATGGAATTATTTTTCGAGATAAGGCCTTCATAAACAAACAAAGTCATTATGATCTGATACTCAGATGTAAGTCCTATTGAGTTGCCTACTTGTTCCCAAGTAAATGTGTTGTCTATAAAACTGCTGCATATGGCTTGTTAAGAGTAGTAAAGAAACTGGGTCACTGGGTTATTAAAACTTCTATGTGCGGGCTAGAGTTATTTGTGTCTAGTGGTTCCGAATGCCTGCATTCATTGTGAGTGCTGATCATAGCTATTTACAAGACTTTATTTGCATTTGTAAATGACAAAACATGGTGTTAAATATGCTATATGACTTAATTTGGACATTGTTAATTCAGAGGTATTAACAGATGATATTTAAACAAAACATACTAAATTTATGTAGGCCTGGAAAACACAAAGGGCATAGGTTAGCAAAGTATATTGCAACTATTCAATTGCTTTCAAAGGAACATGCATGCTTTAACTCAGACTCCCTCTAGATGGATTCCGTTTGATGCCTGGTTAGCCAATTATGCGCATAATCGCTGAAGCGCTTTATCAAAAATGCTTGCATGCAGGAGGTAATTGAGCACTCAACTGGTGACCTTACCGGTTGTTTCAAATGCGCTTTACAAGTAGTTAATGCGGAGAATCGCTTGTTCACATAGTCAAAATGCGCTTTAACGGCCGGAGCAAAATAAAACTCGCTATTTAACGCGCATTCAATAATGCGCATAATCGGAGAGAAAACGCGCCTCTATGCCCGATTTGCGCTCTGTTCATGTAGAGGTACATTTTTTAATGCACCTTGAAAGAGCTTTAAATGTCTCTTGTAGAGGCAGCCTCATACTCAGTTCAACAGGACTTACTCCAATGTAACCACAGTCTTTACTATGAACTTTTGCTGTCTATCCAGTAGGTTACTGTTTTCTGAAGAATAATGTAGGCTTTTGCAGGGATTCCTTTATTATTTTATGTTTATATGTATGTGTTACGTTTATATACATGTGTTATGAATGTGTTTACATACATAACATATATAAAATGTGTGCTACACATATGAAAGGTAAATATCTGTATTTTCAGTGAAACATACATGAGCCCCACACCCCATCACTGTTTCTCCATGCTGCAAATTCATAACAATCACTGGAAAACTAAGATTGACAGTTAACAGTTTCTGAGTTCAGGCAGCGATGAATATAGCTAGACTTCTGTCTTACTTGACACTAGAGATTTGAAATTTTTATGAACCTTTTATTGAGCCTTCCAAACTGGTGGAAAAGGCTGCGTTTTGCTTCTCAGTACTTGTTTGTGCCATCCAGCAAAGTAAAGTGTAGACAAAATGTGATGGTATAAGTTTTCAGCTTCAACAGCAGAAGTCCCCAGCTCAAAATGAGTTGTTGCATGACTACTAACTCCATTTAATGCATTTAGAAGTGTACTTATTGAGAAACTAATAGGACTGTATACATTTATTTGCACAATGCAGAGATTATATGCTGAACAGCTGGCATCCACACTCCTGCCAATTTGTCTCTAATTCATTTGAAATGTTCATGCATCTGTTTTCTTTAAAAAGAGCCAGTGCATGGCTTCATGCACCTGATAAAGTAGCATCTAGCTGATGAAGGCTTATGCTGCAATCACAGCTTTCAGATGCCACAGGATTTGACTGGGATTAACATGGTCATTTCGGTAGAATAAGTTGGAAACAAGTATTCCAACTGGATTTTATCCAAAGATCTTGTATTGTAAAAACTGGGGCTGGGAACCAAAGATAGAAGGAACATGCACGGCTCCCTCTGAATTCCCGAGTAAGTAGTTGGGTCTTTGCTTGTGGTTATCCCTGCAGTGTTTCCTTCTGCCAAAGAGAGTGAATAGGGAATGTGGCTGCTTTTTAAACCATTAGAATGAAAATAAACTGTAGTACAAGCATTGCAGTGAAATGAATATATTATGAATGTCAAATGTACTGTGCTATTCAGGGTTGTAATATTTTAAAAGCCCCCTTGCTATGTGAAATAAAATGACATAGTTATTCTGAATTTTTGCCTCCATCTTGGGATGTAATAACTATAAAAACTTTACTACACTTGTGAAACACCATTCTAAAATATCAATTTAGCACCATCTGGCTGTAGACAATGTCTAGTGGAAGCTCATTTAAAGATACATGGAGTGGATTTGGCGCCATCTATTCCAATCAAACTTTTGATTCCATCATTAACACATTACTGAAAGCCATCTAAACAAGTATGTCTTAGAGAAGATATATACAGGTTTATTTCCTAACTGCTTTGTTGCTTTAGTCAGGAAAATGAGTGGTACAGCCTTTTGAAACTGCACCACTTACTTGTTTAACATGGAAAAAACAAATCCTGAAACAATTTCCAGTTTGGTATGAGCATTTACTCTGATCCAGCCTATTGAAACAAGTTTTGTTCTGCCTGCAGATCCACATGCAGGTTCACAACTAGTTGCCGGATGGGGCAAGAGATAAAGTTTTGGGTTTTCCTCAAATTCATTCCATCCCATTTCCACATTATTTTGGGATTTATTTATTTTTAAAAGATCTGCATGGAATTTTGTATGCATTTTTTTTTCAAACACTTTTTTATATATATTCATTTTGTACCCATTTTTCTATTGCAGATCTACATTACAAAATTCAGAAAAGTATAGGTACCACCATCATAATTATGTTTCAGTTCACATATTGGTTTGCATTAAAATGGAGACCAAAGAAATATATCTCCCATCTTTGAGTAGCAGTCTGGGCTATTTAATATACCTATGCTAACAGAAGATGAATCAGAATTCCACCTATGGAATTATGAATTGGTTACATGGCTGTCTTAACTGTCTTTGAAGGGCCCAGATGGATATTTTGGTCTCCTAATAAAACTATGAATTAAAATAGAGTGAGTTGCCCAAAGCAACCCACAGGTTTTCATAGCTGAGAGTGGAAGTGTGAACCCAGGTTTTCTATCTTCTAAACCAATATTGTAGTCTGTATGACAAGCTGAACAACATACTACATAGTAACGACCCTCTGTGAATAGGGTTTGTTTTGTTTATATTATAATTTTTGCAATGGGTCTCAATCTTTCTTGGTTACTTCAAATAATAGATGTATTACTAGCATGTTTATAAGTAGGATTTCTAGAATATAAATATTTGGCAGGCTAGGAGCCCATATGGAAGTCATGTGCCAATGATAGCACAAATGTGGACATTTATTTTTATAGCTAATAATTGTCTAACTCCTTTTCAATAAAGTTCCATAGCACTAAAATAGATACAGACAGTAGAAAAATACCCAACTATACATCCTGCTAATAGAAGATACGTTGAGGCACTGCGCAATAGTAAGAGTTCAATGAATTCTTCCTTGATCAACCTTTTTTCAATATATACAAGAAAATAGCACATCTTTCCTACCCTAGAGCAAAGAATTCATTGTTTATTATGGATTTTATACAAACTGGAGAAACTGTAGTGGTAATTGGATGCTGAAAGCTCTAATAGTTTGTTGACCAGAAAATATAGCAAGAGCTGTAACTATAAATTAAGGCTTAAGATTGTTATTTATGTGATTGTTTTTGTACATGCAGGTCTAGATTGGATTGCTACATAAGCATTCTATGCCCTTGGTGAGTAACTAGCTTCACTGACAGACTGCTTTGAAGGAAGCAGTTGGAGCAAATTTTTTCCTCACCATTTATTTAAAATGGCTGGCTGTCCAGCTCTTCTCCAACTGCTTGCCACAAACAGCTTATCTCTGCCCTGAACTTTCTAGAAAGGGAAGAGGAAGAACTGTATTGTAGGGAGAATGACTCTCTGTCTACACTCATAGAATCATAGAATCATAAAATGGTAGAGTTGGAAAGGGCCTATAAGGCCATTGAATCCAACCCCAATGCAGGAATCCACCTTAAAGCATACCTGACAGATGGTTGTTCAGCTGCCTCTTGAATGCCTTTAGTGTGGGAGAGCCCACAGCCTCCCTAGGTAATTGGTTCCATTGTCATACTGCTCTAACAGTCAAGAAGTTTTTCCTGATGTCCAGCCGGAATCTAGTTTCCTGTAACTTGAGCCCATTGTTCTGCATCCTGTAGTCTGGGATGATCCAGAAGAGATCTTGGCCTTCCTCTGTGGGACAACCTTTCAAGTATTTGAAGAGTGCTGTCATGTCTCCCCTCAATCTTCTCTTCTCAAGGCTAAACATGCCTAGTTCTTTCAGTCTCCTACTGTTTACCTAGAAGGGTAGGGACACATGTGAGGCCGTTATTTAAAACTGTGCTGTCTATAAATATTTCCCCTCCTATCCCTGGCCCAGAAGCTATTTGCCAGAATCTGGTGAGCAGGAAGAGTTCCTTTAGCATTCAATTGGAAACAGTCCTTGCACAAATCCACTGGTAGGGAGAGATCCTCCCAGCTCACTGGTTAAATTGGCTGACAGGAATGTAATTGACTGGATTCAGTCAAGAGTAAGTGTTTTCTGTTTCAAATGGAAAGCTTGCAGAAGGAAATTTTCCTTGTTATGTCTAGAACTATCCCTGCTATAGAAATACATGTTATTGTCTGGCTAGAAACAAATATTTTAATACCAGGGAGAGGATGCATATACCGGTAGAATGAGAGAAGCAGGCAAGTTAAATATTTCCCTTTTCCCTTCCTGATTAGATTGGGGTAGGAAACCTGGGCAAGATCTGCACCAAGCAGTATATAACACGTTGAAAACATTTTGAAAATGGTATATGGAATGTGTCCTGGGTCAGATCTACACCAAGCATGATAAGACATTTTGAAAATTATTTGAAAACTGTATCTGGAGTGTATCCTGGGCCCCAACAGTTGTCAAAACTGTTATACCCCATTTTAAAGTAGTAGTGTAGATCCTGCCTGGGCCCTGACAGTTGTCACTACTGTTATAAAATGTTTTAAAGCAGTTGTGTAGCTCCTGCCTTGGGCCCGAACAGTTGTCAAAACCGTTATAAAGCAGCAGTGTACATCCTGCCCCAATTACAGCTCTCGTAATTGCTGACCAATGCCCATACCAACTGGGACTTATCAGAGTTAGAGTCCAAAACATCTTAAGGTCACCAAGTTGCCTACCTCTGTCATTGATGGGAACTTGGACTCATCCAGCAGGGCTCATCTTACATTTTTGCCTGTCTCCTTCATTCTTTGTCACATTTGGACACCCACCAGTTCTGGGGCTGGAAGCTCTGTGTGTGTGAGAAAGACAGACAAAGAAGCAATGAGGAGCAGTGATTCTCTCCCTTAACAAAAACTCAGAAATGTTTGCCTGTTTTCACATAGTACAATACTTAATGAAAGCAAGAAACTACATTATTCCTTCTCTCTCTCTTGCACACACAGGAATCCCAGATATTCGGCCCAATTTAAGGGGGAGACATGGAAGTGTGCTTTAATATCTACACTTTAATCTGAGCTGCTTAGTAAAATCTCCCAAGACTTTGCCTTCAAACTTTCCTTTAGGAAAAGGATGTAACATGCATGGCTCAACTCTAAAGCACTTAGAATAAACCTGTTACTGAAGTGATATCAAGTCTGCATCTTTCAATTTTTGTTACTTAGCAGCTGGTCCTTAGTCAGCCTAATTGCATTATAATGGTACTGTGTTGCACCAGCTGCTAGGGGATAACACTTTCATTCCTGGAATAAAAATATCTTCTGTATAAGGTCAGGAATATTTGTTTTCTGCTAGCCAACATGTAAAGCAAAAGCACTGTAAACTCAAGTGGGTGTATAGATTTAAGGCTAAAGGGGACCCAGTGATATCCTAGTTTTACTTACTGTTTTAAGGTTGAATTTTGCATACATTGATATGCAGCCACACCATACATGGGCTCCTTTCATCCTGCCCATCCTATGACATAAATATAGGGCCTGTTCAGAAGACACCTTAAACCGTGCTGGTTAAAGCTTTTGGTTAAGCAGCAGGGTTTAAAGTGTCTTGTGCGATGCTATACATTTCTCACTCACTAACCATAGATGGACCGCCTGCAGCAGGGTTAGCAGCTCTAACTGTAGCTTAAAGTGTTGTGTGTGACAGCATGGCTTGTGGTTAGTGCTAACGCCAGAGAACCACAATTTTGCTAACCACAGAGTCTGAAGTGTCCATAGGGAGATGGAAGAAAGATGTTGTCCCATGCTGGTGATTCCTGCCCCAAATCAAGGAGTATTACTGTAGCAGAAGCAGCTTGGCAGTATGCACCAGTAGGCTCATTCATTCACTACAACCCAGTTTTAAAAAAGAAAAAAAAACCTAGGTTGTTGTGACGTGTGAACCAAGGCACTGTGACGTAGCCTGCTGTTTTTAAAATACAGGGATGTTATTTGTCACATTTTTTTTAGAAAAAAACACCAAATCCTTTTCTTTTTATAGATATATTTTAATATCTGAGCTGTAATGGTAAAGTTACATATATTGGCTAGCTTTGTTTCTACAAACATAGTTTGAGATCAGGTAATTGGAATATTATGAAGCTAATCATAATATAGACAATCTTGCGGGAGAAGAGTAAGACTTTTCCCCTAGGGCCTAAGCATTGGAATCAAAAATCTTCTAGCATGTTTTTTTCCCCATTTTAAATCTTGTTTCAAAATGTGAAACCTGAAAATAAGTTTGTACTTACTGAAACAGTAGTTTTGATATATTGAGAATTTTGCTTTAATAGGAAAAATAAATGTTGCAATATTTCATTAAATATGGTTTCTCTAAACGTTCTGTTTATTTCCTTTTCCTTAGGGTAATCCTGCTTTATTAAGTTGCTTTTGGTAAGGAAATGGAGTCATTGGAGTTGCATAGCAGGCTAATTTGTTACTTTGCGTGGAATAAAGTTTTATGAGAAGGAAACAGTTTGTCTTTATGGTAATTGTAGGGACATTCATAACTAATGAAGACTGTGATCAGATTATAATTTGACCATCCCCAGTCAGCACTGCAAGGATATTATTAAAGGAAAATCTCAGAGGTCTTCTAATTATGCTGCAGATTTATTGTTAATGAGTACAGTTACTTCATTTTTAGAGCTTTTTTTTCCTTGTAGGTTTTTGCTTCACTTGATACGAAGCATTGTAGCATAAGTAACTTTCAGATTATTTTGCATATGGATATGAGATGCAGTTTTGGTAATGATTGGAAAAAGTAGTTGCATGCAGCAACAGAAATCATCACGCTGAATTTAGACCAGGAAGAGTTTCATTCAAATCCCTTCCTATCCAAGCTTTGTCTAATTGCCCTGGGGCAAGTCACTACTATTAAGCCTTAATTGCCCCATCTGTAGGATGTGTACAATAACTATCTTGTAAGGCTCCTATGTAGACAAGAGAGAGAATAGTTGTGGATCAACAGTGCCTTAATTAAGAAATCATTACAATTAGTAAGTAGGATGTAATTGTTGGGAGTTTCCACTGGTGTCTTTATTGGCAATTAATGCAATGGCAATATTCCTAACCATTATAATATAGAATGATAATGGAGTCTCAATGGCTCCTCGCTGTATGAAACAAACAACATAACATTACTGCTGGAATCTCACTTGCGAAGTAATACAGCTGTCATCAGAAATGCTATGCCAGCCATCCTCAATCTGGTGCCCTCTATGTGGGTTGGACTTACAGCTCCCAGTGTCTTCAGCCACCATGGTCAATAACCAGGAATGCTTAAGAGTTGTAGTCCAACACATCTGGAGGGAAACAGGCTGGGGAAGGCTGCCCTGTGCGAAGCTCTTTTTCAAGACTTTTTTGCAGTGCTTCTTACTGAGGAACCCCTGCTAACAGTTAGGATCTACAAGTGGTAGGTTGGAAGGGCCAGAGGCAAACACATAGCCCAGGTCATGCTGAAGTCAGGGTCCAGGAATGGGTGCATAATCAGGTCAAAGAGCAGAGGCGGGTATGTAGTCAAAGTCAGACAGATGGTCGAAAAGGTGGCAGTGGGACAAGGCAAGACACAGGAGCCTGTACTCTTTGATTACCTGCAAAGACTGAGGAACCAAGCAATAGATTTTACTTAAAGCCATCTAGGCCCTTACTAGTTCCTCAGATCACCTGGTAACACTGGGCTGATGAGCTGCAGTGCCTGTCTCTAGTATTTATTTATTTCTTACCCGCCTCTGGATCGAGGCGGGAAAAAACATCAAATACAAATTATATAAAATACATAAAACTGATTAAAAGCATATAAAACTCTACAGAAACTATTGTTTCCTACTCACAGTGTAAGAGGCCTTTTGGTGGAAAATCCACAGGGGTAACTTCTCTCTTCAAAACCTTGCAAACAAGGGTTGGGGGGGGGGGTACCAAGGTGCTTGCTTCATCATTAGGGTGACCATATGAAAAGGAGGACAGGGCTCCTGTATCTTTAACAGTTGTATAGAAAGGGAAATTTCAGCAGGTGTCATTTGTGTTCATGAAGCACCTGGTGAAATTCCCTCTTCATCACAACAGTTAAAGCTGCCCTCTTTTGTATCTGGTCAAGAGTAGGGTGACCAGATAAAATCCAGGTCAGGGCTCATGTAATTTTAACAGTTGTAGAGAAAAGGGAATTTCAGCCAGTGTCATTTGTATGCAATTAGTTCCTGGTGAAATTCCCTCTTCATCACAACTGTTAAAGTTGCAGGGACCCTGCCTTCTTTTGTATATGGTCACTCTAGTATAGTGCCTGCACCTCTAACTGTTGTGATGAAGAGGGAATTTCACCAGGAACTAATTGCATACAAATGACACTGGCTGAAATTCCCTTTTCTCTACAACTGTTAAAGTTACATGAGCCCTGACCTGGATTTTATCTGGTCAGCCTAGTCAAGAGGGAAGGGCTCCTATGGCTTTAACTGTTGTGATGAGGGGGGAGTTTCACCAGATGCTGCAGGCATTCAAATTACATCTGCTGAAATTCCCCTTCTAATACAACTGTTAAAGATACAGGAGCCCTGTCCTCCTTTTCAGATGGTCACCCTATTCATCATACCTTTCTGTAAAGATCTTAAAGTGATAATGCCTTATCCTAGGTGGAGAAAAGATAATCTTTTTCTTCCTTTCAAGAGACTCAGAGTGGGCATCAAGCATAGAGGCCACAATGTTTTTATTAGATCTTTTGCATAAAAGGCATTATACGATGAACCCATTGACCCAATTTTAAGCAAAGATAGGATGAATATTCAGTATCTCCCCCCCCACACACACTTTTCATTTAAACTATTAAATTGTACTCTCTTCTAAGAATCTTTAACAAGTAAACTGAAGGGGATTTCTCTCAATGGCATTGAATTTATTATTTATTACATTTCTATACTGCCCCATAGCCAAAGCTCTCTGGGCGGCAGTTTACAAAAGAGTTTAGTCAGAAGCAGTCTGGAACTTCCTCAATGGCTTCAATGCCAGATTAATTGCTGCTTTATTTTGTACCACAAGAAGGCAAATAGGAAGAAGAAATATATTTTTGGCTTCAGAACCTGCTTTGGGACTCTTACTTTCCCCTTATCTTTTAGCATACATAGGTAAAGTTGTGTGTGTGTGTTAAGGACCAGTTTCTTTCTTTTCCTGAAATGCTTTCTTTGAAATAGGAAAGTGCAGCCCCATTAATAACATCTCATTTTGCTTTCATGCATCCTTAGGCCCTAGAGATGCAGCTATAAGATCTGACAAACAGGCATATGAAACTGCTTTTTCACACTGAAACTGCATGCATTCTTATTAATGGTGGGTGTAATTTTCTCTCAAGTGGCCATTTCAGTGTGTTTCTCTCCCCCCCCCCCCCAGCCCCCTTGATTAGTTACTTCAGTTCCAGAAGGAAATTTACTGATATGAATTCAAATCTCATTTATTGCATATCATTATGTTTTCACATGCCTTCAAGTTCTAGTTATGCAACTGTTTGGACACAACACACGGACAAGTTTTTTATACCAGAACATATTCACTAACTTGGGAAATATAATATTATTAAAAGAATCCGTATCATTTTGAGTTTGCAATATCAACTTTTAATATTTAAAGTATTTTTCTTCTCCAAATTATAATTTAGATGATAGAATATTTTATTCCCTATTGGCTGTGGTCCTTGGTTTTGACTTATTTCCACTTTGTGACATTCCACAGGGGATAAAGATACAGTTATTGTTTCTTTAAAATTAATCTACTTGACACAAATATATTGCTGAGATATTATAGGCTATTGCATCTAATATTGGAAGAGGTTCCTTGCTGCTTCAGTTGAGGTTTTTTTTCATGGTGGTTATCCTTTGGCTATGGGGTTGACACTAGATGAACACTGCAGAGAGCTAAATTTGTCTGTAGTCTTACACTGAAACTTGATTTCAACATATAGGACAAGAAGTTAATCCTATTAAATTCTGTGATGCAGGCTTTCCATCAGCTGCTGACAATTGTTTGTCATCTTGACTTGATATATTGTCTATTAGCAAATACAGTTTTAATGCATACTGTAATATTCATGATTCTTAATTACCTTTGTTAGTTAAGAAGCACTCTGATATGGCCTGTTGGAAAGGGAAGCAACATTAGTTTCTGAATGAATTGGCGTCTTTCCAGGCTGAAATAAGCTAGTGACATACATATCTTAACAAAAGATTTCAATAGATGAATTTTAACTGTGACAGACAGTCCAGTCTATTTGTACGAATTGTATTTGTGGCAATGGTCCTTATGCTGGAATAAGTTTTATGGGATCAGACTTCTAGTATCATATATATTCTTAGAATATCTGAATGAATTGATTTGGTGGACTTCAAGAGAGAAATTATGTACTTAAGAAGGTGATTGATGGATTGAAAACATTCCTTGGCTGCCTTTCAAGGCAGAAGCCCTTGCAAGTTGGCTTACAACAATAAAATACATAAACACAGTTAAAATATTATAAGCAGTAAATATATATATAAACACAATAAAACAGCAATAAAAACAATACAAGCCACAATAAAAACAGCAACAACAGCAATGATATTACACATTAGAATGATTTATGTGAAACATGGAAGCATCAAAATAGCTTGTATTCTGTACTGGCCTCAATTTGTGGACTTAATGCTTGCTGGGTAAGTAGCAGTGTCAGTGTATATAAGTTGTGTGACTGATATATAGTATGCATAAACTCACCCTCTGTAAGTTATGATATTGCACGTCTATGTACATACTCACCCTCCATATATTACGAACTTCAGCACCCAGTATACATGGTTAATAGCCATGTGTTGTAGTAACAATGATGGAGTAACATAACGTGATGCTGATGAAATCCTCCTCCTGCAGCTGTGGCCAAAATCATGCATAGTGCCATTATATACTAACATTCCAAGATCTGGCATAGTGTATCTCACATCCTGAATTGTTGCATCTGCTTATTGTGGTGGGACTGCATTAGTGCAACATGCTACTTGGGCCACTGTATGAACATCTATTAGGGTTGGTTTAATTGTGGGAAATCCTTGTGTCCTCCCAGCGTTATTTTTTCCAAAAGCTTTATCAAAACAAAATAACACCAAACCTAAACTGTTATTAAAATATACAGTTTGAGATTATTATTTTTCACTTATGGGATCACTTATTCTCAGTATGGCCTATATGTTCAATGATACCATATAGCATTTTCTATCTACCAAAGCACAAGTGGTAGTGGACTATCTATAGTGATAGACTGTTAATACAATCTGATAATTCTATGCCCCATTTATTAATGATTAAAATGGTTTGACTTCTTTATAATTGGGAGATATGAGTGTTATACAAATTGTATACTACACTGTAGAGGTGGAGGAGAATTTTGTTTGGGCTGCATTCTTTAAGCAATCTGACCTAATTCACACTTCCCTGACTAATATGCAAATTGGAACACAAGCACAGATATCCTTCATCCTGCAAACTTGTTCAAATTTTGTGATGTAGATCCCAGATAATTTGTCCCCTCCCCCAATAATGTGTATATTAGGGAAAGTTGCACACAAAATACTAGGGATGTGCACGACCAAAAATATCCGATTCCGATCCGATTATGGACCGCCGTTTCAGGTGTTTTCCCCATAGGCTTGCATTGGGGGGAAAGAAAGCTTTCCCCCATGCAAGCCTATGGGGAAAAACACTGGGCCGGCACTCCCTCCCCCCAACTTGCGCTCCATCCCCCTGCTCGCGCTCCTTACCTGCTGGCAGTGGTGGCAGTCCGTACTACTGCTAAACAGTGTTTCTGGCCTGTTCGTCAGTACAGAGAAGCACCGAGTGCACAGGCCAGAAAACCTGTTTAGCAGTACTATGGACCGGAGGTGGCGGGGACCCCGAGGGATCCCTCCCTCCCTTACCTCCCACGATCTCACTCATTACCTGCGGCCTTCGCCGCCGCCCCATACTACTGCTAAACAGGCTTTACAGCCTGTTCATCAGTACAGAGAAGTGCTGAGTGATGTCATCATCACTCGGTGCGGCTCTGTACTGACGAACACCTGAAATGGCGGTGCAAATATCCAATATGTCCGATATTGTTATTAAAATATACACCTGAAATGGCGGTCCAAATATCCAATATGTCCGATAGTTATCGGACATATGGCTATCGGATCCGATCAGATAGGACCACCTAAGGAAATTATCGTTATTGGTCATCGGATGTCCGATAACGACCTTATCTGTTTGTTATCAGACGTTGGACCGATACAATACACATTCCTACAAAATACAAATGTTGGGGAAGGTTGCATATGAAAATAAATGTGAATTACATGGATTAAAAAAGCATGCTGATGCAGAAATCAGAAAGAATAAATTTACAATTAAATAAAACTGTGATGGACTAGATATAGACTGGTTCATCCATCCCTTCTATTTTCGTGGTGTCAGTTAGATGACGCAGGCACAGATTCGAAGCCACCCTGAGGCAAAGAGCCAAAGATGCACAGCTGAAAAGTCGGGGACTTATCCCGACTTTTCCAACCAGAGCAAGGGCAGCCCGACTCTTCCACTGGTTTGTCCTCGCTCAGGAGTCGTTCTGTACCCGTTTGGGGGGGCATTCTGGCAGAGGACAACTCCTGCTTGGTCACCCTCTGCTGCCAAGGCAGGGAGCTGGCCAGCGAGTGGAATGTCTGCTGGAATACCCCACGCTGCATTGCCACGGGGAGAAGAGTTTAGACAAATTATTTTCTTCCCCCAAGATGCCTCCTCCTCCTCCTCGCCCTCCTCCTCTCCCTATGTCTTTTCTTGTTGCTTTTCTTATATCTCACGGATGGGAGGGGGAGGGGGTGGATGACCACCGTAAATCCTGTATTTGCTCCATGGCGTGGGGATTATCTTGCGCAACGCCGCAGGAGCAAAAGCATGGGGCTTTGGGGGAACGTAGTGCCAACTGAGCCCCGAGAAGATAGCCCACTTGTTTGATTTAATGAACAAAAGACACATGGGTGAGAACTGAAGAAGTTTCTTCCTGGAGCAACTCTTCCTAGGCATTCATACTCTCCTAGATATGGGACTTTGACAAAAGTAAGTCTGGCTGAAAGCAAGTAAGTTTGTGGGAAAATAAACCATAGGAAACAGGAAGATTTATGTCCCATCACCTGCACAACTTTATATTCCTTTTTTAAAAAAAAATTATTATTTCAACATATAATAAACATAAAATAAACATAATACATAACCAAAACCGTAACATCCCCCTGTGCTCCCCTACCCTTGAGACCTGCATTGCTCTAATATATTATACATTTTTCCAAAATTGCAAAGATTCTTTTGAAGGTGTACATCCTCTCCCCTTTATTAACACATAATCTATAAATGGACCCCAAATACTATCAAAATCATTATTTTTGGATAATCCCATCCTAACTTTCATTTTACTTGTTAATTGTCATTGATTGCAATATCCCACGCCCCTTTATACCATTCTTCTATACTATTTTCCAATTCTTCGCAATCATTAATCTAGCCAGCGTCAGGAGATTATCAATTCTCTTATGCTTTTATTCCCATATTCTTTATCAAACAGCGGTAATAAAGCTATATTTGGACTTACTTCCACTTGATTAGCCACTATTTCACTTATTTCTTTAAAAACTCTTTTCCAAAATTTTTGTACATACTCACATGTCCACCACATATGGAAATAAATCCCCACTTCCTGACAGCCCCTCCAACATAGTATTGAATTTTTTTTAACTATCTGATGTAGTCTTACGGGAGTGAGATACCATCTCCAAATTATTTTATAATGATTTTTTTTATCCTTATTGATAACAACTTTAAAGTTCTTAGTTCCCATATTTTCCTCCAGTTATCCTCAGTAATTTGTTTTGCTACGTCGTCTTCCCAGAATGTTTTCAAAATTTCTTGTTGCACTCCCCCTTCTAACAATATATTATATATTTCACTTATATACCTTTTTTACTTTTATTTCCCCCCTCCTTCTCTCTTAACTCAATTAACTTTTCAAATCTTGTTTCCTTTCTACATTCCTTATTTTTCTTTTTTCCATTTCTGTGTCCATTGTTCCAATTGTATACACTTAAACCATAAGTTTTTTTGTCCTCTTAAAACTACTTCTATTTGCTTTTTATTAACCATTCTCTTCATCCAATCTTTCACTTTAATTATTTTTTTCCCTTTAATAACCCTTCCAGTTCTCTTCTTAAATTACCTGGGATACTTTTAAAAGATATTGTTGAATAAAGCACAATAAGATTCCTAAGAGTTTCTTAACATCCCAATGGTTCATTGATTTGTGCTTTAGAAGGGAACACATAAATCTCTAACTATTAGGAATATGAAAACTTGGAAGAAAGTATGTGTGCATGTGTCCGGGCTAGATGATGATTATATCTCTCTCATGAAAGAAATAATGTAAATATTGTTTTTTTTAATTAGTTTTCCATTAAGCAATACATTTATGTCAGTGTATTAGAAAATGTTGGTTTTGAACATACATTTGTTTATTTAAAAACTGAGTACCTACTGCTATAAATTGTTTTTCCAAATGTATAAATTCAAACCAAGTAGAAATCTGTCTTAGTAATCAGTCAGATTTCCTTTGAGTAAAGGTCTCTTATGTATGAACATTTACTACTTCATAATCTTTAAGCATGCATTCTGTATAAGCGAAGGCAAGGATCCAGTTTTGCTTCTTTTAAAAACACACAGACACACACGTACACAAGAATGAAGAGAGAATGAAGAGAAAAGTGAGTCAATGGTTCACTCTGCAGATTGATTTCAGAATGAAAATGAAATAAATCAGAGGGTGTGAATAAAGATATTCTGTTTGGAAGTGATAACATTCATTAAATCATTTGGAATGAAGAAGTGGCTGTTTAGACCTCAACCGTTAATTTGAAAATAGACATGAATGCAGAGCCTTTAATCTTGGCAGAGTTAAGTACTCAGATGTCCCAGGAGTTGATTAGATTTAGAGGTAATGAACTTAAATGTGAAGGTCAATTAGTGTGGGTTGGCAGTTTTGAGGTTATTTGGACAAGAATTTTATTTTGCCTTCCTTTGTCAATACTGAAAGGTTATTAGCATAAGGAGAGAAAGAATAGGAGCCTGAACTAGAATTTATATATATTGTAAGGCTGCATATGAAAAAGAGTACTTCTTTGGCTTATTGGACATAGGATCCCTTCACATATTATTATAACCTTTGTATTTACATCTTATGTATTTTAAAGTGTCCATTTAAAGCAGTAAATTCAACACTGGTGATTATTGTTTCCCTAAAACTCTCATAAGACGACCATAACAGCTAAGGCAATGAATGCCCCAAGAGAGTTGTTCAATGTTTTGCCACTAACCACTAAGCCTTTTCCATTGGCCCAACTGCATTTGCCATTTTCTTTGCTTGTCTGCTTTGTTAAACATCACAGCCCATGAGCCATACTATAATGTGACCTATACGTGCAAGTTGACCGGGGTTGACAACTTAATTTATCAGCGCCTACTCCTGTGCCTTTAGCCGTGTGTGAGTTACAAACATTAGCAAGTGTTTGTAACTCACGCTTATCTCTGTGCCATGGACATTACATCTGTTGATATCTCCAAATCAAGCTGCGGTTAAAGGAATAAGAGCAGGCTGATATTTTCTTATCAGTCAGCACCTTCTGTACAAGAGTGAGGTCTGTTTGCAAAACATAGGTCCCAGGTACAGGCTGGACCTTATGACCCCTTATATGTTATTCCAGTGGCATGGGATTCTCTTTCCCATTGCTTCTTTTGATGCTGATTGAACCATGAATTTCCCACCTGTATGATTATCCCCAACCATGTGGTTCCCAAAAAGTATTGTGGATTAAGAGAAGGCCACAAGGGGATGGCTTATGCACTACTTCAGTAATATAAAAATGCAGAGAACCGAATTTTGTGGGCTAACTGATTTTCATGAAGGGACCTTAAATATGTGGCCTGTATTTGAAGGAGACAATACACGTATTAACAATGAACTGAGTCTGATGACCTGGCATACAGCATTTCTTTTTATAACTTTTCAGAACTTATAACTTATACCTTCATACAGAATTGGAAGAACTGTGGAATGTAGCAAACAAATGTGTGAATGATCCTTTACAAATCAAGCACTACAGATAAGGCTTCTATTATCCTATACCACAGTGGTTTTCAATGGCACCTGTTCATATTTTCAGCTTGGAGTCCAGTGTTGAGTGAATGTGCATGATTATGTGAACCACACCCCTGTATGGCTGATATCTTGAACATTTTGCCATAAACCAGTGCATCACTATGCACACTTAGATTCTATTGAAACCGTAAGTGGCATGGTGAAGTATGAAGTCTGGTTAATAAAGTGTCAGAATGGAGATTGATGTCTAGATTTCTGAAAATGTGCCTTTATCTTAGATGAGGTATCTTTGTGAAAGTTACACATGTAGTTTCAAATAGAGAAAAAACAACAAATCAGCTATACACTTTAGAACTGATGGTCAAGATTATGATATTTGGTATCTGTTTAAATAAGCAACCTTTCTGTTAAGAAATAATAGTTCTATCTTTGTAATACTTTACAATTACTTCTAGCTTTGTGATTCCATTTATGAGAGTGAAAGAGACTGAATTTAGAATTAATCAATACATGATATATTGAATAAATGTGAAGTGAATTAATCAGATTGCTTGACTCAAGTGGGATCTCCTGCTTATAGAGGAAACTGTATTGTTATGGGTAATAATATCAGATTCCATGGCTGCCTATAATGAAGCCTTGGCAAGAGTGGCAAATGAACACGAAATGAAACTAGTAGATGTAGCAACACATCTGATCAGGAACAGAACCTGATTACCCCTACGCTCCCCCCTAAACACATACGCAGATGGATACTTTATTTTAGAAAACTTGCTCCATTTGTATAATATTCTGTGTTCAAAAATGGCAGATGACTAAAGGCACCCAAGTATTATAAAAGGGTGGCAAAATTTGAGGTAATCCATATAGCCTGAGGGAATTTATTCATTTAAAATATTGTCTTTTTTCAAGCAAGGGCCCAATCAAAGTAAATAGCTAATACTGTCAAGTAAAGGGAATTTTACTGTCACGGACAGAACAAGGCTGGTAACTGCTGTTACAAAATGAGCATGGGTTTATATTCCTAGAGCATCCATTACTCTGACACTTTGCTAAATTGACTCTTCTTTCTAATTATGATATTGATTTAGTAAAGTTTGATTTTCATTCATTTTCTTATTTTGCTTTCTTTTCTGTTTCATAGTGGAAGCAAACAATGTGCTAAGTGATCTGTCATTGATTTCTAGTTGTCCTTTCTGTTTTCAGAAACCATTTATAGGAGGAGATGAATTGGGGAATATCATGATTAATATTATTACAGAAATGCCATCTTAATCCAATTTAATTAAAAGCAGAAGCTCTACAAATCAATAGGTCCACAAATATTCATGTCTGTATTTCATACAGTAAGGACTAGTGAGACAGTTTATAGTTTTAAAATACAGAAAGTTCATTAGTGCAGGCATACCAGTTTATATACAAAGAGACAATAAAGAAAATAAGACACTTGATTGGTACAGCAACAGATAATGATGATGGTGAAATGGCTATTATATCTGCAATGCCCGTCATCAGTAGAATGCTTTGTTATTCCTCGAGAAACCGTTTACTTTCTTGATAAACTGTTTATTAGTGATAATATTTCTCTGCTGAATCAATGATGTAAAATAGCACCTTACCCTAGAAGCAGCAGCACCTGAGTTCAAGTAATTTCTAATGCTTATGGTTTCTTAGAGTTAAACTACAGTCTTATCACTGGTTTTGTCATAATTTTTCTTGCATTTGAATTTTACCTTAACCTACATCTACATCTTGCAGGGCAGAGCAAGGGCCTGTGATGTCAGAGTTTACGTTGACACCTGGCATCACTTGGGCAGCTGCCAATGCCCCCATGCACCAGCTGACAGCTGTCTTGGGCCCCACATTTTTATATATAAAGATAACAAATCTGAATAAATCTGAAAGGCTGAGTCTTTCAGATTTCCCACATTGTCCCACATTGCCTTTAACAGAGCATCACTATGAAGCATTTAGAGAAATTAAACTGGTGGCTAGGCCTAGCTGCCTCACAGCATTTGAAGCATTGCTGCCCATGCCTCCAATACCCACAGATGGGGGAGACACCAAAGGGAGTCAGCCCTGTGTGGGGTGAAAGCAGCTAACGAGTCAAACATGATAGGGAAAAAGCCCACAGGGAAAAGGCGAAGTACTCCTCCCAACCTGTGTAACCTCTTGCTCCAGATTGTAATTTGTTTCCAAACAGCTAATTTACGCAAACAAACAAAACCCCAATGGAAATAATTCATGAGTATCATGTACAGTTTGCAAACTTTCACTGAAGTGAAACCAATACATTATTCCTTGGACTTTTTGGCCTGGGGAAGGAAGATAGGTAGGCCTATTTCTGAGCCAATGTGATTGGAGCCCAGGGCATCTCAATCATCAAATGGTCTTTCAGGAGTCTTTTTGATTGCCCAGTGCCTCTTCTTGGAAAGAGATTCAGATCTCTTCTAACTGGGTAATTCTTAACTCCAAGATTTCTGTAAGTAGAGCTATCTGTGTAGATGCCTGGAAGCAACACCTCATCAGACCTCATGAAAGACAGTTGATAGCTGGGAACATTCTGGTGATGTGTTTCAATGAGAGCCAGGACAACCCAAGTCATGGATGACAGATGCAGATTACTCATTTTCCCTGTGCCAGACAACGGGAGGGAGCAAGTGTGGTCTCTCTGTGTAGCAGGAAGTTATGCAGAAAAGGAAATGGGAAATCCCCTGAACATCTGATGGAGATCTAGATATTCAGGACTCCCCTGAATATCTGATGGAGATCAAGAATCTGTTGGATTGTTAATGTTGTGAACTTCATTTTATGCTGAGTCTGAATACATGTATAAATAAGCGTTATATTACGGAAACACCATAAGTATCCGGCAGCTTCCTTCTCAGGAAACTGAATGTTGGGTAAACACTGGAGTCCATGAGGCTTCTCAGTGTGGTTCATGCATGTAACAATATTTTACTTTGAAACTAACTTTGTCTCATGTCTTGCAACAATCCATTCTAAATTTGCACTAAGGAATAAGCATTTTCTTTTACAATTTTTTAATTATTCTTGCTTTTAAAAAAGTATAATTAAATCAAGGCTAAGACATATCAATAAAAAATCCATAAATCCTAAACATTCTTAAAATATTTTTTAAAAATCTCATCTTCAAACCATTGATTCAGTAAAAGCATTTTCATATGTCTGTAAAGAATGTGTATTTACTTCCCATGGAAGAACAGGAAGCCCTATCTTAAGATACAGTGGCTGCCTGGACACGAGAGGTTTAAAGCTCTTTCAAGTCTCTTTAAATTTTTTACCTCTACATGACTGGAGCACAAATCAGGCGTAGAGGCGCGTTTTCTCTCCGATTATGCGCATTATCGAATGTGCGTTAAACCACGAGTTTTAATTTGCGGCGGGAGTTAAAGCGCCTTACTGCCGTGTAAACATGCGATTCTCCACATGTCAACAGTTTAAAGCGTGTTTCAGTCGTCCAGTAATGCGCTTCTCCACCTCTCGTACAGAGGTATTAGGCGTAAATGCGCTTCTGCGAATATGCGCATAATCGGTTAACCAGGCGCAAAGCCGAATTCTTGTAGATGAGGCCAAAGTTTGAAGCATAGATGTTGTTTAATTTTTCCTCAAGGATTTGCCCATCTCTAGGAAGAAATATTTGCTCAGATAACTTCCAGTTTTCAAATAATATATACCTTTTTTTTGGCAAGGTCTGAGATATTAATCTCATCGTTCTGGTTCAGATCTCTATGGCGTAATTATATTCATGTTGCCAATGCTCTTTTAGAACTGAAACAAAACATCACATGATTTCAAAACCTAGCAAACTTCTAGAAATAAATGGGTGAATTTTGAGGCGTAGATTTCCATATTTAAATGTGAAGTCGTTAGTTATGAATTCTCTCTCCTTTAACTCCTTCCCCAAATTGCTTTATTTTGTTTGGATGCTGGAATATTTAGCAAGAAATGGCCCTGTTCAGTATACCTTTAGCAGTTATTTGGATGTTTTATCATTGTGGAATAACTCCAGTGTCTGGATAAATTCAGGGCAATGCCTAAAGTGGAGGGGGAGGGTGTACTAATGATTCATAAACTTGGCTCCCCACTTCAGACCTTTTCCCTCCAACTTGTGGAAGGTAGCTATGGGTTGAAAAGAGGGAGTGGGGACAGTAAGTGGAGCTGTGCTCTCTCCCCAACCCTCCACTCAGTTGGAATCATACAAGGGAGAACACCTGAATAGGCTGTCATCTGATATTCTACCCCATGTTGTCAATTCAATTTGATGGAGACCATGCAAATATTATGAAAGATTTGAACTCATTGGCTACTTTTTATCATTTTTTAAAAAATAAATAACTTGTAAGAACTGGTGATGGAGTTTTGCTTTTTCCTCCTCCCTCCAAATCTCTTTTCCTTTTGTGTTGTGTCTTTTAAATTTGTAAACCAGAGTCGGGAACTGTTTTATTATTAATCTTTGGAAGCTGCTGTGGGCCCTTTTTAGAGTGGTTTACAAATGATGTAAATAAATAAAACAAGTGGCCATAGTACTTTCTAGTGTGCAGTGTTTTGTTCAATAATTATGGCTTATTTCAATACCAAAGCATTATACCAAAGTATCTTTTTTTAAAATGCCCCTTCTCTTGCATAAACCTGGCTACAAAGATTAACCTCAGGGACCCTGTGCCATGTTCCCCCATGATCTGAAATAGTGGCTGCGTTTCGACAACACAATAGTCAGCGGTGGGTTAATAATCAACTCCACAGTTGATTATCGAGGCAGTATTCCCCACACAACGTGATTATAATCAACCGTAGTATGGATTAAGGCCAGTGTTGAGTTGATGATTAGTCAACGGTGTGTTTGATTGACACATCCCTGCCTTTTTCCCCCCCCAGTCCTCCCGCTGGTATCCCATCAGCCATTGTGCTGCTTTGGTTGCTCTTGCCAGGGGACTCTGTAGTTGACAACAATAACCAACTGTGTGCAACGAAGTAGATAAAAGTGCCTGACACACAACATGGTAACCAACAGTTGTTCAAATAATCAACTCTGCACAGCGCTGGTTATTTGTGTTGGTTATTTCAGCCAAATAACCAACCATGGTGTAAAAAAGTCCTGACAGATGATGCAATAACCCACCATTGACTATTTAACCCACAGTTGGTTATTGTGTCGTACGAACCCAGTCAGTGATTGGGACATGGCATTTTCAGTTGTAACATCTCATTTATGAAACTTACTGTTCAGAGAGGTTTGTTTGTCCCACTGGAAATCTGATCGCGTGATGGGATTTTCTCCCTGTTTTCTCCCCATTGCAGTCAGTTGTGCCAAATTATCTTGTAAGTTTCTTAGGCCTCCAGACTGGTACACGCTGATCCTTGGTTTCCATCTGTAAACCCTGCCTTTTCGACAATAAAAAAAATAGCCCTGTTTTGAGAATTTAGTAAATCTTTTGGCTTGATTTTAGAGATTTCTTCCTTGACTTCAGAGATTCCTCCTCCATGTGCCTTATCCTTGGCGCTGTCTACTGGGTCTGCATGGAGAAAGATCAAAGGTGCCCTCAGGCCAGCCAAGGAACATGGCAGAACTTTGGTATACTTACTGATTAATATTGGGGCACCACCTGAATCAAAGGGAAGTGGAACATATCACAGTGGCTAATATATATTTTTTAAAAATGCTACATTACATTCCTGAAACAGCAAGATATTTTAATTGGTGACCATGCAGTAAGAGTTATCTGTATTCAGTCCTTAGATTTTAATAAAAAATAATTGCTCGTTGTCATCATTGGAGAACTACACAAAGTGATACAACAATTCCATTGCAGAGAAGAAACAATATCTTTCAAACAATATATTTTCATACTTTTTTCCAGGTTCAAAAGATAGCCTTTTCCTATATTCCAAACCTGAAAGAGGATCAAATGATGAAATTAAGTGAATTTCTAAGGCAGGAGAGCAGAAAGTGAAAAATGTTAAGAACTCATGCACCATCTACCATAATCCTTGAAAATAAGAGCAAATCCGGTCATTTTGCTGGGCTGCTCTAATATAGATTTTCCTTCTGGAATGTGAAGTAAATCCATAGAAGCTAATTCCTAGGGAACAAAGAGCCTTGTTTCATTTTTTTTAAAAAAATCAGCAATGATTTACCTAAACAGACACAAACAGCAATGTGCCTGTTTGTGTTTCATGAAACTTATCTGTGAAACTCATCCGGTAGCTATGTATCAGAAAGCCTAGAATAGCATTACCACTGCTGACTGCTGTCACAGGACTGTATGATGTCTGAATGTGGATTATATACAGTAAGAAGTAATATAAGATAATTGTGAGTTTCTTTCTTTTTGCTTGTATGTTGCATCCAAACATGATTTGGTGTGAATTTCAGAATTGAGTAGTTGTCTTCTTTTAAAATGGCTATAGCTTCTGAGAAAACTTACACTCCTTAAGATCAAACATGTGTGCCAGGTTGAGACTTATAGAGACACATTCTAAAAAGCTGTTTCTTAGTGCACGAAATATCAGCCCTGCATTCATTTAGCCTTTTATATTTGGCCTATATTTAATGGTTTTTCTTCTATGGGTGGTGCCATCTTAATATTTGTAATGTGTATTATTTTATTAGTATAGCAAAATATTTTGTGCTCCATATAATTATGGTGTTTTCTCAGCCTTTTGGGGTGGATGAGATGGCCATTTAAATACGGAAATACATCAGATGATTAAATTCTATATTTTGGGTTCAACTAAGGATGTCCAGATTTCATGAAATCCATTCTGTGTGTGTTTCACAGATTGATAGGCATCGTTCATTCCATTGTCTGTTCACTGATGGAATTGCAAATGCAAAACGTTGCACAATACATTCCACAGCAAAGTCTAATCTGAATTTCTTGGGTAAAATACTTCTTTGATCCGGGTGTCCATGTTTGCAGTTTGTACTAAAGATAAGTTCACATGTTGTCATTTCGCAGTATTGAACTCATTCAAATTGAGATTGCCAACTGTAGATTTCAGAAATACTGTTTTCCTGGGTGAGGCAAAGAAAGAAGCATGATGGGCCCCTGATCAAACATGGTGGCATTCAGGGTCAAGGGCTGGAGTCAAGCTACAATGAATGGCTTTTTAAAAAAACTTTCAAAGTGAACAGAAAGTGTTTTTTCTCTCCTAGAACGTGTGGTCATCCAATGACACAGATTGGCAGGAAAGTCAGGACAGACAAGAGGAAGTACTTCACACAATGCGCAATTGTGGAACTTGCTGCCACAAGATGTGGTGATAAGTTGAAGCTTAGAAGTTTTCAGTAGGGGATTGGAAAAATTCATTGAGAAAGCCCATCAGCGGGTACTAGTCATGATGGTTATATGAGAAGTTTATGACTCTCAGTACCAATTACTGGTGAACCATAGCAGAAGACTATTCCCCTCCTGTGCTGCATGGGAGCTTCCCAGTGGTATCTGGTTTGCTACTGTTGAAAACAGGATGCTGTACTAGAGGGACTTTGGTCTATCCCAGAAAGTCTGCTCTGTTGTTGTTAATATGGCCTGAAAGGTTTGGCAGGTATTATTCATCATCATCATCATCATCATCTTCTTCTTCTTTATTTGTATTCCGCCTTTTGCCTATTAGTGGGCCTCAAGGTGGCTTTATAAAATTAAAACACGTACAGTTAAAAGCTATAAATAGAAATATACAAAAGTTTAAAATATAATTAAATAGATTTCAATATTAAAACATTTCCGCATTTAAAATACATATTAAATTTGAAAAACCTTAACATAGATGGAGGTCCATATTATTTACCAAAGGCCTGCCTGAATAAGAAAGTTTTTGTCTGCCTCCGAAAACCTATCAAGGAGGGAGCCAAGTCTAGCTTTCCTGGGAAGTGAGTTCCAGATCCTTGGAGTAGCCACTGGGAAGAACTTCTCCTGCGTACCCATCAGGCGTGCCTGGGATGTTGGTGGGACTGAGAGAAAGGCCTCCCCAGAAGTTCTTAGAGCACAGGCAGGCTCATATGGGAGAATACGGTTGTTCAGGTAACAGACTGGAAGCCAGACTGGAAGCCAGTGGAGCTGTTTTAACGGGAGTTGTATGTAACCTGTAACCTGCAACTTTTGTAGAAAACAAAAGTCTCCTGAAGTACTGTGATGTCCCAGAACTGGATGTGGGTTGAACTATCTTATGATTGGTGGTGTTCCCCAGCATTTAAAGTGTGACTGAAAATTCTGGTGCATAAAAACAAGCATGAGTGAAATGGTTAAACATTTTAACCACTAATGTGAACAATTTCTAAGATAACTTTTGCCGTCACACTTTTATGTGTTCCAATTCATATGGCTTCAAAAGCTTTAATCTCTGAAAGCCAATAGAAGGGAGCTTAGTGCTCTGCAAAGCCAGTCAGCTTCATAAAGACAGGCACAGACCAGCAAGGATCTCTTGCTGCAAAGTCTGTTGCTTCCTGCAGCTTTTTCTGTATATAACAGATACGATAAAAAATCATGATGAAAAGGAGGGAAACAAGTTTGGAAAACTCCCCGCCTTCCACACACAAACAATGGATGCTAGCCACTGCGGTAGTTTAAGTTAAATTCTCATAAGGCAACAGTGATGTGATTCCCTCTTCCTGCTTGGTAGAGATGCGTGAATCTGAGCATGTACACATACTTGTACTGGAAGGAGAGGCGGGTAATAAATACAATTATTATTATTATTATTATTATTATTATTATTATTATTGTCAAGAGAACATAAAAACCGTCCTCTTGTCGTGGCAGGGTATTTCCCGCCCCGCCACCCAGTTCCCCAGCCAAAACTGGCTTGAGCCAACGCTGGAAATAACCACACAGAATTTAAGGACCAAAGCAAGTTTATTTACACACTACTCAAAGTTAAGGCCTTGGTCAAAATAGACATCCTTATACACAGGCAATAACAAAATAAGGGTTAGGTTATTGGGAGGGAAGGAAAGAGGAGGGGGGTTAGAAAGGAATGAGGTAGGTATGGTAGTAGCAGCACAAACAAACACAAGTCATAAAACAATTGGGTCCCCAATCAATTAGGCACACTCTTAAAAGTGCTAAGCATCCCCAAACCGAGCAGGCTTATAAAACAATAAAATTCTAACTAACACCCGACTGAATCCGGCCGAACGGAGATCACCTCCTCGCAGAGCCTCTGCCCCGAAGAGAGAGATGAAGGAACCGCCCTAAACCGTCATTTTTCTATCTTTTCCCAGGCGGGCCTCCTGGCCTGGGAAATCAGCCCTCCCTAATTCTTTTCAGCTGAAGTTCGTTAGCTACCTCCACCTGTTTCTCCCGGGCTGGTACAAGGCAAGATAACCAGCCCAGAACTATGTCAACAATCAGTTCCTCCAATTCCCTCCCCCCTTGAGCTCCAAGGTTCCCTGAAACCCTATGTCCTTCACAATTATGTGTTGTCATTTCACAGTGTTGGATTGGTTAAAAGTAGGATTGTTGGATTTCAGAACTGTGGCTTTTAGAAATGCTACTTCCCTGGCTAGGCAAGAGGAGAAGCCTGGTGGGACCCTGATCAGTCATGGTAGGGTTAGGGATGGAGTCAAGGCTTCAAAAAGTATGGTGTTTTCTTAAAAAAATAGACTTATTTTCCTTTTGGGGGAAAAAGGCAGGTGGAAGAAAAATATATTGCCAAGGGATGATATGACTAATGCAACTTATATATCACACCCAGTGAAATAAATAATATCCTTAAGAGATTAATGTGTTTATTCACAATATAGCTGCATAAATGTTGGTATAACTTTTAGATGCACAGGTTAATGATTGCTAGTTCATTCAACAGGAAGGCCCACAGCTATACAATGGCAGTGGGAACATTCGCACATAGCTCTAAACCTTGGGTGTGTGCACTTCTCCCTCCCCTTTATTCCTCCTGCATGATGGGACCATGAAGAGGAATTAACCAGAATTCAGTTTACTTCAGCAGATTCCTGGCTTGTCATTATGAGGTTTAGATGAAACTCTAGTCAGTTGCTTAATAACCCATCACTAAAAACTGGGTTGTGCAACTGGCATGTTTAACCAACTAGAGTTTATTTGAAATGACGATTCCGCGTTTGCACATAACATGCTCCTTTCTGCTCATGCACATGGTTTAGTGCCGTTTGCACAAGCAGCAAATGATTCCTCTGACTCTCATTGCACACAATACTTATGTGTTATAGCTTTCTAGACTAGAAAATGATAGCTGAAATCTGTTGTTAAGATCTGGTCATGCCTACCGAAGGAAAAATAGTGAGCAAGGCGTGAGGCATGTAATGGAAGTAAGCTGAAGCCCTTGTTTCTCAGACCAGACAAATGAGCCTGACTTTGAAGTTTTCATAGGGGTTGGGCTTTAATATATTTAATACATGACATGCTTTGTCCAATTGCTGCAGAAGGGCATTTTGGGGGGAAGGAGCTGCTCTGAGTTGATTAATATGTCATAGTCAGTATAGTGTAATGTTATTTTTTTGGCCAAAGCTTGATGGTGGTACACAGGCTGTATCCTAGCCATACTCACTTCATTTAAAAGGTTCATGATCTACTGTAGGCTCATATCCTGACATGGCAGCCTGGAATGTACTTAAATAAATATTGAAAGGAAGGCTCCCCCTGCATGATTGATGGACATAAAATAAACTGTGAAAGGGTATATGTTGCAGTACATGTCATCTTAAAGAAATTTCTCAACAGGTACTTGCAGTCCATTGATAACATAGTTGCTTATGAGTAGGGTGACCATATAAAATCCAGGTCAGGGCTCATGTAACTTTAACAGTTGTAGAGAAAAGGGAATTTCAGCCAGTGTCAGTTCCTGGTGATATTCCTTCTTCATCACAACAGTTAAAGTTGGAGGGGCCCTGTCTTCTTTTGTAATATGGTCACTCTAGTATAGTGCCTGCACCTTTAACTGTTGTGATGAAGATGGAATTTCACCAGGAACTAATTGCATACAAATGACACTGGCTGAAATTCCCTTTTCTCTACAACTGTTAAAGTTACATGAGCCCTGACCTGGATTTTATCTGGTCACCCTACTTATGAGAGAGTTTGCAAGTAAGGTCCCCTCCACAAGGATTCGCTTTTGCGCCCGGTTAGGCGATTATGCGCATCATCGCTGAAGCACATTTACGCCTAATACCTCTGCACGAGAGGCGGCGAGAGGCGGTGAAGCGCATTAACGGATGTCCAAAATGCGCTTTCCAAGTAGTTAATGCGCATAAGCGCTTGTTCACATAGTCAAAATGCGCTTTAACGGCCGGAGCAAAATAAAACTCGCGATTTAATGCACATTCGATAATGCGCATAATCGGAGAGATAATGCGCCTCTACGCCCGATTTGCGCTCCGTTCTTGTAGAGGTAAAAATTTTAAAGCGCCTTGAAAGAGCTTTAAACCTCTCTTGTAGAGGCAGCCTAACACTAAATCATTGTTTGGTGTTACAAAAGTGCCTAAGGCTCTTCCCCCCTCCCTTCAGCATGACTGCAAGGAGATCGGAAGCATCTGCTTTAGATTAACTGCAGAATCCTTAACTGAAGTTAATCTTCCCTATATTTTTGGGAAACAAGCCACCTTCTTAAACAATGATTTGGAGTTGGTTTGTTTAACAAACTGTAGTTAAGATCACAGTTTGTTGGGATCAGGTGACATGGCACATTGTGATGAATAAAAAAGGGAAGTGAAACTGTTCAAATACCTCTTTGTGGCTGCACCAGAGGGTAGAGTATAGGAATCCAAGGTCATGTCTTGATGACGCCGCATTGGCACCGCGAGCCCTCAACCCCCCTGTTTGCGCTCCTTCTCATTGTCCCCATTGCAAGGAGTGCAAATGCAGGTTTTGAAACCTCACTGGGAGGAGGAGGAGGGACTACCACCTTAGGCGTCCTGTTCTTCTCCCCCTGATTTTTTCCCTTCTTCTCCCTGGACAGGTTCTGGGACAGAACGAGTCCAGTGGTTATTGCACTGAGGGAGATATCTTACCCGCTGCTGAAGAGAAAGCAGTCACAAAGGGGGGAGCTGGGCAGCCTCTCTCTCTCTCCACTGCAGCAGCGCTGCTACTCTTTGGGCAAATGGGTGCAGGGCAGTCGCTGTGTTGCTGTTAGTGCCCTTGACTTTTGTGCTTAACTTTTGTGAGGTTTGCGGTGCAGCTGGCGTAAAGAAAGGGTGCTGACAGAGGATGTGTAGAAAAGTTCCAGCACCCTCCTCTCTGTCTGGCGATGGTGACCAATCAGGAATTATCATTGGCTGGGACACGCCACCGGCATAAAGCCAGAGGATGGCAACAGATTCCAGGTGCATGTCTGCGCCTTGGTTGCATGAATACGTTGGGATAAGTCCCTGACTTTTTGAAATGAGACCATATTACGCCAGTCCTTTTCCAACTTCACTGGCTGCTGATCCAGGTCCGGGCCCAATTCAAAGTGCTGGTACTAACATTTAAAGCCCTAAACGGCTTGGGGCCAGGATATCTAAAGGAACGCCTCCTCCCATATGTACCTGCCCAGACCCTAAGATCATCTACAGGGGTCCTTCTCCATGAGCCCCTGCCAAAGGAAGTGAGGCAGGTGGCCACTAGGAGGAGGGCTTTCTCCGCTGTGGCACCCCGGCTGTGGAATGAGCTCCCCAGAGAGGTTTGCCTGGCGCCTACTTTGCACTCTTTTCGTCGCCAGGTGAAGACCTTTTTATTCTCCCAGTATTTTAACAGTTAAATTAACTCAATTTTAATCCTTGCTGTTTAAAATTTGTATTTTAATCATATTAATTCCTGCTGCTTGGTTTTATTCTGGTTGTGTTTTTATATTGTATGTTACTTTGTGTTTTTAGATTGTGGTTTGTTTTATATTTTTAAAATGATTTCATGGTTTTAATTTTTGTGAACCGCCCAGAGAGCTTCGGCTATAGGGCGGTATAAAAAATCAATAAATAAATAAATAAACCGGAGCCACAGGTGAATGCCATGGGACTGCTCTGCAATGGCTTCATATAAATGACATAGCGCCACTGAGGATCCATCCCACGGCTTTTCCCACGTCAAGACAAGCCCCAAGGCTCACCTAGGCTTGTTCTTTTATTGCTTAGGTTTGATTTGGGCACAACTCCATGAAGTCATGTCCAGTGAAGTATCTGTTTCTTATTTGATGATAGCTCTGCCCTAAGGGCTGAATAATGCTTGTGTAGGACCACCAGCTCCTGCGCATATAGTGAACAGTTCAATTTAAACTTTATTGGTGCAGCCATGCCACATGGGTTATCATACCACTGATAGTAAGTAATACATGGGCCTCAGAGATTAGAGTGTCTGTTACACAGAGGGAATCTTCGGCTACAGAGAGCAGGGGTACTTGCACACCTACGTTGCTACAGCCTTTCTCCTCTCTGTTTCTTTTAAATACTTATGTAAGGTCAACATTGGTCCTTGGATACAATAAAAAGCAAAGAGCTGTCAAGATAGGACATGATTTGTAGGCTAGGAACAGTAATCACTCCAAATTATTGCATCCATTGGCTATCCAACTGTTACCTTGATGTCTTTTTTGTTGTGTGGCTTGTCAAATCTTTGCCTTTTGCCATGCTTATTGACACAAGAGGAGGAAATCTTTTAGGTAGTGTGCAGGTGAAAATCAATTTGGTTTTGATTAAACCTGCTCTGTTTTGTATTCTTTACTGAAATCGCCCAAGGTGCTGTATTTGTTAATCGCTGTACATCATATTGTTCCCACACATGCCAATATTTATGCTTGGCTTCTCAGTAACAGGTTTGGGGGAGGTATTTAATTTTGTGTGGTTCGTTTTTATTTCCAGCTGCTTTGTCTCCTTTTAAAGCTCTCGGGTATCATTAACTAAGTTGTTTCTAGGTTTGTTGGTTTGTTTGTTTTTTAAAATTTCTCGTGAGTCTTTATATTTCTTTTTTATGTCTCATATTCAAGGGAATAAGCCAGATTGATTTGAACACGAGACGCTGTGCAGGGACTTCTGTGGGAATGTCATAGGCGATGAAACTTCTCTTAATGAAATTGTTCAAAAGGAAGCATTTGGCTGAAGGAGCAAACCCACCTGATTGTACTCTAATTGTCACAGGTGACACAAGCTAATTAGCAAGACCTGTCAAAGATGTCCGATGACATCTCAGTAAGAACAAAATGTCACCATTGAAGATGTAGCAGCTAATCAGAAAGCTGCATGTCTGTAATTAGATTGGATATCAAAACAACAGCTACTTTCCATAGCAGCTCTGTGTTTGTATGCTTTTCCTCATCCCTAGAATCCTGTAGGTCTGATCTTTTGGATGTATGGTGACTCTTGGGAATTGTGGTAAAGTTTGCCCATGAAGTCTTTAGATTTGCTAAATCCACCTTTGAGAATGGCAGAGAACATAGCCATCTCAGCTAGGAACATCGCCCTACTTACCAAGTACAGAACAGCTTTGCCCTACCTCTTAACAAAGAAGGCATGAAGGAGTTGTTATATCATGAGCGCTGTGACTGACTAAGTGTTGGGATGGGAAGAGCAAAGAACCATCATCCCAGCACTATGATTTTCCTGAATGAGTTTGAGAGGAGTAATGCAACCTTGCTGCTCTTACTGGATCTCCCAGTGGCCTACAATATGCCATATTTTCAGTGTGAATTACTCTCATTTTCAGAGTTTGAAACATTAGCTCATGTTTTCTGTAAGGATACTCTGGGTGGCTATTGGAAATTCTATCTGGATTAATGTCTGGAAGCAATGGTGAGGTGGATATGGGTGAGCAGAATGAAGTTGAGGTCCATCAACAGAGCCTGGTGTAAAATACACCCTTGGTATTTGCCTGCAACAGCAAAACTGGGGACAGGATGTGTACATGCATGCCATCCCCAAATGTCACCACAGCCCTGACTACCTCATACACTCTCACACATTGAGCATAAAGGTTTGCAGGGGGGCTTGTTAGGTGTATTTGGCAATATCAAGGTTCCTGATTTGAGGACATCTGAGGGGGGGATTCACTCATTAGCTACACCCCCTCTGTTTCATCATTGTGCCTACTCTATAGCTCTCTCTATATGTGAACTTGTGCAACTGCTGTAGTAAAACCTGTTGTACCTGAGCAGGCCCACCATACAATGTAGATACTTGCATTATTAGTAGTCATTAGTTAGTTTGTAGGAAGGATGTGCAGTTATCAATATAGTTGGGCCACTTTACGTATTATCTCATATGCCTGGGAGATGGTGGCTCCCACACAGTAGGGAGAATAGTCAGATGATCCCATCATGTGAGAGAGGGCTCATTGCATGGTGGTTTCGCACTGAATATCTAGCCCCACCCAGTGAGGTGCAGATTCCATAATCATAATCCACATGATTGGGTTTCACCTATGTAATTGTGCTGTTGAAACATTCCTTCAGCCACTCACAGATAAGCAGCGCCCACATTTTTGGGAGCACTTGTAAAGGGCACCAAACATGAAATTAAAGGGGCTCATCAGATGAACATTTTATAGCATTCTCGTTACTAGCCACTCATGGTTTTTTGCAGATCCTTTTGATGACTATGTCTGCCTCCCACACATCTCCCGCTCCTTCTGGTCTTTTATTCGTCATAAAATAAGACAGAGAAAATCCAATTTTGGGGGCTACAGCAAAACTTGCCACCATTTCCTGCTGTGTGCAGGAAAAGCAGCACGACAAAAACGGCCAATGGGCCATGTGGTTGTTGCTTGCTTCCTTTTTCTTTCCCATGTGAAAAAAGAGGAAGCTGTTTATCCATATTGTGCGACAGAAGCATGAGGCAAAGTGACAGTACAGAAACGGGATCCCCCCCCTCTGGTGACACTTAAAGTGACGAGGAAAAAAAGTTGCATCTTCTTTTGTTTTGAATAGGTATATACTGATCGATTGTTGGTCTATGTGAGTTTGACCTTGAAAGGATTGTTCCCTTCTTTTCTGCATTATGCGTGTATTGACCTCACCTCAAATATTTCTTCAAAATAGCATTTGCTATGGAAAAAGAAGAGAAGGAATAAATTAAAATTCAGGTGCATATGGCTTCATTTTTATTAATTTTGTGATTGTTGTCAGCTCTGATTATTTCTTAGCACCTTTCCTAGTCTTTTTTTTAAAAAAAGACCTTGCCGAATTGAAAGATAACATTAGCCTTTCAAAATGCTTCACTTTTTGGGAGGAAAAAAGGACATTGAAGTCAATAGTTGGTTCTAAAGACGTTTCAAATGCCTGTAGAATTGTGTATATGTTTCTATGGAAACTTTAGTTTTGCATATACAAGACTTTCTTTAATTCTTTTAATGAGGTTAAGTTGAAGTGATCTTTAGATGCAAAATGTATTCTGTTTCATAATAGAGAGACCTTTTTAAACACTTGTAATATTTGTTAAAAGGGAAGGGCCAGAAAGCCTTTTTGGAAACCTTTAATGAATTAAGAATTTTAATGTGTTTTAATCTCCCTGTAAACCTAGAGATATTTTCAATAATATGTGAAGCAGTACAAAAATCTATTAAAGAAATAATAAATTAAATGAGAATGCCACTGGCCTGTTCAGTACAGCTTAGCAATAATATCGACCTCCTTTATAGATGGTGAAACACAGCACATCATGGTGAACAGAGGGTGAAATCCAACACTGTACAAATGGACATCCACTTGCACAATAGGACTGCCTTGTCCTCTCCCCTCTGCAGGCCATCATCTGTCTCCAAAATTTGTTCTGGAGGTTCCCCCAACTCTAGAGATGATTTGGATCAAGAACAAGTGGCAGCAGGTGGAAGGAAGATTCAGCCACTGGTGGCTGCCATTGCTTTGCAATGAGTTTTGACTTAAAATTACTTCATGGGATAGCAGTGGCAACTTCCAGGAAGGAATTGAAATGGCATACTTCTCAATGTAGTTAATGAAAAAGCAATGTTTCCTAAATTGCTTCATTCCTGAAAACAAACAAACAGAATGGTCATTTCAATGGACACGATACTGTCATTAATGTATCTATCAAATATGGCACATCCTAGATTAAGATCCTGCTTTTTCAGACTTACAAAAAAAATGCTGTATTTCTTCTGGCTATCTTTTCTGTCAATCTTGATCTGACATTTGCAATCATTTCTTGCATGCTGTTCTTTTCTACATTTCGTGTGGAGCCTGTGCTCTTTGCCCACAGAGATAAACCTTGCAGATGACAGCAATTCATTTTGAGGCAGTGTGTGTTGCCTTTTGAGGGGCTGAAATGAAGTACACTGTAATTTTTGCTGAGGTTTCCATAAAAAAAATTGTGCCAACTGTTTGCATAGGTATGATTTTAAATTATTAGCCCAGAACCAACTGTTGGAGTCTAAAAATTTGATAAGTTTAATAAATCATTAATAAAAATGTTGAAGAGTCCTGGGCCCAGCACTCTTCAACATTTTTACTAATGATTTGGATGAGGAGGTGCAGGGAATGCTTATCAAATTTGCAGACAACACAAAATTGGATCACTAATACCCTGGAAGTCAGAAACAAACTCAAAAGTGATCTTCATAGACTGGAGCGCTGGGCTGAAAACAACAGAATGAAATTTAATAGGGATAAATGCCAAATTCTACACTTAGGAAAAAGAAACCAAATGCACAGTTACAAGATGGGGGATACTTGGCTAATCAATATGACAAGCAAGAAGGATCTTGGAATTGTTGTAGATCACAAGCTGAATATGAGCCAACAGTGTGATGTGGCTGTAAAAAAAGCAAATGCTATTTTGGGCTGCATTAATAAAAGTATAGCTTCCAAATTGTGTGAAATACTGGTTTCCCTCTATTCGGCACTGGTTAGGCCCCATCTTGAGTATTGCGTCAGAGGATGATTAGGGGACTGGAAACAAAGCCCTATGAGGAGAGACTGAAAGAACTGGGCATGTTTAGCCTGGAGAAGAGAAGACTGAGGGGAAACATGATAGTGCTCTTCAAATACTTGAAAGGTTGTCACACAGAGGAGGGCCAAGATCTCTTTTCGATCAACCCAGAATGCAGGACACGGAATAATGGGCTCAAGTTACAGGAAGCCAGATTCCAGCTGACCATCAGGAAAAACTTCCCGACTGTTAGAGCAATATGACAATGGAACCAATTACCTAAGGAGGTGGTGGGCTCTCCCACATTAGAGGCATTCAAGAAGCAGCTGGACAACCATCTGTCAGGGATGCTTTAAGGTAGATTCCTGCATTGAGCAGGGGGTTCGACTCGATGGCCTTATAGGCCCCTTCCAACTCTACTATTCTATGAATAACACAAAAGAATATGATTTATCAACCATAATATTTAGTATGCCCATGCTCTTTGCTGAGGATATTTAGCTCTTGGATTTGTGCATTGTATAGTAAAGTATTTTTTCAACATAATGGAACGATTTCATTAAAATTAGTGTTGGTGTAGTAGTTTAGCTCTCTTTGCCGTGTACATTTTTTTATTGCTTGTTTGTTTGCATTTGGTTTTCAAACCAAGAAGCTTTGTTCAATCTGTTGATGCAATTAGTGTCACATTATCATGAGAGCATTTATACAGATTAAAATATAGATTCATTAAGTCAATTGGTAGTATATACCATGGCAAATAAATACTCTTTCTGATTAGTTTTTTTTCTCTCTTTGTGATGCTAAGTTATCATTAGGGCATAGGAAGTGGTAGCAATTCAGCGAAGGACTTTATGGATGGGCTTATTGTTTTAGGTAAGTTGTAACAATTTGACTCCAGAGCAGGTACTGTTTGGAAGCAACAGCCATGCAGCTTTGGCCTAAAGTTATGCAGCTTTGTCAGCTGATAGCAAGCTTACTTTGGACTATTTATTTTGTTAACTGCCTTAAGATGCTTAACATGTTACATGGAAATCCATAGGTAGCTGCTGATCATGTGCGACATTTACACACAGGTGTTTTGTTCTGCTTGCACACACCCAGAGACTGTGATTGGCCAGATGGATATTGATACGATTCTGTTTCTAGAAGCACGTGGCTGCTAAGAGCCAAATTTTGCTGAAGGACTCCTAGAGGATCATAAAGTTATTTTATAGTTATTGGCACTTTAAACCTTACATTATAGCCATATAATACAAAAATAAAAAGTAGCAACCCATACTAGCTTCTAGGATAAATATATTGACCAATTTTGCACAAAGTTTTGGGTCAAAGTTTTCTTTTCCCACAAACTTAACCAGAACACTAATATAACCACAACTATTTGTAGCAAACATCTGTGTACCTTGATGGCTTGTTTAAAGTAGAACAGTTAATTTGCAGCATTATATTGGTTATTTCTAGCACTAATTTCGATTTCATTTTGAAGGGTCTGATGTTTCTCAACTCAATGCAAAGTTTAATGAGCTCCTGCATTTTTAATTAACTTTAATTAAACCAGTATTAATTGTACAAACACCACTTAGGGGACATAATCCCTGTAGGCTGCAGTTTAAAGAGACCAAAACAGAGAGATTCAAGTGACTAGGATGAAAGTGTTGTATAGCAAGTACTTTGAGGACCATTGGTGCTTCTCATTAATGTCACTGACAAGAAGCTCAATAGCAAAACTGATGGTGCTCATTAAAATGTGGATGCTTCCCTCTGAGAATATCAGATGAATGGATACCCCACTGTCCATTTATGTTAAATAATGCTGTATAGGATTGTGTTGATGGTTTTTGTTTTTGTTTTTAGAAAAGCATGTATGTGAGTTCGCCATTTATAATTGAGTTAAGCTCACCTGGTAGAGCAGCTCAAATACCATCAATTATATGAACTGGTATGTAAATTGTTTCCATAAAACTATTATTCAGTCAGTGTTTCTACCTCAAATTATCCTACATTTTACTATCAGAAGCATTATGAAGGTCATACATTCAAGGAATTAGAATATGATGCAGGTTGCGACCATCCTTCTTGAATCATCCCATTAACTTTATTATGGGGGAACTTATTAGCCTGGCCTTTCTATAGAGGCGAAACTGCTTTAGTTGCTCTGGTGGATGACCTTCACTTCACTAGGAGATGAATTGATGAGTGTAACCCTAGATCTCTTAGCAATGTTTTGTTTATTATTTACTTGTTACATTTCTATACTGCCCCAGCCAAGGCTCTCTGGGTAGTTCGCAATGATTGAACCATGAAATGAAACATGATCAAATACAATATAGAAATTTAAAACTACAGTGTAAAATTAAAATAAAAAATAAAACCAAGCAGCAATGCAAAGATTTAAAATACAATAATAGATTTAAAACAACAAACTAGAAGACTAAAAGGCCTGGGAAAATAAAAAGGTCTTCCCCTAGTGCTGAAAAGAGCACAGCGTAGGTGCCAGGCAAGCCTCTCTGGAAAACTCATTCCACAACCATAGTACCACAGCAGAAAAGGCCCTCTTCTTATTAGCCTCCCACCTTACTTCCTTTGGCAGGGGCTCCTGGAGGAAGGACTCCTGAAGACTTCCCAAGGTTCCAGGAAGGTATATCAGGTAACCTGGCTACAAGCCATTTAGGGCTTTGAATATTACTATCAGGACTTTGAATTGGGCCTGGAAATGAACATACAGCCAGTGCAGATGGAAAAGTACTGGTATAATATCATCTTGACCAGTCCCCATTAACAATCTTGCTGCTTATTTTACACCAGCTGAAGTCTCTGAACCATTCTCAGAGGCAGCCCCGCATATAATGCATTGCAGTAATCCAGACGAGAAGTTACCAGAGCATGGATAACTGTAGCTAGACCATCTCTACCTAGATAAGGATGTCATAGGTATATCAATCTAAGCTAATAAAAAGTGTTCTGTGCCACCAAGTTCACCTGTACCTCTAGATCAAAGAGCACCTCCAATCTTTGAACCTCATCCTTTAGTGGGGAGTGCAATTCCCTCCAGAATAGGTTGAACATCATTAAGCCATGCAGACAAACTACCCACTAACAATAACTCCATCTTGCCTTCAGCCCCCACTCTCACAGCTGTTTAATGTAGATCTTGAATACAACCCTGCAGGGTGGACTTGATTTAAAACTATTTGATTTAAATCATGATCTAAATCACGATTTTAATCACTACTCAGAAAGACTCGATTTAATCATGCGACTTCCCCCCCCATGCATTCTTCCTCACTATAAGCTTAATACATATTTTACACAACTCAGAGTAACCAAAGACTCATTCTTGCAGGTATAATCTTAATATTTACAAGCAGATGCGGGTTTCATTTTTAGCTTCTTGTGCAGATCTATTTCACTCCCAACAATCTATGCATTGGATTTTTTGAAACTTAGCACTTAAGATGTAATTCTGTGTACATAGATTTGCAAAGGAACAATGGGATTGTGATCTCCACAGACACAAATTCACAGTTTTGAGAACTGTAAAACCAAATATCTGTGATAATATCTCCTAGATAGAAAAATTGCCCAATCATCTTACAGAAACCTCTGGAAGAACATGACATTGTGAATGGATTAATGGAATTCATTTACCAAAAAATTTAAACATTGCATGAATATACAGCCTCATGCTACATAATTAAAAACTAATCCTTATTTCATGATGAATAACCTTTGGACTATAATGTATCTTAAATAGAAAACTATTTTTAGATAGATTTATCCTCAAAAAGCATTTTATTTTAAAAAAATCCAATTTAAATAAAAAACCCAATTAAATTTAAAAATCTGATTTTTTTGATATTTTTTTTTAATCATTGATTTTTATCCACCCTGGAACCCTGTGGTTCGCAGCTGCGAAGGCACAAAGCAATAATCTAACACCATCTTCTGGAATTGGCCATCCAAGTGGGAGTGGAACCACCACAATACATTGTCTCCAAGACCCTATCCAGAAGGATGCCAAAAGCCGCTGATGTTATGAAAAGACAGTGAGGGGTCCAGGAAAATCAACAGGGTCATCTTCCCTCTGTCTGTCTCTTGGCAAAGGTCATCTTCAAGAGTGACCAAGGCAATTTCTATTCCAAAACCAGGGATGACACCTGAATGAAATGGATCTTGATAATCACTTTTATTCAAAAGTGGCTGGAGTTGGCTGGCAACCACTTGTTCAAGCACCTTGCCCAGAAAGGGGATGTTTGGTGCGGCCTGTAGTTGTTAACAACATCAGGACCCAGGTTAGGCTTTTTCAGGAGTGTCCTAATTACTTTTATAGAGGCCAGCATCACTCCCTCTATTAAGCTTTTGATACTATCGACCATGGCATCTTTCTGGACTGCCTTGCCAGAGTGGGGCTTTGAGTCACAGTATTATAGTGGCACTAGCCCTTTTTGGAATGATGGTTCCAGAAGGTGCTGCTGGAGGTGCTGTTAGAGGTTGGGGTGCCTCAGGATTCCAGGCTATCTCATATGCATTTTAAAACTACACAAATTGCTGGGAGAGATCATCCAGAGGTTTGGGAGGTCTATCTCTCTTTTCCACCTATTAATTTCATGGAGGCAGTGGAAAACAAATGTCAGAAGTACTGATAGATGGGAAAACTACTGATCTGGATGGAAGTTTACAATCAGTTTTGAATTATGATACTCCCCCCATGAAGAATCAGGTAGGCATTTGGGGTAGGGGAAGACTCCTAGACCAGTGTCATCTATGGAGTCTAGGAATGTCTTTTGCCAGCTTAGGGTGGTTAGCCAACTGTGACCCTATCTGGAGAAAGTAGACTTGCCTCAGTTACATCTGTGCTTCCCAAAGAGCCTGTCTGGAAGGTTAGGAATCCCTCCTGAACAAGGTGGGATGGGTTGTGAGGAGCTGCTGTGGGAGAAAGTAAACAAAGCTTTCGTCTTGCACATTTCCTTAAGCTATCTGTGTCTTATGGTCCAAGCACAATTTTGGATGATTCTCCCCTCCCCTAGAGTCCACTGCACCAGGTTTATCTGACTTCCCCCAGAGAGGCTTTTCTAAGGGCACAGATGGCAAGAGGAGGGAGGAAGGAGTAGGAAATTTTCCTTTCATGAGCTTCCTTAAGTTACAATTTCCAGAGAAGAAGCCACTAACAAATCTATTCTGGCATAACATTTCATGGACACTGTCCACTTCAGCAGACACATCTGATGAAGTGGGCAGTCTCCACAAAAACTTAAGCCAGAAAAAAATTGCCATACTACTCTTTGTTGTTTTTCCTGAAGTTAGGTTATCTTAGAATCCAAGCCATTGTGTTCGCAGTTCTTTTCTTTTCTTAAACTAATGTAAAGAGTGGAATATCTTCGATATATTAGCGGCTTCTGAAAATTCACAAAAGTAATCAACACCATACCATTTTTGTGTATGGTGGTGGTGATTTCATGCTTAAATCAGCCATATTTAAAAATATTCAGTAAATAAAGAAAAAGCAACGATCTCATATATGTCTTAAATACATGCCATACGTTTCCCCTCCAACCGTTTGTTAAAGAGGCAAGAAATGATTTAATGTTTACTTTCACTAATTGCAAGCACAGTTGTTTCAAATCTGTGGCTGGAATGTTTTTGCATGAGCTACACCTTAAGAGAGAATTCTTGATATTCAAAAGGATTAGTTAATCAGTTGCAAAAAAATGCATCAGAACTTAAAGCCTGTATTCAAAGAATTGACTGATTATTTCAAATCAATATGTGACCCGCAGCTTCACCACCAACTATGGTTCGAGCTTGTCATGCAAAGCAGAATTGGAAAACCCGGGTTCGATCATAGTTTTGTAAGATATGTGCAAGTAATGATTTGTCCATTCAGATGAGTCGGCAAATGATGGTTTTCCTCAAGCATAATAGGAGAAAGGGAATCACTGTATACAGGAATTCCACTTATTTATGTAGCACCAACCACGATTTGGTGTTGCATCTCTTAACCACCTTTTGTTTGGATTCTGGTGCTTCCGATATGATAAATGCATGTGTAAGGCCGCCCTTAATGATGACAGCCTAAGCATTTCTGGGGTATTCTGATTTGCATTAAAGCAAAGCCAGTAAACTAACTTGACAGTTGTTGTCCTAGCAAGTCTGTGTGCAGAGAATAAAAGATTAATAATATATTAACATTTCATTGTTTCCTCATCTGTAGGGCATCATTGTCTGAATTATAAAACTTCTTGGGGCCTAACAGAACAGATTGGTGGAGCATGGCTTGGTTCAAACCAGAATAATTCTAGCACCATATCTAGTGCTAAAATTCCATGAAAAGGGAGCACATTTGGTGTTAGGATGTTGCTAGAATAGCACGACAGGCAGCTTCGGATATAAAGAGACTAGAGAGGACATCGTTGCCATGGCAAAAATGCCTATAACAAGTAATATTGCAAAATCTTGTTAGGTTTGATTATCATTTTTATTGCTGAGGGGGGGCAAATTAAAAAAAAGAGGCAAAGCATTTGTAAGAAATACAACACTTTTTTTTTAGGAATGTAATACAACCCTTTTAAAGGAATATTTTCGTTGAAAGTTACCTGTGTTTTTGGATTTTCTGGCTCTAAGCTAAGAGACAGCATTACAATTTTTGAGCCAGGAACCCACACTCCCTGTCCCCTCTCCCTTATAGCCAGTGCGTAGTGTACTATGGTGGCTGCCTCTCCGTGCTCGGTATGCTGAATGTGGAGAGAGCAAAAAGGGGGCGTTCCTGGGGGTGGCGAGGGGAGGATACCATGGAAGTTGCTTTAGACAGCTTTCTATGTGATGCGTGACCTCCCCCTTCCTGCTCTGAAGCTACCAGGATAGATGCTCAAAATCAAGCGTCTATCAACAACTGCAGGGTGGATGGAACATGGAGGAGAGGATCCCATCCCTACATGTGCCCTGCATTGGATACTTGTGAGTCTCCAGGGCATAGAATTGTGTCTTAAAAAAACTAAAATATTTTAATTGGATGGCAGTCTTCTCTGTTTCACAAAATGTAAAGAGAAACGTAACATCCCATCTCTGTGTGAACAATAATATAATATATTTTTAAAATGTACAGATAAAATTCCAAAAATGGTGTATTCTCTAAAGCTGAGTGAATGTATTATAAACTCCAGAGGTGGACAACACGAAATGGAGCACTCTAGTAATCGTCTGTGTTACTAATGCCTCTTGAACGAGCCATTACTGGAAATTGGGCTAAGTGAACGTGAGTGATCCAGACAGGCTGCTATTATGTTCTGAAGTATATGATAAATGAGAATGCATTGAGCAAAACCATGGTGTTAGAACAGCCTGGAGTCTGTGGATATAGATGCATTGAACTCTACTTAATAATTAGCAAACTGCTTTAATTTGGTTTGTTAATTTTGCCTGGTATCTTAAGAGCTGCTTTGGCACATGTAAGGGGGGCTTACACTAACAAAGGCGAAGGAACTATTGGTTTGGATTCATTGCACTTAGGTTTCACTTATCAATGTGAAAAGTTAACCATAATTTCAGGCCCATTGATTTCTGGATCCAACCCATTTACTGTATTTTACTTTGAAAGCAAAGCACTGTACCATATCACACACTGCTTTCAGAACTCGTTTCCATTTCAGAGCAGTTTGTCTTGTGGCATTAAGGAATGCAATTCATAAAAAAAGTTTGCAATTCTCTTGGGCTCACAAAATTAGAGTCACTTCACACAAATGGCTTGCAACATCAAACCACCACCTCTCTGTTGGGTTTTAAGCACATCATGTCACACCATACACTGACAGATTGAGCCTCCAATGTGTGTGTACCAATTCCTGACTATGAACTGAAATTGTGAACAATGATGCTATAAAAAGGTTTTGAGGTGAGAACCCTAAATGTATTGAATACTGTGGTTTGTTGTTAAAATCTGCCACTGTAATGACCCAGATATTGTCCTGTTTGGTGGTTACCTGAGGATCACAGGGGAAACTAATGTCATCTGACATTGTCAGATCTGACCATGGAGAATCCAATCTAGGTGGAACAGTCATGTCTAGGCAGGCAAGGTAGAGCCTAATCAAGATAAGTGCATCAGACACAGCAAGCTAGGTAAGGACAGAAACCCTTGTGTTTAAAGGGGCACCTCAAAGAAGCCGGGAGGAGGGCTTCGCAGGCTAAGATTGCCTGGTAGGTCCTTCCTCCGGCCAGTGCCACCACCAAGTTCCAGCAATGCTGGGGTTTGCCAGTGTGTCTTTTGTCTCCTCCTCCACACCCGCAATGCCTCCTTCCTGTGGTTAGGCAAGCTGAATGTGCAGTAGTGCATATGGATAGCTAAGGAAGATAGGAGACGAGGAGGCAGAAAAAGGGTACTGAGTAGTCTAGATATTGTAGCTGATTACATTGCGGAGTTGAGAGCTTTGATGTTGGTGTGGCACTGACATTCTAAAAGCTGCTTGATAAAATGACAGATTGCAAAGATGGACAAGAAATGCTTTTTATTTGGAGTATTGGAATTTCCCAGTTTTGAACTTCTGGGTGTCTGGTATTTTATATATCAAATCACTAATGTCCATGGCCTTATTTGGCATATCCATTTTGGTCACCCAGACTTAAAATATTTGAACATTATTTGGTGTTGCTTGCTTTAAAAAAAGACAATGGGGCTGTCTCTATATGAGGAAAGCTCCGGAATGGCTCCACAGTGGCACTATGTCATTTATATGACATAGCAGTCACTGCGGAGCCATCACAGGGCTTTCCCCTGAAGCTCCGAATTTAAAAAGTTGGGGACTTACCCCTACTTTTTTCTGCAGAGCAAGGCAATGATGCGATCAGATCTGCCATCTGTCGCCTTGCTCTAGAGTCACAACAGAGACATGTCCCGGCCAGTGGCGACTCCTGATTGGTTGCCATCAGCTAGATAGGGAGGATGGGGTGGGACAACAAGACGAATGGCCACTGGAATGCCTCCATGCCTCCTCCGGTGTGGGGAGAAGGAAGTGAAAAGCTGCACAAGGTAAGGGGGGGAAAACCGGGGAGGGATGCACCAACGCGCTGTGCAGCGGTGGTGCACAGGACAGCAGCAGCAACTGCTCCTCCTCCCCCTCCCATTGATAGCTACAAGCACTGCACTCATTGGGACAATCCACAGGAGCACAAGCACGGGTTTTTGGGAGCTCATGGCTCCACTGCGCTGTCATCAAGACATCCCCAATGTGTTACCAAAATATTGCAGGAAAAATGAGATTATTTGTGCATTGTTCGTATTGGTTTAACATAGGTGCAAGTCCATTTTAGTTCAGACAGTTCAACATCTATGATCTATGGGAAAAGTTGGGGATTAAAATTTGGAATCTTTTCTATTGTACTGTTATGTTGCAATTGTTTGACACTTCAGTTGCTTAGATCCCTTGAAGTCAATGAACTGAAGCAGTTGAACCATGTTCAGATTTGATTTCTTAGTCTTTTGCATCTGCAAAATACAGGTAGTCCTGTTGATTTTAATATTAAGTAACTCAATTACAAGCAAGGAGCATTGGGAGGATTGAAGCCCAATATTAATAAAGATGTTTAAATATTTTAGTATTTCCTTTGTGTGCATTATTTTTATTTTATTTCCTGAGGCTGTGGCTTTTATCAAGTTATTCATCCCCTTTGAAAGGAAATAATTGCAGTTATGCGTCATTATGAGAGTTTGCACTGCATTGCTTTGCCATTACTAGGGCAACTAAAAAAACAATATTGCAAGTATAATTACATCTACATTTTAGCTTGATCAGTAGCTAATGCTCATTGTCTTTTTAGTAATTGTATATTATGATGTGCTGTAGAATGGGAAAGTATTTGAGTCCTTCAACCATTATGCATTTTTAAAAGGCACATTTTTTTTCATTACTCAGAAATTGCAGCAATACAAAAAGGAAATGGAAATAGGCTTCAATTATTCTCTGTAGTGGTTGTGGCAAGGAATTAGATATAGTCACTATCAAAATGTCTTATTTATGACTTGGAAGCAACTCAAGACATTTAGTTAGGAATATAATCTGCCTAATTTCCCAAAGATAAGACTGTAAGCATTCCATTCAACTAAATCTTTCACCCAGAGTTACTCATGGCTCAACTATTAGATTCCATGTTTAGAAGATAAAATTATTTTCTTACTCTATATGAGACCAGGTTCTTTGGGCTTTTTGATTACTTTTTTTTATTAATGGTCTGTAATGTTCTGGCTCAGTAGTTTAAGATGGCTTCACAAGATGAGTTGCTAGTTTAAATGTAGTTGTTACATTAAAATGTGATCTGATAATAATTGAATATAAGAATAAAAGTTAATGTACATATTAATGTTCTTGAGAATCCCTTTTTTAAAAGTAAGAATTGGACTGTAAATTTAAATGACATGAGTTATTATCACCTATGAGCTTTAGGTAACATTCTTGGTTACTAGTTATATACATATATACACATTTTCCCAGAGATGTTGTGCATACTAGGGATGTGCACTGGATCGGACCCGATCCACGATCCGAGTCCGGTCCAGTGGGAAATCGGATAAATTATCCGATTTCCGATCCCGCAGCTGGATCGGCCGATCCAATCCGAACCGGTCCGAAAAGGCTCCGAACCGGTTCGGCAGATCGGCGGATCGGCGGGCGCCCACTGGCGCCCACCGCCGCTTCCATTGGCGGGCGCCAGCGGGCGCCCACCGATGAAAGTGGACAGCGGGGGGGGGAGGAGGGGGGCCCTTACCTTCCCGTCCCGGCGGCTCCCGGCGCCGGCGCCTACTACTACCAGCAGGCTCCGCGGCCTGCTCTAGGGTGGCGCGCCGGGTGATGTCATCACCCGGCGTGCTACTCGAGAGCAGGCCGCGGAGCCCGCTGGTAGTAGTAGGCGCCGGCGCAGGACGGGAGCCGCCGGGCCGGGAAGGTAAGCAGGGGGTGCGTGGAGGGGAGGAGGGGGCGCGCGGAGGGGGGAGGGGGGCCCTTACCTTCCCGTCCCGGCGGCTCCCGTCCCGGCGCAGGCGCCTACTACTACCAGCAGGCTCCGCGGCCTGCTCTAGGGTGGCGCGCCGGGTGATGTCATCACCCGGCGCGCTACTCTAGAGCAGGCCGCGGAGCCTGCTGGTAGTAGTAGGCGCCGGCCGGGAGCCGCCGGGACGGGAAGGTAAGCAGGGGGTGCGTGGAGGGGAGGAGGGGGCGCGCGGAGGGGGGAGGGGGGCCCTTACCTTCCCGTCCCGGCGGCTCCCGTCCCGGCGCCGGCGCCTACTACTACCAGCAGGCTCCGCGGTCTACTCCAGGGTGGCGCGCCGGGTGATGTCATCACCCGGCGCGCTACTCGAGAGTAGGCCGCGGAGCCCGCTGGTAGTAGCCGCCGGCGCCGGACGGGAGCGGACGGGCCGAGAAGGTAAGCAGTGGCGGGGAAGGGGGCTTACCCCCCCCGGAGCCGTCCGCTTCTATCCGCTGGCGCCCGCGGGCGCCAGCGGATGGAAGCGGGCGGCCCCAGGGGGGGTAGGGAGCGCGGGGGAGGGGGCTTACCTGCCGGGGCCGTCCACAGCGGACGGCCCCGGGGGGGGAGGGAGTTAGGCCCCCCCTCAGCCACCCGCCGCCATTTTTTCCTCATAGACTTGCATTGCAATGCAAGTCTATGGGGGAAAAAATGGCGGCCGATCCAAAAATTTACGATTTTTGGGTCGGGATCGGACTCGATCCGGTCCGGGGGGCCTCCGATTTTGTCCGAACCGGTCCGGGACAAAATTGGAGGTCCCGATCCGGGTCCCGATCCGATCCGGGGGGTCCGTGCACACCCCTAGTGCATACTAGAGGTGTGCATTGAAACCCAGATTTCACTAGTACCCCGATTTGCCACTTAGTGAATTATTATTATTTAGGGACCCTGGAGATACTACAATTTGGTTAAACTAAATTTAGATTGAGCTTCTCCTTAGAGTTTCCAATAAAATTCAAAAATTGTACATTCTAGTCACTGCTTCCTAACACCTTAAGTGCAGTTCTTAACCACCTCCCTTGGGCTTAAAGGTGACAACTCACACAGAGGTCACAGAGTGACTGTATTCCTACTCATATGGAATCCAGGTTTAGGACTCAATTGAATGATACGACAAGTTGGTTTTGTTTTGTTTTTTGTTTTGCTGAAGACATAAAGTTGGCTTTATATTGTCTTATTTTTACTACGTAAAAAAATTGTCAGTTTGTTATTTTGGTTATTAGGATATATTTCTTTTTATGGTTTCTTCTGTCAAGGTGTTGGGGTAATGGCAGTTAAATCCATAGCATACAATAGACATGTCAGGGAACCAGCATGCCTCAAGCTTCTGTAACAGTGGTGTCAAAACATGGACTCTACAGCAGTGAAGTCCATGTACTCTTGTCCAATAGTCCTTTGAGTCAGTACTCAGCCTAGCTGAGAAAAAATAATGTTTTTTTAAAAAATAAAAAAAGTAATTGAATTTTTAAAATTTAAATCAGATTTTTTAAATTTAAATTAGATTTTGAAATTTTCTTAAAACAGTTAAAAAAGAGGCTGGGTTAAAGATATCATCATGAATACTAATTATACAATTTCTAATTATATTCTATGAATATTTTATTTATTTATTTATTGCATTTTTATACCGCCCCATATCCGAAGCTCTCTGGGCGGTTCACAAAAATTAAAACCATGAAATCATTTTAAAAATATAAAACAAGCCACAATCTAAAAACACAAAATAACATACAATATAAAAACACAACCAGAATAAAACCAAGCAGCAGGAATTAATACAGATTAAAATACAAATTTAAAACAGCAAGGATTAAAATTGAGTTAATTTAGCAGTTTATGAAGATGGGAGGTAACCAGATCGGTCCTATTCTGCACTGCAGGGGGTGTACAGAAGTGTATGTTCCCCCTTTCTCTCAAGGCCTTGTGTCTCAGTGCAAAGACAGAGAAGGTCAATGAAAAGTCAGTTGGGGGAGATGGAATAAATCTGAACAAAGAGGAGGAGTCTTAATATAAATGCAAGGGATAGGGGAGGGGAGTAGATTGTGGAACCAAAAGTGAACATAACATATTCATGCAGTCCTGATTCCTCAGGAAATTTCTGCTGCATGTATCCACCGCAAAATGGAAAAACCTAGCATACTATTTGGGAATATTTTGTTTCTTTGCCTACTGTGGTTGAAATTGCCTAAATTCTATTTATTTTGAAGAACTTGACATTTATTCAAAAACTGAAATAGTTAAACATTTTTTAAAAAAAACCATGTGCGTGCTTTGTTAATGTTGTTGCTCATTTCTTCTTCTGCTTAGTTTTCTTCTTCAACAATCTTATTAGTACAGTTTAAAAGCCTGTTTGGTGACACATCATAAAATGTTATATTAAACAATAATGTACTTCTACTAAAAATGATTAAATAGAACCTCACTAATGATTTAAACAGTGATTTAAATCATTAACATTGAGTCCTTTGGAGAAGTGATTTAAATCAAACCAACCCTGGTTCTTAGGATAATTAATGACATATAGCACCCAGTTTTCAGGAGAATTAATAGATATAGAGAGCTGAAGTCCATTCCTGTTGGTTGCGTTAACCAAAAGAAACTACCAAAACTACTGAAATGTACATTCCAACAAGGAATGTACGCTGTATGCAATACTGTGTTCTGAAGATAAAGAGGAATCATAGAAAGTTTTGAATAGGTGGCATACAAAAAATGGGGAGAGGGCAAGGAGCGTCTCAGAAGGATGAAGGCAGTAAGAGATTAGTTCAGTATAGGAAGTAAACCCCTTCACTAAGTGCATGATTTTAAATACTTTGGTTCTGTGAAATAGCAGAAGAGGTTAAAGTGGAGACAGAGCTTAGGAACAAGCTGCAAAAGGCATGCTATTTTGGTGGAGAAGATGTTCTGGAAGTTGTGTGATAACAGGTTGCCAATAAAGTTGAAGACTTAAGGTTTTGGAACACATGTGCCCTGTTAAGCCCAGGATATAGAGGAGGAAGAGCAGGGGAAATTAAAACATGCTGCCACATCATATTATGAGAGTTGGTACACATTCATGTTTTTTTTTTAAAAAAAATTATTTTCAAGATAAAATACAACATAATCAAAACATAAAATACAATACTAACAACCCTTAACAACCCCCCATACTCTCCTAACCCAATGAGACCCTCATTTATTCATTAATATTATACATTTTTCCAAAATTGTAAAAAAATCTTTTAAAGTGTACAGCCTTTCCCCTTTATTAATACATATTCCAAAAATGTGCTCCATATACTTTCAAAATCATTCTTCCTGGATAATCCCCTCTTCACTTTTAAATTACATGTTAATTTATCATTAAGTGCAATATCCCATGTTTCTTTAAACCATTCTTCTATTGTATAATTCCCTTGCATTTTCCAATTCTTAGCAATCATTAATCTAGCGGGTGTCAGGAAGTTGTTAATCAAATCCCTCATACTTGGATTCCCAATTCCTTTATCCCATATTGAAAGTAAAGCCAATTTTGGACTTTGTTCCACAATACTTCCTGTTATTTCACTTATTTCTTTAAACACCCTTTTCCAAAGTTTTTGTACATGCTCACAAGTCCACCACATATGAAAATATGTTCCAACCTCCTGACATCCCCTCCAACAGTTCTTTGAGATTTTCTTGTCTATCTGATGTAATCTTGCTGGTGTTAAATACCATCTCCTAATTATTTTGTAATAATTCTCTTTTATCCTAACTAATAATAACTTTAGCATTCTTGCATCCCAAATCCTCCCCCAGTTATAATCACTGATTTGTTCCTTTAAATCATCTTCCCAGATCATTTTAAGAGAATCTCGTTGGTCTCCATCCTCTATCAAAATTTTATCAATTCCACTAATCATACCTTTTTTACTTTTATTTTCCCCTTTCTTTTCTCTTGCTTCTATTAAATCTTCAAATCTAGTATTATCTCTACAATCCTTATTTTTCTTTTTCCAATCCTGTGTCCATTGCTCTAATTGTATACATTTAAACCAAGATATCTTTTGTCCTCTTAATATCTCTTCTATTTGCTCCTTATTACTCATTCTTTTCAACCAATCTTTCAACTTAATAATTTCCTGACCCATCAATCCCCCTTCCAACTCTCTTTTTAAATTCCCTGGGAAGTTTTCCAATACTACCACTGGAGACAGAGGAGAGATTCCTGGTATTAATTTTTCTTTATATCTCTCCCAAATCTCTAAAATATTTTTTAATAGTGGATTTTCCATTCCTTTCAATTTTTTCTTTTGTATTTTGCTAAAAAAGATATTTTGTAATTTTAACTCTATTTCTCCTGTCTGCGTCTCTAACCATTCTAACTCTTCTTCCCCTATTATACTATTTATAACATATGTTAATTGATTAGCTATATAATACATCTTTATATTTGGAAGTCCCAACCCTCCTTTCTTTTGTGTCTTATACCATTTCCCTTTGTTAATCCTTACTTTTTTATCTCCATTACAATAAGCATTTATCATATTTTGTCAACTCTTTATCTCTACTTCCGTTATTTTAATTGGTAACATTCTAAATAAAAAATTAATCTTAGGTAATATCTTCATTTTAATAACCGCTATTCTACCAAACCATGAATGCTTTTTTCAATATCTGTTTCTTCAAGCTATTAAAGTTATTATCTTCTAACCTTTCTAAATCTTTTGCAGTATTAACTCCTAAATAGCGCACTATATTTTTAATCTTAAAACCTAATTTTATATTACACTCCTCTCTTTCCTTCTTATTATAATTAAATAACATCATTTCAGACTTCCCCCAATTTACTTGTAATCCTGTAATCTCCCCAAATTCTCTCAAATGCCGCTTTATCTCCTCCCCACTCTCCAGAGTATTTTCTAATGTCAATAATGTATCATCCGCAAACATATTAATTGTTATCTTTTCTTTTCCTCCTATCCCTTTTAATCTTCCATCTTCCCTGATAACATTCGCCAAAATTTCTATGACTATTGCAAATAATATCAGGGAAAGTGGACACCCTTGCCTAGTACCCCGGGCTAAGGTAATCTGTTGCATTAACCCATCATTAACCATTACCACTGCTTTATTATTTACATATAACTGATTAATCACTCCTATAAATTTGTCTCCAAACCCAAATGTTTTTATTATTGTTTTTAGTGCTGGCCAATTCCACACAGTCAAAGGCTTTGAAAATATCTAATGCTATCAACCCTGCTTTTATATTCCTTTTTTTGATAACATTTATTATATTCAATACTCACCCTATTAAATTAGGCATTTGCCTCTCCGAAATAAATCCGCATTGATCTTTTTTAATATATTTATTTATAAAGGTGCTCATTCTTTTTGCCATAATTGCCGTAAAAATTTTTGAATCTTGATTTATTAAAGATACAGGTCTATAAGAAGTTGGGGCCGTCAAATCCTTATCTGGTTTTGGGATTAATATGATCAAAGAATGATCCCATGATGGTGGGATCTTTCCTCCCTCTATTATACTATTAAATAATACTTTCAATCTCGGTATCAATAGCTCTCTAAAAATCTTATAATATTCCGGCCCCAACCCATCTAAACCCGGAGATTTCCCTCCTTTTAATTTATCAGTAATTCCTTCTATTTCTTTCTCTGTAACCAAACCTTCCATATAATCCCTATCTTCTCCTTGTAATCTTATTTTCCAATTTTTCTCTACATACTCCACTACTCTTGCCTGTGGGCCCATTTCTGATGCATATAATTCCTTATAAAATTCCTGAAATATATTTAATTATCTTTCATTAAATTACAGCTTTTCCCTGTTTTATCTTTAATTGTCCCTATCGTATTCTTTGCCTTCCTCGACTGAGTGGACCTGGCCAACATCCTAGAAATTTTATTACTATATTCAAAAAAATCCCTTTTCAAATATAACAAATCCTTTTGCACTCTTTCTAAATCCTCTTTCTCAAGTTCCTTCTTTTTAGCTTGAAGTTGAGCATATAGGCGTTTATCCTTTGGTATTCTTAGTTCATCTAAATTCCTTACTTCTTTTTCTATCTTTTTATTTTGTGCTTCCTGTTGTCTTCTTAAAGTACACGATTCCCTAATACATATCCCTCTTGCTACCGCCTTCATCGTGTCCCAAACTATCCCATTAGAGTTTTGCGCTATGTCATTAATATCCCATATTGTCTGTATCTCTTTTTTCATTTTCTCAACAATATTTTTATAATTTAAAATCTTTGTATCCATTCTCCATCTCTTTGCTTCTCTATAATCTTTCTTCATTTTAATATCCATACTCATTAATGCATGATCCGTGACTTTAATAACTCCTATTTCACAATCTATGATCTTAGAAATCAATTTCTTTGAAACAAAAATGTAATCAATCCTAGAATAACTCTTATACTTCGGTGAATAAAAGGTGTATTTCCTTTCTTCCCCTTTTATTAACCTCCAAACATCTACTAATTCTTTTTCAACCATCACTTTACTTAAACCAGTTTTACCACCACCTTTAAGATTTCTCATTATATTATCTTTATCCTTATCTTTATCCATCACCATATTAAAGTCACCAGTCATCACAATATTCCTTTTCCCCATGTCTCCCACAGCTTTAAAAACTTTATCATAAAATTCCATCTGTTTTTCATTTGGGGCATAAACATTAATCAATACATATTCCTCCTCCCCCACAGTACAATATATTAAGAAATATCTTCCCATTTTGTCCCTCTTCACTTTTTCTATATTGATAACACATTTTTTAGAAATTATTATCGCTACTCGTCTCGCTTTAGAAGTCCCATATGCCTTCTCATAAACGCCCACATCCCTCATTTTAAGCTCATTTACACCTTCTTTCGATTGATGAGTTTCTTGTAAAGATATTGTATCTGCTTTTTGTTTATTTAACATTGCTTCTATCCTCTTCCTTTTAATAACAGTTCCCAGGCCCTTAACATTTAAAGTTGCAATTCTTAATTTATTTTCCATCTTCACAATCATAATACTCTTTATTGGTCTCCATCTGTGTTACATATAACTCCCCTCCCCCCCACACTTACTCCAAATTTCTCCCCCCTCATCACCAGGATCTTCCTGGGCAATAGTTCCCAAACCCTTTTAGAACTCTTCCGGGGGGGGGGGAGGCGACTTCACCACCCTGGAGCAACAGTAGATCCTCCTCTCCCTTTAATTCTCTTCTTCTATCCCTTTTTAATCCAAAACTCAGTCACAGAAGAAGAACAAGGGCGTCCTGCTGCCCCTTGTTCTTCTTCTTCTTCTTGTCCTCCATCTGCAGCTTCGTCGATCAGGCCCAACTTCTCCAGCAATTCCATCCCTTGCTCACACGATGTTATTCTGTGTTGTTTCCCCTGCCACACAAATCTCAGAAATACTGGGTAACCCCAGCTATAAGCAATAGCCTTCTTCCGCAGGGTCACTGTACACATTCTCACACTTTTCCGCCATTGAATGGTTTGAGGACAAAAGTCATTATAGACCTATATTGGTGTTGATTGAAGCATCGGTTGGCCAGCACGTTTAATTGCTTGCATTAACTTTTCTTTTTTATAGTAATTTGCAAATTTAACAATTATGTCCCTTGGAAGCATCCCCCTTCTCTTGTTTCCAACTCTATGGATCCTTTCAATATCCGCATCTTCCCAAGCCGTTTGGCGGTCCATCTCCTTAATCCATTCTGTTATCTTGTCTCTCAATATCTTTGGGTTTTCCACCTGCTGTTCCTGGAAGGCTCTGATTCGAATATTTACTCTTCTATCTCTATCCTCCATAGCAATTAGACGCAAATCAATATCCTGTAATTTGATTCCTTGTTGTTTGCTTATCTCCTTATTCTCCTCTGTTTGCTTCTCCAAAGATGTTAGTTTCTCCACTACAGCTTGAAAGCCAGTTAGAATCTCCTTTTGGGAGTTAAAAATCTCTTTTTTGACCTCTTTCATAAGATTCTCCTCCTGCTTCGCCAAACCATCATTCAGCATGGCTTTAATATTAGCCAGTAATTCCACTGACGGCATCTGTTGACATTCCTGTGGCTTCGGAACAGCTCCTGGCTTTGTTCCAGCTTTATGGTTGCCACTTCTGGTTTGAGACGGAGCCGCTTTCTCTTGTGTTTTCTCAGACATAATTCTGGTAAGCCGATCTAAGTTTTTATCAGAAGGATGCAATCTTGTTTTCCTTGCCCACTTAGGAGATTATTCAAGTCTTAAAATCTTCATTATCCCTTTTAAAACACTTAGGTATGAAAGAAGGATATATCCTCTGCAGTTTTATTTTCAAAATGCCAGTTCCTGGCAGCTAGCCCAGATTCTTTATCTGCTTTGGCCACTGTTTGCATATTCCTCCCCCCTCCAATGCAACATAACTTCGAATTTATAAATCCGTTTTATAACTTAGAGTCCGTGCTCTCAAAGATAGGGATTTTTTGTTTTAATTTTCTCTGCTCCGGGAGAGCTAAAAAAGTCCACCGATCACTCCATAGCCGAAGCCACGCCCCCCCATACACATTCATGTTTGAGAGTTAGAGATCTTTTCATGGGAAACCACTATCTACAAGAAATGTATGCAGAGCCCTCCCTTTAAGCAGACTATGTTAGGGAAGAAGTTGCGATGATTCTGCCATTTTGTGTGTAGGCTAAGATACAGAAGTGTGCAGTAGCCAATACTGGAGTTGGGGTATGTGGAATACCTCTTCATATTCTGAAGAGCCTGAGTAATGGAAGTAGCTTCTAGGATGTCTACAGTACTTCCCACAACTACCACAGCTATGTACTGATGACACCAGACTATTCTTCATTGCTAAGGTCAATTGGTGAATCCATCATGCTTGGATATGTGCAAAAGACTCCTGAGTAAACTTAGCAGTCTTGTCATTGTCCCGAATGTCATGCCTCCTCTGTAGGAATCCTCTTCAGAGGAAGGTGTAGAGCCCCTAGAAGCAAATCACAACAATGATAAGCAGCCCATGCCAGGAGATGGCCCAGGAGCAGTGTGAGCCTTTGGGAAGTTGTCTGCAGCCCCATCTCTGCAGGTGGAGGAGAAATCTGATTCTGAGATGGAGGCCTAGCCCTCAAGAGTTGCAGCGTCTCAAGAGACATACCAAAACCATCTCTGTGAGAAGTTGCAGAGGAAGACTGCTTGTGAGTAAAGAACTCCTTATGAAAGGACCCTCCTCACAAGGAGGACTTCATCCAGACACCTCTGATATGCTGCAACTGTACTTGGGTGTGATCTGAGAGACTTGCCTATATAACCCTTCAGTTCAGGTCTGCTAGCTGCTGAAACAACACCTTTATCCTAGCACTTTGAAGTCATGTTTCCTTGATGTTGTTCCTTCTTGCACTAATATCTAGTGATGCTGATTCCTGATAAGATCCTTTTCGTGAACTGTCCTTTTTCTAGGACTGTTAATACTATGCTTTGACCTTTTTCTTGTTTACTGACTTTGCGAAAGGGATTTGCCCCTGGTTTGTTGCAGGGTTGAGCCCAACGTATAGCAGGACACAGTCATGGGTTGTGTTTCCATAAACACAGGAAGCACAGTAGGAGTAAGCTCACTATTCCCACAATGGAGGTGAGTAAGTTCTCCAAATATCTGTGTTAAACTGCTGCTATTTAACTTGTTAGCAAATGACCTGGAGTTAGTGTTCAGCAGTGAAGTGGCCAAATGTGCAGATGACACCAAATAACTCAGGATTGTAAATAGCTCCAAAGCAGATTGTGAGGAGTTCCAAATGATTTCTCCAAACTTGCTGGGTGGTCAAAATAAAATAGCAAATGAGATTTAGTGTCAGTGAGTACAAAGTGAGGTGCATTTGGGCAAAACGTTCTAATTTCATATATACCTTAGCTGTGACCAACCAGGCAATAGAACTTGTGATGCACTGTTTATAGGTAAATAAGATACTGTTAAGATTCCCTATATACAGTCCTACAGTGCTATGGCTATTGTGGTACACGCTGGATACTTCCGTATGGGCATGAGAACATGTACAGTTTTCCACTGCCATGGTTCCTCTCATTAGCATGTTTGATACTGTGCTAGTGGCACCCAGCCTCTTAGAGAGTACATCATTTGCATATTTTGTACTCATGCTGTTGGGAGCAACAACATGGGTAGAAGCTTCTCATTTTCCTGGACCATCACGGGAGCAACTGTGGAGGCCATTAAGACAAAGTGCAAAGCCACACGCCTCTTGAAGAATGGTCTGTGGAAGGAAGCAGATCCAACAAGAGAAGTTGTTGAGCTGATGGGGAAAATACACAGGATCGATCAACAACCTCACAGTCAGAGATAGAGATGACAGTACCCTCATGTCTCAGGGAGCTGACAACTTGTTGCAATCCTACTTTGACTTGATTGCCCCTCTCAGGCTCTGCCCCTTGAAAGGGATAGTCCTCAGACCTAGACACTTTTATTTTTCCCTGGAGTCATGGCGTGGTTTGGAAGCATTTGGCTTATGGAGTTTCTGGCTGTAAGGTTTGGGTTTATGTCAGGGTTGGTGTCCAATGTAACTGAAATATATATATATATATATATATATATATATATATAATCTCCCATTGGAGGTAATATCAGTGTGTGTGTGTGTCTTGTGTTTCTGATTTTGATTGGGAAACTGTGTAAGGGAAAAGGATTTAAAAGATGTGTAATTTGGCCTTAATCATAGCACCTTCATAGCACCTTCCCTCTGAAATCCTGCACTTTGCCTATACCAGATGATCCCGACGCTGAGGAGGGAGTGTGGGATTTCTGGGTGGCCATCCAGGTACCAGAGCTGCTCCCTGCCCTCTTCCTGGAGGAAGGCAACCAATCGCCATTTGCCTTCCACAAGGCACCTCCCCCAGATTGACCCTGGTGTGACATCAGACTGCAGATGCACCGTACTGATGTCACTATGATTGAAAAAATCAGGATAAATTCATGACTTTTCAGTCCGCAGTTTTGTGGGTGGTTGTGAGGCTGCACCTGTGTCATTTAACTGATGGAGCGTGGATCCGCAGCCACTGCAGAACATTCCCCATATATAGACAGCCCCATAGTTATCGGAGCCCCATCCATGTCTGAATTTAGTAAACCTGCTTTGTCTTCAAATATTATTAAACACAAAAGTGGCTGTTTTAAGGTATAAGAAGTGTGACTTGAAGTAGTATGTGTTTAGGAAAAAAAACCCTTCACTCCCCCATCATGTTCTGATACATTGAATTTATTAATTTTACAGGTGAAGTGAATTTCTCACAGTTTCTTTTCATTACAAGCCTTGTTTATGAGTAAACTGAAAGCATTTAAAGACCTACTATGTTCTGTTCCTCACTTCTCGCACAAATAAAATGGAAATGTGAATTAATAATAACAGAAAATGAGAGAAAATCGTTGCTCCCCAACTTGTATTGCAAAATACGGTACTGCAGAATACGAAACTTGACATTATTTTAGGAACCTTACAATTTGTTATGAAAAAGCACAAGTTTCAGAAGCCTGACATTAATAGAATTTAACAAAACCTTGTAAGAACCAAGCTCCTCATGTATTTATGCACTTAATCTAACCTATAATCTGCCAGTTCCAAGATTTGGGGCCCTTTGGACAGGATGGTCTCAGTAAACTCTTCCCTCTTTTCACCTTTATCACTGTTGCTGTCTTTCTCTGGGCTCAATATGTATATATGCAGTTTGGTTTTAGGTTTTTATGGGGTAAAATTTTGTATATTGTTTTTTTAATGTTCAATGTTTTTAATTTTTGTAAACTGCCCAGAGAGCTTCGGTTATGAGGCAGTACATAAATGTAAATCATCATCATCATCATCTGCATAACTGCCCAGAGAGAGAGAGCACAAGGATGCTGCTCTGTTTATTCCATTTACTCCCTCAATTTATGTCTTTCATGTACCCTTTTATTAATTTCCTATTCTTTCCTATTCAAGCTTCCTATTATTAATTTCTGTAACATTTTCCAGTGTGCAAAGTACTTTACACATTCTTATCCAATTTGAAGCAAAGGGGATGAGATTTAACAATCCACAGAGTATAGGTAAGCATGCAGTGGAAATAATTTAAGATTTCATGTGATAAGTAAATGAGAACTTTGGAGAATGACCCCAATATAAGATTATTGCTGACTTCACTTTCAGAAGAAGATAATGTAAATGATTTATCTTTTGTCTGTGAATGAGCCCCCAGGTAGCTGTTATAAGCTGAAAATTGGTCTTTGGAAATGGAATTTATGAAGAAATTTCAGTGGCACAGTAAAAAGAGAAAAAGAAGCAATCTTAAGTAATTCATAATAAACTTGAAAAGAGAGAAACTATGTTTTGAGATTTCAGATTTAACCTACAAACTTACACATACTTACCTGGAAGTACATCCTATTGAATTCAGTTGTGCTTACTTCTGAGTAGATGTGTATAGTAATGCACTGCCATGGCTACAATTCTGCCATTTAAAATAGAATAAGGGAACTCTTAAACAATTTGCCATGCCATTTTCCAATTTAAATTACTTCAGATTGTCTGTTTTTTTAAAAGTAATTAAAAACACACTCCTATGCATGTTTAGACAGAAACAGGTCCTACAGTTCACAGCATTCTGCACCCAGCATGCTGGGGAATGTAGGGCTTTATTTTTGTCTAAACATGCATAGGATAACACTCTAAATGTAAGAATGTGAGGAATATTACACTACTTGCCAATTACCATTCATCCCCTATGCTTGGATTTCATATAAAAGGTATGAATTGTTATTCTATATTGCTTCATCCTCTGCTCTGGTATTACATTCTTGTTAACATATCACTATTCTGTCACACCTCTTAACTTACAAATGTATATGTATGGCAAGTTATACTGCACAATTATATTGTTCATGGAGTATTTTTAATCTCCATATATGTCTCTGAGCCATCACACCAGCGATTTATCGCACTCTTGCCATGCCTGGTATGTGTTTTTGCAGCACAGTACTGACATGACGTCGTCCCTGTCCTGCGCTAATCTTGCCTTTTCCCCTCCGTTTTCATCTGATTTTGGAGCAGGGAAAGTCTGTTTTTTTTCCCTCCATGCGAAAGAAAGCCACTCCTCCACTCCGTGTATTGCTGTTCTTGCACTATATTGGGCAGTCCCATTTTTTGTTGGAGGCATTTGTGTCGAAGGGCGGTGTCACTGACAAAAGAGGAGGGCGGGGTGGTTTTCCGCTCAACTGTGAAGGGGGAGGAAGGGCGCCTGAACAGGCTGCCACCTGTGACTTGGTCCCATAACACTCTGTGGTTCTTACTCCTGAGTAGGCATGTTTAGGTTTCCTGACCAGAACCATGTTGGCTTCCCTTTGCCATGCCAACATTGACCACAAACATCTCCAAAAACTAATTGTAATACTTTCACTTCACTTACTTTGTTTAATATGATCTTAGGGAAAAGCATAGTCTGTTGTTTTACCATACATGTATAGTTTCAGGCTGCCATGCTATTGTATTTGCACAGAAATAATAATAATAAAAAAATAAATACAAAAAAGTAACTGCAGGGGAAGGAGAATGTAGAGGGCGGGGCGGGAGATTTCTCCAGCATAGTAGCGATACAAGTGAAAAGATACATGAGCTTAAACAGCTCAACAACATGAAAGTGCCCAGCACTCAACTCGCTAAGGAAACGGAGGGGGAAACCGCAGATGCAAACCGGGGGGAAAAAGTAGGTGTGATGAAGCCCTCTGTTACCATGCATGAAGTATCAGCATCTATAATAGGTTTAAATAATACACCTTTGCAATATAACATACCTTTAAAAACTTGAAAGAACATTGTAAGGGTATGAGTATGAAATTGTGACAGGTGCTTTTTTACTCTCTGGGGAAAAATGAAATTTCACTGTGGGAGAGTTACCATAATCTTGGTTAATTCAATAATATTTTTTTCTTGGTGCATTATGTAGTGTTTCTGGAAATCCTGAGGCATGATAGACATTTCATGAAACAGACTTGCTGTTTTCAATGTCAATTGAATGTTTTATGTATTTGAAATAAACAATGTTATGTGAGTCCAACATTAAAAAGTTTTTCAACAGTGTAAGCAAGATATGAAATGTATATAAGTAGTCAGAGAGAAGTCTATATACTCATAATGTATATGAGCGGTCAGAGAAAATTCTGAATGGTGAGAGTTGATTTTTGCTATCTGGGTTTCATTAGCTTGCATCTGATTGCAGAACCAATGACTAAACAGAGGTGGGCATCTTGTGGCACTCTTGATAGTTTGAACGATAATTTCCATAATCCTTCATTATTGGGTATACTGGATAGGGGTGTTGGGAATTGTAGATCAAAAACCTCTGGAGTACCACAAATTGTCCATCCCTGAGTTAAAACAATGACACTTGAATTGAACTGATGGTGGTAGTTCTCATTGATTTCTAAGGTGCCTAACACTACTAGGATTTGTAAATATAATAATTAGAAGAAATGCATACCCTGCATGCAGACTCATAACTTAAAGTAAGATTTGAGTTATGAGGGGAAGGGTAGATTTGAGTTATGAGGGGAAGGGTAGAAGAGAGGGAGTCAACTCAAAATGCAAGAGGAAAGAGATGAGATTTTAATAAATATTTAAGAGCTGAACCAGAAGGAACAAACTGAAGGTCAGGAGATAAAGTGTTCAGGAACTGTACCATCAAATGAGTGACAGAATTGTGTGTGTGTGTGTGTGTGTGTGTGTGTGTGTGTTAGACAGTTTAAGAGCCCAGCACTGCTATAAGTTCAGTTTTAAGGCTCTATTCATACATTGGACCCTTCGTACATCAGCATGATTTTATGTATGTTACAGGACTATATTTAACTTTGAGTCCTTGCTGCCCTGTGAAATACATTTTATTTTTATTTTATACTCATTGAGAAGAGCTCAAAGGCATCTTGCTGAAACTTACAGTAAAACCAAATTTGATTTTCCCTGACTTTCCCCTGAAGACGAATGCCAGTTAAATGCCTGGGTTAACTTGACTGTAAATGCTTAAAAGGAGTATTGGAAATGAAAACTAAGACTGAATTTCTTTTTACATGCTAGTTGTTTTTTTAATGAGAGGTTTGCTGTACATTTAGATTATGATGTGTATGCAAAATATAAGGTTGTTATCTAAGCATTAAAATAAAAGTAAGGGTTTGTTTTGCTTATCAAATTTGTATAGAAGGACTATGACAGTGTTTTCCTCCATGGAGCCCTTGAAATGGTCCTGCAAAGGGAGAAATCAATTTTCATTGTAGCTCAGTAGCAAAAGAGTAATATTTTCTTAAACAACTTGAGCTGAATTATAGAGGTATTCCCTGACTTCATGGAAACATTAGGGCCTAGGATCCAACCAGGCATGATGGCAGCAGCTCTGCTTGTTCAAAGAAATGCCTGTTGCTTCAGCTGAATTATTTTGGCCAAGGAGGTAAGCATTCACTGCAGGGGAAGGAATCTATGCCTCTCAGGACTACCTTAGAAAATGTTGAAGGAGAGGTGCTCTCACTGTGACCCTGTGAACTGCTGCCACTTTTTCCTGCTGGAAAGCAAGTGGCAGAAAAAGACAGAGTTGGCAATCCTAGAACCCAGTGCAGCATCTTTCCTTACCTGACACTGGGACTATTTGGAGGTCCTCTTCCCAGAAGGGATGATGTGTCCAGTGTCAGTTTCCTACTAGAGATGGTGGGGACTTGAAGTCACAGTTGTCAGAAGGAAAATAAATTCCACCGGTTCTGGAAGTTCCCTGCTACCTTTCCTTTCTCCTAAAGCAAAGTATACATCTTCTAAATAAGTAAGTATGTTTCTTGGCCTTGGAAGAGAAAGCATGTTGGTAATGTCAATTTCATGAGTGCCCTCAAGGCTTTGCTGCCACCATCACATCTAAGTTGACAACTTTATTTATTTATTTACTTTTATATTCCACCCAACAGTTGAAACTCTCTGAGCAGTTCACAAAATTTGAAACCATTAAATACAACAATATAATGAAACATAATATAAGAACTTCTAAAAGTTGAAAACACAATGAATCCAAAGTTTTAAAAAAAACACTTAGTAACAGCAATATAAATGCATAAAAACACAATAACACACTGTTTAAAAAACCTGAAGACATAAATAATGCTTGGGGAGAAGAAAGATGCATTAAGATTGCTGGTGCAGGACCTGCCACCTGCAAAACTGCTGTTGATATTTGATGTAGGATTCAGAGTGGAAGATTAGGAGCATGTTAATGGGCTTTTAGAGTGCCCATGTGTCCTCTCTTCGAGTGAAGAGTCCCCTATTTGAAAAGCTGCCATTGGATCGTCCTCTTGTTTGAAGGCATCCTTTATTTGAAGGGTTGCACTCTATAAGTCCAGTTTAAAGATGAACAACAACAACAACACATTAAAATGGAATTCGAGATGGGAAAATGCAAGATGCTACACATAGAAAGAGAAAAATGGAAAGAAGAAGAAAGCAGAAACACTAAATAAGGAAATATTAGATAACATGGAAGAAAATGAAACATACATCTACCTACGATTCCAACATTCCATAGTAAAAACTCAATTAAGAATGCAATATAAAACCTGCCTATCACAAATCCTAAAATCCAATCTCAACTCTAAAAACATTTTCAAAGCCATCAACATCTATGCAATACCCATCCTCACATACTCATTTGGAATCACACATTGAACTCAAAAAAAGAAACAGACTCAGTTGCACAAAACTCAAGAAAAACTGATGCTTCATCCTGACTCATTCATTGAAAGGATAACAATCAGCAGGAAAGGAGGAGGAAAAGGTCTGCTGGACATTAACACAATTCATGCTAAACAGATAAAATCACTGAGAGAATTCTTCCACACTAAAAACAGCCCCATTCATAATGCCATAGTAAAAACAGACAAAAAGTATACACCCCACTCAACCTAACACTACAAAACAAAGACCAAACATGACCACTCCCACTCACAGAGAAAAAAGAAAAATGGGCACAAAAAGCACTCCATGGAAGCACTACAACATAATACAGAACCCACAAATAAACAAAGAACAATTGTACGAAGGGATCAGGAAGGGTGAGCTATTTCCAGAAACTATACAGACAGACACAATACAGCTGCAAAAATAATTAAACAACTGGCCATCAAATTCAACCTTATCAAACAACCTACACCATACTATATACATACTCACCCAAAACAATCTTAGAAAATGCAGATCATAAAATATACTGGGACAGAACAATTCTTACCTACAAGACAATACCCTGCAACCAACCAGATATAACAGTCATAGACAAAAAGGAAAAACACACCTCATCGACATAGCAGTACCGAATGACAAAAATGTTGTTGAAAAGGAAGAAGAAAAGAAAGACAAATATACACCACTGGCTATGGAAGTCAAAGAACTATGGCAACAGGAAAAGGTCACAATTATTCCGTTAATCACATCAGTCACCGGCATCACATCAAAAAATGATACAGAAAACCTTCAGAAACTAGGCCTACCAAAATACATCCACACCAACACCCAGAAAGCAGTCATAATGAAAACATGCTCAATTGCCTGGAAATTCCTGAATCAGTAAAAGACAACATGACTTGGCAAAGCAGGTCATGACCTTCTAGAAAAACTGCCATGAGCGAGAAAAAAGATATAATAATAATGTAACAATAATTTGCATTTATACATGTATATTAGTATGCAAACTGTATGCAAATCACCCTCTTTTGTCATCTGTTTTGGTGATGCATTTCCTCTCTCTTTCTCTATTTGGTGATGCATAAATGCCCACTCAATTTATCATGCTCCTCTTGATATTGTGGGTTTGGAACTCAGACAGAAAATAATTATCCATATGATCCAAGTCCACATTTAATCAAGTTGAGGAGACACAGCACTAAATCAGAGGATAACTTATAAGCAGAGGACCCCAGTTCTGACACCTTCAAAAGGTTTGGGGAGATCATATTCTGTCACATAAGGACTTAGGATTTATTAATATCAGTATCAGAGATAGTGAGTCTATCTACACTAGTTGCTGGGGAACATGGATGGGAAGGTGCTGTTGCATCCATGTCCTGCTTGTGGGTTCCTGGTCAACACCTGGTTGGCCACTATGGCAAGATCTACACCAAGCAGGATATTGCACTGTGAAATTGGTATGAAAGTGGTATATAGAGGCAGGATCTACACTACTGTTTATAGTGGTATTGAAGTGCACTCACAACTGTTGGGGCCCATGACACATACCATATACCGCTTTCATACCACTATATCCTGCTTGGTGTAGACATGTCATGGGACCCAACAGTTGTCAGTGCATTAAAATACCATTATAAAACAGTAGCGTAGATCCTGCCTGAGTGAACCGACTGCTGAACTAGATGGACCCTTTCTCTAATAAAGTATGGCTCTTCTTATGCTCTGATGCTTATATCTCTCGCTTCCCCATCCTCTCTTTTCCTTTCATTTATTTATTTGTTCTTGAATAATACTTTTAGGGTTGGAGTAGGGAGTAAGATATGCAGGAAATATAGTTTGTGTTTGCAGGGAAAAGATCAATTTTGTTATTTTGTATTATTTTAAAGAAAATGTCTTACAGAAGAGTTGATGAAATAATCAAGAATTGTGAATGAAATTACCTCAAAAATTTAGTCAAAGGTAGTTATTCACTTGGATTAGAAACAGACAAGTCTTTTATTCGATGTTCTTCTTTAACAGTGCAGACCTATTGCATGACTGACTTCTTGATATGTGTGTATATAGGACTTATGTGTAATAGTTTCTCCTAAAAGTGAGTGTAAATTAGCATATAAAGAAAACACAAATGCTTGTCTCAAATACTTTTCCTCCTACTTTTTTTCTCACATTTTCAGTTTGGCCTAGTTTCTGAGCTGTTATTTTAAGATCATATGAAAGTAGAGATTCGTTTTCCCTCATTCACATCATCAGACATAGGTTGAATCTAAAATTCAGACCAAACACTATCCACTGTCCATGCTAGAATGTGAGAAAATAGCATTTATGTGTTGTTCAAACAAACAAAAAATACTTTGCGCTTTACTGCATGCTTACCTTATATCCTCATTAATAAAACACTTTTTCTATTGATATGTGTCACAGCTGCTGATCAAATTAAGTAGCAGAAATTAATTGGGTCACATGAAATAAAAATAGGGAGCCAGTCGCTGACTAAAATTGTCCATGTGCTAATTAGTATAGACAGGGACACAGGAAGAAACCAAGTTATTTGGAAAAATACTGACTTTTATTAGCTACTAGTTTATTCATAAAGATTGCATTCTGTCAAGTTTGAAAAGTGTGCGTTTTCCTCTTAGGATACAGACTAGTACTGAAAGCTTTAAATTAGAAATCATCATCATCATCAAACATCACTCTTGCTGTTGTCTTAATTCAAATTCTGTGAAATGTTATTACAGCTGTTGCATAGTTAAATTGTTACATTTCAGACAAGTTTAAAAGTGAACAAAATATTTACTCAAGGAGACTTGATAAACTGAATCTTTTGAATTCATTTCCACATTTCAGAAGCTATTGTATTCTGTCAACAGAATGACAGAAGGCTCTTTTGTACCCTACCACTGTATGAGTGATTGCAACACATGCATTTTGGCTTTCTATAGTGATAAGGAATAGACGTTTCCAGTGTCTATATGAGCAGTTTTTCAGTTTTGAGTCATTTGACCCATGGGAGTTCGCTTCTCTTGTCTTTTTATATCTGTGGGGAAACACATCACATTTAAATGCAAAATTCTCTAGTTTGCCATTATTATTTTTATTTCTCACTTGTTTAGTTCAGCATTATTCTTCCAAGTTAAATCTTCTTTTTTCAACGCAGTGTTGCCCTTTTCCTGTTATGATTGTAATTAAGTGAATGGTATAATTCAGTTTGGCTTTTTAGAGAGTGCTTAATTTGTAGTTGTATATTCTAGCCCAAAGCATGGGCACAGTGTAGTTTCATCAAGCAATTTGAGGTTGGTCAGGAAACAGGTTTGAATGGGAGCTTCTATAAATGCTGCTTTGAAGATGTAAAAGGTTTAAAACATAGAATCTTAGTCTTCTGAATTATAATTGAGTCCTATAGCATAGTGCAATTGAGTACATAGCATAGAACAGTGCAGCGGAGTAGATGGACCCTTAGCTACTGATCTGGCAGATTTGGGGATAAGACAGATATAAAACCTAAAGAATGGTCTGTGCCAGTTGGAAAGCCTGTTCAGCACACACAGTAATAACATACTTTTTCCTGTCCTGCTATGTGCTCTGAAGAAAAGTTTTCAGTTGTCATGACCCTAACCATGAGCAGCAGCCATGACGTCGACACAGAGAAACCAGTTGGATCAGGAAATCAGTGGTACCGTTCGCAGACTTTGAGCCTGAGCTGGACCTGTCAATCAGGAACCCCTGGGCCAGAATTTTTCAAACAGGGATCCCCAGAAACAGCTTTTCCTGAGCCAAATTCCGCTGAGGGACTCCCCCTTTACATTACGATTCTCATGCTCTCTGTTGCCTTCCCACCAGCACAGGCAACGCACCAGGTGGGAGCTGAGGAAAAGGTGGCAAAGTGCAAAGCTATCCATTTAAAACGCTCCACTCTTCAGGAAGGGGTAACACTTGAAAGAGTACACTATCCCAAGATGGGTTAAAAGGCTTGAGTTTTCACCAAACTTTGTCAGTTCCAGACAGGTAACTTGCTCTGTCAAAAGTCTTATTATCTAGTCCGACTTTACTAAGCCACTCTTGGACATCCATTGTGCTCCATAGGCTCCCAGTTGTGGTTAGGACAGAAGTATCGTTCAATTTGAATTACAACATGCTAGTTGGGGAGACTGCTTATTAGCTAGCACCTAGACATCCCCAAAGCACCTCTGCTCAGATTGGGTTTGCTACTGGGTTTGCCATTTTTGTATCGACATGAAGTGCATATCTGTCTACAGCTACAATCCTAAAATGGTTTGCTAGGTAGTAAGCACTACTGAACACAGTGGGAGTTAATTGTGCTTGTTTATATAAAATCGGTGCCACTTTATAAATATAAAGCAATGGCCCAATTGAAGTGAAATGCACAGCTGACAACTTCACCGGCATTCAGCTTGCAGAGAAGTATGTGTGTAAAGCAAGTTGCAAAACTGAGATAATTCCGCAGGTGGATGTTTGAGCTACTTTTACTTGTATCTTCACTTACAATTTCAGACATTGACTCTAGTGTGAACCGATACGTCAAATCTGTAACTTCCATATTGGAAGTTCCATAGGATATGAGGAGGCTCACTGAGAGTAGTACCAGGTCTAGGCTTTTGAGAACCCTTGGGCAAGACACACTGAATGGCCCATTGCCTCATTGAATCTATCTTCCCACTGCCATTATCACTTCTCATCCTCTTTCTCATAATGGCCCTCACTTGTTTGGTTGCTTGACAGGAAGAGAGCCAGTAAGCCAGAAGGCAGTGGCATCTACTGCTCCTCAATCTCACCACCACCATTGTTTGGGCTACAGGGGGGAAGGTACTAATGAAGAAGAGGACCGACTCCAGGGGGCTATTGGCAGTTGGCCCCTCCTGCTCTGTGGGCCCTCAGCACATGTCCAACCATGCCTACCATTGATTCCAACTTTGAGTGAGAGCTATCCCAGAGAGCTGCCAATTGCATAATTAATGCTTTTTGGAGTTAGCATCTCACATATGATTTATCTTGTATGAACAAACTGCATCTATTTGCTACAGATGATGGTTGAAATAAATCAACTGTCTTATAGCTAATGATAAAATGCAGCTCATATATTTGCTGAAACATGATGCATGTTGCTACATAAATGCCTGTGCTTATCTATAGTCTTTCTAAATTAAGAAACTTAAATTAATAACCTTTGGAATGTATTATTGTAAATTTTAGAGTAATCTTAAAATCGAGAGCAATTTTAAGATGACGTGTGATTGTAAGATTAAAAAATGGTATGAAATAAAACTCAAAAGATATTTTAATTAATAGACTTACTTGTATCATGAATTTAATTGGAGAATGAGTGATTGTAAAAGTGGAGAGGAGTCAGTGTCAGCAATGCATATAAAAAAGCAATGCATTGCTTTTTTATGTGAATCCTCAAACTGACACACCACTAGATCTAATATAAAGCCTCAGTAATCACCTAAACAGAATGCCACAAACACTACATTAAAAAGCCATCCATCTAAACAATAAGTTACAAGATGGATTTTCCATATGTACTTCCTTGACATGACAAGACTAGCAAAATCAATAGACCCATAAGTTTTCTTTCACTCTTCACTAACTTTGACTTCCTTTATGTTATTTGTGGTAAATATTCAGTATGATTTTTATTTTTATTTTTTTAGCATTTATTATTATTATATTTTTATTGTGAATTAAAAAAAATACAGAACAATAAAAACAAAAACAAACAGTGAAAAAAGAAAAAACACATTACATATACAGCAATGTCATCATTTTTCATTGAATGTTAAAAACAAAAAGAGACAGAGAGAGAACTATACATAGGTTTCAAAAAAATCAGACCATATAGCCATATACTTATCCATTTGCAAGTTGCGCCTGTATATCACCCGTTCAAATGTTGATAAGGTTATTAATTCCACCATCCATTGCATTATGGGAGGTGAGCATTTATCCTTCCAATATATTAGTATAAGTTTTTTAGCTGACATGAGTGTTCTGAAAATCCATTTATGCTGACCCTGCGTTAGTTTCCAAGACATCGGCAGGTAATTTAGAAGGGCATGAGCATCCTTCCATATTAAAGATTGATTCAGGACAAGTTTTATCCTTATTTTAACCTCCTCCCAAAAGGAGGAGACTACCGAGCACTGCCAAAACATATGGTTAAAGAAGCATTAGGTGCATTACATTTCCAACAAATATGTAAATTACCATAGATAGACCCTGTTGAAAAGATGTTGGGTTCAGTAGATATTTTTTTAGCTTTGAGAAAACATAATTTGGATGTGGTGGTAATCAGATTTCATTTGAAAATGCATTTTTGTTGGAATTGATGACTGATAAAAAGTTGGGTTATTCTGCCCATATACTTTTTTTCTTTCCTTTCTTTCATCATTTGTCTCACTTAACTACTCCATGAACACATAAGTTGAAATTGAAATACAGGCCTTTCCACAAAGAAACTATACTGGAACAATTTTTACTGTCATGCCACTGATTTTGTTACTGCTTCTGCCAAGCTGTTCCTAATATGGTAGTGTGGCATGAAAGGAGGTCTTAAATAATATTTTTTTTTCTTCAGCTTCCAGCTCCCAGTTACTTAATTCCTCCAAATGGGGAATTAAAGATCTTCAGGTTTTTGCATATTATTTGAGCCTGAGTATAGCTACCATGAAACCTTATTTACACAAAATATTCTAATGAGCGCAAATGAGTACCTGATAACATTGATGGCAGTGGAACAAAATTCAGGTAAAGGAATAAATAATTATTTAATACCCAAAGATTACTAGAATATATATTTTGATTTAAGAACATGTATGTAGAAACAAAGCCCCTTCAGCTTTTACAAACAAAAAAACAATATCATGACAACTCAGAAGGATGAGAAGCTCTTCCCCCTCAGGGTCATAGTGAATCAAGCATACTTTTTTCTCCTCTAGCCTTAAGTATGGTTTAAAAATAATATCCTTTTCACATCCTGTCATTAGAGAAGAAGACCAGTCAATCAGCCTTCCAGAGAACAACCTACTTAATCCTAATCAAAATGCACCATAAGAAGGGAAACCTTGTTAGGAATGATGATGTGACCGTGAATGAAATTCTGGGACATCCTGGGGCTTCTTACTAGGTGGTATTGATGTCGAATTGACTTTTAGCATCTTCATGGAACTGTCTAGTGAGTTCATCCAGAGATTTTGGGTGAATTTTAATCACCCAGCTCTACTTTTCTCCTTTATCAGATTGAGATAAAGCAGTGGAGGTACTGAACTGGTGTTTGCAATCAGTAATAGACTGGAAGGCCAATGAATTTAAGCTCAATCCAGATAACATTAAGGTACCATTACTCGGGGATTCATCTGGACCTTTCCTGGCCACAGCCTGGCCACATATATCCATGTCCTGGTAATGTCCATATTGGACTACTGCAATGTATTGTATGTGGGTTTGGCTCTGAAGACTTTCCAGAAACTTCAGCTAGTACAAAACACTTTAGCCAGATTACTAACTGGCATTAGTAATGTGGATCATGTTTTTTCCAGTTCTTAAAGACTTACATCGACTGCCTCTCCATTTCTGAGAACAATTCAAAGTGCTGGTAATTGCCTATGAAGTCCTAATACGTTTGGGATAGGAGTCTTTGAAGGCCACCTTCTGTGACACAAAATTGTCCAAACATTGCAGTCATCTTCAGAGGCCCTCCTCCATGTTTTCCTGCCATCTGAGGTTAGATAGGTGGTGACTGGGAGATGGTCTTTTGGTTGTGGTCCCTCCCTCTCCCCCCGTCATTTGTGGAATGCTCTGGAGTAAATTCAGGTATCAATTTGGTTCCAGGTGAAGTTTTTTTTTAATTTGCCTAGGCTTTTCAGAACATAGTTTAACCTGATCTATGTGTTTTTATCATTCCTGGTGAATTTGATGGATTGTATTTAGTCACTACCATTTTTCTCAATTTTATTTGTTGTAGATTGATTTATGTTTATCATAATGGTGTGCCAGGGAAATTGCACACTTTCTAGAGGCCCTGGAAAGTGTGCATCGCCGAGTGCTCGGCCTGCACAGCTCCTGGAACAGGGCCAGCCAAACAGCGCTCAGCAAACTCGAGGGGAGTTCTCTAATCCCAAACTTCAACTCACATCAGCCCAGCCAGCATTGCCAATGGTCAGGAATGCTGGGAGCTGTACAACACATCTGGAGGGAACCAGGTTGAGGTAGACTGTACCAGTTAATAGGGGAACCCTTGCTTGCGTTAACCATGGTTAGCAATAGGGCATATGTATGGTTAAAGCTGACAAGGAAAGGGCTGGAAAATTCACTCCAGAAGAGCAAGAAGGAAGTGGACAGGAACTAACAATCTCACACCCTATTTCTGGTCTCTTAAATATTTTAAGAGATCAGTGATGGTATCATTTCCCACCGGACTTAAATTTTTACAAAAAAGGAGCAAGGGAATATCCTATTTCCTGTTGCTTCATCATGGCTCAATCCTTACTTTATCCTCAAAAGGGTTTATTATCCTCAATGGGATAATAATCCTTGATGAGATTATTTAATAATGATACCTCCCATTGGAAAAGCAATTAGCAGAGGAAAGGCAAAGGCAAAGCAGATTGAGCATTTACCAGTCTCACATGCTCACAAGGTTATTTTAGAATAAAAGGATACCACACCCCTTTTTAATGAAGGAGAGGTAAAATGGCTTTACCCACAAATCTTATTGCATATACAATGCAGGTACAGCGTAGAGTTTCAAAAAAGAGTTTGGTTAGTCCATTTTGTGTTCCATTACACAGGTAGGAGCGAGAGAGCAAACATACTTGCTCCCAGCAATGGTGGGAGTTAGAGAGGGGGGAAGGAAAGGGAGGAGCAAAAGGAAGAAATCACAGGAAATCATTTTGTAAGCTATAGAGATCCTAAGGCTAGCTGTGGTCAAAATTCCCATGAACTAACTGCCCCCTTCCAGAACTATAAGGTTTTAGATTGCCTGTTAGTTTCCTTGGAAGACACCCCCCTCCTTTGCTTTGTCTAAAGTAGTTTATTCAAGGAATAATTATAGTGTATTTTCAGGACTTGAGAAAATATGAAGATTTTACATGAGGTTGAAAGGTTACAAATGTAAAATCTAACGTATCTATGATCATTGTCTGGTAGGCACCCATCATTAATTCTAGATATACTAGATGCTGATTGCATTTTACTAAGTATCCTTGTCTTGGCCACTTATGCATTCTTTATGCTATATCCCCTGATTATCTCTCTGAATCATTCCTTCCCTCTGTGATTACCTCCATTAGCTTGATGCTATCTTGTCTTTCCTAGAGAAAAATCCCTATGAACTGTGACCTGGAAAGATGCTGTTTTCTGATGTAACATTTGGCTTAGGAAACCCCAAGAGGTTTTAAAATATTGTCTTGAATATAGGAAACCTAAAACTGAAGCATTGGTCAAATCTCTGAAGAGCCTGAATTGCTGGGATAACAAAAGTTTCACCCTGTTGAAATGGGAAGCAATCCATTGCATAGGGCTAGGAAAGAATCCCATCTGAAACTTGGTGAGCCATTGCCGCTGGAGAATTCTGTTTGTTCTCAGCTCAATGGATGGATCCCTGTGGTGCTGCCAACTCAGCACACATTTGTGAACCGAGTGGTGGGCCAGATTCCAGAAACTTGGGAACTTTGCTGCTCCTTTTTATCCGTGAGTCGAGATTTGCACAAAATTGCAAGTGAAAATATATTTATGGCTGCAATTTTGCTCAAATCACAATTTCTGTGAATATTTACACCTGTGATTTGCACAAAAAAGAAACCTTAAGATGGGTTCACTTCATCGCATGATGAGATGGGTGAGCTTGGAGATGCTCGAGCTGGAGTCTGGGCGGAGGGCTGAGCTGGCAAAAACCTGCTGAGTTCAACCCCCCAAACAGATTCCTCCAACATCCGTACACAGAACTGAATGGGCCAATGATATGTATAAGGCAGCTTACTGTGACTAAGCAGGTGGCAGGACTAGTTTAAAGGTTAGGTTAGGTTTAAAGGACAAACCAGGAAGCAGGTCTGAGGGACAAACCCAAAATCAGAACTGAAAATAACCAAAGTTTACTCATTAACACACTTGAATCAGAAAGACCATAACGCTTAGGCAAGGCTTACCGAAACGTGAAGCCATTTCCATCCAAAAAGGTCCATTGGCAGCCTGGGTGGGCAGGAGTAGTTCAGGACTTGAGAATGCTCTTGCCCCCCCCCCCTGGATATTTTTGAGGCCCTCACTTTGGGCTCACACTTTGTGCCTGACAACATGGAATTTGTTGCCATGATGACAGTAGCAAAAATTGTGATGATTTTGCAGGGAAGCAAGGTGCATGAGGGAGTGGACACCGTGTTTGCAAGCAAATCACACTCCCCTAAGCCTCCCCCAGACATTGACAGCCCATAGTCTAAGCAGATGCTCCAAGTTACAGTTTTGTGGGTCACCATAGAGGGCAGCAGATGTGAAGGCCTCCAGTTCTGGTAGGATCAGAGGTGCTTCTGGTCCTGACCCACCTATTCCCTGCACCAATCACATTCACAAAATTCCTCAACCAAAATGAAGATGCATAGTCAGGACTGCTTACAAAGATCTAGCTTAGAATGAATTGGCTGCTACATACACTACTTCAGTATATTCACTGATTATAGAGTAATATAAAGTTGTGATGAACTTCAATTTTAAATATGTGCTTATTACTGTTTTGTTGAATAATATGAGTTCCATCTTTCCAGATATTTGGATACTATGGCTTACTTGAGATTTGGAAGACTTATGCTTTGGAAGCCTAAGTGAAACACTGGCTATGTAAAAATATTGCTTGATCTTGAGGGCAGCTTCACAAGTTATTAGCTATGTAGCAGTGGGGTAGAAGGCATGTGTGAATGTATGTTTTTTGGTAATACTTTATGCAGAACTGCCACATCTCCTCCTACAGATACATATGTATGCTATCCAACAGTTCCCTCCACATGGTCTAAGCATCTTGCTACAGGGAAGATCAGCATTTTTAGATATAGATATTACTTCTTAAAAAATTGCATGAATGTCTCTTTCCCACCCTTTGCCATCTTGCAATAATTGGAATTGGCAAGTGCTTCAGACCTTTTTAAAAATCTGGTTCCAGTGGCAATCATTTTCCATTTTCAGAGGACACTGTTCTTTGGCGTACCTTCAATAACAGCTTTTTGAATCATTTGCTTGCTTCATAGTAAGCCCTAGGAAGCCACAGTCCATTTTTCTTGAGCTGCCCCTAGTGGCCAGTTTATGTAGTCATAGTGCTTTAAGGTAACTAAGATAAATCCTGTGTGTCTTATGCCAGCATTTGTGTGATCTTAAAGGCACCCACTATTTTGAATTTTTAGTAGTACAAACATCAGACAAATGGCTTTGAGAATACTTGCCAGTGACTAAACTATCCTGAAAAAGAACACTAAAATAGTGGTTATGACAGAAAAAAATGTATGGTTACTGACCAGTATTCACATGATTATATTTAATAATTTCCTTTTGATCGACAACAAAACTGTTTACTTAATGTAAGTGATTTTTTCAAATATCTTGAGTCCTAAGATACTAGTGTTATGAATTCGTAATGAATGATTCCCGTAACCTATTGAGAATAACATCACAAGTTCCTTCTATTTGAACTTCTTTGAATATCACGCACATTCTCAGTTCTTATTTTTTGGGGGTGTAGGGAATGGCTATCTGTACATGCATCTCCCAAAACTGAAGCCAAACCAGTTAGCTAATTTATTGGAAGACTAACACTCAAAAGCTTAGTGGCTTAGTTTCAATCACGTCATTAACAATTCAGTCCTGTGTATGCCAATCAGACATAGGTCCCACTGAGTTTAATGAATTTACTCTCAGTTCATTGTGCATAGATTGCAGCTTTAATTGTTCTGTGTGTTTAATTAGAAAATAACTATAGAGAACCACAGTTTGAATTAGGATTTTCAACATCATTCTATATATATATATATATATATATTATTTGCATCCTTGTAACCCACCCTTCCCCAACCTGGTGCCTTAGAGAAGCTTTGGATTTCAGAGCCCATTATCTTCAGACAACATGGCCAGTAGCCAAGAATCCTGGGGATTGTAGCCCAAAATTCTTGAGGACACCAGCTTGGGGAAGTCTGTAACCTGCCCAAAAAAATAATATTGGTCAACAGTCGAATATTAATACCTTAGTCAGTAACATTTTCTAAATACCTGTACTTTCTGTTTTACAGATGAAAGGGAAGATGTTCAAAAGAAAACATTCACAAAATGGGTAAATGCACAGCTTGCTAAGGTAAGAATACTCCTCTATTTTGCATTAACAGTCAAATGGTTGATAGTTCATTTAAGGTTAACTTTTCAAAAGTGTTTGCCGCCTACATTAAGTTTCCCTTCAAGCTCTCAGAGTGCCATGTGGCTATAGCTTGAGTGATTTTTGTTTGTTGGTTTCTTCTCTTGAATAACTAATTTGGAAAGTGAATAGAAGGTTCCTATGCTACTGAAGGAAGATATGGTAGAACTCCTCTGAAGAATTGTACAACCAGATTCTGATGATATGCCATGGGTCACAATGAGCCACAATGAGCCATGATGCCCACGGGCATCAGGTTCTATATGCTACCCCCACTCGGGAGTTGTCATGTTGTATGAACCTGCATTATGCGAGGGTTGAACACCCTTCACATAACCCATGCTCACTGGGTTCACATAACGCAACAATTCCCAAACAGGGGTTGCATATGGAGAACTGTGGCCATGCTGCAGCCTCACTGTGGCACATGCAGTACAGGGTAGGTTGTTGCGCCATGTGAAGAGCCCCTATGTTTTGCAGATGATCATACAATGTTTTTTTGGCTAGGATGGTTGCTGTTCAGTAGCAAGAATTGCTGGATTGAACTGGATTTCTGGATCCTGTTTAGCTTTAGACCAGGTTTAGGGAAATAGCATTTGTGTCCCTGTTGCTGCTCTTCAGCTAGAAACGTATTGCCATTAGAATTTATTGGAAATACGTCATTTCTCCCCAGAGTTGTTTACACTTTCTTATTCTGTAGTAGTGTCTCATTTAGACCAAGATAATTCAGTACTGCTAATGTGTGAAAAGGGTTATGATAGAGTGGTCAATAATTTGTCTTTGCAGTAGATTAAGTATGAATATTTTAAATGAATAGCCTTGATTGCAGAATTGAGTCAGATGGCTGGTGTGGTTTTAGAAGTGTTTCTTGGTAGGGCACACTTTTATTGTAAGCAGATGGTAAAATATATTACGTCACCCTGATCTTAGAACAAAATAGACTGTATTAATGAAGAGTAAAATAAAATAAAAAATCAAGGATAAAAATTATAGGATGACTGAATTGTTTGGAGAGAAAGAAAGCTTTGTATAGGCCCTAGAGTAAACCAGACCTTCATACAGGAGTTCACAGTGACTTTTCTGTAAGTGATTTACCAACAGTAATGAAAATATTCCGTGTAATGTTAATTAGATTTGAACTGAGCATTTGTTAGAACCATTTTTTCCAAAAACAGCATGAGAAATCACCCATATTTGAGACATTTCTAAAGTTACATTTCTATTCTTTTACAGAGTTCTTACTATGGAGGGAGGGGATTTTTAAGAGTCACCTGCACAATACACATCCAATCATCTGGAAGCTGGTGATTTAAAACAAACAAACAAAAAACTTTAGTTCCATGTAGAACTATTTTTAGGCAGTGTTTTCCCCTCTGAAAAGTTGGGCAGATCCCCCAGTGAGTTCAGACTGGCACCTTCACTTCCTCATTCTGCTCCTTTCTTCACTTTCCCTTCCTAATTTAGTAGCCAGCAGTGATAAAGTAGCCTCAATGTGAGGCCTCCATATGATCAGGGGTCCTATCATGGCCACATCTTGGCTGAAATCTGTAGGAATCCAGCGCTAGCTCCAGATTTTGGAGGGCCCTTGGGTAAGACATCTTTAATGAGCCACTTTCCCCCACTGAGAAGCAGTCATCTCACCAGCATTTTTGTCTGCTGCTGCCCCTTCTTGTCATCACTGCTACCATCTATTTACTTCCCAGGCAGAGAGCCTATGAGCATCTACTGATGCTCCTGACCCCCACTGTTGTTTGGGCCAGAGCTAGAGGCGAGTAAAGAGCAGGCTGCAGTTGTGAGGAGGAGGAGCAGGTCCAGGGGCTCTTGACAATGGGCCTTCTGCTGGGGTGAGAGCCTTCTGGAGGTGCCCAGCCATACCAAACAGCCCAGTGGGGCTTGCAGAAAGGAGCTTTGCTGATTTGTCTATTACCAGAAATGACTATTTCAGCCCATTTCCATGGTTGCCTTAGGAAGTGCTAGCTTCCTATTAAGCCAGCAATGGACCCTGCTAGTGCAGCACAGTCAGCAGAGGGGCAAGGGCAGTGTTGGAAACTGTGCAATATATTCTCTGTTTTTAGCATATATAATTGAGGTGCTTCAAGCAACCATTTATATTTTGCTGTTTTCACATCATTTACTCCTTAAACAAGCCACTGTGGCTTGTTTATGCCATGGTACATGTCATGTACATTCACTTATTAGGCACAGCTTTTTGTGTTGTCTTAATCCAGGTGGTGTGTCTTGTTGGAGGGTTAAACAATCAATCAATCAATATTTATTATGGTCACGAGACTAGCGGAGAGGGTTAAACAAACCTCAAACAACTCAACAACAGTCCATGGGTTAACTGAGGGTTGCTTTAACCATCCAACAAGCCGTGCTGCCCAGGTTTGGATGACACAACAAGGCGCAGCCAGGCAGTGATTGTTCAGACCATGCCAGGCTTGTGGCTTGTTTAAGCCATGGTGATTGTGCAAACCGGGTCAGTGTCTAGCACAGTTTTATCTCTGCTCTAAGTCTACATTTGTCTTCTAAAACAACAAAAACAACAGCCTCATTGTCTTTGAAGAACACACAAAAAAAGTCTCTTATTTTCTTTTGAATGGTTGGACACTACCGTTCTCTATTTATATATATGAAATAATGAATCCAAATTCAAAAGAGAGCAATATTAGTGACTTTCCAGGGTGGTTGCATATTTAACATGCACACAAATAGAAATCCAAACACTAAATGGCTTGAGGCTATATTTTTAAACAATTCAAAATTTCCATTTATATTCAATCAGAGCATTGGGGGTTCATTAGATATATGCACTGATAATGAAGTTAATAGGAAGTATAAAGTATAGATATAATACTGGGAAGATAAATATCCTTCCAAAGAAAGTCATAACTGGATTTTCTAAACTGTATTATACATTGTGACTAATGCTCTTCACACTCACATTAGACATGCCATCCTACTTAGTTTCACTGCACTACAATTAGTAAAAATATTTGAAACTGAAAACCAGCAGTGGCAGATGAGCTAGAAAACCACATTAAGAAAAGTCCTCCTATTGAACATGAGTTTGTTGCCAAGCCAAACATATTGTCATGTTTGATGGATGATGGCTGAGGAAAAAAACACCCCCAGATGAGAATTTAAATGATTCAGCTCCATGTGCTCCAATTCCATAGAAAGCTGTCTGTTCTTCTGATATTGTGGAGCAGGAGGAGCTTAATATAAAAAATATATTGGTTACCTTGACTTCCATGCATCATGATTATCAACATGACTCGGTAGCACATGAGGATTCCAAGATGTAGGTCAAAATCCAAAACTTTGATAGCTTTGGGATATAATTTCAGCTTTTTCTCTGCTTGCTTGGTATATCAATTTACAGTTTTCTAAACTTCAGTTGCTTGAACTCTTATAATAAAAAAAGATCCATCCATTTTTATGCTTTTACAAAAGAGAAAGGATTTTCTTTTCCAGTATGTTGGGTTAGCTTTTTGTTTTGTATTTGACTTATATTGGTCAAATATATTTACATGACAATCTTCTTTTTTTTAATTCAAAGTATTTTCCAAAGTTATGCCACACTTGCAATCCAAAGGTGCAGCTTCGTTTAAAAGAATGCAGCCTTATATCTTATTTTATGGTGGGTTTGTAAATATATTCCAGTTGATGCTTCAGAGAAAAGAGGGAGCTCAATGCTTGGTTGCCATACTAAAGTGTAACTATGCCAGCACATGTGGTGGGACTCCTAGGGTGATTATGTATCCTACTGTACAGAGGACAGACCTCTATTTGAAGGTGTCCCCTATTTCAAGGGCTATCTATACCAAATCCAGTTTAAAGATAAAGAACCACAAGGAGGGAGAATAGGGGCCTTGAAGGTGCCCATCAATAGTTAACATTTGGACAGGAGAATGAACAAGCCTATGGGTCACTTGGACACTATGGTGAGATGTATTGTAATTCCATTTAAATCATAGTAATTGTTTTAAATTTGTATCTAAATGTAGAAATCAACACACAGCATGCAAATCAGTGTTCTCTTTTGTAGTAATATGTTTCTTCTTTTTGGAAATACAAAGTTGTTCACCCTACTCTACACCATTGTTTAAAATACACCTAGTTTGGATGTAATGCTAAACTATAATTTAGCATTATGTGATTAAGCTTCAGATTTGTACAAGGTTACTACACTACAAGGTTCTCAAAACAGAGTTTTCTTTTAATTGTTTCTTGAAGACAGGAGGCTTGATACGATGCAGATCTCTTTAGGCACTGCATACCATAAAGAAGGGAGCAACAGATGTTGTTGAGGGTTAACCTTGTCTATACTCTGTTTATTAAGAGGGGCTTGTCCTTAATCTGTTCAAACTGGGTCTTCAGTGTTAGGAATGATAGGAATTAGTGAGGTCTGTAAGGGGTTTGGCTGAAATTCAGACTGAAGATATTCATTTTCAATGGCACAGAAGTCTTCAGAAATTACACACACACACACACACCTCCCAGTCTGCGCTTTCATTCTAAGACATAATTTTTTATCTTCAATGTATTGAATACGTGCCCTTCTTTCTGAAACACAGTGATTTATAAATATCTTGGAGAAGCAAAAGAAACAAGCTTAATATAGCACCGTGATATTGGTTGGTTTCAATAGTGCATATGTCTGGCTTGCGGATTTGTAAACATTGACAGATTTGCATGATTGTTGCTGGCGGAAGATATCATTGTCACTGTGATTAGAACTCAATGTTGCTAAATCCAGCCATCTTCAAAACCTTTTAAAGCAGGAGAAAACTGTAAGAAATACACACTATCAATTTATGCCCTAGTAGATTTATCTTCCATATGTCAGGTGACCATGTGCCCTACTTTACAGAGGACAGTCCTCTATTTTGGAGAGTTGTCAGAGGACAGTCCTTTCTTGAAGTTGTGGTGTTCTCTGTTTGATGGGCTGTTCAGTCCAAGTCTGGTTTAAAATCAAAGAACCATAAGAAGGGTAAAGGAGGGGTCTTGAAGTTGCCAATCAACAGTTAGCTCTTGGGCAGCAGCGCACTGAGCAGACATAAAAGTTACCTGGTCAGTCTTCTTGGCAATGGTGAATTGTCTTGTATTTCTATTTAAAGAAAAAATATTTTTTCTAAATTTGCAACCATACATATAAATATGTATATCTTATGCAAATTGGCATCCTCTTGCATTACATTTTATTTATTTTATTTTATTTATTTATGTATTGCATTTTTATACCGCCCAATAGCTGAAACTCTCTGGGCTGTTTACAAATATTAAAACCATAAAAAACCATTCAAGGTATAAAACAACAGTGTAACAGTATAAAAATACAATATAAGAACACAAGCAGGATAAAACCAAGCATTGTGATGCATTTCCTCATTTGGGATGATGTTTATCCGTATAGATAGTGAAAACCTGTTTTAAAAGGTATATGGTTTGAACTGCATGCATGCATGCAAAGGCAACAAGAAACAAGTCTGAGATACATCTATCTTATTGTAGTGCTTCAGTGCCAAGTCTTGAAATGGGATTAGGGAAACTGCAAAAAAAAAAAAGTGACTATAATCCAGACCCTGGATTTCAAGAACTACTGGAGTTTCCAGTCACTGTGCCTTTTAGTTTTACCATTACATTTCTCATTACTATTATTCAATACAATAATAGGTAGGTGGGTGTGTAAGCAGTAATTAGGAAAATTCAGAAAAATGCTGGAAAAATTCGAGATGGACTAAAATGAGTTTGGGTTCCTAAGAATCCAACTTGCAGAATCTTCTGCGGACCAACCCCCTAGGCTGTGTGTCGTCAGTGGACTTTAGCCATCTTTTTTTTTACTTCCCTGAAATTTATTCAAAATTATTCATAGGAAAATATACAATTTCAGCTGAGACACATGCCTCCCTGGAAAATATATGTTGGAAAAAGTTGAATGGAATGGTGGACAATATGCTAAATGTTACATATTGACAGAAATTGCGTAAATTGTTGCGAACCCTTTTATGAAATTATTGGCATATTTTTCTGTACAACGAGAAAAAAATTGAATTATCTATGAACAGATACTGGTAGGAACAACACTGCACAATGTACAAAATACACACAGGACAGATTTCACAAAATCCAGACATCCCTAGTAGCAATAGAAGACATCCTATTGAATAAGTTTAATATTCTAAATCATTTGGGCTGACTACAGGCCTGATCATGTGAGGGGTCATTTTGCACTTATATATATTAGCTATCCTTCTCCTTTTTGTATAATGTCCAGATTAATATGGAGCTGACTGTACCCAAACAATACGTAGATAGTTTTGGCCTCTGTGGTGTTCTGTTAAAATGTGGACATAAACTTTGTGTAAATTTCTCTGCATGTAACATCAAATATCCTCAGTATACAGTACTCATATTCTTTCTAGAACAAATGGATGGCTTTATCATTTAGCACAAATTCCATATCTTCTCTTAAGGAACTAGTTCACTTTATACCAGTTTTTATACCAGTCTTTATACCGGTTAGCTATTTTTTAGCACTTGTGTTCATATTCTGGAGAATTAGCCTTTTAGCAATTAAACTCCCTCATTATATATTTTGTTTTTGACTTTATAGATGTGCTGTGCATATTTTAAGTATCCAAGGACAAAGAATAACTTGGATCATTGGGTAAATCTATGTTTATGGTCACTGAAATTCCTTTTATTTAAAGAATAATACAGGTCACTTTCTATATTTAATCTGTATTTCCATCTCAAATTGGAACCTAGCTGGTCATAACAACTTTAATTAGTTTAAGCTGAAATCCAATGTAGTTTTGAGTCAACTGTTTTTTCTCTAAGCCTTGTATTCTCAAGAGGGGAAGATGGGACATCTGGAAAGGGACACAATATTCAGTTAAGAGAGCAGATCCTGGGACAGGAGAGTCTTTCTTTCCCCACTTACCATGAAATTAACAAGTTGAAAAGCCTCCCTGGCACAGAGCCTTCATTGCTCCATATTGGGTTTGTAAAAGTGATTTCTTCTCTACTTGCTTCATCATCCTACCCTGGTCTTGAAAGAAGGGAAGTCAAGAACCATTGTTCTAATTATGTTTGCTCCATGTGGTTTTATGAAGACTTCTTCCTCCAGTTCAGATATGATGGGTTGGATACAGTTGCACTTAAGTCTCATTGAAATCAGCACTATCAATTCAATGAGCACTAACTGCGACTAACTCAGTCCAGGTCCAGCCTGATGTACTAAGCTTTACATGCAGGAGCATGTTGCTGCTTGCACACAACTGCATACAGGCTCTCTGCATGCTTATCTGCAGAACAAATTATTGATCGTCTATGTTCCTTCGTTTCTCCTTCATCCTATCAGAGAGTTGGGGCTGAGTACAAACAACTGAGAGTATGCTTTAAACTAAATGTTTGCTTCCACCTAACTGGTAGCAAATCTGCTATGTATTCTGTGGCCTGAATCATTGATATAATTGTTTGGGGCCTACTTAGCTTTCTTATACCAAATGCAGGACAGTCTTGCCTTTCCTCTTCATCTTCTATTCTACACTTATCGTAGAGCTGGTTTCAGATGATCTCTAGAAATTCTCCATCCCATTTCTGAGCACAGAAATAGGGGAACCATTTTTCCAGCGGGAGGAGAAATTCTCTGTTTGTTGGAGGTGGGGCTCACCATTCTTTTTCCTAAGGGTGTGTGTGTGTGTGTGTGTTCGTTTGCTGCTGCTGCAGTAACTGGGTTGGCAGTTTATTCACCATTTTCCAGCCTCCACAATGCCTGGATCGTTGTAAGGGGAAAATGATGCCCACCACAAAAAATAATGTTGGTGGATTTCAGGAGTAAATTCCATGAAGTGGCCTTCTTCTGGGGATGAGAGGGTGAGAAAAGGAAAAATCTCAGAAACTTTCACAGCGTAATGTCTTCTGAGAAATTTTGAGAAGTCTTGACTCAGCTGTCTTTATTAGCAAGGAGTACTACTTTCTGTTTGTTTAGTACAGCACTTTAAATGTTACTACTGGTTTTATAAAAATATTTACCCTCCTCAAAATTCCTCTGTTATTTCATTGGAAAAGAACTTGCAATTATTTTATTTTCAACTTCTGATTTGGGCAATATCAAGAGACATCTAAGGAAACAACAGGTTTCCCTGCCCTCTGATAGTTTCTATATGCCTAGAGAAATGTAACTATCCTGACTTCTCTTGAAATTTTTGAAGTATTTCCCTGAAGAAGAAACCTTCAAATTAACTTCACTTTTGCTTTTGCCCAGCCTTCCCCAACCTGATGTCTTTGGACTCCAGTTCCCAGAATTCCTGATCACTGGCTATGCTGGCTGATGAAACTGAAGTCCAAAATATCTGGAGGGCACCAGATTGGCAAAAGCTGCTTTAGGCAATATTTCAATGGCAGCCCGACATAGCATTCCGCTAATTGGAAGTGATGGAGAAAAGTAGACAAAATCAGAAGAAGCTCAGGTCATCAGTGAAACCAATACCGGTGAGAAGGTGAAGAGAAGACACAACTGGCTAGTGATGTTCCAATTCTTCTTTACTGCTACAGCAGAGTAACACTGAGCAGTGTGGGACAATGTATAGTAAACTTCCAATCCTCCCTTGACCCTGGTGTCTACAACATGTATGAATGAAAGAGAGATGAGGATGTGAAAGAGAGAAAAGGAATATCCCTCGGCACTTTCAGCTTTAGCTCCACCCATCACACGGCCCACCATTCACCAGTATGAAGCCCTCAATCACTTTTCCCTAAGTAAATGTGACTTTCAATATTGTTTTAAAAGAAATTTTCCATTCTGCACTATATAATAACCTAGGAATTATAGAGAGTTCTGTGACTAATTCATGTGCTTTATGTGAGTTTCTCTTGAGCTTCATTTGGATAGAATAAAAAGATTATGAGAGGAGCACAATCAAAACTTCAAATGGATAGTCATTTAAATTATAACTTTATGCTTTACATTCAGGTGCTTGCTCTAAAATCTGTGCGGATGTATCAAAGTGCATTATTGCATAGCACATATCTGTCTACATCTGTGGATGTATCTGTAAATCCTTGACATTATATGTATTTAGTGTTTTGTGTAATTGCATCTTGCCTCTTTGCATCTTTCTTCATGCCACAGATGTTAACAGATGGAACATTGACACCAATTAGACGATACATACATTGAGACGTTGGAAGTCATTGAACAGGTTCTAAAATAAGTAATTCTAAAGTATGCTACATCAATAAATGCAAAGAATAGCTCTGTACCATTGATTTATTACAATGAAACGGTATCAGTTCATACTCAAATCCATTGCAATTTACATATTCCATCTCTAACGTCTTAAAATGCTTAAGATGTTCTTTAATAGCAGGTATTGAGCTTTAAAGCACCTGCACTTAAAATGTTAATCAGAGGCATTAGATTCTTCTTATATAGAGAAGAAAAGGATTCACACAATTTAATATCATGTTAATCTTTAGATTTCAGTACAAATCCCTTTACATTTTTCATGGTTTCAAGTGTGGGTCACACTTTTGATGTTGAGAGGACACAAAATGTAACACTGGAGGAAATATAAAAAAGTTTTAAGTTCTGACACAGTTTTCCCTACACATCCTTGTTAATTGTGGGCCTGTTCAGATGACACTTCAGGCTCTGTGGTTAGCAAAACTATGTTCTCTTGGGTTAGCACTAACCACAAGTGGTGCTGTCACACACAACACTTTAAGCCATGGTTAGAGCCGCTAACCCTGCTGCAGACGGTTTGACTGTGGTTAGTGAGTGAGCAGGGTTTAGCAAAACACATGCTGGAGTATGCCATGTGAACTTGAAATTAACTACCGAGTGTTGCCTAGCATACAGTCGACATACTGGGGCACAGTGTGTGCCTTACAATTAACCTGTGGAATATTGGTCCGTTGTTCTGCTCTCTCTCTAACACTGTGAATGGTAGTTTAAAATACCACTTTTTAAAGCCATTTTAAAAGCTTTGAGTATCTTAGTTCTTTTCCCAAGAACCTGTATTATCGTTTGCATTTATTACAGGTTTTATTTTGTAGGCCAGTTGTTTATGATCGTATCAATGTGATTTACTCAATATATTACAATGTTCTTTGGAACAGTTTGTGAGAAAGTATTTTCTGCTACATTGTGAAACTTTCAGATGCTCTTGAGCAAAATGTATGAAGTGTTATATCTGCATGATATAAAAGGCCATTAGATAAAATTTGTAACTGAGGATCTAGAAGAGTATTTTGCTTACAGCAAAAACAAATGATTACTTCAGGAGGCTGAAATTGCTTTATCTGCATAAATAGGCTGTCTTAAGAGAAATCTTTGTTGGTAAAATGCAAATGCCAAAGTTAGAACATTTTTGTGTCACTGACTTGGGAGAAAATGAATAATGAAAACTCAACGAATCAACCATTTAATGTGCCTATCTAACATGCAAAGTGTGTGTTGGTAGTTATTTTTAAAAACATTATAGAAACCTTAAGTTCCCTGTGACAGTTCCCTAGATAAGACTTTATAAAAGGTACATTATTCTAGTAGGTTCATCATTATAATGAAATCTCACAAAAGGAAGGATCACTAATTTAGAACTGACTTCTTTTTTTTACATAACAGTACTGATCAAATGAAGAAATGTATTCTATGTAATGGCAATATAACTCTTTTGTCATATGACAGATCTGGCTACATTGATTAAACACTTCTTTTATCAATGCTGGAGAATGATGGCCAGTAAACAACTGTATTTTAAAAGTGTGCCCTTTGAAAAGGGATGGGTTTGTCCTGGTGGAAAGGGCCCTTTATTGCCTTGTGGTCATTTCAAGAAAGAGCCTTGGTGACAAAAATAAGCCCAATTACCTATTAGTATTTTATTGTAGAGATTAATTATTGTCTTCCTGTTCACCTCAAAAGCAGTCAGAGCTTTTTGAGTGTTCCAATAAAACAGCTGAAAGAGAAGCTCACTGTCTAAGGAAAGATTGGATATATGTGAGAGAGAGAGAGAGAGAGAGAGAGAGAGAGAGAGATTCGGCTATGGGGCGGTATATAAGTGTAAATAATAATAATAATAATAATAATATAGGGCCAGTTTGCACAATTGCATAATCAAACAGCCCATGCTGGCATGTGCAGGCAGCCATTTTAAATATTCAGTGCCCAGTTGTGCTTGTCATAACCCATTATTTGTTGTTGGATTATGTGAGGATTGTTTAATCCTCGCATAACTCTCATACCCTGGGTGGGGATTGAATATTCAAATCCCGCCCACCATGCCACTGGCATGGTGGACTGTTTTGATCATGCAAACTGTGTTTCTCTCTATGTGTGTATTTTTAAAGTATCAAGCAGAACATCAGATAAGGTCCAGTTAATCACTAGGAACTGAAAGTGTGGTTAATCACTAAAACATATGTATTACATTGACCAAAACAATGGAATAATTGAAGTCCGAAAGCAAAATATTTGGCCTCTGCCCATTCCAGCCACTCTAGTGCAAATCTAAGGGAACTGCAATCTGAGGAGCTTTTCTCCCCAGCGTGGTTTCCCAAATGGTGGAAACAAAGCCTTACCACCACCCCATGGTAAATTACTTTGCTGACTATTGTGATATTTTTGAAATAATCATATGGTTAACCCAGCCGATGAAATGTGCAACAGCTGCTTATTCCTCAGCAGATGACTTGAAGTTTTCATGTTATTGAGCTTGTATGGGAAAATGGACAATTTAAGCATCAGCAAAATCAGTTCAAGTTTACTCAAGTGTGGTATACGGCCAACTTTCTAAAGCAGCCTGAAAAATGCACATCCCCACACCCAATTGGGCGGGGGAGAAAAGTTGTGTGTGTGTGTGTGTGTGTGTGTGGCGAGGTGAGGTGGAGGCCTGCTATTGGCGGCCTCATATGGTGCCACTGGGCGGGGCTGGGTCCGGGGGCTTAAGAGCCAAGCAACGGACCCACCCGGCATTCTTTCTCCTGTGCGGCTCCCTCCCTCCCCTCCCTGTAGACAGTGTGGGCTACACCGGTCGTCTTTAGGAGGCCAAGTAGGATTTTTTTGTTCTTAAACCTAATTTGGCTAAGAGCTTATTCGCCTACTTCACACTGTAAAACAGATGGGGTGTATTAAACAGGTAAATTGGCAATAATTGGTCACATAATCTCGGCGGTAGGTGCGGGCATCTTTAGCTGCTTTTGTAATGGTGATCAGTCTCAGGCACCGTTGAGGTGATGGGTAGTGCCTGAGGCCCACATCTGGGAGTCTTGTGGCACCAGATCATTGGGATAAGGTTTACCTATGAGGCCAACCCTCCTCACCTACTCGGAGCTGTGCGGCACGGGTTGGGCGACACCGTATGGCCTCCCTTCCCCAAATGGGGCAAGACCCTGGGCGCCACCCCAGGATCCGAGAATTGTTTTGCCCGATCCCAAGATTTGGCCTGTAGAGGCCAATAGCAGATGCCCGCCTAGGTTTTCCTTTTCCTTTTGCAGATCTTTCATAAAAAGTGGCCCATTTTAATCCCATTTACTGTCTCGACTCATTATTTCACACTACACTCGGAATGAGCAATACTGTTGATGTGTAAAGGTGATTGCAAAAGGGATTCTGGAGTCCTTTGAGAATGATTGATTAATCCCATCCTCTCCCTTCCCCCTTCTCCCCAATATCTGAAACATGCTTGTGATGTGGTACTCACTATTATCGTAAAAGTGGAACAGTTCCCTCTAAACATGCATCACCATGAGTCCATGGTCAGCCAGCCCCATATAGCAAGTAGAGCTTTTATCTGGCTTCTTTGAGATGCAGTTATGCTGCTGTCAAGCCCTAAATATTCTCTCTTATAACTATTTGGTGTTATAAGATGCATATAGGAAGGGAAAAAAGAGGGAGACACTAGCATTTGGAATTAAAGAGGCCATGGCTTTATCAAAAGAACAGGAACCAGCTAAGCTGAGTGTTTGTGTGAGTCCTAATCCTTGTCAAAGACCTACTCAGGCACCTGCACTGTCCCCTGAAACTCCCTTTATTCTAGTCATGATGATGCTATGATGGAAGTGAGTTTAAAATGTGAAACTGCACACGCTCAGAATATTTCTTAAAAAACAAACAAACTTGGTTGGCAGACTGCCTTTTGTTAATTGCTTTACCATATCAGGGATATAGAAGCGAGTGTAAAGCAAGGAATGGTGGCTAGGGACGTAGAGAAACATTAGTTGTGTGTTTCGCAACTGAAGTGATACACATGACCAACTAAAGGGTCCCCTCACAGGACCATTAAATCCAGGGTCTAAGATTACTTAGCTCCACTATTGCACCCAGAGGTCTACCATTACATCCTATTTTACTATCTTCCCAATTCTGTTCTAAAACTCTGCAGGTAGTACCCTATTCCCACAACCCTACGCAATTTTCCAACTCCTGAGGCGCTCCAGACTGCCCCACTGCAGAATTTAAGCCAGTTGTACAGTGATAAATTCTGCACTTGTTTGCCCTGTCCCCATACAATCTTTCTCTGTGTTGGTTTATTTTCTAGTATAAACCAAAGGATCAAGAGTGATTGCAACAAATAAAAACCAGGAAATTGTTTTGGACAAATATGGAAGGGAAAACTGCCTTATATGATGCTCAAGTCATTTTCTTTTGAAAGGAAATATTTCCGTTATACTCAAAAGTAAATATTGTGGGTTTTTTATTATTGCGGCAGGGCAATACAGCTGAATTTTGGAGATGTCTGATAAGTATCTGCCGTTAAAGGCTCTTAAATGCGAAGGGATTTCTGGAATAAACAGCATGAGCACCGGATATGTTACTGAAACCCTTTCTGTTTTAGTATATTCCTCTGTGGTCTTAAAAGTGGCAACACTACAGCAGATGGCGAGCTCTGGGTCACAAGTTGATAATGTAGCCATTGTGAATAAATGTCATATAATGCAAACTTGAGAAAATAATTCTAAGCATATCTAGTTATAGCTTGCTATAAATTAGCTGTTGCTACTCCAAAAAGATTTCAGAATCTTTAAAGATAGTTTCCTAAATGCGTCAATCAGGAAGGCAAATCGAATGTTACCACCTGTCAAAAAACAGGATAGAAAATAATTTCAACCATATTAATATCCCATTAGTATTGCATTTAAAACTGATGGATGGTGAACATACTTTATATGAAGAGAGGCTGAGTTATTTTTCCAGTTTAGTCAGGTTAGCATACATAATTCTTCAGAGCAACCTAGGAAATAATGTATGTCAGACTTAAATAAAATACAGTTCTGACTTAAATAGAAGTGCCCACTGTATAATAGAGAGCTTTAAAAAATCAAGCAAAAGGACACATATATGGTAAGAATGAAGCTGGCAATTAAGTAAGACTGAAGGTTGTTATTAATTACGATTGTCAGTCCAAAATATTCACACTCAAAGCAAACAAGGTTGTCAGACCATGAATATTCATACTTAAAGCTCACCAATTCTTCAGCTGTTGGGAACGGAACATAGAATAATTCAATATTGCTGTTTACTGTTTTATCTTCTGTGGAATGTTTATCGGGCCAATGTTAAAGGGCAGTCACTGGAACAGGATTGACCATGCCAAGTGATTTATGAGCCACACTTGCATTCTATTTTTATTCATTCATTGACACAACAAGAATCCTTGTTTTACTGAAGAAAATGGTGAAGCCCCTGGAGTTCCATTCATGGTTAATTTTTCTGGGTTGCTGTCCTGAATGTGCTTTTGGATTACTGTTCCAGAATTTTCATACTGCTAACCTATTTGAATCCCCTTTGATTGTTTTCAGTGGATGCAAGTTGGAGCTAGTTGGGTGTCGTGACTCTGGCTAACTCTCTAAAGTTCTTGCTCACGACTTCAGGTACACTGATACACAACAATAACAGTGAGATTTCTTTTATTGTAATCACACGGAATTCAAAGCATAACGGTTTCATTTCTGCAAACACACACTTGAAGCTGAAGACGGACCACACAGCTTTCAGGTAGAACGGCTTAATGAGAACAGCACTCACTCAGGGACTGACATTTAGAGATTAACTCTAGTCCTTAGAGGGCAGGAGCGGCCACGCTGCACTGGAATCCTCTGGAACATAGAGAGACTCTAGGATTAGGCCTCCTAACAGTAGTATATTGGTCAACTGGCAACTAAATCTTCACTCAGCCTGTCAGGGAACGCTGAGCTGACCACGGAAGCCAGAAGCCAGGGAATGAACCTCTTCGACCTAGGGAGCCTTCCCAATTCACGTAGCTTTAGCTCTGAGGAAGGTCCTCTCACAGGTCTCACACACACACGAGTTTCAGAACAGCAACGATCAGCTTCTGCCTCCCTCTGCCCGTAACTTTGGCTCTATGGAGGGAGACAGCAAGCTATAGAACACGAATCCAGAACAGTAATCTCAAGTCCAAATCTATGAAAAGCCACAGTGCACTTCTCATGGCAGAGTTCTTTAGAAGTAATAAGTCCAAACATCAACAGAACATGTATAGAGTGCATCTCACAATTCTAAATCAGAATAGTAACTCACAGCAGTAGCAGAGCAGCAAGAGGATAGACGAGATAATTCCTAGCAACGGAATTACTCTCAGGACAAAGGCAATATAGTGTGGAGGCTGGGCAAATTCTAAGCTACTTTGATAGACAGGGCTTCAGGCCTGTAATCTAAACTCACGTGCCAACAGGGCGGCACGGTTCAACCTCTTCTGATGACGCCACAGTGTGAGGAAGATAGCCCCCACCTTTGCAAAGCATAGTTTAATTCCCAGAGAACGTTCAAGGCCTTCGGCCTACCATTTGAGATAAGCACATACCAGAGAAGCAGAGATACATTTTCTCATGACAAATTGCCAAGTCTTCAGTCTACAATTCACAGGGCCAGCCCTGTGAATTGTCTACGAAGTATCTGACACCTAACATTGGGTGGATGACATATTTGCATTGCAAGTGAAGAGGGCCCCAGGGGCTAATATCACCCCGTAAATCCCTCTCCTAACTGGTGGCACCACCAAGCCCCACGAATGCTGGGTGCCAGCACGTCCCTTGATTCTCTCTCTCTCTCTCTCTCTCTCTCTCTCTCTCTCTCTCCACACACACACTGTCACATCCCCCTGCGGTCAGGCAAGCCCAATGCATGGTAGGGCATTTGATGAAAGAAAGCTGATACAAACAAAATCAGGACAACCTGAGATGCTTCTAGATAGTTTCTGTCACTAATGATCAAATGGTTATGTGCAGCTATTTGATCTTTTCTTTCTTAATGGATTTTTGTGAGATTCCCTGACCTGCTCCATTCTGAAATTAGCATTTGTGTGTATTTCCAGTTGCTTTAAGAACTGCTAGCTCTCCGTTGCACTAGTGGTGGTCTTATCTGTGTCTCTGTCTTGACTCAACTGCTGGCTCATTTTATTATTTTGACGCAAAAGTGTTCATAACAGTTTTGTTTAATTCCTGAAAGGTACTGAATTCTCCCAGGACCTTAGAAAGCTTGAAAGAGTTTATGTTGTGAGCCTGGTTCTGCTCAATGTCTGGAAAGGAACAATTGAATTAAAAACAACATGACTCCAAGTTATACTCTATGCAAACTGATTGCAGCACTTTGAAGGATGGCAGATCCAATCTGTGGTCACGATACATTCATAGATGTAGGCCTGCAGCTACAGTTTGTTTTCTGCTTTTGGAAGACAGTTGATCTTTGTGGAGCTAGTGATTTTTCTCATGCAAGAATTTTGCATGTTTAGGGTGCACCTTGCTTTTTGCCAAAGCAGAATTGCGTAGGTAACCTGACTGACAGAAGTGAGGCATCGCTCGGGGAAACAATGGCTCTAGAAGAAAATATGAATTAAAAAAATACTTGTTTGTGCTTTCCAAATCACTATGTACTGTAATATAGATGAACTCCCATATTCCTGTGTGTTGTAGGCATTGGCTGAAAAAATAGTTTGCACTATTAAAGAACAGGGACAGCAGTACATCAAAGGAATGCTGCTAGGCAGGAGACACGAGCAGAGAGCTTTTTCAATAGTCTTCCTGGATTATTTCTAGCTTCTGGCAGAATTTCAGCTAATGTGGGGAAATGAGCCCAAAAGTATGATTTATCAAGTTTTTTTGTTTGTTTTGTTTTGCTTTACTTCTAACTTGAGCTACAGGTAATAATCTCGTATCTATTTGTGGCTTCTATCTGTAACTACGAGAACACAAACTGGGATTTTGGGAAAGGCAGGAAAGTTTCTACTGATTGGAGACATTCTCTGTTCTGTTTCCAAAACCAGTGCATCTCCAGGTTTTTGAGGGCTCTAGCCAATACCCCCCCTCATAGGCTCCCTCCCTCAGTGAGTCTACTTTCACCTCCTTTGTCACCAGCTGCTATTGTTCCTTGTTCTTGTCTTTCTCATCATTGCTACCACACTTGTTTGACAGTGAGAGAACTATTCGCCAACTAAGCAGTGGCATCTACTGCTCCTCCTCCTTACCCCCTTCATTGTCTGGGCCAAACTGAGAGGCAGGTGAAAAAGCAGGTTGCAACTGTGAAGAGGTGGAACAACTCTGGGATACTCTTCTCAGTGATCCTCTGTTGAGCTCTGGGTTCTTGGCAGATGCCCGACTACTATGCCTACACTTGACATAGGCCAAAACAAAAAACACACAGTGGGGATCAAAGTGAATCTCCATGTTCTCTGAAACCTGAAGGAATGCCTGGGTCCATACCAATCTGCCCATTCATTGAGGCCCCCCTTCAGGTGCTCTTGCCGTTGACATGAAATGGGTGGCATCCAGACAGTTTTTTCAGTAGTGGTGCCCTATTTTTAGAATTCCCTAACCAGAGAGACCTGGCTTGGTAGCACCAGCATTGTTATGATTTTGGTGCCAGGGAAAGATGTTTTATTCTCTCAAGTTTTTTTTAATGTGTATTACTTTTTTATAATGTATTACTCATTTTTCTCTCTTAACATGTTAGTTACATTTTAATGCCTTACCTTGTTTTTGTAAACCATCATCAGTGCATGCTTGCTGTTGATAAACCATTGGGGGAATGTCTCCAAGGTAGTTGCTGAAAGACGCATATGCTGACACAAATATCTGATCTGTCCAGGGATTGCGAAATCCGTAAAGCTGAGGAGAAATGGGCCTGGTTGCCCAGCTCCTTGTTTTCACTCTGCCCAATACAAATTAATGATTATGTTGTGGGTTGAGGTCAGCCAAATTTAAATTTGCATATATGTAAATGGATTTATATGTATACATTTAATGATGGTCAGCTCTTTTCTGTGTGAGTGTATAAATTCCTATACACAAATATATTTTAGCATTTAAAGAGCATTCACTACTAAAAGTTAAATGCATGACCATATACTAGAGATCAGTTCTGGGAGCAACTGGTATCTTCTATTTTGCCCAACTCTGGAGAGCTTATCCTTAAGAGAGACCTTTGGCTGGATCTGTACTGTTGCTTTCGCACATGTTGAATCTGGCAGAGTGACAGAAATAAATGCTTTACAGTTATTGCTTTAAGAAGAAGACTGATATGACATGAGATGCTTTCATGCACATGTCCCATTTAACGTTGGGACTTGTTCTATCTATAAGGATGCCAGTGGTTTTCTCCTGGCTGCAGCAATGAAGAACTACTTTACTTACAATGGATTTTGGGAATACTCTATACCTCTCCTGCCCGTTCTCCTGTGCCAACTATGGTGCAGATAGATGCTATGCAAATAAAACACATTTGATCAGTGGTGTTCAGTATTAGATTGCTAATAATTCTAATAAACTTTTGAGTAGTATTATTGGCTTCCTGTTCTCCAGCTAGGAAATATTAGAACCGGAACATCTATGCTCTGAGACATCAACCATTGACTGGTGTTAGTTTTAGGAGATATAGAAAATGTGTGTGCTTGGCTACGAGAGTTCCATGCAACATTTTCTTAAATATTTATAAGAAATTATTCAGTACAATAAGGATTGCAAAATTGTGCAGTGTGAAATATTTACAAAATGAATGGGAAGTGATTTTAAAAACACTGTTTTTTTTAATACTGGATAATCAACTTTACATGGTATACAGTGGAAGAAAGTTCCTTCAGTAGTTCATTATTCTTGGAATCTTCTTGACTCAGTTTCCCCTCCCCCCCAGTTTGTCCTTGAGATATGCCGCTGGCAGCTGTGGGAGAATAGACAGTTTCTAATCTGTTTGTCTTGAGTGCTGCTCTTGCAAATTGTGTGGGATAAAAAGAGAAGAATGTAATGGATTCAGTATTTTCAAGTCTTCATGAATCTGTTTGTGAATCAAATGTCCTGAAACATGCCTTAGGCAATTGTACTATTTGAGGATGCCATGTTGAACCACTGCCATTTTGTATATAAAGGCTAGCATATGCCAGTTTTTCATAGACAATGGGATTGGAATGGGCTTTTAAAATGGAACCTTTCAACTTTTTTTGCCACACAAAATTAAAAGGTCAAGGATAAATATTACTTGCAAAAAATGCATTTCTCTCTCTCTCTCTCTCTCTCTCTCTCTCTCTCCAGAATCTACGAGAGTTCCGCAGACTAGAAATAGAATTATACATTCCTTTGTTTTTCTGGATAAAGGGTGTTATGTCTAATTGGATAAAAATGTTTCAAATCATGTGAAACTTTTTAAAAATACACTTATTCATGTAGTATGTTGAAAATCCCTGAAGACCTTTTACTAAAAATAAAAAATAGCTCAGTATTCTGCTTGTTCCCTAATTCGCTTAAAGCATATGTTAAGCCATTACTCAAAGCCCACATTCTTCTTTGTGGTCTCTGTGCATGACATTTATGGGCTCGCGCCAGCGCTGAACCCTGTTCTGGAAACTTCTATAGCTAGGCTTTTTTGGCAGGAACCCTCCCTCACCATCCTATTGTACATGCTTCGCTGGGTTCCCGCTTACCTCAGGTTTTTTTCAAGCGCCGTGCTGTGTGCCTCGCGGGAGACTTCATCTTCATTCTTCGGGAACGTGTTCTGTTTGTATATCTGTAATAAATATAGATAAGTTAGTTTAGATAGTTAGGTTTTCGTTTCTGTGTGTGTGTGTGTGTGTGTGTGTGTGTATATAGAGAGAGAGAGTGACCAGATTTTGGAACCCAAAATCCTGGTCCCCCCCCGCCACCTAAAACAACCCCCCCACCAAGCCACCCCCCTAAAACAACCCCCCCAAGCCACCCCCCACCAAAAAACATCAGCCTGGACCTACCAGGTTCGCTGCCGCTGCCGCCCCCGCCAGATGCGCCGCCCCCCCAGGTCCCCTGCCGCTGGGCTCGTAAGGCCAGCGGCCGCGCGGAAGAGGCAGGGGAGGGCCGGATCCGGAAGTGACATAATCGGCCCTCCCCCGCCTCTTCCGTGCGGCCTCTGGCCTCGTCGGGGCTAGTCGCAATGGCGACGACCCCCCGAGGAGCCCGGACGCCCGTGTGGAAGAGGCGGGGGAGGGCCGATTACGTCACTTGCGGATCCGGCCCTCTCCCGTCCCTTCTGCGCGGCCTCTGGCCTCATGAGCCCGGCAGCGGCGTTGGAGGACCCAGCGGCGGCGGACCCGGCCGCCCCAGCAGGTAAGTGCCCTGTGCCCCGCGCCCCGCGCTCCTTACCCGCAGGGGCGTCCGCTTCCCTCCGGTGCTCGAATCTACTGAGAAACAGGTTTCGTGGCCTGTCTCGCTACTGAGGGACAGGCCGCGAAGCCTGTTTCTCAGTAGATTCGAGCACCGGAGGGAAGCGGACGCCCCTGCGGATAAGGAGCGCGAGGCGCGAGGGAGGGCACTTACCTTCTCGGGCGGCCACTTCCCGGGCTCCTCCGCCGCCACCGCCGCCTGGTCTACCGCCGCTCCTCGCTTGCTGCCACCGCTGCGTGACCCCCTGCCACCCCGGTTTGCCCTCACCGCCCCCGGTTGGGTCGGTTGGCCCCAGGTTTCCCAGTTAGGACTGGGAAACCCCGAGCCATCTGGACAGCCTATATATATATATATATATATATTAATGTGGGTAAACAATCAGTGTTGAACAAAATGTACCAATTACGGTGATGTCCTAATGATAAAATTCTGACTTGACCAGTGAACTTCACTATGCTGATTTATGAGGTCCTAATTTAGGCTGCCTCTACATGAAACGTTTAAAGCTCTTTGAAGTCTCATTAAAAGCATAAATCGGGAGTTGAGGCGCTTTATCTCTCCGATTATGCGCATTATCGAATGTGCGTTAAATAGCGAGTTTTATTTTTCTCCAGCTGTTAAAGCGCATTTTGTCTATGTGAACAAGCGATTCTCCACATTAACTACTTGTAAAGCGCATTTCAAACAACCGGTAAGGCCACCAGTTGTGCGCTCAATTACCTCTTGCTACAAGCATTTACGCTAAAGCGCTTCAGCGATTGTGCGCATAATCGGCTAACCAGGCGTCAAACAGAATCCATCTAGAGGGGGTCTTATTGAGTGATTGATTTTTGAGGACACTATCCAAGATATAGCTTTTATGAGTATGGGTATATTTGATAAAATGACCAAGCTAGTTGACCTAACATAGGCCCGTTTCCTTAGAGTGTAACTCTGTGTTGTCTAATTCGGATCTTACCAAACAGATGATTCTTATACAACCCCTTCCCCAACCTGTTTTCTCCGAGCCAGGTTGGTGATGAGGATTCAGTACCCTGACCCATCTGTTTCTTCTTTACTTGCTATTGTTCTGCCAATTTTACCAGTTTATAATTGTTTGGTAACATCTGCATTCTGCAGTGGGTCTGCACTATGTTATGTAACTAGATTCCTGAATTTAAATATAATTGTGTTGATACCACAGACCAGCAGAACTTAAGAATATGCCATCTGTAAATTAACTGGAAGTTGGACCTGGAGCTGCCACACCATATCCTTCTCCAGGAATTATGAACGTGACTTTGATTTGCTATATCATAATAAAAAGGAAACAAGTTCAGAGAAGAGCAACATAGATGATCAAGGGAATAAAACAAAGTCCTATGAGGAAAGATTGAAGGAACTGGGTATGTTTAGTCTTGAAAAGAGAAGACTGAGAGGGGATGTGATAGCAATTTTCACTCAGAAGAGGGTTACAACCTGTTCTCTATCATCCACAAAATGACAGGCTTAAGTTACAGGAAGGCAGATTTTGATTGAACATCAGAAAAAAACTTCATAATGATCAGAGCATTACTAGGGAGGTGGTTCACTCTCCATCGCTAGAAGTATTCAAGCAGAGACTGGACAGCCATCTGTCAGGGATGCTTTAAACTGGATTCCTGCACTGAGCAGGGGGTTGGACTGAAATGGCCCCTTCCACCTCTGTGATTCTATGAAGTAATCTTGAACAGAAAGAAGCTTCCTTTCATTTACTTGCTGGTCTTGTTGACCGTAATAAAATTTATTTATTTATTTATTTATTATCCTTTCATTTAACAGTCTATATATATATATATATATATATATATATATATATATATAATATATATGACATTTTACCCTGCCTTTCCCCCACGAGCCCAAGCCTACTAACAAGCTAAGTAACTTGAGGATGAATATATATAATTTCCACTCCCGCTCAACCGTTTATGAAAGCTACTAGCATTTGACTCATGGGACACAAGCCATCCGAAGGTGCTAGGTATTATCAGTCAATTTCTTACCTGAGTTGTGTATATGTAGAACAGCTTTCTTAGGCAGTTTCAAAGAAAATGGAGTAAGGCTGCAAAATAAATATATTTACCTGGGAGTAAGGACCATCAAACTCAGCGGGGCTCATTGCTGAGTAGACATGCATAGGATCATGCTATACGTCACCATTTCCTTCTAATAGAAGCCCAAGAGCTATTGGGCATCTGAATGCTAAGAATTCTTCTTTTCTGTATGGGACCAATTACCTACTGGCTAAACCCAGTTCAAAAGAGGGTTCCTGCATTAGTTTCATTGTGCTAGATTTTAAAATACAGGTTATTTTGCTTTCACACTCAAATTATAAGTAATGTTTTATGTTACTTCTTAACCCTTCAAATGGTAGTTCAGATCCATGTCCTTAAACTGAACAGTGTCCAAGCACTGCCCTATAGGACTATGTCGTTAGCCTGTAATTGTATATTGCTTCTAATGCGATGTTTTCATTACTTAGAGAAAGAGCATAACGACTTTGCAATTGACTCCCACATTTAACATTTTCATCTCAGCTGAACACATTAAACATAACCGCCTGCCTTGATCACATATGGAGTCACAAAGCATTGTGCTCCAGTTAAATCTAATTCACTTTCAGGCCAGTGGACTTAATAGTAATTGGTGACTTACCAAATAAAAAGCTAAAGTTAAACACAAGTCAAGATCATGATCTCTTTCGTGGGGATTGCTGCCCTACGGCTTGAAAATGGCACTGAGATTAATTGCAGTATTCTTTCCTCCGCACTGCAGGAAACTTCTGATGGCCGACAGAATATATCGTTAATTTGTATGTAAAAGGTTTCCTGTGTAGACAATGAACTGTTTCAGTGAACACACAAGTAGGAAAATACACAACCTCCTTTTTCCTCCCTGAAGAAAATCATCTTAAGCCAGAAATAGTTTGTAAACTTCAAATTCCTACTCTTCAGTTTTGTTTTGACCATTCTACTTAAAAAGAAAGTTCTATTTTTATTGATTCCCAGAAAAAAGGGAGATACTCATGTACCAAAAGGTAAGAAATAGTGTTGCAAGCTATTACCATTTTAAAGCTTTACAGTACAATCCTATACATGTCTACTCAGACTTAAGCCCTACTGAGTTTAATGGGATCTACTCCCAGGTAAGTGGTTATAAGATTGCAAAAATAAAGTTAGGCTTTATTTTAATCTGTGGGATTCTGAGTTAAGAACACATTTATTTTTCTTTTTTTAGTCTATTTTGGTTCAAATGTATTACTATATTACACTATATCCGTTTTTATAGAATTTTTATTTATTGCATTGTACTGTTTTTATCTTGTCTGCTACCTTGACAAGTTGTACCATTAAAGGCAGCCTAAAAATTACATTAAGTATTTAAAATAAAATATAAAATAGAATAAAAATCTAATATTAATAATGGTTGTTGCTTCTAATGAGTGATAGTGTTTGTTTTCTAAACTGTAAGTCATCATAAAATTTGAAATAGTTTAAAGGAAGCATACCACAACAAACTGACCATTTTGGAAATATGCAAATTCCGCAAAGGACTAACCACAGGACAAACCTTCAATATAAGATGCTACAATTTTTCATGGGCCCACTGCGAAGCTGAGTCTATAGCAGCCTTCCCCAACCTACATCCTCCAGATGTATTGGACTACAACTCCTAGGATTCTTGACCATTGGCCTTGAGGCTGGAGGAATTGGTCCAAGACATCCAGAAGACAAAAGATTGGCAAAGGCTGGTCTAGAGGGACTTAGACCAGGATATTTTACTTTATAAATGGGCTGTAGGTGAACCCCAATGACACCGTTCCTTTGTATTTGTTTTTGCACCTAATGGGACCAGAATTGCTAATGGCTGGCATGAGGCAGATCCAAGAATGCAGATGCGTACTGAGTATATAAGCAACAATGGAGTTTAGCTGTAGAAGTACATTTCTCTTATTATGACTTACTGTTTTTCTTATTCTTGGCACCCATTGAACTGGTGATTTAATATTCCAGGTCTCTTTCTATGAAGGAATTCTTCTAAAAGGTCCAGAGAGTGACACTTGTCTGTATTGTATTCAGCAGGAACATAAACAATTATTTGCTTTTGCTGTTTTTATTGCATTTTCTTTTCAAATGGTTTAGTACTATTTTATATGTTTATTTTGCTCTTATTTGATTGTTGAAAGCCTTCTTGTACATTTTTAAAAGATAGGATGTATATATTTTTAATACATAAATTTTAAAATAAGTCATAGGAAGTAGCATTTTACATTTTACAGGTACCTTCATTCTAGTTGCAGTTTGAAAAACAGTAACCAACACATTATGTGAGTAGAGAACATCAGCTGAGAACATATGTGATTCTCTCTCTCTCTCTCTCTCTCTCTCTTTATATATCTAAACTATGTGGTCTTTTAGACAGAAAAGAAACATACCTGGAGAGGAATAATGTGTCTCAGAATCTGTTTATATAAGCTTTATCGATCTAAAGGCTATTCATGAAACTCAGTTGCACAGTGAAAGCCCCTGTAAACCCTTTTTACTTTCTAAAATAAAACATAAAGCCAGAAGCTTCATCTAAAGTATCCAGGTCATACATTGTTCCATTGATTGACTGTATGTCTCTGTGTGTGTGAATTTGTTTGTTCTTAGGAATTGCCTAGGCCATCTCTGTCATCATTGTCTGAAACATCACCAAGGGCAGGCTGACAGTCAAGATGAAATGGATTGAGTAGAATAGAATCTAAAGCACATGCAGACAAAACAACAACAACATCCAAAAAGCGTATGCACATGTAATATTGTGCCATCAGTTACAACAAATTAGGATCATCATCATTGCAGGGAAGCCAAGACCATTCCCAGCCGAGGGTTTAATTGCACAAGGAATGTGCAGAAATTGGCAATGCCCCCAAATCTTTAATCAGGGTGTTTGTTTGTGTGTCATGACCCCATTGGAGGAATCCTCAGAGGAAGAGCTCGCTCTCCCAGAAACTGAGGGTCATTCCCAGATCAGTCACTGATACCAGACCAGGAGAAGTCTGGACCCTTAGGGGAGATGACTGCAGGTCCATCCTTGTCAGGCAAAGGTTGAGCACCCCCCTGGCTCCTAGGAGCATCATCATCTCAAGTGACAGGCCAACAGCGCTCTCATGAGAAGATGTACTTGCTTGCAAAGGACTCCTCAGGAGAAAATGACTCTTCATGAGTAGGGATTTAACGAGAGAATTCTAATGTACTGCAGCTAAGTCCTGGGTGGGGCTCAACAGGCTTTATTGTTAAAAGCCTTCAGTATCTGTCTATCCAGTGCTGGAAACAACATCTTTACCAATTTTACTGCGCTGTATCCTGACTTTGCCTTGTGATTGAACCTCTGTGCTACTGACCTTGGACTATGTATTGCATCTGACTGTTTATCTGCATTTTAACCCTGGCTGCTCTTCAGACCTCTCCTTTGGATTGCTCTTACCTGGGCAGGATCTACACTACTGCTTTATAGTTCCATATAACAGTTTTGACATCTGTTTGGGCCCAGGACACATTCCATATAATGTTTTCAAAGTGTTATATCCTGCTTGGTGTAGCTCTAGCCCTGGTTAAACTATGCTTTTGACTGTTGCCTGCTGATTGACTTGCTTTTGGGTTGCCCCATAGTTTAACCTGAGCTTGATCCAGCCATAACTGAACATTGTGTGGAAATTGCATGTTCCCAGTATTAATTTCAACAATGAATGTTGCTTGGAAAACACTATCCCTGCACATCTTACAATCTGGTAAGGTTTGGGCTGTAGCTTAGTGGTAAAGCCAATCTTTTGCATCTTGAATTTAAAGGGATCAAGTAGGAAATGTCTGTTGTCCTCTGAATACCAGGAGAGCAGCTGCTAACAGATGTAGTAGGGGTTTTGGAGGAATATATTTGGGGGATGGAGCTCTCACTAGCTCAGTCCCCCAGACTCTGGTCCAATGCCTGCCGGCTGCACAGATTTGCCCTGCAGTGAGTCGGGCTAGCTGAGCTAGTGAATTTTCTGCCTTTGCACAGAGTCTGAAGGGTGGGGGAAAGCATTCCCCACTCACCCCACTGCTGCTGTGGCACAACACCAGTGGCAGAGAGAACATTGCACTGTGGCAGCACAGCAGTGGACAAGTGTGGTGATATCTTCTTCTCCCTCCTAGGGCCCAGGAATGAGCAGGAGAGACTTGCACACAGCAACCCTGACATTATTATTATTATTATTATTATTATTATTATTATTATCATCATCATCATCATCATCCGCCTTTTTCCCAATACTGGGACTCAAGGGACATTGTGTACAAATGTCTCCTTCTCCCTCCTGGGACGTAGTAGCAGGGTTGCTGTGGCAGGGAGCAGCGTGGCAGCACAGTGGTGGGAAGGTACGTAGGGAGCATTCCATTCACTATTCTGTGCTGCCATGTTTCTGGATTTTGGCAGCGGACCTCCAGCTCGGGTCACAAGGACAAGCTGAGCCAGGTAAGTGTGGGAATCTGACACGCCCTAAACGGGTCAAAAACGGGTCAAATTCCCTTGTGCCGGACATTCCTAAAATGTAGACAGAGTGCTGGGCTAGATGGACAAATATAACTCGGATAAAATAACTTGCTCTTTTTCTATAACATTTGCATATCATGTGCATGCAGAAGCCTTTTCTTTCTGGATTGGGAAGTCTGCCAGGTGGGGTTAGCCTGTTGGATGGTGGAGATTGCTAATGCCTCCCTGAGAGGAGGGTACTATGCCAATATTTATTAAAGGAGACAATTGTATGGCTTGGCTGAATTCCTGTTAGGATCTCCCAGAGTTGAATAGTTATTTGCTATTCTTGAATATCCCATGCTTCAGCAAGGAGTTTGAGCAGATGGTGTAGCCTAGCTCCAGGTTTCCTGGAGGAAACAAAGGGAAGGGTCCAACAATGTCTGGCCACTAGCAGGATTTACATTGTGTTAGCAGAAACCAATGATAGGAAGCCTGTCACACTAACAAGTGCTATTGTCATTATGCAAATGCTGGTTTCTGCTAGTGTAACATAATGACCGCTAGTGGCTAGATATATTTGGATTCTTCTCCATTTATTTGGATCTATTACAATCTAATTTGCAGCTTGTTTTTAATATTAAAACTGTATTGGTTGCCATGGATTTTAGTACCATTAGCTATAGTTTCCTTCAGCCTTTCCTGGAGGGGATATCCCAGAAGAGCTCCAGGAGACTGCCTCTTAACCCTATGGCCTGTAGCCTACAGAGTTCCAGAAGGTTCCACCCTGTCTCCCATGTTGCTCAATATGTACGTAAAATGGCTGGGGGAGTTTATCCAGAAATTTAAGCTGAGACATCATTGGCATGCTAATGATGTCCAACTCTAGCTCTTATTTTATATCAGTTCTTACGATGACTCTCTTCCTTTTTTCTAATGTACAAGAATGCTGAAGTGCACCAGGACTACTTGAATCAATTTAAATGACATGTGAACAGGAGATCACTTGCAGCATGGCCATTTTTTTCCATGACTAGTTCATTTTTTCTTTAATTGGTGAACACAAGATATTACACTGCTAGCTCAGATTTGACTAGTGCCACGTAACATTTGTTGTAATTCAAAGATGCCACTGAGGAATGTAGATGTCAGAAGTCGATGATTCAGTCCGTAAGTCACAGCCGAAGTTGCCGTCCGAAGTCCAGGTAACAGTCTTGTAATCACAAGGCGTTGAAATGTCATCAGGAAACAGTTCCACAAGGTCAGGATATGTTCAGGCAAGTCCAGGGTTTCAGGAACACACAGGTGAATGGTCAGGAAACAGTCCAAGGGTCAGAATCAGGCCTGAGTCAGGAACATGGAGCTGGAAAGCAGGGAGTAAAGGTAAAGGCATCCAATATGTTCATTGCTTCCAGCATTCTAGCTGAGCGCTGGCCAGACTTTTATAGGACGTGGACTAATGACCAGTTGGCGTCAGCTGGATTGAAGCTCAGCAGGTCTCTGCCTGCTTCCATGAAGTGTCACACCCCCAACACTCCCAGGCTCAGCTGCCTCCTCTCTCCAACTGATTCCTTTAACTTACGCACAACAACATTGTTGTTAGTGTGAATACACTTATGCAGGTTTTGCTCTTACCTGGAAAGACAATCTAAAACTGATTTCAATAGGCAAGAGATGCAAAAAAAGTTATATTTTGTAATAGCTTAAAATGAGCTGCTTGTTGTGCAGTCGGTTAGAATAAATCTGGGCCATTCATCCCAGGTGCAACAACATGATGTACTACTGGAAATGCATTCTTCCCTGACACATCTTTGAGACCAGCAGGATACCATACTTCCCATTGTTCATGTTTTAAGCTGATAATTAAGTTCACTGGCATTACTGCTGTTTAGATTACTAATTATGTCACCAAATAATTTAGAATTTCAGGCTACTAATATTTCTATGATCAAAATAGCTTTTGATGCTTAATTAACATATACTCATTCCAAAATATAAGACATAGCATTTGCTGTTTACATAATTAAAGGAATTAACAGTGCTTTAATCAGTGCTTTTCTTTGTCAATAAGCAATCCTTCAGTGCAGTTGCAGCATTCCTTGTGTTTTGAGAAGGACTCACAGCGGGATGCTATTTGTCATTGTTGGTGATGGACAAACTGCATGGCTTTTAAGTTTATGAATGTCACCCATTGGCTACATTTGAACGACATTCTAAAGCATAGTTTAGTGAGATGAGAACAGACTGCAGGGAGCCTTGAGCTTATGTGCGTGCCCTTCCATGAGGAGTTTGGAAGCCTTTTCTTCCAATTTTAATTTACCACAGTTTAGCGTTTTCATCAAACCCTATAATATGATTATGTTAACTTACACTTTGGTTAGACAAACCAGCTTCCTCACCCATGATTTGAAGTTGGCTTGTTTTAAACAAACCATGGTTAACATTACTTACAGGTTGCCAGTCCAGATAAAATTACAAGCTGCAATTAATGGAAAATGGAACTGAATGTTTCTGAACTCCTTGTAGCCATGGTACAGGTGGGGAGGTGAACATGAGCCCTAGGCATGCTGCAGCTGCTTCTCTTCTCTTATGCTAATCTATCATTTAGCGTAATATTCGAACCTGGCCATTGAGTTGGACTAATGCTCTGAATATGACTAACATTGCATTTATAGCTTGACTCTTATCAATTGCTTGTCACATTCTGCAAAGAATGTTTAACCTTTAAGTGTTGTTGTTTTCCTGGATTTTGTATAAAATTAATCACCATGCAACCATTAGTCAAATGAAGAGAAATTACAGGTTTTTGAAAAATGAAATATTTACTCTCTCTTTTGCCAATGTGGTATTCATTCCCTGTAAAGTATTGGAAATTGGAGGGTTGCTAGTTTAAGAAGCTTATTTCAAAAAAGAAAAGAAAAAGAGGATACTTAGGAAGTAATTTCTTCTGTAACTTAAAGGAAGGGGAAAGGTTAATAGTAGTTCTATATGTAGAATTGTAATGGTGTGTAAATAGAGCAAAATGCTTTTGATTCATGAAGAGAAAATACTAAAAGTACAGAAGTGCTGTTGTGAGTTCCACAAGTGGAGTGATTTTGAAGTGCAGCCGTTCAAGAATGGAAGGCTCTGTTGACTATTCCTACACACCTGAGAGTTGACCTGTGGGAACATGAAGCAGGGCTTTATTTTTGAAATATCCTCCTTTTGGAGACCCACACAGGTGCCTTTACCTTTTGGCAGGCAACAAACTGTAGCTTTTTAATTTTATTTGCTGTTCATGTGCATTTTCATTGAGCTAGACAGGCCCAAATCTGATTCAGAAGATTGCAGCAGCCCCTGCCAACTTGCATTACGGCAGGGGAATGAAGAATGCTGCCTGCGAAGGGGTTCTCCCTTTGGGGAGAGGCAAGGGACTGGGTATTGAGAAGTAGGACTTCCAAAGGTGAACTCTTGATATGTGTTTATTATGGGTAGAGGGTGTTTGGAGATCAGCAAGAAGGTAGGACAATTATAGTAGTGGTGTTTAGACACCTTCATGTTGTTCACAGTTCTGCTTCACCCCTTAACCTCAGTAACTTTGGAGGCTTACCTGCAGTTCCCTCAATTATATAGGTGCTGTTAATGAATGTTAACTCAGCTAATGGGGATATTATCTGTGACTCCATTGTGAAAAAGCATGTTGCCCTGGCTGGCTTGTATGTTTTATGACTTTGGGGATTATTGTGTTTTATGACTTTGGGGATTTTTGTGCAAGTTAAGGTCCTGCCAAAGTCCTGCTCTCCACTTGGAATGAGGGGATGACCAGGGCTATTGGTGCTGTGCCAAACCCCCATCTGGCCTTCAACAACCTCCTTATTTCCCTGCAAAAGAGGCAGTTGTTTTTCTGCCTGTTTTGTGGGATTCCGAGATTTTTTTTTAGAAAGTTCTCAAAGTGCAGGGCTTCAGTGCTTACCTTACGGAAAGGAGGCGACTGAGGGGTGTGTGTATTCTCTTTATTTACAGTTTTATCCTGTTGCAGCCTCTCTAGCTGTTTGAACTTTTTGTAAAGCTCCATAGAAGTCTAAACCAGGACTTCCTCCTTTATGTCTTTCTAATGCTGTTGCCTGAAAGCTAAGCGAGGCATTTTAGGTTATGTTTTGTTGCTGTTAAAAGTCCTCTTAACAACAACATTAATAGTAGACAACTTTCAGGATAAAAATGGTAAAATAGAGTACATATACACCCTCAGCTGTCTCCTTACAAGTACGATAAACACCAAGGCCCTGCACACTGAGAACTTTTTCACCCATTCCCACAATTTCCAGGTCTTTGATTCACAGATGCGAATTGGCTGTCATGCCAAAGTACAGTGGCAGGACAGATACAGCAGGCAATGTGTGAGCCAGAAGTCCGCATTGTCCCACCGAGGCGTTGTTTATTGCCCCACCCCCATAAGGGTAGACGTACACAGTGAATGGAACGATGTGAAGGGCTGAAAGAGAAGCCAGGGAGTTACAGTCTTTTGCAGTTTTCAGGGTACTTCCAGCATTGGCCAGGGATTGTGAGTAAGTGGTCTTGCTGGATTCCTAGAGTGAGCCAGGCTGATGGCATGTATACAATGGGGGCAGCGGCCCAGAATTGTGATGCAATCATGCTCGATTCTAAGAAAGGCATGGACTGGTGCACATACTCATAAGGAGGCGAGTACCTGGTCTTGCTGGATTCCCAGAGTGAGCTGGGAAGAGGGCAGGTACCCATTTGGGGCAGCAGCCCAGAATTTCAATCCAGTCATGCTCGATTCTAAGGAAGGCATGGTGCATGCACTCGCAAGGAGGCAAGTACTTAGTCTCGCCAGAGTCCCAGAGTGAGCTGGGAAGAGGGCAGCGGCCCAAAATTGCGATCACCGATTTCCATACAATTCTGCAGTGTTAGCTTGGTGTTCTGATTATATGGTCATGCGTGCTGCCCAGAGTCAATTGGCAGGAGTGCAAAGATCATCGGGCTATGGCGAAAGCCCGTAAGAAGGTTAACATTAAAATCCTCAGAGATTTGACGAAGCATAGAGGCAGACGTGGAATGCGGTGGGAGCTCCTCCTGCCCACATTGTTTCAACAACAGGTGGCTTGTGTTGCGCCCCAGGTGCTGCTCATACACCTGGGAGGTACTGATCTGGGATTATGGAAGGGCAAGGCCCTCATTTTCCAAGCGATTGCCTTTCAGTTGATCAGGCAGCGGTGGCCCGGCATATTGATAGTTTGGCCATGCATCCTCCCCAGGTTTGATTGGCGTACGGGTAGTGATCATCAGGCTTTGGAGAAAGCCTGTAAAAAAGTGAATACAGAATCCAGCATCCAGATATTACTCTTACCCAGAGCGAGCTTTACAGGCAGGATGGGGTCCATTTATCGGACCAGGAGAATGATTTTGTGTGTGTGTGATCTGCAGAGGGGCCTACACAATAGGGTGCCCAGATCGCCCGGGGTTTCCCGGTCCTAACCTAGAAAACTGGGGCGATCTGGACCTACCGGGGGGCGGCGAGGGTAAACCGGGCCTCGAGGAGCCCGGATGGCGGGTCTGCCGCCGGGTCCGCCGCCGCTGCCAGGTCCGCCACCGCCGCCAGGCTCGTGAGGCCAGAGGCAGCCCGGGAGAGGGCCAATTACATTTGGCCCTCTCCCGCCTCTTCTGTGTGGCCTGTGGCCTCCTCGGGGTTTGTCGCGATGCTGATGAGGCCCGAGGAACCTGGATGCCTGCGTGGAACAGGTGGGGGAGGGCTGATTCCAGAAGTGATGTCGGCCTCCCCCGCCTCTTCTGTGCAGGCATCCGGGCTCCTCAGGGCTCGTTGCCATCGCGACAAACCCCGAGGAGGCCAGAGGCCACACAGAAGAGGCGGGAGAGGGTCAATTGCATCACTTCCGGATTTGGCCCTCTCCCGCCTCTTCCGCGCTGCCTCTGGCCTCACGAGCCCGCCGGTGGTAGCGGCGGACTCGGCGGTGGAGGACCCGTTAGGTCCGGGCTGATTTTTTGGGGGGTGGGTGGCTTGATGGTGTGGTTTGTTTTGTCTGCTTGTTGGCCACATGGCGGGCGGCCTTTTATTTTTTTTTTATTTGATGTTGTGGGGGGTCTGATTTGGTGGGCATGCCCCCTTTGGGCAGCCATTTTGAACCGGGATTTTGTTTTGCAAAATCTAGTCACCCTACTACACAAAGTAATTGTATCTAGATGGGGTGTGAGCGACTAAGTGAGTGGCTTGACGCTCCCAGTGGCGGATAGGAAGGGGCATCCAGAGGGGAATGAATATTGGTGAGCATTCACAGGCATTGTTGCAGTGACTGGTAATACCTGAGGCTCCCAGCTTTGAGCCCCGTGGCCTAGCTTGGGAGAAAAGGATTACCTTTGAGACCAACCCTTCTCACCTACCCAGAGCCATGCAGCCTGGGGCAGAGGTGACACCAGAAGGTCTCCCTACCCCAATAGGGGTAACTCGTGGGGAGGCGAGGGATTCCCTTTGCAGATCTTTAAATAAAATGTGGTCCTTGTTTAAACACATTTTTCTGTGTCTTGTCTCTTTATTATCTCCCTCTGCTCCGCAATGTGAGTTTCCTGTTATCAATTATCAGTGAACTTTGGAAGCGAAATAGAAGATTTTGACTTTACTTTGGCCTGTTAATTTGGATACAGTGAGAGAGTTTGAGGCTTAGAATAGATAAGATGAATATATTAATCTGAAGATAGAGATCAGCTAGTCATTCCTCAAAGGAGCTTATAACCTTCATCCCTAAGAAACAACACAATAGACAGTCTTGGAATAAAATATATAGTTGTGTGGTGTGTATGCCCAGTGGTTATGGCAAGGTGGCTCAAATGGGAAAGGGATTTTTTCTGATTGCCTGTTCAACAAAGCTTAAATGTTGACACAGAAGGCAAGAGTTCTACTTTCTTTATGGTTGGTTAGTTTTGATGATAACCGTTTTATTATTTCACACTTCAGTTCAGTAAAGGGCTGGTGTGCATTCTAGTTTTTTACACATGTGCTACTTAGGACATGTGTAAAAAAATGCTCTAGATAGCAGGAGAGGCAATTAGCTATGCATCCTCTTACCACACTTAATGCCAGTGAACTTAATGTGGACGATGTTCCTATATTTGGATCTTGTACATGCTCTCACCATACAAGTTCATGTTCAATTGCATGCATAGTAAGATGAGACAACTCTGTGTTTGCTTTTGTGCTGTTGTAGAAGAATGTTTGGAACCACTCATATCTTTTCAAATAGAACAATCTCAAGTCAATTCAGTAATATATTCAGTGATACCCCCCTCCCGCAGAAATCTCTTTCTTACAATTTGTGGACTAATTATTTGGTCAAATGCTTTATATCTTCTCTATTATGCTAAAGGTTATTTTCTTCCCAGTGAAAGTTTTTCAAATGTATGTTCCAATGTATTTGAATAAATTTAATTAAATAATTATCAGTAAGACAGCTATGCCTCCTCTTCTGTAGCCTTAGCAGTATTTATATCCCCTTTGCTGGTTTTTAATAATCTTAGAGTACACTGTCAGACTGCTGTGTTCAGATTTCTGACTTTTCTGACACTATCTCAAAGCAGAACTACTAGATTCTGAATAGGGTTCATTTTAAGAGGTTAGGAAAGTGACAGGAAGTAAGAAAAATGGCATTAGGCTTTATAATCTCAACATTATTCCAGTACTTTATGAATTATAAGTGCTAGAGATTGTCCTCTACTATCCAATCCTCTGTTTAATCAGAAAGTCTTTAAGAAATATCCCAATGAGTTTCTCTAATTGCAGTTCAAGAAAGAATAAAAGTTCTTGAAAAGCTCCTCCCCCATAAAAAGCCTAAAACTGTAGCCTAGATACTAGGGGTGTGCACGCCAAAAAATATCGTTGTTTATTGTTATTGTCATTTCGGACCAAAAACATTATCATCTTCATTCATGTCGTAGGTGAACCGTATCGTCTTCACGATAATTATCGTGAAAAAACGATATTTTTGCAGCCCTATTTTTAAAGGGAAAATGTCTATAACTTCTGTATTTTAAAAGTTAGAGACTTGAAACTTGGTCACAGTGTTTATGGCACATGCCTAAGTATGTGTATGAAATTTGAGATCGATCCCTCCAACCCTCAATTTTATATGAATTTATTAAAGATTGTTTCTGTTCTGACAGGTCTGAATGACAGTTCGCCATGTGCATACATTCAGACCTGTCAGAACGGAAACAATCTTTTAAAAATTCATATAAAATCAAGGGTTGGAGAGATCAATCTCAAATTTCATACACATACGTAGGCATACCCCATAAGCACTGTGACCACGTTTCAAGCCTCTAACTTTTAAAATACAGAAGTTATAGGTATATTTCTATGGCAGTCCGATAAAATGATAAAATCGCCCGAAAATTATCGTCTCCGAAAATTATCTTAGGTTTTTCTATCATATCGTCATCATTAAACACATGCACGATAACGACCCTATCATATCATTATCGTACATTTTAATGATACGATACACATCCCTACTAGATACAGATATCCATGCTCTGATAACCTCTCATCTGGATTACTGCAATGGGTTATACGTGGGGCTGCCTTTGAAAACAGTCCGGAAACTTCAACTGGTACAAAACAGGGCAGCCAGACTGTTAACAGAGACTGGCCAACAAGACCACATTACACCAGTCCTTTTCCAGCTTCACTGGCTGCCGGTCCAGGTCCGTGCCCGATTCAAACTGCTGGTATTAGCATTCAGAGCCCTAAACGGCTTGGGGCCAGGTTGTCTGAAGGAATGCCTCCTCCCATATGTACCTGCCCGGACCCTAAGATCATCCTCAGGGGTCCTTCTCCGTGAGCTCCTGCCAATGGAAGTGGTGCAGGTGGCTACCAGGAAGAGGGCCTTCTCTGTTGTGGCACCCTAGCTGTGGAATGAGCTCCCTAGAGAGGTTCACCTGTTACCTACATTATACTACTTTAGATGCCAACTGAAGACCTTTTTATTTTCTCAGTATTTTAACAGTTCTTCAGTTTGATTTTTAACCTTGCTATTTAAATTTGTATTTTAAATCCATATTAATTTCTGCATGGCTACTCTGTTTTATCCTGGTGGTGCTTTTATACTGTATTTTATATTTTGTTTTTATAGTGTCATTATTTTATATTTTAAATGGTTTTTATGGTTTTAATTTTTGTAAACCGCTCAGAGAGCTTCGGCTATTGGGCGGTATAGAAATGCAGTAAATAAATAAATAAACGAAACTCCTTCAAATATCGCTGCTCAGTTTTGTTGTTGTTCTGTGTGTAGTCGTATCTCATGAGTAAGATGTCTCCCTAAAGAGACAAATGCATATTTCAAGCTATTTAATAATCATCATCATCATCATCATCATCATCACCATAATTTATTACCCGCCTCTCCCACCAGATTAAGGTGGGGAACAACATAAAATATAAAATACACAAAACTGATTAAAAGCACATAAAACCAATACATTATTAAAATACCAATAAATAGCAATAAAAGAGGTTGATGGGCAATGATGGACATGATTTCATTGAAATTGCCTGCCTGACTCCTCATGTGAAGCAAGCTATCTGAATTGCTCTCAAGCAGAAGCTGGACTTGTGCATGCAGCCACAAACCTTATAAAGATGAGGCCAGCAGAGCATTTAATACTGCAGCTGCTTCTTGTGGTGAACAAGACTTGGTCTCAAGCCAGAAGAAAATCTAAGCTACCAAAAACAAGTGGCCCTGTGCAACAGTGTTATCAGAGATAGGTATGCATTTTCATTCAGAACTTGAAACATTTCACGGGCTGTTGTGAATATTTAGAAGTGGGAAATGAACACCAAACCCAGATGTTTGCCATACACCACCCATTTTTGGAGCTGCAGTGCCTTTAATGGCCTATTAAACTGAGTGGAGAGCTGATGTTTCTATTGACCTGAATCAGCAAAGCTAAAGAACCTGCGGCTCTCCCAAAAAGCCAGTGTTAGGGATAGAAAGGAACTTATTGCTGAAGATCTTTGAGGAAAAAGGGTCTTCAGTAGGTGGTTGTTTTGTGCCCTGCATCAGGCAATTTTAGATCTACAAGCTTTATAGCCTAAAGTCATGGGTGCAGGCAATATTTTCAGAAGTCAGCTAGATCCATGCAGTCTTGGACAAGGGAGATTTGCCAGGGATGGTGTGCAAGGAGAGTTCTACCTCAATTCTACTCTCTTTCATTTGGACAGTTCTACTTTCTTTCATTTGAACTTCCTTTCATTTGAACAAATGAACATTGACTACCCCCTTGCTTCAAATGCTCACCCTTTCCCTAATTAGTCTTGATTCTGAAAATCCACAACACTAAACAATTATTACAATTATTTCTTTTATCAATATCCTTATTTTTCTGTACATAACTCTTGCTATGCAGATGCCACAAGTATCCATATGATGAGCTTTCCAGCCCCTACTGTAACTCATGCTGAGGCTTGTGAGTTTCCATGTTCCATCTGTGGTTGCAATGGAGCTGGGAGGTGGAATTCATGATGCAATCATGGAAGTGAGCATTGCTTCCTGTTACAGGGTGGAAAACTGCCTGTGGAAATGTGTGGTTTGTTGTTTGGTAGTAACTGCATTGTGAGAATAAGATTTGGGTCAGCTCTTAATCTCTTTTGGGGGTGGGGCAGGAGTGTGGGGAGTCTATAGTCGTGCAGACTACACAGCACATTCCTAAAATTAGTGTGTGTTGCACAGAGCCCCAAACCATTATTACTTTGGAAGGACCCATTGATTGAGAAAATAGAATGCCTTAAGTTGCCAGTATCTGCCCAGTCCAAAATGCATGCCACGTCCCTTTCTAGCAGTCCCTTATGTCTCAGAGAATGATAAAAATTTATTGCAAGGAAGAGGGGTAGATCCTCCCAACAATGTAAATATGCTGTCGCCAAGCCATTACAACCCCTTATGCAAATATCCTTATAAGATCATCCATCTCAGTTGTAAAGCTTATGACACATCTGTTTTCCACAACTGTTCCAGAAGGATTTTGTAGTTCATTATACTTTCTCATGTGGCAAGTGTATGACTTCAGCACCATTTTTGTATTAAGAGCATTTGCTTTTTTTCCCACTGGTCTTTGGGGACTTTACCACCCTAACCTAAGGATTGGGTCTTGATTAAGATACTTTTAATAATCCCCACCTTTAAGAACAGCCATACTGTATCAGACTGAGGGTTCATTTAATCCAGCATTCTGTTCACACAGTGGCCAATCAGCTGTCGACAGGAGGCACCCCCCCAAGCTGCGCCCCAGTGCAACTGTAGCCTCTCCCCCATGTTCCCCAGCAACTGGTGTGCTCAGATTCCTCAGAAAGAGCATTCATCAAACCTAGATATGATGAAACGCAAGCAAGCAAGTTGCTTAACCATAACAGCGAAACAGTGTGCTTTGTAAGTTTAGCTTGGAAGGGTTGTTGGAGAACCAGTAGCAAGACAGCTTCAGTCTCTGATTTAGCAGGAGTATCAAAATAGAATAAAAAAAGGCTCTTAATACTTATATACTACTTTTCATCCTGAATAAATCTCACTGTTTTACAAGATGAGGTGTACATTGGAAGTACCACTGCATCAGTCCCTGATATGTAATCATCTAAAAACAGCAACAATATTGCACGGCACAAGAAGTGCTCACACAAAAAAACAAAGTACAACATTTTAGGAAGTTTATGATGCTCATAAACATTATAGAACCTTTTCAAGGGATGCAACAATTAGTTTCTTACTATTGTTTTCCCTGACAAAATGCCTCTAACTCAAGGGAGCAGGAATACATAAGAGCTAAGTGCAGCAACATGTAAGAGGGAAGGATGTTGTGTTACTGTTGCGAGTATAAGGTTTACAACAAAAGGAGGCAATTTATTTATTTTTTGAAATAAGGAGTTTTAGACCATGTTGGAGATCTAGATTTGATGGAACATTTACTGTGACTAATGAAGGAAATTAACAAATAAAATAGATATTATTCTCACTTGTACTTTTGAAACCACAAGGTTATATTAGCAAGTTGGGGAGACTAGTTACTTAACATATATGGTGAATATCTATGTATGTGTTTTTTCACAGACATAGTTAAATGCTAGATCTTATCACATGAGAGTCCACTGGAATAAAATAGTCACCATTAGAGATGTGTGAACTTACCCTGGTCTGCCTCGCACGCCACTCACCAGGCCTCCACCAGCCACCTGATCCTTTTTGGCATGGGGCATGAGCCGCCTACCAGTCCACGGGTGTGGGGCTGCCCGCTCCCTTGCCAAGCTGCCATTTTGTGGGAAATTGCAGCTTGTTCTTTTATGTAAAGAGGCTTTTTACGCAAATGGAAGCTGTAAATAAGCCCATTTATGTAACATTGCAGGCATAAATGGTGCATTTAGAACAGATGGAGAAAAGAAAGGAAAAGCACCACAAAACAAATGTGGAAAGAGAGATACGCTTTGGTGCTAGTAAAAAAATCTTAGCTTTAATAAATGCTTCCACATTTGTGTTTAGAACAGAGTCAGGTGGCTGGCAGGGTGCACAGACTCTAGTCCAGGTGTCAAGTGGGTGGATGTCCTTTGGACTCCCCCTGGATGTCTGTGACATCCCTGGCTTTTAGCATTAACTTGGGCAAAAAAAAAATGGCTAGCTTAATCCATGCTTAATACATACACCAAGAACCCTAAATTCAAACAGGGATTCAACCTGTGCTGGATGGGGTTGCACTCCCCATGAAGACTCCGGTTCGCACTTTGGGTGTACTTCTAGATTGGGCCTTAGACCTGGATGTCCAGTTTTGCCAGTGGCCAGGAGTGCATTTGGACAGTTTAGGCTAGTGAGCCAAATGCACTAATTCCTAGAGATGTCTGATCTGGCCATGGTCACACATGCCTTAGTTAAATCCCATTTGGACTACTGTAACATGCTCTACTTGGGGCTGCCTTCGAAAACTGTCCAGAAACTTCAACAGGTCAAGAATGCGGCAGCCAGGCTGTTGACCAGGACTAGTTTCAGGAAACATGTGATGCTTTTGTTACAACAGCTTCTTTGGCCACCGATCTGTTTCTGGGCAGAATTCAAAGTGATAGTTATGAACTATTAAGCCCTATATGGCTTGGGACCAGACTACCTGAAAGACTGCCTTCTTGCATAAGAGCATGCCCAGGTCCAAAGATCTTTAGGAGAGGCTCTTCTTTCAAGACTGCTGCCTTCAGAAGCTGGTTTGGTGGTGATGCTAAAGAGGGCCTTCTCAGTGGCTGCTCCCTGGCTGTGGAACTCCTTGATGAGGGAATCTAGGATAGCTCACTCTCTGCTCTCCTTCTGCCAGCTGTCAAATACCTTCTTACTCAAGCAGCCTTTACTGTGAAAGCGGGTCGATTGAGTTGGATGCTGTTTTTACTCTGTTATTGTTGTGTTTTGAACAAAATTTTAATGTATTTGTTTTGTTACTGTTTTTATCAAATTTTATTGTTACTGTAAGCTGCCTCGAGTGCCATTTTTCTTGGCGGGACACAAATCAAATGAATAAATGCAGTCAAAATTCTTGCTTTGTGTAATATTTCAGTACATAATCAGAGATGAAGCAATCATGAGTGATTTCCTTCCCAAAGAAACTAACCATTTCCATAGCGTAAATCTCAGAGGGTTTTGTCAAGATAATTATCACAGTGAACCATAAAAAATTCTGGTGTTAAAGCCCTTACCATGGAATTATATGTAAATAAACCAATTCAGGTTTAAACCATTTAAAAATCTTATGTGATGACCTAACCACAACACTAAGTAATCTAAACTTTTCTACAATAATACTGAACAACTGTGATAAACAGTGATGTTTCTATCTTTAAAGGACAACACTGTGATATTTGGTATTGTAAAGGAAGTGTGCTGAAACGAAATGTAAAGTCATAAATTCCTGTGACTGTGAACTGACAGAGATTTAAAAAATGTATTGAATGCTTTAGTTCAGGAACTGTTGCCTGTGAAAACTGTCACAATTTATTATTTGGGTAAACTAAGTATTATGAGATATAATTAATTTGCAATTGTGAAAATTATTTTAGAAAATGCCTCACAGGGGCCCAAGTAAAGAAATTAAGCAGTGACAAGATGAGTGGCAACATTCTGGCTGAGCTGAGCCATTTGTATGAGAATCTGTATATTTCAACCGTAAAAGGTGGGCAATTAAAAAGATTCAGTTTCCCAAAGCTCAGTCTGCTGGGAATGTGTAGATGAGAGAGTGCTGCAGAGAAGGCTTTGTGCTTACACTAGCTAGGAAGAAGCAGCTGGGAAAAGATTTACCTAGGCAGGCTTTCATCTGATGGAACCCCCACCCCACCCAATCCTTTGCATGGAGAATCTGCGTGAATGTAGGGCATGGGAGGGGATAGCCATGGCTGCATTTCATGGGGGATAAGACAGACAGTTGCCATGTGTTTCATTTTGTTAAGCAATTCAGCATATAAAACCAGCAAGACTTCTTTGCTGATCAACTGGTGTAGTGTCTAAGGATGCAATCCTATGCATGTTTAGAAAGAAAACAGTCCTACATGGCTGGCTGGGGCATGCTGAGAGTTGCAAGATTTTTTTCTGTCTAAACATGCAATCCCTGGATTGAATCTCTGCCTTCATGGCAGAGGAGGCCTTAAGCAAGCCATTCTCTTTCTGTCCCTTCTACCTGCAATATGAAGGATAAATGCCCACTTAATTAATAGGGTTATTAGGATTTCAAGGGCACATGAAGCACTTTGAATACTTGAAAGCACTAAACTAGCCTTCAGTCTGGCACCCTCCACTTATTAGACCCAGCCAGCATTGCCAGTGGTCAGGAATCTTGGGAGATGTTGTCCAAAATATTTAGAGGCCACCAGGATTGGGAAGGCTGCACTATATAAATCGTGTATATAGAGAACTGGTAAAGAGGTTTCTTGTTAAAATCAACAACAGCAGCAACAATGTGGGGTGTTTCCAGATGAGGCTTTTACTGTGCAATTACACTGCCTCATTGGTGGAATTTCCCATGTGGTCCAGATGTTTTCCCACCATTTCTTCTATCTCTTTCTTTACCACAGAAAATCTGTTAAGGAAAAATTGCTGCAGAATGCCTCCTGATTGGTTATGCTTGGAGCCTTCCATCTGGAAGCAGCCCTGGACTAGTTTAATCATATGGAACACTTAAAACATATGGATTGTGTGCCCTCTGATTTGTTGTTTCTGTCATCTGGATAAAACTATTCTTTATTTTTTGTCCCAATTACTTAATTCATACAGTAATTATATTGGAACAACAATATTTTGGAAGCATGTAATATACTCATTTTGGCCATTAAGGCAGATTGGAATATAAATTAGCAGATTTGGATGCATTTTTAATCATTTGGATTTCCCATCATTGTACTGTCTGACTAACACAGCATAGAAAACAATTTCTCCTTGTTGAATTTTTTATGTTGGGTCTTCTCAATGGTCCATCTAGCCCTTCATCCAGTAATATCAACACTTACTGACAACATTATCATTTCTTTCCCATCTTATCTCTTGCCTGATAAATTGTCAGCAGAGTTAAAATACAAATTGGGAGCCTTATGCTGACGAATCCCTGGGAAATCATAATCTCTAATGAGGTTGTGACATCACTTAATCTGTATTTTACATTTATGCTGCGAAACATAATGTGTTATTGATGTTGCAATGTTGACACAATCTGAAGTTTTTGTTCTGACATCATCCAGAGGTTGCTTTGGGTGGGCATATTTCTGCTGTTTCAGAGTGGTTTTAAACTCTTGCAAGTTAAGGCAGATGCATCTGTTACCTGGCAATGGTCTGGGAGCTGCTTCCCCAAGACTTCTTTCAATACTACTCCAGCTACACCTCTGTCCCATAATCTGCTGAGACTAAGTCTTCCTGCAGGCTCTGCAATGAATATGTGTATTAAATCCTATCATTTTTATGCTGAAAGTAATTATTACCAGAATTCCACTTGACTTGCTTTTGCAAGATCTTACTTGGTAGGAATGGTGTACCATGAAGCTAAGTCCAGACACATTTCAGTTCCTCAGAAGTAGATGGGTGCATTAGCAAATATTTCTCAGCTTCATTTTAAACAAATTATTTTAGTCATTTTATTTTCAAAATATGCATGAAAACCATACCTCAGTCTGATATACGATATACATTGCTCCCTCTAATGAGCACATCTACAGTGACCAATTGCTTAGGTTGTGTCAAGCTATGAATGTAATTTGAATATTGAGCCATATCTCTGGCCATTAATTTTGATATTAAATGCCTCTCCAGTTCCCAGTTAGTGATCAACTTTCTTAATTGTGAGTGTGTATCAGCAGTTTATCAGCTAAAGTTAATTTTATTTCTACTATACTGCCAGACCAACATAGCGTGATCTTTCACTTCAGGCCAGATCTCCACAACAATAGAGTATAAGGACACTTCATATTGCGCAAATGTCGTCCCAATCTTCTTCACTTCACCGTAACCAAAAATACTGTTGAATTAAAGGGATAAGAAGTAAAAGAGGGAGAGGATGGACCTGGCCTCAGTTATCCACGCACTAGTCATGTCCAGGCTGGACTACTCTAATGCGCTGTACATTGGGCTGCCTTTGAAGACGGTTCGGAAGCTTCAGCTGGTACAGAATGCAGCCACCTGAGTATTGGTGGGGGCAAGGCAATTTGACCCCACAATAACTATACTGCGCCAGCTGCACTGCTTACTGTGTATTTCTAGGCCCAATTCCAAGTGCTGGTTTTGACCTTTGAAGCCCTAAATGGTTTGAGACAAAGTTCTTTGACGGACCGCCTTCACCCATATCAGCTTGCCTGCACTTTAAGATCAGAAAGAGAAGCCCTTCTCATTTGCCCACCTGTGGGGACAATTAGGTGGGTGTCCACACGGGAAAGGGCCTTCTTTGGTGGCCCCAAACCTCTGGAACAAACTTCCATCAGAAGTCTGCCATACACCTTCCCTGCAGGCTTTCAAGAAGGCCTTAAAAACATGTTATTTTACCATGGCCTTCTCATGATGAGTATTGTTATTGCTGTTATTGTTATTATTGCTGCTTTTTTCCCCTCCTGGTTTTATTGTCGGTTTTATTGTTTTTGTTGCTGTTCTATTGCTTTAAATATTTTTAATATTTTATTGCTTTTAATGTTTTGTGTATTTTATTGTTGTAAGCCGCTTTTTGAGGGTGTCTGCCTTGAAAGGTGTCCAAGAAATGTTTTAAATAAGTAAAATATATATTATTTGTGGAAAATATAGTTTAAATGTTATATAAATGTAAAAACCAGAATATGTTACAGAATAGAATATGGTTTTGATTGTGAAAGGTAAACAGTGAGAGGCAAAAGCGTTATCTCTGATTGAAACCTAACCGTTACTTTGCTTATAAGATTTATGTTGGCAGGCTACCACTGTAATTGTGTAGGAAATGTTATAGGCCTTAGTGGTTCACAGTTAATTCGGTAATTGATATACTGGACAGGAGGATAAAAAGACTAGATTTCGATAGGCCAGTTAACAAATATTCTAGTGCCTATCCATGGCTCATAAATGTAGGTCAATGGGCTATGTACTGATGGTGAATGTTCATTTGTCAGAGAGAAAAGAAAAGACTGAGGAAGGATAAAAGGGGAGGTCCCAATGATGTTGGAGGTCACTGGAAGCAGTTTGGTCAGTGTGGTTAGTTCAAGAAGAGAAGAATTTGAGGCAGTGGGAAGTAAAGTTTGAACTAAGTTTTAATTATGGAAATTAATTTGGCTAATGTTATAACAGTTTCTTTAAAGAAATAGTACCAATCTAAGTAAGGAACTAATAAAATAGGAACTAGTATTGATAACCTTTAGTCTTACATATTATTAGACTTCATTAAATGTAAATAAATATAAATATACTTGTTTCATTTTTTAAAATAAATTATGTCTGTTCATCCCATATCTATAGTCTCACTGTTATATGATCAATAGTGTGGTAACGGTATATGGTTGTGTTAAAAATATATATGGCAGTAGCAGAAATTTAAGGGATAACAGTACATTAATAATAGGATTGGTGAGCCAGATATTCCACATTTGGCGGGATATAATTTCTTGTTTCTCCATAGTTCAGTGGCACAAACCCATATATGGATTTCAAACGTTTCATAAAGCAATAACTACCCTGCTGTAATCATCGTTTTTCTTTTCATGGGACTATATAAGGGAAAACATAATTTCAGTGCGTGTTTGGAAATTCCAGTGTTTTGACATACAAAGTTTTTGTGATAAATTGCAAAAATGCACAGAGCTGACACAGCCCACTTAGATCTCTGTTGTTTTCATTTGATGGGGAAAACATTGTATAAACACTAGTGGTAATACAAAGGGAGTTTCTTTAATTAATAGTGGCAAACCACCTGGAAAGCTAATTACCAGCAATAGAAATGTGTATCCTAGAAAATAGGTCTCTCTTTTTTGCTATATGCTTCGTGCTAATTTTCAGTTTGCATCCACAGAGCTTGCGGGAAAGACTTTTTTTTTTAATCCTAAAAGGTTTAGATTGTATAGTTTGAGGAAACAGGATGCTGGACTAGATGGGCCATTTGTCTGCTCCAGCAGGACTGATCTTTTCTTTTTTGTGGGCAATTACCATATTCATAAACTAGTGAATGTATTCATCTTCACATGGGTTGGAATAGCCCTTCATTTCATACAGCGAAGCCTTCAAGCAAAGACCTCCACCAGATGAGTGTTTTATTGCACACTCGTTACTGGGCACTCATGGAGTTTTGCGCGTCCTTCTCATGTCATTGTCTGCCTCCCGTGCACCTCCTGCCTTCTTCGCGCCACAAAAAACACCCCAGTAAATCCGACTTATTTTCAAAGACAGAAGTTGCCACTATCTCCTGCTGTGTGCAGGAGAAGCAGCAGAATCAAAACGGCCCACTGAATGGGCCACATGCACCTTGTTTACTTCCTCTTTCGAAGAGGAAGTAATAAGGGACAAACGTGCAGGCAGATAAGCGACAGTAAGGAAACGTGATTCCCCCCCGTGTTATGATGCTCAAAGTTAGGCAGGTGACAGAGTTGAACACATTTTGCCTGTCCCATTAAAGTGAAGCTCCTTCTACAGGCACCCTATTCATGGCCCCTGCCATGGTGCATCCCTATAGCTCCCTGAGGGAGGGCACTGTCCATTCCTTTCACCTGAAGCGGGCTACTCAACAGCATGGGTGAGTGAATAGCTGTGTAACTATGTTCCTTTGACTACTTTGCTGCAAAGCTGTGCATTGGTTGGGGAAGTCTGCCACCTAGTGACTGAAGGTGGTCATGTCGGCTTCAAACACATGGACACATTTAAATTAATTTAAATTTATTAATGCACTTAACAATCATGTAAGTCCAATGTGCATGCCTCTATGGTCGTCTTAGTATGCATGAGTGAATAGCTGTGTAACTATGTTCCTTTGACTACTCTGCTGCAAAGCTGTGCGTTGGTTGGGGAAGTCTGCCACCTAGTGACTGAAGGTAGTCATGTCGGCTTCAAACACATGGACACATTTAAATTAAATAAAATTTATTAATGCATTTAACAATCATGTATGTCCAGTGTGCATGCCTCTGTGGTCGCCTTAGTATGCATGCCAAGTTTCATGTATCCAGGGGCTACCTTCATGGCACCACATTTCCCCAAAACCCACACTTTCGCTCCAGCAGGGTTGCACCAGATAATCCCCATGTGAAGGACCAAGCATGGGGTTTATGGAGGTCATTCACCCCCTCCCCCATCCCTCCTTGAGACAAGGAAAGAGACAAGAAAATATGTAGGGCGAGGAGGAAGAGGAGGCAGTTCGGGGGAAGAAAAAAAATATTTTCCTAAACTCTTCTCCCCATGGCAAGGCAGCATAGGGCATTCCAGTGGAGGGTGACCAATCACTTTTACACTTTGTTTGTTAGCAGGAAGAGAATGGTAAAGATAAAGTGTCTCTTAAAAAGGGATACTATATCTTTACCATTCACTTCCTGTATTAATATAAAAGAAGACAATGTGAAAATTAAAAAAGAGAGAGGAAAAGGAAATCCCTTTATCCAGGCTAGGTAGGGTGACCAGATAAAATCCAGGTCAGGGCTCATGTAACTTTAACAGTTGTAGAGAAAAGGGAATTTCAGCCAGAGTCATTTGTATGCAATTAGTTCCTGGTGAAATTCCCTCTTCATCACAACAGTTAAAGTTGCAGGGGCCCTGCCTTCTTTTGTATATGGTCACTCTAGTATAGTGCATGCACCTTTAACTGTTGTGATGAAGAGGGGATTTCACCAGGAATTAATTGCATACAAATGACACTGGCTGAAATTCCCTTTTCTCTACAACTGTTAAAGTTACATGAGCCCTGACCTGGATTTTATCTGGTCACTCTAAGGCTAGCCCTCTCCTGGAATAACTGGTTTTTAGTTTGTGTGTGTGTGTGTGTGTGTGTGTGGTGGCACTGTCTTTTTATATTTTGGGAAAGAAGTAATCCATGTAATGGACTCTATTTTTATGGCCAATGTAAAAACTGTTGTTAGGTAGGTGATATTAAGAATGTGTATAAGGATTTTAAAAGGTGTGAGAGAAGTGATGGATCATTCACCATTTCCCTGTTGGCTCATGCCAGTAAGGGGGAGGAGTTACCAGGATTTTTAACCCAACTGGTCTTGTTTTAATTCCTCCCCATCGAAACCAATGAGATGATATTAGCTATGCCAACTCTACTTGAGGGGAATGTAGAAGCTTTGAGTTCACTCCAGAACACTTCATTTCGGAGCCAATCCATGGAGCTTTCTGCAATTGTAACTGGAGCTTCCAGGATGGACGTGGTTCCCCAGCTGGTACATCCTATCCTAATCCCTCCCAACCAAGAGATCAAGGGGTTTGGATGGTTCTGCCCATAATTTTAATGTGTTGTTGACTGAAACCGATGTCATTGTTTTTAAACTTTCCTTACAAAATGTCTCTTCTATTGTGATCTCGCAATGATCACTTTATGGTTAAAATGGAAGGGGTAGAGTGCTTCTGATGAAGACAACTTTTAAGAATTGAGAATTGTGCATTTTAGGAAAGTTATTTAGAGGAAAATAATTTTGGAAAAGTAAAGCAGGGAACTCTTTTAATGATATAGCTCATTTATCAGTCATGTTGTAATTATTAGGGGAATTAATCATGGAAGAAAGTGCCATCTGAAGCTTAACCATAAGGCTTTACTTTTTAGAGTTTCCCTTAATTCGTTTTGCGGAATCGGAGCGCAGTAAATAACGAGACGACACAATAAATTGGGTTTAAAATGGGCCACACTTTATTGATGAATTCGCAGAAGGGGAACTAGCGGGCATCCTCAATACTTGGTGGCCAACGCCAATCTAAGGATAGGGCGAGTCAAATCGAGGCCAGTGTATGGCGTGCAGCTCACGCCACCCCCTGGCCCCCCCTTTTGGGTAGGGAGGCTTTCCGTGTCACCCCCAGCTCGTGCCTCAAGACGTCCGAGCGGGTGAGGAAGGTCCGCCCCAAAGGTAACCCTTATCTCACCACCAGGGCCTCAAGACCACTCAGGTGATGAGCCTCAGGCATTACCAATCACCGCTCGGTGCCTGTGAATGCTCACCTATCCCTTACCAGGTGAAGATGCCCGCGCCTAACCGCCCAAATGTGACCAAATTAACTCAACCAATCAACCTATTTAATACTCCCTAGCTGTCTCACAGTATGAAGTAGGCGAAAAAACTCACATCCTCAATGACGGCTTATGAGCAAAAAATTCCTACTTGGCTTCCTAAGGACAACCGGATTTTCATTCCCATACTGCCAACAGGGAAGGGAGGGAGGGAGCCGCTCGAACAAAGACAAAGGAGGGGAGGAGTTTCAGCCTAATATAGGCTCCCCTTCCTCCTCCCCCTCCTTTTGGCGCCCATTCCAGGAGGCCGCCAATCGCGCGCCTCCACGCCGTCTCTCTCCTGCGCCCGCCGCAATCGCCCCACCACCCCCAAGCTGCGCCGGGAGTGGGGTAGGGCCCTTGCGGAATCGGAGCGCAGTAAATAACGAGATGACACAATAAATTGGGTTTAAAATGGGCCACACTTTATTGATGAATTCGCAGAAGGGGAACTAGCGGGCATCCTCAATACTTGGTGGCCAACGCCAATCTAAGGATAGGGCGAGTCAAATCGAGGCCAGTGTATGGCGTGCAGCTCACGCCACCCCCTGGCCCCCCCTTTTGGGTAGGGAGGCTTTCCGTGTCACCCCCAGCTCATGCCTCAAGACGTCCGAGCGGGTGAGGAAGGTCCGCCCCAAAGGTAACCCTTATCTCACCACCAGGGCCTCAAGACCACTCAGGTGATGAGCCTCAGGCATTACCAATCACCGCTCGGTGCCTGTGAATGCTCACCTATCCCTTACCAGGTGAAGATGCCCGCGCCTAACCGCCACAGGGTGCGACAAGCCTTATGCTTTGTCGCCAACCCCCCATCTGCGCAGGATCAGATCCCGCAGACCCCTCTGCAAATCCATCAGAAATACATCATTCCCGAGGTCCGATAGATGAACCCCGTCAGGCCTATAAAGCTCCCTCCGCGCTGGGTATATCTCGGGATGATTAACATACCCATCACCCCACACCCGTAAGCTGCGAAATATCTCTCCATTTGCCTTCCTACCAGCCCGATTCAAGGCTCTGGGATTGCACGGCGCCCTCCACTGACGCCGTGGCACAATTGCGGACCACACAATCACTATCCCAGGCCACCAGCTCCGAATAATTTGAAAATCTGAGATCGCTTGCAGCACCAAGGCCTTGCCCTTCAACATCCCCAAGTCGTTACCTCCCAAATGGTGTAACAACACCTGCGGTGGGGGTTGGGCCGCACGCCGCTGCATTAACACCGGGATGAGCTGGTTCCACCTCATCCCCCGCCTGCCGGCCCACTGTATGTTGGCCACGCCGCTCAGTCCCAACTGTGTGCCAACCGTGGTACAGGCTGCCCTCCGTCCGGCCCAGAACACGTAGCTGTGTCCACAGATGACAACCCGAACTGGGGCTTCCGCCGGCCGGCCATCTAGAAACAAACAGATTGTGGTCAGCCACCGGCCACCTCCCCCCCCAGGGAGAATGCATCACTCCCCTCCCTTAGGTAGGGGCCGAACGTATGAACAATACGCATGTGATTTCCATCTGCCAATCGCCTGTATCTGCACTGGCGGTAAACCCAAAGCTGTGGCCGTAGAGGCTGCCCCTATACAAAAAGAATGGGTTCCGAATTTAAAACCAGCCAGCTGCAGACCATCCAGCGCCCGCCTTGCGATGGCCGCAAACTGAAATTTCGTCAGCGGCGAACCATCCATATGGCAAAACAGGAATCCAGGCGCCATCCCTCTCAACTCCCGAAAGGACGTTAAAGCCCTAACGGCATAACTCTTTCTGTGGGGCAGCATGTAGGAAGAGTGTCTGCCCTTTGCCCAATTGATCGGTTTTGGAGCGCCTCAGCCGAATGGAGACCTGTCCATCGCTAAGTTGTACATCATCAAATTGTAGGGCCCTGCCAGACATATCCCCTTTAGCAGCTGCTAACAGCTCAGATATTCTTAATGCCCCAAAAAAGGCAGTCAAAGCTGCCGCATGGTATAAAGCGGCCTCATAAGGGGACACGCAGAGCGTGTCCCAACTAGCCCGCAATCCAACCAGAATTTCCGGCGTCAAGGGGGATCACAAATCTGGTTTGGCAGGTTGCTCGCGCATCCAGCCGCTCAAGGCTCGCCTGATCCTAAAATCAGCCGTGTTATCCTGAACGCCCCGGCACTTTGAACAGAAGGCCAATGCTGCCAGCTTACCGGAGATGGTGCGAACAGCCTTGCCCTTCCTTCTTTCCGCTACACAAAATTGCAGGAGATGATCGACTGGAATAGGCCACTCCATCCCCAGCTTCGAGCACAACCTGAACTCCTGAAATTCCCTACCTGCCTTCCTATATGCTGCTCGAGTGCTCGGGGCGAGAGACTGCCAAACCGCACGATCTACTTCGTCCTGCCAATCTCCCACAGGGCAGCCGGCACCTCCTCCGGCACTGCCCTGGCCCAAGGTGCCAGATCCCGGAATTTCTCTACCTGCTGGCGTGATAAAGCATCAGCTATTGCATTATTCAAACCCGGAATATGACGAGCTCTAAACAGAATGTTATTCTGGAGGCAGTGCAACGTAAATGCCCTGACTAATGTCATGACCCTATTATTCTTGGAGGACAACGTGTTGATAACCTGAACTGTGGCCTGATTGTCGCACCAGAAATGCACCACACAATTCCTCAATTCCTGCGCCCAGATGTGGGCCGCCACATAAATAGGGAAAAACTCCAAAAACGTTAAATCCCTACAGGTGCTGGAATCCTGCCAACAACCAGGCCACCTTCCGGCGCACCACCGGTCACCCCATTTTACCCCAAAACCTAATGTCCCCGAGGCATCTGAATGTATTTGCATATCTGCCTCCAACAATAACTCTCTTCTCCAAAAAGACACCCCATTGAAGCCTTCCAAAAAGGATAGCCATACCGCTAGGTCCTCTCGCATTCCCTTCGTCACCCTAACATGGTGATGTGGCCTGGTAAGGCCCTTCATCGCATTGCAAAGCCGACGCAAAAAGGCTCTGCCCGGCGCCACCACCCTGCAGGCAAAATTCAAATGCCCGACCAACTCCTGCAACTGCTTCAAAGTCGCCTTTGTTTGCGACCGGAGAGACAAGATGCGGGCCACCAAGGCCCGAACCTTGTCCAAAGGCAGCCTGCAACACCGTTGAACCGAATCGACTTCCACCCCCAGGTACATTAACACATTTGCCGGGCCCTCCGTCTTCTCGTGAGCTAAGGGAACGCCTAACTCGTCCGCCAACGCAGCAAATTCCGCCATCAAATAACTACATTGCCCAGAATCCTTTCCTCCACAGAAGAAAAAATCATCCAGGTAGTGAGTGCAATCGGTCAATCCCATGCGTTCCCGAACGGCCCATTCCAAAAAGGAACTGAAACGTTCAAACATGGAACAGGAAATTGAACACCCCATGGGTAAGGCCCTATCTATATAATAACAACCACAGAAATGAAAACCCAGTAGATCAAAATCAGCAGGGTGGATGGGCAATATGCGAAACGCAGACTTAATGTCGCATTTGCCCATTAAAGCCCCCACACCGTGTCTCCTAACCATGGCTACAGCCGAATCAAAAGACGCGTAATGCACCGAACATAAATGCTCTGGAATTGCATCATTGACCGATTGCCCCCTAGGTGCAGACAGGTTGTGTATCAGCCTGTACTCCCCGGGAGCCTTCTTGGGAACGATGCCCAAAGGGGAAACCCTCAAATTCGGTATAGGGGGACAACTAAAAGGCCCCAACACCCTACCCGCAGCAACTTCCTTATCTATCTTATCCTGGACCAACTGTTCCAGATCCTTAACTGACTTTTGATTCCGCGCAAACGCAGATACCCGAGGACCCTTAAAAGGGATGCGAAATCCATCCCTGAACCCAGCCTCTAAGTAGCTGGCATCCGGTCCCGGATAGCTTGCCAAGAGGCGCCCCAATGGTTCAAGCCTGACCGGACTGGGGCCCTTTGGGAGGGGGGTGCTGGCCCCCCCGGCCTACGGCCTCCTGGGGCCTCCCCCCCTGTTCCCCGTCCCTTTTTGGACCTCGGGCAAGAAGCCCCGGGGTGAGGTCCCCTACAAACCGGGCATTCGTGTCGATACCTGCACACGGGCAAGAAGCCCCGTGTGCAGGCCCCTCGGGAACTGTATTCCCAGCAAAGCAGGTGGGATTGAACCCCCTGCCCCGCCGTCCCGCGGGGAGATGCAGTAAGCTGCTGCTTGGCCAAAATATGACCGCTGTCTGACCGTTCTCCGACCCCTGGCCTTGCCGGGGTCATAAACTGGAGCCACAAGTCATTATCCTTCATATCCCAGCGTAGGGTGTGGTCAAACGCGGCCCGCATACGGAAAGATTCATCGTACGCCAACCAAGCCCCGCCCTCGTACTCTGTATATGCTCTATAGAGCATATCCAAGTACTTGGTCAAAATGCAACCCTTGTCCTGGCTACCTTCTTCCGTCGTATCCTCTCCAATTCTTTCTCCGACGCTCTGTCCTTGTCCTTCGTCTCCATCTCCCGAAAGAGCAGAGAGAAGACATCAACAAACTCGCCCTTCAATATTTTCTCCCGGGTCGCCGTAAGCAAATGATACCCTAACGGGGCGGCAGTACTGCCAGTCGGAATAGCCGCTACATCCACCCCCACGTATGGATCCCGCGCCACGCCCCCCGGTGCTAATGCCTTGGAGGACGCCCCCGCCGGCCCCTGCCACACTGCCAAACAAGCTGACTCATTAGCCCGTGACTCCTGTGTCTGTGTAGCCCCCGTGTCACTTACCGCCAGACCCGTGGCCCCGTTACCTACCGCCACCTGAGCCGTTCCCGTCGTAGAGCCCGTCAGTGTTGCCACGGTGGGCAAAGCATCGGCTGGTCCTGTCACCGGAACTGTCGTGGTCCCCATCTGCTGCGGGGCCAGGGTCGTGTGCATGTTTGGAGAGGACTGCACCGGCCCAGCACCCCCTCCCTGAGGTGTGCCTACACCCTGCCAAGCCGCTGGCCATCCCCATCCCGGCCCCCATGGGTACCAGTTCCACGGTGGGGCTGCACCCCAAGGTGGAAGAGCACCTGTGTAGTGCACGTGTGATGGCTCACCTGAACTAAGTGCACCGAGCACGCTTCCAGCCGCTGACGCATCCGCCGATCCCGGCGTGGGCGGCGCTGTCCCCATAGACACGACCTGAGCCAACCCCTGGAGCGGCCGCTCCATCACCGATGGCTGTGCCTCCTGGGTAATCAATTGCGGAGACTGCTGCACCATTGCTCCTTCTTCCGATGCCACATTGCCAGATTTTTCTACCACCTGTAAGCGTGCTAACACAGAAGCCCACAATTGGTCCTGTTTCTGTTTCCTTGTCAAACGGTGCCCTGACCCACTGGCCCTGGCTGCCTGAGCTAAAACAGGTGCCACGGGCACTATTCCCCTGTCTTGCTCGACCACTTGAAGCCTGGCCAATATTGCTGCCACCTCAGGGGTCTCAGTTTCATCAGACGATGAGTCTGAACGAGCCCTCGGTCGTTTAGGCGTGGGCCTTGGCGCCCTTCCTTTTCCCTTCTGGCCTCCTATTCCCTTGGGAGGAGCCATTCCTTCAGTAGCGATCAGCCGAGATTTTATTTTATTTATTTTTTTAAGGAGGGGAGGAGTTTCAGCCTAATATAGACTCCCCTTCCTCCTCCCCCTCCTTTTGGCGCCCATTCCAGGAGGCCGCCAATCGCGCGCCTCCACGCCGTCTCCTGCGCCCGCCGCAATCGCCCCACCACCCCCAAGCTGCGCCGGGAGTGGGGTAAGGCCCTAATTGGTCTTCATTGCTGCCACTTTCCCTGTCTTGACTTTGGCTGCCTCTTCACGAGAGGTTTAATGCTCTTTGAAGTCTCATTAAAAAATTTACCTCCACACCAGCAGAGCGCAAATGGGTCGTAGAGGCACGTTATCTCTCCGATTATGCGTATTATTGAATGCGCGTTAAACAGTGAGTTTTATTTTGCTCCCTCCGTTAAAGCGCATTTTTACTGTGTGAATATGCGCTTATGCGCATTAACTACTTGTAAACTGCATTTTGGACATCCGGCAATGCGCTTCGCCGCCTCTCGTGCAGAGGGATTAGGCGGAAATGCGCTTCTGCGATTATGTGCATAATCGCCTAACCGGGCGCAAAAGCGAATCCTTGTAGAGGGGACCTTTGTCTTTTTACATTACATATCAGCATTGTCCATGGCTATTTGATTAATCAGCTGTATAAAATTATCAGGTTTCATGCAGAAAGGGGCAGCACTATTCAACTACGTTCACCTCTATGGCATGTTAGTGTTTATTATTGTAGCATCAAACTGCCCCTACTTCTTATAAATATGCATGATAGTAATAATGATTTGATGAATTTCAAATGGTGTTGCTCTTTGTGTATCAGATAAAGCTGTTATGTGGCAATTACAGTGAAGTTCAACTTCTGGATAAAAAAAAAAGTTATTGTGAAAAAGACAGTGATTAATGTGGACTACTAAGTGACTGTCATTGAAAAATGTCCTTTACCTGCATTGGGATTTCTGCCAAAAAATGTTAGAATAGCTATAACAAAAAATGTGTTAGAATATTTATAAAAGCCATATTTATTATCTAAATGCAAATGACTTACAGGAAAACTCTCTTATTTTTGTAAGTTAATTATCAAAAGCAAGTTTCTATTGTTTGAATTTGCATTCAACACAATGAATTAATGTTTTGTGGGACAGTGTGGAAGATTTCAGCCCAAAGGGCCCTACCCCACTCCCGGCGCAGCTTGGGGGTGGTGGGGCGGTTGCGGCGGGCGCAGGGAGAGACGAGGCGTGGAGGTGCGCCATTGGCGGCCTCCAGGAATGGCCGCCAAAAGGAGGGGGAGGAGGAAGGGGAGCCTATATAAGGCCAGAACTCCTCCCCTCCTTTGTCTTGTTTCGCGCGGCTGCTCAGCTCGTCGGCTCTTGGAAGCGGCTGAGCAGAGCAGGGCGAGCGCGCGCCGGGAGCGGCAGAGGCTGGGGGTTGTTAGTCTCGCCGGACGGCGAGAGAGTAAGGGCGCTTGGCGCTCGGGTGGACGGGGCTGGGCCGGCTGGCCCTTCCCCCCCCACACACCTCAATCTCCAGCGGAGGAGTCGAGGAGCAGCGGTGGGGAGCAGCGCGGCGAGCGACGAGGCGCTCAGCACTTGAGGGCTGGGCTGGCTGCCCCCCCCCTCTCCTGAATCCTCATTGTTTGCGGAGGGCGCCAGTTGGGGAAGGAACAGGGGCGGAGGCCTGACCTTCCAACGGCGCGGAGCGGCCCGTCGGGGGAGTCTTCTGGCCGTAAGGCCACAGGTTTGAGGGGAGGGCCGGCTGGTCCTTCCCGGCGGGGGGCAGCGGCGTTGGTGCAGGTTGACGGGGCTGGGCCGGCTGCCCCCCCTCCTTTGTCTTGTTTTGCGCAGCTGCCCAGCAGGGATGAGCTCGACGGCTCTCGGAGCAGCTGAGTAGAGTGGGGCGAGCGTGCTTGGAGCCTGGAGCGGCTGAGGCCGGGCTTCGTCTCGCCGGACGGCGAGAGATTTTAAGGGCGCTTTGCCCTCAGGGTCAACGGGGCTGGGCCAGCTGGCCCTTCCCCCCCCCCCACCTTAATCTTCGGCCAGGAGGACGGAGGGCGCCAGTTGAAGAAGGAGCAGAGGCGGAGGCTGGGCGAAGCGAGCAGACCGGGCCTTTGAGTTGTGGGAGACCAGGCCTTGGAGCGGGGGGAGACCGGGCCTTTTGAGCTGGGGGAGACCGGGCCTTCGAGTTGCAGGAGACCGGGCCTTGAAGTTATAGGAGACCGGGCCTTGGAGCCTCTCAAGGTTGACGGGCTGCGCGGAGGTGGCGAAGTTCCCAGCGACGGCAGCGGAGTTCTTCTGGGGCTTTTGGCCCCCAGGTTGTCGGGGCAGGACAGCCAGTCACCCCATTTCCACTCCTCGGGAGAGGCGCGGATGCGCCTGTCTAGGGGGAAGAGCCCCGCCTGGGTATAGCCCGGCTGGGCTGTCATCGGGAGGATCGGGTCTTTCCCCCCCCCCTTTTAAATTTGCAAGGGCTTCGGCAGTGGGAAGGCTGCTGGGTCAGCCACTCGGCCGTGCGTCGGCACGGAACGGGCGGCTTACCTTCAAGTCGGCCGATCGGCCCTCAGGGGAGGCGGATGGGCGCGAGCGGGAGGCCTGGTATAGGGGCGCTCGCTCCAGCTGCCCTGCATCCAGAGGCCTACGGGTCCACGGGCGCGAGTTTGGCGCGGTGTGCTGTCACGCAGCACAGGGAAGGGCTGCTTTCAGCTCGGGCCCACGCTGGGGGAGGGGCCCACTCTGATCCTTGGGATCTGGGACAGTAAAAGGGAAGCTCCGCCTGCCTGGACATCTTGGCTGGATCTGGGAAGGGTTCCCTCGTGGTGATTCCTAATTTGTCCACTGGGTGGTGCCAGTGTACTATTCTTTACTGCACCCTCTAGTTATTCCCAGTTTGGTCACTGGATGGCGTCAGCACACTGTTCTGGTCTACACCCTTGAGTAAATCCTTAGTTTGGCCATAGGATGGCGCCGGTGCACCGTTAATTGCTTCAATCACAAGTAATTCCCTAGTTTAGCATCTGGGCAGTGCCAGTGCACTGTGTATTGCTGCAGTCATAATTTATTCCCTTATCTAGTTAACGGGTGGTGTCAGGGCACGGTTCATTGTTGCATTCCTAGTTTAGCCACACGGTGGTGCCACTGCACTGTTTCATTGCTACGGTCACAAGTAATTCCTTAGTTTAGTCACTGGTTGGTGCCATCGGACTGGCTGGTGCCATGGTAGTCCTTATTGTTGCATTCACAAGTAATTTTTACTTTAGTCGCTGGGTGGTGCCATCGCACGGCTCCTTCGCTGCATTCGCAAGCAGGCTGCGAGCACGGATACTGGCTTGTGGGCTCTGTGCCCTTTAATCTGGTGGTTGGGTGTATAATTAAGACATCGTAACAGCCACTGCATATCAATAGGTCTCATGTCCCCAAGGAAGGGCCTGGGCGGAAACAAAGGGAAAGGGAAAGCAATGCGGCCACCGGCCAAACGGCTCAGTGTTCTGAGCAATGCTTCCTCCGACGAGGAAGTTAATCCCCAATTGGTGGTAATTTTGGCATGGCTGCAATCACTGGAGGAAGGGAGGGGTATACCCTCAAGCGTAACTCCTCAGGCTCAGGCGGTTTCCTAGGATACCGCAGCGGCAGACCAGGAACCAAAAGTTAGTGAGCATGTTGTCATCTATCAATTCTAGATTGGATGCTAGCGGGTCTTCCTCCAGTCACTCCACAGACGGGCTGGTTCATTCTGCAGTGGCCCCACTGGACGCCCAGGCGACGATTGGACAGCTAGCACGACCTTTGGTGCTACCTCCTTCTGCAGACCCGAGTCTTCCATCACAGGGACCAGGTTTTCCAGAAAGTGGATTGTGCTTTTACTCATGTTGATTGCTCCAAGGCCTTGGGAATGGCTGGCCCACACCGCGATGTGTGCAGCTCTTGGCTGGCTGGGATATGGCAGGAGCTCTCAGGAATTCTCCTCGAATGACGGCTGTGATAAGGGTAACACGTTCACTCTCAGGGCATGGGTTTATAGCTACATCAATCCTCCATTCCCATTTGGGGCATATAACTGATTTGGAATAGTGAATATTATAACCTTGGCCCAGGATTTCTGGGTGGATCCACGTCTCTTGAGGGGCCCATTTCTTTTGCAAAGCAGGAGTCAGTCTGGACCTGCAACAACTAGGCTCTAGGATCTTTTCCTGCAATTCTACCCCTGCTGGGCATTGGGGATGCTTTATATATTTATAACCTAGACTGGGGGGGCACATCTAGGGCTGTAATAATATACACTAGATGGAGTACCTGCTTCACTAATGTGACATGGCAGGCATTCAAGGGTCTGGGATTTTAGCGTGATGTGTGCATCATGGCAGTCAAACTGCACAGTTGATAAGACGCATCTATGGGCATTCAGCTTGGGTGTTTTGAATTTCCAAAGGGATGGAGAGGGACCTACTTTATGTGGAGTTCTTTCCATATTGCTGCGGCCTTTAATTGCAGGAGAGCCATTCTCTAATCTTGAGAATTTGCCTCTGATTACAGCTGCAGTTCAGACATACACACACCACCCTTATACAGCTGGTTATTACATATGAAGGACTGGTTTAGTTGACATGCTGTAAGGGTTTGCAGACAACGTGCCCCCGGTAGGGACATATCTATAGACCAGCTAGGAGCCTGTGAAAAGTTTTGTGTTAAGATGAGCAAACCAGGATGGAATCCTTAGTCACCCTTGATCTTAAACATGCAGGGCTCTCTTGCCTTCAGGGGACTAACATGTAATGTAGTAGTGGCTTATTCCATAGACATTTTCAACGGGAACTATCTTTAGTAAGATTCGGCTCTGGCCTCTCTGGTCATGGGCTGGGGAAGTGATGGATCATACCAAGTTATACAGGAGAATTTGCCAATCTATCTACACTAAGATGGCCCAGGCCATTATCCGGGAGCAGAGAGTACATGGGCAGATGCAGCCCTACTACAGAGGCCTTTTTGCCAGAATGATCATGGGAAATGGGCAGCTCTGGATTTGAACTGTGGGTGTCTGTTAAGGGATGGCCTCAAGTGAGGCTTTTCTGCCCTAGTTATCCCTGGCAGCCCGAGGCTTTAGGCCTAGAATAACGGTATTCATAAATCACGGAAAATCCAGATTGATGGCATGTTGCGAGGTGGCAGCCCTGAATTTCTAAATTGATTTCAGGCAGACACCCCCAACCCCGACGTTGAATCTATAGCCACACGATCTATGAGGCTCTATTGTCTGTCAGAATTTTCCTACTGCTGCGTCACAGCCTTATCACTATTTATGTGGGCGTTAGAGTGCCCGACTGGGAGGCATCAGCTACGGATGGTGCATTGGACATGTCCCTTTCTGGATCGAGACTTTGTGTCTCCCAATGGTGCAGTCTTATTGCACTTCAGTGATTGGAACCATCCAATGGGGCAAGGCCTCATGACTGTGAACTGCCACTGGTGGCCAACTGTTTTCCAGTTATAAGTATTAGAAATTTTTCTGTCATGAATGGGACATTTGGATGCCCCCCATGCTTGCAGGGGGGCTTAACTAAACACTATGGGGCACTTTAACGTTTTGCCAGGCTGGGCCGCCCTACATCTACAGCACCCGGCTTCGTATGGCATAGTGTGCAAGCTGTTCACTGGGGGCATTTTGAGTTTATTCGTGCTCATGCCCAATATGCACAGGCCAGATGGGAGGTGTCCCCCCCCCCATCTCACTGGTTCGTTGCTGGATGCATATGCGAACTACAGCGATTTGTTGAAAGGGTAATAGGAAGCACTTTTGGTCAGGACGGGGGACATCACTTCTTCACATTCGGAAAGGCTTCACGTGTGTAAGCTAGGGGGACAAAGTGGGCGTTAGGGCACTTGGGTCTCCCGGCTGATAGGCTTGGGTCTTATTCCTTCCGAATGGGCGCTGCAACAACGACGGCCAGCGCGGGTTCTCTCCCGCACAGTTATAAGCTGTGGGGAGATGGCATTCCACAGCACTACCTTAGAAAGTTTACGGGGAGGAAGTCGGTTTGTCCGAGTCACCGACATGCCCATGTTTGCTTTTGGATACTTGGAGGAGGCAGACCCCAGTGAGAGTGATCATATGCGGATACAGCATGGTCTTTTGGGCCGGCTGGTGAGCATCTTCCTCCAGCTGGGGAACCCAGCTTGGGTTGAATCACCGTGCATCCATTCTTTGGTTGGGCAGATGCGGCATGCAGTGGGGGCTTCCCACCTTAATTCAGCAGCATGCCTGTCGTCCCCCCCTCGAATACTTATGCTCCAATAAGGGGGGAACAGCTGGGCTTGTTTGGAGGCAAGGCCCTGCTTTTACAAGTGTCGGCCGATTGGGAAATCATTTGGCAGTGGGGCCCGGCATGCTGATCAGGTGGCCATGATCGTTGCCCAGGCTTGCCTGGAAGAGAGGGTGCGACCCCATGGCGTTGGAGCCCAGGCTCGCCTGGAAGAGAGGGTGTGACCCTCTGGCATTGGAGCCCAGGCTTGCCTGGAAGAGAGGGTGCGACCCCTTGACGTTGGAGCCCAGGTTTTGCCTCGAAGAGAGGGTGTGACCCTCTGGCGTGGGAGCCCAGGTTCGCCTGGAAGAGAGGGTGCGACCCTCTGGCGTTGGAGCCCAGGTTTGCTCAAAGAGTGGGTGCGACCCCATGGCGTTGGAGCCCAGGCTCTCCTGGAAGAGAGGGTGTGACCCTCTGGCGTTGGAGCCCAGGCTTGCTCAAAGAGTGGGTGCGACCCCATGGCTTTGGAGCCCAGGCTCGCCTGAAGGCAAATGGCGAGAATTTTCGCTGCTTACGGGCGTGGGGTGATTGGTATGGTAATCATCCCGCTATATACCCAGCGCGGAGGGAGCTTTATAGGCCTGACGGGGTTCATCTATCGGACCTCGGGAATGATATCCTTTTGATGGATTTGCAGAGGGGTCTGCGGAGGGTAATCCTGCGCAGATGGGGGGTTGGCGACAAAGCATAAGGCTTGTCGCACCCTGTGGCGGTTAGGCGCGGGCATCTTCACCTGGGAAGGGATAGGTGAGCATTCACAGGCACCGAGCGGTGACTGGTAATGCCTGAGGCTCATCACCTGAGTGGTCTTGAGGCCCATGGTGGTGAGATAAGGGTTACCTTTGGGGCGGACCTTCCTCACCCGCTTGGAAGTACTGAGGCACGAGCTGGGGGTGACACGGAAAGCCTCCCTACCCAAAAGGGGGGGCCAGGGGGTGGCGTGAGCTGCACGCCATACACTGGCCTCGATTTGACTCGCCCGGTCCTTAGAATGGCGTTGGCCACCAAGTCTTGAGGATGCCCGCTAGTTTCCCCTTCTGCGAATTCATCAATAAAGTGTGGCCCATTTTAAACCCAATTTATTGTGTCGTCTCGTTATTTACTTCGCTCCGATTCCGCAAGGGCCCTACCCCACTCCCAGCGCAGCTTGGGGGTGGTGGGGCGGTTGCGGCGGGCGCAGGGAGAGACGAGGCGTGGAGGTGCGCCATTGGCGGCCTCCAGGAATGGGCGCCAAAAGGAGGGGGAGGAGGAAGGGGAGCCTATATAAGGCCAGAACTCCTCCCCTCCTTTGTCTTGTTTCGCGCGGCTCCCTCCCTCCCTTCCCTGTTGGCAGTATGGGAATGAAACTCCGGTTGTCCTTAGGAAGCCAAGTAGGAATTTTTTGCTCATAAGCCGTCATTGAGGATGTGAGTTTTTTCGCCTACTTCATACTGTGAGACAGCGAGGGAGTATTAAATAGGTTGATTGGTTGAGTTAATTTGGTCACATTTTGGCGGTTAGGCGCGGGCATCTTCACCTGGGAAGGGATAGGTGAGCATTCACAGGCACCGAGCGGTGACTGGTAATGCCTGAGGCTCATCACCTGAGTGGTCTTGAGGCCCATGGTGGTGAGATAAGGGTTACCTTTGGGGCGGACCTTCCTCACCCGCTCGGAAGTACTGAGGCACGAGCTGGGGGTGACACGGAAAGCCTCCCTACCCAAAAGGGGGGGCCAGGGGGTGGCGTGAGCTGCACGCCATACACTGGCCTCGATTTGACTCGCCCGGTCCTTAGAATGGCGTTGGCCACCAAGTCTTGAGGATGCCCGCTAGTTTCCCCTTCTGCGAATTCATCAATAAAGTGTGGCCCATTTTAAACCCAATTTATTGTGTCGTCTCGTTATTTACTGCGCTCCGATTCCGCAATGAGCATTGTTGAAAAAGACAAAGATGTACCAAACACTTGGATCATGACTCAGATTGTGCCTCTGATTTTACCTAGTAGTTCTCAGTTCTTGTAACAGCATTATATGGCATGGGACTACTGCCAAAAAAGGCATCCCCATGTAAAGTAGAGATGCATGAGAATTTCGTGTTTGCTCGCAAAACCTAAGAGCGTGCCCCGTTCGAAGCTCCAAACACAAGCACGAGCATGAGCTTGTCCCTTGAAAATATTCAGAAATTGTCGAACATGTGCTTGCATTCATTTTCTTGATTCCCAGTTTAATTTGCACAAATTTCCTGATTTGCACAAATCAAATTAATTTAAATCAAATTATTTTGACAATTTTGAGGTGTGGGATCAAAGGGCAATTGGTGAGTATCATTAATTTGGGGTCGAGGATGAAATCTTCTCGTTTGTAGGGGATTACTCTTATGATGAGTCAGCAGAGTTTTTGCAACTTGTTCCTTTCTCTTTTGCCATTTTACCCTCCTCCACAAAAAAGCTTTGCTACTTCTCACATAGTGGCTGCGTGGAGGATATTGAAAGCTCTCACTTCTATTTTCAGTTAACTGTTGTTTAGAGTTGCATCCAAATTCTAAAGTGGTTAATCTTAACTATGGTTTATTGAAACCAGCCAGCTTCATAAACCACAGTTTGAAGTTTGCTTTGTTTCAGTAAATTTAGCTAGTACTAGCCATAATTTGTTCATGTCTGGATTTAATACTAAATTGCAGTGAGCTAGAAATGGAAACAGAAACTTCCAATCTCCTCACAAAAATGCCAGAGGAGGAGAGGAAAGGGAAGAGCAAGTGAGCCTGAATTTCATTCACATAACCATAGTTCAGAGTCCAAATAAGGTCGCTGTGGGAAGCTAAATGATGTTTTCCCTGTAAATGCACTATAAAATTAAAAGAGGCATCTTCCTTGCTCTTCACAGCGATCACCATAAAAATCACATGATGGTTTCACTCTTTGTGTTTTCTGTTCTATATTTCTTCTTTGTGTAACACATGAAGAGGTTTTATATCCATGATGCAGACACAAAGTTTTGTTGCGCATGGATATTTGTGTTACATCGATACTCATGTTCCTTCATTTCATTAAAGTTTATGTGTCAAATTTAGCATGAGCATAAATTTTACCACAGTCACATCCACCTGCACTCCATCTGATCAAATATTTATAGTACTTGATCTGGAAAGTTTAAATGTTTCCTTCTGACCGTTTATTTAAAAGAACTCTTTCACCCATTCTGGTCGAGGCTCACTGAATCTAACAAGCTAGCTTCAAGCTAAAGCTGAAGCATTCTTCTTCTTCCTGTTAGGAATAATAAATTACACAGGACAAATCCAACTCTTTTATGTTACTTGAGCTTTGTAGATATCAGAGCCCAATTGATTTGCATGAGAAAAGCTAATTGTAGAACTTATTGATTCATGTCACTCACATAGCAATGAAGGTGAAGATTAGTAGATCTCCAGAGACCAGATAAGGAAATAGGGCTTTATGTTGAATTGTTTATTGAACAAGATTGTGGTCTGTTCCCTTTCAGTTGATATACCAACTCTTTCCCAAAGAATTGTCATGAGTACCAGAGTAGTTGATTTATTTTTATCGAATTGCAAGGCTGAAAGCCAGTTCTTAAGAACTGCAGGTGCAAGGTGAGCAAATACAAAGGAAGGTGTCTTTCCATTTGATGCCATCCACTGCTGTGCACCTGTGCAAAGGCAAGCAGAGTTTTAGGGAAGTAGATGCCAGTTCTGTTTCAGGTAAACCATCTTTAGGGCTCTGATGCTCCTACCATAAGCAATTCCTTTTCTGAACAATTTGGGGAATTTCATAAAAAAGCAGTTTCTTCCCTGAAGTTCCTTCACCTCTTTCCTTCTGATCATATAACCTCCCCTGAGAAACTTGTGCCAGTGGAGGAAACCCCACTTTTGACTAGGGTTGTCTGTCGTGGGGAAATAGGGCCCTTTAGGGCCCGAAGGATTCCCACAATGCCTCTGACTCACCTTGCATTTGTGAGCCAAGCCACGGGTTAGTTCCGGAAATCTGGGAACTTTATCAGGGTGCTATTTGCATAAATTACAGCCATAAATAGCACAATTTGCACAAAATTGTGGGTGCAGATGGTCTAATTTATGCAGGTTAGATCATTCACACCTGCAATTTTGCACAAATTGTGCTACTTACAGCCATGTTTTTTGCACAACTCGCAATTTGCACAAATAAAAGGAAAACCCTGAAAAATCATCATGTGTCAAGTAGGGATGTGCACCGGATGGGGTCTGATCCACGATCCAGACCCGATCTGGGGGAAATCGGATACAATTATCCGATTTCCAATCCCCGCATCTGGATCGTCCAATCTGATCCGAACCAGTCCGGAAGGATCCGATCCGGTTTGGATAAGATCGGAGGATCGGACCTCCTCCCGCCCCTCGCACTCCTTACCTGCCGGGGCTGTCTGCTTCCATCGGCAGTGGACGGCCCCAGCAGGTAAGGAACGCGAGAGGCGGGAGGGCCCCCCCCCCCACTTACCTGCCGGGGCGTCCGCTTCCCTCCGGTGCACGTCTCTACTGAGAAACAGGCTTCGCGGCCTGCCTCTCAGTAGCATGCTAGGAGAGGCAGGCCGCAAAGCCTGTTTCTCAGTAGAGACGCGCACCGGAGGGAAGCGGACGCCCCGGCAGGTAAGGAGCGTGAGGGAGGGGGCTTACCTGCCGGGGCGCCCACTGCCGCCCGATGCCGCCCGCTGGTCGAATCTACTGAGAACCAGGCTTTGCAGCCTGGTTCTCAGTACAGCGCCAGGTGTGTCATCACCTGGCACTCTACTGAGAACTAGGCCACGAAGCCTGATTCTCAGTAGGTTGGACAAGCGGACGGCAGCAGACGGCAGCGGGTGCCCAGCAGGTAAGGAGCGCTAGTGGGGGGGGAGGTACAGGGAGGGGGGAGTTAGGCCCCCATTCACCTGCCCCCATGTTTTCGCCATAGGCTTGCATTGGGGGAAAGCTTTCTTTCCTGCAATGTAAGCCTATGGCGAAAACAGCTAAAATGGCGTCTGATCCAAAAATTGGATGTCCGATTTTTGGATCGGGTCCGAAACAAACTGGGAAGCCTCCGATCTGATCCGATCCGAGGCCTTGGTTCCGGTTTTGATCCTGGTTCCGATCCAATCTGGGGGGGGGGCAGGCACATCCCTAGTATCAAGTTGGACCAGCTCGCAGATGAGAGAGATGGATTCCAGGGGTATGAGCCAGCAACTGTATCATGACATCTACATTTTGTTGTCAGTGTTTGCGTGTTACTCTAGTGGAAGTCAGTCCAGGAAGGGGTCCCGTGAGAGGACGCCACATAGTCCAAGGCAATATCCAGTGGTATCATTCTGCCAATAGTGCTAGTTGGGTTCCACTGAATGTTTCCATTGCAGATGTACGTGTGCATCACATGTGTGCATCTCTAATTTTAGTTGGGTTCTCCTCTTGTGCATTGTTTTGAACATAGCTTCCACTAACATAACAACATTTGTACTAGTGGAATTACATAGTTGGATACTGCCACAAGTTTATAAAAACATTCATGGTCAGGCTGTTTATCTGCAGCCCTCAAATTATTCACTGAGGGGTGCTGACAATGAAAGGTAGGCGAATGTGTTTCTTTTCAATGCGGAAGTATCTAGTTGTTTAACAAAATACTGTCTATAAATTATGGAATATTTTTTCTGGTCAACTCTTTTTGCTGGTCAACTCTGCCCCCGTTCCCCATAGCTTGGCAATATGAATTAAACATCTTGTACTGCCTAACCTCTATAATGTTGGATAACAGTCATACAGTAAGAGATTCCTTAAAGATAATGTATCCTAAACTGAGCACAGCAAGAACAACATTATGGATTTGAGTTTAAAACAGCCTTGGAGTCTCACATTTAAAGGAACAGGAAGCATTGTTTGTCATTTAAGGCAGCTCCATGAAATTAGATTATAATTAAAAAGTACCTGGCTAGTAAATTAAATAGAAACTTCCAGGACAAGTGCAGTGTGTTCTTACTAATCACATTTAGTTCTGCTGGCTGTGGAAAACATTGAGCTTACAGCTTTGCATCTTTTAAAAGCCCAGACCATAGCAGTTTTATATACTTTGTTGCTTTCTGGTATAAACCACAGGACACATACTAGACAGGAAGCGGAAACTGTTTTCCAGCTGTTGTTATATGCTTAATAATTGCCTTTAATGGACATGGTGTTCTAGCATTATGCTGGAGAGAATTTTAATTAGTGACCAAAGATCAACGGAAGACTTTTACTCTGGAGAAATTGTACTTTAAAATAACATATATTCAGCCTCAAATGGGCTTCGTTGTTTCTACTGATACTTTCTCCTCCACAAGCCACATTTTACAGCTCTTTATTAAAAAGAAAAAAAAGGAAAATATGTTTTCTTCTATTTGCCTTTGCTGTGAAGCTTATAGCACAAAAATTGTGGCATTCACACAAGATTCCATAGCAGCAGACAATGAAATAATAAACTATATTTTTCTCTAGGAGAAAAAACATTGTTTTAAATTATTGCAATCTCAATTGGATCAAACTTTTAACATTTTTTGTATGTTAAAACTTACAGATATTATTAGACTCAAAGGCAGTATACAAAGTAATAAGAGTTTTATTGGAAAATGGGCTATCTTTTGAAGGATAAGGTACATCCATATGATTTACTGAGAATGTTGTGAAATAGAGAATCCAATGCTTATTAGACTAGTTCTTATTTTTACCTGAAATTGTATTGTGTGAAGTAACTCTGTCTCTGTATCTGTGTGTATGTATACATATTTTATAGACAGAATAAAACTCTTAATACCTAGATTACACTTTATTTTTATTGAGCTATTTACTAATTTTATAATATCATTAAAGTTTCAATGATCAATATAACCTGGTTATTTTAGAATAAATGTCTGTCTAATCAGATAGGACAAAAAGCATCTTTATTTATTATACATTCTTCTGGACATGAATCAATTCAGCAAAATTATAAAATTTGCAATATTGACAGTTTCTTTTTTATTGGTGAGGTCCAACTAGCATTCCTCCATTGACAGACCAGGGAAGGGACAATTCCTCCTGCTTCTGTAGCTCCCTGAATCTTCTCTGAGAGGTTGAGGAACCCTCCAGACCAGATTAAAGCAGGGCCTGCAAGAGGGAGGAGAAGAAAGGAATTCTTCATTGCATAAATGAAGTCTTTTCACATAATGTTGGATGGAACATCACCATAAGCCAATATTTTTTGTATCAGTTCGTTTGACAAGTTGGAGAATTTTGAGAGTGTAATATGCTGCTTATCAAACAACTAGAGCATAATGGACAAAAGTTGAGCAAGGACTTCCTAGATCTCCTGAAATATCTGTGAGATGAAAGCTTCACCTGCAAAACATTTGGATGAGAGTTACAGCCCTTGAGCTAATTCATGATGTATCATAAATATCCAACCATATTCTCCTGGCTTAGTCAGGATATATTTACATAGGCAAAAATATTGCCTTCTGATTTAATAATAGTAGCAGATTTAATACATTGACCCTTCAAGTATAGCACTAATGAAATGTGAAGTAGTACTGGGCTATAGGCAATTTACATTTTTGAAATATGCATCTTGCAAATAATTCAAGCATGAGTTTAGAAGCAACGTATCATGCAGGTTGAATTATCAGAGCTAGAATTGAGTGCAGCTCCCTCTTAAGTATCCATTCCATATTGAAATATCTTGGGTAGCATGTACACAGAAACTTTTCTATGTTGGGCTATAAAATGCTTGCACTTGGGAATGTTACAATGCTCTAATCTTTTGCATGCAAGTTTGCAGATGTGTGTGAGGTATACTCACCATGAAGAAGAAACCTGACTGGTTTTATTTGAAGTAAGGGGAAAAGAGAATTCCCCATATGGTAGACATTGCTAATTCCTAGATGTGAACATGGCAAAAGTAGAATGAGAAGTTCAATAGGTGTGGGTTCTTTTCTCACTGTGGCAGTCTTGCTCAAGAAGGAGAGTGCTAGAATTATCCTCTACAAGTAGCTGTTATAGACATTTTTGGAAGAAATCAAACACCCACTATGTAGGGATTATAGTAGTCCAGGGCCAGACCTACACCAAACAGGACATAACACTTTGAAAATGGTTTTAAAACTGTATATGTAATGTGCCCTGGGCCTGAACAGTTGTCAAAACCATTATAAACCATTAAAGCAGTAATGTAGATCCTGTCCAGGGAACTGAGAAAAGTCTTCCATCCATGGAAACATACAATATAAAAATATGGCTTTCTGTGTTTACTCAGGTAATTAATATGATACTTTGTTGAGGAGATAGATTAAGAAATGCCTGTATATAACTTGTTCTGTAAAGTTTACTTTGTGTGGCCTCTGTGAAGCTAAAATGTATATGAGTAGGCCTGAAGCCTTGTTTTGTTTTGGTCAAAGCCTGGGTAGTAGTTGTTTAGTGACATTCTGAAGTGTGAGAGAAAGGCAATTGCTTTGAATATTGTTAGAGTAATCAGCTTTGGGACATTTTTAAAAATCACTGTTAGTGGTAGTAGTAGTAGTAATAATATAATAATTTTGAAAAATTGTGTTCTATCTAATTAAGGAGAACTGAATGGGCTTGTGTTCTAATTCTTCATTACAGTGGCTGCACTTGGAGGATCAAATCCTGGCGCACACACACACAGCCTCTTTGCAGCTGCTTCCCTCTTCCCTTCACACAAGCAAAACAAACCAGAAAGCTGGACTTAATTGTAGCTTCTCGTTATATTTAATAGCTTCCAAACAAGCTAGGGTCGGAAACAAGCTTTAAATCAGGCTTGGTGTCCATTTATTACTCATAGAGCATTTGGTTGGAATGGCTTCTGCAAGGGCAGTGGGCAACTCAGTCCTTTCTTAGTGAATCAGCACCAAGTCTTTCTTGAGTGAATTCAAAGCCAGATGTTCTAAGCAATCATTGGGAATTTTCATTAATAAAGAGATCTTCTCAAAATGTGTCAGGAACTACAAAACATAGGTGCATCTCTTTCTCTCTCACTCATCTTATTTTACCTTGCACATCATTTTCTTATCCCTTTTCTTGTTGTTATGGTGTCTTCCCCATTCTTCTAAGCTCCATGATTGAGCACGGCTCCCTGATGTCTGACAGTGTGCCACTCATTTGGACCAGCTTGTTATTCCTTGTCTATACCTGACCGAGTCACTGGGCTTGCTAAACAATAGAGGTTGAAGAGGACTGTGGTTCCAGCCTGATATTATTTTTCAACACCTACAAGCCTATTTAGTGACTTGGCTTCTCCTATAGTTATGCATAGACCTTTCCTTTGTTTGGGTAAAGCTTGCCTTGTTGCATGCCATTCTGCTCACATCATACTTGCACCCACACAAAGTCCTTGACTACTTCTTTCTTGTTCAGCAACTGAATGTATTACCATGGCATTTATATATTATGCATACATCCTTTTTCTCTCTTGTCAGCAGAAAAAGTAGAACTCTGCCACTCACATTCCTATTGTTACACTGGTTAATGTATCCCTGTCAAAATACATTTGGCAAGAAAGTCATCTTTCTGTGAAACATTAACTGGGATAGAGTCATACTGCACAAAACAGATTCTCTGGAATAACTGAAAACTGGGTAATGTATCCATTTGAAACTGGGGAAAACAGCTGGCATAACTGGTATAATACAGTAATTAAAATTGTGAACTATGACCCTGGACTTCCCCAAATAAGCCATGAACTCAGACCATTGCATGACATTCTCAGCACCCCTTTCGTAATAAGAGAATAATCATGCTGCCGTGCCTTTGAGGGCTGTTGTAAGAATTTCTGAGAGATGTGAAATATTTGAAGTACTTAGAAAATGGATTATATGTATACTAAATATAGATGCTACTGGTTACATCTACATTGGATGAGCAATTTATTTTCCAAGCAGTCTGCTGAAAGGTTGCAATCCTTTATACAATCCTAAGGCTGCAATCCTTGATTCACATGCCAGAGATGAAGCCCCATTGAGCTAAATGGGATGCACTTCTGAGAAGAATTGTGTAAGACTGCACTCTTATTAGCACAACCCATCTCTGGTTAATGTCAGTGTTACACAGTTAAGAATACATGATTTGTTTGTCAAAGTCCTATTCATGCCACTGTATACTAGATATTTTTCCTCAATGTACCTTTTAAGATCAGGGGTTAATATATGTTTAATTCTATTATAGTGTTTATCATACTTAATAAACAAATGTACCTATCACCTTCTATCACAGCCTTGTCCTGTTTTCTTGGATGAGTTTCAATTGGTACAGCTCGAGGATGTTGACAAGGTGCTTGGGCAGATTTGTGTTGCCACCTCTATATTGGATCCTTGCCCCTCTTGGCTAATAAAAGCTAACAGGGATGGAACAGCCGGCAGGGCCAGGGAAGTGATTAATGCCTCTCTGCGAGAGGGAGTCACCCCAGACCATCTGAAAGAGGTGGTAGTGAGACCACTCCTAAAGAAATCTTCCCTGGATCCGGAAAATCTTAATAACTATAGGCCAATGGCAAATGTTCTATTTCTAGGCAAGGTCCTTGAGCGAGTGGTTGCGAGCCAGCTCTAGACACTCTTGGATGAGACTGGATCCATTTCAGTCAGATTTCAGGCCTAGTTTTGGCACGGAAACAGCATTGGTCACCCTGTATGTATGATAACCTATGTCGGGAGAAAGTCAGGTGAGTGTGACTCTGCTGATTCTCCTTGATCTCTCAGCGGCTTTCAATACCATCAACCATGGTATCCTTCTGGGATGACTGGCTAAGTTAGGAGTGAAAGGCAGTGGTTCCGCTCCTACTTGGCAGGTCAGTTCCAGAAGGTGGTGCTTGAAACTCAATCCAGACAAGACTGAGATGCTGTTAGTAGGTGATTCTTCTGACCGGATAGAGGGTGTTCAATCTGTTCTAGATGGGGTTGCACTCCCATTGAAGGAGCAAGTTCGTAGTTTGGGGGTTCTCCTAGAACCATCTTTGTCACTTGAGGCTCAGGTGGCCTCAGTGGCACGGAGTACATTCTATCAACTTCAGTTGGTGGCCCAGCTATGCCCCTATCTGGACAGGGACAACCTGGCTTCAGTTGCCTATGCTCTGGTAACTTCCAAGTTAGATTACTGCAATGCACTCTACATGGGGCTGCCTTTGAAGATGATTTGGAAGCTGCAGCTTGTGCAAAATGCAGTGGTCAGATTGATATCAGGAACCAGAAGGTTCGAACATATAAGACTGACACTGGCCTGCTTGCATTAGCTGCCAGTACATTTCCAAGCCCGATTCAAGGTGCTAGTTTTAACCTATAAAGCCTTACATGGCTTGGGACCACAATACCTGCCAGAACGCCTCTCTCTACACAAACCTATCCGTACACTGTGATAAACATCCAAGGTCCTCTTCCAAGTACCTACTCCCAGGGAAGCTTGGAGGATGGCAACAAGGAAGAAGACCTTTTCAGTGGTGGTTTCCCAACTGTGGAACGATCTCCCCGACAAGGCTCGTCTGGTGCCAACACTGTTAACTTTTTGGTGCCAAGCTAAGACTTTTCTCAGGCATTTAACAGCATATGTTGAGCTTTTTTAACTGACCCCTGGATAGTTTAAATGATATGTTGTTTGTTTTTAGGCTTTTATGGTTTTAAATTTTATATATTGGTTTTTAAATGTTCAGTGTTTTTAATTTTTGTAAACCGCATGGAGAGCTTCAGCTATGAGGCGGTATATAAATGTAAATAATAATAATAATAAAATAATTGCACCAGATCATAAATAATAAATGATAAATAATTGTACTAGATCATAAGCATCAGCCTAGAAACCTAATGGGCTATAGCTGGTAGATTTCTTTCATTGCCTGTGCCACTTCTTCACACTATTCCTAGTTCTTAACATGCATTTTGCTCTGGCATTTTGCTCCACTTGCTCCCTTCCCTTTGCCATTTTTCTGCCTGAAATAACTAGTTCTTTTAGCTAAGAGTATGCTTTAAATAATATGTGAAAGTATTGCAGAATTTGAAAGCCACATTTTGGATCATCTTTATAGCCAAAGTACAGGTATCTTCAGTTATATATTTAGGCTGCAATCCTATGTGTATCTTAATGTATATCATTAAGACAACTTCAAGTCTTGTTCTGAAATCCGTATTTCAAGCAGTAGCAGACTTGTTTACATACCCACTTTGATTGGTAAGTATCGTATTTACTTCTGACTACCATTTAATCATCTTTGTTGTTGTGTCTATATATGGCATGATCTTTCAGGCCCAATTGGAACCTTGAGTCAACAAACACTGTAGAGACACTTCTGTAGATCACACATATCATGAGTCTTGTATATCATCTAATTTTATTGATTGTGCATTTCTTGCAAGAAATAGTGGAGAATAGGTAAATAGTTGCGCAGAACTTAAGTTTGCCTTTAGTTCAGTTTGAGGGGGATTCAGGGCATTTATTCTTCATTGAAAGCTGCAAACAAATCAAAGCATGCAATGCCAAGTCAGATTATCATTTTTACTTTCATAAAAAGTCTCAGTTTTCATCATCAATGTGTCATTTCCCCCTGTGATCTTGTTATGCTTCATCAGGAAGTTTAACTGAAAGTCAGTCAAGGACATTTTATACATTGAACAAATTTGTATCTCAGGATTTCCTTGGGTTTTGAGTTTCAAAGCATGATGAGCCTTTTGCAAGACAGGACCTCCTGTCCGGAAAATTTACAGCTTCTCAAGGAGGAACAGAAATAAGGGCAGAGATGTCTGGAGATATTTGAGCTGATGTTACTGGAGTACTTGAGAGTGTTTTAGCACGTGGGTCACACCATAGCCTTTTTTATATCCAGTCTTTCAACTGCTTAAAGTTAAATTTGTGATGCAAAAGTTTTAAACAAAGCATCAAGACAGTTTGCATAGTATGTTTATCACTGATTTTTAAGATACCTTAAACAAATATAGTATGCCCTGATAGTCATTTTACAACTTGCATCTCTGCATTTTCACAATATGTCCTGCAAGAGTTTCATCTGCCATTATGAGCCTAGACCTCTCTGAATTTCACCTAGGCTCATAATTGCTTGGCACCAGCCTTCTTATCAATCAGTTTCCCTTCTCTTCTCCTTTCCAGATTTCTACAAACTTACTAAAGCCCTGACCCTATGTCTCCAGCATGCGGGCCCCATCACCCTCAGTTTAGAACTTGCCAGGTTGAATTCACAAGGTCTGAAAGGCAGTTCTACTCACATTTGTTTGAATGCAAGTAAAACTTTCCACATGATTAGGAACCCTGACGAAACAGAATCTGTGATCCCATGAAAAGAATGCAAGTAGAGCTCCTTTTCAGACTATGCTGATTCAACATGGCATGGTCTGAACAGAAGTGGTTGTAGCCAGCATGCCTGGAGATATAGGGGGCAGGGGCAGCGTGCATGTCCCCAACCTTCTACCCACTTTAAACTTTCATGCATTCAGGCAAATGCCTGAACAGGGCTTTAGCATGTATGTAATATATTTTCCTTTCATTATCCTCTCCCGGCACTGAGGGAAGTTATCTCTTCAACTGGAAATTGTCTGTTTTCCTCCTCCTTTCCAATAATTGGTTTTGTTTTTGAAAACAAAGGTATTTGTGATGGATATTAGTATAAAAACATTATTAAGGTCATTAAAGGCACAATCCAATGCATGGTTAGACAGTTCCTACAGCACCAAGCATCCCTCCAACTGGTTATTGGCTGCTACTTATGGGAAAGTTTCAATCAGGAGTAGCAGCAATAAACCCCCAGTATTTCTTTCTCCAGTATGATAAGGCATTATTTACTTGGAAACTGGTTCCTGAAGAAAGACAGATAGGACAAGAGAAATGCAATTATTGATATGTGCCAATCTGAGACCTGATTCACATAAACACTAGGCTCATGTTTAATGGAGGCACAGCCGTACCTCCATTGTTAAGGGCCGTCAGTAAAAAACACATTCCGCCATTCCGCTATAAGTTGAAAGCTTCAAACACTTCATTTAATTAGTTTGGGCCGGTGTTAAGTTTTAAGTACAACGTTGAAACCTTTCAAAGTGCTTCTGGGCCTACAATATTGGTTTTGGCCTAGTCACCCTGTTTTTCTAATAAGGTTTAGAAACAGTTGAGCTGTCATTTATTTTGCATAGTGTACACACATGGATTTTCTTTCCAATCCTTGCAGTCTACACTGGCTCCCTCCTTGATGTGTTTTTGGATGCAGACAAACCCTTTTTTGTTCCAGCAGGCCTTTGGCAAATAATCTGGACCTCTGTCTATACCTTTGACTTTTAAATTGTTATGTATTTAAAATGTTTTAAATGCTTTAATATTGAAAAGTATTTAATTATATTTTTAACTTTTGTATATTTAGGCTGACCATATGAAAAGGAGGACAGGGCACATGTAACTTTAACAGTTGTAGAGAAAAGGGTATTTCACACAGTGTCATTTGTATGCAATTAGTCCCTGGTGAAATTCCCTCTTCATCACAACAGTTAAAGTTGCAGGCACTATACTAGAGTGACCATATACAAAAGAAGGCAGGGCCCCTGCAACTTTAACTGTTGTGATGAAGAGGGAATTTCACCAGGAACTAATTGCATACAAATGACACTGGCTGAAATCCCCTTTTCTCTACAACTGTTAAAGTTACATGAGCCCTGTCCTCCTTTTCATATGGTATATAGTATATTCCTATTTATAGGTTTTAGCTGTATATGTTTTAGTTTTGTAAGGCTGCCCTGAGGCCCAGCATTGGGCAAAAGGCAGGATACTACTACTACTAGTAGTAGTAGTAGTAGTAGTAATGTTTCAGATTTCACTTCTGCATCTGATGTTCTTTTGCATTTACTTTTCTTTATAAACCATTCATATCTTAAGACTTCTTGTGTGGCATGTTTTCATTGGTTTAACAAGTTAAAAGGGGTATTCACTGTTTTCATGCTTATGTTATAAAATCTATTTTCAACAGGCCTAGTAACTTCAAGAGTAACAGAGTTGGGGAAAATCCTCAATCTCTTTGCTATCAGAGGCACTGAGTAAGGGACCCCTGGAGATAATTTAGACTGACCCCAACCACAAAACACTATTCCCCCTTCTGAAGAGATCTGGACCACAGACTACTAAAGACAAACAAAGTAGCAGGCCATAATAACAGTTCCCATGTGGCCATTTGCCTTATGAGGCAGGTACTCTGCGGGCTACCAAATGGAGGGACTAATAAGCCATAAAGTTGCCTGGCTGGGTCTGCCAGAAATCCACCCTCAACACTCCTGGAAGGTCCATGTTCTATAGCACCTGCTGTCAGATGAACTTGAGGGAATCCCTCCCTCCACCCCAGGGTTTAATTTACTGGCTTCCCCTGGCTGGACCTTGCAGGAAACTATAGGGACAGACAGAGCAGGCATTCATAGCACACATAGAATTCTAAGACTGGCAAATCTAAAAGCAAGTGTGTTGCTTTTCAAGAACCAAGGAAATTCAATGGGTCTTACTTTTGAGTAAATATCTAGGGATGGAAATGCAGCCTGTGCAAGAACTGAGTAGGGTGACCATATTTGGGAAACCAAAAAAGAGGACACCTAGTTGGGGGGGGGCAGGAAAATGGCTTTCTGGGGCCACCTTAAAGTCCCCAATTGGAGCAGAGGAGGGGAAAGCATGTCATTCTCACCCCCACCCCACTGCTCCAATCAGGCCTTTTTCTATAATGTCTGGGAATGACATGTTTTTCCCTTTTAAGACCTTGATTGGAGCAGTGGGAGAGAATGACACACCTCCAGAAAGCATGTCATTCCCCCCTGCCACGCTAGTGGTGGCCTTAAAAGGGAAAGTGTGTAATTCCAGGTCATTATAGACTATTGCATAAAATCCCCCCTGACACCGAGGATAGAACAAAAACCAGGAGAAATCTGGGGAAATCATGACAGTTTTTTTAAAAAAATTATTATTGCATTTATATCACACCTTTTTTTCTGCCAAGAAACCCAAGGTGGCATACATAATCCTCCTCCTCTCCATTTTATCCTCACAACAGCAACCCTGTGAGGTGGGTTGGGCTGAGAGTCTGCAACTGGCCCAAAGTCACCCAATGGGTTTCCATGGCTAAGTGGGGAGTAGAACCCAGATCTCCCAGCTCCCAGTCCAACACTTTAGACACTACGCCACACCCTATTGGTCACCCTAGAATTGAGCCATGCCAAGTTGGAAGCAGATTGGTTCGTGCCTTGATTTTTAGGATATTTTTTAAAAAAGTTTGATTTCAATTTTTTTTCTAAAATTCAAGGCATGAACCAATCTGCTTTCAACTTGGCATGGCTAAAGCCTTACTTAAGAGGTACCATGGTGCCAAGTTTCATCTCTTCATCTTTACTTTCTTTCTTTTTTTTTTTTATGTACTGCTCAAGGCCCTAGACCCCAAAGAGGAGTATTGGGTTTGAAGTTTTAAAAGTTCCTAAAACTCAAGGTATAAACAGATCTGCTTCCAACTTGGCATGGCTCAATCCCTACTTAAGAGCTACTATGTTGTCAAGTTTCATCCCTTTATCTTTAAAAATGATGGAATTGTAAACATTTTAGTTAATTTAAAAAATTTAATTGAAGTTTTCAACATTTCTAAAAATCAAGGGATGAACGGATCTGCTTCCAACTTGGCATGGCTAAATCCCTACTTCAGAGCGACCATGGTGCCAAGTTTCATCTCTTTATCTTTAATTTCATTTTTTAAACTTGTACTGCTCAAGGTCCTGGACCCCAAAGAGATTTCTGTTTGAACTTTAAAACATTCCTAAAAATCAAGGCATGAACAGATCTGCTTCATACTTGGCATAGCTATATCCCTACTTAAGAGCTACCATGATGCCAGGTTTCATCTCTTTATCTTTAAAAATGAGTGAGATGCAAGCATTTTGGTTGATTTATTAATGTTAAAAGTGAGTTCAACACATAACACTAGTATTGATTTTATATTGGATGTCAAGATGGTATAACATTCTGGCTGATGCCGGCTTGGTTGTCAACTGTATAATATCCAGTCATCCGTTACACAAAGCCATGAAATTCATTAAACAAAAAACCTACGGTTTACAAAAACAATGTTAAGGCTCTACAGTTTCCAACCAAGCACCAAAAAGCAGGGAAATTGGGAGTTAAGGCTCACAACCCTTAACGTCACATCCTCCCTAAGGAGGCAGAAAGTGCAAGTGAAATTCTCATTCTCCCAAAGCAGATAAACCATGAGGACAGGGTGGAGAATATGATATGCAGAGGTGACTGTGGGGTTGTGGAAAACTGATCACGAACAACTTAGGGCCACCTACTTCTCTTTTTTTGTTTAGAGCAGCCCTTCCCCAACCTGGTGCCCTCCAAAGGTGTTGGACTACAACTCCCATCATTGCAAGTCAGAATGTCCCATGGTCAGGAAGGCTGGGACTTGTCATCTCAAACACCTGGAGGGCAGCAGGATGGGGAATGCTGTTCCATACCCTTACCAAATACAGGGTCTGCCCAATACTTTTCTCTCACACACATCTCGCATATAGCAGCACTCTTGATAACAAAAGGGGCACTATTCATTACAGATCTAGAACCAGAGCATATGCCAGGCACTTCCATCTTTTGGTCAATATCCTGCCTTTTTTTTCTTTAAATGTATTTATAAAAGATATACTGTTCACTCCCCACAATCCCTGCACAATACATCATCTCATCAAAGCAACAGTGGAGCAGAAGAGGTTTAGTTTGGCTGTCTTGAACACCTTTCAGATGAGATTAGTTTGCAATCCTATACCTCTTGGGAGAAAGCCCTAGTGAATTCAGTGGCACTGGCTTCTGAGAAGACATGTATAGGAGTCAACCTTCTCCAGCCTGGTGGTCTCCAGATGCGTTGCACTGTAACTCCCATGTTATGTGTTATGGGGAAGACAAAAATCAATTCATACTTAATTTTAAAATAATACTTACGCATGAAAGTATTAGGTGGTAGCTCTGTCTTTGATCTCACACTGTTGAAAAGTAAGAGAAATCCTTTATCTGATATTCAAGAAACAGACATCCTATGCCATGTGTTGAAAACGAATGTTGATGTCTGAAGGGCTATCTGGATTAGGTATTCAAGATTCATTCATTGTTGTTTCATTTGGTTTTGACAGTTTATTTAAAGTGATGCAGCTTTTTTGTAGTTCCTTGATTGATCACATATCTTAATGCTGGAAAACATCATACTTTAGTACAGATGTGGGCAGAAAATAGATCTATCCTGATGATTTGGACATCAACTCGCGGCATTCTTGATAACTGCCCATGCTGATAGGGGCTTTTACAAGTTGAATTCCAAAACATCTGGAGATCTACATTCTGCCTTCCTTTGTTCTTGAACAACATTCCCCAACCTGGTGCCTGTCAGATGTGTTGGGTTGCAACTCTCAACATAAGGAGATGCTCTAAGAAATGAGAAGTAGCTGGTCCTAAGTTGTTCATCATCATTTCCCACAACCCCACAGTCACCTCTGCAGATCAAATTGCATATCTAGATTTTTGAGATGACAAGTCCCAGCCTTCCTGACCATGGGACATACTGACTTGCAATGATGGGAGTTGTAGTCCAACACCTTTGGAGGGCACCAGGTGGGGGAAAGGCTGCTCTGAACAAAAAAAGAGAAGTAGGTGGCCCTAAGTTGTTTGTTATCAGTTTTCCACAACCCCACAGTCACCTCTGCATATCATATTCTCCACCCTGTCCTCATGGTTTATCTGCTTTGGGAGAATGAGAATTTCACTTGCACTTTCTGCCTCCTTAGGGAGGATGTGGCGTTAAGGGTTGTGAGCCTTAACTCCCAATTTCCCTGCTTTTTGGTGCTTGGTTGGAATCTGTAGAGCCTTAACATTGTTTTTGTAAACCGTAGGTTTTTTGTTTAATGAATGAGCTTTCAGTCCACACTTCCAAGCAAATTATTTCTTTCACAGCATGTCCAATTCCCAGCTCATCCTCTACTTTTTTAAGTGTTTTATTGGTGTTTTATTGGTATTTTAATGATGTACTGGTTTTATGTGCTTTTAATCACGTTTGTGTATTTTATGTTGATGTTGTTCCCTGCCTCGATCTGGAGGGAGAGGCGGGTGATAAATAATAATAATAATAATAATAATAATAATAATAATAATAATAACTTAATGGAGCTGTGGCTCACCACAGAATAAAGGCTCATTGTGTACTATTGTTATGAGTTCAGACAGTGTGTGAATCAGCCCTAAGTAGCTGATCAATATCCAATCAGTCTGTCCTCTAGTATTTGCATAGCACCAACAATGTATTTAAATACTTGAAGGCAATTATTTTTGTGAATATTTTAACGTAGAGAATGTTGAAGGCAAAAGGGCTTCATTTTGCTTATCTAAATAGCTTGTACTCTGACCTCCTGTTTTGAATAAAACATGGATATTTTCAGAAGAAGGGTTCAGTTTTAGCCCTGAAACTGCTAGGAAACCACAGGGTCATTTTAAATATTGACTTTCAAGTCAAGCTTACCTTTGCATGCACTAATTCAAAAAAAAAAGAATACTAACCTAAAATGAACACTCAAATGAATCCCATATACATATTTTACAATAGAACAAAATTAAGTACTTTAATTATTGTGAGATGTTAATCAGTGAAACAGTAATGGCAAAATATTTTGTTTATATGATGCCATCAGTGTGCCTGGTGCTTTACAGAGTGCAAGAGGACAGGTTCTTGTCCTGAGGAGCTAACAATCTAAAATTAGACACAGGACAAACTTGAGGAAGGGAAGGCAGACTATAGAGGGAAAGATTACATGTGTTTTTTAGGTAGACTTCCTTTGAACATGTGCTTTTGCTTAGTGACAGACCTAGCTGCAATAGGTCATGGGAAGTAAGGGGTTGAGCTTATGGCTTAATGGGCAAAGATGGGTTTTGAGGATATGAAGTAAGAGAGGTGGCATCACACATACATGTTCTGGGCGGCAGTTACAAGGATATGACGTTGTGAGAGAGAAAGGACAATGACTTTTGAGGGAGCAGGAGCTCTTTGGAAAGCTGAGGTTGATGATATTAGGCAAATGAAGGTCACAAGGAGGAATAATTGGAATATAAGAGCAGAGAGATGGGGGCAGGCAAGACAACAGAGGGCTCTGAAGGCAAGGACAATGAGTTTGTGCTGGATCCAGAAACAGACAGGAAGTCAGTGCAGGGATTTATGGAGGGCATCATGTGATCAGAGTCATGAGAGAGGTGAATGATTTGAGTAACAAAGTGCTGGACAGGTGTGAGAGAACCTAGGTGATACAATGGAAGACCAAGGCAAAAGTAATCTAGGCAATCCCTGGTCTAGGGTGTGGGACACATTTTTTTGCTGAGGAGACAAAGAGCTGTATGTTCTAATCCATCTAACCAAATTTATCTGCTCTATATAGCAAGCAAGATGTTGCAACAATAGCAGTTTTAGTCATTTTTTAATACAATAGCTTTTGTAAATATTAGCAAACAAACCTTGATCTCCTGCATTACTGTATGAGAAAAAAATGGTCCCTTACAACAAGGACACTGGTCTTCACTGTTGTATAGTGACATATAAGTAGATTTTCATTGTTAACTGAAATACATTCACTTTCTTTTGAAATGCAAGGTATTTTCTCCTCAGCACATAGTCATCTTAGATACTTCATTCATATGGATCTAGAAGCTTCTTTGTAGCATTGCAGCTTTTACTTTTAGTGATTTAGATGTCAAAGTATTTTTACATGCAATCCATAAGACATTCATCATTGGGTAATTATAGCCTCCTTGATTGACAAGCAGTGTTGTGTTCAATGAAAACCATGTTTCACTGTACTGATCCTAGCTTTAGTCTTGAAGATTGACTGCTGAGATCTAAATACGCGTGAGGAAGGAATAAATTAAAATGGTTTTACATACTATGGAATAGTAGGCAGAATCTTTTTATAACATCAAAGGGCTTGTCTATCTCTAAGCTTCATTGTTTTTTGTTCCATTCTGTCTGTCTAATGTAAAAATAAAATCCACTATACAGTAACAATAACTGATCATGAAATATACTTCCAATATACTTGCATTTATGAAAGCTGTGTTAACAATGTAATACAACTAAGCAGCATTTATTAATAGCATATTTCAAAACTCATCTGTGCCCACAAAAATGTACAAAAGATGAAAAACTTTTTTTTACCTTTCAGGTTAAGGTGTAGAAACGATTGCCTGGCTAATTTCTCCAGATGGGGAATTCCAGGTTGTGAGTGTTTGTGGTGTTTGTACTCAGTGCTTCGCCTTCTAAACATGTTTAATATAATTATATATTCTTTCATTTCTATAACACCCAATAGCCAAAGCTCTCTGGGTGGGTCACAAAAATTACTTCTAAAGGAAAGAAAAGGAATCACAAATAGATTTGGTACATGTCAAAATCAGTGTATAGATCTGTAATATGTAACATCTTTCACACTGAAGACATTACCCAATCCTAACATATTCGTGCTGATCCAGCAACAGCAAACTGTGATTGGAAACATATCCCCACATGCTACTGTTCCAGATGCAGTCGTAATGCGCAGAAAGCTGCACATCAGGTGGCTGCATGCACCTTCTGCATTGCATAAATATGGTGAATTCTAGTGTCATGCGAGCTGATGTTCAGTAGGGCAATGGGACTTTATCCCCCTTTCTTCTCCCCCACTCCATCCAAAAATCTGCCCCGGGGGGATTCTCTGCTGACAGAGGCAATTTCATTAGTAGAATGACACCACTGGATTCAATCCCACACAATATGCAAAATAGGATTATATTCCTATACCATGAACAGTGATGCAGCTAGGGCTTGAATTTGGGATCACATACAGAATCCGGCAGCCCAGAGAGGCTCCAAATGAAGACCAAGGAAGTGGCAGATGCAGAAGCAAACTCTATTTTATTTTGGTACTGGTGATGGTGCTATGATTTAAGTGTGTTTAAAACTGCACATGCTCAGAGTATTATTATTATTATTATTATTATTATATCAGGATTAGCAAACATGATTTTTGTGGCTGTTGAAGCATGGGATGGGCAGTTGGAAGGGAGGAAGAGAAAAATGTTAATTGTGTGCTTTATAACTGAAGTAATAAACATGGCTATCTAAAAGCCCACCCCCCATAAGACCATTAAGTCCAGTGTCACCTAGCTGCACACCACTGACCATAAAATGTGTAATGGAATAATATATATTATTATAAGTTAAAGTCTGTCATTCTTAGCAAGCATTGAGAACTATATAATAATAATAATAATAATAATTATTATTATTATTATTATTTATAGCCCGCCTCTCCCTTCGGATCGAGGCGGGGAACAGCAACAATATAAAACACAAAAATCACAACAGTTAAAATCTTAAAAGCAAGAGAAAAATACAACATTAAAAACATCTTAAAATTCATCTGGATAGGCCTGTCGGAAGAGGACAGTCTTCATGACTCTCTTGAATTCATGAAGACTGTCAATTTGTCTAACCTCCTCCAACAGACCATTCCATAGTCTGGGAGCGATGGAAGAGAAGGTCCTCTGGGTAACACCCGCCAGCCTAGTTCTGGCTGGCTTGAGTAAATTCTTCCCAGAGGACCTAAGTGTGCGGGGCGGATTGTACGGGAGAAGGCGATCCCGCAGGTACCCTGGACCCAAACCATGTAGGGCTTTAAAGGTAATAACCAACACTTTATACTTCGCCCAGAAACTTATTGGCAGCCAATGAAGCGATTTTAAAACTGGTGTGATGTGATCACCCCTAGATGTGCCGGTGACCAACCTGGCTGCCATATTTTGAACTAGTTGAAGTTTCCGGACTAGGCACAAAGGTAGCCCTATGTACAGCGCATTGCAGAAGTCGAGCCTCGAAGTTACCAGCGCGTGCACTACCGTCTTTAGGTCTTCCAACTCTAGGAAGGGGCGCAGCTGGAGTATCAGCCGAAGCTGATAGTAGGCACTCCTGGCCGTCACATCAATCTGAGCTGTCATCTGGAGCGACGGATCCAGGAGTACCCCCAAGCTGCAAACACAATCTTTCAGGGGGGGGTGTAACCCCATACAGAACTGGTTGACACACTTTCAAACCCAGGTTGGGGCCTTTGACAGCAAGCACCTCCATCTTGTCTGGATTCAGCTTCAATTTGTTTTTCCTCATCTAGCCCATTACCGCCTCCAAGCATTCATTCAAAGGAGACACACTATCCTTAGCTGACGATGTTGTTGAAGGCATAGAGAAATATATTTGGGTGTCATCAGCGTATTGATAGCACCCCGCCCCATGCCTCCGGATGATCTCTCCCAGCAAAGTATGCAAAGTATGCAGGATTTTACAAGACATGAGTTGGTGATTCAGTACAAAGGCATTTTGCCATACAACTGCCAACTTATATAGAAGAGTTACTAATTCAGACAGAATTCTTCACCATGATAAGATGAACAGAACTGGAGGAAAGATTCTCTAACAAGCAAGTGGGGCCAGAGATAGGTTGCATCTTCCATAGACCAATATGTTTAGATAAAAAGGCTTTTTTTTTTTGCCGCCTCCTCTTTTACTTGATTATTGTAATGCATGAAAGACCCACAGAGATGGCATGCTGCTTGGTACACAAAGTACCCATTTCCGGGACCTTAGAGAGATGAAAAATGCAATTTCATAGCATTATAGTATAACTCCTTCTATCCATCACCTCAACCGTCATGCTAATAAAGTAAGAATCTCATAGTTTAAACCGATTTCCTTTGATACCTTAATATTCTCTCTTTTATATTTACACTTATGGGTTCTACTGCACTATTGGGGCTATTTTAATAATTTCTAATATTATTAATAAAATTTGCCATATTGTTGTTAAATGTTTGATGCTCTCTAAATGAAAAGGGAGATAAATTTCATGTTGTGTTTTCCTTAGAAGCATTTCTCAGTGCCATTTATTTGTATGCATATTAAAAGAAAGTGGTAAGGTTTAACTAATAAGATTTATACATCCAAATGTAAAATAGGATTTCCCTTTTCTTTTAATCCTGTAGCCATTAGACAGGAAGATGTTTGGGTACAAAAGGCCTAGCTAGGTCACAGCTAGAGATCAATCAAGCACCATATAGATGCTATATCACATCTATTCTGTCACACTCAGGATATTAGGTGTTGTCCTTGGAAGTCTGCTCCCAAGTTAGCAGCATAAAGCAGAGGCTTTGTTTATTGCATAGAGATATCCAGAAAGCAAGAGATGCATAATACGGGCAGGGGAAAAGCTAATGATCAAATATTTAAACAACTATAATGAGTCTGTAGTGAAAAATCCAAATGTCAAGTTTGCCAACTAGTGTATCTTGAGAGCAGCAACATACTTAAGGAATGTTACACCTATGAAAAGAAGTTATCAGCAATGCTGTTATTTGTTTAATATGAATTTTAAAAAGCCTTTGAATTAATACAAGCTAAAATGTTAAACTGCTCTATATTTCCCAATAATCCCAAGGGTAACTTATTTTATCCTATAGTGCTAAACCTCTAAGGAAAACGAAGTGCTCCAAACCAAAATTACCACGATACACAGGTAAATTAATTCAAAGGCTTGCATTGAACATGGTAGCTTGTGTTTATAATCACCACACCTGATTTTAGTGAGTAGCCATCATTATTATGTTCCCAACAATGGGACATGGAGGTATTTCAAGTGCGAGTTGACAGCATTTTGCTGCCTAAAGCAGAACTCAAATGTCACCATCTTCTCCTGCTAGGGCCAGCACTTAAAGCCTTGCTGAACTGTTTACACATTCATTCCTCCTTTCATATATCCCACCGCTCCTACCGTTCTGCATCACCAACATAAATGCAGGACATTTGCACGAAGCCAAAATGAAGGAAGACTCCTTTCACCAATAGATCGGAGCGTGTTGCATAGTATTCCCTGACCCCTCCAAAAGTTTCACTCTGATTTGAGCAACAAGAGTCCTGTTTTTGCTGTGGCTACTGAGCTCCTCCCTCACTTTGCTGTTTCTTGAATGTATACCCTGAATGCTTGGCCAGAGCCTTCAAAGTGGCTTTGCTTGGCTAGCTTCAGCTGCATAGTGGCCTGGTCTGATATAGGCAAACAAAGGGATGTCTTGAAAATAGCCTGAAACACCATAAACTCCCCCATTGAATTCTGTTGAGAAACGGCTAATACTTTTTACTGGAGTTCTAATAAAATATTATTAATTATATTAATGGGCTCCAAGGGCTTCCCAACCAAGCTTCTCACCCACTCTCAGAAATGCTACAGCACACGGTGTTTCCAGACCTTCCACCTGGTCATTTTTCTGGATGTTTTTTCCCCCCCTTTTTAGTTAGATCAGATTTTCTCTAGTCAGCATTGGACATAAAATATATTCACTGCACCTTTGCTGATACAGGTAGGTTTACAGAAGGGACATTAATTATGAAGAAATTAAGCTTTGTCAACTGTATGAACAAGTGACAGTAGTTTAACATCATGACAGAAAGTAAGTACATCAGAATGAATTACTATGGCAGTTCTTACCTAGAATTAGTGCCATAACTAGAGGTTTTGTCGATATTTTATGACAGAGCTGAAGGAGATGGTAGAAGTGGAAAATACACTTTGAGCGCTAGGTCAGTGAAGTTCATGCTCTGTTCATGAGTTGATGTCAATATATAATATATTCAGTGTTAAAGAGAGCATTTTCAAAAGCAGTTGGCACCCACATATTTGCACTTCCTGGGAGGGAGTCACTTATGGTTACAGCAAGTTTCAGTAGTTTAGTTTACATGCAGGAAACATAAATTAAATGAAATCTGTATGTCACACTTCATTTTTAATCCCAAACATCACACATATAATATAGTAAAGTGAATATAATTGTCGGCATCATGCAATTAGACAGTAGAATTTCAGGCTTCAACTAAGTCCTGAAACTATGTCTGCATATTAATGATTTTTAACCATTTCTGAATTGTAGTACTCTTGCTTTAGAAACTATAGACACTCAGTACTTCACAGGAACAAACCAAGACTAGGGGCTTGTCTATGCACTGTATAATCTCTGTCATGGCTGCACAGTTGCACTCCATTGTTTGTATGTCACAGTTGCCAATCTGCAGCCATATCACATTATTACCTACGAAGCTGAGCATTTTTGATATCTCATTTTATTGCAAATTTTTACTTTGCTCCCATGTCACCATGGTTGCTTATGTATGTGTCAGTGGTGGCTTCTGTTTGGATTAAAAGAGTGGGTGTAATTAGGGGGGGGATCCCAGTACAGAGTAGGCACAAGAATACAGTACAAGTGTTTAGTAAAAGCCACCAGGGCAACATTAAAGCCTCATTCTGGAATGAAAGTAAGGACAGTTATTATGCAGAATACCTAAATCCAATGAACTGTAGCTGCACAGATATGCAGCTGCAGGCTTTCAAAACTACAATATTGTGCAGAGCTGCCAGAAAACAAACAAACAAAATATTTTTGAGGTTTTCATTCACTCGATATTTCCTGCGCACTACCGCCGTGTCACAACACTGTTGCAGATTTTCTTGGCCGGATAACCCGTACTCCGTCCTGCCAGGTAACTATACTGTTGTTGCTTCGCATCAGTGATGCTTCAGGTTTGCGGGAATCAGTGGCAGAAGTGATGCCATATAGACACCCCCTAGATCTACCACTGAAAATTTAATGTTCTGTGATTTGAGGAGAAAGTGCAAAGGGAAAACCTATGTGGGAATTTCAAGGGGCCTGTAGGATTCTTGAGGGAAGTTAAAAAGAAATATTGATAAGATGTGCTAGGGTTTTGTCTGCATTTACAAAACAGAAACAGTTTGTCTCTAGATTTCAAAAACCCTAAATATCATATGCAGGAAATTCATCCAAATGGACGGAGAGCAAAACATGCCAGGGTCAAATGACATTTGTACAAGAGACTACAGGAACTCCACACATGTGCACACACACACACAACACAAACAAGACAAAAAGCAAAAGCAAGGAACTTTGAAGCAATGCTTGGTGTCCCTTAGTCTTGCCTTTGAAATGACTTAGCCAGGTTTTGCTTTGCTGCAAGCTGCTTCCTTTATTTGGATGGATTAATATATAGTATTAAAATGGAATGTTCTCTTTATTGAATATGCAGTCAAGTAGATTTTTTTTCCTTGTGCTTTTCTAAGCTAAATGCTACTATGTTAATGTGTACATTATTATTTATGTCCTCAGTATCTTTTGATCTAGTTTAGATGTAGTGCTAAAATATGATTACTATTACATGAATGAGTCTCATGGCTCATTCATTCCCTTCCCCTCCCCCCTCTGGCATAGCCAAAAGGAGATCAGAAACTTTTGCCTCCATTTTCAACCAACTATGGTTTATTGTTATCTCTAAACCCCAAACTGTGGTTAATCTAAACTATGGTTTATGGAAAAAAGCTAGTATCATAAATCATAATTCAGAATAAAACCAGGAGAGCAGAACCCATGACTTACAGGCTACATGGGCCCCAATAACCCTCTGCTGCAGCAATCACCAATTCTTCCTGCCAATTGGAGTTGCTGCTTCTGCACTGCTAATAGAGGAAAAGCAGCAGCCAAGGTTACTGGGGCAGGAAGGAGGCTTTAATAGGCTGCCACCTGGGAACTGTATTAATAGTAATTTTTCTCCATTGTTTAACATTACATGACTTTTGTCCATTTTAAAGTTATTTGTAGGATCAAATGAATCAACCAGTTATGCTTTTGCACAATGCTCCTGAAAATGGCATTGGAATAGACTAGTGAGTAAATACAGTCAAATGCCTGGATTAGGATATTCGCTGCATGCTTACGAAATGGTCATCACTTTGCAAAGGAAAAGCTTTTCACCTTCTAGTTCTACCTTTGATTATAGGAAAACGTGCAATTTCTTTTCTGTGTTTTGCTCATTAGCCTAAAAAAATAAAAGCATATAGCTTTTATAAATTAGTCCTGCAATTAATTGCCTAGTTTCGAAGACCAAAATAAGATACCCATTTTATCATTTGCCAGGTTTAAATAGTGGTGGCACTTCCTGTTAACAGAACTTGATTGCTGACTCCTGAATGAATAAATATGAATAGCATTCATATCTGTTAAATGCAATCTTTTATTTTCCTCAATGTAGGGTTGAGCACTTTGAGGCTATTCAGATGTTTTTACCTACAATATGGATCAGTCCTAGTCAGCATTGTCAGTGGTGAGGGATAATGGGGGTTGTAGAACAGAACATCTGGTGAGCCATAAGTTGGCCACCTCTGCCTTACTGGCTGTAGATTTGCATAAAAATGTTATTTGTGTAGCTCTTGGCACATTATTGTCAAAATTTACATCACTTTGCTTCATCATGACTCATGTTTTCTCATGTGCCTGTGTGAAGGTTCAACTGTATTATCAAAGGTTAAATTAGATGTAACAAGTTGAAATGTATGTACAATGGGTGAACTGTTAAGATTAACATACGCTCAAAAGGTTTCCTGATTAGCTTAAAGACTCTGGCCAGGTAAAAATCAGGTTTCTAGGTGGAAGGTAAAGAAAGCTGAGAGCTGGAAAATTACTGAGAGGGGAAAAGAGGAAAGGTGGAAATTTGGGTCCCAAAAGGGACAGAGTGCAACTCTTAAAGAGGCAGTATATCTTTAAGGAGCAAGGTCAGAGGGTCCAGCCAGGAAGGAGGAACTCTGACCACGGGGTGGAACCCCTACAGCCTGTTATTATTACATTTGAATATGTTATCTCCTGTGCTCCAGTTATTAATGGTAATAATTTAAGGCAAACCAGTATGCCATGACAAATGGCTCATTTGATGCACTAAATTTACTTCATGGAAGACTATGAAAGTTAGGTAATTAGAAATTCACATTTAAGTCACTTCTGTTGTCCTGTAATACAGTTCAGCTAACTTTTAATTGACATTGTCTAGACAACGTCTAGATCCGTTCTTCAATAACTATCGGTGTAATGTGTTTTAGCCCAGCCTGTATTCTATTTTTCACATCCTTTGTAGACTCACATTTTGCTTCATGTGGGGTGAGGGTTTGTTTTGTTTTGTTTCTTCCTTTGCTTTTCTCTGTCAAATTATTTTTACTTCTGACTTCCTCCACATACTGTCCAAAGAAGTCTGATTTTTTTTTGAAAAAAAACAAAAACATACATAAGAGACACATTCATTTTGCTTTGTCTCTCCACTGTATAGCATTGGCTTAAAGCTGCATGATGTGTCTAAATCTTCTTTTGTCGTCTGGACTTCCTCCCTCTTTTTTTCCTTCCATACTGTCCGAATGCAAACAACATGTAGTTTGACCTTTAGATTGATTTCCATCTCACTTCAATGTTAAATCTTAATCATAAAAATGTCTGTGTGAAAGAGAGATACAATATGAAAAAGAAGCTCATAGCTGTGTGAATATGCCGTCAGTTGCCTTTTTAACTTAAAATATTTTAATATAGCCCAACTGATCACTGATAATGATCATTATTGCTACTCCTTGATCAGCAGTGATTGCTTCTTTTTCTCCACATTATCTCTATAGGAAACAGAGTGCCCCATTCTGGGATGCCTGCAATGATCAAGTATCTTGCCTTATGGATGTAGGAGAATTTTATTCCTGTTAGCAAATCATGCAAACATGTCCTGTTTGCAACCCTGAATACAATCCAAAATATTCACAATTTGAACTTACGTTCACATTTGAAAGTATGCACATGCACAAATGGCAATTTCCTCCCAAAATGCACATTTTCATTGTTTGTTTTGGCCATAGGGAAGAATGCATTTTTGACTGGGAAGAATGTGCAATTTTTTAAAAGCATATTTTTCAAATGGGAAAAATAGCGCACTTTTAAAAATGCACATTTTTCCCAACTGAAAATATGCATTTTTCTCAGTTGGAAAAAAAAAAAGATACTCCTGTTTGAGAATGCAAACAATGAGCTTGAATGTCACATGTTCACACATCCCTACCTGGCATCAGTAGTAGTGGCCAATCATGAAGAAAAGGCAAGCATGACATATTAGCATTCAGTTTCCTAATATACTAGAGAACAGATAGTGATAAAAGGGAAGTACTTGAGTGCAGAAAAGGGCAACTAAAATGATCAAGGGACTGGAGCATCTTATCTATGAGGGAAGGTTACAACAGCTGAGATTGTTTAGCCTGGAAAAAAGGGAGGCTAAGGGAAAATCTAATAGAGGTGTACAAAATAATGCACAGTGTGGAGAATGTGAATAGGGAGATATTTTCCTCTCTCTCCCGTAATGCTAGAACCCAGAGTCATCCCATGAAACTGATTAGTGGGAGGTTCAGGACAGATAAAAGGAACCACTTCACACAACATATAGTTAAACTATGGAATTCACTACCACAAGATGTGGTGATGGCCACTAATTTGGATGACCTTAAAAGGGGGTTGGATAAACTGGAGTAGAAGGCTATCAACGGCTACTAGTCCTGATGGCTATGTGTTACCTCCAGTATCAGACACAGTAAGCCTATATATACCAGTTACTGAGGAACATGGGCTGGAGGCTACAGCTGGTTGGTGACTGTGTGAACAGAGAACTGGACTAGATGAATCATTGGTCTGATCCAGCATGGCTTCTCTTATGTTCTTATGATATGAAAAGGAAGATAACTGCTTTGAGATCCTTTTTATCTTATATTAAGTTATGCTGTGTTGTATGTCTTTACTTGGATTGAAGTACTGAATCATGTAACAATAGCAATTAAATGGCTGCTTAAAAAGGAAAGCACTGGGGGTGCCGTTACACAGGGAGAGCTGAGTAATTGTGTAAACTGGCTCTGTCTGTATTGTAGCAGTTTCAAGCATGCTACCAATACCCCTTTTCTACCTTTGCCCGGAGGAATATTGGAGTATAAAATATCTATCTGGATTCTGCTTTCTGTAATTTGAGCTCTTTTGGAAGCATTTTGGGTCTTCTACACTTGTAAGCCACAAAATGTTTGCAAGTAGCTTAAAAAAATGACATAATGACAGATTTTTTTACTGGGCTTCTATTTTATGCAATTTTTTTTACCCAACCAGCTCAAATCATTATTATGACATTTAAATTGCTTAGGGCTGGAACTTGGCAGTTGTAGTTGTGAGCCCAGGACCAATTTACTTTTCCCATTTTTACACAAATTGGTTTGGATGTTTTTGTTAAACCAAGCACAGAGACTTTTGTTGTTGTTTTAGCCTCAGTATGGTATCAGGTTATTAAAATTGCTCTTCAAAATGAAGAGATGATATATTGTGCATCACCACTAGCTTTGATTCAGAAATAAACAATAATGGCTAGACAGAGATCTCCCCCCCCCCTATTCAATATAGTTTCATTGTTATTGTAGTCCGTGTACATTATTTGCTGTGATGGGAATAGCTCTAAAAATTTACTATGGTACAAAATATCTGTCAAAGTTATGAATGCATATTGAAGAAAAGAGGGACTTCACAACCTGCAACTTGCAGTTTCTCAAAGCAGATTCATAAAATGTTGTGTAATCCAAATATTTTAAAGAGATATGATGATTTTAGAATGATTACATTAATAATAACTAGACCTGTGTGGATTTAAGCTAAAAAGGCCCAAATCAAAATCCTTGTTCAGTCAGGATATTCACTACATGTTCTTGGACAAATTACTGTTTTTCAGCTAAATCCACAGAAAATATGGATACCTTGAGATATGAGGGAAAGTAATGTAAATAAGTTATTCAACAACTCTGTAGAATTTTGTTTCATGCTTGGCTCATCCTTACGTTGTTTACCTTCCTTTTGCTGCATGCTCACTGATTAGTCTTGGTAATCTCATTCAGAGCTGGATAGTGGTATTGACTTAATGTCAATGCTAAATGTATTTGTGGATGTATTGGTTGACATCAAGGGCTGTTGTATACAGCCCCTTTTTTGGGGGTGTTTAAAAGGCATTATGAGTTGACTTTGAGGAAAGGTTTAAATGTGTTTAGTGTGTAGTCTCAACACAAATGAACGCATGGCTTGTTGGGGGTGGAAACAACCCTCAAATAACCCAACAATAGCCAATGAGGGAGTTGTTTCCCCTTCAATCAAGCCATGCCGCCTGGATTCAGATGACATGGCAAGCTGCACCCAGATAGGTAATTATGCAAATCACACTTGGCACATGCCATGGTTTATACAATGGCTTATTTTGCCTATGATGGTCATACAAACCACCCCAATGTGAGAGAAGCAGAAGATTAATGGGAGCAAGCCAGAAACCTAGCATTTGCCTTTATGCATGCAACTTTAATTTCTAACAAACAATGCTTTTCTGTAGGCAGATAACATTTTTCTCTGTCCCCCAATACATCTTACTCTCCAAACCAATTAATTTTTGGATCTTCAACTTTGCTCACATTATTATTTGTCCATCTCTTCCACCTTTCTTCTAGCTCTGGCAGCAAGAAGGAAGAGGCACAGAGGAATGTATTGGATAGAAAAGATAATAACTCTATTGATAAAGCTTAAGAAGTAATCGACTGCTGCATAAAAGCATCATGCAGTATTATCACATCAGGCTGTGTACTATCAAACTTAAGCACACAATTCTGAAATTATATGTTCCGTAGTCTCCATATGGAGCTGATCTTAATATCTTATGCAACAGGGTCCACTAAACTTAACAACCCTCAGTTGATACAGCAGTGAATCTTAAATGAGGCATAACCATTACAAAGCATTTTTTCTGTTCAGACCAGAAAGATCCTTTCCATGCTATTGATGAGTGAGCCCATTGTTTTGAGCTAATACATAAAGCCGGCTTGCCATCATCTCCAGTTAATCTAAGAAGATTGGGAATGCTGCTAAATGCAAGGTGCATTTTGGCTAGGGATAGGCAATTGAGCAATATTCATGCTTGCCAAGATTCTCCAAACACCAGCTCACTGTTTGTCTCTCCTTGATTTGCACTTGCGTTTGCAATCACTGTTCATTTTGTGCAAACAGGAAAATTGTGCAAAACAAATAGAATGTGAAAGTTGCGCCAATAATTCCCAAATTTGCGCAAATTTCCAAAATGGTGCACATTTTGAGGATGTTTCACACATTGAGGAAGTTGTTCCCTTTGAGAAAGCTGTGCATTTTGAGAAAATTGTGCATTTTGAGAAAGTTGCATATTTTGCAAATGTGAAGGCAATTTGTGTACATTTTCGGAGAAAATGTGCTCCCATTCGGGTTTATGTTTGGACATTTTCAAGCGATTTGCGAACTGAAACAAAATTCTCATACATCCCTACACATGACAGCAATGATGCATACTGAAATATCATCTGAAGTTTTTAACAAAACAACATAAGCTGCCAATCACTGTCCTCAACAAACATTTAAAGTTCCTTGCTCTCTGGCAAGTTCAGAAAAGCACAACAGAAAGTATGGGGAGGATGATAGGGAAAAAAACATTTCTTTCCCTGTTCTCAATAACATTGACACTCCTGGGAATATCAGCTGTGTGGCTCTGCGGATATTATCATTAGCATCATTTATCGGTGTCTCCTTTTGCAGTGGTTCACTGCTGGGTTCCAAAGACTGCTTTTCTGTGTTGTTGCTCTGAGGATACCATTATCATCATAATCATTTTGTGTGACTACATGGATTCGCACCCCCACTATTTTGCACGCATGATTTTAAAGTTGATTCTCTGTGCAATGGGAGTTGTTTGTGGAACAGGAGAATGTGTATCCAAAGAAGTGTTTGTGTGTGTTCCCTCACCCCACCCCCATTTAAACAAAAAGTTGAAATTATCGATTCGGTCCCATATTGCAAGTTAGGAAACAGAGATGGGCCTAGGGTTTGGACAGGCTGAAGACCACTGGTTTAAAGTATGAGTCATGCTTCCCTCAGACTCCTCATCATCAGAAGACAAAGAGGAACTGCAAGCTCCAGCAGATCCTGGAGAAGGGACTAGCAGCAATGTAGGACAAGACCCATTACTTTCAGAGGGAAGGCAAGACCTGGCTGAAGCCCTGCTATCACAATCGGACAGGAATAAAGGGGATCTCGAGGCTGCTCCAGCCCCAGCTGAGCTCAGTCTCATGAGAGTGAGAGTTCAGCGTCATCAGGCAGTCAGAGCTCAGAAGCTACAGGGCTAATTGTCAGCCCCTGGTACCAGGTTGTTAAGGTTAAAAGGTCCTGAGCAACTCAGGGATGACACTGGAAACAAGGAGCAACCTCAGTGTTTGGCCCATCCAGCTCTCCATGAGTTTGGATTCCCTGATACACCGAGACCCTTTGGGCTGCGACCCCAACTCTGTCTGCATCTGGAAGCCCTACTCTGTGACTCAGGGACTGCGTTGTTCGACTCCGCTGGCTTACCAGCCAACTTATGAATCCCAATTGCAGTTTCTCTGTCTTGTCCTCCACACTTGATAAGGACAGCCATCAATCTCTCCTCTTAGCTGGCAAAAGCTGACAGTATGTATATAGTATGTTCCAAACAAATGTTTAAAGCACCGTACAGCACAGTGACATGGATAAATGTTTCCATATTAAAGAAAGAAACTGTAAATAGAAGATACCAATAGCCCAGGAAACTTATTCCCCCATTAACCCATTTCATGCTATTCAGGAATTAATTGTAGTAGTGTGTAATTCACTTGGGGCACCAAAATACCTTGAGAGCTCCTGGGAATGGGCACAACAGTCTCAGTCACTCACCAAGCCTTCTCTGTGGTGGCCCCCCAATTATGGAACGATCTCCCTGACGAGGCCCGCCTGGCGCCAACATTGTTATCTTTTTGGTGCCAGGTCAAGACTTTCCTCTTCTCTCAGGCATTTGGCAATATCTGAGGAGTCTGGGCTTGTTTTTGTAGCTTTTTGGGTTGTTGTAGTAGTTTTAAATGTATGTGTGTATTGTGTGTATGTTGTATGTTTTTGCTGTTTAAATTTTTGTATATTGTTTTTAACTGTTTTAATCCTATGTAAACTGCCCAGAGAGCTTCGGCTATGGGGCGGTATACAAATGTAATAAATAAAATAAATATATAATAAATGTTTTGGGCAGGTCTACTTGAAAGTCCACTGGTCTCTTCAGGTGTAAAGAGAAAGTAGGAGCACAGTCCCTCACCCCATTCCTTCACTGAGACTGCTCTTGTTACTCCAAATGCAGCTTCAGTCATTCTTGTCTATAATACCAGGACAAGCACAATCATTGGCTTCAGCAATGTTGGAATTATTAACTGTATAATGTAGAAATATCTTTGTGTTTTTTGAATTCTTGGTGTCAAGCCCTTGCATTCAGCAATAAGCTTGTCATTACGATACAAGCGTTTCCAGTGTCAGAGGTTTAGATTTATGACAGTGTTATGACCTCTATTATTTATTAATGTAATGATTTTTGGCATACAAGAGTTGTGAACACTCCATTTTTGAAGGCACATATTTGGTTGTCTCTTAGTTTCATAAATAATAAGCAAAGATTATGATTTTAAAGGAAGGCTAAGACCCTAAATCAAGGTTCTTAGAAATCTAAAACCTCAGGTGAGCAGCAGAATTTTCAAAAGCACCAAGGAACGCCATGAACATTCATTTAGAATTCCTTCTTTTCTCTTGATTAATGGCCTGAATGTATAATTCAGTTGTGATAACATTACTTCAGAATATTCTTTGTTGTGTGGAGGCTGTCCCTTCTTAGATTTGGAAGATCAATGGGTGTATCTGGGGGGTGGGGTTCAGGGATATTATACATCTCTGCCCCAAATACAAGGTTTCTAAAATAAGAGCAGTTTTTAAGATAGGGTCAAAATAGTTTTCTGTGCTGTCTGAAATTCTGTTTCAGAGGACTAATACCTTATTTTAGATTGTTTAAATGTCCATTTCTGTTTATAAAAAACAAATGAAAAACAAATGAAAACATATCTGGGGTGATACAGGAAAGTTTGAAGTCACAATATCCAAGTGGATATTACTTGAGGTGAAATGAATTTGCTCCCTCACATTCTAAAAATTCATCTGTGTAGATTTTGATTAAAGATGCATGCGTAATTTATTCCAGTTCATTTTTTATCAGGATTTATGCAGTTCACACATTCTGGACTGAACACAGACTCAGACCAAATCTGCAGTCAAAGTTTTACATTTCAGAACTTGCAATGTGATTCGCAGACCAATAAAACTGTTTGACAGCATGCATACATTATAAAAATGCACATAAAAAGTGTACCTCTAAAAAATGCACACAAATTTGTTTTAATCAATGGGAGAACAATGCGTACATTTCAGAGATTGGAATTGATGCATATATTTGGGAAATTGTACATTAACATATAACGGATATTCAAAAGGAAAAATAAAGCTCACAATCTAATACAGACTTGATGGAATTTGGAAAATGTCAGAGTGCTTGAGTTTTGTTGATTCACACAACCCCAATTTTGAAGATAAATATTCTCCAGATATTTAGTACTAGCGAGTGTATCCATCTAGGGGCTGGAATAGTTCTTTGTTTGCTTGACAGCTTTGTTATATCAAAGTTACACAGCTGGCAGATTTGGACACATTTTGGCCTTTCTGTATGAGTGAAGGCTTGACCTCTGGCAAGCCTAGGCATGATACCTTTAATGCTGCACCCCTATATTGCCACCACCTCCTGAGGGAAGGAGCTGTTCACACCATTTTTCCAAGGGGGCTGCCCTACAGCAAGGGGGAAGGTTCATTAAATCTCTGTCCTTCAGACTACTGCCCTTGGCTTCATATTATATCAGCTGCAAAGCTAAGTGTTTGTTAGGGAAGTCCACTCTGAGTAATTGAGGATAGAACTTCTGCCTTCAAGTGTACAGATACATTTAAATTAATTAATGCATTTTTAAATATATAACCCTGCGGTGAACACCCTTAGGGTCCTGTTGGTATGCATGTCATGTTTCAAGTGCTCAGGTTTCATGGCTTGGAGCTCTATGATGCTGTTGGACAGCAAGACACATACTCACTTTTAGTATTTTAGATAACACGTGACAACTTACACACTTTCAGTTTTGAACAGTACCAGAAACATAAGAGAATAATAATGGCAACAACTCTAACACATTCAAATGTTGAGATAAAATTGAACGACAAAATGGGGGGAAATTGTGTATTTTGTGCATTTGAGAACATTTGTTTCAGCTCTAGCATAATCTATAAATGAATTGTGTATATTGTGTAGAGCTCGAAGACAAATCAAGAAGCTAAATTCATACAATATGTGTAAAAAAGTTTCTGTTTGCGATACAAATCTAAAAATTGGCAGAGGTGTTCTGATCTAGACATTATGAACAGTCTGAAATGTGGAAGCATGATCAGTACTGATTATTTCTATTCATTTTTAAAATGGCTGTCAAACTGAATTTCCCCAAAAGGAAAATTAATATCGCATCAAATGTACAACGTATGAAGTCGTTCTAGTATCCAAGGCAATTGAAAGAAACAGTTTTATTGCTGTCTGAACATGCATATTACCTTTAAATTCTTGAAAAAAGTGTGTGTGTGTGTATATATATATATATGTATATATGCAATAATAAATAATATGTGCAAGAGTCTCTCATAAAAGATGAAATATGACCCTACATGTTCTACTTGAACATATAGAAGAGACATTCACATTGTACCAAGGATCCCTTTACAAAGCGACACCCTGGTTTTTCAGGATTGGCCATCAAAACTATGCTTGGTGTCTTACAATTTACTTATGTGGTATACTTCTATTGTCAAAAACAAACTGCAGTTTGATAATTGAAATGTTGTGCATAAATCACAGTCTGTTTTAAGCCATTATCCATTGATCATGGTTATAAGCAAAATCATGCTCCTGTAAAGAGTGAAGGAGGAGTGGTTGATAGTCCAAAGAATCCAGTTGCTTTGTGTCATTTGACAAGAATTTGAAGATATTGTGGGGAGGTATGCTAATAATGAAGGAATTAGTGGTGCACATCATGAGCAAAGATTTTTCAGAAATCATTTGGAAGTCTTGCATAAAATCTTGTTGCAATCATAGAGGAAGTGGGGAATCCAAACACTATCTCTTTGTCCTTGTCACAAGAAAGATTCTGCTATTGTGCAGAAGATTGAGGATTTGGGGGTTAGGAGAGTACAACCTGTTTATCAGAAAGAGACTGGATGAGTACACAATACCATTAAAAGAAATGAACTTTTGCTGTTTAGCTGTCCTCTAGCAAAACATCCAGCAATATCCAGGTTAAAAGCTAACTGGACTTTATTCAGCTGTCTCTTTTATTCAGCAGCCTCTATGTGTCATTTTAGTCATGCAGAGGTGATGCTGATTACTATTTCAAGCATGAGAATCAGCCATTCTCTCTCCAAACCAGAAAGCTGCATCTTAGAACTAAATCCGTATTCTAGCCTGCCTAGATGCTGCATCTCCATTCCATCAGTAGAATGGTAAACCTGGATAAAATAACCATAATCAGCACATTCAAACCAGCTTCAGCTAAGGCTTTTGAACAACATGCCCTCTGTGTTACGTTTCCTTACATTTTGTAAGCAGCTGCAGTATGCTAATAGAACTTACATTGTGTGGGATACATGCAAGAAAGACAGCTTAAAAGCAGCAGCAAAGATTGAAAATAGGCAGAGGGTTTCACATCAGTGTTGATGCATCAATACGTATTATCCAAACTACCTTGCGGAAGTTCCTATAGTTACTGACAACAAAACTAAATTATTCTGCTGCTTCTCCAAGATTATTGGTGAGCAGCTGGTGAAAGGCAAGCAGAGAATGTGGGCAACAAGTAATCTGCAGCCCCTCTCTGTGCAGTACCTTGTGGCTATCTCCAATCCATGCACTCTTGAAGAGGCAGGCACAAGGAGTTTCATGCATGTGGCAGATTCAACAATGGATGGTTACAGAAAGATAATAATAGTTTGCTCTCTTGACACTGGAGTTGTGGGTTTGGCTGTGTGCATTGTAGAACCTAGAGGTTGATGAACTTTGGTGCTGATAATTGACCACACACCCCAGCAATATTCCTTGAGCATTTAAAGAAAAGCAGAATATCAAGCAAGGCATCTATGGGGACAAGCAATCATCATTTTCACTTATTTATAGACTCTAAAAAGATTTCCAAACAGTGAACAATGGGGGGAAATGTCAAAATACTAAAGAATAAAACATCTAAAATCAAATTATACCAATAAAACTGCGGCTGGTCTTTTACTCAGGGAAGGTTTATCTAAATAATAGGAGCAACATTAGGGTGACCAGATAAAATCCAGGTCAAGGCTCATGTAACTTTAACAGTTGTAGAGAAAAGGGAATTTGAGCCAGTGTCATTTGTATGCAATTAGTTCCTGGTGATATTCCCTCTTCATCACACCAGTTAAAGTTGCAGGGGCCCTGCCTTCTTTTGCATATGGTCACTCTAGTATAGTGCCTGCACCTTTAACTGTTGTGATGAAGAGGGAATTTCACCAGGAACTAATTGCATACAAATGACACTGGCTGAAATTCCCTTTTCTCTACAACTGTTAAAGTTACATGAGCTCTGACCTGGATTTTATCTGGTCAGCCTAAGCAACATTGCCTATTAACTGGCTGGGAATTCCAGAGAGGGAGCCAGTACAGTAACAACTCAACTCTTGACTGGACTCCAAAGAGACCTCAGGCCCATGAGGGGCCTGGTAAGATTACTTAGCCATATCTTCAGTCCAGGCACTGTTTCAAGGGCCAACTCCATTGCAATATGTGAAAGATAATAACAGCACCATAGTGTAATGACTCCATGACCAAAATAACCTTCAACAAGTTTACAGTCCAGTATTTCAACTGGAATATTGGCAAGTACCCATCTGTTCTGTTTCCAACTCCTAATTCAAAGGAGACACCAGTAGACTGATGTACTTTTACTACAGCTTCCAGCAGATCTTCTGGTCCCGATTTTTGGGGCTGAAAATCACTCTAATAAAGACATATTGAATCCAGGATGTACCTAGCACAACAAATGTATCCATTTGATTTTGTTGATCTGCATTTCTAGCAACTTGAAGAGTGACACCAATAACTGTAGAGAGGTCACCAATAATCTGTGGCATCTCACTGTGTACAGCTTGATTTCTTTAATGTAGTGCTGATCTGAAGAAATAAGTATTGCTGATTTCATTTTTGCATTTGGATTGGGTGCAGCAGAGGCAGCCAGGCCCAATGTAATCAGTTACACAGCTTCCTCAGAGAAATGCCAGAGGACCGACCATGGATGACACCAGCACCCATTTATTCATTCATTTATTCTAAAGCATGTTTACAACCTGGCAATGCAGCTGCAGACACCATCATTTTACTTTTCCTCACAATGCTTCTTCCCTGGGGGTGGGGGATCATTTTTTTGTTGAGTAGTCTTTTCAGCCACTTTGAAGACATTTCACTAGAACTGGCTTATAGAGGAACAAAAACCACCACATATGAAAGTAGGTGCCACTTTCATCACATCCTCTCCAGCATTTCAGGGATGTTGAGCTACTGATATGACTTAATTTTATTGGGGTAAGATACTGTTATACAGTATTTGTCAGAGTTCTCTTTTATTTCAGCAGAAAAAGATTTGTACTTAAAATTTGCCTGTCTCCATATATTTTTGTCTGACAAATGTTACAGAAATAATAGAATTGCTGATAGGTTATACAGTAGACTGCTGGATAGTAGAGTATTTTTCTTGTATTGGTTTCACTGTTGGAACTGCTATAGAATTGTATCTGTAGGAGTTGTATCTGACTAAATACTGGGGTTTGTTCAACTGCTGTTAGAAGAACTACTATTAAGTTACTGCTGTTTGCTCTGGGATGTTTAAAACAAATTACGCAGAAAGACAATTTAGCAGCAAAGTGCAATTTATTCTGTCCAACTGGGCAAAAATTTGGTACAGCTGGTAAGTATTCCCTTTTTCAAAGAAAACATTCCCTTTCATACCTGTATTTAATGCATATGAGTTTTGGAATAGCCAATAATTTTCTTCTTGAGGAAATTAATTGTGTATAATCATAGAAGTCATAGAGAAGTGAGTTATTTCACTGTTGAAGTCAACACAGTCATAAATTATTGCTATTTGAAAAGTTAGGTGCCAACATAATTAGGTTTTGAATTACAATGCATGTTTCATTCTCAATTTTGGTGTATATGCCAAAAATATATGTCTCATTTTCAGCAACAACATGATAGATCTTTGGCCCTGCCATTCAGCTGGGGGGAAAATCTTTGGCTTCTGCGGTATTGAAGCTCCTTTACTCTTACTGCGATTTCAAATTGTGGAGGAAAAAATACAGTATATCAGGAAACCTCTCTTTAATGCCATCTCTTAAAATAAATTCCCCCTCTCTCATGTTTAGCTTATGTGCCTCTGCTGAAGACTTCAGACTCTTTATTGTGCAGGTTTGCTCTATGCCTTGCTGAGGTCAGTAGGAGAACTGATAACAGCAAGCTTTGAAACCAATTCCTTCCCCTTCACCCTCACCACCCTTATGCCTGCTCTGAACTCACATTATGAAGTATTGACAGGCACTTTTATAGACTACTGATACGTAAGAAACCCACCACCACCAATTTCCTTGAGCTCTCCATCAGCTTTTGACATTACAAATTTACTTCAATTTACTCCTATTTTTGGAATGCTCTCCCCAGGAAGATGCTCTTCTTGCCTTGCTACCAGGAGCCAAACTAAGTAATATTAGTTCTATCTCTAGTCTTTTAAAACAGCTGTAGCCTGCTAGCAGACCTATTGCTCTGAGCCTTGGCTAATGTCATCACTGTGAGTGTTTTGAAATCCAAAAGATAAAGGTTTGCTCTGTGATTAGCATATGGAATATATAAAGACTGACAGACTTATTTGTGTACTGCCTCAATAGCAGCTTTCATGTGTGTATTTTTGAAAGAGGGCATTTGTTTTGTGGGTTGATATTAATTTCAACAAAAGTGACTACATTATGTTCCAAAGTTTAATCAAGTACCGCACATCATGTGGAATCGATGTACAAACAAGATTGGATAATCCTATATAGCATGTATTGGTGGTGAAAGCAAGATTCATAAAATAAATTACATACTTCCAATTTTAAAATCATGCGTTCTACATCATATGCTAAAGCACATGGTTTCTTCCCTCTTCCAACGAATCATAGATCCCTTTCATTGCAATTTCACAAACACTTCTGCTTCTAAATGCCTTTTAATTGGTCATTGGCATAGATAAGGACATTTTAAAATGCTGAATTGTGTATTAAAAATGTCCTATGCAGATCTGAAATCTCAAGTAACATGTGTGTGTATTGTGCTACATGCAAGAAAACTCCTACATTGTATTATTATTATTATTATTATTATTATTATTATTATTATTATTTGGCTTGGTGGTGATCTTACTATCTTTCTGTGTTTTCCTGAGTAATACCACATTTTATGTAGGGAAGCTGTGACACCATGTGGTATTATGGTGCTTTTTACGGATGATTCATTTTATAAGATTAGGACCTAACTTCAAGGTCTTTAAGAAGGAGATTGTCTTGTCTTGTCTGACAACTGTGAAGTATGGAGCACTTATGACTTGGAGCACTGTAAAGTGTTATCATCATCCAAGGATAAAGTACAGTTTGTGATTATTTTTGGCTTTACCACCAGAGTTTAATCATAGTGCCTTGAAAGTTGTGAGAATTGATCGTAACAATTACAAGCAATTTCAGTCATGTTAAGAAGCTGCATAAATTATTTCACATGAGTTTGAACACCACAAATTTTGAATGGTGTTGAAATGAATTCAAAGGCAGTCAATTACTACTTCTAAAAACTCTCTTGAGACACAGCTGTTCCACAATGTCTGTGAACCAAAAATGTTAGGACAGAGAAGTGGCTGTTTGCATTTATAGCAATCTATTACTCAAAACCTTTCCCCAAAGGGTATAAGATGCTTGTCTGTGGTATAAAAACACTGATTTCTTTTACTTATACATACATTTGAACCAATTACTTATACATACATTTGAACCAATTAAAGACAGGAGGCCTTTAAAGTGGTAACCCACAATTCTGACCTGAAGGACTTTTTGTGCTGAAACATTTGCCTTTTTATCTTTCCTTTTCACTGTCTGTATTAAAGAAAATTAAATTGTTCATGCAATCAAAGAGGCTGTTCTGATAGATGTTATTTAGTGTTCTTCCACAACAGCATTGGCTTCATCACAAGCTAGCAATTCCTTAGTGAATAATAGAAACTATCAATCTGTCATCTGGTTGTGCTGGCCGCTTCAAAACTCATTGGACGATAGCTCTAACTGAATATGATGCTGGCTATCAGTGGCCTGAAGACTAACACCATGTTGCTTCAACTACCGATGAGGCTGGAAAAATGAAGAACATGGGAACTAGCAGTACCATGGAACCAGAGAGCCCAGAGCTTCCCACCCAGATGGTTAGACCTGACTCATGATAAACTGTCTGCCTGCAATAGCTCTTTGGATCCTGGCCAATATTGTAGGTATTGTAATTTAAGCAAAGTACTGCACAAGGATTTTATTTTAATTTAAAATCACTGCAGTGAGGTTTGTCAACAAAAATAGTTATTTGATGAGTGATCTGGAGCCTCTTGAAGTCTGTAAAAGACAGCCTTTGACACTAATAGCATTTTGAATCACTGGTGTGGGACTTGTCTCTAATCTCTATTATTGAAATCCTTTTCCAGCCGCAGAACAAAGACTGCTGATGTTGGTATACTTAGTTTTTAAGGCAGAGTTGTGCTACTTTCCCCCTCCTAATTTCTTCTGCTATTTTTCCTTTGTACCTTATGCTGCTCGTTTGCCTTTTTCTTTTTAACAAATCACAGAGATCCATTATATTAGTTAGGTGCTTCCCCCTGTGTGACTAATTCTATCAATTTATGCTTTATCACACTTTGTCTTTAATGCCTAATGACATGGGCAAGACCCTTACTTCATACTGGTTTAAATTGCTAGTAAAGGGGGGGGAAACATAATTTAGCTTGAGAACTTGATAAAAGGCATGATAAAAATACTTTTCCTAATAAAATACAAAATCTGAAAATCCCAAAATAAAACTTAAATGATATTTTTATAATGTCTTGTAAACTGATCTAAGATTGTGGTTAATGGGTGGTATAATAATACCTATGATAAATACAATAAATAAATATATTAAAAGGTAGAAGTAAAATAAAACATGCTTGCACAAAGGATGGACATCCAGGCATGAACCTTAGGCTGTTGTGAATTCAACACACAGGCTGCATTCGGACAACACATTAAGCAACGGGGGGGGGGGGGGGGCAATAATCAGTTGTGTTGTTTATTGTGTTGTGTGGAGGGTAACACGCCACTCAGAAACTACTGACGGTATGCTATTCCGCCCAAATAAGCAACTGAGAGAAACAACTGGCTTGCAAGTTGTTTAGCTCAAAGCCAGTTGTTTAAAGTGTTGTGTAGAGGGATGAGTGTGTTAATGGCGTGTAGTGAATGGATTAAAACACAAGCCCATAGAGGCAGGCAACAAGAGTGCCCAAATCAGCGGCTGCCACTCTGCTACAAGTGGCGCAACTTGCAGAGGCTGCTGGGATAGAACTGGGAGGACTGAGGGAGGAGGGAGGGTGGGGAGAGGGGTGGGGGCTGTGTCAGTCAAATGCTGGGTTGACTATTAGTCCACTCAACGCCAGCCCCAACCACCCACAGTTGTGTAGGAATATGTTGTGTGGGGAGTACCCACAAAATAACCAACTGTGAGTTGGCTACTCAACCCACCATTGACTAAAGTGTTGTCTGAATGCAGCCATTGAGTCTAATTACAGTCCTGTTATTGTTATGAATGAAATATATACCACCACTCTGTCACACAAGAGCCCTCAAACTATTGGTGCACATACAGGCAAATTGGAGACAGTATTATAGAGCTATCAGTGCTCATACTATACACATTCATTTTTTGTCCTTTTTCATCTCTTTCACCAAATAAGCTTTGCAGATTTTTGTGATGCTTTTTTGTGAAAAGCCAAAACTGTTGCCCTACTGTGCAGCTGGCATTGCTGTAATATACATGGGTGTGGTTGCTGCAGGCACCCATTAGATCCCTTCCATGCTCAGTAATGAGCTCCCCATTCCCAACACTTAAAGCAATATTGAAATTGGTTTTAGAGGTGGTTTTAAAATGTGTAAGGGTGACTGCTGCTTCTAGCCATACTTGTGATTCATGTGTCATCCCCCTTCTCAGGCATTCCTCTCACTGTTTCAACACTACTCATGGTGGTGATGAATTGATTGATTGATTTGATTTGTACCCCACCTTTCTACAAGAAAAATGGCACTCAAAGCAACTTACAATTAGGGATGTGCACTGGATCGGACCCGATCCACGATCCGAGTCCGGTCCAGTGGGAAATCGGATAAATTATCCGATTTCCGATCCCGCAGCTGGATCGGCCGATCCAATCCGAACCGGTCCGAAAAAGCTCCGAACCGGTTCGGCGGATCGGCGGATCGGCGGGCGCCCACTGGCGCCCACCGCCGCTTCCATTGGCGGGCGCCAGCGGGCGCCCGCCGATGAAAGTGGACAGCGGGGGGGGGGAGGAGGGGGGCACTTACCTTCTCGGCCCGGTGGCTCCCGTCCGGCGCCGGCGCCTACTACTACTAGCAGGCTCCGCGGCCTGCTCTAGGGTGGCGCGCCGGGTGATGTCATCACCCGGCGCGCTACTCTAGAGCAGGCCGCGGAGCCTGCTGGTAGTAGTAGGCGCCGGCGCCGGACGGGAGCCACCGGGCCGGGAAGGTAAGGAGGGGGTGCGTGGAGGGGAGGAGGGGGCGCGCGGAGGGGGGAGGGGGGCCCTTACCTTTCCGGCCCGGGGGCTCCCGTCCGGCGCCGGCGCCTACTATTCCCAGCAGGCTCCGCGGCCTGCTCTAGGGTGGCGCGCCGGGTGATGTCATCACCCGGCGCGCTACTCTAGAGCAGGCCGCGGAGCCTGCTGGTAGTAGTAGGCGCCGGCGCCGGACGGGAGCCGCCGGGCCGGAAAGGTAAGGAGGGGGTGCGTGGAGGGGAGGAGGGGGCGCGCGGAGGGGGGAGGGGGGCCCTTACCTTTCCGGCCCGGCGGCTCCCGTCCGGCGCCGGCGCCTACTATTCCCAGCAGGCTCCGCGGCCTGCTCTAGGATGGCGCGCCGGGTGATGTCATCACCCGGCGCGCTACTCTAGAGCAGGCCGCGGAGCCTGCTGGAAGTAGTAGGCGCCGGCGCCGGACGGGAGCCGCCGGGCCGGAAAGGTAAGGAGGGGGTGCGTGGAGGGGAGGAGGGGGCGCGCGGAGGGGGGAGGGGGGCCCTTACCTTTCCGGCCCGGCGGCTCCCGTCCGGCGCCGGCGCCTACTATTCCCAGCAGGCTCCGCGGCCTGCTCTAGGATGGCGCGCCGGGTGATGTCATCACCCGGCGCACTACTCTAGAGCAGGCCGCGGAGCCTGCTGGAAGTAGTAGGCGCCGGCGCCGGACGGGAGCCGCCGGGCCGGAAAGGTAAGGAGGGGGTGCGTGGAGGGGAGGAGGGGGCGCGCGGAGGGGGGAGGGGGGAGGAGGGGGCGCGCGGAGGGGGGAGGGGGGCCCTTACCTGCCCGGCCCGGCGGCTCCCGTCCGGCGCCGGCGCCTACTACTACCAGCAGGCTCCGCGGCCTGCTCCAGGGTGGCGCGCCGGGTGATGTCATCACCCGGCGCGCTACTCGAGAGTAGGCCGCGGAGCCCGCTGGTAGTAGCCGCCGGCGCCGGACGTGCCGAGAAGGTAAGTGGCGGGGAAGGGGGCTTACCCCCCCCGGAGCCGTCCGCTTCTATCCGCTGGCGCCCGCGGGCGCCAGCGGATGGAAGCAGGCGGCCCCAGGGGGGGTAGGGAGCGCGGGGGAGGGGGTTTACCTGCCGGGGCCGTCCACAGCGGACGGCCCCGGGGGGGGGGAGGGAGTTAGGCCCCCCCTTACCCACCCGCCGCCATTTTTTCCTCATAGACTTGCATTGCAATGCAAGTCTATGGGGAAAAAAATGGCGGCCGATCCAAAAATTTCCGATTTTTGGATCGGGATCGGACTCGATCCGGTCCGGGGGGCCTCCGATTTTGTCCGAACCGGTCCGGGACAAAATTGGAGGTCCCGATCCGGGTCCCGATCCGATCCGGGGGGTCCGTGCACACCCCTACTTACAATACAAATAAAACTTGATTAAAAGAATAATAAGACAAATACATTAAAACACAATTAAAAACACAACAATAATAAAATAACACCAATTTTTAAATCACTTCACTGGCTGTCAATTAGCTGCTGGGTGAAGTCCAAAGTGTTGGTCATTACCTTTAAAGCCCTACATGGTTTGGATCCAGGTTACCTGCAGAATCACCTTCCCCCATACAATCCACCCCGCACACTCAGGTCCTCTGGGAAGAATTTACTTCAGTCAGCCAAAACTAGGTTGACAACTGTTACCCAGAGGACCTTCTCTTCTGCTGCTCCCAGACTGTGGAATGGCCTGCCGGGAGAGATTCGCCAACTTAACAGTCTCTTTGACTTTAAGAAAGCCATAAAGACTTATCTCTTCCGGCAAGCCTATCTAGTTGAATTTTAAGAGTTTTATTGTTACTTTAATAATGTGTTAGTTTTATATGTTTTAATCAGTTTTCTGTATTTTATATTATCTGTATATAATGTTGTTCCCCACCTCGATCCAGAGGGTAAGAAATTATTATTATTATTATTATTATTATTATTATTATTATTATTAAAACAACATGCAATCCAACATATCTGCTTACATACCAAAAGCCAGCTTAAATTTTTAAAAAAGTCTTTACTTAGTGACAGAAGGACAGCAAAGAGGGAGCAAACCTCCTCAGCAGAGAGTTGCACAGCCTGGAAGTGGACAATGAGAGGCCCTCTCTTGTCTCGCCGCCAAACATGCCTTTGAAGGGAGTGGTCATGAATAAAGGGCTCCTCCCAAATATCTGAAGACATGGGTGGCTCATGTGGGATAAGTTGGTCTTTCGGGTAGCATGGTCCCAAGCCATATAAGGACCCAGTAGTTTAAATTCTGCCCAGAGACAGACTGGAAGCCAGTAAAGCTGTTGTCACAAAGGAGTCACATGCTCCTGTGACTGGCTCTGGTCAGCAGCAGCATTTTGGATCAGCTGAAGTTTCTGAACAGTTTTCAAAAGCAGGTCAACATAAAGCATGTTACAGTTAATGTTGTGGACAAGCGGCCTCTCAAACTTCTCTACCCTATAGTGCAGGGGTCCCCAACTCCTGGGCCACAGACTGGTACCGGTCCGTGGCCTGTTAGGAACCAGACCACGTTCCTACCAGTGTAGGTTGCTCAGATTGCCTGGGATTTCCAGGTCCTGACCGGGAAAACTGGGGTGATCCGGGCAGACTTGGGGCTGGCGGGGGCAAACCGGAGCTGCAGTGAGTCACGCAGTGGTGGCGGCGAGAGGCAGCAGCGAGCAGCAGACCCGGTAGGTCCGACCTGGGTTTTTTGGGGGGGTGGCTTGGTGGTGGGGTTTGTTTCAGGTGGGGGGACCACCCCGCCAGCCGCACCACCCAAAACAAACCCCACCACCAAGCCACCCACCCCCCAAAAAACCCAGGCCGGACCTACCGGGTCTGCCGCTCTCCGCCACCGCCCACTGCCGCCACTCTTCTCCTCCGCCACGTGACCCCCCGCAACCCCCTCACCCATGAGGGGGCTGCAGGGGGTCACTATAACATAGTGGAGGAGGAGAGCGGCGGCGGAGTGCAGCGGCGGCGGAGGAGAGCAGCAGACCCGGTAGGTCCGGGCTGGATATTTTGGGGGGTGGGTGGCTTGGTGGGGGGACAACCCGCCACCCCCCCACCTGAAACAAACCCTACCACCAAGACACTCCCCCCAAAAAACCCAGCCCAAACCCCCAACCCCCCCCCCCCCAAGTCCATGGAAAAATTGTCTTCCACAAACCGGTCCCTGGTGCCAAAAAGGTTGGGGACCACTGCTATAGTGGGTAGAGAAATTGGGGCGACAATTTCACTGAATCTCTCTAGGGGATAGGCATCACCATTGGCAAGCATTGTAGAACAGCTTATTTTTTTTTTCTTAAGGGTTTTTTTTTGTTTTTTGTTTTGTTTTGCACTGCTACTGCAAGTGGCAACAGCATCAACTTCCTGGTCCCCGTTTTGCATCCTCCACAATGCCCAATATACCTGGCATCACTCCAAGGGATTGAGGAGAGGGAATACAGCCACCACAAAAAATAACGGTTAACAAAAGGTGGAGAAAAATTTGAAAAGTGTCCTTTTATTTCTAGGGGGTAAGAAAAGAAAAATCTCAGGAATTTTCTGAGACAAATGTTTTCTGAGGAATTTTGGCTCAGCTCTAGTCATTCTTTAGGGCTCAGCAACTTCATAGAGTCTTCCAAATGTTACATTTCTCTGATTATGGATACATCTTGCTCTAATACAGGTGCTGGTAACATCACTCCTTCCCTGAAAGCCCTGTAGCAGGTGAGAGGTGAGGGGCAGTGTTGCATCCAGCCCCAGGAAAAGGGTGAAATAACACTGTGATAAAATCCATCCTCTAATTTCCTGAACATTTTCTTCCGCCATGAAAGAGGTTTCAGCTTTTCTGCCTCATTCTCAGGGCATTTGATCATTTACCTTGCATGTATGTTCGTGGTGTTTTTGATCTTAACTAATCACTGCGTAGTGGCTGAGGGTACTGTCTCTATTTTTCTTTCAATTGCACTTCTCACAATTGCTCTATATTCTCCCAAGCTTCCTGCACTTCCTGATCTGAAAAGGCCCTATGGGAGGAATAAATTCATGATGTCTTCCTCTAGGTGGGAAATGCTGGAAGCCAAGGAAGCTACAGGCTGTCAGAGAGATGTTTGTACAATGAAAAACAGGACACTCACACACTTATCAGCCATTTCGTAAGTAGGGCAAGCAGAAGAATTCTGAACCAACCCATGAGAATTTCTCTGAAATTTCTTCTCCTTGGAATTTCTTTTCTAAAGCAATTTCTTTTCTGATTGAATGAGAATGGTCAGAATTTTCAGGGGAGAAATTTTCGACACGGCACTAATTACAGTAGTCCAAATAGATGGCTATGACCAGATCAGACGTCTCTAGGAATGGGCATAGATGGTACACTAGGTTCAGCTACCCAAATGCTCTCCTGGGCACTGCTGAAACCTGGGCATCCAGGTTCAGGGCTGGAGTATAATCCCATCCAGCACAGGTTGAATTCCTATTTCCTAATCTGCCTTTTGACTAACCAGGAGCAACTCTGTCTTGTCTGGATTAAGGTTCGATTTGTTTGCTCTGATCCAGTCCTTTACCATCATCAGACACCTATTTAGAACTAGAACAACTTCCTTGGATTTAGATGGAAACATTAACACAGTGGAGGCACTGAACCTACCCCTCCGACCAACTCCAGAAAATCTGCCCCAGTGGTTTCATGCATACGTATGTTAAATAGCATGAATACTGCTGCATACTGTGGTGACGGCACTAGACTGATTATAAATTCACCCAGATTTGTTTTGTTTATTTCTTGTAGTATGCCAACACTTCTCAGTTTGTTTAGCATATTCCAAAGGAGGAGAAATATGGTATATAAACATGTTAGTGAACTAGGTGATAAATATATTCATTACAAAATAAACAGGACCTATCAAACAATGAAAATAAACAGGGACCTATCAAACTACATCTGTTTAATATTTCATGTATGTATCATTCTATGTTTCCATTTGAGTGGATTAATTTTTTCTTTAATAATTTTGCAGTAGCTAGTAAATCTATAGGCTGGAACCTGTTTTCATTGCCAGCAGGAACACTCCCTGACATGCTTTGGACAGTAGGGAGCGTGAGATCAGCAATTCCACCCTTGCACTGCAGCTGTTTTCACCACCTCCCAACCCTCCGAAGTAGATTTTATGGCAGCACGGAGGACTGCAAGGTGGGGGAGAAGGTAATCGCCCGTGATCATCTCCTCACCTATTCCACCAGTGGAAAAACTCTGCTGGATCAAAAAAAAAACCTGTGCACAAAAAAGGGCCCTTCTGTGATTGGGAGGACAACTCTTGCTCCACTGTGTTGTTCACGTTTCCAGAATTTAAGTTGTGGATCAACTAACTGAGATCACCAGGGTGAAATGCCTACGGTGCTTAGGCTGCAGCCTTAAACACACTTACAAGGGAGTAAGTTCCATTGAAGTCAGTGCAACTTACTTCTGAGTAAAAATGCAGAGGATTGCAGTGTTACGCTTCACTGTACATCTAAGGATAAAAGTCAGGTCAATCTTTGTGGCTAGTGTTCCCAGAACGCTGCAACTATTTCCATGGGGAACTTGGACGTGTGTTTCTCTCAAACATCAGTCTCCCTCTGTTTCCTGTATGGGAAACAGCTGTGGCAGATAGCCATCATGTCTGCAGTCCTAGAAGTAAGCCTGATTGAACTCAGTGGGACTCACTTTTGACTAGATATGTATAGGATTGTACTGTGAATCTGATCCTGAAGGGAGTTTCCAAAGCAGTTTGAGATATGGCATGAAAGTCTGATGTTCAAAGGAACAAAGTTTTAAAATGTACACTAGTGCGCTTATAGGTCCGGGATCCCTGCCAGTTTCCAAGCAGTGTGTTTTGCTTTTCACACACACAAAACTGATCTGAAACTCTTATGGTGTATGGTGTATACCATTATTTTTTAATGTCTCTTGCAGAGAACTTTCATAAGAACAACTCAGTATAGAACAATTTACAACATAGGAATAAGATGTCTTGTACCAGGTGAGTAGTTAACAAAGGCCTTTTGTAAGCACTCAGGATTTGGCTGCCAGGAAGAACTAGGGATAGGTGAGAATTTCATTCAGGTTTTTTTGTAAAAAATATACAAATTTATCAACATTTGCAAATTTTTTCATAAATGAGACAGAAAAAGCATGAGATTTTGAAAACAAAGCAAATGTGGAAACTGACAGATTCATCCATCAGCCCATTCTTTAGGGGCTTCTCTAGATTAAGCAAAAATCTCACACACTTACTGGGCTTTCTTTTTGCAGTCTTTCCAGGATTATGGTGGGCACAATACACATGCTCCCTTTTTCCTCCTCCCCTCCTTTCTGGGGAAGTTCCATGTACTCCATTATACAGCAAGCACATGGCGCTGTTGCATAACAACAAAATTCTGCCATCCCATTTATTGTTGCATTTTTGGTGAGTTAAATCATGGCTGAATAAAGCTAAAAATGTTGGGAGAGGCACCAGAGGATGATGACATCATGAGAACACCCACAAACTTCAGTGAGTAACGAATCTTAATGGCACTACATAAGCTCCATGTGAAGGAACCCTAGCTCTTTAAAGTCTACATTTTAAACTTGAGATTTGGGGTGGAGAATGTGGCGGAAAGCAAAACTGACTGATTTGTTTCTCCCTACCAGGAATTCAGAACACATGATGTCATCTTTAACAAATCTACCAACATAAATATAAGCCTGAAGTTCAAATTAACCTTATGCATTTCCCAGTTTATATATATATATATATATATATAGTATTTGAAGAGAGGTGTTTCAATTCCCAACAATTCCAGCAGCAGCACTAACTGGACTTGGTTTCCTTCAGAGAAAACAGCACAATGCAACATTACTCTTACACACTTCCTATTTCCCCAGTCAATGAGAAATCTAGAAGCAGTACTACAGGTACTGTAGTACTGCTTCTAGAAGTACGAAACAAATTTGAACACAATAGGATATGCTTCCAAGTTAGCAAGCATAGGTTTGCACTGCAAGTTTCCTTTAGATAATACTTATGTAGTCTTGGCAATCTCTTTATAATCATAAATTAGCAAGCAGGGCCTTATAAACAGTTGGCACACCCTAGTATTGTGCTAAAAACAGCTTCCACATTTTTTAACCCACTCATTCAATTTGATAGAAAAGAAACGCTTTCTAAAACATTTTCAAAGGGAAAGGTTCTCCAAATTTCTGGTGACTGGGTGTGGCTTTTTGCACTTCCCCAGGGTGCAATCCTTTGGTCTCTGGAGAGTATCCCAAGGACCTTTGGGTTTTTCAGATTTCCCTTCCAAAGCCATAGCCGCTGCTACCACTTTGGCAGGGGGACTCCAAGATCCTCCCCCTCCCCCCACACCCTTGCAGCCATTGCAGAAAGAACTGCAGTGCCTGCTTTCCAAGTTCACAAAAGTGGCCTTGGAAGACTTCATGGAGGTCAAAAAGGAGGCGTTCTAGTAGGAAGAGAAGGGAAAGGTGTGCCAAAATATGCAAATCCTGTGGCCCTCACAGAACACATTTTCTAGATGGGCTCAGAAGCTCATCTAGAGTAAATAAAGAAAAAAGGAGACAAAAATCACCTCTGTTGTTCCTCCCACCTTGCTGGCAGTAGCCCAGCAGGGCTTTAGATGCTCAGAAGCTTCCAAGCTTCTAATGAGGGAGCTCAGGGGTGTCTGTGAGTGTCCTGTTTGTCATTATGTAATTATCTTTCCAACGGTCTGCAGCTTTCCTGACTTCCTGGGTTTTAGTTAAAACCCAGTGGAGCACATCATGTTCCTGCCATGAGGGTTTTTCAGTTCTGGAAGGGTGGGAAGCCAGGGTGGCTGCTGAGTGATTTTTTTAAAAAAAAATGCAGAACACCCTTGGCCACCTCACATGATAAAGTAAGCTCAAAACACCCCCAAAAAAGAGAGAGATTTAAGAGAAATTCTAAAGTATCGTGAGAATGAGAATGAAGGACTTTCAAGAAATTGTAGGGCAGATTGCAGCACAACTACTCATCCTGCATCAAGCCCCCAACTAATTCCTGACTACCCATTAGTTTTATTTACAGTAATCGTGAAAGCCAAACTTGTAACAATATCATGTTTTAGAAGTTGCTTCCTTTTAATCTAATTTCTCCCTTATTAAAAATGGAACATACTGAAACAGGAAGAGATCATTTGTAACAGCATTTTCCTCTAGTACAATGGTGTTAGATGTGTTATTGAGATAATTGCATAATTAAAATAAATGCATTTGATTGAGGAAATTTCTTAATTATACAAAAGCAATTTAACCTTTTAACTTCAGATGCTTAATTGAATAGTAAGAGGCTTATGAATGAATATGACTGGCTGTGCTTTCATTTCATGGCAAGAAAATGGAATCCACTTGAGAAACATTGCATTTATTTTACAGATTCAGGACAGTATCAAAAATGTGAGGGAAAGAAGAGGAAGATGTAAAATACTTAATCCACATAGTCTGAAAAAAAAATAGGATGGTCCAGGATTAGGATGCTTTCCTAAGGCTGTAATGTACATTACAAGAGGAGTTTACAGCAACAGCAACACACTATCTAATCCTCAATACCAGTGCTTCCACAGTGCTTCCCTCATTTAGATTATCCAACTGCATTAATAAATTATGTACAATTTTTTCAATAAGGTTTTTAATTAAACCCCTAACTGTGCAGTTTTATACATCTCTACTCATAAGTAAAATGCAGCCTAAAACACTTAACAACTGATTAACATAAGGCACGTAGCATGCTTTAAACTTTCATCCTCCATCAATTTTCAGGGTCAAATGTACCCTGACAATTCGGGGGGGGGGGAATCATGAAACCTATGCAACTCTCCCACAATTCCGTGTTCCAAGTGTTTCCTCAACTATAAGGTTTACATTGCCATGTTGCATGCTAGCCCAAATCTAGGGGGTGGGGGAAGTGATATGTTTTCTCTAACAGGTTTTGTAGCCAATTCTAACTTTATTGAAATGACTGAACAACCATGCAGATGATAGGCGTCAAAGTGACTCTTCAAATTTGCTGTTTAATTTTTTAGTTAGTCTTCATGTCTACAAATGCTTAGACCAAAGCCTGTTCTTTCCATTTCCTAGAGTTGGAAGACCTAAAATCAGTAGTGCACGCACTGGTAACTTCGAGGCTCGACTTCTGCAATGCGCTGTACATAGGGCTACCTCTGTGCCTAGTCCGGAAACTTCAATTAGTTCAAAATATGGCAGCCAGGTTGGTCACCGGTACATCTAGGGGTGACCACATTACACCAGTTTTAAAATCTCTTCACTGGCTGCCAATCAGTTTCCGGGCGAAGTACAAAGTGTTGGTTATTACCTTTAAAGCCCTACATGGTTTGGGTCCAGGTTACCTACGGGATCGCCTTCTCCCATACAATCCGCCCCGCACGCTCAGGTCCTCTGGGAAGAATTTATTACAGTCAACAAGAACTAGACTGACAACCGTTACCCAGAGGACCTTCTCTTCTGCCGCTCCCAGATTATGGAATGACCTGCCGGGAGAGATTCGCCAACTCACTAGTCTTCCGGAATTTAAAAGATCTATAAAGACTTATCTCTTCCAGCAGGCCTACCCAGATGAATTTTAAAGTGTTTTATTGGTGTTTTATTGGTGTTTTAATGATGTACTGGTTTTATCTGCTTTTAATCAGTTTTTGTACTTTGTGTTTGGTGTTGTTCCCCGCCTCGATCCATTGGGAGAGGCGGGTGATAAATAAATATATTATTATTATTATTATTATTATTATTATTATTATTATTATTGAGTGAAAGGAGCAAAGGGAAGGTGAAAGAAACCAGTACTTTATGTATTTCCATAATATACTAATATCACAAAAAATGGTATTGGGGGTCAATGGTATCCTACAGGTTTGCAAAACTCCTTGATAAACTTGACCGTTTAAAACTTTTTTCATAACTTTCTTTGTGACCCTTGTGCAAAACAGATTTTTTTAAAATTATTACTTTTAGCATAGCTATTTGCAGAGTTCATGTTGAGTAATACTTACTAATTCTGATTTGGGGTCATTTTGACTCCAGTTGCAAGACTCTCTGAAAATGCTTCAAGCCATATGAGAATGTCATAACTTATGAACAATTAGTGCCATTCAACGTATGCCACTCAAACCTGCAAAGTATGGCATAAAAGTCTTGCTATGTTGTGATCTGAAAGCATGATAGTTAGATCCATTCTGTTCATGGTAGGACACCACTCCCAGAAGGTGCCTCTGCCTGATTTTGGGGGTTCCCACACCACAGCTCACACCATTCAGCAGGGCATCCTTGACCGTCTCTATAGTATTTTCAGGGACTGGAGAAGCTGCCATCGGCCCAGTTGCACACACATAATTCTGGATCCAACCCCATGCATTTTTGATGCCAACACATAAAAAAGAATGGAAGAATGTGCCCCAACTGCTCAAAATTAAGATCAGACAGTGACTAACAACAAATCTACAGGGTTTCAGCCATTCTACAACAGAACTTCTTCACCAGTGTGCCACTAGTTGGAGAATTAGCTAAGAAAACCTGACTCTGCTCAGAAATTCCCCCTGCATTCCTTGCCCACAAATCCAGGAGTGTGGACTGTACCACATTTTGTTTCCAAACAACTAGGGTGCTTGTTAGAATGGGAAGACCGTTCTCCTTTCTTCAGTGCATGAGAGATGCACTCTCAGACAACCAATCTAAGACAGATATCACTTTTTGTTACAATAAAATAAAGGCAATGTATATAAACACTTTTGGCCAGAAGGTCTCCTCCATGTACAATTCCAACACTTGATATAATGCTGGCCAATAGTGTGTTTTCAAATAAAGTGGACATTGCCTGTTTAAAAATCCATTTCTGGGGGTGACAGAAATTATAGTCATGATGTTCTTCATGTAGCTACTTTCTCCAACTCATGCAGGCTGCTTGAGTAGCATCTGCTATGCCTATAAATTCTTTGAAATTTGTTATTGTTACAGGTTTCCACACTGTTGTAATTACATTATATGTATGTTAATTTATTTATTTATTTATTACATTTGTATACCGCCCCATAGCCGAAGCTCTCTGAGCGGTTTACATAGGATTAAAACAATTAAAAACAATATACAAAAATTTAAATAGCAAAAACATACAACATACACACAATGCACACATACATTTAAAACCGCTACAACAACCTAAAAAGCTACAAAAACAAATCCAAATTCCTCAGATATTGCCAAATGTCTGAGAGAAGAGGAAAGTCTTGACCTGGCACCGAAAAGATAACAATGTTGGCGCCAGGCAGGCCTTGTCAGGGAGATCGTTCCACAATTGGGGGGCCAGTACAGAGAAGGCCCTCTCCCTTGTTGCCGACCTCCGAGCTTCCCTCGGAATAGGCACTCGGAGGAGGACCTTAGATGTTGAACGTAGTATTCAGGTAGGTTCATGTCAGGAAAGGCGTTCCGTCAGGAATTGTGGTCCCAAGCCATGTAAGGCTTTATATCTTTTATGTTGAAGAAAAACTGTGGGATAGCAAGAAACTTCACTCCATTCGTGTAGGTGTTGTATACATTGTGGGGTATTGACCCTAATTATGGCTGAATTCGGACGACACAATAAACAACTGGTGTGGGGGAAACAATCGTCAGTTGTTTTGACTATTGTGTCATCCGAATGCTGCCATAGTCAACTCAGCGCTGATCCTCATCCACACCACAGTTGATTATTTATTACCATGTTATGTGGGGAGTGCCACCTAGGGTTAGCGTGAAGGTTAGGGTTAGTCAACCCACCATTGACTATCGTGTCGTCCGAATTGAGCCAATGTCTTTCCAACTATGTTATTTTACTGAAAAATTAACTTTCTCAATAATAGTGTAGTTGAAATTAAGAAGCTACCCAATATTAGCAATGCAATTCCTTTGAATGAGCTGTATTGATACAAACACAGTGGTTTTGTTAGAACCAGACCTTTCTGATTGATGGAAAAGTGGTGGATGGGAGAGGACATACTGTCTTATCTTTGATCAGTGAATATTAATTCACAGAGTTACCGCATTCAAAACACTTTATACAAGAAAATAAAGCCACATACCACTCCTATAATCTGTACCAAATAGCTTCTGTGTTGCAAATGTTTTTAAAGGAATATGCTTTCCTGGGTGTGAGTGTGATGATTTGTCTCTGTTGATTTTGTCAATTAAAACTGGTTTTTAAAATTATTTCTACAACAATCTAGCTTTCTGTAAAAAAAAAGTATTCTGGAATATATATTATTCCTTCAACTTTTCCTTTCTACTATGTACTATTAAATACATTCTGAATTTGAAAAATCACTTGATTTGGCAAAGGTGGTGGACAAATATTAGAAATAATAAATGTAACATAGCTCTAGCAAATACCTAAGACATATTTGCAATCCCGCTTCTATTAAAAGTGACTTAAAAGCCATGTAGTATCTTTCTTCCAAAAATTCTAGGCATCATTTTCAATGAACCCTATCTGATTAGCTGAAAATATATAAAACTTTCTAAATGCAGACCTTTTTGTTCTTTTCACTGTAGGTACACTCCCAGCATTCAGATTTTAGTTAGAGGTATGCTTTAAATTTGGGAGAGAACTCTTAGGTGGTAGGCTTAATTTTTGATGAGGGGGCTGCGTTGTTTCCATCTCTCCTTCTTCTTTAATTGTAACCAAGGCCAAGGCACTGGACTCAACTGCAGCCTCCTAGTTAAAAGCAGTCTCTTCTAGAATGCCACTGGGAACGTTGCTACGCAGTGACGTAGTGTTGTTCCCAATGACAATGCATGAGAAGAAAGATGGTTGAGGGCCAAAATCCCATCCCGGGACTGTGTAGGTCTGATAGACTTTAATTGTTCACCTGTGGAAAGCTAGTTCATTGGGCTCATTGGGTTATTTTTATTGGAAACTCATAATAAAATGCTATGCTTATGTAAGTTGTTTCTCTTCTTCACTTCCTCTCTCTTTGTTTTTCATATCCTGTTTAGTTGCCCACTGTGTTTTCCCCTACTAAACACTATTTTGGGGGACCTAGCACCCTTCACAATTTGAATTAGGTTGTATAGTTTCCCTCCACAGCAAGAGATGCTGGTAGGGTCAGTGGGGGATACATTTCACAGATCCCACAACATTTGTTTTAATTTTTATTCTTTTGCAGTTGACTTTTGAGGGCAATAATGATTTCTCTTTTGGCCTACGAAATAGTTAACACACCTTAGACAATACTGCAGCCTACAAAGTCTCCTTTTTTCATTCACAGTGTCAAATAAAGAAATGATCCTCTGAGTCAGGTAATCAGGCCTGAGGGTAGACATGTATCTTGAGGAGGAAACAGCTAGGCAAGGAGGCAGCAGAAGGCTAGAGATGGGAGTCAAGCAAATTACCTGCTCAAGGCCAAAGTCATGCTGAAGCCTGTTAGCCTAGTGGTGCAAAGAGAGAACAGGTTGGCCAAATTGAGGGGTACTTTATATTAGTTAGTGTCACTACCTAGTTCTTCTGGTGTCACCTGCCTTCCCAGGCCAGCAGCTGGGGTTTGAAACCCCTACTGGTATTGTCTGTAATTCTCTTCAGCCCAAGTGGCTGGTCCATAGAGCTCAGAGTTGAATCCTAGTAGTTTCTAACATAGTATCTTTGGGGATAGCTTTAAATACAAACATTTTCACAATGACAAGTTGTGTCTTTCTCCAAAAATGTATGGCCTGGCCTGACCCTAGAATTTCTAGAGAAAGTCATATTTATTGTTGGGTAAGATGATTTGCACATTCCCTTGTGAGGTATAAAAAAATTGTTAAGAGTTCTCTAGATATAGTTTACATTTCCTTCAGTCTACAGAATAGCTGAAGGTTTAATTCCATTTTTATCAGCCATCTTATCTGTGTTGTTTGTTGCATCTTTTCAGCTGCTTTTTTCTTCTTTTTAAAGCCTTTTGCTAGATTTTTTTCAGCTTTCCTTGTATCATGTAAAGATTAGTAATCGCAGGCATCAGCCACAGCAGTGAAAGGCAACAAAAGTGTCTGTGATTTGACCTTTATTCAGTAGAAAGGAGATTGCATTTACAGCAGTGTTTACCTTATTGCAGCAGGATACTGAAGACCCTGTGTTCTCTTTAAATCAAGGGGTTTGTGCCAGGAGTACAAAACTTATTTCAAATACTTTTATTTGATATCTTTGAGCTTCCTTGTAAATGTGTTTCACATGTCAATTTATTCCTTTATTCGCATCTTCTCTTACTTGCCTACTAAGTCTGCATGTGTCTATCTCACTCTGTTTCAATATTATTTACTTCTTCTGATATCAAAGACCTGTTTTATTCAAGGCTAGAAGCATGCAAAGAAAGCGGGCGGGGGGGGGGGAGGAAAGAAAGAAAGGTTGGATACATGATTTGCATGCACCTGGTCCAATATGCAATCCCTGGCATCACCAGAGGAAATATTTCAGGCAACAGGGCTGGAAAACAGTTTGAGAGCTAGTACTAGTGAAAGATGGGCCCATGATATGACTCAGGATAACATAACTTCTTATGTTCAAAACAAAATGTGTATCATCCATTTAAACATTTATTCTGGCAATGTTGAGATTAACCCTACCAATGCAAATTATTACACTATGCTGGTATATTTTGTCTCTGTGAGCTACCTTCTGAAACAAAGTATTTTGGTTTAATTTAAAGTTGATTTAAACTGCTAGGCCATGGAGCTGTCCAGGTCCTGAAGGCCTTCCCAACAGACACCCAGGATAAATGGGTCCCTACGTCCCATCACCATGCAATTTTGTATTACTATCAGATGTAAGTCGGGAGTCAATGGATGCAAGTTGTAGAGAGGTCTCAGATGCTCCCATACATATGAAGGATGCCTGAAGCATCGAAACATCATTGCAATTATAGTCAAGTTTAAAGTGCCATCTATATTATTTAAATTTTGCAATGGTAAATTTAATGTAATATTTATATTGCAAAGTGCACAATGAAAAAAGTAATAATTTTATCTATCTGCTTGAAGGCTATTGCAAATAAGGTTCATATTGGATGTGTCTGGAATTCAATATGGCATTTCAATATATTAGTTTGTTCTTCCAAAAGCTTCTTACATCTTAATGCACACTTTTCCGATGACCTTGGAAATGCCACATATTTCTTGCCATCTCTCCAAATCCTTTGTTCTGAAGACTTATTGCAATGTCGATCCACTGAAGACATTCAATCTGTTTCTGAAAGGCAACTTAATTACCTTACCACCAGACAAATAGCAAGCTCTTCTTCAGGTTAGAATGTGCGGCGGCAGCATAGGGAACCTTCTGTAATATTTAGCTGAAGATTAATAGAAGGATGACTTTCAAGTACCTCAAATCATTATTTTAAAAAAGGTTTTCTTGTAACACAATTGTAATTAAAATATCCTTCTGATGTTGCTTCCATGCTGTGTTTTATTCCTCCCATATAATGTTATTTTGTTTAGTATCAGTTTTAACTGTACTTTTTATTTTTTTAAATACGATGCCTTAGGGCGCAAGATGTTTAGACAGGAAAAAATGGCTGTCTGGGGGAATGCTGGGTGTTGTAGGACTTTTTTCTGTCTAAACATGCATAGGATTGCACCCTTAAAGGAATATCAAAACACTGGCAGTCACTCTTGTTACAGAATAAATCTGTTTCAGGAAAGTGCAATTTCAGGGGAGAAGTGGATGGGGGCTTAACCTGTACTGTGCCATGTTTTGCATTGTGTGCCTGCCATGTTTTGTGAAACTGGCTATATTACTTTGTTCAGAATGCATTGGCATGGCAACTTACAGGACATTGGCAAGCAAATCCAAGATGGCAGCTGGAAGCTGCAATAAGGCATCAGGAGTGGGACAGAGGACCATTGATAGGAGAGGGACGCACAGATGGCATTTTGCCACCGGGCCACTCAACCCTGGTGCTAGCCACAATTGGGATATATTCAGAGCTACCTAATAGAATGTTATGGATGCATTATGGATGCTAAGCTTTCAAATTAAAGCTTTGATAAATCTGATTCTAGGGATGGGTGAATAAGCGATTTTCACAATTGTCCAGATTGTCTGAGAACCACCTTCAAGCCTGGGTTGGCTCATTTTCCATATCCATTTGCGTCCTTTTTAAATTTCAGTTGAATGGGGAAAGTGCACATATTGAACATTGAAATGCACACTTTCCCCCCATAGAGTACAGCATGTACTCAAAAGAAATACATTTCTAAAAGTGCATATTTTTAAAATACACATTTTTCAAATGCAAATGCAAGTTTAAGAATATGTGAACATTCTTGGAGAATGTTGTCCATGCTCTCTTGCTCATGTTCACATTCAGGGTGGCCAACAGCACATGTTCTCATGATTTGCGAACTTAAAACATAATTCCCATGCATCCCTGTTGGTTTTCTGGACCAGAAAATAGCCATGAGGGACATGGTATGGTACAATGTCTGAAGTGAAGGACATTTGACCCCAAGGTGGATAGGGGGTCATCATTGGAAGAAGTGTGAAGCATAAAACTAACAACTAAATAAAGTAACATGAAATAAATGCTATCATTCACCACCTCTTTTGTAGAATACAGAGCAACATTTATTATCTGTTATTTCACCCTACCTCACCCCATTCAAATAAAATGATTCTGCTGCAGCCATGCTTGGTCTATTTTACACAAATCTTAGCAACGAAATCAAGTGTTTTGTCCAAAAAGAATGAATACATTGAAAAGTAGATAAAATATTTTTCTTTTCTTGCTTCTCCTCCGGAGAGCAGGGATGATGTAATAAGAATATTAGTATGTAATCTACAATTCCCTGTTTTAATGCACTCCCCTTTTTTTTATTCTAGTTTGGTACACATCCTATAGAAGATCTCTTCAATGATTTTCGAGATGGACGAAGGCTTCTGGAGCTCCTGGAAGGTTTTACAGGCCAAAAACTTGTACGTATATGTGTTTTTTTCCTAGAATATATCCCAGCAATCTTACATTTCCACAATGCTTAGCTGTATTTGACTTTGAAAGTGCAGAAACCACATTGTAGAATTGTTATTCATGGATCTGACATCTAAAATCCTATTTTGTGAAGTACCTTGAATTTGCAACGATTATAAGAACATGTATACAATAATAGGGCTGACATGTCATGAAGAGTGTCTTACCAATCTTCTGTAACAAAGTTATAGCCTCTGTATTGTGTCCTATAACAACTGGTGAATTTTGAAGCTGGCGAGGCTACAGGATTTTGTTTTTAAACACGTCCCTTTCTCTTTCTCAGCATTATGTAAACCTACCTTGCTAACCTTCAGACCTGGATGGAAGTAGAGATGAGTGGATTTTCTCCATCTCATCGATTGTACAATGTACAAAAGGGAACATGCACATCAAGAAAACACCCGAGAATAAGGAACTTGATGGAATCTTGATCCCATCAAGATTTCTTGTTTGCAGTGTTTTATCAATGTGAACATGCACCTAACCTAAAACTACAGAAAACTGTGCATGTGAAGTAGTCCGTGCAAAATTCACAATAAAATAGAACACATTTCAAATGTATCAGTTGCACTTGAGAAACAAAATCCAAATTATTTGGAATTCCAAGATCTGGGGGAAAATTTAATGAGGAGAATTTGTGAAGGATCACTACTTCAAATTCAAATTTGAAGTAGTTCCACTCACCCACACTCTACTCGTTCTCTCTCTTTTCTTTTCCTTTTTTTTAATGCTGAAACTTTTTCATACAAGATAATTCCTCACATTCAGCAGATAAAACTGTTCGTAGGTCTCAAACCCCAGGGAAGATTTACTTTCAGAATATCATACATGCTTGATGCTATGGTAACATTCCTAAATTGATCCTAAATATGCACTTTTAGAAATGTATTTCTTTTGAGTACATGCTGTACTCTATGGGGGGAAAGTGTGCATTTCAGTGTTCAAAACGTCCTGAATTTGTCTCATTGTTGCCCTCACAGAATATGGTTCCTGAAAAATGCCATAGAGAAATATATTACTGAAGTAAGGATTGACATTGTTTAGTACCTTAGGCACTGGTGTGCTGTTACAAAGACAGTTCTCTGTCATAAAGAGAGATGTTTTAATCTTAATGCAGAGTATTTTCTTGCTTTTCATCATCGGTAACTACTATATATATTTATAGGGGAAAGAAAAGGGCTCCACAAGAGTTCATGCCTTGAACAACGTCAATAAAGCACTACAAGTCCTGCAGAAAAATAATGTAAGTAATCAGTTGCATGGTTCATAATGCACACAGAGGATTTGCAAGCGTACTTCTGGAGTACGCTTTACAATAAATAAGATCCTGTATAATCCCTTGCAATATGGGAGACCAAAGTGCAAGGCCCAAGTGCAAGGCCGTGGGTTCAATAACTGGCCTTGAGGAAGTTATTATCTCTGAGCCTTGGTTTCTATCTGTGAAACTGCATTGCCTGTACAAGCCATAAAAACGTGATTTAATAATTTACTGAAATGTCCATAGGTACTGGTGAGAGTATGTGAATAAAGATGTTCCCGGTTTCAAAATCCCAATGCACTTTTGAAAGGGTTACCTGGTCAATATCCTATCTATAATATTTAATGTCTTTCTCTAACAGGCACCTGTTTTTACTAGACTTTTTCAATAGATATCTAATTATACTATATTGCCTGTGCAAGAGAAAATTTTTTAAAATGCATCATGACTTCCATTTAGATCTAAAAGGAAGCTGTAGCGGAAAACAGTAATGCACATTACACTGAATATCTAAAGTGCACACTATTTTGTTCAGTTAATGAGTTCAGATGGTGTAAACTCATTGGTTTTTATAAATGTAAAGGAAGAGCTACTTGCCTGAATTTCTTTCTTTGTTTGTTTAAACTACTTATAAAAGCCAATATAAAATAATAAATACCTTAATGTTTGTGTATAATTGATACAGAGTAGAAGTAACTAATTCACATCCCAGAAGTAACTAATTCACACCCCAGAAGTAACTAATTCACACCCATATTAGATGAGGAAAACAATAGCCAGGAACAGGATGACAAGTTTGTAGCAGGGATGGGGTAAGGAAGAGTGAGGTGGAAATGGACCTTCTGACAAGTTAGTGTAATGGTGTTTCAGAATAAATTTCATTTATGAGTCCAGTTAAGGAATTTTAAGTAGGAACTTTAAGGTGGACATATACAGAGGGAGGGATGTCTTTAAGATATAGGAACAGAGGAAGCTATTTTATACTGAGTCAGTATGGTCCAGCTAGCCTGATATTGTCAACACTGATGGCAACAGCGCTCCACGGTTTCAGGCAGGATTTTTTCCAGCCATTTTTCAATCCCTGGAGATACCAGGGTTTGAACCAGGGATCGTCTACATTTAAAGTATGTGCTTTACCACTGAGCCTCGGCCCTATCCCCTAAATTTGGAATGCTTCACGTATTTATGTGTCAGTCTTGTGCAGGGGCCATGCTAATCTTCTCTGTATTGTTCCAGTTTTAGAATTTGTGTTGCGGAAGTGAGATGGGTGGGGGTGTCATTCTAGCTGAAGGGCATAGACAAGAGGAAAAGAGAGGTGTTGTCAAAGGTGGTTGACACATTAGCTTCTGTGGAACACTGTAGGATTTGTGCAGGCAATCCATGACCTCCTACCTACAGTCCAGCAACAGTTGTTTGGCTGATGGTGGGGAACATTATTTTTATAGGGTTCATGGTACATGGAGATGACCCTTGCCATCCTCCCTATGAATATTACACAGTCCATGGGTAATGTGATTGTGTTCAGAAGGATGGTGCACAGACAGGGGATAGTTAAACCTCCTCTCCCCATTCTTATTAATGTTTGTGCATGTGTGGGGAGGTGCATGTATCTGTGTGAATGAAGGGAAGGTACTGTATGTGGCACAGGGTGTGGGGAATGCCGGCTCTGGCTGCACCCACCTCCCACCAGGCCCTGCCCCCTGCTGGTTCTGGCTACAACCATCATCAAAGGACCTGCTGGTTCTGGCTACAACCACCACCCACTGCTGAATGCAGCCTTTGGGGGCAAAAACATTGCCCCCCCCTGCTGTTGGGAAACCACTCATTGTTCTACTACTTAGTGACTTACAGATGGCGTGAACAACCTCAATTTAAAAGCATTTCCTTTCAATTGGCTTCACCACTTGACTGCAATTTCAATTTGTAGTAGTTTATCTATGATGTCAGTTTCAAACTTGTATGTCATCACTTGTTGGAGGTATCCAGTGATGAGCATAACAACTAAATTTTCATAGTTAGAATGAAAAAGATGGAGAAATGTAAAGATTTGATATTGTGATTCCAAGTAGTTTGCATGTCACCAAGTTTTACGTGTAACTTTCCTTGAGGATTTCTTTATAGATGCCCCCTCACCCACCCACCCCCAAAAAACGATCTGCTCTGTAAAGTGATTTTTGGAGGAGACCTGCTGCAGAGAAAGTGTCAGATGATGCTCCTGTCAAAAGATGCCTCTTGCTCATATGTAAATTACTTTGCAGGTCTGGACTAGAATCTTGATGTTGGGAGAATGACAGAGAAGCTCAAAAGAGATTTAAGATGAAGGTTGACACATTCCATTTATAGGGAGGGAGAAGCGGTTATCAGAGACAATTCTGAATCATCCAAAAACCAGTCTTGTGAGACAGTGCATGCAAATTAATTAATTTAATTAATTTCAAAAAAAATTATACAGCCTTTCAAGGTGGTATCTCCTCAAGGCAATTTTCAAGATCAAATGATAAAACAATGAAATCTAGAATACAATTAGCTAAAACAGTAGCATAAAGCATTTCGTAAGATACTAACAGTAAAAGCTCCAATTTATAAAATAAAGATAAGCATCCATTCATTTAAAAGTGGACTGGAACATTTATTGTCTTAACGTCCAGGAGAGAACCATGCACACCTCACATAGTAAGGTATTTCATAAGGATGGGATCACCACAGGAAAAGCCTTGTCTCTTGTCCCTTCCAGCCTAATTTAACTTACAAGTGGGCACATAAGCAGGACCTCCGTGGCTGATCCTAAGGCTCAAGCAGGTTCATACATGTGCAGGCAGTCCTTCAAATAATTTGGCCCTAAGACATTTAGGGCAGTAAAGGTGATTACCAGCACTTTAAATCGGGCCACAAAACACACTGGCATCCAGGGCAGGTGGTCGTGATCCTCTACTGCTCTCATATCCTACTTGCGGGATTCTCACAGGCAGCTGGTTGGTCACTGTACAAACAGGCAACTAGACTAACTAGGCCTTTGGTCTAATCCAAAGTGGATCTTTTTACGTTTTTAGCAGGATATAATACAGAGATACAATGTTGGGTCTTAGATATGTAGAACAGAAGGAGTAAACATTAAAACAAAGATTGCAAGACTGTGATGGCCAAATAACTCGTTGGCTTGTATCCTAAGATAAATTAACTTAAGGAAGTTAATGGAAGGCAAGTTTTCTATCCCCTTTTCCCCTGCAGCCACCTGTACCCTCCAAAAAGACTCTCTGGAAGACCAATAGGGGAGGGGCACAGGGGATGCTGCAGGTAGAGGAAAATTGCTCAAACTCAGGCCAAGATCCTAAGGTAAATTAGATTAATTTAATGGATGTTCGCAGAAGTAACATTTCCTATCTCCTCTCCCCACAGAAAGCCCCATCCTACATTATTTAGGAAGGATCCCCAGCCCTCCAAAGGGGATTTTCAGAGGTCACAAGTAGATGAATGGAAGAGGAGGGGCAGGAAACATTCCTTCCGTTAACCTCTTTAAGTTAGCTTATAATAGAATCGAGGCCATTATGTCCTTCATACAGAAGCCACCTAAAACAACCTGAATGTGATGGCTTTCCTCAACAGCAACCATAGCATGTAGAATCACGTACCACATAGATTTTTACACCAGCATCGAGTGGCACATCTTCACATCAATATCACATACTCCTTGTGGAAGCCGGCACAATCCTGTTCGCATAGAGAAGAATGTTGTGTGGATGTGACAGCTCTATCAGTTACATGTTGGCAAGCTTTCTAACATGATGGGCTGGGATAATCCATTGCATGTAAAGGTATTTAAAAAGGTTGTGCATGATGAATGAAATGTGTAAATCTTCCCTGAGGTGAGCAAAGTAAGAGACTTCAGTAATGAGAGAGTGGTTGGTAGTGAGTGGGTGGGTGCTTTGAGTTGGCTGATTTGCATGGCCAGTTAACTTTTCAGCATGGCATATTCACAGTTCATCCATATGCAAGCAAAATCACCTGGGGAAACCCAGATAAGAAGTCAAAAGAAGAAAATAGTTAAATATGAGGGGCATCAATATAAACACCATCACAGAATACACAAGAATGAATGAGATCACACAGATATCCAGTATACAAAACAAAGAAAGTGGTAGCATGTGGTATTTTTGCCTTAGCAAAAAAGAAATGCTATCAATTTTCAGATAGCACAGGAAAAACCAATTTGTTTATTTTAAAATGTTATATTCTGCCTGGGGTGCTTGGATATATTATTTTATGTTCCCTCCCCGCACTACTACCCATGCTACCCGTTTCCTCAGTTTGCAGCTTATTATTACTGGATATTTTTCTAATAAATTGTATACTTATAAAAACGACTACAAATGTAGATATTGCTGCTGGAACCTCACTGTGTAATATTTTGTTGTCCTACCAAAGCATTTTATTAACAAGAGGAGAGTATTTAATTATTAAAACACAAGTGTATTTGGTAATATAATGTTGCATCCTTGGTAATTGCATTTTCCTAAAATACATGTACTATTTGCTTTTTATCAAACAATTATTTGTCCTGTATCAAATATGTTCTGGATGTTTACTAGCCAGTAAAACTAAGTGGTAGATTCATATGCAAACAAATCCACACAGCCCTGACATGTATTTATAAAATATGTTGGTTTTAGAAGGTCTACTTACATTTAATTCAACAAGCATTTCTTTGCCCATTGTGCTGGAAATGTAAACTCATTTACTTCTGTTTTAATATGTTTATTCTATTTCATAATAATGCCATTGTCTACATTGTTTTTAGCTAATGTCTTATATTGTTTTACTTTGGTCTGATAGGTAGATCTGGTGAACATTGGCAGTACAGATATTGTGGATGGAAATCACAAACTGACCCTTGGATTGGTCTGGAGTATAATTCTCCACTGGCAGGTTAGTCTGTCATTTGCAGAACATTTTTAGGATGTATCCCTAATAGCCAAGCATTGATATAACTACTGGGTGGGTATTTGCAGCAAAACCCACAATTTTAGCCCCATCACAGTGTCTCAGTGAGTGATAGTGAGTGATTAAAAACTAATACATTCATTATGGCAATAGCTTTCTTGAACTGGAGTCCTTTCATGGAGTGTTATCCCAGTTAGTATAGATACATGTGGATACAGAGGGAGCAGGGGAAAGAAGTGAACAGTGACTTCAAGTGTCATGAAATGCAAAAAGATCAGCCTTTGACAAATTAATTGAAGTTTAAGTAAAAGAGTCTCTTTATCCAGCTCATTTGAGGCAGTGGGAAATTAATAATTGTTCATGATTACAAAAGTGAAAAACCAATGAAAATAAAAAATAAAATAAAATACACAGTTGTTTCTCTTCCATCTTTCTCCTTCTCTCTCTCCATCATGTGACTAGCCCTTAAACGTAAAAATAATAATATAGGATTGTGGTAGCCAGTATTTGCTATGAATGTATTTATACCCTGCTATGGGCTAGATCCAAATGTCACCTTCCATAGAAGGCTTTTAATCCAGAAGAGGGATCCCGCTGGTGTGTGTGTGTGTATGGGGGGGTGATTTTTGCCAGTTCCCCCCTCCTGCAGCAGCACCTTCCACATTGTTGTAGATGGCCTCACCCACCTCCAAAGCAGATTTCCAGAGGGCACAAGGGGCTACCAGCAGCAGGGAATCAGCAAAAGTCATTTTGCCAGTGGGAGTGAAGTCTGGATCCAAGTCTGTAATTATATCTATAACCTATGAAATGTTGTTAACACCAAAGGGTATTATTATTTTATAGCTGCCTGGATTTCAGCTGACTTGCACCAAGTATGTAGGCCAGGTGCATGATGTCAAATTTCCTGCATGATGTCATAATTCTGCAAATTTTCAGTGAAAACACTGGCCTCTTTGGATAAGGCGGGATAAAAATAAATATTAATAACAGCCTACTGATTTGATTTACAATATTGCGGTATGCTTATTGTCTTACATGTTTAAAGAAACAAAGAAGAAAATAGTAGTGGTCCCTTCTTCTTTATATTTAAACCTTACTTCCCTACACAAAGTGTCCCTCCTGAATCCTTTTGTGCGTTATTTATGATGTCAGAGCTCACTGTGCTGAATATCTGGTCCTTACAGCAAAAAAAAATAAATGGATCCGAGTTTGACTTGAAGGAGGAAAATAAGTTGCTTTCGCTAACTAAATTCAGAGACTGATGAAATTCTGTCTTCCAACATAGGTCAAAGATGTAATGAAAAACATCATGGCTGGACTGCAGCAGACCAACAGTGAAAAGATCTTGTTAAGCTGGGTTCGTCAATCAACTCAGAACTATCCACAGGTCAATGTTATTAATTTCACCAGTAGTTGGTCTGATGGCTTGGCTTTCAATGCACTCATCCACAGTCACAGGTAGGAAATGTGTTACAAATTCAACAGCAAAATGCTCTTTGTTTGTTTGTTTGTTTGTTTGTGTCATGCTGTCTCATTTCATATCTTATCATATAAATTGGATAAGAATCACTTTGCTGGCTCAAGCAAAATCTTCCTAGTCTAGAATATTTTTTTCCAGCAATGTCCAGCCAGTGGCTACAGGCACTAAATAGGCTGTGTCATGCAAGCCATCTCCAATTATTTATTTTCAGCATCTGCTAAACAGAAGTGTACTGCCAGTAATCACAGAAGTTCCATTTAAGCTACAATCCTATACCTTTCTTACCTGGGAATATGCCCCATTTAGCTCAGTAAGTCTTACCTCTGAGTAAATATGTTTAGGGCTATGTTGACTAATAGCCAGTGTTGGATAGATATATCCATGGATTTGTTGAATTGTATTTTAAATGCATCTAAAGTGGTGGCTAAGTCTTGTGATAATGGATTTATCACAGTGCCCAGGTGTGTCCAAGTGGTGAAGGGAGTAGAAGGGGAAAAAACATGCATTAATAAAATTGGCCACACCTTTTAATGGTTTTTACTTGAATATGAGTGGCAGAGGAATAAGGATCCTGTCATTGGACAGCCTACCTGCTAGCTGGTACTCTCCTCCTAGCCCACATACCAGTAATGTTGCTGATGGACGGCAAGGGTGAGGTGCTCACCACAGCGCAGACCACTAATGTGACCACTTATCCCTGGATGTGGCAAGCCTTCTGCCCCCATACTAGGCTAGTCATGGTGCTACATCCCTAAGATCCCCTTAAGGGGATTCCCACCATGGGGGAATGGGAAGCTAAATCCCCTTCCCCCTCCCACAAATAGATCCAGCCCAGTGCCTGTCATGCCTATGTAGCTGTGACATGAAATATTCAAAAGACTCATTCACAAAGAATTAACCTGCAGTTCAGATCCAACATAATCTATTCACAATGGAAATAATCTTGCAATGGGAAAGACAAAAATCCTGCACCATATTACCGGTTGGAAGGCATCTAAAATTCCTTCCCAACCCCTTAAACTGGTAACTAACTTCTGTCCACTACAAGAACTCTTACTACCATGACTAGGTGTGTTGGGAAATTGGCAAGAGCAATGCTGAAGCCACAGCAGAGGCCTTTTATATAGGCCTTAAGCTGACCAGAGCAGGAAAGTTCTTCCTCTGGTCCACCCTGTAGCCCCACCCCATTGAGCCAGTCAGAGACCTGATTAGCTCCACCACCCTGGAAGGCATCAATGCTGAGGCCAAGCAGCCATGTCTACTAGACCCATTCCTCCCTAGCTGCCAGCCCTGCACGTCCCCACACATTTTGGCTTCCCAGTAAGTGGAGAGCTTAGCTTCACAATATTTATTTATTTATATATTTTTATACTGCCCAATAGCCAAAGCTCTCTTATAATTATGCAGTGCTTTAAAAAGTGCTTCTTTTTTGTCCGGCATGGACAGTCTCATATTCTAGTGTCATTAGAACTTCTCTCTTACTCTCTTTATAGCAGTCATAACATTAAAATGCTCTATCATGTCTCCTTTTAGTTTTCTTTTTTCCCTAAACTGAAGCATCTTCAACCACGTTGGCATTGTTCAGTGATGTTCCCTGAGCCTTCCATTTTTCCTCTCTTTCTTGGGCCATCACAGCCAATTTAGATCCCATCATCATATGTGTGAAAATATTTTCTTTGCCTCTTGCACAGTACTTTGAAGTACAGGAGAAGAGCCAAGTACCTTAACTCTCTAAGGTCACAGGCTCTGGGCAGAAGGAAATCAAAGGATCATGATGTCTCCCTGAATTTGAGAGCTTTCTTTATAGGGTGGCACATCAATGCAAGTTGCAAAGTGAAGTCTTGCTCTCGTCTTGCCCTGCTCCATCTGCCCTTGCAATACATCTGTCCTCAATCCATTGTAAAATAAATGCTTTTTAAGCTGAAAAGAATAGTAGGGGGAATGCATTGTTTAACCTGCTTCAGGAACTGTGAAGAGAAGTTCCTGGCCATTTAACAGTCACCCCTGTGTTTGTACAGAATAGCAACAAGCATTAGCTAATAGCTTGCAAGGCAGTTAATAACAGTGTGGTGTTTTAATTACACACCTTCAGAGCAGCAACACAGCAAGACTTAATTTATTATTTAGGTATTTGAAACTGGCAACAGCGACCTTAAGCCTAGCCTGAGAGAAGCACCTAGCATTATGTGGCAGCCTACATAATATAGCACTAATTTGACTACATTACTGCAAAATTGCTATTATCTCTCTGGTTAGTGGAACCAGATTGCAGTCTTCCAAGCACTTGCTTTCAGAGCAGACACTTAAATGTAAAAAAAAAATTAAAAATACTTTGCCGTAAGTAGTGCAAAAAAAATCCCACTGATGTTTTCTTTCTTTGGCTCTGTTTTTAGAAAAATAAAAAGACAGATTCTTCTACAAGAACATGTACAAGAACATGAAGGGAACAAAAATAGCACAGGAATCCTTTAAATTGGTGTCTTTTTATATAATTGTGACAACCCTACCTGGAAATTGTGCCCTTGTAGGTGATGCACAACTATGACAGTTGTCTCAAAACAATAACACTAATGTGCCAGTGGTGCAGGGAAGGGATCGGTAAAGCAATCCCATCATAACATCATGACTTGTGATGCTTTATTTATTTAGCATTCAGTACATTCCCTCTTAAGCTTCAGTTTCTGCCACAGTAATTCTTAGTTCTGTACCATCTGCTGGGAATGTTATCTGGCTATGAATTCAAACTAATGCTAAGTTAAATGAATGATATTTTAAACATCCTGGTGCCACCTGAGTTCTGAAGTGTATTTCCACTCTTGGATGAAGTACGTTTCCACTCATGCAGGTTTCAACCTACTCAGGTGAAGGCTAAAAGTGGGGAGGGGACATGAATGTGCATGAATGTCCTGCCCCCCAAGACTCCATTCCCTGAATCCTCAGTCTTCCCATGTTGACCAGGAAGATCTGAAGGCTGCTTGTACTCATGTTGTTCCTCATTATCCCTGCATTAGAGGTAATCATTGGTACAGTTCCCCTGATGCATATAAAATGTCCATAAGGTGAACCAGCCTTCCCCAATCTGGTACCCTCCAGATATTTTTGACTACAACTCCCAGGATTCCTTACCATTAGCCATGCTAACTGGAGTTGATGGGAGTTGAAATACAAAACATCTGGAAAGCACCAGGTTGTGGAAAACTGGTTAATTATTTCTCCTATGTTGAGCATAAAAAATATTCAGAACTGAGGAGTTTGTTTTTACCTGTGGGTTAGCAATACACAGATCTTATTACTCTATGCTCTCTTACTTTATGAAAATGTCTGCAAAAAATATTTCCATTAGAAAGTTTCTCAATACATTGGGAAGGATTACATCTATAGCTCCTAATTCAAACATGATTAATCATGCTTAAGTCCCATTGAAACTAACCAGACTTAACTTAGTTGTGATTAATTTGATTTCAGTGGAATGTAAGCATGAAGACCTTTTGCTTGATCAGAGCCATCAATTTAAAAAGATTAGAGGATATCATATAGAGTTGCATCCAGTGCTGTCTTTCCATTCACAGAAGGCACTTCAAGCCTAGGGATGTGCATGGATCCCCCGGATCGGATCGGGATGTGGATCAGGACCTCCGATGTTGTCCTGGATTGGTTTGGACAAAATCATGGGTCCTTCGGATCAGATCGTATCCGATCCCGATCCGAAAATTGGACGTCCGATTTTCGGATCGGCAGCCATTTTTGGTGTTTTCGCCATAGGCTTGCATTGGGGGAAAGAAATCTTTCCCCCAATGCAAGTCTATGGGGAAAACATGGTGGTGGGTGGGTGAGTGGGGGCCTAACTCCTCCATCCCTGTCCCTTCCCCCTCACTCATGCCCCTTACCTGCCCGGGTGGCCGCTTCCCTCCAGTGCTCGGATCTACTGTGAAACTACTGAGAGGCAGGCCACGAAGCCTGCTTCTCAGTAGATCCAAGCACCGGAGAGAAGTGGCCACCCTGGCAGGTAAGTGGGGCCCCCTCCTGCCTGCCCCCTCCTGCTCCTTTCTTGCTGGGGCCGTCCACTGCCGCCTATGGGCACCAGTGGATGGCAGCGGACGTCCCTGGCAGGTAAGCCCCCTCCCGCCCCTCCTGCTCCTTATCTGCCACAGCCGTCCACTACCGTGGATGGCAGCAGATGGCCCCGGCAGGTAAGGAGCGCGAGGGGTGGGAGGAGGTCCGATCCACTGATCTTATCCAAACCGGATCTGCTCCTTCCTGACTGGTTCAGATCAGATCAGATGATCCAGATACGGGGATCGGAAATCGGATAATTGTATCCGATTTCCCCTGGATCGGGTCCGGATCGTGGATTGGACCCAATCTGGTGCACACCCCTACTTCAAGCCAGTAGAAGGTGTTTGGTATAGCACAGGCTTCTGTAAACAGAAGGGCAGGGGTGATTTTCACAAAACTTCCATTCTTGCTCCAGCCTTCTACACGCTTTAAAACTGAGCTCCAGAGGATCAGGGGACACTCTGGGCAGTATCCAACAATGTCATTCTGCAAACTTAAATAGCACTAGCAGAGCTGCACCAAATCTCTCTGTTCTGTTAGCAGTTGTGTATTACGCTTGTGCAAGCATAATGTACAATCGCTTACACAATCACGCTTGTGCAAACCTAACTTTAGTTGCATTCTCCTCTTGCACTTAGTTTGGAAACTAATTTCTGCTAGTACAATGTCATTCATGCTAGCGGAATGACACAGTTGGATACTGTCCTCTAGAACAACATGGAAGGTGACACAAGGGACTGCAAAAGAATGGAGGATTTGTAAAAATTGCCTCTCTCTCTCTTCCATTCATGGAAGCCTCTCCTAAATCAAATATATTTCATGAAAAGAGGGATAGGATTCAAAACCAATGTTGTTGTTGTTGTTGTTAGTAGTAGCAGCAGCAGCAGCAGCATTATTATTACTTTAATTTATTAGTCACCCTATAGCCAAATCTCTCAGGGTGACACATATAATAAAACCAAATACAATAAAACCAATGCTGAAACATATTAAGAGGGCAATACTATGGTATCAGGGACCTAGGAGTTTTAGAGTCCCCCTTCTGAAGGCATACAAACAGCTATGACTTCAGGAGAGAGACTCCAAAATCTAATTCCTCCCCTTGCCCCCTGACGGCTGCTATGGAAAATACTGTGGCATGTGCTTTCCAAGGTTGCAAAAGTGGCCTTTGAAGATGTTGTAATGGGGGTGCAGCCTGTGGGATGCGTGAGGTAAAAATAGCCCCTGGACATCCTGCAGTTGCCCACCCCTTGGTGAGGGTCTGCCCCTATTAAGAAACTGTCAATAGCTTTCCTCCCGACCAGCTTTCCCAATTCTGTCCCAGCCAATTCCTTAGGAATAGATACTGTATTGCTGTCTTCCTCTGCCTCCAGCTCTTTCTGTTGCCTCTGACTTCTAGGATGATTCCATTTTATGGACTCTTTGTTGAATCTTCCTCTGGTGTTGAGACCACTGTCTGAAACCTTCTGATGCTAGACTCTGGTACTTGCTTGACGTTTCACTGCCTCTTCATATCACAGCTTCCTTCTCTCCTTTGCCACCAGCGCTGGTATTCAGACCTCCCAGTCAGGTCCTGTCAGAGTGGGCATCCTCTTTCTCCAGTTCTGAGGACTCTCCCTTTAGCCAATAATCACTATCTCTCTTCTACTCTCAGCAGCCAACTCTAATCCCATGGCCAGTCATATTCCTAATGGAAATTCCAATTTCATATCTCCTTTGTTGACGCATCTGACCAGTCCAAACAAAGGCAGGTTTTCCCCTAGGCATTTTCAACCTCATCTTGAAGCCTGCTTTCACATCAACCTACACCAAGGCTATCACTGCTGTTTCAGGTCCAATACAGAATAGCAAAGCCAGCTTCTGGCCTACTCAGTTACATTATAATTGTCCCCATGGATTACTCAAAGAATATAAACATTACAAATCTTAGACAAATAGATGAAAATGCAGTGTTTCTTCACAGAGACTTACTCCCAGGTGTGTATAGGATTGCAGGTTTAATTATGGAAATCCAGGTAGCTGCTTTGAGATAAGCAGTCTGTTTGACCATTTGAATTAAATCCCATTCTTTTAGGAACTATTCAGTTGTAGATGGATTTGTACAAGCTTTCCAATGAACAGCATATCTTCACTACATTTAGTATATCCTATGAATTTTCTAGTACTAAGTACTGTACATGATATATAGAGCCATCCTATGGCTTCGCAGACAGCCTCTGAAGAGCCACAGGATGGTGCAGATTCCTCACCCCCTCATCACCCTTAACAATAGCTACATCCCCCCTCCAGCCCTCATGAAAAGCGCTATGGCGGCTTCTCTTCTGAGTATGGGGAAGGAATGGAGGGAGAGACCTGGATCTGCTTGATTCAAGAGTTTCTCCAATTCCATCCCACCCACTACGTGGTAAGTCAACTCGATGTGCTGAGAGGCCTGTATAGCTGGAAAAATAAATAAATGGAGGAGCAGGAGGCTGTAAAAGATTGGAGCCTTGGGATTGAGCTCTTAAAGACTTAAGAACGTTTCCTATGTGACACTATCCCTAATGTAAATTATATTGACGTAGCATGAACAACTTCTTGCACAGATACCAGCAGGTGCTATTTGGTGTGACGCTACAGGTCATTTTCACTAGTGCAATATAATTTATTTTAGTGGTAGTATCACATTGGATACTGTCCATATTTAGGATGAAATGATATTGCTATATTGCAAGTACCAAATCACACATCTCATCAGTTATCATCATCATCATCACCATCATCATCACCATCGTCATCATCATCATCATCCTTTTTTCTGCTTTCAAAAACATGCCCATCACATATAAATAATTTGAAATGGCTTTATTACTGGTGGATGAAGGAATAACATTTTTCTATGTGTAGGTAATAATTATTTAATAGCTTCCACAAAGGTGAATACTTTGATTAGCCATTTAATAATAGTCCTCTCTTATCTTTAACAATCTTGAAAGTTTTGAACCTTCTGTTAATAAAAAAACAGAACATAAATAAGCATTTAGAGAATAGTGAGCCCAGTTCTTCCCAATCTTGTCATACAAGATTTACACTAATTTCAGGCTGTAATAAATCCCAGAAAAAGTTGCTTTGTTTTCTGAACTTGCAACGTTTTTTTTCAAGTTAGATTGTTTAAGAACATTATGTTTTCTTCTCTGCATGTTGACATTCATATAGATGTATAGATAAATGCCACATCTGGAATCACTCACTCTGCTTTTTGACTATAGACTAGCTTGATGGGTATGTGCTATGAACAGAGTGCTGGACTAGATAACCCTAGGTCTGATCCAGTACGGCTCTTCTTATGTCCTTATGTTCACATCCTCATGCATAAAAACCCTTTTGTGAAGATAAAAGCCTGTTGAAATAGGATTTAAAAAAACACACTGAAAGGAAGAACTTCATATTATAATCTCCATTCTAGGGAATGAAATTTAAGTGTCAGCCACAAAACTAAATTTGAATAAGATTCCATCTCTCCAATTTCTCGTGGAGAGTGTTAACATGGCACAATTTGTAGAACTCCACATACCATATAGCCAGTACATTCCTGTTTAAGGCTGATTTGCATTAAATTCTATTAGCTGAGCTCTCTTGAGAAAGCCATTTCCTAATAAGCCACAACAGCAAGAATATAAGATTATTCACTGCCTCCTTTCAAAGAAAACAATGGTGTCTGATCTCCGACAGAGGAAAAGATTATTGTGCAGATTAACTAATGTGTCTAGTAATGCAACCTATAATGATATTTGCCATATATGCAAATCAGCTTGGTCTACTGAACTTCAACACATTTTATAATATGCAAATATGTATAATCATGTCTGTTTAAAGCTAATAATCAAATAGATTTGACTGTGTTGTGATTCATTGTTATCCTTATGTTACATGATGCGCTCTCGTTAGTCCTGTCTACAAACTTGCACATGTTTCAACAAGATCTACACACCCATTTATAAGGACTCTTTAGACATTGACAATGGATTATCTACAGCTAAGAAGGCAATTCTCACTCAAAGAGACCCACACCATAGCAGAGGATAACACCACAATGGCACATCTATTGATGTTTACACAGATTCAAATGCACAAGCTTGTTTTGGGGAGTTAGCTGTGGAAATGGAGGCTTAAAGTAGTTTCATGACTGTGGGAAGGAGTCTTCCTGAGACTTAAAGCACACACACGCACACACACACACGCACATGGGAAAGAGGGGATGGAACCTCTAAAACCAATATACCTTTCCTGTAGACAGCAACTAGCATGCGTTGCAGCTCCTGGAATCAGTGAAGTGGAAGGAAAACAGGGGCCTTGACTAAGGGAGGCAAGGCACCCACCAGTGACACCTTGCTCTGGCAAGCTAGAAGCTTAGTGATTTCAGCAGGAGCCTTTCCTCTGGGAGAAGAGACTCAGTGATTTCAGCAGCAGTGTGGCACCTTACGCCTTGGAACACCTAGTCATTTCAGCAGCATGGCGTCATGCCTCTGGGAAGAAGGGGACTCTGGACTCTCCAAACCTGAGGGTACTTATACAGTTCAGAGAAAGGCAGTGACATCACTGCTCATAAGCACTAAAATGGTTTTGAATACTTAATGAACAGTGTGTACAAGCACCAAAAAGAAGAGGAAATATTGCTGTTTTTATGGAGAAGGAATTTGAGAAGAACAAAAAACAGCTCCTGAAGAAGGAGATTAGGTCTCCAAAACGCATAAAGCACAATTAATCTTGCTTTCTTTGAGCACTGGAGTTTGTCTCCTCTCTCGTCGTCTTCCTCAAAATGGAGTCAGTATTGTTCACTCACAAGAGAGCTACTTTGTAACACTAATCTCTCCATACTAGCCCATCACAGCCTGGGCGAGTGCTGTGTCATTTTGCATAAATTGTTGTCAAAGGATCGGATCCAGTTGTGCCATTCTGAAAGAAGGGAAACCAGTGGCAGAATTGATTTTCCTTTCCTCCGCTGCCCCCTATCTTCTCTGATTCAGGATGTGTGCAGGGGGCTGCAACAGGGAGGAGAGGTCACAAAGTTCTGATGCACGAGTGGAATTCTGGTCATATGTCTTCGGATCCAGCTCAAAATTTGGTACAGAAGTGGAACCATTCAAAGTTATTTCAGACTTCTATCTTTTTATCTAGACCGGGGTGAGGAACCTCAGTCCAGGAGGGGGCACAAATTTAGCCCTTCTGGGATCCCAATCCTGCCCTCCAGGAATCCCCAGATGGCCATGCCCCTTTCCTGTAGCCACCAATCGTTCGGTGGTTTCTTAGAATTTTGGGCCATTTTTCCCTCCATTCTAAAAGGCTGAAATGCCTCTCCTAAAGCTTAGTTACTGCCAGTAAGAGGTTTAACCTCCAGCATGCTGATTTTTTAAATATATTTTGTCCCCACCTCTTTTGCCTTTGGCCCTTTCACTTTGCCCCCACATACCAATGGAATGTGGTCCCAAAGAGCTTCTCCAGGATTAAATTCAGCCCTTGGGCTAAATTCCTCACTCCCAATCTAGACCCAAGAACCTAACATTTCTGTTCTCTACATACTATAAAATAAATGTGTTATATTCTTGGGTCATTCCCAAGAGTGTAAATATAGGTGCTAGAAAATTGTACTGACGATTATTTTTTAACAAACTGTGTTCTCTGTTTATCTGAAGTGGTGCTACTTTTCCAGTATGTCTCCCTTAGTTGTTTCCCTTCCATATCTTCTATTATTATTATTATTTTTAAATCTACGATCATAGATTAGCACATAACATTTACAGTATTTACACTCAATGTACATAATTATACAAAAACTCTGAAAGGCTAACATGGTACCGGAGAGTTAGCCAGTTGGAGTGGAGCTATTGTACCAAGAGTCTGTGGCAAGCAATAGCAGCTGCAGAGAACTTGGCCACCTTATCTGTGATCTGATGATCCTGAACAAATAGAAGAAAAAGAAATATAACATTCATTTGATCTGCCTGGCAGTGTGTGCATGTGTGTGTGTGTGTGTGTGTGTGTGTAAAATAGGCATAATAAAAACATAGTGAAATTCTCAAAAGAAAGAACAATGTAATCAAATGTGACTAGTATTTTCCACTTCTCCTCCATCACAGGGGCATATACATTCATAGTTCAGAACCTTCTGATATCTTTTCTTTAGAAGCATAGGTGGTAAATCATTAAATTGGTCTAATGTTAAAGCTTTTCGAAATTTCGGGACTGTTAGACAAATAATTTACAGGCGCAAGTACCTTACTCCCAGATAAATGGTATTTTGTAACAGATCTGTAACCCATATTCTTTGCTTAATAGTTTGTTTAACTTTACAATATCTAAGGGCTATTAAAATGCCCATATGTCAGCAATTTCTCCATGTTGACTGGAAAGCATCTGTTAGGGTCAATAGAGCCAATCCTATAGAGAAAAAACAAGTTTAACCCAAATATTTATCACACCATTTCAGCACAACACCAAATTCAATTCATTTTTATGTTAGCAATTCAACTACTTGTAGAATTAAAGTTTATTTATGGCGTATTGTTAGACATCAGGTTATATTTTGACAAGTCAAGTTAGGATATAATTTTTTAAATAAATAAATAATAAAAATAATTGTTTACTGAACAATTCATGTCTCCCATGATATTGTCATGTTACATTTTGTAGGAAATAGAGGAATGAACTTGGGGGTGGGGAAATTCATCAACTTTCTTTTTATATGATGTAGTGTAGTGGTTAGGTTGATCCTGATGTGGTAAACTCATGAAGCTCAAAGTGTGGCTTTGAAGAAGACATTACTATCTCTCAGATTAATATGACTCACTGGGTTGCTATATACAGTTCTTAGTTCCTTGGAAGAAGGTTGATTTAGATTCAAAAATAATGTGCTTCCTTTTCCCAAAACAAACATATAGGGTAAAATTCAGTCCTCTGCAGATGTACCACCACGTATGAGGGATTCCCATAAGCTCATTAGAGCCATGTTAGGGAGAACAAATAGCTTGCACTAAAATGAGGGGGAGAGGTAGATGGGGATATAGAAAGCACACACAAGACCCGCCATTCCTATTGTGGTACCTGCATGTGCATGTCTGTTGGGAGACGGGATGGTGTGCAGATAGAACTCCGTAGAGCCTATGGTGATCTTCACATGTTCATGCACTGCATCCTTTCTGGGACTCCTAGATCATGCACGTATTTGATTAAATCTAAGTAAAGTTCCTCCTTCTGTAGCCTTAAAAACAAATTTACTTGTCCTAATGGAGAATTCCTAGCTAAAATTACGGTGTCACAAATTAATAGAATAATTTATACTGCAAACACAGTAACTAATAGTATAAGATCCCAGATTGTTTATCTAATCTGTAATTCCCTCCCTCCCTATAAAACATGTAAGACTAGCCTGTAGCGTTTCACTGATATCAGTTGAATTTCTTGTTTGAATGTTTAATTTCATATCAGGAAGAGAATAATCAATTTTGTACATAAGGGACTCACCACCTCCCCCCCCCCCCCCCCGGGTGGCCCCTCTTACATGCAGTTGTCTAGTACAAGGGATATAGAATTGAACATAGAAGTATAATTGCATAGCTAACTTCAGGGGATTTTTTTCTCTTTTCAGACCAGACTTATTTAATTGGGACAGTGTAGTTCGCCAACAGTCACCTGTACAGCGATTAGACCATGCATTCAACATAGCCAAACGACACCTGGGAATTGAGAAACTCCTTGATCCTGAAGGTTAGTGCAAATCAAGTTCTGTTTGTAACTAGAGGGTTTTTTTTCTACACAGATGAGTGAAAACAGAGCTTATCCCTTTGGCAACAGGTTTTCCACTTTGATTTTCATAGTTGCACCACACATGAGTTTTAATTTAGTTTACTGAGACTTCAGAGTTGAGTTTGCTCTTTAGTAATGCACCATAATAAATTCACTAAGTCTCAAAGGATTTGAGCCAACACTTCTGGATTTACAACCAGCATTTTAAAGCATATCTTTCTCTTATACACCAAGATAAAATAGGTTCTTCAAAGGTGCTTAGATTTGCAGTTCTTGCTACTTACAATAGAAGCTGCAGTTCCTCAACGCTGCTGAAATTGTGGCCTAAATATTGATAAAAGGAGCTGGTTTTAGGTTCCACACAGATAATGATTCATGAACCATTTTACTATTATTTTATACTAATTTCACTTGTTTATGTGTGTGGATGAAATGCCTTTGACTAAGGCTTGGAGTTCTTATTTTGTCCAGGGTTCAATCAGAATTATTTATATTTATGTTTTGAGGTTCCTCTTTTTGGTTCTGACAATTCAAGCACAAAGTGAGTCTAAACTAGGAAGATTTTTCTGGCATTTATAAGTTTAACCATTATTTTGTTACTAACAAAGAAAGTACAGTAATTATTGGCTATGTAAATATTCAGAGAAAATAGAGCCTTTTTGATTTGAAATACTGTCCTGCTTCTTTCTCCAACACTAAAGAAGATCCAAGTGGTTATTTATTAGTGAAGAAACGAACTTTGCATATGATAGAGACACTTCTTGATGTTTGGCAGGACTTGGAATTCATTTCCAATGTCAGGACTCTGTCTTTATTGCAGTTCACTTCAAGTGTGTGTGTTTGTGTACACATACATTCTTCCATTATATTCACCAGTTATAAACCTGTTATGTCAGTATTATATAAACAGTTTAAAGTAATTTCATACAATTCAAAACTGGCTACTTTGTTCACTGCTAGAACAAACATATTTCTTTCTTTCAAGTATTTTTATTCAATCTAGAATTATCCCCAAGGCAACAAACATTACAAATAAATCAAACACAACTACTTTGGGAGTGCACCTGCTCTCTATGGCACCTGACAGTAGTGTATTCTTCCCCCAGAATACAATTCTCATTAAATCCACATGACTCTTCTCATCAACCTTACCCCATCATACTTGTCCAAGCACTGACAATTGGGTGGTCTGTTGTCTGACTATGTGATCTTTACTTCCTTGCTGTTCCTTTCAATGTGTCCCAGCTAATAATAATAATAATAATAATAATAATAATAATAATAATAATTGCTGCTGCTGCTGCTGCTATTACTACTACTACTACAGGATATTTTGTGGAGAACTTTTAACCCAAGGAATGGAGAGTTATTGTGTACAAAAGAAGCAGAGATTGCATACTCCCCAGGGGGTTGGCATGCCTTGCCTTGTGTCCTAAATGTGTCTTCAGCTTGTATGGTCCCACTCCTATAAAAACAACACAGAGTTTGTGATTAATGAAGTCTTGTGAAGGGCGCAGAAACCATACTACTGAAAAATTATGCTTCTGCATCCTGTTAGAATACAAGGGTTGCCTTATATATGGAAAACATACATAGCAGGGAGCAATTTTATTTGAGAAATATAGTAAGTACAGAAACCAGATTTTCAAAAGCTCCTCCTAATTATTGTTCAGGATTCTTCCTGTGGGCAGTGTAAGATGTCCCACTGGCTGAATTGGGAGGACATGTGCCCTGCTCCATGCCTCACTCTGAGAGGAGGCCTTCCTTAGAGTGAGACATTGTGGGTGAGTTGTCCATAGAGGCTGTCTGTGCCATAGTAGTCCACCCATCATACTGGCCCACCCATTGGTACCTCACTCTTACATTCCAACAGGGCTTCAGTGCCATTATTCTTCAGTAGCTAACTGGATGGGGTAATATGTTGTTTGGGTCCAATATTTCATATACAAATTACAATAATTAAAAAAACATTTTAAGATGTTTTTAATAATGTATTTGTTGTTATCTGTTTTAATGGTTTATCTATTTTATAATTTTTGTATTTATATTTATTGTTGTTCCTGCCTCGATCTGGATGGAGAGGCGGGTTAGAAATAAAATAAATAAATAAATATTGGCTGATATATAAAGCCAATCTTTAAAATAGTAAATAGATGGAGGTTACCTTAACCTCTAGGCCGTTCTGCCCATGGAAGTAATAAAACCTGTCTCAATGGACCCCAATTTATAAGGGAATGTAGGAAAAGAAGGGGGTATATAAGATATTTGTAAGTAATAAAGAGGTTTCGGCTGTAATATATTTAGCTTATCAAAGTGTAAACATATATACTCCTCCAAATGTGACTGTGGTGCTTATACTCACCAGGGGAAGTTTGCATTGATCCATTTCAAGGTGTGGTTGTGCCCTAATTTTATAATGCAGTGAAACCAATATTGTTGATACCAAATACCAAATTGGCCCTATACGGCTGCAATGATTACATCAGTATTGGACCATCCTTCACTTTGCTTCTGAATTATAGTGCAACCTCTATACTTTTTCTCGTATATTAGCAGCAGTTTTAAGTCCAAGTGGAATATTAAAAATCAGTTGGTAAATTAAGGCTACTTTCTACAGAGCAAGGGCCATTGAACATACTGGGAGCAATTTCTGCGTAAATATGCAGAGAATTGTTCTGTAAATGCTACATGCAATGTATTGCTTTTAGTGGCTTTTTTCTAAGTTGCTTGGATATCCTTTACTTATTTCATCCACAAGAGATGTCAGTATGATGTACACAACATTTTAAAAACAAACGCAAAATAAAAACCACAAAATACAAATTAAAGGGGCAAATTTTTTTTAAAAAAATCAACCAGCCTATTTTATTATTTATTTATTTATTTATTTATTACATCTTTTACTGCCCATCAGTCGACGCTCTCTGGGCAGTGCACAATTAAAAACCATAAGAATAACAATATGAATTTAAACATTAAAAAGTTAAAAAGGCAGTGTAAAACGAGCTACATTAAAAACCAGGGAAAGCCTGTGTAAAAAGGTATGTCTTCAGGAAGCTTTTAAAAGACGTAACATTGTCTACCTCCCAAACTGCATAATGGAGGGCTTTCCAGAGGGTGGGTGCCACTACAGAAAAGGCCTGCCACCGAGGTTCTTCATGGCAGCATTCCGTCCGTCTCAGAATGGCCAGTAGGGCCTCCTCTGAGAATTGTAGTTGTTGTCCAGGTATATATAAGGGAAGGCGGTCTGCTAGGTATGCTGGTCCCAAGTTGTTTAGGGCTTTGTAAGATAACAGCATAACCTTGTATGTGGCTTGGGAGCTGATAGGCAACCAGTGCAGTTCTTTTAATACAGGTTTTATATGAGCAGAGCTAGGTGTCCCCGTGAGCACCCTAGCTGCTGCATTCTGCACCACACACATGGGTAGCCCCACATAGAGCACATTACAGTAGCCTAGTCGTGTGGTTACCAGTGCATGAATGACCATGGCAAGGCTATCTCTATCCAGGATAGTTGGTGTACCAACAGGCATAGTTGGCGTACCAACCGATGTTGATAATAGGCGCTCCAGACCATAAAGGTCACCTGGCCTCCAGTGACAAAGAGGATCCAGGAGCACTCCCAACCTATGGACCTGCTCCTTCAGAGGGAGTGCAACCCCATCCAGAACAGGCAAACACCCCAATTCGCAGACCTGGGAACCACCAACCCACAAGGCCTCTGTCTTATTGGGATTCAGCTTCAGTTTGTTGGCCTTCATCCAAGCCATAATTGTATCCAGGCACTGGTTCAGAACGTGCACAGCCTCTCCCGATTCAGACGTTAAAGAGAGATAGAGCTGGGTGTCATCTGCATACTGGTGATACCTTGCCCCAAATCTCCTGATGACTGCTCCCAATGGCTTCATATAGATATTAACTAACATTGGGGAGAGGATGGTGCCCTGAGGCACCCCATAGTTCAACTGCCATTGGACAGAAGTACATTCCCCCAATGCTATTTTCTGGAACCAACCCCACAAGTATGAGCTGAACTACTGTAAAACAGTGCCGCCAACCCCCAACTCATGGAGGCGTTCCAGGAGAGTACTGTGGTCAACGGTATCAAAAGCCACTGAGAGATCAAAGAGTAGTAACAGGGTCGCACTCCCCCTATCCCTCCCTCTGGAGAATTAATGTTTTGTGACTCACATTTTTAAGGATTTGGACTAATAGATACAACACCAAATAAACTATGTTGGTTTTTATGTAACATCTTCTAGTAGCTGTTATTTAGCTAGATGAAATAGCATGGATTAAAACATTCTCTTTCAAGGACCGCTTGAAGCTCTACAGGCATAGAATTAATTGTGCCCAACCCAATAAGACAGAAGTGCTTCTAAATAGCCATACGTCCAAATGCTCAAAAGCTATTTCAGTTATCTCCATGCTCCAGAGGGTTCCACAATACTGGGGCAGATTTGGGTCATATGAGGGGCTGTGGGGGGAAGGGAAAATCTGTCTGTTTTGCTGATTAACAGAAACTACTGTATATAACTTATTAGGTTTACTCATAAGGTAAACAGTTTTCTGTAGCTCCTTAGCCTAGAGACCAGTGATTAGAAAACTGCATATATAAGATATACCAGTTGTGTTCTAGGGGGCACATTTGCCAGAATAAGAATACTAGTGGATATACGACACAAATGTACCCATTAATGTCAACTTTTCAAGTGTGCTATAAGAAGGAATGCTACAAATAGAAGTTTCCAAATTAAATGTAATTTTTTAAAGGTTCTCCTGCTTCCAATGCAAAGTTCCTGTTTTTTGATATCTTATTAATGCAATACCCTCAGAGTAACTTAATTTGTCTATTAAAACCTCCAATAGTTACTTACTATGAAGTACTTTATACATAATTAAGTTGCTAACGGGTCAATTGGGTGATAATAAATTGACTCATAAATATGGAAAAGGAAATATTTTTAAATGAAACTTCAGCAGTAACAGAGCTACTCTTTTTCCTAGCCTTTTTCTTTTGTTCCTCAGAGCATTTGCTGCTTTATTGCTCCATTTTTCACAGTGATCATTACAATTTTCAGTACAGTTTGCCATTGGCTGCTTCTGAAGAAATTATCACAATATTTTTATGATTGCTCCTTAATAGTATGAAAGTGCTCAAATAAATGTGGAGTTGATTTTTTAATATCTGAATGTATCTGACGCTTCGGGCGTCATCAGACAAGCGTTTTATTACATGTTCGTTGCTGGGCACTCATGATTTTGCGGGTCCCTCTCATGACTTCATCTGCATCCTGCGTGCCTCCCGCCCCTTCTAGCCTTCTTCGCACAACAAAAAAAAATCACCCCAATAAGTCCGACTTACTTTTTTGAGACAGAACTTGCCGCTGTCTCCTGTGTGCAGAAGTTGCAGGATCAAAATGGCTCACTGAGTGGGCCATGTGCACGTTGTTTACTTCCTGTTCAAAAGAGGAAGTAATGAGGGACAAACACACAGGCAGAGAAGTGATGGTAAGGAAATGCGGTTTTCCCCCTTGTGATGATGCTCTTCATGAGTTGGTTGCTTTGTTTTCACATACAGGCAAGATCCTTATTCTTTCCTTTCTCTTTGCCAGCCCTTGGTCAGGTTCTTTATTTAGTCTAGGGGCAGCAATATTTTCCTGCAAAATTCCTTTATAGTTCCCAAAACAGGTGATCAGTGAATCCCTTCTAACTCTAAAGCTTCTGTAGACTATAGGATAGATTGGCAGGTATTTCCTTATTGCCACCCCACAAGAGTTCTAAGTCTTGCGGTGACCCTTAATCATCATGACGAGATGATGGGCGAGCTTCCCCCAGATCACCTCATAGTCATCATATTTTTTTTAAAAGAAAACCCCTTGAAAACAACTATAGGAGAGAATATAAACTTCTCCACTGGAGTAGGGGAGACGAGACTACCAACATAGTGAGCTTGAATACCATTTGTAATGGATTATGGATTTCCAAGCTGGAGGAGTTTCTGCTTTGATCCTCCATTTCCTAAATTTATCTCCATTGCTAATGCTAATAGTGTTAGCACTACTCTTATTTATTTGGTTTCCATAATAACTTTTATTGTGAACACAACTTTAATCAACCTTAACCTGACACTGCTGAAATTACTCAAACCAATTCTAAATGAATATTTACAAACTCAGATGTTTTATGTATGAATCTGAAGCTTAAATGGCTAAAACATTATAACCATTAAAATTAACTAGTATTAATTATTAACTAGATGTAATAGAGGAAAAATCATTTAGAAGTGATATGCCAGCGAAGTGATAAAAAAAATTGAATCCAGCAAAAGAAAATATATTGGAGAATAGAAGTAGGAAGAGGTTAGCAACTTCTATCTTAGGGTGCATGTTTAGACAGAAATGAGCCCCACAGCAATATTCTTCTCAGGTTTCTCCCCAAAACCCAGAAGAGACTGTCACTGTAACATGATAAAACAACAAAAGCAATAATATATACGCTCCAAATAAATTATGGTTTGAGCTGAAGCTCTTCATCAGCTGTACTATCAACAGTAGTTTCCTACGAAGTGTTACTTCAATGCTTCTTAAACTGAAGATGTTCAGGCTAAGAGTATGGATTAATTTATTGCCTTCACTGTTTCACTTGGCATTTAACTGTATACGTCATTGTGTGAAAGCACTGATTAATACTTTATCTTCACAGGCTCTGTTTAACTGCTCTATGAGGGCAGATTATATGAGATGTCTAATGATGTGAGCAGTGTAACATTGGAGGAGGGAATTCAATGAAAACTGCAGAACCTTGGGGTTTTGAGGGCACCCCACTCCAGCATATGGAAGCAGATCAATGAACAACTGTCATCCTCATATGAGTCAATAGACTAACTGGGAGGTGACACAGTGATGTTCATTCCACTGCCTCAACTAAGGCCAACTGAAATTTTGTTCCTCCTCTCAGGATTCTGTGAGGAACCATTCCACCTGGCCAATTTAACAAGCCTATAACTTTACGTATGACCTGGTACCTGAATTTCTGTATCCCTTTCTATGGTGTATATTAGATGGTAAACTTATAGGCAGGGCCTGTTTGTTTTTTTGGATTTTTAACAGTATAACACCTAGAAACTTTAGGAGCCTTATCAATACAGCACTCATGTGAGCAGTTAAATGCTTAAGGGCACAATCCTATGCATTTTTACACTCCAAGCATTCCTCAGCCAGCATGGTGGGAGATGTAGGATTATTTTCAGTCTCAACATGCATAGGATTGTTCCCTAGCAAAAGTAACATATATCTATTTTTAGCAGATGCATGGCTTTCAGAGCCACCACCAAATGGATAGATTATCAGGTGCTACTGCTGCCTCTGCTAGGGTTAGGTGAGAAATGTGTTGGGTTCACATTTTAGTGTGAATTTATGAAATTTGCACTTCCCAAAAATGAACGTGGACCCAAAAGCCATTTGTGTTCTGGAAGCTGTACATTTCCACATTTTGCAGTGTATTTTGCAAAGCAGTAAATAAATAAATAAATAAATAAAGCAAGCAAGCAAGCAAGTAGGCAAACAAGTAAAATGTGTGCATTTTAACCAAATTAATAGATAAATTTCTAAAATGTGCACAAACATTCTTTAGTCAGTGAATGCAGGCATACAAAAATGTGTGCCTTTGAAACATGTGCACGAAGTACATACGAATTTCTCACAGAACTGGGACAGAATACTGGTGGAAAACCGAGAACTTGAATGAGATAAAGCTTTACAGATTCACCCGTCTTTAGCCTTTGGAGCCCCTGCCCAGTGTGGCTGCTTGCTGCTACCAGTCACTCACACACCAGATGAGATGCGCTTTACTCTGTAGGTAGTAGCACTTTTGGATTGGCACCGTACCATAGTGCTCCTTTGTCTACTGTAATTGGTGTTGTCATTGCTGAACATGGTGGTGCTGAGGGCCCCAAGAACGCCTGCCCAAAGGGAGGCCCCTCAAACTTATTTGAGGGGAGAGAAGAAAAGAGAGAGCAAAGAAAAGGGAAGACAAGAAATCGATGGTGCAGCCACGTGTAAGGAAAGAAGGTGAAAGCATGGGAAGGAGGAAGTCAGAAGGGATGGCCAGATTGAAAGAGATGAAGATGAAAAGTGCTCAGGGCTGGTGGTGCAATTTCTCCCCCTCTGCTTAGCACATACTCAACACACTCACACACACACACACTTTCTTCTTTCGCTCCCAGTTTCTTACTGAGCCAGAAAGCCCTCTCCTGAGTGTTTCTGTGGTGACAGCCACTCACTCTACCTCAAGGAAGAGCAACCTGCTCAAGAGAGATTCCTAGCATGGCAGAAGACTGAAAAGGACGGTAAGAGGATAGTAGGTAGGGTTGTGTGTGTGAAAAGGAGTCACTTTTCCTTTTCCTCTTTGTCTGTCACTTCTCTCCCTCAGATCAACCTGGAATTGGGCAGTAGCATCAGGCACTGGGTTAAGGAGGGTGTGAGACAAAGACACCTGCAAGTTCCTTTGAGAGGTCTTCTGTGCCAGCCTTCCCCAACCTGGTGTCCTGCAGCTGTATTGGGGCTGCAGATCCCAGAATTCCCCACCAGCGTGGCCAATGACCATTTTGGCTGAAAATCGTGGGAGTTGGACTGCAACAGCTGGAGGTCAACCCTGTTGGGGAAGGTTTCTCTGAGGCGAAAGGAGAGCATGGGCACCAAGCTATGTGTGTGTGCTCCCAGACAAGGGACTGCTGGATAAACATGTCTGAGGTAAGGGGTGGGTGTCTAATGTGGCAGCGAGCAGCCACACTGGACAGCCCCCTCCACTGGCACAGGCAATGCTGACAGGGATGTAGGGGTGATTTGATGGATGATGACTAATGGTGGAGTGATGAGCAGGGCTGGCATTGGGCCTTTCTGAGTGCCAGGGCTGTCAGCAGGTGCATGGCTATGCTGTGGCTTTTATAAAATGAGGCAAAGCACAAGTAAGATGATAACTTTTATTGGGTCGGCTTGTCTTTACCATAGTGGGAATGACCAAATTGATGTTATTAATCATTTCTAATAGAGACAGAATAGGGTAGGACATACTTCATGAGGCTAATAAAAAGATCTAATTCCATTATTTGAGAATAATTAAGGAACAAGAAATACAAGAAAGACAGAATTGTGAAGAATCTCTCTTTATAATGGTTGCCAATATACATGATTGCCAATAAAAATTTAACATAATAGGGAGGACATCTGTTCATAAAATATGTCAAATATTTGTAGAGACCATATGTTTTGTTTTGAATTTTCCAATGTTATGATGATGGAGACAGCTTTCTGGATTACATAAAACTTGATTTAACTTCTTCAAAACTCAGTGGCAATTTGGGTTTGTTATTTTCTAATTTTGCAGCAGTTCTCCCGAATGTTTCTGGGCAGCTGTTTATTAGGCATACCTGACACCTGAAAGCAACAGATGGATTGTGCTGATCCCCATACTAACTGCTGATAGCAGACAACCAGGATCAATGTCAGTGGCATAGCTCAAAAGAGCCACTATTCCAAAATGAAAATGAAAAATTCATACTGTTTGATATCTCTTCCTTGAGGTATGTTTGCCTCTACCTACAGTTTAGCAACATAGCTTGAATGAGTATTGACAAGCTCCTGGGTAAGGTTTGTGTTAAAGAAAATGTTTAACTATTAATATTTTTACTGCAGTGTTCCAGCTGAAATATGGACAGTAGCTGACTTTTTTCATGCAGACTGTTTGTCTGCAAGTTGATTTGCTCGGAGAGTAAACCCATATGTGAATGATAAGGAAGCAAAGATATTCATTTATGTTTAATAAATGTAACTCTGAATGCATATAAATGCATGCATAAACTTTTCTCCCCACAGAATTCTGATGCAACTAAGATAAATGTAGTGCTGTACTGTACAGCTATTTAAACTTAATAATAGAGATTTACATTGGAATCTTATTTGCACTTTCTTGGGAGTACATTCCATTAAATCCAGTAGAGCCTATTTCTGCGTAAACATCCATATAGGATTGGGCTATGCTGGACCCTCAACTGTAAAAGGGAATACAGAAGAGAACTACACATGTACTACTTTCTATAACACAGCATGTTTTAGCAATGGTTTAATTCAATTTCTCTAACTGGCTTGTCTGTTTCATTCCCTTCTCCCCTGCAGCCTTCCATATATCCCCAAATCTGCTCTAGAGGATTGGGGGGTTTGTGGGGTTGATTGAGGTGCAGAAAGGCAGGGGAAGAAGGCAAGGTCAAATCATGCAAGCATAGATCTGCTCACACAACACTGGATGACACCCTTAGTTTTTGTAGGTTCTGGCTTGTACTGCTCAGTTAGAGTGCTGCAGTATAGATTAGAAATAATGATGTCTTCATCTGACATATTCTTCCCCCCCCCCCCAAGCTCCAATATTTCTAAAAAGTTTAAGTCTTCTGACCAGTTCTGTAGATCTTAAAGTTGCCATCAAAATTTCATCTCAAGTAAAATTTGAACTTAATTGGGTTTCCTCCTCAGGCAAAACATTTGTTTTGATTCTAGCAGCAGGAAATTAAGAGGAGCCTAGCCAAACACTTTCTAGAGCCAAAGAGAAAACCAGATTCAAGGAGCATCTAAGCAGAATATGAGCTCTGCCAGAAGCCTTCCAATAATTGAAATGGAATTGTCAAGAAAGTTGATAATGCCGTTGGTTCTTCCTTGCTCTTCCACTTTCATCCTCATTAGACATTAGCCTTATGTTTCAAATATTTAGTGATGTTCCAGAAAGCTATTGCTAAGGGTAATATAATAAAGTTTCTTATTCTATTGACTTACACGGTAATCCAATACATTTCTGCTCAGAAGTAAGATTCATTGAGTTCAGTGGAATTTATTCCCTGGTAAGTGGATGTAAACATACTTACTTCTTTGTCTGATGAGCAAGATGAAAATGATTTAAATAAGTTCCATTGAATTCAGTGGGAATTGCTCCTGAGTAAACATTCTAAAAAGCTGTAATGGCTTTACCTGTTTTTCTTTACCTTTAATTCCCCCTCTCAATTTTCTGTACCTATAAAATAGCACTTAAGTGACATTAAAATAATGTAAGACTAGCTGATATACCCAGTGTTGCTTGTGCCCCCTAAGATATATGTCTGTGAGGTAATCATCTTAAAGTAGTAGGCCAGAGCTAGGTTTGTGAGTTAACTTTTAAATGAATTAAGCACGTTTCTTTTCTCTCCCTCTCTCTCTTTCAGCCCTGACACATGGCCAGGGCTGCCTTGAAGTTGCCACCATGTTTTTCCTTGTCCCCCCCCCCCCGAAAATGAAAACTACAACTCCCAACATGCCTTTCAATGCAGTGCCCGACTTGCCAAATGGGAGTCCTGCCACTGAGGCTCATGGGAAGTGAAGTCTGGCTGAGCCAGTCCATGCCACACTGTGAAATCAGTGCCTGTAGGTAGGCTGTGAGGGAGCCAGCCGGCTAACTAACTGATGGTTAGCTCTGTCGTTACCATCAGTGACAGGCTTGGAACTGCGTCCTCCTTCCCTCCCTTTCCCGATGGTGTCTAGCAACCAAAGCAGTTGGTCCCAGGCATTCTCTCTTCAGGCCCAGGATGGCGAGTCACTTCCAGATGATGGCTGCCAAAGCTTGATAAGTCTTCCCTCTTCCCCAAGGCATGATGGGAGTTGTAGGCATAAGCCTAAGTCCCTGAATAACATATTAATATTTGAACAGTGTCTGAGGTATGGTAGGAGACAACTGGAAAGTGGCCCTTCTTAGTTGTGGCACCGTGTTTGTGGATTTCTTTTTCCCAGGCAGGCTTGCCTAGTGACTACATTAATGGCTTTCCAGTGCCAAGTGAATTTTTTTTCCCAAGGCCTTTTAACTTGATGAGATTTTTTTATGCTGCGTTCCCCCCCCCCCCCGCCGCCGCCGCCGCCGCCCCGCTTATAACTAAACCACAACATTCCAAGACAGATGCAGGAATTACTGAATAACGTTTATGCTTTTTATGTCAAAGTTTGACTATACCATTGAAACAGAAGAATGAATGGAGGAATGACTGATAGTTGAGGACAGAATGGAATGGTGGGCGGGGTTAGTGGCATTTGGAGAAAGCTGAGTAGAAGGAACAAAGACAGTTAGTGAGATGTCTGGAAAGTGGGAGCTGAGTTAGGATTCAGAGTTAGTGACGTGGTTTACACATAGTGACCTGGTTTTCTAAACTATGCTTTATTTAAAATCAGCCAGTCTACATGCCAGTACTATACCTCCCTGCATGTCTTTAGTGGCCCGCAAGTGCCTGCATCCTCTGAGAAGCACTTCCCTCTTCTCATTGCCGATACTGCTCCTCAATAGAGCATTGAGGGGTAGCATCGCTGAGGAGGGGAGGTAAGTGGTTGTCAGTGGACATGCCCAGCTTTGGCCAAGTCCTGCTGGGAATGCCTTCTCCTTTGATGGGCCTGTTTCTGGGCATGTGCAGAGTGCCTCCCCTTCCTCCCTCTTTCCTAAGGGTGAAGGCCACACACGTGCTTCCCCCAGATTCTGAGAAAACAGTGATATCAGGACAAGGGGCCTTTGATCATGTTCAGAGTTCAGCCTCTCAAAGTCATGCTGTTGTATTTAGTTATGATTTTAAAACCATGCATGGCAGGCAGGAGGAGCATCTGCAAATGGATGCAGGGGTTCACTCGTTGAGACTGACCTTAGGGGTCTGGGTTGCGAAAGGCATGCAGTGACTACCCGCCTGGGCACTCATAATGGCTGCCAAAGGCCAGTAAGTCTGGTGTCCCACCCATAGCATGTTGGGAGTTTGGCCCAAGGCGTGCTGGGAGTTGTAGGCATAAGCTTAGGTTTTTTATTAAATTCTTTAAAAATACTTTAACCCCCCAAATTTGGTGATTTTAGATTTTCTGGTACATTGTATAGCCAGACCTATCAGCGTGCCAAATTTCAAGTTTCTAACTCATCTGGAAGTGGGTAAACATTTCCGGATATACATCCCACACACATACTTTCAGCTTTATAGGTAGAAATACAATGCTTTGGAATTATTAAAATTAACCTTTAGGGCCCTTCTAGCATTGGACTCATTAATCTTTAAATCTCTCTTCTGTTGCTTTCCTTAAGGCAGATAGATAAGAGGTTATTGTTTATCTCTTTTATGACATAGAGTTTTGACAGTTGTAAGAAATATTAAAAATTAAAATTTGTTGGGGCAGGGGGAGAGAATCCTGCATACCTGTACTGCTGTTAAATGCCTAGTTGTCACATTTATAGCATTCCTTCTCAGTTTTTAATTAACCTATTGCTACATGCTCTGAAGCCAAGCATGAATAAATTGCAATCCATATAATCCAGTTATATGTTGTATTTGTTGTACAGAAATTCCAAATGTGTAAGATCTTTTGTGCTTTCCATCCCAGTCAAGAAATATAACTGCATTAATAAATGTTTAAAAAGAAAAAAGGGGGAACCCTTAATAGGGTGTATCTACCTTTTCGGGCTGCTGGGATGAGCCTCAAACTTGGACCCTTCTTGGAGCTGGACTTGGAGTCTTGTTTTCTGAACCATTATTACCCTACTGTCCTTGCAGTACAGCCCTAATCCAGATTGGGGGCCCTGCATCCATGAATAATGCATGAATTATTTACAGCTGTAAAGAGCAGGATATGATATAATGGACGGGGACATTACATTTCAGTTAAACAGTAAACTGGGCTATGTTCTGGGGGAGGGTACAGTTCAAATAAGCAGAGCCTCCACATGTTCCTGGACTATGATCCTAGTTACTCCTCCACACACTTCTAGAGGTGATAATATATGACAATCAGATGTATGGATGAATTCATATTGTTCTGAGTTAATTACCTGAATTACCACAAATAGCCATTTCCACGTTTGCTGCTAATAAACATAGGTGTAAAGCAGAAGATGTTAGACATTTGGATGTTATTTGTCTTCTAAACATAGGACAGAATTCATGTTATTTTGAAACACCACTCTCCTCCAACTTTGCTGACAATCTATAATTATCTCAATACAGCATTTCTAAAAATAATACTCAATTCATAATTATCTTGGTATCAGTACTAAGCGGCGTCCTGATATAACACGATAGCTTTAGCAGTGTCATGTTTTATCGTTGAACATTGCTGTATATCTTGTTACAATACAAACCTGTGATTTGTTTCCTTGGACTGAACTGAAACCATAATACCATAATATAAACTTGTATTTTTAAGATTGTATAACAGACTATACCTGGAGGGCTTTTATACACATTCTCAGTGAACTATTGAATCACATCTAATAAGGTGACAAAATTGCTTTTGGGTTTTATGTAAGTACCTTTCGAATTCTGAATATAAATCAGCTTTTTTTCTTTTGGAACTACAGTAGCATTTATATTCAGGTTCAAGAGAGCAATTTGGATTATATTAAATAAATTGTGAAGTGTGGGTGTAAATGTAAAGTTGTATGTTTTATTCAAAAACTTGTCCCTTAAAGTTAGCATATGGATTGTCAGGGTGCTGAGCCATAGGTAGCCTTAGAATAGACAGCAGTGCAAGTAAGGTGTGATAATCCCTCAGCCTGTACACAAAGAACTTGAAGCCAAGCAGACACAGTAATAGTGCTTCTTGCCAAAGAAAAGTCTGTCCCATCTCATCCTGTCCCAGAAGACTTGAAAACCCTACAGGGAAAGCCAGTAGGCAGCCTGGATAGGCAGTGTAATTTCAGAACCTGAGGGCACAGCATAACCAGTGGAAATCTTCAGAGATTCAGTCCTGTATCATTCACCAAATAAAGCAGTCTTAATAGTGTTTTACAGTAACAAATTAAAATGCATCAATGGGCTATGAAGCCATCATAAGTAGATTGATGCCTACTAATCATTAAGGCCAGACAAAGATGTTGCACCACCACCTCCACCTCCCCCATTTTGTATCTGTGGCTTTGCTAGTGGTGGCAACATGGGCAATCTCACCCATCAGTACCTCAGTTGAAGGATACTTCTTCAGAGCAAGGCCTTGGCCTTAGCAGGCAGTCTGGAGAGCCATGTTGGGCATAGCTGGAAAGTGTCTGGCACCTCTCTCTGGACTGCTTGCTCAATGCCTCATTCTGACAAAGGACATCTCAGAGCGAGACATTGGTCCTGGTGGGTGCTCCAAGTGGATGCTGCCACATTGGCCACAGTAAGAAAGCAACTAGTAAGGTTTTCTGGAGCATTCTCCCAACATCTCAGTCCTCTAGGAGCATTGAGCATGGCGACCCCTCTGGATAGCCCCATTGCCTGCTTTTCTGCTTCAGCAAATGGTACAGCAACAAGTAGCTAGCCTCACTGGCTGCTTTCCTGCTGCAGTAAATGGCACAGGAACAAGTAGTGGTGTTTTTGCTTTTGGTGCACAGGTGCAGCAGCTGCCACTGCAACCACCAGTGGCAACAAGCAACACTCTGAATGGTGAATGGAAGACCTACATTCTGCTGCCTTTTATGATCCACTGCCCTTCTTGACCCACTGCCTGAGGCAAAAATCTCACTCTGCTTCATGGAATAGCTGGCCCTGCTAGTCACAATGGCTATATGCTATCTCCAGGATCAAAGGCAACATGCCTCTGAATTCCAGTTGCTGGGGGACAAGAGTGAGAAGAACTATTGCTTTCATGTTCTGTTTGTGGACTTCCCTGAGGCATCTGGTGGGCCACTGTGAGAAACAGGAAGCTGGACTAGATAGGCCTTTGGTTTGATCTAGCAGACCTCTTATGTTCTTAAGTAGGCTGACCATATGAAAAGGAGGACAGGGCTCATGTAACTTTAACAGTTGTAGAGAAAAGGCAATTCCAGCCAGTGTCATTTGTATGCAATTAGTTCCTGGTGAAATTCCCTCTTCATCACACCAGTTAAAGTTGCATGGGCCCTGCCTTCTTTTGTATATGGTCACTCTAGTATAGTGCATGCACCTTTAACTGTTGTGATGAAGAGGGAATTTCACCAGGGACTAATTGCATACAAATGATACTGGCTGAAATTCCCTTTTCTCTACAACTGTTAAAGTTACATGAGCCCTGTCCTCCTTTTCATATGGTCAGCCTATCTTAAGGATTTCCAGGTACTTATCTGTCACTTGTGTCAATTGAGTTCCAAGATACAGGGCGGCATGATTTATTAGCTCATGAGAAAGGCTGACTAGACAAAGTTGTAAAGACTCATAGTATATTAGAGAACCTTGGTATCCAAATGAAGATATATAAACAAATCAATGCTCTATACATACTTTATTTTGTCTGCCGGTACTATGTATCTTTTTTATTTTCTGCAAGTTCTAGTTGAATATATTCCCTAACTAAATGCTTGCCAAAGGGCAGGGCAATGTAATTTCTTCCCTTAGAAGATGTGACGTTGCTTGTCAGGCATGAAGTATTGCTTGGGGTTTAACTTTTGCTATTGTAGTGTAAATTGTTTGTAATAGTAGTTGCTAAATAGATGGATTCAAATTTGTTTCTACAGTTAATTGATGTAGTTGGCAGTGGCTAAAAAGATATTTGTCGGCTCGGGTTATAGAATATAAAGCAAGCATCTACAGAATATTAATAAAGTATTTGACTTTACTCAATGCAGCTGAATGTTTGTTGCACAATTGCAAATGTGTTTGCCTTTTTACTTTAAAGATTAGGTGTGCTGATTATGGTACAGTGAAGAAAAATTAATTATTTTGCTCCAGTGGAGCAGTTAATGTACTACAGAATGAGCTGATATCCCTTTCCCTTTTGTGAAATGGCCTTTCCTCTCCTTACAGACACATTTAGTGACTTGATCACTTGCAAAATTTAGTGGAAGGTTAATTGAACAAATGGAAGTATGTTGTGGGAACTGACGCAAAACCCAAATAATGATAAATTATTTTTATAATAATTCAGCTCAACACTTTGCAATTTTACACTTAATCTCAAGAGTGTATTTAGGCCTGTGGGACATAAATAAAAAAACAGTTACAATTGCAAGTAGCATTAATGAATGTGGGACTATTATGATGTCTTAGGGGAAACACAACATTGAAATCCCTTGAGGCAGATTGTTAAGGCTTGAGTCAACAAGATTTACAAGAAATATCAACTTAGCCAAGGAGAAAAAGAAAAAAGAAACAGGTAAGATTTTGAAAATAAAGCAACCATCAGTATTAGTTCTCAGAAATTTAGTGTTACATTGGGTCAGCAACACAGGAACACATGTATTAAAAGGTAAAAATATAATTGGATAAAATTGAGAATTATGCAGATAATAGATCAGGGGGTAGGAAATCAGGTACTCACAGGTGCTCTACTCTTCCATTTTTTAACAAAAATGTATAGATTTAACAAAACCAAATATGTTTTCTTATTGTCACATGGGTTTGCTGTGAAACAGATTTCCATTGGTGCTGAAAATTGTGAGTTCAAAGGAATTTTTTAGCGTATTGTGGCTCAAACCCCACCTCTGTCTTGTATTCAATCTTTTGGGCAGGTTACTTGTTTTGTCATACCTCCCATGGCAGTCATTTTGTGGCGGTGCCTTAGACAGTTTCTCAAATTGCCAAATGTGCCCATGGCTCAAAAGGTTGCCTGCTGCTGGAATAGATAACATTTTTAGATGTCTGTAGTAAAATTATAGTGTTAGAAGTAACTTATATTAATATACTTTATATGACCCATCTGGATAGTGCTAGGGATAGATGAATAAGCAGTGTTGCAGATCGTGAAGATTCTCTGAACATCATCTCGCAGCTCATCTCATGCCCAATTCCCATTCCAGTTAAGATCACTGCTCACTTTGCGCAAACAGAAACCCTGTACAAATCAAACAGTGTTTGAATGAGAAATTTTCGCAAATCTGCTAAAATGTCTTCCATAGATTAAAGTAGGGCTGATTAAGTCTACTTGGTTTTTTTGCACAAATTAGGAAATTTGCGGTTCGGGACTTGAGGCATGTTTGCATGTTTTGCAAGCCAAATCAAAATTCTCATATATCCCTAGGAGGTGCTACTATATTCTGTTTTTAATGTAATGAAATTAAAACTACCCTTTCAGTAGATGATGGACATGTAAATGCCTTTCATCCATTCCAAATACCATATAGTTATTTGGAAGAATACAACAAAAAGACTTGCTATAGTTTTCATATTTATTTAACTAAGTGAGTGACTGTGAGTTACATGTCTGAGCACAACAATGGTGATATAAAAAGTGCCATTCTAATTATACAAGTTTAAATTTTAGTCATGGAGAAACTAATTTTTGGAAAAAAGGTGTGATATAAATTAAATGAAACCTCAGAACAAATATTCCCCAATTTACAGTCTTGTATACTGTTATCTTCAATAGATTTAACCCTAACACTTCAGATGTTTTGGCCTACAATTCCCATCATCCCTCACCATTAACTATGTTGGCTGGGGCTTATGGGGATTTTGAGCCTATATACCTGGAGGTCACTAGTTGACCACTTGGATCTATATCCTTCCACCATTCCCATCCATCATTCCAAGCTCATTTCTAGTGACATAACTCTGCAGGCACATGTAGCAAAATATGGTGGTAGAATGCTGAATGGACTGCATCATTTCAGATGCAGGTAAGTGATCTCATTTTTAATGCTATTCTGTGTTTCAAAACTCTATACATGTTAAACAGAAGGACAGCAGGAAAAGTGGTGTGAAAGCATCTCTTTCCCTGATTTGCCAAATTTTCTATTTGTGAGAAATTTATTACATAGTGTGGCATTCTACAATGGTATTCTCAACCTGTAGGGTGAAGACTCTACAGCCCATTTTACTAGATCATTCAGCTTGTGATAGATTTGCACACATCTGAAAAATATGCAAAGAAAAATGTGTTTCCAAAATGTGTACAAACACAATTTAATCAATGGGTGCATGAGTCTAAAAATGTATATGTTTGAAAATGTACACAATGCATGCATAAATGCATTCATTAAGCAAAAATCCTACCGTTTACTAAGCAACCTTAAGGCTTTAGAGCTTTCAACCAAGCACCAAAAAGCAGGGAAATTGGGAGTTAAGGCTCACAAGCCTCCCTAAGGAGGCAGAAAGTACAAGTGAAATTGTCATTCTCCCAAAGCAGATAAACCATAAGGACAGGATGGAAAATATGAAATGCAGAGGTGACTGGTGATTTGGAAATCTGATGACGAGCAACTTAGGGCCACCTACTTCTCTCTGTTTTTAGAGGATCTCCTCATGTTGAGAGTTGCAACCCACCACATCTGATGGGCACCAGGTTGGGGAAGGCTGTTCTAGAGCAAAGGCAGGCAGAATGTAGATCTCCAGATGTTTTGGAGTTAAACTTGTAGAAGCCCCAACCAACATGGCAGTGATAAGGAATGCTGGGAGTCGATGTCCAAAACATCAGGATACATGTATTTTCTGCCCACATCTGTTCTAAAGTATGACGTTTTCCAGCATTAAGATATGTGCTCCAACAAGGAACTCCAAAAAAGCTGCATCACTTTAAATAGACTGTCTTAAACCAAATTAAGTGAAAATGAATGAATCTTGAATACCTAATTCAGATGGTTCTTCAGACATCAAAATTAGTTTTCAACACATGGCATAGGTTTTCTGTTTATTGAATATCAGATATATGGTGTTGGGGGACTAACATAGAGGATTTTTCTCACATGTTCAGCAGTTTGAGATAAAAGGCAGAGCTAGCACCGAATATTTTCATGCGTCAAAGTTTATTTTAAAATTAATGATGAAAATGATGTTTGTTTTCCACATAACACATAACATGGGAGTTGCAGTGCAACACATCTGGATAGCACCAGGCTGGAGAAGATTGGCTTACACTTTAATCCTGTACATATCTTCTCAGAAGTCAGTGCCACTGAGTTCACTAGGATTTACTTGGAAGTGGTATAGGATTGTATGGGTAGGTTCATGTCGGGAGAGGTGTTTCGTCAGGTATTTGGGTCCCAAGCCGTGTAAGGCTTTATAGGTTAAAACCAGCACCTTGAATCAGGCTTGGAAACATACAGGCACCCAATGCAAACGGGCCAGAGTTGGTTTTATATGTTTGAACCTCTTGGTCCGGGTTATTAGTCTGGCTGCTGCATTTTGCATAAGCTGCAGCTTCTGAACTGTCTTCAAAGGCAGTCCCACGTAGATTGCATTGCAGTAATCTAACTTAGAGGTTACCAGAGCATAGACAACTGAAGCCAGGTTATCCTGTCCAGATAGGGGCGTAGCTGGGCCACCAACCGAAGTTGATAGAAGGCACTCTGTGCCACCGAGGCCATGAGCCTCAAGTGACAAAGATGGTTCTAGGAGAATCCCCAAGCTACGAACTTCCTCCTTCAATGGGAGTGCAAACCCATCCAGAACAGATTGAAGACCCTCCATCCAGTCAGCAGAACCACCCACTAACAGGGTCTCAGTCTTGTTTGGATTGAGTTTCAGTTTATTAGCCCTCATCCAGTCCATTGGTGCAGCCAGGCACTGGTTAAGCACATCCACAGCCTCACCTGATGAAGATGAAAAGGAGAAATAGAGTTGTGTGTCATCAGCGTACTGATGACAACACACTCCAAAACTACGGATGACTGCGCCGAACGGTTTCATGTAGATGTTGAACAGCATGGAGGACAAGACTGACCCCTGCGGAACCCCATACTGGAGAATCCATGGGGCTGAGCAATGTTCCCCAAGTACCACTTTCTGGAACCAACCCGCCAAGTAGGAGCGGAACCACTGCAATGCAGTGCCTCCCACTCCCAACTCAGCCAGTTGTTCCAGAAGGATACCATGGTCGATGGTAACGAAAGCCACTGAGAGATCAAGGACAATCAATGTTGTCTTTCTCCCGATATAGGTCATCATACAGGACGACCAAAGCTGTTTCCATGCCAAAGCCAGGCCTGAAACCTGACTAAATTGGATCCATATAATCAGTATCATCCAAGAGTGTCTGGAGCTGGCCCGCAACCACTCACTCAAGATTTTGCCCAGGAATGGAACATTTGCCACCGACCTATAGTTATTAAGATTTTCAGGGTCCAGGGAGGATTTCTTCAGGAGCGGTCTCACTACTGCTTCATTCAGGCGGCCTGGGACCACTCCCTCTCGCAGAAAGGCATTAATCACTTCCCTGGCCCAGCCAGCTGTTCCATCTCTGCTAGCTTTTATTAGCCAAGAGGGGCAAGGATCGTTGCACGAACCTGTCCAAGTACCTTGTCAACATCCTTGAGATGTATAAGATCAAAGGAAAAGGAAATCATCAGATTTTAATTAGGTAAGCTCTGATATGATCACAAAGGGTGGACAAAAAAAATCTCCAAGGTTTTGTTTTAACAAACACTTTGGCCATGGGAGTTTCCCCCCCTACATTAAATTGCCCTCCTTCCCTCAATCTTTCACCAATCTTCTTGAGATTTTTAGATGTTGTAAAACCAACATTTCTTTCTGGCACCTGTAAAGTTCAGGAAGATTGGTGAAACATTTTTGATTTTATGAATGTTAGGATGACCAACCCATGATTGCCCCTTTACCCCAAGGTCCTGTCGATCCTTAACTAAGGACACATGGGTGTGCGTCCTTAAATACATATGAATACATGAATACATATGAATTTCTGTAGAGGTTTTTTCTCTCTAACTGCATGTTTTTGCAGAAACAGGATGGAATAATCTTGACCTCAAAAACCCTAACAATCTCAACAAGGTTGAGATTAACAGATCTTCCATTCCTGGTTACAACACAAGTGTTTAAATATGCTTTAGTTAATCTGGTTATGTTTAGCACACCAATTAGGCTAAGGAGAAGAGCAATTCAGGGGTGATGTCACTCTTTTATTCCACCCAGACCATTACTGTAAAGTACAATCAGATACTTATGTTAGGAATATGTTGTAATACATGGATCACATGTAGCTGTATCAGCATTGTTGCAAAGATATATAAAATATTTCCAGCCCAAAATATGTTTTGTTTTATTTCAGATTTTGTTCACACCCAGAGCAGGTTGTTAAATAAATTCCCTAAATCCATATATAAAATATCAATTGATTACAGAAGAAGTGCAACTTCAGATTATTTTTAATAGAAGATAAACCTAATGCTTGAATCAAGATCAAGAGAGAAATTAATGGTGATTGAAACATCTCAAGGGTGCAGCCTTCTCATGTCAAACAAGAAATTAATAATAACCTTGTTTACAGAAAATGCCCATGGATGGTTCATAAAAAAAAAAAAAATTGGGTAAAACTCGCACAGTCTAGGCTCTGAGGTTGCCCCCTCCTCCGCCTTCCAGAAACTAGCATTTTTGCTCATTTCAGGGCTTTCCCCCTGAAGTGCTACATCATGACTGCCAGTGTAGGGGCTGCACACACTGGCATCAGCAGGGCTGGCCGAATGCAGAAGGCCCTGGCCTGCCCTGGCCTGCCCTAGTCTCCGCCCTGTAATGCTGCTTAAAATTCTACTCTCTCAGCTCTTCTTCTTGGGTAGAACCTTACGTAACTTACTTAGCCTACTGGCAGCTTATAGTGAGAAGAGAAATAAGAAGTGGAATGTTCATCTGAAACAAAGATGACACTGCATCATTACATGCTGTTGTTTCTAGCCTTAGGAAAGAGATGGAACTTTCACAGCTAATTTCTTGATTGCAACAGCGAAATAAAGCATCACCTTGCTAGCAGACTTTCAACTTGCATTACTAACATCCTCACTTTAGAGTTGATAGAACTAGGGAGAGTCACTTAAGCTTAGGGTGTATCCAAGTGCTATTTCCATATGAAAATACAATATTTGGAAAAGTATATAGCGCATCAGTATCTGTAAGATTTCTCCAAGAACATGAAAGGAAAACATACAGCTTTAGAATCCTGTTGGGTAAGGCTGTGAGGCTATGTAGCAGTAAAAGATATATTTCTTACACTTTGGCAGAAGGATGTAATCCAAAAATACAGGGACCCTCCAGAGGTATTATTAGGTGATACCATAATTGACAGCTACAAAGGTAGCAAACTGAAGTTCCCATGTTGTTTGTGCTAAAGTGAATGGTTGTGTTTTGTTCCCAAGATTCCTGAAAAGCCAACCCTGAGGCTCAGAATGGCATGTTTCTGTTTGTATGTAGAAATTGTAGAAACTGGAAGTCCTTCCACTCACTTTCCCTCTTCACTGCAGCCCACCCCCATGCCATTCTGACTCTCAAGTTTGGCTTTTCAGGGATCTCAGTAACAAAACACAAGCACTCACTTTAGCACAAACAAAATGGAACCTTCTGTTTGCTAACTTCATAGTTGTCAATCATGTTATCATCTAGTTTCAGTATGGGAGGAGTCCAAGTGTGGTCCTGCCATGACCATTAGTTCCAGTCAAGGTCCAGGTGACCTAAGGACCCATGTCTTTGATACTTACCTATGCTACCAGAAGAGATCTCCTTCTTCTGTTCCCAGGGCAGGAGACAAGGACATAGATCTTAACCCTGGGTTCAATTTTTTATGCTATCCTAGCCAAGAAGAGGTGGCAAGTCCTAAACATATTTATCTGACTCAGTTCTCACATAGCAAAGGTCATGTGCTGGAGTGTGAAAGAAGGTCCTGGAATAGATGGGGAAGTAACACTGAACTGCTGTTAAACTATTAGTATGTCAATAAATTTATTTTCTTCTGAATGATGTAAGGCCTGACATGTGATCATTTAACAAAAGACACAATGAAACTGGTTGGACTTGAACTGCTACTACCTCCTGAAGTGATCACACATTTTTATTATTAATTGATGCATGCTCTGTCAAAGTTTGAATAGAAATTTTATACAAAATTAATGCTAACTCAACAAATTTATGGTATCAAAATGCAATCCAATTTTACATAATAACATGCTTAGGTAATAACATGCTTAGCTTTTTCTGCTTCAGATTTTAAAATAATTTTTACATGGTGAGAAAATCAGGTGTGACTTCATTGATGTGATAGAATCTTTACCAATTAACTCTCACTTCCCCTGATAAGATGAGCATTTAAAATGCAATCTCGAACACTCATCTGCTATTGTTTTTATAAGAGAATTCGTTGGTTTTATGACAGCCAATCTTAGGTTGTTTTCCAAATTGCCTACATTTCTATATAGGAGAAAAGTATATTTTTCTCCATCCTGTAACCTCCAAAGCTCCTCTAAGTGTTTGAATGTGTATTTGTTATCGATCATTCCTGTACCAACTAATTAACAGGAGCAGCAACAAAAAATAAGCCTCTCTATTCATCATATGGTGTGTACACAAACCAATGATACGCTGACATGTGCCACAATCATGCATGATATTCATGCACATCTTAGTTTGCTCGAGAACTATATGAGGAAACATCACCTGTTCATTTAATTATTTTGCCCAAGAGAAAATCGATTCTGAAAACTAACAAGTGCAAGGACATTTTAAGGATACAAACAATCTTTCAAACTGCCAGACAAATTCTAGGCCCAAATTAAAAAATGGAAATACAAGGTATAAAACCTTTCCTGTGTTTTAAGAGTTGAGGTTATGGTAAAGATACAGAATAAACATGGAAGTCACTAAAAGGGCTTTCAAAGAGAGGTCTAGAGGTTGAACAGGAAAACCTATATAGAATATGTTAATTTGAAGGTGGTCGAAATCTCTATTGTGCTGCCTCCCAAAAGAAGTGTTTTTTAGGAATTGCCAAGATTAATTATTTCATATTCTTGGAGTACTAATAACTTTTAAGAAACAGAAAGAAAGAATTCCTCCTCTTAGAACATGTATACCAAAGATGGTTTGTATGAACTTCAATTAAAAATAGTGAGGGTGCATCACTTTTGGATTGCCACTTCCTAGATAGAAGCCATCTTTATTTTACTTTTTCCTCTAGACAGGCCTCCAGAGGAGTTGCGTTGCCAGGGTGGTTGGGGCTGACAGGGCCATAGGATTCTGCAGATCTCTTCTCCCCTCCTGTCTTCACCCACCAGAATGCCCCATTTTTTACCTCAGAAATCAGGTGCCATTGTTCTTTCTGTGGTAGTTGTAAGAGGCAGGAGGGAGAGAGATGCATTACTGCTCGAAGCTTCCCTCCTGAGTCATAGTATTATCTATGACAGGGATTGGCAGGCCAGAGCTGTGGGCATCTTATCACCTGCCATGTCACCCCTAGGTGTACCCACCACGCTCAGCAGCAAGGAAGCAGGAAGTTGGTGCTTGCTTGCTTCTTGCTTCCTTTCTCCTGAGGTGACCACAAGGGCAGAGAGTGTGTTGGCAGGCATGGGGGGACAGTGGAGCAAAAGTGGCAATGATTAGGGGTGTGCATCGGATCGGATCCGATCCACGATCCGAATCCGATCCGACCCAAAATCGGGAAAATCCGATCCGATCCGATCCGATCCGGACAACCTCCGATCCGATCCGATCCGATCCGATGAGGTCCGATCCGGATCGGACGCCATTTTGAATGCTTTTTCCCATAGCCAAGTATTGTTTTACAAAAACGCCTATAACTTTTTCATTTTTAAAGATAGAAGGATGAAACTTGGGCACATTGTAGACTGGTTAGGGGTGGTTATCTGTGAGAAATTTCAGAAAGATTGGTGCATGCATTTTGTGGCAATTAATTTTTTAATAAATACCCAGGAATGCCTATAACTTTGTCATTTTTAAAGTTACACACATGAAACTTTGCCACATTGTAGGGGGTACCTTGGGACCTATGTGTGTGAAATTTCAGAAACGTAGCTGCTTGTCTTGTGTGGCAATTAATTTTTAGAAAAATGGGTAGTAGTGGGGTAAATACAGTTACGCCTCCCATTTTTTTATTTTTGAAGATACAAACAGGAAACTTGGACACATTACAGGTACCACTTGCCTTGATATGTGTGTGAAATTTCAGAAACATTGGAGCTTTCCATGTGTGGCAATTAATTTTTGAAACAATGAGGAAAGAAACACCTATAACTTTGTCATTTTTAAAGTTACACACATGAAACTTTGCCACATTGTAGGTGGTACCTTGGGACCCATGTGTGTGAAATTTCGGAAACGTAGGTGCTTGCCTTGTGTGGCAATTAATTTTTTAATAAATACCCAGGAATGCCTATAACTTTGTCATTTTTAAAGTTACACACATGAAACTTTGCCACATTGTAGGCGGTACCTTGGGACCTATGTGTGTGAAATTTCGGAAACGTAGGTGCTTGCCTTGTGTGGCAATTAATTTTAGAAAAATGGGTAGTGGTGGGGTAAATACAGTTACGCCTCCCACTTTTTTATTTTTGAAGATACAAACAGGAAACATGGGCACATTACAGGTACCACTTGGCTTGATATGTGTGTAAAATTTCAGACAGCTGGGTCCAGGCATGTGGTGGCAAGGTATTTTTGAAACAATGAGGAAAGAAACGCCTATAACTTTTTTATTTTAAAAGTTAGAAGTCTGAACATTGCTCACTTTGTAGATGGGTTAGGGGTAGATATGTGTCAGAAATTTCAGAATTATAGGTCCAGGCATTTGATGGCTATGGAATTTTTAAATTACATGTTTCAAAAAAATTTCTACAGAGGCCAGGTCTTCCCCTCCCGCTTCCCGCGAAGAAAAGGAAACACTCTCTCGTCTCGATCCCTTTGATCCTTGCTAGTAGTATCCATTACAGGGCTCGTGTTTCCTTTCCTCCTTTCACTTTTCAAGCAGAACGGCTGAGCCTAGCTGAGTTTTGCAGCCATGCGTGCAAGGAAGGATCACTCTGGTCTCGATCCCTTTGATCCTTGGTAGTATCCATTACAGGGCTCGTGTCTGCTTTCACTTTGTACTCAAGCAGACACGAGCCCTGTAATGGATACTACCAAGGATCAAAGGGATCGAGACGAGAGAGTGTTTCCTTTTCTTCGCGGGAAGCGGGAGGGGAAGACCTGGCCTCTGTAGAAATTTTTTTGAAACATGTAATTTAAAAATTCCATAGCCATCAAATGCCTGGACCTATCATTCTGAAATTTCTGACACATATCTACCCCTAACCCATCTACAAAGTGAGCAATGTTCAGACTTCTAACTTTTAAAATAAAAAAGTTATAGGCGTTTCTTTCCTCATTGTTTCAAAAATACCTTGCCACCACATGCCTGGACCCAGCTGTCTGAAATTTTACACACATATCAAGCCAAGTGGTACCTGTAATGTGCCCTTGTTTCCTGTTTGTATCTTCAAAAATAAAAAAGTGGGAGGCGTAACTGTATTTACCCCACCACTACCCATTTTTCTAAAATTAATTGCCACACAAGGCAAGCACCTACGTTTCCGAAATTTCACACACATAGGTCCCAAGGTACCGCCTACAATGTGGCAAAGTTTCATGTGTGTAACTTTAAAAATGACAAAGTTATAGGCATTCCTGGGTATTTATTAAAAAATTAATTGCCACACAAGGCAAGCACCTACGTTTCCGAAATTTCACACACATGGGTCCCAAGGTACCACCTACAATGTGGCAAAGTTTCATGTGTGTAACTTTAAAAATGACAAAGTTATAGGTGTTTCTTTCCTCATTGTTTCAAAAATTAATTGCCACACAAGGAAAGCTCCAATGTTTCTGAAATTTCACACACATATCAAGGCAAGTGGTACCTGTAATGTGCCCAAGTTTCCTGTTTGTATCTTCAAAAATAAAAAAATGGGAGGCGTAACTGTATTTACCCCACTACTACCCATTTTTCTAAAAATTAATTGCCACACAAGACAAGCACCTACGTTTCTGAAATTTCACACACATAGGTCCCAAGGTACCCCCTACAATGTGGCAAAGTTTCATGTGTGTAACTTTAAAAATGACAAAGTTATAGGCATTCCTGGGTATTTATTAAAAAATTAATTGCCACAAAATGCATGCACCAATCTTTCTGAAATTTCTCACAGACAACTACCCCTAACCAGTCTACAATGTGCCCAAGTTTCATCCTTCTATCTTTAAAAATGAAAAAGTTATAGGCGTTTTTGTAAAACAATACTTGGCTATGGGAAAAAGCATTCAAAATGGCGTCCGATCCGGATCGGACATCTGGTCCGATCCGATCCGACCAGCCTCCGATCCGATCCGATCCGATCCGACCCCCCAGGTCCGATTCCGATCCGCTATCCGATCCGATCCGGGGGGTCAGTGCACATCCCTAGCAATGATGGCAGTAGGTAGGGCAACAGGAAGGGTGCAGACAGGTGGGTAGCAGAATCAATGAAAGTGAGGGGCAGAATTGGTGGGCGAGAGAAGCAGCGAGGGGGAGAAAGATGATGATGGCAGGAGAAGCAAGAGGGAAAGGAAGTTATGAGCAATTGGGGAGAGAAGAGGCAATCCAGAGCTTGTCTGTGTGAGTTGCTTCCTCTATGTTACAGGGGAGTAGGTGATTGAGCGAGCCGTTGTGTGTTGACCCTTGCCTGCCTGCGTAAGAGTTCCTGCCTGTGCATTTACTCCTAAAGTGATTGAGCAACCTCTTCCCCAATTTTCCAAGATATTAAAGACATTTTGAACAAATTCTTCTCTTTAATGACGTTGGTCTTTTATTCTTTCTGTGCTGAATTTTCAAGCACCCCAATGACAGGTGCCCTACACTTCCTCAAAAATCCAAATGTACACATGAGCCCACAAAGGTTGCCCACGCCTGGTCCATGGCTTCAGAAGGAGGGATCCCAAAAATTGTCTTTCCCTGGGATGCTCTCCCAGGCATCATAGGATTGCAACGCTAATGTTATTTTTAGAAACCTACTGTCCAATTTATTTGGGCGTACTTTTTGAATCAATCTACCATTTAATGGATTCATCAGCTAAATGGTTCAGTTCTAATTCTCAAAGATGTTCTTTAAGTTGAAATGTTATTTGCCTATGAACAAGTGGTTTCAACCTTGGGTCCCCAGATGTTGTTGGACTACGGATGTTGATTTGGTGGTGACACAGAGATAGACATTCTCTGCAGTGGCACCACCCTGTGGAATGATCTCCCTCTGGGGTTCCTCAGGTCTCAACCTGACAAATTGTAGGTATTTATTGAAAATATATTTGTTTACTTTGGCTTTTCTACAACTGTGAGTTATCTTTGGACCAGGCTCGTGATAATATTGTGTGTGATCTGCTTTGGGATGTGTTTCAAATGAGAAGTGATATAAAATATTTATTATTTATTATAGCACTTTTTCCCAACCCTTTAACCAAAAAGGCTCTCAAGGCAGCTTAGAAAAATATTTTATAAGACAGTCCCTGCCCAAAGGCTTACAATCTACAAAAAAAATGCTAAGAAATAATACAAGTACCATTATCCCTGACTGTTGGCCATGCTGGATAAGGATGATGAGGTTTATAGTTTCTTATAGGAGTGCAGTGCACTCAACCACATAGATCAAACATATAACTAAAAAACTGTTATACAGTGAAGTTTATACATTTATTTGTGTCAGTTTATAATTAATTCAATTAGTTATATACTACAATATCAATCAATCCAATTGGCCACACTAACAATTTCGAGTAACACCAGTTCATATGTTGACACACTATTTCATGTTATACAATGAAGTATATATACTTATTTGTACCAACTGGATCACAATTAGTTCACTCAGTTTTATAATACTATTTCAAACACTCCAACACTAACAATTTCAAACGAGACTAGTTCATATGTTAAGAACACTAATTCATAACAACACTAATTCATGACAACGCTAATTCATGACAGTTCATCTGAGGGGCACAAGGTTGTGAACCAATAAATTTTCTACTAAATACATCACTTTTAACACCACCAGTTTCATACTTTTAATTCAAGACAGTTTTAAGTTGTCAAAGCTTACTTTGCAGTTAAAGATATTTCTTTTAATAATTGTGTGAATAGCAAAATTGACATAATTCACACTGAGAAAATCCTTGAAATATTGTACTCTATATATTGTAAGAAAAAGCCATAATTAGTCTCACATGTTGTAACCTTGGGCAGTATCCAACAGGTCTGTTCGGGATCGGGGCAGGACCTCAGAGCTCCTTTCTTGACCCATTCCAGAAATGAGTTTTCACTTGCTTCAGGTTACTGTTAGAACTGCAAAAGCCTTGTCACACAAGCAGTGGCTCCCGGGAGTGCACAGGCACAGTAGGATACTACCACTTGATTGAAGAAGAAAGGAATATTCTTTTCGATAATCCTTTATGTTTCTGCAGCTTCTGGGCTTGCTGGGGGAGGTTAACATCACAGGGCTACATGATGGGACAGTCTCAAAGCAGGTAGCGTGACATGAGCCATGCATTTCCAACACAGCTGTATTTTATTTCACTGAAAGACCCTCTGGGTTTGGGTTATTGCCAGTCTCATCCTCATTAACATGATTGTCTCTTACTGCTCTGAATCGTGCCTTTCTTGGAGCCCCTTTGTAATTCACTGCCACTGAGCATCTTAATGTTTCAGCTGGATGTCCCAGTCAAATACAGTTGTAGCTCCCTCTGTTCTCATAGCATCTAGCTCTTCCTTGGTTCCATCTGTGGCCTCAGCACTTCTCTGCCACTCTTAAGTATATAGTCTGATACATTCTTGCATCGCTGCTTCTCACTTCCTACTCCTCCTTCCTCCCTCTGCTGCAGCCTCTCTTTTTATGATGCACCAACCCCATCCTGGCTTGTTTCTTCCATTAACCCCTATCATGGTCCCATGACCTCCTCCTCAACATCTCCTGTTGACTCTCATGCTTTTTTGGGGGGCCTCCTCTGTCTCATTTTATGTTTTAAGTGTTCTCTGTTAATTCTCTGACCAGGTTCACATGGTCACCCCACCCCACCATGCCAGCCACCCTTTTGAGTATTGAAGCCATGGTGGTGAGTTGCCATAGCTTAGGGTGACCAGATAAAATCCAGGTCAGGGCTCATGTAACTTTAACAGTTGTAGAGAAAAGGGAACTTCAGCCAGTGTCATTTGTATGCAATTAGTCCCTGGTGAAATTCCCTCTTCATCACAACAGTTAAAGTTGCAGGCACTATACTAGAGGGACCAGATACAAAAGAGGGCAGGGCCCCTGCAACTTTAACAGTTGTGATGAAGAGGGAATTTCACCAGGAACTAATTGCATACAAATGATGCTGGCTGAAATTCCCTTTTCTCTACAACTGTTAAAGTTACATGAGCCCTGACCTGGATTTTATCTGGTCACCCTACCATGGCTTATCATGTCATGTGAAGCTGGCAAGAGTTGCTTATGTGAGGGTTAAACAATCCTTGCATGGTTTGCAAGAGGGCAGGATGCATTTTATTTTAAATGTTTCATCTCTGCCTACTAACTAAAGTTCTTGAGGTGGCTTACAGAAGCTCTAGCGTGTGTGTCTGTGAAATACGAGTCTTCTTCCCAGTGTTCAGATGTTCCAAGTGCCATTAGGCTCATGTTATTTGGTATATAAATTGAAAAGGGGAAAAATGAAGAAATCGGCAATAAAAGCAAAGCCTGCCTTGCCCTGTGGGAACAGAAACCAACATTGGGACAATTTAGAGAAACTATTCAACAGGTAATTAAGGAGAAATTCATTATTAATCTCCCAGCTGCAATAAACGGGAGGCCATGAAATTGACAAAATCTGCAAACTGGAAATTTTCCAATTAAAAGCAATAGTATTTTGCCTACCATCTACATTATACAGACTGGTGCTGGAATTGCTTTTTCTTGTCCCCCTTCCCCCTCCAAAGAAATTGCCACAGACCAAGTCTTAAAAAGCACAGGAGAATAACAGAGTTTATGGAGTGCAACAATTTGATGAAAACGTTGACCATTTTTTCATGATCTTAGAAGGGCCATGGTGGCTTATTTCTACCCCCCTCATGCACATGCTGGTCATGTGCCAGGGAGATTTGCATAATTACCTTCAGCAGTGTGGCTTGTCTTGTTGTGCGATCCTGACTGCTGTTGTGGGTAACAAGCCACACAAAACCCATGGGCTGGGTGACCTGTAAATAGGAGTGAACAATGGATGGCTTTTACTGTGGAATCTATAGCAAACAAAGAAGTTAAGGGCATAAACAATTAATAAAATTTAATACACATATAAAGAGCAAATAACAGCAAGCACTTGTAATGCAGATTCAGTAAAAATAATGCATTAAAAAGTGCTCGATGATCTGAAACAACTGTGGCCAAACGCATTTCAACACCCGGTCTTCTTCAGTGGCCAGTTAACTAGAAATATACATAAACAAACAATTATAAGTGACTCAGATAAAGATGTAGGAATTCTAGTTTTTGCTTTTAAGATAGGACATAAAGTACATCCTGGAATGTATTAAAAAAAACACTCTCAAATAACTTATTATTTTAAACAAACGACAGGAATGCATCGAAGTATTAACCCAAAGTTAGATAAAAACACGTAGGGAGTATTTACAGTGTGCAATATAAACCTCTGCTTGCATAAATAGATAGATAGTGTCTAGGCTAACCAATTTGAAGCAAGGCTTTTATTCTATTGCTAATGAATCAATTGTTTATCCTAGTCACCTGTGCTTTCAATTAAGAGAGCTAGGTCCTTTAAAGACCAAAATTCCAATTTTTATCCGGCGAGGCACTTTCAATACACAACAACCACAATGTAATTTCTGTTGTCCTGCATGATTGTGAAATCTTTTATTTGTAGGCAGTTCACACAGGAACTGCAATGATAGCAAAGAAAGTTACCCCTGGTTTTCTGGTATGTAATACAGTCCTTGCTACCCTCATTCCTACAAGGGGAGGGAAAGTGAAAGCTTCAGGTGAAACAATGAGGTAAAGGGGAAGAACATGGTTGAAGGGGTAAGATAGATCTGTATGATGAAACAAAAGGCAGGAATGTGGCATTTGTGTGCCTAATATTAACATTAAATGTGGCAAGTAAAGTGGAGGAGGCAGAAAACATAAGACAAGTACATGAAATACGTATAAAACAGTTGACAGTCTTGAAAACCTTGGCAGCTGTAGTTGGCATGTATGCTCTCTGACTGTACTGACAGTTTGATTAAAGGAAAAGGAAAAACTAGCAAATCATCCTAGCAGATAAACTCTTTTATGTCAGCCGAATACCCTACCAGTATATGGTCCGATGTTTGAAGCATGGCACTTAGTACAAAGAAAACAGCTTTTTAAAAAAAATCTAATTCCAGCTTTTTCTTTGATTTATTGTATGTGACCTTGGAAAATACTATTATACCGTTCAATGTATGCTCAATAATAAATGCCATATATAGCCCTTAAATTATCAGCCTCTTAGTGTTATTCTCTTGTTCTATACAAACACGCACACACACACACACACACAGAGTCTATAATTACCATAACTGCCTTAGGCAAATCATTATTGTCTCAGTTTCAGCATCACACTAAATATAGAATGTGTGGATAATTGTGCTGGCCTACCTTGCAGATTTGTTGTATGGAGAATGATGATGTTGTTTAAACACTCTAAACTGTTTTATAAATGATATTATTGCCTATGTAAGATAATTTCCTTTCTTGCTGGATTCCTGGGGTCAGGAACTCTGTAGAGGCTGTGGAGATTGCTGGATGCTCCCATTGCAGGAAGCAGATGTGTGAAAATGATTGAATGCACAAAAGTATCAACCGTAGAGATGGATATGCACTGCCCACCAACAAACTTTTCATGGACAGAACAGGACATTTCCAGAAACAAATAGGTTCATTTCCCTAGCCAGTCTAAGGCACTTGGGAAATAAACACCAGCTTCCCTTTTTATTCCACTTGCCCCAAAAAGCATCCTCTCCACTCTTCCCCTTACCTACATCAGGGGTGAGCAACTTGTGCCCCTCCAATGTTTTGATCTACAATTCTCATCAGCCCCAGACAGCATAGTCAGTGGTGATGGAGGATGGGAGTTGCAGCCCAAAAAATCTAGTGGGCCACAAGTTACCCACCCCAGACATTCCTGCATGTGCAGAGATGGTAATGTTGGGAACATTAAAGAGAGGAGGGTATAAGGAATGTTTTCCCCTTCTCTTTTATCTGTGGTTTTGCTGTAGCCTGTGGGAAGATCCAAATCCCAAGATGTATCACCCTGTGAGTCTTGACAAACTCCACAGTGTGTCAGGATGACAAAGAGGGAGGCAGGCTTGCGCAAACTTCGTAATTGACTTCATCCATTGATAGTTGGCATACCAGTGATCTGTAAGTGTGCCTATAGAGCTTCTGCATCTGTAACAGATTACTGAAATCAAAGCATGCATCTTTGAAACGTCAAGTGTCCATTACAACACATTTTGCAAACTATGCTTTCAATTCCTGATGATCGCAGCCTTCACTAAGGGATATTTATATTTGTATTATATTTCTCTAGCCACCTTTTTATCTGTCCTGCTTAACAGCCAATTTCACTTTAAACTAAAAGCTTTAGAGTTTTTGTTGTAGGGATTCCTCAACCTCTTAGCATTGCTACGTCACTTTCTCCTTAAATGCTTTTATGTTCTCCTTATTAGCTCACTTAGCAGGCAGGGCAGCAGAGCCTTTCTGCCAATCTGTTCCACAAGCTATTATGTGGTTATCCTCCCCATCTACCTCTATAGTCCATGTAATTAACTGTATAAAATGCCAATTTCTGTAATTTGAGTCATCCTCTTGATTAACTACTTTAATTAATTGGCATTGAAAAGCAGTTGTCATGCTGTATGCCATTGATTATGCCTTACTTTGTAGCTATCTGTTCTCATTTATCAATGTAGGTTCTGTGGAAATATTACACAATTCCTCTTGGTAAAATATCTTATCCAACTAATATTTCTTTTGAAATGTATTACTTAATATCAAAATGAAATAATATCCATGAACTTTGCAGGGCCTCTTCCCACTGCCATGTTATGGTATAGCAGTATAGTAGCGCTTTAATGCCTGATGTACTATATATAACAGTTACCTTGAAAGTTGAGCAGTGGGGCTCCTATTGAAATGTTCACTATGCCTGGGCCTTGAACCCATGCATGTAATTCTGCCATGTGAGAATGTATGTGTACATCACAAATGACAGAGGCTAACCCTGGCTGCTCCCACTTTCTTGTCTTCTTTTACATATTCATTAGACAACAAAAACTGGCTACTTTTCAAATTACCAATTTTTTCATATTAGCTAGGTTTACAATTATTCACATGGAGGTGTTTCTCCCCACTCCCCCCACTCCATTTAGTTCCCAAAATTTCAAGCTCTCCCTTAGCTTCAATTTACACCATTAAATACATTTGATGGTACCAGAATTTTGCTACAATTAGCACAGTCGCTGCATTATTTAAAAGTCAATTCAAAATTCAGCTTGTCTGTTAGAATAGATTTAGGTATCAAGGAACTGGCAGATTCACTCTTTCGGTTTAAGATGATCAGGATTATCACTGTGAACAGCATGGCTCCCATCACTAGGAGGACTGCCTGAGATGAAAAGACTCTATGGTGATCTACCGTGATTCATCACAATGTACTTGATGTCAGTAGCTTATCACATATATTATTAAGAATAATAACAAAGTCCAACCTGAGTGATGTAAATCCAGAATATATCTTATTATTATACTTTTGAAAATGGGGATCTACTGTTACAGAGAAGTTGTGGGGTGTACACAGCTCTTTCTTATACATGTTTACTTAGAATTAGGTGTTGCTGTCACTGGGATGGTTCAAAGATAATGTGAAATAATGATTTCATTGTCTGAACTTTGGGGGCATGCTATCTTCCTCACTTCCTCTTCCATGCCACATTTCCTGGTTTGAGGAAAGCAACAGTTGTTTTATCTGAAGCAGGAAACTACAGATTGCATTGCAGTCCATGATTGGAAACCAGAGCATATATGAAATAATAACAGGAAAAGAAGGAAAGGCATTGTCACGTGAAAGGGGAGATGGCAGGACTGAGGCTCTCATAACACCAAACTATTAGTTGGCAATACATCTGAACTACCCTACTGAGTTCAGTGGGAAATATTCCCAAGCATTATGCAGAGGATTGTATCCATAGGCATCCAAAGGAGTAGTTATGTTAGTATGTTGCAGTAAAAACAACGAAGAGTCTTGTGGCATCTTAAAGACTAACACATTTATTCTGGCATAAGCTTTTGTGGACAGTGGCCATTTCATGAAGTGTTAACCTCAAATTGGCAGATTTATATACAAGTGCTTGGGCTCACCATTGGCTTACCATCAGCTCACCATTGCAGTGATTTCTGCATTATAACTGCCTGTACTTTCAGTTCCCTTTGACAACACAGTTTACATCTCCCCCAACTCCTGGTATTCTTATGCCAGAATATATTTGTTAGTCTTTAAGGTGCCATAAGATTCTTTGTTGTTTTATCCATAAGCTGTAGTCCTAAACATAGTTACCTGGAAGGAATTCTCACTGAAAATAGGAGTTGCTTCTATGAATAGGATTTCACAGTTAGTGTAACTTAAGGACATAATTTATTTATTTTTATATCCATCAACTGGTGTCCATACTAATTGCCATCAGGTTTAGTATTAGTTAGCAAAGTTATTATAAAGTAACGGTACAAGTCTAATAGAAACTTAAAATTCATCACTAACCATAAGTACATCATGAAGATGGCAATATTTTTTATAATTATTTTATTAGGCATTTCAAATAACAATGAACAACAAATACCTTTGGACCTTTGATTAAATTCAGAGTGGCACTAAAATTTGAAGTTCGTTTTTATTTTGTTTTGCTTTCATTCCAGTGGAACATTGTTTTCCTTTCCTTCCAATAAGGGAGCTTTTTGTGAAAGCAGATTAGATTGTCTTTCTATCTTTCTGATTTCCTTTTCCATCTACTGTCATACGTTTTAACCACATTTTATTAGCTAATTTAGCATATTTGTTTGAATTTAGCACAGACTTCTTTATTATAGATCGACAAGCAATAAAACTCATTTTCCCAGTATGTCACTGACAGATTCACAATTTGATATAGTCATTAGTTTCTAAAATGTGAAAACATCTCACATTTCCTTTGTCTAATGAATTATGTAAGAAATATGTTGTCATAAATGAGACAGAAAATATAATATACATTTTAAGAGTTCTGCTTATAAGAACTGCCAATTATTTCATAAATGAACAATGCCTACTCCAGGTCATTTCCCCTCCCCCATTTTTTAAAACTTCCTTGTTTTTCATTTGAGAAAGAAAATAGGCTGGGTGGAAGAGTGGCCTCTGGAAATACATCTGTCTCCCAATTAAGAAAATACACTAGGCCCAGATGGTATCCATCCTAAAGTTCTCAAAGAACTCAAATATGAAATTGCTGATCTTCTAACCATAATATGCAATATGTCTCTTAGCTCAGCCTCTGTACCAGAGGACTGGGGGATAGCCAAAGTAACACCAATTTTTAAAAAGGGATCCAGAGGGGATCTGGGAAATTACAGGCCAGTTAGTTTAACATCTGTTCCAAATAAATTGGTTGAAAGCATTATTAAAAACAAAATTAGTAAGCATATAGAATGACAAGTTCTTCTGAAAAAGAATCAACATGGCTTCCACAAAGGTAAGTCCTGTCTCACTAATCTTTTAGAGTTCTTTGAGAATGTCAGTAGACATGTAGACAGGGGTGAGCCGGTGGACATTGTTTACTTGGAATTCCAAAACGTCACCAAAGACTCCTGAGCAAACTTAGCAGCCATGGAATAAGGGGAGAGGTCCTCTTATGGATCAGCAACTGGTAAAAGAACAGAAAGCAGAGAGTAGGAATGGTAAATTCTCTCAATGGAGGGAAGTAAATAGTGGGGTCCCACAGGGATCTGTATTGGGACCAATTCTTTTCAACTTGTTCATAAATAATCTGGAATTAGGAGTAAGCAGTGAAGTGGCCGTGTTTGCTGATGACAGCAAATTATTTAAGGTGGTTAAAACAAAAAGGGATTATGAGGCGCTCCAAAAGAGTCTTTCCAAGTTGTGAGAGTGGCCATCCAAATGGCAGATGCAGTTCAATGTAAGCAAGTGTAAAGTGATGCACGTTGAGACAAAAAAAACAACCCATGATGGAATATGAGCTGGTGGTTACTGATTGAGAAAGAAATCTAGGGATAGTGGTGGACAGCTTGATGAAAATATCAACCAAGTGTGAGGCTGCTGTAAAGAAGGCAAACTCCATGTTATGCATTACTAGAAAAGGAATCGAGAATAAAACTCCCAGTATTGTATTGCCTTTATACAAATCTAGGGTGCGACCACACCTAGAATACTATGTACAGTTTTGGTCACCACACCTAAAAAAAGATACTGTAGAGCTGGAAAAAGTGCAGAAAAGGGCAACTGGAGCATCTCCCCTATGAGGGAAGCTTACAACAGCTGGGATTGTTCAGCTTGGAAAAAAGAGGCTAAGGGGAGACCCGATAGAGGTGTACAAAATTATGCATGGTGTGGAGAATGTGGATAGGGAGACATTTTTCTCTCTCTCCCATAATACTAGAACCTGGGGTTAATCCATGAAGCTGATTGGTGGGAGATTCAGACAGATAAAAGGAAGTACTTCACACAGTGTATAATTAAACTATGGAATTCACTACCACAAGATGTAGTGATTGCCACCAATTTGAATGGCTTTAAAAGGGAATTGGATAAATTCCTGGAGGAGAAGGCTACTAGTCCTAATGACTAAGTGCAACCTCCAGTATCACTAAGCCTGTATACACTAGTTGCTGGAGAATATGGGTGGCAGGCTGCTGTTGCACCGTGTCCAGTTGGTTGGCCTCTGTGTGAACAGAGTAGGGATGTGCACTGACCCCCCGGATCGGATCGGATAGCGGATCGGAATCGGACCTGGGGGGTCGGATCGGATCGGATCGGATCGGAGGCTGGTCGGATCGGATCGGACCAGATGTCCGATCCGGATCGGACGCCATTTTGAATGCTTTTTCCCATAGCCAAGTATTGTTTTACAAAAACGCCTATAACTTTTTCATTTTTAAAGATAGAAGGATGAAACTTGGGCACATTGTAGACTGGTTAGGGGTAGTTATCTGTGAGAAATTTCAGAAAGATTGGTGCATGCATTTTGTGGCAATTAATTTTTTAATAAATACCCAGGAATGCCTATAACTTTGTCATTTTTAAAGTTACACACATGAAACTTTGCCACATTGTAGGGGGTACCTTGGGACCTATGTGTGTGAAATTTCAGAAACGTAGGTGCTTGTCTTGTGTGGCAATTAATTTTTAGAAAAATGGGTAGTAGTGGGGTAAATACAGTTACGCCTCCCATTTTTTTATTTTTGAAGATACAAACAGGAAACTTGGGCACATTACAGGTACCACTTGCCTTGATATGTGTGTGAAATTTCAGAAACATTGGAGCTTTCCTTGTGTGGCAATTAATTTTTGAAACAATGAGGAAAGAAACACCTATAACTTTGTCATTTTTAAAGTTACACACATGAAACTTTGCCACATTGTAGGTGGTACCTTGGGACCCATGTGTGTGAAATTTCGGAAACGTAGGTGCTTGCCTTGTGTGGCAATTAATTTTTTAATAAATACCCAGGAATGCCTATAACTTTGTCATTTTTAAAGTTACACACATGAAACTTTGCCACATTGTAGGCGGTACCTTGGGACCTATGTGTGTGAAATTTCGGAAACGTAGGTGCTTGCCTTGTGTGGCAATTAATTTTAGAAAAATGGGTAGTGGTGGGGTAAATACAGTTACGCCTCCCACTTTTTTATTTTTGAAGATACAAACAGGAAACATGGGCACATTACAGGTACCACTTGGCTTGATATGTGGGTAAAATTTCAGACAGCTGGGTCCAGGCATGTGGTGGCAATTAATTTTTGAAACAATGAGGAAAGAAACGCCTATAACTTTTTTATTTTAAAAGTTAGAAGTCTGAACATTGCTCACTTTGTAGATGGGTTAGGGGTAGATATGTGTCAGAAATTTCAGAATTATAGGTCCAGGCATTTGATGGCTATGGAATTTTTAAATTACATGTTTCAAAAAAATTTCTACAGAGGCCAGGTCTTCCCCTCCCGCTTCCCGCGAAGAAAAGGAAACACTCTCTCGTCTCGATCCCTTTGATCCTTGCTAGTAGTATCCATTACAGGGCTCGTGTTTCCTTTCCTACTTTCACTTTTCACTTTGTACTCAAGCAGACACGAGCCCTGTAATGGATACTACCAAAGATCAAAGGGATCGAGACCAGAGTGATCCTTCCTTGCACGCATGGCTGCAAAACTCAGCTAGGCTCAGCCGTTCTGCTTGAAAAGTGAAAGTAGGAAAGGAAACACGAGCCCTGTAATGGATACTACTAGCAAGGATCAAAGGGATCGAGACGAGAGAGTGTTTCCTTTTCTTTGCGGGAAGCGGGAGGGGAAGACCTGGCCTCTGTAGAAATTTTTTTGAAACATGTAATTTAAAAATTCCATAGCCATCAAATGCCTGGACCTATAATTCTGAAATTTCTGACACATATCTACCCCTAACCCATCTACAAAGTGAGCAATGTTCAGACTTCTAACTTTTAAAATAAAAAAGTTATAGGTGTTTCTTTCCTCATTGTTTCAAAAATTAATTGCCACACAAGGAAAGCTCCAATGTTTCTGAAATTTCACACACATATCAAGGCAAGTGGTACCTGTAATGTGCCCAAGTTTCCTGTTTGTATCTTCAAAAATAAAAAAATGGGAGGCGTAACTGTATTTACCCCACTACTACCCATTTTTCTAAAAATTAATTGCCACACAAGACAAGCACCTACGTTTCTGAAATTTCACACACATAGGTCCCAAGGTACCCCCTACAATGTGGCAAAGTTTCATGTGTGTAACTTTAAAAATGACAAAGTTATAGGCATTCCTGGGTATTTATTAAAAAATTAATTGCCACAAAATGCATGCACCAATCTTTCTGAAATTTCTCACAGATAACTACCCCTAACCAGTCTACAATGTGCCCAAGTTTCATCCTTCTATCTTTAAAAATGAAAAAGTTATAGGCGTTTTTGTAAAACAATACTTGGCTATGGGAAAAAGCATTCAAAATGGCGTCCAATCCGGATCGGACCTCATCGGATCGGATCGGATCGGAGGTTGTCCGGATCGGATCGGATCGGATTTTCCCGATTTTGGGTCGGATCGGATTCGGATCGTGGATCGGATCCGATCCGATGCACACCCCTAGAACAGAGTACTGGATTAGATGCACCCTTGGTCTTATCCAACATGGCTCTTCTTATGTTCTTACTACTGTATTAATTGTATGACTTTTGATTAATTAGTCAGTTTGATTTACATAAATTTGCATATATATAATTCGGGGGGGGCATGATTTCTGGATCAGGTTCTTTGGTTTCTATGTATCTTTCCTCTAAAGAAATCTTTAGATTTCAGTCTTATATGAATGAATGACCAGTATGATTTCTTGCCTTACTGTTAGGGCAGACTAATTGTCTTTAAAGGCAACCACACATACATTGCAGTAGTCTAGCCTGGATATACTAATAGATAAGCAAGGCAAAGTCCATCCTCTCCAGATAGGGTCACAGCTGGTATAACACACTCCTGGATACTGCAGCCACCTAAGATTCCAGGAGGACTCCGAAACTATGGACCCAATCTTTCAGGGGAAGTGCAAACCCATCTAAGACCAGCTATAAACCTCCATACAGAGTAGTTGATTTTCTAACATGCAATATATCCATCTTGTCTGGATTAAGTCTCTGCTTGTTCACCCCCATCCACCCCAAAATTTCTTCCAGATACTGATTCAAGCTTTCCACATGCACAAATAAGAAGGGAAGCATCAACAGGACAGAATGCAAAAAGAGAACATGTAAGAGAGAAAGCCACCACATTTTAAGTAGTTCCTGAATGCTCAGCAGACCATCTTAATTGTATGTCTAAATGGATCAACCTCTCTGACTTGACAAATTTTGAATGGTAAAAAGTCCCACCAATGGCCGGTCACAACTGGAAAAGCTCTAACAGCTGTTGATGGCGATCTAATCTCAGTCAAGTTTAAATGCCCCAATTCCTGCAATGGCAATAGTGGGAAAAGACATTTATATAGCACACAAATACAAAAGCAGTGACACATAATAGTGACTCCTCACAAGTTCTTCTATAATGCTAGCAAAGGAGCAGCCTCCTCTTGCTCCTGAGGCAATTGTGTATGCCAGTGTGGGTGGGTGTGGGTACACGCTTTGTGTTTGAAATAGCCCTGTACTGTATATTCAACTGAATTTGGTTCGGTTTGTCGTGTAACCCACCCACCCCCGCCAAATCCCACCCCCGCCCACCCCCCACCATCCTGGGGATGGTGAAATTGCTTTCCCCCCACCCCCATGGGCATGGAGCCACCCTGTGCAGCTCCATGACCGTTTCAGGAACCAGGAGCAGCAGCCACACCAGGCGCTGTCCTCAGGATGGTCCTGGGACCACAGAAAAGCTGGGATATCCCAGTTTCTGTTATCCCTTGGTCATCTTCGCTTGCTCCTGGGATCCCCTGTGCATCATGTGGATGCACAGGGTGACCCAGGGATGACCCCGGGATAAAGGCCTGGTGTAGACATGGCCAAAGTTGCAGATCTGACTACTAACCTATGATAATTTAAAACACAATACAGTATTATTATCACTGTTACATTCTTACAACCCACCTTGAATCTATTTGTTACACTGTATAGGTTTTGCATGTTTGCTTTTTTGACCCATAGAGGAAATGTCTTTAAAATATTTCCATTACCAGCAATCATTAAAGTTTGTGAAATTAAGTATGGAAATACAGGAATCTACACACTGGACAATGTTTCCTTTCTCCTTTCCAGTGTTTCTTCTTTCTGCTTCACTCTGAGCCAAACTATAAATTATGCTAATCACATAGCATGTAGCTGAACCTGGCTTATTTTATTCCCATCTCAAGATGTCTGGCCCTAATTCAGATTGGACTATGGCACTCTGGGAGGGGATAGTGAAACTTGTCCACACACATATTTTTTTCCTGAACCCCCCCCCCCCCAAGAGGGGATTAAAATGGAGGAAAAGCTTCCATTTACTCTACCCTCCACCCAGGTCCACCCTCACAAAAAACAGAGAAGCAAATAAATTGAATTGCCCATGGCTATTAGACAGAAGTAAGTTCTGAGAGTTTTTCAGCAGTTTTTCAGATGAAAATTAAATGCCTTTGGTAGCTACAGTGTAACTATATTTGAGAAATGAGCGAATTGCTTCTTCATGATGTTTTATCCACTCAGCACTGTAATAGAGGTACAATGAATCTGGTATGGAAAGTACCTGGTAGTATCAGCATCTTTCCCCACTTGTTTTCCCCATCAGAAACTACATTACCATGCTTAGATGCACAATACAAGCAGTAGGCAGACGTAGTAGTAAGCAGAACAGACTTGAGCTCTCAGCTACTACAGTTTTGCCTTAGTCTTCCCAGAAGTTGGCCATCAACAGCAACAAGGCTATGGATGGGTTTGAACAGACAATTAAGTAATAAAACCACTACGGGATGATTTATTATTTTCAACAGGGCGTTTTTTTAAAAAAACTCATGCAGACAAATAACAAGTTAAGAGATTCTTTGTCAATTATCCATTATCAAATAAGTGCATTGTGCTGCTATTCCCAAGAGCCATTCGAATTAGTGGAAGGCACTTTTATAAGAACTGCCTTGATTTTCTTATACTCCTGGATTTCTTCCTCCAGAAGGTAAATGGAACTGGAAAGTAGGCTATATTGACCAAGCATGATCTTCCTTGGCTGTAAATATAACTTAGGATTGGATGCTTTGGTGGGGGTGGGGGGTTTGCCTGTGTTAGGAAATTTATCCTATGATCAGCCAATGCATTCCCTTAGCTCATGAATCTATCAGATAAAATTACTTTGAGTAAATCATGATTTGAGCTGAATCGTAGCTGAAACCTATGTCTTCATTACTAACGATCCAAACCATTTAGCTCAACTATTTGCACTTGTTTAAGCAGCAAAGGGATTCAAGCACCACTGCTGTATAATCTTCATTTATTTCAGAGAATTTCATTGAAATGAATGGCAGTTATGCTATGGTATAGCGCTTGGTCAATTGAGCCTGAAGTCTCTTGACTGTAGTGAAGGCTCACTTGATCAGAAGGTTTTCACACTTGGTAATGATACTTAAGAACACATTTTATCAGTACCAGAATAGCAAAAAGAATGCAAAAAAAAGTATTATATGGTAAAATATATGATACTCCAGATTGAATTCATCCATCCTAAATATTAAAGCTATATAAAGTTGTCTAATTCTGTATTTTTTAGAAATCTAGCATCACAGAAATATTATAATTCATTGTTTCTTATCTATAAAATATAAAATCTGTTATTGTTTCTATATTAGTTTAATTTGTAAGAAGAGATGGAATCCATCCCCTCCTAACGTGCAGCTGTGCATAGAAAAGTACAGGAGGGGGTCGGCATAGAGCTTAGACCAGTTCTTTTCCTTCCCTCCCTTTGTCCACAAGCCTTTGGTGAGACACACATGTGCCATAATGCACTGGCCTCTACTTGCTATCAGAGGCCAGAAGGGCCTCATCTATGTTGAGCCGCCTGACACCATCTTCATCTATGGCATTTGTTCAGGTTTATTTATGCTGGATTTATATACAAAACATTTTTTGTGTAAACATTTCTGCTCTGGATTATTTCATTTCTCCTTAGAAAAGTCTACACATTGTTTCTCATAGATATAGCTATTTAGTTGAGTAACTCATCTGAGGATGAAGTAGTTTGTTTGCTCAGAGCTTTGATTATCTAAAATAACCAGCTTCCTTAGAATTCCAAATACTATAGAATTTCCTCAGCCCCTTGATCCACTTTCATCTGGACCAGCAACTGAGCAGTCTTTTTGTCCATGTGTTCTTTTTGTAAGTTTCCTTTTTCCCTCATTATTTTTTAGAAATGGAGTAAGTATTATAAACTGTAGAGAGAAAGGTTGCTTTATTTTGTCTGTGCTTTATGACTTTGGAAGTACATGGAGACATTCTTCTTACCATTTCAGTAACTTCATTTATTAACTGATGGTGTCAATTAACAATTACAAATTACTCCAACATCTTTCTGAATGGAAATAGCTTGTTTAGAACTCACCTTTACAAATGTATAAGTGAGATTATTTTACAAGCTTTACTCTGAACCTATTTGCAAGAGGATTCATCAGTCCTTTGAATACTCTTTCGAAGTATTTGAGATAATTTTACACCATCTGCTTAATGAAGTTTTAATAATCTAGTATCTCTGCAAAAAGGGAAAAATATTAATGAACAGATTAGACTACACAAAGCCAAACATATGTTTTGTTACATCAGCATTGCAATGAAGACCAGAAATGCTCCTAGCCTGCTTGCTCACACCCCTCTAAGTCATTTGTGGCATATCAGTAATCTAAAAGGAAATAAAATGAACTAACATTCAGTTGATTGGAACTTTCATGCCTAGAGCAAATAGGAGAGTATCTGTTTAAAAGCCTATATATTACATGTATTCACAGTTGCAAAACACATTCTTACCATCACCTTGAAATTAATTTACAAAGCTGTAAATGGTCCTGCTGTTAAGGTAACCCATCCTATAGTCTTCCAGGTTTTGTGTATGTATTGGAAGGTTGGTGTTCAGGACAGAATAGGGATTCTGTTGGTGTACAGCTCAACACTCTCCCTTCCTGAGTTAGCTGAGGTGGTCTTAGGATTGGACCTGGAGTCACATACATGCTGAAATCACTTTGTTGGGAGCGACTCAGGAATTCATGGCCTCCATGGCAACTATGGGTCTGTCTCAATTAGTAACTGGCCACACTCATTCAGCAGGGCACATTTTGGATCTGGTTTTCTGTGTAGGATGGGATGATTGTGATCTGGGGTGGTGGAACTTTCTATAGTTCCAGTGTCATGGACAGACCACTTGCTGGGACTTGGAGCCTCTGCGGGGGGGGGGGGGGCTGTTTAAGATGATCCACCCCAGGAGGCTGATAAATTTAGATGGCTTTCTGGTGGCTCTTGGGGATTTTCCTGTCACTTTGGGAGGTGATTGTGTCGAAACCCTGGTTGATAACTGGAATGGAGGAATGGTCTAGGCAGTTGACATGATCTCTCCTGATCATCCTCTTCCACAGAATGGAGCCTCTTGGTTTTCCAGGGCAGTCTGGGTGATGAAATAAGTGGGACATCAACTAGACCAATGTTGGTAAAAAAAAAAACCAAAACCTTGCCATGAGTCCGATTGAACACAGGCTAGAGCTCATTTGAAAGAGTGCTCTGTGGCAATGAAGGTAGTGAAGAAATCATACTTCTCCACCATCATTGCATTTGCTCAGAGTCACACAGCAGAACTTTTTCAGGTGTTCAGAGGCCTGTTATGCTCTGGCTCACATGAAGAAGAGGTGGATCACTTGATTGCCTGCTGTGACCAATTTGCACAACACTTTGCAGATAAAATTGATTGTACCTATGCCGGCGTGGATGCCTTAGTTGATACATGTCCAGTGGATATAGCTTTGGCCCCTGCTTCTCAAGTTACAATGGATACATTTAAATTTGTACAGCCTGTGGACATAGACAGCATCCTTGGAGAGTGAGCCCTACCACTTGTGTACTGGGCTCTTGATTTTCTAGTTTAGGCAGTTTAGTTTTAAGGGAGACTGGGTTTGGGGTTTACGGTAGCATCATCTTAGTTTGAGGGGGGATTTAGAAGGGTTGTGAGGTAGGTTTAGGCTATTTGTTAAACATCCAAGTAAACAATGAAATAAATTCTTATTTTGTGTTATTGAGTTAAATCCGCATGCCAACTTGGTCTTAGTTTATGCTACCACACACTTTAGCACTAAATAGCTAGCACCCACTTCCCCTAACTAGAAAATACAGTAATAGTAATAGTATTGACACACTTTTAGCATTGACTGAGATGGGGTAGTAGGTTAGCCAAGTCAATGTGTACAGCTGAATTGGCAGTGACATCCCACTCCTTGGGCTTGTTGTCCCAGACATGAGGGGACAACAGGTGAAAACCTGGGGAAAAGAGGGGCAGATGTCACAACTACCTTTTTCCATATGAGCCTGATCTTCCAGAGAAGCCCTCCTTTCAAGACCACCACCTTCAGACATGCCGTTGGTAGTGATCCGAGAGAGACAACAGGCCTTTTCAGTGACTGCTCACAGGCTGTGGAATTCCCATCCAAGGAAGGCTAGGTTTTTCCCCTCCCTGCTGTCCTTCTGTCAGCAAGCAAAAGCCCACTTTATTCAAGAAGGCCTTTGGCTTGTAGTTGGGTCTGCTGGGATGGGTGCTGTTTTTATTTTTTAATCTATGTTGAGTTTTTATTGTATTTTAATGTATTTTGTTTTAATCAATTTTAATTATTCCTGTAAGCTGCCTTGAGTGCCAGTTTTGGTAGAAAGGTGGGGTACAAATCAAATTAATTAATAAATAAAGGAACTTTTGAAAAGAGTGATATATATGAGGCTTTATTTAATCCATACACTTTACTATCTAACAGGTACATTATAATCATGTCCTAAATTAATGCTGTTCTTCTGTGATTAGCATTATGCCTCAAACAAGGTACTCTTGGATAGGCAATGCATCCCCCTTTCTGCCTATAGGGCAAAACCATTCATTTAAAGGAGTACATTAGAAACAGCCATCCAATACAATAGATGGCAGATAGTTAAACCTAGCTCAGGGGGAAAAAATCAGACCGTATTTGGGAATAAATTATGATCTCCAATTCATCAGTACAACCCTTTGGAAGGTCAAAAGACAAACCTAAGTTTACCAGACTGTGGACATATGGCATTGTTTGCCCATATCCATAATCCAGCATTTAACAAATATATTTTGTCTGATAGGGGCCCTGCATGTGCAGAAAATTTACTGACAAACCCAAGAGTTGAAATTTATTGCTAAAGGCTTTGTACCATGAACTGATATATTGGTCCATAGGAAAGTCAAGGCTGTCATAGGCGTCTAGCTAATAAGACATTAATGGGCCTGCATATCAGTGATAAGAATTCTTTTTGGAAGTAATAATTGCATAATCTGTTTCACAGCTTCCCCCTCCCCTGTTTATTTCATAAAAATTGTTATCAAGAAATGTCATCATTATTTTTGTATTCCATTTACCCTAAAACTTGGGAGGGAGGGGAGTAATACTGAGTAATTTATATCATCTAGCAGAATGTTACAATGGAGGGAATGGGCTTGGTTGTCTATATTTATTTATGTATTTCATAGATTTAATGGTCAACCCTTATATGGCATTTTGCAATCACCAATTCAAATATCAAAACAATTAAATATAAAATATATAACCATATAAAATAACACCTGCAGATAAAATTGTTATAAGATGGATCCTAAAATAATCAATAGGTGACAGGAATTAAAAATATTTAGGGTTCTCCTAAAAGTCCATATCTCCCTAGGGAAAGAGTTCCAAATTGTATCTGATTCCAAATTGTCTCTCCAGCCTAATAGCTCTTGCTGAAGGACTAGACAGCAGAAGACCATTGCAAAGCTTGGGCAGGTTGATATGAGTTCACATGCTCCTTTGGATAATCTGGTCTGAAACCATTTAGCATTTTAAAAGCTAAAGCCAGCAACTTAAATTAGGCCTGTAAATGTTGCAGACACAGAAAAGGTATAGCATGATCAGAAAGTACAGCTTCCAGAAGTCTTCTTGCTGCCGTGTTTTGCACCAATTGAAGTTCCCAAGTGTCTTTAAGGGCAGTCCCATGCAGAATGCAGTCTAACCAGGAGAAAATGAAGGCATGTGTTTCAGAAGCAAGATCTGATTTCTTTAGATAAGGATGCAACCAGAAAAATAACCGAAGCTGGAAAATCCACACCTACATACTGCTGATACCTGTGCTTTCATAGAGAGTGCTGAATTTAGGCACACTCCCAACCTGGCCCTTATGGGGAGCGTACAGACCCTTTCAGTAAAGGTTAGACTGTCCAGTATCAAGGTTGGGGAAATATGTCCCCCACTGCCAACTGCCCCAATGTGCAATGCTTTCCTTTTTTGATAGGAGTAGATGCTTCATTATAGGGTGACCAGATTTTGAGGATCAAAATCCCGGACCCCCCCCCGCCACCCCACCCACCCACCCAAAACAACCCCCCACACCGCCCCCCTGCCCCCCCACGCCACCCCACGCCCCGCGCTGCCTGCACGCACGCCCCGCGCCGCCCACCCCGCGCTCCTTACCAGCTGGGGCGTCTGCTTCCCTCCGGTGCTTGGAATCTACTGAGAAACAGGCTTCCTGGCCTGTCTCTCAGTGCCGCGCCGGGTGATGACGTCATCACCCGGCACGCTACTGAGGGACAGGCCGCGAAGCCTGTTTCTCAGTAGATTCCGAGCACCGGAGGGAAGCAGACGCCCCAGCAGGTAAGTGCCTCGCACCGCTGCCTTTCCCGCGCAGGTCGGCCTCCCCACCCGTGCTGCGCTGCGCCGCGCCACCCCCCCTCGCAGGAGGAGAACAAGCTGTTTCCCGGAGGTTGCCCCCTGGGGCCCGGTCGGCCCGGTTTGGCCCATTTTTCCCGTTTAGGACCGGGAAACCCCGGGGGGTCTGGTCAGCCTACTTCATTATAACAGGTCTTCAAGCCTGCCATTACATGCTATGTCCCTTCTGGCACAGGTTGGTCTTACTTGTCATGATGTGAATGAAACACTCTTGGATGGCTTGGGAGGGCAGAGATTGTCCAGTCCACACTAAGAAAGATGGACTCAGCAGACTCAAGTCCTGATAGAAAGAATGTCAGAATCTAGTACATCTTTTCAGCCACATATGGGATATCTGAAGATTTCAAACTAATGTCTGAAATAGGCCCAAAATTACCACCAGAAAATCTTTGCATTCAAAAAAGCTGTCATTCAGCTTTAATTTTATATGTGGCTGCAGGCCATCTGTGTAAGATAAGGCTCAGCTCACCTGCTGTCACTGACTGTGACCTGTTAGCTTGAATTCAGATGATTTTCATCTACAAGATCCTCACACCATATGGTGTTATGATCTGCTTCCTTTCCTTTTCTGCTTTTGTGTCTGAGCTGTGTCTAGGACTGTGATGTTCTGCTGCCATATATGCCATTATAGTTGCAAAGTTAGTGTTTATATTATGCATGTTGGAATATATGTTGTAAAAGGTTTTAAAATGCATACAGTTTGGGTAAGTATAGGTTAGAAGGAGGGGGAATAAATGCCTGAGTGTTGATTGGATGGTGGTGGGGAAGTGCCTGGATTGGCTAGGTGTGTGGTAGTGGGAGGAGCTGGAGAACAGTGTGAGTGTGTATATGGTTCTAGCTCACAGGAGTTGACAGTGATTAAGGGAGTATTATGAGATGAGAGAGGGGTAGTTGAGGGATTATTTGATGAAGAGAGTGTCTGATGATAGAGAGAAAGGAGAGGGGAGTTTTGGATGAATACTGAGAGAGTGAGACTGGATTAAGATAGGAAAGAATAATATGCTATATAGTATTGGGGAATAGATAACTAAGATAAAAAAAACAGTTGAGTTTTACAGTGAAACTATTTAAGAGTAAATTTACAGAAACCAATACAATTTGAAGCCTTTTAACCATAATACATTTGAACTGAGGATACCAATAAGCTTGTTGACACGCAATTATGTTAATAAATTCCAATTAATTTCAAACAACTGGTGTGGTCTTTGAGGTGTACCTGAGGAGGGTACTGGTGGCAGCGGAAAAGAGATAAACTGAGGGCCAGATTGCTGGGCTGTGGACCTGTGGGACCTAAAAGAGTAAAGGTAAGACAGGAGCAGCAGCAGTAGGCTGGAAAACCTCACAAGGACACACAAGAGACTCATGTTGAGCCATAGGACCTTTAACTGATCTACAGATACACATAGAAAATTAATGTGCAGGGTCTGTTTTTATGCAGTTATAACTTTCAGAGAGGGGAATCAAATGTCACCATGCCTCTGATCTTGCAGATCTTCGCAAAGCTGGGACAGAATTATTAAAACCTCATTTCTATTAATAGCTCTTGGCTTTCTGCCAGAGCTTATGTTTAAGCATTTATGGGATTAATGATAAATTCTTATACAACAACCTCTTTACATCTTGATTCAGTTTGGTGAGTACATGAAGTAAATTTAAATGCCCATCAACAAAATAATTATTTGAAAGCAATGCTGCATAACTTACGTTTTCACAAATTGTTTTTGGCTTCAAACATTGGGCTCGATCAACTTTTTCTTCTTTATGTGCAATAGTGCAATTCAGAAGGAAGCCACATTTAATTCAGTGGGACATATTTCAGCCAAGAAAGTCTATATTACATTGCAGCCTTAGAAAGTTTTTCATATTTATGAAAATAGTATTTATATCTCAGATTAGAAGAGATTTATAATCCAAATAGAATTGTATTGTCACATATAAAAACAACTTGGGGGAACTTGAAGGTTTCTGCTTCTCTAGAATATATTTTATGGACAGCACTTTGATTTCAATTAAGATCTAAAGTTTGTTTATTTTTTAATGGGAAGAAAATAAAAGCGTCTGATAGTGATTTTCATTTGGCTAAATGACTTATAAGACAATGTGAGTGTAGCTTTTTCCACAGAGCTTATTCGTTTAAAGATTTATTTTCAAAGTGATACATACACAGAGCATTGGTTATTCATCTGGTATAACTGGAGACAAACCCACCAGCAAGACCTACACCAATTACCTAGGGAGGTCTTGGGCTCCCCCACACTAGAGGCATTCAAGAGGCAGCTGGACAACCATCTGTCAGGGATGCTTTAAGGTAGATTCCTGCATTGAGCAGGCAGTTGGACTCAATGGCCTTATAGGCCCCTTCTAACTCTACTATTCTATGATTCTATGTATTCCAATTTTCTGTTCATGCAATCAACTTGGAAAAGCCAGTTAGATAATGCAGCTTCAAAACACCTTTTCATGGTTATGCACTTGCTGTGTTGCTTCAAGAAGATACTCCTTTAGTGCCAAGTGCTATATCCCAATCAGCCTGGTATAAGTACTTTTGGTCATTAATTTACGTATATGGTTTGCTGCAGTAACATATCCTAAAATGAAATTTTGTATCTTTTATTTGGTGAGTCCTTAGGGTCCTTAATTGTAAATACCCAGTTTTGCATTTAAATGCAAGAATTATGTGTGATAAAAATTCATAAGAATTAAGGAAGTAGCTTCCACTTTTGCTCTTCCTCTGGAACTTTTGCTCTTTCTCATTTGTATTCGAGTATCGTATGAGAGCTTGCAGTTGATTATAATACTTTAATTAGTCCCCAGTGGGCTTAAATGGACAATGGACTGCTCATTAGCTCATTTGCTTTCTAGAAAGTCTTGTAGACTGACTAATGTTGTGTATGGTTCATATGCTTTTCCAGACGTCGCAACTGCTTATCCTGATAAGAAGTCCATCTTGATGTATGTGACATCACTTTTCCAAGTCTTTCCCCAGCAAGTTACTCTAGAAGCTATCCAGGAAGTGGAAACATTGCCACGGCGATCAAAGTACACAAGAGAGGAGCATGTCCAATTACCCCAACAGCGCTTTTCTCAACAGGTGAGTCCTGTGAATTTTTACTCTCATTTTGATGGCCAGTGAAGAATAAGACCCTGCAGTTCTATCTTAGATGGAGAGAGACTATGTTGATTGAAGCAGTCTTCTTCGCATGATTTATATTGTTAACTGCTGTGCATGAAGTAATGGGCTGTTTTTAAAACATAGCAATGTATTCTTTATTTTTTAGGTGAATTATATGATGTACAGCAGACTTTAATACTTTAATACTACACTTCTTTCCTTAAAACAAAAGAACATAAAGTAAGATTTTGTGAACATGTTTGTGTCTTAGTATTTTGAAATTAGTAAGGCTTTGCCAATCCAATGTTAAGAGTTGCATACATTCTTTACTAAAAGGCTACTTCATTTTTAAACTGCTTTGCTCTGTTCATCATCTTTTGAATCTTCCATCAAGTAATACAAATAACTCAAATCATGTATATTTCTCAGTAGACCTTCTACTAAAATATTTATAAATAACATAAGCTGGGTAATGTCTAAATTCGGCTACCTGTGTCACACAATTTATTCATTTATTTGTGGCATTTATACCCTGACCTTTAGCCAAGATAAGTAGGTTGACAGTCCCTGGCTTCTAAATTTAAGAATGGCACACAAGGAAGAAGGGATAGGGCAGGATGAGGTAAAAAACAAGTTTGAGTTACAGTTCTTATAATGACAAGCTGGAATTAAAACAGTTCATTTAGCCTGCTGGAATGGCTACCACTAGGTGACTGTTGAAGGAAGGCAATGGTCCTCCTGATTTCTCAGGAGATACAGTGGAAAAGTCCAGCTATATGTATCATTTGTCAAAGAAACTTTCGTTTGGTCCTGGTACAGCAGCTTCTATGAACAATCCTGTGTTCCAGATCAGCATTGTTCAAGAGTTTTTAATCCCATATGTATTGAGTTGGGTTCTGGTTCTGCCAGGTCCAAGTCATCAATCATGTTATCAAGATGAAACAAGCCACTTGTGCAAAGAGAATACAGTTTATTGGTAGAAAATGGATGCAGACTATATACATGTAAAGAATTAGGGTGATCATATTTGGGAAACCAAAAAAGAGTACACCCTGGGGGGAGGGGAGCAGTTTTCCGGGGCCTCTGGAAATCATGTAATTCCCACCAACGCCTTAAAGGCCCCAATTGGAGTAGAGGAAGGGAAAGCGTGTCATTCCGAACCCTCACTGCTCCAATGGGGGCCTTTTCTATAATGTCTGGAAATGACACGCTTTCCCCTTTAATGCCCTGATTGGAGCACTGGGGAGGAAATGATGCACCTCCAGTAAGTGTGTCATTCCCTCCCGCCTTAAAGGGGAAAACGTGTCTTTCCAGGGCATTATGGAAAATTACAGAAAATCCCCCCGACACCTAGGATGGAACAAAAACCAGGACAAATCCATGGAAATCCTGACTGTTGGTCACCCATTGTTAGCACCTCCTTCCAGCTAATCAAGCTTTCATCGTTGGATGTCTTTTGGGGCCCCCATAATAGATGGAAGCCGTCCCTTTGCGCCACAGCAGGTTCTCCAAGCCAGTTGTGCAATTCTTTCTAAAGTGAGGCCGAAGCATAAAGCCTATGCATTAGATCTTAAATGCTTCTCTGTTAGCTGCCTGCCTCTCTCTCAGGAGCTGACAGGCTGCATCCCTCCCGCCTCTCAGAAGAAGCAGGGGGCTCCCTCTTGCAGGTTCCAAAATCAACTAAGCTGGGAAACTAATTGCCTTCCTAGTTCCTCATTAGGAGTCAAAACCTCCCCGCTCAGATAGAGATAAGACTCTATGAGAAAAGGATGGCATAACTATGAGAGGCCCATCCAGGGCTAAAGCCTGCTAAAATTCTACTCACTGTGTTAGGCTATACAGGACTCTTAGCAGCATTTTGGAACTCTGTTAAGTCCATATTTCTGCTCACTAACAAGCTCACTACACCATACCATCCTGCTTTGATAAAGTTTCATAAGCCATATGCAGACCTTGAATAGTTAAGTCAAATATCCGAAACAAAGATAAAAGAGATCATTAGCCTATATGATCTGGAAGAAACTGCCTCTTTGATTTTTATGTGGTTGTGTATGTAGCATCTGCCAGGCCTTTCCAAGAAAGTATTTCCTTGGCCTTCAACCATACATTCACCCTATCAACGTCCTATTTCCGCATGTGGCAATCATTAGCATATAAAAAGAAGATATAAGGTGGGAAAGCCTAAGTCCTGGGTGAACAAAACCTTTTCCAAACTTAAGTCAGCTTCTGATGCAATGGGTTAAAAACTGCTATAATACTACACTGAGCTTTTAAATAACTAAGATGGCATGCCCTGATTAGTTTTCTATTGCAGGATTAGTTATAGCTAGGGCCTATTTGACACCCTCTCATCTATAATTTTGTGATGATTTGGGTTTCAAGACAGAATAACATTTTATCACCGGAAATCTTCCCAACCATTGTAACACTGTCAGTTGAGCACTTCTACATGCTGAATGATACTACTGGAGACCAATTCTTTGTCTTTCTTTCGAAGGTATTTCTTTCTTTCTTTCTTTCTTTCCTGGGGTCTTTTGGTGTTCTTTTGGGACACCATGATGTAGCATAGGTTTATGCGACCCCACTATTACTTCCTTTTGCCCATGGATCTGCCAGACTCCATGCCTGGGACAAGAATGCTTTTCCAGGATATTTTTCTTAAAATGAGTTCCTACAGGGAAATGTCACCAGGAAGTGATATGTATCTCTTCCGTGGGTACTCATTTCTATAACTTCATCTCATGTGGTGAAACAAAGATGCAGCCACTGCATTTTTTCCCATGAGAAAATGAACTGCATTTTTGTGGTTGCATCTCTATTGGGGGTAACAGTCACATAAATTGTTAATGATGTAGAATTAATGTTTACTCATACCCCCATTTCCTTGTAAAAGTATGACTAGAGTAACTCAAATTTAAATTTGCATGGAAATTCTTAAGCCATTCGTTTTTTTTATTTGGGTAGGCAGACTGTGACAACTGAACTCCAGTCCTACAGAGACTAGGCATCCTTAAAATTATATTGGCTGAAGTGATTGGAAATTCCAAGGTTTATAAGTATTAATTAGATGACTTGTTTGTGAGCCACTTGATGATTTTTAGACTTGTTGATCTGATGACTGCTTGCTGACAGCTGATCACATTTATGCAGAACTTACTACAAGTTCTTGCTACTTTGTTTTCTGAGTGTACTGAATCATAGCAGTCCTTTACTGATTGTGGGTATCATGCTAAACATAATTAGCAGACACTTCAAGGAATCTTCTTTCTTCTCATGAAAGAATGTCATATTAATGAAAGTGATTTGACTATCTATAGATCTTTGGAATGCTTAATTCCAGTATTTTTTTATTTATTTTTTTGCAAGCTAGAGTTAAACTGCTGGTATCCTCCCTTAAAAATAATATATTTCATCCATTATATTCGACACACTCATAAGTATATGTCTGCTTTTATTCCTAATTTCTTCTCCTTAGGTCAAAGTCAGTGTAGCACAGGGCCATGTGCGCACCCCTTCACCTCCACCTAAACATCGCTTCAAAAGCTATGCGTACACACAAGCTGCTTATGTCATGTCCCCTGACCAAAAAGGGAGGATGTTCCCTCCACAGGTCTGTCAACATTGCTGTTTGTTGTGACTATTTTTCTATTTCTAATATGCCTGTGCTTGCTGTGGAAAATATGTGCACTTTGAGGATTCTTTCATTTGTGTCCATTTTACTGTTCAGTGATACCCTTTTCAGTTGTTGAGTTTTTTAGTATCAGTCAATACTTTCTATTATATACTTTTATTGGCAAAATCAGGGCACAGCTACTTTTGTGCATTAAATAAATATCAATATATTTTTTCCATTGAGTTTCTTCCAAATATGAGTCAACTCTGTAAACTAGCTATAATCAGAGGCCTGGATCCAAAGAAGTGCAGGACTACTCTGCATGCTCAACGCAGGACCTCAAATACCATTCTCCTATGCCACATGCAAACCTTTTTAGAAACTGAAAGGAGTTTCACAAGAAGTATGTGATATGGCAGATGTAAAGTAAATTTCTTGATCCAGGTTGTAGCGTGGTATTTCGGTTTGTAATTTGTAAGTATTTAATCTCTCTCTCTCTCTCTTTCCATTTATGTGAGCCACTTTGAGGGGAAATAATTGTTTGAAAAGTGGGATAAAAAAGCAGCAAATAAATAATATTTTTTTAGGGGGGTAGATTTTTCTCCTCCACTCTGCAGCTCTATGCTCCTCCTAAAAAGCCTTTCTCTTGGAGACCCTCCTGAACATGGTGGGCTGTGTCATAGAGGGCATAATCATTCAAAATTTGGCAGACAAACCTTGCACCAGTAGATGGAGTTTTGTCCCTGCGTTCGCACAAGCTCAGGTGCTGCATAGCCATAGACAGCACCTTGGCTTGTGATGTTCTGTTCCTTCAAGATGAAAGATGAAATGTGGAGAAATGAATTCTGCTCGATATGTTTGTCAGCTTCTCCTCCTGCCATTACTTTACATTTATTTAGCTGTCAGCAGTGTTCAGTGTACAAAGGAATGTAACCTCTTTCTGCATTGTAACCTCTGCAATGTGTAACCTCATTCTGAATTATGAGTAGACTCAATAACAGACTCAATAAATACATTAACATTCCATCTCTTTCTACTTGCCCATATCTTTCTTTTTCCATTTTATCTGCTCTAACCACCCCTCCTTATTTGGTAGGTGCTCCTTGACCTACTGATAGGATTTCCTTGACTTACTGATAGGTGCTGCTTGACCTAGAGCTGGATTTCTTTTGCTTTGTTAACCTACCTACACTATAATGGTAATCTACCTGGGATTTGATTCCATGTTGTCAAGGTCAAAGTGCCACATACTCTCCATAAGGATACCACTAGTTTTCTATGTGCAGAAATCTCAAAATTAATTAGGGAAGATTGAAGTTAATTAAATTCCCCTTTAGAGGTTTTTAGAGCAAATATCAGCACTTGATATGAAATTCAGTTAAACTGTAGCATCCCCCAGTTCTGTTGAACAGTTCTTTTAAAGGCAGCTTGATAGACCAAAACTAATTGAAATGGACAACTGATCTTTGTCCACAATCACAGAAAGAAAACAAAATGCCCAACTGCAGGAGATGGAATAAATTAGATAACTAAATGGTGCTTTAACAATCCAGTTGAGTGAAAATGCCCATATGCTGACCATTCTTCCTTAGGGTAGTTAACTATTAACACTTACTATTTTTTCTGGAGTCATCCTAAGAAGTTAATCCCAACTTGTAGAATTCCATTTGTAGAAAGCCATTCCAAAAAAAGCATACCTGCATTGTACTTTTGTATCTTTTGCACTAAGATTGGTTTAGAAAGCTTTCTTTGTAGCCCCATCACCATAATGAAATTGGTTTCCATACATATTTCAATTGCATCAAGATTAATCAAAATTTCTGTGTATATTAAAAACCACATAACAGTAAAGTTATGTATGACTCATATATATAAGGTATTCTCTGATTACTCTATCCAATGGATACCTAATGAAATATTAGTTGCACTAAAGAGTTCTTTGTTTGGTTGACATCCATCATGTAAGATATAGTACTAAAATATCATCAGCAGACGTAATCTTTGTTAACAATGACATCCTGGGAAAGCCCCCACACAATAATTAATTAAATACCATTAAACACCAAAATTAAATACTAAATACTAAAATATTAAAAACTAAATACTAAAATATTAAATACTAAGATATCAGCAGCAGACATTAACAATAGCATTCTGGGAAAGCCCACACGAACAGAATCCTCTTCTAAAAGCAGGCAGTGCTGGGGCCAGACATACCTCTCTTGGGATGCTATTCCAGATCTTGGGAACCACAACTGAAAATCCATGTCTCTGGTCCACAGCCATCATATATCCAACTGGTTGGGTGGAGAGTAGGAGTGACATAAAGGAAGGCTTCCAAAGTGGAACAGAGGTGTCAGGCAGGTCTCCAGATGTTCTGGCTAGGGCTGACTTGAAATGGCAACAGGCATTCAAAATGCCACAGAAGAAGCATTTCAAGAATTTGCAGTGGGTCAAAATGGAAATAAAATGGCACAAATCAGATGTCTTTTCCTGGTTGACACAACTGGCAGCACCATTTTTATTTCACATAATTCATGCAGGAATGACACGGTTGCATCACATAATGTTATTCCCAAGAAAATTATTGGAAATTAAAATGGTGGCCAACAGGAAGGGCTTTGCTCTGAAGTGGCAGCAGCAGTAAAATTGACAGCCTAAATTTCAAGGCAAATGTTCTGATAACTTTCAATTCTGCTGTAATTCTAGGACCAGTCTGGTTATAAGTGTCAAAAACAGCCCTTTAAATTGACCCCAGAAGCAAATTGGTAATCTGTGCAATGTGTTCTGATCAGTCAGAACCCTGGCAGTCACTCTATGAACTCAAGCCATGCTGAAAAAAACAACCCCCTTCCCTCAATTTCACAGGACTGTGGGTGAGCCAGAAAAGGAGGGCACATTTTTGGTAATCTGGGGGATTGAAATTCTAACATATTTCATATGGGTATTCAGGAGGGGGACTCTTACATTGTTTTTTAAATACGTTGGACCACGGTGATTTCATTCATTTTCCTTTTATTTTGACTTAAATAGTTCTTATATGGAGACATACAATATGGACCAGTCCTTCCTTAGAAGATCTAGTTGTGCTTGCCACAAAAAATAGCTATACCTTAAAATGTTATGCTTAACACTGAAACAACGTTTGTATAGAGTCTACAGATAGTACTGAATAATCAAATTGATTATTGATCAAATATATTGATCAAATATATTAAAGCTAGGGGAAATATTTTCAACAAGAGTTAGCATTTGTTAAATATATTTAAAATTTTATTATAGCTTTTTACTTAACATAATAGTTTTTAGAGGTCATTCATATGTAATTATTTGTTTTGTTTGAGAACTCTGTAATTTGAATGTGGATAATGGTAACCCAATTATGTTCTACCTACATTGTAACTTATCCTATGGAAGGTTTATACTGGAATAATACTCATAAGGGAAGAGAATTTTAATTAGGGATTTTTGTTGGAGTAAGTCAGATCACTGAAAGCCCTGGCATTCAGCTAGCTCAGGGTGTCTCTTTGCTGTTAGGGATTAGATTTATAGTAGATTAGTGTCTTAGAAAGTGACTTGGAAGTAATTTATTGAATTGCTCAGGAAAGCTGATAATAATAAGCCCTTTCACATCTGAGCACTTGTACAAATGAAACAAGTGTAAGGCTAGAACATAGTCATCTGATGTGTACATGTGCATAAATGTGTTTGTCATTAATTTATTTGGTCACTTCATGCTACATCCTAAAGAATCAACAAAGGTGTACTTTACTAAACAAGGCAGAGTTTAGTGATGTAGGGTTGTATTGTTCTTGCACACATGGTATAATATTATGATCCATGCATGCAGTCCTCCATTCATTTAATTCTGTGATGGAATAGAATAGATTGTAATTATGGCTATGGTGACCTATAGCTCAGAATGGGTCTGAGTTTAAAAATAAACTAATGCTTAAATAATAAGTTAAAACATGTCTGGGAGTTCCACTGAAGTGGAAGTAGTATGTATCTGATCTTGTTTGTAGTTGAATGCCCTTTAGGCTAGTCTTAAATATGATCCAAGAAACTCGATCAGAAACAAGCATCAGTTAGCAGATATGCACTGATACTGTTCTTTATTTTCAGTATGAGGTTCAATTAAGAACTTCTAGGGAGAAACATTAGAACACTTCATGCATAACATTTTTAAGTATACATATTAGATTTTTTGGATGTACATCTAACATCTGAAATGTGAATGCAATACATATGATTGTAAATATGTGCATCATCCATGTACACTAGTTAGGAAGCCATGACTGACTGCAGTTTTATGTTGTGTGATTGTACACTCACTGGAAAACTAGGCTTTGGCTCTGTAATGTGTTAACTCAAATCTTCTATTTGGAATTAGACATTGGTTGCCTGCATTTTTCAACTTAAATTTTAATTTAGAAGCACACTGTTGTCTTAAAAATAGCATGATAAGTAGGGGTGTGCATTGGATTGGGTCCGATCCACGATCCGGAGCCAATCTGACCGAAATCGGATAAAATTATCTGATTCTGCTATTGGCTTCTGGATCGTCCAATCTGATCCGAACCGGTCCAAAAGGACCCGATCCGGTTCGGATAAGATCAGAGGATCGGACCTCCTCCTCCCCCTCGTGCTCCTTACCTGCCGGGGCCGTCCGCTGGCGTCCGCTGCCCCCTTCTACTGAGAAACAGGCTTTGCGGCCTGCCTCTCAGTAGCGCGCCGGGTGATGACATCATCACCCGGCGTTCTGCTGAGAACTAGGCCATGAAGCCTGTTTCTCAGTAGATCGGAGCAGCGGACGGCCCCGGCAGGTAAGGAGCATGGGGGGGGGAGGGACAGGGAAGGGGAGTTAGGCCCCCACTCACCCACCACCATGTTTTCCGTATAGGCTTGCATTGGGGAAAGCTTTCTTTCCCCCAATGCAAGCCTATGGCGAAAACACCAAAAATGGTGACCGATCCAAAAATCGGATGTCTGATTTTCAGATCAGGTCTGATCCGAGGGACCTCCGATTTTGTCTGAACCAATACAGGACAACATCGGAAGTCCTGATCCAGGTCCCGATCCGATCCGGGGGATCCGTGCACATCCCTAATGATAAGCAACTGGTGAAAATAGTTCTTGAAACCAAGGCAGGCAGTTCTTTTACTTAATATATTTGTAGCTCATTTAGTTAGAATGTTTTTCATTGGAATAAAGTTTTAGTAGAGCACATAAATAACAACGGGTAAAAAAATGATGTTCATGACTGAAATATCAAAAATACAAATTAGAAAAGGTTATTTAAGTGCTTCCTAATTTTGGTATAAACCATCTCTGAGCTCACTATTGCATTTCAGCTTTTTTAAAATAAGTTTTATTTCAGTGTCAATCCTTTAGTCTTTGCTAACTTTAACAGGAGATCCTAAAGTTGTTTACAGGCAATTAGCCTTAGCATGAGCTTTGTTTAGAAACCAGACATTCTTATTAGAACCATTGAATTTCTTCACTTTAAAGATAATGAAAGAGTTGATAAATGTTGCTTGAAATAGTGCTTAAAACTGAAGGATGAGTCTCCATCTTATGTAAATCCAATCCTGTCTCTAAGCAAATAACTGTTGGGTTATATGTTTGGATTCATTCAAGTTCATTTAATGCCATGTCTCTCTTATTTTATTGGGAATTCATAACAAGGTAAATTACCAACAGTAAACAGATTAGTATATAACTTGTCACTGGAAAATAAAGCTACAATTGATGCCAGTGCCATTAATTATCTAAGTCAATTTGGTCAAGTCTAAATTGCAGTTCTACAGATTTATTAAACTCTGGTTTCACTCTGGCACCGTGAAATCTTACATTATTTCTCATCTAGTGGCTTTGGATCTGATTATGCTCTCTTTGTTTTGAAGAAGGTATATTTAAATTTAGCCTGAAGAAGATCTAGCTTCTAATACCTTTCAGCCACTTCCAGCTTGGTAGCCTTGGACAAACTATCCAACATATGATCTATTGTGGGCTGGCAGTGGAACATAAGATTTACTGAAAAAGTTGTAAGGAGGACAGATTCTGTCCTTGTTCTGATGGTTTTCATTTGGGTCTCTGTATAGATGCTACATATATCCGTATCAGTGCACAACCCACTGTGCTAGCTTGGGGGGGGGGGGAGGCTTGAGATAAGCCAATGACAGCTCTTAACACAATATTTTAAACGAATTATGTCTTCCAAGCACCAGAAAAATATGCTCTTCGAAAGGAGATTAAATGCTAGAGACTGTGTTTATTTTGCCTTTCATAAGATGCTGTTTTAGCTGAAGCAGCACTAACTTGTGTTGTGTGTCTGTAGCTGAAACAGCCACATGAGATTGGGGGGATACCTCTAGATGTGCACTTTTCCCCGTGGTGGCTTCGGAGTGACGGCAAGTGATCTATGGTCCCCTCTACAAGGATTCGCTTTTGCGCCTGGTTAGGCGATTATGCGCATAATCACAGAAGCGCATTTACGCCTAATCCCTCTGCACGAGAGGCGGCGAGAGGCGGAGAAGCGCATTAACAGATGTCCAAAATGTGCTTTACAAGTAGTTAATGCGCATAAGCGCTTATTCACACAGTCAAAATGCGCTTTAACGGACGGAGCAAAATAAAACTTGCTATTTAACGCGCATTCGATAATGCGCATAATCGGGGAGATAACGCGCCTCTACGCCCGATTTGCGCTCCGTTCTTGTAGAGGTAATTTTTTTAATGCGCCTTGAAAGAGCTTTAAATGCCTCTTGTAGAGGCACCCTATATGACGCAGCCACCACTCCAAAGCCATCCAGAGGCAAATCCCCAAAGCTCCACTTCAAAAAAGTCGGGCACTTACCTTGACGTTTCTGGCTTGCAGCAAGGCGAAGACAGCACCTGCTGTCTGTCGCCTTGCTTCAGAGCTGCTGCAGAGGTATGCCATAGTTGATGGTGACCCTGATTGGTAGCCATAGGCTGGGCAGGGAAGGGAGTGGACTAGCGAGCTAAAGGATCGCTGGACCACCTTGCCTCTGCAGATCATTCTTTAAAAAAAGATCAACATAAATAAATGGAGGGTGGATGTTCAGAGCCTGAGTGCCCCATTCCTCCCCTCCCCCCATTTATTTCCTCATTTGCTGGACAGGGAAGGGGGTGGACTGCCTCCCTCCTGTTTTTATTTTTATTTTCTCCCATTTGGCTCTCATCCCTCTGGTTGCCCTGTTCCTCAATCTCCCCACCCCCCTTTTTTATTTTTTCCTGGTTTTCCCCCTCGGCTCTCCTCCCTCTGGCTGACCCGTTCCTTTCCCCCTCCCTTTTTATTTTTTTATCTGTAAATGTGAAGCTTCTCATCTACAGATAAAAAAATATAAAACTGGGGGAGGAGAGGAACGGGGCAGCCAGAGGGTGGTCAGAGGGAAGAGAGCCAGGTTTGAGCACCTCGCATCCCCTCTATTCCTCCCCCTCTTGCTGTGCCTGGTACAGTGGTGGTGGCTGCAACTCCGCACTCGTGCTCCTTCCCATGCAGATGCCAGGAGGGGGCGCAAATGTGGAAGCCCGAAGCCTTGCGACACTGAGGCGCTGCCATCAAGACAAGCCCCTGGTTGTCCATTTTACTAAACTTCATTATGTTTTGTTTGGGCCAGAGTAGGATATGCCACTTTAAGACAGTTTGAAAAGTGTATATTGAGTGTGTCCTGGGCCCCAACAGATGTCACTACTGTTAGAAACCATTTTAAAGCAAAAGTGTAGAACCTGCCCTGGTCTTGAGATGTTTACTTCAGATTATTACAGTGCTGGCTGCTCCTGCATTTAAGATTGCTGGTCCTTTCATCTTCTGCTGATTTCCATGAAGAAAACAATACCCCCATGGTATACCATGATGACTTTTGGAAAATAAAGTTCTGACCATCTCTCTTTTTTCATATATGTCCCAATAATCTCCATGTTGAACAGGATACAATACTAATTTATCATGTATTCATGTTCACCCTCACCTTCTTCCATTGAAGTTTGTTGATTTCTCTGAAGACAGAGCAAAATAGTATCACTTCAGTCTGGTTGTGTTGCTTCCTGAGGTTCAGTGGACTTTCCGCTGAAGCCAACAGAAATGAAGCCATTCCAGAATGAAGCTTTGTTAGCAATCCATGAAACCCAGTGGTGGGTCCTCCGATAAGAGTCTGGGCATCTATAACTGCTATGTGTGCAATATCTCAAAATGCTACATTCATGTGAGAACTCTCTTTACATATCGTATAAAAAATCTGCATGCTAGAAGGACATATATAGTTTAACAATGAATTTTGTTAATTCCACCCTGGATATAAAGCATTCCTAATTCAACAATTTGTTGAATACACTAAATAGTGCAATCATTAATAAAAGTAAAACTAGTGGTGTTAATGACTGTTGAATACACAACACTTTCATTATATCCACAAAATGAGTATTCTAAACAGTTGAACACATAGAGGAACTTGTTAAACAAATAATAATCAGCATGTGGAATACACAAAGTAATGTGTCCACAATACAATACACATACACAAATGGTAATACCGGTTTGTCCTAAACCGTTTCTGATTCCTTCCTCAGTGGCTGTGTATCTGATCTTCAAAAACACACATAAATAACAATTTAACAATGATGATTTAACAAAAAGTTTTGAAAGAACTTGATATCCAAATATTAGAATATAACATAACAGTGTTGAATATCCTTTAATCCACTCTTCATTTGGAGTATCAAACTTTGATCCCCATTGTGGACTGGACACCAGGTTGAATCTAGAACAAATATGGTTGAACATATTTACATTATGCAAGCTAGTGTACCATAAATTCGTACAAGGTATTGGCATTATTGCCTGATAATCATGAAAGAATCCATTATACATTGAATATTCAAGTTAAACCTTAGATCACAAGCATCAATCTACAAGCACATTAATTACTTACTAAAACATTACTCCCTAGTTTTTAATAATATGAGGAAATTTTTACCAAAATATGTATAACTACGTGTTCTTGGTGTCCAATAAACATCAATGAGTCTACCTCGATGGAGAGAAGCCTGGTCATAGCAAAATGAACTCCTTATATATGTGTGGAAATCTGTGAGTTAACACCTGAAAGTGATTCCCCAGCTCAAATTGAAGGAGCCACATGAGGACCCAATCAAAATTCGTAGTCAGAATGCCAGATCAAATTTCCAGGTCATCAATTGTAATGCTGTTGAAATTGGCAGATATCCTAATTAACGAATGACTCTTGAGAAACATCATTTAAAGAAAAAGGATTTAAAGAAAAACAGACAAGTCCAGTTTGTCATTTAGACCTATAGAACTGAGGGATTTCAGCAGAATTTTTATACGATATGTAGAGTTCTCACATGAATGTAGCATTTTGAGATATTGCACACATAGCAGTTAAAGACTCCCACCAAGGGGTTTCTTGTTCTAGTGTGAGGACCGCCTTTTTTGCGTTTTTGTTGTTAGCAATCCATGGCAGGATCTACACTGCTTTAAAGCACTTTAAAGTGGTTTATAACAGTACTGAGAACTGTTGGGGCCCAGGACACACTCCAAAAACAGTTGTCACTACTGTTATAAATTGCTTTAAAGCAGTAGTGTAGATCTGCCCCATGTTTCAGATGAGCACAGACTTTGTCTCTTGCAAATAGTGTCTTTCAGTCTCATTTCTGAAAACACTAATTATGAACAGGGGCACGGAGAGGCGGGGAGTGTGACTGAGTGACTTACAGGTCCACCTTCTATTCCTTTTATGTGATTTGGCAGGGGGACTGAGTTCTATTGAGCATTTCATAACAAAAAAAATCACTGTCTCATATTTCTTTCAGTAGACTGTAGCAGCTTAGAGTAGAAGGAGGTGAAATGATAGGTTCATTCTTATTAAGTGGGGTGGGGTGTCTTGGCTTCAAATGTTGTTCATTTAATTTTATTCCCCCAAAACTATCCTTCCTGCTGCAAGTCAGACCTTTTCTCAGATTTTTTCCTGCAGCTTCTTAGATTTCTCAGGCTTTCTCTGTTGTCTCTATGTATAAGCAACTCAGTGGAGAATTAAATACTGAAATTACATAATTTGAATTTAGTCCTTTTATCCGTCCATTTTTCGTGTGTGTGTGTGTGTGTGTTTCATTAAGCATCATATTGTAGTACCAGTATTCCCTTATTTTAAAAGCTGCAAAAGCTGCAAATTTCTTGCCTGGGTACACCTCCGTGATGTGCTATTTTCATACAAATTGCCCAACAGAATCACAGAGGAAGGTAAGGGAAAGCAAATCCCCCCAAAGATTTGAGGATTCCCCTTCCACATGAACTACTGCATCTAACCCTACAAAACCTTGCAGGATTCTTATGGCTATCTTTATGCTTTCTGTCAATTTCAGGACATCGGTCCACAGGGAACATAGGGGATAGGTGTGTCTTCTTTTGGAAACCTTCAAAATGTCAAGGGTGCTCTTGCACAAAATCCCCTGCAGCTCTTATTCTGAAAGTTGGTAGGCTTGATCCCCACAAAGGGGGCAATTTTCAGAACAGTTAATTCTTCAATTTTCATTCATTTCTGCAAATCAGTAAAGTTAATGGCAGTTCCCTTGTTAAATAATAAAAATATAAAGATATGTAACATAAAAAACCTTGCACCTGTTTTTCTGACATTTTGCAGATCAGGTATAGCCTTCCTCAGGTTTACTATGCCTGCAACTATCATCCAATTCTGACCATAAAAAAAGTTATAGCCATTTTTTAAAATTTCTTCTCATTATAGTCAATAGAAAGCACAAAGGTCATATTTCTGAACCTTGACTTATTTGGTCCCAAATTACAGCAGATTGAATCCAAATCAGTCCAAGCTAAATCAATCTGTTTTCCAAAGCACAAAATCACAAGTCAAGTTAACCTGGGAATTGTTTCACACCTCCAGTCTGTACCATTCTTCTCCTGTTGCTAAACTTCATGTGAGCAATACAGGATTGTCTGGATGCAATCCTCTGCATACATACATGGCAGTAAATCTCACTGAAATCTGTAAAGAATGGTTTGCAAAAATCATATTGTCTAATCAACTATCCATCAATCTAAAATAGGGATGTCAGAGAACCTGCAATAGAACCAACAGATTTTTAGTGAATTTTGCCCACTTGTGAATTTGCACACATTTCTTCATTGGAACATATGCAAAAGGTTTAAAAAATGGTCAAAAAACTGCATTTTCCCCCTTTGGCCATAGCATGACAATGCACATTTTGAGGGTTTTTCGCATTCGTGCCTATGCAAATTTGTGCACATTCGCATCTGTGTAAATTCAAAAACTGAAAAATGCCGATTCCATTGATGGGCAGATGATGGAATGAAATGCACCTGACAATCCTCAAAACACAGATGGAATTGATTTTGCACAATTCATGCATCCCTAATCTAAAATTATTTCTAGGCCACCTTTAAGGTGAAACCCTTCCAAGTTTACAAGGTAAAAAAAACACAAAGTGGATAAAAAAAAATTAACAACCATAAAAACATGTTTCATTCAAATCTATAAAACAGAGATTACCAATTAAAATCAAAACTAAACATTGAAAAATTGTGGATTGATTGGGATTGTTTTTTCTGGAAGGAATGCGTCCTTATCTCTGCTTTCATACCCAGACTCTTATGCAAAACAGAACTAAGGTGCAGAAAATGTACTGAAAAATGGAGGGAGGAGGATTTGCCCCCCTACAATTCTTCAGTACCCCTCCTTAGGAGTCAAAACAAGTTGAAAGGAAGCCATTCAATTCATTCTTTTAATGTCAACCACACTTTTCACTGGGATGTATTTTTAGGTAATATGGATTAGATTAGCAAACTAAACCATATTAATTGTTGGTGTTCTGGCCATTTTTAAAAATAAATTCCTGATCAACTACTTTGGGTGCTACCAGCACAATCCTATGCATGTTTACTCAGAAGTAAGTCCCTACCACTACATTCAGTGGGGTTTACTCCTAGGTGAGCACTGCAGCCTGGGTGTTTTAGACTGTTTGTTGGTAGGACTTTTAAAATAACTTGTAATGTAACTATGGCAATGTTATCCACATGGGGCAGCCCCTCTCTTTTTTTAAAAAAAGCCATGGGGTTTGTTTCTTGGGCATCTATTTTTACTGCTTTGAGACAATTCATGATCATAGCAACAGTTACTTGGTGTATAGAACCATTGTCATGTAGTGAGTTGGCTAGAAAGGTAGGTGGCCCTAATAGCTCTCTGTCTCTATGTCACTGAAGCAACTGCTTCTAAAATCAAGCCCCAAAATATAGAAGTTGATTATTTACTTCTATGCTATCTAAAAAGAGAATGATTTGTTTCAGGATGATTGGCAGCTTTGTTCCTTGATCTTAAACTGAAAATGCATAGTTTTATTTCAAAATTCACAGCTATTCATATATATTTGCATATGCAAATTGTATGCCAATTTCTTTCTTGTAGCTGTTGTATGGGCTCATGCTCCAAATATTTTAACTGTCCAGCAATGCCCCTGGTTATAATTTTAAAGAAATGAAAATAGAAGAAATCAATACCCAAGGGGTCCCGTGGTTCTCCCCAACCGCTACCCATAAACCTATTTTATGTAAACCGCCCAGAGAGTTTCGGCTATGGGGCGGTATACAAATATAATAAAATAAATAAATAAATAAACAAACAGGAGAGGGGGCAAAATTGCACCTCATCTAGACCTCCAAAATACCTTGATATATCCCGGAATACACATGTGTAGTACTAGGGAAGGAAGGCTTCTTCTTGGTATAACTCTGTGGAACAATGTCATGACCCGCTGGAGGAATCATCCACAGAGGAAGATGCAGAGATCTCAGAAAATCCGGGCACCTCAGATTAGTCACTGTGACCAAACCAGAAGGAGTCAGGGCCCTCAAGGGAGATGGCTGCAATTCCTTCCCTCTGGGGGCAGGGGAAGGGTCTTACAGGAGTGTCAAGCCACCAGGCCAATAGGTCTCACATGAGAAGTGCTTGCTTGCAAATAAGGATTCCTCAGGAGAAAAATGACTCCTCATGAATTGGGGTCTGACTAGAGAGTCCTCACATACTGCAGCTGAGTCCTCGGTGGGGTTCAGCAGGCTTTAGTGTTAAAAGCCAGTGCTGGAAACAATGTTTTTACTAGTTCTTCTTCGTGGTCTCTGTACATCACACATATGGGCTCTGCGCCTGCGTGGAGCTTGTTTCAGAAACTTCTATAGCTAAGGCAGACGTTTTTGGCGGGAACCCTTCCCCCACTGTCTACTGACTCCGTTTTCCCTCCTTTTTCCTCAGTTCTTTTTCGACCGTCTTGCTGAAAGGATGTCTTGTTGGGAACTTCTGTCTTTCTCATGAGGAGAAAGCTTTAGAGTACAAAGGTTTTTAGTTACTTTACTTTGTTTTTAGTTTTTGCACCAACCCCGTTGTTAGGGGGTTCCTCTGGGCATTACGAATCTGGCTCCTCTAATCAGGAGTTTCATTCTGACATGGAGTTTCTCTGTCTTGCCACAATCTCTGACATTGAAACCAGTTAAACCAATGGCACCTTCAGATATCACATTAAATTTCTTAGAAAGTTGTTTTCTGATGGCTATATCAACACTACACAGATCGAGTGAATTAGCTGCCTCATTATTGATGCACCCTACCTGGGCTTCCACACAGGGCTAGAACTGACAAATTTCATAAGACGCAAGAGTTGCAATGACTCGCGGAGTGGATTGTACATGCTATTAAACTGCCCCACGAGTTGAAGGGCTTGCAACTCGTTGGTCCGGTAACAGCTAAGTCGATGCGCAGTGCATCGACATCCACATCTTTAGGCAGGAGATTGTCGATCCCGGACTTATGTAATGCAGCTATTTGGTATAAATTCTTTAACTTTACACGCTACTGCTTGGTTGTTTGTACCAGGACAAACTGCAATTTGGAGCAAGCAATTTCTTTGTCTTGTGACAGAACATTGATCTACATCTGCCCTCCACCGTGAATTGAGCTTGTTAATCGCCCATATGTGTGATGCACAGAGACCATGAAGAAGAAATGCAGGTTGCTTACCTGTAACCGTAGTTCTTCGAGTGGTCATCTGTGCATTCACACAACCCACCCACCGTCCCCGCTTTGGTGTTGATGTAAATGTACTGTCGATACCGAGCGGTTTCTCTCCTAGTTATGGGGCCAGCAAGTCGGTCTCTTGGAACTGAGGAAAAAGGCGGGAACACAGAGTCAGTAGACAGTGGGGGAGGGGTTCCCGCCAAAAACGTTTGCCTTAGCTATAGAAGTTTCCGAGACAGACTCCACGCAGGCGCAGAGCCAATATGTGTGAATGCACAGATGACCACTCAAAGAACTACGGTTACAGATAAGCAACCTGCATTTATTGCTGTCTTGTATCTTGTTTTCCTGACCTTGTCTTGTGATTGAACCTCTATGCTATTGATCTAGGACTTCTTGGACGTGTATTGTACCTGACTGTTTATCTGTGTTTGGACTGATCTCTTCATGCTAAAACTGTGCTTTTTACCATTACTTGCTTTTGGATTGCCCCTTAGTTTAACCTGAGCCTGATCCAGCTAGCAGGACAAACAAGAAAAGCCTAGGATTGGTGGTGAAGTCTTTTGAGTCTGACTAGCCTCATATATTTTATATTTATTTTATCTACTCTGAGGAAGCATTCTTCATAGGATGACAGGGATTGAAGAATGGCTAATTCCTCCACTGGATCAGTGGAATCAGTTTATTTTTAATATCCCCTGCTTTTGATTAACACAGTAAAATTGAAGGCCCTGTCTTTTTGTTGTTTTTGTTGTTGTTTTAAATAGGAAATGCAGACTATTTTTCACTTTCCTGGTTCTCATTAATCATATTACCCACACAACTTCTAAGTGCCCCTCCAGCTCCTCTGCCTCAATCTTCCAGCTTTACACACACATACTGGTGTTAGGAGCCTATAATCCTTTCCTTTATTCTCCAAAAATATTAAGACACTGCTCTGTTCCTGTTTCCTGCTTCCTTGCCATTTGTGCTTTGCTCTCCTCCTCCTTGCTTCTTACTATTCAAATCACATTTTAAATTTAGTTATTGTTAGAAAGGGCTACCCAAACTCTTCTGGATCAAGGCCACAGTGTCTGAGGCTCTATGGCTAGTTTGCATGATCACAGCAAGGGAAACAAGTCACAGCAGAGAAAGCCCTCCTCCTAGTAGCCACTTCCTTTGGCAGAGGCTCATGGAGAAGGACCCCTGAAGATGATCATAGGGCCTGGGCAGGCACATATGGGAGGAGGCGTTCCTTCACATAACATGGCCCCAAGCCATTGTATCGTCAGGTCAGTTTTGCTACTCTGTTGACTTATATGGAAGAGGAACACAAATCGTTATGCTTCCCAACCTCACATGACCCTCAGATTTCTCTATGCCATCTAGGAATGTGCGGAACCCACCTGTGAAGTTTTGCTACTTTTGCTTTTCTCAAAATCCTTGGGCTTTTCTCATGAGCAGGAACTGAGAAATTGTTGTCAACCAAAGACTATAGCTTGATTGAGTCTTGGACTTAAGGAAAGAGCACAGGTGGCATTGTCATTCTAACATCACAGCCTTGCCATTGCTTGCAACTCATAATTCATTTATTCTAGAATAATGACTGGTATAGTTTTCTGTAGGTTGCGGCTTAAATAATCGATAACCTTAATTTAAAATATCTTATATTGCATTTGTGCAGCTTTGTTTGCATGCAGATATAATACATTTGATTGGATGGGATAGGCTAGAGCAAGAAATTAAGGAACTGAGCTTTACATAATTCATCAAAAATAGTTGTTTGTATAGATTTTTAATTTCTTGCATTTACAAGGAGTTGTGCATTTAAAATGACAGTTCATTTCATATTTATCAGTGTTTCCTTTACAGTACTTTTGTTTAGTGGCTTTTCGAAGAATAGTCTATATGCTACACCAGATCTTCTCATTCATAAGGATTTTTATGCCACAAAGAAAGTGGCATAAAAATATTGTGTGGAAGTATTGTGTGGAATTAACATGACTGCATTCTATTTACTAATCTAGAAGAACTATTTGAGTACAAAATAATTGGATGGTGCCCAAAATTCCTATTTTTATTTATTATAGCTGCATTTGGAAGGCCAAGAACAACACTTACTTGCCACTTCACCCATGGATACAGAAGTTGATCTGGAAAGCTATCAAACTGCATTGGAAGAAGTACTGTCATGGCTTCTGTCTACTGAAGATTCGTTGCAAGCACAAGGAGATATATCCAGTGATGTTGAGGAAGTTAAAGAACAGTTTCACACCCATGAGGTATGTGTGAATAGCACAGATTGCAAAAGCCAACACAAACACGTCACCATCTGCTAACTGCTGTTCTTCTAACTCTGTGATGTGTATTAAGGCCAAATGCTTGAAATTCAACTGGTATTTTGGCCTTTTTGCTTTTGCTTAATACATTGGGTTGTACTCCCTGGGCAGTATCCATTCTCTTGCGCAAGTGGTGAGTCCTGCTGATTCCTTTGTGCAAGGGGGACCCACCATTTACACAACTGAGATTTGGTGCTTCCTAGAGGAAGTCCTGAAATGAGTAGAAACACTTGTTTCAGGATTAGGACCTGCCGCATTCCAGAAACAAGCATGCTTGCTCATTTCTGGTTGCCCCTGGAAATGCTAAATCTCCATTCCACAAACAGTGGATGCCAATTGTAGAAGGGAATCAGCGGGGCGAAGCAGAATCGGCAGGGGGATAAGCAACCCATTGGATACTGCTCTATGTTCCCAAATGTTCGATTAAAAGCCTAAAATGCCATTTTAAATATTTTATTAAATAAAAGTTTAAGGGTTTCAGTAAAATATGTAACTTCTAAACACATTCATTCTCTTTTGGTAATCTTTGTTAAAAATCATTTTTGAAGGTTTTTATGATGGAATTAACAGCTCACCAGGGACGTGTTGGTGATGTTTTGCAAGTAGGCAGTCAACTTCTGTCACTTGGGAAGCTTTCAGAAGATGAAGAAAATGAAATACAAGAACAAATGAATCTTCTGAATTCACGATGGGAAAATCTCAGGGTCACAAGTATGGAAAAACAGAACAAGTAAGTTAATGTGTACTTTTTTCTGGCAGTTTTGTAGCTGGTCCAAATGTTGTTGCAATGCACAATTTATATTTTATGTTGTATTTCTCCTTTTTATTTCAGTTTCATGAACATCAGAACTGATTGTTTGTAATGTATTTATATATTACATTGATACCTCGTCTTTTCCTTCAAGGAGCCCAAGGTGGCATACATGATTCTCTTCCTCTCCATTTTATCCTCACAATAACTCTGTGAGGTAGGTTAGGCTGAGAATCAGTGACTAGTCCAAAGTCACACACTGAACTGCATGGCTGAGTGGGGACTAGAACCTAGGTCTCTACATATCTGAAAGCTGACATTTTAAAACACAGCCTTATTTGGTGAAATGTTATTTCATATTTTAGACAAAATCTATTCCTTAGAACAAGGGTGCAGAACCCTCTCCAAAGTTTCCTGGATGGTCCCACCTCCTTTCTCCTAACCACCAATCCTTGGGTGGTTTCCCTTTTGATTCTTTTTCAATCATTTCTCCGTCCTAATAGGCCTCTCCTAAGGCTTTGTTCCTGCCAGTAAGAGCTTTAAACTACATTGTGCTGGCATTTTGGCCCAGACCTTTTGCCTTAGGCTCCACCCACCACTGGAACTGACCCCTCCTCAAACATACCTGAAATGGAATTCAGCCCTCAAACTGGAAGATGTACCCCACCCCTGCCCTAGAATATAACCTCTCCCCTCATACAATAAATATTTCAATAGGAATAAAAGGTGGACCTTTCAAGTTGTCAGTGTGTCACTCAACACAATAAAACAGTATTGATAGTTCATAACAGGCAGTCTGATGCCCCCAAAAGGGTGTGGATTTGTTCATTATTATGACAGTGCCATTATGGATCCTGGAATCCTACGATTTGACAGAAGTGTTCCAAGCTAAAACCATAGAATTGTGAGGTATTTCCACAGAGATATGTATGCTGGGGCCTCAGAGGACTGAGCATGAGAAGGGAGAGTCTGGCTCATATTGTTATTAATGAAAGAAATAAACTAGGGACTTTCATATGTTTATGCTACACTGATTATCACATTTTCACATGTAGTAGAGAAAAACAATTTTCAAAAGAAGAAGAGCTACAGTAGAATAAATAAGATAATATTAAGTGTCACACTATAAAGGACATTGGGGAACAGAGAAAGTTACCATATGCTGAGTCACACCATTGGTCCATCTAGTTCAGTATTGTCTACACCAGCCTTCCTCAACATTTTGTGGATTTCAGTTCCCTCCTAGCCAGAATGGCCAATGGTAAAAAAAAAAAAAATACTGGTAGTTGTAGTTAAAAAATTTGGATGGCACCAGGTTGGAGGAAGTTGGTCTACCCTGACTGCCATTGGTTCTCCAAGGTTTTGAAACAAAGTCTTTCCCAGTCCTACTTGAAGATGCCAGAGATTAAACCTGGGAGTCTTTGCATGGAATGCATTTGCCCTTACCACTGAGCTGTGGACGCTCCCTAAAAATGGAAAGAAGTAAAAGTTGAGGAAAGCAAGATTATTTGTTTAGAAAAGTGAAATGCAGGTCTCTTAAAATATTCAGGTTTTTTTCTTCTTTGCTCATATTGTTTTTTTAATATGCTCTGTATGTCATTGGGGAGTAGTGAGACTTTTTGTTTGGTTTTGTGTTGATATGAACTTACCAAAATTCACAAATGTCTTCAAAAACAGAATGGGAAGGATTTGAGATTTTTTATTTTTTTAAAAAAAAAGTAAATGTGAAAAACGCAGAAACTGACAGATCTGTCCCTCATATATGGCATGTTTTAGTCTTAAGATATTTTAATATGCTTGTATGAGTAGGAACCATTTGTTGTGGCAGTAGAGTAAGGAAGAAACAGGTTAAGTTTTGAAAAGCTTTAAGGACCTTGAATTGGATGTTTTGATGCTTAAATGTAAAGAATTTTGAGACGGGGTATGGGTTTCTTACTTTCTTTCAAATTTGACTGGGGTCAGGGAATTCTTGAATAGTTTTTCAGTTATGCTTTAAATGGGCTTCTTCCTTTTCCTTTTCCCTTCCCCTTCCCATTTTTAAATTCTTACAGTTTTTAAATTCTTACCTACTTGCACGTTCTTACAGTATGCAAATAGGGGGTGTTGTGTCCATAATTTGATGCCATTGGTAGTGAAAAGGATGGGAACAATTGTTAACTTCTGGCTCCAAGATATATAATTAAATCTGTTTCTAGTTCAGTTCAATTGAAATTTGTCCACTTCAGTACAGCACATTAAAAGATATCTGACAGAAAACAACCTAGAACTGTGCAATGATAAGCTGCCATTAAATGCTTTAACTATTAGGAGATTTATGGCATAATTATCCTTCATGGTAGAGCTAGATTAATAGGGCTCCCATGAGAGCTGTGAGAATTAGTCATATATTTGTTGGTTTCTTTTAAAAGCAACTGCATTTGGGTACAGTTAAGATTGATTATATCATTTGACGTGGGTGTACAATTTTCTGCTTGACTTCCAAAACTACAATTTCAGGGTCTCCTTACCTTTTGTTATGGAAACATTACATTTTTTTAAAAAAAGAAAACCATTCTTATTCTATTGTTTTCATTGTGTTTAAGTTATTTCAGGATTACACAGTTTGATGAAAAATAGTGCCAGCTTAAATGGAACAGCCATTGTTACATACTAAGGACATAGGCATGTGTTGTGTTGAATGTATTTGAAATATTGTTGCTTTTTTAAAAAAATCAGTGTCCTTGGGCAAATTAACATTAAGGATTTTATAACAAAAGAAGTGTGTTTAGAAAGCATATTATCCTTTCCTTGAATGTTAGCCATCTTTGGATAGATTTGGATGTGCTAAGTTTACATTTCGACAGGAGAATGCAGATTGTTTCCTAACACTTCATCTTCCAAATTCACAAGGTCACAGAAATTCACTGAATTAAATATGTTGCCAACTCCCTAGTTGGAATTGAGTTCTTTAAATGGATCATTTTATTTTGTAAACAAGAAGATTTCTGCTGGATCAAACTATTATTTTGGCCAGTATTCCCTTTCCAACTAGATGGCTCTAGAAAGCCCTCAAACTGGGCATGAAGGCAAGAGCCCTCCCCTGGTGTTGCCTTCCCTCAGAATGTAATGGTCAGTGGCATACTGCTTCTGATATAGGTTCCAGTTAGCTGTCATGGCCTATAGCTATTAAAGGATCTGTCCTCCACGAATCTGTCAAATTCTTTTTAAAGCCATAGAAACAGTGAAGTCCATAAATCAACTATGCATTGTTTGAAGAAGTACTTTGCATTGTTTTTCCTGAATTTATTGCAGATCAATTTTATTACATGATTCTGAGTTCTAGTATTACAAGAGAGGGAGAGAGAACATTTGTACAAAATGTATTTCCCTCTATCACGTCTCCCCTTCACTCCTCATTTTTTCTAAACTAAAATGCCCCCCAAAATTCAGGCTGCAATCATATGTTTACTTAACTGGGAATAAATCTAAATAGACTCAGTGGGACTTGCTTCAGAGTTGACATCCATAGGATTGTGCTGTTAATCTTTTTTGTTAGGTTTCCTCAGAAAACAGGTTGCGTTATGGTCGTTGATATTTGTATTGTTTTTAGTATTGTAAAACACTTCTTGTGTCCATAAACAGAAAAGTGAGGTAAAAATAATAAATCCAAGATTTTTTGGTATGTGTACCTTTTCTAGCTCTGTGGTATCCTTTTAAAAAAATTGGGAAAATCAGAATTGTACACTATATTCATAGTGGGGCCTCATCGAAGATTTATATTAAGGCATTTTAATATTGACCATCTTATGTTCAATTCCTTTCATACTAAGAACCATCTTCTTTCATGTGAATCTGCCAATCTCTTGGCCATACATTGCTTTTTGACGCAAAGACCCTGTTCAGGCGACATGCTAGGACACTGTGGTTAAGCATTTTGAACTAAACATTATGGCTTAGCATATCGTGAACTATTCCTAACCATGGTGTAAACACGCTAACTAATCACTTGTTGTAAAAGGCTTAGTGGCCTAACTATGGTTTAGCATGTTGTCTGAACAGGCCCTATGTTAGTGGCAACATGCAGCACCCATATTTAGAACTTCTTGCCCTGATAGGCTAGACTTTCTTCCATCTCTTCTGTATTCCACTAATATTTGAACACATTTCTTTTCATATAGGCTTTTGATTTTATTACTGTTTAGATTGTGATGTGTGTTTTATTTCTGGCTTTCTTGGTTTGTTTTTACTTTGTTGCATTTATTGAAATATTGCACACTCCACCACTACTCCCCAAGATCTTTTTTTTTTTTTTTTGGTAGTGAAGTTCAGCATATACGCAAGGTTAGGAATTTTATTTTATTTTATTGCTTCAATGTGCATCAGTTGCTTTGAATGACAAGTCCCCGACAGTATGAATGGTGTCAGGATAATCAGTTTTGTCCTTGAATTAAATGAATGCTACGGGACAATTTAATAGTGTACTAATTGAGTAAACTATAATTATTTTGAATGAAAAAAGAATCCTACAAAAATAAGATTACTTTTGCATGACCAGAAGAATCTATGAAGATAAGCACTGCAAAGTTTGTTGTATTTTTTTAATGAAAGCAAAACAGAAAACAAAACAAAAACACCACAGATAAATGGGAAAACACTATAACCTATTTTTTTTAAAATTATTTAATATTTCAACATATAATAACATAAAATAAACATAATACATAAACAAAACCACATAATACATAAACAAAACCTTAACATCCCCCCATGCTCCCCTACCCTTGAGACCTTCATGCTCTAATATATTATACATTTTTCCAAAAATGCAACGATTCTTTTGAAGGTATACAACCTCTCCCCTTTACTAAAACATATTCTATAAATGATTCCCAAATACTTTCAAAATCATTCTTTTTGGATATTCCCATCCTAACTTTAAGTTTACATGTTAATCTATCATTAATTGCAATATCCCACACCCCTTTATACCATTCTTCTATACTATAATTCTCTTGTATTTATCCAATTCTTAGCTATTATTAATCTAGCCGGTGTCAGGAGGTTGTTTATCAATTCTCTTGTATTTTTATTCCCACATTCTTTATCAAACATCGACAGTAAAGCTAAATTTGGACTTGCTTCCACTTTATTACCCAGTATTTCACTTATTTCTTTAAAAACTCTTTTCCAAAATTTTTGTACATACTCACAAGTCCACCACATATGGATATATGTCCCCGCTTCCTGACAACCCCTCCAGCATAGCATTGAAACTTTCTTATCTATCTGATGTAGTCTTACGGGAGTGAGATGCCATATCCAAATTATTTTATAATAATTTTCTTTTATCCTAATTGACAACAGCTTTAAAGTTCTTAGTTCCCATATCTTCCCCCAGTTAACCTCAGTAATTTGTTTTTTAAAATCTTCTTCCCAGAATGTTTTCAAAATTTCTTGTTGCTCTCCCTCCTCTAATAATATGTTATATATTTCACTTATAATACTTTTTACTTTTATTTCCCCCCTCCTTCTTTCTTGACTCAATTAATTTTTCAAATCTTGTTTCCTTTCTACAGTCCTTATTTTTCTTTTTCCATTTCTGTGTCCACTGTTCCAATTGTATACTCTTAAACCATAATTTTTTTGTCCTCTTAAAATTTCTTCAATTTGCTTTTTATTAACCAATCTCCTGAGCCAATCTTTCACTTTAATTATTTTTTTCCCCTCACTAGTCCTTCCAATTCTCTTCTCAAGTTACCTGGGAAGTTCTCCAATAACATGACTGGAGAAATTCCTGGTATTAATTTCTTTTTATACTTTCCCCAAATTTCTATGATATTTTTTAGGATGGGATTTTCCATATCCTTCAATTGATTATTTTGTATTTTACTAAAAAATATATTTTGTAACTCTAACTCTATATCTCCTGTCCGCGTCTCTAGCCATTCTAAATCCTCTTTTCCTACTATACTATTTATAACATATCTTAATTGATTAGCTATATAATACATCTTTATATTTGGGAGTCCCAACCCTCCTTTCCTTTGAGTCTTATACCATTTCGTTTTATTAATTCTTGCTTTCTATCTCCATTATAGTTGTTATTTATCATGCTTTGCTAAATTCTTAATTCTACTTCTGTTATTTTAATTGGTAACATTTTAAACAAAAAAATAATCTTTGGTAATATTTTCATTTTAATAACCGCTATTCTACCAAACCATTAATGCTTCAATTTCCTATAAGCCTCTAACTTCTTCATTATCTGTTTTTTTAAACTACTGAAATTTATTTCCTCTAACTTTTTTAAATCTTTCGTAGTACAAACTCCTAAATAGCGCACTATATTTTTAATCTTAAAATCAAGTCTTAAACTACACTCCTCCCTTTCTTCTTTGTCATAATTAAATAACATTTCTGATTTCCCCCAATTTACCTGTAATCCTGAAATCTCTCCAAATTCTCTCAAATGTTGCTTTATTTCTTCTATGCTTTCCCTTGGATTTTCTAATGTCAATAAAGTATCATCCGCAAACATATTAATTTTTATTTTATCTTCCCCTCCTATCCCCTTCAATCTCTCATCATCCCTAATAACATTTGCCAATATTTCTATAACAATTGCAAATAATATTGGGGAGAGAGGACACCCTTGTCTTGTTCCCCAGGCTAAGGCAATTTGTTATGTTAATCCATCATTTACCATTATTACCGCCTTGTTGTTTGCATGGAGCTGATTAATCACGCCTATAAACCTTTCTCCAAAACCAAATATCTTTATAATACTTTTCAAAGCTGGCCATTCCACGCAATCAAAGGCTTTAAAAATATCTAAAGCTAGCAACCCTGCTTTTAAGTTCCTTCTTTTTATAACATTTATTATATTCAATACTCTCCCTATTAAATTAGGCATTTGCCTCTCAGGAATAAATTCACATTGATCCTTTTTTATATACTTATTTATGAAAGTATTCAGTCTTGTTGCCATAATTGCTGTAAATATTTTAGAATCTTGATTAATTAAAGAAATAGGTCTATATGATGCTGGGTCCGTTAAATCCTTATCTGGTTTCGGGATTAATATTATCAACGAATGTTCCCATGATGGCGGGGTCTTCTCTCCCTTTATTATATTATTATACAGTGTTTTCATTTTTGGTACTAACAGCTCTTTAAATATCTTATAATATTCCGGCCCCAGCCCATCCGCTCCTGGAGATTTCCCTCCTTTTAATTTATCAATAATTCCCTCTATTTCTTTTTCAGTCACTAATGCTTCCATATAATCCCTATCCTTACCTTGTAATCTTATCTTCCAATTCTTCTCTATATATTCCATTATCCTTGCCTGTGGGCCCACTTCTGATGTATACAATTTCTGGTAAAAATCTTCAAATATCTTTAATTTATCTTTCATTAAATTGCAACTTTTTCCAGTTTTATCTTTGATTATCCCTATTATATTTCTTTCCTTCTTTGATTGCGTGGACCTTGCCAGCATTTTAAATTTTTTATTGCTATATTCAAATAAATTTCTTTTCAAATATATTAATTCTTTTTGGACTCTCTCTATATCCTTTTCCTCCAATTCTTTCTTTTTTGCTTGGAGTTACGCATATATATGCTTAGCCTTATTTATTCTAAATTGTTCCTCTAATTCCTTAATCTCCTCTTCAATCTTTTTACTATGTGCTTCTTGTTGTCTTTTTAATTTACACGATTCTCTAATACATATCCCTCTTACTATTGCTTTCATTGTGTCCCATACTATCCCCTGCGAATTTACCCGTTTCATTTATTTCCCATATAGTCTGTGTTTCCCTTTTCATTTTTTCCACAATATTTTTATAATTTAAAATTTTAGTATCTAATCTCCACCTTTTTTCTTCCCTGTAATCTTTCTTTGTTTTAATATCCATGCTCATTAATGCGTGGTCTGAGACCTTAATTATTCCTATTTCACAGTCCAAAATCTTAGGAATCATGTTCTTTGAAACAAATATATAATCAATCCTGGAAAAACTCTTATGTTTTGGTGAATAGAAGGTATATTTCTTTTCCTCCTCTTTTACTATTCTCCATACATCCTTCAATTCTCTTTCTTCCATTACCTTAGCTAAGCCCGTTTTCCCAATACCTTTTATAATATCTTTATCTTTCATTTTATCCATCACCATATTAAAGTCTCCGGCCATTACAATATTTGTTTTCTCTACGTTCCCCATATTTTTAAACACTTTATCATAAAATTCTATTTGCTTTTCATTTGGAGCATAAACATTAACCAATACATATTTTTCTTCCCCCATGAAACAGTGTAAAATAATAAATCTTCCCAAAACATCCCTTTCCACTTTAACCACATTAAGTGCACATTTTTTAGAAATTATTATCGCAACTCATAACCTGGTCTTCTAAAGAACAAAACTGTATCAGGAATTGTCAGCCTTGAACTGGTGACATTGGTTCCCTGTGCTATCAGTGCAGCTGGTCATTGGAGGGAATTGTATATAGTTCCAGCTGTGACATTCATATCAAAGCCTATAATTCTCTTGAACTGGAATGTAATGTGACACCAGAGGGTGAATTCTTCCAGATTTGCTGCCTTCCCTCAGTCTGGGTAACTTGTAACTGAAATACAAGTTTATTGACTACAGTTATTAGAAGGAAATGTCATCCTTTAATATTCTATTTTTATTCCTCGACACAGTAATACTCCAAAACCAAAATAATCTAAAAACAAATGTGTGGGTGCAATTCTAATACTCTGATGTTGATGGTTGGAGGGGGTCAAGATTGTGCACTGTTGGTTCTGAGTACAGAAAGTTACCACCGGAGGAAAGCCCTGAAACGGCATTTGGGGTGGGCTGGAGAGAAGCCAGTTTTCAATCAGCTGTATTAAAAGCAATTCCATTCCTACAGACAGGTCTGATCTGGGCTCATAAACTACACCAGCCCTGGAGCTGGCATAGCTAATTCCCTTGTCTCTCCTCAGCTGTAGTGTGAGGGTAGAAATTGTGAATGCATATATCCACCAGATTGAAGGAGATGTCCTGGATGGTGCAGGCCAGTAGAGTTTGGGATGTTCTGACAGATTTATTGCTCTGCTTCTCTTTGGTCACACGACTTTCAGTGTTATTGATTTAAAATTGGCCTCCACTCGTTAACTTGCTCATTAATAGATACCAATATGTTGACTGTATGTGACTCATAACATCAATGGCAACAGAAGAAAGACATAAAAGCCTTAAAATTGAATGTTGTAAAATATCTTGGCATGACAAATTAAACACTGGATGTTTTCAAGAACAAAAAGGTTAGTTTTGGAGAAATGTATCTTTCATTGGAAATTATGAAAAATCAATGTCCTGAACATTATATTTCAGTATTGAAACCTGTGTTACCATTAGTAGCCAAATAAATACCTGAAAGAGCAGATAAAGACATGAGATAAAAGAACAACTGCAGTAAATTTAGTTTCAGAAATAAAATCACTTCCAAACATAATTTTCATTGTCTCAAATAACCAAGAAAGAGCTGCCCTAAACTATCTGGCAGATCTCTCATTTGTTCTGAAAAAACTAAATCCACCTCACAGAATACATTTACATTTCTGAAGCTCTGTAATATCCTATGAAAAGGAGAGATGGAGTGATACATATGTGTGGGAGTGAGTAAGACGTGTACTTTGCCTAGGAGCCAGTTATCTTGATTACTAAGTGCATAGTAGTTGTTTGGAATTCCTGTGCATGTTGTTGGCTTTCTGCCTATGGTCACCTAGTTGTGAATAAGCACTATGCACAGTAACCAATCATTTCCACATCACCAAGGACAGCACCATAAAACAATTGAGTAAGGACACTTTAATTGACCCTGTGTTGCAAAAGGAAGTCAGGAGACTAATGCTAGATATAAAGTTGTTACATCTTACAGGTGCTGAGAGTGTTAACATAGCCCAAATTATCACAATATTATTTTCATTCTGGACTACTTTGAATTTCAACCTACTTAGAGGAAAGTTGGGGCCATTACAGCCACTTCCTTGGCTCAGGTCTGGAAATAGAGCTCGCCATCCAATTCAGTTTCCTCACAGGAATACTTCTGAAGGATTGTTTGGTGTAGGGGTAGGGTTTTGCTAAATGCAGGCTCCCTAAACTCTTTCTTGTTTGTGAGTAATCAGGTCCCACAGTCTTTCACAGCCAGCTCCAAGCCACATCCTTTGGAGATCCCAGAAGGCACTTTTCAGGCATTTTCTTCTTTCTTCCCTAGCCCACATTGCCCTGCCAAATATTATCCTTAGTTTAGATTAACCAGTTTGACCTAGTAATTGGAAGACGTCTGTCTACCACCTTGTTCTTTCATCCCATGATCTGCGTCATTTACCCAATTTGACCATGATAGCCCATGCCAAATTTAAAGCAGATCCGTTCATCTGTAGATTTTTAGGAATTTTTTTAAAGTTTGAGGTTTTAAAATACATTTTTAAAGGTAAAGGTATGAAATTTGGCACCATAATAGTTCTCGGATATAGCTTTAGCCTTGCCAAGTTTGAAGCAAATCAGTTCATACGCTGAGTTTTAGGGATTTTTAAAAGTTTGAGGTTTTAAAATACATATTTTTAAAAACACTGTAATTTTTAGAGATAAAGAAATGAATCCTGGAACCGTGATAGATCTCAGGTAGGGCTTTATCCTTGCCATGTTTGAAGCAGATCTGTTCATCCGTTGATTTTTAGGAATTGTGTAAATTTTGAGGTTTTAAAATTATTATTTTTAAAAACTGCTAGAGCCATACCCTTCAAACTCAGGTTGTCAAACCTCCTCTTTAGGGTATTGCACCTTGAGAATTTTCAGCCCTTGGCATCAAGGGAATCTCAGGTTTTAGCTAAGAAGTGCTAGGCAACCAGAGCATATTTCCTGTTGCAGATTTGGTGGGCAGTCGGGCACATGGAGCTCAGCAGAGGTGAGGCATCCACAGATCAAAATGTGGGAAAGGAGAGGTCAGTCAAAGCAGCCCACAGGGCAAAACGGAACAGGCCAGAGGCCTTTTTCGCAGAGTTCCACATCATGGGCAATGAAGGGTCATCCTTAGAGAAAAAACTCTCATGACCAACAGTGAGGTGTCAGTCGAGAGAGAGGCTCTCATCTTTGCAGATGTCCTGTTGATGTGGATGTTGGAACCTGGCAAGTCGTTGCTTTGCTTTGCTTTGCTTTGCTACCCCTTCCCTTCCATTTCACTTTGTTCACTTGTGAGCTAGTCTCTGTTTGCACTGCTGGCATGCAATGCAGAATGTTTGAAGCTGGAGACATCGGCTGGCTGGCATAAGGCAGAGAGAGGCTGAAGGCAACCCAGGTTCACCTCTAGCTTGGCCCTGAGAGACCAAGCTTGCCACCCACAGTATTTTAAGAGTGCATCATAGTCGAGCAGATGCGCAGATGGAGAGGAGGTGGCTGGTGGTGGAGTTTTTAAAGTAAGAGTCACCAGATATGACCAAACAATAAGCAATACCCCTGGCCACAAGTGTACGGCCCAGCTGGACCATCGGGAAACTTTGGCAGGGAGAGAGAGAGGGAGATTGTTGGACGCTGGACGCTGGAGGCTTTGGTTTGGCTGCAGTGACTTACAGAGACAACAGAGGCTGCACAGACAACCCAGAGACACCTGTTGTAATTGAGCCCTATGGTGCTGGCAAGCAATGCAGGGCATTAGAAAGAGGGTCTCAGTCACATGTTTTTGCAGGAAATAGACAGGAGTTCAAAATCTGTATGTGAGAAGTGGTGTCAATGCACAAGCCTTGAGAAGCTAATGTATATAAATGAGAAGTGTGAATGGGCAAAGTAGTGTCTGCCACCCATGACACCCACCCTAATGTTAGAGTAGAGAAACTTGTGGCAATCATACACAAGGTTAAAAAATTGAAATTTAAAAATAAAGCCATCCAGCCAGCTGGCAGCAAGCCCTGTTAAAAGCAGCAGCAGTTTTCAGTGGAGTGAGCATACATTCAGAAAAGATATTTGAGGGAAGGGGAGAATGTATCACACAGAGTATAGCAAAAGCTTCAAAGTACAGCAAAAGCTACAAAAGTAGGAGTAAGTGAAGTTAATTTAAGATACGTTGTTCTTTATTTCAGTGATTTTAACATTAAGATGTTATGTAGAACAGATTTGCCTTAATTATGTGCTGTAAAATCAGATATGTGACCAAGGCTATGTTCAGGTGGGCACACCCCCTTGGTGCTGGACACGCTCCCTGGGGCCAGACATGTTGGTGGGCATGCCCCCTTAGGAGCTGACCATGTTGTCCTCCTTTTTGGTTTCCAAAATACAGTCACTCTACCCATGCCAAAAACAAAAATCTATGCAGACAATGGCAAGATTCAGCCTAAAGTACCCAAGAGAAGAGTGAGTGGCCATGCTCTCTGACAATTGCAACTGGCCACATGCAGACAATTTTTCTTAAGAAACTAGGCATGGCATTTCCTGTTGTTGTCGTCACTGTAAAAGTCCACATATGTACAACATTCAAATGCTTGACCCTTCCTACTCTTGCTGTCTATAAGAGACAGACATATACCAGCACAGCGTACATAGTGTAGAGCTGGTTTAGGAAGACCAGTTCAAGGCATTTTTGTGATGCTTTTACCTTTCAGTCTAAAAATAAATAAATAAATCTCAAATTCTAGTAAGCCAAAGCAAAATATTTTGTTTCTGACATCCTGCCCTTTTCATCTCTGGCAAGTATGGAGACAAGTTACATAAAATACTCTAGAATTGGGTACATTGAACTTCCTCATATATTTTCAATACTTTTTTTTTTGGTTCTTTAGCAGCTAAATTAATTTGCAAGGCACACTTTTAATTCACGTGTTTATTTATTAGATTTATATCCCACCATTTTTCCTTCTTAAGGAACCCAAGTCAGCATACATAATCCTCCTCCTCCTCCTCTCCTTTTATCCTCACAACAACCCTGTGAGGTAGGTTAGAATGAGAATCTGTGACTGGCCCAAAGTCATTCAGTAAGCTTCATGGCTGAGTGGAGACTAGAAACTGGATCCTCCAAATCCCAGTCCAACACTCTAACCACTACACCACACTGGCTCATACAGGGAGTCCATTCCTTTCTCATCATCTTTTTGCTGCTCCCTCTAATGTGGCAGATAAACCGTGTGTGTATGTGTACTGAACTTGTGTGTGGCATTTAGTGACTGGTAGTCACCACACGTGTGGATGCAATGTAATCCAGATTCAAATATTTAGGAGAGCTTGCCAGCAGCCTGATTTCTTGCAAAATTAGGCATGCCTAAAACCATTAAAATCGATCAATTTAAGAGGTCCTATTTCTCCATACTATCGGGCTGCTACTTAGCTGGTGGCTGCCAGGAGGAATTTTTGTTTAACCTATTTTAAATACCTAATAGCCATCCTTTAAAACATACTTAAAATGTTATGCTCTTGAGTCGTTATGCATTTCCCTAATTATGAAAAAAAGCATTGATGCAGAAATTATCGCAGCTGCTGATTTGCTAAGAAATTATTCTTCAACGAGGTGACAGTGGCAGATGAGCATAGGATGCTGCGCTGAGCTTTCAAGCTGGAGTATATTGTGACACCCATTTTTCTTCACCAGCATAGAAAGCTACTCAAAGCACAGCAACAGCAATTGGTGTTGCTCAGCTGGGGCTGAATAAATGTCCTTATGCAACACTGCAAAATTCCACCAGGCTGAGATCCTGAAAACCAGAAGCCTTTTTACAAGCTACTTACACTAGCTATGTAAAAATGAAGGTTGTTAGGTTTACATTGGCTTTGAGTTTTACGAGCTTGCGCCACTCACCTCAACAAAGAGGTGAGCATTAGGAGCATCTGCTCACATTAAAAGCTGAGTAGGAGAAGAATTTACAGCCTATTTCCAAATGCAGGATATTCGCCAGATTCAAACTGTAGGTTTTTGTTGTTGTTGCTGGGATAGGGAAAAAGTTGAAGATGGAACTGAACCAACATGTTCCATATTCTTATCATAATCCCATCCCATTAGTAGTGATGCAAAATCAAACTGGGAAATTTAGCTATGGTTAAGGATATGCAAGTCAGCAAAACTTGAGCTCCTTGCAGTCCTCTGTTTTCACCTTGAACTCATTTCGACCTGTGTCAGTATCAGATTGATAGCTTTGAAGTTTTGTCCACATGGAAATTTCTATATATTTTGTGCAATTCTCTCCAAATATATACCTCAATTCTGCGCCTTTTTGAAATGAACACATTTTCCTCCATTGATTAAAGTATGTTTGTGCACATTGCTGAGATGTATGCATTTTAGTACATTTTTTTCTTGCATGCAACATGTTTCAAGATTTCAGGCTGCAAATTGTGTTTGGGTCTGCAGTGTGAAAACTGGTAATATTCTGAAACATATTTCTCTTGTACACAGGTAAACAAATTTACCTCTATGGTAGGGGTAAAGATCTCAACAGCACTACCACAACTGTCTCACACAGGTTGCAGCTGTAGCTGCTATGTTGTAGTAGCCATTGCAGGGAATTCAATCTATATCTGGATTTGACCCTTCTCAGAAATCAAAAGACTTGCTTCTTTGTTATATCCAGGGAAATCAGTTAATACAGTGAAATTATACCATTTCCAGATGAATTTGACATTTAGGATAATTTGGTTCATTGCCTTTCACATTTTCTAGCTAAACCCTAAAGAGGCTCTCTGGTCATAGCCATAATCTGTAAATCCTCCAGGACAAGCACTGCTTCTGTGTTATGTATGGAGACCAACATTTGGCTGGCGCCAAATGTTTAGAAATGTTTCGCCTCCCACACTAGAGACATTCAAGAGGCAGCTGGACAACCATCCACCAGGCAAGCTTTAAGGTGGATTCCTTCACCGAGCAGGGGGTTGGACTCAGTGGCCTTATAGGCCCCATCCAACTCTACTATTCTATGATTTTATGATTCTAAATAAAATACAGCAGAGCTTGTTGGTTAGAGATCAAGATTTGGAAATGCCTTTTGTGTGTCTCAATTGCACTATTTCATCTTCATTTTTAAAAGTGTGATTTTTCTCATTGCCATCTGCAGCAACAGGCCTTTTCCACCTTCCAATAGTAAAGTCAGCAAATACATTTCTCTAGACATGATTTGTGGTGATTTTAAATTTTTAATTCGATTTTGGTGCTATCTTTCCTGTCAAGTTTGGATTGGAAAAGCGATAGAGGCTTTTCAGGGCTTTTCTGTCTTTAATACATTTTCAACATGCAGTTTCGGTTGAGTGTAGCATCAGGATTACTGTAATAGCCTCTTTACCCTATGAATAGCCACTCATAGTCGCCTCTGATCGATAGTTTTCATTCCTCTTGGTGTAGAACAGAAATTATGCAGGGTGCACAGCCTTTTCATTTCATTTCTATACTGTCCAATAGCCAAAGCTCTCTGGGGAGTTCAGAAAAATCACAACCCAAAAATGCAACATAATGTAAAATCTTTAACATACAAAATTTTAAAACCATTTAAATCAGCTAAAATAGTTACATTAAGATACTGGGAACTGATAAACCGATTGACATTATATTGCCCATCATATGGCTGGGAGAAGAGGAAAGTGTTAACCAGATGCCAGAAAGAGGAGTGTTGCACCTTAGGGCCACCTGCGCTGCTGACTTTGGAGTTGGGGACTGCACACACATATACGGACAGATCACACACGCACACACACACACATTCCCAGTGATCTGCATGAGGATCTATAGGAGAAGGAATAGAGAGCCTTCTCTCCACCCCTCCTCCAATAATTCATGATGCAGATCACCCCTTCCTTGCTGCTAGTGAGGATAAAGCATGTTCTATATGAGTATTTTGGAGGGTGAGTGTGGAAAGTACTGGTAGAGGGAAATTTGGCAGTGGTCATGTCATCAGGGCACCCTTCAGCACAATAAATATATGGGGGGGGGGCTATATTGAGACCCCTGAAATAAAGCATATTGGGGGGAGGTTCCAGAAATCCTGGCAAAACTCTCCACACTCGGCCTGCTCTCTTTAATTTAGTTTCTTTAATTGTGAAAGTTTTCCTGGTCAAAATATGGACTGGTATGATTAACATGCATTTATTGCCCATGGTACACAAGGGACTGATGTGTCTAATTCTACATCTGCCTGATTTAAACTCACTGCGGTCATTATTATTTTTAATTGTTTACAGCTTACACCGAGTTCTAATGGACTTACAAAATCAGCAGCTAAGTCAACTCTCTGAGTGGTTAGCTAAAACAGAAGAAAGAACTGAAAGGATAGAATCAGAACCCTTGGGGCCTGATCTGGAGGACTTAAAGCGGCAGGTGGAAGAACATAAGGTAAACTGTAATGTATGACCTGACTCCATTCATTTCCAGGGTCCATATAGAGAAATGAGAAAAAGTCAGCATAGTACTATATATTATATGAAAAAGTGAATATGTTAATATATACAAATCTAGATGGAAATCTTTTGAATTTCATATTAATAAGGCCAGGATTGTTGCCTTTTCTTTCACACCATCATTATTCACAGAGTAAAAAGTGGGCTGGGATGGTAAGGGAAAGGGGAATTGCAATATGCTATTTACTGCAAAATACAATAATAACATTTCAGATTTCATTATTCCCTGGTCTTTTCTTTTGCTATCTTGTGCTTTCCTTCTAGAGTACTCTAGTAGCAAAACGACACTATTAGTTATTATAATTGGGATTTCTAATCTCATTAGCAGTGCTGGGACTCTGAGCATGCAGCCCCCGAGCACTGTAAAGTATTCAAACTGAGCGCCTGCCTTTGTATGGGAAAAGATGTGGAGTGTTTTTGAAAAATGAATTTAATTATAGAAACAACAAGCCAGCACATAATGAAAAAAAGGACTGGGTAAGACTGTGTTTTTGTTGTGCTCTGAGACATTTTCTGTTATAACTATGAAGACCTCTAAGAAGGCTTCTTCTAAATATGAAGAATTAAAGCTACAAGCCTACATCCAATTTGCAGGTTGCTATTGGCTTTGGCTAAAATGTCTAGGTAAAATCGTAATTGGGAAATAAGGAGTGGTGCTGACATAATATTAGCTTCCTATTTTAAGACATCAGGAGCAGGCTACAGGGTCACACTCTCTCTCTGCAACACTCACCCCTTCTCTCTTGTGTGTGAATTTTCCCTCCCATCCCCCACTTTAACCTCATTAGTATTGTGTCTGCCTGACATTGACATCTGGATGGCCACATATTTTCTCCACCCCTGGTTTAGACTTTGATTCCTCCTGGTGTGAGGCTATTTATTTATTTATTTATTACCCGCCTCTCCCTTTGGATTAAGACATTTGTCTAGGGCTTTTCTTGTTGGTATTAACCTTCCTTAGGGGTGTGTGGAATCAGCAAAACTTAGGTTTGCTGAAGTTCTCAGAGTTCCACCTTGAAGCTCATTCTGACTCAAGTCCATATCAGATTGCAAGCATTGATTTTTTTTCCACATGAAAATCTATGTATATTTCCTCATGAGTATTTTTCTAAATGTACACATCAATTGTGCCCTTGTTTGAAATGTACACATTCTTCTCCTCTTGTATCTATACGCATTTTTCCAAGGTACACATTTTTCATCCACGTTTTTCAAATGTCCACATGCTGTCGAGTGCATTTTTTTAATCCACAAATCGCATTGCAAGCTCAGAAATGTATGGACCAACCACAGATCGCATCTGAGCCTGAGTTCAGTCCTGAAGGTGGAAACTGGGTAAATCCTGATCAAAATGAACTGAAACAAATTCCTCATACATCCCTAAATTTCCTTGGCTGAAAAATCAGAAAGGGAAATAGCATTTCTTATACCATCATGTTCCAGTTATTCCCTGAATGGGAGAACAAAGGTACTCCCCATTTCCTTCCACTGACATGATTCAGCAGCTGAGGGAAGAGAGATGTTAACTTCTTCAGTTTTCTTCCATGTGTAGTAATTCCCCACAACATTATATAGTGCCTAGCAACTGAAGCCCTATACAGATGAACCCCCACCCCTTCCATGCATTTGGTGTGACTGTGAATAAGATTGTGCCTGCTAGTTATGACTGCCAACTTGATGTGCTCACTGGCTGTATACCCCGGTGACCAGGCATTTGGTGTTACATTGAAAGGGGAAATATGTACATGTATGCACATAGGATTTACCTAGGTTACCACATGCAGAGGAACTGTGCTCATGTAAATCAATATACACGTTGCCCCCTTTTCATACTAATGAAGTGTACCCTTCTAATAGATAATTTTAAAAGGCCTTATAAATGAAATATGGCGTATTGTCACCTTTGGTTTTCCCTGCATTTCTTTTCATTGTTTTATACTGATTTATTGTTTTTAACTTGTTATCCACCTTGATGCATTTCAGAGAATGCTGGTAATAAATCTGTAATTGAATAAAAACTGAGGCCTTGCTTAATCTTTAAGGTTGTTCAAAATAGACTATCAAAACCAAAGACCATCTAGTTGGGTAGCAAAAGGGGCATAAAAGCAATATGAAGACTCAGCTTTACTCCTTTTCCCACATTTCAGAATAGCTATCAATATGCCATGCTCAGTCATATTTAAGGTAAGCAGATATAAACTGTAGGTGCTGCTGCTGCTTTGTGATTCTATGAGTGAACAGAAGTAAATCAGACTTCAGGAGTACCAGTCGAGCATATTTTATGGATATCACATTTATTTATTTATTTATTTATTTTGAAAGAGAATAACTAGCAAAGGTAGTAATAAAATCTGAGAATGGATGAAAGGTTTGTGGGGTGTGTGGATTTGCACACGCTAACCCATTCTACAGAAATGTTAATTTTCTTTTGCTTTTATTCTCATGTGAAAAGAATTTTAATGCACTTTTTACTTTTAATTGCAGTCTTCTGCCAAGAGACAGGATGACATACCTTTTAAAGGAAAATAATCTTGTTAATTATGATTAAAATGGGTGTATGTTTTCATCTGGGGAAGATTTTATTTAAACTTTGAAAGTATTCGCCCCTCATGCATACTGATTTCAAGTGAATAGGTATGATAAGTTTATTAATATTATTGCACCGGTTGTGCAAAAGACAAGTAATAGAGAAGTCTAGCAACATTTAGTAAGGGGTGAGCAGAACAATAGGCATGTGGCATCGTTCAGTTGTGGGGCTAGGCACCTGACGTGGAGGTCTCATCCACATTTTATTTTCACAAGGAGACAGACAATTAGCCCTATGCAAGCCTTTTACCTGTGTGTAGAATCAACTTGCTAGGGGGAAGAGTGGGGATGGGCACATTAGCTCCACCCTCCCTCTGTTGCTGTCTGTTTGTTCTCCATGAGTTAGAGGGATAATCTCTGCAGTTGGGAGCTTCTTCTTCATGGTCTCTGTGCATCACACATATGGCTCGCGCCGACGCCGAGCCCCATTTGGGAAACTTCTAGCTAGCTTAGAATTATAGGCGAGAAAACCCCCTACCCCACCATCCTACTGCGCATGCTCAGGGGTTCCCGCCTTCCTCAGTTCTTCGACTGCTTCGCTGATCGCCTCGCGGAAGACTTCGCTCCGTGGATCTTCGGATCTGTGAGAGAAAGAACAGGATAGTTAGCTTAGATTGTTTTATTGTTGTAGATAGTTTTACTTAGCTTATAAAATACAAAAAAAAATTGTTATAGTTTATAGACTTTAGGTTAAGTTGCTGTTTCCTGCTTATGGCACAGTCAGCGCTCTTCAAGCACTGCTCAAAATGTCGGGCTAAATTGACTTTAACCGACGGGCACTCTCTTTGTCTGCTCTGCCTCGGGGAGGCACATTTGGTGGACTCCTGCTCACATTGCATGAGTTTTTCACAGCAGACTCGTCGGAACCACGCTGATCGTCTCCGCAGCCTTTTGTGGAGTAAGGCCCTTTCGGCTGTGGACAAGCCGCGTCCGGCCATGGATTATTCTGGGGAGCGTAGGCCTCTGCCATTAAACCGCTCAGACCCAGCATCGCCTGGCTCTCCCTCGATGGGGTTTGCAGCCCAGGAAGTTGGTGGCCCTATCCAACCACCCTTATCGCCGCCTACTCCCCCTTAGGAGCATCAGAAACAGAAAGGCAAGAACCAAGACAAACCTCTAAAATCCAAAAAGCCCTCGGTACCGACTTCGACTTCGGCAACGACCTCTATACCAACGTCGGCGTCAACGCCGAGAGCTAAGTCAGCTATGGCAATCACTTCGACACCGACGGAATTGACACCGAGAACACTGACCGAAACCAGGGCCTCGATACTGGCCTCGAAGATACCAAAGAGACGGAAGAGAGATCCTTCTCTGGCATCAACCTCCTCGGTACCGAGTAAAAGACCAAAACATACTTCTTTGGTATCGGGAACCGCGACATCGACAGCCAGTAACCCTATACCTGCGACGGTGAGTACCAAACACCCTTCGGCCCCGAGGGCTACGGTACCGACTCGGCATCGTTCTACAGAAACGTCACCCACCTCGACTATCATCCGCAAGCCTTCAAAGACTGCCTCTATCTCGCCGGTATCGACGGTGTCGGAGCCTCCAGGAAGACAACGCCCTCCAATAGTTACTCCGCGCTCCTCCTCGCTACCACCGGTACCGCTGATGCGGTCACCCGTCCTGATTGACTACTCCTCTGACTTGGACCTACAAGACACGATGCCATTAGAGCAGCTGGACTTGCAGGTGTCTCGCCCCACTTCTCCTGCCTCCCAAGGCTCGCACAGCACCAGACGTTCCAGGTCACGATCCCGGTCCCTCTCACGAAACTGGGATGTCTATTCTGACAAGTCTTATCATCCTAACACTCGGTCTGGCCCAGAACATTATCGCTTCGACCCCTACACGGGACAGAAACTAGATAGAAAGGTCAGGAAAGTTACATCCCATTTTGCACGACACCAACCATTGGAGACGACTCATCTGCAGGGGACAGAGACACAGCAGCACCTACATGAGGACCAGCCATCCTCAGCAGAGGATTATGCCTCCGACTCCTCGTCGGTACCGTCGCCGGCACCGTCGATGCCCTCACCATCTGATGGGGTGGGCACTAAGGATAGAGCATCCCCTACAATGGAATTAGGGAGTTTTTCTGACCAGATGCTCCGAATGGCCCAATCGCTCGGGATCGAGCTTCTATAGCCGCAAGACCCAATTGATGACAGAATATTCAATGTCATGTACGTTGATCCATCACCGTAACTCACGTTACCTATGGTGCCTATGCTTTTGAAAATAGTCCAACAGTCCTGGTCCAATCCAGCCACTATGGGCCCAACCAATAAGAGGCTCGATGCCCTATACAAAGTCAAGGAAGCTGATGCTCCTTTCCTGTTCCTACACCCGAAACCAAACTCGATTGTAGTAGAGGCATCTCAGGGCAAGTCCACACGGAGCCACGCTGCCCGTACGGACAAGGAGGGCCGCAAACTGGACTCACTGGGACGACGAATTTATTCTTCTGCCGCACTGGGCATCAAGGTTTCTAATTACCAGGCTATGATGGCCAGATACCAACTCTTCTTGTGGGAGAAGATCTCATCCCTAACTGACTACCTGCCTGAGGATCAAAGAGATCTCGCACGAGTCTTCCAGGCGGAGGCTATTAGACTCTCTAAGCAAGAGCTGACGACCTCGCGCCATCAAATGGATTGCTCTGCCAAGGCGATGATTGGCTTCATTGCATTGCATAGGCATGCTTGGTTGAGGTCATCCTCCCTCCAACAGGAGACAAAATCTAGAATTGAAGACTTACCATTTGATGGAGAAGGCCTTTTCAACTCCAATACTGACACGGCCATGGACAATATTCATAAAGCTAAAATGACAGCTCGTAAGATGGGTTTCTCCAACCAGCAACCACCTTCGTATCGTGGATGTAAGTAGTACCGTCCCACGTCTTACCAACCTAGGCAACAACAGGAGCGCAGCCAACGTTATCAGCCTGCACAGCCGTCAGCTACCTACCAGCCTAGAAAACTGTCTTCCCGGTTCAATAAGCCTCGTGCCCGGATGGAACCAGCTTCAAAGCGTCGTCTTTGACTTGATCTACTCGCCATCACCATGCCCTGACAAATTGAGACCGTTTCTACACCAGTGGAGAACCATCACCACAAACCGTTGGGTACTCAACATCATTGCCCACAATTATCGCATAGAGTTTCAAGTCCCTCCTCCTCTTGGTACCGTGAGAGTCACCCAGTCTTCAGAGGCGCTTACCCACGAAACAACAACCCTTCTAAACAAGGGCGCTATCTCGATCGTTCCACTCTCCCAGATAAAGAAGGGATTTTACTCACGGTACTTCACGGTACTGAAGAAGGACGGGGGCCTTCGCCCTATTTTGGATCTCAGACATCTAAACAAATTCATAACACCAAAAAAGTTCAGGATGGTGACCCTGGCACTCATCTTGCCACTACTCAAGAAAAACAGATGGTTCACCCTCATCGATCTCAAAGATGGCTATTTCCATGTAACAATACATCCTGCCCATCGCAAATATCTCCGCTTTATTGTAAATCGTCAAATTTTCCAGTTCTCTGTACTCCCGTTTGGCCTTCGGACGGCACCAAGAGTATTCACGAAACGTATGGGGGCAGTCTGCGCACACCTACGTTCCAGGGGCATAGAGTTGTATCCATACCTGGACGATTGGCTAATCGTCTCTCCTTCTCAAGGCCAGGCAGTCTGGGACGTCACCGAAGTCTCGTCCCTCCTTGTGGATCTTGGCCTAGAACTAAACATGGAAAAATCTGTTTTTCGCCCCACACAGACCCTACAATTTATAGGAGTTCTGCTAAATTCCACCATAGGCCGCACCTTTCTTCCCGTCGACAGAAGAATTACGCTACAGGACCAGGCAAAGCGCCTGAGCTCTGCGCACCACGCATCAGCTTATATGATCCTTCGCCTTTTGGGACTCATGGCTGCAATGATCTTTGTAGTACGTTGGGCTCGTCTCCATATGCGTCCTCTACAGCAATTCCTGCTCAGACAACTCTTGCCAGAGCAGGACCCACACAAACTAATACTCGATCTACCGAGCGACGTTCGTCACTCTCTCGTGTAGTGGACAGTAACACACAACCTGTCGCAAGGTATGCCGTTCTACAACCAGGGCCCTTCTCACCTGGTGACATCCGATGCCTCCCTAGAAGGTTGGGGAGCTCACCTAGACGACCTAAGCATTCAAGGCAGGTGGTCAAGGTCCGAGAAACGTCTGCATATAAACATGCTAGAACTATTGGCTGTCAAAAGGGCTCTCCATGCCTTCCAACATTTGTTACAGAACCGTCATGTTCGGGTCCTATCAGACAACACGACGGTCGTCTGGTCCTTGAACAAGGAAGGAGGGACTCATTCGCCACGTTTACTTCGCCTAACTATGGACATCCTACACTGGGCCATTGCGAACCGAATGAGAGTATCAGCACTCCATATTGCAGGAGAGCACAAGAAAGCGGACGACCTAAGCCGCATTTTTCGCGACGACCACGAGTGGCAGCTTTCACCACTGGTGATCCGGCTTCTTTTTGCGAGGTGGGGCACTCCATCTATAGACCTCTTTGCAACTACTGCCAATTCAGTTTGCTCTGCCTATTGTTCCCATGCAGGAATAGGCCCAGCATCCCTGGGAGACGCTTTCCAATGGGATTGGTCCAGAGACTTCCTCTTCATATTTCCTCCCTTTCCTCTAGTGGGCAAGGTGGTAGCACGGCTCAATCGCTACCAGACGGACGCAATACTGATAACCCCTTGGTGGCCTCGTCAACCTTGGTTCACCCCCCTTTTTCGGCTGACAGGACAGCAGGGATGGCGCCTGCCCAACACTCCGGATCTTCTCACCAGAGACAGGGGCAACATCCTACATCCGAACCGAACCTCTCTGAGCCTCACAGCCTGGAGAATTTTCCCAGATGGCAGGACCTAGCAGTTCCCCCATCTATACGGGAAATCTTTGAGGCTGTGAGAAAGCCTGCCACTAGAGCATCATACGCCCGTAAATGGGAACGTTTTCAAGAGTACGCTAATGCCAATAACTTTAACTGCCATTCGGGTTCCATCTTAGGCGTTATACAGTTGCTGCACTCGCTACACTTGGAAGGCCTGAAGCCCTCATCCATCCGAGTCTATTTAGCGGCTGTCTCTGTGAACCATAACTTTGTGGATGGGTTCTCAGTGTTTACACACCCCTCTTCAAAAACCTTCCTCAAGGGACTGCGTAACATGTTCCCGACACTCCGCCCGATAGTTCCACAATGGAGCTTATCGGTAGTCCTTACGGCGCTGACCTCGAAGCCTTTTGAACCATTGGCATCTATTGCCACCTTTCTAGTGGCAATCACGTCCGCACGGCATGCGTCAGAGTTGGCGGCTCTAATGGTAGATCCGCCATACACGCAATTCTTTCCGAATAAGGTGGTGCTCTGGCCGGGGCCTACATTGTCCCCAAAGTTAATTCCACGTTTCACACTAATCAGGACATTGTTCTCCCCTCGTTTTTTAGTTCTCCGTCAGATCCACTCAGTTCGAGGTTACACTCTTTAGATGTTAAGCGTTCGTTAGCCTTTTACAAGTCCAGAACTGAGTGTTGCCGCAAATCTCGTCACCTCTTCGTTTGTTATGGGGGAAAATCTAAGGGCATGGCAGTTTCCCCCCAGCACCTGTTGCGCTGGATTGTAGAGACCATCACTCTTGCCTATCAAATTCTGGGCAAGACTCCACCGTCATCATTCTCGGCTCACTCTACAAGAGGCCAAGCGGTTTCCACGGCCTTCGTTCGTGGGATCCCCATCCTTGATCTTTGCAAGGCCACTACATGGTCCAATGACTCTACGTTCATCAAACATTATAGACTTGATGTACAGGCTGCCAAGGACTCCTCGTTTGGAAGAGCAGTCCTTGCGTCTATATGCCAGTGATTTCACACACAACAGCGTGCTACCCACCACTGGTAAGTCTTGCTTGTTACTCGCCCATACGTGTGATGCACAGAGACCACGAAGAAGAAATGCAGGTTGCTTACCTGTAACCGTAGTTCTTCGAGTGGTCATCTGTGCAGTCACACAACCCACCCACCATCCCCTCTTGGCTACGCAGTTGTGTAGACCAATTGGTTTCTGAGCATGCTTTAAATTATCTTGGTCGCGAGGCCTAAGCGGTCTCAGGGAACTGAGGAAGGCGGGAACCTCCGAGCATGCGCAGTAGGATGGTGGGGGAGGGGTTTTTCCCACCTAGAATTCTAAGCTAGCTAGAAGTTTCCCGAATGGGGCTCGGCGTCGGCGCGAGCCCATATGTGTGACTGCACAGATGACCACTCGAAGAACTACAGTTACAGGTAAGCAACCTGCATTTCTGTGCTCATGGAGGCTCCCCACGTGATTTAGAACCCTGGAAATTTGAGGTTCTAAATTGTACGGGAAGCCTACACTAGGAGAAAATGCTCCTCTCTGCAGAAATTACCCCTCCAACATACGGAAGGTGACCAGGGTGGAGCTAGCATCCTCATCCTCACTCTTCCCCTTTGCGTGTTAGTTCTGCACACAAGTAGAATGCCAGGATAGGACTAGTTGCAATCGTAAACTGGGAATAGATTAAAATTCTGCTTGGGCAAATGTGTAAATGTGCTGCAATTACTAGAACTAAAAATTCTTGCAGATATTCATAGGCAAAATTCAAAATGCTGCTGATTGCCTTTAACACCCCAAATGGCTTGGGTCCACGATACTTAAAGGACCATCTCAGCCCATGCGAACCTGCCTGCTTCATAATCTGTTAGGAAGGCTCTGCTTTATATCCTGATAGTGGCTGAGGCAAGACTAACCAAGATGTTTGAACAGACCTTCTCTGTGGCATTGCTGAATCTCCCTGCTTAATTGAGATTTTTATTCTGTGAACCCCATGTTTTTTCGATTATTTTATCAGCTGCTAACACTGGACAAATCTGTTTAATTTTCTGTAATATTCACATTTCTTCAAACACAACTTTATGCCATCCCATTTGCATTTTGTCTGCAAAAAATTGTGCATATTTTTGTACATATGAAAATTCATACACACTTTTGTATGTGTTTTTTCTATAATATATGCCCTTTTTTATGTAATTTCCCCCAGTGTATACATTATTGTGTGCATTTTTTGATTGGGGAACTGCATCACAAAATTTGGGAAACTGTGAAAACCAATGGATAATTGCACTCAAGTTGATATGCTAATTTGGAAAGTGTGAATTAGGCCAGTTCATATCAAAATGCAAAACAAACACATTTCACTCCTATTTGCATTCCAGTTCATGTATTAGTTCAGAAAGTGCAAATTAAGTTGGTTCATCTTAAAATGTGATGCAAACTAATTTTGCCAGTGTCAGCTTCAACAGTCTCTGCTTTTTACAGTTTATTTTTATTCTTGTATTGCTTTTTGGATTTTTTTTGTTTGTTTTAAAACTTTTATAAGTATGTTGTGTACATACAGTAGATTGTGGGAGGGAGTACAATGCCTGATTGATGCAGTGATGTTTATCTCGCATCCCTGACCCTATTCTGCACCCTTTCCATTTCAGTGGGGAAAAATCATTCAAAAGTAGCCACTGAAACAATGTGCAAGTTGGTGGGTAGAGTTTAGATCCCTGGATTGCTTTAGGTTACTGGATCAGTGCTATTTCTGTTCAAAGAAAGATATAAGTAAGTAGTGCCTATTTCTCCCTGGATCTGTGATCTGTTCCCATCACCGTATTTATTTTCCTTCATTTCCCCTTGATGTGTTTGTAACCTTTTATTTTCTTCCTGAAAAGGATGATTAATTTTTTTGTCCTTGAAAGTAAATGTTGCATTAATGGTTACTTTTAGTCCGCATTATTTGCCTCATCTGTCAAATTTTACACTTGGCTCAGTCCCTAATGTTTCATTTTTCTTTCTTAACCCAGATAGAAGAAACAGGCCACTAAAACAGTGATAATTCAGTTAAATAAACTGGGATCTATCAGACAGTTCACAGCTGAGGAATGCAACATTAGTTTTAACGTTCCGATACCACAGAACGCTGCCAGCACAAGATCTCCCAGTTCTGCTGCCATCATGGCACCTTCACCCACCCCTTGCCATCACCATCTGGCTCTTCCATTGCACACACACACACACACACCACTTCCACTGCTGTCATCATTATGGTTTTGGTTGCAGGCCCAAATGCCTGGCTCTGAGGGGGTCCTTTCTCAGAGCCTAGCATTGTCTGGCTGGAGAGATGTCCCAGGAGATTGCCCCTGTTGCTTTTAGGGATGGCGTGAAAATCTGCAGGGGGCCAAGAGGTCACCGGACACCCCTTTGTCTGGCCATCCTGGGCCCTGCCGAACGCGCCCGATATATTTTTGCCCCATGGTCCCTTTAATGCTGCCATTACCACAGCGGGGGGGGGGGAATACTCAATTTTCCTAATGCTGGGAAAATAGCATTAGTACCCCACTCCCCCGCCAATGGGGGGGTCTTAAAGGCCCTATTAACAGGGCCTTTAAGACCCCCATCAGCAGCGGGGGGAGGAGGAGAAGGGTTTTTTCCTTCTACTCTGATGGCAACCTCTCCCCCCTCCCTCGCCCATTGGGGCCTGAAAGGGCCTCTTAACACAAGCATTAAGTGGCCCTTTCAGGCCTCAGTGTGCATGGGTGGGAGAGAGGAAAAGCGCACATCCAGGGCCTCCAGAAAGAGTGCAATTCCCCCAGCAAGCTATTGGCATGCTAGGGGAATTGTGCACTTTCTGGAGGGCCTGGACTTGCACATAGCCAAGCACTTGACCAGGCCAGCTCAGCCAGAGCAGGGCTGGCCAGGCAGCACTCAGCGAGCTCACCATTCCCTAGCTGCAGGCAGTCTCCCAGCAGCTGCCCATCCTGTGTTAGCTCCTGCTAAACAGAGGACCAGGTGGCTGCTCCAGAGGAGAATGTCCTGGGAGATCTTCAGGCATTTGAGCCTGGTTGGCTCCTTGAAGAGCCACACCAATCTTTCTATGCAGATGTCTAGTACTGAGTGGTTAGGACTTGCTAGTAGTTGTTGGGTCTTCCAAGACAGTCTGATTCACTGATTTACATGTTCGTATAAAGAAATCCATCTTCAGATAAGCACAGGGATTATTATTTCAGTGTATTGGATTGTGTAACCAGGACATGTGCATATGTGTGATACTGATATTATAAACCATCTTTCCTTAAGTGTTTGATGTGAAATTATTCTTTCTTTCTGGTAAAGGATGATGTCACTAACTGTATTTCTTCAGCACATAAGAAATATTCATTAAACAAAAAACCTACGGTTTACAAAAACAACGTTAAGGCTCTACGGTTTCCAACCAAGCACCAAAAAGCAGGGAAATTGGGAGTTAAGACTCACAATCCTTAATGCCACATCCTCCCTAAGGAGGCAGAAAGTGCAAGTGAAATTCTCATTCTCCCAAAGCAGATAAACTATGGGGACAGGATGGAGAATATGATATGCAGAGGTGACTGTGGGGTTGTGGAAAACTCATGACAAACAACTTAGGGCCACCGACTTCTCTTTTTTTGTTTAGAGCAGCCCTTCCCCAATCTGGTGCCCTCCAAAGATGTTGGAATGCTGTGACTTGTAATCTCATACGTCTGGATATGCAATATGATATGCAGAGGTGTCTGTGGGGTTGTGGGAAATGATGATAAACCACTTAGGACCACCTACTTCTTTTTTTTAAGAGCATCTCCTAATGTTGAGAGTTGTAATCCAACACATCTGATGGGCACCAGGTTGGGGAATGCTCTTCTAGAACAAGGGCAGACAGAATATATATCTCCAGATGTTTTGGAATTCAATTAGTAAAAGCCCCTATAGCATGGACAGTGATCAGGAATGGTGTGAGTTGTTGTCCAAAACATTAGGGTGGATCTATTTTCTGCCCACATCTGTTCTAAGGTATAATGTTTTCCAGCATTAAGATATGCGATCAATCAACAAACTACAACAGAGCTGCATCACTTTAAATAAATTGTCTAAACCAAATGAAGCAACAATGAATGAATCTTGAATACCTAATCCAGATAGTCCTTCAGAAGTCAACATTAGTTTTCAACACATGGCATAGGAAGTCTGTTTATTGAATAACATATATGGTGTTGGGGGACTAACATAGTGGATTACTCTTACGTGTTCAGCAGTGTGAAATCAAAGGTAGAGCTACCACCTAATACTTTCATGTGTAAGTATTATTTTAAAATTAATGATCAAATGATTTTTGTCTTCCCCATAACACATAACATGGGAGTTACAGTGCAACACATCTGGAGAGCACCAGGCTGGAGAAGGTTGGTTTACATCACATCAAAAAAATATACAGAAAGCCTCCAGAAACTGGGCCTACCAGAATACTTCCACACCAACATCCAGAAAGCAGTCATAATTAAAGCATGCTCAATCGTCAGGAAATTCCTGGATCAATAAAAGTTAGCATGACTTGGCAAAGCCCATCATGTCCGTCTAGAAAAACTGCCACGAGCAAGAAAGATATGATGATGATGATGATGATGATGATAATAATAATAAAAATAATGTCTCTGTTGTAACCTAATTTGGTGTGGGGATGGAGGTGAGCCAGAAGAGTTTGCTCTGGAGACCTGTCATCTCCCTATGCAACGATTCCTTAGTAACTCCTCCCAGTATTACTACCAGCACTGCTGGAAATGAGGCATTGTTGGAGTGACTCAGCTACTTCCATCCTTACAAAATGGTTGAATTCGGACAACACAATAGTCAGTGGTGGGGTAATAATCAACTTTACAGTTGTTCATCTAGGGGGTACTTCCCACACAACATGGTAATAAATAATCAACTGTGGTGTGGATTAGGATCAGCGCTGAGTTGACTATGGCAGCATTCGGATGACACGATAGTCAATACAACTGACGATTATCTCCCCCCCCCAGTTGCTTATTGTGTTGTCTGAATTCAGCCAACGGGTTGCTGTTCTGTTGATGCTGCCCACTGGCAGCTGCCAAAGTGTACCAGCAGGTTGGAAACTCTCAAGTTTAATGTATGCATGTTAGTTCTCAATTGGTTTAGAGATGAAGATTTGAGAGTGAAATAAGATGATGTGAATTCCCAAATGAGATCAGCTATATTGGTTTGGACTCTAGGTGCAAAGGTTTTTGGCACCTGAAGCCAAAAAAATAAGAATCCCTGAAATTGGTTTAGAGATGAAGATTTGAGAGTGAAATAAGATTATGTGAATTCCCAAATGAGATCAGCTATATTGGTTTGGACTCTAGGTGCAAAGGTTTTTGGCACCTGAAGCCAAAAAAAATAAGAATCCCAATGACCTCCAAACCCTGGTAGTGAAAGGTACATTTTTTTTAGTCTTTCTGATGCCTCACCCCATGCAATTGGCTAAAAGGTCTGAGCAGTGGAAAACCTAACTTCCATCTTCCAATTGAAAAATATATATCAAGGGCTGCTTGGAAGAAATCAATACAAGCTAGTTATTTATTACTAGAGTCATGAGCATTAAGAAAAACAATTGTGACTAGAGAATTATGCTTGGAAACTCTTTCAAATGTCATGTTATTAAAAGTACCCTGGCTCAAAATGCATCAGGACTTAGTATGTTCTGTTAAAAGAACTTTTATTTCCACGTAGCAACCTTTTTTGTGCACTCTTATGTGGATGTAATTGTTTGTCCATTAATGTAGTCACCAACATAAAATACAAAAAAACAACCGCTCAAGTCCACATGCTGTATTTTGAAGAGAGAGAGAATGCTATTGTACAAGTAAAAGAACATAAAAAGCACATCTTCATAGTCATACCACAAAGAAAATGTACTTGTAAATATGTCCCAATGTTTAAGTACAGTCATTATTGTAATTCATAGGACTTACAATGCAGTCCTATGAATTCTGAAATTGAGGAAGATACCCTATTAATGCAGGGATGGGCAATGCTTAGCCAAAGGCCTAGACTCTCATCAGTCCTAGCCATTATAACCAATGGTAGGGGGTCATGGGAGCTGTAGGCCAAACATCTAGAGCAACACAAGTTGCTCACCTCTTCTTAATGACTATAGAAGGGACTCATATTCTTCAGTGTTCATTAAAGTTTAATTTGTGACTACTCAGTTTTGCTGTGATATCTCAGTATGGTTTGGGTTGTTTTAGACACAAATTATTCAGCAAAGGCACACATTTCTGCCAGTTCTAATCACAATATGTAATATTTGTGGTTGTTTTCCAGTTGTTCTAGTAAGCAAGCTACCCTTGGCTTAATTTTTAAGAACACATAAATGCTTGTGTTTTGTTTTGTTTTTCTTCTGTTATAGGCCCTTCAAGAAGACTTAGAGCAGGAACAAGTCAAAGTTAATTCACTCACTCATATGGTTGTTGTAGTAGATGAAGCTAGTGGAGACAAAGCTACAGCTGTGTTAGAACATCAACTTCAGGTAATTATTGAACTGGTATATTTGTGGTAAAATATACCACACATTCTACAGGAAACAGTTTTGTTAATTACTTTTTGCATCTTCATTTTCAAACTACATAGCAGTACTTCAGTTAAATATTGAAATAATTTACAATATAAAGTAAGTTGCCACCATCTTTTCTTATAGCAAGAACCTGAGCAGTATAAAATCCTTATTTTTAAAAAAACACATATAGCATGTTGAGTGACTTACTGTTCTATGCAATTTCCTTCCGTGCCTTGGGCATATTGTAGACATGTCTCTTCGAATGAGAATTTGAAGAGTGAAAGAATAATATAAGTGAAGATCAAATTGGTCTGTCTAGAATTGCTGATGTTCCAGAGAAATCTCTCAACCCAGTAAGAGTCTTGGACAACTGTCTATCTCCATCAACACTACCCCAGGGAGAACGTATCAAACAGTGTCATGTCATTTTTCTTTGAACACAGTATATGCCTGTCTACCCAATCTGTTCTTGAGAAGAATGCAGGCCCACCAAAAGTGGTTCACATATTTGAGAATCTACCCACATCCACATATCAGCAGAAGACCCACCACCAACATGGGTCCCTGAAATCTCTGGGCCTATCACTACTGACACTGGGCCAGTCAATGATGGACACATGTCAGACAGGTGGTGCTGGTGAGGAAAAGCTGCTGCAGCTGCTACTATCATTTTTCCAACCTCCTCAAAACCACTGCCACTGTTCAAAATCTGAGCCTGCCCCACAGAGATTTTGCAAGCCCACTCACAGATTCATCCATGAACACTCTGACCTCTTCATCCATACTACTGCTCCAACCAATCGTGCATTCATCCCAGCATTAATTCAGCAGAGGTTCCACTAGCCTGTTCTTGCTGATGCTCTTCCTCACCACCCAACCCTTCCTCTCTGGACAGCAAGAAGCAATGGGGCAGAGCCTGGGCAGGGCAGGCATTGTGATCTCATCACTCTCCTATCAAGGCCCTTAGTGGGCCCAAACATCAAGACTTTGTTGTGAAAAAATTGGGAAGGTAGAAGCCAGGGACATATTGCATAATGTTACTGAGCCCAGACATTGATGGTGAGGGCTGTAGAGGGCCATACACCCAATACCCATACTGTATTGAGAGTTTTTTCCCCCCTGAAATGAAATCCCAGGCAGGCTCCTTATCTAGAGTTCTTCCATGACAATTATGACTTTTAATAATTTTGCTACACATTGCATGAAATTGCTGTGGGATTTGGAACCTGCAGAGATTTGGAATCTGTAATCATAAATATATGACTGAAAAACAGTTTCTATCCTATTTGGGGCAAGTAGTGAAATTGTGAACCAGTGTCTTAAGAGTAGTGATGGACTGGATGTGGGCTTATACATTAAGACTGAATCTAGACAAGACAGAAGTGCTCTTGGTCAGGGGACCTCCTGATTCACACAGGGTTTCAGCCTGTCGTAGATGAGATTGCATTCCCCTTGATAGCCAAGTTCCCAATTTGGGAATGCTGTTGGACCTGGCCTTTCTCTTAGATTGCCAGGTGGCAGCCGTGGCCACGTCTGCATGTCCAGTGTCAGTTGGTGTGCCAACTGCACCATGTTCCAGATAGGTCTGATCTAGCCATAGTCTCACACATGTCTTAGTTACATCAGGATTGGAGTATTGTACCATGCTTGCTTTAAATATGGTCATACTTGAAAACCATCTGGAAACCCTAGCTTGTACAAAATGCAGCATCTAGAGCAGAGTTCCCCAACCTCATCTCCTCCAAATGTTTTGGGCTAGAAGTTCCAGCATTCCTGACCATTGGTCATGCTGGCTAGGACTGATGGGAACTGAACATGTGGAGAATACCAGGTTGGGGAAGCCTGAGCTGGACTTTTGACTCCAGATTTGTGTAACATGTAAGTCCCCCCCCCTTTTTTTTTTTTTACCTACTAACTGCTGGGCCATTTCCCAGTACAATACCGGATATGTCATTCATCTAAAGGCCTAAATTTCCTGGACACCTAGATTCCTAAAGGACTATACATTCCTTTCTGTTCACTGAGGTCAGCCCTGAGGTGTGATTCATGGGAGTGCGAGTAACTTCATATGCCTTTTGAACTCCATCCCCCCACATGAATCACCACTTTGATGGCTTTTCGCCATGCTCTACAAAATGCTTCAATTTTGTATGGATGGCTTGATTTCTGAATTACATTATCTGGTTCTTTCCTGCAGGTGTTTTGGTCTTCTTTTGAGGATTACTTTGGCAGTTTTTATTGGCTGCTGACTGTGCTTGTTTTAAAGGGGATTTTAATTAGTTTTTTTCTGGTACTGTTACTGTATAGTCAGCTGTCTTGAACAGTGTAGCTTCTGGATCAGGAATATAGGATTAGTAAATAAATAATGCTAGGGGGCAGCAAATATTTCTCCTCCAAAATCTAAATTGCACAATTATTCACTTTACTACATTCCTATTTACTGCCAGCAATTTTTCTACCTACTGCTGCTTTGGCGCCATTTTTTCGTCTTCTACCTGAAACAGACTTATGGGTAATACAAGCCAAACAGGGATTGCACAGTGAATGGATGGAATGATACTAGCATATTGTGCATGTGATCATATTTAGCAACACAGCATCACTGGTGCAAATGAAACCAACTGAGTCTTAGGACAATCGTTCCTGGATCAGTACATAAGTGATCTCAATGAATCTGCAATTGTAGCGAACAGAGTGATTGGTTATGGTGTGTCATGATGTCAGGTTTGGCTATGTGCAGACATCCCTGAAGCCAATGTAGCCTAATGAAGTTAATTTGGAAAGCATTGCCCTCACTCTGATAGGTAAACACTTTCAGTGGCTTTTGATGAAAAATTACTTGAGGAGAGATGCTCTTTGATGCTGCCAAAAATGGTTGCAAAACACCCTTTCAAATTCAGCTAAGGCCTAATATCTAATTTTTCTAAAATCTGTCATTAACAATTGCTACTCACAGTTGTAATTCTCTATCAGAATAGTTATTTGATCATTCAAGGGTACTTCTAGACGGACAGTATCCATCGCTGTGGCTTCGGAATGGCGGCACTTGCGTTACATGATGCAGCCGCCAATCCGAAGCCATCTAGGGCATAGGGCCTTTGCTGTGAACTAAAAAAAGTCAGGCATTTAGTTTGTGGCGAAGCGATGACGACTTCTGCAGTCTGTCGCTTTTTCTCCGCCGCTTCTGGGAGGCCTGCTCAGTCTATAGAGACCACTGATTGGTCGCCATGGGCTGGGCAGGGAAGGGGGTGGAACAGCGAGCCATAAGCTCGCTGCACCGCCTCCGCGCCTCCTATTTCCCCCCCATTCTAAAAACTAAACCTCAGCAGTACTCCCCCCATTTTAAGTTAAAATAAAATAAAACTTAACCTTAATTAAAAAATAAATTAAAAAACACTTACCTTAGAGTAGGGGAGCTGATGCTCCCTGCCGGCCCTCCAGCTGTCGCTGGGCCACCACATGCACGGTGGCGCCAGGAAGGCAATGCGTGCTGTGCCGTTGGGGAGCCGCCACTTTGCGACATGCCAAGAGCCGTCAAGACGCAGCCCTAGTTACCTCAACACTTGCATCTTGTCCAACAGTTGATATGTGCTTCTCAAAGCTTGTAATTCTTGCTTCTCTTTGAAATAATGCTAATTTTCAAACACAGTTTTTCATCTCGTTTTGATTTGGTGTAGCATGTGAAACTTCTTCCAGCATGCAAATTGGGAAACATCGTATCAAAGCAAGTGCAAGTCTAAGTAACCTTGTATCATTTGACTTGGTGCTGGCTGCTAGATTAATGGAGAACACTTCTAAAGATAGATCACAGGGCTTGTAGGCAGAACTGTAGAGCTCTTACTGCAGATGCTAAGAACAAAGAATATTTTTCCCCTTTAGGAAATAGAATGTTCTCAAGTATATATATAAAAAAACCTTTTCAGAGGGGATTGCAATATATAAACATAAATTGCCATATTATAAAAAGCAGGGGCAAAGAAATGGATTTTAAAGGACAATAGTAATGCAACTTGAAGCATACTGTGCTACATTAGGGAGACATGAAAAATATGTACATCACTTGAGTTCTCCATGCTTGAATTCTCTTTACTTAGTGTATACTTGATTACTGATACCTAAATATATGGATTTACTCTTGCAAAAAATATGTTATGAGGTTGATGTAAAGTAACAATTGAAAGTTTGTCAGTGGTATTAGACCTTCCTTGGCCCAATCAAATGTTCAAGTAATCGTGTGTCATGTAGTGATGAACACACATCTGTGAACCAGCCCTTTATAGCCAGGAAAGACCTAAAATAGCCTTGATGTGCTCAGCAGCCTCCGGCTAAAGGCTTCTGACAAGTGCTGAAAGCTGGAGAGCCCCATTCCATTCTTTCTTCATATCACTGGCCTCCCAAAGTGAAGGGGGTTCTTTTTTCAGTACCAGGGTGACAAGAAAGTCACAGCAATATCCTTCTTGTTGTTGCCTTGTATTGCTTGCACTGCCAGACAATGAGCTGGGCGGCAGCTGTGCAGAAATAGCTGGGAAATAGGGTTCTTTGCCTGACTATAGCATATTGTACAATCAATAGCTGCTACAAGCAGCTGGAGGCTTCTGATCACATGGCAAGTCTTTTTAGGGCCCCTGTGTAAACCAGATATCTCCTAATACTGCATTGAATTATAAACCTTTCTGGTATAACTCACATGTATCAGTGAGTTATTAAGTTCCTCGATCACTAGCTGTAGAGATATTTGAAAATAGTTCATATTTTGAAATTTTATAACATTTATAAAAAGAAGGTAAACTCAAAGATAGATACAATTAGGTAGCAGAACTTTTCCTTTCTTTCTTGAGGTTTTCAACATTCTAGAGGCCATCATCCATCATATTTTTTGTATATAGTTTAATAGTTTTCATGGAGCACTAGCCATACCTTAAATATTAAAATTGCTGTTCTTTATGATTTTGTTACTTTATAATTGCAATTTTATACTGTGCTTCATTGAACAGTAATGTAATGAATTCAAGAACATCTTTGAAATATTTTATAAACTTGAACTGGGCCTTAAAATATTAATAGAAAGGTTACATCTTTCCCGCCCTAGCAATATTCATTGCCCGATAACAATATTTTGAATTTAAGTCAATATCATAACATATTTATTAAGTTCTCACTATTTTTTTTTTTAGCATTTAGGAAACCGTTGGGCAACCATTTGCAGATGGACAGAAGACCGCTGGTTTCTTCTCCAAGATGTTCTTCGAAAATTGCTGCAATTTACTGATGAACAGGTGGGAAATATTTGCAGTACCCATTTGTTATTTGCTCCAAAAACTTTCTGTGTGTGGTTTTACTAAAAAATATTCTTACTTTTAGGGTCTTTTTGATGTGTGGCTTACTGAAAAGGAAGATGCCGTGAATAATATTCATACCACTGATTTCAAAGATCAAAATGAAATGTTGGAAAATCTACAGAAGTTGGCTGTAGGTGTTTTTCATTGTTTATTATTTTTCATTGTTTGTATATTTATGTATTTCAAGTATTTTTGTCCCACCTTTCAGCATTATACTGAAAGCACCTCACAACACGAGTTAAAAACAATATCTCCCAAAATAAAACTATGGGCAGTATCCAACAGGGTGCAACCACTAATGTAAACTACTCTACTCTAAAGTAAACTACTTTAGCATAATACCAATAGCATTAACTGGCACAATGATTTCCCTGGGAAATTGGCATGCCAGCTAACAGTATTGGTGTTGTGCCTGAATAGTTTATGCGAGTACAATGTAATTTACATTAGCGCTTGCACCCTGTTGGATACTGCTAATTCAGGTATTTTTTTTAAAAAGAAAATAGCAAAATAATCACCAGGGAACACAGTCTCCAGTTATAAAGCATCAGCAGGATTAAATTAAGCAAACACAGTAATGGATGTTAAATAGTCAGCTGAGTAGAACTGTTTTTACCTGGTGCCTAATTACTAGGTGCCAGTCTAATGGATGTAATGAGGGAATTCCACAAATGAGGAGTTACTACAATGAAAGCTGTATTTGTGACAGCCACTCCACTCACTCTGCTGTTGGAACTACAACTAATATGGAAAGAAGCATATGGGAAAAGTAGTCCTGTAGATAACATTACTTTTTAAAATTATATTTTACTTATACCCCACTTTTCTACAAAGTATTCAAGTCCTTATTTACCATAAATTAATCCTGGTTAATGGCAAAGATCTAAACAACCCGGTGAAATAAAATTTAGCTTTACTGCCTAGCTGAAAACAGACAATAAAGGGGAAGTTGTTGCATGTGGAGAAGGAAGCATGGAATAAAGACACAGACTCCAGAGCTTGGGATAAACTAGGGCCTCTTTATAAGGGAGATTCATCCGCTCTGTGGATCCACATGTGAAAGTGCGGGAATCTAGATGTCCTTATCTCAGGCAACTTGCCTGGCTTTATGGGTGAGCCACTCTCCTAATCAAGGAGTCGGGTAAACCTGGCTCCTCTCTTATGGGACACTTTGAAAGTGTGGGGAGACTGCCCCATGTCACCCCCACTCAGAGCCATAAAGGTCTGAGTAGATGAGGCAGGAGGATCTCCAAAAGTATACCATATCCTGACACAGGAGCCATAAACCTCCAATGAGCAGGACTTCCACATATGCCAATCACCAAAAGGTGCCAGAGTGCTCACTGTCCCTATTCTGCTATAGCAAATTCCTGCACGTCCCGCTACCAGAAGGTGCCAAACCTCAGCTTAGGTGCCCTACCCCACCAATTCTAGATAGAATCCAGCAATCCCACATGAAGATCCTGCAGGAAAATATCATTCTCTGCATTGGAAAGATGAACTCCATCTGCCCTATAAAAAAGGCAAAATGGCCAGGTGGGGAATTACCCAACTTTGTCAACCCTGTAGCACCTGCCGACTCTTTCCTGTTCACTTTCTTAATGGCCCTATTTAAACTACGGTTATCCCTTCCTTCGTGCCAATGGCACCAAGGCAGCATGTTTGACCATACAATCTCCATTTTCCTTCAAAGTCTGCCCTAGCCTGTAAAAGTAGGGCCTTCCCTTTCAGAAGCCCAAGGTCATTTGTCCCCCAGGTGAAGCACAAGAACCTGCGGTGGGCCCAGAACAACATCAGCATAAAGAAAATCATGGAGGAGACCACCTCAATGCATTCCTCACCGACCAGCCCATTGGATGGAGGCATACAGACCGAGCTCCAACTGTGTACCAACAGTCACTCGCATTGCTCTGCTGCTAGCCCAGAAGACCATGATGTGCCCACAGATGAGGACCTTCAAAGGTTCCAGTCTCCACCAACAATCTGCCAAGAAAATAGAACTATCAACATAAAACATAAACAAGCTCATGTATGATGCCTTAGTCGCACACATACATCCTGAATGCCCCTGTTCGCCATCTCCCTATGGCTTGGATCTTAGCCTCCCCCAGCCCAGCAAACACTTCTGCACAGGCTCCCTTTATCCTAAATGAATGAGTTCTGAATTGATGGTCCCCTAGACCCAGCGCCTGCAGCACCTTCTTAGCAACTAACCAAAACTGATAATGTGTTAGTGGCAACCCATTATCATGGCAGAAAAGAAAACCAGCTTTTCCTCCACAAAGGGCGAGGAATGATTGCAGGGATCCCATAGGACAGATATCCTTGCACAAAGCAGCAGCCAATGCCCCTTTGGTCAGTCTTTGGCCAGCCACAAACCAACCGCTGCAGCAGAGAACCGCTGCTGCTGGGACGCTGACACCACCAGGATGCCGATCCACTTCAACAAAGGCCTCCTCTGGGATGTTGCACCTTCTGCAGCCAAAAGAACCAGAGAGGCTGATGCAAGGCGGGGCTGGCCTTTATAGGCTCATCCCCGTCCTTGCCGCACGTGACCCTGGTGTGTGTACATGAGTTTTAATCTTACCTATTTTAAATGAAAGTAGCTAATGTGGTCTGTGTGTCAGTAATTTAATTTTCCTAAGGATAACAATTTCTAGAAACTTTGCTAACTGCCCTTTTGTTCAAGATCTAGTACTTGTGCTGTATACATAATATCATATGACTATTAATGGCCAAAGAACATCCTTAGTTTGCTACTGTAATTGTAAAGGAGTTCATTTCAAAGTTAACTGTATTGTTCCTTGAAAAGTAACCAAGGCCTCCTCCACACGGGGCGTTTAATGAGCCTTGAAGGCTCATTATAAATTTTACCTACACACGAGCGGAGCGCAAAACGGGCGTACAGGCGCGTTATCTCCCCGATAATGCGCATTTTCGAACGCGCGTTAAATAGCGACTTTTATTTTGCTCCGGCCGTTAAAGCGCATTTTCGCTGTGTGAACAAGCGATTATGCGCATTAACTACCTGGAAAGCGCTTTTTGGGCATCTTTTAATGCGCTTCGCCGCTTCCCGCCGCCTCCCGTGCAGAGGGATTGTGAGTAAATGCGCCTCCACGATAATGCGCATAATCGCGGAACCAGGCGCAAAGGCGCATTCTTGTGGAGGGGGCCCAAGTCATATGTCACTTTGGCATCGAGTGGTATCTTTTGGAGACTACTTGAACTACCTACCTGCCTCTTTGTGTATTCTTTGGTTTCCAATATTCTTTTTAAACTCTGAATCAAGAGTATGCAGTAAGAGATGAACTAAACTGAGATATCATATACTGGAGAACCTGTGGGAGAATGTGCATGTTTTTGAGCTTCAGTTAGCTTCAAACTGTTTTTACTGATCAATTAATACAGATTTCTAAACCTCCTGTCCTTTAATCCTCATGCCCATTATGTATTCATTAGACAATCTTACCCCAGCCCCTGTAGGCCCAAATGCCTCAGGGCTGATATAATCTACTGCATTTATAATTCTCCTGATACTGAGAATTAGGAGCTATATGAATACTGCAAGACACTGAATACTGACCATCTTCCAAGTACTCCTCTAGGGCTAAAACCCCTAGTTAGTTGGGATACCAATACATATTTGTTTCCCTCACCTTTTATGATTCATTTCAGATTCTGAATTATCATTTGCAGAGAAGTAGTAATCAAAGCTATATCCCCAAATACCTATTTTCTGCAATTTTATTCAAATTTAGATTTAGGTAACTTCAAAAGTACTACAAAAAATCTGGTCAAGGAGAAATGGCACACTCAACAAAGTCAATTCAAACCTGGGAAACTACACATTAAGTAAACATTGGTAAATGGCCAAGAGCTTGTCAGGAGATACAATTTGCTGTCTTTAAAGAGACAACTTTAATTTCACACCCAGCTCTATGTGTCCTTCTACCAGTGCCAAAGCAGCTGCTGAAATCTGTGCCACACAGGCACAGTGAGCTGGGTAGTAGGAGGCCTCTTTTGGTTATCTAACAATGTAATAAATATGGTTATTGTAGTATTGCTCTATATTGTAGATTTTTAAAACAAAACAAAACACCAAACCAAATGTTTATTGCCAATCTACAGATCATTGCAACACACACAAACTTAAAATTTTACAATACTATTATACAATACTATTATATCAAAAGTTACATAAAAAGTTAAAACAACAGAGCTGTAAAGTACATAACGTCCTTAACTGAAATCACATTGCATTCATATCTCTGAATCTTTATAACACCTTACACCGATAGTATCTAAGAACTTTGCTCTACATTTAGTAGCTTTCACTGCAAATAGTACAACCCGCTGTACCACGTATGGGTTAGTTGAATATAATAAATATGTCAATTTCTCCTTAACATCCCTATATTTCACTTTCTTTAAAAGATGCTCTAAATAACTGTTTCTTATGTCTGTATATAATGGACAGTCAAATACATAATACACCAAGTCCTTTAGAACTGGATCTCCACAAACACACAACCTGTCTTCTGCTGGTATGCCATGAAATCGCCCCCATTTTATCATGGTATCCATTTGTTAAAATCTTAAACGTGTAAGAGCTTTCAGATGTTCCACTTTCATGGGCACTGATAAGTATTTCTCAAATTGGTGCAGATATTTTGTGCTAGCTAACCATTTCGCTGTTCTTGAGGATGTGAGCGCAGTAATATGGGTTTGTGCTCCTACATCAAACACACTTTGTTTGAAAATATTTCTGCTATCTGTCAGTGTTGGATTGACTGCCTGGTCAGAAAATCCAAAGTTTGGAAGGAGTTTAAACAGTTTTTGCAGCCAAAAGTTCCCTTGCACAATTGACTTTTGCTCCTCCAGACAGATCTTTGGGAGTCTTTCTTCAGTTAAGTTATTTATTCTACACCAATAATTTACCATCCTTACATATATCAATCCAGAGTTCTTTTCCATACCCAATTCTGCTCTAGTTAGGTATGCTGGGGTAAACTTAGAGACCCCCATAATCAGATGCAAAAAACAACTTTGAACACTTTATATTTTTGTATGATTTGCAAAGCCCCAAATTTCTGCTCCATAAATTAGCATAGGTATCACTTTTGCTTTGTAAATTTTTAAGTTTGGCCATAATGTGCCTGGGTAACTGTAATTTAACAGTCTATTTAAGGATTGTAAACAAGCAACTGTTTTTAGTTCATTTTTCTTTATTTATGAAGCCCTGGATCCTGATGCAGAGAAGTTAAGACCAAGGTAGCAGTAATGTTTTACTTACTCTAACACCTTGAAATTAATAGACCATCTAAGAAACTTTCTCTTTTTACCAAATACTACTACTTTGGACTTGTTATTGTTAATAAGTAAGTAATTGTTGTTGTTGTTTTGCAGTATACACTAAGCTGTCTCAGGAGTCTTCTCAAGCCCACTTAGGGCTTCTCAAACCCACTTGGGATGTTGAGAGTAAAATCATGTCATCAGCATACAACAAGATATTTACCGCTCTGTTTGAAATTTTGGGCATATGATAACTCTGATTATGTACAAATGCCACTATGTCATTAATATAAAAATTAAAAAGAAATAGTGCTAGGATTCATCCTTGGCGAACACCTTTGTGTGTTGGAATATGATCAGTGAGGGCAAAATATGAACCTGTTCTCGCCTTCAGATAGGTTTCTGAAAAAAGTGCTTTTATTACTAATAAGAGCCTTAGAGCTATATTCGTGTTTGCCAACTTTTCCCAGAGATGGACCCTGTTTATAGAATCAAAACCTACACTGGTCTATAAAAGCAGCAAAAAGCTGTCCACCCTTAGTGGAATATTTAGGTATAAGATGATGTAAAGTAAAACACACCTAACAATGTAATAAATATGGTTATTGTAGTTTTGCTCTATATTGTAGATTTTTAAAAAACAAAACACTGTGGCCTTGAATTTATACAAATTGTCTGAAATTATTATAGAAAGTTCTTTTAGTAATTTTCATACAATAAGGCCTGAAAATGCCCATTTTGCTGTGAGTAAATCAAGAAGATTATATATTTTAGAGATCTTGCCATTTGATTGTTCAAACTAATTAACAGGTACCTGACAGCTGGTTTAAAATTGCTGCTAAATGTCCCTGCTGACTCACACAGTGACTACAAATTTAATGTTCATTAAAATATGTCACAATTGGAGATCAAAAAATGTGACCATCTGTCAGCATAACCTTAAGCATACGTTGCTTTCGATAAGCTGTGCCCAACCCTATGACCTGAGCAAATTTCCATAGGCTAAAACATACACACATCCATATCAATCTTCAAAGGTGTAGATGAACAAAAATCCTATGAAAGTGAAAAGGGCAAACACTGGCAGACTTCGTAAACCATGCCTCAGTGTTATTAAAGTGAGTATTTTATAATAATTTAAAGGGTCCAGATGGCTTTTTTTAAAACTTGCATAGTGGGGGGGGGGGAATGAAAATGTAAAAAAAGATGGAAGTGTTGCAACACCCTCCTCTCCAAAATGGAGAGAGCATAAACTAGAACCTCCGTGTGATTCCCTGGCTTTACATTGGTCTGTTTGGTCCATTTTTTTAAGTGGAAAGAAACATGCAACCCGGGTCTCCTTATGGTAAGGGCTCAGTTCACTCTGTAGGCTATTTACACTGCAGACTCACAGTGCTTCTCTACTGTGCTATTCTAGTGCTCCAATGGACTGACTCTATGAACCGATGCATAATTTCCATTTCAACTGGATCACCTTTGTACATATGATCTCCAGTAGTTTATTAACTTAACTAAATGCTAACTAACCCATGCTAACTGGCCCTTCCTCCAAATTCTTTTAGGATGTTTGAGGATGCTCATCAATTTTACCCTCTTGTCTTCTTTGTTTTGCAAAGTCCCTGGTTTTGACCTATGACATCCTTTTATGTAAGAGTTGGCCCAGAAATTACCATGTTTACTAAAATACACAGGACCACAGTGTTAGGTACATTATTCAAGTAGTGAGTATTCTCATAAAGTACTCTGGAGGAATTAAAAGAGAAGAGATCAGAACTGTTTATTTTAAGGAATTGTGTTGCAAAAGTAAAGGTTGGCTATGGAAGGCTGCTACAGGGAGTGGAGGGGAAGAGAGAGAGTGAGAAGTTAGGTGAGCCCAAAGCAGCTACATTGTTGTGCTTATTATTATTATTATTATTATTATTATTTATTGCATTTATATACTGCCCCATAGCTGAAGCTCCCTGGGCGGTTTACAAAGTTTAAAAACACTGAACATTAAAAACCGATATACAAAATTTAAAAAGCATAAAAAGCATAAAAACAGTACAAATACAATATCCATTTAAAACAACTATTCTGGGTCAAAAGGAAAAAAATATGCTTCAGCATATTGGAGACAAGAGGAGAAGAGAGTCGTAAAAATCTAGAAAAATGGCAAAGGAAAGTGGGAGGTAGCAAGTATACCTTTCCTTCCCTATGATCTGCCCAAAAAATACGTCCATGCAAATTAGTTTGTTTTCTCTGGCAAAACCCTGTACTCCAAAATGCTGAATAATCTCTCTCAACAGTTTCCTATAAATGTTGAAAAGCACAAGAACAAGGTGAAACTTGTAGCATTCCAGGCCAAAGGCCCAGGGACACCAGCAACCATCTACCAATGCTATCCTCTAGAATCAATATGTCAGATTTTATTATTATTAACTTTTATATACTGCTTTATTTGCTAAAAAGCCATCAAGGAAGTGTACAACAATTTAAAACAGTAAAACAGTAAACATTAAAACATCTACATAATTTAATAGGCTAATTTAAAATTTCTTCACATTCTTTGTAAAAGCCAAGAGAGTGGGGGCCAACCGTAGTTCTTGACAGTTTGGGAGCAATACAGAAGGAAGCATTGTCCCCACTCCTGTCCATAACCCTAACTCTATAATCAGCATTCCTTCGTATATCTAAATATTATGTCCTATTTAGGTGAAAACTTTTGATTCAAAATCATTTCCCTGTCAACTTTGGATAACTCATTAGTTGACTACTAGTATCAAGTTACTGCGGTCTAACACAATCTGTTTTCTTTTCCTCCCTATTCTGAGACTTTGTTACAAATTCTGAGTGTAAGAGATTGTGGAGATTATGGAGCAATATACAACACTGTACTTTAGTGCTTTTCTAGTTGGCTGTGATTTAATGTTAAGGGTGTTAGGAACATCTAAACAGCCTGGACTTTGTTTAAGACTATCAGAGGTCTATAGCTTGCTTGCTTTCTTAATAAATTTCATAACAACTATTTGGAATAAGCACATACATCATATATAATACCCCCTTTTTGTCATAAACAAAGCAATTTTAAGACCGAAAATTAAAGCAGTGGAAATAAGCTCTTTTTCTAAATAAAATAATATCTGAAGCATTATGCTGAAATGGTTGATAGTTGTGTACATTACAATTTACATTGTATTTCTTGTGATTTGTACTAAATGGGTTTCAATTTAATGTATTTATTGAACTGAAACTTTTTGGGGTTAGTTTGTTACCAAAACAACTAGTAGCCACCCCCTTATAATAACAGGGGTGGGTTGTAACACATATTTTATTTCATATTAGCATTTAAAAGTTTGTTTCATTTGTCTTTCAGAACTCTTTTGGGACCCAATTAGTTTAAAGGTCATGTAGGAAAAGCTGCTTTAGAGCTTGCTGCTTTGCATGTAGATTAGTGAAGTGCTTGCATTAACTTATTTTTTTATATTAGTGGTACTATGCACTGTTTAGCTGTCTGGTACATTTATACATAAACACATGTTGGCCATAATTTCTAATTATCTCTAATAACATTTGTCTTTATGCTAAAGTACTCTGCTTTATGTTAAAGTTAAATCATTTATAATTTGCTGCTTCAAGATGGACTCTCAAGTTCAGTTGTCATGGGTATGCGCAGGAAGGGGCAAAGGGGGGGTCCAACCTCTTGGATAAGTCATAATCCCTGGTTTTCCAGTTTAAAACAACAACAACAACAAAAACCACCAAGTCTCTAGCCCTTGGATAACCTAAAATATGAAGCAAAATGCAAAGCCACTACTTCTTCTGCTCATTTCATTTGTAAGCAAAAATAGCCTGCTCCCACCTTTCAGGGCTTTTAGCCAATGAATGAAGTCATAAAAAATTTGACACATATACTAGTGGAAAGTGATTTCTGCCTCCAAAATCCACTTCAGAATCCCAGAATTTTAATATATCTCATATTAGACAGTAGTGTGTCTGCACAAAAATCATTATCTTTCTAAGTCGGATCTTAATTATATTTTTTTTCTAAATTTGTAAAAAATTTAAAAAATTCCCTGACAATGCATGTGTATAAAGTTTGTCATCATTATACCTACATTGCAGGAGGCATGGCTGTGGCTGAGAGAACGTCGTTTACATCAGCCCTGCAAAGTAGCCTGATGTTGTTATTCCTGTTATTTTCATTTTCCTGGGGTTTGAGAGGGGTGTTAATGTAATGCAACTCTGCAGTGTAGTCCAGTCTTATCCAGTCTTCAGGTGTGTTGTTTAAATCTATGGGCTGTTAAGTTTACTGTAGCAGCAATGCAATTTATTAAGGTCTAGAGGGGGTTATTGAGATGTATGTATAAGAATGTGCAAGTTTTATTTCTTTCAGGAAACCTGTGTGGGGCCTCTTCCTCTCTTTTAGTGTAGATGTTGAAGCTGAAATATTGTGCCATGCAGCTCCTCAGAAGTATACTTTTGAGTATTATTGTGATGTGTTGTTTAGTATATTGTTAAATATTGTTGTAGCATATTGTTGAATATTTTTTGTGATATTTCTACTGTAAACTTGCATTTTGTAAACTGCCCAGAGAGCTCTGGCTATGGGGCGGTATATAAATGTAATAAATGAATTTAGTGTTTTCTCATGCATTGTCTGGACACCAGGTCTACCTATTGAGAAACAACAGAGGTGTCAAAGGGGAGATTTGCAGTCTAAACCAATTAGTCAGTGGTAGTTATTTCAAGTATCAGATCATACCTAGCAGTGCATTTTGGGAGGAGAAGCAAAGGCTGATCTCCAGTTCTGAGAATACTAAGGCTGGCTGTAACAAATCTGCCTCCTGCCTTGGTGAAATACACAAAGTCTTGAGGCAGAGAAATAGCATAGTTCTTATATTAACAAAGGCAGAGATTAATTTTAGGTGGTACGATAGGTTAAAAAAGTCAGTTAAGCAAAACTGAGTTTTATCTAGTGGTGGGTGAGGATGGAATCCTCAGTGTAAAGTCTCACTTCAGCTTTTAGAAAACCTTACTCTGGTTCTATCCCTATCACTGATTAATTCATTCAGACTGAAAATCTCCACTGTGAGACTGGGTCTATCTAAACTGCAGTCCTCATGGCCATGACACTTGGGAAAAGTTTTAGACTTCCTTTCTTCTCCCATCCCCTGCTTTTTCTACCACTTAGTCTGATGAAGAGTTCTGGAGAACGTGAAAATTTTGGTTGTTCATAAGAAAGATATTGCCCAACTATGGATTATGGATATTTTTCTCATGGAGCAGCATGGCTACATTTGTGTTCTTTTACATATACAACATGCAGTTCCAGGAGAAGAAATGTAATTCCAAAAGAAAATTCCTACAGTTCAAAAATCAAGCTATGCAAATATTGTATTTATGTTGATGTAAGAAATGGCTGATAACAATGTGAAAAATAAATTGAGTAATCCAGGCTCCTGTAGAAACATAAACCCTGATCAAGCATACACATTTCTCTTCTTCCTGGTAGGGTATCCACCAATGTTTCCAAAATGAAGGAAGTTATTCTAGGACAACTCCTATTAAACGGTTAATGTTATGATAAGGACAGTGGTACCATAAGATATCCAATATGACATCCTTTGGACTGTTGATCCCTGTTTGTTCATCTTTTTTCCCCTCTTTTGTTCTTAGGGGGGGGTTTTATGCCCCTCACTCTAAATAAAATTTAGTTGGAGACCATGATGCCCCTTAATAACAAAAGAACCATGATGGATTGGACCAAGAATCCATCTAGTCTAACATTCTGTTCCCCCAGCTGTCTGTGGGAAACCCATAAGAAGAACATGAATGTAATAGCACCTTCCCACTTATGTTTCCCAGCAACTGGTATACATAGGCATACTACTTCTGATACTGGAGGTAGCATATGACAATCATGACCAGTAGCCATTAATAGCTTTATTTTAAAGCCATCCAAATTGATGGCCATCTCTACATCTTGTGGTAGTGAATCCATAGTTTATCTATGCACTGTGTTAAAGAAGTACTGCCTTTATCCATCCCAAATCTCCCACCATTCAGCTTCATGAGATGATCCCAAGTTCTAGTATTATGTCAAAGGGAGAAAAAATGTCTTGCTACCATTTCCTCCACACCATGCCTAATTTTGTACACCTGTAATAACCTGTAATAGCCTTTCTTCATAGGGGAGTTGCTCCTGTTCCTTCATCATTTTAGTTGCCCTTTTCGGCACTTTTTCCAACTCTGTAGTATCCTTTTTTTGGTGTGGTGACCAGAACTGTTCATAATAGTCCAACTGTAATCATACCATAGTTTTGTACAAAAGCAGTATGATATTGCTAACTTGTGCCTAGTTAGAAGCTATGTAGATTTTTTTTTTAGCAAGGCCTGTCCTATGTGCTTACTAATTTTATCTTTAATCATGCTTTCCACCAGTTTATCCAGAGCAGATGTTAAGCTAACTGGCTTGTAATTTCCTGAATGCCCCTGAATCCCTTTTTAAAAATTGGTGTTATATTGGCTATTCTCCAGTCTTGTGGTACAGAAGCTGATCTTAGGGACTTGTTATATTATTATTGCTATTAGAAGATCAGCAGTTTCCTATTTGAGTTCTTTAAGAACATTAGGATGGTTATCATCTGGGTCCAATTAGCTTTCAGTTTGTTAATAAGAACAAGAAATCCATCTCTTGTCACCATTATTTGCCTCAGTTCCTCACCCTTCCTTTCTAGTAAAAAAAAAATGGTTCAGGCACCTCGCACTAGGTCCTGGGCAGCACCTCTTAGGATTAAGGCCAGGGTCACCTCCCGTCTGGTCAGTTCCATGACTAATTGTTCTACGCACGGTTGTTTAGGGTTCTAAAAAATGTAATCTCTTTGTTATGACTAGAACATGCATTTATCCAGTCAATATCCAGTCACCCATTTTTACAACATTTCCCCATCTGGATGCCTCCCTGATTTCATTTTCCATGTCCCAAGTACTAAAGTACTATTGGAAACCTAGTATTGTTACCCACAATACTTCCATGCCCTCTTTAATGTACTGAGAGACACCATCTCCAGTACACTTCCCCTGTCCTTCCTGTAGAGTTTATATCCAAAAATGGCAGTATCCCACTGGTTCTCTGTATTCCAGCAGGTTGCCATTATGTGCACCATATCTAGGTTCGCTTTTAAAATCAGGCACTCCATGTTGATGTATGATGCTTGTGTGAAGCCTAACTAGTATTGTCTTCCACATTAAGCGCTGATCTAATTCCCAGGATTTCCTACATCTCTGTGCATGCTTCTAAATGTCAGGGAATATGACTCTAAGCAACAAAGCATGCAGAGGCACACAAGGCAAATGCACAGGTGTGTTGTAATGGCACATGCTGTGCATGTGTATTACAGTCATGCACCACTGTGCAGATTTGGAAGTGAATGCCATGCCCCAAACTACTGCAAGAGGCATTGTATTCGAATCCAGGTGTTTGTACAGCTTCTCTACCACCACTACACAATTTGGTTCTGACTTCTATCCTGCTTTTCACCAGCTCTTGTTTCACTTAAAATGCACCAGTACTCATCTTCCATTAATTAATAACATGTTTTCTGGATGACTTTGTCTGTTTTAACAGATTCTGAAAAGAGAATTGGAAATCAAGAGACAGACTATGGACAAACTGAACGCACTCAGCCAAGACCTCCTCTCAGCTGTAAAAAGCAAAGCACTGGCTCAAAAGCTGGAAGGGTGGCTGGAAAAAGTTTCGCAGCGCTGGGATAGTTTGACACAGAAGATCGAGAGCAGCTCTAAGCAGGTTTGTCATAACTATTCCCCTGTCAACCGATGACAGTTAAATCATATGCCTCTGAAGTGACTGAAGTGAAATTGATGCAGTTTTAAATATTTTTTTCAGTTTGAGTTTGTTTTAGACATGGCCTTTTTCTTGACTAGAATAGGGATGTGTGAAACCAGTCCTTTTCTCTCCTCAGAGGTTTTCACTTTGTATCCCCAAGCTTTCAGATATTCACAAAAAATCTGTGAAGTGTCCTTATGTTTCCAAACCACTTTTGCACTGATGAAGCTCTTGTGTTTTTTTACTCTGATACAACAGTAGTGCCAAATGATGTCCATTCATTCATTCATTCATTATTTATTTATTACAGTACTTTTATAGTGGTAGGCTGGCACCTGCATATTACAGTTTTATGTGCACAAATGCAGACAGAAAAAAGTGATAGCTGACTGTGCTGGGCTCTCTCGATTAAGAGTGTCATCACACAGGGGGGAAATCACATTTCCTTACCATTGCTTCTCCACACATGCATTTATCCCTCATTACCTCCTCTTTCGAAAGAGGACGTAAACAACGTGCTCATGGCCCATTCAGTAGGCCGTTTTCATCGCACTGCTTCTCCTGCACACAGCAGGGGATAGTGGCAAATTCTGTCTCAAAAATAAGTTGGACTTACTGGGGTATTTTTTTGTCTCACGAAGAAGGCTAGAAGGGGTATGGAAAGCAAATGACGACATGAGAGGGAACCGCAAAAATCCATGATGGAGGAGTTGCTGCCAACTGAATAATTGGGAGCCTGTACTTGGAGGAAGGGGAGCAAGGTGGAGAGCGCATGTTTGCCTTTTTTAATTGCTGAGATAGTTGCACAATAACACAAGAGTGCTAATAAAAACATTTAAAATGATGAGGAATCAATTTGCATTTTTTTAAATGGCAGTCAGAAGGACAACCTGTGGCTTATGCCACCTATGTCCCAAATGTGGAAAAACTATGTAGGGGTTCCCACTATTAGTCCCTTTTTAAAACGTTGAGACTGGGTTTACTGTCTCCATCACAAAACTTTTAATCATGGCTATCTGTAGCCCTCTGTACCTTTTAGAAACTCACTAGCCTGGGTCCTATGGCATAGATATGGAATTAATGCCACCATTAGAGACAAGAGGAAGAAAACCAATATGTTTATTAAGGGAATTATATACACAAGGGAAAAAAATGTTGTTTTTCAAGCAATAGGATAGGACAGCTTAAATGTATTCGAAGTAAATATCCCTGGATTCCATTCTAGTAGGTACGATAGTCTTTCCCAGCTAATATGCTCTCAATAGCTTTTCCCTCAGTCTAGGTTTCACTAAATTCCACCCCAGCCAATTTCATCAGACCTTCCAACTGGGTTATTATTATTATTATTATTCCATTTATATACTGCCCCACAGCCGAAGCTCTCTGGGCGGTTTACAAAAATTAAATAATAATAATAATAATAATAATAATAATAACAATTTATTTCTTACCCGCCTCTCCATCTGGATCGAGGCGGGGAACAACAACATGATAAAATACATAAAACTGATTAAACATTGAACATTTAAAAAAAACCCGATCTACAAAATTTAAAACCATAAAAAGCATAAAAACAGATTATAAATACAATATCATTTAAAAACAACTATTCTGGGTCAAACCACAACCACAACAACAAAACCCTCAACATACGCTGTTAAATGCCTGGGAGTAGAAGAAAGTCTTAACCTGGCGCCGAAAAGATAACAATGTTGGCGCCAGGCGAGCTTCGTCCTTCAGACTGGATTCTTCCTTCCCCAGCTCTGAGCACTCTACCTTAAGCCAAAAGCCATTTTCTCCTACACTCTCAGCAACCAACTCTAATCCCTTTTACAGAGTTTTAAATGACCTTTTTTAAAATCCCTTGGCCAATAATATTCCTTATGGGGCCAATCACATTCCCTCAGGGATTACTCAAAGATTATCAACATTACAACAGATGAACGAACAGGTGAAGATACAGTGTTTCTTCACAAGAAAGAAGGAGACTGATTAGCTGTACTCTCTGATCAAGAACTCAGCCACTCCCTGGCCCCATACTGTGGAGGAGCCAAGAGGGAGGAACGTATGAGGGAAGAGGAGGATGGCTGTCAGCTCTAACCCTGTCTGACTACCAGCAGCAACATGACTAGCACAAGAAGAAGAAGAAAAGAAAAGTTTCAATGAGCTTAAAAAGGAAAGGAGCTCCACCCACTGCCAGAATAAATTAGTAACCAACTATTCTGACACAGCCTTTCCACTATTTTGTTTCTTCCCTCTGTGTGTGTATGTGTGAAGGAGAGACAGGTGTAGTTGTCTCCCAAGCATCACATTTTTTTAGAAGTCTTGAGGGGAGGGGGCAGGGTAAAATGTTCATTCTCCACCAATAGAGCTCTGTTCCACCTACTCAAAACACAAAAATACTAAATCCCTGATAGTATGGAGTGTCCGTTGCAACTTGTAGCTTATAGTGGAAGATCAATTATACTGGCTGGTTTCGGACGACACATTAGGCAACAGAGGGGGAAATAGTGTACTGATCGTGCGTTAGGTAGGCAGTGCTCCACACATACTGCAACTCCGGTCCTTGTGCATCTAAAAGTTCTGGCGGTCATCTTGGTTGCTACGTCTCCTCCCTCCCCCTCCCTCAGTCCCCCAGCCATATCCCAGCATGCACTGTGAGTTCTGCTGGCTGTATAGAGCAGCTGGGGGTTTTCGGCTGCTCTGGCCGGCAGAACTCTATACCCAAATGGAATAGCCCACTGAGAGAGAGGGGTTGGTTTCAGATGACACTTTAAACAATGGGGCTTCGGGCTAAACAACATGCAAGCCCGTTGTTTCTCTCCGTTGCTTAATTGGGCAGAATAGTGTACCGTCAGTTGTGTGTGTGTGTGGTGTGTAACCCTCCACACTACACAATAAGCAACACAACTGATGGTTGCCTCTTTCCCACTCTGTTGATTATTGTGTCGTCCGAAACCAGCCTCTGTAATGCTTGAAGGTCCCCATATTGAAACACTCAGGGCTGATTCTCATAGAACCTTGAGGGTTAACAGGATAAAGCGAATGTTAAAAAATAGATTTCAGAAATGAAAATAAAAGTAATAATCACTTACCTGGGAGTAAACCCATTGAACTCAGTGGGACTTAATTTTGACATGTCTCAAATTGCACTGGAAACTTTCTTTTCTGAACTGTAGTAGATATAGCTCATGGTGTGAGGATATCTATCTGCAAATAACTTGGGCTTGATACCTAAATCATATTTGTAAAATGCAGTAATGAACTGGTACACCTTTGCTTGTTAACTCCTCTCCTTCTAGTCAAAAAATATGGCTCTTTTATTCAGGTTTCTTTAATATTCCTTCCAATGTAGCTGGCATTGGCAAAATTCATTTCAGGGTGGGGTTAGGGTTAGTCATAGTTGCAATGGGCAGCTAGTCATCAATTTGGCAAAATGTAGTGAAAGTGGTCATTTGTACTGCACAGGATGCAATTATAGGAGATGAGAAATCATTTTGGTCTTGTTTGTTTAATTAAGGACTAATTCTGTAGTTTCACTGAGGCAAATGTTCTGTCATACAGTTTGCTCCAAAAACAGCTTTGTATCTGGGGCAATATAGTGTTAAGACTATTGCAATAAGTATTACAGCACAATCCTAGGCATGTCCCATTGAGTTCAGTGGGGATTACTCCCAGATAAATGGGAGCCTTAGGAAAGTTTTCTTCTTGGAGATTATACTTTCTGGAGTATTTACAAAACACAACAGAGAAAGAAGAAATACTGTCATTTTCTCCCTTTAATGTCTATTAAACCCTTCTTTTACAACTAAATACTATTATTACTGCTTAATGGCTACCTTAGTATCAACAATATACTATGTGATGCCACATCATGTTAGTGGTTGAAAATGGAAGAGAGATGGTGCCCTCCCAGATCTGTTGGGCTACAACTCCAAGCATCTCCCAGTTATCCATGCTAGCTGGGGGATACTGGGACTTGTAGTCCATCACGTCTGAAGGGCATGAGGTTGGAGAAATCTGAAATCATTAATTTGCTAGATGCTAAATTTAAAGTTTAGCAGCAATTAAATAAAATAATGTACAATTTCTTATGTATACTCATATCCAATATTAATTGCATGAGATTAATGTTGGTTAAATTTAATAGAGGTGAAACCACTACTAGTTATATTGAAACTGTTTTGATGTTTTCATGAGAAGATACCTCCAGTGTTTCTTCAAGTGAAATTTGATGCCAATACAGAGATGCTCAGAACTGCACTCAAAATTTTAATTATATATGGAAATCTAATGGAGCAAATCTGAGTTTGGCTGAGTGGTCTTTGGAGCTGAGAATCACATGCGCTGACATATCCAGCTACAAAGGCAACCCACCTTAGCCTCTGAGTTCTGTGGAGGGAGTAACCCAGGCTGGGGTGGACTGGCTGTTCTTCCAAAAAAAAAATCAGCAAACTTGCATTGCTCAGGAAAGTCCCACCTGGGTTCCCTCAAATGGACTGAGCTTGTTGCCCTTTGACAGATACACATGAGTAGGAGTTCTCCAAGCATGGTAAACATTCCAAACTCAGAATGCAGCCTAGATGTTGCCTTTTGTGGCTTGGTTTGCAAAGAGCAGTGAGTAGGCTGGCTTTGGGGGAGTCTTGACAGCATTGCTTTGCTGCTTGTTCCTTCAAAACCCTACAGCATTGCAGCTGCGAGGTAGGAGTGGCAAATCCCCATGGCAGGAGGGAGCACAGGGTTTCTGGGCAGCACCAACAGCCATTCAGTCCGTTCCGTGCCCTCTGCCCAGCCATCACCCCAACCTGCCATGGGTCTAGATCTGCCCCTAGAATGCCCCCACCCTCGATGCAAAGCGAGATCACCACTGACAGATGAACAAAGAAGGTGGTGACCTCGGAGTAAATGAAAAAGTCACAGTAAATCAGCGACTTTTTAAGTGCGCAGTTTCAGGGGAAATGCCCGTGGTGGGTGCGACTTGGCAGCTGTTTCGTATAAACTATGCAGCACTGCTGCACGTTCACCATGGGGTATACAGGATGTATAGACAGCCCCTTTGTCTCTTTCCTTCCTGTGTGAAGCCATGGCAGCCAAAAAACGGGAGTATCAAGCCTCCACATTTGCTGGGTGAGGAGGGTTTCCATGGGCAGGAGAAAGCTGTGTTGAATTTTGATTGGAGTGGATATGACCAGAGCTATTTTCTGATATATATTTTTTTAGATAATAGTTCAGCTTATTTCCAAGATAATCTGAGTTGAGCCATTGGTGCTTACTGATTTCTAATATTTTTCAAAGATCATTTATGTTCCTAAGGCTGTCTCTGTCTCTGAACTACATTTAATTATTTCAATAAGATAAATATTGCCTTGAAATTAATAGCCAAGCTTTCTTTTGAAGCATATTATATTGCATTTTTCTTTTTCTTGGCTAAGCTATAAATTATTACTTTTACTACTCTGAAATATGAATAAGCCTCAGCATTCTGTGCACTATGATTTTACACATCTAACATATGTTGATTGGAATACATGCCGTAAGAAGAGAGATGGGGAACTCCCACAGGAGAGCGGTTTCCCAGCCTGACACAGAGTAATAGCAAGCCCTTGTTCAAGCTACAGTTGACAAATTGTCAGAAAAGTTATAGAAAAAAACCCTATTTTGTTTGAGATCTCCATGGGGTCAATTAACATCAGGGATACAGCACCAATTGTTCCCACTATGACCTCCAAGGGCTGGATGATGTCAGTGGGCATGGCTGTACCCTGTGACATCATCATCCCGTCCTGCCCCACCCACCCTGCCCTGCCCCACCCATGTTGCCTTTCTCCATTCTTGAGGCATGGAATTCTGTGCCTCACAGCATGAAGAAAGGGATGCAGCCAGTGCTGAAAATAGCAGCTGCTTGCTTCTCCCATCACCAGTCAAGTTCCTGCCTTTACACAGGAAATGCCACTCCAAAGAGCTTGGCTGCTACTATTCCTCCCAGCACTGGTCGAGTCCATTTTCAGGTGGTGCATGAAGCCACAGCTGGTTCTGGGAAGAGCAAGCATTCCTCCCAGTGCCAGTTGAGTCCCTGTCCCCATCATTGCACAGCATCCTCATGGGGGAAGTACACACCACACAAAACCACTTCTCCTAGTAACAGTACCAAATCTCCTGCTGCTAACATTCCCACTGCTGTGAGAGAGGAGCAGCACACAGGTGAATCCTCATAGTTATCTCCAGTCTCAGATTTGTGATGACCATAGAGATTCCTCCAAGGGAGATCTTGGATTAGAGATAATAGCAGGGGTTCCTCCAATGATTGGTCCTTGGAGGCTGGATTTTCCATATTACTGGGTACATATTTAATGTGCCCCACATGTAAACATGTGGTCACATAGGGAAAATGCTACATAAGGCCAGGTTCAGGTTCGGTATTGATGCCTCCTCCCCAGTTTGTGACTGTGAAATTGTAGGATAATATTTCAGCTATTTTGGGGGATGGGGGTGCCATTTTTAAGGGATGCCCCATTTTGAGAACCATTTGGGAGCATAAATATAGCCACCACTCCACCCCAAATGGTGCTAGTGAATCCATGGAAATGTTGCCTATGAAGAATTATTTCATACCTGAAATGTTTTACCTTCACATCTAGTTTCCCTAGCACCTATTGAGGGTTCCTCCTCTCCATTTCCCCATCTATACATCTTCAGTAATTCCCATTATCATGATTGTGCCATGATTATAGAATTTGCTGCCAAATGTATCCTTGTATTCTCCAACATTTTCCCCATGTAAAGTTGGAGATGCAGCTATTCAGATGGAATTGGATCTGGCTGTGTAAACTAGGCCAGAATCTCCCCAGCTGATATGTCATGGTACTAGGAATGCCAGGAAAACATCAGAAATACCATATGCCTGGGACATTTGGATATCTGGCAATAAGAACTTTGGAATTGTTGAATTATTTTCTTTTTCTTTTCTTTCTTTTTTTTGGAGATCAGGAAAGGTTTCAATAGCATGATGGCTGTAGAAAGAACCTGTCCATGTTCTACACAGTGATGTGTCTGATTTGTTTTGTTCTTGTAGAAGTGGATCAGGAAAATGTTGCTCTGGGGTGTAGGAAAAAGAGCCATTAATGCAATCAAGAATGCTCCATTTTCATTAGTAAAAATATGCACAGGTCATGTTAGAAGCACACAAAATAAATTGAATGCTTGTGAATAAGTAATGGTTTCTTTTTTCTTTTTTCTATTTCAATTAGTTCTCCAAAGTATATGCTTTTTCTCTGCTGAAGTAGCCATCTTATGAAGCAAAGAATATGAATACATAACATACATATTTTGTAATTTGTTTCACAAAGCTGAGCACCAGGGTTTTCACCTTTGTTTCCTTGCCTTGATGTAAAAAGTACTATAAATACATTCTATTTAGACTTCCTTCTGATTTTGATATTGACTTTTTCATATGTCTTATTCACCTACCATGAGTCAGATAAAACAATTTGGTTTGAGTTCAATACAGTGTTGTTTTGTTCTGAAGGTCAACCTGTGAACAAGGAAGAGCAGTTTCTCATTATTTTCTATTGCCACTCCAAACAGTCTTTATTAAAGTCTTTCAAGCAATGTGTGACCTCTGTTTCAATACTTCTCACAGATTTCACAGGCTGTTGCTACCACTCAGACATCACTAACACAGACAACAGTAATGGAAACTGTAACTATGGTGACCACCAGAGAACAAATCCTGGTTAAACATGCTAAAGAGGAGCTCCCACCACCTCCACCCCACAAGAAGAGGCAAATTGTTGTGGATTCAGAAATTAGAAAAAGGTGAGAACCTGAGAAAGTGAGACCTTGAGAGAATATTTGAATCAAAATTAATTGAAAGTGTAAATGTTTCCAATTACTTTTAAGTCATTGATGTGCTGTTATCATTATAGCAGGGTTTATTTTTTAATGCTATATAAGACTTTATGGTAAAGATGGGGATGTTGGAAGGAATGCAAAAAAAGGAATTTTGTCCCCCTAACCCACACATTTTCTCTGAATACACAACATGTACCTTATTTTACACCAGTTGTTCCTATTTGCTTTTCTTCTTTCAGTGGATTCAGTACAATTCTGTGTTTTTCTTGTTATGCTAAATGAGCCAGCCAATCAAGGATCACATAGCTAGAATGCTGACATCACAGTTTCAATAACGTTTAGTTATATGTTGATGTCAAGAAAGCCAAATAAGAGTGAGGGCAGAAAGCTGTCAGAGGGCCAAATTTGGTTCCCCATCCCTGGTACAAGGTTTTCTACTGCTGTAGGATGCTAAGAGCAAATTTGGACATTACATAAAAAATCACGAGCTGAATGCCAAGTGAGATTCACATTCAGCTGTCGATTTTTCTTCATAATACACCTGTGGAAAACAGGCTCTGGAGATGGATAGAGCCTCTAAAATTCCTCTTTACGATTTGCCCTCAAATGTTACAGCAAATGCCACAATCTGAATACAGAAATATATTGAGCCAACAATTCTTCTTTACTAACATCTGCCATTCTTAATGGGTGAGGAAGAGAAGTAGTTGCAGCACTTGGTCCCAAGGCAGGGTCTGAAAACACATGAAGCAGTAATTTTGCTGAAGCTAAGAAGACTGGTCCTGGTGACTACCTGACTGAAAAAACACCTGGAAGCCCTATGTATTGCTATTCATAAGGTCAGTGTAAGAAGATAAGGATTGGATAGGGCCAGAAAGAATATTGGTAGGTTATAATAAGTTGCTATGTACAAAGCCCTTTGCAAACATCTTGGGAAAACTTGTCTACATCCTTGGTTTTATGGATAAAGCTGGTGCAATGAGACCGAAATTTCCCTCCTCAAGTGGAGAACAGCTAACATGGGGAGATGGACCTTCTTCCAAGTCTCAAAGGCAGTCTCCATAGGAGAAGGGGATCATTCATCAACTTCTAGATGACTTCCTGCCTATCTGTAGGCAAGCAGACTCCTGCAGGGCTCATGAGTTTGTAGAGCCCAGTGGAAGAAGAAGAAAGGAGAGAAAGAGAGAAAGAGAGAGAGAGAGAGAGAGAGAGAGAGAAGCACACAGGCCAACTGACTCAGATGGTGGGAGCAGGGATAAATTGTTTCTCTCAAGTTGCCTTGATTATTCCAACATCACAGGTTCTGGTGGGATTTGAGCATGTTAAGGGCTACTGCTGCAGAGGTAACGTTCCGTGAACCTGCTAGCATCACTTTGGCTTTGGAGCTTGTAGACAATTTTCCAGTCAGCAGAACACACAGTTCTTGTTTTTGGAATTATGACAGCCGCAGCTGCACAGAAGAATGAGTACTCAAGAGAAGAGACACCTACTACTTTCCCTATGTGGCAGGGAAGGATGGTGCCCAATCTTTCTGCTTCCTCATACCCAATAGCTTCTAGAGCAAACAAGAAGGATAAACACGTTCCAACTCCTCCACTTCTGGAGAGAGAACATTTATCCTATCCTAGTTATAGGTTAAAGCTGCTATTACATCACTGCCAAAAGCACACATTTCTACTCTCTGAGCTAACAGTAATGCCTTCAGAGATAGGGATACAGAGAGTTCTTTCTATGCATGGTTTAGGGATAGTCACAGCTGTCGGAGTGATGATAAATGTTGTTCACCCTGTCCTCAAAGTCAAAGAGAATGGTGCAGATCCAGGAGCTGCCAATATTCTCATTTCTGCTCTAGATCCCACTCAGAAAGTCATGCCCATTTTATTCCCATAGGTCTCTCCTGTAGGTCCAAACACAGGAGAATGGGATAGTAACATCCCCCTCATCCAACAGAGCTAACTTACCTCTGGAACATTTATCTCCATTAACTCACAAAAGGATCAGGTCTGACTCATCCTCCACAGGCCACTCAGGTCAAAAGATATGATAATGATAGGGCGGTCCTGGTGAGATATCAAATGTCTCTCTGAGCCCTTCAAAATCCCAGGTTTCTTCTTCAAATGGTTTGGATGCTTTCGTCAGGGAGAGTGGGGAGCTCTCTGAGGATGATAGTGTTATGGAAAAACCAACCAATTACATTTCTACTCGAAGCCAGATGTCTGCCCTCCAGTGTCATAGCCTGATGGAATTTTTACAGAGGTGGCTATGTAGTGTGTGTATGTGTGTATGTATGTGTTAGGTGTGTGGTATGACATTGGTATGAAGACCCCCAGATGGTTGGCATTGCCATCACATCATCACATCTGTTGTTTTTCTAACCATTCACCCTTTGGGTCGGGGTGGTTCAACATCAGTTACGTGTGGCAGGAAAATTGTCTCTCACTCTGCACTCCTATGATGTAGTTTTTGGCTGAAATGACTAGTTTCCCAGCACCACCCTCTTTTGAAAGGGCTGGGAAGAAGAAGAAGAAGAAGAAGAAGAAGAAGAAGAAGAAGAAGAAGAAGAAGAATTATTATTATTATTATTATTATTATTATTATTATTATTATTATTTCTTACCCACCTCTCTCTCTGGATTGAGGCAGGGTAGAACACCAAATACAAAACACCATAAAATACATATAACTGATTAAAAGCATATAAAACTAATACATTATTAAAAGGCATCTTACATTGTACATTCTATCCTTCTTTGTCCAATAAGGTTTTGTTTCTTCTATTAGTTCCTGTAGGAGACTTCAGTTCTGGGCTAATTTTTCTGCCTCTACTGGTTAGGTTCATTCGCTCCATTAATTTTCCTCTACCTTTTGTGTGGAGGAATATTATATTTCTCTATATATGCTTTTAATGAGTTGAAGTATCTGGGGGTTTAGAAGATGAACATCCTGTTCCAGAAGTAGCTGGAGACTGCCTTACTGGCCCCAGTTTGGGGACCTTCCCCATGCTAGCTGTCTTCTCTCAAGAAGAACGGAAGTTTACTGGTAAATACACAATTTCACTTGCTCCACTAGTGCATCCCAGCAAATGCCCATGACAGGAGCTGCCTGTTTATATTGCATAAACTAGCATATGAGGGTTGTCCAAGTCTATAACATCTGATGTTTACAACCAGTAAAATACTTGTGGACAATACATTTTTACACACTGTAGAAAACTGAGTTCTAAACATTTAATTTTACATCACAAGTAAAAAAACTGTTTTGTATGTATACTATTCCGTGTCACAGTAAAGAGCTTAGTTGTCAGAGTGAGTGAAAGTATGAATGTCTTTCTATCCTTCCATAAAAGGAAAAGCACATTAAATCAGGATAGGTGCTCCATCTAGTGTCTTCACATTTACTGAATTTTAGGTAAATCTTTTGCCCTCTAAAAACAAGCAGCTGATTTAACAACAGATATAATCGAGGATATTGTAAATATTAAAACAAAGGTCAAGGATTTACTTTGGATGTACTGAATTTTTGCTCTTCAGCTCTCACTGAAATCCTGTAACAATATTTCTACTCTTCTTATATAATACCCCTAGGCTCAGAACAATAAATAACAGCTGATAGTCAAGCTCTGACAGTTTGGGCTAGGGGCAGTCTAGTAGAAGATAGTAGCCACTCACAAGTGCATCTGATCCATGATTCATACATTATTGTAAGGATGGCTGAGTATTTTCTGTTCAGTTTTGCTAAGAATTTACTAAAATTAGCAAAGTTTTCCATATTTGGGACAAAAAGAGTTGAGGTTTAAAAACAATGAATGTGGAAATCTGAAACTGACAGATTCATCTATCCAGAGCTTTGAGCTTAGCCCATAACGTTCTGGGTTTGAATCCCGATGTATTCAACCATATTAGTGCTGAATTAGGGTTGCCAGCTCTTTTTTCTGACCTACTCCTCATCTTTACCAGCTGCTTTGCAGGCAGATACATAGTTGTACCCTTTGAACTTGGTTATTTGCAGACAGGTGAGACTGTAGTTTCCATTCATTTTGGATAAGAATTTACCAACGTTTGCAAAGTTCATATTTGGAAGAACTTGAGATTTAAGAAATTTAATGTAGGAGAAAGAGAAACTGAAAAATTTGCACATAACTAGGTTTCTTTCCCAATCCCTAGAGGATTGCAATAGAAAGGAAAAAGATAAGGAGAAAAGAAGGGAGAGAGAGGAGAACGGAGAATGAAGGGAAGTCTGAAAGGAAATGAAGTTTAAGGAACAAAAGTTGAATAAAACAACAAATTATTTGCATTCAAGCCTTGTAAATGCCTTGAGTTGACTTGGCTTAAGAGCTTCGGCAGACGAGTGTTTTATCGCACACTCATTACTGCCCGCTCACAGTGTTTTGTTTGTCCTTTATATGATGATGTCTGCCTCCCACATGTCTCTTGCTCCTTCTGGCCTTCGTTCCATCACAAAATAGACCCCAGTAAATCTGATTTTTTAAAAAATGAAATGTTATGCCCCTGCTGTGTGCAGGAAAAGCTGCATGATAAAAACTACCACTGAATGGGCCACGTGGTTATTGTTTGCTTCCTCTTTCTTCCCATGTGTGACAAAAGAGGAAGTATCATGGGACAGAAGCAGGGAGTAAAGTGATGGTAGGGAAACGTGATTTCCCCATCTGATGATGCTCTAATACAGCCTCTTTTGCAATGTTGCTTTTGCACAAAGGCACACCCAAAGTGACCAGGTTCATGCTATTGGTTATCCCTTAGTTGTTGTGCATAAATCTCTATTTTTGAATAGGGAATTATCTACAATAGCTCAGTTCCCCCTTTAAATGTGTTTTCCAAAACATTTTAAAATAATACTGCAGACTTGAATTACTGTGCATTCATCTCAGTTCAAAATAATAGATTACACTGTTGTGAATCACTTCCCATTTTAAAGCACAAACTAGATTATTTAACATTTTCCCATTGGCTGAATTACTCAACATCATGTGCCACATCATTTTCCCCTATGGATCTGTGGAAACTTTTCATATACTGCTGCTTATTAGATGAACTTGTCCACAGATGGAAATATGTGAAGACATTTGTGCCATCACTATTAGAATCATACCATTTTGCTCTATAGATAGTAGTTCACTCTGTTATGTTACAAGAGCATCCATCTTTCATTGATACAGTGAACAGTGAGATTAACTGAAAGCCACGTATTTCATGTACTAGAAAAATTACATTTTTATAAACAAAAGAAATACATTAAAACTGAAATTCAGCTTGTAAACTAGAGTTCAGTTGCATGTGTTGTATAAACAGAACAACCTCTTGAATTAAAATGCATTCGTACATTTATAAGGAGCTCCCGCGTTGACAGTTTTATGTGATATCTACTGGACTGCAGACAATTGAGTCTCTAAATAGATACTAAATTTCAGAGTTTTCTGTTTGTTGTGTAGTTTTTAAGGGTTTTTCACTTTTAATTCATGCTTCTGATTTAAACGTATGGCATAAGCCTTTACTATGACAGCTACTTTTAGAAGTACTCTGGGTAAAGAACAGGTTTTCTTTTTCTCTTGATCTTAGGTTTGATGTTGATACAACAGAACTTCACAGTTGGATGACCCGCTCAGAAGCTGTACTCCAGAGTCCTGAATTCGCAATATACAGAAAAGAAGGGAACCTGTCAGATCTTAGAGAAAAAGTTTATGTAGGAAAATATTCATATATTTAATAATTTGCATTAGATTTCTGCAACAAATTTTCTGTCAAACCCTTTTCTTGAAGCACAGCCTTGTCCTTGTCTACATACCATCAAAAGTTAAATAGTTATATGTTGGCTCACTAATCTGAGGTCGTGTAGAAGAAATAACTTACTGTCATAACTTACTGTCACCCTATCCTAAATATAAACAATGCAGCTAGGATGGACTTGTTAAGTGAGGGCCATAAAAATTAGGGATGTGCACTGGATCGGACCCGATCCACGATCCGAGTCCGGTCCAGTGGGAAATCGGATAAATTATCCGATTTCCGATCCCGCAGCTGGATCGGCCGATCCAATCCGAACCGGTCCGAAAAAGCTCCGAACCGGTTCGGCGGATCGGCGGGCGCCCACTGGCGCCCACCGCCGCTTCCATTGGCGGGCGCCAGCGGGCGCCCGCCGATGAAAGTGGACAGCGGGGGGGGGAGGAGGGGGGCGCTTACCTTCTCGGCCCGGTGGCTCCCGTCCGGCGCCGGCGCCTACTACTACTAGCAGGCTCCGCGGCCTGCTCTAGGGTGGCGCGCCGGGTGATGTCATCACCCGGCGCGCTACTCTAGAGCAGGCCGCGGAGCCTGCTGGTAGTAGTAGGCGCCGGCGCCGGCTGGGAGCCGCCGGGCCGGGAAGGTAAGGAGGGGGTGCGTGGAGGGGAGGAGGGGGCGTGCGGAGGGGGGAGGGGGGCCCTTACCTGCCCGGCCCGGCGGCTCCCGTCCGGCGCCGGCGCCTACTACTCCCAGCAGGCTCCGCGGCCTGCTCTAGGGTGGCGCGCCGGGTGATGTCATCACCCGGCGCGCTACTCTAGAGCAGGCCGCGGAGCCTGCTGGAAGTAGTAGGCGCCGGCGCCGGACGGGAGCCGCCGGGCCGGGAAGGTAAGGAGGGGGTGCGTGGAGGGGAGGAGGGGGCGCGCGGAGGGGGGAGGGGGGAGGGGGGCCCTTACCTGCCCGGCCCGGCGGCTCCCGTCCGGCGCCGGCGCCTACTACTCCCAGCAGGCTCCGCGGCCTGCTCTAGGGTGGCGCACCGGGTGATGTCATCACCCGGCGCGCTACTCTAGAGCAGGCCGCGGAGCCTGCTGGAAGTAGTAGGCGCCGGCGCCGGACGGGAGCCGCCGGGCCGGGAAGGTAAGGAGGGGGTGCGTGGAGGGGAGGAGGGGGCGCGCGGAGGGGGGAGGGGGCCCTTACCTGCCCGGCCCGGCGGCTCCCGTCCGGCGCCGGCGCCTACTACTACCAGCAGGCTCCGCGGCCTGCTCCAGGGTGGCGCGCCGGGTGATGTCATCACCCGGCGCGCTACTCGAGAGTAGGCCGCGGAGCCCGCTGGTAGTAGCCGCCGGCGCCGGACGGGCCGAGAAGGTAAGCAGTGGCGGGGAAGGGGGCTTACCCCCCCCCGGAGCCGTCCGCTTCTATCCGCTGGCGCCCGCGGGCGCCAGCGGATGGAAGCGGGCGGCCCCAGGGGGGGTAGGGAGCGCGGGGGAGGGGGTTTACCTGCCGGGGCCGTCCACAGCGGACGGCCCCGGGGGGGGGAGGGAGTTAGGCCCCCCCTTACCCACCCGCCGCCATTTTTTCCTCATAGACTTGCATTGCAATGCAAGTCTATGGGGAAAAAAATGGCGGCCGATCCAAAAATGTACGATTTTTGGGTCGGGATCGGACTCGATCCGGTCCGGGGGGCCTCCGATTTTGTCCGAACCGGTCCGGGACAAAATTGGAGGTCCCGATCCGGGTCCCGATCCGATCCGGGGGGTCCGTGCACACCCCTAATAAAAATGTATCGCACACATTGTAGACCCCCATACAATGCAAAAAAGAAGGAAAAGTAAAGCCATTTTTTTTAATTTAAAAAAATTGCATTTGGCAAATCTTACCCTTAACTTGACATTTCACACAAATTCATTAACCGTTACAGTTAAATGGAAGCTACATGTTACATATACTACTAAACACCAGGTGATGGAGACACACTATTAGCACCATTTCCCTGTAAGCTCAAAATCCCCAACTGTTGTTGCCTCACCTCCTAAGGAGGAAGGAGGCACTGACAGCTCCTTCCCTACCTATGGCTAGAGGCCTCCTGCTCTGCTCCACTCCAGCTGCTGCCAGGCCTGCTGGTCGCTACTGCTGCCACTCTGCCCTTCTGATGAAGCCTGTTCTGAACCATGATAGATGGTCCTGACAGTTGCTACCACTTCCTATGATAAATATCTCCTGAAGGTTTCCAAGGCTAGGTAGGGAAGATGGCTACTCTTCATGGCCTCCATATCTCATCTTGTTTCACCCTTCTAGGCAGAATTGGATCCTTGCCCAGCTCCAAATTCAGCTCCTCCCACTGGAAAGCAGCTCCTTATCTGGCTCTAGGGTGTAGCCACAAGCCCACATCTCAGCAGCAGCAGCAGCAATAGCAGTTCACCTCCCCAGCAACACCTTCTGGGGACAAGGGGTGCTGGGATTGCAGAGTCAGAGACAGAACAGGCCAGTGCTGTGGACAGATGAAATTCAACCTGATCTAGCCCACAGGTTGCAGGTTCCCCAACTCCAGTTCACAGGAAGGAATGCTGACATGGGAACTGAATTTCAGTTTCACCTGCCCTGCACCTATCCCATTGCACTAGCCATAGCACAAAGCCACTTTGAAATTTGTCTTTTCCTCTCCAAATGCACTCACACCTGGGAACAAGAGACAATGACCAAATAAAACATTTGTAAGGGGTAAAAAACAAGAACAAGAGAATCAAACCAAATAGAGAAGATGGTCACCAGACAAAAGACTGGTTATGTGGTCTGGTCACGTAGTTCACAGCAATCAACAGGAGTTTCATGATTAAAGAACATCTGCTCATGCAATACTTTTTCTGAAAGTTTACATGGTTTCACAGCAAACAGTGAGAGTTTCATTGAGAGTGAGGAGTTAATATTAAGGAATTTCCTCACATGTGCCTACAAACCCAGTGGCTTAGATTTTTCAACTGCTAAACGTTGACCATGTATGTGCAGAACCATATTTTTATTTTTCTAGCAAGAGAGGAACTTCTAAGGGAAGAGGAGGGGCTTGGTGTTTCCCAACCAGAATCATAACAGTCTGGCTGAAATTTAATTATCCACATTAACTGCTGATCTGAGCAATGAAAAGCTGATAAACAAAAAGTTCAGAGCAACAGTATGCAACTGTAGTGGTGCTAAATACTTTTGTGCCCCTCTTTGACTAATAGAGAAACAGGATGGCACCGCATGAAATTGCACAGTGCTACTCCCTTACCACATATTTTGACTTCAGAGAGCACCCATAGAGTCAAAAGCCTGAGCGTAGGTTTGAATCATTAAGCTGCCTGGTCAATATGTAGACTATAAATTATGATGGAAAGATGCAAAGCAGCAGTGAAAGTGGGGTATAATAGGCAGTGGTACTTACTAGCCATTATAAAGATATGTTAAAATATGGGGGAAAGAAATTTCAACAGGCTTTTCCTTTTCATGCTTATGATTATCCTCACATGTTGCAAAAGTTAATGTTTAGGTAGGCTGACCATAAGAAAAGGAGGACAGGGCTCATGTAACTTTAACAGATGCAGAGAAAAGGGAATTTCAGCCAGTGTCATTTGTATGCAGTTAGTACCTGGTGAAATCCCCTCTTCATCATAGCAATTAATGTTGCATGCACTATACTAGAGTGACCAGATACAAAAGAGGGCAGGGCCCCTGCAGCTTTAACTGTTGTAATGAAGAGGGAATTTCACCAGGTACGAATTGCATACAAATGACGCTGGCTGAAATTCCCTTTTCTCTACAACTGTTAAAATTACATGAGCCCTGTCCTCCTTTTCATATGGTCAGCCTAGTTTAGGGTTCAAAGTCTTTTTTTTTTTACTTTTATTGACGCCTGGTGATTGGACATCTAAATGTATATTCAGTTTATTTACAACACTGAAAGGGCAATTCTATGTATGTTTAGACAGAAAACAGGTCCTATCCCTCCCAGCATGCCTCAAGTCTTAGGATAGCACCTGGAATTACATATAGATCTTCACCGAAAAGTGACTACAGAAGCTCACTGCACTGTGAAATGGATGTATCTTTATTTGTACATAGGCTAAGATATGAAGCATGCTTATGTTTTTTACCCAGCTCTATAATTGCTTCCCAAAAGCAGCATCTGAGAATCTCATTTTGTGCAAAATGAAATATGCAAATTACACAAATTATGTAAGTATTTAATCATGCAGTGTAGAAAAACAATCAAACTTGATTGATTAAGCACTGGTCCCATTTGGTATTAGTAAAATTTGTAACAGTTTGTATAATAGTTTGCCACCACTGCTAGGTTACGTACATCTCCCAGTTTCAAAATGAGGGGAACAATGTAAAAGTAAAGGTAAACGAAAGATTGAATTCTACATTATTTGAAGGATGGGGCAGAGGAGAAAAGAAGAGACTTGCATGACTGGGGAAAAATAGGAAAATGTGTAGACTGAAATATTGTGAACCATTGACTTTTTTCCAGATTATCTCTAAAATATGCTGCTTTTACTTTGAAAAAATATTTCTCCAACCATGAGGTTAAGGGACTAGTTCAGCAGGTTATTTTGAAAAGTCCTGTGAAATACTCAACTTTACTGTTGTGTTGCAGGCCATAGAACGAGAAAAGTCTGAGAAGCACAGAAAGCTCCAAGATGCCAGTAGATCAGCTGAGGCCCTGGTGGAACAGATGGTGAATGGTAATTACATGGCAGTTTATTTAGATAATGTTCTTGGGGTTTTGATAAACATATTTATCACATGGTAATATTAGCACAGCATTTTGTGAAGGAATAGAACATTAAAGTAGATTTGCAAATTTTTTTGTATGTATTTTCTGAATGTTATCTTTTAATTAGAATAGGGGAAAGACTTGAAATTTAGCACCATGAACTAAAGCATAGTTCAAAATCCAGTGTTCCCAGTAGGGCCCAGGCTATTAACAATCTGCTCTTGATCCTGAAATATTTGTTCAGGTTGCAGTCCCATTTTTTGGTCTGACACTTTAGAATTACACTTTTTACAGTTCTAAAACTTTGGGGAAACTACAGATCATTTAAATAATTTGAAAGGAAGGTTGGGAGGATGTTTGATGCAAATGAATTTTTAACGTGCATCAATTTGATCACGTGACTCCTTTATATTGTTTGTTGTCCTGGTCTCCTCTTATGTTCAGTTCAAGCGTTTCTTATTTCCCTTAAGTGTTTCTGTTCTTTTATTCTTCCTTCCTCCCTGTCTACCTTTATTTTTTAAATCTGCCACTTCTTTCTCTTCACACAACTGTCATCAATAATCTTTTTAAGCTCTGTTTTTGCATCCCTATCCTCCATCTGTGTGCATTTTGTTTCGCTTCCCATTCATTAATATTGGAATATCCTCCTTCGCAGTTAAAAGACGCAGGCACTTAACATATAATTTGCTTTCTTGCTCTACCCTTTCCTGACCCATTTTTTTTGTGTATCATGTCTCTTTGATTGTAAGCAGGATTTTCATCTTTTTTATTATTTCTGCAAAGCACCTAAACTGTTTTTAGGTACTAAACAAACAGTTGCATTCCTATACATATCTACTCAGAAGTGAGTCCCATTGAGTTAGGGGTTTATTCCCAGGTAAATGTGTATAGACTTGCATCCTAAGTGCCCTGGCCTATCTGGCCAGTTTTAAGAATACTGATGGGTCAGATAAGTTAATTATACTGCCATTTGAAAGCTCATTATATTGGCATTTTTTCAATATAACAGAACATAGATTTGGGACACAACCCTTATGCATGCTTACACAAGGGAAAAAAGTCCTACAACTCCCAGCATTCCCCAGCCAGCTTGACTGCCCTGAGAATGCTGGAAGTTGTAGGGCTTTTGTCTCAACATGCATAAAATTGCGCCCATAATTAGTTGCATCATGGGATAGGTGTTTTTACTTCAGGTTCTGTAATACACATAGGCAGAAATGCAGTGAACAATAGTGTTGATTAAATCCTATTGTCACGATTGGGATTTGAGCAGCTGAACTAAGCACAGGATTAAAGCCATTTTTGAAGTGACCGAGACCATCAGTTAATCAAATGGATCATATGTGTTGGTGCTGAGCACCATTTGTTGCCTTAGTTTTCTGCCTGAGTGGTCTGAAAATAAATGCTTGGTGGTTGGTTTAGGACAAAGGAAACTGCATTATACTATTTACATATCTAGCCTACAGGTGGGTAGCAAGCGGCACAGGGCCTGCATGCAGCCCTTGGCTGTATTCTGTGTATGCTGAAAGATCCCACTTTTCCCAATGCCCATCTCACCAGCCACCTGCTAGGTGGCAGGAAACAAGATAGCTGTTTCTCTGCTGCTATTAGCAAACTTGATTAGGGTCACTGGAGACCTGGGCTAAAGTGAAGGTCCCTCAGCAACCTCAATCAAGATTTCTGTTCTCTCACTGGTTATAGCAGCAGTTAAACAGTGATCTTGATTGGGATCACTGGGGGAAGGAAGCTTCTTCCCCCTGCTCCCCCCCATGTGTGTTCTTAATGAATATAGTAGTTTCCTTGCTGCTAATAGCAGGGGGAAGCAGCAATCTTGTTCAGGATCACTGGGAATGGAGAGGTGAAATTAAAGCCTCTCCCATCCAGTGTTCCTGATAATGATCACTGGTGGGTGGGGGGGGGGGGTTATGTGTGACAGGTAGACGGACACACACACACACACACACACACACACACAGATGAATGAGTATGTGTGTATGAATGTGTGTCCTGGGCCCTCCCACCATCCTCCCATTCACCACTAGCCTTACACATATTGCCCACTCCTAATCTAGATCCAACTGTTGGGGTCTCAGGCAGAGTTCTTTCATCTGCTACCTGATACTTCTAATTGGAGATGCCAGAACTGAACCTGGGACCTTCTGCATGCAAAGCATGTTCTCTACCACTGAGCTATAGATCATTGTGCTGCTGTTTGGAAAGTATTTATCTGTATGCTGCATCATATTGTAGAGTTCTCTGCGAAGTTTACAATGAATAGGATAAAATCAAATTAAATACAAAATAAGACATAGCATCATTACATAAAAACTAGCATAAATACAGCAGCAGCTTGGAAGTTGTCTCGTTGAAGTCCATTGTCAAAATGTCTTCTACACTGAAATCACTGTAGCAGGTTGTAGAGGTTTAAGTGAATAGTTCATTGTTGTGACAGATTTAGAACAAAGTGCTTGCTGTATTGAAATAAATGCTCACTGAACTGATTATGTTGGAAGGCATCAAAATAAATGCAAAATGAATTTGTAATGCTACAGCACATAATGAGGATGAAATCTGGTGCCATGATTGCCATTCCAAATATCCTTGTAAGTCAAGAGTTAAATCATATTGTTCTACATTGAAGCTCTAGCTAATGGTAAATACATTTGACAAGGTATACTTCACATTAAGTAGCAGTTCAGAAGACTGTGCATATAAGGTGCTGAACAATTAAAACTATTTTAACACAATTTGTTATGCATAGTACACAGGTAATAAAATTAATGGAGGCACTTCAGGTACTGAACTCTATGTCCTTTGGGGACAATGTATTTATTCACTGTCGATATAAGGGGTTGTTCTGAATATGAAATGTGAAACAATTTATGAGCCATTAACCTTGAAATTTTGATATATTACCACAGAATGGGAATGGTATTATTAATCATGGCTGGTGTTGATGGCAGGAGTTAGGCACCTGCTTAACACTGGCGGCAGCACCTTTCCCAAACTTTGTATTTGGAAAGGGCTAGTTAATGCAAAGCAAGGTGCAACTCCATTACGTACCATAACTTGCAATAAACAGTGAAATTTGACCACTCTGTGTAGGTAAACCAGCTTAAACGGAATACTTGTACATTTAGATGTGTAAACTGTTGTTGTACATATATATATATTACGCTTTCAGAAAAAACTTATGCATAACTACTTAGAAGTAAGTCACCCTGGGTTCAATGGGACTTGCTCTCAAGTAAGTATGTACAGGATTGTGTCCATAATGTGCCTATGGGGGAAGAGAAGTGTGAGAAGGTTTAAGTCAGCATTCCTCAATACACTCTCCAAATGTGTTGGACTTCAACTCTCCTCGTAATGCCCGTGCTAGATAGGAATTATGGGAGTTTCAATCCAACACATATGGAGGTGCCGGTTTGGGCCAGGGTGGTTTGAGCTATATGAAAGAAAATGAGGAACGTATTGTTCAGAAGACAAAGAGTTTAATCTCTAAATTTATTGGAAAACGCAAATGCAGAAGCAGAACATGAAGTTTCTAAGTGCAGAGCAAGAAAGAGAGAATCATGGAAGCCTTCACTACAAGCATATGTTACTAGAATCCAGGCTCTGCAGATTCTATTTTACAGAGGATTTGGCAAGATAATTATTAAATTTAGGGTATTTTAAGTTTTTTTATATGATGCAGTTATCAGAGAATTTTGGAAATACATTGTTCAGATTTTATCCCCAAGTTGCCATCAAGGCTCTTAACAGGCGGATTTTAGGGATGCCTGCAGAGGGCTTCTGGTGTACTAGCACTTGCTCTGTTAAATGTTGTTCATCATTCTCTTCCTTGTCGGCATCCTGGGGTCTCTGGGATGGGACCAGCTTCTGCTGTGTGGGCTCTTTGTCCTATGTACGTTCTTCTCGCTATCCTTTCTCTAACCCTTTTGATTTGTGTTCTATAAGCATGTAAATAAGTAAATTATATCTCAGTTATCTGGGCCCCAGGTACTTGGTTTTTTGAACTGTTTTCAATTATCAGGATAATAGTTTTATTTGGAGTACATATAGTGTTCTGGCATTATTCACCCTTTTCCTATAAATGATTGAATATATATTATTTAACATTTTTAGTCCAAAAAATAACTGTCTCCTTTTTTCTATATAATTTCTCATGTCATCCAATTGATTCCATTAGTTCTACATTATCATCTCCTCATGCTTTGTTTTTGCAATGCAGTTCATCTTGACAATATTCCTTTGCTAGATTTTACAGGGGCATTAAAATCCTCTCTCCACTAATGCACAACATCTGTATGTTCAGGATCATTTCTTCAATGATAAATCATTTGCTGGTTTTATGAGATTTCTGATAGAGAAATAGGGTTGTTAAATTTCTTTTCCCATTTTTTTAATCCAACTGTGACCTAAAAATAAATGTATTAAACTTTCCCCCCTCTTTGCTTCCTTCCTTTCTTAGAGGGCCTTAACGCTGACAACATCAAACAAGCCTCAGAGCAGTTGAACAATCGCTGGATCGAGTTCTGTCAGTTGCTGAGTGAAAGACTGGCATGGCTGGAGCACCAAAATAACATCATTGCCGTCTACTCCCAGCTGCAGCAATTGGAGCAGACAGTAATTACTGCTGAAAACTGGCTGAAAGCACAACCCACACCAGCAACAGATCCTGGTGCAGTGAAAACACAGCTAGATAAGTGCAAGGTTAGAATTCAGTCCTGGTCTTTGTAGCATTGTGCTGCACACATATTGTTTCAGCTCTTTCAAGTTTAACAATCCATTTTCCTAAAGTATGAGGAAAAGTACATTCCTTCCTTTAGTTTTCAGCTCTGTTGGTAGAGGATGAAGAAGGAACATTATACTGCTTACATGTGGAACTGCTGGCATACACAGTTATTTCAGGAGTATGTGGTGTGCTGTCAACGTGTGGATGGGCCAGACAAAGCCAGCATCAAGGGCATACTAGGGCACTTTCTGAAGCCCCATACCCCAGAAGGGACCCACTGAAATGAGTCCCTTGAATATGCTCCTCCTCTTGGAATCTGCTTGTTCACCTGCTTCTCACTCTGGCCCAGACTGTGGTGGTGGTGAGGAGGAGGAGGAGCAGATGCCACTGTCCACTTACTCACTGGCTCTCTGCTTATCAAGCAAGCAAGCAATGGTGAGAAAAAGGAGGAACAAGAGCAACTGGTGACATTGGCAGCGAGAAGTAAACTCACTGAGGCCTGGGGCCCATTGATGGTGGCTTTGCCAACATCTTTCAAAAATATAGTGCCAGGTTAGCATGACAGTAGGATTTGTGTTACATGGTGCCTCTGTGTGAATAATCGATATGGGTTTGCTCCATTTCCCACCAAATATATACATATAAGCAGTACTTTAACATGAGCCCGGCACTTCTTTGAGTCTCGTATAGTATTTTTTTTCTGTTTGAGTCATGATACAGCAGAATGCTAAATTTATATTTAGTTGTTAATATATGTTTTCTGATATTATGTTTAGAATTTTAAATGTTGTCCATAGGATAATTGCTTAAAATATTTAGGTTGCATTCTGATGTTCAGTTACAAGTGATTGAGCCTGTTAGCCTAGTCTGCAGTGAAACCAAGTTCATGCAACTAAAAACAGGATTCCAGATATAAATAAGTGATAGAAACTAACATTACCAAAACAAACATTACTTGTCTAGCAGATATGTCTTTTCTTTTTCATTTTTACTCTAGAGCAGGTGCAGGGCCAATCCTAAACACCCCCTAGTGGGAAAGGTGGTTTTTGAGCTCCCCCTACAACTATTCTTGAGTAAAAAACTAAAATAAAAAAGGACATTGCTGCTAGACAGAGATCAAAGTCATATCAGTTTTGACCCTTACTCTGAAGTGTGTAATATTTGAGCATAAAAGCCATTGTAATAGTATCTATGCAGCTTTGAAGTATTCAGTCACCATGCCAGCTAGTCTAAAATTATGTGCCAACACAGAAGCCAGTTTTGAAGTTGCTGTACCAGTAAGTGTCACCATCTCCTCATGACATTCTAGCAGTGTATATAGCTGTTATCACAGAAAAGGATGATGAAAGGTATCTGTCAAAGTTACGACTGGAGAGTTGGCAGCCTAAATATCGGTGCATAAAAACTATATTTCTTTCTTTCTTTCCTTCATCATTATTTGTGTTCTGACTCTTAAAACTATTCTTATTATGTAGGATGAAGTAATCCGCTTTTCAACCCTTCAGCCCCAGATAGAAAAACTGAAGGTTCAAAGCAAAGCACTGAAAGAGGAACAGCAAGGTCCAATGTTTCTGGAAGCAGATCTTGTTGCTTTTACCAACCACTTCAATCAAGTCTATGATGATGTGAAAGCTAGAGAAAAACATCTACAAACAAGTATGTGTTAGTGCTAATTAAATTAAATATAATTATACATAATTAACTAGTCTGGACTTGCAGACAATTTGACTTCACCACCACCTAGTCATTCCCCAGCCCTACCTTGCACTGCTTTATAAAACATCTTGCCTGAAGAAGAGATCTGGGGATCTCGAATATTTGCACAATTTTGGGGGTGATCTTTTTCTAGACCTAATCAGGCTATACTGACTAGAGCAAGAGTCGATAAGGATCCTGTTAAAGTTATAAATATTTTTTGTAAGGTATCAACATGTTTCCCCTGTGATTTTATTATGTTTTTAACTGCTATTGGTTTTTAATTGGTTTAAATATTTTATATGTTATACCTTCGGTCTATTGACTGTAAATAAAGGTTGATTGATTGATTGAAAGTATTACGGCAAGACAGATTTTGCTAATTATATATTATTGTCACCAAGAAATCTCTGCAACAAAGCTGACAGTTAGTTTGTAATTTGGGGACCAAATAAGGGAATTCAGTTTTCTGTATTAGAATGAATTTAAGATAATTCAAGTAATGTTACTATTACACAGGAAAAAAGTCAATGTCCTCACATTTCTATGAAATCTAACCAGAACATTGCTGTTTAGGAAACATCAAAGTCACAATCTGAAGGAATTCCAGAAAGATAGCGAAGTTAATCTGTTGCAACAAAAACAACAAAAAGTCATGTATTGCATTTCTCTACTGCCCAGTAGCTGAAGCTCTCTGGGCAGTTCACAGAAATTAAAATCACAAGCACAGCATAAAACAATATATAAAATATAAAAGCTTAAATCTACAATATTCATTTATTTATTATATTGCTATACTGCTCCATAGCTATGGATGGATGGACTCACCTGGATCTGGAGCAGCGAGCGCTCAGGGTCTTGCTGCTGCTGCTCGCCTGCATGAGCTAGGCCGAATGAGCCCCTGGATTGCTCGGTGGGCAGTCCATGAGTGCCCGCAGCCACCTACTTCTCCCTGTGAGCTGGCTGCGAGCCAACCTTTTCTGTAAAATCTGGGCTCCCGAAAGTGTGCTGATCTGATCTTGCACACAATGGCCAGAGACTTGGCTACGGGTAGGAATGTCGGGGGCGTCCAGTGGACAACTCTCCATCTGGATCCTTGGACCCAGCTCTCCGAGCCATGGGGTGCACACATGCGCACTCATCAAGTGTCATGCAGTCCGTGAGCGCCCCGCAGTGGTCCTCTTTTCACTGCAAACTGGATGCGAGCTGGCATTTTCTGTAAAAGCTGGGCTCCCAAATGTGTACACAGTGACTGATCTTGCACACAATGGCTGCCGTAAATGGCCATTTCCGCAAGATTGGAAGCAAGAAGGGGACCTTACGCCTCCTGGTGGCTGGATGCCAGTCCAGGGTTAGGGTATTTAGAAGAACTGGAGGCCACTCAGAAAAGCAATTTAAAAATAAAATAAAGAGCACTTTGCAACAAGAGGGAGAGCATCTGCAGGCACCATAGTGCTACTGGGACCACACTACCTACTCCCATGCCAAAACATAATTTAGTGCAGGAATGGAGAACTAGTTTTAGGTGGGGAACTGTATTGCCTCCCAAAGGGCCCTCCGTGAGCTGGATGACATTAGGCGCATAACCACACTCACTAACATCATCACCCTACATCCATATGTTTGGCCTTTCTCTATGCCTATTGAGCAGCCACTCCTCCCAGCTCTGGCTGAGTCCCTGAGATTACAGATAAATGGCGGATCCCTCCAGGGGGTGGGGCTTGGAGGCTCCATCAGCCAGATGGGGAACTCCCTGGGCCAGATGTTCCCTTCCCATGGTTTGGTGCAGGAGTGCAGAATCCAGTAGTCTCTGTCTGGACCTCCGGAGTTCCCTTTCCCCCTCCCAGCCCCTTTTCTCCCAGCTACTAATTCTTTGGAGGTTTCCTGGCTGTTGTACTGTTGTACTAAAGGGTTGAAAAGCCTCTCCTAAGGCTGAATTACTGGAAGTAAGAGCTTTAAGCTAAATCTACTGGGGGAGGTTGTTTTTTAGCACCACCTTCAGCCCTGCCCACTGCTGGAATGCAGCCCCCAAGAGCTTCTCCAACATTGAATTTAGTCTTTGGGCTGCAAGGTACCCGAACTCAGCCTTTTGTTAGCACAGAGAAGATTGAGGTGTCTCGCCCTTGGAATAAGATCACATGGCCCAAGAGAATTAGGCAATGCAATCTGTAGTTTCTCCTAGACTGTTCCATGTAATATGCACAAGAGCTTTATTAGTGGTGTAAATACTTGAGAGAAACAAAACCTGTTTATAAAAAGGAATGCTGATTAGAGGGAGAAAAAAAGGAGAATTTTGCACATACTGACATACACTGGAACATGTCAACTGTGGAACTGGGACTCTTGCCTACATTGTCCTAATATATCTTCTGCTTATGGTTACTCTTGAGTGCTAGTGATAGATTTATTTTTATAGTTTCACTAAAGGCAAGTGCTTTTAAAATCATTTTTGTTAACCAGTAAGAAGAAGCCTATAAATATATTTGAATATTGAATTAAACATCCTTTTGTTGTATTTAATTAAGTTTTTTTTCAAGTCATAGAGAAAACTAAGCTGTTTCCATTCGGTGTACTATGAAGTGTGTCCCATGTTCCCTTTTGCTTTTAGTGGGAAAGAATAATTTTAGTTTTAAAGATTTACATAATACTAGCACCTTCTAGCGGCTTTTACAGATGTATTGGATGAATCTATGCCTGAGGAAACTCAAAGACTTAGAATGGTCTGTTTCAAATAATTGAGATATGCTGAAGAGTAGACAGTGGTGCTTAGATTGCACATTTAAAATAAGTAAACTTTGAAATCAGGAAAACAAATACATTATTTTAAAGGGAGATTTAAGTTTTTTTTAATTATTCTACAGCTATAGGCATAATCATAAACAATTTCCTCCTTTTCCCATATTTAAAATTTCAGTGCAAGTTGTTTCAAGTATTTAAGCTAGGCACCTGAACAAGCAGTGAGGCCTTAAATTGGCACCCATTGGCAAAGTTAAGACACAAGTATTAATGATTACTTCACTGACACACCTTTCTTGCACCTTGCTTTTTGTATAAGATTAGCATTCTGGAAAATAATAACATCTTCACTGAAAATATATTTAGAGAGAGTAGTTGTCAGGAATGACTTCCTAATTATAGCTTGGTTCTGCTAGTCTAGGGGCAAGGATCCTCAAGCCTGTGGGCCAAATCCAGTTCTCCTGGGGTCCAAATCTGGCTTTCTGGGTGTTCTTGAGATGGCCACACACCCTTTCATTGACTACATCCCTTTTCCTTAACCACCAAACTTTCGTTGGTTTTCCAGCTTTTTCACTGAATGATTGAAATGCCTCTCCTAAAGCTTAATGACTGTCAGTAAGAGCTTTAAGATAAAATATGCTGGTATTTTGGCCCCAGCCTTTTTGCCTTTGGCCTTGCGCATCAATGGAATATGGTTCCCAAGAGCTTCTCCAAAATTAAATTTGGCCCTCAAGCTGAAAGAGATCCCCCGACCCTGTACTAGTTCAATCGACATTAGGATTAGAAATGTTGAGAATAAAAAGTTGTCCATGCTACCAATAGAATAAAATCTAGGTCATATCCCCCTAACTGTTGTTTCCATGCTAATTATTGAACACTTCATTAAACTTTCTAAAATCTGTAAAATAATACTGAGAAATCAACTGAAATATTAGGAATTGAGCAGTCATAACTTTCGTACATATGGTGCTTGACATATAAACACAAATGCATGTGCCAATGTGTACTTCTGGTAAATCCTAGAAACCATGCATGCAAACCGGGGCGGGTGGCTTGATGATGTTGCTTTGCTACTCATTCCCTTAAAACCCATGGCATCGCAGCTGCAGGTGGGAGTGGCAGTTCTCTATAGCAGGAGGGAGCCTGCCCCCTGCCCTTTGCCCAGCCTTCCCGCACATCCCCCTGATCTACCCTGGGCCTCAATCTGCCCCCAGAACTCCCCCAGCCTCAATGTGAAGCAAGGTCACCACTAGCAGACAGAGTAAAGGTGGTGACCTTGGAGTAAAGGAAAAAGTCATGGTAACTCAGTGACTTTTTAAGTGTGCAGTTTCAAGGGAAAAGCCCAACGTGGCTGTGACTCAGCGGCTGTGTCGTGCAAACTACACAGCGCCACTGCAGAGTTATCATGGGATACACAGGACATATAGACAGCCCACAGGTGATCAAAGCAATGGGAGGTTTTTCCTATTTTATTGTTTCCTATTTTTCTGAAATTTGGACAATTCATAGTATTATGTATCTATGTAGACTAGCAAATGTACAATGTGACACTTAGAATGCTGTGGTAAGAGTAATTTGTACGAACACTCAGTAGGAAAATTAAAACTCTTGTATTGTATTATTGCTAGCAGTGCAATTTATGCTTGAAGCCACACGCAGTTTCAAACATACTTTGCAGCAAGACCTTTTGCTAACAAATACCAAATGCTCTTTTGAATCATTCTGTGTTGTAATAGGATTTTTTGCAGAATTCATCATTTTTAAAAAATAGTACTTCTTGGCCGCATTGTCAGATACAGATTAGAATGGCTTATATTACGCTACACAAATAAAATCTCATTTTTTGATTATTTTCTCTTCTAAAAAGAGATACCATTTGTGAAATTTATAGATATCTTCTTTTGTATTTCTTGCGCTATATCTTTTCAACTAACATATGCAAACTACCGTCCATGAAAAGCTTGCAGCAATCATCCTGTGCACTATAATAAAGCAATTGATTTTAGTTTTTATATAAATAATTTAAGGGGGGGATGTGGTGAGTGCTCTTTATGCAACTTCTTCCAATGTAGTACTAAATAAGACAAGCTTGTTAAACCAGTAGCTGAGCATAGATTATACTTTCTCATTGTGTCATGTATGAGTTCCAACAGGTGCAGTTTGCTATGAATATTAGAAATAGCATAAAAGAACTAGCAGACGAATTATGCATGGCATAAGCTACAGAAAAAAGAAGCTTATAATGGTTCAAAAAAAAAAGCTTTGCTGAAAAAGTGGGTTTTGAAAAAGAGTTTGAAGGAGGAAAGAGATAGGCCTGAAATAAACGAGAAGCCTTTTCCAAGTAGCGATGCACAAACCTAGGAATGGATAAGAAATTTGTTCTGTTGAGATTTTTATGCAAATTTACCAAATTCATACCTCCTGCGACAATAAGCGGGCTGAGGCACAGCACTGAAATCTGCAGTTTTCTTAGCCTGGTGATTCAATTTGTTGGGGAAAATGTGTACAAGAATGTGATATTAGTGGAAAGTGCACACCTCACAAATCCATGCGGAAACTGGACGGAACAAGCTTAAGCCTGAAAATCAAACAATTTCAGTGAGGAAGAGATTGATATGTCTGGTCATTCCAACACAGACCTCTGCAAGTGTTCCAGTCAAATGCCTACAAAGGCTCAAGGTCTTTGCAAGTGTCTGTTGTTAATGCTTGCAAAGTTCCTGTCTCCCTATTATGTTGTATCAAGGTCCAGAAACTTACCCAAATCAAAGAAGGTGGCAGTGGCGGTTGATCTCACAGTGGAGCATCTTTTCCCATTGGGGACTGTGACTACCAGTCTCAGGATTACTGGCAGTAATGCCCTCTAGGGTTGGCTTCTCAGCAGGAATGGTGTGTGGAATGTCAATTTCCTGTTGTAGATCCTGGGACTTTTAGTTAGAATCACTGGTGAGACAAGATGCTTTGCTGGTGAATTGCTTTCTGATTTCCCCTGCTTCCCCCTACTTCTTCTTGCCCCAAGGTAACTTTCTGAGCCATGAGGCATGGAAGAGGAATGTTCTTGCATGTTCTCATCTCATCCTTTCTCATAAGTGTGTGTTGTTTATCAAAATCACTTAAGTGTATTCGAGTTATCCTGCTACTGAATGTTCATGACACATCTCTTTGCAAACATGGGCAGATTTCTCCCCAAGTTTGTTTGTTTGTTTGCTTTTCTTGTGGTAGGTAAAAAAGATGTGTATGTTTTTAAAGTACTCCTATTAATGTGCATACATTCTTCTAATATATGTGTTTGTGTGCACTTTCCAGTAACACTACATTTTTGTGCACATAACTTCTACTGCTCAACATGTCTTGCATGTTGAGCAGTATAGCAGTAACACATGAAGTGATCAAGAGTTGACTGGGATACAGTTTTTTTCATTTTCATTTTTAATGTCTGTTAACTTTTTATTTCCTCTCTTTTACAATAATATTTATACCCCAGACAGTCAATGAAGCCAATGGAGATCAAAAGACTCTTGTATTCCTTGGAATATATAGCCCAAATGATAAGCTGTTCTATGCTCCTCTCCAAAAGTGCAGGAAACACCTTTCTCCCTTTTCAATATATTTATGTAATCAGGCAGGCTTTTTGAAATGTTGACAGTGCAGGCCTTTGCCTAGTTTGCTTCTGTGGTTGGAACAGCTTCAGCATAGGAAACACTATGTGTTCATAGAAAGACAGAAGACTCAGAAGGTAGAGTCGTCTGACTCTGAAAGCAATCTAGGGAACAAGCAAGGCAGGGTTAGAGATAGAGAAAGAAGTGCAGTATTGCTGAAGCAAGGTTTCAGGGCTCACTGATAACTCTTTATAAGGATCCACCTTAGGAAGAATTTATCTTTCAGCGAGTGGTGGTATTTTGATATAGTATAGAGAAAAATCCCTCAGTATTGATCCTAGGTTGTGGGTTCAAGGCTAGCAGGTGTTGTGGTGTCATATATAGTCGATTGATTAGCTCACATTTTCAGATGTGGGAGCTTTACATCAGGCCTGTTCAGGTGTTCTGCCTGCACAGGACATTTGAATAGATGTCATGGCCATGCCCCAACATCCCCATCCTCCCTGCTTCACTTGAATGCAAGTAGACTCCTGTTATGAATTTTACTTTAAGCATCTTCTGTCTATAGTTCTAGTAATTAGGATACTTTTGACGTGCGATTAACTACCTATAATTGATTACTACACTGCAAACAAAGGATACACTATACATTAAAATCATAGAATTGTAAAGTTGGAAGGGGCCTATAAGGCCATTGAGTCCAATCCCCTGTTCAATGCAGAAATCCACATTAAAGCATCCCTGACAGATGGCTGTCCAGATGCCTCTTGAATGCCACTAGTGTGGGAGAGCCCACAACCTCCCAAGGTAATTGGCTATAACAGTCAGGAAGTTTTTCCTGATGTCCAGCCAGAATCTAGCTTCCTATATCTTGAGCCCGTTATTCCGTGTCCTGCACTCTGGGATGATCTAGAAGAGTTCCTGCCTCTCCCCTATGTGACAACCTTTCAAGTATTTGAAGAGTGCTATCATGTCTCCCCTCAGTCTTCTCTCCTCAAGGCTAAACATGCCCAGTTATTTCAGACTCTCCTCATAGGGCTTTATTTCCAGATCCCTGATCATCCTTGTTGCCCTCCTCTGAACCCCCTCCAGCTTGTCTGCATCCTTCTTGAAGTGTGGTGCCCAGAACTGGACATAATACTCAAGATGAAGCCTAACCAGTGCTGAATAGAGGGGAACCAGTACCTCGCACAATTTGGAATCTGTACTTCTAATGCAGCCCAAAATAGCATTTGCTTTTTTTGCTGCCACATCACACTGTTGGCTCATATTCAGCTTGTGATCTACAACAATTCCAAGATCCTTCTCGCTTGTAGTATTACTGAACCAGGTATCCCCCATCTTGTAACTGTGCATTTGGTTTCTTTTTCCTAGGTGTAGAACTTAGCATTTATCCTTATTAAATTTCATTCTGTTGTTTTCAGCCCAGCACTTCAAGATCACTTTGAAGTTTTATTAGCTATCCCACCCAATTTTGTGTCATCTGCAAATTTGATAAGCATTCCCTGCACCTCCTCATCCAAATCATTAATAAAAAATGTTGAAGAGCACTGGGTCCTGAACTGAGCCCTGCGATACCCCACTCGTTACCTCCCCCAGTTTGAGAAGGTACCATTGATAAGCACTCTTTGAGTCCGATTCTGTAGCCAACTGTGGATCCACTTAATAGCTGTTCCATCTAGCCCACTTTTAGCTGGTTTACTAATCAGAGTGTAATGGGTCGCTTTGTCAAAAGTATATATAATGCCCACAGCATTTGCACAGTCCACAAGGGAGGTTACCTGATCAAAAAACGAGATCAAATCAGACTGGCAGGATTTGTTCTTGACAAATCCATTCTGGCTTCTAGTAATTACTGCATTATTTTCAAGGTGCTTACAGAGTGACTTCTTTATAAGCTGCTTCAAAATTTTCCCAGGGATTGATGTCAGACTAACTGGTCTGTAGTTCCAGGTTCTTCCTTTTTCCCTTTTTTGAAGATAGGGACAATAGTAACCTTCCTCCAGTCACATGGAGCTACATTGGTTTCTTCTGTTGTCTTCTATCTTCTTTCCTTGTTGAAATTGTTTGTAATTATGCCTTTAAAATTTCCTTTTTTAAATGTTCCAACCTATCTTGGACTCCCTTTTTCATTAGGGTCGCTTGCCATGGGACGTTACTTATCATATTCCTGAGTTTATTAAAATCGGCTTTCCTAAAATTCAGAGCACGTGTATGGCTACACTCAGCTTTTACTTCCTTTAAAATCAAGAACTCAAGTATGGCGTGGTCACTTTCCTCCAGAGTTCCTGTAACTGCCACTTAATCCACTAAGTCATCCCTATTTGTCAGTATCAAGTCAATGATAGTCAATCCTCTACTTTCTGTAGCAGAAAGTTATCAGCCACACATGTCAGGAGTTTCTTGGAGGGGGCACTTTTGGCAGAATTTGTCTCCCAACAGATATCGGGGTGATTGAAGTCCCGCATCACTACTGCTTCGCACTTCCTTGAAATACTGGCAATTTGCTTATCCCAAGTTTCATCCTCATCTTCTCCTTGATTGGGTGGTCGGTAGTAGACTCCAACTGTCATGTTCCTTTTCTTCCAGATGCTTTCAGTGGGGCTACCAGGCTCATCCTCTTGTATTTCTGTGCAGGGATAGGTATTTTTAACTTATAGTGCAACTCTGTCTCCTTTTCCATGTCTTCTGTTCATTGTTTCAGGTAGTTTCAATTTTGGTTTCATACTAATAATCTATAAGGGAAAAAAACTTTGGGGAAATAAAAATATATATAAATAAACATGGCAATGATGATAATGATGATAAATAATTCCTTAGCAATAAGAAGTGCATGAATTTCCAAGATCTTAATAGTTTAACAGAGGATAGCACTTCCTAAGCATTTCCTGTTATCAAAGATTCCAGTCTTAATAGCGCGAAGGAAACTTTTCATCTACTTACCAGGTTTCTTACCCAACTCTAAATAGGCTGTTCAGCTGACAGCTACACAGTCTTCTTGTGCTTCTAGATGCAAAGGAGTTCATATGCCTACAACATCACAGCATATTTATAAACTTTCTACAATATTACCTCATTGTTAATAATTACCTGCTATCCCATAAATTTGGGCTTGCAGTCTTTATTCCCCCAAATTTCTATGAGCAAAACACGCACAAAACATATACACTCAAAATTTACTACTTAAACCTAAGGGTATAAACTTTTCTAAAATCTAGATATCAGGTTTTATAGTGTGTTTACCATATATAGTATTTGCTGTCCATTATCAGCCATTAACTGAAAAGCAAAAACCCTTAAGTATGTTCTTGACCTTGAATAATAATAAAGATTTACATTCCAACGCTATTCAAATATACTTTGACATCAAACATGAACTCTTCATTTTTTCAAATAACTTGACCCTGAGCAATGGACTTTAACTCCGCATTTTCTCTTCAGATATCCAGACCACCTTGCCAATTAGGTTTTTTGTATCACTTACCCCAAATTCATAGTGGACTTGCTTGTCTTTGTATGCCTTCTCTTTAGTTTAGCCATATTTTTCCTTGTTTACATCTTCAAATTCTTAATTATGTAATAATTGTCAGTTGTGCTACACCTGATATTTCATAAGAAAATATGTTGTATTTCTCTGAGAGATGTTGCTTAGCAATTTCAGTCATCGTCCCCACAATTACAATGAAGCTAAAACGAACTGTACTCTTGAACAGGAAGCCCCTCCTTCAGAATGTACTGCTTCATTCAGCAAGGTCAGGAATAGAGAGAGCAGAGCTGGCATATGCAGGGACATTGGGGGCAGGGCTTATATGCATATGCTCACCCCCACCACCCTTTTAGCCCACACCTGCACTGGGCTATTGTTTAAAATATATGGTCATTACATATGCTGCTATTTATTGAAAATATAATCTATAACATTCTGTGAAGAGCCCATTCTACTAAAGAAATTTTGTGGCGCTATAAAATATAGTTACAGATCTGCATTCCATGGATACACTGTGGTTATGCTTTTATAATTAATATCGAATGGCCAAATGTCAGAAAGTGGATTATTTCCAATTTCTGTTATCAGCGTCTGAGTTCTCTTGGTGGCTACAATTAGAATTGCTATGGAAGACAGAAAGTATCAACTTTGCTTACATGCAAAATATATCCCATTGAAGTCAATGGCAAATTTCTAGTTTATTTGAAGGCATCTTTATTTTATATCCTAGTGCCTCCACAGATGTTAATCCATTTAAAGGCATCTGTAATGTCATTCCAATGGGGGCAATTCAATAAAATGTTGCTTGTATTTCTGCTATGCTAATGTTCTAATCTAAGCATTTAACAGATGTCCTAAGAGAACATTTTTTTTACAGATATGCTGAATACAATAACATGAACCATAAAAAGGATATTGGCACTTCCACTAATAGCTTTTTTAAAAAAACTTCATTTCTAAATAACAGGAGATGTGGGAATATACATTGGTCTCCTTTGGCAACCTTTTGATGTTGAAACCAAACTTTTGGAATTATAATTCATACTAAATATGGATCAACACACTGATCTGTTTTATGCATGAATAATGTGTTCATGCTACAACATGTTTTTAAGATTTTTTGTTTCAGCTGTCCTTTTCTGTGCAATTTTCACAAGTGGTTTTGGGACCATAAGCAAAACATCAAGTTAGCATCTCCTGCAAATTATGTGTTTTCCAGTGGTTATTTTAATATGTGGCAGAGGACTATGCAACAAAGAACTAAAGCTACATAAAGTTTTCAGGTCCAAAGCTCAGATGGCTCTGTACCTTTAAGAAATGCATCAAAGTAAAAATGTGTAAGATGTAGTTTCTTCTGTCATGAATGCAACTTTGTAAGTTAAGCTGGAGAAGGAGAAAAGGGTGTGTGCTAGTAGAAGAGGAGAGGCTGTGATATGCAATATCCTATGGACTTTGCAATCCCTTCCCTACCCACCAAAAGGTAAGTCAGCTGGACAGGCTGCTTTCTGTGTCTAGCTGCTTTCTGCATTTTAAATGGGAGAACAGAGGTGAAATCGGCTCTGTCCTCATCTCACCTTATCTGTCTCTTGCCAGTCGGGCATAGGATAGGCAGAGAGCTCCAAACTCAGAGCCTTCTATCTATCAGGAGCACAGACCAAAGGATTGTGACTTTGATTTATTTAATTGATTTTAGCATCTCCCTGATTCATTTTCAAAAAAGAAATAAAAGTGGTTCACATAATTAGCATAAACCCTTAAAATATTTTTTTTTAAAAAAAAAAAAGCAGGAAAGACACACCAGCAGATAATAGAACAAATCAAACAGGAAAGTAAAGCCACTTAGGAAGTAACAAAGTAAAGCCACTTAGGAATGTAACTCCCATTATTCACAGCTGGACCCTTTCTGCACCAGGCAGTTTACCCGGGATGGACCCCGGCTGCTCCCTGTGCAGCCACATGATGCACAGGATGTAGTGGGGGTGTGGGGTGGGCATGGGATTTTTCCTGGTTCCCTGGAATTAGATAAATCCCAATCCTTTTGCAGTCTCGGGAAGTTCCCGGGACCGCGGAAGAATGTGGCTGGCCGCCCCGGTGCACCAACTGCACCGATGGCCACGGAGCCGCACCATGCAGCTCTGAGGCCATCAGGAGACGGGGAAGCGGAATCACCATGCCCAGGATGGCAGGGAGAGGGGGACTGGATCACACACAGATTTTTATTAAATACTCACTTTTGCGGAGCAGCGCTCCTCCGCGGATCCTTGTAAAAAAATGGTGGCTGTGACTTCTGATGGCCTGGGAGAAGTGGCTACTTCTGGGTTTGCCCGCTCCAATATCCAGCCAACTCCAAAGGCCTCCTTTAAAAGGACAGGTTTGTAATTCCCAGTAATGAGACCAGATGGCCCTCCTTCAGGATGGCATTTCTGAAGGTAAGCAGCACAACTGCTCTTCATAGCTACCTGCTGGACATTAGCCAGCAGGGGAACAGGGAATTGGATATCAGATGTTGAGCAGAGCATATTGGAGAGCATGCATACAAGAGAAGCTAATCCTTAAGGTTACAAGGCTTCATGCAGTTTAGGGGTATAAAGGTAAGAACCAACACCTGGAATTCAGATAGATAACCACAGCAGTGCACTGGAAGGGGATGGGGAACCAGACTGAGCCTGGGTTCTTCTGAGATGCATAGTTGCTACTACTGCTGATGGAAATAGCAAGGACTCCTGGCTGAATTCAACTCGCCTCACTTTTCTTGTTTTGGGGAGGAACGGGGTACTACAGGCCATAATTGTAGTCTCAGTCCTCTAGTAGCTTCTTAAAAGCATTTCCTGTTCTTAGTCTGCAAAAAGTGAGTGTTGATTGTTTTTGTTTACAATTTTATAGAATTGAGTTATATGTTATAAAACAATGTTTCTCCACTTCCCTCACCTTTTATGCAGCATTTGAGAGTTTGCCACCTGCACAGTATAAAGAAACTATGAACACTATTCTCTTGTGGATACAGCAGTCAGAAGCCAAGCTCTCCATACCTCAAGTTATTGTCACAGAATTAGAAATCATGGAGAAAAGGCTCAGGGAGCTAAAGGTAAATACAGAGAGCGTGGCAAGACAGTTTTATCACTGTTGATAAACAGTTGGGTTTGGTATAAGGGATCATTGAATTATACTGAAGGTTTTCTAAACATTAAGACATTGTGGTATAAATCCTTAGCCTGAAACTGATGAAAGCCATTATTTTTTAATGTCACAGGCTTTACAGAGTTCCCTTCAAGAGCAACAAAGTGGGCTCAACTATTTAAGCACAACTGTTGAAGAGATGTCTAGGAAAGCTCCTGCAGAAGTCAGTCAGAAGTATCAATCAGAAATTGAGGGGATCCATGGCCGTTGGAAGAAGCTATCTGCTCAGCTTGTGGAGAACAGCCAAAAACTTGAGGAGCTGATAACTAAGTTGCAACAGTTCCAGGTTAGCTGGGTTCCCCCCACTTATTCATAAGATGACAACTTGGGGACAGGGTATCTGAGACATCACCTTCTCCGTTACTAATCTCCACATTCACTGTGGTCATCAGAGGGCATTCTCCTGGTGGTTCCACATGGACTCATGGCCCGAATGGAGTCTACCAGGTGAAGAGCCTTCAGTGTGGTAGCCCCTTTCCTGTGTAATTCTCTGCCTTTGGAGATCAGGCAAGCACCAACATTGTGTTGCTTCTGGAGCGTGTTTGAATATTATTATTATTATTATTATCTCTCTTTTCTCGCTTGTGCCGGTTTTTCTAGATGGACATGACGAGCTTTGTCAAGTCATGCTGTCTTTTACTGATTCAGGAATTTCCTAACCATTGAGCATGTTTTAAGTATGACTGCTTTCTGGATGTTGGTGTGGATGTGTTTTGGTACACCCAGTTTATGAAGGTTTTCTGTATAGTTTTTTTATGTGATGCTGGTGACTGATGTGACTAACCGAATAATTGTGACCTTTTCCTGTTGCCATTGTTCTTTAACTTCCATAGCCAGTGGTGTATATTTTTTGCACTTTCCCACTTCCTTTTCTACAACATTTTTGTGATTAGATCTTGCTATGTAGATGAGGTAAGTGTGTTTTTCTTTTTTGTCTGTAACTTATGTCTGATTGGTTGCAGGGTATTGTTTTGTCCGTATGAATTGTTCTGCCCCATTTTCATTATTATTATTCCCATCTGCTGTTCACCACTCTGAAATCTTGGTTATGGAGTGGCATACAAATATTATATATATATATATATATATATATATAGACTTAGAGTGCAATCCTATGCATCCTAGGAGTTGTAGGACTTTTTCCTGCCTAAACATACATAGTATTGCACCCTTAGTGTGATAAATTAAATAATATGAATCTCCGCACGCACACACACATCCTCTACCAAAAGTGGTACACAAGGAATAAGATGACACATTGTGTCTAGGACACAAGTTTCTATATAGTGATGAATACAGGGCAATACAGAGTTTTGTGTGTGTTAGGAGGATACTGGATGCCTGCCCCCCACAACTAGCTTTGGGTCACCTGTTACAGCTGATACACATGCAGAAACCTGCTATTCCACATTGATTGTGATATATCTATACACACACACACATATTTGCAGAATGTTTCTTAATTATACAAATTAACCATCTCTCTCTAGCTATTTTTTACCACAGTAAAAATAATTGACTTTGTTCACTATTTCAAGCTATTGGAATTTGTTTCATAATCCAGTTGCCTAGGTGGGAAGTTTCAATATGGGGAGAAAAGCAAATATTGTCTGAGACAGGAGTTTACTAGGCAAGATTGGCTGGTGTAAGACAACTGAGTGCTAACTTGCTTCCAATTGCTTTTCCTGTACACTTGCAAATAAGAAGGTTGTTATAACAAAAGGTGCTATGTCAGGTATTGTCTGCTCATAAGAACCTGCCTGGTCAGAGGCTGCCCAGAAAGCCTAATGTATGGAGAAATGGAACGTGTGAAAAAATATCCATATGTGTACATTATCTATCAATCTATCTATCCATCTGTTACATATTCTCTATGCAAACACAAGTGATGGTTACTATACTACTGATAGACCACAATATATACATGTAATATATTTCATAATATATTTCATTTTTAAAATATTTGGTAGACAAAAAGGGAGAAATTTATTTCCTAAGATGAGAATAAATAAGCAATTACACTAAATGATGAAAAACAATAGCAAATATATTTTTCGTTATTTGCATTTTTAAAAAAGCTTTTTCAGATGAATTGCTAATCTTAAAATTACTCTTTGTGTTTAGTCGTAGTGTCATGCTAAGTTATTTTATCACTGGTAAATGTTTCATGTAACCAAATGCAGTGCTTTTTCAAAAACAGAATGACACTAAAACTCTGAAGAAATGGATGGCTGAAGTGGATGTTTTTCTAAAAGAAGAGTGGCCTGCCCTTGGAGATTCAGAAGCACTTGAAAAACAGCTAGAACAGTGCACAGTAAGTAATGACTTTGTGTTATATTTCATGTCTAAAGTTGATCGTAGTACATATCAAGAATCCTCCTTATCCATAACCTTCCTACAAATGCAATTACCCTCAATCACTTTTTGGAGACTTTGTGTGTTTATTTTAGGAAGCCTTAGGAGTGTGTGATCTTTGATCATTCATTGTAGATTTGAGATTATGGGGAATAAAGTTAAAAAGGGGGGAAATGTTTGGAATACAGATGGTGGGACGAAGATGTTCTTATTTGTTTATTCATCCCACATATGTGAAGCTGCTTTGAAGGCCATATGGCAGAAAGGCAAGGTATATGTTTAATAAAAACAAATGTAAATATGTTTGGTCAACAGATAATTAAAGAATTATGACAATTGTTATTGTTTTCAGAAGAATGAACTCCTTAAATGTTTGGATGATTCCTTGCTCTACAAGGCAAATACTGTATGTCTTTCTTTATTAGAAGGGCTATTTCCCATCATAACGTTGTCAGATATTCTTCTAATTTTCCTTTTGTGACCAGAGAGAGAGAGAGAGAGAGAGAGAATTATTCAGTCAGGAATTAAGTAAGTGAGTAAAAGATACTAGTCCTAGAAGAATTATGAAAATCACACTCATAAAGTATTTGAACATTATTATTTTAATTAACTAATCACCTGGGCCATTGTCCTCTTCCGGTAGGTTGATAAAGTAAGGCAACATAGGTTTAATTGGGAAAATTAAACTGGACAGGAGTATAGTATGTGTCACATCAGTAGTTTGGCTGCAAGAGTGTTGACAGTGTTAGGCAGGGGTCTAAACTTTGGACAGCACCTGTTTTAAGGTTTGCCTGCACATTCTGTTATGTGGTTGCTGTCGTGACTCAAGCCCACCCCAGGCTTCTGCTCACGAACTTTAGGCAAACTGACACACTCCAAAACAGTGAGACCTCTTTTATTGTGAAATCAGATGGAATTAAAGCATAACGGTTTCATTTCTGCATACACACACTTGAACCGGCTTCAGGGCAGGATACGGAGTTGAGACTGCTATGGTCGCCTTAGTGGATGATCTACGCCTGAGTATTGACAGGGGGAGTGTGACCCTGTTGGTACTCCTGGACCTCTCAGCGGCTTTCGATACCATCGACCATGGTATTCTTCTGGAACGCCTGAGGGGATTGGGAATCAGGGGCACTGTGCTTCAGTGGTTCCGGTCCTATCTCTCGGGCAGGTTCCAGATGGTAATGCTTGGGGATAGCTGCTCTTCAAAGAAGGAGCTGCTATGTGGTGTACCACAAGGTGCCATCCTTTCCCCAATGCTGTTTAACATTTATATGAAACCACTGGGAGAGATCATCTGGAGGCATGGGGCGGGGTGCTATCAGTACGCTGATGACACCCAAATATATTTCTCTGTGCCTTCGACAACATCATCAGCTAAGGATAGTGTGTCTCCTCTGAATGAATGTTTGGAGGCGGTAATGGGCTGGATGAGGAAAAACAAACTGAAGCTGAATCCAGACAAGACGGAGGTGCTCGCTGTCAAAGGCCACAACCTGGGTTTGGAGGTGTGTCAACCGGTTCTGGATGGGGTTACACCCCCCCTGAAAGACTGTGTTCACAGCTTGGGGGTACTCCTGGATCCGTCGCTCCAAATGACAGCCCAGATAGATGCGACAGCCAGGAGTGCCTACTATCAGCTTCGGCTGATATGCCAGCTGCGCTCCTTCCTAGAGTTGGAAGACCTAAAGATGGTAGTGCACTCACTGGTAACTTCGAGGCTCGACTTCTGCAATGCGCTGTACGTAGGGCTACCTTTGTGCCTAGTCCAGAGACTTCAATTAGTTCAAAATATGGCAGCCAGGTTGGTCACTGGTACACCTAGGGGTGACCACATAACACCAATCTTGAAATCACTCCACTGGCTGCCCATTAGTTTCCGGGCGATGTATAAAGTGTTGGTTATTACCTTTAAAGCCCTACATGGTTTGGGTCCAGGTTACCTGCAGGATCGCCTTCTCCCATATAATCCACCCCGCACACTCCGGTCCTCTGGGAAGAATTTACTCCAGTCAGCCAGAACTAGGCTGACGAGTGTTACCCAGAGGACCTTCTCTTCTGCCGCTCCCAGGCTGTGGAATGGCCTGCCGGAGGAGATTCGACAAATTAGCAGTCTTCTGGAATTTAAGAAAGCCGTGAAGAATGCTCTCTTCCAGCAGGCCTATCCAGTTTAATTTTAAGATGTTTTTAGTAATGTATTTGTTTTTATCTGTTTTAATGGTTTATTATTGTTTTTATATTTATACTTAGTGTTGTTCCCCGCCTCGATCTAGATGGAGAGGCGAGTTAGAAATGAAATGAAATGAAATGAAATAAATAAATAAATAAATAAATAAATAAAATAAGCTGAAGATGGACCAGATAGCTTTCAGGTACAACGGCTTAATGTGAACAGCAATCACTCAGGGGGAGACATTTAGAGTTGGCCCCCTGTCCCATGCGGTCAGCAGCGGCCACACACACTGACTCATCAGGAACACGAGCAAAACTCAAAGGGAAAACCCCAGCACAGAAGTGCATGAAGTCTGACAGTACACAGATCCATCTTGTACCAAACCAGACTCAGCCTGCCAGGAACACTGAGCTGATCACGTAAGCAAGATGTCAGGGGACGAACCTCTTTGACCTAGGAACCCCTCTGCCTGTAACAAAAGACTCTGAAAGGAGGCTCTCTCGCAGGTCACACACACACACAATTCCAGAACAGCAACGATCAGCCTCAGGGTTTCCCTGTGCCCGTACTTTGGGTCCATGCAGGGAAAGCAGGCTATAGAACACGAATCCAGAACAGTAATCTGCAAGTCTAAATCTATGAAAAGCCTCACAGCACTTTTCATGGCACAGTTCTTAGAAATTCCAAGTCCAAATAGCAACAGAACATGTACAGAGTGCATCCAACATCTCCAAACAAGATAGAATCCCAAACACGAGGAGTTTCATGGCAAGCGTAGAACAGATGGTAACCGTAGAACAGTCGAACAGTCGAACAGATGAATTCCTAGCAAAGGGCCTCCCCTTTGCTCGTTCTACTATATAGGATGGAGGCTGGCTAATTCCAAGCCACTTTGACAGACAGGACTTCAGGCCTGTAATCCAAACTCATGTGCCAACAGGGCAGCACAGTTCAACCTCCTCTTGATGGCAACACTATGTGAGAGACAGCTTGCAAGATAGGCCCCACCTTTTGTAAACATACATTTGTTCTCAAGGAAACTCAAGGCCTCAGCTAGCAGCCACAGATAAGCACAGAACAGAGACAATTGCCAAGCTTTCAACTCACAATTCACTAGGCCAGCCTAGTGAATTGTCCATGAAGCACCTGACATCTGACAGTTGCTCTAGGGCAGTTGTAGGCAACCTTTGTGGGCTCCTGGGTACATTTAGAATTTTGCGGGCACCACCACAAGGTTAGCTGCCAAATATATCTCTTCAATCAATGTATCTTTTCTAAAACCATTTCTTCCTCTATGCTCTTCTTTCTGCTTGAAGAGAATGCCCTTGAGTGTATGTATAATGATCCATTCCTACTGTTGCGAGTGGAACTTTGCACTTCATTATAATTGTCAAGCCTGGGGGCCTGGGAGGAGTGGGTTCCACCACAAAGGCACCTGGGATACATATCGGAGCTGGCTAGAGGACTAATGGGGCCGCAGCAAGCCTGATGGTCTTTTGGGCGTATTGTGGGTTGTTCTGCAAAAAACCATTCCACCATAGCTTATTTGCACAGTGGCTTGGCATGATGAGCAAATTCGCCCAGTGTCTTGTATGCCTCTTGCTTCCATTTTGACTCTTGTAGGTTTTTGTTATCAGCAAGTTGCCAAAGTCAACCTTAGACAATTAGAGCACATCTGGAGCACATCTGGGGGTGGGATTCTGTATATACAATGTAGTAAGGTTCCTTCCTGGTGTATGAGAAATTCTGGTGGAAATTCTCATGTTGCATGTAACATACAGTTCGATCCTTGATGATATCATCCTTAGTGGTAACCTAATAGAGGAAGAAGGGACTTGTGACCCATAACTCTGATGAAGAGGAAAGAAAGGGCAGCCCCAGAAAACAAAACAAAAAGAGAGAAGAGACAGAGCTTCAAACCTGTTGGTTAAACATGGTAATTTATTGTTACACAAATCGGCCAACGCATTGCAATCCCAGGCTGTGGAATGGCCTGCCGGAGGAGATTCGACAAATTAGCAGTCTTCTGGAATTTAAGAAAGCCGTGAAGACTGCTCTCTTCCGGCAGGCCTATCCAGTTTAATTTTAAGATGTTTTTAATAATGTATTTGTTTTTATCTGTTTGAACGGTTTATCTATTTTATTGTTTTATATTTATATTTGGTGTTGTTCCCCGCCTCGATCTAGATGGAGAGGTGGGTTAGAAATGAAATAAATAAATAAAATAAATAAATAATGATTTGTAAAGCCCTACACAACTAGGGACCGGACTATTTGAAAGGCTGCATTTTCCCGTATGAGCCTTCTCCAACTTGCTGCTTGCCAGATGTAGTGAGGTTGTGTAAAAATTGCCTCTCCTATGTAGCATAATCTGTCTTTGTTCTTTTGAGATTTTTGTTTTGTTCTGGAATCTTGGTGTCTTCCTCCTCCTGTACACTGTAGTTGGGATCATAGTGACATCTTCCCCTGAGCCTATGTTAAATTCAACTTGGAGATCTCCTAAGGTCAGGGTGGTTCATTTGAACTGCTAATGGCTATTTTCATATTGCAGGTGTAATGTTCTAGGGGATCCAGTGTAAGTTTGGGGAGCAGCACACTGATGCATTTTAGATATTTCCTGCATATTGTTTCTCAAGCTGGACATTGTCTCTATTATTGACTTTCTAACCCATGGCCATTATTTTCCATCACTGTTGTATTCATTTAAAAATAAAACCATACATGGTTTCTCTAAGTTTGTGGAAGTCTGGATATGTAGTATCTTTCCTGTTTCCAGGGTTTCTTCTTCCCACCATTTATGGTTTCAGATGTGGCCTCCTGTTTAAAGTTATTCCTGAGAGGTTTCTATTGTTCCTACTATAAAGGAACTCTGGAAGGCCTTGGTCTTGGCTGTCTGGAATATGAAATCAGAGTAATTTTGCAGAGTTCCATACATGTGGCTGAAAAATTAAATAAACTGGTTATGAGTGCTGGTTATGACCTGTAAAACCCTACATAACTTGGGACCAGACTATTTGGAACACTTCATTTTCCCATTTGAGCCTTCCTGGTTTTTAAAGATTCTTGGGGTGGGGGCTATCCTACCACTGCCACAAGGGGGAGCTCTTTTGGTGGCAATTCCCAGGCTCTGGAACCTCCTGACCAAGACGGCCAAGCTAATTCCATCTTTGTTGTCATTCGACTGGCAAGAAAAGATATTTGTATCCAGACAGGTTTTTAAGCTGACTTATTTGCTGAAGTAGGTTTTAACTGGTGAATATGAAAGGGCAAGAGAAGCCAATGAAGGGGAACATAAGAATGGAGAGATGTGAAAAAGCAACAAATAGTAAACAATAGCAGGCTTCAGAGGTCAAAACATAACAAGGGGGATAAAAAACTGGTACAGTTGAAGGAGAGCACTGCAATAATCAATTCCAGAAAGAACAAAAGAGAGTGACCCGACATTTTAAGTCCAGTCATGGAACTCCCATGTCATGCCAAGTTTGGACCTTTAGTATCTGGGGAACTGGTGCCATAGTGGGGAAGAGGCTGAAGTGGTGGTGGATGGTAGCATCATTTCTCATACTAATTTGAATTATCCAGACAAAATCTCTGGTAGTAGGTATCTAGAAACTATTATTTTCTAAAAATGATTTTTTTAAAATTTTGTCAGCTATCCTATTTCTCTTTTTAAGAATTTCCTGCACTGTTTGAATGGGATTCGTATGGGCATTGAGTTGTATTTGGCCACTAGGTGGTGGCAACTCTGTAATATAATGTATTGTGATTCTATTGTACAGCTCTCACATTATCCATTTTCTGTTATCTTGTGTTGTGGTGAGACTTGTTCTTTCTTCTGGTACAGTCTGATTGTGCTTCTATTGAATTGTATCTCCCTAATGCCATCTTTATGCATACATTTGGGTTTATGGTGCATTGGCACACTGCCTAGCTTGTTTAATCAACCTGCTGGTATTAAATGGGTTGAGTCTTAAGACCAGTAAGATACAAATTGTCGAATCAACAAGAAAAATATAATGTGTTGACATATTATATACTTAAGAAATGATCTGCCTCAAGGTAACTTCTATTTTCCTTGAAATTGTCTGGTTTGAAGATTCTACAATAATTCTATTTATACTTCTTGCACTGTACATAAATATTCCAAACCAGTATGTTACGAATCTTTTCTCACTGATAATTTACATGCTTCACTGCCTCAGATAGACATGTAAGCTCTGTGAACTGTGTTTTTCTCACAAAGCTTACAAGCTATGTGAGAGGCCCTGTAGAGGCTTAAGACATCATCAACTATTGATGTTTCTGTCACAAGATTTACAAACCATTCTGACAATCCCAGCAGAGTTTGTAATTACCATGAATTTTGTAACCTGTTATAATCTATAACTATTTCTCTCACAGATTTCATCAGTTACAAAAAAAATCCTATCCTTGTTTGTTGTGTAAATTCTGTAAAACACTGTCCCCTAATGCTTAAAGGTGTCTCAAAAACTCACTTTTTATATAACATTCCTAATTTATATTACAATGTTGAAAAGTGTGCCTGCATGATCTAAACTCCAGTATAACACCATTGAATCCAATTGTCAGGACCCATCACGACTCAAACTTCAGCCCCAATTAGACCATTTCTGAATGAGGAGGGGAACAGGATCCCTGTAGTTGCCCCAGCACAAATAGTAATCCGGATTGGTGATTCCTAGTCCCTGATGCATAGCCTGAGGCACTCCCCAGAAGACACCCCCACCAGGGGCTCTAAATTTGACATCCTCACTGCCCCATGTTGGGCCATGTTCTGAATCCTTCCTCATCATCTTTGGGAGCACAGGAGTGGTGTTAATGATGGGTCCGGGCTAGATTGCATTGCTTAATCGCAACTTCAGATCACTGATGTTATATATACAAATCCTGATTAATTGCTTGTTCTCTTGCCCTTGTCTAATCCGTCCACATACTTCCTTGATCCCATTCTTTCCTGAAGCCCATTTTTCATCTTCCCTGCAATAATTCCTCCTCTCTACCACATAATAAAGTTTTCTCTCTCCTTTGGCTCATTCTTTACTGCAGCCTTCCAAAACCTAGTGCTCTCCAGATGTTTTCATAGAATCATAGAATAGTAGAGTTGAAAGGGGCCTATAAGGCCATCGATTCCAACCCCCTGCTCAGTGCAGGAACCCACCTTAAAGCATACTTGACAGATGGCTGTCCATCTGCCTCTTGAATGCCTCTAGTGTGGGAGAGCCCACAACCTCCCTAGGTAATTGGGCCCATTGTCATACTGCTCTAACAGTCAGGAAGTTTTTCCTGATGTCTAGCCGGAATCTGGCTTCCTGTAACATGAGCTCATTATTCCGTATCCTGCACTCTGGGATAATCGAGAAGAGATCCTGGCCCTCCTCTGTGTGACAACCGTACAAGTTTCTGACCATTGACCAGGCTGGCTGGGGCTGATGGGAGTTGAAGTCCAAAACATCTGGAGGGCACATGGTTGAGCAGTGCTGCTCTAGTGCATTAACACATGCCACTGGCTCCCCTATTCTAAAAAACAAAAACAAAAAACCAAGCAAATAAAATTTGATCCAACTTTTCTCTACAACTACAGCCTAATATCCCTACTACTCTTTGCCTCCAAACTCTTGGAGGGTGTTAGTTACTTCCACTATCTCAACTTTCTCCCAACTCTATCCTTGACTCCCATTTGGGGTGGTTTCCACCCTCTGCATTCTACTGAAACTGCACTCACAAAAAACATTGATGAACCCTCATTTCAAAATCTAACAGTATCACGTCAGTCCTCAGTCCTCTTCATCTTTACCCTGCCTTTGATACATTTGATCAGTCTGTCATGCTTGACCCCCTTTAGGTCCTATGTCTCCAGGATTCTGTCCTCCACTGATTCTTTTCCCATCTATAATCCAGTCCCCACAAAAAAAACCATAAACATTTTGAGGTCCAGAGATTTTCTCTGCTGATATGTGATCTTAAAGTATTGTATTAACATAATAATTTGGGTAGACAGTCTGATTCTTGTGCGAAACTATTTTAGGTGCTATTTTCAAAATGGTGGACAATTTTCTTTAGGTCACTAGTTTTCGTCAACCATAGAAATTACTATCTTGTGTTTGGTATCAAATTATAGGTTTTCAGGGTCAAGGAGTTCAAAGAATGTGTTATTTTAATTGTCAGAGTACTCCTTCCACCATTTTCCAAAATGGCATTGAAATGTTGTTTCATTTTCTCATTTACTTGACAAATCAACATACAAATTTAATTTTGGCTTTAAATGATAGGTTTTTTGGGTCAAGGAGGTCAACAGTGGCATTAATTATGATGGAAAGGCAGTCCTTCCAGCATTTTTTAAAATGGCGTCCAAACATTTATTGATATATACAATCATATTCAATGGGTTCTTCTCTGTTCTGGTTTGGTGAAATGAAAAATATGAAACTATGACTGAAAAGGCTGGAACTAGTGGTCTCTGATGGAAAGGCAGTCCTTCCACCATTTTTAAAAATGGCATCCAAACATTTATTGATATATGCAATCATATTCAATGGGTTCTTCTCTTTTCTGGTTTGGTGAAATGAAAAATATGAAACTATGACTGAAAAGGCTGGAACTAGGGGTCTTGATAATTTTGATTTCCAGGATAACTCTTCATTATCAGGGACACATGACACTCATGGTACAGCTCTTGCACTCTTTCAGAATTGCTGTGGTGGTGTAGGGCCTGGCAAGCCAACAATGGCTCTGTTCAGACAACATGTTAAACCATGATGGTTAAGCATTATGAGCTAAACAATGGCCCTGTTCAGATTACACTTCAGGCTCTGTGGTTAGCAAAACTGTGGTTCTCTGCGGTTAGCACCAACCACAAGCTGTGATGTCACACACAATACTTTAAGCCATGGGGTTCTGACTGTGGTTATTAAGTGAGCAGGGTTTAGCAAAACACATTGTACAAGACACCTGAAACCCTGCTGCTTAACCAAAAGCTTTAACCAGCAGGGTTTAAGGTGTCTTCTAAACAGGCCAATAGTATATAGACTTACTAAAACATAACAATACAGAAATATTAAAGCAGTTTAACATAAGCATTTTTGCAGTTCCAAACATTTACAAAAATGTGTGCATTTGACCACTGTGTTTTGACTCGGACATCTCATTGTACCACAAACCTTACAGTTACATACACATAAAAGATCACTTGGCATGAAGTTCAAGAACTTTTTTCGTCGTAGGACATCATTATCATTTCCCCAACCATAATCACATGTGTCTACTTTTGGATGAATGCTCTCTAAGAGGCACATACATCTTCTTTCCAGATAAAATGCTCTTGTGATATGCCCTCTTATAGACCATGATGGTGGAGGAAGCTCACTGACTGGTATAGATCTTTTATACTCACTGAAATGCAGACTGTCAAAAGTGTCACATTTTGAGTGAAGACTAGGTCAAATGACCGGACTGTAGTAATTTTTCACTTTCTGGCATGGCAAGTATGAAACAAGTTTGCAGCTCCATTTCTCTGTGCCTGTTGCTGATGTCAGCCCTGTTTAGATGATGAGCTAAGCCATGGTTAGGCATCCAACCCTTTGCAGCTAATGGTTAGTGAGCAAGTGTAAACCATGGTTATGTAGCCCCATGGTTAGGAATGGTTCACATGACACGCTAAAGCCATAATGGGCCTGTTCAGAAGGCACTTTAACCACAGAGCCTGAAGTGTCATCTGAACGCTCATAGAGAGAAAAAAGATAAAAATGTGTACCAACAGTAGTAGCTGACTAGTATATAAAATAAAATATACTCAAATTTCATTCCTTTTTTTAATTAATGATGTAATAAACTATACTATCTTAGCATACATCATGAAAAAATGACCATATAAGCTACACATTTTCATTAAATGGCCTATTGTAGAGATAAGTGTTTAGGCGCCATTTTTAAAAATGGTGGAAGGACTGCCTTTCCATCATAATTAATGCCATTGTTGACCTCCTTGACCCAAAAAAAACTATAGTTTAAAGCCAAAATTACATTTGTATGTTGATTTGTCAAGTAAATGAGAAAACGAAACAACATTTCAATGCCATCTTGGAAAATGGTGGAAGGAGTACTCTGACAATTAAAATAACACATTCTTTGAACTCCTTGACCCTGAAAACCTATAATTTGATACCAAACACAAGATAGAAACTTCTGTTGTTGTCAAAAACTAACGACCTAAAGAAAATTGTCCGCCATTTTGAAAATAGCACCTAAAAAAGTTTCACACAAGAATCAGACTGTCTACCCAAATTATTATGTTAATACAATACTTTAAGAACCAGCAGAAAAAATCTCTGTACCTCAAAAATTTTATAGGGGTATATTGTGGGGACAGGATTACTAAGGGTTTTCCCAACATTTTCATAATAGGGGAGCTCTTCCTCTTTTTCCTTCTTGTTCTTTTCATCATAAGTAATTCCCTCCCACTATGTTCAGTGGGGTTTGTTCCCAGGAATGATGCATAGCATTGCAGCCAGAGTCTTTTAAGAATGTTTGTTTACCGAATTTTTTAAATGACTCATAATGTAATGATGGTAATGTTATCCACACAGGGCAGCCCAATTTTTTTAAAAAGGAAAAATAAGTTCTGTTCCTTGGGCATCCATGTCTATTGCATTGACCCACGTGATAGTTATAGCAATAGTTATTTGGCATGTAGAACCCATATAATGTAGAAAACTAGTGAGTTGGACAGAAATATAGGTGATTCTAAGAAATCATCATACATGGGGCAATCACCTCTGAAATGCAGCTCCTAAATATAGACCATCAGTCCAATTTATCACCCAATTAACCTGAAGTTTTAGTATTTATTTTTATTTATTGCTGATTATTTACTTCTGTCCTATGCTTCGGAATGATTGGCAGTTATGTTTCTTAATCTTAAATTGTTCATGCAACTAGAGCAAAAATACAAGTGTAAAGTAGCATATTTTGAATGTCAAGGTCACAGTGTTCCCCACTATGGTGACATGTAATTAAATTAGAATTTCATTTCAAAATTCACATCTATTAGTATTTATCCACATATGCAAATTTGCAGCTGGCATATGAGCCCATGCCGAAATCGTTTTAGTAACCAGCAACACCCTGGTTCTAATGTTAAAGGAATAAAACATACAAGAAATCAGTATCCCAGGAATGTGTGGTTTCCCCCTGCCCCAATGAATCTGTTTTATGCTGTTAAGAAACAAACAGTTGTGATGTCGAGGGACTCCAAGATTGTACCTCATCTCAGGTACCACAATACCTTGATATGGTCCTGTCTTTCTGTACTATTTGCTGATCATACCAAGTTCCGTCTCTTTAGTTGTCCATCCTATCCTTTACTTTTAATAGCTTATCTGAAATTTACTTTTGGGTGCTTCATCCTTGTTTCAAATGCCAAATGTCCAAGACCATACTTCTCAGCTTTCCTTCCAAGCCCTGCTCTCATCCATTGATGATTCCAACACCCAAGCTGCCTTTACCTCCTCTGTCTATGTGGCCAACGCATGTCCCTTCTCTGTTTACAGCATTGCAAGAAGATGGCCATTTCTTTCTGCCTCTTTAACAAAAACTCTGGTTTCCACACTGGCCTTCGTATTGGAACCGTTTTTATCTTGTGTTCTGTTGTCTCACCTTGGTTCCCTGCATTTCAGTCCAGCATTCTGCTACCAAAATATTTATGTTCTTTCTCAGATAATTCAAAACCTGCTTTTTTCATAAAACCTTGGCACAACCTCCTAATTCCTTATTCATTCTGCAGCTAAGCATGTAACGAAATCTGTGTAACTGAAATGACCACATATTCTTTCTCTAGGGTGACCAGATAAAATCCAGGTCAGGGCTCGTGTAACTTTAAAGTTACAGGGGCCCTGCCTTCTTTTGTATATGGTCACTCTAGTATAGTGCCTGTACCTTTAACTGTTGTGGTGAAGAGGGAATTTCACCAGGAACTAATTGCATACAAATGACACTGGCTGAAATTCCCTTTTCTCTACAACTGTTAAAGTTACAGGAGCCCTGACCTGGATTTTATCTGTTCAGCCTATCTTTCCCACATATTCTCTCTCCCCTTGCTCTGTTCTTCCCCCATGTCAGATTTTAGATTGCAAGTTCCTCAGAGCAGGGGGCCTGTCCACTTGAAATCTAGAAAATGCTGTGCTCACTGCTGCTGCTGCTGCAAAATCATTAGGAAATTAAACTAAAACAATGTTAAGCAGGGTTAAGATCTGGAGGGGGGGGGTTAAAGCTAAGAATTTCTAACTTAAGATCGGGGGGGGGGGGAATCATAGCAACTCTAATGCAGAATGAGTTGGATTCAGCTTTTCACTTGTCCCAGGCAAATCGTTACGTGTTTTTAAAATATTTCCTGCTGTTTCCCTACATGCTGAAAAATGTCAAGTTTTATGCATGCTGGTAGTTAGCTACTGAATAACTTATCAGCAAGCTTCTGTTTGTCAGAACCTATAATTGAAAGAAGTCCATTGCAGAGTGAAATGCAGTGAAGGGCTATGCCCTATAAGCCATTAGTAAGACACATTTCTGTCTATCAGCCCTTGTGTTTTTCACCATTACAATAAAAGAAAGCAATCAAAATGTTTCAGTGTTTTTTATTTCGGTTTATTCTATTCAAAGGCTTCTAATCAACCTAAATAATCTTGCCTCTTTGTACCAAAACAAATATAGGTCGCTTTTGAGAAAATGAGATTTTCTAAACTATCTACCTAAACTACCTAATCCAATGTAGATGAAATAAATTCTTCAAAACCAGTTTCTCAGTTGTACATCCATAAAACTTTGTGTTATAGTTACTTCTATTTTGTTTAGAAACCTTATCTAACTGGGCGTCGATTTCCAATTAGTTTCTTTTTGTATTCTGGTTTATTCTGGATGCGTTTGGATGACACTTTAGTCCACGGAGTGTGAATAGTCCAGTCCATGGATGATTATTTGCATGTCGCACTTGGGCGACATGAAAGTAGTGTTCCGTGGAGTAGACTATTCACACTCTGTTGAGTAGTCATCTCTCTCCCCCCCCATCTCTGCCCTCCCTACTGAATTGCAGCGCTGGTTCCTGCTTACTTTATCAGGTCGCTGCCATTCCATGGGGAGGGGGGAAGGGGGAGGAGAGACTCAGCGCCTGGAGGAACAGAATGCATACCCACCACCTCCCTTGTCCCAGGAGAATTTCTTCTGCAGTAAGGAAGACTAGCAAGACCTCACACATATCAAGTAAACACTTTCTACAGCCTCTCCTTTCATGCAGATCTAGTAATCCCTTCCTTGAATGCTGTTCTTTGCCTTCTGCTCTCAACCAGTTTCCTCCTACACATTCCTAGAATTCCTAGATATGTAGGTGGGGGAAGAGAGAGTTTCTCAGTACTGTTATCTCATTCTTAAAAGGCTTGCTGTAGCAAGATGAGATTTTTGTGACTTGCATAGCAGATAGATCAAGAAAGGCAGGAGAAGACATAAAGGCAGCATTCAGATGCTCTTATCTCAAATTATTTAGCCAAGATGTGCACATATGTTTTTCTCTTTTTTTTTTTTTTGAAATAATTTTATTAATTTCAACATAATAATAATAACATAAAATAACATAAAATACATACATAATCCACGATAATCCCCCCCGTGCACCCCCACACCATGAGACCTTCTCTTAATCTTTTATTCTATCCAAAAATTTATCGACTCTTTTGAAGGTGTTTGTCCCTTCCCCAATCTTAATACATATTCCAATAGGGGACTCCATATTTCCCCAAAATCATTTTTACCGGACATTCCCCTCTTTAATTTCATTTTACAAGTCAGCATATCATTCAAAGCCATATCCCATATTTCTTTATACCATTCTTCTATTGTATAGCTTCCTTGTCCTTTCCAATTTTTTGCAATCATTAGTCTAACAGGTGTCAGGAGGTTGTTTATCAATTCTCTCTTGTTTTTGTCCTCTTCCCCTCTATCCCAAATTGCTAGTAGAGCAAGCTTCGGGTTTAATTCCACTTTACTTCCAATTATTTCACTTATTTCTTTAAATACCCTTTTCCAAAATTTTTGTACATATTCACAGCTCCACCACATATGGTAATAAGTTCCAACCTCCTGGCATCCCCTCCAACAATTTTTAGATATTTTTTTATCTATCTGGTGAAATCTAACCGGTGTTAGATACCATCTCCACAATACCTTATAAAAATTCTCCTTAATTCTGATCGATAACAATTTTAACATTCTTGCATTCCACAACCTCTCCCAGTTGTATTCCTTAATTTCTCCATTCACATCCTCTTCCCAAACCTTTTTTATTGCTTTAAGTGAATTTTGAAACTCCTCCTCTATCAATAGTTTATATATCTCACTAGTCAACCCTTTCTTAATTTATTTTCTTCTTTCCTACCTTTTGACTCTATTAACTCTTCAAATCTTGTATTATTTCTACACTTATTATTTTTCAGTTTCCATTCCTGAGTCCATTTCCCTAACTGTATACATTTAAACCATGCTGATTTTTGACCTATCAATAGCTCTTTAATTTGCTCATTATCCTTCAAATTTTCCATCCACTTCCTTAACTTAATTATTTCCTTATCTTTCAATCTCGCTTCAATCTCCACTTTTAACACTCTTGGGAAATTTTCCACTACTACCACTGGGGCAAGTGGTGAATCTCCTGGTATCAACTTCCCCCTAAATTTCTCCCAGATCTCCACTATATTTATCAACAAAGGGTTGTCCAGTCCCTTTAATTCTTTCTTTTGAATTTTTTTGAAAAAAATATTTTTCAGTTTATAATCTATTTCCCTAGTTTGCGTCTCCAACCACTCCAAATCTTCCTCCCCTAGAATACCACTTATAACATATCTTAACTGATTAGCTATATAATAATACTTAGTATTTGGAAGTCCTAAACCTCCCTTCTTTTGAGCCTTGTACCATAACCCTTTATTAATCCTAGCTTTCTTATTCCCATTACAATATGCATTAATTATATTTTGCCAACTTTTCAACTCTACGTCTGATATTTTAATTGGTAACATTCTAAACAAAAAATTAATCTTAGGTAAAATCTTCATTTTAATAATTGCTATTCTACCAAACCAAGAATGTTTTAATTTCTTATATACTTCTAATTTCTCCCCTACTTGTTTTTTTAAAGCTACCAAATTAAGTTCCTCTAACCTTTCTAAATCTCTATCAATATTAATCCCTAAGTAACGTACTATATTTTTAAGTCTAAGACCCAACTTAACCTTACCTTCTTCCAGTTCTTCCTTATTATAATTAAATAACATCATTTCTGACTTCCCCCAATTTACTTTTAATCCCGTAATTTCTCCAAATTCTCTTAAATGTTTCTTAATCACCTCTGCACTCCCTAGGGGATCTTCTACGGTCAGTAAAGTATCGTCCGCAAACATATTCATTTTAATCTTCTCTTTTCTTCCTATCCCCTTCACTCTTTCATCTTCCCTTATTACATTTGCCAAAATTTCTATTACTATTGCGAATAAGATCGGTGAAAGAGGACATCCCTGCCTAGTTCCTCGGGCTAGTGTAATCTGTTGTGTTAACCCATCATTAACCAATATTTCCGCTTTATTGTTTTTATACAACTTATCCATCACTCCCATAAATTTGTCTCCAAACCCAAAGGTTTTTAATATTGTTTTAAGCGCTGGCCATTCCACACAATCAAAGGCTTTGAATATGTCCAATGCTAACAAGCCTGCTTTTAAATTCCTTTTTTTTATAATATTAATTATACTTAATACTCTTCCCATTAAATTAGACATTTGCCTACCCGGAATAAATCCACACTGATCTTTTTTAATATATTTACAAATAAATGTGGCCATTCTTTTTGCCAATATTGCTGTAAATATCTTTGAATCTTGATTTATTAAGGAAATTGGTCTATATGATGCGGGATCCGTTAAGTCCTTACCTGGTTTTGGAATTAATATAATCAGGGAATAATCCCATGATGGCGGAGTCTTCCCCCCCTCTATTATGTTATTAAATAATTTCTTTAATCTTGGTAATAAAATTCCTTTAAAAAGCTTATAATACTCCGACCCCAAACCATCCATCCCTGGTGATTTTCCTCCTTTCAGTTTATCAATAACTCCCTCTATCTCTTTTTCCGTAACTAAACCTTCCATATATTCCCTATCCTGCTCCTGTAATTTTATTTTCCAATTCCTCTCTACATATTCCAGTACCTTATCTTGCGGTCCCGACCCTGATGTATATAATTCACTATAAAAATCCTTAAATATATTTAATTTATCTTTCATTAAATTACAACTATTCCCTGACTTATCCTTTATTGTCCCTATCATATTCTTAGCCTTTTCTAACTGTGTGGATCTGGCCAGCATCTTTGAATTCCTATTGCTATATTCAAAAAAATCTCTTTTTAAATACAACAAATTTTTTTGTACTTGTTCTAATTCTTCTTTCTCTAATTCCTTTTTCTTAGCTTGAATTTGGGCAATTAGGCGTTTATCTTTTGTCTCCTTTAACTTTTCTTCCAAACTCCTTACCTCCTCTTCAATCTTTTTATTTTGGGCTTCCTGTTGTTTTTTTAATGTACAACTTTCCCTAATACAAATCCCTCTTACCACAGCTTTCATCGTATCCCACAATATGTCCTGCCGGTTATTCTCTTTTTCATTAATCTCCCATATTTCCTGCAATTCTTTCTTTATCTTCTCCATTATATCTTTTTTATTCAGCAACCTTACATCCAATCTCCATCTCTTCGCTTGTCTATAATCTTTTTTGGTTTCCATGTCCATTATCATTAACGCGTGATCAGTAACCTTGATAACTCCAATATCACAGTCTATAATTTTGGGTAACATATTTTTTGATACAAAAATATAATCTATCCTTGAATAACTCTTAAATCTCTGTGAGTAGAAGGTATACTTCCTTTCTTCCCCTCTTATAACTCTCCACACGTCCATTAATTCTTTCCCTTCCATTAATTTGCTTAACTCTGTCTTCCCCACCCTCTTAGTATCTTTTAATATATTATCCCTATCTTTCCCTATATCTAGTACCATATTAAAGTCACCTGCCATCACGATGTGCTTTTTACCCACTTCTCCCAACACGTTAAATACTTCATCAATAAAATCCATTTGTTTTCCATTTGGAGCATAGACATTCACCAATACATATTCCTCTTCTCCCAACCTGCAGAACATAATAAGGAACCTTCCGTTTTTATCTTTCTTTACACTTTGAATAGTTATGCCACATGTTTTTGAAATTATTATTGCCACCCCTCTTGATTTCAAAGTTCCATATGCCTTCTCATAAACGCCCACCTCCCTCATTCGAAGCTCATTAACTCCATCTTTGGCCTGATGAGTTTCCTGCAAAAAAATTACATCTATTTTTTTGTTCTTTAATAACATTTCAATTCTTTTCCTTTTAATTACTGTTCCTAGCCCTTTAACATTCAATGTTGCCAATCTAAGTTTATTTTCCATCTCTCACTTTCACACACGCCTTTAAGTCGGTCTCCCTCTGTGTAGCACAATCCCCCCCTCCCTAACCCTCCCCCCCACATTCACCCCCATTTTCACCCCCCTCCTCACCAGCTTCCTGGGCATTGGTCCCAATCTTCTTAGAACTCTTAGGGGGGGGGGGAACTCGGCCCAACATTCCAGGATAACGTCTACCCTCCCTCCGTATCTTCTATTCATTACTCCCTCCTGCCGCGCCTTCGTCTTGTTTCTCTTCTCCAACCGATGTGGCATCCATTATGCCCAGTTTCTCCAGTAGCTCGATTCCTTGCTCACAAGATGTAATTCTTTGCTGCTTCCCGTTCCAGCTAAATCTCAAGAAAACTGGGTATCCCCAATTATAGGAGATCGATTTCTTCTTCAATGCCCCTGTACAGATTCTAACGCTCTTCCTCCACTGCACCGTTTGGGGGCACAAATCCTGGAAGACCTCAATTGGTGTTGCTTGAAGCGTTGGTTGACCTTGACTTCTAACTGCTTGCATTAATTTTTCTTTTTTGTAATAGTTAGCAAATTTCACAATAATGTCTCTTGGGAACTCTCTTGTCTTTCCATATCCCACTCTATGGGCCCGCTCAATATCTTCCATTCTCCAATCTTCCTGTGGCACCAGCTGTTTGACCCATGCCAAGATTAATTCTCTTATACTATTAAGGGTCTCCCCTTGCTGCTCCCCAAAAGATCTTATGCGTATGTTTGCTCTTCGGTCTCTGTCCTCCATCGCAATAAGCCGTAAATCCTGATGCGTTAGCTGTTCCCCTTGTTTCTTATATAAAACCTTTAGTTCTCCAGTTTCTTCCTGCAAAGCTCCAACCTCTTTCTCCACCTTTTGAAGTCCTGCCAAGAGTTGCTGTTGCGAATCGGTAATCCTTTTAGCCAATCGTTCTTCTTGCTTCAGCAATGCCTGCTCAATATTTCCATCTTGCTTTAAGATAGCTCGATCCAGCATCTTTTGGATAGTCTGAATCAGCTCATCTGTTGGGTCAGCTTGCCTCCCTGTGGTTGTTTTAGGAATTGCACCTGGCTTAGTTCCAGTTTTAGCACTGGCATTTCCGGCATGACTAGGAGATTGCTTCTTTGTCTTTTCAGAATCCTTATCTGACATGTTATCAGTACGTAAAAGCCTATAGCTTCTATCTGACGGATGATCTCCCTTAGGTCGACTCCAAGAAGTTATTTTCTTCTTGCTCATAAATCATGAACTATTCAAGCCTATCCGATAAGCACACAGCCACTTCAAGCCAGGGATCAAAGTCTCTTTCCCACAGTCACACCCTCTGGCTTCTCTATCTCCCGAACAGCCTTTTAATCACTTATAATCTTTTAATTGTTCTTTTAATTGCCACGGCTGAGACCTTTAGTTTCGTTTCTCCTCGGGCAAAGCTAGCCCCTCCTCTCAGCAACTCCGTTATACAACCAGCAGTCTTTCCACGCTTGGAAGCTTAAAGGCTTTCCAAAGCTTAAAAAATCTCTTTTCTGGAAGTTAGCAAGCTTTCTACCGTCCATTCAATCAGCCAGCATTGTAAATACGTCTTTTATTTACCTTCAGCGTACTTCAAAGCTGTCGGTCCGACACCTCCCTCCACCAAGCCGATTATAAAATCATAAATCTTCTCCCAGCTGCAGCCTCTTCAGTAAGCTTTCCCCTCTCCTTAGCAGACTTATATGTAACAAATCGCTCTTTTAAGATAGGGAATTTACATTTAATTCACTGCTTCTTTCGGAGGATGAAGGATATACGACCTACCCCATGTTCTGCTAGGCCACGCCCCCCACATATGTTTTTCTCATGAATGCAGCCTAGTGATGTAAAATTTCTGGAATGTTTTAAGACTGTGGGACAGAGAGAGAGAGAGAGAGAGAATTTTGTTGTTTTCTGGGAGAGGTGTGGAAATTTGGGTAGGGGAATACTGGAAATATATGCAATTCTTTCTTTTCAAACCTAAACTCATTTTCTTATTCTAACAACATCAAATGCATCATATACAACTTAGGATATAAAATTACACTATTTGCATATTTATGAAATTTAAGAGTGATCCTATGCATGTTTACTTAGAAGGCCCATTCTGTTTAGTGGAAAGTGCACAACGAATTAATGCTGCAAAAAGATAAATATCTGTCAGGGCATAGCTTCAGCATTGCAGTAGGCCTTGTTTGTTATGGACTGGATTTGATTAGAAGTAGTCTGGAAGGGTTTGGGCCTATTCAGCCTTTGGAATGTCAGAATCTGTGTGAGTTTATCTCTGTCAGCATTCGCAGAGCAGAGCAGAGGGGAGTCACCCTACTCCCTGTCCATCTGCTGGTCTGGCCTTGGTAGGCAGGAAAGCTGGAAGCTGTCAGTGTGAACCTGAAAGAAGTGGTATGAGGTTTGCATCAATGCTGGAGGCCTGAGCAGTGACGACCTGTTTCGACAGAGGCCTTGCTGAAAGGCCAAAAGCCCTTGTCTGTCATATGGTCTTACACTCATGTTTTCCCCCTTTTAAGCTGATGGAAATGTGAGGGGCCTTTGCTAGGAACATTCTGGTTTTCATTGCCTGACACCCTCTCTGTTTTGAACCAACATCGTCTGAGTCTCTGGAAGCACTCTGGATTCTCTTTTTAATTTGGAACTTGTCATGAAAAGTACCATGATGCATTTCATATTTGCTCTCTTGTTTGCTGTGGACTGTCTGTCCAACTGGACAACAGTCCTGGGTGCCGGCAGCCTGACTCTTGGACATTTATCTACTTGTGGTGACTTACTCTTGCACTTAATAGGCCTTGGCCATGTTGCGTAGACTTCCCAAGATTGAAGGTTTGACAAAGTCTCTCTGTGTTTCTAGAATTCATGCCTTTCATTGCCTGGGAATGATGAGTCCAGTAATCATCCAGTTCCTTTTGCTCTTTGTGGAGATTCGTGAATTTGATTGCCTGGGAAGGTTGAGCCTGAGAATTGTTGTGTCCACAGACCTGGGACCCTTGGAAGTAGGAATCTGGTTCCACACAAAACTTAGGTGGTAGACATTTATTGTAGTGCTCCTTCTTTGCAGGCAGCTACAGGCAGACTGGCCTTTGCATTGCCAGCCTGCTACAAAACCTGGAATGGATTATCTGTGCTTAATTGCAGGTCATTCATAAATCCTGGCCTGGCTCAAAGAATGGGCCTATCACGAACACTACAGGAATCATTCAGGTTACTGATTCTTGTCTTCGATTTCCTGGGAAGGATAGTTTTTAGCTTTGGACTGTTCTGGAATTACATGGAGCCTATAGCTACTGACCATCAACTACATGATTTCTGAGGATTATAAACATTAAACCTTTGCTGTGAGATTTCCTGTAATAAAGAAGTCTCACCAATTTGGGTGTCTTGTGTCAGGTTGCTGGTGTGTGTATGCTGGAAAGATCGGAAGTCACAATAATGCCTTAGTTTTTAGCACAGGGACTGTGCCACAGTCATTTGAAGAGAGAGGTCTCCCTGATGACAGAACTATCCATAAAGGAGAGAGGTCATAACTATCCGTAAAGGTCAACAGTTGTAGGGTAATTAATGCAGGACAGACCAGTAACATCATAATCATATCAGCTAAATGGGGGACATAGTCAGGCTAGCCAGGTTCCAGGCAAATGTTTGTTTTGATTATATTCTGATAGAAGCTGTCCATTGAGCTATTTTGTTTTGTTTGATATATCTAAAGATTTATAGTTCACTTCTCAACTCAAATGAGTTCTCAAAGTAGAGATCAATGTTAGAAAACTATGTGTCTCTGTGTCATATAAGAAGAGCCATGCTGAATCTGACCAAAGGCCTATATAGTCCAGCATTCTGTTCACACAGTGGCGAATCAGCTTTCTTTGGGAAGCCCACAAGCAGGACATGAGTTCCATAGCACCCACCTTCTCATGTTCCCTAGCAACCGGTATATGGAAGCATACTGCCTCTGATACTGGAGGTAATGTAGCCATCATGACTAGTAGCCATGGATAGCCTTATTCTCTGTGAATTTGTCTAATCACCTTTTAAAGCCATCCAAGTTTGTGGTCATTACTGAATCTTGTGTTAGCAAATTCAATGGTTTAGCTATGTTCTGTGTTCAGAAGTTCTTGCTTTTTCCTGTCCCAATCTCCTACCATTCATCTTCATGGGCTAGCCCTGGGTTGAAGTATTATGAGCTTTCCACTTTCTCCACACCATGTATAATTTTGTACTATCATGTCTCTCCATACTCACATTTAGCATTTTTCTAAGCTAAACTGTCCCAGACATTGTATCCTATAGAAAAAAATGTAATATAGGATTCATACATTTACTATAGCCCTCTTCAAGTGTTCTACTTACCATGTTTAAAAAACATGTGAAGAGAGGGGCACTCCAGCCCTGCCTGCTCTGTCATTGCATCTGTCGCCCTGTATACATTCAAACCATTGACCTACATCCACACATAGAGGGCAACAGAGACGACAACGAAGGGGGTGGGGGTGAAGCTCTCCTCTCCTCACGTGTTCTTTCACTGCCGTAAGTAGAACATTTGAAGAGGGTCTATGTGACATATAAAAGTGTGTCAATATTTCTAATAGTAATAGATAACCAAGTGTTTTCATTGCTTTATTATGGATAATCATCTGCATTCATTCTAAGGCTGCTTATTTTAGAAAGCATTTTGCATACTTATGCATTAATAGATACATTTTATTTTTAATTTTTTGAATTAGGAGCTATATATACTGGAGCACTAAATTGGAATTTGTATTCTTTTCCCTTGTTTAGGCTCTAGTGAATGATATCCAGACAATCCAGCCTAGTTTGAACAGTGTTAATGAGATTGGAAAGAAAATGAAGAGAGAAGCAGAGCCAGAGTTTGCTTCAAAACTGCAGACTGAACTAAAAGAACTTAATGCTCAGTGGGATCACATTTGCCAACAGGTACTCTGTCTCGTGCTGTGAGTGGTTCTCCCTTTAATTAAATTCCAGATTTCTCATTGGCATAATTTTCCTTACTCTGTGCAAAACTACTGAATGTCAGAAGTGGAGCCAGACATTTATAGTTCACACTAATTAACCTTCCATCTTACTAAATTTATCTACCATGTATAAATGTGTGCAGTCTAAATGAACTTTAGTATGACCATTCAATGATTTTATAATGTATTATAGTTACAAATAGAACATTGGGCATAAACAGGAATAAATAAATAAAATCCAGGAAGGATTTTATTTATTTGTTTATTTGTTTTATTTATTTATTTAAAACCTAATTGATAGTTTTATCTACATTGGTGTTTGCTTAACTTGAAAAAAATAATATCAACCATAAAAAAATAGTACAATAAAGCACCATTCAGAGTTAAATAGCTTGCAACTACAAACGATAACATCTGTCAGTCATAAGCATCTATCTGTTGCATACTTGAAATGTCTTAAAGATAGTCACAGAAAGCAGAAAAGCAATTATACTGGAAAGACAACCCTGTAAAAAAATGGGACAATAAAATCTGGATATTTTAAAAACCGAATGCCATATGGTATAAATTAATCTTATATTACTGAATTAAAGAGTGGAGATTGCAACTTACAGAAACATGGTAAATTGGCAGGAGTCAGAGTGTCTCAGTTTGTGTACTGTATGATCATGCATGCATCACTTTTGTCACAGTAAGGCGGTCTCAACTTGGCATCTTTTGCACTGCTCTTTGCACCAACTAGTTCTGAAGCCAAAGTGTAGTAAATGGTACCTATTTTTAAAAATGATTTTGTGCAGTATAATCTCAACTTTGAAAAACAAAAAACAGTCCCTTCTCTAGAATCCCTCTAAACAGATTTTGACCCACAAAACTGTTGTAACATAAAAGTTTTGGGATTATGAATACAAGATTGAAAATACGACAGCAGCCAATGCTCTGGAGATTTGGGAATGGGATTTCAATTTTCAAAATAACTATTTTTCTTAAAGTAGGATTGTTATGTGGCAGCCATTTACTTTAATATTGAATTAACCTTTGAACGAGTGTTTACTTCCCCCTGATTAGGTTTATTGGACTGTTCTGAGTTGTAGCTGCTGTGCTGTGGTTTTGTATAATGTGACTATCTCTTTTATTACTATATCAGTTTTATTATATGAGTTTTATTGTTGTATGATGGGAGGCTCCTGCCCTGAACGGTGGCCTAGAAATATTTAAAATTAATAAATATTTTTTGGGAATACAATTAATGTTTTTCTTTAAGGCCTACGCTAAGAAGGCTGCACTGAAAAGTGGTTTGGATAAGACTGTGAGTCTTCGAAAGGATTTGTCAGAGATGCATGAATGGATTACTCAAGCAGAAGAGGAGTACCTTGAGAGAGATTTTGAATATAAAACCCCAGAAGAATTACAGAAAGCTGTTGAAGAACTAAAGGTAACAATGCAAGCGGACATTTTTAATTTGTATCCAGTCCTTCACTCAAAGTTATTGTTGCACACAATCTGTTCGCTCATATGAAAGAGTTTGCTATTTAAGCATTACTTGAGAATCCCAAATAGGAAGCTTGTTTCAATTTAGCTTCTGTTGTAAGACATCAAACTCTGCAAAGAATTATATTGAATTAAGTATTGCATTTTATTTGTGTCCTTATTTTTTGGGGGGGTGTCCACATCAAATGTTGAAATTGTTTCCTCACCCTCCCACTCTTTTTCCTATGGTAATATAGGGTAATGCTTGGGCTGTTGTTCCTTCGGATGCATTTCCTCCCAAAATGCACTCTCTTATAAATGGGAGTAGTTTGCATTTGGAACAATTCATTTTATCAGTTAGCTTTCACACTATGTGATACCTTGCTACATTAACATATCCCCATACGTTTGAACTATCACATGACTATAAACTCTGATTAATTTCATTCCATGTCCATATTGTAGAAATATAAATAATAATAATAATAATAATAATAATAATAATACCTCTGTTTCATCCAGTATGGTATTGGTTCATACTGCTAATAGCACAGCATAACAAACAATATGGCTGCCCTACCTATTCCCTTTTCCAGACCTTTGGGGCTTCAGTCTATGGAATTCTTTGCCACAATGGTTTAATAAAATTCTCAGACAGACCTCTCAGTTGGGATATTGTGGCAGGAATTTGAGTCCCCCAGGGAGGCCTATGACTCCCTCTTATGAAAAAGGGGTCATTTATTGTCACAGATCCCTTATGAGAAAGATCTTTACTCTAATTCTTTATAATGCTTTGATACAGTAACTGGCCTTAATGTAGACTAGGGATAAATAACTTTAAGATGGGGAAGGGACCTCCCATAGATCAGTGACTTCCCACCCAATAACTTCAAAGGAGTTATATTCATGCAAGCAATTAAACTCAGTTACAGTGGAGTCCAAAGATACTCACGTATTGGTTTCTTAAAGAATAGGTTTATTGAAGAAGACACATCAGCTGAGGGAGCCAGAGATAGACCTCTGACTGAATTAAGTATATTGGGTATCACTCTTATATAGGAAACTGGAAACATCAGAATTAGCATATCTAGCTTTTTGTACAGAATCACCTTTGTACCAGGGGAAAGTTTACAATAATACAGGGTTGTACATAGGAATGATGTAATTTGTCTCTAAGTCAAAACAGAGAAAGGCGCCACATATGAATGATGGAGGTCAAGATAAACTAAAACAATACAGAATGCATATAGTTGCCAGTGGACCAAAGTTCATTATGATGAGGCTCAACACATCTAGCTAGTACATTGCTGGTTCTATCTTACAGGAGAACAGATACATGGTTTTATTAGAAGCATGAAATCAATATTAGTTTCTCAATCATTTAAATGTTGTTATCACTAGCTATTGTTATGATCATACCTGAAATATTCCCGCAACAGATATGCTGAACCTTTAACTACTGTCACCAAAATAAACTCTTTGTATCTTATAAAAATTCAATAGCTGTTTTCCTGTGGGATTGACATCACCATTAGAGGCAAGCTGATAAGAAAATTAAATCAAGATATATAAAGGAACTGTTGCATTTTAGTTGGTAGAGTGAGATTGCTTAAGCATACAGCTCTTAGCATCCTGACTATGTGTGAGGCCCAGAGGAAGCAGACTGCAACACAGCACTCACTGTTCCAAATAATTTTAGACAAGGCAAGAGTAACATCAGTACCTTGGACAGCATACAGCAGAAAGTGCTAGTGTGAGGTAATTGTGGGGTATCTACTGGTCTCTCTGGCATCTAGAGGTCACCAAGTCCAGATTTTTCCTGGGACTCTCCAAAATACCAACTGCTGCTACCTTCTGATATTTATGTATTTATTTATTTATTTCTAATCTGCCCAATAACTAATATTCAAACAGTTAAAAGACTCTCTAGAGATGGGCAAATCTGTCATTCTCACTTTTTTCACACATTTTATTTTTTTTTAATCTCAAGTTCTTTCTCTCCCAAATAGGAACTGTGTGAATTTTGTGAAATTCTTATCAAAACTAAATCCTCACCCATCTTCACTAACCAGATTCAATAGGTACAGCTATTCCCAGAATGGAAAGGAGTGTGTTGTATCTGCCTGCCATATATAGCTTGTCACACATACACAAAAAGATCATGATGATCCCAATTTAACACTAACATGATTGAAAATACAGGGATTCAGACCCAGACTTTTGAGATAAAGCATTCAAAGCCCTGAGTCTGGATGGACAAATCTGTCAGTTTCTTCCACATTTGATTCTCTCTCTCTCTCTCTCTCTCTCTCTCTCTCTTTGTATATGTGTGTGTGTGTGTATATATATATATATATATATATATATATATCAAGTACTTTTTGTCTCCAATAAATAGACTTTTTGTAAATTCTTACCAATACTGAACTGAAGTTATACTCTCCCCTATCCCTAGGAATCATCTCTTTAAATCCTTCAGTATGTAATTCATAGCCAGCCTGTGGAGGGATATAATCCAATATTTAAATCCATCTAGACCAGAACAGTGGTGTTTGAGTGGCTCTACCCCCTTCTAGCTGCTGACTGTAGTTCTTAAAAGACCAGTTTCTGTTTCGGCAGTCTTATGTTCCTGCATGGCTGAGAGAAAGGAGAAGCTGCAAGGGAATCATCCTCAGAGTTACATGATGACAGAGCTATATCCTCTGGCTGGGAAAGTATAGAAGGGCTCTTCCTGAAGTGGTTTACCATGACCTGAGTACTCCTCAGAGTGATGTAGAGCCTCAGAACCAGGGGATACTATATAGTCTTCCTCTGCCTTAGGATCTTCTATCAGCAGGGTTCTCACAGATTAGCTGGATTGCTACTTTCTCAGTTCTGATCTCTTCAGCCACCAACTCTCTATGGTCTACAGGTTCTCTTCCAACTGACTGACCCAACTGATCTTTTATTTTCTCAGTGTCAGAATCTCTGACCAATCCTGTTATTACCTCTGTCCAGGTCCTCACCTGTTGGTCTTCTTTTAGTGACCAGTCAGTGGTTCCATGTAAACCTTATCACCAAATTGCATTATACTTTCTACTTATCCCTAAACAAATGCGACTTCTCCCACCAGTTATTTTCAAATTCCCCCCCCCTCACCTCAACAACTGTTAGTAAGGGAGATACAACTCTCATGCCCAATACAAAGTAGCAGAGACAGGTTTCCGATTTACTTGGTTACATTATAACATCACTCAGAGGTTACTCATCACATATACACTTTGTATATGGCATCACCAATATATGGTTTATATAAGTCAGCATTCAGAAGTTACTCACCATATATAAACAAAATAAATCCAACATTTCTCCACATATGAAATGAGGATGTGGCTCACTCATTCACTCTCATTAAGAGAGAGAGAGAGGTAGGGAGAAGGATGAAGACTTGGAATATCATAAATATGAGGGGAGGGGAAGGGATTTGAGTGCTGAGGAAGTGGAGGAGAGTCACAAAGCAACCAGTTGTGCCACATGCCACAAATTCCCATCTGGCGACCACTGTAGTTGAGCTTACTCTGGAATAGCCTCCCCCCCTCTCCAGAAATAAATCATGTGTGCCAACTTCATTACAGTTTAGGCACATGTGGAAAACGTTTTTATTCACTTTGATGTTTTATGACTTACAATGCCTGATATTATGGTTTTTTAAAAAAATTATGACCTACTGATTATGTTATATTGTTGTGCTATGCTTTAGCTATGATGTATTGCTATACATATATATTGCTATACATCCCCTGGATATGCTGTACATAACAGGCAGCTTAGAAATGCTTTTAAATGAATAAGTACATCTTTGTGAATGGCTCAGAGAGCTTCTATTTCTACGCCTGGAAATTTGAGTCTTTACAACATGTCTATGACTGAAAGATTTCAGTGAAATTGCCATGTAAAATTAGGAGGGCTACAAATTATGTTCTTTTCAGATAATGTAGGGTTTTTTTTATCCAGGTGTTCAACTCTTTACATTTCAAGAGTTATCATGGTTACTATACATTTCTATATTTGCAGCGAGCAAAAGAAGAGGCCACGCAGAAAGAGGTGAAAGTGAAGCTTCTCACAGACTCTGTGAACAATTTTATAGCAAGGGCTCCACCTGCAGCTCATGAGGCCTTAAAAAAAGAACTTGATGTTCTAACTAAGAATTACCAGCGACTCTGCAGCAGACTAAATGGGAAAAGCAAAACACTGGAGGTCAGTTCTTTGTCCAGCTAAATTTAGAATACATCAAACTATAACAGTAAAGGTAACAGTAGCGGTTGATAAATGTTTGTTTCATAAGTCTTTCGTTACTTGGTAATGTTGTAACACCCTTTTATTAGGCCAAACTTTGCTCACAGACATATCTCAATAAGCACTGTACCTATCAAGAATATGCATCTTAAGAAAGCTTTTCATCAGAGAACTTCCATTTAAACAGTAGTAGAAATTGAAAACATCCATATGCAAAAAATTTTTTAAAGTTCTTTGTTAAAACACTATTTTGTTTTATTTTTAATTGAGGAACAAGACCTGTACTTTCTTAACTTTTAGATAAAAGACCATGTAGGTCAGTCTTGTACACAGGACACACTGGCTCAATTCAGACGACACGTTAACCAACTGAGGGGAATTAACCCACTGACGGTGTGTTAAAGAGGTGGTGATCTACAGACAACATGCTGCAGCAGGCGCTGCAAAGAAATTTTAACCACCCCGGTTGTTAATAGCGTACTCGGCTCTGACTGACAGCTCAGCCACCATTTTCCCCGCTTACCAAACTCCGTTAGTCCTCCAGCAAGTATCCCAGCACACACTGCGGCCGAAAACCATGGGCGTCGCCATTTAAGCCGATGCAGGACACGCCTCCCAAACCCCATTGGCCGCCTCAGTCAGTGGGCGGAACTCAGCAGCCTTGGGCAAAGAGTCTGCCAGGAGCAACGGCAGCACCAATACAACATTCCCACCCCGCGCCCAGCATTGCAATTTCAACGTTGGCACCCACGCCCCAGGGAGGCAACCCCCACCCACCCTACACGGGAGATGGGGCAGTCGTGAGGAAGACCCACGGCTCCCAGCCCCCAACCCCCCACCTCCCTCCTAGAGCATCTCCCGCACACACAGGAAAGAAGGCAAGAGTGGGGTGGTGTAGAAAACTTTATTCAGCAGGGAGTTTAGACATGGGCAATAAGGCACATGGAAACCACCTAGCAAAGACATAGCCCACGGAAAGGACAGTTGCCCCCAACTGGAAGGAGGAGGCGGCTGGAAGTCACAGTGGTGGAGGGGGATGGCCGAGGCCACACCCCCAGGGGTGCCACGGGGTGCCATGGGGACGTGGTGGAGAGGAGGGGCTTGCCAGGGAGAGATGCCAGTCCACACGTGAAACTCCACAGCCAACGCTCACAAGAAGTCGGGGTAGCGTCGGACAATGCGCCCTGCTCGGTGCCTGTCGGACCTGTAGGGTGCTGCCATCTCGACTTGGTGTGGCTGCAATGGGGGGAGATAGGGCCAGGAACGAGGCATCCAGGGTGTGCAATATTGTAGCATAGGGATGCTGATGGACATAGCCTTGAGCGTCTAGACCGGGCCGAGGAAGGCGCCGGCCAGAGCGATGGGGATCTAAAGGGGCCTTATCGCGTATAGGGGTGGGGTCGAACCTACAACTGCATATCCCTATGGTCCCTTGGTGGATGGGTCTAGGCACCCGTAGGACGACCGTGCCTTAGGCCATGTCATCCTGGGAGGGTCTGTCAACCCCCTCCTCGTCCTCCTCCTCTGCCTCCTCCCCTCCTCCTCTCCCTCTTCGTCGGTGTCAGGTGGGATCTTTTTCACTATTTGCACTTCTATTAAGCTTTTCGGTTTTATAACAGTGACAAAACTAAATGAAGCTTTCCAACAATGACAGGAAATGGGGCTGGGAGGCTGGGGAGGGGGGTATTTAAGTATTTATATTAATCATATTTTTTATTTTGCTGAAGTGAATTAAAACATAGAGTATCAAATTTTTCATAGGAAGCTGGTCAATGAATTCCACCAGCACCACTCCCATGATTGGTGTGCAACCCAAAACCTTTCTGATTCTTTTTCAACTTTAATATAGAATTTTCAAATGTTCATACTCACATGTTCTGGTTCATACCCATATGTCCTACTAATTGAGAAGAAATCTTATATTTTTTTTTATTTGTTTGCAAAAAATAATATGTCTTTTGAAATTAAAAGCATAATAATAATAATAATAATAATATAGCATAATAAATATAATAATATAATAATAAATATAATAAAACATGTTTCTATAAGTAAATACAGTTAAAATTAGTTTCTTTTCTTTCTTTCTTTCTTTTTACTCATTCATCAGGAGGTGTGGGCATGTTGGCATGAATTACTATTGTATTTGGATGTTGAAAATAAGTGGCTAAATGAGATAGAATCAAAACTCAGGGCAACGGAAAATATTCAGGAAGGCACAGAAGAGATCTCAGAAGCAAGAGATGTAAGTATTAATGTTATTTATACATTAATTGTTAGGAACATATAGGCTTTTACAATGGACAAGCCCACTGTTACATCAAAGCATAATATGCTTGGTCAATTTAGTGTCTATTATGATCTTTGCATCCACATGAAAGTACTTTATTTCTATTACATTTGTTATGTTAGATTTCCATGTATTATTATTATCTATAGCGAAGTAAAAGGAAGATTTGAAGATATTGCATTTGGATGGGCTACAGAATTATAATCCTGAAGTTAGAGCTATCAAAAAGAATTTTTATTTATTTCTAAGATTTATTAGTCACCATCTAGATACTGGCTCTCAGGATGATGTTCAATAAAAACACAAACAAAATCTAAAATCCATATAAACATAGAAACAGTATAATCAGTTAAGAGCAGTAGAGGCAAAGCCTGTCATCACTGGAAGAACTAAACATATCAAAAAATAATGCAGTAAGCTCAACAAAAACAAACACACTTCATTCAAATACTCATTATATATATATATATATATATATATATATATATATATGTGTGTGTTTTGCTAGTTGACTGTTTAGCCTGCTCTGTCAATGAGTTCACACATGTCCTGAGATCTACTTAGCCTCAGGGATGTCTTGTGAGTAAGAAATTCCCACCAGTGTACTGTTACCTTCAACAACATAGAGGCACCAAAGCCATGTTATTGCTGTCTTACAGATTTATCCTATGCATGTGGAATGAGTTTTGCTTCCATTTATTATGGAAGCAAATCCAATGGGACTTACTCCCAAATAATCATGTGTAGGATTGCACTTTTGTACCCAGTGACTAGATCCCCTTTACTTACATTTTCTCATACTTCCTGATCTTACCACAAAGATGTCTGACAGCCCAAAGCCTTTAAAAGTCCCCAGAGCTACCAGATAACAAGCATCCATGAGTATAGTTAGGAATAAGAACCAGAGCTCATTAGACCTACTACTAGCCTCTGTGTACATCCTGTGTTGGAAGCAACAAAGAGGCCTCAGAATTAGTCCAGCTATGAACAGGTATATCAGCTGATAAAAATATTCAGGGGCTGGCATTTAAACTTCAATAATTGCAGTTGCCTATGTATTGTATTGATGGTCAATTCAGCAATATAACCTCCATTATAACTGCATTATCCATTGTATTGCTGAGGCATCTCAGGCTTTGTTTATGTTTACATAATCTCATTTCAGCTAATTTGTGATAAAAGAAAGTAGAGCGATATGCCCTATTTTGCTCATGAATACTCTTTTATTTCCATGGAAATGTAAAATGTCTTCCTTTTTTATTGTAATGAGAGGTCTGAATGCTCTACTGTTTGGTCTATGGGAAATGGCAAAAACAAATAATACAGTTTATGGATGTTTTAGTCTTTGGAAGCGTTAATGCAACACCCAGAAGATAACCGCAATCAAATTCGTGAGCTGGCACAGACTTTAACTGATGGTGGAGTTTTGGATGAACTGATCAATGAGAAACTGGAGAAGTTCAATACACGGTGGGAAGAGCTGCAACAGGAGGTACATTTAAAAAATAATAATTTCTCTCCTCTTCACTTTTCTTTTAAACATTGTGTTTAACAGGAATGCTGGCTTCCAAAAAATAAAGCTACCTGCCTTATAAAATAGAGTGTTGCATACAGGTAAAATATTATTAATATAATAGAAACCATCCAAATGTTTGCAGTGTGAGAACTTTGGTGAAGCAAGGCAGCACTACATGTATGTGCTATGTGTATTTGTATATGTGAAAAAGATGCTGCTTTTTAAGACAATCTACATTGTCATGTTTCACTCAGAGCTTCAGTCGGAGTCTCAGACTGAAGAAGAAATACACTTTCAAGTACTGAAGAAGAAATACACTATCATGCAAGGGATGGGGGAGAAATTTGATTGATTCTAATTTTGAATGTGAACTTGATTAAATTGCAGATCCTGACCCAATATGTGAACCAAAATGCAATTATATGTCATTTTAATATTATTCCAAATTTTGCAGTGTAGCGCTCCGATAATAATGAATACAAAAATACATATATTTCTCTATTATTTATTTATTTATTTATTACATATTTATACTGCCCAATAGCCAAGGCTCTCTGGGCAGCTTACAATTAAAACCATAGTATACAAAAATCAAGATTAAAACTTTAAAACTTTTAAAATATAATATAAAACCAGAAAAAGTCAGGAAAGCTTGTCTAAAAAGATGTGTTTTCAGGAGGCGTTTGAAAGTTATATTTTCCGCCTCCCGAACTGCATGAGTAAGGGTTTTCCAGAGGGTGGGTGCCGCTACAGAGAAGGCCCGCCTTCTCTGTAGCGGCACAGATTCTTCGTGATGACATTCTGTTTGTCTTGGAATAACGAGCAGGACCTCTTCTGACAATCATAAATGTTGTCTGGGTGTGTATAAGGGAAGGCGTTCTGCTAAGTATCCTGGTCCCAAGTTGTTTACGGCTTTATAGGATAATAGCATAACCTTGTACGTGGCTTGGTAGCTAACAGGCAGCCAGTGCAGTTCTTTTAACTCTGGTTTTATGTGGGCAGAGCCATTAAGGAAATCTGCCGACAAAATACATATATTTGTGAAAATAACACCCATGTGTTCTGTTAGGAGAAATTGCTTGCAAAAATGCATATATTAGGAAACAGCTTGTACAAGAAGGTGTATATTAGGAGAAAGGCTCACAAAATGACTACAAATTTCTGTGCAGACTTAATTGGAAAAAAATTGCAAACTGATGTGGAAATGGGACAAAATGAACTCAGTGTTGGAAAAATCAGAACAAAACTGACGAACGTTGAAAGAAAAACTGAGTGAGACCAAAAGTCTCAGATTCATCCATCCTTCTCTTTCTGTTGAAGAGTGGGCAAAAAAAAAAAAAAGAAGCAAAGGACAGGGCTTAGTTCTGAATTAGCTGGATCCGCAGAAGGAATACACGTTTTAGGATGTCTTTGCTTTTCTATCTTTCTCTGTAGACAAATGCAGAAAGGGCACTGGCTTCTGTGCTATTCTGTGGCAGGCCCAGCAACATTAAACTTTCTCCATGCTCCCATTTCTGTCACCAATCTCACCACAGTAAAAAGCAAATGGTGCCAGAAATTTCTGATGTTTATGGCATTTGAACTACTGGCATTTGGGGCACATCTATATGATGTACACGTTAAATGAACAAAAGTGGCTGGAAACCCAGCAAGTGTCTTAACCTTATGTCCCCATGTAACCTGGCGAGTCATCTAACAGGATATAGATTAATCCGTGTATTATTCCTAAATAATGTATGATGCTTGTTTTCCTTTAATTGAAGATGTGGCTAAGCTTTATGTGTTTCCCCTTTTAAATTTGTCCACAGGAAGCAGACTGTAGATTTAGAATTAAATGTCATGTATAATATTGTTTTACAGATTCATGATCTCCAGGCATGTCAGAAAAATGAAAATTCATGTCACTAAAACTGGTATATCGAAAACATTCAATAAAGAAGATACTAAAATGAGAATAAATACCTAAATCTTGCCATCTGAAATAGATTAGAGTTTATTTTTCTTGACATTATATGATTGAAAGCCACCTTAGATTACAGGATGAGAAGCATACTATTTTTATTACTTTCACTCTTTAAATATTTCATAATGAGCAAAATACATGTACGGACACAGTCACAAATAAGCAGACACAAGTAGACAGGCAGTACTTGAATTATTAGGGAAACAAAGCCCCTTAATAAATTCATAAACCCTACCAATAATTCCCCCATCCCATTTTAGCGTAAACATGACCACAGGGGTAGGGGAGGGATCATAAGAGGTATGGGGGCTGTGGCACTCCTGTAACTCAAGAAAGAAAGTGAGTTTTCTATTTTTAGACATGAAAAGCCAAAAGGACTTTTAAGAAATGTTGAACATTTGGCTCTAACCTTGAATAGATTTGATTTCTTTAAGAGAAATAAAACAGACATGCTCCTTCAACTGTTATTGTAAACAGCATCTCTCCTGGTCACATATTGCAAGTAAGATTTGCTTCCAGGATGACCTGGCAGAAAACTTACTTTAACTGGAAAAGAACTGGCTAATTTCCCCCCCCCCTTATAAGTATCCTTTGTTGCAATGTAGGCAGTGAGCAATGTAGGCAGGCAGCCTAGTAAAATATTTTGTGGGCTACTATGTTTTGTAGATTGTTCTGTAGACTTATGTGAAAGCCTAGCTTAACATATGTAAATACACACACATACAAAAAAGCATGAAATTACAGTTCACCTACATTGGCTTAAATTCTAAGGTAAAGAAATTAAGGAAATCCACATAAGGAAAAATTCTCATCCCCTCCTCCCTCCTTCCCAGCAGTTCCTACTCCTCCCTGGAAAATCTTTCTGGAGAATCAGGTGGGAGGACTTTATGAACAATATGGGATAAGGCATGGTAGACTGCTGTGAGATGGGGAAAATTGCTCCAAATTAGGTTTGGTTCCTAAGATAAGTTAACTTTAAGGAAGATCATGGAACGTTTCCTTTACCCTCCTCTTCCCAGCAGCTCCTAGTGCCCCATTCCATATGTATCAGGGCCCAATGGAAAATATAGAAGGAGAGATCAATCTATTTCCTGCCACATATATTTCACATATGTTCATTCATAAGTCATACCATCCTATTCCTGCATTAGGAAAAAAAAAACTTTTTTTCTGTATCTCCATGAGCATTTGTATTTAAGTATGTACTGAAAGACATGATTTTGACCATACTTTCTCAGAAAATGATAATTTCTCAGGGTACATATTTCTAATCATTTTTATGCTAAAATACACTGTTCTTTTGTATCCTTCCATGGACTTCCTTAAGGCTGAAATCATAATTAGGGTGCCCTCCTATGCATGTTTCTACAGTGGGGGGGGGGAGCCCTACAACTCCATGCTGGCTTAGGTATGCTGGGAAACATGTATAGGATTTTATCCTTAGTGAAGCAAGACTTCACGCAATTAGGGCATATTACACAATTAGTGCAAGACTTCACAAAATTAGAATGAAAATAAATCCTACAACTCCCAGCATCCTTCCAGCCAGACATGCTGACTGAAGCATACTGGGAATTGTAGGGATTTTTTCTGTTGAAACATGCATAGCATTGCACCCTTAGGGAGCAACACTTTGAAAGCATATCTGAGAACATTAATTAAAGTAAATATTATGTGTTATTTTCTATTGAAATAACCATCAATGTATATGTTGGGTGTCAGATGCTTCGTAGACAATTCACAGGGCTGGCCCTGTGAATTGTGGACTGAAGACTTGGCAATTTGTCATGAGAAAATGTATCTCTGCTTCTCTAGTATGTGCTTATCTCAAATGGTAGGCCGAAGGCCTTGAACGTTCTCTGGGAATTAAACTATGCTTTGCAAAGGTGGGGGCTATCTTCCTCACACTGTGGCGTCATCAGAAGAGGTTGAACCGTGCCGCCCTGTTGGCACGTGAGTTTAGATTACAGGCCTGAAGCCCTGTCTATCAAAGTAGCTTAGAATTTGCCCAGCCTCCACACTATATTGCCTTGGTCCTGAGAGTAATTCCGTTGCTAGGAATTATCTCGTCTATCCTCTTGCTGCTCTGCTACTGCTGTGAGTTACTATTCTGATTTGGAATTGTGAGATGCACTCTATACATGTTCTGTTAATGTTTGGACTTGTTACTTCTAAAGAACTTTGCTATGAGAAGTGCACTGTGGCTTTTCATAGATTTGGACTTGAGATTACTGTTCTGGATTCGTGTTCTATAGCTTGCTGTCTCTCTCCATGGAGCCAAAGTTACGGGCAGAGGGAGGCAGAAGCTGATCGTTGCTGTTCTGAAACTCGTGTGTGTGTGAGACCTGTGAGAGGACCTTCCTCAGAGCTAAAGCTACGTGAATTGGGAAGGCTCCCTAGGTCGAAGAGGTTCATTTCCTGGCTTCTGGCTTCCGTGGTCAGCTCAGCGTTCCCTGACAGGCTGAGTGAAGATTTAGTTGCCAGTTGACCGTTATACTACTGTTAGGAGGCCTAATCCTAGAGTCTCTCTATGTTCCAGAGGATTCCAGTGCAGCGTGGCCGCTCCTGCCCTCTAAAGACTAGAGTTAATCTCTAAATGTCAGTCCCTGAGTGAGTGCTGTTCTCATTAAGCCGTTCTACCTGAAAGCTGTGTGGTCCGTCTTCAGCTTCAAGTGTGTGTTTGCAGAAATGAAACCGTTATGCTTTGAATTCCGTGTGATTACAATAAAAGAAATCTCACTGTTATTGTTGTGTATCAGTGTACCTGAAGTCGTGAGCAAGAACTTTAGAGAGTTAGCCAGAGTCACGACAGTATATAATAAATGGTAAAAATTACAGGTAGTGCTCCCCATTTGCAGTGTATAATAAATGGTAAAAATTACAGGTAGTGCTCCCCAGTTTTTAAAGCAACATATGGGCTGGTATCCAAAAGCAATTGTTCCATTTGCACAGCAGGGCATTTCAGGCTACCTCTGTAGTCCGTCATACCTGCCAAAATTCTGCTCCCAAGGGTTGGGGATTTCCACAGGTGGTAGGGTCTTGTTAGATCCAAGCCACTATGTTGCTCATTAAGAATTTTCCTTCAAAATAGCAGCAGCAACCAAGAGAGAGCAAACTAAAGCTTCAAATATCTGTGTAACAACAGAAGCGGCTTAATATATTGAAACTGAATTGCTGCAATGATTTGAAAAATGGGTGTACTCCCCTCTCTGGAAACTGAACTGTAATAGATTTTTAATAAAATAGGATTACACAGATTTTGTTTTTAAAGAGGAATGGGGATATAATGATTGTTAAAAAAAAACCTATACATCAATAGCATATGAGTTGTCATAATAAATTAAAATGTAAAAAAAAGTGAAACAGGTGGCTGAACATTAGTTTTATGCATTTGCATGAAGGAGGATCACAGACCAAAGTCAGTTCATTTTCCCACCACGTGGAATATTCTCTCTCTCTCATTCAGCTAATAGAACAGTAATGGGGGATGGTTAGTTCTGTAGCTCTCTATAGAGTTAAATATTCCTGTTCTCTGCCGGTTTGAGAGGGCCAAAACTAAATCCAGTTATTTTGAGCATAACTAGATTTAATAAGGGGAATGGAGGTATCCTCCAGTTGCTACACTTCCACATTTAGCTTTGATCTATGCCTAAATGCTAGCAATTACAATAAAATATGTTTCTTGTTTGGTTTGGCATTTGGTACCTAAAGCATTTGCTACTCAGCTGCATTGAGAGGTTGACTTTCCAGTTTAGTTTTATTTATTTATTATTTATTTATTACATCTTTATACTGCCCATCAGCCGAAGCTCTCTGGGCAGTGCACAATTAAAAACCATAAGAATTACAATATAAATTTAAACATTAAAAAGTTAAAAAGGCAGTGTAAAACAAGCTTCATTTAAAACCAGGGAAAGCCTGTGTAAAAAGGTATGTCTTCAGGAGGCATTTAAAAGACAGAGAAGGCCCGCCACCGAGGCTCTTCATGGCGGCATTCCATTCATCTCGGAATGGCCAGTAGGGCCTCCTCTGAGGATCGTAGTTGTCATCCAGGTATATATAAGGGAATGCGGTCTGCTAGGTATGCTGGTCCCAAGTTGTTTAGGGCTTTGTAGGATAATAGCATAACCTTGTATGTGGCTCAGTAGCTAACAGGCAGCCAGTGCAGTTCTTTTAATACAGGTTTTATATGAGCAGAGCTGGGTGTCCCCGTAAGCACCCTAGCTGCTGCATTCTGCACTAGCTGCAGCTTCCGAACCACACACATGGGTAGCCCCACATAGAGCACATTACAGTAGTCTAGTCGTGAGGTTACCAGTGCATGAATGACCATGGCAAGGCTATCCCTATCCAGGAACGGGCGTAGTTGGCATACCAATTGAAGTTGATAATGGGCGCTTCAGGCCACCGAGGTCACCTGGGCCTCCAGTGACAGAGATGGATCCAGGAGCACTCCGAAACTACAGACCTGCTCCTTTGGAGGGAGTACAACCCCATCCAGAACAGGCAAATACCCCAATTCCCTGGAACCACCAACCCGCAAGGCCTCTGTCTTATCGGAATTCATCTTCAGTTTGAAAACTAGTCCCATTGATTTCAGTGGGATTTAGTATTGCAGCCTTAAAATTTAATTTCACAGAGAAATTAACAAATATAGATTAGGGATATACACTGGACATAAGATGACAAATTGAGTTAACTTCCACTGGTGCCATCTTAAATTATGAAGTATGGTGAGATAGGTTGAGGCAACTGTACACTGTATAAAATGAGAAATGTTCTTAAGAGCCATGTGAAATCATTTGATTTTTAGACATCATATCACAGGACAGGTTTAGGTGATGTGACTTGCTGTAATAAAGTTAGGAACTGCCTGACTACTGCATCCCTTAGTTTTTGTAACATTTAGTTGAACATTGCATTATTAAGGAATGTTATAAATGAGGTGAGCAATAAACTGTCAAGATCCTTAAACATAAGGATCTAACTGATCCTGTGAGTACTACCTGTTAATCCATGCTCTGAGAAACTATTTATATCCTATGTGCCAATTTGTTTTATAAGCAGAACTCTTATCCCTCTCACTTTTATCCCTCTCACTTGTTGCAATGGATTATCTCAAAATGGACTGTGATGACGGTAACTTTGTTCTGACCGAAGGAAATCTCTTGAGATATATAATGAGATCAGGAGCTTCCCGAGGCCTCAGAATGAAAAATAAAACTGTCTAAGGAGAATGGTTGAACTTAACTTTGCAGTGTTCTACTCACCATAGAATTCCTCAACATTTGCTTTGGTTCTTTAGGGATTGGTTAAATATTAGTCATTGATTTGTGGTTATTTATTTAAAAAGCAAAATGGCTGGCAAAAAGAGACGAAATTTATCTTACAAAAAGGTGGTTGTGTATTAGTTGGAAATTCTTATTTGTATTAACATTTGTGTTTTTTATTTTAAAATTTCAATGTCTAATCTTTCTGCCTTTCTTTTTAGGCTGTGAGAAGACAAAAGGTTCTTGAACAAAGTATCCATTCTGCTCAGGAGATTGACAAAACCCTCCAGTTAATTCAAGACTCTCTTGCCTTCATTGATCGACAGTTAACAGGTTACATTGCAGATAGAATTGATGCAGCACAAGTACCTCAAGAAGCACAGGTGAGTCTTATGGATTTATTAATGTCAAATAGCTTTATTATCAAGTATTAACTAAAATTAATTTAATTTGATTGTGGGGTGGTTACCGATTATGATTTCTATAGTTTTTAGAGAATTACAACATTGAATTTGCAACACATTTCTTACATTATTAGTAACTGGAATATGAAGCTGACCCTTGTACATAGATGTATTGCCTCCACATATATTTTGCAGTAAATTCATATTTTACATTTATTTTATCTGTCCTTACACTGACATAAAATTACTTTACTACAAAAATTAAAACTCATTAAACATTTCTTGAAGGTTGTGCATTAATTTAATTTGTACATTAAAGTAACAAAATGATTTTTTAAAATTTCCTAAAATCCTATTTTTTTTTTATCATGCCACCAGTCACCCACCATCTTTACCACTTTTAGTTGACCTCTTAGTAAAACTGATTACTACTGAGTTACACAACCACAGTTATTCTCTTTAACTACTAGGGACAATATCTAGTGCTATGCTAATGTCACCGTACTAGCTTAAACCCACATTCATAGAATCATAGAACTGTAAGTTGGAAGGGGCCTCTAAGACAATCGAGTCCAACCCCCTACTCAATGCAGGAATCTACCTTAAAGCATCCCTGACAGATGGTTGTCCAGCTGCCTCTTGAAGGCCTCCAATGTGGGAGAGCCCACCACCTCCCTAGGTAATTGGTTCCATTGTCATATTGCTCTAACAGTCAGGAAGTTTTTCCTGATGTCCAGCCGGAATCTGGACATCAGGAATTTGCGCAACATCCTTAGTGCTTGCTAGGCAAAGGGAAAAAAGCTAGAAAAGGAATGAACTGCATTGTCAAAATTCAAATCACTATCTTCCTCTTTTCCCTAGTGAGTGTTAATGACATTGTGCTGATGTTGGTTTATGCTAGCACCAATGTCATTATTGCTAGCATTGTGACAGCAATGGATAGTCCCCCAGGATAGTCAAATATATCATCATAATTTCATAGAAAAGGAAATAAATGAAACAATATCACCATCTTCTCCCTTCTTCCTAATGTTGTCTTAACATTTGAAGGACATTTCTAAATACTGTAACTTTAATTAGTTTTTATATTAAAAACTATATAGTGCATGAAGTAATGTAAAACACAAATTTCTATTAATATTTAAAATGGGTGGATTGTATTAGAAGGATTTAAACATGGATAAATTGTTTATATTTTGGATAAAGATGTTCCATGATGTAAACACTGATGGATTGAACTCCTTGATACTGATTATATGAAAAGCAGAATATAATTATATGTGTATTGGTGGCAGCAAAGACAATTTTAAACAGATTAAAAGATGAGGAACAAATCCATAAATACGGTTCCAGCGTAATACCCAAATGTGAAATGTTATAAGATCAATCTGCATTTAACAGTATCTGTTAATCTTCTCAGAATGATGGTTCAGATGCCTCTGTTTGTTTTTATTAAAATCATATAGATGTTCAACTATTCAAACAATTACTCTTTGCATTTTTAAAATAAGCCTGTCCTAAAAAAACACTGCTGATTAGAAAGTTTTCTGAAAAAATTCTCAACTCCATAAGCCACTGCCCTTGTCCAGGATAATTTCATTTTATTTTGTGAAAGAGGAATGCTGGCAATGGGTTTATTGTTTCATATTTGACATCACATCCACCTGGTGGAAGTGGTGTGTAATTCAGTCATCATAAAAACAGATGAGTTTATTATTTAATTTTTTAAAGTGTTCTTCAGTTTTTGTGAAGAAACGAAGTAATCAGTTAAGGGGAAATAAAGCCAACTGTTATTGCGCCATGCAACTTGGGGTGATGCTATTTCAAATTCTTTGAAAACATAGAATCATTTGAGGTAGTTTTGGATCAGTGTGTGACTCTCATGTATGGTCTAATTGCTTAAGTAATATAATGATAGAAAGGAGACTTCCTACTCTGCGATATAATGTGATTTTTTCCTAATCTCTGAAGAGAAACTGAAAGTGAGTGATAAAGCTTAATTGATAATGTCAATTTGATATGGATTTGGATGACAATTGACATGACAGTCATTAAGATAGTATCTTAGGTTTGAATTATTGAACTTGTTAACAATTAGGAACATAGGAAGCTGCTTTATAGAGTCAGACTATTGGTCCATCTAGCTCAACATTGTCTTTACAGAGACTGGTAACATTTTCAGACAGGAGTCTTTCCAGCCCTTCTGAAAGTACTTCGAAATAATCCAGGGACCTCATGCAAGCAAAGCATAACCTCTCTCACTGAGCTACAGGAGTTTCCTAAATTAAAAAACATCAAAGACTGATTAATAATCTCATCATATGTACAGTTCTATTTATAGCTATGTGCCATATGCAATAAAAAACCGTAAGGTGAAGAGTCACTATGATTTCTGACAACTACATAATTACTTAAGAATATTGAAGAATCTTGTGGCTCCTTAAAGAGTACATTTATTGGTATATAAAGGGCCACAATACCCTTCGTTGCTTTTGCTGCAGTAGACTAACATGCTTACCTCTATGGAAATGTTAATTAACATAGTCATGTTAATTTTTTTGTGGATCAATGAAATAGGTCCACTTCAAGTGATATTTTCCTCCAGTGTCAGGAACCAGTCAATCTATTATCTATTGACATAGCACACTTGCCAATTACATGTCTTGCTCTTTCTTCTTTGAAATATTTTGATTTAAACCATTATATTTGCATTCTTTTCCCCCTGGATGTTATTTCTTCCTGTAATGCTTTGTTTCTAACGTCAGGAAGATGGTATTATTTTTGTTTCTTTTAAGCAAGGCAATTTAGGAAAGGTTCTCCATGAAAATTTCCATGATGCCTTAACTTCCATAATGCCATTGCTTAAATATCTCATGTTGGCTTGACCAACTCTGATGAGCTTTGCGCAATTATATGTTTTTCAAAATGACTGAGGATAAACAAACTGCATGAAACATACTTTAAAACAAAACCAAAGTTTTGAGATATTTGTGTGGAAAGAAATTAGTAATTCAAGTAATCCACATCAGTATTATATAACACATTTATATTGCATCCACATATAGCCTATTTGTTTTAATATCATCAACCCAATTTAGAGCCATCATGAAGAAATGAGTATTTTTTCAATCTTTATTAATTTACCTTCATTATATTATATAAGAATCCAAAGGATTAAGGCCCTGGCCTGTCTTGTATATTTATTGATTTGATTTGTACCCTGCCTTTCTACCATGAAAAAATGGCACTCAAAGCAGCTCACAATCCCAAATAAAACTTGATAAAAGCAATAATGACATGAATACAGTGAAACACAATTAAAAACACAACAAGAGCAAAGTAAAATAACATCCAACCCAACTGCTTACACACCAAAGGACTGCTTCAATATGAAACTATTTGCCTGCTGGTGGAAGGACAGCAGAGAGGGAGCAAATCTAGCCTCACTTGCAGAGAAAGGACCAGAGCAGGCTAGTACGGCAGAACGTAGACTTTTGAGCAGGTCCCAAGCCACATAGGACTTTATTGGTCATAACTAGCACTTTGAACTCTGCCAGAAACAGACCGGTTGCCACTGTACCCTGTAAACTGCCTTTGTCAACAGTCTAACTGCAGCATTCTGAACCAGCTGACATTTGTGAATAGTTTTCTAAGACAGCCCCTCATAGAGCGCATTAAAGTAGTCCAAATGGGATATAATTAAGGCATATGTGACCATGGCCAGATCAGACATCTCTAGGAATGGTTATAGTTGGTGCTCTAGCCTCAGCTGCACAAATGCATTCCTAGCCACTGAAGAAAATTGAGCATCCAGATTTAAGGCCAAGTCCAGGAGTACCTAAGTCTTCAGGGAGACTGTAACCCCATACTGCACAAGTTGAATCCCTATTACCTGATCTGCCTTTTGACTGACCAGAAGCACCTCTGTCTGGTCTGGATTAAGCTTCAATTTGTTTTTCTCTTTATATGTGAATGGATCCCATTCAGTTGAAATATTAAGGGGTTTTATCCTATTGTATTGTTCAAATGTCATTCATTTGAATCTTTGCTAGTTTTGACAAATTTGCCAAATCTGTGTTGCTAAACCAGCCTTCCCCAAACTGGTAACCTCCTGATATTTTGGACTACAGCTCCTAGCATTCCTGATCATTAGATACGCTGGTTAAGGCTGATAGGAATTCAAGTACAAAATATCTGGCAAACACCAGATAGCTTTTCTCTACTACGTTGGAGAAGGCAATGCTAAGCCATTTTAATCACCTTTTTCCATTCTCTCTCAAACTTGATGATTAAAGGATATAATCTGGTACCTTTTTTCACCATCTCCTCTATTTTTGCTAATTGTGAACCATTTTTTGACATTTTTAAGGGTGCAATTCTGTGGAGATACTCAGCAGCTTCTGAAGTCAGAAGCTGCCAAGAATCCAATGGAGGGAAGCCAGAGCACAAAGGTAGGCTGACCATATGAAAAGGAGGACAGCGCTCATGTAACTTTAACAGTTGTAGAGAAAAGGGAATTTCAGCTGGTGCCATTCTTATGCAATTAGTCCCTGGTGAAATTCCCTCTTATCACAACTGTTAAAGTTGCAGGGGCCCTGCCTTCTTTTGTATATGGTCACTCTAGTATAGTGCCTGCACCTTTAACTGTTGTGATGAAGAGGGAATTTCACCAGGAACTAATTGCATACAAATGACACTGGCTGAAATTCTCTTTTCTCTACAACTGTTAAAGTTACATGAGCCCTGTCCTCCTTTTCATATGGTCAGCCTAACAAAGGTAATTCTCACCTTCGTGCTCCAGCTGCCCTGCATTTTCACAAGATGAGCAAATTAGCCGTGACACTTCTGAGTGGGAGAGAATGAGGCTGTAGCCCTGGTTCCAACCCTGGATCCCAGAAACCAAGCCTATGTCCACCAAAAATGCTGTCTTGGGGGTGTAGGATTGGTCTCTTAATTTTGAACAGAGTAGAATTATTTCATCTACTTTGTTATAATTTATAGTTCTTCAATTCATTAATATATTGCACCATCATGTTGCCATTGTGCATTGATAGAACAAGCAAAAATAATCTTGATGTGATCATACAGATGAGTATCACTATTCTTTTTGTGCAGTATTTTATTGAAACAGATGTGCTTTACTGTGTATTATTGCTTAATAAAATACCACACAAGAACAAACGTTTTGTGATTGTATGTTAGCAATGGTAAGAAATTTGTTGAGTTCACATTTTAATGTGAATTTACCAAAATCACACTTCCTAAACATGCACACAAGCCTGAATACAGTTATATGGCAATATTCACTCTTTTCCAAATTTTGCAGTGCAGTTTACAAATTAAATAATGTACAAAATAATGCAGTCAATACACTAAAGTTCACATATGCATAATTATATTAGCGGAAAGTACACATGTATACATACTTATACATATAAAATATGTGCATTAGAGGACAGACTGCACAAAACCACATTGTATTAGGGGTAGTCGCTTGGAAAAAAATTTGTTTATTTGGAAGAGACAAGAGGCATGTACAGAAAAGAAAATTGTCTTCCTTCCATGCACTTCCAAGTCCCTCTCCTATATTTCCCAATCTGGAAAGGACCAAAGTTGGAAAGAAACAGAGAAAGTGATGCACATGGAGAAAAGAGCTCTCTTTGTCATTATATGCTCTGGCCCAATTTAATCATAATAGGTGAACAAGCCTGGAGAGATTCTTGGTGTGCCATTCCTTGTGCTCTCAGCTGCTATATGCACAGCACTGGCATATCATGGCAGTAGTATCCACCTAGATTTCTGGTATGCTAATACTGGACTCTCAGATGAGGCAACCAACTTTAAATGAAACACAAGGCCCATGGAACATTGCATGGGTAAACCTTTTTTACATGCCTGATTTCTTGTTTAAATCAGGCTTCTGATTGTACCCACTCTCATCATCCCAAGCTGGGAAACAGCTTGGAAGGACAAGCAGGAAGGAGATGGCAGCGAAGGGACATGAAAAAGAAGGTGCTCTGCTATGTTATAGGAATTGGAGTGTCCCCTCTTGCTTTTTATGTGTTCTCTGCTTGTCCCATTCTTGCTCCCCAAACTATTGTATCTAATGTGAAAGAGAAGACGAAGATATGTGAATCCATCAGCATTAGAGAAATTGGCCTACAACCTACTGCCACTGCATTGAAAGTGACCTCTTGGCAATGCTACTTTGAGAAGACATAATTTTTTCCTTAGTATTAAAAGTGCAGATGAGAAAGGGCACAGTTTCATACAGTTTCTCATTACCCATTTTGTTCATTTTGAACTAACAAAAAATCTGTTGAGATATTTACAGATATACATAATTTACATTAGATTTGCTAATTTTCAGGCACAAGGTACATCCTTCATTAGCAGTGTATTTATAGAAAATATGGAGTGTCTGGAATGCTTTAAAATGTGAGCTAGATAAAACCTTGTGACAGATTTTTCTCTCTCATTTTGCAGTAATGCTTCTAATATACTTTGTGATGAGAAAGAAAACTGCCAGATATTTTCTGGTATAGCTGTTTTCTCTGGTAATTGTTTCACAGTTTCTGCCACTAGCAGATATTCATTTTCAAACAATTTACACATAAATTGGTTTGAATTGGTCTTAAATTAGCTCATATCAGTGTGCAAGATATGCATTGTTGTCCATGGGATTGCATTGGTTAGTATGGTAAACCCAATTGTTTTTTTCCTTAAGAATCTGATCTTTCATGAGGTGTCAAGGGTTGAAATTTGCATTATAGTAATTTGCTGAAAATAATAGACAGAAATACCTGCTAGAAAATCACTGGGATGATTATATTTAAGTGTGCTGATCAGTGTGCTGTTATATATTTATCCTATTTAGTAGGGAATAAGAGAGTTTATGTTGTCCAAACCAAGACCTGTTTTATAATTTTAATGTATGTATTGTTAATATATTAAGATGATGCAGTTTAATGGATACATAGACACAATTAATCTAAATATCAGAAGGATCCTGGATAAGCTGTTTCAAAAGAAAAAGCAAACAAAAGCAATGATATATATATATATATAGTTACAGTTATGTAGTTATATAGTTACATAGTTTAGTTATATAGTTATATTGGAAGGAGAATTACAATTCAGACAAGAAAACAATTGGTAATTTAAAGACACGACATAGAGAACATCTTCGTTCCTATGGGGTGGCAATACGCGCAGCGAAGAAAGCTTTCTTCTCTGCACGCATTGCGTCTGCGAATTCACGTCCAGCAGAACTGTTCAGGGTGATGAGGGGTCTAACTCAGGCACCTTCTCCCCTGAACCCGATTTTAGAGCCTTCGGTAGTTCGCTGTGATGCTTTTAACGACCATTTCACAGATAAAATCTCTCGGATAAGAGCCGACTTAGATGTCATCGTTGTAGCAGAGGCTGACAATGGAGTGTCCAGCAACTCCACAAGTAGAATTACACTGGATCAGTTTCAGTTGGTGAGTACCGAGGACGTGGACAAGCTGCTTGGACGAGTGAGGAGGACGACTTGCCCTCTCGATCCCTGCCCTTCTTGGCTGGTCGCCCAGGGAGGAGATGTAATTAGATTACAATTACAACATATCATTAATACATCTCTCAGGGAGGGGAGTTTTCCATCCTGTTTAAAAGAAACGATAGTACGGCCGCTTCTTAAAAAGCCCTCCCTGGATCCCCTGGACCTTAATAATTACAGACCAGTATCGAACCTTCCATTTCTAGGCAAGGTGATCGAGAGGGCGGTTGCCTTCCAACTCCAAGCAGTTTTGGATGATACAGATTTTCTAGACCCATTTCAAACCGGCTTCAGGGCAGGATATGGAGTTGAGACTGCTATGGTTGCCTTAGTGGATGATCTACGCTTGAGTATTGACAGGGGGAGTGTGTCCCTATTGGTACTTCTGGACCTCTCAGCGGCTTTTGATACCATCGACCATGGTATCCTTCTGGAACGCCTGAGGGGATTGGGACTCGGGGGCACTGTGCTTCAGTGGTTCCGGTCCTACCTCTCGGGCAGGTTCCAGATGGTGATGCTTGGGGATAGTTGCTCCTCAAAGAAGGAGCTGCTATGTGGTGTACCACAAGGTGATATCCTTTCCCCAATGCTGTTTAACATCTACATGAAACCGCTGGGAGAGATCATCCGGAGGCATGGGGCGGGGTGCTATCAGAATGCTGATGACACCCAAATATATTTCTCTATGCCTCTGAGAACAGCATCGGCTAAGGATAGTGTGTCTCCTCTGAATGAATGCTTGGAGGCGGTAATGGGCTGGATGAGGAAAAACAAACTGAAGCTGAATCCAGACAAGACGGAGGTGCTTACTGTCAAGGGCCACAACCTGGGGTTGGAGGTGTGTCAACCAGTTCTGGATGGGGTTGCACTCCCCCTGAAAGACTGTGTTCGCAGCTTGGGGGTGCTCCTGGATCCGTCGCTCCAAATGTCATCCCAGATAGATGCAACGGCCAGGAGTGCCTACTATCAGCTTCGGCTGATACGCCAGCTGCGCCCCTTCCTAGAGTTGGAAGACTTAAAGACGGTAGTGCACGCGCTGGTAACTTCGAGACTCGACTTCTGCAATGCGCTGTACCTAGGGCTACCTCTGTGCCTAGTCCGGAAACTTCAACTAGTTCAAAATATGGCAGCCAGGTTGGTCACTGGTACACCTAGGGGTGACCATATTACACCAGCTTTGAAATCTCTCCACTGGCTGCCAGTTAGTTTCCGGGCGAAGTACAAAGTGTTGGTCATTACCTTTAAAGCCCTACATGGTTTGGGTCCAGGTTACCTGCGGGATCGCCTTCTCCCATACAATCCGCCCCGCACGCTTAGGTCCTCTGGGAAGAATTTATTACAGTCAACAAAAACTAGACTGACAACTGTTACCCAGAGGACCTTCTCTTCTGCCGCTCCCAGATTATGGAATGACCTGCCGGGAGAGATCCGTGAACTTACCAGTGTTCAGGAATTTAAACGATCTATAAAGACTGAGCTCTTCCGGCAGGCCTACTCAGATGAATTTTAAGTGTTGTATTGGTGTTTTATTGGTATTTTAATGATATATTGGTTTTATGTATTTTTAATTAGTTTTGTGTGTTTTATGATGATGTTGTTCCCCGCCTCGATCCGGAGGGAGAGGCGGGTAATAAATAAATAAATATATTATTATTATATTATTATTAGTAGTATTATTATTATTAAGTGAGCATAAAAGTTACTAATATCATTTTAAAGAAATTACAGGAGTAAAACAGCTGCAGCACAAGGCAGTGTCACAATCTTAGTGATCCATCCTATGTTGTGCTCTCACAATAGATTTTCCCATTCCTCTTCTGCCTGCCTGTTCTCGACACACACACACACACACACACACACACACGCAAATACAATACAAACACACAAACATGCCAGACCTGGTCTAAAAGGTCTGTCTACTCCTCTGGAGCAAATTTAGGGGATGCATTGGGGGCTGCAGGGGAGGGGGAAATCCATTGTATCCATTCTTTTGGCGAATGGATATTGTTGGATTTCTTCCAGAGGCTATATATAAAATCTTACATATTTTTCTTTTAAACAAAATAATCTACTTTGATTTCAAACACGTCTGCTTTTTTTCAACAGAAAATTCAATCAGAGTTGACAAGCCATGAGATTAGCCTGGATGAAATGAGAAAACGGAACCGGGGTAAAGATGCTGCCAAGAAGATATTCTCCCAAATCGATATTTCACAGGTTTGTACATTTCGCTTTCTTTTACATATTCAGTTTAAATCCTTACTTTAAACTACAGAGATATAAACAAATCAGGCATTGTTAACAAAAGCTGGTTACTTCAAAAGGTGTTTTTTCCAATTTTATTTCTGTTTGCTTAGTTTATAGCATTTATATTTGATTTAGGATGAGGTAGAGGAAAATGTAGGATTTGTTAAATCATTGTTTCAGAGTCGACTCAATTCATAATTGACTCTTTTTTCAATGTAAAGTAGCCAAACTGAAGCACCTAGTTGTTATCTATTTTAATTTTCATTTATACCCTTTGTCACAAAAATAAATACTTTGACCAAAATATTTTTAAAATGTGAAACTAGTTCAGTGATCCCAAGGGACCTTTAAACTTTTTTTCATGTCGAGCAGCCATTGATGCCAGATGGCTAATTTCATTTGGAACAGAAGAGGAATTAAAATGATGTTTGTAATATGGAATGGCATTCAGCTGTTAAAAAGGCAAAATAAATAAATAAATCTATTCTTGCTTGAGCCATTTTCTTCATCAGAAGCTTTTTGTATTTGAGCCTTCACGTGTGGGAAAATAAACATTCTGAAATATTACATGAACTTGCCAAAAGTTAAATGTTGCTAACTGTACGCAGCATTTTGACTCTTATCTGCTGTTTAACTTGTATACATATACTATTGAAAGCAGCTTCTGGTGTTACAGAGAGACCTGCTGCTGATAAAAAAGAAAGAGAAAAAAAGCATTACTGTTCCTGTAGATCTCTAGGGAGGGATTCAACAGTACTCTACCACTAGTGCTATTGATGTTGCGCAGGCTCTAGTGGTAGTGCACCATTGGAACTTTCACATCGCTTGGATTCATTCTTTCCATAATGAATTATTTGGGTTATCCTGAAATCTGTTGCATACCTTATCTCACCCTTTCCCAGGAAGATGATCTAAAGCTGGTGATCGAAGACTCTACTCCACTGTGTAGATGACAAAGAGAACTTATTTAAATCCAAGTTTTACAATTGTCACTTTTGTTACCATGTAATAGAAGCTAGCTGTGTTTTATAACGTTACAGCGGCAGCCCTACAGCTTGTCTGTTGGCCTCTGAGAGGCTGTAGGGATTTTTCAGAAGGAGTTCAGAGGAACTCCTGCTGCACCTGTGTAGATATTGGGCCAGTCTGCATGATTGAACAGCCCACTACGGATTAAATAAAGCCATGGTGGGCTGTGACGCATGCCAGTCTGTACCAGCAGCCATTTTGAATATGCATTTTTTGGCCACAGTTTGTCATGTCATGCAGACCTGGGCATCAGTTGTTGTGCAAGGGTTAAACAACCCTAGGGTGACCAACTGTCAGGATTTCCCCGGATTTGTCCTGGTTTTTGTTCTATCCTGGGTGTCAGGGGGGATTTTCTGTAATTTTCTATAATGTCCTGGAAAGACAAGCTTTCCCCTTTAAGGCCACATTAGCGTGGTTGGAGTGAATGACGAGCTTTCTGGAGGTGGGTTATTTCCCTCCCACTGCTCCAATCAGGACCTTACAGGGGAAAGTATGTCATTCCTGGACATTATAGAAAAGGACCCGATTGGAGCAGTGGAGCACGGGAATGACACACTTTCCCCTCCTCCGCTCCAATTGGGTCCTTCAAAGCAGTGGGGGTGAATGACATGCTTTCCAGAGGCCCCGGAAAGCCACTTCCCCACCCCCCACCCCACTGAGGGTCCTCTTTTTTGGTTTCCCAAATGTGGTCACCCTAAACAACCCTAACACAACCCTAGAACAGGCTATGGGAAATTGAAAGGCAATACAGGAAAATTAAAACCCCCAAAATACCCAACATGTACATGCTGGCTGTTCCTCTGCCAAAAAAATCTCCTCACCACCACCTTAGGCTTGATTCAGCAATTATCTGTCTTAGAATTTATCTGTGGAATAATTATTCTTAAAGAAATGCATGCATTGGTGTATTTGGCTAATTTTAATGTAGGCAATGAATTATAATAGCCTTCCCCGACCTGGTGCTCTCTCGCTGTGTTGGACTACAACTTTCAAAATCCCTCAGCTAGCATGGCAGGCTTGGGGATACTAGGAGTTGTAATGCAGCATATCTGAAGGGCACCAGTTGGGTAAAGCTGAACTATAATCTACTTGTAGACCACATTTTCTAAGGATATTGAGCTCATGATTGAGCTCAGAATCAGCATTACTGACTATCTGATTACTTGTATGAAATTTTGGGGAGCTTGCTCTCAATCCAAAGAAAGCCACAGGGGAGTGCACTGTGCAATTGCTTGCCAGATACCTGTATGATTTCCATTTCATGCTGGAATTTCTAGCTTTTGGATATTAATAAAAGGGAGATGTAGGAACCCCTCAAAGACCTAAGTCCTATGCATGCTTTCTAAGGAATAGTATAGGAAATGTACAAGATCTTTCAAAGTATGTAGAAATAGAACTGCTCTGTGCCCCCATTTTAAAAATCTACAGAAAATTATCATTGTGTATAACTGGCATTCATAACTCAGAATATCACAGCAGAGAGACTTGCTCTGCATACTTTGCAACCCTATTTCTCTTGTCCCTTGTGTTCTTTTCAGAAAAAACTACAGGATATCTTCATGAAGTTTCGCTTGTTCCAAAAGCCAGCCAATTTTGAACAGCGGTTACAGGAATGTAAAAGAATTTTAGATGAGGTAAAATTGCAAGTGCCAAAGTTGGAGTTGAGGAGTGTTGAGCAGGAAGCGGTGCAGTTACAGCTTGATCATTGTATGGTGAGTATTACCAGTGGAGTAATTCACATGCAATTGGACTTATCAGATGATTCTTCCAGCATTTTCCAAAAAATCAGTGTAATTTTGTTTAAATAAAAATAATGTTTATCTTTTTTGTGTTGGCTAGAAATTATATAAAACTCTCAGTGAAGTGAAATCTGAAGTGGAAACAGTCATAAAAACTGGGCGTCAGGTTGTTCAGAAACAGCAAACGGAGAACCCTAAAGAACTGGATGAAAGACTGACCGCTTTGAAATTACAGTATAATGATTTGGGTGCGAAGGTATGTTCTCCATCATTCAGTGCAAAACTAATTTCTTTGTCTCTCTTGTAAAGTGAAAGATAACTGTTCCCTTTAGATGTAATGCCTTTTCTTTTATTGATTTTTCTCTCTTAAATGGTTTTGTCTTATTTGTGTTGACTTTCTTAGTGAGAGAATATTTCCATGCCATTGGGTGAACATTCAGAGTGGCCATTTAAATATTCAACTAATGTAACCAAACTATTCACTTCATGTAAGATTGAAATTTCTGTGAAATATATTACATCTCTTTGAAATATCTGGTAACTTCTGTCCTAATCTGTTATTCAGATTTAATTGGAAGGCAACAGGGAAAGGGGCAAACAGCACAATCCTGGAAGTCAGGGCGGCCCCATGTCCGAGGGCTCTCGGGGGCTCACGAACACTCGGGTGCGGGTCCGTCCTAGCACTGGGCACATTGTGGACCCAGGCAGACTCTTGCAACATCTCTAATGGGGAGTATACTTAGCATGAAATATATGTTATATATGACAGATAATAGTAAGAGCTTCTAAATCAGTATGTACTGATCAAGCAAATGTTCATAGAATATTTTGCACCTGGATGCTTCTATTGGCATCCATGAACCAATATTTTGTATGGGGTTCTTTGTATATTATATGGTGTTTTTATATGTGGAGTTAGCTACATGGAGAACTATTCTCTGCCAGTATATTGGCAGCTACATTGTTGAGGTTGATGCTTTTTGGAACTTCTGTTTTAAAAAGGATAACTTTCATTAAACAAAAATACGGCAGTATGTGCCTTTCAGGCTTATAACCTTAAGGAAGGCAAGACACACAGGAGTAGGATAAGGAAAAGGGTGATGTGCAAAATTAATTAGCATAGGCAAAATTTGATCAAGCATTTAAATGCACAATTGAAATGAGCCAGAGGGATGTCAGGAAACAAGACAGCAAGTCAGGGAGAGCAAGTGAGAATGGGTTCAGGAAGAGAATGAAGAATGTAATATTTGGTTTACAGAGGAGAAGAGGATTTTAGCAGTAGAGAGTACAAAAGGACAGAGATAGAGAGAAGAACAGAGAGATAAGTGAAAGCAAGGGAACTGAGACATTCTATTTAAATTTGATAGAAGTTTAAATAAACTACAAGAAAAAAAGAGTCAGGCAATGTAGATAATGTTAGTGATGAGCAGAACAAGTTGAAGAGGTTTAAGAGAAGGTGCAGGAAGGCCCAGCAAAAGAGTGTTTCAGTAGTCAGTGCAAGTGATAATGTGAATGTAAACGAGGTTTTGGATTGTCTCAAAAGAGAGAAAGGGGTAACTTTGAAGATATTACAAAGATGAAATCACTAGATGATATCCAGCTGAGTGAGGATGTGGCCAGATGGAAGGGGGACTGCAAGAAGAACCAAAGGTAATAGCAGTCACTGATGTCCTAGTTGTTTTATGGGATAGTTGTAGCTGATTTAAATGTTGTGCGTTTTAATTTTGTTACAAGTCAACTTGAGTATTTTTTGAGAAAGGGGTAAAATAAATTTAATAAACGATTATAAAATAAAATAATACCAAGGTTATAACAAACAAACACCAAGCAGGATATCACACTATGAAAATGGTATGAAAGCGGTATATGGTATGTGTCAATGGACCCCAACCGTTGTCAGAGCACTTCAATACCACTATAAAGCAGTAGTGTGGCTCCTGCTGTCGTGACTCTGTAAATTCTAACGTACGTGGAGGACAATAAAGAGACCCCTTTGAGGGAAAATACAATCCTTTATTATACAAAAGACGATCCTCCCCTCTCCTCCAGCAAGTAAGAGGAAAACAAACTTAGCAAAGGTCTTTTTGCCCAGAGGCTTGTTTAGATAAGCAAGCTATTCAGTTGAGTTAACTGAGAGAGAAAGAGAGCAGAGTCACATAATTAAGACAAATTAGCCTGTAGGGCTTTGTTCGCAAGCCTCTCTGAGCGGCGGGCGGTTTTAAGTTTGAAATCCTTTCTCTTTAGCTTTCTGCGAACAGCAGCATCTTTGAGTCTCTTTGTCTCAGAAGAGAAAGTGTTCTCTCCTCGGTTAGGAGCATCTCCTTGGGAATTATCTCCCGCGTCTCGTGGGAAGGTGTTCTCCTTCTGGCACCAACTCCCCTGCCTGTTGCATTCCTTCTCCAGGATCAGAATCGCTGTCTGAGATTTCATCCCCTTGAAGCAGGGAGTTGGACATAGACACAACACCTGCCTTTTATATACTGCTTTCATACCGCTTTCATAGTGCTATATCCTGCTTGGTGTAAATTGGGCCTAAGAGTGTGAGTGAGTGAGAGGAGGATGAAAATGGGGTAGGAGGAAGCAGAAGTATAGTTTTATTAGAAATCAATTTTAAGGAATGAGAGGTCATCTGGAAGGAGATAACAGTGATGGAAGAAACTCACCATGCAGAATGGGCTCAGTCTTTTTTTTAAAACTTTTTTTTTTTTTTTTAGAGAATCTCAGGTAAAGTTCAGACTTTTCTGAGAATTCTCCAAAGTTCATAAAAAGCTTTGATCTGATCTTCAGAAGAAAAAAGGAATAATAATTTAGCAAATAATAACGAAGCCTGCGTAAGCCCTGGTTCCTGGGGGGGGCGGAATGAGCTTCAGATGATTACTGGAGCAAGGTAACAAGGCTAGTCAGAAAGTACAGCCCATCAGTTGTTCATTATCATTTTGTGCAGATGATAAATGTCTTGGTTTCAGGCTGATAACCAGTCCTATAGTCACTTCTTGCAGATGTTCCTGTGGAAGGCATTACCAAATGAGTAGAATGCAGCAATCTGACCTGTGGTGGAGACCACACGGATGGCAAATCCTGTGGTGGATTTCTGCTGTACTTGTAACTCCCTGATTTACTACCCTACCAGGCATTATAAGCAATTATGTATATAGAAATAATGTACACTCTTAGTAATGTGGGCTCAGCATGCATGGTGCTATAAATATGAATTTAGAAAGTGGCAAATGCTAGCAGAATGCCCTGAAAGGGCTTTCTTGGAATCTGTCCTTCCATCAGTTAATTACATGTGTTTCATATATTTCCTCCAAGGAATGTAGTCCCACATTCTCCTCACAGTAATGGTGTGAAGCAGGCTAGGCTGTAAGTCCATGACTTGCTCAAGACCACATGGTGAGCCTTATAGCAGAGCAGGAATTTGAAAACAGGGCTCCCGGACCCCACATCCAGAGCACTCAATCCACTACAACAGATTGTGGGGCTTTAATATTTTCAGCTGTTTGGAATTCACTAATATCAGTAGTAACCACTAATGCTTTTCCCTACTCACTGATTACAACAATAGAATAATACGAGTTGACATCACTTCTAGAGATGTGAAAGCTTGAGTAAAAAGAGTGGGGGGGGGACAAATTTGGGGACAATGACATTTTCCCTCAAAGAAATCCCTGAAAAGAATTGTACTAAGAAATTCTGTCCCTCCTCCCATTTTTCCAGTGTGTTTTTTTCCAAGCCTTCATATCTCCAATCACTTCTAAATAAAATTATCACAGTGGTGCTCAAACTATATGTTGCATGGATCTCTGAGCTTTCTTTTGTTTTCTCATTTAAAAAAACAAATTAGTCTCTGCTGGCTGCAAGTCAGAAAGGCAAAGGGTGAGCAGATGTAAGCTACTTAATCTTTTCCCCTCAGATTGGTTTTCAGCTCAAAATCACCTCACCCAAATACTTTTTTGACTGTGAGAATAATGATGCAGGGAAGACATGAGGATCTTGTATCTTTCCCCCAAAAGGCATGTTTAGGAGGATCATTTTGACTTGATAAATTACTGGAGAGGAAAACAGTCTTTTAGCCATGAGCCCTTTCACCAACCTGATTCTAGACCAGGGATGGGCAACTTTTGACCCTCCATATGTTTGGTCTCTGATTCCCATCAGCTCTAGCCAACATGGCCAAAGGTGAGGGATGGTGGAAGATGTAAGCCAAAACATTTGGAGAACCACAAGTTGCTCACCTCTGCTCTAGACTAATTTTGTTTTGAAAAAGACATGGATGACAAAAATGTGGAGCTGCATGCAATGTGTCAACTTATCTTGCTTCTGACTTGTTGGTGGATGAGGTAATGAGCTTTGCACAAGGCCCCAGAATGAGAGAGAATAAAGGCTGGTGGCAAAGCTGAGTGCAAAAGGGGTGGAGCAGGATGTCCTAAGACCTGCTCTGTCGCTGGTGCACTAGGGAAATAGTTGCTTTAAGTATTAAGAGACTGTATTGAGAGATGATATGCAGACCAACTGTGTAAAAAAGAAAGACCTTAAGATGGCAGTATTTCCTATATTTCTTTTATAACATTTAAATTAAAAATGAAGAGAAAAAAATGACGTTAGCCCATGATTGCATACAACCATCCTTAGAATTATTTTAATACTTTCATCATATAAATAGTGAAAGGAGCAAAACAATGTAAAGTTAAAACTGCATCTATGTTTATTATCCTTTTCATAAATTCAATAAAGTATCACACTTACCTATTTCAACAATTAGAATTATAGAAATAAACATTATTATTAAAAAATTTTTTTACTGCAAAACCAAAGGAACAAAACACACTTAACTTGGCAATGGGTTTCAATGAACATGGTGAACATACTTCTGAATAATCACATGCATAGAGTTGAGCTGTTAGTCTTCTACAAATTGCTTTTTAACAGTTAAGAAAATGTTAAAGTTAGATTATCAAGAGTTTTAATTTTTGCAGTATCTGAATCTGCATGTATAAAAAAGAATTGAGGGAATAAGCTGTGGTACCTTAACACATAGTGAAAGTTTTTAGATAAACTGCATTTAAAATGATAAAGCTGCGTAGTGCATGTCCAATCCTGAGGCACAAAATTCCTAGTGTGTTGGCAGAAGCTAGTGAGGATAAAGGGGAGGTGACTGTTTATTCATCACCATCATCATCACCACCACAAGCACCATCACAAGCACCATCACAAGCATCATCATCATCATCATCATCATCATCATCATCATCATATATTGCTTCTGAAATAGCTATTCTCTCTGCATTATTCTGAAATAGAAAATGTATTTTGAATCTGTCTCTCTGAACCTGCCAATCTGGGTATTTTCAAATTAACATTTTCAGAAATGTATAGCATGGGGAAATCTGCAAGAAATTCCAGAACCCAATGATCATTACCTTTCAGTGCCCTAAATCCAATGTAACATTAGCAGAAGAATTTGCTGCATTAGCAGAGCTCCGCTGCCTTTTTCCGTTGTGCAAGCACTAGCTGACCACTTTGTAAACCTAAAATCTGTGAATGGTTGCACATCTGTTTGACCAAGTAGTTATGTAAGCAGACTTTAGTTGGATTCTGCCCTTGGCATCAGAACTTGATTTCTGCTAGTGCAATAGCATTTGTGCTAGTGGAATAACACCGATGGATACAACCCAATATCATTTCAATATCTGCTACAACTTATGCAAATGCAACAGGCATTAAACCTTTCAAAGCTATTGTTTATGAGTTGGCTTCTGTATAGTCACTGGCTTGAATCCTAATTTTTCACTCTAGTTTCATTCACACAAATAGAGTTCTGTTCATGAAAGAGCCCTACCATGAGCAGAACTTCCCTTCTTTGACTGGAATGAAAATGGATCCAAGCCATTGTCTTAAGAAGATACAATGTCATTTGAAGTTAAACTAATAGAAAATGCAGGTGCTACCATAACATTGAAGTAGCAACTGGATAACAAATAAATTGCTAATTTTCATTAAACTTACAAAGAGGTGATGCTTTAATTGCTTCCATGCAGCTCTGATTTATTATTCTGGATGCCTGCTACAAGATAACTAAGAGAGATAGAAGTCATATGCAGAGCTGAATAAAAAGCTGCAACGTCTATTGAATTAATACATTCCAAAGTTCAGCATTAAAAGGGCACAGAAACATAACAGCAGCGTATTTAAATATGTGTAAACAGCACATTTTAAAGCATACTTTTAATCTTGATTCTGTTCATTTTGTTGAAACTAACTTTACAAAATTGAAAGATATAATTAATGTAGCTATTCTGTATTTGTTTGGGTGACAAATAGTTCTGCATTACTGGAAGACTAAAAAGGAATGCAGATCACAATGAAGTGAATTCTGAATGAAATATGGACTCTAATGTTTAATGAATAAGGGTTAATGTTTTAAAGTGAATGTTTGACATCCAGTTGAAGTAAGTAGAGCCTAGGTCTGAGACCTAGGCCTGGGAAGTGTAGATCTAAAGTGTAAGATAGATAGCCTCTACAATCGTGGGGCATTAATAGTGGAACCTTTTGACCAAGAATGGGTAAGAAAAATTACAGCCAGGGTGATTGTCATGAGTCACAGAAGCGCTTTGATTGGTGGGACATTTAGAGCCTTGGACTCTTAATTTTTTCCCCTCCTTTCCTCTGCAGGTGACTGAAAAAAAGCAAGAACTAGAGAAATCTTTGAAATTATCTCGGAAACTGAGAAAGGAAATGAATGCTCTGACAGAATGGCTGGCAGTGACAGATTCAGAACTGACAAAGAGATCAGCTGTAGAAGGAATGCCTATCAATTTAGATGCTGAAGTTGCCTGGAGCAAGGTAATCATATATATTTTCCTCCACTGTAAACTCACATATGTTTTCTTGGAGTTATCTCACTGTCACAACAAGATTTCTTCTCCCAAAGTTGTATACAACATATAATTTAAACTATAAATAGTTTTGGTAGTGTCTTTTACTATCAATAGTGTTTAATGGATAGTGATATATACTGGAAATATACTGTAACAAGAAAAAGTTGGGGCCCAAAATTTATTACATTAATCTTAAGTTAGACAGCAGGATGGTTTCAGAAGCGATACCACACTTTTAACTTCTTGCCAGTCACAGGGTGCTGTGAGCATAGGAATACTTCAAAATAAATCCTCGTACATACCCTTTTTCTATTATTTATTGAGAGGTGTCCTTATTTTGACCTTCACAGGTAGCTATTTTCTTCAAGCTTAAATGGAGGACTTATCCTGGTCTCACTGTCTGAAGTACCTCATAGACATTGTATCAATAAAAATTGTGAAGCACTGGCCTGGTTCACACATTGCAACAACCTACTTTAAAAAAGGGGGCTGTCTATATATGTTCAAAGTCCTGTGGTGGCTGCGAAATGGCATTGCGTCAGTTATATGCAGCCACTGCAGTGTGTTTCCACGAAGCTGCACTTTTAAAAAGTCTGGGATGTACCCTGACTTCTCCCTTGGGGGCGAGGTCACTATGGCTCTTCTGCCATGTGACCTTGCTCTGTGGTCGATCCAGGGGGCATTCCATGCAGATGGTGACCAGTGATTGATCACCTGAAGCCAGGAAGAGGCAAGGGGGGGGGGGCTCTTTCGCACATTCTCGTTAATATTTGATTTCACTTCTTAAGATTCATTTTTGCTCCTATTTATATTATTGTCCACATTAAATGAAAGTTAAAGCAAATTAAAATATTTTCTTTCTTTTGATGTAAAATGTATCTCAGTTCCCTTCAACTCCCCTCTCCTTTGTGGCCAGTGACCCAGAAGTCAGAAAGAGGGGGCTGGGTGACAGTTCCAGTACCCGGATAACCGCCGGAAACCCTGCCCTCTATCCTGGCGTTGGTGTGAATGTGGGGTTCAGTGGGAACGTGGCACCAACTCTGTGCCGTGAAGACAGGGCCCAATCCAATCCAACAACAAACTGTTGTGTTTTTCTCTGGCTTCTTTAGTGGGAAGAGACAAGCCAGAGTTCTTGATTTGCACTTGACACTAACCAAATCACGGATGGAAGGTCCATGAATTGTTTAAGGGCTTCTTCTTGTAGCTGCAGTGATTAGGCTCATTAAGAGGTGTTCAGAATAATTCACAATTTTTAAAGAAAATGTGTGTTGTCATGGCATGTGAAATAGACCGCTCTGTAATTTCTATACCAGTTAATCCATTAAGTGAATTCATAAGCATATCATATAATGTTGTCGGCATTATTAGCATCACTTTTATTTTACAGAACTTAGAAAACCTTAGAAAACTAAATTATTGTATTTCTGATAGAGATAGAGATACACACATACACACACATGTTTGCATTTAAACATACTTAATAGTATTACATGCTTTTATGGAAGTTATTCAGGAGAAGGATGTGCCATGTAGTGATATTCTGTAGTTCTACCTGGTTCTGCTTTCAACAGTACAAGGCTACATTTCTGCTCCATTCTCACTTCACCTTCTCTTTCTCCTGTGATAACAGACCACAGACAACCACACGTCTGTCTGTCACAATCTTGTGGTAGCTATAACAGCAAAGAGAGGCAATTGTCTATAATTTCCTGCAGCATTGTATGTTCAGTATTATAATTTTCTCCAGGTTTTACAGCAGTTGTATGTGCAGATGGAGGGAATACTGGACACATAGTCAGTGGGCATAAATAATTGGCTCTCTGTGCAGTTCAACCACCATGGAATAATCTTTTAAACAGCTACCATGTGGTTCTTGGTCATGTATTCCCATCTTCAGACTGGTACTAGATGTGATGCATATTTATTTATTATTTATTGATAGCATTTATATAATGCCTTATCTGCTAAAAAGCAATCAAGGCAATGTACAACAATTTAAAACAATAAAATCCTGCAACAATAAAAACAGTAAAATAAACATTAAAAACTACACATTTTTAGAGGATAAATTGAAAAGACACGCCTTTACATATTTTCTAAAGGCCAAGGCAGTGGGTCATAATTCTTGAGGAAGCACATTCCATAGTTTGGTGGCAACTCAGGAGAAAGCAAAAGGGAGTTTCCTGGGGATCTTAATACTTGAGCATGTTCATAGTGAGACAGGTGGCTCCTTAGATAGCCAGGCGCTAAGCCATTTCGGGTTTTAAAGGTTAAGACCAACACTTTGAATTGAACCCAGAAAGCAGTTGGTAACCAGTACAGCTCTTTCAAGACAGGTGTAATATGATCTCAATACTGTGTACTAGCTAGCCTAGCTGCCACATTTTGCACCAACTGAAGCTTCTTGATATTCTTCAGTAATATCCCCACATAGATCAGACTGCAAGTGTCTAAACACGATGCAACCAAGGCAGGAATAACTGTTGTCAAGTTAGACTGATTTAGGATGGTTGCAGCTGGCACACCTAGTGTAATTGTGCAAATGCCCTCCTTGCCATCGCTGCCACCTGAAGGTTCAGGGACAGTGTAGGATCAAGGAGCACTCCCAAACTATGGGCCTGATCCTTCAGGCGGAGCACAACCCCTTCCATGTTGAATCCCAGTCCCTGAGGCATTATTGATCCCAGGCAATATTCAAGGATTTAAACTGTTCTCTTGGTGTTAGGTGACAAAGGGCAGTAGAGATGGATGTCATCAGCATATTGGGGCACCCTACTCCAAATGACCTCTCGCGTCAGTATCATATAGATATAAAACAACACGTGGAAAAAGATAGAGCCCTGTAGGACACCACAGGCCAAAGGCCATGGAATCTAACACTAATCTTCCAGCACCACCTTCTGGCTGCTAAAACCAGGTGAAGTTCTCACCCTCTCCCTATAAAATTTAGATAGACTTGCCCATGCTGTTTCCCTGCCTCTGCCAGCAACTGCCAAAGATATGGAATGAGTGCAGGGAAACGTATGAGGCAACAATAGTAGTTAGAGGGATACAATTTTGCGCAAGCTTGTCTTTTTGAGCTCTGTGTCCAGCACTGAATGAAGCCCCATTTTTGGAGTGAATTGGACAGCAGTATTAAGTAATTAAGCTGAGGTAACTATTGCTGTAAATATGGCACATATTGTGCTTAGGAACATCAGTCTTGGACCGTTGTGTCTTGTCTGTGCATACCAAAATGCATATTAAGTGTCACAACCCTCCAGAGTGAACTGGTAGATGTTATGGGATACATATGGTTCTGTTGACAAAAGAATATTCTAAAGATGTTATCTAATAATAGGAGCTGTTTACTTTTCTCTTTCTCAGTCAGTCCTTCCTTAATTTATCCTTCTGGAATGCTTTTGAATATCTTCATGCTTCATTGTTAGCTGTCCTACCATAAAAATGAAAGCAAGACATTGGCTGTGTTAGCAATAAATAAATTCCCTTTCCTTTTGTGTTATGTCTTTTCTGTTGTAAGCTTCAGGGCAGAGACTGTCTTATTATTACTCTTTATAGGTTTTATTTACTCTTTATAGGTTGCTGTGGGAGCATTTTTTGTCTGAAGAATGGGGTAAACAAACAATGAACTACTATTGTTAAAAGAATGAGGTTCTTCAGTATAGCTGTGACAAGAAGGTTGGAAGTTTCACTTCCATTTTTGATTAACCACACTTTAGTGCTACATTTGAACCCTAAGCCCTAGTTTGAATATGTACTTTTCAGAAACTGCAGTGAGAAGTGTCAGTAAATTATTTTTTATCGGTGTTTAAAAATTATAATATTTTTCTGTTTTCACTAGTCTCTTTGTTTTGTGCTGAACTCTACATAGCACATTAGCCTGTACATCTTCCATTACTGCTGTGATTGCATTTACTGTTTCAGACAATGTGTCAGATTTTAAAGGAATAGATTGTATATTTATGTAGTTATAATAGCCCAGAATAAGCCTGACAATCACCCAATATGTTTTCCCCAAAGAAATCAAAATAATTCTTTGCTAATCATGAATTATATTTCTACTACACTGCAGATGCAGTCCTGTCCACATTTGTATATGCAGAAAAGCTAGCTTTTGTATACTGAATTATCAGCTATGTATACCACAGCTGCAGCTTAAATAGACACGCCTGCCTCTAATTGAATCTCATTAATGATTAAACACTGACTTCAGTACTCCAGAAGTTATATAATTAGTGTGTGACGTTTGCTGATTAGAGCAGCTATGCAGTATAATGTTTTTGTTATTTCTTATCTTCACACCAAAAAGGCAATACACACACACAAGAAATGGGCTAACCTGCTATAATGTCCCTGCTAGCCTAGCAAAGGCCCATCCATTTACATGCATTTTCATGAGCAGAACTGATGATTTCATGATTATAGCAGAAAATTAATAACAACAAATGGATTGCTTACAGTCTGAGTTAACAGTTTTATAAGGTAAACGGTTCAGTTTTATAAGGTAAACCAGAAACCTTCAGAGTTTGTCAAAATAGGACTAGCAAAGTCCAGATGAAATATGAGCTTTCCTGACCTTGGTAGGCTTAGCTGAAAAATCTTACTTTGGACCACAAGGTTCCCTAAGTGCTTCAGATTGCTAAGGAAATTACCCCATGAAACCTGCACGTCTGTGAAAAACAGAGGCTATGCTATGTCATGAGGCAGAATTATATGGAGTTGGGCTCAGGTAGGGGAATGGAAGGTCAGCTCAACAGACCCTGGCCTAACCTGTAAAATAAAAATAAATAGCTAGGCTGATGAGTTTCAGGAAGGAGTTTATATCTCTCCTAGGAAAGGTCAGTTCCTCCTTAAACCACCTGGCACAATGCATTGCTACACCTGCCACCTAGTCCTCATGTTGTTACCTCCTTCCCTTGCCAATTTCCTTCTACTCTCTTGTTTCACATGGCCTTGGTAAGATAGGGAACAACTGGCCAACACAACTGGAGAAGGGCTAACGTTGTCCCTATCTTCAAAAAGGGGAAAAAGGAGGAACCTGGGAACTTAAGACCAGTCAGTCTGACATCCATCCCTGGGAACATTTTGGAGCAGATGATAAAGAAGTCAATCTGTAAACACCTTGAAAACAATGCAGTGATGACTAGAAGCCAGCATGGATTTGTCAAGAACAAATCCTGTCAGACTAATCTGATCTCATTTTTTGATCGGGTAACCTCCCTTGTGGACTGTGGGAATGCTGTGGATATAGTATATCTTGACTTCAGCAAAGCTTTTGACAAACTGACCTTCTAATCCACAAACTAGAGAAAAATGGACTACATGGTACAACTATTAGGTGGATCCACAGTTGGCTACAGAATTGGACACAAAGAGTGCTTATCATTGGTACCTTTTCACACTGAGGGGAGGTAACAAGCAGGGTACCGCAGGGCTCAGTCCTGGCCCAGTGCTCTTCAACATTTTATTAATGATTTGGATGAGGAAGTGCAGGGAATACTTAACAAATTTGCAGACGAAACAAAATTGGGTGGGATTGCTAATACCCTGGAAGACAAAAACAAACTCCAAAGTGATCTTGATAGACTGGAGTGCTGGGCTGAAAACAACAGAATGAAATTTAATAGGGATAAATGCCAAATTCTACACCTAGGAAAAAGAAACCAAATGCACAGTTACAAGATGGGGGATACTTGGCTCAGCAGTACTACAAGCGAGAAGGATATTGGAATTGTTGTAGATCACAAGCTGAATATGAGCCAACAGTGTGATGTGGCTGCAGAAAAAGTGAATGCTATTTTGGGCTGCATTAATAGAAGTATAGCTTCCAAATTGTGCGAAGTACTGGTTCCCCTCTATTTGGCATTGGTTAGGCCCCATCTTGAGTATTGCATCCAGTTCTGGGCACCACACTTCAAGAAGGATGCAGACAATCTGGAGCGTGTTCAGAGGAGGGCAACAAGGATGATCAGAGGTCTGGAAACAAAGCCCTATGAAGAGAGATTGAAAGAACTGGGCATGTTTAGCCTGGAGAAGAGAAGATTGAGGGGAAACATGATAGTGCTCTTCAAATACCTGAAAGGTTGTCACATAGAGGAGGGCCAGGATCTCTTCTCAATCAACCCAGAATGCAGGACATGGAATAATAGGCTCAAGTTACAGGAAGCCAGATTCTGGCTGGACATCAGGAAAAACTTCCTAACTGTTAGAGCAATACGACAATGGAACCAATTACCTAGGGAGGTGGTGGGCTCTCCCACATTAGAGGCATTCAAGAGGCAGCTGGATAACCATCTGTCAGGGATGCTTTAAGGTAGATTCCTGCAGTAAGCAGGGGGTTGGACTCAATAGCCTTATAGTCCCCTTCCAACTCTACTATACTGTGATTCTATGACATTTAGCAATTTGTTCTAAATTCTCCCTTCTCTTGAGCTTTGCTGTCCTGTCCCATTCTTTAAGTGATAGTTCTCTGTAAGAGGTAGTAAAAGGTAGTTTCTAGTTGCACTTACCAGCACTAGCCTCCTGTTGTACTAGATGTCATTGGATCAGTGGCAGCATTGGATACTTCCCCGTGAGATTAATAAAATATAGAAGTTAAAATCTCATCTTTCAATGCCACATTGAAAGACAATATTGGAATTTCAGGAAAATAATTACACTATCATCATATATACCATTGAACAGTGTGAAATCATGTGTTCTATTTCAGTATTTTGAAATTTCGAAAGCCGCTGTAATGATTGATACAATTACAATTTTATTCTTCCTTTTAATCAGATTTCCTGTATGCTTGCAGAAAGCACAAATACTACTTAATTCAATAGCTGGTGGTACTCCTTTATAAAAATGAGACATCTAGTCCCTTAATAATATTCCTTTTTTCTGTTACTAGGACAGGATTCATTAATTTTTTTAAAGGGTTACAATGGTTAAAGATGTCATCCTATTCATTTGAGAATGTGAATGTTTCAACTTGAAAATTATATCAGTGCTTGAAATTGGGCTAAAAACATGCAGAGTACACGAAGCACATTTATACTGAGATGCAGCATAGGAAATAGCAAATACTCATTAAAGTTGATCTGCCTTTCTTTGTTTATTCCTTAACAGCTCCTTCTGCCAAACTGGAATTTTGTGTAAATAACTTCATGGGAGTTCAGCAAGGGGGGCTGCTAGAGAAATAATATTGGGTGTGCATGGATCCAGTATTATAAACACTTGAGGATTGTGAACAGTGTATGTATTTACTTATGTATGCATGTAAGTATGTGTGCGTGTGTGTATCCATGTTTGTGTGTGTGTGTGTGTGTGTGTGTGTGTGAGACAGTAACTGAAATATAGCCTGCAATTCAGTGCAATGCAGCATTTTATTTATTAAGAGTTTTATTGTTACTTTAAGAATGTATTAGTTTTATATATTTTAATAAGTTTTATGTATTTTATACTGTTTGTATTTAATGTTGTTCCCCACCTCGATCCAGAGGGAGAGGCGGGTAAGAAATAAATATATTTATTATTATTATTATTATTATTATTATTATTATTATCAGATGTGTATTCTACCCTAGGAAATCAGCATGGTTTATTAACCAATTATATCCTCACAACAGTCCTGCAAAGAGTTTAGGATGAGACTGTTGCCTTGGCAGGCTGAGATTAATTCAGTATTGAGATCCATTGGGTATTGCGTGTATTTGTCCACCACATCTACCCTCTCCAAGAAGGGTTGTAGAGGCTTCCAGGGAATGCCATATTAATCTTGAAAACTATGTTGCTAACTCAGAACCTCATCATGGCCACATAATCGCTATTTGGAAACCATGGAAACCCATTTTAGTGTTTTTCATCTTGCTGTTACAACTAGGTGACAAAGAATCAACGTGAGATTTGAAATTATGTATGAAAAGATAGGAGAGTGACTTGTTACTGAACATGTGCTGAGTACATTTCCCATGACACTGCTAAACGGTCAGACCTGAAGGAGGAACACGGCAACACTATAACTTTGTATTTTTTAAATTTAGCACCTTTAGTTTTCATAGTCAAAGAAGGGGAAATCTGGCAAATTTGTGTTCTATTTATATATATAATTCTTTCAAATGCTTGAATCTGAAATGAACTTTTTAAGATATCAGATGATGTGGGATCTCTTAAAATAAGTATATAATTTTTCAAGTATTTTTAAATCTAAGCAATGTAAAAGCGATCACTAAATGCATGAAATTTTGATCTGTCCTTTGGTTAGATTTAGTGATCAAAAGCAACAAATTATGCTATAAAAGCTAAATTATTATATGAAAGACATACAGATTTCTCTCTCTTTCAATTCATTATGTATTATGTTGAAATATACTAGATCTTTCCCTGTCTACTGTGACAATGGTATGATACAATATAGGGATTACAGAATCTTGCAAACTCTTTCTCCTTATCATTTCATACTGCATATGTTTTCCATAGGCAACACAGCTGGAGATTGAGAAACGTCAGCTTCAGTTGAAGAACATCACTGATTTGGGAGAGGGACTGAAGATGGTACTTAAAGGAAGGGAAAGTTTAGTGAATGATAAACTCAGCCTTCTGAGCAGTAACTGGATAGCAGTAACTTCACGAGCTGAGGAATGGTTTAATTTATTGCTGGTAAGAATTACATATTGTTACTTACTCTCCACTTTCCTAATCAGTGAAAAGTCAGGGAGCAGCACTGCACACTTCAGTTTCTTTTGGATGACAGAGAGTACAACATACAATGTTTTTGTAATATAATTCCTTCAAATACCACCTCAACTCTTCCTGTGCTTGTGCTTATATAGCCAAAGGCATTCCACCCAGACATAAGAGAGATGTTACCAGCAGATACTGATAAACTCAGGGTTTGTAGATGATCTAAACAACAACAATCTTTGGCAAAAACACGGGTGCAGAGGGGGGCTAACCGCATAAGAACTCAATGGCGTGGAATGTTGTGAGACTGAAAAGAAACAAATTGATAACCAGGTGGGATGAGGAATGCTATGTAGTGACTGGAAAGTGGGTAGGGAGAGAGAGATAAAGAGATGAAAAGCGTAGAATGGGTTGCTCGTTGTCTGGATAAGTCATGTCCTGGATCACATTAAGAACATATTTACAGTGTTCGCAAGAATGGAATTCCAGGGTAGTTGCCCATTGACACCAGTAGAGAAATGAACATTTTAATTGAATTGGTAATTCAGCACCTATGCCCACCCAAACTAGGCTGGCGAGTGTTACCCAGAGGACCTTCTCTTCTGCCGCTCCCAGACTGTGGAATAGCCTGCCAGAGGAGATTCAACAAATTAGCAGTCTTCTTGAATTTAAAGAGCTGTTAAGACTGCTCTCTTCCGGCAAGCCTACCCAGTTGAATTTTAAAATGTTTTTAATAATGTATTTGTTTTTATCTGTTTTAATGGTTTATTTATTTTATGATTTTTATATTTATATTTACTGTTGTTCCCCGCCTCGATCTGGATGGAGAGGCAAGTTAGAAATAAAATAAATAACAAATAATAATAATAAATAAGCCCAATATCAAGAAAAAATTCACCTCAGAATGTTTCCAATAGTTGCCAACCAGATGCCTATGCAGAATTCCAGAGGGTAATAGCTCTCTTCCACTGTTGTTCTCAGAAACTAGCATAGAGAGACATACTGCATCTGATACTGCAATTAATACATAGCCATCACGACTAGTAACTATTGATAGCCTTATTCTCCATGAATTTGCCTACACCTCCTTTAAAACCATCTATGTCGTTGACAATTGCTACCCATGTGGTAAAATCCCATGGTTTAACTATGTACTGTATGAAGAAGTAATTTGTTTATCTGCCCTAATTCCCCCACTACTCAGCTTCATGGGGTTCTAGTATTATGACAGATTGGAAAAAAACTACTCCATAGCCACTTTTTCCTCCACCTGCAGAATTTTACAAACCTGCATCATGTCTTCTCTTACTCTCCTTTTTTCTAAACTAAAAAGCCTCAGACATTCCCTCACAAGGGAGTTGCTCCAGCAATTCATTAGTGCAAGCAGGACACTATCATGCCCAGGAGGTCTAGAGGGACAGAATCTTTCATAAAACCACTGTGCTGAAATTTATACTGTGCTGGAATGACTGTGCTGAAATTTAAACTTCCCTGCATGTCCAACATCACAATCACTGCACTATGCTAGATTCTATAAAAATATAGGTGACAATCTATTAGGTTACATTAATGTTCAGTTGTTTGAGCCTTGGAATATATATACGTTTTAAATTAATAAATATATATTATCTCTATGTGTCTTTTCATGAGCTATAAGTAAGCCAATAATTTGATTGGCTATTTGGAATGTCAACTTTCTTAGACTTATATCTGGGCTCGGTTTCTTGGCATTTTCAGTCAAGCCAGCACCAAGCTGTGTTTACAATTAAAGTTTTTATTGTAGCAGATCAGATTACACAATCAGCTTTCTAGAGGTTTATGGCAGAACCTCTAACATGTATTTGCAGGTGGAAAAGGAAGCATGGAATAAAGACATGGACACCAGAATTTAGGATAAACTAGAGCCTCTTTATTTAATAAGGGATATTCAACCTCTCCTGGATCCGCATGTGAAAAGTGCAGGAATCTATATGTCCTTACCTCAGGCAACTAGCCTGGCATGATGGGTGAGCCACTCTCGTAAATCAGGAGTTGGATAAACCCGGGCCCTCTCTTAGGAGTGTGTGGAGACCACCCCACGTCATCCCCACGCAAAGCCATAAAACTCTGAGTAGATGAGGCAGGATCCAAAGGCATACCATATCCTGATTCGGGAGCCGTAAGACTCACAGTGAGCAGGAACTCCGGACATGCCAGTCACTGAAATGTGCCAGAGTGGTCACCGTCCCTATTCTTCTATATCAAATTCTTGCATGTCCCAAACCGGAGGGTCCAAAGCATCAGCTTAGGCACCCTACTCAGAGAGGCCTGATGGAGGATGAGCCCAGCCTTTGTAGGCCCGGCCCCGCCCCTGCCTCACATGGCCCACGTGTGCATACATGTGAGGCCTTTATTCCTCTCCTCCCTACTGCAAAGACCAATTTTCCCACTCAAGCCATGCCGGCTGAGCAGGTAATGGACATCTTTCAACAAAGCAAATAGCTTCTATGAAAACTATTGGCACACTCTTTGGGTAAAGAAACAGTTTCAAGGTTAGCAGTCATTAAGAGTTTTAATCCTAGCAACAAATCGCTCAGCAGAGTCTTACATTACAAAGTCACACAAACGAGATCACAGATTTAGTGCGTACTGGTGAGGAAATATTCTGAGCAGTAAAGACGTTGATCTCAGCAAATGCACTCTGGCAGCTACATCGATTTGAATACAAAGGGAGAAGCTGTCAGAGCCCATCTTCTGACAACCTCTCCCATCAGGGATTTCTAGCCCTTAAGTGAGCAGAACATCAAAGATTGTCTCGCTGTTCTATCCTCTTGAGTTGACTTCTCCTCCTGGAAGATATCCCTGAAACATCCTCCCCTTTATATAATCTCCCTTGCTCAGTTCCTACATTCCCATGTAGTAAATCAAAGTGTTGACAAAAAGTCTTATTTGGCATCTGTGGCAGACAAGGAGTTCTGCTCTCCTTCGGTCTGTAATAAGATGAGTGGCCTTGAGCTTCCCATTACTGTATGAGAATCTACATCATCCTGGTCTGATTCTGAATCTGACCCAGGCTCCCAATTAGTAGGGTCCACAGTTGTACCTGGGCTAGTCCCAACAATCCCCATGGATCTTTTTTAACCCAATTTGTAAACATAGAAGAAAAATCCCAACAGAAAAACAGCTGAATGAACTGAGAGTAAGTTGGGAGAAGGTTGTAATTATGCCAGTTCAATAATACAACAATGAAATATATAGAAATTGCTGCTGTCACTATAATGGCAATCCAGTAATATGGCCGTCTTCATTTAGCATATGCTCCATCTACTGTACAACAGCTGTTTGATTCTTAGAGCTCCATCATTCTGTTTCAAATGTAATAACAGTTACATTATAGACAAAGATAAAACTTTTGATAATGTTTGTTTTGATTCCAAAATGTGTGTTTCTTGTGCATTGGTTGTAAACGCAATAAAGCCAAATGTTGCGTGTACTGTATGTCTTCAGTCAGAATGTAAGCTTAGTTTTTATCAGTATGGTGTTCTGGCTATATATTTGTGTCAGTTTTTATCACAAGAGTAAAACAGACAAATGGTGGTGGTAGGAGCGCTATATTCTCTTAAAAGCCCCATGGGCCATTTGCTGCTATGGTAATTCCAAATCTTTCAGAAATACAGCAGTATTAGTTATATTACAAAAATAGATTAAAGTTGAAAGTAATTTCTAAATCCTGCACCTTTGAAGGAACAAATCAGAAACTCCATTAGACAAGTGGGGATCCCTGAAAAAGTTTCACAAGTGAAGGGAAAGGGAATTGGCTTCAAAGGAATTATGTCCTTCGAGACTGGCTTTTCATACACACACGCAGTCCATCAAAGTTCATTCCCCTTGCAACTTGAAAGACCTGTGGAGGGGGAATTAATCTCAGAGTCTAAGGTTAATTCTCTTTTCACTGCAGTCCTTCACTGCAGTGTTGGAGGGGGAGTTCCCCACCTTTGGAAGATGCACAGCTGCACCCTGTAATATCCCTCCCTGACAACCCCTAAGGTGTGAAATAGACAGCTTGATTCCCTTCAGCTTTACTTCCAGCTCCAGACAGCCAATGGCTCGTTCCTGCTAACTCTTATTGGTTATCAGTGGTTGCTGGCAGCATGAGTGCAGCTGTCAACCACCCCCAGTTTTGGGGGAGGTGGTTTAACCCTACTTTAAGCCCACTAATACTTTAACCCATCAATGCTTTTGATGGGAGGTTTCTACAAAAGTAGGAACTCTCTCTTACCCTGCCCATTTCCATTTTGGTTCCCAATGTGTTACCATAATTTAGACAGGCAGATACAACACCCATTTTGCAAATATGTAAAAGGATTGTTTCTTTTATGAGAGAAAGTTTTTTAATGACTAGAATTGTGAGAATTGCTTAAAGTTCTTTATGCACACACTAAAAAGCATTTTTAAATAGTTCCTTCCCATATCATTATCAGAAATTGCTTTTGCAATTCCTCTCAGCTTGCCCCAAATCATTTAGGGCTACTGTTTGAAGGTCTAATGCTGTATTCGGTTCATTTAACTAGTTTTACAGTCCTTTGAACCCAGCTAATATTAGCAACATTTTTTATAATCATGCACTTTCCTTTTTGTCTCTACCACTAATTACTTAATAACATGTCATATTTCCTTTATCTACCTGCAGGCGTATCAGAAACACATGGAAGCTTTTGATCAGAATGTTGCTAATATCACCACTTGGATGTATAGGACTGAAATAATCCTGGATGAATCAGAAACCCAAAGACCTCAACAAAGGGAAGAAATTATTAAGGTAACAAATACAATTTTCTGAAAACCATTTATTATATACATATATACAGGGTTTGTGACCTATAGGTTTCAAATAATCTCTTAGGATTTTAGCAGAACATTGTTTTTGTCTTGGCATAAACATTGTCCTGCAGCTTTTAAATTGTTTAAGAAGCTGAGAGTAAACCAATTCAGTCGAAAAATCAAATATGTTATTTCAAGGCTTGAGGACTTCATGGTGCTAAGCCTGTATTGCTATTGCTAAGCCTGTATCTCCTGAATACTGTTCCTATCTGTTTAAAAATGGAACACCAGCCTTCTTTTATCAGTTTGTAACTTTTATCAAATATCTGTTCTTCTGAGAAAGATATTGGCTCTCCAAGCAATTATATCGCTTGACAACATTGTATTAGAATTTGATATAATCGTCATGGAAGTGATTTATCATTTGAAGAGGGGGATGTATTGTAGCATACTACAGGAAGGCATACAAATGCATGTAAAACTCCAATAACAAAAATAACTTCATACAAATTAACTTCTTTCATGACAATATAACAGCTTTATCTCTGTCTGATTCAAATATGACATGCAAAAAGGAATTGTCTATTCAAAAATGTTATCTTTTCAAAGTCTTAGTCATTCTGTTAACATGAAACATCCCTTCCCAAGGTTCCTATTTTTGGCCCTCGCAGTGCTATTCTTCAGAAAGATCCCTGCCCCATATCTCGTCAAGCATCTGTCTTCCATCATTTGTGTAGAGAATATTCTTCCTCACCACACTTTGTTTCTGCTCCGTTTGCTACCTTCTGCAGAAGCAAAAGACCCAGCAGAGAAATCTCAATGACTGAACCCCTTCCTTGTCTCCATCTTCATCCATCTTCATCTTCTCTCTGTTTGCAGTAGCCACTGGCTATTGGGTTAGATCACACTGAACATATCCTGAGTACCTATAGATATCAAATTCTCATATTAGTGTCATGTTTGCTGCTCTGAATGACTGTAACCCCCATGAAGTGCCACTGCCCCTGATTCGAATGGACCTCCCTCCTCTAGTGAACAATGAGACCTTGAGGAACACTCTCCAAAGGGCTCCTCATCTCTCCAACCCTTCACCTTCCAGGAGAAGCCAATGTCCACAGAAAAAGGCAGATGGCCATTTAGTAGCCTTGATTGATTGATTTGCACCCAGCTTTTCTACCAAAAAATGACACTCAAGCCAGATATAGCACCTGAGGGGGTAGAGCCTGACTATAACTCCCTGCCAGTTGCTCCCAGTCCATAATTCTGAAAGTATGTCAATTCTCAGACATGATTTAGCTGCCAGTCCCACATCGTGCCTCCTCACCTGAGCCATCACCCAGAGGAGACAACAGAATCCCAAGTGGAACAAGGCAGCAGCAAATCTGATAGTTGTTTCAAAATAGTTTAATGGCATTTTACATGCATGCACGCATGCACACACACACACATACACACGTATGGTTTCATTTGGTTATGGAGAAATTAATTGAATTCAGGCCTTTCACAGAATTTCATAAACACAGATAGCAACAAACAATGAATCATTACATCATTATTCTAGGGTGACCCATATGACAGGAAAAACCCAGATTTGTCAGGATTTTTGGTAACAAATCTGGGAATGGGGAGGGGAATTATGAAATTTAACGAAAAATCCAGATTTTTCCCATCCTCCCCAGCCAAAGGGCAGCTCTGCTTTAATGAGAATTAACATAAACACATATCGTTCCGCCATTTTTAAAGCTAAAGAGATGAAACTTGGCATCATGATAGATTTAAGGAAGAGCTTTAGCCATGCCAAATTTGAAGCAGATCCGTTCATCCATGGATTTTTAGGAATTCTTTTTAGGTTTGAGGTTTTAAAATATATATATTTTTTAAAAATGGTAATTTTTAAAGATAAAGAAATGAATCCTGGCACCATGATAGATGTCAGGTAGGGCTTTATCCTTGCCAAGTTTGAAGCAGATCTGTTCATCCATTGATTTTTAGGAATTTTGTGAAGTTTGAGATTTTAAAATTATTTTTAAAAACCGCTGGAGTCATATCCTTCCAACTCAGGTTGCACCAGACATGACCAAACAATAAACTATACCCCTGGCCAGAAGTGTGCAGTCCGGCTGGACCATCGGGAGACTTTGGCAGAGAGAGAGAGGGAGGGAGGGAAATTGTTTGAAGCCGGAGGCTTTGGTTTGGCTGCAGTGACTTAGAGAGAAAGACAACAGAGGCTGCACAGACAACCCAGAGATACCTGTTGTAACTTAGCCCTATGGTGCTGGCAGGCAATGCAGGGCATTAGAAAGATGGTCTCAGAGTCACGTGTTTGTGCAGGAAGTAGACAGGACTTCAAAATCTGTATGTGAGAAGTGGTGTCAATTCACAAACCTTGAGAAGCTAATGTATATAAGTGAGACGTGTGAATGGGAGAAGTAGTGTCTGCCACCCATAACACCCACCCTAATGTTAGAGAAGAGAAACTTACACAAGGTTAAAAAAAAATGAAATTTAAAAATAAAAAAGCCAGCCGGCCGGCAGCAAACCCTGTTAAAAGCAGCAGCAGTTTGCAGTGGAGTGAGGATACAGTCAGAAAATATATTTGAGGGAAGGGGAGAATGTATCACAACAGAGTATAGCAAAAGCTTCAAAGTACAGCAAAAGCTACAAAAGTAGGAGTAAGTGAAGTTAATTTCAGATATGTTGTTATTTCAGTGATTTTAACATTAAGATGTTATGTAGAACAGATTTGTCTTAATTGTGTGCTGTAAAATCGGATATGTGACCAAGGCTATGTTCAAGTGGGCATACCCCCTTGATGCTGGACATGCCCCCTGGGGGCAGACATGTTGGTGGGCATGCCCCCTTGGGAGCTGACCATGTTGTCCTCCTTTTTGGTTTCCAAAATATGGTCACTGTGGCGATACCCCATATTTCTGTCTCCTTAAATATGTCTGGGTTAGTGAGTTTGGAAAGTGTGGAATGTTGGACTGAGTGGGTGTGGCTGATGATGCTGGAAAAGGTAGAGGGAGGAGTATATATTGTGTGAGGGAGTGGTTTATGATTATTGTATTGGTTGGGTGGAGGGTATTTAGGTGGAAGATAGCTGTGTGTGTTCTGGTCATGAGTGTATGAAGTGAAATTAAATAGAATATTTTAAGGATTTGGGATTATTAGTAAGATTATTAGAAGTATTAAGAATAGGCAGATTTGAAATTGATTTTGAAAGAACTGTAAACAACAATGTTTTTTTTCTTTTATTTTTGCTACCACAAACCACATGTCAGCTTGGCTTTGTAACCTCCTCTATTATTTTATAAAGAAACACATAACATTACACCTTCAGCCAATATACTCACAGGAGAACCTTTTTCAAAACCTTAATAGCCTTTTCTCCTCTGCAATGAGGGAAAAGTGGTGTATCTTTTACCCTTCCCTCAGGTATTAAGTAGTGGTGCTTAGCCTGAGAGGGGTGTGCTCTTCTAGGCCTAGTGTTTGAGGCTGTGGCGACACAGTCACCCTATTAAACTTAAGAACAGCCTGCTTCATCAGACCAAAATATAGCATGGCTGTTCCCACAGTGGCCAACCAGATGCTATGGGACACCCATAAGCTAGGATATGAGTGCAATAGCACCCTCCCACCAGTGTTCCCTAGCAACTGGTGTTCAGAGGCATAATACCTCCGATGCTACAGATAATATAAAGCTATCATGACTAACATGTTGGCAGCCCATCAGCAAACTTTGGGATTTAGAGAGCTATTGACATAGGCTTAGTTCAGACAATACGTTTCTCAACGGTGGTTTTAGAACTCCACAGTGGAGTTTTTACATCAACGTTGAGAAATGTGTAGTCTGGCAGGAAAACTCCATGCAACAGTGGAGGTTTTTTTAAAAAAAAAACACTCCACGCAGAATATCAACACTGCACAAAGGAGAGTTCCTGCACAACGGTTGTGTTGCATATTATATGGCAGGCTCTGTTGAGTTTACTTTTCCCCTAGCTATAGTGTTCCCTGGCAACAGAGGTGAAAAGAGGGAGTGCCACTGTAGGAGCTGCTGGGGTTGGTTTTTTGCAGCAATGGCTGTTGGGATACCATTGGGAGGACTGGGTGAGAAGAAAGGGTGGAGGAACTGTCAATCAAATGTTGTGATGGAGTTTACTAAACTCCACAGTAGCCCACAGCCACACAACGGTGGAGTTAAAACATGTTGTGTAGGGAGTACTCCCTAAAAACTCAAACGCTGAGTGGAGTTTTCACACTACATTGACTAATGTGTTGTCTGAACTGAGGCTTGGATCCAGATTTAGGGCTGACAAAAGTAGACTTCCCTGTTCCCTCCTCTCTATGACAGCCCCTCCAACTACCTGAAAGTGCTACATAGAGGTTTGGAGGACTCTGGTGAACGGGGTAACCTATGGAGAAGGATGGAACCACACACACACACACACACACACACACACACATTGAAAATCAGGCAAAGCCAATTTCTGTGAGTGGAGCTGTTCTGTCCATGGAAGGCAGATCCTGAATCTAACCCATATAATGTAGAGACAGATGTTCATGATGGATAAAGACTTTAGTTACTGAAGTAAAACTACAATTTCAGACACAAACAATTTCAGAAACAGAAATTCTGTACATGGTTTCCACTTTGATTTCAATTGGATTAAAATGAATTCATCTGGAACAGCTCTATCAATATACGATATAAAGTATTATCTTTAATAAAGTTTGATATTTTATTGCACAAAATAGTTCCTATGACAATATTGTTAGGACTGGTAGCCTGCAGCCGGTGAATAGTTCTCAGTTGACAAAACAGGTAAAGCATTTCTACTCACTTTTGACCAACAAATTCCTTAGACCAAGGAGCCAAGCCAGGATCAGCAGCTTTATAGCACCAGATGGGGCCCTCCTGGCGTCTTCTGATTGTTACTGGGCTGGAGGTATAGAACCATTCCAGCTTAGGTGAAACCATCAGTTCCTGTTATTTGCAAACTACCAGGGTGGTAAGATACCCAAGACCTGCTACAAACGTTCCCAGTTTGAGACCCTAATGCAATTAGCTCTGTTAAGAGATTTTCTTTTATCAGATGTGCATTTATGAGATGTGTTTTTTGGTGTTGCTTTCTGGATTGTGCCTGAAATGCTTATGATACTTCTTTCAGTTTTTGAAATAACTAAAAAGAATATGCCAATGCAAAATACAAGCTTATTTTCCTTCTTTAGTATCATCATAATGCCATGGAACATGATGTGAAGACAAGCTATTTTAGAGCATTGGAACTACAGAGAATTACTAGCATATTTCAAAACCTTTTAAGGAAGCTGGAGGAGGTTTTTTTTTCTCTTTTCTATAGAATATTGTCTGGGTACTACTAATGTGTATATTTTTAGTACACAATCTTTTATGTAGTTCAGTTCCTAAGGGTGCAAAGAACTTGATCTCGATTAGCTCAGTAATCCTGCAAGGCAGGCCATATTATATCATGGGAAGAGGCTCATGGTTTGTCACCAACCTGAAATTTTAAAAAACTGAACATGACTGTAATGGAATCTTCCTATCAATGTATAAAACCATAAATCTGAATTTAACAAAATATTCCTCATACCCTTAGCATTCATACATTTAAAGTGTTGGTGCTAATACTAGATAATATGCATATAACTGATTCATACAGTAATATATGGAAGATATATTACAGATATACATATGTATCAGGATACACTTTTACTTTTATGAATATCTCCTTCGTTCTGTTAATCCAAGGGTTTTTTTCTCAATATATATCCCCAAATCCATTCTTCTTTTTCTGGATGGCTAAACATTTTCAATGTAAGTATCAGGTGCCAGAAGAAGGCACCCACTATTCTGACCATATTGTTTCTTCAGCTGAGGATTGTATTGTTTTAAAGAAGCAGTTGAGGAAAAACATTGCAATTTGTTCTCAAGGACATTTTTCCTATGTGTTTAATTAAGTGCATATCCATCTTTTGTCTTACTGCCTCTATCAGCTTGAAAGCATAAAAAGCTAGTCATGGATTATCCAGAACTGCACAACTATCTGCTGAGATACAGGCTTTTGTCTAAAGTTTGCTTTATGGTTTTGCTCCTTATTCCTTTGCACACTCTCTCTTTCTCTCTTTTTCTTCCTCCCTGCGTTTATTACTAACTTCAAGCCCTGTCTCTTACTCATGGACTGTAGCGCTTAAAGACTGAGCTGAATGATATGCGTCCAAAGGTGGACTCTGTCCGTGACCAGGCAGTAGACTTGATGACAAACCGTGGAGATTACTGCAAGAAAGTAATAGAGCCTAAACTGACAGAGCTCAACCAACGATTTGCAGCCATTTCAGAAAGAATTAAAAGTGAAAAGGTAGGAAGAAATGCTCCTGTATGGAGCTACATATACATGCTAAATAAAATGTAATAAAGTGGGTATGTTTTTTGATGAGGCATTTTCCAAAATAGAAATATGTATGAACAAAGAAAAAAGGGGATGGGAGAAGCCACAGCATTAAAACTGAAATATAGAGGGGGCTGTACATGTGCATATGAAAGTAATATTTATACTGTCACTTTTCCAGAAGCAAATCACTTATTATTATTATTATTATTGCATTTGCTAGGTCATAAATAAAAAATAAACCTACCTAGAAACAAAGAAAGAAACAAAGAATATCTGTAACACTGGAAGGCATGCTGCTATTCCAAAAGAAAGGATATACGAAGAAGCTTGCACATGGCTATCCTAACCAGCATGTCATTTTAATGCAAATCCACCCTGGTGTTTATGTGAAGGAACCTATTTGTTAGTTTCATGTTGATCTGTTTGCTATGTCATGAGATTAACAAATTACAAATGAACAAGGGTATTCTAAAGAGATAAATGTTTGTGGGAACACTGTCCTGCTGATTACAAATCCCATATCACCACAGAAAAACATTAGAATGGGGAATGACTTTTGAGTAATTCAGTCAATAACCTGTTTATGTTATCTACTCATTGATGTACACAGACAAATTTAATGCTAAACACAGAGCACAGTTCTAATGTAGTTTTTTTAAAAAAAAGTCAGGGTCATTTCACACATTATGTAGAACAAACATAACTCTGGCATGGAATCAGACTACTAATGTCAGGTTTCCTGACTAATGTACCTGTATGATACATGCTTGTATCTAAATGTTATGTTTTACAATAAGGCTGCAATTCTATGCCCACTTACCTTGGAGTAAGCCCCCACTGAATTCAAACTGAGAATTTTTTTGAAGTAGACACGTATAGGATTACACTGTTAGTCACAAAGATGTTGTTGTGCATATATCTAAAATATAATGTGTAAAGGGCCCCTTAATTTGTAGCTTTCTGTTTCTTCATCAAACAAACCCTTTGTCACACCACACCAGCTTTACTGGTTTGTATCTTGTATAGAGATTAGCAAAATACAATTTAGGCCACTAGATGTATATGAAAGGGGAAATATTGCATTCCTTCCCACTTTTCAAAAATGATCAATATATTGTAGTTTTCTAGGTCTAAATAAAGTACTAGAGCTTTAATTACATCCTCAGAGATGGCCTTACCACCAGGCAAAATGGTGGCTGCCAGAGGTGACAAATTATATATGTATTAAAGGGTAGCAAATTCTGTTATTTAAAATAGTTATATGGACTATGAATGTGAAGTGGATTTTCTGTCTCAGGTACCAAAGTCTTCGTTTAGCCTTGAAAACCCTTTTTGCTTAAGCTGATAACGACCACAGACACATTCACTTGATATCATAGATCTAGCTTATTTTTTTTTCTTATTTTTTTCCTTCACTTGATCTCAGTCATATCTGGATGTAATCTGAACTAGGCTTCCTTCAACCAAGCTTTTCTTTGAAAATTGAAAATAAAACACTGGGTAGAATTTATTTATCAAGGAGTCACAGTTACTGCTTGGTGAAGTTTTATTTGCATTATGTAGTGTTTAAACATGACTAAGATTGTGGCCTTATTATGGCAGAGATCAATATTGTTTTTGAAAACCAACAAAACATAGCAATTTCAGTGTGTATAAGGGTTTGCTAAGACTCTGGACAGACCTAGACTGGCATGAGCAGCAGTAAGCCCTGCCAAAGATCCAGAGCCATGGCATTTGACTGAATGTACCATATGCTGGCACTAAACCTGCATCCTAGTTTAAGAATTGTACTAAAGAACAGCAAAGCTCTCCCTTTTTCGTTACATCAGCATTTTAAGGACATTTACTTAACAATTGGCTCTGCTGGTTGTTTGGCCCTATCCTTCACAAAACCACTGAATCAGGGCTTGTGTGTGTATAAATAATAATAATAATAATAATAATAATAATCACCGAAGAACTGATGACAGACATGAAAATGGAATTTGGGATAGGAAAATGCAAGATGCTACACATAGAAAGAGAAAAATGGAAAGAAGAAGCAACATCAGAAACACTAAATAACGAAATATTAGATAACATGGAAGAAAATGAAACATACAAATATCTAGGATTCCAACAAAACACAAAAATCAATCACTCTACAGTGAAAACTCAACTAAGAATGCAATATAAAACTTGCCTGTCACAAATCCTAAAATCTAAACTCAACTCAAAAAACATTTTCAAAGCCATCAACACCTACGCAATACCCATCCTCACATGCTCATTCGGAATCATACACTGGTCACACACTGAACTTGAAGAAATAAACAGACTCAATCGCACCAAACTCACAAAACACTACATGCTCCATCCCAACTCATGCATTGAAAGAATAACAATCAGCAGGAAAGGAGGAAGAGGTCTGCTGGACATTAACAGGATTCATGCTAAACAGATAAAATCACTCAGAGAATTCTTCCACACTAAAAACACCCCCATTCATAAAGCCATAGTAAAAGCAGATAAAAACTACACCCCACTCAACCTAACACTACAAAACGAAGATCAGACACAACCACTTACACTCGCAGAGAAAAAAGAAAAATGGGCACAAAAAGCACTCCATGGGAAGCACTACAACTTAATACAGAACCCAAGAAATAAACAAAGAACAATCGTACGAATGGCTCAGGAAGGGTGAGCTATTTCCAGAAACCGAAGGATTCCTAATAGCTATACAGGATCAAGCTATAGCAACCAAGAACTACCAAAAATACATCATAAAAGATAACAGTGTAACAACAGACCTATGCAGAAAATGCCATCAGTTCCAAGAAACAATAGACCATATAACAGGAGGATATAAAATTCTGGCAGGAATAGACTATATGAAATAGGGATGTGTATCGTATTGGGTCCGATGTACGATAACGAACCAATAAGGTCGTTATCAGACATCTGATGACCGATAACGATAATTTCCTTAGGTGGCACTATCTGATCGGATCCGATATCCATATGTCCGATAACTAGTGGACATATCAGATTTTCGGACCATCATTTCTGGCTTGCATTGGGGGAAAGAAAGCTTTTTCCCAATGCAAGTCTATGGGGAAAAACACTGGGCCGGCACTCCCTCCCTCCCCCCACTTGTGCTCCCTCCCCCAACTCGCACTCCTTACCTGCCGCCGCTGGTCTGTACTACTGTGAAATAGACTTCGGCCTATTCCTCAGTAGAGAGACGCGCCGAGAGATGACGTCATCACTTGGCTCGTCTCTGTACTGAGGAACAGGCCGGAAAATCTGTTTAGCAGTACTACGGACCGGCGGCGGCGGCAGGTGAGGAGTGCAAGGGGGGGGAGGGAGCACGAGTGGGGGGAGGGAGGGAGTGCCAACCCAGTGTTTTTCCCCATAGGCTTGCATTGGGGAAAAGCTTTCTTTCCCCCAATGCAAGCCTATGGGCAAAACACCTGAAATGGTGGTCCATAATCAGAACAGAACTTCCGATATTTATCGGATATCGGATTTGATCAAATCCGGGTACCCCCCGATATGATATCGGAAATTCCGATCCAATTCCAGTATTTCTGGCTGTGCACATCCCTAATATGGACAGACAAAATACAGCTGCAAAAATAATTCACCAACAACTGGCCATCAAATTCAAGTTTATCAAACAACCTACACCATACTATACATATTCACCCGAAACAATCCTGGAAAATGCAGATCATAAATATACTGGGACAGAACAATTCATATGGACAAGACAATACCTTGCAACCGACCAGACATAATGTTCATAGACAAAAAAGAAAAATACACATTCCTCATCGACATCACAATACCAAATGACAAAAATGTTGCTGAAAAGGAAGAAGAAAAGAGAGACAAATATACACTGCTGGACATGGAAGTCAAAGAACTATGGCAACAGAAAAAGGTCACAATTATCCCATTAGTCACATCAGTCACTGGCATCACATCAAAAAAATATACAGAAAACCTCCAGAAACTGGGCCTACAGAATACATCGACACCAACATCCAGAAAGCAGTCATAATTAAAGCATGCTCAATCGGCAGGAAATTCCTGAATAAATAAAAGACAGCATGACTTGGCAAAGTCTGTCACGTCCGTCTAGAAAAACCACCACGAGCGAGAAAGAGATTAATAATAATAATAATAATAATAATAATAATAATAATAATGGTGGTGTCTGGAGATTGATTGATTATTTAGGAAGATCCTAACCAGTTCATAGATCTTATGACAACAGTATTTAAAAATGAAGGGTGCATGTTTGTATTGTTTTATATTCCTTTTCTCCCCTTGTTATTTAATATTAGGCTTGCATATTTGTCAGCACTGTTTTCATTGGGTTTTCTTGGGATAAGAATGTAAGAATCCTGCTGGATCAGTCCTAGAATGCATCTAGTCCAGTGTTCTGTTCCCCCCTATTTCCAGACAGGTGGAGCTAGGAAGCTCAAGCAGGATATAAGGACAAGATCATGCCTCCATTGTTTTCCTCCCAGACACTCCTTTGTTCTAAGTATCTTTGGTGTGGAAATTCCACTTAGTCATTACAGCTTATACTCAATGTCAGGCCATGATTTTTCCAGTCTCCCATACACATAACTGTTCACAGTATTCTGCATGATGGATTTATATAAAAAGCATTTTAATTCTTGCCCTTTTATGGTCAGCTCCTTTCGTAATGAACTCTGATGATGGGGTTTACTTTTATCACCTCAGCCTTTCACTGATCTTATTATTGAGGTGCCCACTACAATGTCAAAATCTCTTTCCTGGTTAATCACAGCCAGTTCAGACCCCATCAGTATATGTGAATGTATAATTTTCTGCTCCGGGGTGCATCACTTTGCACTTATTTTTATTTGCTTATTTACTTACACTTACTCATTTCTTATTCTGTTCCCAATTCACCCAGTTAGGAGATATCTTTTTGCGTGTTCATCAGCCTGAATGATTTGATGTCATCACTGAGCATCACTGCTTGCCGCTGACTAAAAAATAATGTCCTAATATGTTATATAGCAGTGATACCAATACAGAACCTTGTGGGGACTCAAGGTTCTTACTCACTCACTCAGTTACTGATCCATAAGACGAACTATCCTTTTATCCCATGATTACTAAGCTAACCTAAGAGCATTTGGTTAGGGTTTTGTCAAAAGAGTTTTGTAACTCAAGTATATAATGTCTACTGGATTACTCCTACCGATGTATTTGGTGACACTCTCAAAGAATTCTAAAAGGTTGGTGAGAATGAGACAGGACTTTCCTTTATAGAAGCCGTGCTGTTTCTTTCTCAGAAATGCATGTTCTTCTATCCACCAATTTACTGTAGACTAACTGGGATGAAATTAAAGGGATGTGATTTCCTGGCTTCTCCCTGCATCCCCTTTTAAAGTTGGCAACCCTCTGGTAAAGAGGCCAATTTTAATAGCAATTTTCATATCTTTGATAGATTATCTGTTTCACGTTTGAGTTGCTTAAGAATATTTAGTTGTATATTGTCTGACATGTTACATTTTAATTTGTCAGTCAGCCCAAGAACTTTATCTTGCTCTGTTTAACAGTTTTCGTACTCACTCCAGGAAAAGTGATTCAGGCATAGGTTATTTGTCCATCATCTGAAAAAAAAATCATTTAGAGAATTCATTTAACTTTGCTACAATTTAATTATTCTCCTGCATCTGTACTTTCATACCTTTACTATCCAAAGGTCCAACCACCTTCCTGGTTTGATTCCTGTCTCTGATGTTTTAAAATACATTTTCATTCTTTTAATTTGTGATGGGAAGACATTCTGAGGCTCTCCTTGGTTTGAGAAATCTCGGGGGAAATCCACGCTAATTGGATTGGAACTGTAAATTCCAAACTAATTGGAGAAATCCCGGGGGAAATTCCAAGCTAATTGGGGAGGGAGAGAGAGAGATTTCACCACCTCTGCCAAACCTCATCTGCCCTGGTAATCAATCAAGTAAGGGGATAACTTTGGTGATTCGGGGGTTGTGGGGGCATGATGGTGTCAACAGATGTGTGGGATTTCCTCTGCTGATTCTCTCAGATTTTGATCTGAGGAATGTGTAGAGGTTGGAAATGCCTTTTTGAGCCCCAGAGTTCAGTTTTGAACCAGGTTTAGTTAAGTTGCCTCAGCATCCCTAGTTTTAATGGCTTGGATCCAAAGGAGTCTTGCATGGGCCCTTCTGTGATTACACAAAGGGGTATGCAATTTCTCCTGACTCTCCACTTAATCTGTAGCCCTCATTGTCATGCTACTCCTGTGAGTCCCCTGACCCTTGGGATCAGCTTTTCTGTGACTGCTGAGGAGGGGTGCAGCAGAGCATATCTCAAAGCACATCTGTTTTCCATTGTACTTGGTGGATATTTATGCAACCCATCCCCTACTTCCACAATTAAACATTCATTAAGCATCAGTGACAGTCAAATTAGGCAAGTGGAGTAAATCAGACCCAGCAAGTAGCTTTTGTCGAATGTTCTCTACTATTCTTGACCAATTTGCTATCTAAGCAGCTTTCTACAATACGGTTGCCAGATGCCATTCTGTTTCAGAGGGAGCCCTAACTCTCAGGAATATATTTTCCAGAACTTACTGGGAAGAACAAGACAGGAAAGTCCCATTCCATAAACAGAAGATAGGATGCAAGCTGATGTAAATAGATTGATCTGTGGAGAATTGAATATGTGTTTACAGCAGAGGAAAAGACTAGATGGACTTTTGATCTATTCTATCCTGATGTATCTACCTTATTTCATCGATTCTAAGATGCACTTTTTCTCCCATGTTTACATCTGTAAAAATGGGGTGCGTCTTAGAATCGATGGCGCCTTGCAATCGTGGGATTTCTCCCGCGTTTTGCAGAAAGCAGTAGGGCTCTGCATGCCCCCCGCGACACACCCTAGCAGGTCCCGAGGGACCCCACAAGGCCGGTCAGAAGTCCCCCCCTCCCCACTCAACTTGATCGCTGCTGCCTCAGCCTGAGAAGGTTTCAGTACTGGGAAAGAGATCGTGATCTCAGGAAATCTCACGAGATCTCGGCCTCCTTCCCAGTACTGAAGCCTTCCCAGGCCAAGGCAGCAGCGATCAAGTGGGGAGGAGGGGCTTGCTGTGCTCCCCTCCATCACCATCGCCCATCCTTGCTGCCGCCGCCGCTGCTCCATGCCGCTGGCAACACTCGCCTCGTTACTGGAAACACCGCCTTGCCAGGCCGAGGCAAACGCTGGCAGTGGTGTGGAGCAGCGGCGGCAGCTGGTACGAGGATGGGTGACGGCGATGGAGGTGAGGGGGAAGGGGTGCTGAAATTAAGGTGCGTCTTAGAATCGATGCAAAGCTTTTTCGCTGTTGGTGGCCCTGAAATTTAGGTGCATCTTACAATCGATGGCATCTTACATTTGGTGAAATACGGTATTGCTCAATTGCATGTTTCCTGGTTATGAGTCTTTACACCTGTGTCAACCTGTTTCATTGTCACCTATTTGAATAGCTCATTCTGATTTAAGTTGCAGGAAGAATTGGCTGATGCTACTGCATTCATTGGGTAGCTGTATGATTAATACCTGAAAATCTTTGAAGTAGACAATATCAATAGGCTGAATTTTTAATCTCTTTTTTTTTGTTTACAAATGAATGCACCACATCAACCAAGTATGATTAAAGTTTACCAAAAAAAAAAGAAAAAGAAACTTTAGTATGTAATAATTTGATCATTTTACATCTAGGTCTTAGAATGCACTTAAGACTTTATATTAAATTGTAAGTACACACTTGTATATTAATATTTCCCCATGTGGTGCCTAAAAGAAAAACAAGTGGAATCTGGCTTATTGCAAATCATAAGTAGACCTTAGTCACTCTAACATTCTAAATTTGAAGGCAGTATTATAAGTGTCATAATTTACATAAATCAGTAACTAAGCCTTCTTCCAAAGATTTCTAAATCCTTATATTGCTTTTTTAAAACACAGCTGATGTTTCTCTCTCCCCATCCTCTCTCTTTAAATGTGGTATATTTTTAATATAATGTTATAGAAATATTCAGAGTTTATTTAATATGTTTATTTGTATTCTCAATACTTTGCCATGGTTTATAAAGCACAGTTGTCCAGAGTATAAAAACAAACTATACTATGGAAGATGGCTGAAGATAGTAGAAAGATTGCTTCTCAATGTGTGACAGATTTCTTATGTGCCAGGTTTAACCAAAATGTCAGGGTTGTGTTTTGATTTAAAGAATTACAATGCATTAGATGTACTTTGTACACTTCCACTACTAAATATTTATTAAGTTCATCTCTAAGTGCTACCATTCTAGCCCAAAAATATATTCATTAAGCATGTTTGATTTGTTGGTGCAGAAGTTGAGAAAAGAGTAAATATGTTTATATTGATTGACATCATGTGTAATTTTGGCTTTTATCTTTTTGTGGCTTTTATATAGTTTTACAACCGTATTTTTCATTTTTAAAATTTATATTTTTATATAGCCAATGTTCTTTTTATAACACAGATTGCTAGAACCATAAATAAAGACTGATCAAGCAAGGTAGCATCTCTAGTTTTGTTACATATAAGCTATTTTGTGAAATACTCAAAATGTTTGTGTAATTAATTTAACAGTTGGGGGCAAAGAAGATATGTCACTTTGGTTTATGTCTGTAAAAGAGAAGTATGTATTGTAAAATTAACAGTCTTCCATTCCTCTCCCTCTTTCCCACTTTTCAACTTTTTTTTTTAGCCCCTCATACCTTTGAAGGAACTGGAGCAGTTTAACTTCGATATACAAAAATTGCTTGAACCACTGGAGGCTGAAATTCAGCAGGGGGTGAATCTGAAAGAGGAAGACTTCAATAAAGATATGGTAAATTGGTTGTGATGGAAGTATGAATGAACTGGGAATGGAAATGAATAAATGTTGGAGCAGAAATTAGAAACCTCTGTGTTTGCATTTGACTCTTTAAACAGTTTACACACATTGTCATTCTCTTGAGCTGTTATACAATTGTAGTGCTGAACTGTAAAGCTGAATTTAGTGTTTCTATCTTTGACATTATCGTGTTTTAGCAATATATTTCAAGGTTACCTTATGTAAAGTAAAATATTTTTTATTATTCTTTGAGTTCTTATCCACAACAACAGTTTATTGCTTATTAGCTAGACAGGCCATGCGCATATAGAAACACAATTAAATACTCCTCTCAGACAGAGGGAATATCAAAATACAAAGTGTTAGTAAAATAGCTAAGAAGAGCAAGTTAAAACATCTTGTAATCCTGGACAATATTTGCTAACATGTCATATTATATTGATAAGTTTAGTCTTTTGTGGCAGCCAGTTCTTATCAAAAACAGCCAGAATGGTACTGTAATAATGAAATATCTAAATTGTAACTGCAGGCATAAATGACATATGTGTTATATTAGAGCAGGTGTGGACAACCTTTTTGCCCTCAAAGGGCCTATGCAATCAGTGTTGGTGTCAGAGACAGTCAGACAGACACACACATACACACATGCTCACTCTCTCTTGACCCTATCCCATCTTGGAATGGGAGATGAAGATTGAGATCCTATCGTGTATCCTCCCTGCTCATTGACCAGTTGATTGGTGCTTTTTTTTAGTACAAATCAACTGGTGGCAGCAGGGGAGGAGAGATTGCAATTGAGCTTTGTGGGGAAGTACATGGAGTTTACTATCCCTGTACACCTTCCTCTTCATCTCACTGTGTTGTAGCATGCCCACCAAAGAGCTGTTTGGCAAGCTACGAGGAGCATGGTTTACATGGGGAGAATGGTATGTGGGAAAGGTCATTCTCATGTACCTCCTCCCCCTCACAACCCCATTATCCTCAGCCAATCAAATATCTGAGCCTCAGTCTTATGGGCTTGAACACCATGGTGGGCCACAGTCGAGGTCTCCAAGAATCAATTATCTACTATAAATTAACTATTATGAACTATATAATAAAGGGTATATTATTATTTTTAGTAGTAGTAGTAGTATATTACATGTATATATCGCTCCATAGCTGAAGCTATTGAAGTACCACAGATCAAAGATTCTAACATGCCACTCTAAACCTGGCCAGCAGAGCTAATTAAATACCTGGTCATAAGCATCCGATGTGTTGCCTATCTGTGCAATAGGATTTTTTCCACAGTACAAGAAGATATTTGTGCTGGATCTACCTAGAAATCTGATATTTAACCTGATGCTGAATTCTAACTTCAATGTCAGAGGTACAAAGATTCTTCAAAAGTTGTGCATAGTTTCAACAATAATTTCTCCCCTTTAAAAAAATACCCTGTTTCTGATTTCGGACATTTTAAATCATCCTAGAAAGTATGTTTAGCGGTAGGGAGAAAGGTGCAGTTCTATTTGTACTCATAACAACTTCTTAAATAATTATGCACCCATACTGAATTTGTATATATAAATCAAGAGGAAGCAACTAATTACTTCAAACAGCAGAATCTGATAACTGCACATTCTGCTGAAATCTTTGATACCTTCAAGATTGATTTAGTCTTCAACCTCAAATTTAGTGAAAACTTTGTGGCTTCATCCTTTGCATCGTCTCTTCAACAATAAATAAATAAATAATGAAAAATGTGTGTTTCTTAATAATGCCATATTTGCACATTTTTCTGGCCTTTCCTTTAGAAGCTTTCACTTAAGATCATGGAAATGCTTGCCTCATAGATAGAGTGAACTATGCCCACATAGCAGAATCTCTTCTGTTTGCTTGCCTTCTATGTACACATTGTTATTGCTTTATAGCACTCTTATGCTTTGAGAGCATGTTAGTGGATGAAATTTCCTACAGTGTTTCCTGTCCCTTTCAGTTCTGTCCTCTACATTTTTCTTGAACTTTCCTACCCCTTACAGTGTAATTCTTAAACTGTCTCAATAGCCACTGCTTCTATAATAGCCCTCTTAGACGTTACCAGACTTTGGGGAACTCTGTTCAAAGAAGTGTAATTCAGATCTAGTTCCTATCTTGACACCTCATTCCCTTTTGAAGCACAATAACACTCTCTGCTGCTTGTATACCAGCCACACAATGTCCAGTTCCAGCTGAATCCCCAAAGTTAATTATTTCAAAATCACCTACATTGCTACTTCGACTGTTTCTTTCCATTGACACTTGTATTGTAGTGTTGAAGGTCGAAACCATTATCTAACCTATCAGTTTTTAATTCTGAAGCATATCAAACATGGAAAATATCAATGGAGAGTACTCTGTAAACATTCCACTGAGAAGCAGATCCCTAGCTTTTCTTGTAACACATTTGGATGAGATTGAGCAGTTTTAAGAGCTATAGACCTAGATGCCAGGCCTAAGCATCTGATTACTTAAATTACTTTGCCATGTAATTTGTAACTGTAAGTTACAAATATAAGTTACATTAAAAATTCCTCCTCAGAACAACTGTTCCTATGAAAGGTTTGGCACAATTCCTTAATCCTCATCTTCTACTGAAAATATACCTAAGTATGTATAAATGATATGAAATCCTGTATCTCTATTGTTTATTCTTCCCTCCTTTCTCCCCCCTCTCTAAACTTTTTGTTATTACTATTATATGGGAAGGGTGAACAAGGATCTTCCAGGATCTTTTTTGTTTTTTTACTAGAATGTTGGGTTCTACCAACTAGAGCCAATCACAAAATGGTGGCTCAGAAGCAGAGTCTATTATCTGTTATAAATAAACTATTATGAACTATATATTGAGGTACCACAGATCAAAGATTCTAACATGCCAGCAGAACAAATTGAATACCTGGTCATATAAGCAATTAGTATTCCTATTTTTCAGATGAGGGATACTGAGGCTGAGGAGAAGCAATTAGCACAAAGCCAGCCATGACAGAGCCTTTTCCCCCCTTGCAATTTACCTTGCTCTCACTAAAATATTAGAAATCAAAACCCCCTAGAGACCTACGTGAAATCACCCAGAGGCCTACCAGTAGATCCTGATCTGCCTTCTACTTGCCCCTGCTGTAAAGAATCTTGCACATTCATGGTATTGTATAATGGTATTGATCAAAATAACAACAACAACAACAACAACAACAGTTTGTTGTTATTTTGTTAGAAGTAGCAGTAATAGTATAAGGTTTTTTTTAAGGTCTAGAAGCAGGTTGAAAAAAATGTTGATTCAATTAATGACTGTACTTTTTTTAAACAACAACAGAGTGAAGATAATGAGGGTACTGTAAAAGAGCTGCTTCTACGAGGAGATGTGCTTCACCAAACAATCACAGATGAAAGGAAAAGAGAGGAAATAAAAACTAAGCAACACTTGTTGCAGACTAAGCACAATGCCCTTAAGGTAGAGGATACTATGGATTTCAGCCTTCTTTTCTACATGTTGGAGCTTGTGGGTAGGAGGAAAGTTCAGAGACTCTATACATTTTCCCTCAGCTTAGGTTCTCTAATACCATTTTAACCACTGAGGAGCAGGCACACAAGACAGAAACTGACAGTCAATGAGGTTCTAGCACAAGGCCTATTCCTTTCATGTTTCTACCTCCTTTGTGTAGGTATGGCTTCAATTAACTTTCACAGTGGGTTTTAGTTAAAGGAGAGCTATTGGTGTCCTTTTAAAGATATATCTGTTGCTCACCTTTCATTAGCAGACTCTCTCTCTCTTAAAAAAAAAAAAAAAACCTTGGGAGAGGAAGCACTTTTTTACTTGGTGAACATGTATGCATTTAGCCCTGCTACTGCAATATTAACATGTAGTGATCCTGCTACTTCTCTCATTCAGACTATGCAGAGTACAAAGGGTCCTGTTCTATGAAGACACAATTATAAATATGCCTTGAAGAAACATCAGAGATATAAATTTATGGAAAACCTTAAAGGCCACAGTTATAATTAATCCAATACCACCTTGGCCTCTATTCCAAAAATGTGTCATGAAAGAAATTTACTCTGTTTCCCTGATATAAACTAACTATTAATATGCAATGGTTATGTCACTTTGTTAATCCAACTGACCAATGTCATTAGTTTAGGATCAAGCTAAATATTTTCCCATACTCAGCAGTAAACACAGGCAACTCGATCAGGACCCTTGTGTATGGGGGGCGGGCGGTATATTTCTGTAGTCCCAGTATGGATCTGGACCTCCATAACTTCAGTTTACATTGTCAAAAAACAATCCATTCATATCAATTTATCTTTTTTTGGCAATGCAAGTTGCAATTATGAGGGTGGGGCAATCTGGATCCCCCCATACTAGAGTCTAAGCTTAACTGTGCTTACCTCTGAGTAAAGGAAATAAAATGAAGCTGCTATCTGTGTCTTTCAAGTAATGTGTAGTTTGGCCCTTAGAGGATGCCCATACCATTCCAGTTCTTGTGTGGTGTGGTCAGAACACTCCAGCTTGTTTATAACTATTAGAAGAGAACACTATATTGTTCTTCATTTTGATATGGAACGAATAACATTACATCTCTATCTTTAATTCAACATGTTCCATAATTATAAATGGGAGTTGTGATTAAGCAATACTACTGAAACATTTCTAATTGGACATAACTATTTTTCACTATCTTCTAAGGAATACACAGTATCCTAAAATGCATTTTAGCAAATTTGTAAATAATAGGACATTTCTATCTGGAGCTGCAAGAATTCATGACACTTCTAATAAGTTCAGTGAAAGAACAGCTATTTTTGTTTCTCAATACATTCTTTTTAGAAATTAACAGTGCAATACCATACATATCTACTCAGAAGTATATCTCATTGAATTTAATGGGCTTACCTTCAGGTAAGTGGTATAGGATTGCAATCTGAACTGCCTTTGATTGTGGAAACTGTGTGCATTATAATTCAGATTTTGTGCTTATGTTTTATACAATGCTGTAATGTATTGTCTTTAATTATAGCAAAATGGCATTCAGATCCATCTTATTGATCAAATTGTTACAGACAGTCTTTATGAGGCGTTGAGTGGGTGATTTTATTTTATTTTTGGTGACTCAATAAAAGCATTCAACCTTTACAGATAGAGCTAAGTTGAACATTGAGTAGTTTAAGCATATGGAGTCACATACTTTAAAAATTAATTTGATAGGAATAGAAGATATGTTTATCTGTAAAACAAATTGGACAAATTGCTGTGTTTTATTTTATAAAATGGATGCATTTTTCCACTGTAACAGTATATATCTTTTATTGAATGCATTCTTAATATAAAATATAAGTTTTGGAGATATCAAATCAGTAATAACAATAATCAATGTTAATTAGATCTGTCATTATGAACTAGAATTTTTATTTGTAGATTCAATACAGCCTAATTTCTGTTTCAGTTATATTTCATAGTCGAGAAACATTCGCTCTTCTATAGGATTGTATCAAGTGTATCACAAGTGGAGTTCCACTTGTAGAGTGGGATTTCCCACCCCTTCCTCCCCACTGTACCAGCATGACATAGGATGCAGTACAGTAAATTGAAGCAGGAGAGGAAATTAGCAGAATTGGAGGGGGTACCTTGTACATTCAGAAGTACCTTTTGAATCTACAAATAAAAACATTTGCAGTGACATTGACATAAGCCTGTTTCCAGCAATTCTTGAGTGCTTCCGAAATTGAGCATTTTACTTAAAATGCAAATACCTGCTTAAACATTTTTTTTTAAAAAAACCTTTTTAAAAAGGAGGTATTTATGTGCTTCGTAGCCTGCTTAAAGAAATAATACTCGGGCTTTAGTCAGAAGTATAGACAAAATTTATATATTCACATCATAAAGTACTTTTTTCATTAATAGTTCTTTATGTATTCTCCATTTTTTTACTACGAGTACCATCAATTATACATAAGTTTACATATAGTACTGCCATTTACGTTATAAGCTTTTAATTGCAATTCTAATAATATTTGCAATGTGAACAGGATCTGAGGTCTCAAAGAAGGAAAAAAGCTCTGGAAATTTCTCATCAGTGGTATCAGTATAAGAGACAGGCTGATGATCTAATGTCATGGTTGGATGACATTGAGAAAAAGTTAGCAAGTCTACCAGACCCCCAAGATGAACAGAAGCTAAAGGTAATACCATTTTTAAAACAAAGTTTATTTTTGTTGCATAAAGAAAATATTAAAATGTGTATGTGTATGTCTCTTTGTATGTGTAACTGTATTAACGCATAGAATTGTAGGAGCTCGATAATCCTCTTATTTAAATAATTTATATAGTTCATATTCAAAGAAACAGATTTATTCTAATCAGATTTTTGTATCCTTGTAAATGTTACATCATATATCATGCAAGAAATACAAAAAGAAACAAAATATTATGTTATTTGTGTATATCAAGTGTACTGTCTTTAAGAAACTTCAAATGTTTTTTAGGAAAAAAATTAATTGATTCTGTATCTTTATTCCAGATGAGCAAATGACTTATCGGTATATGGATGAACTCTTTTTCATGTTAGCACATTCATTTTCATCAGAACATATTCATAAATCATTGTCAAAATTCTAAAGATTTACTTACATGTTGTCAAAAAATTGCCTTGTTTATTTTGCATCGTCTTCTTTTGCTTCATTGTCTGTTGAATTCCCTGCAATATTAAAATAAAAAAAACAAAAAAAAACCCTTCAGCCATGCTACTGACAGTCACTATGAGAATTTAATATATGATTCCTGTACATTACGATGATCTTTCCAGTTCCCTATCACACTGTACTAGGCAGAATTAAACAGTTAATACATTGGCCTACTTTGACCACCTTTCCAACATACACTAGTCACTTAAATATCTAAGCTTAATCAGCTAGAGGACCCATGAATCACCTATGTTTCTTCTGTCTAAATGTAAACTAAAATTTAAAAAGAAGTGTGCTATTTCTTTGTTTGTAACAATAAAATTGGGGGGAAATCTACAGACGTATTTTGCTAATTCTTAGGAGTTGATTGCCTAGTTAGCTAATTGTCCTGGGCCCTGTATTGGTTTTGCTCAATAGGAAATTGATCGAGAATTGGAGAAGAAGAAAGAAGAGCTGAATGCGGTACAGAGGCAAGCTGACCGCTTGTCTAAGGAAGGGGCTGCAAAAGCAGTGGAACCAACCCTGATACAGCTCAGCAAGCGCTGGCAAGACATTGAGAGCAAATTTGCTCAGTTTCGAAGACTCAACTATGCACAAATTGTGAGTTGTTCCTGGCAAACATGTATGTTTGCAAATACTGCTACTAACAGAACCCTACTAACAATGAGAGCCCCCAGTGCTATGCCAAGTTGTCTAAAACACAGTATCTGGTCAGTAAACAGGAAACACTATACAGTACAGTATAGATCTTGAACTACATGATTTGCTGCATAGATCTTGTGCGACAGGACTTGCTCTGAATAATGCCCTTAAATTAGAATAAGAAGCAGATCAAAAATACAGTAATACCTTAGCATTAAAGGAAAAACAGATATTGGTTTTTGTTGCCTCATTTTTTCCATAACATTACCAATTTAAACTTGTCAGTTTGCCATACATTTATTTTGTTCAGTAAACATGTGTGACTCAGAAATATTTATTTTCAACCTGCCATCCCATGCAAAATCTAATTAGCTTTTATTTCTTTATAATGTACAAATCCATGAATACATAGGAAGAGACTGGAGATTCCCCCCTTCATTCCTACTATTTATACATGACCTAGACTCTTTCTACCTAATAGGACAAAATGCATAATTTTTATCAGTTTTTCACTAGAACACATACAGTTCAACTCCTCTCTTTAATAAAATATGGCAAGGAGGTCTCTTCCCACCTTTCAGCCAGACCTCTGGTGCTGGAAAATCTGCCTTATCTGGAATTGTACTTTCAATAAAGAATGTTATTGGATTTGTTGGGTTAAGTTATTGTCTATTAAAAAATGCAGCTGTTACTTCTGGTTTGTATAGACTTATTTCAATAATGGTATTTCCCGTAAAAAGGTGATGAAATAAATGTGTTCCGTGCTGTGTGTCAGGATTGTACTACATGAAACAATGGAACAATTCACTTAGTCTCTGGCTCAATATTTCATTTGTAAAACTAGTGAATAGAAAACCCCTACCTCACAGGGATGTTGTGAGGATGTATTGATGTATATATGGTACTATGAATATTTGTCCCACTTTTTAAAAATGATTTTAGCTACAGAAAATATTTTTCATAAACTTTACGTAAGAGCACCCATGGCAACCAATGAATTAGGAGATAAATAAACGATATCAAGAAAAGTAAGCATAAATCGAATATAAATTATTTTCACTGCTATGGAAATGAATCACCAACAAACTAGTCTTCTCTGCTACATTATCTAAACATTGCAAGTAGTCTTCTCTTTAAAAATAAAAAAATTAAAAAAAGGCAGAGGCAACAGCTGAGCTATCACTGTTAATCTGCTTGGTTATCTCAGCCATGTCACCCCAGTGTTTGCAAAGTAGGTCTCCTCTACAAGGATTCGCTTTTGCACCCGGTTAGGCGATTATGTGCATAATCGCTGAAGCGCATTTACACCTAATACCTCTGCACAAGAGGCGGCGAGAGGTGGCGAAGTGCATTAACGGATGACCAAAATGCGCTTTACAAGTAGTTAATGCGCATAAGCACTTGTTCACATAGTCAAAATGCGCTTTAACGGCCGGAGCAAAATAAAACTCGCGATTTAACGCGCATTCGATAATGCGCATAATCGGAGAGATAACACGCCTCTACGCCCGATTTGCGCTCCGTTCTTGTAGAGGTAAATTTTTTAAAGTGCCTTGAAAGAGCTTTAAACCTCTCTTGTAGAGGCAGCCTGAATCCTTGAAAGCTGTCTTTCAGGTTTCAGGGTATTACCCCATCTCATCCCAATTTTCCATTACTGGATGATCATATTGTTGATAGACCTGCCTTCTAAAAGCCATTGTTCAGAACTCTGCTGAGAAAAGTTGTTTTAATGGAAATTGAAATAATTCTACAGTAGGAAGCAGTCATTTCACTGCAATCAAGAGTAACCACTGTGAAGGAGGATTTGGGGTTGGATCCAAAGGAGAGGTAACCACTTCATTAGCAAAAGACTCATCTGGAAGTGAAAGTGCACCTTCCTTGCCTTTGGATCCAATCCTTTCTACCCCACAAATAGATTTTTAAACATTCATCCAGTTCAACTCTCCATTTCTTAAACTTGCCAGTCAGCCAATAAGGGAATTTCAAAAAAGGGCAAGATGGTGATCATACTTCCCATTTGTCCCCAGCCTCTGGTACTCAGAAATACACTGCCTCATTTTTCAACACGAATAAAACATTAGATTCTGGTCATGGTGTTTGGGATTGTCCTTACAGACTTTTAAAAATAGTAAACTTCTACGCATAATCTGTCTATGAATAACCTCATAAACTGAAAAGAAATGTGCTGTGCTAGCAAACTCATGCTTTTGATGGAGTAAACCAACTGCTGCACCACTTCAACAACTTTACAAACTATTGTACTGCTCTCAAGGTAGAGCTATATTCACTCCAGTGCTGCAGGCAGATTTGCTGGCACAAATACTCAGGGTTTAGATGCAAGATATGTTGCCCAATTAGGAACATAGGGAAAGACAAAATACCAATAGTTGAGATTATACATAGCTTTATGTATTGTTCAATCTTCTAATCATGATCTAAAATTTTATCATAAAAATGTGGATATGAAAATATAGTGTATATTAAGGTAAGTCCAGAGATCAAGACTTGGCTTCGAAACAACCAACTCTAGGTTGTTCAGAGCTGAATTAAATAGATGTGTTTTCCTGTCCCAAAAAATAAATACTAATACAGAACATCTTATGAGATACATCCTGGAAATGTTATTCAACAGCATCTACATAGTATTTTGTTTATTTGCTAGAAACCAGAGGAATAAAAAAATACCCTAATGAAGCATTGTCTGCTTTCAGCACAAGTGCACTGAGATGATATTACTGGTGAAAGCTTGGCCAGGATACAAATTTAGCCATTTGTTTTATAGAAAAAGTGTAATAAGTTTATTTACATATTTATATAGCAAATAAGTAAATCTTCACACTAGCTTTCTATAGACACAGGTGTGCAGTCAATATAAGGAAATTGAGCAGCCAAGCAGGTATATTTGAGTAATCAAGTCACCTCTGTTAGAAACAGTGCCATACAATTTATCTATCTTCTTTCAAATTTGATGTGTTATTAAGCCACAGGAAAGAATTGGATGAAATCTGTTCCATTCCAGCCATTCCATTTAGATGTGAATGCTTTGCATCACTTTGCCAAATGAAGGATTTTAATTGTTTGATGGTAGGTCTACAGTGTGTTCATACATGCAAAGTGGTGTTATTTGCCAGTGAGGGCTATAATAATGAAATGAATTTAAATGTGTAGCTTTTCTACATCTGACTGTAATGTCTAAGCTTTCAAAGCTATATAGTTTCCAACCCAAAACTGTGTCTATTAATTCTGCACAAGGTCACAAGGTTATTTTCCTACTCCAAGAAATATTTTAATTTTGATGATTGAATATGTTAGTTGGGCAATGTGCCATGCAATTTTCACATTTCTATTCAATATAATGCAGCTTTCAGAATTGCTTTTAACAACTGACTACAGTGCAGTTTGCTTAACAAAGATGCATTGGTGAATAGAAAAGATGAACAATCAACAGAAAGGGCTTCCCAGAGAGCTTTTAAAAAAGACTGTCAGTTATTGTTTAACTATCTGTTAGAGTTAGTGACTCTTCCAGAATTAATAGCAGACCCGCCTTGCATAAATTATATAACAAAACAAAAATGGTTCCTGTAATGCTGAAGCAGCCATGATCCTGTGAATGCTACCTGTCTGGCAGTATCATGCTATTTTCCTGAATACTTGAACTATGATAGTGAACACTATAGATTAAAGCATACATTATTACACTTTCCTTTCTTTACACAAATAGCTTCAGTATTGCACCACTATTCTCATATTGTATCCTTTGCATTATACAGTTGTGAGTTCTTTGTAGTGTATACAGGGTAATGCAAGTTGTATTGGACTTATCCCTTTCACACGTGTTCACCCATATGTCTTTTCTGGCCCATTTCTACATTAATCTGCAATTTTTAAAAAAAATTGTATGTGATTATTTCTTCTTCTTTGTCTCAGAATGGAGTAAGGATAGATAAATCTCTCACTTTTGCTTTCTCTTACATTCAAGTATCTCAAGTTCTTTCCATCCAATTTATGAAGAAACCACCAAAAGTTTTTAGTTCCTATCAAACAAACAAATAAAATCAAATGCCCACCCTTAGGCACTGGTGACATTCCATGGGTACAATTTTGTACTTGCCTTCCTTTTAGCTCCTAAAGAAGAGCCTGTCAGAAAAAAAGAAGTGAACCCTAATACAGCATCACAAATGTGGTTAAATACACAGGAATTCAAACCCAGACTTTCAGTTTTGCTTTCAACAACATTCAAGAAGAAATTTATGAATTTCATAAGGTCTTAAGAAAAAAAAACAACGTACTGAACGAACTTCCCACCCATCCCTAGAATTGAGTACAATATATTTGTTTTTTGAATGAAAAAAAAAATACTATATCCTATAATAGGGTAACTTTTGCTGTATATTCAGTCATATTGCAAAGTGCTAGCAATAATACTTGTGTTATGCTTTCTTTTCTAACAAGGACAATAGTATAAGTATGAAGAAAAATAATTTTATTGTATGTGAATTAAATGTAGTCCAGATATACTACTTCACTGACAGCTATATAGAGTTACCTTTCAAATCTGGCTTATATAGCTTATTAGAATATGGCGTGACTATCAGAATCTGCAGTGTGGTGGACTAGAACTGCAGTCCAAATGGACATGGAATATACGCTCCCTGTGGAGAGAATGTTTGCATTTCAATCACCTAGTGAAGGTCACAGCATGCTGCCAGGAGGAAAGTTGCAGCTTACATACCAACTTAGGTAGTTGTTGATGGAAGGGAAAAAATCAGAGGATTTTTTTTACAATATTTTATTATTTATTCAAAGATATAAACATATCAAATGTAGTGATTAATAGCTTAACTCTAATAATTACAAATACTTTCATAGTATGTACATGAAAATGATAACTGAGGTAAGCAAAATAACTCATTGCAAAATAGCTCATTACAATGATCTTACTTGATTGTAATGGTGAATTGAACAAATGCATGATCTAGGGTTGAAATAGGGAACCTACAACCTTCAGAAGTTCCCCATCTGGCCCACGGAAGCTTAGGTTCCCTTCCATGGGCCCTGCTCATTCCCCACACCAAGTTCCACTTTCTGGCCAGGGACATGGAGAGGAAGTGCCAAGAGGAATCCCCTAGTGATCTCCAACCTGTGGTCAGCAATAGCAAATGGTTTCCCCAGCATGCCACTCCCCCTGCCAATAAGAGGTCAAACAGTAAAGTTAAAAATTAAGTTGATAAACTGTTAAAATACTGAGAAAAAGGTTGTCACCTGGCATCTAGAAGAGTATAATGTAGGTGCCAGGTGAACTTCTCTAGGGAGCTCATTCCACAGCCGGGGTGCCTCAGCAGAGAAGGCTCTCCTCCTGGTAGCCACATTGTGGAACTCCTTTATTTCCGATTCCAGAATGGAGATAACAAGGATATTCCCTGTTCTTAAGGTGTCATTTCTCCCAATTGCCTGCCCAGCTTTATCCTGAATTGGCTATGCCTACTGACATCATAAAGCTTGTGGAGGGCTCAGCGGAAGGCAATTTGGCAATCTATGAAAAACTTGTTCCCCACTCCTAATCTGGGGGTAATTTCTAGATATATACACATAAAGCTACAAAGCAAATTGTGAGCAAATTGTGAGAATATATTTAAATTAAGTTTTTCATGACATTGGAATAAAATGTCTACACATCTCATATTTAATTTAAACAACACTGAAAGCTTAGAATATGTCTTCATTCAAGTGGGACAACATCACAGTTTGTAGAAATATACATCTCAAAGCCAGTTTCTCTGTTATGCATAAATGAGAAAGGGGGGCACTTTTGTATGAAGTTGGGCATGTGGATGTCACCTCTCATGAGACCTGAGAGTTGTAAGAGTTATCTAGGGTTCATGGATCTCCCCCACAGGTAAAAATCTATAAGTCCTATTTCACATATTACAGTATAAGTGGAGTAAGCAATGCATGCCATTTGTGTTCACCTTTCCTTACTTATATGTAATGAACTTACAAAATGTCTCCAAATTATTTATTTATTTATTTATTGCATTTTTATACTGCCCTATAGCCGAAGCTCTCTGGGCAGTCTATATGGTGACTGCTTTGGAATTCTCTGAAATAACTCCCTTATGGTTAGTGTACAAATGTCAATTTGAAGAAAGCCAATCATGGTTTCTCAAGTGAACTACAGTTTAGAGATTAGGCTGTGGGACTCTATTTTTAAGTGAAAATCCTTTTCCTGATGCGTCCCGACAGTCCTGGCCCAGTAACTTTTGCTGGCTGAAGTGGAGCCCAAATGATGACCCCCACACTAGAGACAGTATTTTAAAATACCTCCATTCAGATACCAATTTGTGCCTTCATCTATTCCTGGCCTCCTAGTGCAGCCTGAAGCAGGTCATTTCACCTGGATGCAAAGCAAGGCCAGCATCCTATCCCATGTCAGTAATGTGTGGTTATTAGTAGCCTGAACTATCATGAAACAGGATAAGCTCCTAAACTCACTCGGAGCACCCTGATTTACAGACTTTTTATGCTGAAGTACAATGGCAATTGGAGGGACATAATCTATGGCCTGCTCCCCAAATACTGGATTAATTTGAAAATCCGAACTGATCTAGGCCAGGCATAGGCAGATATTCAGTCGTTTTGCACTTTTTGCACTTTCGAACCAATGTGCAAACCAAACCTCAGTTATCCTTCAAAATTCACACTTCCCCAAATTTTTCAGTTTGTAATTCCAATAAAACAAGCATACAAAAAGACATATACTAAGGGAAAGTGGACATAATAAAAGTGAAAATAGTGTCTGAAAATGCATTATGTTCAGGAAATGTTTGAGATGAACCAAATTTAAGATTGAAAAAAGAGAGATAGAGAGAAACAGGGAAGTATTCAACTGTGTCATTCTTATAGCACAAATGATGTTACGCTAGCAGAAACTAGTTACAAACTGTGCGCGAGTGGAGAAGCCAACTAAAGTTCTGCTTGTGCAACTCCTTGTACAAGAGATTGCACAACCACTTTGAGGAGTGGACCATATGTTTAGCTACCACAGGCTCTGCTAGCACAATATGCAAATACTTGCACAACTGAAATATTCAGCGGAGCTCCACTAGCTCTATTTGGGTTGTAGAATGACATTTTTTGATACTTCTCTCTGTAATTGACAAATTTGTCCATCCCTAATTAGGTACTTGTTCTCAGAATACACTTAGTGCTCAATTTTGGAAGCTACTAAGCCTCTTGTGCGAGAAACTGAACATTCCAAACATTTTCATTTTTGTTATATTTTTGAATTAGTGAAAACAATCAATAATTGTCCATCTTAAAATGCTATTAAGATAATGTGGTTGGCCTATATAATTCATCTCTCTAAACTATCTAAAAAAAAAGCTTTCCTCCTAAAGAGAAACATAAAATGAAAATCTCGGCATGTAGCCAATATACTTCTATAGGCAATAACAAATTTATATCTGACCAATACATTTCTTTGATTCAGTTGGCAAATATTTTACTTGAAACGCCCTGCCTGCAAGGGACATCTATGTTTATGTGATTTACTATTGAATTGTCTTGACTAGTGCTGGGTCAAAACCTGCCCCCGATTTTTGGAAACTTTCTTTCTCCCTGTGAAAAATCTATTGTTTTTTCTTCCTCTTTCGCAGGGAGGGGGGACATTCAGAGAATTTTCTTCTTGGGGAGGGGGACAGGGTTTCTACATACCTTTTTTAAGGGTAGCCAATTGCTGTGGAGCATTTTCCTATTTTTAGTTTAAAAACAAAACAAAAACACCCTGCCTCTAGCATTTGGATGTACCCAGCAGTGATTCATGAATGCTTATTGGAGACCATGGCTAAATTCAGGTGGCACAATAAGCAACTGGGGAGGGGGGGAACAGTCATCAGTTGTATTGACTATCATGTCGTCCGAATGCTGCCATAGTCAACTCAGCGCTGATCCTAATCCACACCACAGTTGATTATTACCATGTTGTGTGGGGAGTACCCCCTAGATGAACTACAGTAAAGTTGATTATTACCCCACCATTGACTATCATGTTGTCCGAATTCAGCCCATGTGACTTCATCCTCTCCAATAAGCATCCAATAAGCACTCCTGGGCTCCAGAAAATGCCAGGTGTTTAAAAAAAGAAAAGAAAGAAAGAAAGAAAGAAGACCCTTGAACAACTGGCTACATTTTAAAAGGTATGTGGAAAACCAAATTTCTCAGTTCTGCTAGGCTCTTTCGCCTGAGTTTCGTCCCCCCCCCCCCCCATGAAATGCCAAAAATTAAATGGTCAGATTTTTGGCACAGCACTAGTTTTGACCTTGATTGTATGGATTATTTCACTGGATTCAGTCTAAATAATAATTTTTCTAGGGCATCTTTTCATAAAAGGTTGTGAAGTACTGAACAACAAAGTTTATATACAAATGATGCAATTGTTTCGTCTAAATGGTTTTGAAATATATAAGACTCAGAACTCCCATTGTTAAATGAATGAACATTTGTCTATTAAATGAGATTTCACAATATCTGCTCTGCTGCTCAAATGTTGCTTTCCATAGCCAGCAGGGATACAAGTAAGATGACAGGATTAGAACAAACATTTGGAAATAATGCACCAGGGGACATGGATGTGGCAAACGGACTCTGAAGAAGATGGGCATAGGGAAACTCTGGCACTTAATGTAGAGCCTATCCTGTTTCTAAGCCTTGCCATGGATATCTAAGCAGATAATGATAGCTGTTGAATGGTCCTCTTGCTCTAATGATGAAAATTATTTGTCTGTGAGATGCAGTTGAAGAAAATGATGTAGTTTCCCCACACAAAAAATCTAAGAACATAAGACTACTGATTCATATTTAACCCACAAGTTTATATTTATTTATTTATTATATCCTTATACTGTCCTTCAATACAAACAAACAAACAAACCCACAGACATTTACACAAAAAAGAATATAATATCATCCCAAGTTTAATTAAGAGGAGGCTTCAAGAAGTAATGGCCAATCCCAGTACACAGGTAAATTATCTGTAAAGTCTCCAGTTACTTGGAACTCCCATTTGCAAGAGCAATAAGATCCTTGCAACACGTTCATACTACATAAGCAGTATAACTCCAGTCAAACAAATGATTACTAAAAAAGATACATTAGCAAAGTTTGTTTTCAAATTTTAGAACAAATACATTTAATTTACCAATGTAATTTGACACTAAAAGATAGACAATTCTTTGTGAATCTAAAATTGGCCTTGTATGAATATTCCTTCACTTAAATAAATTGTCCGAGAGAGAGAGAGAGAGAGAGAGAGAGAGAGAGAGAGACTTGTCAGATGGCCCTTCAACTGTCCTCTATAACGATACTTTATTTAGAAAAAGCTTTTCATGTGTGAAACAAGAAATCACAGCTCTTGTCAAAGATCACCCACATTATTGTCACAGTTTAATTACTCTTCCATGTATATGTGTATACATGTACAGATGGCTTGCAGCTGAGCAGCAATGACACAAGGGTGGCATATGGGGGCTGTGCACATGATTGCTGCTATTTGCACAATTGTATTAGGACCTCAATATGTTAACAGAAGCTTGGCAGGGTCCCACATACACTCCTAAGGTACTTGTATGAGTGCTGCTGTGAGCATAAAACCAGTCTTATGTTTGTCTAGGAAAATATATACCTAGAGAAAATCAGGACTGTTAGTCTGTACGATGAAATGATGTATAGCATGAACCAGCCTGTAACATATGATCAATATGTCAAGCATACTCACACAAGTGATTCATGAAAGGCAAAAGTGATGAAATAGATGCAAACTCAAAGCTTAGCAGTAAAGCTTAGCACATCTGTTTGGCACTTTCTGGGAAGGTTTCCCTGACTGGAGTCTTCTGTCTAGTTTACTTGTTCTTTGTTTCTAGTCATATTTGAATGTGCTGCTAGAAAAAGTCCCAAGAAGTCCCAGATGTATTGATGACTCTCATCTGCATCATCTTGGGATCATGGCCAAGTCACAAATATCTCACAGTTATTATTAGCCATCACAATCCAAGAACTTGATACTTTGAATTAAGAGTGTGATAAAATTGTATCCTACTATGGGATGCATTAAAAATGACAGATTCAAATGAATTAGTAGGAATTACTTACTATGGTCTTACAATTTAAGGAGGTGTATTGTCTAAGTTAACTGTGGGGCAGAAAGTAGATCTCCAGATGTTTTGGACTTCAATTCTGGCAGGAACTTCTGGGATTTGGTCCCAATCTGAAGATGTACCTTCTGTGGATCAAGCATGTCTTGCTATATATTCTCTTTTTAGAGTGCAATGTCCATTTTATGAAACTAAAGGAAGAATTTTGTTGTATATCCATACCAGCAAACTGTTTATGAGGAGACAACTGTTGTGATGACTGAAGGTATGCCCATGGAAACCTCTTATGTGCCTTCTTCATACCTGGCAGAGATCCTTCAGCTTCTACAAGTTTTGTCCGACATGGAAGACCTCCTTAATTCTCCTAGTCTACAGGGTAGGGAGTGTGAGGATCTTGTCAGACAAGAAGAGTGCCTCAAGGTAAGAGTCAAACCATTTAAATTATTTGAATGTAATGTATTGTATTCCATGCAGACAGAGTTTAGGACTGAGACAATCTTTTGTGGACAAATATTTTCAATGCAAAAACAGGGATGGGGGGAGGGACACAAAGTGTTCTCTGAAATATACCCCTCCTTTTTCACACCATTTCACTCTTGTTCAAATATAAGTTATCGCCTCCAAAAATTGTATTTTTTCATGCCATTTCAATGCCCCTCTCAGCATCAGCTATGGCACAGGGTTTTTTATTTTTGCTTTTTTTGTGTGTGTGGCTGTTTTTGTTTTTGTTTATTTGTTTGTTTGTTTTAATATAGAAGAGTGTTTTACCTGGCTATGTGAACAAACCAGGCAGGAATCCTGCCCTAATTCTGAATGGGGGAACATTTTCTCTCTGTTTTACATATGCATGCACACACTCACCCACAGTATTTTTTAACAAAACAGAGGTACTTGTTTCACAGGCGATGGCAGCCCTAGTTAAATGCATTGTCTTGGGAACATAGGAACCAGATCAGACTATTTCTCTATCCTGCCCAGCATTTTCTACACTGGCATCAACTTTCCAGGATGCTACCTAATTCTTTTAACTGGGGATGCCTGGAATTAAACCTTGTGGCTTTTGCATGTAAAGTACATGCTCTACGAGCAATAGTCTCTTAATGGGACCAAGACTGCAATTAATAAGAATTCCAGATGAACGTGATTACGGCTCTGTGTTTTATATACAAGCTTCACACAGAAACCATGATGGGACCAAACATAGGTTTATTGGAGATGAAAAGGAAATGAACATAGAACAATAGAAATCATTATCATCATCATCATCTTACAGCAGAGACTAACATACAACTCATATTTCAGCACATTCAGAATTTATTTAACTAGAAATCCCCTTGAGAAAGTTTTCTCTTACACTACAGAAACTCTTTATTATTATAAAGTTTATTCCATATAAATTCTCTTAGACACTATATATCTTGCCTAGAACTGAGTTGATAAGGTTGTATTTAATGAAACAGACTGCTAGCCATCATAATCTAAGCAGATCCTATTTTAACAACAACAAAAACTAGAGACCAAAGGTGAATCCAGATTTAATTATGCTTTCCTACTGAAATAAATGGGGCTTAAATTAGTCATGAGTAAAGACACATTAATTTCAATGTGTCTATTTTAAGCATGAGTAAATCTAGATCCATTCTCACTTTTTATTGATGAGTGTAATATACCTCTCCTAGGATTGTAGCACTTCAGAATGAAGGTGGATGGGCTGAATGAATGCTTTATCACATCAAAGCCCTTTGCCCATATATAAAGAGCATGTCCATGAGACAGGTAATCATTTTTTCCCCTGGTGATATCATTACCCTGTTGAATATTTTAATAGACAAGCAGGATATAAATAATATACTAACACTAAACTAAACTGTGTGTAGGGAGATTTTTCTGTGGAGGGGAGCATTCAAATATGTAACTCTTTATTTGCATTCTGAAATTAAAATAGTCCTAGATAGGCTTGACTCTATTGACCATGGTATCCTTCTGGACCATTTATCTGGGTTGGGCTTAGGAGGCACAGTGGTAAAGTGGTTCCAAAGTTTCCTGGAGGAACAGTGTCAGAAGGTGGTGCTGGAGGCTGGAGGCTGTTTTAGGGTGGATGATGCTCAACAAGATGAAACATAATTCAAGCAAGGCGGAGGTAGTGAGGGCTGGGAAACCAATTACTTTGGATGGAAGTTAACAACTGGTTTTAGATGGGCCTGCGCTCCCCCTAAAAGATGAAGTGTGTGGTCTTGGAGCCCTCCTGAACTCTTGCTAACTGGGGAAGCCCAGGTGGCTGCAGCATCCAGCTTAGGCAGGAAATGTCAGCTGGAGGGCTACCTGGAGAGGATGTGCCTTGCCTCAGTTATCTGTGCAATAGTGGCATTTATTTATTTATTTATTTATTTATAATATTTCTTGGACCATCTTTCAGGGCAGACACCCTCCCAGGGTGGCTTACAGCAATAACATCCACAGACTGGTGTGAGAGAGACATCCATGCTGGTTTACTGTAACATGGTATACGTGGGACTATCTTGGAAGAAAGTCCAGAAACTTCAGCTGGTGCAGAGTGAGACTGCTTGAGTATTGGTGGGGGCGATGTGATCAGATCATATAATGCTCATACTTTTCCAGCTGCTACCAGTGTGTCTCAGAGCTACCAGTGTGTTTCAGAACTGGTGCTTTTAACCTTTAAAGTCTTAAATGGTTTGGGACCAAATTACTTGAATTACCCTAATCAATCAACAAGAGACCCTTCTCATTGCGCACCTGTGAGGGCAGTTAGGTGGATGAGTGTGCAAGAGAGGGCCTTTTCTGCAGTGCTCCCACACCTCTGTGATGAGTGGTCATCAGGGGTCCACCAGGTCCTCTTATTGCTGGGTTTTAAGAAGGCCTTGAAGATGGTGGATCCACAGTTAGCTACAGAATCGGACTCAAAGAGTGCTTATCAATGGTACCTTTTCACACTGGGGGGAGGTAACGAGTGGGGTACTGCAGGGCTCAGTCCTGGGCCCAATGCTCTTCAACATTTTTATTAATGATTTGGATGAGGAGGTGCAGGGAATGCTTATCAAATCTGCAGGTGACACAAAATCGGGTGGATCACTAATACCCTAGAAAACAGAAACAAACTCCAAAGTGATCTTGATAGACTCGAGCGCTGGGCTGAAAACAACAGAATGAAATTTAATAGGCATAAATGCCAAGTTCTACACCTAGGAAAAAGAAACCAAATGCACAGTTACAAGATGGGGGATACTTGGCTCAGCAATACTACAAGCGAGAAGGAGATTGGAATTGTTGTAGATCACAAGCTGAATATGAGCCAACAGTGTGATGTGGCTGCAGAAAAAGCAAATGCTATTTTGGAATACATTAATAGAAGTATAGCTTCCAAATTGTGCGAAGTTCTGGTTATTTATTTTATTATTTATTTTATTTATTTATTTTAATAAATCCAGATCGAGGCGGGGAACAACAATAAATATAAATATAAAAATCATAAAATAGATAAACCATTAGAGCAGATAAAAACAAATACATTATTAAAAACATCTTAAAATTCAACTGGGTAGGCCTGCCGGAAGAGAGCAGTCTTCATGGCTCTCTTAAATTCCAGAAGACTGCTAATTTGTCGAATCTCCTCTGGCAGGCCATTCCACAGTCTGGGAGCGGCAGAAGAGAAGGTTCTCTGGGTAACACCCGTCAGCCTAGTTCTGGCTGACTGGAGTAAATTCTTCCCAGAGGACCTGAGTGTGCGGGGCGGATTATATGGGAGAAGGCGATCCCGCAAGTAATCTGGACCCAAACCATGTAGGGCTTTAAAGGTAATAACCAACACTTTATACTTCGCCCAGAAACTAATTGGCAGCCAGTGGAGTGATTTTAAGATTGGTGTTATGTGGTCACCCCTAGGTGTACCGGTGACCAACCTGGCTGCCATATTTTGAACTAATTGAAGTTTCCGGACTAGGCACAAAGGTAGCCCTATGTACAGCGCATTGCAGAAGTCAAGCCTCGAAGTTACCAGTGTGTGCGCTACTGTCTTTAGGTCTTTCAACTCTAGGAAGAAGTGCAGCTGGCAAATCAGCCAAAGCTGATAGTAGGCACTCCTGGCGTCGCATCAATATGCTGATGACACCCAAATATATTTCTCTATGCCTTCAACAACATCGTCAGCTAAGGATAGTGTGTCTCCTCTGAACGAATGCTTGGAGGCGGTAATGGGCTGGATGAGGAAAAACAAACTGAAGCTGAATCCAGACAAGACGGAGGTGCTTGCTGTCAAAGGCCCCAACCTGGGTTTGGAGGTGTGTCAACCAGTTCTGGATGGGGTTACATCCCCCCTGAAAGACTGTGTTCACAGCTTGGGGGTACTCCTGGATCTGTCGCTCCAGATGACAGCTCAGATTGATGCAACGGCCAGGAGTGCCTACTATCAGCTTCGGCTGATACGCCAGCTGCGCCCCTTCCTAAAGTTGGAAGACCTAAAGACGGTAGTGCACGCGCTGGTAACTTCGAGGCTCGACTTCTGCAATGCGCTGTACATAGGGCTACCTTTGTGCCTAGTCCAGAAACTTCAACTTGTTCAAAATATGGCAGCCAGGTTGGTCACCGGTACACCTAGGGGTGACCACATTACACCAGTTTTAAAATCACTTCACTGGCTGCCGGTCAGTTTCTGGGCGAAGTATAAAGTGTTGGTTATTACCTTTAAAGCCCTACATGGTTTGGGCCCAGGCTACCTACGGGATCGCCTTCTCCCGTACAATCTTCCCCGCACTCTTAGGTCCTCTGGGAAGAACGTACTCAAGCCAGCCAGAACTAGGCTGGCGATTGTTACCCAGAGGACCTTCTCTTCTATGGCTCCCAGACTATGGAATGGTCTGCCGGAGGAGGTTAGACAAATTGGCAGTCTTCATGAATTCAAGAGAGTCATGAAGACTGTTCTCTTCCGGCAGGCCTATCCGGATTAATTTCAAATGTGTTAATGATGTGTTTCTCTTGTTTTTAAAATTTTAATTTTTGTCATGCTTGTATTTGCATTGTGTTCCCCGCCTCGATCCGTAGGGAGAGGCGGGTTATAAATAATAATAATAATAATAATAATAATTATTATTATTATTATTATCTGGGCTGTCATTTGGAGCGACGGATCCAGGAGTACCTCCAAGCTGTGAACACAGTCTTTCGGGGGGGGGGGGTGTAACCCCATCCAGAACTGGTTGACATACCTCCAAACCCAGGTTGTGGCCTTTGACAGCAAGCACCTCCGTCTTGTCTGGGTTCAGCTTCAGTTTGTTTTTCCTCATCCAGCCCATTACCGCCTCCAAGCATTCATTCAGAGGAGACACATTATCCTTAGTTGACGATGTTGTCAAAGGCATAGAGAAATATATTTGGGTGTAATCAGTGTACTGATAGCACCCTGCCCAATGCCTCCGGATGATCTCTCCCAGCGGTTTCATATAAATGTTAAACAGCATTAGGGAAAGGATGGCAGCTTGTGGTACACCACATAGCAGCTCCTTCTTTGAAGAGCAGCTATCCCCAAGCATCACCATCTGGAACCTGCTTGAGAGATAGGACTGGAACCACTAAAGCACAGTGCCCCCGATTCCCAATCCGTTCAGGCATTCCAGAAGGATACCATGGTCGATGGTATCGAAAGCCACTGAGAGGTCCAGGGATACCAACAGGGACCCACTCCCCCTGTCAATACTCAGGCGTAGATCATCCACTAAGGCGACTCCGTATCCTGCCCTGAAGCCAGTTTGAAATGGGTCTAGAAAATCTGTATCATCCAAAACTACTTGGAGTTTGAATGCAACCGCCCTCTCAATCACCTTCCCAAAAATGGAAGATTTCATACTGGCCTATAGTTATTAAAGTCCAGGAGGTTCAAGGAGGGCTTTTTTAAAAGCAGCCATACTACCGCCTCTTTTAAACATGTTGGAAAACTCCCCTCCCTGAGAGATGCATTAATAATATATTGTAGATGTGATTTAACTGCATCTCCTCCCTGGACGACCAGCCAAGGAGGCAAGGAGGACAGGGATCGAGAGGGCAAGTCGCCTCCTCACTTGCCAAGCAGCTTGTCCACGTCCTCAGTACTCACCAACTGAAACCGATCCAGTGTAATTCTACTCATGGAGTTACTGGACACTCCATTGTCAGCCTCTGCTATAACAATGGCATCTAAGTCGGCTCTTATCCGAGAGATTTTAACTGTGATATTAAAGGCATCTCAGCGAACTACCAAAGGCTCTAAAATCGGGTTCAGGGGGGAAGGTGCCCGGGTTAGACCCCTCACCACCCTGAACAGTTCTGCTGGACACGAGTTCTCAGACACAATGCGTGCAGAGAAGAAAGCTTTCTTTGCTGCACGTATTGCCACCCCATAGGAACGAAGATGTTCTCTATGTCGTGTCTTATCGGATATAAGTCGAGTTTTCCGCCATCGGCGCTCCAGTCGTCGTCCTTTCCGCTTCAACTCCCTGAGATCTTCTGTATACCAGGGCACCCGATTAGAAGCAGGTCGGAGAGGACGTTTGGGGGCGATCGTGTCGATAGCCCTAGTTAGGTCTTGATTCCATCTATTGACCAAGGCTTCTACAGGATCGTCAACGATACCAGCCATGGAACCCTCTAAGGCTTTCTGGAATCCAATAGGATCCATCAGCCTTCAAGGGCGGACCATCTTAATAGGTTCGCCACCCCTGCAGGGGCGGGTGGTAGCCGTGATACTAACCCTGACCAGAAAATGATCCGTCCATGACAAACCAGAGGTATTTGTCACCTCCGCCCACAGATTTGCCTGTTCAGAACTGAAAATAGCATCGAGGGTGTGACCTGCTGAATGTGTAGGTCCAGAGACCAATTGGGATAGGCCCATGTTTGTCATGGATGCCATGAACTCCCGAACTGCACCTGACAAGCCGGTCTCGAATGGGATGTTGAAGTCGCCCAGGACCAAAAAGCCTGGACGAATCCAACACCAGCTCTGAGACCAGTTCTATGAGCTCAGCCAGGGAGTTTGACAGGCAGCGGGGTGACCAGTACACTAACAGAATCCCTAGTCTATCCCTGGTCTTCAGACTCAGGTAGACACACTCAATGTGATTCAATTCACAGACAGAAAGTCTGGTCAGGTTAAGATGGTCTTTGTAGACCACAGCTACTACGCCCCCCTGCCCACTTTCCCTCACCTGCTCACTAACACAGTACCCAGCTGGGAGATCCTGGGCCCATGTCGGGCCATTGTCATCTCCCACCCAGGTCTCTGTGAAGCATGCCAGGTCGGCCTCCTCATCTGTAAGGAGGTCATAGATGATATTAGTTTTGTTTTTAACTGACCTGGCATTGCGTAGGAGCAAGGAGAGGTTCTGTGTGTGGCCTAGTTCGTTCCCCAAGATCCCCAGGGTAGCAGGGCGATCGGAAGGTAAGATGGGTGTTAGATATCTATCTCTCCTTCCTTTGTAATGGCACTTCGCGCTGCTATTGCCATATCTCCCTCTGACTTGCACAACACATATTGCCGCTCCTGGCTGCCTCGAGCTTTTCAGTAGAAGAAGAGTGGGGGGAGAGGCAATGTTTCTAGCAACTTTCTTTCTCCGCTCTTGGTGTTAAAGTCCCGGTCAGCTGGCTCCCTGCTGCTCCCGGCTGCCTCAAACTTCTTCAGATGGGTTAGGCCTCATCTTGAGTATTGCGTCCAGTTCTGGGCACCACACTTCAAGAAGGATGCAGACAATCTGGAGCATGTACAGAGGAGGGCAACGAGGATGATTAAGGGTTTGGAAACAAAGCCCTATGAGGAGAGATTGAAAGTACTAGGCATATTTAGCCTGGAGAAGAGAAGATTGAGAGGAGACATGATAGCACTCTTCAAATACTTGAAAGGTTGTCACACAGAGGGCCACAATCTCTTCTTGATCAACCCAGAATGCAGGATACGGAATAATGGGCTCAAGTTACAGGAAAACAGATTCCGGCTGGACATCAGTAAAAACTTACTGACTTTTAGAGCAATACGACAATGGAACCAATTACCTAGGGAGGTGGTGGGCTCTCCCACATTAGAGGCATTCAAGAGGCAGCTCGACAACCATCTGTCAGGGATGCTTTAAGGTAGATTCCTGCATTGAGCAGGGGGTTCGACTCGGCCTTTTAGGCCTTTTCCAACTCTATGATTCTATGATTTACTTCTTTATTCTGGCCTTCCATGATAATGTTTTATCAGACTGGGTTTTACAGTTACAATTATATTGTAGAACCTGTCTTATGTTGGTATTTGTTGTGTGGAATGTTTGCTGCTTTTATTATTACATCGGTTTCTTTATTATGAATTTTACTATATGCATTTTAATGTTGTATGCCGCTTTTGGAGGGCTCCTGCCCTGAAAGGCAGCCAAGAAACATCTTAAATAAATAAATAAATAAAATATACCATTTGTGAATGTATAAATCAGCCTTCCCCAACCTGGTGCCTTCCAGATATGTTGGTTTACAACCCCCATAAAAGGGAGGTTGGCCACTGGCCATGCTGGCTGATGATAATGCTAGTCCAGCATGTCGGAAAGATGGCTGGGGTAAGATGGTATAGATAATTTCTAAGTTAGCAAGAATAAATATATAAAGTGGAATTGATGTGATGTTTAAATTATTATTTAAAAATACTTGTAAGACTTTTGAGGGGGGGGGGGTTAAACAGCAGCCTCTGTCATTGCATGGCAAACCAGTTGGAACTCAAAGGAGTTTCCAAGGAGCTGTTAGTGATACGGCGCTTTGTACATTTGTTTCTGTAGCTTCAAGCACCTCTTCACAGATTTTACTTCATTTCCTAGATGATGATAATGAGGATGAGGATGAGGATGAATTTAGTATTGTTACACATAAAACTAATACTTGACTCTTGTTTGTAAGCCCATATGCTCAGTTATATTGACCAGAGCAGCAGCGATCTAGTAAAAAAGATTCATAGCAGATTAATAGATTCCTATTAGTGGTCTTTAATGTCATACATTTGTGCATCTTAGTATAATTTATATACAGAACTAATCACTTGTTCAAACGCATGTATTTGATATTATTGTAGCTGACACCAACTTTAATGATATACATTAACATGGTTACAAGTAACTATTGCTGAAGGTTTAATTTAACTGAACGATTAAAATGTCAAGAGATGTGGTTGTGGGCACAGTTCCAACTTCCTCCAAAATAAATCTCTCACAGCAGCCAAATAGATCTTGCAAATTCATATGCTTGGGGAATGGATATAGTCTTGTTCTGAGCTTTGTAATGAATGGATATTTATTTCCTGGTAAAATCATTCATCATTGACATTATCCTGGAATAAAAATAGAAATACAGTGCATATATTTTATGGGTGCTGGTTGGAGAAGGTTTAAAATTAAATTGTAGTTGATTTTATCCCTGAAAGATTTGCATGAATCAAATTTCAAGTTAGTAGTAGGTAGAAGTGTATTTTAATATGTAGTTTGTTAACTCTTTTTTGATCCAAATAATAGGCTTTTAATTAAGGGGAAATCCCTCATAGACTAAGACAATATGTTTATTGGGAATTGTGTAAATTGACATTTAAAGGTGATTCTTTTTTACTCAGAAAGCTATAACAATACTGATTTTATTCAGAAATTACTCATACATAGATTTAAAAGTGTATCTAGTTAGTAATTATATTTGTCAGCTTTATTTCTAGAATGTCACTTCCTAGAAGCATAGATGTCCACAAGAAGGGGCAAGAGGGGGGAGAAGTTGACCTCCTCCCCCCGCCCCAAATAAGTCAAAATCTCCTGTTTCCCAACTTTCTTCTTTGGTCCTCCAATGCCATTCCTGCGATCTCAGAAAGCAGGTCCTGCAGTTCTTTCCATGATGGCTGCATGGGATAGCGGAGGGGGAAGGGATTGGATTGGATCGGATTGGATTATGTAGCCCTCCTCCTGAACTCATAGCATTGTCTACAGCTTTACGAGAGGGAATCTGAGAAATTCTATGCTCCCTGTGATGCTCTCAAGGACCATAGGATTGCTCTGCCCATGTTTCCATTGAGGAATAAATTGAAGAACCATTGGTTAACTTTGGGTTGTTTAACCGATATCTGGATTTGGACATCATGCTGACAACCTATGAACCTGGGTCATTCATAGGTTGTTGCTGCAAACTGGAAGTGGCTCACAGATGGTGTGCATCCCCGCAAATTGTGGGTTAATTAATTAGTCCACAATTTGCCACTGAATGCTGCCATTACCTTTGAACCAGGTCAGTGTTACATTAAATCTCACATATCTTATTGAAGCTACCTGCCTCCTAAAAGAAGAGGCCTGTTCAAGAATGACCCCTCAGTTGTGGAATGTCATGCTGGGAGAAGCATGCCTCGTGCCTACTTTAACGTATTTTCTGTGCCAGGCAAATGTCTTATTTTCCCATGCCATTTAAACTTTATACCGCACTATTGTTTTAGACAAATTGTTTAGCTCTGCTTTGTATTTATTTTTACTCTCTATTCTAATCGATCACTGCTGAAGACTTTTAATTTCTTGATACCTGTTTTATATAAATTTGTTTTGATTTATTTTTGTTATTTCATTGTCGTTTTAGTTTACTTTGTTCATCACCCAGAGAACTCTTGCTATTAGACAGAATAAATTGAATGAATAAATAAATGAAATATTCACCTCTACTGAAGTTAAGATGGCTATTATATAGTTTCCAAATTTTGTGTACATCTTGTTATATTTGAGAATTCTAGTAGCATGTTTCTATGAGTTTGGGAGTGGTTATCATATAATTTTGTTCTGAATACTTATTGTTTAAAGATATATACCTTCCTCCAAGTTGCTCATGGGTTTTTATCAAATATTTCTTCACAGCAACACTGTGAGGATTCTTCAAAGGTTTCTTTAAATGATAGTGTATTGCATCCCAAAGTTCTCTTCCTCTCCCAGTGATTGGCCAAAGGTCACCCAGTAAGTTTTCATAGCTGAGAAGATATTTGAGCACAGCCTTCCCCATTTCAAGTCCAATAGGTCTACTCCAAAAGCTCACTTTACCACTGATAGGGTTGGTGCCACCTTTGTCTCAAAACCTGCACTTTCCCTTCCCTGGGATGATGTTTGGTAATTCTGATGCCAGGAAGAAGCACAAGGTTTCTGGGTGACCATCCGGGTCTGGAGCCACCCCTGCCCTCTTCCTGGTAGAATGCGACCAATTACAAATCACCTTCCACCTGGCACTGCCTAGCCAGGCTTCTACTGTGACTCCAGAGTGAGGTGAGGGTCTGTCTTGATGCCGTCTTGCGGGTCCTGGCCTTGCTCCAGAGAAAAAAGTCAGGGTAAGTCCCTGACTTTCCTTCACTGCAGCTTTGGCAGAAAGCCCCCAGGAAATGTCAATACGACACCACACCAATGCATACCCACCTCGGTGCTTTCTGGGTGTTTAGACAGCCCCCAGGAAATGTCCAACAATCATTGCTTTCTATAAGGAGGGTTATCTGAGAGCACATAACATTTGTAGATGAATAGAAGATGCCTCCTCTAAAAGTGCCCATTCCCAAAGAAATAATTATAATCTTTTGCCAAAACCCCCCCCCCCCCCCCATCCTTAGCTGTGATTTTGCCTCCTTATCCACAAAGATTATGTATGTAAATCTAGCAGTTCTCTTTAGGAATCCTCACCATTTCTGTTTATGCTAGATGTTCATTAATCTCTCTAAACCTTTCATTCTCCCAGTAAGAATGCATTCATAATCCTCTTTAAATGTGCTGGATTTATGAAAGTTGTAGCAAATATTATGATTCATAGTTCTAGTACATATTTAAGACTGCGATTAAGCAGTAGATCTTTTTCTGCCATTCATGAATGCTACAAGCTGTGCTTCTCCCATTTATGACATCAGTATAAAAACTGAAATATGATTACAGATTTGGTATTCATGCCAGGACAATGCCTCATCCTGTACATATTTTGTTTTCCAAAAATATATTTGCATTTTTGTCAAAGAAATGCACATCTGGATTCTATTATGTAAGCCTAGGAAAGAACTGAGAAATTCAATTTCACAAATGAAGGCTAAATGGTAAAGTTTAAAATAGTCTTTCCCTTTAGCTGAGCAAAACCCAATTAAGCACAGTCTGTACAACCTATGTGGATGAAGTCACTTTCCAACTTGATTTGTCAGGAAGAAAATATTTGAGAGATGCTTGGCATACAAATGGCTGAAGAGCTGAACTCGTAGTGAATGTTGTTCATAGCTATCAGAGAAGAATAGGAAGAATAGAATTTATTACGGTCGCAAGACCAGCAAAATAGCTATCAGAGAGAAACAAATCTTAGTAAAAATATATGGCTGTTGAAAAGTCTAGTGCTGTGATTTCACTTGAATGAATTGGATCCAGTTCCCAAAGGCTGCTGTCACTTCATTTGCTAATGGCTTCTCTAATACTTCCTTTTTCATTCTTGAAATTAAAGAACAGTGCTCTTTTCTTAGCCAGGTTACAAAAGCAGCTTGAAAATTGTCATAGTAGTTGTGCAAAAACAAATGTATAAATAGGATCAATGTATAAATAGGCATCGTACGGATTAATGTATAAATAGGCATCGTACTTACATATATGTATGTACAGAAAGAGAAGAGGAAAAAAGAGTTGGACACACACATTCAGTCATAGGATATGAGAAAATTGATGACAATATTGTATTCACACATTAGACTGGTTTGGTCAATCGTATCTTGGCTTAATAAACTAACAGATAGGACTGTCTTACTTCCTACATTTTTTACTCTGCTTGTTGTTCTCTTCTTGGTTGCTCTTTGTTAATAAACAAAATAATAATGTACAGAGGTTTTGGCTCAGGCCTTGTCAGTTATGGCTCAGGCCTTGTCAGTTGAGTTCCAGTCTGGGTGCAGGCAAACAATGAACAAACAGAAAGGCAATAGATGGGTTGAGGACAGAAACCGGATCAGGCAGGTGACAATCAAAAGGCCAGAGACAAGTGTAGAGTCAGAACAAAGCAAGGCAGCAATGAAGGGTTGAAGGAGCCAGAAGCAGATGTGAGGTCAAAGAGAGGGAGAGGTCACAATCTAAGGCATGAGTCAGGAAAAGGATGCAGCAGAGCAGACATATTCCTAAGGTTCAGGACAAGTTACTAAGACTGATAAACTGGCTTGGTTGCAAGGGACTTATGGGGCCTGGTGTATCCTAGTTAGCCTGGAGAGTAAGCTAACTGTATTTGAGCTAGGACGTCAGCTGACTCTTCTTGTGGCTGGGACTGGTGCTGGTTGCACAGGAGGTCAGATGGTGACCCTCCCTCAGCATCTTGCATTAAGCAATGTTGGCAGTTACTGCTCCATGACTTTTGTTGACTTTATACTGATTTCATCTGAAGTCATATGCTACAGAATGAAGAAAGAAAAGGAGTTAGAGGAACAGAAAGAGAAAGCAGCAACCTAACTGAGGACATGTGATATGAGTTGGGTGACAAAGCAAAAGAACACTAGTCTAGAATGTAGTTGATTCTGATTGACGTGCTAAAAACTTAATATTTTAGACAGACAGTAGCCATATTCAGTTATTCAAAGGTAATATATGAATAGGGCTGCAGGCTCTGCAAACATGCATTCCCAGATAGAGACAAATGTGAGGCATATGTATACTCATATGCAACTAACTCAGTTGTTCAAAGATTACATGTGAATTGGGCTGCCGGTGCAAGTCCAACCCCAAATGTTCCCATTCCAGATACAGACCTTTACACATTGTGCATGAAGATCTTTAGCAGGATTTTAAGTGCTTAGAATTTTCCCCGAGATCAAGAAATCTGAGAGCTCAGGATTCCCAATTGCAAAGAAGATTATAAACACATCTCCCTGGGTAGACTTAGAACTCCAGTTCAGACTTGCATCTGCAGCCATGTCCAAGTATAATCTTTGAAGAACTGAATTAGGGCTAAAGACAACTCTCAAAGAATAAAAAGAGTGAAACATCGTAAGATATGTAAAACTATGAAACCTACATGACAAACAATACATTAGCTTTGAGAAATAAGTCTCAGATTAGGTAACTCAATGTCCTTACTAGCGCTTCAGTAGTAACTTGGCCCATAATATAGAGAAGGATTTCCAGATTTGTAATCACCTGAACATAAGCTTTCTTAAAGTGTATTTCAGAAAATATTCAACTTTCCATCTGTAATGTATTATAAAGTTATACGTGAATTCAGCTTTATATCTTTACTGATGTGCCTTAAAGATGTTTATATCATGAAGTTTGAAATTGTGAACTTTCACATCTTCAGTTGAAAGGAAATCATGTAAGGGTTTGTCCAGTTGTCTCAGCCAACATTTTTTCCACCCCCAATTCATTTTGTTGTGACTAGCAAAAGAGAAGAACAGTGGTTCAATGGATTGTGTCTATGGCAAGTATGTATCACTGGCATGTGTTTGAGAGATACTTATGACATAAAAATTGTGCCAAACTTTTTTGTTTGACTAACATGCCAAATTAGTTGTCAAGGTTAAAAAATGGAGAATGAAAACTGCATTTTTGAAAGTTAGGATGAAGAAATGCCAGCATGGGCACTGGCGTGCACCATTATACCCGTGTGGCATCTCACTTCAATCCTTCAGTTTGTCTCGCTAGCCTTTCTTTAAAAGTTAATCTGTGTTGCAGATTAATGTTTAGATGATGATGATAATGATGATGATGATGATTGCCCTATAGCCAAACCGCCAGGGCAACATGCACAATAGAAATAAACACAAAAAAACTAATAATAAAACCAAAATAATTTAAAAGCAGCAACAGTAACAACAACAACAACGTTAAAAGCAGTAGAAACATATGAAAGCAGCTAAAAAAACCCTGAGCAGTTAAAAACATGGAGAAGGTTAATTTTAAAATGCAGCTTTAAACATATTATTAGAAGTAAAACAGACAGAAGCTAAAAAGTTAAGTTAAAAGGCCTAAGCTAATAAAAAGGTCTCCTCCTGGCACCAGAAAGTCAACAAAGTCAGCAGCAGGCATTCCACAGTTTGAGGGCCATTGCAAAAAGGGTCCATTCTGAGGAACCACCCACCTAATCTCAGTATGGGAGGGCACTTGGTGCGAGGCCTCAGATGATGAACGCAGGGCATGGCAGGAATGTATGGGAAGAGATGGACCTTCGGATTCGTGACCTACCCTATCCACAGAAGTTCAAAATACCAATGTTATATTTTATTTATTTATTATATTTCTATACCTCCCTGGAGCTCAAGTTTTGTTAAATAGTTAAGACCATAAAATACAACAACCTGTCAACAACCAGTATAAACCTTTTAAAATTTTAAAACCACAGTAGAAAACCAAAGCACAGGTAAAAACGAGGAGCAGAGTAAAGGTCTAAAAATACAGTAACAAATTGAAAACAATAAAAAAGGAAGATCTTGATGCTTGGAAGAATAACAAGAAGTTCACCTGCTGCCAAAAAAAAAAAAAGCACAATGTACAGTAGTTGCCAGGAGCATCTCTTTGGAGAGAGCATTCCACAATAGGGGTGCCACTACTGAAAAGGTCCTCTCCAAGTACCCCTTGTACTCTGTAAAAAGTACAAGTGGGACTTGCAACATTATGATGTAAAGAGTTCTGCTCAGATTTCCAGCCCCTCCATTCCATCCCCCCGAGCTGGTTTTCCATTCCTGCCCCCCGCTAACCATCAGACAATCAGCCAGCATTCTGTGCCAACTGATCATGCTCAGCCATCCTTGGCTGTTTTGAGGCCGAGGAGGGGGTCCTTTAGTGTTTTTTCTATCATTTGAGTTTTTTTACACTTCTGCAAATCTTGGAGGTTTCTGCAAGCATGTTGCCATCCCCTTCTTGTGTGCAGATAGCTAAATACAGATTGGCACTTGGAAAATTGAGTTTGCTATTAGAATTTTAAAAATATAAAAATCTACACACACACACACGTGCATGTACACACACACACACACACACACACACACTTCAAATGTTAAACATGTCTTTCCTCTTTGGGCTCTTAGATAACTTCCACTGAAATAAAACTTCCATTCTTTCTCTAGGTTCATGCATTTCCTCATATCTGATGAGCATAACTCTTCCACACACACACCTTCCACAGTATGTTTCCTGCCACAACACTAGCTGCCTCATACCTCATGTAATTTTGGAGTTGTATCATTCTTTATCAAGAGCTAAGAGTATTCTATATCTGATAAGTATTTTAGACAATAGCTTACTGCTTCTTTTCAGTTGTATCTCATATACCTTTTACATCTTGTTTGTTTGTTTAATATGGCATTGCAGAAAATTAAAGACAGTCTAGGGAGATACTCAGGTCAGATCGAAGTTATTCGCTGTAAGAAGACAGCAGTTTTGAAAAGTGCCACACCTGGAGAAGCTGCAAGGATACAAGAAAAGCTGACTCAGCTGACTTACCAGTGGGAAAAAGTTAACAAGATGTATCGGGACCGACAGGCGTAAGTAATGTCTTTACATTAGTTTCCTATCTGTGACAAGCCTCATTACATTTGGCTTACAATGTATAGTTGGGATTTCTCTGTGCAAATTACTGTGTTGATCCCAGATTGAATCTACCTTAATATTTGGACAGCAGAAGTGTTTCCATTCCAAAGAGTTGATGGATTCATGCAATCCTTTGACTAAAAATAGTTCAATACATGTCACTGTTTCTATTGCTGCAATCAAGATAAAATACACACCTCCCAAGATAAAGATCAGGCAATTGTTTTCCTGACCTTTAATGAGTGAACTTTGAATCAAATGGTAGGACTGGAAGAAAACATTCTGAACAAGTAACTTAGGTCCAGCCTTCACTATTAAGCAACACCAGTTGCTTTAGTGGTTGGAAGGCACTCTGTTCTGTAACTAAGGATCCTATCAGATATCCTGTTATGTAACTATACCTGCTATCCTATACCCTGATATGTAACTAAAAGTGGAATTCTATGCATATTTAGACAGGAAACAGTCCTACAACTCCCAACATTCCCCAGCCAGCACAGTAGGCTGAGGAATGTTAGGAATTGTAGGGCTTTTTTCTGTCTAAACATATATAGGATTGCACCCTAAATTATCCTGTGTATGATTATTTAATTATAAATATTGAGTTTAGAAGCACAGTAAAATATGCACAGAACTGCAAGGTTCACACAGATTAGGGAATGTGATATATCTAGCCACTATGTAAGGTAGTAGTACATTTTGGCTTGAATGATGTATATTTTTTCTACACTTCAGTCCATAACATTTCTATTAAGAGTAAATAGATAAATTCAGGGTGGTACCACTTTGAGGACTCATTATCCATACTAATGTAACATATCAATTTATATGAAGATACAGAAGCAAAGAGCAGGAATCTTCCCTGCTGATATTGCCCCAAGCTTCACACATTCATGTAAAGGCACTGCATTCAGACACCCTGAAAAACTGGGTATTTGATAAGACTGAGAAAGCCAACAAGTGTGCATTGTTCACAGGTAGGTGCTGTTCACAGCTTTGGATATATGTATTGGATAGGGATGTCATGGATATCGGGGGGGATAGAGTCCAGTGGGCATCCACCCACTGGCTCTTGGATGCCGGTTCATGTACCCCCACACTTGCCTGACTCAGTGTGTGCTGAGTTGGGAAAGCTTGGGGATCCCCACTTATATGCAAGTCACCATTTTGTGGGAAATTGCAGGTAAGCGATTAACAGAAATCACCATTTGCACAAAATGGCAGCATAAATAGTATAATAAGTGGGACACCACACACTGTGCACTGGGTGCCTGCAGACCATCCGGTGGCCTACTCTACACACCAAACAGAGTCGAGTGACCAGCAAGCATCCGGCAAGCGGTGTGCAAGGTGGGAGGTGAGTTCAGCCATCCCTAGTATTGGATATTGGTTGGAAGGGATAGCAGATGTTATTTGGGCTTCTTTGTACTAAACATTGTCCATGACATCATGAACCTCTTGTGACATGGCATGAGGTCACACACTGTTCTACTTCATGAGAGCTTTGTAACAGATTTGTCATTGTCTTGGGTATTATGCTATAGAATTTGAATATTTAGCTTTGATCCTAGGTCAGCAGGTAAACATCCTATGCATATTCCAGTTACAAAAGTGCCAAAGTTATAATATTACTACTATTAACCCACAGAGTTTTTAGTAATAGAGGACTCTGAAATCAAGTATGTCTTTTCATCTTTTACTTCAAAATCTGAAGCAAGTTTTATAATATTTAGATTTGATTTAAAAGCATTGAACAAATACAAGAATACATAGTAGTTGAAAACAAAACACAATTAAAAACATTCTAAGTTTATCTAGGAGCATTGTCTTTAAGGATTAGAGCATGTTACCCAATAATATTTCTGAGTCGGGAGAAAAATAGAGAAATCAATGAGTATTGGTGCCATTGTCCTTCTGAGAATAGATGTAGTATCCTATGAGAACCAGTGTTAGATTCTGTGAGAAAAGGTAAAATGTCCTCTGGCTCCTGTATTTTGTCTCTCATATTTAAATGTTTTCTTATCAACTGCTTGTGTATGTTTCCCACGAAACAGGGATTTTTCTAACAATTGGTTATCCCCCCCCCCCAAGTTCTCAGCTATGAGTTTGGGAAATAATATCTCATTACCTGTTAGCTTTACTGAGCTATACTTCATTTCCAAATAGGATGCTTCCTGCTTCTCCTTCATAGTTCCTGTTTGCTTTTTATAATTTTTCATATCATTTATGTCATAACTTGAACTTCTTTTTCCTAACTTTTTTATTTGAAACACAGAACCTATTTACACTACTGCTTTAAAATGGTTTAAAATGGTTTAAAACAGTTTATAACAGTTTTGAGAACTGTTGGGGCCCAGGACACACTCCATATACAGCTTTCAAAACGTTTTCAAAGTGTTTTATCCTGCATGTATAGATAGGCTCACATTTTGTTCCGTTCCTGAGTTCAGCTGGGAAAATGCCATCTTTCTTATAGCAGGTTCCTAGGTCAGTGAAAATGTTAGTCAAAAATTACAGCATGTCAGCACAAATACTTCTACTGATTCAGACATCAGATGATAATACATTTTAATATATCATTTATTTCTCTATGAAATTTGTAAACATATGAGTGAAATACACATAGAAGAAAAATGTGGGAGACCAAATAACTCTATTTGGGATAAATATGTGTAAGGTAGACCATTATATAGGCTGGTGCCAGAATCTTGCAAGTTTCAAAGGCTTTTGAGGCAAATATTTGACACACCATATTCCAAGGGAGATTAAAATGAGTGATTACTGTAAATCTAAAACCATAAATCTAAAACATGAATACTATGAATTAAAATGGACTGAATGGGTTGAAAAAATGAATAGATTATCACTAAGCTGAGAATAAACACAACATAAAAACCAAAGAGAAACTAACCTACATTAAATGACTATCATTCAAAGGCAGATTTCTATAGCAGCAACAGGGTTTTCAGTGCAGGACTGGTTTTTTTAGAAGTATTTTTCAGTATAGAACTTGTATAAAGCTCTGATGTATTTTGGAAAGCAAAGGTTGTAATCAATGTGGTCATAATAATAATAATAAATAGATTATCTTTATTATTTCACCAGTAAACAACAAAATTCATGTTAGATGTGTTAACATGAATTGGGAATTATATTTCACACGTTATTACATGCAGGTTGAAATAAACAGCTCTGTATTTTTCTAGATATGCAATCTGTATCTAGCTCTTGTTGTCTTCATTCTTTGTTCCTCCTGTCCCCCCCTCCCCCGCTTCTCACAATCTGATATGTTAAACCTTACATTTTATTCCTTCAGCCCACTTAGTTTAGCTGAAATGATGGTAGGAATGAGCTGAGAAAATCAGTTGGAACTGAAGTGGAAAAAATAAGTCATTAAATCTCTACATGTCATGGCTGTTTGCCCCCCTCTTCTAAAGTGTAACTTGGAGACAGATGTATAATCTGGGAAGGTTTCCAGGTTCATTGTTGTTGTTTTTTAAATGAGCCAACTCGGCATTGTCTGCATTATGCAGGGTTTTTCTGTTTGTCTCTATGCCATCTGCAGCAGTGAAAATGAGTTATATTTGCATCACATGGTGAGGTGCTCACAGAGAGAAGAGCAATGTTTTCTCAAGCTTAGCCTCAGCCAAATGTTTAGTCTCTACTCATAAAAAGGAATTCCCCACATTTTTCTTAGAATTTTCAGTTTCTGACTAGAATTCCCCTCCCCCTTAGCTTTCTCCTAAAATAGTATTTTTTTCTGAACAAAGGAATGCTGTGTTGTGGTAATGGCTATGGATAATTGACAATGTATATGCCATCCTATTATTTTTTCTTGCCATTTCTGTGTATGGTGTGTGTATCCATGAACCAATCACATAGCCTTCAGTCTACAATGTATTTAGGGGACAATCCTATGCCCCCCCAGACATTATCTGGGAGGACATAGGATTGTTTGGTTTATGGGCTCTGAGGTTGGAAATAGGGCTTTCAGCCCAGAAACCATGGTCCCTGCCCCTCTCCCTCATACCATCCCCCCTCATGCACAAGAGTTGTGTTTAATATATATATATATATATATATATATATATATATTTCAGATCATTAGGAGAAACTATAATTCACACTAATGTATCACCTGCACCCTCTTCTTGTAGGTATACACACATGAAATTTCAGAGCATACTGTCAGGTATAAGCCTTAGCAAGGCCTTGCAGGTTGTAGTTAGATTTATTTAGAACTGGGTTGGAGTGTCGGAATCTGAGCAGGCTTATCTCTGCCTGAGTTCTCAGGGGAAGTATAGAAGGGAGTAGTTTCATCCCTCCCTTGGGGCTGTGGGAAACTGATAATAGTGTTTAGAAAGGTGGGGGCTTGTTTAAAGAGATTGTGGCATCGTCTTGGTGGGCTGAGCAGTGCTGCCCTGTTTGGACACAGGCATGATTTATGGGCCAGAGCCCCGTCTGTCAAGTAGTTTTGAACAGGCCCACGCCTCCCTTTATAAGCTGAAGCAAAGGCAAGGAGCCTTTGCTAGGATCTTCTTTTAACACATGGCCTGAAATCCCTCCCTGTTTGGATCCATCACCATTTGGAACTCTGAAAGCACTCTGCACATGAACTGTCTCATATTTGGACTTTGGATTTCTAAGAACTGTGCCATGAAAAGTACTGTGAAGCTCTTCATAGACTTGGACTCTCGTTTGTTGTGGATTGTGTGTTCTTGTTCATCAACTGCTCAGTGTAAGAGTACACTGGGGTTGATTTTTATTGTTGGACTTTATCTTTGCAGACTCAATTGGCAGGGAATTCCCTGTGCTAAAGCAGCAGCACAAGAGTTCCTGCGCCTGAGATTTTTACCCACCCCGTGATCTTGTTTAGGCTTTGGCCATGTTCCCTAGGTTACCAATGTATGGCTGCGTTTTGACTAGCTCGCTTGGGATGGTTCATTAAACTTTTCAAGAATGACCCGTTGTGATTGCCTGGAGGATTGTATCAGGAATCTTTCCCTCCATTGGTTGGGTTTGGAGCTTGTTTTTGGAACTGTTGAGATGGCAACTGGGAAACCAGGTTGTTATTATAGTGAGTAGCATTTTGATTGTATGTAATCTTGGAGTCTAAAGCTTTCTGACCATCATTCAGCTTTAAGTATTTGTGAGGTGTGTAACCAGTAAACTTTTCACTGTGAAATTTCCCTCAATAAAAGAAGTCTCACTGATATGAGCGTCCCGTGTCAGTTTGCCAGCACGTGTGAATGTTGGAGGGAACGGGAACCATGACACATACATATGTACTAATAAACATGAACTAATTAAACATGCAGGTGCTTGCAAATCTTTCTCACCCAGTTTTCTGTGATTCTAAAATGAAACAAAACAAGAATTAAACAGAGAGAGAGAGATGATATTTGAAACTTTACAACATTTTTACTGGGTTGGTTGGTTTAGTGAATGTTGGGGGTTGCAGTAGATTTACAGCAACTACTTTATTGTCTAAAACTATAGAACAGTTCTAATAATCCCACTAGTGCAGACCTTCCTTGTGCTTTTGTGTTTTACTTTTACTTTCCAAGCTATGCCATATAAAGCATTAGCCCTATTCAGGCATTCAGTACCCATGAATACTGAGCACATGAAGGGCAAGCAGGAATGCACAAGTCTCCTCCCACCAAATTATCAGTGATGCACACACCAGCCATGCTCCCTGGCTGATGCATGGTCATCTCAGACTGAAAGAAGCCACCGTCAACGTGTGTAGGGTTTTCAATCTGGCAACAGGAACCCTGACTGATCAAGATTCCCATCTCTATGGAGGAAACCCTATGTGTGTAGAAGGTGTCCCCGCCACCCTGTTTCAGATTGATCTGACCATGTGTCAGCTAAGGAGTGCAGCCAACATGTATGTGGTTGTTGAGGGGGCAAGGCTAGTTCTATTTGTTCCCACTTGCCCTTGAAGAGGGCTATTATGTCTCCCTACTCCTTAATTTTTATTTGAGTTTGCATTAGCATTTCACAACTAACTCTATACAGTTGAATAGTAAAGTTTATCCCTGCCTGCGAAAGAAGATCCTGCTCCGCTAGTTTTTTTGAATTAAGTGTTCCAGGCTTTCTGCCCAAGCCAGTGAGGCTGAGAAGCCCTCAGGCAAGGACAGTTTCTTTTGGTGTGAAATATGCTCCATCTTTTTTTCTTTTCTTTTTTTAAGGAGATAGTGAGTTACCGCAGCTCAGGCATAAATGAGGGAAAGAGGCATGGCTCTGCCCCAAATCATCTGCTGCCTGAGGCAAGTGATCTACCTTGCCTAATCATGGGGCTGTCCTAAGTATGGCTAGCATTAGGGTGTAAGGCAGAGATTCTATGTACAGTTTCTTGAGATTTATACTACAATAATGGAAATATTCTGAGTAAATATTCTTCAAGTTGGGACACAAGAATATTAAGAGATTCTGCATGATCCTGCCATCAGCACATTAAAAGGGTTGTACCAAGATGCAAAGTAGGTAAGGGGGATTTGCTTGGTTTGGGTTTTAATACAAACCAACCTAATTCACACTTCCTGAACTAATATGCTATTTTCCTTCCATTTCCACAACTGCTTCAAATTTTGTGATGCAGTTTGCTTTTTTTTTTAAGCATGCAAAAATGCATACATTGGGGACAATTAACTTTTAAAGGTAGCCTAGAAATAATTCTAGATAGATCAAAAATTGTGGACAGAAATGCATACATTAGGGAAGATAGCATACAGAAATGTATCTGAAATTTTGTGTGCCTAAAACTGTGTGTGAATGTTTGTATGGACTTTGACACAAGACTAGGATGGAACAAAGTTGTGCTTGAAAAAAGGAGAACATTATGGAAAGCAAAACACAGATTTATCCAGCCATAATGCAAAGCAAACATCGCACTTTATTTTTTGGCTGCCTGTTGACTAAATAAGCCCGGCTTACTTTAGTATGGCAACTTTCCACAAGACCCTGAAGCATTACATTAAATTGCATGAACTTTTATTTTGTTTTCTGGTTTAATCTTTTTCTTGCCATAGTGTCATTTTTGCTGTCACTATTTTACAGGGCTATTCTGGAGCATGGCTGTGTCCCCGAAGCCATCTGTTTTTCTGAGAATCATTTGAGCTGCACAAAAATGCTTGGGAAAAGGGAGATTAAGGCAGACAATATGGCCTCTAGCGCTTCGCTTCTAGTTATAAAAAGTGGAAGTATCATTACAGTTCTGCCCTTGAGACATGGATCAAGCACCCTTGCCAACATGTATTTTTGATGCTGAAACCTGAAGGTGGCTTTAGAAGTGTTGGAGCTGCCTCCCTTGTGCTTTCAGATTCAGTTTGTGAGATAGTCACTTTAGCGTGTACATGTATTTTTCTGTATAGATATAGTATTCTGTGTTTAAAAGGAGGCAATTAAAACATTTTTTGAAGTAGTAATACAAGTAATTTCATTCTTACGAGCAGAGAAAAGATAACAAGAGGATATCAAACGTGAATGGGAACCAAATAATTCCTACTTTGAGTATTAGTTTATGTGAATCAGTGACCTTCCCTATACCTAGGCCAATGAATTTGATTTTGATAAATCTCTCCATCCCACTCTCCCAAAATAATGAGTCTAGCTGAAAAACCACTATGTTACTAAATAAGAAAATGTGATTTTAAGAAGATCTTGATTTTTTAAATTATTTTTTGGTCACAGATTATTACATTTTTGTTGTGCTGCCAGATTTGGATGATGGGTTTAGAGAAAGCCACATAATTTACTAGAGGTGAATTATTAGTGTTCATTTTACAGTCAAATATCAACAATATGTGATGAATAATTAGAGATGTCACTAAAGTTCACTTTGTAGCCCTTACTTGAAATACGAACCTTGGTGCAAATTCTTGTGAATGTCACAACCTCATCTGCAAATAACTGGAAGGGTACAGTGCTGCAGTTAGTTAATTCGTGGGAAGATTGGATTACTAGCCTTAGGATCTCTATAGCCTACAATATGGCTGAATTCGGACAACACAATAAACAACCGGTGTGGGGGAAACAATCGTCAGTTGTTTTGACTATCGTGTTATCCGAATGCTGCCATAGTCAACTCAGCACTGATCCTAATCCACACCACAGCTGATTATTTATTACCATGTTGTGTGGGGAGTACCTCCTAGATGAACAACTGTAAAGTTGATTATTACCCCACCATTGACTATAGTGTCGTCCGAATCCAGCCTATGTTTACCTGTGATTTCTTCCTTTCGCTCCTCCCCTCGTTCCCTTTCTCTTTCTCTGAATTTCATCATTGCTGGGAGTACTTTTGTTTGCTCTCTCGTTCCTACCTGTGTAATAGAACACAAAATGGACTAAACAAACTCTCTTGAAACTCTACGCTGCAAGAGTATTTGTGTGTAAAACTGTTTTACCTCTTCTTCACTAAAGAACAGTGGGTCTCCATTTATTATTCTAAGATAGCCTTCTGTGCATGTGAGACTGGTAAACACTCATTCTGTTCCGCCTTTTGTTTTTTCTCCGCTAATTGCCTTTCTAACAGGAGACATCATTACTAAATAATCCCATCACCAATATCTAATCCAGTGAAAACATTATGACCCTATAGAGGTATAGTATCTCCCTGACTTGAATTGTAATTGGAGATGGGAAGAATTCCTAACTCCCTTCCATCCCACTCCTTCACCCAGGGGCCGTCTGCCTTGTCTTACCTGATCGTTGTAGCTGCAGTAGCTGTGTAGATGGCACACACTTTGTCATGTATATGTAAACCATACATCAGGTGAGTCTTAGACACCACCTAGTGGTCAAAGGCAAAATCACTGCTCAATTAAAACTTTAAACAGTCCTTCCCGCCCTTGTAGCTCAGTTTTGTGATTTTGCCTTACTGAAGCGGTTGTGTTTCCATCTCTCTGTGTTCTTCTGACTCAGGCTTGTGGATTTCCCCCACCCCATTTTCTCCCTAACTTTTCCCCATTTGTGTATTATTATCTGTTCTCTTCCCCTCTTTCCCAATTCCTTTTTCAGAAAAAAATAGTTTAATACAAAAATAAAAGCCTTCTTCCCACTTATCAGTGTCTTCTCAGCTTCCACTCAAGTGTTACAGCAGCTTCTCAGTCCTTGTCATCTGCCTTCATTTTTGTCTTTCCACCCCCTCAACATTTTGGTCAGCCTTTTCCCCCTTATTTATTTATTTATTTATTACATTTGTATACCGCTCCATAGCCGAAGCTCTATGTGCTTTTGGCTCTGCCTCTTGCTATGGGGAAAGCAAAAGGAAAGTTTGTTTCTGCCCACAAGTCTCTTCCTAAGCCTCACTCAACAAAGCCTCACTCTGGTTCTTCACAAGCTGCCTCTGTGAGTGAAGGAAAGGCGATAATGGTGGCCCTTACTGCCCCTTTTCCTGTCCACATTGAAGTGGCTCATCCATCTACAGGTTACAAAAAGCAAGACTTTCCATAGCACCCAGAGCTCAATTTTCCTCATCCTTAGGAGAGTTTTCCTCAGTAGGCCTCAGTATAAGATTGGGTGCCTGCAACAACACAGCCATGGCTTGCTTGGATGTAGGGGCATGGGAGGAGGAGGAGAAGGAGAAGGAGGGGAGAATCTGGGTTTAAACAGGAGCCCAGCTTTTGCCAAGTTGTCTCTCAGGTGGCTTGCCAGAAGGAACCTTAGGGCAGATTAGGAACTTTCCAATGAGGAAGAGGGCAGACTTGGCTGGGAATTTGGGTAATCTGTTTTTGGTGCAGTCTTCCCATGAGGAGTTTCAGGGTTTCACAGACCACAGGGCATTATCCTCCAGGCCCACTGCTTTTTCCTATCAAAATCCTGTCAATCACCAACAACTATGCATCCATCTGGGGAATTCAGCTTCTCTGGAAATTCCACCTTTTCTGCTGCAACACATGAAGGAGGCTTTGTTAGCTGACCTTGCTAAAAATGCCTTAGTTCATTCTCAGCCCTTAACCCTTTCTATGCCTATTCTATTTAGAAATACTGCATAGCCCTCTGGCTCTCTTTCAACCCCACAGCAGCCTGCACAGACTCCTTCAGCTAGTGTTTCCATGTGGAAAGGAGAACAAGGCTCCTGTATCTTTAACAATTGTATAGAAAAGAGAATTTCAGCTGGTGTCATATGTACACATGCAGGACCTGGTGAAAGTCCCTCTTCATCACAACAGTTAAAGCTCCATGGATCAAGCTTTGGTATGTCCCACCTGTGTATGTACTGTTTACATGCACAAGAGAAAAGACCGTTGGTCACTTACCCATAAAAGAGATTTTGTTGTGCATGTAAAACAGTACATCAGGTCCACACTCTAGACTCAAATTCTTTTAAAGCTGCTTTATGCCAGTAGGGGTTAGTTTTCCTATTTTTGTCACACTTTGTTTCTTTCTAAGCCTTGTCTGTAGAGAGTGTGAAGTGTCCTGTTCTTCATGTTTGTATTCTCACCGGTCCTAGTACTTCCTGAGCTTGTTATTGGAAACCAAGCTATAAGAGCAGGAAGGACAGTTAAACGCTTTAATTGGAGCAGTGATTTTGCCTTCAACCACTAGGTGGCACCTAAGACTTACGTAATGTCCTGTTTTTCATGCACAAAAGAAATCCCTTTTACAGGTAAGTGACCAATGGCCTTTTCTTTCCTTCTCACTCACTCCTGAATCTATATGAGTCACTACTAAAGCAACATGCTGGGCACCTTGGAAAATGTATGAGTATTGGCAAGTGCCATAGGAGTGACCCATCTTCAGTGAGGAAGGAAGAGAGGATGTTGCGGATGAGACCAGCAGATGTGGTCCTGCCCCACTTTCACACATTTAGTCTATGCATGACATAACATTTAAAAGGTTTTTTTCTATCAGTAAGATAATCTCCTCCATGCATTGTTGGCCACTAACCCCATTCAAAACCATCAACCACAACAAAACCAAGAAAGGATTTGGCTCATCTTCTGCCTTCCTTCCATGCATCTATGTCCCTGATGCCTAAACTGCTTTTATCATCTCTTTTCTTGGATTACTTTTCTCTCCATACCAGGTGACACCCTGTGATGACATCACTTCCTGGCTTGCTTATTTTAGCCAGCCTCCTCAGAGTCCTGCTAACCACTACTTTCACACAAGATGTTCTGAGGACTAGGGCAACCATAGTAAACACCTAGGAGGTTGCTGGTGGTACTACCTCATCACACCAAGCGTTATTTATCATAATCTGAGACAAAGATGTGCTCGATGAAATGCACTTTCTTTGATGTTTCTAGTAAACTGTGGTCCAGGAAAAAATATCCCAAGTAACATCCTGAGATACTTTATGAGTTGGTGTGCAGATATTCTTAATTGATGGACCTGCTATAACCTATGCCAATTCCTCAAAAGGCTTCTTCTTGCCAACAGACATCAAAGCAATCTTAACCAGATTGAGGCTAAACCATGTGGCTGAATTTCAAGCCATTCTTGTCCATCCCAAAAATGTAGGAAGCACAGAAGCAAAAGAAAAAATTCAACTGTAAATAGGAACAGATCCATTGATATGCAGTTGGACAGTAATTAATTGCATTAATAGGGGCTTTAAGGCCCTCATTGGAGCAGGGGTGGGATCTGCGATTTCCAAAGCCTCCAGAAACTGTGTGTTACCCCCCGCTGCTTTAATGTCAGCCACCATTAATGTAGAAGGAGGAAATGAGCACTTTACAGAGGCTCTGGAAATCATGTGTCCCCCCTACTCCAATGGGTGCCTTAAAGGCCCTATTAACGCAAGGGTAAACATTTACCCTTTCGCTAGTAGATCTTTAAGGCCCCCATTGGAGCAGGGGGAAGTGTGATTTCTGGAGCCTCCAGAAGGTGTGCATTTCACCCCACTGTGTTAATGGTCTGAGAGGCTATAATATATCGAAATAGGCCTGAGACCTTGCTTTGTTTCTTTCAAAGGTCTGTAAAATAGTTGCTTAGTGATGTTCTGAAGAGGGAGAGAGAAATGATCACTTTTGAATATTTATGAATGGGGCCTTGATCAGGTAAATTTAATTTTGATTGGCTGAGGATTCTATCTAGGTGGGAAAGAGTAATTAGAAAATGACAGATAAAGAGTTAGGGACTGAGGGAGTCTGTTAGCAGTCTGTGAGGGACAAGTACTACTGCTTTGTGTGTGATGTTCTAGAAGGGCTAGGAGAAAGCCAAAGAGAAAATAAATAGCTAAAGCCTGAATTTTAAACTTGTCCTTCTCCATGGGATAAGTGAAGATCAGGCATAGGGAGCTGATGGCTGTGTTATGCCAGAAGGCTGCCCTAAGATCTTGCCAGGAAAAGGTCACATGAGCAGGCAGTAAAAACCTAGATAAATGTTCCAAGCAACCAGAAATACATCAGAAGAAGACTGTAGCAAGAACTCAACTTGGTTGGGAGTGTATTGCTTGTGAGACAAGATTGAGATGCTACTTGTCTGAGCATATAACACCAATACTGGCCCACTTGCACTAACTTCCTGTCTATTTCCAAGCTTGATTCAAGGTGCTGGTTTTAACCTATGAAGCCTTACAACAATACCTGATGGAGCGCTTCTCCCAACATGATACTATGGTTAACATCAGAGGCCTTCCTCCTACTGCTTCCTCTGAGGCAGGTGGCAACAAGTGTAAGGGCCTTCTCAATGGTGGCTCTCTGGTTATGGAACAGTCCCCACTAAGACCTGCCTGGTCCAACGTAGACATCTTTTTAGCACCAGGTTAAGACTGACCTCCATTTATGTCAGCTGTCTTTATCAGGTCTAATATTTTTTGAAATTGTTTATCTGCTTAAATTGTTTTAAATGTTGTATGTTAAAAATTTCATACTATGATTTTATTACCTTGCATTTTATGGGTTGTAATTGTTGTGTACCACACAAATAGTTTCAGCTATTGGGCACTGTTTCTGGCCTCAGAATCAAGAATCTGAAAAATCCTTTGTTTCCAGACACTGCCCAGGGACCATAGGATTTCTCTCCCCATAGTTCATTTTGTCTCTAGTGTTGGTTCCCATCTCATGCCTAAGGCTCTTATACCAGGCTACTAGGAGGTTTGAAAGTATTGTTAAGATAATTGGTGGCTGCAGAAAAGGGTCAGTTTGGGAAATCCTGAGTTATAGTGACGGAGAGTTCCTTAGGGTTTCTTAAGCATATGCTGGAAATAAAATACTTCATAGGTGTGATTGTCCAGTGAAGGAACAGTTTCCCCTCAGGTCATGGCAGCACAGGAGTAGAAAATCACCCCATAAGTTCTTTAAAATATTATATGAAGGGATGGGAGGAAATGTAATGTTCTAATTGGTACACTTATTTTATTTATTTTTATTTGTTGTATTTATATCCCACCTTTTTTCCTCCAAGGAACTCAAGGTGGTGTACATAATCCTCCTCGTCTCCATTTTTGTAGCTGACATCACTTCTTAGGGACAAAGCATATTAGATCAGAAAGAAATCTGTATGATGTTTTAGTAGACACTCATTGGTGATTCACAATTCCTTTTACTAACATTGGCTATGTTCAGATGTCATCATTAAGCCTAGCCTCCCACTCTTTGGCATGGGCAAAAACTAGGGTGTCCAGATGGCTCGGGGTTTCCCAGTCCTAACCGGGAAACCTGGGCCCAACCGGCCCAACCGGGGGCGGTGGGGGCAAACTGGGGTGGCGGGGGGTCACGCGGCGGTGGCAGCAAGCGAGGAGCGGCGGTAGACCCGGCGGCGGTGGCGGCGGAGGAGCGCGGGAAGCAGCCGCCCCAGAAGGTAAGTGCCCTCCCTCGCGCCTCGCGCTCCTTATCCGCAGGGGCGTCTGCTTCCCTTCGGTGCTCGAATCTACTGAGAAACAGGCTTCGTGGCCTGTCTCGCTACTGAGGGACAGGCCGCGAAGCCTGTTTCTCAGTAGATTTGAGCACCGGAGGGAAGCGGACGCCCCTATGGGTAAGGAGCGCGAGGCGCAGGGCGCGGGGCACTTACCTGCTGGGGAGGCCAGGTTCGCCGCCGCTGGGTCCTCCACCACCGCTGCCGGGCTCGTGAGGCCAGAGGCCGCGTGGAAGGGACGGGAGAGGGCCGGATCCGGAAGTGACGTAATTGGCCCTCCCCCGCCTCTTCCGCGCGGCCTCTGGCCTCGTTGGGACTAGTCGCGATGGTGACGACCCCCGAGGAGCCTGGACGCCTGCGCAGCAGCGGCGGGAGACCTGGGGGGGGCGGGGGACCCGGCAGGGGCAGCAACGGCAGCGGCAGTGAACCTGGTAGGTCCGGGCTGATGTTTTTTGGGTGTGGGTGGCTTGGTGGGGGGGTTGTTTTGGGTGGGGGGGTGGCTTGGTGGGGGGGTTGCTTTGGGTGGCGGGGGGGACCGGGATTTTGGGTTCCAAAATCTGGTCACCCTAGCAAAAACAGAACAACAAATCTATCAGACTTGAGGATAAAATAGTTTTGCATTGTACCAAAAGATTCCCTGCAGTCCTTTCTTCTTTTTAAGACACGCACAAAATCTCACTTACTTCACAGATACTACATCTTTTTCAGCGATGGAGAACTCACTTTGCTTTAGACATAAATATGAAGTTATAAGATTTAAAAACATAGTATGACAATCACTGAATTGTTGTCATCATTAATGGGGCTGGAAATTGTTTACGGAATACTTCAGCTATAAATAATACTTCTTCCTCTGTGGATAAACTTCACTTTACAAAAAAGATGCAGTGATTTTGTAACCTTATGTTCATTTCTCAGGCTGCATTAATTTTTCTCAGCTATGCCTGTTACGACTATAAGAGACTCATAAATGTCACACTACATTTTTAACTCTTATAGCTTCATATTTATGTCTAAAACAAAGCCAGTTAGGCCCCCTCCACAAGGATGCGCTTTTGCGCCCGGTTCGGCGATTATGCGCATTATCGCGGAGGCGCATTTACTCCTAATCCCTCTGCACGGGAGGCGGCGAGAGGCGGTGAAGCGCATTAATTGATGTCCAAAAAGCTCTTTACAAGAAGTTAACGTGCATAATCGCTTGTTCACACCGCGAAAATGCGCTTTAACGGCCGGAGCAAAATAAAAGTCGCTATTTAACGTGCATTCGAAAATGCGCATTATCGGGGAGATAACGCGCCTGTACGCCCGTTTTGCGTTCCGCTGGTGTGGAGGTAAAATTTATAATGAGCCTTCAAGGCTCATTAAACGTCTCGTGTGGAGGAGGCCTTAGTTTTCTCTTGCCTAAAAAGAATGTTTATGATAGTTTTACATTATTTAACACTGTGAAGTAAGTGCAATTTTTGCATGTCTTAAAAAAAGAACGTTAGAATTTGGTACGATGCAAAAATATTTTATGCTGAAGTCTGATAGAACTGTTGTTCTATTCTTACAGCAGGGTTTCATATTCAATCATTTGTTTTCTTTTTAATAAAGGTGTTGGCAGATAGGAAGCTGTTAAGGTTTTTTTCAGCTTGATGCTCCATACTGGGACTTCCTCAGGGGAAGAATTTCCCCTTTATGGTGTCCCATTGTCAAATAAGAATAGCAGCATGTTCTTCAGGCTTAATTTTGATTGGGCTTCTGAGGAAATAAACAGAAGAACTGCCTTTCACAGTATTTTGCAGTCATTAAATAACATTCTGGTCGATTTTAACTACTTCTTGTTTATATTGGAAATGGAAGGACCACTTCCAATATAACATTTTAAGTTATATGTAACCATGCAACTTAGTCCGGTGTATTAGGATGGATTTACACATTTCAGTGAAAAGCCATGTATAGTTTAATGCAAACCAGCATCACCCTTATTTTGCCCCCACAATTGTGTATGCAGATACATGACCACATGGGAAGAAACTTGAGTGAGTATGAACCAGCCGATTACATGAACTGAAATTGTGCTGTGACAATGAAAGGGCTGCGGCACTAACCATAGGAGCTGCTAATTTACACTGCAGTTTTCTTCACATGGTTGATGATAGGAAGAAAATACAAATGCTTAATTTGTGTGACCATGTCCCATATATCCCCAGAATTTCAGAAGGCATGTGCTTGTTAATACTTCTAGTTTCTTCCTCAGAATTAGGTAGCATATGAGCCTTTCCTACATTATATTTTCTACGAACCGGAGTGAGTCCTATAGCTTAAAATTGAAATAGCTGAAGTGGCCTGCTAAATGTTCTAAGAATTGGAGCTGTGACCTTCCACCCCACCGCTCCAAACCTGGATTCATGACTAGGACATGTCTACAAACCGACATTCTGCCTCACCACTAGAGATGCTGGCCCTAACAGACAGTTGAACCTCAGTGAATGCTCCAAGTTAGCACTTGCCAAAGACCCATGTTTTGCATATGCTCCATATAAGCACTTGCCAAACATTTCTGAGAACTCAAAATATCAGCCACTACTTCTGCATCCCCTTAACTACCCGCAAGGGCTCAAAAAGTGGGAGACAGAAAATATGGCAGTGGGGACTCAAGCTTTTCCTACTGAGAAAGGGACTAATACCACAATCCCAGCACCCACAACAGGAAAATGATGCAATTTACATATATGTCTACCTGGGAAAAGAGCCTCAAAACGCCATCTGCCTGGCAGGGGTTCACATTTTCCAGCTGCAGGGTCCTGTTCACTCATAAATTCAGGTAGGCATGCAAACATGGGAACTCAAGTTTTTGCACAGTCTTGTTTGCATGCTGATAACATCCATACTCATCAAGCAGCTCACAGCAACTGGTTATCTGGCAAAAAGGATTTTAGGGTCTCTGCTCAGAATTTTGCATTTGAGGTTTAATATATGGATCATATTACATTGATTTTTAAAAGTATAACTGTAATGAAAGAAAAGTTTTTGCATACTCTAGTACAGGGTGGCTCCTGCCACTGCCACCCCCACCCCCCTTTTTTCTTTTCTTTTTTTAAAGTAGAAAAAGTCATGGTTTGCTGCTTAAAATTCAGTGGCAAGCTGCTACAGTGGCTTATAATGGATAAATTGTTAGATTGTTTTCCTCCTTTTTGTGGTGCAGAGATGGCAGCAGGGGAAGTGTAGCCTGTAGCAGGTACAGTGCGGGTATTGACCCCGGACTGCCCAAAGTTGCCAATCCCTGCTGTAGCACCTTGATCCTAACATTTAGACATATATTTGCCTGAACAGGGTTTGTGGCATTTAATATTATGTCCAGAGTGCAGTTTTGTTCAGTTCACTTTATTTATTTATTTATTTATTGCATTTTTATACCGCCCAATAGCTGAAGCTCCATGGACAGTTCACAGAAATTAAAAACATAACAATTATTCAAAATATAAAACAACAGTATAGAAACATAGTATATAAGAACACAAGCAGGATAAAACCAAGCAGCAATATAGATTTAAAATACAAATTTAAAACAGCAAAAGTTAAAAATTAGACTAATAAGCTGTTAAAAGAGTATAATGTAGGTGCCAGGTGAACCTCTCTAGGGAGCTCATTCCACAGCCGGGGTGTCACAGCAGAGAAGGCCCTCTTTCTGGTAGCCACCTGCCTCACTTCCTTTGGCGGAGGCTCACGGAGAAGGACCCCTGAAGATGATCTTAGGGTCTGGGCAGGTCCATATAAGAGGAGACGTTCCTTCAGATACCCTTGCCCCAAGTTGTTTAGGGCCCAGACCTGGACCGGCAGCCAGTGAAGCTGGAAAAGGACTGGCGTAATTTGGTCTCGTTGGCCAGTCCCTGTTAACAGTCTAGCTGCCCTGCTTTGTACCAGTTGAAGTTTCCGGACCATTTTTAAAGTCAGCCCCACATATAACGCATTGCAGTAACCCAGACAAGAGGTTATCAGAACTAAGTCAGGGTTCACATGACACGCTAAGCCATAATATTTAGCTCAAAATGCTTAACCACGTGGCTTAGAGTGTCGTCTAAACAGGGTCTATGTATCTAATTTTATAATTATTGTTTCCTGCCCCTCCAACGAAATATATTTTTCTCCTCCAATCAGATAGCATACCTAGGAAACAAAAATAGCACAACAGAAAAGTTAGGAAGATTTGACGCTGGTTTAGTAAGGGAAGTTCTATAAAATAAGAGCAGAGAATAGTGCATTTTGATGCTATCCCTGAATCTTCCAGTTTTATGAGTTGATAGATTACTTGTGGGGATTCTATTGTACCCTTTATATCTATTTTAGACTAAATAACAGCTTTATAATAAACTATAAATGACATGTGACATTACAATTTTAAAGCACTCATTTATAGGGTGACCAACATGCCGGTTTTCCCTGGAAATCTCTGGGGTTTGGGACCCTTGGGGGACTCTGGGGAAAATTTTCAATTTATTTTAAAATCTTGGGGAAAGGTGTGGGCAGGGGGGCAAGCCGGGCGCACATTTGCTGGGCCTCACATCACTCCTGGAAGTCCCCCTTCTCGTGTAACATCTGGGAGAGCTGAGGAAGCTGTCACTCACTTGGTGGCTTCCCCAACTCTCCTGGATGTCGCGTGAGAAGAGGGACCTCCAGGAGATTTGTGGAAGCCGCCATTCACTGGCTAGCCCACAAACTGATGCACCTTCCTTGTGCTTTAACCATGAGTGTGTCCTAATTTCCCAGAGCACCTCCCTCCCACTTGAATTGGGGCTTTTAAAAGGATGGGAAAGCCTCCAGAAAGCCACCATTAGCATCCCTAGGGGAACTACGCACTTTCTGGAGGCCCTGGAAAGCACGCTTTCCCCTCCTCCATTCCAATCAGGGTCTTTAATGTGCACACCCTAATGAACCCTATGGCTTTAACACACTGCATCTGGAGCTGGCTCAGGATGCAGTGAATTGGAGCGCGAGGAAGGCACATCAGTCCATGGGCTAGCCAGCAAATGTCCCAGAAGTCCCTCTTCTCATGCGACATCCAGGAGAGCCGGGAAAGCTGACATTTGCTTTGTGGCTTCCCTAACTCTCCCACCCCTTCTAAATCTCTTCTTAAAGATAAAGGCAGAATTTAGTTAGATTGTCAGATCTTCTCAGAGCTGACATAGCGGGCCTTCTTCCTATCTGTGTAGCCTGATGGAAAAGCTCCTGCCAGATGACAGTTGAAGGAGGAAAGAGCCAAATCACTTAGCGATTATTAATGCAATTGATTCATCAAGTTCACCATCCCTGTTGCTGAGAAAGAAGAAATTTGGATCTATTCATCCAGAATTATTTCCTGACAGTAGCAGCATGTATTTCTAACATCTGCATAAAGAGGTTTTATGATAATCCTATTACTCTGTATACTCCTCCTTGTGGAACAATTTCTTTTATTCCTATCATATCTCTTTACAATGTTACTTTTTTAAAAAGAAAGAAAGTGAGGAAATAAATTCATTTATCCTTGTCTTTACTTGTTCTGCTGTGTAAATTATAAATAGCTTCATTTAAAGATGCTGTCCCAAAATTGCTTGAAGTACTGTTAGGATTCAATGTATTCTGGAGTAAATGGTTTCTCATGTGCTGGCCTAACGTTTAGTGCCTTAAGTATAACCCTACATTATAACACAATCAGATGCATGTTTACACAGAAGTAAGTCGCATGATTTTCCACAGTGCCTACTCACAGAAAAATAGGCATAGAATTGCCAGCTAAAACTATTCAAGCTCATGAGAAAATATATTCCAAAATTAATAACAAAAGGTTTTATTCTAGTTGTCTCAATTAAAAACTTATTTAATGGGGGTAACACTCTCGGGACACGTTTACATGTTACCAGTTGAAAATATGCATCTCATTTGTTGCACTTCTCACAATCGGGACTATACTGTCTCAGTTTCAGAGGGCATGTCTTTTCTACATGAAAATGGTTACAGCTAATCATGCCAGGGAGGAAGCTAGTTTAAATAAATACCTTTTCCCCAATCTAGTAAATTAAGGTTTAAAGTAAGGAAATGCTTCTTATTTGTAAAATACTTATAGTATCCCTTTCTCTATAGAAGAATAATACTCAAGCAAGAACTTCTTAATTTTATTATTTGGTCTTTAAAAACAACAACAAACCATTTGTTCAAAAAGCCCTTTAACAATACTTAATAAACTGTCTCCAGTTTCCAGTTAAAGGGATCACGTAAAATTTTCATGTTCCCTGCTTTTTCCTTTCTTGTTGATATAGATTTTCATGCCAGGCCTTAGATATTGCCTGTTCAGCAGTTTTATCCTGTATAGGGTGACCATATTTGGGAAACCAAAAAAAAGACACCTGGGGGGGACGGGGACGTGATTTCTGGGGCTTCCTGGAAGCATGGCAGGGAGTAATGAAACACTTTCTGGAGATCCCAGAAAGTGCTCTTTCCCCTCCTTCGCTTCAATCAGGGCCTTAAAGGCCCCAGTTGGAGCAGAGGAGGGGAAAGTACGTCATTCCTATTCCCCTCCCCACTGCTCCAATTGGGGCCTTTTCTGTAATGCCAGGGGATGACACACTTTCCCCTTTAAGGCCCCAACTGGAGCAGTGGGGGGAATGATGCACCTCAGGAAAGCACATCATTCCTCCCTGCCATGCACATGGCAGCCTTAAAGGGGAAAGCGTGTCATTCTAGGACATTATAGAAAATTACAGAACTCCCCCACCCCCACCCCACACACACCCAGGATACAAGAAAAGCCAGGACAAATCCAGGAAAATCCTTACCGCTGGTCACCCTAATCCTGTATTCACTATACAATTAAGGACACAATCCTTAGCATTAGACAGAAAAAGTCTTACAATTCTCAGCATAAAACTGTTTTGTATATATAAACATGCACAAGATTATACTTTAAGACCATTATATTTAAGAAGCTCCCACCTTAATTGTCCTTCATGTGTTTACCTGAAATTAGTAGTTCTGTTGCTAGTTCATTATACCTTTGTTTAATGTTTGTTTTGATTCAAAGGATGTATAGCTGGGTCTCCAAAGTGGGGCCCAATGGTGTTAGTGAGTCCACAGAAACCTCCATTGGTGCCCACACAATTTTTTAATATGTTGAAACATGTGTGTGTGTGTGTGTGTGGTGTGTGTGTTACCTTGGACAGCTGCAAAGAGAAGTGCCTGCAGAGTTTATAGCTATCCACTAGCTTAATTTCCTTGGCTCAGAGGTATTCTTAAAGAAAGAAAATGGCAGCCTGTCTCTAGTGTGCTAGACTACCATCTAAAATTTCTCAAAAAGAGCAAGAGCAACAGGAAAAAGAATAGGAAAATGCCCCCTGCTGCTGCCTCCCTGCCTGCCAAACTCAGCATACTAATTCTTCCCCTCTTTTCTGTGTATGTTTGAATAAAAAAATGTATGGCTCATACAGTACATCAACCTGTCCTATAATTTTAGATAGAGAGATAAATTACCTAGCTGCTGTAGAATTGAAGTAGAACCAGTTCAATTGCTTGCTTCCTCCTTGTGCACAAATCTTTGTAGCTTCAAGCTTAATTTCAGAAGAATCCCTTCTAAAACTATCTTTATTCAAAGAGAGATCAAAGCATAGCTGGGAAGGTTAATTACTTAATCTTCGAGCTTTTAGCACCTTTAAATATGGTCCAAATTTTCAGCGAAGTTGAGCAAAGGCTGAAGGTCACTTTTAAGAAGGAATGATACATAGGTCCCATTGTCACTGATAGTCGTATGTCATTAACACTAAGCTGCTAGTTTGCATAGTCACAATCCTGAGGCTTTTCAAACAAGAGGGCAGTCCAAAAATGGCAGTGGGGAGGGGAAAACAAATATTTCAAAATAATGCCAAACAATCTTTATTGAATAAAAATGTCCAACACGTTTTTCCAGGGCCTTGCCACAAAGTGGCCAACCAATTGTCAACATTTAACTGCTGCTGCTTAAAATCCCAAGGTGCTCCTATTTGCCCCCCCCAAATAAAAATGTTGAAAGCCTCTCAAGATGTGTAGATCATCCCTTGGGGAGGTCTGTATAGTCTCAGTTCAGAATAACAATCTTTGTGGTGTCACAAGATCCTTTATTGTTCTTAGAGCATTTCATGATAGATACTCCTCCCCCAAGAAAAAGAAATGTATACATTTTTGCTCTAAGAATGTATGCTAAAAAGTCAAGGTATAATTATGTAGTTTTAAAACCAATTTTATAAGCATTTTAGTGATAGTGGATTATGGAGCAGGGCTGTTTAATACTGTAATTACATTTAATATATAATTCATGCTGCAATGCTGCCTCAAAATATGGCTTCCTACAATTTATTTATAGCACATATCATCCCAGTGAGTCATGGTTGCCAAAAAGAGGAAAAAAACAAAAACAGCCCAAATCTTTAAATACAATTAAAACAAGTTAACATTCAATTATCTCTCTCTTTAGATTTACATAACTTGGAAAATGAGACCAAACAGGTCTTATTACTCTTCCCAAAGAGTGTTCAAGCTTTTACTTTGGTAGACTGTAAAAAAAAACATAACTGAACACTTGTGGTGTGCACTTACTTGCTGAGCCAGAAATATTTTGCAAAATAAACATCTTACTCTCTCTATACCATACAACAGTCCCCCAAGCCAAAGTCATCAGAGAACTTCTCTACATGATTGATATATTGCACACTCATGATTGCCCTTAAATGGAAGTTTGTGAGTCCTTTACATGATGTCATCAACCTCCAGGATGTCCCCTGCGCTTTTCCCTGGTAATCTCGCTTTTTAAAAAATCAGAGATAATGCAGTATTTAAAATTATCTTGGGATGTCCCAGTGTGTAATGCTGGTGTAGCAGTATCATTCTGCCACTAGATGGTGCTGTTTCATTGAACATAATAGCATTGCTGAGGGGGGAAGTGTTCAATTCAAAATCACATGTTCACCATCAAAAGGAGCCTGTCCTAAACGCAGAAAGACTCCAGAAGAAGAAAATCCCAATTTGGGTGTTTTTTTCCTGTAAGGTAGAGACACCCAGAATGTTCTCATTTGGGAACTTTTGGTGATTTCTACATTTCTCATAATCACAGGGAGGAGTGGGAGACACACTGCAGCTATATGTGTTTGAATGGTCTGTACAACCATTTTTTCTCTTCATGGGAAATGCAGGAATCCTGCTTTGAGGTGTAATCTCAATTGAGCCCCCACATTTTCGCAAACCTGCATGTGGTGACTTCTCTTTGTAATTCCAGATATAGCACTGGATTTGAGGATTCCTTCTGGATGTTTCTGAAGACTCGTGTTTGTTATTTGGCTCTCAGAATTAATTGTTAAATATAACAAACTTTAGCTGTTTGTGCAATGAGCTTTCTTTGTACTAAGTGTTCGCTTTTACCAAAGCTTCCTTTTGCTGTTACTTATGGGTGCCTTGTTTCATAGGCATGGCAGTAGAATGATGTGATCCCATCCTCCATGTCTTGATCTGTGATCTCTATTGTATTCCTAGGGCTTATAAACTATTTGTGGAATGCTGTGATTGACTCCTGATTGAACTTAAATTCTGTCCTCTAATACAAGGGAGAGCAACTTGTGGATCTCCAGATGTTTTGGCTTACAATGCCTTCACTATTGGCTCTGCTGGCTAGGGCTATTGGAAGATGTAGGCCAAAACATCTGCAGGGTCACATATTGCTTACCTCTGCTCTGATGTGACTGGGGAGGCAGAAGAAGCATCTATCTTTGTCCATTGAATCCAATGGGGCTGTTTTAACCTTTTCCATTTCTTTTGCAGACAGAATGACCTGGTTCACACGACATGACAGTCCATTGTGTCGCATTGTGCCAGGTGCCCGTGGGCAACCTTCAGATAACCCTGAAGCAAGCCATGGGTTATGTGAGAGTTGTCTAACCTGCAAACAAACCCTGCTACCTAGGTTTGCACACATGGCAGCTTAGGCACCATGCAGAAATAGTGCCCGCAGGTGCCCAGCACAATGCAACAGCCTCCATAGGTAAATTAAGCCATGGTAGGCTGATGTGTCATGTGAACCAGGTCAATATTACACTGTAACTGTGGGGAAGGGAAGGTCTGAACTAGACCTACCATAGTATTTCATCCAAGCTCTGCTTCTTTCCTAACATCCTCTGAATTCAACTAATTTTTACTCTGTACATAGCTTGTTCTCGGATAATGTTTCATATTATTTATGCAATCATAACAATACACTAGAGTAAATCTGTTTTTGCTGGTATAACATTGTGTTTCACCAATACAGTAAATTCAGTAGTATTCCTATTCTTTGCCCAGCAGATGTGACTCGTGAGGTGCTTAGTTGGAATAGTATTGTTCTGTAATTAAGCCAAGACTGGAACTATTATGTCTATAATGATATATGAACAATATATAAGAGCATAGACTTGTAAAAATTGATTATGTCTTTGTTTTGCAATTTAAATTTAGCTATAAAAAAAGTAACAACTTGCCATATTGCTGTATAATCATCTGTCTTCTACATACGATATGTGTTTCTTCTTTCTCACTTTCCCTTTTGAAAATATGGAAAGAGGGGAAATTAATCTATAATATATACAAATGCAAATTTCCAGATTTTTATATGCAAATCTCCCAGGGTTTTCTAGAGTTTCCATATTTTACTTGAACATTTATAGTAAGTAGAATAAATTTGCTACAGTGTAATATAGTAGAAGAGCATAATTCCATCAATGCGTTCTGGCAGTTCTATAAAGCCCCCAGGAGTGGAAGTTGGAGTAGTTTGTCATGTAAGGAAGGGAAAGCATTCAGTCTTATCCCAAGAGACAATGTTCAAAAGGAAGAAAGTAGTTTTTATTATTCTTTTTCCAATTGCTTTTTACTGAGCATTTTCTTGGATGCCATAGTAGAACTAGTTTTTCCGTCATTGCTCATACCAGTCATGCTGTATATGTTGACCATGGTAGATTGTCCCAATGGCTGCTATAAGCCATGTGTATTAGCTAAATTAAAGTGGTTTTTATTATTTCTATTTCACAGTTCAACCCACAAACTGCTGATAAAAAATTTGTGATGTGTCACATGAATCTTGCAATATGGTAGCAATGACAACACAAGTTAAGTTAAAAACTCTCCCTCATACATATATACACACACACACACACACACACACACACACACATTGTTATTTTTAGAGATTGCACTAAAGAGGACAATGGCCTGATCCAAACAATCAAAATAAGTCACCATAACTTATTTAAATTGTGGCTCATGCTGGATGTGTACCAGGCAAATATGGGGTACAATTTCCATAATCACTGGCCAGGCACTGCTGATTGTGTCATCCAAACCAGTGTGGTGTGATTTATTGGAGGGGAAACCACACCCATGAACTGTTGTATGGTGATTATGGAATCATGCCCTGCACACGCCAAAATTTGAATGAGCCATGGTGGCTTATTTTGATTGTGCAAACTGGCCCACTATGAGCTATTCACATGCAACTGCTTGCCACAAGGATTTACCAGGTTAAAGCTCTAGAGAAAGGCTAATGATAGCATGGAAAAACCTTCGTAATTCATATGGAGTGCACATAAATGACTTATCATATGGAGAAGTCGCTATCTTGGGAATCAGTTGTGTAAATCCGAAGTGATATCTGTACTAGCTCTTAGAAGGTATAATCCCTGTAGTATCTGTGCAGTAATCAGGGCATTTATTTTTCTCTTAGTTCCCTATAAAATTATGAGATTTTAAACTCGTCTGTTAGCTACCTAGGATGCACAAGCTACTAGCTCCAAAAAAGGTTGATCTTCTAGAACAGAAGTGCACAAGCTATGGGCCGCATGAGCTGATCAGCTGGGTAGTGGGGAGAGGATGTTGTTCCAGTGCTATTGCTTCACTTGGTGACCCTGAAGCAGCTGAAATCCCTGCTTCCTCACCATTGGAGAAGGAAGAAGCTTTTAGCCTCTCCTTCCCTCAGAGGTGCCAAAACAGCCTCTTCCCCACCCCAGTGATCTTGAGCAGGATTGCTGGGATGACAGTGAAGTTGAAGCCTCTCCCTCCTCCCCTCCCTGTTCCCTCTGCAGTACTTTTAAGGCGGATTGCTTGGATAGAGGTGAAGTTAAAGCCCTACCTTGAGCAGGAAAACTGGGATAGGTATGTGTTAGAGCCAGTGTGGTGTAATGGCTAGAGTGTTGGACTGGTAGTCAGGAGTTCTGGGTTCGGTTCCCACTCAGCCATGAAATCACACTGGGTGACTTTGGGCCAGTCATAGATTATCAGCCCAACCTACCTCACAGGGTTGTTGTTGTGAGGATAAAATTGAGAGGTGCAGGAGAATTATGTATGCTGCCTTGGGTTCCTTACAAAGAGGAAAAAAGCAGGACATAAATGTAATAATAAATAAATGTGTATGTGCATATAAGCTTGGGACCGAATCAGTTGTGTATCCCTTGTTTACAATTACATGCTCTCTGAGGCTCTGGGATTTTTGCATGCATTCTGCTTGAAGATCCATAAAAATCTTGGAGGGCGTTTGCAAAGTACCTATCACCACTGTCATCTGCCTCAAGGCCCTGAAACTAATGGTAGAACAGAGTAAGATAATGCGGAAGAGACAGTGGGTGATCCCTAGGGCCTGACAGGATGGCTTTTCCCACCAGGACCAAGACTACCATTTCTGTTGGACAGGTGTCCCCTCTGAGGTAGTCCCAGTCCCTGGCAGAAAAGGTGCTCTTCTTAGGACTGAGGAGAATCCACTACCTTGGCTGCCTTCCTTGGCAAATGGTAAGTTTCAGGGCTGTAGGGCAGGAGAAGAGGGAGTGCCTCTGCTTCAAAGTTCACAACACCTCTATTAGCTCCCTTCCTGAATTTATAAAGTTTAAATATCAATATAATGTTTTATTCTCAATTGCAATAATTCTGTGAGTTGTATGTAGTGTATGTGTTGGAATAATATTGCCAGGCCACTTTTCCCTTCAGCTGGAGAAAAAAAAACCATGAGACTAATGTTTATAGACCCTCCATATGGAAATTCCGATTGTCAGTTGACTTAATTCGGGAAAAATCAGTATATTTCAGTTCAGCAATGTTAGCAAGTTGTTATGTAATCTGTTGTCTTCAGCATGGAGTACTGCATGCTTTATGTATACCTTGTATAAAGTATAAGCAATATCTTTAAAGACTGTAGGTAACTATACAGTTTTAAATAATACTTTGTGCCCATGGTACAATTATGTGCCGTTAAAAATTGCCTTATATTATTCATGAAATAAGAACTTCTAGCTATGATAAGCTATAATTAAGACTGGCTGGGGTCTTTTATTATGCGCTACTGGAGCAATTTGGGATTTTTTGTAAGACAGTCAATTAAATATTTTAACACTGATAGAAAGCCCGTGTAATTTTGGATCCCCAGCATTGAAACTTTGATTAGGGAAAAAGGGTGAGTGATAATTTCTTAGCTCTATCCTCATAATAGATATTCCCTATTAACTAACAAATCTGACTAGTCATACCATATAAAATACTATAGACTCTTTTGCTAGATTAATAAGTATAGTTGGCGTAGAAGCCTGAGAAATAGGTACAAATTTGTATTCTTGTGAGAAAAGGGGTGCTATATTTATTAAATAGCCAATAATTGAAAAGTATCTGGACAGTGCATGAGTCTGTTAGCTCAAAGTTTATAAAAGTAAATTTAAAATAAGTACAAATAATTATATAAAAAGGAAATATATAAATAGAAATAATCTGTCCACTCAGGTTCAAAATGCTGGCCCAAACCAATCGGTCAGATGCTGCTTCTAGAATATACTTAGGCTTATGTTCATCCTCAAGCGATGTACTCAATAACTTTCTAGAAAAGCCAGTCTTTGGGCGGAGCTATTGAGACTGTATACTTTAAGTAACGCCAAAACTGTTACCACCTTTCCCAAGATTGTGGAAATTAAGGATCTGACTGATCCACCCCAAAGACACCTGTCCATAATCCGTAGATGAAAATAAATAGAGCATGTAGTTTAGATAACAAAATAATAAAAATGTGGCCAAGATTTAAAAATAGTGGGTACATTTTTGTTTGCTGTTGAAAATGTCTTTTAGGCACTTAACACTGCTTCCTGGACTTTTGCAACTATTGAGTATACAGGCTTGACTGGGAAGCAGTGAGGCAATTCAGAGAAAATGCAGTCTACTCTTGCTTCTCATAATCACAAGAATTCTGATATGAAAGTGATTTTAGTATCATTCCCCAGATTCTGATCTATTGGTGGCGGGTCATTATTTGTTCACTGATGCCTACCCCATTGTCATGGCAACTGATAGTCTTCAAGCTCATGATGTTCTTTAGATACAGAAGTGATTGCAGTCAAAAGGGATTTTCAGATGGTGTGTGTGTGTGTGTGTGTGCGTGTGTGGTTTTAAAAGCATCTGATGAAGTGGGCTCTGCCCCATAAAAGCTTATGCCAAAGTGAATATGCTGGTCTTGAGGGTACCACAGTTGTTTTTCTGCAATAGACTGACACAACTTACCCTTCTAGGGTATAAGACAGAATAACTTGTGACAATACATGATTCATAGGATTGGTTTTGTTTTGTTTTTATAGATGAGGTCCTCCTCAACATATTGTGTGCTTGTTAATTATTTATGAAGCATGATATAAAATGAGAGCACATATCATGATGCTTACTCTTCTGTCATTTTATCCTCATTTACTGCAGTCATTTCATGGAAAATAGAGCACGATCCATCCAGAGCTCAGCAGGATTTACTTCATGCTCTGAAGAAATCCATAGAATGTATTTGTTTGGTTGGATCATGACCATAATCATAAACCCAGTTATACAACAGAATGGATGTGAATATTCTAAGGGATACTCACACATGACACTTTCACAGCACAAAGACCAAATACATATTGCCATGTGTGAAAATAATGCAAGTGTCTATATTTGCTACATTTCTAAGCTGCTATCCCACATCATATACCACCCACCAATAGCTCTTTGCAAGCTGCCTAATGTTTGGTAGGCACCTTCCCAGGTTAAATGCTAGCAAGAAATATCAGTTAGCATAGTAGACAGGCACACAATTTTTTTGACTTGTTTCATTTTTAAATTATTTCATACAATGTAAATTATTTTCCATATGCATTTATTTTCTAAGATACTTATCTCTCCTGTAGCAATATGCTGTACAGTGAAAGAGGAAGGAAAAGTCAGAAAGATGTGTAGACACTTACATGTTTCACAGCTAAAATTATACATATAGTACAGTATTCAATTTGACACTAGCACTAATGTAAATTATGTTGCACCAGTACAAACATTCTCTAGTGCAACACCAATAAAGTTTGCTGGTGCAAACTTTAAAAAGTGCAAGCAAATGCAATTGGTGTTGCATTAGAGGTCACATACACTACCACAACACAATTTATGTTAGCACTACTGCCAAACTACATACTGCTTCATATGTTCTTCTCGGTTGCTGTTATCATAAAGGCCTTTTTGGCATAAAAGATGAGATATTTTGTTGCATTGAAGCATGCAGTTTTTGGTGCCAGATTAAGACTGCCCCCTATGCCCAAACATTTAATGGCATTTAATGGCATAAGATGGGTCACTTTTGTTGGCTGGCTTGAATGGATCTGTTATTGACATTGAATTGAAATTGTTTTTGCCTATTTAATTATTTTAAATTTTGCATCTTAAAAAACATTAGACCACATTTTATTTTAAAGTTGTTTTACAGTGTTTATAATATTGTATTTTTTGTATTTTTTATGAATGATTGTGAACCACCCAGAGACCCTCAGCTATTGGGCAGTATAGAAATGAAATTATTATTATTATTATTATTATTATTATTATTATTATTATCATTATTATTATTATTATTGCATATAAGTTAATTCTACATAACAACAAATGGAACATAGGATATACATAATTTTTCAAATCTATCTTGTTTCTATATCTATTATGACTGATGAGTGAATGCTGAAATATATTGAACAAGGACATTGCAGCTTTTAAAAACAATTATTTGTTGGGTGTGTAAATTAGTTTTTAATTTTGAAATGTAATATTCCTACTCAAATCAAGTACACATGCGGTTAAATCCAACTCATGATCTCTTGATCCGGATTACTTTGAGTTAATCACAATGATATTTATTTCCTGTCTTCATTTTGCTTTTCTAAAAAGTTAACTGAGGGATAGGCAGAATGTCACAGTGATGGTAAAAGGAAGCACTGATCTGGGGTTATATTACAAGAAATTCAAAGTTAAGGCTGCTTCAACAAAAAGAACACTAAAATAATGTTTTTAAAACTGACAATTATATAATGTTATTTATATATGATAAGTTAGCTTAATAATGATTTTGTAGTACAGGACATATAATCTATATTGCCAGATAATATTCAATATATATAAACCATTGGCAATCTAAACTGATTGTCCTGTTTATGACCAGTTCAATCAATTCTGGGATTGTAATGGGAAAATGATTAAAAATTTAATGATGCATTAATTTACATGGATCTTTATTATCTGTCAAATGTTGACGTGATGCACACACTACATATACAATGTTTCTGTACCTTTTATATCATCCAGTTTAGCTTGGGTAATGAACTACTTCATTTTGAATTGTTTGTAATGCAAATGTAGGAAATATACTTTAAACTCAGTTTACTAGTGTGTACAGTAGCTGGATAATTTAAATGAACTATTGATACATTAAAACTACTCAAACCATAACCTAAGGACTAATTCCAGGAACTCCCATTCAAAGAGGTTTGTTTTGGGTATGTTATAGCAATCAGCAGAATGATCTGATTAGTGCTCTGTTACATATGCTTCCATAAAGTCAGTTGTGGGGTGACCATTTAATCATGGAAACAATCAAACTTGACTGATAACAAAAAAGCAACAAATAGTGAAAATTGGTCAACAAGGGCAGTGATATGATTCAATACTAAACATGTTTGGATGATATCTGTATTAGCTGGATAATTTCATTTTGGATGTTAGCCAACCTAATTTAGATACCACTAATTCCACTAAAACAATGCTTGTCACAATTTATTAGTGTCAATGTCAGCCACATGTAGTAGGAAGAACACTAGATAGTTCACACTATAATCAACTACATTGTGTAGTGTACAGAAAATGCACATATTGTTTAACTAAGCAAAATTAATAATGCACCTTGGTTCTTGAATGCACAACCTCCTGCCTGTTGGAACAGTGTGCTAAAAAAAGTGTGCAAGCTAAGAATTTTAGAGCAGTTAGTAAGCACAATAACAAGGGTCACTCAGGGTGCGAAGCTAATTAACAGCTCTGGATCCATCAAAGAGCCTTGGGTGCAAAGGTGATCACAAAGGTTGGGAAATGCTGCCTAGCAGCCAAGTGAACCAAATAGGTTTCCTTTTTATCCTAGGTTTCTTTTGTGTAAAAGGACTAGCCTGTTCAGTATGTTTTGTAGTAGTAGTAGTTTTATTCTGTTAGAAGCCTGGCTGATTTGCTCTGCTTTTTATACTTTCTGCTGTTTTACAACTTGGATATAACTAATTAAAGCTTGCCAGGCACTTCACTTTCTGGATTCAGTCTGCTTTGTTTAATCACTTCTGCTAATACTGCTAACACATAAGAAGGAAAGAAGTGAGTTAATGGAACCATTTCACCCTATCCTCACTTCTGTCACAGAAGTTACCACTGGGAGGACATATCCATAATAAATGTATTGCATATCTGCCAGATAGCATACAAAGGTGAAATAAAGGGAGTAAGAGGTGTAAGTTCAAATGCCATCCAAAGGTATATCTAGTTTCTATAAGGAAGTAAATGATATTTGCATTAACTCCCCCAATCTTTCATGCATGTTTTCTCCTTTTGAATACATTATGGACGCATAATCTTTCCTAATCTGGCAGGATATGGAGGTGTGGAACATGATAGATACCTTCTGGCTAGTTGCACAACCTGTGTAATCTTACCTTGATTGTAATATGAACCATTATTACGGGTGGGATGGGGATTAAATTCAATGGGTAACCAATTGGCACTGCTTTGCCACCAATGGACAGAGATTTTGTTTTGTTTTTTGGGGGATGTAAAGTGGAAACAATAGATAAAGTGATGGTTCTAAAATCATTCAAAAGATAGGAAATATTTACCTGAAACAATTTCCAATATCAGCTAATGTCACAAATGCTTTCTAATGCTTGGAATGTTAGACATATCCTAAGGGAATAAATTTTGTGGAAAAGCACAGTTCATAGTCAAAGGAAATGACAACTGCAATTTATCACATGGTTCTGCAATTTATCAGTGGAATACTACCACAATATAGAGGGTAAATATATATATTCACTTCTGTGCATTTGTGAATTCAAAATATTAGATAATACATCATCATCATTCAGAAGGAGTTACAAACTTTTGGTCCTTTATGTCCTAGAAATATTAATTAAGTCTATCATAAACTTAGTCTATGTGATTTTACTGTAAAGTAAATGAATTTGATTTTGCTATATTGTTGGGTTTTTAATAATTAATTTTGACAAGCTGAAAAAAATTAAAGTTTATTGCCAATGACATTTATGCTTGTTTGAGGACTAGGGAGTTGCACTGTGTTGCATTCTTCCATATAATGTATTTAATTAGCTGCATTCTCTTTATTTTCTCTAGGGAAATGATAACGGATGCTTTTAATTCTGGCATCCAAACAAACTGCTCTCAAGCTCATCTATTTATCATCATCCTAAAATGGGAGGAATGCTTGCTGTGAAATTTGAAATGTGGTGTGTTATTGTGGGGTGCGGTGTCAAGCATGAACTATGTTCAATTTGGAAATTAATTCAGTCATAATCAGTCCAACGATGACTTGCATGCAACTTTTATTTCAATGGCAGAACAATGAAAAATGCATTAAATAGCTTTCCTTAGATTGAAGGTATAAAAAACACAGCCTTACCCTTATCTTCCTGCCAAACAAAGGGTATATGTATCTTAAATATGTTCAGTGTGGAAGTCTCCATGCCTACAGCCTGGGTCATTCATTGACAAACTTGATAAGATGCAGAGTGCTGATTCCGATTCAGGATATATTCATTTCATCCTACATTGGAATCAGCACTCTATATCTTATCGAGTTTGTCAATAGATGACTCAGGCTGTAGGGATGGAGACTTCCACACTGAACATATTTAAGATACATTACCCTTTGTTTGGCAGCAAGATAATTCTTGCTTTTGTTGTGTTATCCTTTTTTACCCAATTCTCTGACTCTTTTCTGAAGTCTTTATTGTCATCCTCTGTGTCCTAATTAGGGTGCTTCCCAGGGATGGCCCTTTTATGAATCCGACTGAGGCACCTGTATTAGGCAGTGGAGTGGGAGGAGTGGTGTATTGCACTGCTTTCTTCCTGCTCCCACCAAGAGGGGCTGCCACTATCCCGCAGCCTCCAGCCAGTCACTCTCCCACTGTGGCATTTGCTTCGAATACTGTGTACAGTTCTGGTCACCACGCCAAAAAAAAAGATAAAAAGATACTGTAGAGCTGGAAAAAGTGCAGAAAATGGCAACTAAAATGATCAAGGGACTGGGGAACCTCCCTTATGAGTGATGGTTACAAGAGATGGGATTGTTTAGCTTGGAAAAATAGGAGGGTCAGATGAGACATGCTAGAGGTGTACAAAATTATGCATGTTGTGGAGAATGTGGATAGGGTGTCCTGTTTTAAGGCTATCAGGTGCCCTGGTCAAGGTTCCAATAGTTTGAAGCAAGAAAGTAGGCAGGCAGTCCAATCCAAGGTCGTCCAGGCAGTTCCAAGCAGAGCAGAAGAAGCTAGGGGTAAGTTCAGAACAGTCCAGTGGTCGGTTTCCAGAAGGTAGTAGAGCCAAACGTCAAAGCCAATCATGGGTCATCCAGAAGAGTGGTCTAGGTGCTTTGCTAGGGTCCAAGAATCTGTAGATCTTCATGAAGCAATACGAGGAAGCTGCAATTAATTAGCAACAGGTTATTCTGGCTAAGCTGATTTATAGCCAGCCATTAATCAGCACAGCTGGTTTATTAGGGCAGCGTGTTATTCTTAAGAGAGCCCGCACACTGTGTTCTGTTTTTCTCTGTCCACTGCTGCTGCCGCTTGCTTCTCCAGGGTTCTACTTGCTGGATTATCTCCAGCTAGGCATCCTGCAGCTGGGGAATTTCAGGAATGTTGCCAGAGGTGCCAGGCTGCCCTTCCAGTGGCCCCAGGGGGATGCTGCAGCTGAAGCTTCCACCTCCCTGCCTGGCTCTGGTTGCAGCACACTGGGCTGATGCTCCTCCTCTTAGTCCTCATCAGAGGAATCTTCCTTGAGGTAAGGCATGACATAGGGAGATATTTTTCTCCCTCTCCCATAATACTGGAACCCAGGGTTATCCATTGAAGTTGATTGGTGGGAGATTCAGGACAGATAAAATGAAGTACTTCTTCACACAGTGCATAATTAAACTATTGAATTCACTACCACAAGATGTAGTGATGGTCACAAATTTGGATGGCTTTAAAAGGGAGTTGTATTAATTCCTAGAAGAGAAGTCTATCAATGGCAACTAGTCCTGATAGAGATGTATTACTTCCAGTATCAGAAGCAGTAAGCCTATATACACCAGTGCTGGGAAACATGAGTGGGAGCGTGCTGTTGCACCATGTCCTGCTTGGAGTTTCCCATTGACTGCTGGTTGGCCACTCTGTGAGCAGAGTGCTGGTCTAGATGGATCCTTGGTTTGATCCAGCATGGCTCTTCTTATGTTCTTAAGACAGTAGTTGGCAGAGGTCTCTGGAGCAACCACCTTTCCTCTTTTTCCTTCACGTTGCACCCCCCTTCCCCTTAGCTTTGCTGTTGCTGTGGCTGGAAGAAATAGCCATGAGCCTCTGGCCAGTGAACTCTCATGAGATCTGCTGTCCGAGCTCTTGTGAGAGCCCCACAACCAAATAGCCAATGAAGCGATGGCAAAGGTAATGGGAAGGGGGACACGAGGCAGCAGCAGGAATGGGTGTGAGGTGGTAGTGCACATTTCCTCCTACCTGACGTGACAAGAGACCTGGTGCTGGTGCTTCCTAATGGAATTATTTTCCTAAGGTGGTTGTGACAGAATATGAAAGTGATCTCAGGCAGTATCCAAGGCAGTAAGCCTATGTGCTGGGGAACATGGGTGGGAGGGTGTTGTTCCACCCATGTCCTGCTTTGTTGGTCCCTGGTCAACAGCTGGTTGGTCACTGTGTGAACAGAGTGCTGGACTAGATGGACCTTCAGTCTGATCCAGCATGGCACTTCTTATATTCTTATGATCTATGTAGAAAATAGGGGTGGAGTGAGAACTCAAAGCAGTGGTAATTGACTCTGCAATTCAGCTGTGAACAGAATCAGGGCAGACACAGCCCTATATGAGCAGGCCCTGCCTCAGTTCAGTTCACACCCCATCCTACTGTCCACAGCTTGTTAATCCTTCCCCCTCACCTTGGAGAAGGGGAATGTGGTAGCAGGTGCAGATGGTTTCTGTGGGAAGTGATGCTCTAAGCACAGTTTCCCACCAATGGTGATGGGATTGTAAAAAGTTAATTATTCAATTCTTCCTTAAGTAAAACCCCATTCTTTCCTTTGATCTACATAGGTAACGACCGGAATGCTTATTTAAAAATACATCAAAGAAGGAGTAGCATAACATAAGAAAGAAAATTGCTGCATGTTATAGCTTGATAAAAGTAGTTGCAATGACTTTGGTTGGTAATGCCAGACAACATGATTTCTATTTTTTAACCATCCGTCTATATCTGAAATTCTTATTCAGTTTACCTATGCTGTGCATATTAATTCTGTGAGGGAAGCCTTTTGCTACAATACCTGCCAATGATACTTTTGGAAATAGATATTGGTCCAATGCCTAGCTACAGTGAATTCTAACGTTGTCGTATCCCGTTAGTGCATATGCCAAGTTTATGTGTTAACTTAAGTGCAAATAAAACATGTAAAAGATTCTGTAAAGACAAGAGACGAAAATATTGGATTAATTTAAAAATGGGTTAACTTTTTTATAATCCTTTTTATTATTATTTTCACAAATCATAAAAAGCAAAAGCAAAGACTGGAAGCTTACAACATTTCAAACATAAGGATTTGAACCATCCATAAAAAAACAGGTTAACTTTTTAATAATGGTAACTGCGTAAAAGCAAGTTTCCGTAGAGTATCTATTAGAATGGCCTTAAATATTAAAGCTAACACTTTGGTGCACATAAATAGAATTATTAATATTACTTTGAAGTTTTGTATATTTCTTACAAGGTGCTAATTGTGCTGAATCAAGTTGACAACACTGCATAATTTTTAGGTTAATATTAGCATAATCCTTTAGGACATTGTTTAGAGGAAGTATAGAAATATATTGTACACAATATTTTATTGAATGTGAACAAAAAGGCTCTATTTTTGTCAGCTAAAATTTCTATGACAGAAATGATGCATTTCAAATGTATTATTAATCATCAGACATGTTCTTTATAAACCAGTCTGCTCCTATTAAAAAGACGTCCCTTTGAATATGTATTAATCTAATTCTGAATATTAAGTAGATAACAGCATCAGAGTGATTTTTGGTTCTAACATTTTTAGGCTACTAAATATCAGTGAGTATTTCTTATAACTTTTAATTTAAAATTGGACAGATACTTTACAGGAAATTAATGAAAAAATTAATGACTTGCTATCTTAAAATGATATACTTCTAATTTTTTTAAGGTTGCTTTGATTCAAAACAAAAAAAATGCCGTGTCTGATAAATTGGACCTATGACTTGTCTCAAATGTCCATTAACTATGCATAGTCTATGCTCTACACCATGTAGTCCAGTTGTATGGGATCAGTTTCAGTTGTGGCCCTGAGGATGGTGAAAAGGTACTTGGTGGGGTTTACTTTCTGACAAGATCGAGATACAGTAGTTAGATGGTTGTTGTGCCTCGGAACATGGTGTTCAACCTATTCTTTATGGGGGGTACCCTGAGAGAGCAGGTTTGCATCTTTGCGGTATTTCTAGATCCAGCATTGTCACTTTATGCCCAAGTGGTCTCTGTGACACAGAGTGCCTTTTACCAGATATGTCTGATTTCAGGTTGTAGCCACTTCTGATGTAAATAATATGGCCATGATGCTCTATGCTCTAGTAGCCCCCCAACTGGATTACTGCAATGCGGAGGAACCTTTGTAACTGCAGACTATGGCTGAGAGAATTCTGACTGACACGGCCCAGTTCACCAACCTACTGTAAATTTTAAAAGAGCTTATTTAACTACCTGTTCACTTTTAGGCCCGATTGAAGGTGCTTATCTTTAAAGTTCAAAATAGTTTGGGATCCAGCTAGCTGAATGAATGCCCACACCCATATCAACCTGCCCAGTGCTGGCTCTAGGTTTCAGAGAGTGCTTGGGTGAGACACCAGTTGCTATTGCACCTTATTTTCTTTCTCATCATTACTATCACTTCCTTGGTTGACTGGCAGAGAGCCAGTGAGCAAATAGGCAGGGGCATCTATTGCTCCTCCTTCTCCCCACCACTTTTGTCTGGGCCAGAGTGAGAGGCGGATGAATAAACATGTTGCAATGGCAAAGAGGAGGAGAGACACTTGGTAGCTCTTGTCAGTGCTGTGGTGTAGGACCTTGACAGTTGGCTGACCATGATGCCAGCCCTGAACCTGTCTATTCTTTAAGATTATCTACCAATGCCTTTCTCTATATACCTGTTCCATCAAAAATATGAACATTGTCTGTAAGAGAAACTGAGGTACCCTAGCTATGCCTTCCCAAAGATGCCAACATTGCTATTATTTAGGTGCCATTAGGAACAAAATTTGGGGAGAACGGTTTCACATTGCACAATTAGTATTTCCTTTAATCCAATCAAGATACATAAGGTAGGGTGACCAACTGTCAGGATCTGCCTTGATTTGTCTTGTTTTTTATTCTATCCTGGTGTTAGGTTTTTTCCCCCCTGTAATTTTATATAATGTCCTGGAATGACACACTTTCCTCTTTAAGGTTGCCATTAGCGTGGAGGAGGAATGACATGCTTTTGGGAGATGCATCATTTCCCCCCCCCCCCCCGCTTCAATCGGGGCCTTAAAGGGAAAAGTGTGTCATTTTCAGACATTATAGAAAAGGCCCCGATTGGAGCAGTGGGGTGGGAATGACATGCTTGGATTGGAATAGAGGAGGAGAAAGTGTGCTTTCTGGGGCCTCTGGAAAGCACATCATTCCCCCTTACTACACTTATGTCTCTACATAAGGCCGATGGCCCAATCGAGTCTTATATTGGGAAGGATCAGGAGAAAGCTTCTGTCTGTTCTTCCTTAGGAGGACCCTCATTAAAAGTTTAGAACTACTATAATAAGCTATTAAAACTGCTTCTTGCATATGGTAAAGATGGTTATAGGTTGACCACTGAATAAATGTGCAAAACTAGCACAGTATTCAAAGGTGCCTGCACATTAGCAGGACCCATCCCTAGTGCATCGAGAAGCTAGCAGTTCCTGAAACAGTAAGAAATTAGCTGAAATGCTCATTAGTAAACTGGGACTGATCAGTGGAGCTTGCAGAAGGGAGCTTTGCTGACCTGTCCTGTTCAGGAAAGGAGCATTCCAACTACTTTCTGGGGTTGCTATAGAAAGCACTAGCTTCCTATTGTGCTAGCAGTTGGTCCCATGGGCACAACAGAATGAGCAGAGGTGCAGAAGCAGTATTAGATATTGCCCATAGATTGTAGAAGATTGAGTGTTGCATATACTTAAGGTCCGGTTTGAATATTACCAGTTGACAGGGGTTTTGTGGGGCAGTAGAGTGTCCATGATTCCTTGGGGACAAGTAGGGTAGGTATATTGCAATAGAAAATATAGTAGATCATGATTTTTTAGTAAATTATTTTTTTCTCCTTCCCTTGTTTAATATCACTGACATTATTTGATGTTAAGAGAAATTGAAGGTTTCTTTACACATACTATTACAGTATAGCAGCCTTTGCAACCTGTTGCCCTCCATATGTACAATTCCCAGCATTCCCCAACCAGCTGAAGGGCACCAGGTTAGGGAAGGCTGCGCTATAGCACAACGTAGTATATATATTTAAAGTAAATGTGTGTATGTAATTAATTTATACTTCGTCTTTTCACCAAAAATAAAAAAGTCACTCAAGGTGTACATAGATTTATGAAATTGATTCACAATAAATTCCAAATGTGGCAGTTGCATTAAAAATCTAAATTTTAAAACAATCTTCATACCAACTGGAATTTGAAATATGTGCAAGAAAACATTCTCTTTGGATGTACTTTTAACAAATGTACATAATTTGTCAGAAAGGAAAGAACTGTATATTTTAACAATTGTAGTGAAATCTTATGTAACAACTCAACCACAATTCTGTAGTCAGATGAAAGAAACCTTTCAATTAATTTAATACATAATAGGATATTTTGATGGTCTCTTGATAGAATGGCTTTAAAAACCAAAAAACAAAATACAACCATCTCTTGTACTCATCTCATAGCCAAGACTACTGTCATTGTCTCTTTCATCTTGCAGTGACTTATTTCATAAAAAGGAAAAGACTCCTGGATTTGTATTGTTGAGTTTGTGTCTGCCCAGGGACCTGGTGCCATCAATAATAGGTTCATCTTTCATCTCACAAAGGCTCTCTGGATCCATTCTAGTTCTTTTTACTCTAACAAGCATTGTAGAATCTGACCCTTAGTAGGCTCTTTCACTGTAATTGTTTTTGAAAAGGACAGGAGCAAATCAACCTTTTCTGAAAACTGTGGGTATCAAAACTACAGATTATACAGAAATGGCAATGGGCATCTATATTACTAAGTTGAATTTTGTAGCCCTGCTGACAGTATAGACTAAGTACAATAGTTCTTTATCAGCAGTTTCAAGACATATTTGAGCATATTTGACTATTATTCCCTTGGAGAGTGAACTGCTAATGGTAAAATATCTATGCTGGCATTTATGGAATATATACCTCTGTTGCTGCAAGGCACACTTAGACAATTTCACCCAGTCAACAGAAAGGGCTCCTGACCCTGTGACAATGCCTGTGGGAGTGGGGAAGGTCAGGGTAGAGAGAGGTGTCACCATCTTGACCTCCCCTTCCCCAACTGTGTGCCATAAGCACATGGACATCACGTGCCTCTAGAAGCTCTCATAGTGACTGGAAACCTCTAGTCATCACAAGAGAAGAGGCAAGAACTGGATCTCTTCCAAGACTGGAGATTTCCTAGTCTCATGGTCTTTGTAGATGAAACTGGGGGTGGTGGGATATAAGGTAGGGATGGAGATAAAAAAATCATTTGGTTTCCATTTAATGCAAACTGAGGTTCAGGCATGAGCAGACTGCCCAATAAACAACAATGGCATGGATAGCCACGTCAGAACTTCTTCCAGGGGAAAGACAGGTTTATTCCTCTCCCCATATTAATTTTATGATTGTAAAAGTTTAATAAATAATAATAATAATATTTCTTACCCACCTCTCCCTCTGGATCAAGGTGGGGAACAACAATAAATATAAATACAAAGACCATAAAATAGATAAAACATTAAAAACAAATCAAACTAATACATTATTAAAAACATCTTAAAGTTCAACTAGGTAGGCCTGCTGGAAGAGATCAGTTTTCATGGCTCTTTTAAATTCAAGCAATATTGTTACTATCATTACAGTAGATCCTATTCAGGTGTCCAATGTCACTTCTAGCCTGGTTTTGTAAGAACCATTTCAGTTTATGCATCCTGATGACATAGACAAGGTGCTCACAGGTATGCAATCAATTATGTGTCTTCTTAAATCCTGTCCCTTCTGGCTTATTAAATCTAGCTGAATCCAACAAGATAGAAAACCCCACAAAGGTTGTCAAAAAGCAAAGGGGTAAGCAAAAGAGATGTTTTATTTCACAAAAAATAAACAACTCCAATCCATTTTGGACTACGTGTAGCTCCTTCTTCAGGGAAATTCAGTGGGACCAAATTCAATCATGCTTGGTCTTCAAATTCCTGTCTCCTGTGCTACTTTATTTTGGCAGGATAAACTTTTTTGGCTTTTTAAAAAATTAAATCTAGCCAACAGGATATATAACTGGTTCCAGGGAGTGGTCAATGGCTTTTTGCATGAAGGGGTGGTACAGCTGCCATTAAAGATCCAGTAGTTCGATCACTCCTGAAAATACCCACCCTAGATCCCATGATTTGTGACAGTTATTAACCAGTCACTGATATGGAAAGTACATGAGAGAATTGTGCCTGGACAACAGCAGACATTTTCGGAGGATACCAGTTATCCAAACCCATTTCAGTATGGGTACAGGCCTGGGTTTGGAACCAAGTTGGCCTTATGCAACTTGATGTATTGCCTTTCTCTACAGAAGGAAAAGAGGAGTGTGACCTTGCTTCTTCTGCTTCATCTGTCTCTCGGCTTTTGATACCATTGACTATGGTATACTCCTGAACTGGCTCTTTTATGTAAATGTTTTAACTATGATGGCATCACAATGATATGCAAATTAAAATATTTTAAATGTTTGGCTTGCTGTTTATAATCCAATAATCTCCTGAAGTATAGTTCCATGTTTTCTGTTTCCTTCCACAGACGATTTGACAGATCAGTGGAGAAATGGAGAAATTTTCATTGTGATATGAAGAACTTTAACCACTGGCTAACTGAGGCAGAACAAAATTTAGCTAAACTACAGGTAGAGTCTGAGGATCCAGACCTTTCCAAAACCAAGCAATGCATCAAGGTAGGACTCAATTTTTCTTTTATTTTTATTGTAAGGACTTTCTTGTCTAGATGGCTGATTTTCCTAATTAACGTATTTAGCTTGATATCATCCTTTTGAAATCTTGAGGTGTATAGATTGACTGCAAAAATTACTTTGTTAAATTAGAGTTTGGTCACAGATTCCATCTTTTAAAATGTTTGTAAATAGTAGCTGCGGGGGCAGTTTGGATCAGGACTGCAGGTGTAGGATAAGGAGTTAATTCTTTCCTTAACACCTTTCCTTAACGTTCTTTCCTAAGGATTTTTTGTTTTGTTTTTTCCATGATTTATTTTGGCCCAAAGCTGCTATTTTACCCCACTAGGGGAAATGTACATATACAGCCCCTATCTTACATCTTGGACTGTTCTAAAATCCCATAGACTTCCATAGATGGGATAGTCACTATCTTCATTGGTGATTATTTGACTCAATCCTTATACAGTGGGGAATTGTATATTATAAATTGACATGACCTATAGGTGTTCTGTGTTTTTTGGACTTTATTTCTGTAACTTAAGTGATGCTTTTGAATTTTATTCCTGCATGTTAATTTATGTAGATGTCTTACAGTGAGGTCTGTTGATTGGATAAATAAATTGATTAAATTGATTGTTTCCATTCACTTAGCATATATAAAAATAGTTAACAAAAATTAAAATATGAATATATTAGAAAAAATAAGAGAAGAAAACCATGATTGAAAACAGTGTAAGTCACCTTTTTGTTTTTGTGGTTGTTCCAATTTTTTATTTTGAGAATAGCTTTTAAAGCTTCTGTGAAGAAACTGGTTTTTGTGCAACAAAAGTTTAATGTGTTTATTTGTATCATTGGTAAACCCACGGCTAAAGATAAAGGAGTTAACAGTTGAAGGGGAAAATGTGTGTCTTTTTACTTGAGGCTTGTACTAGAAGATTGATTCATTGTAAACATGGTATGCTGATGGAGGGACAGGTACCATTATTGTTAACATTAAGAGGGTAATGTGAAGCTAGGGGTACCTCTAGACGGACAGTATCCATTGCTGTGGCTTCGGAATGGCGACACTTGCATTACATGATGCAGCCGCCAATCCGAAGCCATCTAGGGGCGAAGGGGCTTTGCTGTGAATTTAAAAAGTCGGCCATTTAGTGCGACTTTTTTAGTTTGTGGCGAAGTGACGACGGCTTTTGCCGTCTGTTGCATTTTCTCCACCACTTCTGGGGAGGCTTGCACAGTCCTGGCAACCACTGATTGGTCCCCATGTGCTGGTCAGGGAAGGGGGTGGTCCAGCGAGCCATAAGCTCGCTGCACCACATCCGCGCCGTGCCTCTGCAGTCCTTCCCCCATTTTAAGTTTTAAAATTAAAAAACTTACCTATGCGCCTCCACTACCCTCCCCCCATTTTAAGTTTTAAAAAAACCACCCTTACCTACGCGCCTCCACTGCCCTCCCCCCATTTTAAGTTTTAAAAAAAACACCCGTACCTACGCGCCTCCACTGCCCTCCCCCCCACTTAACAAAACCCAAAACACTTACTTTCGAGGAGGCACGGGTACCGGGTGCGGCAGCGGCGGCAAGAAAACCCGCCGCAACGTTGCTGCCTGGGAAGAGGGGCGGAGGGAGTGCAAATGCGCGTCGCTCTGCTTGCCGCCGCCACAATGTCAAAGAGACGTCATGAAGACACAGCCTAGATGTTCTTGAGTGTCTTCAGAAGAGGGTGAGAGGCTGAGGAAGACAGCAATGAGACCAGGAAATCAAGCTAGAAGTGTGCAAGGTAGAAGCAGAAGAAGACCAGCAAATAGTAGTAGTGAGATGACCCTGTTAAGGTTCATCTTTCACAGCTTCACTTACTTTAGAGATTACACATGAATAATGCCTGATTTCTTGCCTTTTCCTCCAGAACATGTAACAGCAACTCTGTCATTCCCAAGCCACTCTCTTTCTACATTAACAATTTAGTCATTAGCAGCAGTTATTCTGACTCTAGCAATATCATAATTGCAAGTCCTGTGTTTCCAATTCTACTTTCTTAATGTTGATAGCAGCACCAGAAATGTGTGTGTGTGTGTGTGTGTGTGTGTGTGTGTGTAGATTCGAAAGGCCATCCTAACCATTTCTCCTGATGTGCTAGTTTACTATGTGCATGGAATATTGTACATAGGGGATAGAGTTTTGTGTATTACTTCCCAACCTGCAGTATGAAATAGTACAATTGAGTGAGAAAATTTGGACTGTTTTGGCTTTTCTGTTCGGTCTGCTCAGCCACCTTCAACAGGGATCAACATAGAAAAATTCCTGATCCGCTTCATAATGTTCATGTTTAATTAATAATATATATTGATAATTGCTTTCTTAGGATAGACATCACTTCAAATGCTCTTCTCAATGTACTCCCAGCACTGTCCTAAACTATATTGCAGCATTAAGCAGAAGAGCTAATTCCTTGAAGAATTGTGTGTTGCCTCTAATCCATAGTTATATCATTGTTAGATTTATTTTTAATTTGATGGATCTAATTTTAATGCAGCATGAAGGAACAAACTCTTCTGGGGCAACAGTGCAGTGTCCATAGCAGCATATTGCTGAGCTGTCTGTTTTGGGCAGGGAATCAGAATATGCCCACACATTATTTCCACAGTAGTATTCATTACTTGTTTTAATCACAAAATATTGTTGATAACTTTTTAGTGATCAGGTGTTGGATTTATTAAATAGAGTCAGCCTTCTGATGATGTTGATCTAACTGGAAAGTTTGCAGGAGAGAGAGGGAAACAAGCAAAGATTACCTTAGAGTCTTCTCCTGATTGACTGTCCTTCTGTCCCACAGGGCTTTCCATAATCAACTTCCCTCTGTAAATAATTGCAATAAATAAATTAAATTAAGAGGTAGGAGATCCAATCACAGATCTCTATTAACTCATCTGGTTTGACCCTTAGATTGGCTCTTAAAAAGAGTAATGCAAAGGAAGTTAGGGAAGGATGAGGCTTGGGAAAAAGAGCAGCAAAAATGGAATTGAACTAAGAATGGGCTAATCAGTGAGGAGACTAACGATATTTCATACTGCCTTAAGAGCAGGAGAGTCTTTACGTTTGCATAAAAGAAAAAAGGAGTGCTAAGAGACAGGGTGGTTAAGCAAAGTTAAACAAAGCAGCTAGTTGCTGAAAAGCTGGAAACCATGAAAACTAGGCTGCTTGGAAAAATAGAGCTGAAGAAAATATAGCCCAAGGAAAATATAAGACTGTGCTCTATTGGCAGAAAGGATGGACAGACAAGTGACTGTGATAGTGACTGTGATTGAGAGCCAAAATAACATGTGGTAGTTAAACCTCTAGAGTACAGATGCAAAAAATGCTGCTGCATGCAGGCCACCAAGCCATTTCTGGCCTGCCATTTCCCCTTGCATCTGCCCCCATGGCTCTACTACCTGGGGTTTCCCTTGCTAATGCTAGCAAGAGAAACCCTAGGGATTCCCCTACTAGCACTAGTGCAAGCACTAGCAAGGGAATCCCTTCCCACGTTTCCAATCTCTACGCTAGGGTTTCCCTTGCTAGCAGTAGGAAGGGAATCTGCAGGTCTGTATGTGCACATGCATGTACATGTGTGCCTGCTGGCATTGCCTGATACAGCTCTGAGGACCAAAAAGGTTGTGCACCCTTGCTCTCAGACCCAACATCACCTGCCGAATGCCTGCACCTCAGCAGGGGCCCACTTGACAAGTTGATCAATGCAACCTGATTGTTCTCTTGCCTCTCAATATGATCTAGATAACGATCCAGAACAATGGAGCACTGACGCCAATCTGTCAGTGGGTGGAAATAGTAGTCACTGAGAGGAATTCTGTCATCAATGTGAATGGTTAATGGTCAGGAATTCTGGGTATGGTAATCAAAAACATTTGGAAGGCACCAGATTGGAGAAGGCAACATCAGAAAGTACAATGAAACAGTTTATCATATAACCACTGTAGTGTAGGCTAAAGCAACCTATGTTCCACTGTTCATTGGGCAGTGCTACAAGTAGAGTTCTGTAATTAATAAGTGTTGTCAGCATGTTGAAATCTAATTCTGGAGTTCTTCAAAATATTTATTTGAATGCTTCACTTAAACTATTGTAACAATGAATGAAAATTATAATATTCTGCGATATATTATATATTTTCTCGTAAGAAAGTACAATCTCTTTGATGAAGAATTGCAAAAATGGGAAATGCTATATCTCTAAAGGAAACACCATTCCAAATTGTTCCCTATTCAGTGTGCACACTCTGTATTTCGCGATGTATAATTTAATTTGTATAACCATGTATGTGTCTACTGTACATGTTGTGAGTGATCCTTCACATCTATTAGTGATAACGTTTTCCAGTTTGATGCTGTTGTGTAGTTGCTCAATATGTGAATCAAGCAAATGATAGATGTTTAATTTTATATGCTCTGAAACTCAGTCATGGTCAGATGATGCCTTAATCCTCTGAAGTGTTTCCCAATTGGTTTCAGTAGAGATATCAAGCTCAGTGGACAAAATATAGACTATTTTAATGTATTTGAAGAAGAACTCTCATGTGTTCTCATTATGTAGTTGAATGTGTTTTGATGGCTGTATGGCTGTCACCTCCAAAATCAAAAGGTTGTGTGTGTGTGTGTGTGTACACACACACACACACACACACACACCAGTTCATTTATCACTTAAAAACTTTTATTTTCAACTTTTTCTCAGCGTTAATAAAGGGTAGAGCTATTGCATTCAACTGCAAAAATTACAGGACTGGGAAGAATATAAATTTGGAACTTTGCTAATACAATGCTGTGTTGCTTTCAAATACTCTATCAGCCATGTCTGGCCATATTGTCTTTCATGACTTCCTAGGCATGTATGGAGGCTCTTCTAAAAGTTACAATGTAAAGCATATGTGAATACTTCACAGTCTGCCTATCAACACTACTGCTTTAAAATACTTTAAAACGGTTTAAAACAGTTTATAACAGTTTTGAGAACTGTTGGGGCCCAGGACACACTCCATATACAGTTTTCAAAATGTTTTCAAATACTGCCTCTACACAAGTCTCATTAAAAATTTTACCTCTACATGAGCAGAGCGCAAATCGGGAGTGGAGGCGCGTTATCTATCCGATTATGCGTATTATCGAATGTGCGTTAAATAGCGAGTTTTATTTTGCTCCGGCCGTTAAAGCGCATTTTGACTATGTGAACAAGCGATTCTCTGCATTAACTACTTCTAAAGCGCATTTCAAACAACCGGTAAGGCCACCAGTTGTGCGCTCAATTACCTCCTGCGTACAGTCATTTACCATAAAGCGCTTCCGAGAAGATGTGCATAATCGGAGAACCAGGCGTCAAACCGAGTCTATCTACATCCTGCGTGTGTAGATAGACTCAGTAATGCATCTGATTTCCTAAATGCTTTTCCCTAAGAAGAAAAGAAGTGGTCCCTTATCATTATGGGTTCTGAGTGTGTGGTTCATTGAAGTTGATGGAAGGAAGTTTTTTAGTTCATAGTTTCAATTCCTCAGTAAATAATAAAAATAGTTAACTGGCTGACTTTGAAGCCTAAAGCAGTGGAAGGCTTGTAGGCAGTGGTTGCAGAGGGGTACCAGAAGACCTCACTAGAAATGGGATGGTGAAATCCATTTCATTCCACCCCATGCTTCCTCTTGCATATGGTGGAGAGACAAAATATTCCATGACAGTCCTCCATATCTTGTGGGGGTGCCATTCCAATGTACTGTTATGAATGTGCAAACCACTTTCCTGACAAAATTACACAGATTCATTCTGACATTCATATTAATAGCACGTTCTGTGGTGGTGACTGAGACATCTGCTTGTTCAATATTATTAGTGGATGAGTTTTACCTTGAAGATGTGGCCAAGTTGCTTGGAGGAGTGAGGCCAACTATGGCTTCCTTTACCACTACTACTGCTTGTACTACTACTATTACATGTGCTTCTCCTCTACTACTACCCTTCTCTGAGGTCTTTCTTCAGTATGAGGCATCATGCCCAAGGCGGCCTCAGAAATTGGCTGCACTGTTAGTTTTGCCATGAAAATGAGAAATACTGTTTACAGTTTCTCAAAATTACCAGGGCCATCTTGTCCTCAGTGCCATACTCTGAGGAAGGGGTCATTTCTCAGAGCAAGGCATAGGTTCTCTGGAGAGCCCCATGGGAGTGCATTTGATTTTTCCACAGCTGCTGAATGGCAGCAGCTGCTAGGCATTTGTAGATGCGGTGGTAATGGCACCTTGTGGGCAGTAGATAGAAGCAGGATCCGCCACCTGAGCCACATGGCTTGTTGTGGCTCCTGGTATGGATGGTCCTGGTTGGAGTCATCCATCCTGGCTGGTAAAAGTTTCCATGGGGGACTGACCACATGAGTGATGGAGACCATAGACAAGATATAAGTATCTATGCCTTTAAAGGAAAAAGTTGTAAAAAAAAATTGACGAAATTGTCAATGGCTCCTACCATCCTAGATAATTGTTGGCCAGTCTCCAATCTCTCCTTTGAGTAAGGTCCTAGACTGATTTCTTGAATGAAGCTAATTATTTGGATCCTTTCCAATCTGGATTCAGGCCCAGTACATTTATAAACTGGATGTGCTACTAGTGGTCTTTAGTTTTGCTCTGAAATACAGTGTACGAACATCACATTACTTTCATATGAGCTTATTATGTAGTATAGCTATACTATGCAAACAATTAGTATATAATAATATTGTTACATTTTCTAGATTATGCAGTAATGGGATATTTAATCTCATGTGAATACCTAAGATTTTACCAGTGAAATATTGAGCTATCACTTCCAGTGGAAATACAGCACTTTAATGACAAAGAATGAGCACAGAGGTAATCAGCTGTGATATTTCTCTAGGCAACCAACCAAGATGCACTTTGGAAAAATGTGGGTCAGTGAAAAGATATTTCACTAAATATGGTATCAAAGGAGGTTCCAAAAATCTAAGCCATAACATTACAGAAAAGGGAATGAAGAAATCAGCAGGGTATCAAGAATGTATGACTATTCCAGTAAAATATATTAATATCAACAGGCTGAATCCTCATTTTAATATCTTCTCAATATGCCTGTTTACTTAAAAATGAGACTTCACACATTTAGTAAAAATAGAACAATTTTTTTTATTCAGGAAACATTATGTAAAACATTTTAGCAATGCCTAAATTGTTTTTTAAAAGTTCTCAAGGGCTATAACACAATAATCTAGTGCTTATAGAAAACTTGTGTGGGAGAGGGAGACAGACAGACAGACAGACTACTGAAATAAATATGATAATGGAACTGAAACAAGGAAACTGAGACTAGAGAAGCTGCTAATATCCTCAGGAATACCAGGGATGCAAGTCCATTCATCCCAAAACAGTCTTTGCCCTCACATACAAATCCAGTGACTGTCGAATGTCAAAGGCATAGACCCAATGCCCTGACATAAGTTAGTGAAAGAGATGTCCTGGAGAAAGCAAAGGTTGTCACCATGCTTTTAAGTTTAATGCTCCTTCACACTTACATTGCTTAGTTAGTTCATAACACAGAACAATAATAAGAGTAGCCGGAGAGTGATTCATTGATTGAATAGCTATAGCCCCTTCTTAGAGTATGTATAACAGACAAAGAGGTTGTCCGTAAAGAAAGGATGTCCATAAAAAATCATACTACCCATTTATGAAAAATTTAAGCAAGCAAGCAGCGTTGCCCTCAGGGCCAAAGTCAAGGACACCGCAGACCAGACCACCCACCCCAAATGACCACTCAGGGTGCAGCAGCAAATAGGCCCATCTTCTGTGAGCATGCTAGGGCCCACTGGGGCCACAATTGGTCACTGCTGCATCCTTCCTCCTCCTCCTCCTCCTTTAGAATAGATGGATGGATGGATGGATGGATGGATGAATCGATACGTCGATAGATAGGGGCCGGACATGTACATGGTTATGGATCCTCATTTTATTATTATTTTTCTGTTGAATATATATTATGCTTTTCTACAACAAAATGGTGATTATTCCAAGCAAAAGCAAACTCCATTTTATTACTGTACTCAGGATGGTGCATTTAAGTCAATTTAAAATGCAAATTTGCATATGCATCTCATATTTTATTAAAGTTGGGAAACAGGTAGGGTTTTTTTGAGGGGGGGTTCTCTGTCATATTAGGAAGTACTTATAAAGCATGGAGGAGTGGGGAGAAGAGAAATGTTAATTGTGAAATACTAATGGGTGGCTAAAGATGGGCCTAAAACCATTAAATCCAGGATCTAAGATTACCTAGCTGCACCATTGTATGCAAGGCCTGTATCTATCATCCTGTGAATTCAGGTTTGGATGGGGAGCCAAGGAAAATCAACATCCTGAGTCAGATAGAAAACAAATATTACATTAATAAGAAGTACCAAATTGGGGTGACAAACAACAATTTATTTGTGCACGCAAAGGAAATTGCATGGTAATATTAAGCACAAAGTTGACAAACACATCCCACACACGATAGGAACTAGGAAAAACATTTACTGAAGAATAAAAAGCAAAAGTCATAAGTCACCATAGGTTAAAAAGTTTCCATTAACTGAGACAACATTTATTTTAGAACTGTATGCCACTTATACACCTAACTTCCACATTCTATTAATCACTCTTTTAGTTTTTTTAATAATCATTATTGAGCACTTGAATTGTTTTCCTCACAGTGCAGAAATGCTGAGTGTGCTTGCTGAAATATTTCTCAAAGGATATGCCTTAATGGAAGCAAATAAATTTAAATATGTACTGGGGCTATTTGCAGCTGCTATTTTGAACATGCAGTACTCATTGGGGAGTTGTCATATTGTGCACACCCAACGAGTGTGGGTTACACAAGGATTAACCCTCACATAGCCCACACTCACTGGGTTTGCATGATACAACAACCCCCAAGCAGGGGTTGCATATGAAACTTGATACCAGTGGGCACCATGGTTCATCATGGTTTAATAATCCATGTCGAGCTGCAGCGTGTCGTCTGAACCCAGTCACTGTGTTTTCTGTTAGAATATGTGTTGTTAACTCTACTAGTGCTTTTCCAGTTAAAATGTTATTTTATCAAGCAGTAGATTTGTCACAAAAATATATATTCCTTATACTGTTTAAAAAGTGTTCACAACATTTCTACAGATGTGTTTCTCAACCAAGAGGTATTTCAGCACCAGGATAGACTTGAGGGCTGGGGGGGTTGCTGTAGTCTATAGGAATTCATCACCCTCTGCAGGCTCCCTGTCCATTTGACTACTGGTCTGGAGTGTTTGCACCTTGTGTTGGGTCAGTGGTACAGACTGGGAATCCTTTTAGTGTACTACCCACCTTGCTGCTCAACAGTATTCCTATCTGAGCTGAAGGAGGTGGTATTGGATGTGCCATTGAGGTTCCCCAGACTGTTGGTTCTGGGGGATGTCAACATTCATGCTGAGGGCACCTTGTCTGGTGCAGCTAAGAACTTCATGGTCTTAATGATAATGATGGGACTATCCCAACATGACATGAGCCCAACACTTGTAGTAGGAGATGGTGGCCTGAAGGTGAGGCTTTGAATCAGTCCCTTTATCAGATCATTGCCTGCTGAGGTTTAGACTTATGCAAAGGGTGGAAGATCTATTAAGGGTGGGGGATCTGTCCCCTCTGCAAGGGTGGGTACCTATTAAGATGGTCCACCCCCAGAAGCTAATGGATCCAGATGGTTTCCAGAAGGCTCTGGGATCATCATCTAAGGCCCTCCTCCACGGGCCTCCTCTAAGGGAGGCTCAGAAGGTGGCAACAAGTGAGGGGAGCTTCTCGGTGGTGCCCCCCAATTCTGGAATGATCTCCCTGTTTGCTTCTTTGCCCAAGCAGAGCAGAAAATGAGATGCAAGAGGTGAGTATAGGGCTCCCAATCATCATATTGTACGTGTGCTCTGTAATACCCATGTGATGTATCCATGTGAGGGTCTAAACCCATAATAACATGGTTCATGACCTTATTTGTCATTTTTGCATATCAACTTTCCTGTTTTGTGTAGTTTTTGTAGTTTTCCAATAACAAGAAAAGATACTTGCTCTTAGAAATAATTGACCAAACAGAAGGTAGCAGGTGAAAGGCAAACAAGAAACTGAGCATAAGACCAAACCTTTACTAATTTCATATTGCATAAAACCACTGCCCCACTCCAGTTCACATGTTCAGTCTTCCCCATAGTTGCCACTTCAAACTAAACCAGGCTGCTAGTATGAAGCAGCTTCCCACATAGTAGCAGTAGCCACATCATTGCCAATTTCCAAGGCGGCTGAAATAGCTGCAGCTGCACTGAAAGCTTTGCACAAATGACTTCCCACTTGGAACTGCATCCATATCATTGCTTTCAAAACTACAACTACAATATGAATCTGGCCTATTTTTGTAGTCTACCAGATTCTACCAGATTTCACTGATACACTGTAGCGTACGTAATGTTGCTAAGGTTTATCTCTCCTACTGATGGAAATAGCAGACTTGAAAACCATTAACAGTGAGCATTTGTTTGTACATCCATAAAGATCTCACCCTCATAAGCCATGCACCTAGCCCCATTAAACACTATACATCAGACTTATGGGACTAGCCAGGGTGCCCAATAGTAATCGTCCATTTCTGTTCCATTGAAATCTTCCACTTCTCTTGCAGTAAGACTTTTGAACCCATTGATTTCAGTGTGTGAGTTAAGCACATGCTTAAACTTCTCTCACTGAAATCAATGGGGTTAAAAGTGCATCACTTTGAGTGGATCATGCCCCCCAGTGTTTATTAATGATAATAATAGTAAAAGTCCTAATTTAATGAATCCGTTAACTAGACTCAGAATACATTTAAAGACTTGCTGCTTAGTGGTAATTATGGATTTAATCAATGGACTTACAAATACAGTGCAAAACTATTCATTTGTTTCTCCAAGGAATATGATTGTGCTTAATTGAAAGCTGAACATCTGCTTCAGTGTTCTTTTGTTTGTGTGCTAAAAGTTTAAAATTGACTTTTATAAACAAGCTAGTGTTGGTTGTTCCAGTGAGACTTGATACAAAATGGATTTTTAATTCCAAGACAGCATATTGCGATTAAATATCCCAGTGAGGTTCATATTTCTGTCTTCATAGCAGAAACTGAACTCTGATCTGTTTATGGCTCCTGAGAGAACACTATTCCAAGATAATTTTCACATACACATAGAACACTTTTAAAATATCTTGTATAAATCATTTGTTAGGAAAGTTTTTTCACAGCTGGATTTTAAAACCAAAGCTTTGCAAAATACAGAGTTTAGCTTAGCAGAAGTAATTCTGAAAGGATGCTGTGCTAAGCAGTAAAATGGTCGATATTAGTCCCATACTATGATCAGTTCCACAACTAGAGAGTGGTGATTGATTGACTTAATGTATCATGCATAGGGCACACGATCCAGCCATTTTTAAGCCTTTTTAAGTTCCATTAAGTTAGTGAGAAGGTTGAGAATTTAATTCTATCTTGTAGACATCAGTGAGATTAAAAGTGCTTCATTTTCACTGTGTGTGTGTGAGAGAGAGAGAGGGAGAGAGAGAGAGAGAGAGAACACTAATGTGCCCTATATTGCTGGGCTCAGCTGCCCATTCTTTTTCAAGTTGCCTCCACTCACAACCAGCACAGGGAGGTTGGGGCAGCAAGCAGCTGAACAAGTGAGCAAGCCAGTTGGCTCCTCCTCATCCCCACTTGGAACTGAGGCCCACACCCATCTTCTTCCAGAACTCCATGCCAAATATTTTTTTAAAATAAATATGTGAACTTTGGTGGAGGATAACCTACCCAACAGCTTTCCATATTTGTGAGCCCCAAAGACCAGCTGGGTGCATAGAAAATTGGTTGATTGGAAACCTTACTGAAACAGTAAGTAATATTCATATTGTGTCTTCATTTTAAAATGGTAGGGTTGCTGAGGCCTAAATAAAATTGCTTGGTCACCTCTGTCCCAATCAATTTAGCTTTTAATCTGATTTATTAATGTAGAAAATGCAAAAGACATCATCATCATCAACAACAACAACAACAACAACAGCAACAACAACTGTAAGCCTATATGCACCAGTTGCTGGAGAACATGGGTGGGAGAGTGCTGTTTCACCCATTTCCTGCTTGTGGGTTCCTGCTCAACAGCTTGTTGGCCACTGTGTGAATAGAGTGCTGGACTAGAATCATAGAATAGGAGAGTTGGAAGGGCCCCATAAGGCCATTGAGTCCAACCCCCTGCTCAATGTAGGAATCCACCTTAAAGCATACCTGACAGATGGTTGTCCAGCTGCTTCTTGAATGCCTCTAGTGTGGGAGAGCCCACCACCTCCCTAGGTAATTGGTCCCATTGTCGTTTTTCCTGATGTCCAGCCGGAATCTAGCTTCCTGTATCTTGAGCCCTTTATTCCGTGTCCTGCATTCTGGGATGATCTAGAAGAGATCCTGCCTCTCCCCTATGTGACAACCTTTCAAGTATTTGAAGAGTGCTATCATGTCTCCCCTCAGTCTTCTCTCCTCAAGGCTAAACATGCCCAGTTCTTCTCTCCTCATAGGGCTTTGTTTTCAGGACCCTGTTCATCCTTGTTGCCCTCCTCTGAACCCCCTCCAGCTTGTCTGCATCCTTCTCGAAGTTTGGTGCCCAGAACTGAACGCAATACTCAAGATGAGACCTAACCATTGCCAAATAGAGGGGAACCAGTACCTCATGCGATTTGGAAGCTATACTTCTATTAATGCAGCCCAAAATAGCATTTGCTTTTTTTGCAGCCACATCACACTGTTGGCTCATCTTCAGCTTGTGATCTACAACAATTCCAAGATTCTTCTCGCTTGTAGTATTGCTGAGCCAAGTATCCCCCAACTTGTAACTGTGTATTTGGTTTCTTTTTCCTAGGTGTAGAACTTGGCATTTATCCCTATTAAATTTCATTAATTTTCAGCCCAGCACTCCAGCCTATCAAGATCACTTTGAAATTTGTTTCTGTCTTCCAAGGTATTAGCTATCCCACCCAATTTTGTGTAATCTGCAAATTTGATAAGCATTCCCTGCACCTCCTCATCCAAGTCATTAATAAAAATGTTGAAGAGCTCTGGGCCCAGGACTGAGCCCTGCGGTAACCTGCGCGCTACCTCCTCCCAGTTTGAGAAGGTACCATTGATAAGCACTCTTTGAATCCAATTCTGTATCCAACTGTGGATCCACTTAATAGTTGTTCAATCTAGCCCACTTTTAGTTAGCTTGCTGATCAGAATGTCATGCGGTACTTTGTCAAAGGCTTTGCTGAAGTCAAGATATACTATATCCACAGCATTCCCACAGTCCACAAGGGAGGTTACCTGATCCAAGAATGAGATCAGATAAGTCTGGAAGGATTTGTTCTTGACAAATCCATACTGGCTTCTAGTCATCACTGCATTGTTTTCAAGGTGCTTACAGACTGACTTTTTTTATAATCTGCTCCAAAGATTTCCTAGGGATGGATGTCAGACCAACTGGTCTGTAGTTCCCAGGTTCCTCCTTTTTCCCCTTTTTGAAGATAGGGACAACATTAGCCCTCCTCCAGTCATCCGGCACTTTACTTGTCTTCCATGATTTTACAAAGATAATAGACAGTGGTTTTGAGAATTTTTCTGCCAGCTCCTTTATTACTCTAGGATGCAGTTCATCGGGCCCTGGAGATTTGAACTCATTCAAAGAAATTAGGTGTTCCTTGACCATTTGTTTATCAATCTCAAGCTGCAATCCTGCCCCTTCAGCTTGTATTTCACTTTTGCCAGGGGGGTCATAGACCTGCCTTTGAGAGAAGACTGAGCCAAAGTAGGAATTGAGCACTTCGGCCTTTTCTTTGTCATCTGTTATCAATTTGCCATCCTCATTAATCAGTTGAACCACCATTTCTTTCTTCTGTCTTTTACTATGCACATATGTGAAGATTTTTGTTGTTGCTTTTAGCATCCCTTGCTAGCCTCAGCTCCTTCTCAGCTTTAGCCTTCCTGATGCCATTCCTGCACTTCTGTGTTACCTGTCTGTACTCTTCTTTTGTAGCCTGGCCTTCCTTCCACTTCCTATATGTGTTCTTTTTTGTTTTTATGTCATCTCTAAGCTTTTTGTGGAGCCACACTGGTTTCTTCTGTTGTCTTCTATCTTTTTTCCTTGTTGGAATTGTTTGTAATTGTGCCTTAAACATTAATTTTTTAAAAAAAATCCCACCCATCTTGCACTCCTTTTCTCATTAGGGCCACTTGCCATGGGACCTTACTTATCATAGTTCTGAGTAAAATTAGATGGGCCCTTGGTTTGATTTAGCATCGCTGTTATGTTCTTATGTAAAGGTCACTTGAAAATATCCTTATCCGCATTCCATTAAACTCCACCTTTCATTTTGCAGCTGGCATTGCTTGCTATTGATGGGGCATAATTAGCCTGTTTAGGCATGTCCATGGCCTGGGAGTGGTCCTGGATCCAGTGTGATGTTTAAGAATCAGGAAGTAGCTGTAGCTATGAATTTTATTTATCTAGTACTCTGGCGGCACACATTTCTGAAAAGCCAGAACCTTGCACGGATATACATAAATTTGTAACGTTGAGACTTGAATCTTGCAGTGCACTCTACTTGAGAATGCACTGCACCATCACTGATTGAGATTTGAAACTGTGCACTGCTATTGACTGTGACTTGAAAGCATCAACTAGTACAGAATGCCATCACCCATTAACTGTGACGGGAAGGAAAGAGAAGCATACTACTGGCTTTTCAGCAGTTATACTGGCTCCCAGTTCAAGGTGTTAAGTCTTTTATGGCCTGAGATCTGCATAGTTTATGTATGCTTCTACCTATGATTAACAAAGATCTATAGGAGAAGCTCTGTTCTAAGCCTAATTAAAAGAGCTCTAACCAATTACTAAAACAAAAGGTACATTCTGGCCTCTGCCATTAGGAGAGAAAGAAGGGACACTGGGATGTTGCACCTCTCTCTCCCAGGAAAACACTGTGGCCCCTGCCAGAAAGCTCAGTTCTTGCCATGAGACCTCAGAAGTGAGGGGAAATGTATTCTACCCCTGGACAGAGGGTCAAGGGGCACCAGGTATTGACACACCTTTATTTGAGCAAGACCAGCCTTGGCCCAATTGGATAAATGTCTGTTTTCAAGTCACCCCTTCTTTCTGGCATTCTCAAATGGACTCAGCTTCCTCCTCTCTTTTCCTCTTCTTCCATTCTATGTCTTGTCTGTTTAGTTTGGAAACCTGTGCCTCATTTTTATTGATGTCAACCATTTTGAAAGACGACGTTTGTCTGAAAAGCAGGCTAAACGTATAGTAGTAATAACAACAGCAGCAGCAACAACAACAAAATACGAACTGGTGCAAAACAGAGCATGGCCTTTTGGGCTGTTACTCTGTGGCTTTGAAACACAACCCCCACTGACTGTGTATAAATGCACCTTGCTTAATAGCCTTCAGAAAGTGATATAATGCTTATCTCTCTCAACAAACTTTTCATGTGCTCTGGGGAAAAGGCCTGATTAAGGCAGATGTCAGTGTGTGATTTTATAAGCTATGACTGCTAAACATTTTTTTATGTAGTGGGATAGTACTGTTTTTTAATATTGAAAGTCTTATGGATTTTGTTTTCAGGATTGTAAGCCACTTGAACCTGGGTGTGGGAGCTAAAGCAAGGTATGCAATGTCTTAATAAAATGCATAGATGTCTTAAAAACTGTTCACCAGGCTTCCTTTTCTTTCACCATTTCTGCCTCCCCACTCTTTCATATCAGCCATGGATTACTTAGTCCTAATTTTAAAGCACAAAGCGAAAGAGAAATCAACAGAATGGATCATTTATTTTAAAAGATAATTAATCCCACACTTTCATTACTATCTTTCAGTATCAACTGATTTTATAGCCATACGAATTTTAAAATTGCCAATTGTGAAGTCATGGTTAAAGATGCAGTCAAACTGCACCTAGTTTTAGAGTCTATTTAAAGCTCTAACAACTACTTCTCCAACAGCTTTTATGTGTCATGTCTGAAAGTATTTGATTTGATTTCCAGATACAGACACACACGCATAGACTTCAAGCATAACACAAGCAACTTTTAAAGTCATGGTGTTCTGTAAACACATTAACATTAATTGTATTTCCGTACTTGTATTGTAGCTGTGTTTCTTAAGATGTTATTATGTACATATTGCAGTGAGGCACTCTCATGGCTTCCAATTCTGTTTTAGAGGAAAAAGTCACATAGGAATTTCCATTTTAGGTGGAAGGGGTATGGGGGGGGACTGTTCAGGGACCTGTGTGCACGTTGGTCTTGCCTTTAGAACTTTTATCCTCATAACAATTCTATAAAAATAGATGATTCATATTCTCATTTAGCAAATGGCAGTTGAAGTTGAGAATATAGTTCTTAAAGATATGAGATTGCAATTGGACTAGAGCGACCATATTTTGGAAACCAAAAAGGAGGACAACATGGTCAGCCCCCAAGGGGGCATACCCACCAACATGTCCACCCCCAGGGGGCATGTCCAGCACCAACAGGGTGTGCCCACCTAAACATAGCCTTGGTCTGTTTCTACAGCACACAATTAAGACAAATCTGTTCCACATAACATCTTAATGTTAAAATTACTGAAAGAACAAGTGAGATATCCAGTGTATCTGAAATTAACTTCACTCACTCCTACTTTTGTAGCTTTTGTTGTACTTTGTTGCTATACTCTGTGTGATACATTCTCCACTTCCCTCAAATATCTTTTCTGATTGTATCTTTACTCCTCTGCAAGCTGCTGCTTAACAGGGCTTGCTTCTGGTTGGTCAGTTGACTTTATTTTTTTTTAGTTTTAAAGTTCAATTTTGTTTTGAAACTTGGTAAAAATCAACAGATGAACAGATCTGCTTGAAACTTGGCATGGCTAAAGCCCTACTTAAGAGCTATCATGCTGCCATGTGTCTTCTCCTTATCTTTAAAAATGATGGTGTTTTTAAAAATAATAATTTTAAAACCTCATTTTTAAAAAAAAAATCCTAAAAATCAATGGATGAACAGATCTGCTTGAAACATGGCAAGGCTAAAGCCTGAGGTAGGAGCTATCAAAGTGCCAAGTTTCATCACTTTATCTTAAAAAATGATGTGTTTTTTTTAAAAAATAATAATTTTAAATCCTAATATTTTAAAAAAATTCCTATAAATCAACGGATGAACGGATCTGTTTCAAACATGGCATGGCTAAAGCCCTATGTAGGAGCTATCAAAGTGCCAAGTTTCATCTCTTTCTTTTTAAAAATGACTTTTTAAAAAATTAATAATTTTAAAATCTCAAACTTTTTTTAAAAAATCCTAAAACTCAATGTATGAATGGATCTACTTCCAATTTGGCATGGCTAAAGCCCTACCTAAGCGCTATCATGGTGCCATGTTTCATCTCTTTATCTTAAAAAATTATGGAGCTGTAAGTATTTTTGTTAATTCCCATTGACCATAAAGTAGAATTGCCCTTTCGGTGGTGGGGGGGGGGGGGGAGGATGGGAAAAATCTAGATTTTTCTTCAGATTTCATAATTCCCCCCCCTTCCCGGATTTGTTTCCAAAATTCCTGACATGTCCTGGTTTTTCCTGACATATGGTCACCCTAAATTGGACCAAGTTCAGTAACCTACCACTGGAGCATGTTGGTTTCAAAGCTGGACTTGTAAAGACAGAGGCTTAAAATTCAGAGTTACTTTCCACTGGTAGAAGAGTCCTCCTGGGAGCAGAGTACTACTAATGGGATTTTCCCACTGGCAGAAGGGGGGAAGCCACCTTTTGCTATTACACCTGCAGCCCCCGTGTGCCTCTCCCCAAAGCAGGAACAACTAGAAGCCAGGAGGAATTTACATTTACATCAGTCCTTCAGTATCTCTTTTGCCACCACAAGAGACATCAGCCAGATAAGGACGTTTCCTCCCCTTAGTCTTTAACATTTATTTCTGGGTAGGGGTGTAGATCTCCCCAAACCTACCAAAGGTCGTGCATCAGCACTGTCAGGTTGCTCCAAAAAGGGCAACAAAAAAGGGTATTTTATCATTTAGGTGTTGGGAGGAGGGTGAGGGCTACTCTGTTTACATATTTTGCCAAAACTGGAATGGAATCAGTAGTGGGTAGGATCTTTGCTTCAGAGGTAGGGATTTTAGCCTTTGGATTTATGGGAAAGCATTCAAGCATGGGCTGGATATTGGGTGCTTAATATGAGATCAGATGGCAGGTTTTGTCCTGAGGAAATTTTGAAACTTTGTTCCATAGAAGTGGTAAAGACTGATTTTATTTATATTTGCGCAATGGAAGGGCAGATGAATGGCTCTTGGATTTCTTGGAATTTTGGTTCAATTTCCTTTCCTTTGTCTTTCTGGTCATATGTTTAGGGGTCATGTTTAGAGGGAAGAGTTTTAGCACCACATTTTAGAGTATATGGAGGAGTTTGGCCCTTTCCATTTGGACACCCGTGAATACCATGCCAACTATCCACTGGGTCTTAATACATTACTGCTGAATCCCAGTTTGGTAAGTGGGAAAACAGCTGACATCAAAGACAAGCATGTGACCTGATATGCATCAACTGAAACTAGGGTGATTGAGGGTGGGGGGGTCTAGCATTCTCAATTATGTCCAGCAGAGTTATCTGTGATGTAGCAACATACTCTGGATAAGGAAGTGGCATCACAGCAGTCTACATGTTGCTATTACCTTTTGCAAGTATCCTGTACAGCAATAAGCCCATTCCAAAAATATTTACCTAGTTTGGGTTGTCTGAGACAGAATTCTGTTGGTATACTACCCACCCTGCTACCCAGTAGTCTCTCTCTCTCTAAGATGACAGAAGTAGTCTCAAGCATAGTGTTAGAAACCCCCAAATTGGTGGTCTCGGAGAACATTTACTTTACAATAATGTCATTCTTTCTAGCATCTGGACCAACTCACAGATGGGGGAATGCCATATTTAGATAGCTCCATTGGTTGCTGTTTCTTTTTGTCCTCTATGCTTTTGTATATTCTTTAAATTACTGAAAAGTCATCTGAAAATTTGGGCTGAGATGTCATTGGTATGCTGATAATAGTTTACTCTATTTCTCATTTTTATCAGATTCCAGGAAGGCACTGGAATCCCTGAACCAATAATTACTGACAGCAGTAAGGGACTGAAGAACCTGAAACTTATTCAAAATGTTGGTTTGTGGGATTTATTGATCCAGGGGGATGGATAAAGTTATTAGGGCTTAGAGCTACACTCTCCTTGAGATGCAGATTTGCAGCTTGGAAGTGAACCTTGACCCAGTGTTGATTTTGATGCATCAATAATGATGGCAGCTAGAAGTGCCTTTTATTAGTTTCAGCAATTGCACCACCTATACCCTTTCTTTGAGAAAGTGTTTGCCATGGTTATTCATATCCTAATAACCTCCAGACTAGACTACTGTAACTCAGTGGTTAGCCAAAGCTAACATTTAAACATTCCTTTCTAGCTCCCTTAGTGACCAACCAGAGAGACCTTCTTGCTTTCTCTCAAATTATGTGAAATAGCCCTTGGTGTGGCAGATGCAAAATCTGGAAGTAGTTGCTATGTAAGTGATCATCTTTATTTTTAAGATGCTGGGAAAAGTATTTGCTTGAGATCCCACCCCTTATGAAAGAGTGAGAAATTTGTGCTGTTGTCCACATGATTTAGTGTGCTCCAAACTATTTTACACTTTTCCAGTATGTAAATATTTACTTAAGTGCCTGAAGAGGTGTGTTAGGGATTCATTACTTAATGGCTCAATTCAGACGACACGATAGTCAATGGTGGGTTGACTAACCCTAACCCTAGGGGGTACTCCCCAAACAACATGGTAATAAATAATCAACTGTGGTATGGATTAGGATCAGTGCTGAGTTGACTATGGCAGCATTGGAAAGACACAATAGTCAAAACAACTGACAATTGTTTCCCCCACACCAGTTTATTGTGTCGTCCGAATTGAGCCAATGTTTCTACAATGCTTTGAAAATGTACGTTGGCACATTGGACATTAATACATTTCCATCTGATGTGTGTCACATTTATGGCATTGATATGCTAATGTTCATGTTTATTTCACTTGAAAGTATTTTATAAATTTTGGATAAAGTTCTGATACGGATGTGTACATGCAGATATTTGAAACCTCTGAGAATTTTTGTTAGCATAACATTTTGTTTTTGTTGCTTTCCTTGAAAAATCCTCTGATGCTTATTTGTGAAACATAGTGGCAGCTCTAAATAGTTACTATTCACAACCATGATAGGGACTTGGCGTGGCTCATAAAGTCTGTGTTTTTGCCTGCTTGCATGTGTTTGCATGGAGAAGATTAGAACTGACTGTAAGAGTTCATCAGCCTAATTGGATCTGGCTGTGAGGAGACAGATCAGGTGAATCCCATTAGGATTCCAAGTATTGAGGAGGAACCAGGAAGTTAAAAGGCTGGTCCCTCCGTGAAAGGGAGAGTGGTTGAATTAGTAAACCTTTTTGTGAACAGCAACTGTTTTTGAAATAGCTAATCCAGTTTTGGATTTTTATATGGAGCAAAATAAATTGTAAATAATAATAATAATAATAATTTATTAAGCATTTATGAAAACCAGGTGCTATACAGAATTATTATTTGGATGCCCCTATCCAAATCTTATAATTTAAGAAATGATACAACTGATTAATACAGCCTGTGCAGTCAACTAAAATAGGGAGATAATAAACAATTGGAGAGTAGGCCCATGACTGCTGGCCCAGCCTTTTGCCTCCAGGAGTTAATGGCTTCTTCTTTACAGAGACTATGTAGGTACAAACATCATCATCATCATCATCATCATCATCATCATCATAAATGTATTTCTTACCCGCCTTTCCTTCTGGATTGAGGCGGGGAACAACATTAAATACAAAATAGCATAAATACATAAAACTGATTAAAAACGTATAAAACTAATGAATTATTAAAAACATATAAAATGAATACATTATTAAAATAACAATGAAACATCTTAAAATTCAACTAGGTAGGCCTGCCGGAAGAGATCGGTCTTTATGGCTTTCTTAACATCAGAAAGACTGTTAAGTTGACGAATCTCTCCCAGCAGGCCATTCCACAATCTGTACCCTTCAGAAATGTTAGATATGGGTGCCAGAAAAGGGTGCACACAGGTAGGCTCTATGCAGAACAGCTTGTCTATGCATGGAGGTTTGGGTTGGGTGCTACCCTACTTCTCCTCCCAACACTGTCACACACCCGCGCATGCACGCACACACACACATTATTTTAGTTATCTGTACAGGCTTCTAAGAGATAAAATAAATTATTATTATTATTATTATTATTATTATTATTATTTATTTATTTATATCCCAGTTTTTCCCCAGTACTGAGACTCAAGACGGTTTACAAGATTAAAACATGTACAATTAAAACATATAAATATAAATTTACACAAGTTAAAATAGAATTAAACCTGCAGTAAAATTAAAAACATTTTTAAAAATTTCAAACCAGTAAAACAAAATTAAAAAGAAAAAAAATCCAATACACTAATACAGGTCCAGAGTACTTCCAAAAGCCTGCTGGAACAAAAAAGTTTTTGCCTGCCTCCAAAGGTGTAGCATTGAGGGAGCCAGTCTAGCCTCCCTGGGAAGGGAGTTCCAGAGCCTTGGAGCAGCCACTGAGAAGGCCCTCTCCCACATACCCATCAGGCGTGCCTGGGATGTTGGTGGGACTAAGAGAAAGGCCTCCCCAGAAGATCTCAAAGCCCAGGCAGGCTCACATGGGAGAATACGGTCTTTCAGATAACCTGGACCCAAGCTGCATAGAAAGAAGACAATTGGGGACAAGAGCAGCAGTAAAAAGAAGTGTCAAGCTAAATGCATTTTAAGGTATTCCCTGACGTCTGGAAGGAACTGAATGGACCTCAGCAAGCAGAATATTCCAAATAAAGAAGAAAACCATATTAAATGCATGTAAAGAAGCAGAAATTTATAGTTTAAAAAACAAAACAACATGGTTGTGTGCACTTAACACTTCCTGTGGGATGTCCTACCTCTCTTCACCAAATTAAATTACAATTTAGTGTTGATGTCAGAGCCGGATGTAGTCAGTGTGAGCCTAAGAACTGTCCCTTTTAGTTTTATTATCCAGTATTTAAAGGAAGTGTTGAACACCCAGTTTGGTCATACAGCTGGGAAAGCTTGACAGCTATGCATTCAGAGGTTGGATATGGACAACAGCCATTGACTTAAATAATCCTCTGGCTCATACCATTCTCCTCCCTGTTTTCTACTTTCAAGTCCATATCACCTTTATTATGATTAATTGTATTCAGGTGCTGGCCTATTTTTGTCCATTTCACCACTCTCCCTAGCTACACTGCTGCAGGCACAAGTGTGTGGTGGGCAGACTGATGTCAAATAATATCTCTCTATTACTCTTACCAATACTAATACATTATCTCATGAGTTCCATTATTTGCACTTAGTGCCATTCAGCTAATATGACCAATGACCACTTCAGCATGTTCTAGCTATGTTTTTAATCTACCAAATTAAACATCAGCACTTTGTCTACTTTCCATTTTGCCCATTCATTCATATGTCCATTTCTAATATTAGCATCACATCTTCACAAAATTCATGGATTCATTTTCATAATTAAACTGTATTTTTATAGAAAAATAATCCTTCAGTACAAGATTAAGAAGAACTTGATTTTCTTCTTTAATTAACAGTTTTGATGGCAGAATTTGGTACTGCGCAATGAGATAAGATATATGTTGCAGTTTAAATATACCCATTGAAGTTGATCACATTATTACTATTCGAGTAAATTAATGAATGAATAAATCATTAAAATAATACATAATCAAAATGAATGTTTAACATCCAAGACCAGTGTGATGAAATAAAAATCTAAATAGAATATGCATTTCTTTGAAGTTGAATTATTTCAGCATTCTAAATAGTGCAAGTTCATTTCCAGAGATTCTGTTTTAATCAGAAACTGATTTGCACTGCTATGGAATGTCTTTATATGTGATGTTGTACATTTCCTTATATTGAACCAAATTAATTTAAAACTATATGTTGCCTGGGGTGCATGACTAAGTTTTAAAACTCTTTGCTGTTTTTTCCAGTTATTGGCTGTGACTTTAGGACCACAGGGGCATGAATTATCTATATTCAGTGATACAAATGGGAAATATTCATGTGGAACCCATGTGAGCACATCCAAGTCTTTTCCATAGATGAATGGAAATATGAATACTAAGTGTCAAGACCCATAGGCAAAAAAATAAATAAATTCCCAAACAGCATGCATATGCATGCACACACACATACAAGTGCAGTACTATGTTTCTCACTGTCTGTGTCACACATTGCCATGATTAGGCAAAGCCACTGGTGCCCCACACCTCCGTCTACCACAAGAGGAAGGGGGAGAAAAAAGACAGTGAGTGGGGTGGCACCCAAGCTATTACAAACCACAAGATGCTACTGGTGCAAGTTCAGTTGAAGAGGCAGCTCTCTGCAAATTTATTACTTTTATTTACTTAATTAAATACCCATAAGATCAAGCTGTAAGACAAACTCTTGCAAAAATTCAGAAAGATACTGAATTCAATTTCTATCAAATGCTCAAAGGATTTACTAATAACTTTTAAATTATTGGCAGTCCTCTGTTTTTCTCACTCATTTAGGCATTCTTACACTTCCTCCTCAGTTTCATACAACATTGGCTTTGAATTTGAAACCCATTCCATGTATTTTATTTATTTATTTATTTATTTCATTTCATTTCATTTCATTTCTAACCCACCTCTCCATCTAGATCGAGGCGGGGAACAACACCAAATATAAATATAAAAACAATAAAATAGATAAACCATTAAAACAGATAAAAACAAATACATTATTAAAGACATCTTAAAATTAAACTGGATAGGCCTGCCGGAAGAGAGCAGTCTTCACGGCTTTCTTAAATTCCAGAAGACTGCTAATTTGTCGAATCTCCTCCGGCAGGCCATTCCACAGCCTGGGAGCGGCAGAAGAGAAGGTCCTCTGGGTAAATCAGAGGTGGACAGCATCAGTGGTTTAGAGGGCTATATTGCCCTGCCCCCAAATCCATACCTCTCCCCTGTCTTCAGAAGTTGCCAAACTGCTAGATTCCAGTGATTTTGCTGGGAAACAGGTCATGTCAGAAATGTGATTCTGCTGTGTGGAGCACAATCCTGGAGAGGAATAAGATCTGTCCTCACACATGACCTGTTTCTTTGCAGAATCATGCTCCTCCCAGCCCACCAAAGACCTTTTTGGTGGGCTGGGGAGCACAATTCTGCTTGGAAACAAAATACATGCTCCTTGTTTGGGAATGTGGCAGTAGTGGTGGATGACCTAGCAAGGGCTGCAGAGCCTCCTCTGCCTCACATGTTGCCCACTCCTGATATAAGTGGACATGCATGCAGCATTCCTTACAATATGTTGACTTTTTTGTTTTGTTTTAAAATATAGTTTCTATAAGCTTTTGAGGTATTTAAATATCACATTAAATCAGACTAAGAGTTCTAGAACCAGTCTAGATTTATCTGGCTTTGTAAATAAGCTTGTGGTAACTTTCAATTTCTCATTCTACAACTAAGAACTCTCTAAGGGTAAAAATTCATGTGCATCAATGGAATGATAATGGAAAGGTATTGTTTTACCTGTCCTATGTTTCTACTTCCGGACACATAACACAGTGACTGAAAATGTGGTACATGCCTTGGGCAGGATCCAACAGGGTGCTTATGCTATTGCTGATTCTCTTATGCCCTGCCAATTCTGTTGTGCAATCTCATGCAGTGGAGATTTAGTGCTTCAGGGGCAACCCAAAACAGGAGTAAATACACATTTTTTGAAGGAGGCAGATTGGTGGAACCCACGTAAGGGAGCTCTCCCCCCCCCCCCCCGCCACCTTCCAGAAATGAGCATTTCCGCTCATTCTGGGGCTTCCCCTAGAAAGTGTTAAATCTCACTTGCATTCGCAGTGGGCTTCGCTTGCACAATGAAATCAGCTGGGTGGAAAAGAATTGTGTGGGGCAATAAGTGCCCCATTGCATTCTATCCCTTGTTACTTTTGCTGGGAATCAAGCATTTCCCCTAATGGGATTGTAACATCTCAATCATTTGTTTGAAAGTGCCCTCCCTCTAAATACCGCATCATTTGTCAAAACTTACAATTTCAGAGACGGAAGGGCTGAAAACAATCTACACATGCTTGAATTTGCTCTCTGTTCCTGCTTTCTGCATTGCTTAAAAAAATCCAATATGACTTAAAATTGAGGTAGATGGGAAGCTCCTTATAATTATGCATATAATCCTTATGCTGGTGACAGAGTAGAAATGCAGACAATCTGTGTATATATAACATTAAAGAGTATTTTGTGTGGCAGAAAGCTTGTGTCAAGTACATGCAACTGCCTTGTAAGTATGCCTTCAAAGTGTAACTGTCACTCCATTCTTGAAATATACGTTCCTACAGCTTTATAACAGTTGCCTAATGAGTCCTGAAACATGTTGTTATATTGAATATTTGCACTCTTGGAACATTTATCAGATGATAAGATTTCTATGTTTTACAGTATCTTTTTAAAGTAAAATGGATACTCATAAAAGATTATGAACTGTCAGACTGAGAGTCCATTCAGAAACAGCAGCCACAGCTCACAGCAGGTGAGTTATGGCCCTGTCAATGTATTTCATTTCTGTCTCATGGGAGTTTTATACTTAATTGTTTGGTATAATGACAATTTTAGAAAATGAACGACTCTAGTATGGTTGCCCCATCCAGTCTTTCTAAGCTGGATAAAACTGCTAAAGGAACACTCTTCACTACAACATTTTGTTGCAGTTTCCACTTGTATATAATAAAATCTTGCCAGCCTTGTGAGACTTAGGATGCTTCCAGACAGACAACTCCTACTGCTACCAATCAAAGAGTCAATGTGCACCTATTCTGTCTTTTCCTCCTTAGTGTTTTTTTTTTCTCATAAGAAAAAAAAAGATGGAAGAAGAGATGGGGAAACATGGGAGAGTTACAAATGGAAGATGACATCATCTGTAAAACAACAACAACAATTGTAAACTTCTATGTTTGAAGCAGGGTGATTGCAGGATAAAAGCCTCATTTGAAAGCACCCTTAAAATTATAGGAACATGGGCTACTTGGAAGGTGGCTACCTTTTTATTGAATCAGGCCCAGCTCTTCAATGCTTGCTTTGATCCATTGACTTTGCTTCTCCCACAGGCATCACACATAATCATAGATATATTTGCCTTGCAATATTTAAATACTTGAATGAGGAAGGAGGATGGTATTGCTTCCCCTTTTTGTTTTAAGTCTACTGAGCCCTTCTTTTGGGGATGGAAATTCTGTCCCCAACCTGAACAGGCCATGAGGTCCAAAACAGCTTACCTCAATTATTTTTCAATCGTCTCAAACATTAAGGGCCTTTACCTGAAATTAAAAAGTAGTTTTCATAAGGCTCCTTTCTTGCTGTGCCATAAATAAACTAATTATTAACAGGTTTTGCATTAACAGGGAAACTAACTGGCAATGTTGGACACTATTGTTACAGTTGTTACAACGGAAGTCCATTGTGTTATGCAATAAATACTTCTCCTTACAAATGGAAAACTACTGATATGTCCCCAGCAACATTAATTCCCTCCTAGATGTCATTCACTGTGAATGGTGAAAAGCTATATTAGCTAAAACCAGTAAGGCTGAACTACTTTCCAGTCATCTCCCGTAAACATTAATAACTAGCTGTGTCCCTATCCACAGTGGTCTGTGAATCTGGCCACAGTTACAAACAGCAGCCTCAAAAGCAAAACAGTCAACACTAAAGCAGGTGGTGTAGGCTGACCAGATAAAATCCAGGTCAGGGCTCATGTAACTTTAACAGTTGTAGAGCAAAGGGAATTTCAGCCAGTGTCATTTGTATGCAATTAGTTCCTGGTTAAATTCCCTCTTCATCACAACAGTTAAAGGTGCATGCGCTATACTAGAGTGACCATATACAAACGAAGGCAGGGCCCTTGCAACTTTAACAGTTGTAATGAAGAGAGAATATCACCAGGAACTAATTGCATACAAATGACACTGGCTGAAATTCCCTTTGCTCTACAACTGTTAAAGTTACATGAGCCCTGACCTGGATTTTATCTGGTCACCCTAAGGTGGTGGTAAGTGCAACTGAATCAGACAGTTACTTTTATCTTGCTTAACTGGTCTGCACATAGACAGGGTTCTACCTTTACTTGCTTCCTATTTTAAAAGTGACAGATACTTAACTGTACAAAACAATATGCAAAATAGAGCAGGTGGGGGAGCCTGCAAGCATAAATATTAGGCCACTATTGTAGATCTTGAGGTGTGTCCGGTTATTTTCAGCCACTGCAATTTACTTCTGCAAAACTGGTCTTCAGGACTCAAAGCATTCTCTTTCCTAAACTGGGTTTTCTTAATGCCAGATTTTCTTTTCATCACAAATTGGTTCCAAAATTACCAGTTCATTGACTGGACAACCTTGATGGTTTCAGCCTGCTATGTTCTTTATTTTACACTCTCACTCTTTGGTGATGATACAAATACCACATTTGAACAAGTGGTCAATAATGACAGAGACTTTAATATATTAATTTACCTGTGGTATATAATTTATCACTTTTTCACCTTTCAGTTAAGTACTCTGAGATGATGATTTAAAATATATTCAGATATTCCCCCCCCCCCCCCCGGTTTCTATGTTTGCAATATAGTTTCCTGGGCATTATATATATTTTCATTAGAATTCAATAAAAGAAGACAAGACAGAAAGACAGATGAAGCATTCAGGGATTCTAGCTAGTTTTCCAGGGGTTTTTACTGGAGTGTGTTTGAGTGCTGATAAGGCCTTGACTATATTAAACAGACAAAGACAAAGCAGGAGAAAAATTTATTGTTTTTCCTTTTCAGCCACTGGAGGACAATTCTTTGCATTTGTTAGCCAAAAAAGTGGTCCAGATTTTATCTCTTTCGAACATATTAAAGTTCACATTTGCAAGCTATGCATCTTAGAATGTTCATTTACGAAAGCAAACAATGAAATGATTTGTATCTGGTTTTTACCCTCTGTTGTTTGTAAACTCTTTAGAGGCTTGTTCTTGCAGATTACAGCTGTTTGATGAGGTCAGATCAGAGCCAAAGGACTATATAAGTTAATTTAATAGGATATAGCAGGCAATGAAATCCATATGAGGACTCACTATAAATTAGCAGCTTTATGTTGCTTGCCCAGAGGGGGGGAAGAGTAATTCTGGCTGGGAATGATGGGGATTGCAGTCTGATATGTCTAGAGGGCACCAGGCTGGGAGAGGCTGCCTTTAGAGTTTTGCTTCTGCCTCACTTTTCCACTTGCCTGAGCTTTGCTTTGATATCAAATGCGGCTGCACATATTGCATAGTGATTGAACTTGTTCTGTGTCCCCTACTTTCCTTTTGAGTCTGTAAATTAAAGTTTTCTGGAAGTTACTTCAGTATTTATTTATTTATTTATTTGCTGCATTTCATATAGCTGAACTCTATGGCCGGTTCACAAAATAAAGATTAAAATCATGAAATGCATGAATATAATCAATGAAAAACAGCATAAGACAGCCACAGAATCAAACCAAAGTAAAATTAAGTAACAGGTTTTTAAAAGTGAAAGATCAAAAAACCTGATGGCATTGGAAAAAAAAACACCAAAACATCGCAGGTGTCAAACAAGACTCTATGGGAAAGACACTTTATAACTTGGGTGCCACATCTAAAAAGGCTTTCTCTCTCTCTCTCTCTCTAGTAGCCACAGTCCTTATTTCATGGCAGAGGGCACTTGGAGAAGGGCTTCAGAAGATGACCTGTGTAGGTGTATATAAGAGGAGATGCTCCTACATCTAACCTGGCCCCAAACTATTTAAAACTTTAAACTGAAATTCTCTTCCACATTTTTTTTATCATTTTCATTTTGAAAGAAATTGCTTCCAAAAAGAAATTCAAAGGAAATTAACATTTTTGAGAAGTCGTCATTGGTTGGGTTTAGGGTTCCTGTGCTTATCTTTCTTATGAGTGGCTAGGGCACGTTTGTGCATGTCCTGTCTTTCATTATACAATCATCTCTCTGGCAGTCTGTAGTCTTCCACACTTCAATTAGAGCATGGGGGTGGATGGGTAGACATCATGAGGTAATTCCTCCCCTAGGACTTTTTCTCATCAGGAATCACGGGCAGCTTGGGAGGCTCCAAAATAAATGAGGCATGTATAATAGAAAGAAAAAGCACAAACTACACTCTTGGCCACCTGACAGAGATTAGGTATGCTCAAAAATACCCCCAAAATAAATTGAAAATAAATTATAAACATCCTGAGAAAGAGGCAGAAAAATGGAGGGTTCTTTTATGGGGGAATAAAACTTTAAGGAACTTGGATGACAGATTTTGGGATAGCACTAGCTCCATCTGTTCCCTAGAACCCGGGGAAGGTCCTGGACTCCGAAGAACATCAACTAGACCTGAACCAACATTTTTGAGGGAATACTGTATATCTGATAGAGGTTCTGACATTTTTATTTTTCTTACCCTTCCCCAAAGAAATAGAAGGCAATACAAAAAACAAAACCCTTATTGTAAAATTAAAGAAGCTATACAACAATCACAGGTAATGGTGAGCCCCACTTCTGAGAAACTGTGGAAGACTTTTTTTCCTTCTCATGGATAAATTCAGTGAAATGGTCCCCACAATTTCTCTATGCCCAAATCAGGTAGAGTATTTCAAGAGACCATTTGCACACGGCTCTAGATTAAACATCAATAGTCACATTTGAATTGGGCCTGAAAATGGACTGGAAGCCAGGGCAGATCCCAAAGCACTGGTGTCATATGATCATATCATCCAGTCCCAGTTAATAGTCTTGCTGCCCTGTTTTGGATTAGCTGAAATTCTGAACCATTTTCAAAGGCAGCCCCATGTACAACACATTGCAGTAATTCAACTAGGTGGTTACCAGAGCATGGGTAATTCTAGCAAGTCTTTCTCTATCCAACGTCACGGCATATCAACTTAAGCTGATAAAAAGTGCTGTTAGCCCCAGACATCATACACCTCCAGTAATGATGATGCATCCAAGAACACACCCAAATTGCAAATCTGATTATTTAGGGGAAGTATAACCAACTCCAGAAGAGCATGAGCTACTCAGCTGAGCAGATAATTCACCAGGTAACAGAACTCTCATCTTGTCTGGAATGAGTCTCAGTTTATTGTCCCTCATCCAGTCTATTCCATGCCCAGGCACTTGTTTTGAATATATACTTCCTGGATAAGATGTTAAGGAGAGGTAGAGCTGTCTTCCACATGTTGGTAACACCTGAGTCCACATCCCCAACACAGGATGATAAAATGTATCCCTGTAGAACCTGATAGCATAACTGCCATAGGGCAGAGTGATAACCCTCAGCACCACTTTCTTGAATCAACCATCCAATAACATTGGTTCCCTTATCTGAGGTGCTCTTTTTTATCTTGCAACATGGCATCATAGAGTTTCTGTCTCCCGGTTGTTGTTGTGCCAACCCAATGCTTGCAAAGAAGGAAGCTAGACTGCAATCCATGTCAATGAAATTGCTCTTCACATTGGTTTATGGAAGTATTTTTTACTTTTAGATTTCTATGTGCCTACTTTCATGGGAAAATTTAAACTAAACAGCAGCTGTAAATCAGAGTTATGGCTCCTTTCAGTTTAATATTCCAGCAATTGCATAAGCACTAATACTTAAAATGGGCAATTCTAACCTTTTTAGAGAGATTCATTTGTGCATTCTGAATAGTATTGCACTGGGGAACATTGGTGAATATTTAAAGCTATATGAATACTAGTAGTAAGTACAGTATGCTTATTGATACTGTCAACCTTAAAATGCTGTGACATCTCCAATCTCTTGGTCTGTACTAAAGCATCTCTTGCTGGTTTTCAAATAGCATTTCAACAGATCATTAATTCAACTATATGGAAATGCTATGATACTCAAGAAATTAATTTTAGTTAGGAGAAAACACTGGCTGAATAAACATTGGCTGAATATTCAAAATAAGCCTATGCAATGATCCACGATGAATGTTGTGGTCTCTATAGAAAATAATTCAAAGAATAGAAAAGTTTAAAGAAAGAAATAGAAATAGACACAACCAAAGACAGATTGTACACAGAACGAATCAGATAAGGGAGTAATGAAACAGCTTAATTTTGTTATGTTCATTTTCCCCTCAATATAATCTTATCCATGATGATTTAACTTGCAAAGAATCACTAAATGAAATACAAATACAATTTCCACACTTCTCAATTTCAGAATTGTTTTGCAGATCAGTAGATAGAATTAGTTCTCATTTTTTTTAATCCCTTTTAATTATAAATGAAGGTTTTCTCCCTAAAAGTGATGCTTCTGTGACACCATCACTGTGTGAAGTGGAATCCAATCCGCAATTCAGTGTAGCTTCAGTCCAGATCTTCCACGGAGCCTTTGCTACACACAAAGTTGGCTGATGTGCCATTCAGCATCCCAGCAGCTCTTTCTCTTCACACTAGCAATGGCAAAGCGTTGTGCGGATGCATTGCCGGATGCTCTGAACTAAAATATTCTGTGGGAATTTAGCAGATATTATATACGTGATTCAAGGTAAGAGAGTGTGTGTGTGGGAGGGGGGATCTGCTGTTCTGAAGAATGGTGTTTTAATGCCATTCAGGCTGCATCTTGAGTCTCCTATTCTGATGCAGGAGTCTCTGAGAAATAAGTGGGAGGGGATGCTTTTGTACTTGAAATCAGAAGGTCCAGAATAAGTGTGTTCATCGTAATGAGCAGTGCAGCATTTATGACAAAAAAAATATGCTGATCAAAGGCCAGAAATGCATCCTTCACTATTTATCTGCTCTCAAGATAAATCTAATTGTATTTTTTTTAAAAAAAGAAGTAAAGGCCAGCACCCCAAGCTGCAAAGGTGGTTTGAGCATCTCTGAGCTTGCTCCTTTTGAAGTCTCTTTGTAGCCAATTTGGCTGAATTCTCCAGAGGGGGGCATTTCATGCACACTTATCTCTGCTGGAGTCTCTTCTTTCTCTGTAATCCTTCAGGGAGAATCAGATTTTAGCAATAACAGGCCATTTTACAATCTTGAATCTTTTACTGAACTGCAAGATGCTATTTTGAGAGCATTCTTTTGAAGCATTTTGATGCACGAGACTACAGCTTGCAATTAACTTTTGTATTAGGGTTTATATGCAACATGTCTTTTTCAAGTGAGATTTCATTCTGGATCTTAATTTCATTGTGAAGAATTTCCAAACTAGTTATTGAAAACCTGGTGTTTGTTGACTTCTTTCTTCACACTGTAATCTATTTATGTATTAGCCACTTCAGAAAAGGATTAATGTATTATAATACACTGTACTGCAGGGAACAGGGAGAATCAAAAATATTTCGGCTTCTATTACATATATGAATGTTGAGGACATTCAAAAATCAATAGAGTGGAATTGTTGATAACTTGTGCTTCCCCCAATTTTTAATGTTTCCTGTGTAACATATTATATATACCATATTTTAATATGGTGCATTATGTCAAAAGAAGATTAATTCTTAGTTTCATCTAAGTAATATTAGCAAAATTAATGGTATAATCATAATACTATGACTAGTCTTTTGGAAGTTTTCTGATAATCTGGGTTCTAGAACCACTTTCAAAAGAATAATTTAAACCCACATCTTTCTGTGGATGGATCTGTAAGTTTTCTTCCAATTTTCCTCCAATGTTATTATTGGTGGGCCATATGTCTTGGTAAATATATTTTCCTAAGGCTGTTTAAAAAACAAAACTAAACTACCAATACAGCCTCATCTCTATTTGAAATCTTCCGATGTCTCTCTCTGGTTATGTCATAAGAGTTTTGCATTTTGAATGAGACATGTCAAATAGCATCACTAATGGCATAATAAACTTGTGTTAATGTATCATTTTTCACATCCCTTTGCATTGTTAGCAAAGGCAGAATGAAGAGACATGGTATATTTTAAGATATAACTTATCTGTAGAATTGCAAATTGATAATTTCAGTAGCCCTTCTGCCACTGAGACAGTGTAGAGCTCTTCAGAAAGACGGAGCGATGTAATTACCAGGTGTACATGTTCATTAATCCTTCCCAGCTAGCAAAAGCTTCATGTTCTTCTTCTGTGGCCCATTTGTAAAACTATAAATATCTTAATTGTGTCAGCCAAGAAGTCACAGTCAGTGGTGCCTCTTTTTGTTCAATTTCATGCACTGTTGCTTTGGTTTTGTGAAGCAGATCTTTGCATATCTTTTTTCGTGATGAGCATTGTCCTTTTTCTTGTGAAAGTCCCAAACCTGAAACGGTTAGATCAATTATTGCATAGTTTAAATTACATACAGTTTACTGTGACCAGCAGAATGCCACAGAATAGTCATATTGATAGAATAGCAGGTCTTCAAGCAGTGGACGCTACTTGTAAGAAATTAAAATGATACCTAGATCGTTTTGGAAGCTGTGGTATGACATTTTGGCAAACTAGCTTTATGTAAGAATAATCTTTTTTAAATATCTCAGTTGCACCAGATTAAAAATGCTGTGAATCTCCAGAAATCCTGCATTACCTTCCGAGTCGTATCTGAATACTAAGGTTTATTTTCTGCTTTTTAAAAATAAGAATTCCTTTTTAACTTCCCTTAGCACTCATTCTATGTGTTAGTGTTACTTCTTCTGCCTTAAAGCTGTTTATGAAAATGATGTCATCTGAGAAGCATTCTGTGCTTTAGTTATTTTTTTAGTGGAAACCTAGTATGGTGAGCTGATGGATTCTTCATATCTAAAATGTGTGCTTCCGCTTTATGTCATTTACCTTGTTTTCTGTGTGGATCTCAAAGTATGTACAGCTACTAATACTAATTGGAACTTCAGTGAATGCTCCCTTTTTACTTTGAAGTAAAGAAAAAGCCCTTCAAAGCTTAGAAACTGCCATTCACCTTGGAAAGCTGCAAACAGGAACTGTGTATCCATTAGGTTTGCAGTCAGGAAAATAAAAGACCATACAGGCAGAGAAAGTGTTCACAATTGGCAGTAATTTCAAACTATTTTAGCATCATTGGAGCAGCTGGAGACCACTAGTCTGTTTTCTGTATTTAGTGATTTTGAATAAGTCGAGTTAACCAAAAGATCTGGTGTCAAAAGAACTAGAGAGAACAGTTGCAAATTGTGATACATGGGGCAGCTTTGGATGGTCAATTGTGTCTCCACACAATGGTTTACCGCATCCTCAGAGACAGAATTTCTCATATGAACCAGGATCTGTGTAGATACAGGCTCAGGTTCCCAGCAGTGGTTTCTGTAACCGTCACACCCATAGGAGTCACCTCAAGAAAAAGTGGTTGTGTAACTCCACCCACACAATGCATTGTACATGTTAATGGGTCCTTAAGGAGAATTGTCTGCAGCACAAAATTAACAGTGAATAACCTACACCAAAAAGTATTAAAAACCAGTAACATGTTTTTTACAAGTGAAAAGTCACACTATTTTTTTTCTTCACAAACAATGCTGTGGTGTTACTGCTTGATCAATCACACCCAGATATGTCCTTCCCCCACCTCAGTATATACCGGCCTATTTTAAAATGTCTTTAAAAGAACTTTCAAGACTAAAAACATAAAGCCCATAATGACTAGGCTGACCATATGAAAAGGAAGACAGGGTTCATGTAACTTTAGCAGTTGTAGAGAAAAGGGAATTTCAGCCAGTGTCATTTGTATGCAATTAGTTCCTGGTGAAATTCCCTCGTCATCACAACTGTTAAAGTTGCAGGGGCCCTGCCTTCTTCTGTATGTGGTCACTCTAGTATAGTGCCTGCAACTTTGTGATGAAGAGGGAATTTCACCAGGAACTAATTGCATACAAATGACACTGGCTGAAATTCCTTTTCTCTACAACTGTTAAAGTTACATGAGCCCTGTCCTCCTTTTCATATGGTCAGCCTAATAATGACCGATCTACTGTACGTTTACCAAAGAAAAAGAGCCTGGTTTTCTGTAAACTAAAAATATTAACAATATACTTTCATTTATTGTGTACATAGTTTCCTGCCCTTCATCTGAAGAGTTCAGGAGACATTTTAGCCATGCCCCCATGATGTGTGTTTAGGATGAGAGGTAGCAAGCTGATTCAAACATAATGACAAACCATGGTTTGATCCTATTGTTCACTCTCATCCACACTCTTTTGGCAAGTTCTGTCTTAATTAGTTATTTCCTGGTTTGAACAAACCATTATTTGCTTTTACAGCTAAACCAGCCAAACTAGGATTGAAAACCAACTTAAAACTTTGCCTTGTAGTCCTGATTTTGAAAGCAAGTGCAAACATATTTTGCCAGTTTGTATGGAACAGCAGATGATGGTTTGATCAAATCAGGAAATGACTGAAGTAATGTATACTAGGTGAGGAGGAAGGAGAGGAAGGAGTGCACAAGCAAAGGCTTGTTCCTGTAGCACCAACCATGATTTGGCATTTCGTATGGACTGAACTATTGACTAGGAGCACTCAAGGCTATCCAGCAAGTTGCACCACACTGCAGTGACCCTTACTGACTCTGTTTTCTAGAAGTCAGAAAGAAGACCATTTCAATATTATTTGTCTCTTTGGTAATTTCAGTTTAAGGTTTTGAATTGTTTCATAGATTGGTAGAAATATATTATAATAATAATAATAATAATAACAACAACTGTATAAATGAACATGAACAAAGCATAAAAAATGCTGAAATTGAATTGTCTGCCTGAACTCCGTGAGTTCTGTGATGAAAGTTGTGTTTACTGCTTCAAGGCATTTCTGTTCCCAGTTAATGCAACCCTATGCATGTCTACTCAGATATTAGCACCATTGAGTTCAATGGGAATTACTGCCAGGTAAGTGTATATAGGATTGCATCCAATGTTATTATGGAAACATTAAGCAAAATATCAGTTCTCAGTTAAGATATTTTGTCCTTCTGAAGTATTGTTTTTTAAAAAAACTGAACAAATATTGAACAAGTAAGCCTTGCAAACACTCATCTCAGAAATATAAATTTTTTTTCTACATCAGTATAAGGGAAAATGTGTATACCTGTGTGTGAACATAATGCACATTTCTAGTTTGCAACATATAAGACATGATGGGTCACCACAGTCTATGATGCCCAAAATATACATGGCAAAATACACACCTGTGTAACTTTAACTTGAAGGTGTGCCCTCCTTCCTATACAAGAGTAAGAAAAATACCCTTAATGAAATGTACAACTAATTTTAGAATCAGATGCAGATTCATTGAGATGCACAAATACTAGCTATCTAACAATAAAGTGTATGTATTTGCAGTTTTTGTCTGCAGGAGGCAGAAAAGACCAATTTGACAATGCACCGGACAAAAGTTCTACTCCATTCTGAATACTTCAATTGTAGTAATTGAACATAGTCAGAACTGCAATTTTATAGCTCTCACAAAATGTAGTGCCTTCTATCACAGATGATGCGAACAGAACTTCAAAGGACTTTTGTTGCACTTGGTAGCAAATGTCCCTACTTTGAATATGAATTGAGATTTGAATCCCATTTCTTTGAATCAAGAGCAATAGGTTTCTTTAAATCATGTTATCTTCCTTAATATGGCAAATACTTATAGCTATCTCTGTTCAGAAACAAATGAAGTTGTTTTGGCAAGCTTGGTGAACATGTTTTGATGAGATTTTACTCAGGTGTTTACTAGAAATAGTGCATCAATTGCATTTCAGGTAAGAGTGCCAATAAACCAGAGTCAAAGCCTATAGATTAGAACCCTACTTCTCTGCTAAATGAACCATCCAATCAACCTGGCCAAGTCTGCTGAGCAACAAATTATAGCTATAGAAATTCAGAGTTGAAAAGACACATGCTTGTGTTCATTTATTTTGCAGTTTCACTTGTCAAGTATAGCATAGTACAGATAGTTGAAGAGTCTACAATCCCTATGTTATTGTTAGTGGTGATCTACACTTTAGCCAATATTAGGTGGATTTGCACAACTATATATGATCATCACAATTCTCACATGTTGTAAGTCTGGTTAAAATGTTTATTATCATGTGTAAGTGATGACAAAAACGTTTGTCAATAGCTGTGAGCAATACCAATGGATGGGGATAAAAGTGGTATTTGTAACCTATTAAAATATTAAAGGAACTGATTTTTTTTTCTGGATCCACTCTTAATCCTACTGAATTGAATGAGACTCAGCTAATTTAAGTGCAAGTATTCCATTTTAAATTATTAGTGGATAAGACTGAAAACAATGTTTAAATAAAAGCTTTATTCTTATATCAGATATGTATGTGCTATTAAGCTTTTGTTCAAATGAATTCTCAATTTTTGAGAAGTTGCCTAAAGATATCCCAAATTATTGTCAAGAGAAGTGATGATAGCCACTTATAATCTGTTGTTCAAATACAATCTTGTAAAGGTACTTGGCATTATGGGTTTCCTTTTGTCATGAATTTATAATGTGGCATGGTTTTTGCTCTCCCACAAAAAAAACTTTCATCAAATTTGCATCAAAATATGTTCTTTCTAGCAAGAATATAAGCAAGATAAAAGAACATACTCTAAACCACTGTGTATTAAGAAGAACCTTGCACTGACAGATTTCTGCTCCCACTAATTGTTGCTTCCAGATTTTAAACTTAATCAGCAAAATATACATATTTCGTAAAGTCCCATCTTTTTCTAGTTGTAAGAAGGATGAAACAAATTCACTTATGGTCAATTTGTTCTGCTCTTAATCTTCTTTTTCTCTTTCTTTCCTAGCATTACATTTTTGTTCTCTTTGTAGTTAAATTAGACAAGTGCAAACACAATTCTTGATAGCAGAACTAAGGAATTAATTCCAGCTCTGCAAGATGAACTATGTAAGATAAGAATGTTAACCAGCCTCTTGCTCTATGGCTTTGGCCACTGGCACTCATTGGGTACACATCTTTTCTGCTTTGGTTCATCAGAAGCAAACTACTGAGACAATTCTGCTAGCCTCAGCATACCTTTAATGAAGATTAATGGGAGCTAAAGCAAAGCATAGCTAGCTGTGTCCACCCTTGACTAATTGCTTACTTTAGTGGTTTTAGAAGAAACTTCCTTTGATATAAGTATTATGCACAATACTATATTAATTTACAGCATTGTGGTATTGATGGATATGCTTCCTTCCCTATACGTTTTCCATATTCTGGTTGGATGTTTTTCTCGCTACATTTAAAGTGCTGAGTGACTAAGGAAGAATGTAAGTTCAACACATACATACTTATTTTGTGAATTTTAGTGTATTGAAACAGTCACAGGAAATGCCCTTGTGGGTGTGTACAGATAACAGCATACTATTCCTTGGTGCATGTCAATCTTTAAAATATTTTGAAGGATTTTGTGTGTTGTCATGACCCATTCACAAGACCAGTAAAATGTGTCAGGCAGGATCATCAACAGTGCAATCCTATACAGGTCTACTCAGAAGTAAAACCCATTCAATGGGACTTGGGCCTAATCCACACCAAGTAGGATATTGCACAATGAAAGTGGTATGAAAGCAGTATTTAAAAGGCAGGAGCCACAGTACTGCTTTATAGTGGTATTGAAGTGCATTGACAACTGTTGGGGCCCATTGACACATACCATATACCACTTCCATAGTGCTATATCCTGGTGTGGTTCCTGCCTTTCAGATACTTCATAGTGTTATATCCTGCTTGGTGTGGATTAGGCCGTACTCCTGGTACAGGGGTGAGCAGCCAGAATGGGGTAGGGTCCGAATAGCCTCCATCCAACTCTTGAGTCTCTGTGGACCAAATGATGTAACGCTGCTGATCTTAAAACCACACACCCCTTACATCATTTGGTTCCCAGTGGGTGCGTCAAAAGAATGATAATTCTGGTGCATCTACCAGGAACCAGCTTTGCTGGGCATCAATCTTATACTATTGGGAGAAGTTTAACGGAGGTCCACTGTTCAGGTTTTCACTGAATGCCCATAGATCAGAATCAGAGCCTGCTCTGCTGTACACATTTATATATTCTATATGCAGAGGACTGGCAGATAACAATTGAAAAGGACTATGAAGTCATGCAAAAAAAAAGGGAAGAAAACCAAGTCAGAACCACAAAAAGAAATAGCCTGACTATATGTCAAATGCTTAGCCAATCAAAATTAGTAAACACAATTTATCACCAGTTAATTACTGAAAAGTATTGCATATTTTAACACAAACAAGTTTGTTTGTATTCCTGACAGAACCTTTGACAATTCTTTAACTCAAAGTAGGAAACCTACTGCAGTGTACTCTGTATTGGTTTGTTTCTTTGTTTTTTAATTTGTAAAGTTCTGACTCGCTCTTAGATGTATGAAGCTGCCAAATAGTGGTTCATCTGGCCCAGTATTGTGTATTCTGATGTCTAGTGGCTCTCTGAAATCTCAACCCAAGGTCTTTCTCAGACTGCTACCTAAGATTCTGTGAACTGGATTTGTCAAGAATTAAAGGGATTTCTATTAGGGATTGATGTAGTCCACCGTTTCTTTCCCATTATTGTGCTGCATTTCCTTTACCTAGCATTTGTATCTATCTATCTATCTTCATTTAATTTGGAGGATTTCTAAAATAGACTTCAGAATTAGGGCATGTTCTGTTTGCTGCAGTTTTTCCTTTGACTCTTTTTCTTCTCAAACAGGTTACTGATAAAGATCAGCACATTGATTAAATCACAGTCCAAAAAGATCTCACAATAGCATTTTAAGCCGTGATGTCATAAATGTACATATGCAGTGGTGTGCATCAATAACCTATAAAGAAAAAAAAAGACACAAGCTAAAGATAATTACAAACTGCAAGATTTGTTTTTAAAGGAAAATGGTGAATTGGTAGTGCATTTGTATCACTCCAGAAACAAGATCATGTAATTTGAAACCCCAAATCCAGGGAGATATTCAGATAGCAAATAAAATAAAATAAATAATAATACTACTTCAACCTTCTGCATGTAAAGCATTTCTTCTACCATTGAGTTGAGTCCCTCCCTTCCTGTTATTAGGCTCTGTGATCAGTTGCTGCTAGTAATTTATCAAAAGTCTCCTCTTTCCCTACTGAAATTTGCTTCTTTTTTTAACTCCTTACACAATCTAGCCACATTTCCTTTTGAGTAAAAACAGTGTATCAGTGAAGGAGTGTAGCCTATTTTTTATTTACTTATTCATTTATTTATTCATTTTGTTGCATTTATATTCCATCTTTTTTCATCCAAGGAACCAAAGGTGTTCTAAATAATCCTCCTCTCCATTTTATTCTCAAAACAACAACCCTGTGAAGTACGCTGGGCTGAGAGTCTGTGACTGGACCAAAGTCACCCAGGGAGCTTCCATGGCTGAATAGGGATCAGAACCTGGATCTCCCAGTTCCTAGTCCAACACTCTAACCACTACACCACACTGACTTATTAGAAGATGACTCCAAACATGCATATGAATATATTATCCTGCAAGGGATGCTGAAGAGGTGTACCTTAAGTATTCAGCTGTTAGCTCAAAATTCTCCTTTGTTTTGTTGTAATGGTCTTTGCTTTTTAAAGAAGACAGATAAAACGTTTTCCCCCCAAAAAAGTCCTGATAATTTTAGCTCAAGACTTGCAACAGTTGCTATCACCTACTTCTCTCAGTTGAGATTTTTGCTTCCCTTCTACACTAATGGAGGAATGCATTAATTGATTCAGTATATCTAGTCATGTATGTTCCTAATGGAATCTATACTATAGGTTGATACTTTGTATAGATCTCTGTCCTGGATCTCTAGAAACCCTTTCACAGGTTGGAGAAGGTTGCCCTAAACTCACATCAGCTCCTTTTTTATTGTTGGCTTGTCCTTTCCAAAGATAAGAGAGTAGATGGCATCTTCTGACTGACTACAGAATGGGAGTAATTATTGTTATTCCACTTTAGATATGTATGAGGTAAGGTGGTTCCATGTTATTCTGAGTATATATTTAAAGAAGGGGATTTGGGCAAAAACACTTTCCTCTAATTCCAGTTTCCTCTAATTGTGAAGAAATTTTAATTTCTTCACAATTACTTGGCATCCAAAATACTGCCTGTGAGGCATAGAAGCAGACTAGAAGTAGATAATGAAGTGAATATGCTCTCATCTGAGAAACTTAAAAGCAACAATAGGAAAAAAGGAACTTTAAAAAGAGTAAGAAAGCAATGTCTAGAATATTTTAAGGCCATAGGTACTTGACTGCTTTTGTTGTAAGACTGAAGAATGTGCTTAAATCTCTTGCATCTCAATCAATGGGGCCTAACAGGGCCTAACTTTACCTCAAATGTGTCTTTTTTCTGATAGTGGAACAAAAAGGGGGAGAATGGTTGTCAAACCTTTATGTAGTTTTTGTTTGTTTGTTATTCTAGCAGTATCCTATTCAGGGTCTTGCAACAATCACAGAGTTTGGGGATACTTTGATTTTAAGAAGATAGATGTCAGAGTTGATTTATTTATATACTGCACTTTCTACAATACTTTGACCATATTCAGATGGTCAGATGTTTAGCATTTTGAGCTAAATATTATGGCTTAACATGTCGTGTGAACCATGACTTAGCTGTCATGTGAACCATTCCTAACAATACTGGCTAGCTACATAACCACGGTTTAAACATGCTCCCTAACCATTTTCTGTAAAGGGGTTAGCGGCCTAACCATGGTGTAGTGTGCTGTCTGAACAGGCCCATTGTGCTCTAACTGGTTACAGTTAATTTAAAATAATAATAATAATAATAATAATAATAATAATAATAATATATTTATTTATCACCCGCCTCTCCCAACGGATCGAGGCGGGGAACAACACCAAACACAAAATACAAAAACTGATTAAAAGCAGATAAAACCAGTACATCATTAAAACACCAATAAAACACCAATAAAACACTTTAAAATTCATCTGGGTAGGCCTGCCGGAAGAGATAAGTCTTTATAGATCTTTTAAATTCCGGAAGACTAGTGAGTTGGCGAATCTCTCCCGGCAGGTCATTCCATAATCTGGGAGCGGCAGAAGAGAAGGTCCTCTGGGTAACGGTTGTCAGTCTAGTTCTTGTTGACTGTAATAAATTCTTCCCAGAGGACCTGAGCGTGCGGGGCGGATTGTATGGGAGAAGGCGATCCCGTAGGTAACCTGGACCCAAACCATGTAGGGCTTTAAAGGTAATAACCAACACTTTGTACTTCGCCCGGAAACTGATTGGCAGCCAGTGAAGAGATTTTAAAACTGGTGTAATGTGGTCACCCCTAGATGTACCGGTGACCAACCTGGCTGCCATATTTTGAACTAATTGAAGTTTCCGGACTAGGCACAGAGGTAGCCCTATGTACAGCGCATTGCAGAAGTCGAGCCTCGAAGTTACCAGTGCGTGCACTACTGATTTTAGGTCTTCCAACTCTAGGAAGGGGCGCAGCTGGCGTATCAGCCGAAGCTGATAGTAGGCACTCCTGGCAGTCGCATCTATCTGAGCTGTCATTTGGAGCGACGGATCCAGGAGCACCCCCAAGCTGCGAACACAGTCTTTCAGGGGGAGTGTAACCCCATCCAGAACTGGTTGACATACCTCCAACCCCAGGTTGTGGCCCTTGACAGTAAGCACCTCCGTCTTGTCTGGATTCAGCTTCAGTTTGTTTTTCCTCATCCAGCCCATTACCGCCTCCAAGCATTCATTCAGAGGAGACACACTATCCTTAGCTGATGCTGTTGTCGAAGGCATAGAGAAATATATTTGGGTGTCATCAGCATACTGATAGCACCCCGCCCCATGCCTCCGGATGATCTCTCCCAGCGGTTTCATGTAAATGTTAAACAGCATTGGGGAAAGGATGGCACCTTGTGGTACACCACATAGCAACTCTTTTTTTGAAGAGCAGCTATCCCCAAGCATCACCATCTGGAACCTGCCCGAGAGGTAGGACCGGAACCACTGAAGCACAGTGCCCCTGAGTCCCAATTCCCTCAGGCGATCCAGAAGGATACCATGGTCGATGGTATCGAAAGCCGCTGAGAGGTCCAGGAGTACCAACAGGGACACACTCCCCCTGTCAATACTCAGGCGTAGATCATCCACTAAGGCGACCATAGCAGTCTCAACTCCGTATCCTGCTCTGAAGCCAGTTTGAAATGGGTCTAGAAAATCTGTATCATCCAAAACTGCTTGCAGTTGGAAGGCAACCGCCCTCTCGATCACCTTGCCCAAAAATGGAAGATTTGATACTGGCCTATAGTTATTAAAGTCCAGGGGATCCAGGGAGGGCTTTTTTAGAAGCGGCCGTACTACCGCTTCTTTTAAACATGATGGAAAACTCCCCTCCCTGAGAGATGCATTAATAATATATTGTAGTTGTGATCTAACTGCATCTCCTCCCTGGGCGACCAGCCAAGAAGGACAGGGATCGAGAGGGCAAGTCGTCCTCCTCACTCGACCAAGCAGCTTGTCCACGTCCTCGGTACTCACCAACTGAAACTGATCCAGTGTAATTCTACTCGCGGAGTCGCTGGACACTCCATTATCAGCCTCTGCTATAACGACAGCATCTAAGTCGGCTCTTATCCGAGAGATTTTATCTGTGAAATGATTGTTAAAGGCATCACAGCGAACTACCGAAGGCTCTAACATTGGGTTCAGGGGGGAGGGTGCCCGAGTTAGACCCCTCACCACCCTGAACAGTTCTGCTGGACGCGAATTCGCAGACGCAATGCGTGCAGAGAAGTAAGCTTTCTTCGCTGCACGTATTGCCACCCCATAGGAACGAAGATGTTCTCTATGTCGTGTCTTGTCGGATATAAGTCGAGTTTTCCGCCATCGGCGCTCCAGTCGTCGTCCTTTCCGCTTCAACTCCCTGAGATCTTCTGTATACCAGGACGCCCGATTAGAAGCGGGTCGGAGAGGACGTTTGGGGGCGATCGTGTCGATAGCCCTAGTTAGGTCTTGATTCCATCTATTGACCAGGGCTTCTACAGGATCGTCGACGATACCAGCCATAGATCCCTCTAAGGCCTTCTGGAATCCAGCAGGATCCATCAGCCTTCGAGGGCGGACCATCTTAATAGGTCCGCCACCCCTGCAGGGGCGGGTGGTAGCTGTGATACTAACCCTGACCAGAAAGTGGTCTGTCTATGACAATGCAGAGGTATTTGTTACCTCCGCCCACAGATCTGTCTGTTCGGAGCTGAAGACAGCATCGAGGGTGTGACCTGCTGAATGTGTAGGTCCAGAGACCAATTGGAATAGGCCCATGGTTGTCATGGATGCCATGAACTCCCGAGCTGCACCTGACAAACCAGCCTCGAATGGGATGTTGAAATCGCCCAGGACCAAAAGCCTGGGCGAATCCAACACCAACTCCGAGACCAGTTCCGTGAGCTCGGCCAGGGAGTCCGATAGGCAGCGAGGTGGCTGGTACACTAACAGAATCCCTAGTCTATCCCTGGCCTTCAGACTCAGGTACACACACTCGATGTGCTTCAATTGCCGGACAGGAAGTCTGGTCAGGTTAAGATTGTCTTTGTAGACCACAGCTACTCAGCCCCCCCGCCCACTTTCCCTCACCTGCTCACTAACACAGCACCCAGCTGGGAGAGCCTGAGCCCATGTCGGCCCACTATCATCTCCCAGCCAGGTTTCTGTGAAGCATGCCAGGTCGGCCTCCTCATCTATAAGGAGGTCATAGATGATATTTGTTTTACTTTTAACCGACCTGGCATTGCATAGGAGCAAGGAGAGGTTCTGTGGGTGGCCTGGTTCGTTCTCCAAGATCCCCGGGATAGCAGGGCGACTGGAAGGTAAGATGGGTGTTAAATATCTATCTCTCCTTCCCCTATAATGGCACATCGCCCTGCTATCGCCATATCTCCCCTTGCCCTGCACAACAGATATTGCCACTCCCAGACACATTTCAATTCAACTGCACTCCCAGCCACCTCAAGCGTGTCAGAGGGGTGGACTAGACCAGTGTTCTCCGCCTCTCCGCAGGTGGACTGGGGCTGCGCTGGAGGAGACGCAGGGAGCCCCCACGCGAAGCTCTCTCTCTCTCCCTCTCCAGCCGACGTTCTCCCTCTCCGCCTCTCCGCAGGTGGGCCGGGGCTGCGCCGGAGGAGACGCAGGGAGTCCCCACGCGCAGCTCTTTCTCTCCCCCTCTCCAGCTGATGTTCTCCCTCTCCGCCTCTCCGCAGGTGGGCTGGGGTTGCGCTGGAGGAGACGCAGGGAGCCCCTACGCGTAGCTCTCTCTCTTCCCCTCTCCAGCAGATGTTCTTGCCTCTCCGCCTCTCCGCAGGTGGGCTGGGGCTGCGCTGGAGGAGACGCAGGGAGTCCCCACGCGCAGCTCCCCCTCTCCCCCTCTCCAGCCGATGTTCTCGCCTCTCCGCCTCTCCGCAGGTGGGCTGGGGCTGCGCTGGAGGAAACTTATCAAACTAGTTACAGTTAATTTAAAACATATCAAAAGTTTAATTAGCACAAGACATGCCAGTAGATCAGATAAGAACGTAAGAAGAACCATGATGGATTAGACCAAGGCTTCATCTAGTGCAGCATTCTGATCACATAGTGGCCAACCACCTGCCCACTGGAAACCCACAATATAGTGTATGACCATATTAAACTATTCACTAAACAGTTGATGTTAAGAGTCCTAAAAAATAAGATACCACAAGATACTTCATCCACATCAAACTCACAGCTAAAAGGGGAAAAGAAAAAACATAAGGCACTTCAAACAACCCACCCTTAAATAGCAGGGGGGAAATCCTCTCCTCTCACCAGGGTCCCTCATCCTGAGCAAAGAAATGTCACCCTCACCCTCATGACAACTCTTCTCCTAGCTGTATACATGAAGATGCTACACAAAAGGCAGCACAATGACCAAAGAAACCAGACAGACAAGTAGCTATTTTAGAAAAGAGGAAAGGGACCAAGGGACACATTGGAAGAAGTGATTTATTTTGGGACAGCATCTTTTAAAGGTATACAAGTTTAAGGTCATCATTTCATTTAAAGGTTTCTGGTGATCTGAGCAAATCACTGGAGTTGGTATTCTGACAGAATTATAGCACATCCTCTTCCTGATAAAACAGCAATTTGTTCTTTTATTGTGTTCTGTGTATGTTAACTAGAAGAGTCTTCATAAGATTTTGTTTTTCTGTTGTTGAAGAATGGAACTGAGGGAACTATGTATCGAACAGTAATACCAAAGAAATTTAAATGCAGCCTTATTTATTAAATGTCCTTATGCACTGCTGTTTTATTACATTAGAATGTCACTAGCAAAGGGGAGAAGCAGATAAGTGCTTTACTAATATCAGAGAAAGGACATTTATTTTTGGAAAGTGCATCAGTAACAGTATACTGTTTTATTTGTAAAGTGGCTTAAAGCTGATGAATTCTGCCCCTCCATCAAGCTGTTTAGAGTAAGTGCTGGCAAAATCTAAGATACACATATTGTGATACCAGAGAAGGATAATCAATGATGCTGAAAAACTGTGAGTCTATTCCTTCATCAAATATCTTAAGAAGTGATTCTTGAAAGTAAAAGATAGGCTTACAGGGACTTGTGTTGCTTCATTATATTGCTATTCCAATATGTGATACCAGTATGTCTCTTAAGAACATCTGAAAAGGCTGTTTTTAATAGAATCCTGTCCCCTTACACCAGCATATTTTAACATCATTTATTTACAGCAATGCCTTGCAGGAATTCACAGAGCAGTTCAATATTGCTAGTAGCAAACTGCTGAACATGAAACACCTCCATCTTCTAGGTACGTAAAGAAGTAGCTGGTTTGATGCCAAAGAAGTTCAATTGTTACTGAATTTAACACCAGCTAGAGGGGATTATGAGTAACATTACAGTGAGGTAGCTCTCTATCTGCTAAAATGTCACCATCATCATTCATAACATTTTCTTTGTGCCTAGCCTATGACTTATGAACTGCCTTATCTTGAGTCAGATCCTTCGTCCCTCTATCCCAGTTCTGCCAGTGGCTCTCCAGACTCCCAGTGTGTATGTGTGTATTTCCTAGACTTGTTACTTGGGATCTTTGCGTTCGGAAATGATGCAGATCCAACCAGGGCAACCAGTGTACACTTTGGCTCAATTCGGACAACACAATAAACAACTGGTGTGGGGGAAACAATCGTCAGTTATTTTGACTGTCGTGTCATCCGAATGCTGCCATAGTCAACTCAGCGCTGATCCTAATCCACACCACAGTTGATTATTTATTACCATGTTGTGTGGGGAGTACCCCCAGGTTGAACAACTGTAAAGTTGATTATTACCCCACCATTGACTATCGTGTCATCTGAATTGAGCCTTTGTGTGCTTCCTACCAAGTTTTTTTTTCCTCCAGAAGGGTTTCCACACTCTTCATGATTTCCAGCTTATTGGTGACACAGCAGATGCAGAGGCTTAGGGAAAGACCTTAGTGAGCCAGACACGGTCCATGGGCTTCAATATTCTATTTTAAATTGTTCTGAGAAAAACAAGCAGCCTCTGATATATATTTCTATACATTTGATTCCGCAAATGATGTTATTATAAAATGTCTTTAGCCTTTGGGATGGAATAATAATGGATCCTTGGAGTTAGATGTAGCCCTCCAGACAGCCTCACAATGAAGTCCCAAATGCCACAAGATTGTGACTTTTTAAAACCTTCTAATAGTAGCTACCATACTGCATGGAAAACTACTTTTGAAAGTCAAGAGAGTTTCAAAAGCAATTTGAGATGCAGCTTGCAGGGTGATGACCTCATTAAATATAAAAAAGACTTGTTACTGCCTGGAAACCTGTGAACACATCTAAAGCTCCATGGAATGTGATCGTAATGTCCAGTAACCAACCAATGTTTTTCTAAGTAGGTGCCCTGAGATTATTTCAAAAGCAATAGGACCGGCCAGTAATAATTTTTTTTAATTAGACAGTAATTTGTAAGTTTAGGGCACAAACCAGCCCAAAAGTAAGCTCTTTTAAATCCCACTAATTTCATGGAAAAAATTTAAGCAAATGCTGGATCATTCCCCCCATTTTATTCACGTAGGGAGAAAAACTGCTTAGAACTGGTTAAAAACTTAGTATTATTGAACCACTCAATATGTTAACATAACTAGTGATTTTATTTATTTATTTTTAAAGAACAGCTCCTCACCATGTTCTCATGTAAATAGATTCCTGACATTTTGCCAATGCAGGCTATATCAGATTATCTAAATTATGGCTATCCTGAATTGATTAGCCATAACTTCAGAGGGGCTTTTAAAAAGGGGGAGAATGACAGTCTAGTGAGAATATTCTCAAAAGGCAGAGATAGGGTTTTTTTTACTGGAATAATTCTGATATAACATCATTAAAGCAGTTCAGTTTGTCCAACCCTGACAGTGCTCCGAACCATTAGTCCAACCCACCTAAGACAGCACCATGCACACGTAGCCATGGCAAAATGTAGACATTGAACGCTCTTTAGGCTAATATGTCTACCTTTGAATCCTGTGTATGGAGTTGTATGATCTTTATTTTATCTTCTGCCTCATCTATTTGGTGTGCAAGGATTATCAGTCATATACAAGCTAATAAATCCCTTACTGGAGTTCACATAGAGCCTATCAACAACAAGTTAATTTCAATTCTGACTGGCAGCACCTCTATGAGGCAGAAGTCTTTTCCAGCCCTGTTACCTAAGATGGCTTTAACAGGTGTGAGGAACTAAAATGTGAATGTTTTATCACTTAAACATGGTCCCATCACAACACACATCCAACTTTTGAAATTGGCTGGTATTGGCACATCAAAGTGGAAGGGTTTTTTTATGGATAGGAGTGACATAAATGTATAAAATAAAATTTGGTATCAAACAAAGTGGGAAGAAAAATGTTGGGAGTTTAGGAAGGGAAAGACCTTGTCCTTCTGAGAATCTTTTCAGATGGAGCCGCTTCCGCTTATTTTCTGCATCTTTCTCACTTATCTATCAAGTTGGTCTTCCACATCTAAATGATGCACCCACTGAAGGGGAGGGTGGTGATCTGATGGGAGAGACCCACATAAACACTCCTGCCCACAAGCAAAGTCATGTTAGATAGCACCACATGGAAGTGGCTTCCATATAGTTTGGTGTCCTTTGTCATCTTTGGCAAGCAGGCACAGATTTGCAGCAACGTTATCTAATCCTGGAAATAATTACTGACTCCTCTGTATTTTTTTTCCTTAACAGTTTTCCCCCTTGAATATGCCTCAAGTAAAATGAAAAAGAAGTATTTTTAGCATTAGCAAGATGTGGTACAAAACATTTAGTACATTTATCTTGTGAACTTTGGATGTCATTTTGCATGTTTCCCAATGCACGTAACATCAGCCACGCTGGATCAGACCAAAGGCCTCTCTCTAGTCCAACATTCTGTTTGCACAGTGGCCAACCAGTTGCCTATGGGAAGCTTACAAACAGGTCATGAAGTCAATTACAGAATCCTCTTGCTCGTGTTCCCCAGCAACTGGCTCTCAAGAGACATATTGGCTGAATTCGGATAACACATTAGTCAATGGTGGGTTGAATAGCCAACTCACTATTGGTTATTTTGTGGGTACTCCCCACTCAACATATTCCTATACAACTTGTAGTTGGGGCTGGCATTGAGTGGACTAATAGTCAACACAGCATTTGATGGAAACAGCCCCCGCCACTCTCCTCACCCTCCCTCCTCCCTCAGTCCTCCCAGTTCTATACCAGCAGCCTCTGCAAGTTGCACCAGTTGTAGCAGAGTGGCAGCCGCCGCTTTGGTCGCTCTTGCCACCTGCCGCTATGGACTTGTGTTTTAACCCACTCACCACATGCCATTAACACACCCACCCCTCCACACAACACTTTAAACAACTGGCTTCAAGCTAAACAACTTGCAAGCCAGTTGTTTCTCTCCTTTGCTTATTTGGGCAGAATAGCATACCGTCAGTAGTTTGTGAGCAGCGTGTTACCCTCCGCACAACACAATAAGCAACACAACTGACTATTGTTCCCCCCCCCAGTTGCTTAATGTGTTGTCTGAATTCAGCCAATGCCTCTGAAAATGGAGTTAATATATAGCAATCATGACAAGCAGCCATTAATAGCCTTATGAATTGGTTGGTGGCCATAATTACACCTTGTAGCAGATTAAAAGAGGAAGGTGAATATGTTTTCAGCTCTTCTGTTTTTTGTCTCCTCAGGGTCTCCTAAGGAATTAGGCCTAAATTCAGTTAAATGGCATCCCTATTTTCAGATTCATTTGTGAGTCATTGAACAACTATCTTGGGGGGGTGCTTTCTTGTGGCATCAGTTGGGTTTACAATCACTGCTGTGTCCATAGCAGCCCAAGCTGCTGACTAGTTATTGTGCCTAGCAACAATAAATCTACCAGCTCATCTTTAAATCCTATGCTTACAGGGTTGGATGGACAAGCCCATTTAGGAAGATAAAACTAACTGCAACCTGGTATACATTTATTGCTGACATCCTTTCAAGTAGGAGCTGACAATAAAGTTGTGGAGCATTGAACTCTAATGATTTATTACTGTTCATAACACCAGATGGTTGCTTTGAAATTATTTTGTATTAATCTTTTTATTAAGTCTTCAAAAACAGAGCCACAGTGAAATATAAAATGCCGCCCTATGTTAGAACATTCAGTTGCCTTAATATCCATCTCCTCATTTCTGCTATTAGTGCTCACTTGTGCTTGTGATTAGGATTTAGCATTCATTTTCTTCCCCAAACCAGCTCCACCTCACATTCCAATACTAAACACATTTATGATCCCTATTGGTTTTATTGTTCTTTACTTTCAAGCAAGTATGCTTAGGATCCGAGTGTTAATCAGTTGTAACAAATACATTTGTGCAATTAGAATTGCAAACTATAATAGCTTGGCACTTTTTATGACTGAAGCTCTTTGGCAATATGTCATAACAATCATTACTGGCTGCTATTAAGCGTTTAGCTGTCAGGTTTGAATGGCTGAAATGGAATCATACAGCCATTTATTTTCAGTGCCTATAGATGATCATTAGGCAATGGCTTATATAATAGCTGATATTCGTTCACACAAAAAAGCACACATTGTACTACTGACACTTCATATGCCTGTTGTCTTTTTCAATACAAGTACAGGAAAATAAATAGAAACTGTTATTTTAAGCACTAACAGTATTTTTTCCCCCTCAGGACATGCTATCTTAGTAAAATTGTGCAACAGAGCCCACAGCCATATGGTACAGATAATTCATGTCAAGCTATTTTACACCATTTAATTCCTGCAAGACTTTTCTTTATCCTGCAGGGAGTAGCCACAATCTTAGGTAGTAAACTCACTTCATATTCCTAGTGCACATTCTTCCCCAAAACCACATTCTCATTTTTTTTCTAGAATAGCCTTCATTTTATTTATTTTACAAAGGGAAAAACATTAGCTCATTAAGTGTTTTTTATTTCTAAATATCGCTTCAGAAATCTGAGTGTTGATTGTCAACTGCATGTTTGCAGGAATCTGGATCCATGGATATCCTCTCTATTTTTCAGCCCTCTTTTCACATGCACTCTATGAACATATTCACACATCACGCAAAGCTTTTGACAAATAACCTGGCAACACGGCCAGTCAAATTACCACCGTTACCTAGGTAACCATCACAGAGTCACAGAAGAAAGCTGGACAAAGGCCATGTTTCTTTTATTGTCCAATTACTTTTGAGTTGTCACCAATAGCTCAAATAAAACAATATCTGAAAGATTATGGAATGAGCAACATGAGAGACAATCATTCAGTGAATCTCCAGCAGTTTGTTTATGGTAGGGGTGGGGAGCCCACAAGTCATATGTGGCTTTCAAGGCCAATTATATGGACAGCCATGGGTGCCCTGCTCCCCTAATTCACCTCTGTGCTGCCACCAGTTGCTTTTGCTGGGAAGCAGGGTGTGCGGGGATGGCTGTGTTATTGCATACCTTGTTTCCTAGCAGTGGGATGCCTTGTTTCCCAGCATCACTTGAGGGGTGGGGTTGAAAACTTTAATCCCACCTCCAGCAATTTGATCAATATTTCCTGTCAGTCTCCTTCTCTGACATGTAAACGATTGATAGTAAGGATAATAATCTGTACTGAATATATTGCTAGCTTTTCTTTTCCCTCCCATTCTAGCTAGACTCCAATTCCTGTTTTAATTTAGATATCCAGTTGCATATTTCCTGAAACACATATGGATTTTTTTTGTTTATAGCAGTTATAATAATAATAATAATAATAATAATAATAATTTATTTCTTACCCGCCTCTCCGTTTAGAAATTTGTAAAGCCATCAGAGATTGGATAACTTACTTTGGAAATGGTGAACATCCTAAACACCCAATAAACTGTTTCATCTACTTTATGGGTCTGATTTTATGAGAACGATGCTCATATAAGCACTCTGATCATCACGCTTCCTAATTCATTCATTCATTCATTCCATTTCTATACTTCTATACTGAAGCTCTCTGGATGGTTTACAAAAAATAAATAAAAACCAATCAAAATACATTTTACAAAGTGTGAAAAACATTTACATACTAACATATACACACACATATATCTAAAACAATTTTAAACAATCAACAATAACAAAAGACCAGGACCAGATTAAAAGCTCATGATATGCTGCTAAATGCCTGAGAGAAGGCTCTTAACAATGTTGGTGTCAGGCAGGCCTCATCAGGGAGATCATTCCACAACTGGGGGCACTACCAAGAAGGCCCTCTCTTTTGTTGCTCCTCTCCAAGCCTCCGCTGGAGGAAAGCACCTGGAGGAGGGCTTAGATGCTGAGCATAGTGTATGGGTAGGTTCATGACAGGATAGGTGCTCCGTTAGTATTGCGGTCTTGAGCTTTGTAAGGTTTATAGGTTAAACCCAGCACCTTGAATTGGGCTCAGAAACAGACAGGCAACCAGTGTAAGCAGGTAGGATTGATGTTACATGCTTGGATCTTCTTGTTCCTGTTATCAATCTGGCTGCCACATTTTGCAGCTTCTGAACTGTCTTCAAAGGCAGCCTGATGCAGCGCACATTGCAGTGATCTAACTTGGAGGTTACCAGAGCATAAACATCTAAAGCTTGGTTATCCCTGTCCAGATAGCATCATAGCTCAGCCACCAACCAAAGTTGGTAGAAAGCACTCTGTGCCATTCAGGCCACCTGAGCCTCAAGTGACTAAGTAATGGCTCCCAGAGAACCCCCAAGCTATGAACCTGGCTTTTCAAGGTCAGAGCAACCCTATCCAGAACAGTTTGAGCACCATCCACTTGTTTGGAAGAACTACCCACTATCAGCATCTCGGTCTGTCTGGATTAAGTTTCAGTTTACTAGCCATTGTTGCAGCCAGACACTTATCTACAACACCCACATCCTCATCTGATGAAGATGAAAAGGAGAAATAGAGCTGCCTGTCATCAGTAGACTGACATCACTCCAAAAACACAATATTCCTCATGTCGGAATAGTAAAAATTCAAAAACTATGCTAGGTAATGTCGAGTCCAGTAACTAAACTAGTGTTGCCTTCTTTTTTATAGGTTCTTCTCCTGTAAATACACATTTAGATAATGCTTAGCATGGAGAAATTTAACAATTGAACTTTTTCCTGGGATGGGAATAAGTGGTAGGAAAAGCTTTAATTGCCTAATTTCTTTGTTGTCTGGCTGATGAGAATGTCACAGGAGCAGAAATAAAGATAGAAATAAAGATGGCTACCTATCTTAGGCACATTTACAGCCCACCAGGGAGTCATTCCATAACTATTTAATTTTTAATAAGTGTGTTTCAGATTTCAGCCTTACTTAAAGTTAGGCACCATTTGAAATCACTGGAACTTACTTCCAGTTAAATGGCTTGAGGATTGTGATGTCAAATACTCCAAGGCAGGGAAAGGTGCCTTCAAGGAGTGATCATGGAGATGATGTAATTAGGAGCAATGTTTTCTAGTTGCACTTGCTAGGAAATATCATCCTATTAAGTGTGTGTGTGTGTGTGTGTGTGTTTCTTATTGTTCCTGTATGTGTGTGTATATGACATCACAATCCTCAAGCCTTTATTGTTGCTAAACAGAAACCTTGCTTAGTCAAGATTGGGGGTAAATGCAAGCAATCTGTTATGCATTCAGGAAGTGATTCATTTACAAAATACAATGTGGTATTGATTTTAAGTGGCCATGCATACAAAGCAGTGATGCCTGATTATCAACATGGGATCTTAATACCAGAGTTGCAACATTCCTAGAGTTTGAACATAACTTTGTAGGGTGAGGACCTTAGTCTGTTCCTTCCTCTACCAACTGTTTATCTCGTGGCAACATCATAGGGGAGGACCTTAGGCTGCTCCTTCCTCTACCAACTGTTTATCTCACAGCAACATCATGAGCCTTGTCACTTCAAGAAACAGACTCATTTCAGTCAGCAGTGATACTTGGCATATTGTTGACTATCCCTTACACCAGTTTAATCTGGCTAAAAGGAATGCAAGGTTCCTATTTTGTCTGCTCTCCTGCAAAAGCATTAGCTTTTTTCAGTGGCTGCATTTGGAAGACACTTTTGTCAATGGAAGGTTGATGAGTCAACTCACAGTTGGTTTTTTTGGGGGTACTCCCCAACACAACATGTTGCCACGGTTGAAGCACGTGTGAAGTGGATTCCTACTCAAACTGGTATTTGACTGACAGATCACCCACCCCTCTCCCTGCCCTCCCTCCTCCCGGTACTATCCCAGCAGCCTCTGCGAGTTGTGTCAGCTGTAGCAGAGCAGCTGGCTCAGTTTTAACAGCTCTTGCCAGTGAACTCTGTAGACAGGTGAAAAAATCAACTCAACAGGTGGAAAACTCCACCAGTTCAGTTCAAATAACACAAAAACCACTGGTTGAGCGACTAGTCAACTCTGCAACTGGTTGTGTTTCTCGAGTGGTTTTTTTTGGTGAAAAAGTCATCCGTGGGGTGGTTTTTGCTCGACAGATGACACAAATACCAACCATTGACCATTCAACTGACAGTTGACTACAAAAAACACCAGTGGTTTTTGTGTTGTCTAAATGCAGCCAGTGTATTTCCCCAATGGCACTGCAAAAGGATACAACCCACTATTTTCCTAGAAGATGGAATGAAGCCTGAGGTAAAATGAAACCCTCTTCCCCACGCTCTGCTCCAATAGCTGTAGGTAGGGATGTCATGAAGATTCAGTGACAAGATTGGGTACTCCCAAAAGAGAGTGTTCATATTTGTGAATGTTTCCAATCAGGAAACTCATCTCAGTTCTGCAAATGCTGCCACTGTCACCTTTTCCCCTACCCCAAGGCCCAGTAGCTTACCTTGGAGTGTGGGAAAAAAGGCCAGTGATGGCTATGTTGAGCATTCCCAGGGTCCAGAATCATGGTGGGGAGATGATGCTGTCACATTTCCAGTGGAATTTCTGGGAATGGTAGTCTCAGATCTGCTTAGGAAAGTTACTTTGCTGGGATTGTGGGAGTGCCTACCACCACATCCTTTCCCTTCCCTTCCTTGACATCAAAATCTCATCTTAAGAAAGGTGTGCATCAGAGGTGGGCAATTTGCAAGTGCTTTCAAACCTTCTGTGTGTGCTAGGATCAAGCACTCTAAAGCACGGAGAATTGTTCAATACTTTGGGGGTTGAACAATGGGATGATGTGCATCCTTAGGTGTATGTGCAGCTACAGCCAGTGAAAGGGACACATAACAACTCATCTCAGCTGACTGGGACAATAAATTCACTAGAGACAGGGAGGTAAATAACCTCTTTTGAATTGACTAGTTCCCATGCCTACCTTGCTTGAGAGTTGCCAGCTGGACTAATACCTGCCTCCATGCTTCCTTCCCCAATTAGCTGATGCCACTGAGCATGTGTCAACAGTTAATTACTTGTATAGATGCCCCAGATTTTCATGCTCATGTGGTAATTTTGGATATCTGGCAACACTGAGATAAAGTGATGAGTGTGGTGTCAATTCGTGTACCTTTGTTGCTTGTTACAGATCTTGCCTAATTGCAAGGGACTGGATTAGATGTCCTCCATTTCATGTTATGAATAGATTTGTGAACTTCTTGCAATGTGGTAAGATGAGGTGTTGGTAAACTAATTATTGGAGAGGGTTTTTTCTTCTTCCAATTGGTGGTTACTGCTATGTCAGTGTTAAGTGAACAAGTAATGAAATGATAAAGTGAAAAGTGAAAGCAAAGCTCCAGCTACATAATTTTGCACATATGTTTTCTTTTTATATCAGCCAGAAGGTGAATCATAGTCATCTAAAGACTGCTCACTATGTTATGAATTAATGAGGTGTGGATATTCTGTAAATCAATACATGTATTTGCTCTCACTAGGTAACATTTGTAGCTACATATATTGTTTTGCTGAGTCATATAATTGATATATTCTGTTGTTTTACAAGCCTAGACCTTCTTTCTGTACAAACACAGACACAGTATTTCTAATATATATGTACGTGTGCTTCATTTTAATCCTTTGTTTTCAGGAGGCCGACAAGCTTTCTCTGTTCTCTGTGCCTGATATATATGGCTTCTATGACTTGATGTTTCAACCATTTACATTTACAAAGAGCTCTAGTGACTTGAATCACTCAGATATGATGGGTCACTCATAGTCGTATACAATGTACCAATGCTAGCAAAGGAGAGACAAACCATTGTAACAACAATAAATGTTCTGCATCTTTAGTACAATTCTGAAAAGACTACTTCTTTCATAGAGTTGAGTTTTCTAAAGATTCTATTTTAATTCATGTGAAGGTACCTTGAACACAGGAAGGCCCTGAATGCATCTCTATATTTATGCTCCCCATCTTTGCACAGCTAATGAAAGCCATTTTTCATTGTACTTGCAATGGGAAGTACAACATTAGTAGAGAGCAATAAGAGAAATTGCAGTGAACAATGTATTCACTTATTGTCTCAGTTACTTAAATGCTTAAGTGATGAATCAGTAATGTTTAAATGCTATAAATGTAGTACACATGCATTTTTAGGGGAAAGCTCAATCAGCACACACACACACTGTATTATTATTGACATATAAATCTCTAAACTACTTAGAACCATTTTACCTGAAAGAACGTCTTCCCCATTGGACCACAATGGTCTTCAGGCTTTGCTGCACATGCCACATCTTGCAGAGTTCCATCCCATCTGGTGGCAATACGGAAATGGGCCATCTCTGTGGTGCCCTCTCTCAGGAACAACTTCTCACTGATAATCCTGTGCTTTCAACAATGATAAAAGACTTGCTTTTTCACCCTGGCGTTTCCCAACCATTAAGTTATACTTTTACTTTTAAAGATGTAATCTTTTGTAAAAGATTGTGAACCGCTTCAGGAATTTTAAATGGGAAGTGGAATATAAAAGTAATGTTCTAAAATACATAAATAATACAAAAGTAATCTAGCATCTGTTTTTACATATTTATTTATTTATTCAACTTTTATCTGCCTTTCCACCAAAAATGGCACTCAAGGTGGCCATTTTTTCTGTTGTCCAGCGCCTAATACTTCAAGGATAAACAAAAAAGGAAATGAGGTACTGATACTATTCATATCTGTAGTTGTCTGTTCATTGCTACAACAAGGAAGCGATCAAGACTAAGTCTTAAGTAGCAGTTTGGTTGCCTTTAGGCTGGTTGACTCCACTGGTTGACTGAGGCTTTGTCCCTTAAAGGGGCCTGCTTTGTTTCATCGGCCCCAGGATGCAACAACATGCGAGTGGCTATGGCATGCAAGTGGCCTCATGGCCAGACTCCTCAGAGTCCAAAGATGGCAAGGAAACCTCCTTTGGATGCAAGGGAGCCTACACCCAGGATCTTTCTGAGGAACTAGGTTGTGGGGAGGTGGAAACCTCGTGTTGCTTTTCCATGCCCGACTCTTCTGAGGATGAGAATTTGGGGTCCTGGTCCATGACAGATACTTGTAGGCAAACAATATTCTGTAAATCGAAATACTTTTTTACACAAGATTATTAAGTTCTTAGGGCAGCCTTCCCCTGGTGCCCTCCAGGTGTTGTGGACTATAGCTTCCAGCATTCCTGACCATTGGCCAAGCTGGCAGAGACTAACTGGAACTCAATTCCATATGGAGGTACGAGGTTACGGAAGGCTCTCTTAGGCCCTGGAAAAAGGTAGAACCTCACAATTTCCAAGTGGAGCTGTACTATCTCTTTGATCGCTGCACAGGAGGGGTGTGTGTGTGTGTGTGTGTGTGTGTGTTTCTTTCTGTCCTCTCTTATTGCCAGGGAAAAATTCTGCAATTTCTTCTTGTAGTTCAATTAAGTGTTTCAATCAGCTATACAATAATGTCTATTAATGAGGGAACATTGTAGTTTCAAGAAAAGATTTAAATGACTTATGTCTTCCACCTTTTCACTTTAAATGTTAAACTGGGATTTATTAGTAAAAAGGCTAGAGGAGGAAGTGGTATTCAGAAGTTCCTTTGAAGCTGTTATGTTCTATGGCAGGGATGTGCAACTTGTGGCCCTCCAGATATTTTGGCCTTTAACTCCTATCAGCCCTAGCCAGCAGGGAAGGATCATGGGAGTTGTAGGCCGAAACATCTAGAAGGCTACCAATCACCCACACCTGTTTTATGGGTTAGATCCACAATGTTGGTTAGGGTGACCATATGGAGAGCAGACAGGGCTCCTATATCCAGGTGTCGTTTGTATGCATGCAGGACCTGGTGAAATCCCCTCTTCAACAGTTAAAGATGCAAGAGCCCTGTCCTCTTTTGTATCTGGTCAATCTAGTTTAGTTCCTGCAGGTTTAACTGTTGTGATGGAGAGGGGATTTTACCAGGTGCTGCATGCATGCAAATGACCCTTGCTGAAATGCCCTCTTTTATTAAACTGAGATATAGGAGCCCTGTCCTCCTTTCCATACGGTCACCCTAATGTTGGTTATTGCGGTAGGAGAGTATGAATGTTTGTACATTATTGGATATTCTGTAAGCTATTGAGATACAGTTGTATCCATACTTACGCATGTGCAAGTGGATTTGTGGAACCATATTTCCCCACCTCTCCTTCCCATAGCAGCCTCTCCAGCACCTTGAAAATGCTATACATAGGGTTGGAGATGCTGAATGGGGAAGGCTGTGGTGCAGGGGAGAGGGGACATTCTTCAAAATTAGGCAGAGGTACTTTCTGTGGGTAGAGGTCTGCTCACAGAAACAGCATTTGCCTGATTTTCAGAGATTCCCCCCATGCTCCTGCTCTACAGACTAATTCCTTCAAGCAAGTGAGTTCAAGGGGCTGAAGTTAGGAGGAGGAATCTGCTTCCACCAGCCCATCCTAATCTGGATCCAACCCTATCTCAATAACCTACATAATATTCAAGGATTCATGGTCTGCTAGCCTAACCAACATATCCAGGGGAATGTAGAGCTTTGCCAAATTCAGCCTGTCAATTTTGGAAGCATTTCTGTTAATTGTAAGGAAACACCATATCAACAGGTAAACTCATTTTGATCAAATCTTGTTGCTGAGTTGTGTTCTCAGTTCTAGGAATCCTGTAGTTTTGCAGCAAAAAGAAGAAGAAAAAAGGTCAAGCTGTTGTTTATGCAGGAGCAACTCAGGAGAACAGAAGTGTTATGTTGAAGTTAAAGAATTGTATCAATCTGTGTACCATTGTTGACTGAGAGATAGGAATTTTCTTTATGCCTAAAAAAGAAGATAGACGATGCTATATCTTATGTTATAGTCCCTTACTTGTGTTTTTAAAGTTTTTTGTTTTGTTTTAATTAATGTGTGTATGAAAGCAACCAAAAATGTTCAAAATAGTTGGATGGTTAACATCTATTTATTTAATATATTTATACATTGCCTTTTTAGTCCTTATAGGTCAGGTGACAAAAATGTATAACAATTACACATGTAAACTGATAAATGTCAACCTAACGTCAGAAATAGACTCTAGAACAAGCCTGAACCTCCAGTTTTGAACTGTATGGGGGATGGGGAATTAGCAGGTAAACAAAGATTGGGAATATGCCTTGCAATGATTTGGAGACCTTCTCAAACTGGCATACTCACACCTAGCTTTGGGGCCATATTACAGCTTTTTAAAGTGCCAGCAAGGAAATGTGGTGTTGGATATTTTTGTTATCCCTAGTTAGAGTGACCATATGGAAAGGAGGACAGAGTTCCTGTATTTTTAACAGTTGTAAAAAAGAAAAAAAAGAAAAAAAAGGAATGTCAGCAGGTGTCATTTGTATACATGCAGCACCTGGTGAAATTTCCTCTTTATCACAACAGTTAAAGATGCAGGAGAACTTCCTTCTTTTGTATCTGGTCAAGACAGCAGGGCTCCTGCAGCTTTAACTGTTGTGATGAAGAGGGAATTGTATGCTGTATGCATACAAATGACACCTGCTGGAATTCCCTTTTCTCTACAACTGCTAAAGATACAGGAGACCTGTCCTCCTTTTCATATGGTCACCCTATCCCTAGTGGGTGTTGCCAAAGGCCTCCTCAAACAAATCTCCTCATCACATCGGACAGTTATGGACAACTTGTGGCCCTCCAGATGTTCTTGGAATGTAGTTCTGATCATTTATTGGCATTGACTATGCTGGCTAGAGCTGATGGGAATTGCAGTCCAACAACATTTGGAGGGTCACAGATTGCCCACCCCTGCCATAGGAATTCTGTGACATGGAGATGTTCCTGATTTGACAAATACTTTCACTCAATTTGGTGCTACTGTTGCATACCCACTATCTCCTTCTGCATGTGGCATCTTCTAATTATATTCAAATGTGTACATTTTGATCTTTGCATATAAGGGAGGTTGCCAGCATGGTGAACACTTCCTATGCAGCAAGACTTCTGTCAAAACTATTCTTTCTAATTTCCTTGTATGCCTTGATCAGTTCTCATCACAGTTCATTATTTTTATTCTACATAGAAATGGTACGAAGACATTGGTGCAGCAAACAATGGTGATTTTCTAATATTGGTAGGGTGACCAGATTTTGAGGATCAAAATCCCAGACCCCCCCCGCCACCCCACCCGCCCAAAACAACTCCCCCACCGTGCGCCAGCGCTGCCCCGCCCCGTGCTGCCCCCCTGCCCCCCTGCCTCATGCTGCCACCCGCCCTGCGCCGCCCCCCCCACGCCGCGCCGCCCCGCCCGCCCCCACGCCGCCCGCCCCCGCGCTCCTTACCAGCTGGGGCGTGCGCTTCCCTCCGTTGCTCGGAATCTACTGAGAAACAGGCTTCCTGGCCTGTCTCTCAGTAGCGCGCCGAGGGCCATCTGGTCACCCTTTTGGGGGGCTAAATTTCCGGATTTGGCCCCCCAAAACAGTTTTTCCACCCGGATGCGGATTTGCTCCCCATTTCCCGGGCATGTCCGGACAAATCTGGGCGTCTGGTCACCCTAAATATTGGAGCAAAATAATTTTGTATAGTCAGTTGAATATAGTGCAGGAGCATATGATGTTCAACCTACATAATCATCTCAGCAATCATATACTTTTATCAACGTCACAACTCTATCTTTGCAGTACTTTACTTAGTTTTTCCCTCTTTTCATTTCCCTCTTTTCATTCCCAATATCTTTTGTCAGGCTACAGAACTGTCAACAGTGGGACGAAATCAATAATAGTTTGGACAATATGAAGTTCTAGCAGGTTGTGGCATGGCTATATTTTAATTCATGCTGCATTATGATGGGCCTTCAACATTTCTGAAAGAGTGGTTAGAACTCCAATAATGCATTACGCAGATGAGCTTATTCTCTACTTAAATCTGAATATGCATTGCTAAGGGTTTCTACAATCAGTGCTGCCTTTTTTCTCTTTTTTAAAATCTCCATCCCTCCTTGTTTTGGAATGAAGCTGGTTTAGCAATAGGCTGTTTCCTGAATAACATTTTGCAGTTAAGCTAGAGAGTATTAAAACCACTCTTCTCAAGAAATACCAGATGAAGAAATAAATGTCCTGGTACTAGCAGCAAACAGTATTCTGGAATGCTTGCTGATAGCTCATATATTATTTAAAATGAGACAACAGTCTTTTTTTAAAAAGGCATTTCTGTAAGGCATATTTAAATCTTTGAACAAAAGTTGAAAGCACTGCCTTTTCATAGAACTGATTGTATCTGGCTATTCATTTAAAATAAGCAATTGTGTGGTGTAGAACATACAAGCAATAGCAATATAAGTTGCATCCAATTTTGCTTCAATGAATATATTATTGCTTTTTTATGTTAACTTTTTCCCCCAGCAGGCAACAGAATTGTTTATGCTGTCCTAATGCAGCTAAAGCTGAATTTCTAATGAGAATGTGATTCTTAGCACATAACTAGTTTACTTCCCTCTCAGTTCATTTTTAAAAATATTTTTATCAGCTAAGTTTTTACTGAGTATTCATAGAAATCATGAAACAAGAATAACTTGCAAATCTTTATTATAACTTTGGGGAAATACCAATGATTTAAAGATGAATAATCTTAATGTGAAATGGTGCTTAACTCTCATGTTGTATAGGTACTTAACTCATGCATTGGTTAGAGCTGAAACAAAATTCTGCATAAATTCTGCATAAACATAAACAATCAGTAGAATTTCAGAATTGTTAACTTTTTTAATTTCAATTTTTAAAATTTCATTGTTAAAATTTCACTTCGAGGAATGCTATAAAAAGTTGAAATGAACTGTAGTTGATTTGTTTTTCAATATAATGTATGGTTTCTTTTATACATTGTTTGTTTTCTAAAATCCCTAAATACAACATGCTAATTTTAACAACAACAACAACACCCCAGGAGAATATAGGCTTGAGTTTTTGTCAATCACTTCAAGATAATTTTATCACATAATATTTCCCCAAACATTTAATTTTACTTAGATAGGTTCTATCTAGATTCACTGTATATTTTCCAGAGTCTTTATATGTGCAGCCACTGTATCTTGGTTTCTGACCATTGTGACAGGAAACTTTTATCTGGAACTGAATATGTTGAGATAGAAAATAGATTTGGGAAATTGGCATACCAACCCTACTCCCATGGCTATAATGCTGCTTGCATTTTTAAGGGTGGCAACATTTTAAAAAATCACTAAAGGTGCAGTCCTATAGATGTTTAGACAGAAAACACACCTACAATTCAAAGCATTCCCTAGCCAGCCATGCTGGCTGGGGAATATTGGAAGCTGTAGGACTTTATTCTCTCTAAACATAAGAGCCATGCTGGGTCAGACCAAGGGTCTACTTGTCCAGCATTTTGTGCACAAAGTGGCCAACCAGCTGCCTACTGGAAACTCACAATCAGGATATGGGTGCAACAGAACCTCCCTCCCAGTTTCCCCAGCAACTGGTGTACATAGGCATATTGCCTCTGATACTTGAGGTAGCATATAGCCATCAGGATTGCACCTTTAGTCGTTTAAGAAATGAGAACTTCCTCCCTGGTTTATATGATATCTCTCCCATACCCCCCTTAAACTTTTCTATGGTCCCCTTCAACTAAATATTAAGTTGGAAAATATTCTGATTATTTTAAAGAATATTTAACAATTCATTGTGGCACATTTCAAATTTAGAATTGGCTATGCCATTTTGATTGAAACCCCTCTTCTGTTCTGGAAGAATACTTTCTGTTCAAGCCTTTCACAGTCATTGACTCCGTAGCTTCTGTATTATTCCATTAGAGGAAATCTTTCTCTGTATTGTATTATGCATACAGAGTAGAAGAGATTTAGCAGTTCCCATTTGTATTGATGTATGGCCTAGAAGTATGTCACTAAAATTAATTCAAGCATTCAGTTCTAATTCTGCCCCAAAGAACAATGTTAGACTATGAAATACTTTCTAAGAGAAAGTATTTACATTGGTGGGCAGTGCCTGAGAATATTTACATTCCTTTCTGTTCTTATTACCTCAACACCAATATGGGGAAAATTTCCCTCCAACAAAAGTAACCTTATAATTTGTAACCAAGTAAATGTATTCTTCTATCCTACCTTATCTGCATCCAGTTTCCCATTCCATATTCATTTCTATATATTGAAGAGTTTTAGAAGGATGGTCTGCATATGAATGTTACTGGAAGCTCAGTCAAAAATATGTCCTTTCAGGCAAAATACAGATCCCACCATACTTCTGAAAGCAAAATAAAAAACTTCATCACAGCGCATAGTCCTCTGAACATCTTGGGAAGGGCCTTTGGGAAAGCACAGGGTAGAACACATGCTTTGCATGCAGAAGGTCACAGGTTCAATCCTTGGCATATCCAAGTAGAACTGGGAAAGATTCCTGTTTGAAACTCTGGGATCTGCTGCTAGAGAAGCCAATACTTATCTAGATGGACCTGTGGTTTGTCTTAGTATAAGGTAGCTTCCTCTGTTGATATGTGCAGTTATATTCCGCTTTGGTGACTGCTATATATGGTGCAGTGAGGTTGTATTGGAGGTCTTGACTTGCATGGCTTGTTCCTTTCAATCATCTTGCAACATTATGTAGAACATTGAGCCAGAACTGAAAATAGCAGAATTGAGAATTATTTGAATAAGAGATCCTACAGGACATATATTCAAGACATGCCCCAATTGAAAATAGGGCTTGGATCTCAGGCACAGGGGAAATCTCACACTCAAATAATTGAGGCATCTCTCTGTTCACATACTGTATTCTATATTCAGTGAGATGGGTGGGGGAAGAGGAATGCAAGTCCTTCTGAGTGCATAGAAACAGCAGTACATAGCCTGCAACAAATGTTGGCAATTTCTCTTTCTTGCTGATAGATGGGATGGCACTTTTTGTACTTGAACCTTAGGAGAGACGATGAAAGAAAATTGTCTTGTGTGAACTGGCCCTCAAACTCTGGGGGTTGGGGGAAAATATTTTCAAGGAAAGCCTAATTATTAAGGAAGTGGCCATTTTCCACATGACTGCAAACTGAAACTGATATGTTCAAAAATTTGAATGAAAGGGAGGATAACTTTCATTATCTGCACTTTCATCTACACTAGAAACAACTCTTAATCTCTGCCCATTTTCAAGCTTAGGGTTTACTTAGCCTTTTTCACTTGAATTGGTACATGCTTGTGATATTCCTTATCATCCAGATCCTAAGTACTTCAATTTGCAAATGCCTTGGGACACAAAAGTGTTATCTCTTTAAAATGGAATGAAAGGGCCTTAGGAATAGTATAGCAACTATTTCCAGATGGATTAAGTTTTTCGTTTTTGAAATGAAGCGATCCGGGGAGACTTGCAGCACCTAAAGCTATCAAAAGTCATCCTACAGAGCTTGTGTCAGCCTCTAATAGAATATAAAACAGCAGCATAGTGGGCAAATTCATAAAAGCACTTGAAGGTCCTGCGCTGCTTGAGTTCCCAAAACCTTGAGCAAGTACTTTTTCTTATTTTGAAAATGTACCTCTCAGTTTCTTTCTTCTTCCTTTTGGACTCTAGGCACTTGATAGCAATGACAGGATATTAGTCACTGTATGGTCCTCTACATTCCAGTAACATCTAGTGTGCAGAGATGCAAAAAACAAGCAGTGAGACCAACATGACTCTCTAGGGTCTCATATATGAACATACCACCATAGTTATATAACCATGGCATCAGCATGTTTATCCTGAACATGGTTGACATTATAATTATGAAATGTAAATTACACCCATAAAACAAAATGCAGTATTTGTATGTTTGTGCATTGCAAGTGCTATTGGTAAAAAAAGAAAAGAAAAAAAAGACAAACATTTAAAAAGACAATTTGAAAGTCTGATTCCGACTGTTCTTTTCATTTTAAAGAATAATTACAAATAATTACTGGATTTATATTTTTTAATCTGATTAAACCTCCTATAAATTTATTTATTTATATCGTGGGTAGCGTTTTTGTTTTGTTTTGCTTTTACTTTTTCAAGACATACCAATCTAAGTCATGGCAGTGGGACTTAACAAATATATTTAAATTCCTGTTACCCTCAGATGCCCAATGGTAGACCTGTATTAGGTGGGCAATTATATAATTTTAAATCTAGTACTGAGTTGCCTGCTGCAAGTGTCGGTTCTGTACCCACTATATATGAAAGCATTTTGTTAGATCTGCAGTGATATACCAGATATTGTTCCTATTCCTTCCTACAAATATTCACAACATGTTCCTGCCTCTTGCGGTTGAGAGCTGAGCAAAGAATTATGCCATAACTATTGCTGCATCCCATGTTTCGTAATGGAAAATCTTATTTCTGTACCTCCTAGCTGATACAATGTGCATGGGGACTTTAGATTTAGCTCCAGAGGCTGGAACTGGCCTCTCCCTGAAAAAGCCCATTGTGTGATACTGATGCTTATTCGCTGCAGAGATCAAGGCAGTTACTGGGATTAAAGCAAGGAGGTTCCTTGTGCTTATGCTGGTACCTTTGAGCAGTAGAACATCGGATCAGGTTCTTCAGTATATAAACCTTAATTATAGAAATCCAGTTTTGTATTCTGAATATGATGCTCTGAAATATGTATAATTGTTAAGTAATGTGTAATAGCTATGTTAAAAATATAATAACTGAGTGGGAACATTTGTTCTTGGAATTCACAAACAGTCCACATAATAATGGTGCTGCAGGTGGTTTGGCAAACCTGAAATGGTACATTTAAATAGCTTACAAATACGAAGTGAGTAACTTGGAATCTTCTTATTGGGGGAGCCTCTCTGTTTTAATTAGAAGATGATAACTTCTCCATCTCCATTCAGTTAGGCACATTCAGTCAGAGCAGATGCCTACAGTTGGAATGTTTTCCCTAAAGGTGTCCATCTGGACACCCAGTTGATCTTACATGGTTGCAAAGTGAAGATTTATTTTATTTAGAAAGCCATTATTTTATCTCTGAGCTGGTGGGAATCCTAGGGGCTGTTTGTACATGGGGAAAGACCCACAGTGGCTGTGAATCTGCACTGCATCACTTATATGATGCAGCCACAGCTTTGCAGCCACCGTGGGACTTTCCCACGAAGCTGTACTTTGGGGATTTACCCTGACTTTTTTATTGGGAGCGATGTCAGTATGGTTCTTCCACCATCTGACCTTGTTCCCAGGGCCAATCTGTGGGCAGTTCTGGTAGAAGACGACCGACGATTGGTCACCTTCCACCAGGAAGAGGGTGAGGGGCAGCTCCGATACCCAGATGACCGCCGGAAACCTCACACTCCCTCCTTGGTGTTGGGGTTACCCGATGCCACCCCAGGTGAGTAAAACTGCAGGGTTTTGGGGGGAGGCAGTGCTAACTCGGCACCATGAAGACAGGGTCCTAGTGCTAATTTGAGATGTAAAATTTCTTGGAATTTTAAAGCTATGGGAGAAATGTTTTTTTCTGTTTTGGGGGGGGATGGAAAGTTTGGGAAGAAATTGAAATATAAGTATTTTTTTAAAATACTCTTTACAGATATAAAGTCACTTTGATGCTTTAGGACGGCCTTCCCCAACCTGGTGTCCTCCAATTATTTTGGACTTCAGCTCCCATCAGCCTCAGATAGCATGGCCAATGGTCAGGAAAGCTGAACATTGTAGTCTAAAACTACAATGTAGTCCTTCTACAATGTAACACCAGGTTCTGTGAGGCTGCTTTAGGAACATAAAAGTCTTCATGTTCTTAATTATATTATGTATAACTTGGTTTGCTCATAAAATTATTATATTTAAAGCATTTTAAAAGTAAATTCTGTTAGTCAATTTGTAATTATTATCTGAATAATCCTTTAAGCAATCTCAACCTATTAATATTTTTCATTAATATTTTCCATTTTTACTCATTTTGAAAGGTTGCCTTTAGTGATGCCTTGTATTCCGTGTTGAAACCATAGGAAGCAGGCTATTTGGTTTCTTTTAGGTAGTGAGGGTTTATTCTATTGGCAGCAGTTAAAGGTCTTATAGCTGAGGCAGCATTTCCTAATAATCAGGTCTATGAGAACTTTATTAAAAACTGTGACAGTGCGTTCTGTAGACTCAAGACTCAAAGTTAACTTTAAAAACAGGAAAAGAAAGAAACATAGGTGGGATACCTCACATGCTGTTCCATTGCATCTGGTGACAGTGGTGAAATAACCTACAGTGTTTTTTCACATGTAGATTTTAGATTAGAGCTACACTAATTGACTGTTGCAGCATCTAAACAGAACGAATTGGAAACACACAACTCTGTAAAAAAAGGGTGGGGGGAAACAGACGGTCAAGAATGCACATTTTCTTCCATATTATGATATAATTATTCATATGTGGGGAAACTGAGCATAATGTGAGGCATTCCTAAATGTCTGTCAGTAAAGGATATATTAGACCAATAATTTTAATAAGGAATGGAAGAAACAACTATTACAGATTGGATTAAAAAATATCCCCCCCCCCCCATGGTTCATTATTTCCAGACATTTTACATCTCTGGTCTTTCTATATAGAAGTCTTATTACATAGTTTTTTGAAACCATTTGGGAAGAGCTGTTAAATTTTTCAGGGGAAAAATGGTCCTTGGGGGGGAAAAACAGAAAAAACTTGTGCCCCCCCCATCAGATTTTCCTTTCTTTCCCAGGCCTTCACATCTCTAGTGCTAATATGAGGTTCTAAATCTGCTGCTCAGTTTTAAGATACTTTATTGAAAGCATAACCCCACCACCAACACACATATACACCTCGGACATCTTAATAGCAGTGTTACCTTTCTTGGATGTTCCTAGTGTGGTTTATTATACCAAGTTATAACATGGCTTCATCTAGCCCTGTGTTGTCAAAACAGATTGGCAGTGCCTGTCTAGGGGTTTCAGGTAGGAGTGTTTCTACACCTACCTGGAAATGCCAGGAACTGAACTGGGGAGTTTTTGCATGTAAATAATGTTTTCTACCAGTGAGCCATACATAGGTTTAAGTAAATATTATAAATCTAGAAAATATTCTTTCGTTTGCTTGTGATCACTTTGATGCAGACTTGTTCAACATCCAGAAAAGGGGAACTAAAATTATCAAGGGTCTGGAGCATCTCCCCTATGAGGGAAGGTTACAACAGCTGGGATTGTTTAGCTTGGAAAAAAGGAGGCGAAAGGCAAACATGATAGAGGTGTACAAAATTATGCATTGTGTAGCAAATGTGGATAGGGTGACATTTTTCTCCCTCTCCCATAATACTAGAACCCGGGGTCACCTCATGAATCTGATTGGTGGGAGATTCAGGACAATTAAAGGAAGTACTTCTTCACACAGCGTATAGTTAAACTATGGAATTCACTACCACAGGATGTAGTGATGGTCACCAATTTGGATGGCTTTAAAAGGGGGTTGGATAAATTCCTGGAGAAGAAGGCTATCAATCGCCACTAGCCCTGTGTGCTACCTCTGGTATCCAAGGCAGTAAGCTGGGGAACGTTGCACCATGTCCTGCTTTGTTGGTCCCTGGTCGACAGTTGGTTGGCCACTGTGTAAACAGAGTGCTGAACTAGATGGACCCTTGGTCTGATCCTGCATGGCACTCCTTACGTTATTAGTCATTACAATATTTAAGCATTTCTTTGTAGTGTGATTTCAATTTAGAATTGAGGGTGTTATTGGCAGGCTTCTGTTGTTATTGTTGCTAATATTGTATTTGCTTGTTGTATTTTGTTATGGGTTTTTTTTCTGAACTAGATGGTCTCCTGCTACTTTTAATTGTTAACGTTTTAAAATAGACAATTTAAAATACCCAGTCAATTGTGAGTACAATAGGTTTTAGTAGTTACTTCTCTGAGTTTGACTAGATGATTTTTAGGATGGTTTTATATAATTTGGGGGTTTATCAATAGTTAATATATGTTCCATTGTGGTGGGGAGTGTGGTTTGTAGACCTTAAAAATAAATAAAATAATGTTTTGTTTTTGGTCTTTGAATTTGAACATACTACAGGGATTAGGTCCAGGAATTAAGCAGTAGCCACAGTGTTTATGCAGCAGCTGCAGATAGATTGGAGCCAAATTCCAAATCTCCCTTTATTCAGACATATAAGAGAGAGTGTGTAAAAGTTTTGTATTCAGAGCAGCCACAACTTTATGCATTAGCAGAATGTGGTCGAATTACTGCCTAAGTAAGAATTTAACAAATAAATCTAGCTTTAAAAATGTAACAAGTAAGTGTGCTTCATTAGAGTCTGAACAGCTTATTATAGACTAGTAATGGCCCTAGTCCCTACTAATCTTCTCATGTATGGAAAACAAAGATGTGTGTGTGTGTGTGTACACACACACACACACATTCCTTCAGCAGAAGTTTAACTTCAACTGCTTTGCCTGTAGCATTATATCTAAAACTTTGATAGAAAGACTCGAAGAACAAAAATGTTAAAGTTCCTTCTGAAAGAACCACTGGAGAACACAGTATATTCAATGAAAGAGAAATAGAATGACTAGGTGGAACCATTTTTAGTCATCCAATGTCTAAATTTGAGTGGATAGAGCAGGGTCCCCATTTTATTTTTAAAAATCTGGTTCTGATAAATTACCTAGAATGATAAGATTGTTAGTGAACACAGAATAATGAGGAAATGAGAGAGAAGATATTTTCCTATTAAAAGAGGCATTCAAGATTATATGTTAGAAGGCACCCAAAATTATATGTTAGAAAACCAAGACAAGATATAAAGAAAGATCTGAAATAGATCAATGTATGACCCTAATCCTAGATTTTATCAGAAATAATTAGTGTCAACTGAATCCTAAATATATAAGTTGCTTAATATATAATTAGGTGATTTAACCATATCAATTTCAAGTGCTGAATATGTTGGTTGAACTTGGCTTCATAATGTCAAGAGATGGCATTATGGAACTATGATATGTATATGTGTAACACCTGCAGCTGTTAGTTTCTCTTTCCTTTCTGGAAGCCTGGGCGCAGCCTCTTTTCTATGCTCACTGTGTAGGCATTGAAGCCAGGCGTACTTTTCAGGAGTTAGTCTCCTCTCATGTATATGTTAATAAAGCATGCTGTTGTGAGAACTTCTGGGAGAGCAAGACCTAGAGATTGACTGCAAGTTGAGCAGGAAAACTCACCCCCACATTAAACATGCCCAAGGGCTATTACAGGAATTGGAAGGGGATTACTTTCACTACTGACAGACCTCTGCTTTACAAGTACCCCCCCCCCCAATAAATACTGATAGGTTGCCACCAGTCAGCTGTTAAAACTTTTGACACACTAGGGCAACCATATAAAAAGGAGGACAGGGCTCCTGTATCTTAATTGTTGTGATGAAGATGGAATTTCACCAGGTGCTGCATGCATACAAATGACACCTGCTGAAATTCCCTTTTCTATACAACCGTTAAAGATATGGGAGCCCCATCCTCCTTTTCATATGGTCACCCTATGACACACCCTAGTTTGTCCAGATGCTTGGATTGTTTTAAACCTTTCTGCCAAAGGCCCCTCCTTGTGTGGTGCTTCATATGCAGAAGGGTTTAGAGATAAATTACCTTTTATAATAATGTAACCAAATGTCCAAATATTTTTTAAAAGAGGCTCTTATTTGGGATGGGGGTAGGAAAAAAGGAAAAAAACAAAGGAAGACAACAATCACATACACAGAATTCGAAATAGAACCAGTAATGCCAATCTAACTTAGCTAGGTACATGTAACCTACTGAAATAGAGTTTAAGAGCATATGCAGAGTTCAACTTGGCCTTTGATTAGATGTCATTAGAAAGATGAGGAGGAGTGAGAAAACTCTCACTTTTATGGGAATCAGACTTCATTTAAAGTAGGCCCCTTTGTGGATGTTGATGGTTGCTTTCACCAATAGTGTGATACCCTCCCTTTATAATGTCAGTGGTCTAGCAAGCAAATCAGAAAAATATTTAGTAACTCACTTTTGTAATAATTCTAAACTTAAATCTCAAAGGAGTCAACCAGTTTAAATCAGGTTTAAAAATGGGGTTATGGTTTGGAAGTGTGTTGGAGAAAAAACAGGTGAGGAATCACAGCATGGTGTCAGTTCACCAGGCAATCTAGGGGGCATTATTGAGCCTATATCAGAATATAGGGGTTTGGTTTACTTTGGCATAGCAATTACCAGGTCTCACAGTGTAGTAATCCATTTTTTCCCCAGTTCAAATTTTTTATTTTTTTCACTCATAAAACCAACAAGACATCCAAAACAACACATTAAAAGAGGACAATATACAGAGTTACAGTAGATTCCCGATTTTCTCCCCAGCAAAGATATGCAAACATACGTTTCTTGCAACTAGACTAAACCAAAACAAATTCCCGTCTCTCTTTTATCTTAACCCTTACTTCTTATTCGTTGAATTCACAGATAAACAGTTCATTTTTTTCTTGCTCCTTCACAAAGTCTATAAGGGGTTTCCATTCAGTTCTAAATCTATCTGTTGACTTTTCTCTAATTATTGATGTAAGTTTTGCCATCTCAGCCATCTCCAATATCTTCAAAATCCATTCATCCATTGTAAGTAACATTGTACTTTTCCATTTTTGCGCATATAGCAATCTCACTGCCATCATCATACATAACAATTCTTTTTCATCTGATCGTCCATTAGTCCCAAAAGAAAGTATTCCGGTTTCAATTGTATAATGATCTTTAATATTTTTTGCATTAAGGAATGAATTTGTATCCAAAAGGTTTTTGCTCTTTTACAAGTCCACCATGTATGATAAGATGTTCCTTCTTGTTCTTCACATTTCCATCATGTTCCCGAGGCCCCCTTATACATTTTAGCTAATTTCGAAGGAGACATATGCCATCTATACATCATCTTATAAAAGTTCTCTTGAAGTCTGGTACTTAGTGTGAATTTTAGATATTTTAACCACATATTTTCTCATTGTTCCGTTGATATACAGTATTATATCCAAAGTTTTGTGCCCATTTGATCATACACTCACTTGTTCATCTTCCTTCTCAAACTTCAGCAATAGCTTATATACTTTTGAAATTACATGTTCATCATTTGTACATAGTGCCCTTTCAAATTCAGATTTTGCTTGCTCAAACCCACACATTTTTGTCTATTTTAAACCTTTCTATAATTTGTAAGTAGGGGAACTGCTGACATGTATGATCTTCTTTTATTAACTTCTCTCTTGGTTATAATTTACCATTGACATGTATGACCTTCTTTTGTTAACCCCCTCTTGGTTTTAATTTATGTTCACCTTGTAATACTTCTAACAAATCATTATATGTTAACCAATTATACATACTTGTCAATTCTCTTCTATGATGTGCTTCTTGAGCTGATAGCCACAATGGTGTTTTCTGGCAGAGCCTAGGTTTATATTTATTCCATATTCTCAGAATAGCACGTTGCACATATTGGTTATTAAATTCTAGATTTACCTTAGCTTTGTCATACCACAAGTATCCATGCCACCCAAATCTCAATTCATGACCTTCTAATTCCAGTAATCGTCTATTTTTCAACAACATCCATTCTTTCATCCATAACAGGCAACAGGCAGAGAAATATAACTTCAAGTTTGGGAGACCCAGACCTCCCCTCTCCTTTACATCCTGTAATATTTTATATTTAACTCTTGGTTTTTTTGCTTGACATATAAATCTAGATTTATCTCTCTTCCATTGCCTAAATGGTAACTTTGAAGACACAACAGGTATTGTCTGAAATAAGAACAGCATTCTTGGTAGCGCATTCATCTTAATTGTAGCAATTCTCCCCAAGAGTGACAATTGCACCTTGTCTCACCTTTGTAAATCTTTTTTAATTTCACTCCATACCTTCACATAATTGTTATTAAACAACATGCAGTTCTTATCTGTCAAGGTGATACCCAAATACTTTACCTTCTTATCAATCTTAAAACCTGTTTTTTCTATCAACTTTGATTGCTCTTGAGGTTTCATATTTTTTGTTAACATCTTTGTCTTCTGTTTATTAACCTTAAAACCTGCTACTGCCCCAAATTCCTTCAATTTGTTCATCAAGATTTCAATTCCTTTTAAAAGTTCTTCTAGCATAAAAACCAAATCGCCGGCAAATGCTTTTAATTTATAAGATTCTTTTTTTATCATCACTCCTCCACTTAAAGCTGTTGTGGTAAAAAAATGTTAAGGTAAAGTCACTTTGTGTTAAATTTGCCACATTCAAGAAGTAACATATAGGCCCCATTCAGAAGTCACCTTAAACCTCTGCTTTAACCATGGTGGTTAAGCCAGAAAGCCAGGCCGTGTTCAGAAGATACCTTAAACCATGACTTTAACCATGGTGAATAAGGCAAGCTTATTCACTGTAGTTAAAGCCATGGTTTAAGGTGTCTTCTGAACATGGCCGGGCTTTCTGGCTTAACCACCATGGTTAAAGCAGTGGTTTAAGGTGTCTTCTGAATGGGGCCAATTTGCTTAAAAAGATAACAAGGCCCAGAAAGTAGACTGGAAGAGATATGGCAAACTTTCTAGATGACCTCAAATGTAATAAGATTCCAACAACTACTACAGAAGAAGCTGAACTAGAACATCTCTTCCACTTGATATGGGAGCCCAGTGGGACAGGACAGAGAAAGTCTTCCTTTTCTTTATTGACTAACTATTGCATGAAATGGTGTCAAGAATAATATTTTTTCTTTAAATATATTGCTGCAAAACTTGTCAAGGTTTGGCCTCATTCATACATCACTAAGACTCCCAAGAACCAGACATAAATAGTAAGTTGGGGCTTATAAAATTTCATATTCTGTTTAAATAATTTCACCATGCAGAACCTCTTGACTTGATGATAATATTGTTTCCACAATTTCAGAATGGCACTTGTCGCTATAAAATGTAAAGCTTGTCAGGTTTTGACAAGCAGTCTGCCATCTATCTGTATCTTTCCCAGTGCCACATGTCTGTATTTGCAAGCTACTTTAACTTCTTCTTTTTGTAGTAAAAATAATAGATTTAAATAGTTTTCTATTATTGCTATGCAATATGCACCATTTGAAAAGCTAGCAATGGAGCAAAACTATAGATATTTTTCAAATAATTCTAATTTTGCTGTAGATAACAATATTTTGTGTGAGATATAGTGGAGACTGCAATCAGAGGTTAAACTGAAGACAACCATTGGCTTTCATTTGTTTACAAAATCAGTATATAAATTGAAGGCAGATCGTTATTGTACTTAGCATGTTTTATTATTAAGAGGGGGACCGTTGCAGTGATGTTTGTTATTTTCACATATTAAGTTGTTCTATCAAGCCTTTTTCCTTATGTCTCAGCTATTCCTACTGCAAAAATATATATGGCATATATTTTTGTATGATAAAAAATAGCTCTTGAAAATCGTATTTGCAAGTTAGTGGAATTCCTTTTTTTTTACTAGTGCAAAGTCCATGTCACCTTTGGCTCCAGCAGTTCTGCTCCATTCCCGCTTTTTTTTCTCCCCAGTCCCTTCACCACAGAGGGGCTCATGAATAATGCAAATATAGCTAATGCATAGTGAATCCCCCTCCAAAATTTGCATTTGGTGTGGCCCTGCCCCCTCCCTCATGTGCTCTAATTGGCCTCCATTTCCCCCTCCCCACTGGTGGTGACAGTATGTGTGCTTGTGCCTGGGACTCATCTTCACGCCACCCTGATTCGCCAATCAGGGCTGTGCGTCATCCTGCTGGTGGAGGGGCAGCCATGCCTGTCTGATGTTGAGGAAATTAATTGCTATTACAACTCAAGCTTTTTAAATAATTGAACTTTCAAAATTTTCTGCAGAGCTACACTGCTCAAGCTTCAGTTTAAAACCAAAATGAGTCCGGTAGAGCTCAAGTAATAAGCCTTACACTACCACATTTTTATATAGATTATTTCATTTAACAATTTATATTCTGTTAAGTTTGAAATTTTGTTCCCACTATGTATTTATTTTTGAAAGGTTCAGTTCTGGAGAAAAATAATAGCCAAGGTTCATACGGTCGGCCAAGACTAGGCTAACAACTGTTACCCAGAGGACCTTCTCTTCTGCCGCTCCCAGACTGTGGAATGACCTGCCGGAGGAGACTCGTCAACTTAACAGTCTTTTAGAATTTAAGAAGGCTATAAAGACTGTTCTCTTCTGGCAGGCATATCCATTGTAATTTTTAGAATGTTTTTAGGATGTTTTAGGATGTTTTAATGCAGTTTTAATAATATTTGTCATGTTTTAATTAGTTTTATGTATTTTATCATGTTGTTGTTCCCCGCCTCGATCTAGACGGAGAGGCGGGTAAGAAATAAATCATTATTATTATTATTATTATTATTATTATTATTATTATTATATTATAAATGTAATGTAATGTAGCTTCTCATTCAAAGTCTTTGATTTTGTTGATATTCCTTATGTTGTCAGATATGAGCATGTTGTCTTACATCACATTTACATCCAGTGAGTCTCATTAAAGTTAATATATCTAAATACAAAGGAGTGTAGGATTATGACTATAGGACATGATGCGGGAGGAAACTGCACATACCAACTGTGTTTGCACATCCTGATTTACTATGATGGTTCATAAGTTACTCACTGTAGTTTATAAACCACCTGGCTTATCACGTTATCTGGGAGCACTTTTAGCCAAAATAAGCCCCCTGATAAATCATGGTCTGCAGTGAGGTTTATTTAAACCATGGTGGCTTATCAAGTGGCTTAAAGAGTAGTTTTAAGAGCTCCTACAGAGTCTCTTTGCAAAAGTCAAAACCACTGCTGCTGCTCTGCTCCAGCTGGCAGATCTCCAGCTGGCGGTGCTTAATCACAGTTGCCCAAAGCCTGAAGTGCGCTATTGTGATTTAGCACTACTTTGTTATTATGCCATGGTGGAAAGCAAAAATAAAGAGCATCAGAAAGGGCCAATTACCTGAAGCCTGAAGTCCACCATTGAGATTTAGTGCCACTGTGTTACTACATAGTTTGATGGTGCATCAAGTGCTTCCATATGGGGGAAGCTGTGTGTGAAGCTTTGTCTCAATCTTGCAAGCTTCCAAGGGTTTATTTGCATCACCCCCATTTTGGCTCCTCTGGGTGTAATCACCCAAGATTTGATGGTGCATCAGGTGCCTCCCCACTAGGGGAAGCTGTGTGTGAAGACCCAATCCTGCAAACTGCCATGGGTTTACTGGTGCCACCTGCCAAGCATGGCTTAAAGTGGACATGGCTTAAAGTGACATGTGAACCTGGCCACCATCTGTGCAATTTTTCGTTGTGGCAGTCCCATTGGAGAAGATGAAAACACCTTTTCAGCACTATTGCAAATAGCAAATGAAGCTGGTTTTGTGTGTGATTTCCTCACATGTGTACATGCCATTTCTTTGGACTGCAGCCTTAGTACAGTGTTATTTAATATTATGTGGAGTTCTTATACCCCTCTCCTTTAATTTTTATTTGCTTTACCATACTGTTAAACAAAAATTAATGATGAAATAATCAACGAACATTAATTGCATAGATTTTAGTTAAATTAAGTATATATAATTGCAAGATTCATGTTATTTTGTTGGTGCCATGAACATTATATTTTTAATGTCTCTGGGTATTTTTTTTCAAAAAATCTATGAATATGTCTTAGGTTTTGAATTTTGAGATATAAATTACACATTATATTATATTGTCCCAAATCAATTTAAAGTGGTGAAGTCTACAACACATCATGCAATGTCGATATAGCATATACCCTATACCAGTCTTCCCCAACCTGGTGCCCTCCAGATGTATTGGCCCCCAAGTTCCATCATCCCCAGTTAGCATACCCAGCTGGCTGGGGAAGGTAGTATATATGCTACAACCTGGCTTTCATCATATTGATACTTCTACATGATTTATATTAGAAGTACTTCTTGTTGTGTTGAATTTGTGATTAAAGAAGTAGTGACTTATGAAGTGGACTGACATTCTACTGCAACCACTTCTGTTTAAAAGCTGCAAGGGACAAATTACTTGTAGAATTGGTAGAACAGTAAATGACAATATCCATCATTGCTTAGACCACTTCTCATCTTATTATTAGTTCATTTGTCAAGCATTTTTGTAAAGTTTGGGACAGTGAACAGGAAGGAACAACAGTGTATTTCAGAACAAACTGTAGATCTGAATATATTTTGCTGCTTGCAGAATTTCTCCCACCACTATATATCCTGGCTAACTTTTTTGTTTTTAGTAACAGTCTTGAAAGAAGTTAGCTTCTACCTCATCAATTAAAAGTGATAAACTGCTACAATAATAAATGCTCACCAAGATTTATTTCTGAATTTGTGTAGAATCTGCAAAATTGAGATTTCATAATACATTTTCACAAATGGTTTGTTATGATTCAAAGAAGTGTAACAATGTAAACTATTCTTTTTTTATATGACATCACTTTCCCCCCTAGCTACCTTTGGGAGGGAGTTCAAATTTTCCTGTTTAAGAGCACCCAGGCCTGATACTTTAGTAATAATAGTTTTTGTTATTACTTTTCATTGTACTGTGTGTGCATATTTAAGTTTCACAAAATTGTATTTCAGGCTGTGAAACTTAAATAAGAACAACTTATTTTAAAGGGAAGAGCCATGGCATAAGCCTATTGCCCAAAAATTGTTTCAGTACTAGAACAACCATAGAGACTGTTCTTGCAGACTTAGTTATGTAAGTATGCATGTAATAAGGAGATGACGGGTGGAGAAGGAGGAGGAATGGTCAAACTTTTACTTGTCTGTTGCTTCGCTAATCCACCCTGGAACCCCCTAGTTGCCTCTCCTATACAGAAGCCATATTTGGGCAATGAGATTAATGTATGTAGCGGGAGCAGGATCATAACTGTTGTACCCACCCAGAATCTTCATGCATTACCTGAAGGTGTCCATAGAGCTCTCTCCACGTGATCAAGGGAAGCAGTGTTCCTGATCATGCAAAGATAGCCATGCATGTGTACAGGGTCTATGCATAGGTTCTGTGCAGACTGTCAGTTGCCATTGAAGAGTGGGAGAGGGCATAAGCTCTTGCTCCAACCTCCGCACATTCATCTGAATGGCTGTATTGGGACAGAATCATCCGTTTACCCTTGCAAACATGCTTCTTATCCTTGTGGAAGTAAACCTTCTCCAGAGGGTGCAATTTTGAATGGAACTCAGTTATGTGTGTCACTTTTTTGCTCAAAGTGCCTCTCTTCCCAAATCTGATTTTGTAGGAAAAGTATTCATCAGGCTTTTATTTAAACATGTTTGCATAATTAGGCTGAGGCAAAGAAACAATGGAGGAGTTCCCTTTAAATATACATTTAAAACCAATAATAAGTAAGACATGTCTATGCCTAGCTTGACTGAAAGTCTCAGTTCCCTTAAAGCAGAGAACAGTAATAATAAATAAAAGAAGCAGTAGTCCTTACAAAAGCAAAGCTGAAGTTTTAGCATTAGATAACCATAGCTGTTGTTTCACTGCTGACTGAACAACTGATGGTACTGAATGCAAAAATAAATCTCTTATCTGTGGATGCAAAAGGAGAATCAAGCCTGGTCAGAAAAATTAAAGGCAAATGTTAACACTGGATTGGATCCAGTCTTAATCATACTTTGAAAAGACCCACTGAAATCAAGTAAATGTAAGTTAGTAATGTCTAACAACTTCCATGAATTTCAGTGGATCTGGTCTAGGTCTAGGTATGACTAAGCTTGGATCCAATTCACTGTAATTAAAAGATAGACTTGAGACTCAAAAGAAAAAATTCTATTGCTATTATTGGTTTTAGGCGTACCTTGAACAGATCATACTTGTATATAATAATGAACTACTAATGCATGACGTTGATGCATGACGTTGAACTTAAATGTAACTGAGTACATCTAAGTATGTGACTCATTTCTAAAAGAATTACTGTTTAAAAACCATAATTACAAAGCATACTGGCCACAAGGCAAAACCTTAGGATCCCACAATATGGATGGATGGATGGATTTAGTACATGTATATGCAGCCTTCCTTCCATTATGTACTGTATTTCTTCAATTCTAAGATGCACTTTTCCCCCCATATAAATGTCTCTGAAAATGGGGTGCGTCTTAGAATCGATGGTGTCTTAGAATCGAAGAAATATGGTATTCAAATCAACTGCTGTAGGCTCACCCCTTCCCCACCCCAAGAGAGGGGGCAGAAGGAGAGAGCTGGTGGGAAAAGGCATTCCTTTCCCCCCCTCCGGTTCGAGCGCTGGGAGCTTCATGCTTTGGCCCCTCCAATAACTGTTGGATTTGGGAGTAGTTGGGATGGTCGTGGTGTCGCCCCAGCCGCCCGAGCTTGGCGGGCGGTGACGGCTACAGCCCAAGCAGATGGTAAGACTAGCCAGGGCTGACACTTTAAGGAGTGCGGGTTTAATGTGGAGGCAACAGGAACACCTGAGAGGTGTGGTGGCAAAGGTGGAGGAAGACAAAGCTGGCGCTTTGAAGACGAAGACGTTTTATTTAGGCGGGATGTCAGTAACGGTCACAGATTAATAGTGAGTGACTAACGGACTCTGTTGTTAATGGGGAAAGGGGTAGCGGCCCTTCGTGCTCACCTCGCGGGGTCGGGGTAATTTGGCGACAGTATGGGAAAGTAGTCCCGCCGTTTCATTCCCACTTTCCCCCGCCTCCAAGTGTGACCGTTATCGCTTTTTTCCCCTTTAGAATCAAAGCTTTTTTCCTGTTGGTGGTACTGAAATTAAGGTGCGTCTTACAATCGATGGCATCTTAGAATTGAAGAAATACGATACTTCCAGGGAGGCATGCATGGGGTTTCCAAGTGATCTCTCATCCAGACCCTGACCTAGCATAGGCCTTCAGGCCTGAGATGGTTTATATATTGCATGTCCAGGAGTCCAGATAAGTTCCATGAACACTAGGCTATATTGGTATTTCACTCATAGTTATGAGAACTATGAGTGAAATACCATAGTTCTCTTTCATGTGTAGTATGATCCCCATTGGCTCTTTCATGTGTAGTATGATCCCCATTCAGATGACTAATAAACAGTGCATAGGATGGAGATAGGGAGAAGCATCATGCCTGTTGTCTCTACCCCAGTCCACATTGATCAGCATTTCTGCACAGAGTCTGCACATGTGTAAGTTGTATATGAATAGCCTCAATATGTGTCACTTGTACATGTAAAATGCAGGATATAGATCATATAGAGAGAACCCTATAGGCACTGTAAAAAAGAGCTGATAGTGCAGTCAAGCAGATGTAATCCCACTTCCTCTCCATGGGTGTTTCCAGACTAGCATTCTTTTCTTTTTTTGGTACAATCATCCTGCCTCATTCACAAAATTCTATGGGGTGTTCCAGATGATGCCATTTCTGTTTGTAACCCTTTTCTCATTGCTTCTTCCATCTTGTTTGATTTCCACAGAAAGTCTGTTAAGAAGGGAAAGAAAGAATAGCTGCACTGTGTCTTTTGTCTGTTGGTGCTAGAAGCCATTGGTCTGGAAGCACCCAAGTGTTGATTATCCACCAATTTGCCTGATTTACAGTTTGTAAAGCCTTGTATAAGGCTGACATTTTAGCTAATTCTTGTGTCCCTGTGTATTTTGACATTTTCCCCACAATTTTCTTTCCTGTGTTTTTACTGGAGAAATGGCGTAAAATTCTTACCACTAAGCCACATATAAAACAAAACAAAACAAAATGCTGCAATCAGGTCCAGATAATTTTAAAGAAAATATTGGTAGCCTGACAAATGCATTTATTTTGATTCAAATTGTAGGACGTGGTTTTGGAACCACAATGATTTGCAGTTACGATTATATAGGTCCATGTACTCTGTGCATTGACCCCCTTCTGTTGTATTGATACTCTAAAATGATTGCACAAAACTTTCCTTCCTCTAGTCCATTTAAAGCTATCAGTGCAAGTATTTCAATTGCAGTTTGAGCCCTGCAGTCATTGTCATTTAACTCCAGCTGTTCAATATTCTAGGTGCTTTCGTTGGGTTAATTGTTGGAATGCAATTTGAAACCATGTTTATGGAAGGCAGCTTCCCTCAGATATCAGGTATATCCTTGATATGCCCATACACTGCAGGCACCACTATCTAGGGAAGAGGGGGGAAACTAGCAGGCACTGTACATATGGAGGAGCTAAGGTGATAAACACCATGCTGAAATTATAAAACCAACCTGAATAACATTAATGCATGACTCTGTGGGACATGCTGCCCTCAGTTCTTTCAAACTTAAGTTGGAATACATTTAAGGAATATGACTTGAGTATACACATGAGATTCTCTATAGTGCTTTCAAGACAACCAAAATGGACCCTGACATCTCTTTGTTTGTTACTGTTTGATTGATTGATTGATTGATTAATTGATTGATTGACTTACTGTACTTTAAACTTCCCAGTAACAAAAGTTTTCTGAGAGCTGTACAATGCATTAAAACATACAGCAGCAACGTTAAAACAAACAAATAAAAACAGTGCAGAATAAAACCAAGATAAAACCAGCAAGAAAGAATATGACCATTACATTATAAAACCAAATTAAAAACCGCAGCAGAATAGTGTACTAAAAGTGTTAAAACAGTTCTTAAGATGCCTGGAAGAATTAAAGGTTCTTTAGCTGGCACCTGAAAGACCATAATGTAGACACCAGGCAAGCCTCTCTAAGGAGAGCATTCCACAAATGGGGGTGCTGCCACTGAAAATGCCCTCTCTCTTGTAGTCACTCACTTTGTCTCATTTGGCTGGGGCACCTCAGAAACTGATATTCATTGGTGAGTAAATATAGGAGGCGACTTCCTTCAAGTAACCAGGCCCCAAGCCATTTAGCAGTTTAAAAGTTAAAACCAGCACTTTGAATTGGGCCGAGAAATGGACTGGCAACCAATGCAGATGAAAAAATACTGGTGGTATGTGATCACATTAGCCAGTCCCAAGTAGCAGTCTAGCCACCATATTTTGAATTAACTGAAGTTTCCAGACTGTTTTCTAAGGCACCAATATTTCATTTCACAACCTCTTCTGCTCAGGACAGTACAGATGTCAGGTTTCATGGAAATATATTTTCAGCTTTAGTAACTCATCTTTGAAAATTAGATAAATTTATAGAAGGTGACAAACTGAGAAGAGCTGGTGATCCTGCTGCTCAGTTCCTATGTGTGTTTCATATTGCTCTCTCTAATCCTGATTTTTTGGGGTATATTTATAGACTATAATAGAAATGTCAGTATCTGAAGCTGAGAATATAGATTTATTTCAGAATTTAAGTGGATGCATGGTGGGGATCCATATTAGCTAAACTATCTCAATTTTCCATCCCTTATAACTAGGACACAGCTCTGTGAATAATTTCTATGGTTTCCTGTTGGCATTTTGGTGTCAAATAGGGGTGCCAGCTCTTGAAATAAAGAAATGTTGTTGCCTGGTCAGAGCCTGGGGAGTGGGGGTGGAGCCCTTTGTGCCATATGACAGAGCCCAGAGTGGGTTTATTGGTGGTGCTTTGGGGGCAAAAATATAATAAATACACTAGCCAGGCTGGGTTTCTTCTAGTCAGCTGACAACTCTAGCATCAAAACAAGAAAAAATACCTGTAAAAGAATGGGAAATATTTGGTATAGGAAAACATAGTCCCAGCATAGTGCCTCAGGCTGCGTACTGGAAATATCTATTCCCACAATGCCCTCATTTCAGCCCTGTCAGCTATGCAGACACACAAAGAACGAGCATGGATTCAGTTCAGGGTGATTCTTCCAGACATAGACCTTTTTGTATTACTAATGCGTGCCTTTTACCATAATTTATGTGTTTAGCTTCAAAACTGTGCCATGTGATAGAATACATACTTAGCTCAAAATTATGTTGTGCTACATCGATACAACCCTTCTCCCAGCACAGTCAGCCAGGCCCTGAGAAACATCAGGATACTTTCAGCTGAGATGCTGTCTGGCCCAGTGGCCTTGCAACAGCCAGTGATTGTGCTGTTAAGACATAATAGACGTTGGCAAGGCCTATAGCTAGTTACATGCCATCACAGGTATGTCTGGGGCACTCTATGTCTTCGCTACGTGAAGTGATGTTTGAGGGTGTAACATCAGCATGGCCAGGTTTTGGACTGTATCCAAGAACAATACAGAGTCAGGTATAAAGTATAGATATCTGGTCATTTTCTATGCTGTGCTCAGAAAAGCAAAAGTAATGGCTTTCAAAATTGCAAAATTATTGACTCAGTACTCAAACGTAAAATCTTTTTTTCTCAGATAGTGTCAAGATCCATTTTTTATTCTGTGCTGACTGCTCTATTTGCAAACTATTTAATTTACATGTAGGCTTAATGAGTGTGGCTAAGTTCAGAAGGAAACTGTACTAATATTGATTTTTAATAGTATTAGTTGTTGAAGCTGCAGATTTGCTTTGGGTTGTTGTTGTTTTCCTTTTCACAAACTGTCATTTTATTCTGATGATCAAAGTAGATAGGTTTAAAAAGCTCATTAATAGGTTTAAGAAGCTCATCAAGAAGCACTTAATGATACTATTATCTGTTCAAGACTAAATATAATTAGTAAGCAATCTTTTCTTCAAGAAGTCAGCAATATATATGGCAAAGCTGGGGGAAGATGAAGGAGATTATTTGTAGAAACATACTCTAAGGGTTAACTGAAGTTCATTACTATGCAGACATGTGGCTGAAAGGAGATGGCAGGGTGGGTAAATGGTGAGAACAGCAGCTTGATAGGTCATGCCTACAATGTGCTGTGATGCCTGCTAGCAAAAAATACAAATAAAATTGTCAAACACATGTAATAAGGAGCTCCGTATTCAGGAACTTCCCAAAAGTCCAAATGGTCTTTCCTATAAACCAGAAGTGCTATTGGAATGGATTGACATTAAGGTCAAGACATTATCCCAGGTTTGCCATCACTGTTAGGCCCATGTCTTGAAGTATACATTACAAAGCAGTTCACCATTGTTCTCCTGTGTACAAGACAGAGAAATAGAATGTACAAGTGCCATACATCCAAAGGAATGTATGGCAGCCCCATGCCATCTTCCCTTCTGCTTTAAGATTAAATAGTACAGGAAGAATACAGAAAGGAAAGGATGATTTGAGCACAAGGAAAGATGGTAACTCTAGATAATTGTTAAAGGCAATTATCTAGAGTTACCATGTGCTGTATTTCTGTAGCAAAAATACTAATCAAGGACCAAATCAAACCTTTACTATCGGATGTTGTCTTTGATCGGTAAACTGGGGGACAGCAGCAAGAAATTAGCATGCATCAAGAGGGGCAAAGACTTTACATAGGCCTCAGAGGTTCTGCACATACCAATGGATAAACAGGCATCATGGGAGGTGTAGTTCCTATGATACTAAATCAGTCCAGGATCATGAAAGGCCTCTCCCCACCCAACTGAAGCCCTTTCTCCCCCCTTCATTTCATATAAGTAATGTGATGTTGGTATGGCAACTATAATTTTCGATCATGACAAAGAGATGAAATTTCTAGATAAAGTAAAGAATTATGAACTAGAGCAGTTAGACTAATCAACAAGAGGAGAAATTATTCTTGAATTAATCCTAAGTACTAATTATCAGATGCATGATATATTAACAGACTTCTTGGAAACGGTGGTCGTAATGCTGTGCAGGGCAACATATACATAAGTGGAAAACTATGTAGAAAAAAACTCAAGTGTGAGAGTTGGTTAAAAGAAAGCTGAAATGGACAGTTGCTTTGATACTGTATTTTACTCTGTATTACATCTTCAGATTTTTTTTAGCGAAATGTAGGATATAAATCTCTTAATAAATATTCACAGCTTAAAAAAAACTGTACTAGAGACACGAAGCCATTATTATTGTCATTTTCCAACATGGCCTCTGACTAGTAATGGCATACATTTTTTAAAAATCCTGTCTTAAATAAGCCAAACAAAAAGCATTCCTTCCACAACGTGCTTTCCATTTATACTTCAGAAAGCTTATTTGTTCAAAGCAACAACAGGAAAAATATCCTCATGAAAGATGAGTAGTAGGAGAAATATTCCTAGCAGTATTGGTAAATGTTTCTATTTATATCATTTTCAAAACTTTTGATAAGCAAGGCAGTGTTTGTGAGCTACAAATCAAATGGGAAAATACTTGGATATAAAGGTTGTCAGGGTTAAACTGTTGCCCCATGCCTTTTCATACACTGGGAGAAAATCTTTGTGGGGAATATTTCACTCAGGTGTGCCTTTGCTATGCCTTGCCACTACAAACCCTGTGTAGTTCCCACAATGCAAAAGCATCCAAGGCCCCTTCCCACCCAACTTAAGCCCTTTCTCCCTGCTCTCTGCCACTGAAACCAGCTAACCAGTGTGAAGGTGCTTCATCTGGAGCAAGACATATAATGGAGGTGTTGCATTACAGGAAGACCCACAGTGTTGAGTGTGTTATGGTATCCCCAAATCTGTTGCCTCTTCTTTTCATTTCTATTGGGTACAATCAGCCCCAAAGTTAATCCATATCTGATTTTATATTCCAATTCTGAGACCTACCCACAAAGTACTGATGAGTAATACATCATATCAACCATAGATTAGGGTGGATGTGATTCTTTTTTCAACCAGGCAGTGCAATATACTAGTAGCATGAAGGGCTAGTAGTATATATGCAGCACTGACTATTGGACTGTATTCTATCCATTTTTTTGTGACTCCTACTGCATATTAAGGAATGTACAACACGATTCTATACATGTCTACTCAGACCTAAGTCCTTTTCAGTTTGGCAGGGCTTATTTGCTGGTAAAAACATATAGAATTGCAGCCCTTACTTGCCTAAATACACAGTTCCTGTGAATAGGTGATAGCTTCATTCTCTTCTTTGTTATCTTAAAGGATTAGCATAAAGACAGCATTCCATCTGTTACTATGGAAACAGCAAGAAACTGTTATTTCATAACTTAACAATTTCCCACTAAACCATGAGCAAAAGTTAATACAATATTCTGCTACATAGTTTTTGTTTTGCTCCTCTTTTTTGTCTGAAAATATATTTTGTGATCCTAAATTAAATTTAGGCAGGAAATGATTCCTTACTTCCTAGGTTATGAAAAGTAAACATCATTATTTGACTTGCCAGAAGGGAAATGTATAATTAATCTGTCCCAGTTCTCTCTCTCTCTCTCTCTCTCTCTGTGTGTGTGTGTGTGTGTGTGTGTGTGTGGAGCACCAGCATTACTTGGAACCAGGTACAAATACTTGCAGAAATCACACCAGTTATAACACTGATCTGTTGTGCATTTGGTCCATGCACGACTAAAGAAATATTTATCTATCAGTTGAGGGAAAGAGTGTTTGTGTAGAATGAATATGCAAAACTGTATGTTACTATTGAACATGATATGATGCAGTGTGTACCAGGTACATCCAGTATTCTGGAAATTCATAAATTATTATATTAGAAAACCTCTACTCCAAATGTTTAGCTTAATTTGTGAGATGGCTACATATCATGGTTCTTCTGAATGAAATTTCCAAAAACCTCAGATTTCAAAACAGAAAAGAGCAATAGAAACTGACATCAAGGATGTATTCCTGATTATTGTATACCAATTCTGTTCCAAATTAGATCCATTTCACCCTTTATTTCAGTATCTTTGGATATAGAAGGCAGCATTTATCACAAATGTCAAGTAAAATACTGACCCCTAGGTTAAGCAATAAGCAGTTCATAGTTGACATCATCGTTTCTAACAATAATTGAATAGATTCTTTTATGTGGACAATCCCAAAACTGGTACAACTGAATATTACAAAAAAAAAAAAAATTAACTCTGTGTCCCTTTATTCTCAATTGTCATGTATTATGATGGCTTGCTATTGTGAAAAATCAGCCACCTACAGTGAAATGTTCAGAATGTTAGCTTCATATCTTGGAAACCAGAGGCTTTATTATTCAGTATTTAATCTAATTAATTCCATGAGATCATGATAATATGATAATGTAGTCACAACTTCTATACCCTTGAGCTACAAGGTCAGCACACTTAAAAGCCAATTCCTGATTGGTATGCATTTCTTGTATTTACTGCATTGCATTTTATTTGTGGTTGCCAGAATATCTGATGCAATTATAATTTATAGGATAGCAAATCAGAACAAAATTTGTTCATTATTTCAATTAGCATACATTTTCATGTCCAATGATTCATGTGTAATCTGTAAAGCATCCAACTGTTTCCTTTCTCTCTGATTAATATGCATTATCACACTCTTGGCAATTTTGCAGCAGAGTACCTAACAGAAGTAAAAGTGTATATGTAAGGTTATAACAACCAGAAGAATTTCAAAATAAATTCTAAAAGTACAGTTGTCTATTCTGATGAAGTCTTAGAGATGTGTTTTATTGCTTTCTTGTCTTGCTCATGCCTAATTTTTCAGGCATGAAAAATATCTCATGAAGACAAGTTTAAAATACTGTTGTATTTTCTGCTCACACAACTGACTGAGAAAGAAGGCCTAAAACTATTACTGCAGAGAGACCATTATATCATTTTCTGTCTAATTTTTCTACAAAATTATTAAACCTTTAAAGTTTCAACAGGGTTTTCTTGTTCCTATATTACACTGTTCATGCAATGTGATAATTATTCTAGTCATAGAAAGATGAGAATGCTGTAAAAGGATAAACTTGGATGACTTGATGGAAAATTATTTTATTCATCTCAGGACAGATGTAAAATGGTCATTCTGCTGTTTCTTTGAAATGAAGAAGAAAAAACAAAGAAAGAACATTTACAAGCAACAGTTAACCAGCTAAGCCCTTGAGCTGACAGAATCATTAAAAATGTTAACATAATTTTATTGAAATTTTAATTTGTCGATGCAGGTAATTAAAGTCAATTATGCCTGTCTAAGTCTTCTCAACAGATGCAAAATTTGGAAGGAGTAGTGTGCAGAGGCTCTAAATGCTGGTTGGCAGAATTTATAACAGCACTAAGCACAGAAAGAGGGTAGATGTCTCCCCAGTGGAGTTTTCCTAGCTGGCTTGTGGGTTTTAAAAAGCTAATTTGAGGAAGCAAAATTAAATGGATGCAACTGCATACAATAACATTATTCTATAATCATCATGACTAAAGCATTTAATCAGAAAATTCTGGCACTTTAATTGAATTTTAATTGTAGGCAGTCAACTCTTATAATGAGTTTTTTTTAAAAAAAAAATCCAACCTACAATATTATAACATTAAAAACCAATGTTAAGAAAACCAGATCAACTTGTGCTGATTACTACCACCAAAGTGAAGACATTTATTCTTAAATGCCCTTCCCATTCCACAGAAATTAAATATAAAGAAATACTGTATTTAAACTGATAGTTATTGTGCAGATTCCTGAATACACTGAGGATTTTCCATTGTTGTTTCGCTAGGACAAAGAAGTTGCAAATTCTTCTTTTCATTCCCAGCCACATTATTTGTTACTCATCCTGTATCCTATATGATAATAGAACATTCATTCTCGGGGTCTGGATCCTTACATATCCCTAGTTTAATAGCTGGGAACAAGCAATAAGAACATGTGATTTCTCTTTGCCCCTCCTCTTCCTCGTCCCTTTCTCATCCAGGTTTAATTAATTAAACCACAGCTTATCTACACCTGAAATGAGGAACTGCGGTTTAATATCAGTTTACAAAACAGGATATTACACCACAGTTTGAAGTTGCTCCTAGCTTATTAAATGTCACTAAACAATGGCTTTCATGGCTGAAATGGAGAACTAACTGTGGTTTAATTAACGTAAGCTCCAAAGAAAGGAGAAGGGGAGGGGTGAAAATTGAGCTCCATTCCAGCTGCTAAGCTATACTTTAGCAAGCCAGGAATTATGTGTCTGAACCAGGTTATTGACGGAATTGCTCTGAAGACGTTAGCTGCTACAAAGTTCTATCTGAAATTAAATATACGACTTCTCCTTCCTGAGTCCTTCAGTGGATTGCAGGCTCACTGTTTTCTTTAAACTTTGTTTAGTTCTTGGCAGTTTCACCAATTTCATTTGACTGATCTTTTGCTAGTACTGTGGCTGCAACCATTTTTCATTTTAGCAAGTCCAACTGATTATCAAATTGATTTGACTGAAAACTATGCAATGTTGTGTTGGCTTTGCAGGTAAATTCTACTCACTGGTTTTCCCTCTAGCTTTACACGATTCCGTCACCATGTAGTTCTTGTCTCATGTCTTCTCCCCCCCCCCCCTTTCATGTGTTATTTTGCTATGGGGAAAATATGGTATTTTTGGCAGTCATGTGATGAAATCACCATTGTTTCCCTTGTAGTCCTTCCATTATGCTATGTTCTGCTTTGTGTGGGCGGGTGTTAGGCGGTACAGCATTGATGTCAATGCTGTACCGAAGATCAGTTGGGAGTGTCCCCTCTGCTCCTGCTTGGCTCCATATTTCAGGAATTCCTAAGCAGATGGGCAATGGGAAGGGGATGGTGGTTGCAACAGACGTGAACCGATGCAACGCATTTCCATTTAATCCCCCTATTCAAATGAGAAAAGTGTTACTGTTGCTTTTAACGTGTTTTCAGATGGGAGGGAAATCATCCTGAAAGGCTCCATCCACCCTTTTCAAAGGGCGTATAGTGTTATGCATAACAAGAAAAACTGGCTGTGTGAAGACCTTATGTCAATCCTGAAAAGAATCCAGAACAGGAAGAAGTTGTAAATTGTGGGAGAAAATGCATTGTCTGAAGACGCTCTTGATATTTTGGTCCTGGCCCCTTTGCCTTTGCCCCTACCCATCACTGGGATGTGGCCCCAAGAAGTTTCCCACCCCTGCTTTAGGTTAACAAAACAGTGGTTAGAATGTGACAACAAGCCCACTTTAGATAGCAAACAATCTTCTTTTGTGACTTGTGTTTACAGCATAATATATTATACAGTCAGTCTAGTTTCTCTGCTCTGATAACCTAATGATCATTTGGAATTTAAATCTTAATGGAAATTAACTCAAGCCCAGGCCAAAAAGATTGATTTTAATTGCATTCAGAATCAAACTGTTTGTACATTCATTGGCAAAACTGTATATATCGTATTTCCTGTGTTTATTATGGGTTGCATTGTAGGAACTTAATAGAAGGTCCTCTAACTATCAGTTTGGTTTGATATAACCATACTCCATGGATTTTAAACAGTAGATGTTTTACAAACTATTTAAGGCAGAAGTATCATGCAAGTATGGATTTTAAAAAATCTGTGAAATAAATAAAGGCACAGTCTTCCTTCAGTTTATTCTGAAAGGAAAGTCTAGTCTATAGCAAGGGGAGTACAGAATGCTTTAAAGTGTTGATAAATAGCGGAAGTCATCTTACTTACAGGGCCCCGTTATTTTGATTGTCTGTTGGCAGGATGTATGAATGATTAGTGTCAATATGACAGTTTCTGTAAATCTTTCTACCACATTTCTATGTTTACAAGACAAACCATAGTCCATCCATATATTTTGTATACTGAAGGTTCCAGGTTCAGTCCCTGGCATCCCATGAAAGGGTCAGATGCCAGAGACTGAAATTTGAAATATTCTAGGCTGACATCCGTTACCCAGAGGACCTTTTCTTCTGCCGCTCCCAGACTGTGGAATGACCTGCCGGAGGAGACTAGTCAACTTAACAGTCTTTTAGAATTTAAGAAAGCCATAAAGACTATTCTCTTCTGGCGGGCATATCCAGTGGAATTTTAGAACGTTTTAAGGATGTTTTTAGGATGTTTTAGGATGTTTTAATGCAGTTTTAATAATATGTGTCATGTTTTAATCAGTTTTATGTATTTTATCATATTGTTGTTCCCCGCCTCGATCCAGACAGAGAGGCGGTTAAGAAATAAATTATTATTATTATTATTATTATTATTATTATTAAATGCAACAATGCAAAATTAATCAAATACATAAAACTGTTTAAAAGAGCATATAAAACTGATACAATATTAAAATAACAATTACACTCATGACATCTTAATATTCTTAGGTTTAAAATTCATCTGGGTAGGTCTGCTGGAAGAGATTAGTAGGCAGATGCACAAGTAGTTTGACCTAGTATAAGGCAGATTCCCGTGTTCTTATAAAAGTTGCTCAATAACCTACCTATTCTGATTTTTTATTATAGTTATCTGGTTGATTCAGTGACACAGCTAAAAATAGTTATTTACTGGCTTTTGCAGACCTAGATCCATAGGACAATGCCCAAAAAACCTACTATTAGATATTAAGAACTATTAAATTAGCCCAGGTTTTTAAATCCATCCATTGTCCTATGTGGGAGCCTATCTACCCTACTGCTTTAAAACGGTTTATAACACTTTATAAACTGTTTTAAAGCAGTAGCGTAGATAGGCTCTCAGTTGCTGCATCCCTGGAAGACATCCTAAAAGGCTTGTAGTAACAATTGATAGTTGTAATTACATTCTTGCAAGAGAATCCTGATTCTAATATGTTATCATTTCTTCATTGAGTTGATTTAAAACAAATCCAGAACTGTAACCATTCATTCAGAATTTTTGTATCCTGCCCTTTTTCCAGTTCTGGAACACAGAGTGACTAACAACAAAATTCAACAAAACAACCATAAATATAATTAAAATCACTATACTTAAAGTAGAGTAAAGCAGCAGTGGTAAAACGCACCTAAACACACTTTATATTAGGGGTGGTTACATGGGAGCTGTATGTGGCTCTTCCCACTTCCTGCTGCCACCCCTCCTTCTGTTATTATGGCAGTGACAAAAACATCAGCGGTTTGCCACCAAAATCAGCAGCAAATTTCTACTACAACCGAAAGGGGTCAAATCTCACGTGTTTTGAAGGGCATTTTGGCTGTTTTAGGCTTCTTTAACAGTTTGGGAGCTTTCTAAATGGCGCCCCACAGATCCTGGGGTGAAAATGACCCCCAGACTGCCCACAGTTTCCCACCCCTGCTTGATATCAAAGTCCAAATTCCTGAAGAAATACAAATGTCTTCAGACTTTATTTGAACAATTGGACTTTGCAGGCAGACCTGATCCCACCTAGGAGGGAGTTCCATACTCTGTCTTGTGTCACCACCTTTCTAGCCTCCGCTATTAGCAGGACCATGAACAAGGCATCCCCTGATAACCATAAGCCATGGATTATAAGCCAAGGGGAAGGCGCACCATCAAGTATGTGGGGTCCGAAGTCATTTAGGGCTTATATGCCAATAGCAAGGCCTTAAATTTAGAGTGGTAGCTCATTGGCAGTCAATGCAGTGCTTTCAAGATCAGGGTAATATTTTTTCTTACTGCTTTCACCAGCAGCCAGGCTGGAGCATTCTGTACCAGCTGCAGCATCCAGACCATCTTCAAGGGTAGTCCCACATAGAGCAGATTGCAGTTATCTATCCAGGATGTTACTGAAGTATGATTTCTGGGGACAGGCTTTCTCAAACCAGGAACAGCCTTAGCAAAGATTACGGTGATTAGTATTCTCTTCTGAATCATTTGAAAAACAAGAAATTTCATTCCCAACTGCCAGCATTCCCCACCTCCCCCACCAAATGATTACATGAGCCCATAGCAAGTAATCTTTTGGTAGTTTTCCCCTTGTTCCCCCTTTTGTTGGATATGTTCACCAAATACATTGTTGTATCTCAGTTTTGCATTGGGCTGAGGCAATAATCGGAGCAGCAGCATTTTGAAAGACAGGAAATAATCTTCTCAATTGATAAGTTACTGTTTTATCCATACCTTGCTTAGAGCATAATCAGGACAAGGTATGTTCACACATCATATGAATGCAGTTGTACGGAAGTAGGTTGGGCCAACCCAGGTTCTCTTCCTGGTTACACTGACATTGTTGAACTGCCAGTCTGATTTGGCTATGTGATGATGTCATTGAGGGCCAGCAAAACTAATTTGAAGTGAGGGCAGTGCTTCCTGAAAAGGAGAATATGCTATTTTTCCAAGTACAGATATAAGAGTTATGACACAAGTTGCTCATTCTTAATTTTTAAACAGATGTTTTATTGAGACAAAAACCTATGCTGATAAGCCATTGCTAGTCAACATTGGTATTCAACTTGGAAAGGTTGATAAAATTCTCTGAACACTATTTTTAGACAACATAATCCAAAGGGAAGGAATCATCCACCCATGTAGAAAGGTGGTGAATAAATCTGCAATTTTTGTCTCATTCAGCCAGTCACTTTGTTACAATAACGTAATTGTTGAGGAAATGAAAAGATGTTATGGAGAAATTTGAAATGAAAATGGACAGAAACAAATACTATTTGCTTTATTCTTCCATGCATAGAAAGATATTATGGCATGCAAATTTAAATAAAAGAATGGCACTCACTTTACATATATTGTAAAGTGATAGGATATCATAATTTATTGTGAATTAGAATATAAGTAAATAATCTAGAATGCAAAGTAATAGGATGCAGAGGGGGCGCGGAAGGAGATGTGTTCAGTAAGGTCTTTTAAGTGGTAGCATTTATCAAGAACAGCAACGTTCCTTCTACTGCTTACAGATGTATATTCAGGAGGGGAAGTGTTTAGAGCAGTCAGCTAAAGGGAAGGAAACTTAAGTGCTCATGTTATGATAAATTAGTCACTTATAGCAGATATCATTATTATAGGAAGTGTTTGGCTCATTTATTGTAAGATAGTCCAATGTATAAAATGCAGAGCATTTTAGTTTTTACAGTGTTAAGTCCACTAAATGCTGCAGTTGAGTATTAAAGAAGGAGAAAGCATTCCTGCCCCTTCATTGTCATTAACTTAATGTCTGTTTACTTAATTGAATTTTCACTGTGTTTTATGTCATGTTCATTTCCTTTTTGTTTTAGTTTGCCTGTGAATCTCCAGAAGAAACTTTGTGTTCTTCTTCGTGGACTCAGTGCATCACACATATGGGCTCTGCGCCTGCGTGGAGCCTGTCTCGGAAACTTCTATAGCTAAGGCAAATGTTTTTTTTGGCGGGAACCCCTCCCCCACTGTCTATTGACTCCGTGTTCCCGCCTTTCTCCTCAGTTCTTTTTCGACTGCCTTGCTGAAAGGATGTCTTGTTGGGAACTTCTGTCTTTCTCCTGAGGAGAAAGCTTTAGAGTGCTAAGGTTTTTAGTTATTTTACTTAGTTTTTAGTTCATTTTTAGTCTTTATTTATTTATTTATTTATTACATTAGTATACCGCCCCACAGCCGAAGCTGTATGGGCGGTTTACATGAGATTAAAACAATTAAAAACAATATACAAAAATTAAAGCAGCAAAAACATACAAAGTACACACGTACATTTAAAACAATATAATTTATTGTTATTATATTCTTAGATATTTTATTCTCCAGCAATCTTGGATCGTGTTGAGGGAAATCGCACAGCTATTAAGGCCCCTTTTCAAAATGTGTTAAGTGCGTCAGCAAGCTTCCCCAGCAGACAGACTTTTCTCTGTTTAATTTGTTTTGGAAGAGGCTCAGGTCATCGAAACCTGTCGCTACTGTATTATTATTATTATTATTATTATTATTATTATTAATTACATTGATATACCACCCCATAGCCAAAGCTCTCTGGGTGGTTTACAAAATTTAGAACCATAAACATAAGACAGCTGACATTTAAAACATTTAAAACTGTTAAGCCTGGCTACAAATTCAGTTAAAACCTCAACTTAAGCTGTTGAAATGCCTGGGAGAAAAGTTTTGACCTGGCGCTGAAAAGATAACCGTGTTGGCGCCAGGTCTGTGGATAAAAGCTCTAGAAGCCATGGTTTCTTCCAGACAATCGTTACACTTATAGCACAGGCTCCTCGATCTACTGGAGACATGGTCATGCCTCATTCCGATCTTCCAACATTTGGATGGTCCCCAGGCTGTATCTACAGCAAGAGGGATATCTAAGAAGGCAGGAGCCTTCTGGGGCTGATCGCATGGAGCGATTCTACGGAGGAGAGCCCCTCTGCGTCCTCGGACCCTGACTCTATTATGAAGGGTCATTCCAATCTTCCAACATTTGGATGCTCCCCAGGCTGTATCTACAGCAAGAGGGATATCTAAGAAGGCAGGAGCCTTCTGGGGCTGATCGCATGGAGCAATTCTACAGAGGAGAGCCCCTCTGCGTCCTCGGACCCTGACTCTATTATGAAGGATCATTCTGATCTTCCAACATTTGGATGCTCCCCAGGCTGTATCTACAGCAAGAGGGATATCTAAGAAGGCAGGAGCCTTCTGGGGCTGATCGCATGGAGCGATTCTACAGAGGAGAGCCCCTCTGCGTCCTCGGACCCTGACTCTATTATGAAGGGTCATTCTGATCTTCCAACATTTGGATGCTCCCCAGGCTGTATCTACGGTAAGAGGGATATCTAAGAAGGCAGGAGCCTTCTGGGGCTGATCGCATGGAGCAATTCTACGGAGGAGAGCCCCTCTGCGTCCTCGGACCCTGACTCTGACCATGGGTCATTCCGATCGTCCAGTGTTTGGACACTCCCTAGCTGTCTCTACAGTGAAAAGGATATCTAAGAAGGCCAGGTTACATAGGACTTCTTTGGACTGATCACTTGGAGCGATTCTATGGATGAGAGCCCCTCAGTGTCTTCGGACTCCCACCCTAACCATAGGTCATTCCGATCTTCCAACATCTGGATACTCTCTACCTGTGTTTGTACAGCTAGAGAGAGACCAGGTTTCAACTCCTCTGCAGCTGTTAAGCCCCCCCCCCCGATACCAAGGGTAGCCCCTTTGGTGACGATGACTTAACTGGCTCCTTTGGTACCGAGGTCTAAGCTCTCGATACTGGAGCTTCTAACATGCATCTTCGACGTCAAGATGAGACGTCTAGCAGGCAGAATCGACATCACAGTGTGAGACTCAACTGCCTCCTTCGGTACCAAGCTCCTTGGTGCTGAGCGCAATGGTGCCAATCTCTTGGTACCAAGAAGAGACGTCTAACATGCAGCTTGAAGTAGACATCTCTCCACCAAATTAATTAGCACAGCCATTACAGGCTAGCTGCCAATTACAGGGTTGCTCCCTAGAGCTGCTACAATTGGAGTGCTATGATTTCAACAGAGAGAGTTTTTATGCCTGTGATGTCTAGGTGCATCATTCTTGGGTCCCTGTAAAAAAAAAAAAAAAAAAAAACTGGGTTGCCTCCCCCGAGAATACCAGTACAGAGATTGGCATCAGTTATGAGAGGGACACCTCTTGCAATGGACCCGTAACTCCCATACTAGGCATCGATACCAACTTCTATATTGGTACATATGCCTTTCTCGATACTGAGCAGCTCCATCGGTATCGCGATTGCCACTGGAGGAAGTTTTCTCGCAACTCCCTCTAGTTCTACCGAGATCACTGTCATTGTGACCTGTCCACAGGGCTCAACCATTGACTCATGATACCATCGTGAATGCGTCAGTACATCCACCTAGCTCTTCTCCTTCCCAGCCCCACTCTGTGGGGTGTCAAAAAGTTCAGCTTGGAGAAGATGGGTTTAATCATAGAACTAAACCTGATGGAACGCCTTTCCCGACATGAACCTACCCGAACACTACGTTCAACATCTAAGGCCCTCCTCCGAGTGCCTCCTCCGAGGGAAGCTCGGAGGTCGGCAACAAGAGAGAGGGCCTTCTCTGTGGTGGCTCCCCAATTGTGGAACGATCTCCCTGACGAGGCCCGCCTGGCGCCAACATTGTTATCTTTTCGGCGCCAGGTCAAGACTTTCCTCTTCTCTCAGGCATTTGGCAATATCTGAGGAGCCTGGGGTTGTTTTGTTTTGTTTTTGTAGTTTTTTTGAAGTGTTGAAGTGGTTTTTAAATGTACAGATTGTGTGTATGTTGTATGTTTTTGCTGTTTTAATTTTTGTATATTGTTTTTAATTGTTTTTAATCCTATGTAAACCGCCCAGAGAGCTTCGGCTATGGGGCGGTATACAAATGTAATTAATAATAATAATAATAATAATAATAATAATAATAATAATAAACCTGGTTCCCCTCAATCCTTAAAGAGCTCTCAGTCAGACTCAACATTGCTCTCTTCTGCATCGCCTGTTGATGGGGTGCTGTACAGAGTGGAGCCTCCTTTGGAAGACCTATATCATTCTCTGATTTAATATTTGGTCCACTCCTCTACAGATCTCTTAAACCTGTTCTGGATTTGAGACGGCTCCATACGTACATCAGAACCACAAATTTCTGATGACACATGAAGCCCTGCCCCAGAGTATTTACAAAATGTATGGCACTGGTCCTTCCGTTCATTTGCCTTCAAGGGGTAGAAATCTACCCATATTTAGACAACTGGCTTCTGGTGGCATCCTCGAAGGAAATGCTATCGAAGGCAAAGTGACTACTCAATTTATTGAGCTCTTTGGGCCTCATAGTGAACACAGAATCCAGACTCACTCTGGATCTAACAACCCTACATCAGTGTACTTGCACAGACTATTTGCTACGAGGCATGCGTTTTCCCACTTCCTCCCCCATCTCAAGTCCTCATACAAACACTTTCCTGTTCAACTGGGAATGACTTTGCAGCCCTCATTTTTCCTCTCATTCCATGAGTACTGTGGTATGATAATATTAATACTGTGTAGTCCACACAGTCTCCATCATAGTCACCCCTTGGTGGCCGAGACAGGTGTGGCTCACTCTACTTCTGAAGATATCAGCCAATGGCGACCAATCGGGTTACTATCAGCTCCGCTGCAGCTCCGAAGGGAGAAAAAAAAAAGTCGTGGTAAGTACCCAATTTTTTTAAAACCGGAGCTTCAGAGATTTGCTCCTGGATGGCTTCGGGATGCCAGCTGCATCATATAGATGACCTGCTGCCACTCCGGATACACCCCGACCGGGGGCAAAACTCTCATCAAGATGTACCCAGACTGTAATTCCTAAATGGGCAATCTTTTGTCTTACAGCACCTGAGTGGGTAGAAGAAAATGAATCTAGGGAAGCCTGACCCTGACACAACAGGAGAGTGGCTTTTGTCTTGCAAGGAGATCTGCTGGGCAGCTGATGAGGAAGCAGGATGTGCTTGGATGTAATTTAGACTGCCTCCAAACACATAAGAATACAGACAACTGGAGACTGACTGAGGAATCTGTCAGTCAAGCTGTGAGCTTACTGATGTTACTTGGTTGGGCATTGCCCCCTTTGGGAAATCCCGGTGGGGGCATTGCCCCGCCTCCCCCCCCCCGTAGTTTACGCCCCTGCATATGCTCAGACCCATGGCATGGGTATCCCAATACCGTAACTATTTTCGACATGAGATCGATTCCCGATTCCATTTTTTCATCCAGCCTGTAGCCTGGCAATGAAGAAGTCATGTACAGCACAATGGGATTTTTTTCTAAATACATGGATCTTCAGGGCCTCAAGCCCCATTCAGCCTCCTTAACGATGTCCTTACACTTTACACCCCCTATACACTATAGGGCTAATATAGTTGTCGATATGCGGGTATTTGACTGCTTTACCTGTTTTTGCACCAACCCCGTTGTTAGGGGTTCCTCTGGGCATTATGAATCTGGCTCCTCTAATTAGGAGTTTCATTCTGGCATGGAGTTTCTCTGTCATGCCACAATCTCTGACATTGAAACCAGTTAAACCAATGGCACCTACAGATATCACATTAATTTTCTTAGAAAGTTGTTTTCTGATGGCTATATCAACACTACGCAGATCGAGTGAATTAGCTGCCTCAGTATTGATGCACCCTACCTGGGCTTCCACACAGGGCTAGAACTGACAAATTTCATAAGACGCAAGAGTTGCAATGACTCGCGGAATGGATTGTACATGCTATTAAACTGCCCTACGAGTTGAGGGCTTGCAACTCATTGGTCCGGTAACAGCTAAGTCGATGCGCAGTGCATCGAAGTCTGTATCTTTCGCAGGGGATTGTCGATCCCGGACTTATGTAAGGCAGCTATTTGGTATGAGTCCTTTAACTTCATTATATGCTACCACTTGATTGTTTGTACCAGGACAAACTGCAATTTGGGGCAAGCAATTTCATTGTCTTGTGAGGGAACATAATAATAATAATAATAATAATAATAATAATAATAATAATAATAATTTTTTTCTTACCCGCCTCTCCGTCTGAATCGAGACAGGGAACAACAACATGATAAAATACATAAAACTGATTAAAACATGATACATATTATTAAAACTGCATAAAAAATCCTAAAACATCCTAAAAACATCCTTAAAACATTCTAAAATTCCACTGGATATGCCTGCCGGAAGATAACAGTCTTTGTAGCTTTCTTAAATGCTAAAAGACTGTTAAGTTGATGAGTCTCCTCCGGTAGGAATTGAGCTTGTTAATCGCCCATATGTGTGATGCACAGAGACCACAAAGAAGAAATGCAGGTTGCTTACCTGTAACCATAGTTCTTCGAGTGGTCATCTGTGCATTCACACAACCCACCCACCGTCCCCGCTTTGGTGTCGATGCAAATGTACTGTCGATACCGAGCGGTTTCTCTCCTAGTTATGGGGCCAGCAAGTCGGTCTCTTGGAACTGAGGAGAAAGGCGGGAACACGGAGTCAGTAGACAGTGGGGGAGGGGTTCCCACCAAAACACACATTTGCCTTAGCTATAGAAGTTTCCGAGACAGGCTCCACGCAGGCGCAGAGCCCATATGTGTGAATGCACAGATGACCACTCGAAGAACTATGGTTACAGGTAAGCAACCTGCTGTTTTTGCGTTATTGTATGCTAGGTGAAAAATATATATTACCATGGAAGTTAAAAGGGACATGCTGATGCATAATTAAAGCAGAAATTAAGCAAGGAAACAAAGTCATATTCAATTTGCATATGCAATTATTAAAATTGGGGGGGGCATTATATAAGAATTCAAATCTCTTTATGTCTGTGTTGCTATTACTAAATAATACTGGATGGTCCAGAAACTAGCAGAATTTTTTGTATCTATAAATAAATAATTGTTTAACTCTCAAAATACCTAGGTATTCACTGGTCAGCAATATCTTCCTGACCAGTGAATGTGGAGGGCAAGGATCAGTGAAACTCTGCACCTGCAAAGCCACACACAAATTTAGGTGCTTTGGTCACCTTAGTGGATGATCTACGCCTTAGTATTGACAGGGGGAGTGTGTCCCTGCTGGTACTCCTGGACCTCTCAGCGGCTTTCGATACCATCGACCATGGTATCCTTCTGGAGCACCTGGAGGACTTGAGAATTGGGGGCACTGTGCTTCAGTGGTTCCGATCCTACCTCTCGGGCAGGTTCCAGATGTGATGCTTGGGGATAGCTGCTCTTCAAAGAAGGAGCTGCTATGTGGTGTACCACAAGGTGCCATCCTTTCCCCAATGCTGTTTAACATTTATATGAAACCGCTGGGAGAGATCATCCGGAGGCATGGGGAGGGGTGCTATCAATACGCTGATGACACCCAAATATATTTCTCTATGCTTTCGATAACATCGTCAGCTAAGGATAGTGTGTCTCCTTTGAATGAATGCTTGGAGGCGGTAATGGGCTGGATGAGGAAAAACAAACTGAAGCTGAATCCGGACAAGACGGAGGCGCTCGCTGTCAAGGGCCACAACCTGGGTTTGGAGGTGTGTCAACCAGTTCTGGATGGGGTTACACTCCCCCTGAAAGACTGTGTTCGCAGCTTGGGGGTACTCCTGGATCCGTCGCTCCAAATGACAGCCCAGATAGATGCGACAGCCAGGAGTGCCTACTATCAGCTTTGGCTGATACGCCAGGTGCGCCCCTTCCTAGAGTTGGAAGACCTAAAGATGGTAGTGCACACGCTGGTAACTTTGAGGCTCGACTTCTGCAATGCGCTGTACATAGGGCTACCTTTGTGCCTAGTCCGGAAATATGGCAGCTAGGTTGGTCACCGGTACGTCTAGGGGTGACCACATTACACCAGTTTTAAAATCACTTCATTGGCTGCCAATCAGTTTCCGGGCAAAGTATAAAGTGTTGGTTATTCCCTTTAAAGCCCTACATGGTTTGGGTCCAGTTTACCTGTGGGATCGCCTTCTCTCGTATAATCCGCCCCACACACTCAGGTCCTCTGGGAAGAACGTACTCAAATCAGCCAGAACTAGGCTGATGAGTGTTACCCAGAGGACCTTCTCTTCTACCACTCCCAGACAGTGCAATAGTCTGCCAGAGGAGATTAGACAAATTAGCAGTCTTCATGAATTTAAGAGAGTCATGAAGACTGCTCTTTTCTGGCAGGCCTATCCAGTTGAATTTTAAGATGTTTTTAATGATGTATTGGTTTTTATTGGTTTTTAATATCTCAACTATTTTGTGGTTTTTGTGGTTTTTGTGTTCCCTGCCCCGATCCAGAGGGAGAGGCGGGTTATAAATACATATTATTATTATTATTATTATTATTATTATTATTATTATTATTACATACCTGTCCACATTTGCTATAGTAAGGACAGTTGGGCACCCATTCCAGGCATGCAGGGGGTACAGTAAGTGCCCTGACACTGACTGATCATGGTTATAAATCACACGGAAAAATTACATGAGCAGGGTAGGACCCTTGCTTTAGACCTTCCCTGTTCAACATATGAAAGGAAGCCAGGAGGGGCAAAGAGGATGCAATAGAGGGGATGGAGCCATTGAGCATGATCTCACTCTCCTCCTTACACTGTTGAAATATTTCAGGGAAAACAGTTCAACAGAGCTCAGTTGGAGTGGGGTGGGGATCTGAAAACCTATGATAAATTGAAACATTTTATGTATTGTAGTTATGGTTGGGAGCACCATTTTGCACGTTTTTCCATAAGGGCAAATGGTCAGTTTTGGAGGCATATTATTATAGCTATGGTACAGAACATCATTTTGCAGTTTTTTCCTTTGGGACAAAAAGTCCATTTGGGGGGCATAGCTAAGCTCCCTTTGTCCGATCTGCCCAAAATTTGCACGTAAAGAGCTACATAATTTTCTAGAGGATTAGCTAGTTTTGGTGCATAACTAAACTTATTGTGGGATGTTATTGGGGAAAAGGTTTTCCCCTCTATGTAGGGCTTCATGGATGGAAGTTAGCATTGCTCTTTGAGATGTAGGTCTGCAAGGAGTTCTATTTGTTTCTGTTGAGGAAAGGTGGTTGGAAGCTTTGGAATGTTCATGCTGTGCTGTGGCATGCAGCCAGGGGATTGAAAGGGACTCTCTGGAGCTCCATGGCAGAGCACCTTGGCCCAGATCAATACATCAAGGCAGGGAGGGGGTATTAATGGGGCTGTGTCCTGCTCCTGCAGAAGGGTGGTTGATTCACATTTTTTTTGTTTCCATGGGGTTGGGACTGAATAATTAGGGGTCAGGGGAATGCATTTAAGTCTGTGCTGCCATATTGTGTAAAAGTATTTTAGGCTGGATGTGTTTGGTGGGGTGAAGGGAGGATTCGCAAACTGGTATGTGTGTGTGTGTGTGTGCCTCTACAAGAGCGATTTAAAGCTCTTTCAAGGTGCATTACCGATTTTCCCTCTACAAGAGCAGAGTGCAAATGATGAGTACAGGCGCTTTTTATCTCCGATTATGCACATTATCGAATGCTCGTTAAATAGCGAGTTTTATTTACCGCTGGCGTAAGAGTGCTTTATATCTGTGTAAACAATTGCTGTTCAAGCGCATTAACGATCAGAGTGGGCGGACTGTGGTCATGATGTCATGCATAGAACTGCCCCTTCGCTGGGAAAAACTCCCACTTTTTCATTTAGTTTTATTTCCTGTCTCCTCCTGGCAACTTCCTCCTTGTTCTCCGTCTCTCTGGATGAAAGCTCCAGGAAGAGGAGACCCAACGTGAACCGAAAATAAAGTGTCTTTTAAGTACCCAGATGGAATATTTTTTACATGGAGACACAGGGCCAGATGGAGGTTTCACAAGAAGCAAAGGGGTTAGGAAGTATGTGCGCATGTGCGCATAATTAGCAATCAGCTTATACATATCGTCCCCTCGCTTCTTGCTGGGTTCCTGACATGAGCTGTGTATGTGTGTGTGTGCATGTGTATGTTGTACAACGGTTGTGTTCACTGAGAAGAGGAGGGGGAAGGAACGAAGCAGCATCCCCCTGTCTGTTTTGGCGTGCGTGTGTGCCAGGCACATTCCCATTTACTCCTGAGCAGTTCACTTGAAATGGTAATCGGGTGAAAGGGGAGGGGAGAGAGGTGGCTGAACAGGTTGACCAGGTCATTACTGGCAGGTAACCCAGGTAACCAAAGGCAGAGCTTCTGGTGGGTGGGGAGAATAAAGGGAGGGTACCTGTTTGGGCAGTTCCAATGGGATAAAGCACATTTCTTTCAGCAATATTTGCATGCGATTCTCAGCATGTAAACAACTTTAAAGTGTGTTTCATACAGCCCGTAAAGTGCTTCAATGCCTCTCGTGTATACGTATTAGGCGTAAACGCGCTTATCAGGAAATGTGCATAATCGGGGAACCAGGCTTCAAAGCGAACTCTTGTAGAGGGGACCTGTGTGTGTTTATATAGTGCTTCGTGTGGTGGATTCTATCCTTAATATAAATCCTTCTTCAATTTATGGTTCTGCAACTTAAGTTGTCTGTTATTATTATGATAGAGGACATATTGGCATTATTTGCTTGCATGTGCCAAGTGATTTTAAATGATGGTATATATATCACACGCCTATGTAGGTCTACTCAGAAGTGCATCTTACTGAATTCAATGGGACTTACTCGCATGTAAGCATGTGTATGTGTGTGAGAAATTGTTCCCCCCCCCTTTACCACCCCTCTCCTTTCACAATAGGAGAAGCTAGCTCTGCTAGAAAAAAGCCTGCTCCTCTGTTGGTACTATGAATTTAGTATTCTGTGATTATGTAACCCAAACTCATTCTCTTGTAGTCACTGACTTTAATAGCCCACGGCCTTAGTTTGACTGTGTGTGAAATGCATTTCTTCCTCTTTCCACCCCCATTGCTTTCAATAAGTGGGCTATGCCACAAACTGCTTTCTCTGTCTTCTAGTTCTGAAGAAATGTTTGGCAGGGAGCAGGGTTTGAACTGTTTAGAAAAAGCCTTATGTATAGCAAAATAGGTGCCCTTGGCTCCATCTCTGAGTTACCCCCTTGGCTCTAGGGTAACCCCACCAAGGGTTACCCTCTTGGCTCTAGCGACCCCTCCTTTCTGCCCCACCAAAGATTTGCCACAAGCCTCCACTGCAGAGACCTAGGTATGAACCCCTCAACTGCCCCCCAGCCTGGAGCCCCCAACTGAGCTCCGCCCCATACCCACCCACCCTCACGAGCCTCCACCCTCTGACAGTCACTCCCGGCATGAGCCCTGACTCCAGACACCCATCCCTAGCATAAGCCTCCACTCAGCAGACCCAGGCATGAGCTCCTCCTTAAATCACTGTCCCCAGCCTGAAGACCTCACCTCCAGGCCCCCACCTTTTTCAATTTATGATTCTGCAAGCAATGTTCTGTGATGTGTTGAAATGGCCCATTCCCCCACCCCAAGAAAATTGTTCTAGAGAAACAAGCTTAAGTACTCTGGGTGTCAGTAGGTTGGCACAAACCATGAAATTTCATTGGGGGAATATTTACCTCATCAGAAATAGATACGGCATGGGGGTAGAAAATACCCCACTGTACCGAAATTTTTTACTTCTTAGTAATAACTATTTTACCTAAAATTTCAACCTTGACAGTTTATGATAGTTTTCTAATATTTTGAGTTTTTAACATATTTCTTCTGACATCACACACCCATGTTTGTGGAGGCATTTTACCATCCCATCGGAAAATGGTGTGAAATAGTAAAATGCCCCATGAACATGTTTGTGTATTTTTTTTACAACCAATGCATGAGGATTAACTATTACACCACATAACTTCATTCATACAACATCTCTCTCTCACACACACACACACACACACGGCTGGTTTGCACAAGAGTTGTTAATAAGCCATGGCGGCTTGTTAACCTGCACTGGTCAATCATGTACCATCCCACTTGACATAATTACCTTCGCCGGATGCAGTGTCCAAAACATCAATTGTGGGTAGTTGGGATGGTTCATAAATCACCCAGAACCTATAGCCTGTTGTAGGCTTATTAACCACCCTTGTGTTGTGTGATCTCTCTCTCTCTCTCTCTCTCTCTCTCTCTCTCTCTCTCACACACACACACACACACACACACACATACACACACCATACTGTGCCACACCACACCACACCACACGGATAGTGTTAAAACAAAAATACGAGAGAGCCAATGTTTGTTGTGACTTTTTTTCCAATGATCATTTTCAGTGATCCAATTCAGCTCTTTTTCATGCAGCTTTCATTTCTATAGACATGCTTGCTTGCGATTTATTCAACAAATACAGCTTTCATGACCCTCCGAGGAAGCCTTCCAAAGGAAACCACAGTATTGATATTGCAGTAAAGAGACAAGCACTTCTCAATAGCTTACAGTTAATGTCAAAGACTCTAAGGATTACAGACATTTTTTCTCACTAAATTAAGGGGGAAGTTGATGGCTTGCCTTTAAGTACAACCATCCCATCATGAAATATGCTAGAACTGGGTGTGCTATACCTCCAAATCTGCTAGAACAAATTCACTGGCATAGGATCTGTTTTCTTTGAGCTTCCCTTAGAGTCTTATCTTCTTAGTCTGCATTTGGCCAAGCTTAAAACAATAGCATTTTCCCAGTGTTCAATGCACTTACATTAGGAGGTATATTACTGGCTTGGGTACCATTCACATGCAGTGTGTTTGTGTAGGAAAAACATGTAAATATGTACGTTCTTTCCACAACAGAGCCCTTTTCTACACGAAGCATTTATTGTGCACTCGTTATTCCTTACTCATAGTTGTTTAGAGGTTCTTTTAAAATATTGTGACTCTCCAGTTTCACTTCTGTTTTTAAGAGCACTTTTCCTGGATATTTAGAACAAATAAAATGGAGTATTACTTCTGAAAACCTATGAAAACATATTTTCCTACATGAATAATTGCATTATTCCACTATAGCACAGCACCACCTACACTTTATGTAGTGGAAGAGCAGGAAAGGAAAAAAAACGTTTTGTGTAGAGCTTGGATCTCAATTCTGCAATTAAACTGAAAGTAAATACAGCAAATTAACATCTCCCAGTAGAAAAGCTCTTAGTATGTCTGAGACATTGCCATCCTGCAATTTGTGGAAGTGGAATTATAACTGTGATCCCAAACAGCACTTAATTATTTTATCATATTCCACTTATAATATAGCAATGCTTGTTCACATGCCAGAAGCAAACATTGGTGCTGTATTTAATCTTTTATTGAAATGTTTTTTTGCGGGGAAAGACAATTAAGAAAGGGTAACACTTGCGAGAACGTTCTCTTCCCCAGAAAATACTAGGTTTTGAAACACACTGTGGAAAGGCATGGAGAGGCTGTCCAAGTGACAGTTGTTTCAAAGATGCCTACGCACATTGATCTTCCCTCCCTTTCTTTTAACACAAGATGGACCACTGGTCTGACTCAGTATAAGGTAGCTTCCTTTGTTATATTCCATGCTACCAATGCTTCCTAGGGCCAGCTCCACCTGGCCAAAGTGTTCTTTGATGCCCCTCTGTTCCATTGGTTGGCTGTGGCAGACTTCACTGGCGGCAGCAGCAGTGTTCCAAATAGTGGCATACAGCAGAGTCTAGTCATAATTTAAATTTTTCACAGTGGGCCAGGGCAATGCTATGTCCAGGATATTGAGGGAAATGAAATGGCTGCTAGATCTGGTCACCAAAGGCTACTCAGAGTGCCAGATTTTTTAAAGTGGGGACCCAGGACAGGTATCAGCTGAGGGCCCTGCATGGGGCAGTGGGGCCCCTACAGATACTAGAGGTGATTATCCCAGCACCGCATGCTTCTTTGCAAGCGACCCAGAAGGATCACAGACACCCACTTCTCCATGCTCCAAAAATACAAAAGAGTAATGAGAATTTAAAAAATAAATAGAGAGACCTATGTTTGTCCCACTTAGATAGAAAACTAAAAATCCATATAATTGAATTTCATGCTACAGTACATCTCTCTCTTATTTTATTTATCTAGATTATGAATATAACTCTCTTTAAAACAAACCCTCTTGGTTACATACATCTTAAAGAATTATAAAATTCATGAAAATATCAGTGTCAAAGAAAGTAAAGGTCAATAAATGCGCTCTTAGTATTAGTGAACATACTAAAAGGCCTGGATGAATAAAAAGGTCTTCACATGGCACTGACTTGGTGAATGGCAAGCTTCCCCAGTGAGAACATTTTGAGGTCAAGATGCCACAACAGTAAGAGAAGTCATCAACTTCCTCACTTTAGATGATGGGGGAAAGTGAACTAAAGAAGGGCCCCTCGGCAGATCTCATATCTGGGCAAGTTCGTGTGGGAGAAGGTGGTCTTCGAGAGACCTTGGTGCCACACCATTGATGGTTTTAAAAGTTTAAAACCAGCACATTGAATGGGTCCAGAAATATATCAAGAGACGATGCAGATCTTTTAAGGCTTGTGAGATGTGTCCCATTTGCCCTTTCCCAATCAATAAAGCAGCTAATCATATTTTGTACTAACTGAAAAACATTCAAAGGCAGCTCCATATAAAATGCATTGTAGTGGTCCAGTCAGGATATTATTACCAATGCATGCATAACTGTGACCACATATCTCTGTCCAGGAAAGACCACAACTAGTGGAAGGTGCTTCATGTCACTGAGGCCAGTTGTATCTCCAACAAGAGGGCCAGATCTATATATCCTATAGTACACTTCATTTCAATTAATTAATTAATTAATAGAGGCAGTATTCAATGATACCCATCTATCAGCAGAATGGACACTAATGACAGAATGGATTTCCCCTATCCTCTCTAGTCCCCTGTGCACTCTACATATCTACTCGAGAGTGCTTAGGGAGAAGAGGAAGGGGACGTCCCATTGTGTGAATAGAAGTTGATGTAGCATCACCATTATCATCATCATCATTGTTAAGCTGTGAAGGCAATACTGCAATGAAGATGTACGAAAAAATATTAGAACTTAATATTTTAATTGATTTAATTGAATTAATATTTGAATATTTGAATTGTCCAAATAAATTTTTCACACTAAAATGCAGCAAAAAGGGCATTTCCTCAAATTATGTATCATAGAATGCATTAAGGAAAAAGGGAGAAAAGGCAAAGTTGTTTCTAGAATGTCCTAAATAGTGTACATTGCTTTCTTTTTACACTGAATTCTTTGAGGTCATTCATTTGTAAGTGGGAGGGGAGTTTTAAAAAATTAATACAGCAAACCTCTGTTTCAGCTTTGCACTAACTTTAGAACATGTACCCTCCCCCCCCCCACCTTTCAATTTTTAGCATGTAAGCCTTGAGGGAATGGTATTCTCTCAGTGTGTGCAAAACTTTCATTAATGCTAATTAAGAAAAAAGATCAAGGTGCAGGGCTTTTTCTGGGGATTAAAGAGCAGCAGAGCCCATGGTGCGGCTGTATGATGTTAACCCCACTCAGTCATTAATCTCTAAAAAAAGTGTTGCACTGAAAACATTATTGCTGTTACAACAGAAAAATAAGGGAGTTCTATAGCCAAGTAACTGCTCCATTTTATTTTGGTATTCAAGGCCCTACTTACAATGCTGCTATCCCTATTGGATTCCAGAATAACATCAGCACTGCATGAGAAGAACTGAGTCTCTGCAGAGTAGTGGTTTTCTTGCTTTATGAGAAATGCCCTAAGGCAAGTAAGAACAGGAATATTCTAATTTTAAATAGAATATTAGAAAATATTGTTTTTCCCCTCCATTGGTAACTTTGGTATCCATTATGGAAAGAATGCCCTATATCCTCTGAAATTTAGGGATTATAGGTTGTCCAAACACTCCCTACTAAATAGGTACTTAGAACCAGGAGTAATTAACTTTGGAGGATAGGGGGATTACTTTTGACTCTGCCAAATTTGGTGGTGGCAGTGGCAGCAAACTGCTCTGGGCCATGAAAAGGGTCAAATTTAGCTTGCTTGGAAGGTGCATTTGACTCCATTAATGCTTTGCAGGGCTAAAACTGCCTATAAATAAATAAAAAAAACCAGCCATGGGTGGTTTTCTTTTTTTTCTTTTTTATTGCCATCACTGAATTTGGCAGTGTGGTGGGGACTGCACTTGGGGGAGTGGGGACTGTGTGCAGTCCACGGGCCACATGTGGCACTCCTGTTTTAAGCCCTTTGCCCCCTGGTGCAGACCCAATCCATACCAGAACTCCTGCAACTGCAATATATATTGGAAAATAGTGATCTATTTACTTTAATCGATCGCTGTTTGGCAATATCAAGGTTCTCTAACCCACCCTTTCAGTAGGGTGACCAGATTTTGGAAACCAAAATCCCAGTCACCCCCCCCGCCACCCCCCCAAAACAACCCCCCCCAACCAAGCCACCCCCCCCAAAACACCAGCCTGGACCTACCGGGTTCTCTTTCTCCGCCGCCCGCGCCGGGTCCTCCGCTGCCGCTCCTGCCGGGTCAGCCGCCGCCCCCAGGTCCCCCGCCGCCACGTCTTCCTCCACCACCGCTAGGTACTTTGCTGCCGCTGCCGGGCTCATAAGGCCAGAGGCCGCGCAGAAGAGGCGGGGGAGGGCCGATTACATCACTTCCGGATCCGGCCCTCTCCCGTCTCTTCCACGCGGCCTCTGGCCTCCTGGAAGAGACGGGAGAGGGCCGGATCCGGAAGTGATGTAATCGGCCCTCTCCCGCCTCTTCCGCGCGGCCTCTGGCCTCCTTGGGGCTCGTCGGATTTTATATGGAGAATTTTGTAATATCAAAACTCTTTCTCTGTGTGCATATTCTAATATGGGGGTGAGATCTGCATGCTCAGAGGAACTTCAAGTTTTGCAAAAGAACAAAAATATCTTGGGGATGGGGAAACCTAAATGGGTAAAAGTAGAACCCACCAAAACAACCCAATGAGGACTGAGTATGTTAACTGACTAGTGGCAGGAAAAGAAACAGATTGCTGGTAGGAGGAAGATGGAATGGAGTATCACTGATTGGATGGAATACTGAATAGTGATACTACAACATTGTTTTGTAGGTCCCACTTGTTGATTTCTGAATTGTTAGATGCAGTTTGCAGATTCATCCAAATTATTTTTTTCTCAGTAAACAATCCTTTGCAATATATTGCATGTAATTATAATGCTTATGACTTCAAGTTTATGATGTGATGTAATCACCATAAGCATCATGTAAGTTTCTATCAATTAAAAAATGAGGGCAGATGTGGAAATGTTTGTTCCACAAACCAAAAAGCATCATTATGCTGAAATGAGGATGACTATTTATATCTGGAGTTACTGTTGTCATCCCAAGTATTATGTATATGTATAGAATTAGAGGAGTGTACAATATCTTTGTTGGTTGGAGATCCTAATGAAATACTCCTCATCTCTACTTGATATCAATATACCAATACAAGGCTAGTTCAAGTTTCTCCTTTTTCCAATAGTTTAGTTCCTTGTGCTCCCCAAATCCTAAAATACTGCTCCTCATGATTCACATCCTTCCCACCTTCCTCCTGGAAAATGACATAATGAGGGGGAGGGGAGTGATGAGGAGTTCATTCCTTCCCACTGTACACATTATCAGTAGGATGTTCAGGTGTATATGTCAATGTCTGGATGACCAGAATACTGTCCCGTGCAGGACAAAATTCAAAACACAGAAGGTGCTTTCAAACAGTAGAGACATTTCACTCCAACAAGATCATGGTCACTCTCCTATAAAGCTGGAATGCAGCCTGCTTGTAGTGATGGGGCAAAAATCTGCATGGGCAGTGGATGTCCCTGTGTCTGGCCCTCATGGGCCCTGACAGACGCACCAGGTGGATTTTTGCCCCAACATTGGGCAAAGGACAAAGGGGGCACAGGTCCGGGCGGAACTCACTTCTACCCTGAGCTATGCACATCCTTTGTCCTTTCCGCCACTGCGGCAATAGCTGCTGCCATTACTGAAATGTGGGAAAATATGCAATTTCCCAAGGCGGGAGGAATTGCGTATTTTCTCCCTCCACTCTAGGGCGGCCCTGGAAAATGTGCATCACCAAACACTCAGCCAGTCTGGCTCCCAGAACAGGGCCAGCCGGGTAGCACTCAATGAGCTTTCAATGCCTACCTGATTGTGAGTATAAATTGATAGAATACAACAGTGCACACGCATCTACTTTTGTCCTTACTGCAGAAATAAAATCCTTTATCAATAGAAAGAGTAGTAAGGAGGTGATCTGGAGAACAGTCTTAATTTTGCAATCCTGCACTTCAACCAGCTGCAAGGAAAGAAGGCTTATTTCCGAAGGATAGTAATAATAATAATAATAATAATAATAATAATAGTATAACAACAGACCAATGCAGGAAATGCCATCAATTCCAAGAAGCAATAGACCATATAACAGAAGGATGAGAAATTCTGGCGGGAATGGACTATATGGACAGACACAATGCAGCTGCAAAAATAATTCACCAATGACTGGCCATCAAATTCAACCTTATCAAACAACCTACACCATACTATACATACTCACTTGAAACTATCTTGGAAAATGCAGATCATAAAATATGCTGAGACAGAACAGATACAGATAAGAAAATACCTTGCAACCAACCAGACATAATAGTTATAGACAAAAAAGAAAAACACATACCTCATCGACATAGCAATACCGAATGACAAAAATGTTGTTGAAAAGGAAGAAGAAAAGAGAGACAAATATACACCACTGGCCATGGAGGTCAAAGAACTATGGCAACAGGAAAATGTCATAATTATTCCATTAGTCGCATCAGTCACTGGCATCACATCAAAAATCTATACAGAAAACCTCCAAAAACTGGGCCTACCAGAATACATCCACACCAAATCCAGAAAGCAGTCATAATTAAAACATGCTCAATCATCAGGAAATTTCTGAATCAATAAAAGACAGCATGACTTGGCAAAGCCCGTCATGTCCATTTAGAAAAACCGCCATGAGCGAGAAAGAGATACATCATAATAATAGAGAGCACATACTGTCATGAAGAAGCAAAGTGTCTCAAAAACTCTGTATAGCATTTCAACCCAATAGATTATCTCCTCTTGCAATTATTATTATTATTGTTATTATTATTATTATTATTATTATTATTATTATATTCATTGCAATATACTTGATAATACAAAGATGGCATAAAAAGGGCAGTATCCAGTTCAGCACTAATTCTAATGTAAATGACATTGCGCTGAGAGGGGAGCAATCCTATAGCCCCTATAGTCCCAGGCCGGAGCAGGGTTTATTTACCCGAAGAGTGCAAAAGCTTTGTGAATATTTTTTGTTTTTATATGACGTAAGTGTCTCAGAAAAGTGAGTCTTACTAAATTCCAGTGGTGGTGGGGCTGCGTGATGACATCATAAATATGGCTGCTGCGCTATTATGTAGTTGCCACATTTAAGTATGCATACCTTCTCACCCGCTTATGCTACAGAGATGATTTTTTTCTGAAATGTTTCAAATTTAATGACAAATACTTTTTGTAATTACACAGTTTTTGTTAACTGCATTTGTTTTTGAGATAATTTCATTTGAACATATAAAATCATTGTTCACATTGGTTATGTGTGACGTTTAACCATGACTTACTCAAAAACTATACAACTTTTGAAAGAATACTCAAGAACAAAAAAAGTGCATTTTTTAATTTGATTTATATGAATGAAGACAATTCCTAATCTGAGTCATCATGCCTCAGGACTTTCACAAAGGAAGATAATATACTCCAAGTACTATACCAAAGTAGACTGCTCCATGCCCAGTCCAATCATGAATTGCGAGTGGAATAACGGGGAATAAAGAGATAAGACACGTAAGTATGGTATAAAAATTGGGCCACATTTATTCAATCAGATCTGCAAAGGAATAATTGGGCAGGCAACTAAACTCAGCCAGCAACTAGCTAGGTGACATCGAGCAAAAACTTTCCATTCCTATCGGGTGGCGTCTGTCAGATCGCCCCCACCAGGTCTGCCCCTTATGGGGAGGGGAAGCCTTCCGATGTCTCCAGAGCTGCAAAACACAGAGTGGGTGTGGTGAGTTGGCCTCACAGGTAACCCTTATCTACCCGCTGTGGCCGCAAAACCCTAAGCAGGAGGCCCTCAGGAATTACCTGTCACTGAAACAGTGCCTCAGAATGCATACCATCCTTGAAGTCACTTATTAACCTAACAATTGAAAACTAACCACTGAATTAGTCTAAAGACTCTCCTGCTCCACTTACAGTGTGAAGTAAGCAAAAAGATCCATAGCCCAGGCCAATCAGAATGAGCCAAAAATTCCTACTCAGCCCCCAAAAGGATGACCAGCAGATGCCCACACTGCAAACAGGGAGGGAGCTGTGATCCAAAGAGGCTGAGGGTGGGGTCCCAATGGCTAATAATGCCTTGTAGACCCCTCCCCAGCCATTGATGCCACCTTATCACCACCAAGGGCAACAAGCTGCATCTCTCTCCCTCCACCCCACAACGCCCCATCCCCTGTGGCCAGGCAAGCCAGACATGGGGTTTAGCACTTCTGCCCCTTCAAGTAGGACCCATCATACCTATTTTTAAAAAGTTCTATGGATAGTGCTATATAAATAATAATCCTGGATCCAAGTTCAAATTTGCTAGTTAGAAAGTTTGTAAATGTTATGTTGAGATAGGAGGATTCCAGCTCTTTCTTTGTCATCCCTGCATTTATATTTCAGCCTTACATAAGATGTCTGTGCTGAAGCCTGGTGTGAGTGACTGGGGAGTCCTTACCACAAATCAATTAAGAATGTAAGAGCTGTACTAGACCAGACTAAAGGCCCATATTCCAGGAGTCTGTTCCCACAGTGGCCAGCCAGATGCCTATGGGTTGCCCACAAGCAATACATGAGTAGAACTTTCAATGCCAGTACATGGTATTGAAAGGCATACTGTCTCTGATACTGAAGGTAACATATAACCATCTTGACTAATAGCCATTGATAGCCTTATCCTCTGTGAATTGTCTAATCCCCTTTTAAAGCACTCCAAGTTGGTAACCGTCACTACCAATGCAGTGTGCAGTGTGAAGAAATGCTGCCTTTTCTCTGTCCTGAATCTCCCGCCATTCAGCTTCATTGGATGACCCCAGGTTCTAATATTGTGAGAAGGAGAGAAAAAATCGCTATCCACTTTCTCCACACTATATATTATTCCATACCCCTCTATCATGTCCTTCCCTCCCACTTAGCTGTCTAAATAGCCCAAAATGTTATAACCCATCCTCATAGGATATTTGTTCCACCTCTTCATCATTTGGGTTGCCCTTTCCTGCAACCCCATTTGTGCACCTCATTTGGGGTGGCAATTTCCAGAGGCAGGTGCCATTTTCCTGTCTCCATGCTGCCACTTGAGTATCATTAAAAAAAAAAAAGAATAGAAGGGTGTAATTTTGACAATTTGTTTTAGGTACTGAAATATCTAAAACTGGCACTGTGTGTTGCAAACTATAGAGGGAAATAAAGGGAACAAAGGAATCAGGGCAGGCAGCCAATCTGATCTGGGTGGATGTTATTTCTCAGTTCCAAGAATGCCAGTCTTACAATGAGCATTAAAACAGAAGTCATCCATCAAAACTCTCTAATAAGAAAAGATATTAGCTCTCTAGCACAAATCCAGCCCACTCAATATCCAATTTCCAATTTCCGCTATCACTCATGCTTCAGACACTGAAGGAATAACCCAAAAAAATTTGCAAGAAGGAGGGGACTCCTTAACATCACTTGGGCACTGATGAGGCACCAACACAGTTTTTGCTTGTCTCCCTATTGTCTGTGATGTCACTTTTTAATTCTAAACCAAAAATACAAAAAAACAACAACAATTCAGGATAAAATATTGCCTTGATGTTGTTTAAATTTAAGTCACAGCATTTTAATAGTTTTGTAACACTTTCTTGAGTTATGTTTTCCCCCCCTTAGGGGTCTGCGGTTTCTATTTTCTCCTATCCCATGTGTAAAAAAAGAATGACTTAGCACTATATTTTCTCCAACTACTTAAATAGGTTTGATCTACATGGTTGTCACAGCATAACTGAATACTGAGATTTCACTACAATGTTACCAATGTTATTTTATGCTGCCCTTCGTGGTTGCACAGCACGGTTTTATATGAGGAAACTATTGCAGGAAAACTGAGTCTGTTTCCCCCCCCCCCCCATGGACAAATGTTACTAGATTGGTATTGCTGCTGCTGCTTTTGCTATTGTTCTGCAATACTTGATAGAAAATTGCCTTCTATCGTCATAAGCTAAGTAGGAAGAAAATTTTCCATAGTTTTGAGATCTGGGAATCTGCTTGCATGGACATTCTTAAACAGCAGTGATGTGGTAAAGCCATTTTTGTCATGGTGGACATATTTTAAAGGTGTTGTTGAAACAGGAGCCATTTCAATTTTAATATAAGATACATCCCTTCAACTAAAACCAGCAATTTACCATTTCAGCAGGATCCAAATTACTATGGGAACTACCTTGGTCTGAAATGCAGTACTACAGCTGTCAGAATTCAGGACTAGCAGAAGAGGGTTCATTCCAACCATGGGCCTTTCAGGAGTTGAGTTGTGGAACCAGTTAAGTAGAATTGCGTTTCTTTTGCCAGGCTCTCAGAATAATCTCTGAAAAGACATTTGTAAGTCGATTTGACATGGGAACAATTATCCATGCCTTGGTTACATCACATTTAGACTACTGCAATGTGCTCTACATATGGATACCAGTGTCCAGAAGCTCCAATTGATGCAAAATTTAGCATCTAGGCTGATAACTAGTGCATGATATCGGAACCGTATTGCACCTGTCTTGAAAAAAAACATCACTGATTGCTAGTTGTTTTCCAGACTCAATTCAAGGTGTTAGTTTTAACCTTTAAAGCCCTAATGGCTTAGGACCTGACTATTTAAGAGACCATATGTTTCATTACGAACCTGCCAGCACTCCAGGAGAGGCTCTCTTGACACCTTGACCCAGAGAGGCTCTGTGGGATACCTAAAAGAGCGAAAGATCTTGTTTTTCTATTGTGTTAAGGTTTTATTGTTTAAATTCGTTGTACACCACCGTGATGGCTTTATCATTTATTTATTTTAGCACTTATATCCCACCCTTTAGCCAAAAAAAGGCTCTCAAGGCGGCTTACAAAAGTATTTCTTAGGACAGTCCCTGCCCACAGGCTTACAATCTAAAAAACCTGACACAAAAGGAAAGGGGATGGGGGGGGGGAGCAAATTCAGGCCCTTGATTCTTAGTTGCAAAGTTCAGAAGCTGCTTCCTTTCTGTCTCCCTCTAATAGCCTCATACAGATCCAGGCACGATGGAGAGGTGCCTGGCTGCCGCTTCCTTTCCCTCGGATGGCCTCAGCGGCGAGAGTTGGTAGCAGGAGGGAGGGGTCTCTCAGCTGGAGCTGGAGCTGTATGCATATATACTTTTAAGAAAACAGCGTAAAAGCTCTTGGCAATAAACCTCCTTACCTCCATTTGACAGACACAGACTATTGATGAGAACGCATCCCGTTTTGTTGTGCTCATACCTGTGCAGCAGCTCCTGTGCAACTGTATCCCCGTAGTCATGGGACAGAAGGTTGATTCGTTGGTTCAGGAGGCTCAAATGGCTCAGCAGCCCTTCCACAATGCTGGCTTGCTCAAAGATGGAATACCGATGAGGCCTAAATTTGTCGCTGAAGCCAAATCCTACAAAATCTAAAGCAATCACTCTATTTTTAGCAAATAGAGCTGTATATAAATGTTAAGAATAAATTATAATATTATTGATTTAGTTGCAGATTAGAATACATGCTACTGAAACAGAAATAGACTTCAATCTTGATTTGAGATTAAGGCTTCATTCCTATATGCACTTAAGTGGAAGTAAGATCCACTGAACAGAGTAGACATGTATTGGAGTGTGCTGCAAAAAGCAACAACAGGTACAAACATATCACAACCTGTTTAATTGTTCATTAATAGTGTTTTGCTAGGACTTTTAGGGCATAGCAATAGTCAATAGTGTTTCTTGAGGGGAAAATGGTATTGTTTTCAATTATCTGTGAAGATTTTAGGAGTTGCAACAAGCTATTATCCGTATCTGTCCACCTGGATAATATACTGAATTACTTAATGCAGATCTTCTAATTAAAACCATTGCTTTTCTTACATAGTGATGTGTCTGTTTCTAACCTTGAATAATGTGAACAGAATGCAGATATAGCTTGCATAGAAATGAAACAGTTGACTTGTAATGTTTCCAGTTTATTGGCAAAAATCAGTTGTAGGTGATTTCAGTGCATGACTGTTTGGTATTTATTTGTGGTACCCTCCTACCAACCCATCCAAACCATATGTAAGTATCTATTTCCAAGCAGAAGCCATAAGAATATTACCCAGTATAGTGGATCATTGTTATCTTTAATCTTTAATCAAAACAATTTATCTACTGATCAGTATATTCAAAGCATGGTCTTCCTTAGGATCAGTTTCATGTCATGTCTAATTTAGATTAACACAGATGACATTAGAAATGTTAAGGTTGCCTTCCATTGCCCAGGGGATGTGACACCAACTGACTTCGAATTCCACATCAGTCTCAGAACATCTGTACCTGTTAAAATAATAACATGTGGCACAGCCCTTACTTCAGGTCTAAAGGCAAGATAAAGAGATGATACAATATTATAAATTGCAGTGACCCTGATGCATGACATCTGTCTTTCAGTTCATTATTACATTGCTTTAGAAAGTCATAGAAGAAGTTTCGTACATGGGGCTATCTTTGAAGATTTCTCAGAAAGTCCAGTTGGTCCAAAATACTGCTGCTAGGCATTGACAGAACATCTACCATGGCTTCAACAGCTGCACTGGCTGCTAGACCATTTCCAAGTACAATCCAATGTGCTGGTATTAGCATTTACAGTCCTATATCCCTTGGGATTCTGGTACCTGAATTATTGCTTTCTTCTGTATGAATCTGTCTGCATGCTCTGAAGGCTTCCTCTGAATTTCCTCACTTTCATAGGTCTGGCCGAAGGTGATCAGAGAAAGGCCCTTTTAAAGTTGTTTGTGGGAACAAATGGCAACAAACCGACTGGCTAGTTATTGAATATATGAGACATTTCTTCTAGAGTTCACTGAAGGCCATTTTAAAGAAAATCTGGGCCAAAATGCATTGGGCGTTCTTAAGAATCATTTTTCTCAAAATGCTAGCAATTTTTCTAGCATCCTGAGTTGTTTTCCCTCTTTGTGATCTTTAATAGTTGGGGCATCCTTTTTTCCTTTCCTTTCCTTTTTAAATGCTGTCTCCAGGCAGGCTCACTTGTTCTCTGCTCTGATGTCTTCTCAGTTTCAGGGAAATACTTATCCATTTACCCAGATCATTTAAAACATTTGAAGTTGGTTTTTAAGCTCTGCTGGTACTTTGTTTTATAGCTCTGCAATTTTAATCTGTTTATATTTATTTTAAATTTGTGGTTTGTTCTTATCTTTTTGTAAACTGCCTTGAAAATGGAAACTTTGAAAGGTAGGATATAAATAATGGATTGGGTCCTCCTTGTCTATGCTGCCTTCTGAGCTTGACACTCCCCTTTCCTCTTGTGGCTCAGCTGCCAGGAGGAGTCTGGAAGCTTCTGGCTCTATTTTAGATTAACTGCAGTTGAATGTGTCATATGAACCCTAAACTTTTGCCATTTTTGTATCCCATGCTACCATCCTTTGTGCTAGTTTGAGTAAAAAATATGCACATTAACTTAAATTATCCTCAAACACCACAAGACTGGAAAAATTATATCAGAAATAATTATTTTGTGAATTTCTGAATGAGAGTAGGGCTCACATGTATGTATGAAAGAATGAATATATACATTAGTTGGAGTAGCAATGAGTGTGTATGTGTATTTGTACAAGACAGAAAGCATCATCAGACTGTGGGAAATCGCGTTTCCTTACCATTGCTTCTCCGTCCCTGTTCCTGTCCCACCATACTTCCTCTTTTTACCCAGAGAAGACAGAGGAAGTAAACAAAGACCATGTGGCCCATTCAGGGGGCATTTTTTATCATGCCACTTTTCCTGCACACAGCAAGAAATGGCGGCACATTCCATTAAAAAAAAGTTGGGTTAAAAGGGGTCCATTTTGTGATCGAAAAAGGCAAGAAGGAGCAGGAGACATGTGGTGGGTGGATTACATTGTCTAAAGGATGCGCAAACCATAAGTGAGCATAACCGAACGTGCGATAAAGCTCATCTAATGACACAGAACTCATGAATGGACATGTGTATAAGAAAGAGAATATATTTGATAAGTGGTACTCATGGATGAACAGAAAACTATTCAGTGTTGCATAAATATCACGGTAGCTGGATGTGTAAATTTAGATGATTACACTGATCTCAACAAAGTGAAATGCAGGAAGAGGATGTAGCAGCACAAAAATTAAACCTTTCAGGTCCAGGATCCAGCAAACTCACACCAGATTTTAGTATAGCTCCCAGAATTTTTAGAACAGGTTCTGGAATGACAAGAACCACAATATTCAAGCATTCATTTTTTGAATGTTTTTATCACAAGTCTATATCATACAATGGGGAGATGCAGAGAGAAGGGCAAAGGCTATGGGAGAAGTAAGACAGTATAGAAGAATGAGCTATGAAGAAGCAACTGTAAGCAAATAGAAAGATTGGTGAAAATGTGAAGCATATACATAGAAACAAATAGTAGAAGGAGAAATAAATAATAAATAAAATAAGCATTTATCGGGGCAGCATCAGAGTGGTGAAAATAAGGAAGCTGGTGTTTAGAGAAGGCCAGGAACAGGAAAAGGAGCTGTTGAGAAATAATCATAATCATAATCATAATCCAACTCCCTTAACAACACCACATATGGCATCAACATAAAACGAAAACAAGCAAAGCACAGAATCAATCACCTCCTGTACATGGATGACATCAAAATATATGCTTCAACTTCAACACAGATAAAAGGCCTCCTGCGAATCACTGAAGAACTGACAACAGACATGAAAATGGAATTTGGGAAAGGAAAATGCAAGATGCTACACATAGAAAGAGGAAAATGGAAAGAAGAAGCAACATCAGAAACACTAAATAACGAAATATTAGATAACATGGAAGAAAATGAAACATACAAATACTTAGGATTCCAACAAAACACAAAAATCAATCACTCCACAGTAAAAACTCAACTAAGAATGCAATATAAAACTCGCCTATCACAAATCCTAAAATCTAAACTCAACTCAAAAAACATTTTCAAAGCCATCAACACCTATGCAATACCCATCCTCCCATACACATTCAGAATCATACACCAGTCACACACTGAACTTGAAGAAATAAACAGACTCAATCGCACCAAACTCACAAAACACTGCATGCTCCATCCCAACTCATGCATTGAAAGAATAACAATCAGCAGGAAAGGAGGAAGAGGTCTGCTGGACATTAACAGAATTCATGCTAAACAGATAAAATCACTCAGAGAATTCTTCCACACCAAAAACACTCCCATTCATAAAGCCATAGTAAAACCAGATAAAAACTACACCCCACTCAACCTAGCACTACAAAACAAAGATCAAACACGACCACTCACACTTGCAGAGAAAAAAGAAAAATGGGTACAAAAAGCACTCCATGGGAAGCACTACAACATAATACAAAACCCACAAATAAACAAAGAACGATTGTACAAATGGCTCAGGAAGGGTGAGCTATTTCCAGAAACCGAAAGATTCCTAATAGCTATACAGGATCAAGTTATAGCAACCAAGAACTACCAAAACTACATAATAAAAGATAACATTGTAACAACAGACCTATGCAGGAAATGCAATCAGTTCCAAGAAACAATAGACCATATAACAGAAGGATGTATAATTCTGGCAGGAATGGACTATATGGACAGACACAATACAGCTGCAAAAATAGTTCACCAACAACTGGCCATCAAATTCAACCTTATCAAACAACCTACACCGTACTATACACTAGGGATGCGTATCGTATCATTAAAATGTACGATAACAATACAATATGCTCTTTATCGTGCATGCGTTTAACGAAAACCATACAATAGAAAAAACTCCGATAAATATCCGATCCAATAATTTTCAGCCCTATTATATCAGATTATCCGACTGCCATATAAATAAACCTATAACTTCTGTATTTTAAAAGTTAGAGGCTTGAAACATGGTCACAGTGCTTATGGGGTATGCCTAAGCATGTGTATGAAATTTGAGATTGATCCCTCCAACCCTCAATTTTATATGAATTTATTAAAGAACGTTTCAGTTCTGACAGGTCAGAATGACTGCTCGCCATGTGTGTTCATTCAGACCTGTCAAAAAGTTGCAGGATCTTAAAAAAATGCATATAAAATCGAGGGTTGGAGGGATCGATCTCAAATTTCATACACATGTCTAGGACATGTTGCTACACATATGTGCCAAATTTCAGATCAATCCCCCCACCCCTATATTTTCTATGCATTTTTGAAAGAATGTGCAACTTTTGACCTGTCAGAACTTAAACATTCTTTAATATATTCATATAAAATCTAGGGTTGGAGGGATTGATCTCATATTTCATACACATACTTAGGCATACCCCATAAGCATTGTGACCAAGTTTCAAGCCTGTAACTTTGAAAATACAGAAGTTATAGGCATTTTTTCTAAAAATAAAATCCAGCTCTATAGGGCACAATGGGGCTGCAAATTAAATATTGTATTACCGATAATTATCGTGAAGACGATACAATTAACCTACAATATTATCGATGATAATTTTTTTTGGTCTGAAATTATGATAACGATAAAATATGATATTTTTGGGCGGGCACATCCCTACTATACATATCCATCCGAAACAATCTTGGAAAATGCAGTTCATAAAATATACTGGGACAGAACAATTCATCCGGACAAGACAATACCTTGTAACCAACCAGACATAATGGTCATAGAGAAAAAAGATACACACATACCTCATCGACATAGCAATACCAAATGACAAAAATGTTGATGAAAAGGAAGAAGAAAAGAGAGACAAATATACACCACTGGCCATGGAAGTCAAAGAACTATGGCAACAGGAAATGGTCACAATTATTCCATTAGTCACATCAGTCAGCGGCATCACATCCAAAAAATATACAGAAAACCTCCAGAAATTGGGCCTATCAGAATAAATCCACGCCAACATCCAGAAAGCAGTCATAATTAAAACATGTTCAATCGTCAGGAAATTCCTGAATCAATAAAAGACAGCATGACTTGGCAAGCCCGTCATGTCCATCTAGAAAAACCGCCATGAGCGAGAAAGAGATAATAATATAATAATAATAATAATAATAATAATAATAATAGCCCTGCTTCACTGTTCTGTAGTCATGGAGAGTAATTAGACAATTCCTGTTGGACAAAATAATAAGCTTATAGTATTATTATTTTTATATTATATTACATTCCCAAAAGTTAATCAATTATGTGACTAGTTTGACATTGTACACTATAGTTTTCTAACAAAAGAACTACAAGATTATTTATAACTAATTTCATGATGGTTGAAATAGAGCAAAATATGCACACTATAATATGAAGAAATGGTGTCAATCGTGGTTGTTTTTCACTTGTGAGGCATCACACAATGTTAATACGATGCAACTTAAAGCATATGCAGTTGTTAGTAAGATATGTCCTTTTTTTTTTTTTTTGCTTTGTCTGCTTGATGGATTTTAGAAAAATGTAAAATTCGACCTTCATTGCTTCTCAAAATCTAAGGACTTCAATATGAGCAAGTACAAGTGGTCATCAGAGAGGTCCTTGATGCAAGCTTTTCAATGCTTGTTAGATAAGTCAGGAGCATGTTGCAAATTAAAATATATGGGCTCTAGGGTATTACTCCAAAGAATCTGTAAATTTTATTGTGAAGTCACAACATCTGTTCAAACAAATTTCCCAGAGGACGTGAAGAATAAAGTATTGGTAAAGTATAGAGGAAAAGGAAACTTAATTCCACAGAGAAACTGGTATTTGTTGGAATGCTAATATGCTGATCTCAAATCTATTATTAGCTGAAAATAATCTTTGGGTGATAATCTTTGCTAGTAAAGTATATTTTCCTTTGCAGGAAAATATATTGCATGTAACCTTTTTTATTCTGAAAGACTGGTATGTGGAAGGATAGAGTTATATAAATTGAACATTGTCTATAGTTAAGGATGCAAGCTGCTTCTGAGAAGGTAGTAGAATGTATACAGTCAGCATACATTAACACAACTTTATTTCATTTGTATTTATTTTATGTATTTATCTACCATTCTTCAACCCAATTGGTTCCCAGGATGATTCACAATACAATATTTATTTTAAAATGTTAGCTTCACAATACCCCTGTCATTGGGCTTGGAGATAGGCCATATATCAGATTGTGATTGGCACCCCAGGAGAAAACTATTGTTCTGTGATTCAGAGAGGGATAGGTTTAAAATAACCACTCTTTTCCTGGATCTTATCTGATAGGACCTTCAAGATGTGATGCCTAATGCAGGCTCCTGCTGCCCCTCCAATCCAGGAAGAGTAGATTATTTTATTCTTCGTTTCCTCTCTAGATCAGAGAGTCTATTCACCAAATTCAGTTGGGGGACTACATAAGCTTTTCAGTAAGATGGGGCTTATCACAGTGATAGCTGCTCCTGTAACATCAAGGTTAGATTACTGTCATGCACTCTTTGAAGCTCACATTACACCATTCCTGAAATATTACATTGACTGTGTCTGTGCTTCAGGGGCTCAATCCAGAGTTTGGTTTTGAAAATGAGTAGGGACCAGGATATGCATTAGAGCAGGGGTGTAGAACCAGAATTGAGTGGGGAGTCAAATTGCCATGTCTGTTGACATCATCCACCTTCCTCTCACCCATTTTGCCTTTCTCTGTGCTGAGAAAGGGATTCATATAGCATTGGGAAAAGTAGCTGCTCCTTCCAGTGCCAGCTGAGTCCCTGGCTTTGTGTGATGTCCACATGGGGGCACTGCACATTGCACAAAGCAACTCAGCAGGTGCTGAGAAGAGTGATTCCTCTTCCAAGCACTCCCAGTGTTTTCGGAGTCCCTGTCTGCCCTCATCCCTGCTGTTATCTTGGGTCTGAGATTGAAGATACCACCAGAGATTCTCCTGCACAGGGGAATCCTTGTTGTTATCCCTAAACTCAGATTGGAGATAACAGTGGGGATTCCTCCAAGGGGCACAATTCTCTTTTTTCTTTATCTTTAAGAAGAATTTAAAGAAAACGTGTTATGATTTTTTGGAAGCAGGAAAAGCAAGAACTGTAAAGTTGTTTTCATTTTACCCTGTCATTGGTTTTTCTTTAATCTTAAAAAGGATTTAAGAAATGACACAACACATTTACTATATCTCATAGAAAGGAAAACATTGACTTCTTACACCTTTTGATGCCATAATTTCAGTAGATATTTTCCTTCATCTACAATGCAACTTCCAGAAAGTTAGGTTCCATAACTTGAATTGCATCATTTATTGATGTCAAAAGAGTTGTGTTCTTCACTCAAAACAGAGCAGAATTCAACTCTTTTATGAACAAAACATATAAACATATTTGACAGTATATGCAAATGGCTGACAGACAGTGTGGGGAATTTAATTCTCTGAGAATGGAATATTCAATCAATCCCAGTATTTAATGGCATTCCAAATGTATCATCAGCGTGTTTTGATCACTGGCTTCTATTTCTGAGCTTTGCTACAATTATATTTTGTTTAACTCTGATATGTAGTTTGACAGAGAAAATGACTTATTTTCAGTTAAGCTCACCGTTTCAACAACCCATTTTCTTGTTGGGTTCCCGTTGTTGTTGGCAGAATTAGCCATATTTTTTTCATTTTGTTTTTTAACCTTTGGTAGGAAAGATGTTATTTCAGTTAGAAAAGAACAGAATTCCTCAAGTTATGTTTTTGGCTTTTAAAATGTACATGCTTTCACTTGATGTAGTAGGGAAGGTGTAAAACAAGATGGCAGAAATATGGCTGGCACATAAATAACAGCATAAATGGACAGTGTGTTTGTTCTACATAGAACAAGGGCTTTTGTGTGTCAACAGCTTCTTTGCCAACCACATGCTATAAAGCAGGGGCTCTTTTAAAAAAAAATAATCAGTGAATCTCTTATTTGGGTCAACACATCAATGCAGCACAGGTGAGATAATGTTTCTTTGTTGATTTTCCTGGATGTCTTGCTGGAGCAATTGACAGGTTTCATGCAATTTGTTTCTGCTTTCAGTAAGAAAATTCTCACTTAACATTTGGGACTTGGCTAGACACGCCTACATACAAAATACACATGCCTTGCATCAGTTCTCAGCAGCACAGGTATATTTAAATTGCAACTTCTCTCTTGAAAACCCATTGAACAGGGTCCCCAATTGCTGTTTCTTTGTTATCTTGGTGAGAGAAATGGCAATTTAAACACAGAGAAACCATTAAGAACTGTGTTTTACTATAACCCGATTCAGGCATTACAGCCCTCATGCAATTAGAATTGTGTGATGAGAGAGCAGGGACATGCTAGTTGGCCCCATCACTTCAACCATAGCATCCTGCTTCCACGTTAAGAATAAGATTGGCACTGCTGAGTATATTGTCTGTCCTCAGCCATTGGCTGCCTCGCTTGTAGGGTCACTGGTGGGGGGGAATGGTGAACAGCCTATTTATTTGGCTGCTGCCGCTCTTCCTCACCACTTCTACATTTTCACTGCTCCCTCCCTCCCTCCCTTGTAGGCAGTGTGGGCTTGCTGGTCGCCCCTGGGGGCCAAGTAGGAATTTTTGGCCTCCATGCTCACTTAAGTTGGAGGTATTTTCACCTACTTCACACTAAGACAACGGGAGAGTAATAAACAGGTTGATTGGGGCGATTTGGTCACAATTTTAAAATGGAGGCAGGCGTGCAGGCATTGGGGGCGAGGATAGAGTTGGAGAGCATTCTTAGGCACCATTGTAGGTGATTGGTAACAACTGAGGCCCTCAACTGGGAGTCTTGCAGCACCAGATGATGGGATAAGGGATACCTCTGAGGCCAACCTTACTCACTCACTCTGAATTTTGCAACCTGGGTGGAAGTGAGATAGGAAGGCCTACCCACCCAAAAGGAGAATCTTGGAGGGTGTCGATAGTCAAGTGACACATGTCAGGATATGAATGGCTCGCCCGATCCCTTTAGGACCAAGATGTTGGCCAAAGTTAGGATGCCTGTGTAGGCCTCCATCTGCCTGTGCAGTATTCAATAAATGTGGCCCTATTTAAATCCAAACTATTGTATTGTCTTGTTTTTCTCACTTTCCATCACACAATTGTGTGATGAGAGAGCAGGGGCATGCTAGTTGGCCCCATCACTTCGATCATAGCATCCCTGCTTCCATGTTAAGTACAAGATTGGCACTGCTGAGTATATTGTCTGTCTTCCCCCCCTGGCCCTATTCTATTGATATGTTGTACTAATCTGAGCCATTGTTTTCCTGCACTAGCAAATCATAACTATGACATAATTTGAGACTTCCTGCTATAAAAAAGCTCAGCTACAGGCTGGGGAAAATAGTTATGTTACCCCAAATAGCAACTTCACATCTGTCAAAGAATGATGAGTGCATATGTACAGAGCCCTTCCATGTGAATCAGAAAGTTAGATAGCAAAAAGCTCTGACAGATATCTAGAATATACACTGCTCAGGTTTAGAGTTGACTGTGCAGCCAGTCCTGAAATCTCAACCTGCCATATACGCCACCACAATACTTCAAAACTATAGTACTCAGGATTAGGGTGTATAATGTAAACCACTGCTCCATACTCCTCCACTCTTTGGAAAAGAAGAAATGCCGAGTCCCTTGTAGAGCTCCAGTTGTGTGTATGTGTGTGTGTGTGTGTACATGCATGTGTGTGTATGTGCATGCCCACTCCCTATATATATATATTACTCCCTCCCAAAATAGATTCATACACCCCCCTCTCTAGATAGAGAGATAGAGATAGATATAAAACTTCTTTATCAAGAAAGATTTATAAAATTTTCGTATTCTTACAGGTTGAGTGCCTCCTGTGCTTAAAGAAACTATTCTGTTCACCACAGCATGATTATTACGGGGGACCAAACTAAAGCAGGCTGAGAGAGAATTTAGTTATGCATAGAAGAAAGATCCGAGTAATTCAGTACTATCTAGTTTGTTTTTGTTGTTTTCCATTAATATGATATATTTGAAAAGCATTCATTTTGTCTGGATGTATTTTTCTGACAAAATAACAAGAATTCTGTGGCACTTTAAAGACAAAAACATATATAATGGCATAAGTTTTCATGGATGGTCTGCAGTTCACTTCATCAGATGCATGAAATGTTAGGCTGAGTTACAGGTATAGAAATTAGATCCTTAGGTTTAGACAAAATAGAAAAATAGGATTGGTGGGGGAACTATAGTTTCCTGTAGCTTTTATATATTTTTCTTTCAATGACATTTATATTTCCATGTTTATAACACTATTTGGATATGCATTGATGTTCATGTTTAGTACAACTTTACAAATGGTAAAGTAAGCTTGACTTCTACTACTTAATATTTAATTGAGTTCAATGTGTTACATTCTAAACATATTAATTTCACACCCACAGAAATAACTATGAAAAGAAAATTCTATAACACTTTAAAAACAACTTAACTCATGTTGTCTAAAGCAGGTATTGTTTAATCCCAGTCTTTCCTAGCAAATCACATATCATTACTGTAAATCCTGGTTTCTCCTTGTTTTCCTTCAGCAGAAAGGATCTTGAAGAAATCTAATGTTGTTTGCTTTTCCTTCATCAAGAAGCACCTTTCTTAATATAGGCAGGGTCACTACCTACTCCATTCTGACTACTCCATATAAGTGCACATATATTTAGAGAATAAATGGGCAGTAACTCTCCCCTTCCAGTCCCCAGACATCTCAAATCCATTAATGTTAGCTCAATATAAAATGTACAAAAAATGTGAGATGTATAAAAATGACAGTTGGGTCTATTGCTTTTAAAATAATCACAAGAATAAATGCAGTAAGAATATATTAACCTGTCATTTTTGTTACTAAGAGCTTTTCAGCATAGAATAGCAGCATGTTATCTTTTTACCTGATACCTTTTCTGTTCCTCATCAGTGAAATTACTTTTCCCCTCAAGAATAAAATTTGCCACATGCACAGAAGGAATGATTGTACTGCCTACTGTCTTATCTTGAAAGGATTTTGCTGCATTTATTTATTTACCTACACTGCTAGTTTCTGCCTTTTAAATAATAATCTGCTTAATATGATAATAAAAAGACTGACGAGTTAATACTTGTGCTTCCTGATTGAACAGATGTAATGTTAAAATACATTGTAGTCAATAAAGTATGGATAATTCCTTTGCTTAATTATTCAGATATTTGAGGATGTAGGTTGGATTAGCACTAAAGGAATAATATTGAAATGAAACAGTGAAACATTTTATTCTTTAAATTGTTATATTATGAAAAGGTTCGGCACTGAGATACTTGAAAGAAACATATTTAAATATTTAATTTGAAGAGTTAAACACCTGTGTTTTCAATACACATCTGGCAAAACATCTATAGTTTAGTTGCAGATTGAGTATACGAAATGTGTTTAGCCCTTTTGTTCTCAGACTTAGTGGGTATGTTCTGCTCTGGGAATTAATGAAGATGATCTTCTTTAAACAATTCCTCAGTATATTTTATAAATATATGAAGCTGCACACCTACAAATTACAGTGTTTGCCAGCCAAGAGCAGAATGTTAAAGCTTTGTTGGCATTGCATAGATTGAAGTTTGGACAGAGACGTGGCCACATTTAGCCTAGCAGTGAAATCCACATCTGCTGAATTTCCTCAGATTTTGAGATTTCATAATGACAAAACTTATCATATCAGAAAATTGAGTCTTCCAGACTTCTCTTTCTAGAACGCAGACACAAATAAACACTATTTCCCTTAGATTTAAGGTGTTTGTTGTTGACAGAGGTCCTCTGGTGTGGTATTGCAAGATTTTTTTGAACCTGAAAACATTTTTTAAAACCAGAGTGCTTTCATTGGAAGAAAAAAAATAAACTGCCAGAGGAGAAAGAGTTAAGAAACGCAGTCCTCCATTGCAGCTGCATTTAGTTTTTTTAAAAAACAACAACAACAAAAACACACAGAGAGACAGACAGAAAGACAGGGAAACTACACAAAGTGCCATGTGTATTTTTACCCTCTGTTCCTTCCTCTTTCTGGTATGTTCTTGTTTTTTAGGATCAAGGTGATAAATGTACATTATAGTAAAACTGCTAGGGAAGCCATTAATCCCACAGGTTACTGCAATTATCTAGATGTTTTTGTAGGGCAATTCTAATGTGCTCCACACTTTCTAGTGACTTCTTCTTTGCTACTGTGTCCAAGCATTATTTATTTTAGGACCTCACCCACCTACTCAGATCTGGGGAAGTTCCGAGCAAATAAATGATTGGGGAGTTTAGGCACAGTGCTTTCATTTGCCTGATGTCAGAAAGTTGCATGGGGACAGTGCTAAGCCTCATTCCTATTGCTGCTAGTCCGAATGCTAGATTGAGGCTTATCAGGATAAGTATGAATGGCACAATCTAAAGCAGTGATTATAGCACACTGCTTGATACCTCTTGTTTGACTACGTTCTGACTACGTTTCCATTTTAGTGCTATAGTAATATGTCAGGTATAAAGAATGTTACAACAACTTCACAGGTATATTCGTGCTTGCTAATAATCCCAGAATGTCCAGTTGCAGGCACTATGGCATGCTCTCCATGGACAGTCAACGACTCTGTCTTCTCTGATCCAGTTCTGATTTCTTGACCTTAGAAAATGGCAGACATCTCATGTGTTAAGCAGGTTTTCTATTGATATTTACAGTGGTAATTATATTTAATATTTTATCAGTTTTATTTATTGTCTATTTTAATGCTATGAAGCAATCCTCCTCCTCCTCCTCCTCCTCCTCCTCTAAAAACACATAGGGCAGAATCCAATGGGGCACTTACACCTCCGCCAATTCCCCTGTGCCCTGTTGCTCCTGTTGTGCAAGCACTGGATCCTGCCAATTCCATTGTGCAAGCTGACCCACAATTTGTGCAACAGTGATTTAGCGCTTCCCAGAGGAAACATTGAAATGAGCAGAAATGCTTGTTTTGTGATTGGGACAGGTTGGCAGAGCTCCCTTATGTGAACTCCATAGACCTGCCTCCTTCCTTTCTAATTCATTTCTGGCTGCCCCAGAAGTGCTAAATCTTCCTTCCACACGTGGTGAGGCCTGGTTGTGGATAGGAATTGGCTGGGCATAAGGAAATTGGCAGAGATGTAAATGCCAATTTAGATTCAGCCCATAGATCACTGAATCCCCTCAATCTGTCAAATAGTAGCAGTTCCTAAAATGGCTGGATTAATGAGTAATATAATGAACACTTTTCTTTGGAGGAAAATATGTATCGGCATGATATTTCCCCAATAACTCATACATTTAAATTATAAGTAATACTTTTTGGGGGCTGGATTTATGTTTACCAATATTTCTTAATTAAAATAAAACAAATAAAATCACAGGTATTTCAATTTTACTACAAATAATTGCTATCCATTACTACATAAGTTTCAATCGTACTTAAATGCCCCAAAATATTACAAGCTAATTTGAATCAAACTGAACAATGACAAAGAGTTTTGTGGCACCTTAAAGACAAACTGATTTATTCTGGACAGCTTTGAGGTGGGCTATAGACCATAAAAGTTTAGTCCAGAATATATTTGTTAGTATTTAAGGTGCCACAAAACTCTTTGTTGATTTTGCTGCAATAGACTAGCACAGCTACCCTCTGGAAAAGGTGCACAATATGCACTGACAGCATTATGTCTTTGCAGAATTCGAACTATAGGTTATTTGGTACTTAAAACAGTTGTACTTATCCTCTATCCTTTTGCTATGGATGAAGGCAATTCAGGAAAGAGGATGAAAATGGGGTTTTGATGGTTTAATACGTCTCATATAATGAGTTGTTCAGAAGTTCCCATTAAACCTCATTAGTCCTCAATTCATAATTCCAAATGATTCCTTCGCTTCCATCAACGCAAACAGAATTTCTAACATATGTCCATAAGTATGCAGCATTCTTTTTATTTGTGCAAAAGGGGTTGCAGTGACTTTGTTATATCTATAATTCTTTATCTGAAGCTTCAGTCTCAGGTTCAGTGTGTATGTGTGTTGTTTGAAGAGTGCAGACAGGGACTCCACCTTTGCTTAATGTCCTAATGCAGTATACTAGCGTGAAAAGGCCTGCTCCACAGCAACTATACTAGTACTTGTCACACTTGCCTGTGCTTGAAATTTGGTTTATGCATGGAGTGGATATTTTGGAATCATACTTCTTGTTTCTGCTTCTGACATCAATTAATCCCCTTAAAGATCTGAAGTGAGACATACATACAAGTATGTGTGTAGGCTCCCTCTGCACAGTCTTGAAAACCTTGCAAATGACAGAGTCCCTGTTTGTGCTTACATTATGCATAAGAACCATACAAACTTTCAGGTTAATGTCGAAGTAATCCCAGTTTCTCCCATACAGGCGTTCACTGCCCATTAGTGTAGATGCGTCTTTATTTATTGGCTTCTGATATGTGTAGTTCAGGAGATGAGTTCCTGTAACAGTGTTGATGATAATGATGATGATCATCATAATCTAAATTGATTTGGCCATGGTAGAAAACATCCCCAAAGGGCAGAAATTTCTTGCATTCCTCTCTCATCTTGTACTATGAACAGGATGGGAATATCTGTGGATTCGCAAAAGGGTGGGGTCCAGGACTCAGCATTTCCCCCCAGAATGCTTAAAGGGCTTTTCACACACAAAAGCTGAGTTTTTGTAAGACTGTCAAATTAACCTGTAGTCTTTCTCCCAACAAGCGCCTTCCTAGTTTCCTTCCAAGTCAAACTAGCAAGTTAGATATGGTGACAAAGCATTCTTTCTTTGTACAGTCTGTACCCTATAGGATAAGCAGATTCATTTGTTCAGTTCATATTGAAGAGCAAGTGCTGGTATTTTAAAATGTGGCTATACTTCTGGTTACTTTTTTTAAAACAATTTTAGTACACTCCATAACATTTACAACACCTATTAAATCTTTATTCATTAATTTCATTCTTTAGTGTGACAGTTGTTCTGCGTAAGTGTTCAGGGAAACTAGAAATATGCCCACTTAAGAGTTCACATTTATTCACAGATATTCATCAGCCTTGTCCTGCAGTAATCCTATTGGTGGGAGCATATTGGTAGTTAACAAAGCCTTCTTTTAAAGTGATGCAGGACTATTTTCTGTGCCTGAGATGGAATTAATAGCTATTCCATCCTTCGAAGGGAAGAAGGGGATCTATGACAGAACTAATATATTCACGGTGCTCTAAATGTATGCAGAAATGTCTTCCACACTTTCCCAAAATGCAACAGGCAAAGACATTTAGGTGCAATTTTAATTTAATGAATAATTCTAATCAGAACATAGGAGTCAAATCATTAATCCATCTAGCCCAGTATTGTCAACACAGACTGGCAGGAGCTCTCCAGGATTTCAGATAGCGGTGTTTCCCAACTCTACCTTTATGGGCAGGGGCTGTGGCTCATTGTGATAGAGCACATGCTTTGCATGCAGAAGGTCCCAAATTCAATCCCTGACATCTCCAGGTTGGGTTGGGAAAAACTCCTTTCTGAAACCCTGGAGAGCTGCTGCCAGTCAGCATCGACAAAACTGGGATAGATGGACCAAAAGTCTAAGTAGAAGGCAGCTTTCTACGTTCCTATGTACCGGGAGAAGCCAAAGATTGAACTTGAATTTTTTTCATGCAAAGCCTTTGCTCTATCACTGAGCTACGATTCTTCTCCTGATTTTTTCAGGGCTCTATATTGTGTGGGGACTTCAATTTCATCACATGAGAAGGCAGGAGGAGTTGCACAACCTCTGGGTGGAGATAAACATGCAATCCACAGCCCCACTTTATCCTTGTTGCCTCTTCACATGATGAATGCTTGAAGAAGGCTACTGATAATCAGCAATTAGGGATACAAAAATTAAGTTGTAAAAAACACCTAAATACACGCAGAAAGAAGGTTGTGGCGTGATAACAGATTTACTATTGATTTCCACTCAATGAGTTGCCTTATGTAATGTCCATAGGGCTAACCATGTGATAGTAATAATAAAAATGCAATCTAGTCCAGATGTCTGCATATATTTCTCTCTTAAAAGAGAAAGGAAGTATGTATGTCAAGTATCTGTTCCCTGTTTTGTTGTGGTATGAGTCTTTGCAGATAGCAGCTTTCACTGCATTCATGTATTAGAAAATGAACAGGTTCTGTTTTCCTTATTATATCAGGAAGCATAAATATTAAGAAGCTGATGTTCATCCACCCACCTTTCTGGGCTGCTTAAACAGAAATCAGTGAGGAATACTAATAGATGAAGCTAGCCAATGAATGTGTAAGAGTATTCTTTATTCCTGGGAAAGCATGGGAATAAAGAGCATAGTTTTTGTTGAGAGGAACAAATGTACAGGCAAAGCATTGAGGAGCCATGGAAATTGTTTAAATACCAAGCATTTGTTGCAGAAGTGTGATTTTTCTGAAGTCATGCTCAGCCAGAAACAAGAAAATGAAAGCATGTATCTCATAATAAATCCTTTGGCTTTGATCATTTGCAGTCTGTTGAAATTTGTAAGTTAGATATGTTGATCTTCAAAAGAAGAAAATTTGGCCCAATGCATAGATGAATGCAGAAGAGGTGGGGGTGGGGATAGGGAAATGTTCCTTGGAAATGTAATGACTTCTTTGATGTTTTCTTTTCAATAGCAGTTTTTAATACTTCCCCAACCAAATCCTTTGTGGGCTCTTAAAAATACGTGGAACAGAATAACAACCATGTATTAACTTAGTTTGTGTTGGGCATTATAATATCTCTCTCTGCTGTGTGATATACCTCATATGTGAGGCTCTTTCTAACAGCAAAGTATAAATTATTCTAAACATTAAAGAAAAATATGTTCCTAGTTTTATCCTACTTTTCTCTTTACCTATTCTAAATCCATACATTTAAAATATCTATCCTCTGCCTAAAAGAAAAACTGAGCATTTTTCCCCCCAGCTGGCAAGCTTGTCTCCTTACAGAAAGGGAAGGTTCACATATGACTGAAACTATGGTTTAGTGTTATAAAGATAAGCCTCAGGTTTGTGTACTCCCCTCAAACCTCCTCTTAAACAGCCATGAAGAGATCAGAAGCTTCTGCTTCCATTTTAAATTAACCACAGTTTAGTGTTAACATCTGAACCCTGAACTGTGTTTAATCTTACCTGTGGTTTATTGAAACAAGTCAGCTTCATAAACTATAGTTAGAATTTGTTTTGTTTCGTTTCAGCAAACCTCAGTTAAGCTTATGCCCAAAGTACCAAATGGAGTAAGCGCAGTTCATACATAGGAGTGGATTAACAATGGCAACAACTTTTATTGGCTACAGCTTACTGTCGTGTTTCTCAAAACTTTCTGACTTATTGGGAGACGATAAACAGGTCTGCCACGTAATCCACAAAACTTTATTTCAGGCAATAAACATCTCTTCCCACCTGAAGAGAGTGTAACCTCTAGGAACTTTCCTCTAGGCAAAACTATGTGAATTAAGCAAGACAATTGTCCTTTTAAGAAAAAGGGAAAGCCTTTTCCCAAAATGCTTTAACTTCAAGGAGGCTGGTTAGGAAGAAGCCTTTGGCAAGAAGCTAGCTGAGCCGACCTTCTCTCACCTTTCTTTAGCTCTGCCCATTTGAGTCTGCGGCAGACTGTAGGATCAGCTATCCTTGAAGTGCCACAGACTGTGTGTTGTTAACATTTTCAGTGATAAGGTCTGGCGAAGGTTCATCCCCAGCTGGTGAAGCGCCCGTGAGAATCACCTCCCCCACTTCCCATGTAGGCTGATACATTTCTGGCACCGTCTCTTCTGCTTCAGAATCTCCAGAAACTCCTTCTTCCAGCCTAAGGGGAACAGGCCTAGTCACAACACCGACAGAGTTTGGCTTAGTCTGGAATAAGGATCCAGTCATCAGGCAGCTTGATTGCTGATCAATTAATGATCCCAGCCCACATGCAGGGGAATCCCAGGATGGTAGGATTATCACAACAAGGATTAATAACATGGTTCCCTTCTGTGATTCAGGAAGGGAACTCCCCCTCTCAGGTCTGCTTCCAGCGACCAATCAGTGCTTCTGATTGGTCCCCAAGGGTGCTCCCAGCTTGCAGCACAGCTGCATGGCCCTCCTGGGAAGAGGACACCAATCCCCCCTCTAAACACACCCATGTCCATCAATGCACACAAAGGTCTAAAGTAAGCAGGGGCCTGGGTTTAGCCACAGTGTGTTCACTTTGGATGACACAGGAAGCTGCAGTTTATCCAAAACAGAAGTGAAAGCTTCTGAATGCCTCTTCATGGCTGAAGGAAGGGGAGAGCACATAGTGTTAAGACTTACTTAAAAAACTATGGTTTTGCATTATGTCTGTGTCGGCCCTACATAATCCCTTCCTTTGATAGTGTGTTTAATATTGATGGAGGAGGCTTAGAGAAATACAAACAATGAATGAAAACTATTTGGCAAATATGGGGTAGCATCAATAAGCACAAATTCATTGGGGATAAATAGGCAAGTGTGGAGTTTATTACTGTTTTGTGCAGACTAATTTCCTCAGGCACTCCAATCCTGTCTCTGTCTGTCTTCTTCCTTTCAAAAATAACTTACAGTTAGAGAGCAGCTAGCCCAATTTTATTTTTTAAAATATACTATCCTTTTTTTCTTTTTTCTTTTTTTTACAACAAATGGTGCTTATTCTCAAGTAAAATATGTTTAGCATCAGGGCAGCAGAATTAAACTCAGAGCCTATCTACACTACTGCTTTAAAATGGTTTAAAATGGTATATAACAGTTTTGAGAACTGTTGGGGCCCAGGACACACTCCATATACAGTTTTCAAAACGTTTTCAAAGCGTTTTATCCTGCGTATGTAGATAGGCTCTCAGTTTTATTCCTTAAGTCTTGATAGTGCCATGATTAAAATGTGAAACTATTCATGTTCAGAATATATATATTTTATATAAATAAGGTTGACAAACAAGGTTGGGTGTTGTTGTTTTTGTTGTTGTTAGTTTTACGTTTTTGCTCTAACGTATCAAGTGTGTAGAAACAGTTGTAAAGCATGGAATATATATGGTCAAGGAGAAGAGAAATTTAATTGTGTGCTTCACAAATGAACTAATACACATGGCTGCCTCAATGGGGGCCCCTGTAAGTCCAGAGTCTAAAATGATTTAGCTGCACCACTGGACGTATCTCTATATTGGGTTACACAACCTGTGACCTGAGGACAACATGTGGTTCCCACAAAGCGTTAATTGCAGCTCCCAATTGCCAACACCAGATGTCCTCCCCAAGCAGCCCTGATAGGTATTGCATTTTCTTCGCTGCTGCCAGAAGTAAGGGAAGAGTTACTTATCTCAGGATTGCTGGGGTGTGCATGAGTGTATGCAAACCCCTGTCACCTGAGCCAGGATTACATGTGGCCCTTGGGGACAGCAATGTTGTGCACTCCTCATCAATTTAATATGGATTCAGCTCTATATTAATGTAGATACCTTAGTTGAAATAAAATTATAGTATAAGATAACCTAAGAATTGTTACCAATGAGTAGGACTTCCTTTTCTTGAAGTCTTTATCAAATTGATCTATAGTAAAGGTTAAACATGCCATTTAATCCATCATATTATGTATTAATGAATTGCTGGCCCTTTACAAAGGAGAACAAATTAAACTTTTCTTATAGCTATAACCTTAAAACACTACTGATAAAATAATAGTAAATAATACGGAAATATTGATTTTCTGCAAATAAATAAATAAATTGGAAAGGATATATTATAGATTCTCTGTTGCTGAGATGCATAAACATGGTTTTCTGCTATGTGAACAAGCTGCAGGTTTGCATCCTTACCTCCACTCTGATTTTAAACTAACCAGTCCTCTGTGGCATTCAAACATGTCTGAACTATAGTTTGAGAACAAGCTAGGATCTGAAGCCATGGCACGAACTTGGCTTGTTCTCATAGTTTAAATCAGGATTTTGCAACACATAGGCCACAGGCTCCTGTCACTGCCCCTGTATTGCTGATTAAAAAGTGGCAGTTTGCAGCCTCCATGATGGAGGCTTAAAAGGGACAGATTTAGCTTGAAAACAAAGTCTTTTCAGCCTCTGTTTCAGTTTGTCACCAAATTGCCAGCAACAGTAGGAATATGGCACATGAAGGTCTGGGGGATGGAAAGTGTCCTCGAGATCCTTTGAAGTTACCAGGCCCTGGTTTAAACAAACCATGGTTACCCAAATTCAGATATCATGGGAAACTTGTGATTAATTTAAGACTGGAAGTAGATACTTCCACTCTTGTCTGGTGCAAGAAAGGGGAGAGTAGTGCACAAGCTCAGAAGTCACCTGTAAGTGAAAATATGTACCTACTTAAAGTGGAAGTGATGTGTCAGTTGTGTATAACTTATCTTCAAATGCTTATTGACCATAAGGCAAACTTTCTCCTCTTTACAAGGGGACTCTATACGTCTGCCAATGGAAACTGTAAAAGGAAGCAGTAAAAACCAGGTCCCAGATGGGACCTCAGACACATGAAGATTTGGTGTGGTAAGGGAAGTGGTTCCAGCAAGTGATGCCTCCTACATCATGTGTACAGCTGCATGCATACAAAACATCTTCATACTTTTCATTTTAATAACATAACTGTAAGAATTGCCTTACTCAATGTTATGTAGTCCAGGATTTTTTTCTCACAAGGCCAAGCAACATATGATGGTGATAAGCAATTTTTTATTGCATATGCTCAGCATCTAGATCTCTATTAATTTTATATGTTTTTAATCAGTTATGTATATTTTATATTGTGTGTATTGATGTTGTTCCCCGCCTCGATCCGGAGGGAGAGGCGGGAATAAATAAATAAATATATTATTATTATTATTATTATTATTATTATTATTATTAATTTGGGCACGATGTCTCTCATCATGTAGCTTTTGTTATCATAATTGCTTATGTCCATTGGTAAACACACTTCATTAATTTATCTAGTCATTTTAAAATCCATTTAAGGGGGGAAATGGACATTTCTTTAAAGGTGTAGCTAATGGCTGCAATTTTTTTTTTTTACATTTTTAATTTAGAGTAGCTGTGGGTGGATCCAGATGCATGGAGGGTAGGGTGGCTTTAATACTTCCCTACCGACACACACACACACACACACACACTCAGAGGATGGGTCAATCCAGATCAGCACTGCACCTGCAATTTCTATTGCAAAATAGTCATCCATTTGCTTTACGGATTGGGTCCGGTGTACCTACTCTAAAGTTTAAAAAAGATGCAGCTACTAGCTACATATCTAAAGTAATATCTGCCCCCGCCCAAGCTACTAGCTACCTTATGGTAGTGAAGTAAATTGTGAATTTTTCGAAACCCAGCAAATGTTCCCATGAGCTGCATGATCCCAAGCTCTAGTATTATGAGAGAGGCAGAAATAATTCACTGTCCGCTTTCTCTCTCTCACGACTTATAATTTGATAAATGTATATCATGTTTCCCTACACATGCATTAGTCATATTTTTTCTTAAAGGCAGTTCGCTGTGATGCCTTTAACGATCATTTCACAGATAAAATCTCTCAGATAAGAGCCGACTTAGATGCCGTCGTTATAGCAGAGGCTGACGATGGAGTGTCCAGCGACTCCGCGAGTAGAATTACACTGGATTAGTTTCAGTTGGTGAGTACCGAGGACGTGGACAAGCTGCTTGGATGAGTGAGGAGGACGACTTGCCCTCTCAATCCCTGTCCTTCATGGCTGGTCGTCCAGGGAGGAGATGCAGTTAGATCGCAATTACAATATATTATTAATGCATCTCTCAGGGAGGGGAGTTTTCCATCATGTTTAAAAGAAGCGGTGGTACGGCAGCTTCTAAAAAAGCCCTCCCTGGACCCCCTGGACCTTAATAACTACAGGCCAGTATCAAATCTTCCATTCTTGGGCAAGGTGATCGAGAGGACGGTTGCCTTCCAACTCCAGGCAGTTTTGGATGACACTGATTACCTAGATCCATTTCAAACCGGCTTAGGGCAGGATATGAAGTTGAGACCTCTTTGGTCACCTTAGTGGATGATCTACGCCTTAGTATTGACAGGGGGAGTGTGTCCCTGTTGGTACTTCTGGACCTCTCAGCGGCATTCGATACCATCGACCATGGTATCCTTCTGGAACATCTGAGAGGATTGGGAATCGGGGGCACTGTGCTTCAGTGGTTCCGGTCCTACCTCTCGGGCAGGTTCCAGATGGTGATGCTTGGGGATAGCTGCTCTGCAAAGAAGGAGTTGCTATGTGGTGTACCACAAGGTGCCATCCTTTCCCCAATGCTGTTTAACATTTATATGAAACCGCTGGGAGAGATCATCCGGAGGCATGGGGAGTGGTGCTATCAATACGCTGATGACACCCAAATATATTTCTCTATGCCTTCGATAACAGCACCAGCTAAGGATAGTGTGTCTCCTCTGAATGAATGCTTGGAGGCGGTAATGGGCTGGATGAGGAAAAACAAACTGAAGCTGAATCCAGACAAGACGGAGGTGCTTGCTGTCAAAGGCCGCAACCTGGGTTTGGAGGTGTGTCAACTGGTTCTGGATGGGGTTACACTCCCTCTGAAAGACTTGGGGGTGCAGCTTGGGGGTACTCCTGGATCTGTCGCTCCAAATGACAGCCCAGATAGATGCGACGGCCAGGAGCACCTACTATCAGCTTCGGCTGATACGCCAGCTGCGCCCCTTCCTAGAGTTGGAAGACCTAAAGATGGTGGTGCACGCGCTGGTAACTTCGAGGCTCGACTTCTGCAATGCGCTGTACATAGGGCTACCTCTGTGCCTAGTCCGGAAACTTCAACTAGTTCAAAATATGGCAGCCAGGTTGGTCACCGGTACATCTAGGAGTGACCATATTATGCCAGCTTTAAAATCGCTCCACTGGCTGCCAATTAGTTTCCGGGCAAAGTATAAAGTGTTGGTAATTACTTTTAAAGCCCTACATGGTTTGGGTCCAGGTTACCTGCGGGATCGCCTTCTCCCATACAATCCGCCCCGCATACTCAGGTCCTCTGGGAAGAACTCACTACTGTCGGCCAAGACTAGGCTGACAACCGTTACCCAGAGGACCTTCTCTTCTGCCGCTCCCAGACTGTGGAATGACCTGCCGGAGGAGACTCGTCAACTTAACAGTCTTTTAGAATTTAAGAAAGCCATAAAGACTGTTCTCTTCCGGCAGGCATATCCAGTGGAATTTTAGAATGTTTTAAGGATGTTTTTAGGATGTTTTAGGATGTTTTAATGCAGTTTTAATAATATGTGTCATGTTTTAATCAGTTTTATGTATTTTATCATGTTGTTGTTCCCCGCCTCGATCCAGACAGAGAGGCGGGTAAGAAATAAATTATTATTATTATTATTATTATTATTATTATTATTATTATTATTATAGTGATCAGTTTTGTTGCTATTTTCTGTATTTCCCCCCATATTTTACAATACCATGTTTGAGAGTGATCTCCGAACTGCACATTATTCTAAATATAGCAGTACTGTGCATTTCTATAATAGCTTGATGCTTGCTGTCTTATTTTCAGCCCAATTTCCTAGTAATTCTTCAACACTGAATATGCCTTGTTAAACATTTAGTTGATGTTTTCAGTGAGCTAGCCAGTGGAACCACAAGATCTCTTTTCTGGATAATCAAATCATAGAGGGATAGTTTGCATTTAGCCAAGATGTAGCATTCAGTGCATGAGCCTCTGGGAGCCTACCTAAGCAAAGTTGTGGGCTCACATACTGCCTTCTTACTATGCTTCCCCCTGGGTGGCTCTCATCAAGTTCCATGATTCTTGGCTTGTTAAACAAGTCATCAAAAAGATCCAGGGCTTGTTGTTCATTTGCTTAGCAATTATCTAGAGTTTGTTTTAATCTATGATTTCTGGTTCACACAAAACCAGGAATCAGGGAAAGTACAACTACACTTAGCAGGTGTCTGGCTGTGAAGGGGAAGTATGCAAGCCAGAGGCTTTGCTTAGGACATCAGAGACTCATGTACATAGCGCTAAATCCTGGCTTAACATTATGTGTGAACATGTCAGGTGATTTTCGATATTGCATGTGTTAAGCTCCGCTTCATTATATCTCATCTGCTTTTTTGCTATCCACCAATCTTTTGGAAACCTTCATGGTCTGTTTGGGATTTCACTATTCTAGCTACCTCTCTGTGTATTCTTGACTATCAGTTATGAACAATTGAAATTACCATCACAAACTGACATCCATATATGTCTGGCCATGTAATTTAACTAAAAACATACGGAATCCCCTACCTATGAGGAATTGCACTAATCTCTTTTCTTCCCTTGACATTTTTCAGATGGTTTGCCTAAGCAAAACCTTCTCAATTATCATTGAAATTTTGCTTTAGATTAAATTCAATAGCAGCTCTGAACCTAACTATAGAACAGCCTCCTATTGAACTGTACTATCATACAGTGAATATAGATATTTTAAAGCTCATCAAAATGCAACGGAAATGGAAAATTAGCATGCTGTTCTATCTGATTTTATTTAAATAATGAATTTAAAGTATTTTATCCCATTTTACAGCTAAAAGGGCTCCTAGAGCATGTTACAAAGATAAAAAAAATAAGACAGTCCCTGCCCAGAGGCTTACATATAAATTACATGGCACAAAAGGGGAAAGTATTGGGAGGAAGGAAGAAAAAAGTGTACTCAGGCACTGGATTCTTGGTTCAGCAGGTAGTAATTTAGCAAGTCTTGGTCTAAGCAATGATGAACATGTTAGCAATTATGCTGAACTATGTCACACTGTCACAGGAGCATACTGTCACAGGACAGTGTCACGCTGTCACAGGAGCACTTCCAGCAGTAATGTTAGGGCTCTGTAACATGTATTGTTTTGCAAGTCATAATAACATAAGAAGAAACCTTCTGGATCAAACCATAGGCATCCTGTTTCCCACAGTGGCCAACCAGGATATGAATCCAATAACCCTCTTCCATTTCTATTCACCAGCAACTGGTATTCAAAGGCGCATGCTATCTTAGATCCTGGAAGAGTCATATAGCAGTTACGACTGCTAGTCTATGGATAGCCTTTCCTCCATGGGTTTATCGGAGGGTGCAATACTGTGGCCCCTAGACAATGTCTGTGGGCCATAGGATACTGGGGATTCCCCCCTCTGAGGTCGGTAACAGCGCTCTGACTTCAAAAGGGGGAGTTGGGGATCTGCCTCCCACACCCACACACCCTTGCAGCCAGCATGGAAAGAATAGTGCTGGCTGCCCATCAAAGTTGGGAAATAGACCTCGGAGAGGGGGAAAGGGGGTATTCTAGTGGGCAGCAAAGGGAGGAAACCAGAGAGGGCAGTGTATGAGCTATCCAAAGTCTCTTCCAATCTCCTTCCAAGTTCCATTCCATTTCAAAGCACCATCGCTAAAAAGCCTGACTAGTGAAGAATGCAGGGCAGGAGGATGGAGAGGTGAGGATTGCATCCACCATTCCTCCCACCTTGCATTGCATTATCAGAAGCCTCCAAGTTCTGGGGCTTCCGATTATCAAGGGCACAATCAATTGGATTACACCCTTATTCTTCTTTAAAGCTATCTACGTTCCATATGTGCTGTGTGAAGAAGTACTTCCTTATGTCTTCCTTGAATTTTCCACCATTTAACTACATTGGATGATTCTGGCATCTAGTACTATGAAAGAGAGTAGTGGAGGGACTTATCCACTTTCTTCACACCATAGTTGTGTCTTTCTGTAATTGCCAGATTTAAATAACTAATTTTGTCCCCTGGGCAGAAATAAAGCCCCATCCTGGAATCAAATTAGATCAACATTTCACTCAAATAATTTTAGTTCCCGCTAACCTTAAATGAAGTGAGCTAATAAAGCATTAAATTAACATGTTATGTGAGAAACTTCTAATACTTGTTTAAATTTCCATTGAGTTACTGACTTTAAAATTTCAGTCAATATAAAATCTGAGTTGATAAAAACAATTAGGCAGTTTTTTTGTCAGCTCAGGTTTTTTTTAAAAAAAAAACCTAACTAAACTTGAAATGTCTGTGGTTATGTATATAAAAAAAATTAATAGCTTAGAAATTGTGGAAGTAACTGTGGAGGGAAAAAGGTGTGTGAAGACAAGAGTCTGACTTTTAAGAAATACACTTGATCTTCGGGGGGGGGGGGCACGAAAAACAAATACAGTAGCCCTTTAACACATATTGGACTCTACACACAGAAAAATCACTACACATTATGTTTAATATACATAGGCAATCCAGGGCTCAGAAGCATAGATGGGCAGAGGTTAGCTGGGCCAAACAATAAGTGAGTGTGATTGTGCTGTTCTATCATATGTCTGCAATACAAGAATTAACCAACATGTGAAAAGGATTAGTAACTTGCAATTAATATGTTGCAAAATACCCATTAAGCATTGTTATCACTGTGACTCCGCAGTTGCTATGCTTCTGCTCAAATTCTACAGGGCCTCAAATCTTTGAGCCTCTTCATATGGCACAGAACAATATTTCTATGCAGAAATGTCCATATATCATTAATGTATAGCTCGTGAAAAGAATATTTAAGACTTATATTTATGATACAGCTTATGATGGTGTGCATAATTTTAATACATTACTGTATCTGAGAGCAGGAATGGAGTGGTTATGGCTGCAGTGACTTATTCACAGATTGGTGGACTGGTATTATTTGTTTTATAGGTTTATAAAGCAGATGCCTCACTCTTCAAACATGCTTAATGCACTATTAAGTTCCGAATAAAAGAAGCAGGAAAAATACTTCTATTTAATCAGAGAAGCACATTGCCCAGCCACATTATTTCTAACTGATCAGTGGAAATAAACAGATGAACAAGATTACTGCAGACAACTCTACACATCTTACACAGACAACTATGAGAGGCTTCTCATCTTCACAATCACAACTGGCTGGTAGTAGGTTCAGCACACAAAAAAGTACTTTCTCCCACAGAGCGTAATTAACTTGCAGAATTTATTGTCACAATATGTGATCATGTCTCTGAGCTAAAAAGACATGTGTGAGCCTTTTTAAAAGGCTTTTTAAAAGGCTCACACAAATCTGGAGGATAGCTCTATATTGGCTGTGAGTACCAGATACTGGGAGCAAACTATAAGAGATGGCCTTCTTATTGGAGATTGAAGTAGATATACACCAGCAAAGCAAACATAGGTTTTTAGCCTCCAACACAATTAAGAAGTTATCTATTCCATTTTGTTTCTAGACATTGGAGAATTATAGACATATTGATGGGCACTCAACTGAAATATACGATTGCTTTTAAAAGTTTAGTATGCTATTTCTGTTTTGAGCAGTGTTAGAGCATTACAATGTTACATTTATAGTATATACAGTGTGGTGTTTATGTGGCTCATTTTAACTAGGGATGTGCAGTGGATCGGATCCGATCCACGATCCGAATCCGATCCGCCCAAAAATTGGATAAAAACTATCCGATCCAATCAGATCCGCCAACCATCTGATCTGATCCGATCCGAAGGGACCTGATCCGGATCGGGGAAAAATAGGAAAATCGGATGCCATTTTGAATGCTTTTCCCCATAGCCTAATATTGTGTTACAAAACGCCTATAACTTTTTCATTTTTAAAGATAGAAGGATGAAACTTGGACACTTTGTAGATGGGTTAGGGGTAGTTATCTGTGAGAAATTTCAGAAAGATTGGTGCAAGCATTTTGTAGCAATTAATTTTTAAATAAAGAACCAGGAATGCCTATAACTTTTTCATTTTTAAAGTTCCACACATGAAACTTTGCCACATTGTATGTGGTATGTTGGGACCCATATGTGCGAAATTTCAGAAACATAGGTTCTTGCTTTATGTGGCAATTAATTTTAGAAAAATGGGTAGCAGTGGGGTAAATACAGTTATGCTTTCAACTTTTTTATTTTTAAAGATACAAACAGAAAACATGGGCACATTACAGGTAACACTTTGCTTGATATGTGTGTGAAATTTCAGAAAGATAGGTCCAGGCATGTAGTGGCAAGGTATTTTTGAAACAATGAGGAAAGAAACACCTATAACTTTTTTATTTTAAAAGTTAGAAGTCTGAAAGTTGCTCGCTTTGTAGATGGGTTAGGGGTAGTTATCTGTCAGAAATTTCAGAAAGTTAGGTCCAAGCATTTGGTGGCTACGAATTTTTTAGATTAAAAGTTACAAAAGTTTTTCCACAGAGGCTTGGGCTGTCAATTGCACCCTGCTCCCCCCCTCCCCCTCCCTCTTTTATCTGTCAAAATTCCGAGTTGTTGTAACTTTTAATCTAAAAAAATAATAGCCACCAAATGCCTGGACCTATCTTTCTGAAATTTCACACACATATCAAGAAAAGTGTTACCTGTAATGTGCCCATGTTTCCTGTTTGTATCTTTAAAAATAAAAAAGTTGAAGGCATAACTGAATTTACCCCACTACTACCCATTTTTCTAAAATTAATTGCCACACAAGGCAAGCACCTATGTTTCTGAAATTTCACACACATGAGTCCCAACATACCACCTGCAATGTGACAAAGTTTCATGTGTGGAACATTAAAAATGAAAAAAGTTATAGGCATTCCTGGTTCTTTATTAAAAAAATAATTGCCACAAAATGCCTGCACCAATCTTTCTGAAATTTCTCACAGATAACTACCCCTGACCCATCTACAAAGTGTCCAAGTTTCATCCTTCTATCTTTAAAAATGAAAAAGTTATAGGCATTTTTGTAACACAATGCTAGTCTATGGGGAAATGCATTCAAAATGGCGTCCGATCCGAAAACCGGACATCCGGTTTTCGGATCGGAATCGGATCGGATCTGCCCAACCTCTGATCTGATCTGATCCGGTCCACCAGGTCCTATCCCAATCCGCGATCCGATCCAGGGGATCAGTGCACATCCCTAATTTTAACCAATTTTTTAAAATTATTTTTACTATTTGACCCCTCTTAAACTATTTATTCTGACAGTATCAATCCGCTGGCAGGGTCCAATGAATCTCTTTATCGTCCTAGCTGGAAATAAAGTTATGACCAATTTCAAAATGCTACAGCTTATCTAAACCCACTTCCAATTGGACTTTCAGACAGGATATGGGACTGAGACTGCCTGGCAGATGACTGATGCCAGGAACTGGATGATTGTCCCTGTTAGTTCTTCTGGACATTTCTGTGTTTTTCAATGCCATCAACCATGGTGTCCTTCTGGACTCCTTGGTGGTACTGACTCTTGGCTATTGTAGTGGTTCCAGTCCTTTCTGCTGAGTTTTCTTCAGAAGGTAGTGCTGGATGAGTACTATTTGAGTATCCATATCAAATCCTATGTTATTTAATATATATGTGAAGCTGTTCTGGAGCTTTGGAGTGAGGAGCCCCCAACATGCAGATGACACCCAGTTCCTACTGCTCTTTGTCATCTTTGGTTGATGCTGTTGAATGTTGCCTGGATGCTGTTGAATGAGCTGGATAAGGGTGAACAAGCTGAGATTAAATTCAGACAACAAAGAGATGTTGTTCATCAGTATAAAATCTGATTTGGGGCTTAGTATTCAACCTTTTCTGGAAGGGATTGTGGTCCCCCTGAAAGATCAGGTTTGTAGCTTGGGAACTTCCCTTGATTCTGTGTCTGAGGTAGTGGCAAAGAGTGTATTTGCAGTCTTACATTTAGTGCATCAGCTGAGCCTGAGTCTGTTCATGATGGGTTGTCATGTCATGTGAACCCAGTTGATGTTTTAGCACTGCTTATAATTTATACTGTATACAATTTAATTAGATATGGTGGGTACGATTTTAATGCTTTCTTCTTCATTCTGACCCCTTTGGGATGGAACAAGCTATAAATAGACATAAATGAGATTCTGTGTGATCATGTGATTGTCTCTTACACACACACACACTTTTTAAACTTTGTTAAAACATATTTTTCTCAAGTTAGGGTAATTTTAATTTACAGTACTTCTGAAATCAAACGCATCTAATTAGCACTTTCAAAGCAGTTGTTCTGCCCCAGTGATTAAATGGGTTCAGCTGTTTTAGCTGGCTCACCTGGTTGTCTGAAGCTGGCGAACTTAGCTACATAGGCCGATATTATCACATTATCCCATATGAAAAGCATTTGAAGTCAAAGGTACTGTGATGAGTGTTTGAGGTGATGCTTAGTCCAACCTGGCTGACATGCTTTGATCACATTAAAGGGTCCTGGCAATTATAGGATTGAAAACATATGCTCTGATTTATGCATGCAAAATTAATAAGAAAGATGTTTATTTCTAGCAGATGGAATATCTAAGCTTTGTGCAAAGCATGGTTTTCTCCTCTGGTATGATTCTATGATTTTTTTGTTGTACATTTTCTTTCAGTGAAGATAGATAGATAGATAGATAGATAGATAGATGATAGATTAGATAGATAGATAGATAGATAGATAGATAGACAGATGATAGATAGATGGTGTGTGTGTGTGTGTGTGTGATATTCACATTCTTGTGATTGTATTACAGAAAGGCAGCACATTACAATGCATTTATAGCTAGCATTTCTTCTATTGGGCAGGGGGTATCCACAATGATGAAACTAAATTATGGTTTAAAAATACAGGCACAATATTTGATGTTCCTGAGCATTTGATAAAATGTTTAACTGAATTTCATTGTGCCTTACAAGGTCCTCTTACCTAGCACTTTTTAAAATCAAATATGAGAAGTGATGCAAGAGGAATAAAAGTATCTTCAAGAGTCAGGTGGAGGGATAACCATGATAGGAACCCAGCAAGAGATACCGTTTACTTGGACTTCGAAAATGCTTTTGACAAAGCCCCTCACCAAAGACTTCTGAGCAGACTTAGCAGTCATGGAATAAGAGGAGAGGGACTTTTATGGTCCAGTAACAGGTTAAAGGACAGAAAGCAGAGAGTAGGAATAAATGCTAAATTCTCCCAATGGAGAGGAGTAAATATAGGGATCTATGATTTTCAACCTGTTCACAAATGATCTGAAATTAGAAGTGAGCAGTAAAGTGGTCAAGTTTGCCAGTGATACCAATTTATTTAAGGGGGTTAAAACAAAAAAGGATTGTGAGAAGCTCCAGTAGGATCTCTTCAGACTGGGAGGATGGATATCTAAATGGCAAATGTGTTTCAGTGTAAGCAAGTTTAAAGAGAAGCACATTGAGGCAAAAAATCCCAACTTCAAGTATAACTTGATGTGATCTGAGCTAGTGGTGACAAATGAAGAAAGAGATCTTGCGGTTATGGTGGACAACTCAATGAATATGTCAACCCAGTATACAGCTGCTGTAAAAAAAGCTAACACCATAATCAGGAAATTATTTTAGAAGGGCCCCTTTTTGCGCCCAGCTCGCCTGGGTGCGGAGAGGGTGTTGCGGTGGGGGTGGGGGACGGGCGAGATGGGAGCCACCCATTGGTGGGCTCCGCTGGTGCCACCGGTGCTGGGAGGGGACTCAGGGAGTATTTAAGTCACTCACCCCTCCCAGCAGCCATACCTAAAAAATTACACTGCAGAGTTGGAAAAAGGGCAGAAAAGAGCAACAAAAATTATCCAGGGTGTTGAGCATCTCCCCTCTGAGGGAAGGTTACAACAGCTGGGACTGTTTAATTTGGAAAAAAGGAGGATAAGGGGAGACATGATAGAGGTGTACAAAATTATTCATTAAACAAAAAACCTATGGTTTACAAAAACAACGTTAAGGCTCCACAGTTTCCAACCAAACACCAAAAAGCAGGGAAATTGGGAGTTAAGGCTCCCAAGCCTTAACCCCACATCCTCCCTAAGGAGGCAGAAAGTGCAAGTGAAATTCTCATTCTCCCAAAGCAGATAAACCATGAGGACAGGATGGAGAATATGATATGCAGAGGTGACTGTGGGGTTGTGGAAAACTGATAACAAACAACTTAGGGCCACCTACTTCTATTTTTTTTGTTTAGAGCAGCCCTTCCCCAACCTGGTGCCCTCCAAAGGTGTTGGACTACAACTCCCATCTTTGCAAGTCAGTATGTCCCATGGTCAGGAATGCTGGGACTTGTCATCTTAAACACCTGGAGGGCAACAAGATGGGGAATGCTGTTCCATATCCTTACCAAATACAGGGTCTCAAACACATCTCTCAAACACATCTCGCATATAGCAGCACACTTGATAACAAAAGGGGAACTATTCATTACAGATCTAGAACCAGAGCATGTTCCAGGCATTTCCAACTTTTGATCAATATCCTGCCCTTCAAAGAACCAATGTTTTTTTTTCCTTAAAAATGTATTTAAACAAAATATACTGTTAATTCCCCACAATCCCTCCACAATACATCATCTCATCAAAGCGACAGAGGAGCAGAAGAGGTTTAGTTTGGCTGTCTTGAACACCTTTCAGATGAGATTAGTTTGCAATCCTGTACCTCTTGGGAGTAAGCCCTAGTGAATTCAGTGGCACTGGCTTCTGAAAAGACAAGTATAGGAGTCAACCTTCTCCAGCTTGGTGCTCTCCAGATGTGTTGCACTTTAACTCTCATGTTATGTGTTATGGGGAAGACAAAAATCATTTCATACTTAATTTTAAAATAATACCGATGCATGAAAGTATTAGGTGGTAGCTCTGCCTTTGATCTCACACTGCTGAACAAGTAAGAGAAATCCTTTATCTGATATTCAAGAAACAGACATCCTATGCCATATGTTGAAAACTAATGTTGACGTCAGAAGGGCTATCCGGATTACCGTAGGTATTCAAGATTCATTCATTGTTCTTTCATTTGGTTTATACAGTTTATTTAAAATGATGCAGCTCTTTTATAGTTCCTTGATTGATCACAATGCTGGAAAACATCATACTTTAGTACAGATGTGGGCAGAAAATAGATCTATCCTGATGTTTTGGACATCAACTCGCAACATTCCTGACAACTGCCCATGCTGATAGGGGCTTTGACAAGTTGAATTCTAAAACATCTGGAGATCTACATTCTGCCTTCTCTTCTTCTTGAACAACATTCGCCAACCTGGTGCCTGTCAGATGTGTTGGGTTGCAACTCTCAACATAAGGAGATGCTCTAAGAAATGAGTAGCTGGTCCTAAGTTGTTCATCATCATTTCCCATAACCCCACAGTCACCTCTGCATACCAAATTGCATATCTAGATTTTTGAGATGACAAGTCACAGCATTCCTGAAATTTGTTTTACATTTCTGTGAAAGTGAGCAGCAGAAGAAACTCACTAGATGGTTTTGAGCCAGTAATAAACTCTTAGCCTAACCTACCTCATGGGTTTTTGTGGGGGGAGATATGGCACTTGAAAGAAAGATCAGTCTAGGGTTTTCTCCTTCCTCCTTACTAGAGAAGCTTCTTTGCAACTGATCAACTAAATGGAGTCTGAACATCCTCTTATATCACTACATCTGACCCAGTACCAAGAATAGCCATGTGGGTATTTAGAAATATTGCTCAATTTAATTTTAATCTATCCAAGTTTGGATTTTTATTTTTTTGCTCTAAAAATAGCCTGTGGTCAATGAATCCTATATTAAGCCTGTCAAAGATGTTGGTACTGGAGATAACAATACACAATAGTTTTGTTCAACCTGATCAAAAAATATTAGAAAAGCTAAGAGAATTCAGAATGTCACTGACTCTTCTACCCTACAGGGTTGTTGTGCTGATAAAATGGAGGAGGATTATGTAAGCCACCTTAGGTTCCTTGCAAGAGGAAAAAAAGGCGGGATATAAATGTAACATTAATAAACGTATTACTACTTCTACTAATTATTATTATTATTAATTATAATAACAATGAAGGAATAAAAATTCTTTAAAAATCAAATACATGGATTTTTTTAAAAAAAAAAGAAAAAGAGGGGGGAGCTTAACCTCTTCTCTTACAAAAAGCCTTGGTCCCTAAATACACAGAGCTCTCAAAGAGAAGTACAGCCAAATCCACACACCCCTTCAAGCTAGTGCAATGGGAATGAGACTCATTGCACTCAGTGGAACTTACTTCTGAGTAGACATGCCTTGCATTGAATTGATATGAAAATTAATGATCAGCAGCCATAATCAAATGAACATACACACATGCAAAGAATGCAAGCAAGTTGTTAATTGTAGAGTTATAGTGCTGTAAAGGAGAGGGAATTCTCACTCACATCTCTCCCTCTCCGCCTTCTAAGGTTCCAGACTGTTTTTTTTAAAAATAAAGGTTACAATCTTCTACACACTTGCCTGGGAGTAAGACCATTGCATTCAGTCAATGGAACTTACTTCTGAGAAGAGACTACAGTACTGTCTTTGCTAGAGGAAGCAGCCATTGTAGCTGATGCAGGAGAGGGGGAGACTCTACTGAGCGTGTGCTATAATCAAAATGGCCGCTGGATTTTTAAAGAGGCACAGCTTTAATTTAATAAAATCCACTTAAGCGAATTAAAAAAAAAGAAAAGCAGTTCCACCTACACTAGAACGGGAGGAAGTAGACCCTGCCATTGGATTAATGAATAAGGCTCCCCGAAGGTAAGGACAGCTGCGCAAAAATAGTCGCAACCCCTGAGTTCAATTTTTGGTTTCGGATTCAGGGGATTCTTTAATCTTTTTACTTTAAACTGCTCTCCTTCCCTCAGTCTTTCACCAATCTTCTTGAAATTTTCAGGTAATGTAAAACAGACATTTCTTTCTGGCACCTGTAAATTTCAGAGAGATTGGTGAAACATTTTCGATTTTATGGCTGTTAGAATGACCCCTCCCCAATTATCACTTTAACATGGTGGAACGTGTTTTTTACTGACCGCCCTTAACAAGGGAGGCACTGCCGTGCCTCCCTTAATACATGGAGTGGAGAATGTGGATAGGGAGACATTTTTCTCCCTCTCTCAAAATACTACAACCTTGGGTGGTGATTCAGGACGGATAAAAAGAAATACTCCACACAGTACATACTTAAACTATGGAATTCACTACCACGATGTGTAATGATGGTCACCAGTTTGGGTGGCTTTAAAAGGGGGGTGGATAAATTCTTGGAGAAGGCTATCAATGGCTACTAGTTTTAATGGCTATGTGCTATCTCCAATTAGTCCCAGAGCCAGACCAGATTTACCTGAAGAGTGTAAAAGCTTTGGGAATATTTTTTGTTTATATATGACATAAGTGTCTCAGAAAAGTGATTCTTACAAAATTCCAGTGGGGATGCTGCGTGATGACATCATCAATATGGCTGCCACGCTGTTACGTAGTTGCCACATTAAATATGCATACCTCCTCACATGTTTATGCTACAGAGATTAATTTTTTCCTGAAATGTTTGAAATTTAATGACAAATACTTTTTGTGATTACACATTTCTTGATAACTCCATTAGTTTTTGAGATAATTTCATTTGAAAGTATAAAATCAGTGTTCACATTGGTTATGTGTGATGTTGAACCATGATTTACTCGAAAACTATATGACTTTCAAAAGAATACACAAGAACAAAAAAGTTGCATTTTTTAATGAGAATCAGTGTTTTTCTGAGGGGGAGGGCACTGAAAGCCTAGCTGATCCCAGCAGACTAAAACAGGCAGAGCAAAAGGAAGGTGAGAGAAGGTCAGCCCAGCTAGCTTCTTGCCAAAGGCTTCTTCAGAACCAGTCTCCCTGTATTTAAAGCATACTGGGAAAGGACTTTCCCTTTTTCTTGAAAAGACAATTGTCTCGCTTAGTTTGCATAATCTTGACTAGAGAGAAGTTTCTAGAAAATTAGAGTCCCTTCAGTTGGGAAGAGATGTTTATTGCCTGAATAAAGCTCTGTGGATTATGTGGCAGACCTGTTTATTGTCTCCCAATAAAGCGAGAAACATGACACTTATTGCTATGCTGACCTCTACTATACTGTTCCTTGCTTTCTTTTTGATGCCAAATCAAAACATTCCTGTTTACCCATCTATTCTAAATGTTAAGGGTTTTATGATTGATTGATTGATTGATTTGTTTGTTTGCTGGATGAATCACTTTTATGTGTCTTTTCTCATAATTTTGTGTTTGACTTGCTATAATTTTATGTACACTGCCCTGGGAATCCTTATGGGCAAATGGTGGTTCACAATTTTTTAAAAGTAAAATAATAGCAGAGTTTCCTGACGATTGCCAAAAAATAGCAGAAGCGCAAATCTAATTTTCACTCCTCACTCCCAATTACAGGTATACAAGTTTACTAGCCCCAGGCACTAGCTAAGAATCTTTCTCCAAACCATGGTTTGTTAACCCAGCTGGGTTCACACAACACAACAACCCATGGTTCATCAATTACCCACAGTTCATCAACTACCCACACTTAACCCATACAAACCGCCTTCCTGTGCCGGCCCACCACCATAGGGATTAGTAAATATTGGTTAGCTCAGAAATTATTTTTCGTTGCTTTTATCCACATGCCTCTCTTTGTACCCTCTTAGTTCAACAGGTAAACCATTCTGGGTTTACTCAATCCATAGAGTCAAGGGAATTCCCAACACACACATGTTCTCCCAGTCCAGGTGTACTTGTTGACAGCTTGAGGCTGTTAGAACTGCCATGTTTATTTTTGCAAGCTGAGTTCAGTGGTTGAAATTCTTATAAAGAATCAGGGTTCCTGCTAGAGGAGCCCTTGCTCATTATTTTTACTTAGAGGAGCTTTGAGGAGCAGAAGCCAGGGGTTGCAAAGGGCTCCTGTAACAGACAAAACCACATCGTTTTGAAATATATGAATTTAAAAGATGGATGCTTGGGCCGCTCACTGTTGTGTAGGGCTTGAAAACCAATTATGCCTGTTAGTTCACTGAAACTGGAGTTGATAAATAGCATTCTACAAAAGGCTAATTGCCTGCTGGCAAGTTGCTTATGAAGTAAGGCAAACTCTTATGGAAAAATTGCTACTTATGCAAAAGTCTAGACATAACTTGTGTGATAAGGTATTATCCAGGTAGAGTCCTTCTCCTTGTTGGATGACAATGCGTATAACTAATATTGTCCTTTGAGACTAGTTTGCATGCATTTGGTGGTATTGCACTGTTCATCGGGCTGCTGAAGATAAGAATGAGTGATGATGGCCTATATTTTAATGGAAATTTGAGAGTACGTGCAGCAGTAGGGCGCAGTCTTCAGCAAAGAAAAACGAGCTGATTTGGAGGCAAGAGAGGTCATCAAGAAAGATAAAGAAATAGGACATCTACTCCAGGCTAGGCTTTTTACAGGATATTATGGTAATGAGCAAGAACCAATTTAATTTTTATAATGCCACTCCGTTTAACTTTAAAATACAAGGTCAAGGTACTGTGTTTTTCATAATGATTAAGGATTTGGAATTCTCTTTTTGTTTGAACCCTCGTACATTTATATTGTAAAGACTGGATATGACAAGGAATTGGGCTGGAACCAGAAATTCCTCCTAAATCCAAATTAAAGACGAAAATCTGGTGAACATTTTCATATTTATCTTGACATGAGGATTTATTTGCTTAAGAAGTCACCCATTTAAAGTTAGTTTCATCCCGCAACAGTAATATCTCTTGGTTTTTTTTTACATAAAATCTATAAAAAATCCATCTATCATATATCTAGCTTCTGAAAATAGTTCCCCCTACAATAAAATTTCAGAGCTCCCTTCTTACAGAAACCTAATTTACACATTAGATGTAAGACTTATATCGCCCACCAGGTTTCTGAACTAACTGTCAGGGTTATAAAAAGTATGATAGATAGTACCTTAAAAACAAAATTATTTTTAATGAGAAGAACTGTATGGAATATTCTCTTTTTAAAGAAAAAACATAGAATACAAATGTTCTATATAGAATTTCTTTACAGACAGGAAATGTTTTGAATAAGTATGTTTCTCTGGGGAAAAAAGCCTCCTATTCTTCACCTTCATGCCTCCTTTGAAATAATAGGGCATCTTTAACCTATGCATTCTTGATTTCTGATGCTAAATATTGGCTAGATGTCTATTTCCTTAAGCCTATGCTCACATTTTTGTTGGGACTTTGTTTAACCTCCAGCAAGCAGTCAACTTCCAAAGCAAGTAGTTTAAGACATGGGCAGTAAAAATGTCTATAATATTGAAGCCTTATGCATAGGCGTGCGTGGCACATTTCATTAGGGTGTGCACCTAGGTAATTTTTAAAGGCCAACATTTATTGAATACTCAAAGGACAGTATTTTTATTCATTTATTTATTAAATACTGTAGACACTGATGCCCTACTCTGCGCTCAGCTTGCCTGGCCATGGGAGGGCTGTTGCAGGTGAGGGCGGGGAATGAGGAGATGCTCCTCAAGCCCCAGCATTGGTGGGGCTTTGTAATGATACTGGCCAGAGGAGGGGCTTACAAGGTGATATTAGCCTTCACAGCCCCTCCTCCTGGCCTCTTTGAAGTGTGGCTTGTGGTAGAGGGGCTCCCGGCAGGGTGATTCCTTTTCACTCCTGCTGCCTGAAGCAGTGGTGTGCTGGCAGGGGCAACAGAGCAGCCAGAGGGCAGCTGGAGGTGTTGTGTTTTCTTTTACTGGGCAGTTTACAGCAACCAAATAATTAGCCAATTCTGAATTGAACACAAACACCTTTTACTTCAGGTAATTAACTCTCAAACACCAAACAAACTAATTAACATAACTCGCCTCAAGGGAGGATTAGGCAAAACAAACAAAAGAAACAATTGCTTTCTGTAAGAAACCAAAAAGAGAGTCCTTCAAGTATCAGTCAGTAAGTTGCATCTCTTTTCTTACGAAGTCACTCCAACAGGCGTCTCTCCCCTCTGGCCTCTTCCTGCTTTAGCCTCCTCCGGAATGCTGCATGCTTTAAAGCGTCCACCAGCTCCTCCCCCTTCTGGGATGCCGGTCAGGGTTCCTCAGCTGCAGATAAGTTTCCCTCCTCAGTGCTAATCTCTGAATTTACATCTTCTGCAGCTGGAACAAAGACCTGGAGAATCAGTCTATCCCCGGGTGCTACCAACAGATCCTCTTCAGAATCTGATTCTGCCCCCACCTCTCTCAACTCATCAGCCTGTTCAGGGTAAAAGGAGTTAGACACAACAGGAGGACTGTTCCCGGTGCATCTGGATCCCCCTCTTGATCTCAATGCCCCCCTCAATTCATGCTTATTACTTGAAACGTTAGAGTGTGCCTGGGCACACCTGGCACACCCCTGTGCACACCTATGGCCTTATGCAGGCATTTGCCTGCAAGACAAGTAGAGTTGAACTAGGGATGGGATGTGGGTGAGCATGCAAGCCCTGCCCCCAAACATCCCCACTTGCCCAGATGCATTAAAGAGCTTCATGCATTAAACACCAAGATCTGACAAGGGGCTTGTAAGTGCATTCAGCTGAACAGGTTTACAAGCCCCTCTTCAGATTTTTAACACAGCTGGACACATGAGGACATTTGTGTACAGGGCTTGTATGCTTGCCCATGTCCTACCTCCAGAATGGCTGAAATCAAAAAATAATTGTTGTTTGTTTTATTTATTTTTTTAAAAAATTGGGCCACCATTTAGGCCCACTTGTTCCACATACACAGGGTGCATCTACCTTCTACCTCCTGGCCACAGCCTCCTTATCTTTGAAGGTACGGTTCTTCTGAATCAAAATCCACAAGGGCAAAGAGTTGCCATTCACAGTAAAAACTGATAATTTCCCCATACGTATGTGGAACTGGTGTGTGTGTATGTGTATGTGTATAACAGGCACAAATTTCCTTGGATCCCCAGCCAACTTTTTTCCTATCTGGGCATGGACATCCCAAGTCATTTTGCTGCCTGATGCAGTGTGTCTGCCCTGCCAGCATTGACACTGTTCAAATATGAGTTCTTAGCTTCAACTGTCCCCTTCTCAAGGTGCCACCATAAGCAGGTTCCTTCAACCTGTTGCATGGCAGGGCCAGACCTGCATTGGGAACTATAAACCTTTTCACATTTACTTGAGTCTAATCTTATTAGGAATGGTTTTGTGGACTATATTTAACTTCATGCAGAATACATAAGATATACCTAAACGAGTTTGTGGGGGCATTTTACTATTCTAAACCATTTCCCAGTGTATCCTGGAGTGATAAAATGTCCCACGAACAACTATGTATCTGTGTTATCAGAAGAAGTATGCTTTAAATTTAAAATATTAGAAAAGTACCATAAACTAAAAAACTAATGTTTTTGGTCTGTTTAGACCCATAGCTAAAAACAAAACAAAACTAATAGTTTTGGTCTTGTGGTCCTGTTTAGACCAATAGCAAATGTTCCCACTGAAAACCCATGGTTTGTGCTAACCGAATGATACGCAGAGTACTTACTCCTTCTTCCCTAGGCCAGTTTTCTTTGGAAAAATCTATTTGGATATTTTATACCCCTAAATGTTGCTTGGTTTGGGATAATAAAGACATCCCAATGGCAAAATCAATAGATTCTGCAGATATTTTATGCTCTAGGTATATGTGCTTTTTCTTCCAGAATGAAAACAGTAAGTGATAAGAGGCTGAAATTTGGGGACATCATACAGATGACAGTAGATAATAGTTCTTAGTTAAAAGGTCAAGGATCTCAGCACAATAGAATGGCTGCTGTTTACTTTTCTTCTGATGGCATCAGCAGTTGGCAGCAGAAACAAGGGGAACACTCAGCTGGAGAACTATATCCAGGCACACTGGAGAGTGTCTGACAGCTGCTTCCTCTAACTCTGATCGCCTCAGCAATGGCAACAGGCAACACACCATGATAGCCTGGCAAAGTGGCCAACCCAGCACCAACAGACACTTCCTCCCAAGCCAGACCAAGTCATCTGTTGAGCAGCATAGTGGGAACAAAAGAGGGGCAAAATAGGGCCAAGGGTCAAGTAAAGACATCATCAATCACCTGCCAAGGAACCACACTCCAGCAGGGGCCCACTGCCAAAAGTTTCCTGGAGTTGCGCCTCCTCTTCAGCAATGCAGCCTGCTTGTTCATCTGCATCTCACTCTGACACATACTAATGTGTTGGTGAGAAGGAGGAGCAGTAGATGTCACTGACTACTTGTTCACTGGCTCTCTATCAAGGAAGCAAATGGTAGCAATAGCAGATGGTGATGATAGTGCTGAGCAGCTAGACTCACTGAGAGAGGGGGCCATTGACAGTGGCCTTTATCACATGTACCATTTTCCCCTGGATTGTTTCTGTGGGTTCCCCCTCCATTTCCTAGGCGAATCTAGCATTTTGATCTGAGGTATCAGTTTTGTTCTGATACCTCAGCTCAGCTTGAAACGGACTTTGCCTGTTCAGGGCTAAATTGAAACAGAAACTAAAAACAGAGCACCCAGGGCACGAGAAAAGTGCAAGGGGGATGACGTCATGCGAGTCCTGCGCTGAAGAAGTGAATCAAAGTCGCTGTGAGTGTGCTTAAAACCGCGCGTGTGATAACGGCCAGTGTCTTGCTCAAAGGGCCTTCAAAATCTGGAGCCAGCACTAGGAGAAAACACTGCAGATGTTTGTGAGATACATGAGAGATAGTAAGCTAAGAAGTAGGGGTGTGCATCGGATCGGATCCGATCCACGATACGAATCCGATCCGACCCAAAATCGGGAAAATCCGATCCGATCCGATCCGGACAACCTCCGATCCGATCCGATCCGATCCGATGAGGTCCGATCCGGATCGGACGCCATTTTGAATGCTTTTTCCCATAGCCAAGTATTGTTTTACAAAAACGCCTATAACTTTTTCATTTTTAAAGATAGAAGGATGAAACTTGGGCACATTGTAGACTGGTTAGGGGTAGTTATCTGTGAGAAATTTCAGAAAGATTGGTGCATGCATTTTGTGGCAATTAATTTTTTAATAAATACCCAGGAATGCCTATAACTTTGTCATTTTTAAAGTTACACACATGAAACTTTGCCACATTGTAGGGGGTACCTTGGGACCTATGTGTGTGAAATTTCAGAAACGTAGGTGCTTGTCTTGTGTGGCAATTAATTTTTAGAAAAATGGGTAGTAGTGGGGTAAATACAGTTACGCCTCCCATTTTTTTATTTTTGAAGATACAAACAGGAAACTTGGGCACATTACAGGTACCACTTGCCTTGATATGTGTGTGAAATTTCAGAAACATTGGAGCTTTCCTTGTGTGGCAATTAATTTTTGAAACAATGAGGAAAGAAACACCTATAACTTTGTCATTTTTAAAGTTACACACATGAAACTTTGCCACATTGTAGGTGGTACCTTGGGACCCATGTGTGTGAAATTTCGGAAACGTAGGTGCTTGCCTTGTGTGGCAATTAATTTTTTAATAAATACCCAGGAATGCCTATAACTTTGTCATTTTTAAAGTTACACACATGAAACTTTGCCACATTGTAGGCGGTACCTTGGGACCTATGTGTGTGAAATTTCGGAAACGTAGGTGCTTGCCTTGTGTGGCAATTAATTTTAGAAAAATGAGTAGTGGTGGGGTAAATACAGTTACGCCTCCCACTTTTTTATTTTTGAAGATACAAACAGGAAACATGGGCACATTACAGGTACCACTTGGCTTGATATGTGTGTAAAATTTCAGACAGCTGGGTCCAGGCATGTGGTGGCAAGGTATTTTTGAAACAATGAGGAAAGAAACGCCTATAACTTTTTTATTTTAAAAGTTAGAAGTCTGAACATTGCTCACTTTGTAGATGGGTTAGGGGTAGATATGTGTCAGAAATTTCAGAATTATAGGTCCAGGCATTTGATGGCTATGGAATTTTTAAATTACATGTTTCAAAAAAAATTCTACAGAGGCCAGGTCTTCCCCTCCCGCTTCCCGCGAAGAAAAGGAAACACTCTCTCGTCTCGATCCCTTTGATCCTTGCTAGTAGTATCCATTACAGGGCTCGTGTTTCCTTTCCTACTTTCACTTTTCAAGCAGTACGGCTGAGCCTAGCTGAGTTTTGCAGCCATGCGTGCAAGGAAGGATCACTCTGGTCTCGATCCCTTTGATCCTTGGTAGTATCCATTACAGGGCTCGTGTCTGCTTGAGTACAAAGTGAAAGCAGACACGAGCCCTGTAATGGATACTACCAAGGATCAAAGGGATCGAGACCAGAGTGATCCTTCCTTGCACGCATGGCTGCAAAACTCAGCTAGGCTCAGCCGTTCTGCTTGAAAAGTGAAAGTAGGAAAGGAAACACGAGCCCTGTAATGGATACTACTAGCAAGGATCAAAGGGATCGAGACGAGAGAGTGTTTCCTTTTCTTCGCGGGAAGCGGGAGGGGAAGACCTGGCCTCTGTAGAGATTTTTTTGAAACATGTAATTTAAAAATTCCATAGCCATCAAATGCCTGGACCTATAATTCTGAAATTTCTGACACATATCTACCCCTAACCCATCTACAAAGTGAGCAATGTTCAGACTTCTAACTTTTAAAATAAAAAAGTTATAGGCGTTTCTTTCCTCATTGTTTCAAAAATACCTTGCCACCACATGCCTGGACCCAGCTGTCTGAAATTTTACACACATATCAAGCCAAGTGGTACCTGTAATGTGCCCATGTTTCCTGTTTGTATCTTCAAAAATAAAAAAGTGGGAGGCGTAACTGTATTTACCCCACCACTACCCATTTTTCTAAAATTAATTGCCACACAAGGCAAGCACCTACGTTTCCGAAATTTCACACACATAGGTCCCAAGGTACCGCCTACAATGTGGCAAAGTTTCATGTGTGTAACTTTAAAAATGACAAAGTTATAGGCATTCCTGGGTATTTATTAAAAAATTAATTGCCACACAAGGCAAGCACCTACGTTTCTGAAATTTCACACACATGGGTCCCAAGGTACCACCTACAATGTGGCAAAGTTTCATGTGTGTAACTTTAAAAATGACAAAGTTATAGGTGTTTCTTTCCTCATTGTTTCAAAAATTAATTGCCACACAAGGAAAGCTCCAATGTTTCTGAAATTTCACACACATATCAAGGCAAGTGGTACCTGTAATGTGCCCAAGTTTCCTGTTTGTATCTTCAAAAATAAAAAAATGGGAGGCGTAACTGTATTTACCCCACTACTACCCATTTTTCTAAAAATTAATTGCCACACAAGACAAGCACCTACGTTTCCGAAATTTCACACACATAGGTCCCAAGGTACCCCCTACAATGTGGCAAAGTTTCATGTGTGTAACTTTAAAAATGACAAAGTTATAGGCATTCCTGGGTATTTATTAAAAAATTAATTGCCACAAAATGCATGCACCAATCTTTCTGAAATTTCTCACGGATAACTACCCCTAACCAGTCTACAATGTGCCCAAGTTTCATCCTTCTATCTTTAAAAATGAAAAAGTTATAGGCGTTTTTGTAAAACAATACTTGGCTATGGGAAAAAGCATTCAAAATGGCGTCCGATCCGGATCGGACATCTGGTCCGATCCGATCCGACCAGCCTCCGATCCGATCCGATCCGATCCGACCCCCCAGGTCCGATTCCGATCCGCTATCCGATCCAATCCGGGGGGTCAGTGCACATCCCTACTAAGAAGTTGCAGATTCCAATCTCCATCTCTTGTCTCTTTTAATTAATGGGATTCTCTGCCCAAGTATTTTTTTTTAGTTGGAGGAGCTGGTCTTTTAAGAGCTGACAACCATTTGACATTACCGGGCTCCGCCTTTGGGTTTTGGGGAATGAATCCATCTCTTAAAACTGACAAAATGAGATGCAGTCCACCTGGCAACCCTATGGGGAAGATCTGCTCAGAGTTGAACATTTTTCGATTCCATTAATTTCAATGGGAAAGTTGCTTAGATCACTCTCATTTAAGTCAATGTGACTCAAAATTCTTTTAACACAGGTTGCATTGTGTGCTAGGCTAATAGCAGATGAAAATGTTCTAATCTTAAGGCAGTATACTTTTTTAATGTTGACAATGAAGTATTATGACATGTTTATCAAGTATGGTCTTTATCACCTTGTTCCTTGGGGATTTCAAATAGTTTTACGGAAACATTTCCCTTCAGTGTGGTTTGCTTGCACTTGGACTTTGAGACAGATAACACATGGAGAGAAACGGTGCGCAACCTGCATGTAAAGCAACTGTGCTGTAAAAACAATTCTCCTTCTAATGGCCACAGAGTGCCTGGAATGAGCTTTGATTATTAATAGGAGCTGCAAGGTTACATCTTGTAAGCTACATGGCATTTTCTCGCTGCAGTTATTTTTCCATGCAAAGAAATATATATATATAATGCTGCTTTCCCCCTCTTTTTGTCCCGGCAACTTTGAGAGGGTGCACACTGATGAAGGCTCTCATTTTTACTTAACATTTTAAAATAAAGTTTGAAAATCAGAAAATTTAGAATCTCCCTGCTAGGATCCTCCCCTCTACTTGCATGTTAATAAATAGACTCTCCTTGCACTTTTGCTTATACATTCTTGGTTCCCCCTTTTAAAAATCCTTAAAAGTCTTCATGAAATAAGAACCCTCTTATCTCTAGTTTGCAGGTAATTGTTTCTGTCCTTAGTAGACCCCAGTGCAGCTTCCTTGTCATCCAGGAGTCCAAGTTACTTCCATAAGGCATTAGCATATTAAACAGATTGGAGAGTGACAAGTTACAGGGTTCTTAATAAAGAAGTAATCAAGGTTTAGAGCATATCAGCCATATAAAGTCAAATACTTAAGAGAGCCTGGAGGCTAGCTATCATAGAGCCAAGTATCTGTTTAAAATGTCTCAATGTGATGAATGAAGCAAAATGATGAATATATACAGATAACGTTTTTGTCCTGTTAAAATTTGACATTTATTTCACATTTTTCATTGCAGTGGACATTTGATTATCTGCCTGGTTGTTTCAGAAGTGATATGTTTTCTTGCACTTACATGTTTGTTTGTGTTGGATTGATCTTTTATGTTTTTAAAAATGCTTATATGCAAGAAAGGGTTGGTCTGTATGTTTTAGCAAAGCTACATCAATATCAGCTCTCCTAGTATAATAGACCTACAAAATAACACTGGGCCAATTAGTTGCGAAGTTTATAATTGAGATTCTCACAAGTACAACTGTGTGAATTTGTTTACATATGTACACAATCCATCAGACTTTTAAAACAACTGTATCAGTTATGCTGGTCTATCTCACAACAACTTTGATAGTTATGTCTAATCTCTTTAACAACATCATTATCGAGCCTACTCTGTGGCAGTGAGGGTGGCGAAGAGACAGTTCTTCTCCACCAGGATTGCATCTTCACAGTGTCGTCCGGCGGAGCTTTTCCGAGTGGTTCGTGGCCTGGTACACTCTGGGCCAGGGCAAGAGATGGTGGAACCCTCGGTAGCACGCTGTGACGAGTTTGCACGGCACTTTGAAGATAAAGTCGCTCAGATTCGTCTTGAATTGGACACCACGCTTAATGCAGCTCCGCTAGTAGAGGCGTTCAGAGAACCGTCTGGTCCAGTTTTATTGGATGAGTTTGAGTTACTGAGGCCTGAGGATGTGGACAAGGTGCTTGGCCAAGTCCGGTCGACCACTTGTGTGCTTGACCCTTACCCGTCATGGCTAATTACATCAAATAAGGATGGGACCGCCGGCTGGGTCCAGGAGGTTGTAAATGCCTCCTTGAGAGAGGGAGTGGTGCCGGCCTCGTTAAAAGAGGTGGTAATCAGACCACTCCTGAAAAAGCCTAACCTGGACCTGGAAGGTGTTAACAACTATAGGCCGGTGGCGAACATTCCTTTCCTGGGCAAGGTGCTTGAGCGGGTGGTTGCAGGACAACTCCAGACACTCTTGAATGAAACTGATTCTCTAGATCCATTTCAATCGGGTTCAGGCCTGGTTTTGGAACAGAAACTGCCTTGGTCGCCCTGTGGGATGACCTTTGCTGGGAGAGGGACAGGGAGAGTGCGACCCTGTTGGTTCTCTTGGACCTCTCAGCGGCTTTCGATACCATCGACCATGGTATCCTTCTGGATAGGTTGTCTGGGCTGGGAGTTGGAGGCATTGCGCTGCAGTGGTTCCGCTCCTACTTGGATGACTGTTTTCAGAAGGTGGTGCTGGGGGATTATTGCTCTGTGCCGTGGCATTTAAGCCATGGGGTTCCATAGGGCTCTATTTTATCCCCTATGCTGTTTAACATATACATGAAGCCGCTGGGAGAGGTTATCCGGAGATGTGGGCTGAGATGTCATCAATATGCGGATGATACCCAGCTCTACCTCTCCTTTTCATCAAACCCAGGTGAGGCAGTGGCTGTTCTGAATCAGTGCCTGGGCACGGTAATGGACTGGATGAGGGCTAACAAACTGAGACTCAATCCAGACAAGATGGAGGTACTGTTAGCAGGTGGTTCGTCTGTCCGGCGAGGTGATGTTCACCCTGTTCTGGAGGGGGTTGCACTCCCCCTAAAGGATCGGGTCCGTAGTTTGGGGGTGCTCTTGGATCAAGAACTGTCACTTGAGGCACAGGTGAACTTGGTGGCAAAGAGCACCTTTTACCAGCTTAGGTTGATATACCAACAACCCTTATCTGGACAGAGATAGTCTAGCTACAGTTATCCATGCTCTCATAACCTCTCGTTTGGATTACTGCAATGCGTTATACGTGGGGCTGCCTTTGAAAACGGTCCGGAAACTTCAGCTGGTACAAAACAGGGCAGCCAGATTGTTAATGGGGACTGGCCAACGAGACCATATTACGCCAGTCCTTTTCCAACTTCACGGGCTGCCGATCCAGGTCCGGGCCCAATTCAAAGTGCTGGTACTAACATTTAAAGCCCTAAACGGCTCGGGCCAGGTTATCTAAAGGAACGCCTCCTCCCATATGTACCTGCCCGGACCCTAAGATCATCTACAGGGGTCCTTCTCCATGAGCCCTGCCAAAGGAAGTGAGGCAGGTGGCCACTAGGAGGAGGGCTTTCTCCGCTGTGGCACCCCGGCTGTGGCATGAGCTACCCAGAGAGGTTTGCCCAGTGCCTACTTTGCACTCTTTTCGTCCCAGGTGAAGACCTTTTTATTCTCCCAGTATTTTAACAGTTAAATTAACTCAATTTTAATCCTTGCTGTTTAAAATTTGTATTTTAATCTGTATTAATTCCTGCTGCTTGGTTTTATTCTGTTTGTGTTTTTATATTGTATGTTATTTTGTGTTTTTAGATTGTGGCTTGTTTTATATTTTTAAAATTATTTCATGGTTTTAATTTTTGTGAACCGCCCAGAGAGCTTCGGCTATGGGGCGGTATAAAAATGCAATAAAATAAATAAATAATAAATAACCATAACAGGTATGTCCTACGGAATCCTGGTGTATCTCTCCGTTTCAATCAGATGAGGTCTTCCCCAGGTATTCCTATAGACCTCTCAAGTTTAATAACATTTACAATAACTGGTAATGTTGCAGAAAACAACACTTCTTAAACAGGACAACGCCTGATAACACTGCAGAAAATAACACTTCCTGAATATGCAATTTTTAACAATGGTGTTATGGTCCTGATAAAAGCAAAATAACCTCCTTTATTAATTGGTTGAAGTGGAGGAAGTCCCTATGAAAGAGGGCCTTAGTCCAGTTTTTGCTGCCCCAAACATATCCAAAATGTACAGTTAGTGATTTTCTATTTTTTACACTCTCCTTTCCCAAAATATATAGTTACTTTCCAGACCAGTCACCAAGCAGCTGATGCTGCCACGGCAGACATAAATCAGGAAGTGAGCAGAATGATGTATATACAAAAATGCCATTCACAAATTAAAGTTACAGTACTTATTAAGGAGAATTTACAAGAAATGCTGACAGGTCAATATGTTCATTTAAACCTACAGGAGCTAGAGATTTAAGAGTAAAGGTCCAGAATGCTTCCCTCTGTAGTAAGACACTATCCACATCAATTGTATTATACAGATGTAGTCTTGACTGCTCAATCACAAAGAAGGAAAAATCACCCCATTTGTGTGATTTATCAATACCATGGGACAAGAGGAGCATCCATAACTTTATTCTTGATTTTACTATGATGTGCCACATCAACAACTGTTTACCAGACAGCCTAGTTGCTCTACATCAAGGATATTTTTCCATTCAATATTCTCCATTATCCTTTTTGATTAATAAGATTATTAGAAAACACTGGCATCTTGTCAGTGATTTACCTGGTAATTCTCATGTATCTTTGGTAAATTATCGCAGAACTACATCTTTTAAGGTCCTTCTAGTACATTCTGATTCCCACCCACCCCAAGTGCTATATTGTAGGTCTTTTACAATAGGAGTGTTTATATTGATATCATTATTGGGAACCTTGTCCTTTTCGTTCTGTTTTAGCAAAGTTCAATCATTGAACTTGCTGTCCATGTTCTTATGCAGTTTAAGGATTCGCTGAAGTGAATCCCATTCAGTTGGCTCAATCCGAGTTTTGTCTTCAGAATTGCCTTTCAAGATTGGGATGATGGATTGTCAAGAGCACTTCAACATAAAATTTTGTATCCTGTAGTTTTTAACGAGACCTGCAAAATTCAGAGCTGTAGCAAAATAATATTATTATGCCTGAACAGGAATTAATTGAACCTTGGTTGAGTGTGTATGTGTGTGTGTGTGTGTGTGTGTGTGTGTGTGTGTTTGCTTTAAATAAAGAAGAAGCCATAACTTGTGTCTAAGTTTTCCTGAGTCATTAAAAAAAGGGAAAAAAAGAAAAGAAAAGACTTTTAGATAGGAATTGTTAGATTGGATTAGATCAGTCAATCATACTGTAAATATAAAATAACCTTTGCAGGGTTTTTTAAAAACGTTTACCAAAATGTCACATAAATTATTTTCACATGAAATGAATCTAAACGGAAAGGTTATGATCCAAAGTACATATTTAATATATTGCTTGCATTACCGTAACCCAAACATTTAAGAATTTTAAGAAGTTACAGAGTTTTATTTTTAAACAGGCAGAGATGTGAGGCGAGGTTATATATATATATATATATATATATATATATATATTTGTTCTAGTGGCTATGAGAATGGGCTGTGAACAAGGAAGCCGCTGGTTCCAAAATGTACCTTTGTCATGAATACACATGGTGGTATTAGGCAAGCTACTAGTAACTTAGCCTCAACACCAGAACCACCACAGTCATCTACAAGATAGAGATAATACTACTTTTACTTCGCAAGGCTATTATAAAGATTACTAAGATAGTGACTGGGTTCAGATGACACAATAACCAGTGGTGGGTTAAATAGTCAACAGTATGTTATTGTGTTGTCTGTCAGGACTTTTTCACACCATGGTTGATTATTCAGATGAAATAACCAATTCAAATAACCATGCTGAGCAGAGTTGCTTATTTGAACAACCGTTGGTTATCATGCCATTTGTTGAGCAGCATTGACTATTTCATCGCACAGTTGGTAATTTTCAGCAACAACAGAGTCCCCTGGCAAGAGTGACCAAAGTGGCAATGGCTGCTCTAGTCCAGCCAGGAGAACTCTCAATGGCTGATGGGATACCAGTGGGAGGTCTGAGGGGGAGAGGGGGTATGTGTCAATCAAACACATAGTTGACTAATAGTCAACTCAATGCTGGCCTTAATCCACACCATGGGTGATTAGAATCATGTCGTGTGGGGAGTACCACCTCAATAATCAACCATGGAGTTGACTATTAACCCACAATTGACTGTCCTAACACAGCCAGTGTCTGAGAAGTGCATTGAATGATCAGAAGTGCTCTATAAATGCTAAGTATTATTAATTAATTAAATATTTTAAAATTTGAGATGCATTATAAGAAATCAATACAAAATGTGCCTATTTTTAATTAGACATTTATATGGAGTGCCATATTATGCTGTCCTGCACAATATGTTATTAGGAATACAATTTTATAAACAATGAATGAGCTTTGAGTTTTTGCCGAGAGAGCCGTTGGCAGCAGTTCTTCTGTAGTGGACTGCTGTCCTGCACAGACCTAAGTTATAAATATCTTGTGTGTTCTCAGAATTACCCTTCTCCTCATCTTACATGGCTATTACTTTCCTCTGAGGACATGTTTTCATAGCACTTTTGGTGCTCCTCCTTTCAGGCTACAGTTTGTGGCTGTTCGTTAGTCCTTCTGCAAAGTTGGAAACAAACAGAAGGGCAGCAGAGTTTTTTTCCTTCCTTGCAAACTTTCTCCACTCACAACTCTTCTATCTACAAAAGAAAAGGGAATGGAGCAAAAGGACCACGTAGGTGAGGAGTATGGGCCTCTACCCCTGCCCACAATTTGCCTCCGCCCAGCTTCTGTCCCTGAACTGTTTGCCATGAGCTCCAATACTGGAGAAAGCTAGTAAAGAGGTTGTGGGGAAATGTGGCTACTCACCCTTGCGATCATTTTGCTGTTAAAAATAGATCTCCACTCCTTATTTCTATGTGACAGGAGCAGTTCCATAGCTAAATATACAGAATTTCCACAGTCACACTTTGGCTTTGAATATGTAAACAGCTAAGAGCTTAAAGCAACTCATCATCTTCATTGTCAGAGCAGTTCTTCAAAACAAGGAAACCAGTTTCACACCTTGAATGTTGCCCAGGATAAATGTATTCCTTTATTGCTGGCTATAGCTGAAGCCAAGTCAATATGAGAAGAGACATTGGCAGACAGCCCAGTCTTTTTTAACTGTTATTTTTTCTTATTGGAGGACACAAACTGATTGCCATAGTGAAGTTGTAAGGGATGACACATATCTTATGGACACCATGTTGAACCCTGTCCATGTCATCAGCCATTCATCAGCAGCTGTCACTTTCTCCATACCATTACACACCTTTATTTTTGTTATCTCTGATGTAGTAAGTGTGTGTGTGTGTGTGTGTGTGTGTGTGAAGAAATCACCCCATCGGCTTGGTGAACCACTGCACATGAACACCTTGCAGTGTGGAGACAACTGCCATGGGGAGTGTTCAAACACTTCCACACAGCATCTGTGGTATGTCTGTTGTACCCTTGTTTCCATCTTTGATCAAATATTAGAAGGATTTTGCAACATTCCCCTAGATCCAGAGACATTTCTCATGCCAGTCAAAAGTCATTTTTAATATTAGCGGTGCATGACAAATACTTCATGCCCAGTGTGAATTTCTTTGGATTAAAAATGTATATATTTTCTATCCTGCCTTGAAAAGGATATAAATGTGAGGGTTCAAAAAATGCTGTCACATAAATAGTGGGCATGAAAACATTCTTGCATTCTGGGATTATTCTTGCTTTTTGCAGAACTGGCATTTTAAGCTAGCCCTGGCCAGAATATGTAAGCTGTTGACCAGGAGCTGTAGCAGGAAACCCGTCAGCTTGACTCCATTTCACTTAGTATCAGAGCCAGACCAGGATTTATTTACCCAAAGAGTGCAAATCTTTGGGAATATTTTTTGTTTATATATGCCGTAAGTGTCTCAGAAAAGTGAGTCTTACAAAATTCCAGTGGTGGGGGCTGCGTGATGACATCATCAATATGGCTGCCACGCTATTATGTAGTTGCCACATTTAAATATGCATACCTCCTCACCTGTTTATGCTACAGAGATGATTTTTTTTCTGAAACGTTTGAAATTTAATGACAGATACTTTTTGTAATTACACATTTCTTGTTAACTCCATTAGTTTTTGAGATAATTTCATTTGAGCGTATAAAATCAGTGTTCACATTGGTTATGTGTGACGTTTAACAATGATTTACTCAAAACCTATATGGCTTTCAAAAGAATACTCAAGAACAAAAAAGTTGCATATTTTAATTAGGATTAAGAAAATGTATAATAACATTGGGTTTACCCCAACGTTTAGGAAATTATGAGTGATATCTCGTTATACGTCCACTTTCTCAGGATTGTATGATTTTACAGTTTATCATACAGGACTTTCATTTCAAAAGTATCCACCCTAAGTATCTCTCGATCTGATGCACAGATCATTTTGAACATGTTCAACTGTGATTTTTACAGTTGAATGTGTTCAATTGTTCTTTACAAAATTTCAGACAGGACAAGTATGATGATATATAAAAAAGACTATTAGGTTGAATTGTTTTTAACAAATGTTTTTAAAATCTTCAGCAAAAATTTACAATTTACAAAATTAAAAACTACGTTCTGTGAGAAGGGTTAATGAATAATTTTCATTGGATGTCCTCTTCACTTTCATTGGAACTGCTATCATCACTGTCAAAATCACTTTCCTCGTCTTCTTTTTCACTATCCCCATCTGTGGCCATTTCAAGATTTTCTGGGAGTGTTGGACCATCGTACCATTTTATGTGGTACCTGCCATTTTCCAAATACCATGTTCAGTAGGATCAAGCCCATCGTCAGGTTTTCTACAATCTGCTAGTTTCCACAGTCATGACACTGAATTGCTTCTTTTAATCTTTTGGATCAATGCAGGTTTAGATGGAGGCAGCATTGTTGGGTCAATCCCTTTAACTTTGGAGAATGCCTTAGACTGGATCTTAGGTGTTGTTTTCTTCGTAAATAGACTGTATCTTACTTCACTCACAAAAGAGTATCTAGGGTGGCCGTACATGGCACAGACACATTTCTCCAACCCAGCTATCTTTTCTTCAGTTAAAGTTAATGACTCACCTAGCTGGCTGAGAATTTCTTGAAATTCATGATTCTTTTTCAAGATTTCAAATGGTTAACATGGTGTATTAAACAGCATTCGTGTTACAACTGAGGAACTTGGGAAGTGTGCATGGGACTTCCCAGGGTAGTGTCAGGTGGTTGACTCACAGCTTGGGTGGTTTTTTTCCCACTTGATCCAGACTTGGTTCTTAACTAATTTTTAGCATCTGCAATGGAAGGCTATTAAAGTGAGGCAGGTGGTGGCTGTTAGCGATCTTTTGTCATGGGTGTGGTGGTTGTGGTAGGTATATTGCAGCTTAACCATGAATCAACCAAATGCCTTCGGCAAGCCAGTCTGTCTTTTCTACTTCCATTGGTAATATGTGGATAACAAAACAGACCTACATCACAGTCTGCTTTTAAGAATGACAGTTGAACAGCAAACCATACAACAATCACTCATAACATGAGTAGTTCCCACTTACGTCACCACAAAAAAAAATATAGGTTAGGGGTGTACAACTGCGGGGGCATTCCCCTCACCCTGTAGGCTGCATTGGGAATATATTTGCCAGTAAAATTTGATGGTAAACCACTCCACAGCATTCAGTAGCACTAAAAGGGATGAATTCAGTTTGCTTACAATCTAAATTTGATCTTTTTAATGTTCCACAACAGCACCATTTTGTTTATAATTTTTTTAAAACACACAAATTGGGGACACGATGGGAGCAGCTGGGACTGCAGCTGGGGGCAGGGGCCACACAACCTGGGTATTACACAACCCTGCGGTAGATAAAACAGCTGAAGAATTAGGGACGTTATATATAGATGTGAGGATAAGAGTGAACATTAGGAAAGCTGCTTTTTGTGGTTTTGATAACCATGTGAGATATAGAATGCCAATAGGATAATTACTCTGACTTGTTTGCCTTTATTCCATTTTGCTTTTTAATTTTCCCCACATGTCTCTGAATTGAAGTTGTAATTAATGTACATCATCACTTTAGATGTCTGTAGCGATAATTTAGATATCTGTAAGTGGGAACTAGTGTATTATGAGTGATTTCTGTTTGGAGGTCTCTGTTTTCATTCATAGATGGATATGATAAATTTAGATTTATTAAAATAGTCCCATTTTCAGAGGCCCCAATGTTGTCTATTAAGCAGTGTCACAGGTTAGGGGCAGGGTGGTGTTTGCATTTGTGACTGATATACAGATAACAAGGATTATGGAGGAGAACAACATTTTGTAAGCCACAGGGATATTTCAGAGATACACTGGCAATAGTTGTTTTCCCCCCAAGAAAAAAGTTTGTAAAATCTTCTAATACATTTCTTCTCATTCATCCTGTCACAGTTTTTACTTGCTAGAAATAAATGTGAAGTCAATTATTTTAGACACTTAATACATTTTTATCTTATTGAAACACTATTGATTCTTCTTCATCATCTCTGTGACTCACACTTAATCAGAACATCCTAGAGTTGAGCAGAGTTTAAGGTAGGAGCCCCATCCACCCCATCTGTGCACTCTTTAAGTGTGGCTCCTGCCTGCAACTCAGTTCCTTTTGGTCCATCACAGCAACTAGCAGCACTTGGAATGTTATCCAGGTCTCATAGTCTTTTTACTAGAAATTGCAATGGTCCCCTCCTGGGACTGCTGGGCAGGGTTTTTCCCTCTATTCTCTTTCTTTTTTCGTTTCTATCTTCTCTGATTTCCCCTCCTCATTTTTGTCTTTGCCCCTAAGAGGTACATGCCTCCAAAACCTTCATCCAAAAGTTCATCCAGTATGGAGGGAAAATATCGCTAACTGAAGGCCACTCTTTTACCTAGGGGAGGCACACAGAGTGGGTTCTTCTTTTGCTAAGCAGACCAGAAGGAACAGGACAGCTTGTCTCCATGCCCTTTTGTGGGAGCAAGCCCTCAAGGTGGCAGATAACAGCTGCTCTAAACTAGCTTCTTCACACTGCCTCGTCCTCCAACTGCACCAAGCCAGCACCAACCCTCTTTCTCTTGTTCTTGCAATGCCACCATTGATGGGAGTGACTGCAAGGCCCCCTGGTATTGGGCATACTAGCCCTCTCTTTGGCATTGACTTTGGAACAACCATCAGCCATGACAATTTAGTCCAGCCATGAGACTTTGAAACTGATATTGAGACTGAGAAAGTCAAATCTATCAAGTCCCAAAATGAATACCCTACTAACTCCTGGGAATTGGGACCAAAGAACGAGAGAACACAAAGGCTGAATTCGAACAACACATTAAGCAACTGGGGGTGGGGAACAATCATCAGTTGCATTGACTATCATGTCATCCGAATGCTGCCATAGTCAACTCAGCGCTGATCCTAATCCACACCAAGGTTGATTATTTATTACCATGTTGTGTGGGGAGTACCCCCTAGATGACAACTGTAAAGTTGATTATTACCCCACCATTGACTATCGTGTTGTCCGTATTCAGCCAAAGACTGCTCACTGCCTCAAATTTGATAACAAACCAACAGCTACACCTGCACCGAAGCAGTCAGTTCTTTTATGGATGGTTTTTCAACCGCCTCATCTTCAGTCCCCAACACCAATTTTGGAGAAACTACAGCTCTCTCAAGATCATAATTCCTCAGAGCACAACCAGTGCATGGGTTTAGTGTTGGAGGGTGAATCCAGCAGATGATTCTCTTCAGGAGCTTACCAGCGCACCCCTCTGAACAGCTCACCAATACCATCCTTTAGTAAGCTTCACTCGTGCAGGGACAGATCTTCTTGGTACCAAGAACCTTTACCAACATGATCTGCCCCCTCAGGGAGTTTTCTCCACTATCGCTATGACATACTGTAAGATGACCACCAGAGCCCCTATTATACCAGATCTACCCCTTATTACTACAAGGACAGATCCTCACCACCATGACATCACCCATTCTCTTAATGGCATCATGATTACAGCGAGAAAGCTGGTGCATGATATTGCCCAACCACCAATGAGTTCACTCTCATCAGCACAGTGAGTGATTGGAGGTGCAGCCCAGCTACATACTCCCAATCCACATCATTGACTAGCCCACCACTTGCACTACGTCCAACTCTTCCTGCTAACCTCTTCCAAAATATAATAGTCCTGAAAATTCTGGATGGTGCCAGAATAATTATTGTTTTGATTTATCTTCCCCCTCATCTGTGATAGTCTTTGCCTCTTCCCCAAATGCTGCCATGGGGGATCAGAACCCCCTTTCTCCCTCAGATGATGTCAGGCTCTATGCAAAGCAAATACTGTGAGCAGTGAAATCTTTGGATCTAAAGATTATGGCTCCTCTGGTTCCTGTTACAGAATGCAGCTAGACTTGGCTCTGCCAGTCACTATTCCCATGCTTCCCATAATTTGCATATCATTAAACAATGACCTTGAAACCCTTCATCTCACAACCTGAATGATGGTTGTCCTCACCACTTCCATGGGAGATACTGGATACTCCCTCCTGCAAACCCTCCACTTAGGCTTTGTGTGCCACAAACTGGAAGGTATTTTTGGCTTTTCTCATACCAAAAGGCAGAGTCACGAGTCCTGTGAACTTTCTCAATTTCTTGAGTACCTTCTCTCTCTCAAAACTAAGGGTCTAGTGCTCTCATCCCTCAGAGTACAACTGGCAGTAATCTCGCTAATCATGATGGCATGCATTTCCTCAAGAGACTTTCCAATCTCTACCTGTCAGTTACCTCACTTGTTCCAGCAGGGAACCTATTGGTGGTCTAACAGTGAACCCTTTGAACTGTTGGCTGTGGCAAACCTATGACTCCTTACTATGAAGGTAATCTTCCTCACCACCATTGTTTTGGGACAAGAGCAGGTGATGTCTGCACTCTTTGCCATGGTCAGCCTTAGTTGATGTTCCACAGAGATAAGGTGGCTTTGTGACCAGACTGTTCCTTTCACCCAATGATGTCACAGATTCATTTGTTTCAGGATACTGTGTTACCAAAGTTCCTTCTGCAACCTCCCTTCCTGTTGGACATCAAGCTTCACATGTTAGATATCTGGAGGGCTCTTTCGTTCTATCTAGATTACACTGCCTCATTCCAGAGCTCTCCTCATCTGCTTATGTGCCACTTGGACATGAGGAAAGGATACCTGGCTTCCCCAAAGCATTTTGCCAAGTGGCTTGTGTTGACCATACTCCTCACATACCAGCTTACACCCCTTCTGACTCCTTTTCATTATTATTATTATTATTATTATTATTATTATTATTTATATACCGCCCCATAGCTGAAGCACTCTGGGCGGTTAACAAAATTTTAAAAGATTGAACATTAAAAAATCAATATATAAAATTTTAAACCATAAAACGTAAAAACAGTTGATATTTAAAACATTTTAAACTTTTACGCCTGGCCAAAAGTTCAGTTAAAAACCTCAACTTAAGCTGTTAAAATGCCTGGGAGAAAAGAAAAGTCTTGACCTGGCGCCGAAAGGATAACAGTGTTGGCGCCTGGCAGGCCTCATCAGGGAGATCATTTCATAATTGAGGGGCCACCACAGAGAAGGCCCTCTCCCTTGTTGCCGTCCTCTGAGCTTCCCTCGGAGTAGGCACCTGGAGGAGAACCTTAGATGTTGAGCGTAGTGTACGGGTTGGTTCATGTCAGGAGAGGCGTTCCGTCAGGTATTGTGGTCCCAAGCTGTGTAAGGCTTTATAGGTTAAAATCAGCACCTTGAATCAGGCACAGAAATGTACAGTCAGCCAATGCAAGTGGGCCAGAATTGGTCTTATGATGTTCAAACCTTTTGGTCCTTGTTACCAGTCTCGCCACTGCATTTTGCACAAGCTGCAGCTTCTGAACCGTCTTCAAAGGCAGCCCCATGTAGAGCGCATTGCAGTAATCTAACTTGGAAGTTACCAGAGCATAGACAACTGAAGCCAGGTTATCCCTGTCCAGATAGGGCCGTAGCTGGGCCACCAACTGAAGTTGGTAAAAGGCACTCTATTCCACTGAGGCCACCTGGGCCTCAAGTGACAGAGATGGTTCTAGGAGAACCCCCAAGCTACGAACCTGCTCCTTCAGGGGGAGTGCAACCCCATCCAGAACAGGTTGAACACTGAGAACCATGGCATACTTGTTACCTTTCTCAGGGCCATTCCACTTCCCCAGCTGTGCAGCACTACCATGTGGGTCCAGTCTTCAATCTTTATTAAGCACTGCTGCCTAGACATCAGAGCTTGTATAGATGCAGCCTTTGGCATTGTCATGTCTCAGCTTACAGTGTATTTATCAGCAGTCCATGCAAAACATACAGTTTTCAGTGACTGGGAATCCTGCCAACAAAGATGCTCCAAGGTTGCCCAGACTAAGAAGCAGTGATAAGTAAACTTACAAGATAGTTTCACAAAAATCAAGCAATGGAGACACAGAGGCGAAGTCCAGGGTCTGGTCTGAGATCCAGTTCACAGAATCCAGTTCAGGTCAAGAATTCAGCATACACGAGGCAGTCACTGGTACCAGCAACAAATACAATGGTTGTTGCCAGTGCTGTATGGCTCGTGGTGCTGCCATTTTATCCGAGCCCTTTGCCTGGACATGCTCATATCCAGCTATGGCTCATTAATGAACTTTCTGTCTAAGCTAGCTATGTAAAAGCGCCATTTACAGAGCTGAGTTTCTGGTCTGCGGTCAAGGACTTTTCCTCGCAGGCCAGATTTGCTCTCTGTGCTTCATTCGCCATCTTTCCCAAGGGCTGGATGGATGCGTCACTTCTGGCTCAGAATCTGAACCATCAGAGACTGGTAGAGATGGGGTAGGATGGTCTTCACTGGGCACTCCTGAGGGGCCTGCATCCTTTTCAGCTGCATGTCCCCTTTCCTCCTGCAATGCTGCCTCTGGAATATCCTCTGGGGAAGGAGAGTCCATGAACTCTGGTAAGTCAGGTTCCCCTCAGAAGACTCCTCAGGAGGGGTCATAACAGGCAGGGTGATCCTCTCTACTATACTAGTGTAATATCTCCCTCCACTATTAAGTTTCTCACTTTTCAGTCACCCATATGTGAATTCACACAACCCACCCTCCTCCTCACTTCTATTCCTTGCTCTTAATGTATTGCTCCACTGCAGCAGACCCAGAACTGAGAGGCAGGTAGGAGCAATGCCTTGAGTATGTGCAGAGGGGATGGGCACGGCTCCTGCCTAAAACTCTGCTCATCTCTAGAATGTTTCGAATGACTGTTCTGCACAGGCACATAACCCATATGTGTGAGTTCACAGACGACCACTCAGTTACAGATAAGCAACCTATCCTTTTTTATTGCCAATGAGTACAATAAAAAGAGTAAAATGTAGGTGCCAGGTGAGCCTCTCAGAAAATGTCATTCCACTGCTGGGGTGCCACAAGAGAAAAGCCCTTGTCTTAGTAGCCACTCATCTCACTCCCTTTGGTGGGGGCTAGCGGAGAAGGACAACTGAAAATAATTTTAAGATCCAGGCAAATATATATGGGAGGAGATAGTCATTCAGATAACCTGGCGCCAAGTCATTTAGGGCTTTGAAAGTTAACACCAGCTTTGAATGATAACAAACCACCCATAAACAGTACTTTCATCTTGTCTGGATTGAATTTCAGTTTATTGGCCCTCATCCAGTGCATTACAGTGCTCAGGCACTGATTCAGAACAGCGTAGAAAGTGATGTCTTATCTGTGACTGCAGATTTTTCCAAGCCGTCTACATGCTACAGTTATTTTGCTTCATGATGTCTGCACATATCACACATTTAAGAAAATGCAATGTGGGTTTATTTTTTCAAAAGTATGTTCCACCAGCAAGTCCATCTGACATTAAATGCTTGTTTTCTTTATTTCATCATGTTGTTACAGGGATTTTTAGTAAAAATAAATTACCTTTGAGCATGCTTAGCTGATGGCATAAAAAGATAAAAGTTCAATTTGATTGATAGTAGAAATGCTTCTCATTATGCTTAACAGTAAAATATTGTATCATTCAGTGACAACAGGAAATGAGATTCATGAAACTATTCAGAAATATATGCATGGGTTAACTATGTGATAAGAGGGAACTCATGAGAGAGGCTGTATTATTTTAACAGTCATCATGAATTTTAGTGACATCTACTCAGTGACAAAAGATTATATTTCTATATTAATATTTTATGTTTAAACATGAAATATCTTCTCCTATTTTGGACAGCATGCCAAGAAATATGTGCACATTACACATGAAAATACAACTTTGTCATGAAAAATTATTGTTCTCGTACAGTAAACTAAAACTTATAGACCCAAAACTATTTGTTAGGAATTAAAACATTATTTGATTGGGCAGTGGTTTTAATCAACTAATTTGTTAATCCCAGGATAGAATTATATAAATTGGCACATGTGAGCTAAAGTTTTATTGGAACAACCATCTATGTGTGTCTCTAGATTCAGGGAATGATTTTAAAGTGATTTCCCAGAGAATTGTGTGTGTGTGTGTGTGTGGTGGGGTGGGGTGTCTCAAAAGTACTGTTTTAATATGTACTGCAATACCAATGAATTTAAATTATTCATTTAATAGTTTATCAGTCATGATACCAGTTAATCAATATGTATACCTGTTTCACCTAAGCCATATGATATGATACATATCATGAGCAGATATGTACCATTATAAAATGGTTGCTTGTTTCTCTATATTTTGTTTCATATGTCATTCATTATGAATGTGCAGTATAGTGTGGACATGATACATAGGCCCATGGAGACTCACATAAACATCCCAATAAACAAAGCTGTCTCTGTTCTATGTTGGAGGGATGTGCCGTGTTGTTAATGGGAAATCCCATTGGCAATTCCAAACATTACTCAAGTCATAGAACAGTTTGGGGACATCCCTGCACACTTGGATTACTTCCCCCACACCCCATCCCACCCCCAATTCTGACCTGAAGCCACTGTGACAACTCTGGAGGCTAATCATAGAAGACATATGAGGACCTAAGATAAAACAAACAAACATTGTGTTGGATCCGGATCCGTTCTGGACACTTGGACAGTGGGAAGGGATTGAGATTAGTTTTTGCAGATTCCTTCTTGCCCTGCAGTGCCCAGTCCCACCTTCCATGCTGTTCTAGAGCCTCCCCAACACTCATAAGCATTCCATAGATGTAAAGAACCCTTCTGTCCCATAAACACAAGGAGCCCTCCTGTCCATAGGAGAAAAAGCCTGGATCCAACCCATAGTTAGGATATGTTTCCCCTTTTTACTTATCTAAATCTTACCACAGGTGAACAGAATTGATTTAACTCAATTCTGGAACTTGTCATATGTTATTTTAATCCATAGTTATTATACAATGGCATACATTTTGTTAAATGCTTCTTTTGTGGTGGTCTGATAACTCCATATAAATAAACAGATCTGATCTCTATGGCATAATGTTATTTTATGAACACTGCCATAAATAGTTTTCATTTTCATCCTGTTTTACAATGACTTTTAGAGATAGCTCTAATGCATCATATGCAGTACTAGACAGAAAGGTATAAATGCATCAGGCAGTTGTTCTATCAACTGGAAGTTCTTTATATAAATGCAAGAATATGCATGGAACTGTCCTTTAAAAATTTCTGTGCTTCACTGAGAAATTATATATTTATATGAATCAGAATGCCATCTGCAGTTACAGTACATTAGTTAAAATAAAATTACAAGGACTATCAATCCTCTTTCCAGTATAAACTGATCACCATCTGTGATCAGGAAGAATTTTCCTCCTTCTACTCCATCTATTCAGTGATATGTAATTAAGTGCATTACGGAAGATTTATATCCCTATAAATCAACCAGTGATGTTTACTCTCTGTAACTATTAACATTGCTGAACCTATTTTGTGTTTGTTTTCTGCAGTGTAGTAAATTGTTCCATTAAAAGTTATGGTTTTGACCACTTTCAGCCATTATAAATGAATGTAAAGTAAAAATGTGTGACTAACAGCCTGACTGTACAGGCTGTTATGCTGGGGAAATTTATGCCAGAGACTACGTACTTCACTGCCTCTTCCTGCTCTTAAGGAATGCCTATGCTGCTCAAGAGGTTTTACATGCTGCTGTCATTGAATTCTTTCTCTTTGGCAGTGCAATAACTAAGCACTGTTTTGGCTCACCAGCATCAGTGTGACTCTCATAGTAAAGGAAGGATTGCATCAGTGAATTCTCTGTCTTGTATTCAGTCTTGGTGTTCCTGTCTTCCCCTAACCTCCACCACATAATGTAATTAGCTTAATATAACCAGGATCGTAATATAGGCTAATTGCTAAAGAACCCAATTTCAGTGTGATGGTTGAACTAAACAACACATGGGCATAAGGTTATTCCAAGCCTTATACTACTTACAGTGAGACCATGGAACCTTGGACCCAATTGACATAATATGGTGTAGTTATCACTAAAAATTCACTCTCCCACATATCTAGTTTAATAATATTTTTATTCCACCTATCCAATATACATGAGATCATCCATTGATCGTCACAACAAACATGTGAATTAGGTAAATTAGGAACTAAGAAGTAATTGGGGCTGTTTGCATGAGAGTGTGCAGCTGCCATTTTGAATATGCAACCCTCCCAAGTGGGGGTTGTCATGTCATGTAAACCTAGTAAGTTTGGGTAATGCGAGGGGTTATCCATACTTACCAGGTTTGCACGACACAACAACCCTTGAGCTGGGTTGTATAGCTAATTTGGTGCCTCCAGGTGCCATGGTTCATCATGGCTTAAATAACCTATAACGGACCGTGCCATGTTATCCAAACCTGGTCAATGACTGGTCCAATAGTATCAAATTAGCTGCATGACTGGATAGGATTTTGAACCCTGGTCTCCACGGTTGCTGTCCAACATTCTAACCACTGTGCTGGCTTCCTGCCACACTCTGCTGCATTCCTGCTCTACATTGGATATATCAAAATGAGAACACTAATCATGTGTGTTTCTTGGATCATGTGAATATAATTCCACTGTTGCTGCAACTGATGTGGGAAGTTCCATTTGGGCAACCCATGGAATTAGTGATTTTATTTTGTGATGAAACATATGGAGCCCAATCACTGACCACAGGGGAGTATTTTTTCTGTAGCAGTGGCACTACCATGCTGTTATATATATTATATCTTCATTTATTATTGATGCTTAACTGCAACTTTGAGAATCTAAAATATGGACACTATATTTGCAAGTTTTTACTGATCATATCCTGTTTCTCTCATTTGAAATAAAGGGTACTCTATATTCATATCAAAACAGTTAAAGTTTGCAACAACAACCAAAATAGCTCCTATACGTGTAGAATGTTTAAAGGTTGCACAAGAAGGCATGACTTCTAGCCTACTTCTCATTCATTGCATTCATATCCTGCCTGTCCTCCCAGAAGCTCAAGGAAGAATACATGGTTCTCTCCCCTATTTTATCCTCACAACAACCCTGTGATTAGGCTAACTGGCCCAACCAAGGTCATACTTCATAGCTGAGTGGGGGTTTGAACCTAGATCTCCTCAGTCCTAGTCTCTAGTCTGATACTCTAACCACTACACATCTTTCCCACTGCCAATTCCCATATGGCTGTAAAGGTTAATATACAGCTTGTTAGGAAGAAACTTGCCCTTAGCTTGAAAGAGTTTAATATTAATATTTAATTATTTTATCATTATGAATTCATTTGAAACAGTAAGAGCATTAATTGTGTGCTGATATTGAGATGATGTCTTTTGCATAAACTACTCATTGTAATTGGGTATTAAAGCTATGCCCGTACAAATGACCTGCTGTGAATATAGGGGTTTTTCTTCTTTTTTTAATCAGAACTATAAAGCAATATATAGAATATCGCTTTATAGTTCTGTTAAGGGAGGGGCTGTGGCCCAGTGGTAGAGCACATGCTTTGCATGCATTAAGTTCCAAGATCAATCCCCGGCAGCTCCAGGTAGAGCTTGAAAAATTCCTGCTTGAACCCCTGGAAAGCTGCTGCCAGTCAGTGTTGTTGACAATACTGGGCAAGATGGATTAATGGTCTGACTCCGTATAATTCAGCTTCCTATGTTCCTATGTACCTGGAGATGCCAAGGACTGAATCTGGTACTTGCTTCATGCAAAGCCTGTGCTCTACCACTGAGCTATCCTTCTGCATCTAAAAGCTACATTTTCTCTACAAACAGATACTTTACAAAAACACAGATATGCTAGGGGACCTCAACAACTCACTCTGATAGCTTACAGTAGAACCTTTCTCAAACAAAGAGGGAAAATAATGGTGAAGATATTGGTTTGGCAGGCATTCAATTTCACTATCATTTTCTTAAAGTACTTTCCCTGTCATTTTTAGCTGCTAAATTTAATTCACAGTTTGCTACTTTCTGCTGATTCCTCAGACAAGTGCTTGTGCCAGGAGTGCTAAATGTGAAAGAAGGTATAGTATAAACATGACTACTGCTTTGCCCGAAGCTCTTTCACTTATGCTGCCGTAAGATTATTTTTGTCTCCCGCTCTCTTAAAATTGACTGAAGCTGCTGTGGTACGTTATCTGGAGATTTCAGCTAGGTCTCTTCAAATGTGCAGATGATGCCCAGCTCTATACCTCTTTGCCATTTGAAGATCCTGAGAAGGCAGTAGTCCTAAATCGGTGTCTAGCATCAGTTTTGGATTGGATGCAAATGAAAAGGCTTAAAAATGGTCCAGACATGATAGAACTAGTTGGCATCCTGTTGATCTTGAATAAGACATTCCACATATTCTGGGTGGGATTGCACTTCCCCTGAAGCAAGAGATTTGTAGCTTGTGAGTATTCCTGGGTCCAGACCTCCACCTGAATGCAGGAATGCTTTTTGCCAACTTGGTCTTGCATGCCAACTGCATCCTTTTCTGGTGAAATCACTCCTGACCTACATTATTCATTCTCTTCTCACTTCCATATTACATTGCTGTGATGTACTTTACGTGTGGCTGCTGCCCTTGACAACAATCTCACTGACCAAGTTTGCACAATACGCCACGGCTAATCTTTAGTTATTTAACCCATGATGAGCTACAGCACCCAGAGGCACCAAGTTGCATCTACAGTCCCCTCTCGAAGGGTACCGTGTCATGCGTACTTGGTGAGGTATAGGTTCTGTGAGGATTGTTTAATCCTCGCATAACCCTAAAAAAAATCTATAAGCTTCAATTGGTCCAGAACAAGACTGTGAATGTGATGTGCAAACCAGAGCAATGTGCCAACCCAGAGCGAACCCAACAACAAACCATTGATTAGTTAACCCACTATTTGCCATTATGTGTGATTTGGATCATAGTCTTCATCCATAATTACTAATGCAGATACAAAACCCCACTTTATCAAGTAACATGCACTGAAAGGGATTTATAAAATCATCTTTTTGCTACAATTATGACTGAGAGTATAACTGGAGATCTACGGGTGTATCAAGCAACAGAGCTTGAGCATTTTGTCTGCGAAGTTCCCAACCTTACGAAACATCTGTCTTAGATTTTAATGCTGATATCGTTTTTGGAAGCATTTTCTAGTAAAGAAATGTCTGCTCATAATCACATTAGAGGGAATGGTAAATCATTTAAAATTAAGTTATTGTAGAATAATGAGAAAAAGAAGAGGACAAGGAATATCTGGCTCAACCCTCTCAACTTAAGGCAGATTTTTCTGCACTAGACCATGTCTGCCACAAGCTTATTTAAGTTTTCCTTCCAAATTACGTAATTCTGTCATCTCTTAAATTAACTCTATTTAGAAGTAGGACTTGCAACAAAATGTTGCAGTATGGCGTGCTTCTGATAATTGTTTCAGTCAGTCAGTCAGTCAGTCAGGTCCTCCCTTAACAGTACTCAATTCCATCACTCCACACTAGTTGGGATCATCAGACAAGCATTTTATCGCACACTCGTTACTGTCCATTCACGGTTTTTCATGCATCCTTTAGATGACGACGTCTGCCTTCCACGTGCCTCCCACTCCTTCCATTTGTTTTTCCGTCCGACTTCTTTTTTTAAAATGAAACTTGCCGCCATTTCCTGTTGTGTGCAGGAAAGGCAGCACAATAAAAATGCCCACTGAATGGGCCGCGTGGTTGTTGCTGCTTCTTTCTCTCCCCATGTAAAGAGATTATTGCTATTGTGGGACAGCAGCAGGAGGCCATAGCGATGGTAGGGAAACACAAAAATCCCATTTGATGTTGCTGTCAACCAGTATTTCATGGACCCTGAGCATATTTAGTCCTCATTGGGATATTTTGGGAAGTTTCTCCTTCTTAGAGTTAAGAAAGACAGTATATGTCACGTTATTATATAATGTAATAAACGTAATATGAAACCTAAGTTTAGTTTACCATCTTGCAAACTAAGTTTAGTTTACCATCTTGTCTTTGTCGCCATAGTTTCTCCAAAGTTTCCTTTTCTTCTAATACTTTGTTTTTCTAAGCTGTGTATGTCTAGTTTGTTACCAGTTATCTTTTCTAATCCAGTGGGTATGTATACAGATCAAGATGATTAAATGGAGTTATGATTTCATACAGACTAGTAAGATTACCACCAGTGGTGTGTCAGTAGTGATAGTTCAGAACATTGGTTGTGGAGACTGTCCCTTACAAGGAGGTGACGTAATGCCAGTGGTGATTGGTTATACATGTAGTGATTTTTTCCTATCACAGGCAGGGTGTGTGTGTGTGTGAAATACAGTTGTTCTAAGTTTTGATTACAACTTGTTAGGCTTGGTCATGTATATACTCCTGCTAGGAATTAACTCTGCTGGGTGTATAGCCATGTATGGGATTAGTTTATTCCTGCTTCCAATCCCCAGCATTTTTCTGTATCAGAGATATCTGCAATTAAAGCTTCTGCTACTTATTGTTTTAATACAGTTGTCACTACTGCCCCTATTCCACTATTCCTTATGCTTTACTGAGCTGGCTCTTCCAGAGGCAGCATTTTTTGACAGGACACACTGCTTTCTGAAGTGTCAATTCAGCAAGGCAAAGGACTAATGAACTAGCATCAGCAAAGAGGCAACTGCAGTGAAGATATTTTAAAAACTGCAAACTCTTTTGAAGACTTGAAGCAACAAAGACATTGAGCCAATTGCAGGACTGCTCTTTCCTCTTGTTGTTATAAGTATGCACAAGAGAGCTATTGGCAAATGTTCTGTGTAGCCCTTTGAGAGCTGGTGTAGCGCAGTGTCTAAGAGGCTGACCAGGAAGTCTCAGGCTTGAATTTCTCCTCTGCCATGAAGTCACTAGCTAGTCTTAAGCAAGTTGCTCTTTCTCTGCCTCAGTACCCCATCTCTGATTCAGAAGATAATAAAATTGACCTTAAAGGCCTGTTGTAGGGATTACAACTAGATAAAGTGTGTGCAATGCACTTGAAAGCACTGAACAAATGATATTAATGTTAAAAAAAGAAGCAAAATATTTGTAAAACATTTCACTTATAAGACAGAGAGAGAGGTTTTGTTACTTGTTATAGACCTTTTAATACATTTGCCTTGCAATTAAAAAAAATACTTTGCACTTTGTGTGCAATCAAAATTTATGCCCAAATCAGTGTAAAGATAATACAGAATTTAAACTATAGAATAATTGATTGATTGACTGCTTTCCCCAGTGAAAAAGGGTTAGAAACATAATAATATATCACTGTTATCTTAAAGTCCTATGTTCTGTTTAATAAAGGAGTGAACAAATATTATGCATATTTATCTGGAAATTAGTGAAAGGGCATGTTTAAGATTCTAAATATTGAAATACTAATACTAATACTAATACTAATAATAATAATAGCATTTGCAGGCGAAAGTGGGGGGAATAAAGAGATAAAACCAGTGTATATGGTCTCAAATTCAGGCCACATTTATTGAAGATCTGCAAAGGGAAATTGGGCGGACCATAACTACACAAGCAACTAGCTAGCGCTATATTGGGTGAAATATTCTATGCTGATGGGTAGCGTTTGCTTGCTTGCCACCCACAAAACCTATCCCTTTTAGGGAGGGGAGGCCTTTCTGTGTCACTTCCCCCTGGCCCACAAGGCACCAGGTGGAGTGAGGTGAGTTGGCATCACAGGTAACCCCTATCCCCCCACTGGGGCTGCAAGAACCCTCAGACGAAGGCCTCAGGCATCACTTGTCACCAAACAATGGTGCCACTGAATGATCACCATCCCCGTCCTCTAATCGTGCCCACCCCTACCAGCCTAATCCAAATGTGACCAAATTAATTTGTGAAAACACTTCCTAAGACACTCTCTCCCCACTTACAGTGTGAAGTAGTAAAAAAACACACACAACCAAGCCAATCAGTTATGAGTAAAAAATTCCTACTCGACCTCCAAAAGGGCAACAAGGGGAACCTCACACTTCATCCAGGGAGGGAGGGAGGGAGCATTGCTTCCAAAGAGGCTGGAGGGCTGGGCGCGGCTGCCTAATATCGGAACCGCCACCCTGGCGCCAGCCAGTGGCACCACCAGACCTCCGCCAATGGAGGTAGGGCATGTCTCCCTTCCCCCTGCCTGCAATAGCCTTCCCACGGCCACATAAATGGGATGCGGGGGAAGGGCATTAATAGATGGACAAACAGAAAAAATATTTCTGAATTTTGGTCTTTAAGTAAGACCAAAAATAACGAAGAGTCTTGTGAAGCCTTAAAGGCTAATATATTTAATATGACATAAGCTTTATCACAAGCATGAAGTTTTACCCTAAATTGGCAGGTGTATATACACATGATGTTCATGCTATCTCCTGCTTTCTGAATGATCACTGTCATTCTTTTACATACATTTAAGCTTTACCGTAATTGTCACAGGCTGTATTTTTGCTTTTCATTTCCCTTTGACCTCACTGCTTACATTCCATCCCCTCTAAAACAAAAGCAGCGATGATTCACAAAACAGTATTGATGATAACACAAACACCATCATCATTATCATCTATTTATATCCCATGTTTCCCTTCAAAAGGAAGCCAAAAGTGGCTCACAACATCATACAAAATACAATAGTGTCAAATGAAATATCAAAAGACAATAATATGAGAAATAATCAAAAATAAAAATACTACAATAACCCTATAATCAATCTTCCAAATTTAAAAATTATCAATTAATACATAATTCAGTGTTCTCCCACTGGTTTCTGAATATTGCTCTTTCTGATGTCAGATTTGTATCCATTTAAGAACAGAAGAAGACTCATTCTGTTCACAGTGACCAACCAGATGCCCATAGGAAGCTCACAAGCAGGACACGAGTGTTCAGGATGCTCCTGCTAGTGTTCCCTCAAAACTGGCATATGCAAATATGGAGACTGGCTTGTTTGTCCTGTGTAGAATGCAGAGGGCACTGCTGACAGATGATAAATTTGTCTTCGAGGTGGCACACAACTTTTTGTTTCTTTTGTAGCAACAGATTCACATGACTAGCCTCTGAAATAAGTAATACCAAATTAAAGTAGGCATTAATCCATTCCTTCTTTTTCATTTACCTTTTATTTGGTACTAGCTGATATGCCCGGCATTGCTCGGGTCTGTGAATAATGTTTATGACATTTATTTGATAAACAATAAATTCCTCTGCACCTTATTCATCTTTAGGTTGGTTGGTATTTTTTTAGTTTGGTTGAGTTTGTAAATTGTTTTGTTTGAATAAATGGAAAATTGTGTTAATAAGAACTGTATTTTAAATTAGAGTTTTGTGATAAACCACATTTTTTTGTTTTACCTCAAATGTCTACACCTCCCGTCTAAACTTCAAAAACAATCAGGACACACAACACCCTTTCTACCAGCTAAAAAAGATCCAAACTTAAAAATATGATTTCAAAATAGACCTGGCATTGCCTAGATACCTGAATAGTAGGGAAGCCGATCCCAGTGGATGTAAGGAACTGTTGTATGCATATGTACTGAAATTATTATTATGAAAAAAGGAAAGCAGCCAGAACACAGAATACTTTATTGACATAATTTACTATATAATATCTATATTTAACAGGTTTTGGCAGAGAGCCAGGATGGTCAAGGAAACTGGTGACTTGGGCCTTATATCTGACATAAAAATACTTAAAATCCAAATTTTCATGTTTTTAGATTTTTCTGGTACATTGTACAGCCAGACCTATCAGCGTGCCAGATTTCAAGTTTCTGCCCGGCATTGCTTGGGCCCCCTAAAATATATGTCTGTGAGATAATTATTTTAAAGTAGCTGGCTGGCTAGGCTTGTGAATTAACCTTTAAACAAATTTAATTAATTTCTTTTTTTCTGCTCTCACCCTCATGACAGCCCTTCAAGTTAGGCCAGTCCTAAGCCTGTGAGGTAACTTTAAAACAAATGAAATTAGGTTCTTCCCCACTCCCTCTCTCTCTCACCTTCAATGCATGGCCAGGGCTGCCTTGAAGCTGTAACCATAATTTTCCTTGTCCCCACAGAAAACAAAAACTTCTGTTTTTGCTGTGATGCCTGACTTGCCCAATGGGAGTCCTGCTGCTGAAGCTCATAGGAAGTGAAGTCTGGCTGAGCCAGTCCACACTACAGTGTGCAATCAGTGCACATAGGTAGACTGTGAGGGAGCTGGCTTGCTGACTGATGTTTCACTTGGTTGTCGTTGGCAATGGGCCCAGTGCTGCAGCCTCCTCCCGTCCTGCTCCCGATGGGGCCTAGCAACTGAGGCAGCTGGCCCCAGGCACTCTCCCTTCAGGCCCAGGTGGGCGAGCCACTACCAGATAATGGCTGCCAAAGCCTGATAAGTCTTCCCTCCTGCTCAAGGCATGCTGGAAGTTTTAGGCATAAGCCTAGGTCCCTGAATAATGTGTTAATCTTTGAACACCATCTGAGATGTGGAAGACAAGGGGAGAGCAGGCCATCTTACTTGTGGCACCCTGCGTATGGATTTCTGAAGAAAGTTTATGATTTTTATGTAACAGCCTGACTATACAATTGAGACTGAAGAGTGAATGGAGGATTGACTGATATAGCTGAAGCTAGAATGGAATGGTGGGCAGGGTTAGTGGCAGTTGGAGAAAGTCAGGTAGGAGAACAAAGACAGTTAGTGAGAGGTCAGGGTTTGCTCACCCATACTTTATTTTAAACCAACCACTCTACATGCCAGTACTACACCTCCCATCATGCCTTTGGCAACCCTCAGGTCTCAGCATCCTCTGAGACATCCTCTTCTTGCTGATGCTGCTCCTCGATAGAGCACCGAGAAGTAGCATCGTCAATGAGGGGAGGTAGGTGGCTATCAGTGGACGCACCCAGCTCCAGCCAGTCCTGCTGAGACTGCCTTGGCATGTGCTTCTCGCCCACCAAGTGCTACATCAGGAGCCTGTACTGAAGGGCCGAGGCTGGGCTGGGCACTTCCCCCCTTTGTTTCTGGGCATACGCAGAGTGCTTCTCCTTCCTCCCTCCCTCCCTCCCTCTTAAGAGCAAAGACTACACACTTGCTTCCCCCAGATTCTGAGAAACAGTGATATCAGGATGGAGTGCCTTTGAGCATGTTTGGTCCCTCAAAACCATGCTGTTGTATCTAGTTACATTTTCAAACCACACAGAAGATGGGAGGAGGCACCGCAAATGGATGCAGCCCAAATAATAATAATAATAATAATAATAATAATAATAATAATAATTCCATCACCATCCATTTGCGGTGCCCCCTCCCATCTTAATAATAATAATTATTAATGATATTATTATTAATATTATTATTATTTATTATTATTATTATTAATTACCCACCTCTCCCTCTGGATTGTTTTCTTTTATGTGGTTGACTGCTCAAGACCAACTTTAGGAGTCGGGGTTGTAAAAGACACACAGCAGCCACTCACAATGGCCACCAAAGGCCAGTTAGTATGGCCTCCTGTCCAAGCCATGCTGGGAGTTCCACCCAAGGCATGCTGGGAGTTGTAGGCATAAACCTAGGTTTTTATTAAATTCTTTAAAAAATACTTAAACCCCCAAAATTTGAGTTTTTAGATTTTTCTGGGACATTGTATAGCCAGATCTATCACTGTGTCACTGTGTCACATTTCTAACTCATCTGGAAGTGGGTAAACATTTCTGGACATACGTGACACATACTTTCCACTTTATAGGTAGAGGTTTTCTATTCCTTCTACCCACAAGACAGAGAACAAACTCTTGGAGGAGGCTATGGCCTATCTGACTAATGCAAAGAAAAACAATCTTAAAGCATATTTTCAGATCCATACCCTATTTTACTTGCTTCCAAAACTTGTAATACGTTCTGGGCAATGGTGGTTTTCTGCTAGAGATACAGATAGCTCAAGATCAGTTGCATCACCACTTTTCTCACATCACTGGAAATCCTGATATATTCATGATACAATTTGCGTGACACATGCTCTTTTTTCAGGGTATCCCTTTGTGAATGGCAGCCATAAAACAAAATCAAATTAGCCACCATGTGGTATTCGGAAATCTAACATGGCCCTTTTTATTATACCAAATTTCACATCATGGAAAGATTGAATAAGCACTGTATAGATAGAATACAAACCCACCATAAAGGCACAAATTGTGGCTATGGCACAAGCACTTAAATGCATCTAATGTAACATTTAAAAGATGCTTACCTGTATACTGACCAACATGTGTATATCATCTGTATGTTAGAACAATGAATATATATATAGGCTACAGCATGCTGGCATAAAAACTTATTATGGACCAGCAAATGGGGTAAATGTGATGCTGGTTATGTGGAGTAACTACATGAATAACTGCTTTGCCTTAGGCCATGTGGTATTTAAATCAGGCTTATGGTAAGGTGACCAGATCGCCAGGGGTTTCCCGATCCTAACCAGGAAAACTGGGGTGATCCGGGCCGACCGGGCCCCAGGGGCAAACCTCCAGGGAAATGGTCGGCTCAATCTGGTGCCCTACACCATCTTTTAGAGCTGGGCATCAGGCTGCCCAAGGAGCAAAAAGCTTCCACCACAGTGCTTGTTTGCTCCCCCTCCTTCCTGTTCAAAGCACCGCCGCACTAAGCCCCTTGCGGGCGACACCCACCTGGGCTCATGTCGCTCGCTCGCTAGCACCGCCGCCGCTGCTGCTCCGCATCGCCTCACAGGAGGAAGTGAGGGTGCCTAGCTCAGGTGTCCCATTGTCGTCCCTCCCAAACCAGCCCTGGAGCCAGCGCGCTTGGGGTGGCGCCAAGGAAACTTCCCCCTGGGTGGGCGAGGCAGGCAGGCAGGCAGGCAGGCGCCCCTCCTCGGCACACTTCCTCCAACCCCTCCCCCAGGCGATCTGGGGCTTCTTCTAGGTCAGCGCGACCACACAGGCCACAACTTCCAGCCCTTCCTCCAGGCGGAGCTGAGCAGTTTCTAGTCCTGCATGGTCGCGCTGGCCTAGAAGAAGCCCCGGATCGCCGAGGGGAGGGGCTGGAGGAAGTGTGCCGAGGAGAGGTGCCTGCCTGCCTGCCTGCCTGCCTCGCCCACCCAGGGGGAAGTTTCCTTGGTGCCGCCCCAAGCGCGCCGGCTCCAGGGCTCATTTGGGGGGGGGGGACACCTGAGCTGGGCACCCTCACTTCCTCCTGCGAGGCTATGCAGAGCAGCAGCAGCAGCAGTGCTAGCGAGCAAGCGAGCAACATGAGCCCAGGTGGATGTCACCCACGAGGGGCTTGGCACGGCGGTGCTTTGAACAGGGAGGAGGGGGAGTGAGCGAGCGAGCGAGCGAGCGCTGTGGTGGAAGCTTTTTGCTCCTTGGGCAGCCTGATGCCCAGCTCTAAAATATGGTGTAGGGCTCCAGATTCCATCATCACCAAGGATGATGGGGGTTGTAGTCCAACACCAACTGGGGTGGTTTGGGCATGTTGCTGGGGATGATGGGATTTGAAGTCCCAACACAATCTCATGGGCACCACATGCCCCCTTTGGGCGGCCATTTTGAACCGGGATTTTGGTTTCCAAAATCTGGTCACCCTATGATAAGATGAATATAATAACATTCTGTAGCATAACTTTAAACATATTTTATAAAGGGAAAAAGGAGACCAAACTGACATAGGTTTGTGCTATGGTAATATAAAAAAGGCCTATTTATATGAACACATTTGGGATTTAATGTAGAAAAAATGTCCATTATGTCTTTTCTCCATCATGCTTTGTGTTTTACTGATCAGAAGGACATTGTCTCAATTTTTATCACTTTATTTGGTATCTTGTAGGACCTCCAGGATGGCATTGGGAGACAGCAAGCTGTTGTCAGAACTTTGAATATAGCTGGGGAGGAGATCATTGAGCAGTCATCAACAGCAGATGCCAGTGTGTTGAAGGAAAAACTGGGAAGCCTGAATTTTCGGTGGAAGGAAGTCTGCAGACAGCTGGCAGAGAGAAAAAAGGGGTAAGCTAACATAGCAATCAGATTTTATTTCCGATATTTCAGGCTGAGTTCTAATAATGGCCCCATAAATGATTTCTATTTTTTATTAGAGTTTTAGAAACTTTGTTAGTAATAGTGTTATGCACTAATATACTTATGGGATTCGTTTTGGTATGCTCATGGACAATCAAAATATCCACACCTTCTTGTTATGTGTGTTTATTAGTTCAATGCAAAAGAAGAAAAACCCCACATATATGTGAGTCTTATTTTTAGTATAATGTTATATTGTGCCAAATTTTGTTTACTTTTAGTGTTTTTGCATATCCTTATGTTGGCAAAAACTGTAAATAAAGCAAGCATAGGATTTTGTTTTTGCTTTTTCTTAGAGCTAAATTTAGATAGAAGAAACAAGCCACACAATAAAAGCATTTCAATAGAGGTAAAATGTTGGGCTTAAATTTATTTGATATTAGTTCTTTAAAACACAGGAGGCTTGTCTGGAAATTTCATTGGTCAATCTTGTCAAGAGATTACTTTGTTTTTCAGAGAGATTTTGTGTTTGCTTTAAAAGATTGAAGCACAGTTGTTGGTTTTTTGTTTTCTACAAATGGGAGAGAAAATAGAATTGGCTTTTTTCCTTTTGAGAGACATCTCCCCTGCCCCCATCCCACTGCTGTGGATGAAATGTGGAGGGCCCAGTAATATTGCAGGCTTTGTTCACCTCTAAACTCTTTACTATTACACTAATTATGCCCCTTTTTCATTTAAAAGAAGGAGGAACTAACTGTAGAGATGATATGCAAAAGCAAGGGGAATGTGAACGTCTGTAGTCGAATTCAGCCTTTATTATTTTTTTACTGGTTTGTGTGAGATGCTTGAAGTGTCATCGGTAAGCTCCAGCAGTTGGAAGCAACAGACACAGTACTAAATAGCTACTTCTGCTGCTTATTCGGGTAATTGATAAAAATATTTCATGTTTCGCAATTGGAAGACCATCACTTTTATTTATCATACAAGACCAATTCTCATAGGGAATTTAAATCAGCTGCATCCAAGTGTTTTAAGGTAAGTATACATATTTAGGTCCTTCTCAGATAAAAGAGGAGGAAAGAGCAAAGAGACTTGTGGCAATTTAAAGACAAACCATTTGATTATAGCATAATCTTTCCTGGACTAAATTGTACTTTATTAGATGCAGTGAACTCTGTCAACATAAGTTAATGCCATAATGAATGTGTTAGCTTTCCAGATACCACAAGTCTATTGGTTTGTTAGTTTTCTACAAGAGACTTAACACAACTATTTCACTGAGGATTGGGGGAGCTTTAATTTAAAGCTATACCGAATGCAGCAGTAATATTTGATTTGCCTGCTAGAAGTACGGGGATGGTTGGGTAGGATGGATTGTAACTCTGGGGCAAGGAAGATAGCTACACTGTGGCAAGGTCTCCTTGTTTGGTTTGGTTTACCTTTTATGGATATTATGCACTCCCAGATCAAAGGGTAAAGTGCACCAATATTTTTTAAAGATACGAAAAGAATAAGAACAAAGTTCATGAAATGGCAGGGTATTGCTGGGTGACAGAAAGTTGCTTTTGGTTCAGATACTGTAACACACAGATGGAAAATGAAATCAGGGAGGCCTCCAAATGAGGAAGTGTGGTAATAATGGTTGACTTCAATTGTCCCACATTGACTGGATAAATGTATATTCCAAACTCTACAAAGAGGTTCAATTTCTTGATGTCCTAAGTGACTGTGCCCTAAAATAGTTGGTCATGGAACCGACCCTGCATTTAATCCCAAATGGTCCAGAGCCTAGTACAAGATGTAAATGTTGTTGACCCAGTTGGTAACAGTGACCACAGTACTATCAGATTCAGTATATATTTAAGTGGGGAACTGCCCAGGAAGTCCAACACAGTCACACTTGACTTCAAAAGAGGAAACTTCTTTAAAATAAGGAAACTGGTGAAAAGGACATTGAAAGAAGGAGTCAAAAGGGTTAGATCCTTTCAAAATGCACGGAGGTTCCTCAAAACTGCAGTAATAGACGCTTAGCTAAAATGTATACCACAAGTTAGGAAAAGTAGCACGAAGTCCAAGAGGTCACTGACATGGTGAACAAGCAGTGTCAATAAAGCTATTAAAGAAAAGAGGGCTGGAGCATTTCCCCCATGAGGCTACAACAGCTGGGATTGTTTAGCTTGGAAAAAAGGAGGCTAAGGGATAGAGGTGTGCAAAATTATGCATGGTGTGGAGAATATGAATAGGGAGACATTTTTTTCTCCCTCTCCCATAATACTAGAACCTGGAGTCATCCCATGATGCTGACAGGTGAGAGATTGAGTACAGATAAAAGGAAGTACTTTTTCATACAGTGCATAGTTAAACTATGGAATTCACTATCACAAGTTGTAGTAATGGCTTTAAAAGGGGGTTGGATAAATTCCTAGAGCAGAAGGTTGTCATTGTGGCTACCAGTCCTGATGGCTATGTGCTCCCTCCAGTATGAAAGTCAGTAAGCATATATATCCCAGTTGCTGGGAAACATGGATGGGAAGGTGCTATTGCACCTGTAACCTGCTTCTAGGTTCCTGGTTGACAGCTGGGTAACCATTGTGTGAATAGAGTGCTGAACTAGATGGACTGATCCAATATGGTTCTTCTTATGTTCTTATAAGTTTTAATGGGGCAGGAAAACCATAATCATCTTTGAATTGATGTTCAGAATTTGCACCAACCAATAAAGGATTGTCTTCCTCAACAAGCCTAAGTGCATCATTAGTTTTCACTAACATTTGAAAGACGTGTATGATATTTAAAAATTTGATTAAAAAGTAAATTTGTCAGTTTTCAGCACTTCTTAATTTCCTGTACCTGTGATACTTATTGGATTGGTTTGAAATTTGCCACAACTGCAGACCTCATCAAATAGTTTACGAAAGCTACATTTCAGCTTAACAACCCAACAGTTGTCATTTTATAAGCAATAGAATTTTGAGCCTTAGGTTGGTGGACAGTTGTATGTTTTTGTTAGTTTGTTTTGTTGTTGGTGTTAACTAAAGAGGCACTCCTGTGTCTCTTTAATACTATCTAGCTATTTTAACTACTTTTTCTATTTGGCATGAAAGGGTATATTTATATCTCAGTTCATTTTGTCACATGTTACTGAGGCGTCCTCTATAGGAGCGATTTAAGGCTCTTTCAAGGTGCATTACCGATTTTACCTCTACAAGAGTGGAGCGCAAATCAGGGTCCAGGCGCTTTATATCTCCTATTATGCGCATTTTCGGATTCATGTTAAATAGCGACTTTTAATTTACTGCGGGAGTAAGAGTGCCTTATGTCCGTGTAAACAATTTCTGTGCAGTCGCATTAACGATCAGAGTGGGCGGACTGTGGTCATGATGTCACGCATGAATAGAACTGCCCCTTTGCTGGGAACACCTCCCAGTTTTTCCTTTAGTTTTATTTCTTGTCTCCTCCTGGCCACTTCCTCCTTGTTCTCCATCTCTCAGGATGGAAGATCCAGGAATAGGTGACTTAACGTCTACTGAAAATAAAGTTGCTTTTAACTCCCTTGCTGGAATATTTCGTTCATGGAGACACAGGGCCAGATGGAGGTGGTTCCACAAAAAGCAAGGGGGTTGTAAGATGTGCCTATGTGCGGATAATTAGCTATCCACTTAGAGAAATCGTCCCTTCCCTTGCTGGGTTCCTGACACTGAGCTGCGTCTGTGTGTGCGTATGTAAAAAGAGAAGTTATTACTGAGATGGGAAGCAGGGAAAGGGGGGCAGACTGGGGGGAGGGGGATTTCATGCTTTTAACTTTGCTTGAGTCACTGCATACCCTCTTCATTCCTCCATCCATCCATTCACACACACACATTCGCTCGCTCGCTTCTTCTCTTGTCTCTCTCTCTCTCTCCGGTCCCCAGAGGATTTGTGCCTGGGAGCCCATGAGAGCGAGCCAGAGAGGCAGCAGATCTCCCTCCCAGGAGGAGATTGGAAAGTATTTCTTTACTCCTGAGCAGTTCTGGGAGGGGGGACAACTTCAGATGGCAATCGGGCAAAAGGGGGGGGAGGCAGCCGAACAGGTTAACCAGGTGATTACTGGCAGGTAACCCAGGTAACCAAAGGCGGGAGGTTCTGGTGGGCGGGGAGAAGAAACAGTGGGAACCTGAGTGGGCAGTTCCTCCGGGAAAAAGCGCATTACTTCCAGCAACATTTCCTTGTTCGAGTCCCAATTTATAAAGCGATTCTCCGCATGTAAACAACTTTAAATCACCTTACAGAGAGCCTGTCATGCGCTTCGACGGCTCTCGTCTATAGGTATTAGGCGTAAACACGCTTATCAGGAAATGTGCATAATCGGGGAACCAGGCGTCAAAGTGAACTCTTGTAGAGGGAGCCTGAGTAAATATACACACATAATTATATTATTATTATTTATTATTTATTACATTTATATACCGCCCCATAGCTGAAGCTCTCTGGGCAGTTTACAAAAATTGAAAGTTTGAACATTAAAAAGTCAATATACAAAATTTAAAAACATAAAACATAAAACAGCTGATATTTAAAACATATTAAACTTTTAAGCCTGGCCACAAAATCAGTTAAAACCTCAACTTAAGCTGTTAAAATGCCTGGGAGAAAAGAAAAGTTTTGACCTGGCGCCGAAAAGATAACAGTGTTGGTGCCAGGTGGGCCTCATCGGGGAGATAATTCCATAATTGGGGGGCCACCACAGAGAAGGCCCTCTCCCTTGTTGCCGTCCTCCAAGCTTCCCTCGGAGTAGGCACCCGGAGGAGGACCTTTGATGTTGAGCCTAGTGTATGGGTAGGTTCATGTCGGGAAAGGTGTTCCATCAGGTATTGTGGTCCCAAACCATGTAAGGCTTTATAGGTTAAAACCAGCACCTTGAATCGGGCACGGAAACATACTGGTTTAATGGTATGTTTGTGCCAAATGAGAAGTGATGGCAGCAAACATATTTGTTGAAATTAAACCTACCATAATCAGATGTACAGCTGAAGCTGTACCTACCCGAACACTATGTTCAACCTACCCGAACACTATGTTCAACCTACCCGAAAACTATGTTCAATATCTAAGGTTCTCCTCCAAGTGCCTGCTCCGAGGGAAGCTCGGAGGTCAGCAACAAGGGAGAGGGCTTTCTCTGTGGTGGCCCCCCAATTGTGAAACGAACTCCCCGACGAGGCCAGCCTGGCACCAACATTGTTATCTTTTCGGTGCCAGGTCAAGACTTTCCTCTTCTCTCAGGCATTTAGCAGTATGTGATGAACCTGGGTTTGTTTTGTTTTTAGGGTTATAGCTTTTTAAAGTTATTATAGTGGTTTTACATGTATGTGTATATTGTGTGTATATTGTATGTTTTTGCTGTTTAAATTTTTGTATATTGTTTTTAATTGTTTTAATCTTATATAAACTGTCCAGAGAGCTTCGGCTATGGGGCAGTATACAAATGTAAATAAATAAATAAATAAATAAAGATAGAAGCCCAATTTTATGTATGGGTGAGGGAGCTAAACCTTCATAAGGCAATACAGGACCAGTGAGTCATCTTTGCTGGTTCCAAGCACTCTTGAGTATGTGGTGGGAAAGTTTAAGAAAGGACAATTTGTGACACTGCACAACCACATTAATTATCACAAGGCAGGTCTATTAAGGCATCAGCCTTAGCTTCCTGTTTCCTAGCTTTGTGGATCTTGAGCCAACATGAGATATAACTCAGATCTTAAACCTGCAAGCTTTTGATAATTGAACGTGTTACTAGCTGAGTAGTGGCCAAAACCTGTTGTCATTTAATGATAGCAAGAGAACCTTCCAAGACAAATTTGGTTTTGATCCTGTTCCTGTAACTATCAGCTCATGATTTCAGTTTTGTTCAGAAATCCCATGTGGTATGTAAGAGATGTATTACTAAAATCATCAGGTTTCTAATGCCACTTCATTTGTATTTATTGAAACAAATTTGAAATGGCATATTTTAGGGTCCATTTTTAATTCACCCACACAGTACATTATCTATCTATCTAAACAAATTTGCTACCTCTGGCAAGTTTCCATCTCCCTCCCTTTCTTCCCCAGAGACAAAGTATGTCACCTTTGTGGGAGAACCAGATGCTACTGGCTAAAAGCCTGAGGACATGAATTCATTTAAAACTGGTTATATTTGATTACCTTGCTCATCAGGTAATTACTCTTCCTAATAAATTGCAGAACTAAAAAGACAAGGTTAAAAGTTACAGCCACACACTAATGACCACTAAGATTACCATTTGGAAATAGCTATCGGTATGTTACTCAGGGCTAAGAAAATCTCAGGGTGTTTTGTTCATTTTCTGAAAAAGGAGGAATAATTTGATATCTGCTATGGACAAGTTACTTCTATAAAATTCATTCTATATTTGACCTGCATTTATATGTTGGACTACATGAATTCAACAGGCATTCTCATTAGATTAGGCATTATATCTAGGATTAGATATAGAAATATAAGCTAGTCCTCTCCCCACAAGATGTACAGCATTTAAAAGATGTAGTATCACCCAGCATCTGAGAAGTAGCTTATTTGGGGCCGTGTGGTAGAGATGTACAACTAATAATAAAAATTGTGGGAAATCTCAGGGTGAACTCTAATTACCCCTTATGTAGTCTCTCAAAACATCATTGTGCCACCATGCCCAAGGGCAAAATTACAAATTATGGAAGGACACCTCAGGGTTTAGCAAATGCTGAATGCATAAAGACAGAATAGAATCATGCAGTCCCCTCACATACCTGCTGACCATGCTCCCCAGCTGCTGTATAAACAGCATTAACAAGAAAAGGCCCAACACATGTACATCTCTTCCTCAAAATTAGGGACCGTAGGTCTCTTAGGATTTTTGATGCAAGGAAGTGTGTGTTGCATGTACAGCTGTATGCATTTGTCACATTTCCAGACTCTGAGTCTAGCAGTTGTAGGTTCAAGCACACAAGAGTTCAAAGGTATCAGTACAATCAGGCAAAAGGCAACATCTCAACAGTCCTGGTTACAGGCAACAAAGTTCCAAGTCAACACACTGGACAAGAAGCAGGCAGAACGAGGGCCAAATTTCAGTCCAGAAGTACTCACACTAGGAATCAGTCAAGGCAGCAGTCCAACATCAAGGGAAGCTGCATTCTGGAAGGTCTAATCAACATTGTTTCCAGTAACTCTCAGCCTTACAGTCCTGTTTTATGCAGAGGCTGGACCCTTCTGTGTTCCTCTCTTTTTAGCTGGCGTCTCTCCTGATGGCTTGAAGGTTTTTCTGCCTCTACTTCTGAGACAGAGTCCTTGTTCGCCACAGGTGATACCCTCATGAGGAGCCCAACTCCTCCTAGTCTACTGGCAGATCCCAGGCATTTCTAGTGGAAAGTTGTTCCCATCCTCCAGCTCTTCTTCTGAGAAATATTCCAACAGGGACATAACACTGTTTCATTAATACTGCAGGGATGTAGCTAGTAAGCATGTTAGTATGGAAAGGACATATGTTTTCAACTACCCCCTTATGTGTTAATTTCAGAATCACTTTGTTGCTTTCTAACCCAGAAGAATCAGAAAGTAGTTTTGATCAAAAAGCCCTGAGAGGGGGAGTGGCCTAACGGACATGGAGTAGAGTCAGAACTCTCTTGCTCTCATTAAGAAGCAATGAAATATTTACAAAATCCCTAATTTGGAGGTGATGGATTCTTGATTAACAATTTGATTTCGGGTCCGGAAGCTTTACTGCATCTGTGGTGAGAGAAGCAGCTGGATAACTACTATAACAGCAGAGGGGAAAACGAAACTGTTTGGAGGTGGACGGGAGCTCTGACAGGCGATTACTGAAGGTAATTAATGGACTTTAATTGGAAGCAGCAAGGTTAAGATAACTTTAGAGGGAGAGGTTGAAGTGATTTAAGTGGGAAAAGTGACTTTTAACCTCCAGTTGAAGGAGCTAGAAGCCGAAGCGCAACTGTTGATTTGAGCCGAGAGGATATTTGAGGCGGATAGCGATGATTTAGGTGAGGGGTGCGGATTTATGAGTTTAGCTTTATGAAAAGAAAGCAAAAAAGTGAAAAATCCAGGGCCCCCGCCTGGAGCAGATTATCGAAAGATCATCCGTCTGATAGAAACTGGCAGCAGCTTACGAGGGTTGCTGGAACTATGCCAGACAATATGTCGGACAAGCAGCAGCAATCGGACAAGACAGGGAAATCCCCGGGTCACTCCGGAAATACTAAATATGGCACAGCTCCTAAAGCAGCAGGTGCAGTACCAAAACCGGCCAAAGAGAGTCAAGCAGAGACCTCAGATGATTTAATGAGCAAAATTCAGAATGTGATGGAGGTGGCTTTACTGAAGCAGGAGGAAAGATTAATGCAAAGAATCAAGGACTCACAACAGGAATTTATGGTGGCCCTTCAAACTGTGGTGGATAATATGGAGAGAATGGAGAGGAATACGAAGAAGCTGCAGGAAGACAGCAAGAAACAGGGGGACCATTTGAAGGAGATGGACTTGCGCTTAATTGCTTTGGAAGATCGGGACAGGAGAGTTAACATTCGAATTAGATTTTTTGGAGAGAGAGAGGGAGAGAGTCCTAAGGATTTAAGTGACATAATCTTGGCATGGATTAAGGAAATTGAACCTCAGGAAACCTGGGAGATGGCGGATATTGAGAGGATCCACAGAGTGGGTTATAAGAAGAAGGGGATGCTCCCACGAGATATAATTGTCAAATTTGCTAATTACTACAAGAAAGAAAAGTTGATGCAAACAATTAGACGTCAAGCCCAGCTGATGCTACAAGCAACATCAGTTGAGGTTTACCAGGATCTATGCCCTCAAACGGTGCAGTGGCGGAAGAGTGTTAGACTGTGTACAGTGGCTTTGCGGAAGAGATCGATAACATATAGTTGGGGATACCCAGTCTTTCTGAGATTTATGTGGAAAGGGAAGCAACATAGAATAACATTGTGTGAGTAAGGGATGGATCTTCTGGAAAAGCTGGGCTTAGTGGATCCCATGGTTGTTGGAGAAACAAAGAGGATGAAGGTGCTGGAGGGGAAGTCTGTCCTGATCGTCCACAGGAGGAAGGTGCCGTAGGTGGAATCTGTCAATGAAGAAATATTATTGTAAAAGGGATAAGAAAAGATTATAAGAGAGGGGAGGGTCGGATTTCTGCTCCGGGAATGTTGGGTTGCTTCTCCCCCCCCCAAAGAGTTCTAAGAATAATTGGGGCCATTGCCCAAGAAGGTCTGGTGAGGAGGGGGGTGAAGATGGGGGGTAAATGTGGGGGGGGGGGTGAGGGAGGGGGATATGTGTATCACAGAGGGAGACCAATATAGAGATGTGGGTGAAAGAGAGAGATGGAAAATAAATTAAGGGTTGCAACTTTAAATGTTAAAGGGCTAGGAACTGTTATAAAAAGGAAGAGAATAGAAATGTTATTAAAAAAAGAGAAAGCTGATGTAATTTTTTTGCAGGAAACTCATCAAACAAAGGAGGGTGTAAATGAGCTTCGGATGAGGGAAGTGGGTGTTTACGAAAAGTCTTTTGGCACTTCTAAAGCGAGAGGTGTAGCGATTATAATTTCAAAAAAATGTGGTATTACTATACAAAGGGTGAAGAAGGATGAAGCGGGAAGGTTTCTGATAATTTCTTGCATGGTAGGGGAGGAGGAATATGTATTGATTAATGTATATGCTCCAAATGGAAAACAAATGGAATTTTTCGATGAAGTTTTTAATGCAGTGGGTGAAGTGGGTAAAAAGAATATTGTGATGGCAGGTGACTTCAATATGGTATTAGACAAAGGGAAAGACAGGGATAATATATTAAGAGTTCTTAAGAGTGGTGGGAGGACGGGGTTAAGCAAATTAATGGAGAGAAAAGAATTAATGGATGTTTGGAGAGTATTAAAAGGGGCAGAAAGGAAATATACTTTCTACTCACCAAGGTTTAAGAGTTATTCCAGGATTGATTATATTTTTGTGTCAAAGAATATGTCTAAACTTATAGATTGTGCTATAGGGGTAATTAAAGTCACAGACCATGCATTAATGACGATGGATATTAAAATGAAGAAGGATTATAAACAAGTTAAGAGATGGAGAATCGATACAAGGCTATTAAATAATAAAAATACAGTGGAGAACATAAAAAAAGAAATGCAGGAAATATGGGAAATTAATGAAAAGGACTCAAACTCGCAGGGGTTAATATGGGACACTATGAAGGCTGTAGTAAGAGGGATTTGTATTAGGGAAATGTGTACCCTAAGAAAACAACAAGAAGCACAAAATAAAAAGATTGAAAAGGAGGTAAGGGACTTAGAGGAGAAGCTAAGAGAGACAAAAGATAAACGCCTATTTGCCCAAATCCAAGCTAAGAAAAAAGAATTAGAGAGAGAAGAGTTAGAACAAGTCCAAAGGGATTTGCGATATTTAAGGAGGGATTTTTTTGAATATAGTAATAAAAACCCGAAGATGCTGGCTAGGTTCACTCAGTCAAAAAAGGCTAAGAGCATGATAGGGACAATTAGAGATAAGACAGGGAAATGTTGTAACTTAATGAAGGATAAATTAAATATATTTCAGGAGTTTTATAGAGAATTATATACATCAGATATGGGATCACAGGTTAAGGTATTGGAATATGTAGAGAGGAATTGGAAAATAAGATTACAGGGGCAAGATAGGGATTATATGGAAGGATTAGTTACCGAGAAAGAAATAGAAGGAATTATTGCTAAATTAAAAGGAGGGAAATCTCCGGGATTGGATGGTTTGGGGCCAGAATATTATAAGGTTTTTAGAGGAATTTTAATACCAAGATTTTAAAAAAATGATTTAATAGTATAATAGAAGGAGGAAAGACCCCCCCCATCGTGGGATCATTCCTTGATTATATTAATCCCGAAACCAGGAAAGGATCTGACTGATCCAGCATCTTATAGACCAATATCCTTAATAAATCAAGACTCAAAAATATTTACAGCAATAATGACAAAAAGGATGAGTACGTTTATACATAAATATATTAGAAAAGATCAATGTGGATTTATCTCAGGAAGACAAATGCCTGATTTAATTGGAAGAGTCTTAAATATAATCAATGCTATTAAAAAAAGGAATTTAAAAGCAGGTTTGTTAGCATTGGGTATATTCAAAGCCTTTGATTGCATGGAATGGCCAGCACTTAAAACAATTTTGAAAACATTTGGGCTTGGAGTAAAATTTATGGGAGTGATGGATCAACTGTATAAAAATAATAAAGCAGAAATAATGGTTAATGATGGGTTAACGCAACAGATTACACTAGCTCGAGGAACAAGATAAGGTTGCCCACTTTCACCGATCTTATTTGCGATAGTGATAGAAATTTTGGCAAATGTTATAAGGGAGGATTCAAGATTGAAGGGGATAGGAGGGAAGGAGAAGATTAAAATAAATATGTTTGCGGATGACACATTACTGACATTAGAAGATCCCCTAAAGGTTGGGGAGCTGATGAAAGAGCATTTGAGGGAATTCGGGGAGATTACTGGTTTACAAGTTAATTGGGGGAAGTCAGAAATGATGTTATTTAATTATAACAAAGAGGAGATAGAGGAAGGTAAAGTAAAGTTAGGTCTTAGGCTTAAAAATGTAGTACGTTATTTAGGAGTTAATATTGCAAAAGATTTAGATAGGTTAGAGGAAATTAATTTTGCAAGTTTGAAAAAACAGGAAGGGGAAAAGTTAGAGGTATATAGAAAATTAAAACATTCTTGGTTTGATAGAATAGCGGTTATAAAAATGAAGATATTACCTAAGATTAATTTTTTGTTTAGAATGCTACCGATTAAAATATCGGATGCAGAGTTAAAGAGCTGGCAAAATATGATTAATGCTTATTGCAACGGAGATAAGAGAGCTAGGATTAACAAAGGGTTATGGTATAAGACACAAAAGAAAGGAGGTTTGGGACTTCCCAATATAAAGAATTATCATATTGCTAATCAGTTAAGATATGTTATAAATAGTATATTAGGGGAGGAAGACTTAGAATGGCTAGGAACGCAAACAGGGGAACTAGATTTTAAATTGCAAAATATTTTTTTTAATAATAAAATTCAAAAGAAAGATTTGAGGGGACTGGACAACCCGTTGCTGAAAAACATTCTAGAGATCTGGGAGAAAGTTAAAGGAAAGTTAATACCAGGAGACTTTCCACTCGCCCCAGTGGTAGTTGTGGGAAATTTCCCAAGGAATTTAAAAGTAGAGTTGGAAGGAAGTTTGAAGGGTCAGGAAATTATTAAGTTAAGGAACTGGATGGAAAGAATGATAGCTAAGGTGCAAATTAGAGAGTTGGTAAAAGGACAAAAGATAGCTTGGTTCAAATGCTTACAATTGGAAAAATGGACACAGGAATGGAAAAAGATAAATAAGAAGTGTAGAAATAATACAAGATTTGAAGATTTAATTGAATCAAGAGGAAAGAAGGAAGTAATTAAAACTAGAAAAGGTCTGACTAGTGAAATATATAGAATCCTGACAGAGGAGGCTGACTATCGAGACTCTCTTAAAATGATTTGGGAAGATGATTTAAAGGAACAAATTAATGAACATGACTGGGGGAAGATATGGGATGCAAGAATGTTAAAGCTTTTGTCGATTAGAATTAAGGAGAATTATTATAAGACAGTATGGAGATGGTATTTAACGCCGGTAAGATTTCATCAGATAGATAAAAAAGTGTCCAAGAATTGTTGGAGGGGATGTCAGGAGGTTGGAACTTATTTCCATATGTGGTGGAGCTGTAAACATGTGCAAAAATTTTGGGAAAGGGTGTTCAAAGAAATAAGTGAAATAATTGGAAGTAAATTGGAATTAAGCCCAAAGCTGGCTCTACTAGCAATATGGGATAAGGAAATGAGAATATAAATAAGAGAGAATTAATAAACAACCTCCTGGCTCCCATCAGAATAATGATTGCTAAAAACTGGAAAGGGCAAGGGATATATACTATAGAAGAATGGTATAAAGAAATACGGGATATGGCACTTAATGACAAGCTAACGTGTAAAATGAAAATAAAGAGGGGAATGTCCAGTAAGAATGATTTTGGAGATGTATGGAGCCTATTTTTGGAATATGTATTAAGAACGGGGAAGGGGCAAATACCTTCAAAAGAGTCTTTACATTTTTGGAAAGAAGAATAATGTATAATTGAAGGTCTCCTGGGGGGAGGGGAGCACGGGGGGTATGCGGTATGTATTGTATTTTATGTTGTTTTATGTTGTATTATGTTGAAAAATAAAAAATATTTTTTAAAAAAGCCCTGAGATGGCCCCAAGTCTCTAGGCAATGGATCAAAAGGGCTACAGTAGAAACCGCTTCTGTTTATGTAACATATATTGCAAAAGTGGCTAAGGATGCAGTCTTATGTATGTTTAGACTGAAGAAAGTATGGCTGGGGAATGCTGGGTGTTGTAGGACTTTTTTCTCTCTCTCTAAACATTAATAGGCTTCCACCCTAATGGTTCATCTAAAAATAAGCTTTGAAGGTACCATTTACAGTGTAGCGTAGCTGGGTATACATCAACCAGAGAGCATGGTTATCTTTTCACAGGACTTAGGACTGCCATAGGTCTTGAACTAGGGACCCTGACACCACAATGGAGCTCTGATGCCCAAGGAAAACTCCATAGAGACTAGCCAAGGAAGTAGCAATAGTCCAGAAAGTTCAGGTGATCTTTGTAAAAGCTTCTGGGTCAAGCTTGCTTACTAATGTGAACAACCAGTAGACCTGCCCTTGCTAGGTACAGTCTACCTTCATCTTGCTCCTCACCCTCAATTTACTACAGCCAGTCCTGACATCTTTTTTTAGCTACAAAGTGGGTTTTTTCTTGTTGTTAAAGCATATGAACATTATTTAACATTTTATTGTTTAATGCACAGAAGCGATTTTTCCCATTCACTTTAAAATTATATGTAAATTCCTCCCCATGCTCACTGTTATTCCATTTACTGAAAATATATTAGAAATGTTTGTAATGCAAGTAGCTATTCATCCAATATTTCAAACTGAGGCCACAGCTTGTTCTTGTGTAAATGTATTGAAATGACTCTTGAAATAAAATATCTAGCACTTAATTGCAGTTGGAGAGTTTTAAATGCACCATTTATTACTGTTACTACCGCATGTTGGAATAAATCCTAGCAAATCATTAAACCTGTAGGTTAATGAAGTTGTAACACTTGAGATCTTGAATGCTTGAGTAAAACATTTTTAAACATTGCTGTCAAGATGATAACCTTAGAAGCATAGCATTACTTTAATGCCTTAAAGTATACTACTTGTTTGTATTTTTTCTTCTTCTAGAAGTGGGTACTTGGCATATAATACAGGATTAATAACTCTTTCTGTCTATAGTGCCTTGATCCTAAATATTTGGAGCACCATATCTCAATGTGATTTATTGTATGGTATACATAGTAAATTTCCTTTTGCTATACTAGAATTGGTGCAATTCAACTGTTACTCACTTTACACATTTAACTGGACTGTCCAATAACAATATTTAACATTTATATCACACTTTTTCAGTATGCATAATGGTTCACATACATTATCTGAGTATTTATTGCAACAGCTAATATTATTATCCTCATTTGGAACCAACCATGACTGATGTGGGATTTGAACCTGGGACTTCCCTGCTCACACCTCACACAACTTTAAATGGTCCACCCCAGGAGATTAATTGATCCAGATGATTTCCTGAGTGGGGAGGCTTCCAATTGGCATGTTCAGTCCTCGTGTTGATTCCCCTGTCCTTCTGTGGCATATTGAGATGACCCAGGTAATTGACATGATCACTGCTAAGCACCCTCTTTGACTGAATACTGTTTGTTCAGCTCCGTGATTTATCAGGGATCTGTGGACAATGAAGATGAAACAATAGCTGGATCAAAGGTGGCAGAAAAACAAATCAGTCCAATTACTGAATGCAGATAAGAGCTCATCTGAGAGGATTCTCTGTGCCAGTGATGGTGATGAAGAAGTCACACTTTCCCACCGTTATTGCATCTTCTCAGTGAAGTCCAACAGAGCTGTTCCAAGTGATTTGTTGCTTTCTTCAGCTTGGCCAACAAGAGGATATTAACCAAGGGATCCTTGAAGGCCCATTGTGATTCAGTTGTTCTACATTTTGAGAATAGAATCAGTTGTATCTCAACTTGGATTTTACCTTGTCTGTAGTACAGTCTGTGAGTGTGCCTAGAGCTCTATCTGTTTGCTCAAATCTGTCTCTCCTGGTTTTATCCTGCTTGTGTTCTTATACTGTATTTTTATACTGTTGTTGTTTTTATGTTGAATGGTTTTTATGGTTTTAATTTTTGTAAACCAGCCAGAGACCTTCGGCTATTGGGCGGTATAAAAATACAATAAATAAAGAAATAAAGGAATTATAAAATTTTGCAAGCAGAGGTCCAGTAAGTCATAAATGCTTACTCATGAGTGAGGTGGTCCCAGCTCATTGAAGTAGATAGTCATGAAGGCACTCTTAAAGAGGACCTCCTTGGATTGCGCTGTCAGCCAATAATAAATATAAATATATAAACTTTTTGGAATGGTCTTTTAGTGGAGGTTTACTGTGCAACTCCAGATATCCTTGGATGACATTGATTGTCTGGATCCATTTCAATGTGGTTTCAGGGCCAGAGTTTGGACTGAAATGGCCATGGTCATCCTGATGGATGACTTATATCAGCCAAAGGACAGGGCAAGTATGAACCTGCTAGTCCTTCATTCAGTACAGTTGACCATGGAATCCTCTGGGCTGGCTCCCTAGAATACAGACTGGGGCCACTGTGTGCCAGTAGTTCTGCTCCTAATTTGATGGCCCATTTTAGAAGCTGATGCTAAGGAATTATTACCCTGCTCCACTGCAGTTATACTATGGTGCGCAACAGGATCCATCTTGTCCCTCAGGATATTTTATCCTGGTTGTGCTTTTATATTGTATTTTAAATTATGTTTTTATATTGTCATTGTTTTATATTTTGAATGGTTTTGAAAGGTTTTAATTTTTGAAAACCGCCCAGAGAGCTTCAGCTATTAGGCGGTATAGAAATGCAGTAAATGAATAAATAAACATGGTTCCTACATGAAATTACTGAGTGAGGTCATCCCAAGATTTGGAGAGACGCCATCAATATGCATATGAGAACCAAGTTTATTTCTCCTTTTTATCAGATTCAAGTGAGGCTGTAAAAGGGCTGAAGATGTGCTTGGAGTAGTGAATGAATGAATGAATGAATGAATGAATGAATGAATGAATGAATAGGGGCCAATAAAATAAGCTAAATCCATACAAGCATACTTTGGGTAAATGTCTCATCTTATTTGAGAGATGTTGTTCCATCTTTTCTAGACAGGGTTACACTACATTAGGCTGACCATATGAAAAGGAGGACAGGGCTCATGTAACTATAACAGTTGTAGAGAAAAGGCAATTTCAGCCAGCATCATTTGTATGCAATTCGTACCTGGTGAAATTCCCTCTTCATTACAACAGTTAAAGTTGCAGGGGTCCTGCCCTCTTGTGTATATGGTTACTCTAGTATAGTGCCTGCAACTTTAACATTTGTGATGAAGAGGGAATTTCACCAGGAACTAATTGCATACAAATGACGCTGGCAGAAATTCCCTTTTCTCTGAAACTGTTAAAGGTACATGAGCCCTGTCTTCCTTTTCATCTGGTCAGCCTACACTACATATGGATCAGGTTCTCAGTTTAGGCATGGTTTTGATCTTCCCCTATCTTTAGAGTCCCAAATGTCTACCATGGGATAAAGCACTTTTCGCTGGTCGGTTGTGCCAGCTATAACCTTTCTAGATGAATTTAGCCTGACCACATTTAGCAAGGCTTGAGATATATTTCATTTAGAGTACTGTAATGCATTGTATGTAGGGCTGCCTTTGAAAAACTATTTGGGAACTTCTGCTGGTACAAAATATAGTGGCTTGATTACTGACTGAGACTGGACATATGAAGCACATTTCAACAGGCTTAAAATAGGGTTACCAGATAAAATCCAGGTCGGGGCTCATGTAACTTTAACAGTTGTAGAGAAAAGGGAATTTCAGCCAGTGTCATTTGTATGCAATTAGTTCCTGGTGAAATTCCCTCTTCATCACAACTGTTAAAGGTGCATGCACTATACTGGAGTGACCCTATACAAAAGAAGGCAGGGCCCCTGCAACTGTAACTGTTGTGATGAAGAGGAAATTTCACCAGGAACTAATTGCATACGAATGACACTGGCTGAAATTCCCTTTTCTCTACAACTGTTAAAGTTACATGAGCCCTGACCTGGATTTTATCTGGTCACCCTACTTAAAACAACTGCTCTGGTTTCCACTGTTTCCAAGAACAGTTCAAGATGCTGATTTGTACATTTAAAGCCCTAAATGGCTTAGGACTAGGGTACCTGGAGGTCCACCTTCTCCTTCATAAACCTGCCTGAGTCATCCTGGAGACTCTTCTTTAAGTCTCCCCACCTTCAGAGGTGAGGGTTAGGGGGCTGCATTTTTAAATAGTGTAAGCCAGTCTGAAAGTATTTTGACTAAAGAGTTCTTCAATAAATAAATACAAATAGCAAATATACTGTAAGGTTTCAGTCATATGCATGATTACTGGGAGGTAAGCCCCCTTAAATACTCAGACTTATTTATGAGTCAACACACATAGGTTTGAACTGTAAATTGCAATTCTACATCGACACCAAGAGTTTTTTTGGCCACAGTTCACAATCCTCTTTTGCTGCCAGCTTAATTTCATTTAGTAATGACTACTCTGGAGTAAATGGATTAGTCTGTCCCATTTTACATACTTAAACAGAATATTTACTTCTTGTTCTATTTCTAACTTCACTTATTTTCATAACATTCTCCCAGTTTCTCCAGTTTAAAAATAATTGTTTTTCTTAGAAGTTTTTAAAATCAAATTTTAATATGTGTAGAAGAAAAATGTGAAAGTTTTTTCTGTCCCATTACAATTTAAGTATAGTTTTAACACTGAAGTAAGCTTAACATGTGCCAACAAAGGAATCAATACTAGCACTCAAATCAGTGGCATGTTTTCTTCGAAGGGTTGTAAATTAGATTTGAGAAGAGATTCCTCTTAATGCCGCCACTTAAAATATAACTAGAGGCTTTGAAGAGAGAGTATCATTATCATATATTACAGATATCTTGGAGATTTTCTAAATCACACTAGAGAATTGTCAAGATGTTCTAGAAAGTAGAAATCATTATTGGTTGCCTTTTTAAAAGTATATTTGTTTTTTGGGGCAGTTTTGACCTAACTTGGCTTATGTGTCTATTCTTTTACAGGTATATTTTGTCTGAATTTTGGTTTTAATTTCTAAGGAGCCAGTATTTTTAGAATTTCAGTTTGGTTATTAACTTTATATCTCAGTTTTTACCATATTAGTTAGTGAGTGTGATTAAACCATGGTTATATAACCACTATTGTTAGGAATAGTTCACACGACATACTACATCATGGTTCACATGACACATTTAACCACCATGGCTTAGAGTGTCTTCTGAACAGGCTCATTATAACACATAATAATAATAATAATAATAATAATAATAATAATAACAACAATTCATTTCTTACCCGCCTCTCCGTCTGGATCGAGGCGGGGAACAACAACATGATAAAATACATAAAACTGATTAAAACATGACACATATTATTAAAACTGCATAAAAATCCTAAAACATCCTAAAAACATCCTTAAAACATTCTAAAATTCCACTGGATATGCCTGCTGGAAGAGAACAGTCTTCATAGCTTTCTTAAATTCTAAAAGACTGTTAAGTTGACGAGTCTCCTCCGGCAGGTCATTCCACAGTCTGGGAGCGGCAGAAGAAAAGGTCCTCTGGGTAACGGTTGTCAGCCTAGTCTTGGTCTTCTACAAACAAGCTCAATTTATTTTCCATTGTCTACCTCATGTTGGGATGTACATACAAAGAAATAATACTACATTTTAAAATTACAGAGTACAATTCAAACAAAGTCAAGCATTTTACCACAACCCCAAGCATATGAATGTAGAAGTAGCACCCACTACTTCTGATTCAGTGTGATGTGCAGACAGTGCAAGTCTATATATATCTACTCAGAAGTATGCCCCATTGAGTTAAATGGAACTTACTTCCAGGCAAGTGTGTATAGGATTGCAACCTTATCCCCAAGTAAGTGTATTCACAATAGCAACCTTAGACCCACTGACTTTGGTTGGAAATATTTAAGCACATGGGTAATGCTTCCATTAAATCAGTGAGGCTTCGAAGCAACTAACTTTAGTTGGATCATTCCCACATTGTTATCACTGTTTTTCTTTAAATGAAAGAAACTGACTTTGTACTTCGTTGTTTTCTTTTTGTTCACCATAGCAGTCAGGAAATGCATCAAGTTAAAATTATTTTGTGTGAAAAATGGATTGTGACATTTAAAGCAGATTTCATGTCTTTCTGCTCTGTAAAACAAGTTCCATCCTCCTTTAGTTAGAAATTTAAAATGTTGGTGGAAAATATTAAATTCTAATGTCTTGTCAGGAAGTGCTTGTTTCTTACAAATTTCAACGGAAATCCATTTAGGAATGTAATACTTTCAAAATGGATCATTGAAGGTGAAATATACGCCTTTCACAACCCCTTTATTTCAAACCTGAAAGTGTATAGTGAAAAATGATTAGGGTTGTCAGGTCTTTGTCAGGTTCTTGACTGGACACAGTGCTTATACTTCATATACGCACTAAAGCACCCCAGCCAGCCATTCCTGTGGAGGGTTGGAATGAGGGCAGCAGCCTTGCCAGGTGCCTCATTGCTGATAAAGACAAAGGTGCCACTTTTGTGAAGGACCTAACAACTGCTCTCACAACTAAATCAACAGGAGTGTGTTGTAATCCTACATCAGCTAGAAACCTATGTTTTTAATGTGGCAAAGTATTAGGACACTATTATGTATGTGATTGTATAATATGTAGCAGTAAAGTTTGAACACAGTGACATCGGAAAGTTTATAAATATTCTTAGTCAAATGATTCATGCTATCAAATATTACTCTATTTAAAGAAATTATCAAAATATAATAGTCGGGTGAGATCCAGAGAGACTTATAAGTACGCTGCTGATTTTTTTCCCATTTGGCAGGAGCCCTCATGTCTTCTGGGAAGCTGTTTTAGAGGGCCAACCTCCAAGAGAACTTCCTCTGGAAGGAGGCATAGGGAAATTAGCATGCATGCATACCCTTTTTCATGCTTTCCTAGGAGGGAATCCCCATCAGTGTTGTTCAGTCTTTTCACATAATACACATGGGAAACAGTATACAAACCCAATCCTATATATGTTCTCTTGCAAGCAAGTCTTGCAAGGTGTAATACATTGCTCCTGCCTTTTTTTCATTAAATGTAAAGTCCTTCTTTGTGGTCTCTGTGCATCACACATATGGGCTCTGTGCCTGTGCGGAGCTCAGTTCGGGAAACTTCTATAGCTGAGGAATTCCGCCGGGAACCTGCCCCCACCATCCCAGTGTGCATACTCTTGACGGGTTCCCACCTGTTCCCTCTGTTCTTCATCGACTGCCATTGTGGCAGCTCATGCGGGGGACTTCTCATCAAATTTCAGTTGACTACATTCTTCTGCTTCCTTTTTTCTCTTTTATTCTGCCTTTTTTTCTCCTCGTTTCTTCTTTCTTTCTTTTAGCGTTTAGGTTTTTTTCTTCAGTTTACTGAGATTCTTGATAGGCTTTTTCACTTTCGGCTGTATGGCCGTGAAGGTGCCCTTCAGGAAGTGTGCCCATTGTGGAGGTAAACTCCCCACACACACAGGAAGCCACTCCCTGTATCTAATGTTCTTGTGAAGGACATATCTTGGAATCTTGCAACACTGCATGTCCTTCACCAAACAGACCCGAAAACATCATGCTGACAGGCTCCGATCGATCCTCTGGGAAAAGGCCTTCCAGGCTGCAGATAATCCTCAAACAATGGTTCCGCCAAGACAAAGGGATATGGTAAGCTAGTAGTTCATTACTCCGTTCCCACTCCTGACGCAACTGATAGCTAAGGTAGCACGGGACCAAGCAAACTGCATCGTGATAGCCCCATGCTGGCCTCGACAGTTATGGTTCCCTCATCTTCTTTGCCTGTTCTCTGGCCACTACCTTCAGCTACCCATGGTACCGAACCATCTCTCTCGAGACAGGGGCAGAGTATGCCATCCAGATTTGAACACGGGCAATCAGTCAGTGCAATAAAACCTGCCGCTTGTAAATCTTATGCCAGCAAGTGGGCCAACTTCACAGCGTTTGCCGCTTTATATGGCTTCGACCCACTTAACTCCTCCATTCCAAGCATTCTTCAGTTCATGTTACACCTTCATGAGAAAGGACTTCAAGCCTCATCTACCAGGGTTTACCTGGCAGCCATCTCTAATTTTCATAGTAATATTGATAGTTTCTTTGTCTTTTCACACCAAACAGTAAAGAAGTTTCTTAAAGGACTAAAGAACTGATGAAAGCACTGATACTTACCTGGAGCCTATGGGGGCTCCTCCATGCTCTCACAAAGCAACCTTTTGAATCCCTCACTACTATGGATGTATGATTAATGTGATTTAAGGTTGCCTTCCTCATCACCATCACTTCCGCCCGCCACGCTGGGGAACTCTGTGCGCTACAGGCTGACTCCCTCTACCTAATATTTCATAGAGATAAGATGGTGCTTTGCCCAGACATTGCATTTCTACCCAAGGTAGTCTCACACTTTCATCAGCAACAGGACTCTTCTCCTGGCTGATCCAAAGTATATCTCTGGCATACGAGCTAATGGGACTTCAACTCTCTGAGTGGATCCATTCATACTCCACCAGAGCTGTAGCTACTTTGGTAGCCTTTCAGTGGGGCATACCACTGGAAGATTTGTGCAAAGTGGCCTCATGGTCAACCCCTTTCACCTTTGTCTAGCACTACAGACTGGACGACTGTGCACTCCAAGACTGCTCTTTCGGCAGGGCGGTTCTCTCAGCTATTTTGCACTAGAATACTGACCCACCTCCTGGTGAGTAAGCTTGTTAGTTGCCCATATGCGTGATGCACAGAAAGTACAAAGAAGAAAGTCAGGTTGCTTACCTATAACTGAAGTTCTTCGAGTGGTCGTTTGTGCATTCACACAACCCACCCACCATCCCTGCTTTGGTATCGATGTTACTTGATGTTGGTACTGAGCATCAATTTTTCTCAGTTCTGAGGAGGCCACAATAGGCGGCCTCCTTTGAATTGAGGGAATGGGCAGAAACCTGTCGGAGTATACCCACTGGGACAGTGGGGGAAGGGTTCCCACCAAAATTCCTCAGCTATAGAAGTTTCCCAAACTGAGCATTGCACAGGCACAGATACCAAATGTGTGAGTGCACAGATGACCACTCAAAGAACTTGTTACAGGTAAGCAACCTGACGTTTTTTAATGTAGTCTTATCCAGACCTCTAAGGAAAGTGTTGGTGTAATTAAACCAGTACTGATGCTTCCAGATCTGTGGTGCAGTTCAGTAATTTTAGACTCCGGACATCATGGGGAAGGGACTCTTTAGATGGCTATGTGTATTACTTCACTTACCTCAAAAATGTGGAAATACCTTTTCATTCTGCCCCAAAGCCCTACCCTGTTGGCACCAGTTCTAGTCCCCACTCGGCCATGGAAACCCACTGGGTGACTTTGGGCCAGTCACAGACTCTCAGCCCAACCTATCTCATAGGGTTGTTGTTGTGAGGATAAAAATGGAGAGGAGGAGGGTTATGTATGCTGCCTTGGGTTCCTTGGAGGAAAAAAAGGTGGGATATAAGTGCTATAATAACAATAATGATGATGATCCACTATCTCTGATATGCATACAGAATTCCATATTCAAAGAGATTTCCTATTAGTTCTGTAAGAGAAAGGATACATTCTGTGTGTACAGGAGGGACTATTCATGTTTCTCTTAATCAAACAGAGCTGCAAACCCCTAGGCATGCCACACATAGGATTGTGCCACATAGTTAAATGTTTTTAGATATTGGTTTAAAATGTTTTTCTATTATATTATATGTTTGTTTTGAAAAGTGGTGTGTAAATTCCTACATAAATAAATAGGGTTGGTCCAGAGAACAGTAAGTATACTTTTAGTCCAATTAAAATAATTACAAGTTAATTACTGAAGTGTGTTTGAAACAAATAGGAGTGGTAGATTAATAATAAGACTAGGAGATAATAGATTGTAGATAGCAGACAAGTAAATGGGGTTGTAGCAGTAAGCTACAGAAATATGACACATTTAGCTTTTGTATTCTATTACCAAAGTACAGAACACTGAAGCTGCAATTCTATATACACGGATGTAGGAGTAAACTGCATTGAACTTCTGAGTAGACAGCCATACTATTGCACTGTAAGGGCAGTGTCCTATCTGCTGCTGCACCTCTGGCAATTCTCTTGAACCAACCACTCATGCAACAGGAACTAGCGGTTCCAAAATAACCTCTGAAATGAGTGGCAATACTTGTATTTGGAACAGAGCCCCATTCCAAGAATAAATGTTGGCACTCATTTCCAGATGTTTCAGAAACTGTGATTTCTCATTGCTCTAGCAGTCAGGCTGTATACTATAGGGGTTTTAGTAGTTCATCTTTGAGGACAAAGTCTAGAGTTCAAAACTGTAACAGTAAAAGTGTATGAAATTATACCCTTGTTTTATTCTCTCCTCCCCCCCCCCCACAATTCTGAATGCTATGAAACAATTTTTGAAGCCTTTGAAATATATAAAATAACATTAAAAAATTGGATTCTTAAAATCTTGACTTCAATTAATTGCTGGTGATAGTAATCAATGTTTTTGAAGGCATTTATTAAAGTTGTTTAATATTTATCAATTATTCTTATTTTAATCATTTCTATGTGAGGTTAGTAATCAATATCCTTTTGAATAATAGATAATAAACTTGTAATCACACTGTTCATTTATTTATTTTTTCTTTTATCACTGCAGACTTGAAGAAGAACAGAATCTTTTGACAGAACTGCAATACAAGTTAAACAAGTTTATTTTATGGTTAGATGAAGCGAGTAGTGTTGCTGGAATTCCTGTTGAACCAGGAAATGAATACCAATTAAACGATACTCTTCAAAAAGTGAAGGTAATGAGCTTCATAACTGCATATTATTTTCCTATGCCCTCTGTCTCCCCTCCCTCTCCAACGAATTTTAAATTGGTAAACATTTTGGTTTCCCCAGTACTTGAAATACATTTGCTATCCAGAAGCAGCAGCAAAATGATGGGTCAAAAGTGTTATGTAGACAAGCTCAACAAAACTATAATAATGAATCGTGGAATATCCAGTTGATATTTTAGGCTTTAACATTTATGCACGGATGTGATGTCACATTTTTCCAAATTTGGGAAAACAGCCCATGTTGAGCAAATGTTATCCTCAACACTAAGGCGGTTAAGTAGTCGCTAATACACTTTGTGTGATCTTCAGTATGTTTCCCTAATGCTGGAAGGGGCTCAATGGATCATCAAATTCTTGTCCTAAAGCAGCCTAACCTATGTGTGACTTTTGGCACCCTACTCTTTATGCACTTCTAGGGAGCACTCAGACAATTCTTTCCATGACTGCCAGCAATTCTTTCCAAAAAGATCGTGTGGATAGGCCATAATGTATGTGATTTTTAAAATACCTTCCCAGCTACAATGATGATGATGATGATGATGATAATGATGATGATTTATTACATTTATATACCGCCCCAAAGCCAAAGCTCTCTGGGCGGTTTACAAAAATTAAAAGAGTGAACACTAAAAAGACAATATACAAAATTTAAAACCATAAACATAAAACAGCTGACATTTAAAACATTTTAAACTGTTAAGCCTGGCCACAAAGTCAGTTAAAACCTCAACTTAAGCTGTTAAAATGCCTGGGAGAAAGGTTTTGACCATGAAAAAGTTTGAGGGGTGAAAGCACACAAATCACCTATGTGTTGGTGTTTAGTTTTAGTTACTTCATTATTTTATGATCTTTTTAATTTCAGAATTCAAATGCAAGTATCAGAAATACCCCTTCTGCCCCACCCCCCAGCGCACACAATGCTGTTGATCTAGAACAGGATGTTCTGCCTACTTAATTTTAGACTATCATCAGATGGCGGGAAATTGTGTTTCCCCACCATCATGTACCATTGCTCTGCTTCTATCTTCACTTCCAAATTGGGGATGAGCTCAAGTTACATGGAGTGTGCAGAAACCACATGGCCCCTACAAAACAATGGAAACAGCACCCTTTCTAGTGGAACTTTCCTGCACATGGCAACAAATCGTGACAAATTCCGACTAATTTCAAAAAAGTCAGGGTTTCTGTGGCTTATTTTTAGATGCAAAAACAGGGAAATGGAGTGGTAGACACATGGCAGGATCACTGTGTCATCAAAATGGCCTGTGAAGATCCATTAGTTGCCAGTTGTGAGTGTGGGATAAAACACTCGTCTGATGATGCTGTAAGTGTAATCCTATGCTCATTTACTGTGGCAGAACACCTCAGGTTATCCTGCTGCTCACACCAAATATGGCAGAACACCCTGTGGGTTATCCCATGTCACCAAATGCAGAAATAACACATAGGTTTTCCAACTTTTAAAACTTTTTTAAACTTTGAGACTTGAGTTTATGGAAACCTTGCTGTAAGCCTGGCTCAACTGCAAAACCTTTATCCACTGCCACCAAAACTCAACCTCTGTACTCTTTTGGAAACCTAGTAACCAGGTTCTTATGGCATAGGGATGGGATTGACATCACCACTAGAGACAAGAAGAAAAAAATGAAGATATTTATTAAGATAATTATATACACAAGGGAATAGAGTGTTTTTTTTTCAGAAGGCTACTTAAGTTGGAACTCCTTAAATGTTCTTAAATTAAATATACTTCGTTACCATTCCTCATGAGTAAGAAGTCCTCCCCAGTTAACTATCTCTCAATAGCTTTTCCCTCAGACCAGTTTTCCCTAAACTTGACCCCAGCCAATCACAACTGGGAACAGATGCTGTGCATTAGTCTTCCTCTGCCTCCAGCTCTTTCTGTTGCATCCAGGATGATTCCGTGACAAGAACTACGTCCTATAGCCCCTCTGGTCAGACCTCTGCCTGAAACGTTCTGGTGTTGGGTTTTGCAGTCTGTTTGAATCTTCTCTACAAGCTCACACCATGGCTTTCCTGCTCCCTCAGCCACTAGATCTGGTACTCAGATGTTCCAGTTTGGTTTGTTTATTTATGTATTTATTACATTTCTATGCTGCCCAATAGTTGAACCTCTCTGGACAGTTCACAATAACTAAAACCATATAATACAGTATAAGATACAATGTAATAATTTAAAGTATTTTAAAGTATAAAACTGCAGTATAAAATAAGTAAAAGACAGAATAAAACCTAGCAGCAACGCAGAGATTTAAAATATAATAACAGATATAAAACAACAAGTTATCTGAGACTGAGTGCAATGAGCACTTTCCCTTCAGTCAACAACCATTCTCTCTCCAACTGTCTCTAGCAGAACTACTAACTGACCTCTTTCAAATAACTTGGCCAATCACTTTTCTTACGGAATGTCTAACTGCCAATCACCTCTGTTTACCTGTCCAACCGATCCAAACAAATGTAGCTTCCCCTCTATTCATTTTTAAACTCAGCTTGAAGCCTCCCTTCTATACCAACTGTAACCAAGGCAATCACAACTGTCTTAGGCCCAATATATGTTCACAAAGCTAGGATTTTGGCCTACTCAGTTACATGCTAATATCCCTCAGGGCCGGGGTTACTTAAAGAATATAAACATTACAAAACATAAACAGGTGAAATTACAATGTTTCTTCACAAAGCCTCATTAAACACAGTGGGATCTACTTCTGAGTAAATATGCAAAGGGTTGCACAGTTAGTTATCCTAGTAGCAGTTTTCCATTAGGGAACAAAATCATTAGCTTGATCATAGCTGTAAAACATTCTTGCCAATCCTTAATGCTGCAAAACACTTCAGAAATGATTGAGCACTTATTCAAGTGGTCTGAAGAAGGGCTTAAAGCATTCACATGTTCAGTGGAAGTATGAAAAAAGCCTTTCTTTGAAATAGTTGAAGTAGGCCAAAAAAACAAAAATCCCCATAAAATGTCCTTGTTCTGACTCCTATCAAAATTGACGATTGGCAAGATCTATTGAGATAAGACAGCAAAGAGGAAATTATCATAGTTGAACTGCTTTATGCTCACCACCCTCTGCTATCTCATTTTAGCAAAGTTTGATAAATCATTCTGAGCATATAAATTGCCAGTCTAAATATGTCAGAACCAGTGTCAGTTTACACAAAACTGCAAGGTTCTTGTTGAAACTTTAAACTTTCAAATTAGGATTGTATCTTTCTTCACAGCCATAAGGTAGCTCATCATGCAAGAATGTGGAAGAGGAAACACATCTGAAAGTAGTGTGGATGGATGACATGCACATTCAGATGCACATTCAACTTATTCCCACCGTTTCTGATCCAGCAAGTGATGTGTGTGCAGAAGCTTGCTTCTTTGCATGGATCTCTTTCCCTTGATTGGAGGTGCCTCTAGATGGGCACTTTTCCCCATGGTGGCTTCGGAGTGGTGGCAGGTGATTTCCATTATGCTGATGCCACTCCAAAGCCATCTAGGGGCAAAGCCCTGAAGCTCCGCTCTAAAAAAGTTGGGCATTTACCCCGATTTTTTTAGCTTGGAGCGAGGATACGACGGCATCAGCGGTCTGTCGCTCTTGCTCCGGAGCTTCTGGGAGGTGTGCCACAGTCTATGGCGACCACTGATTGGTTGCCATGGGCTGGGCAGGGAAGGGACCATCAAGCCATAAGCTTGCTGCACTACCTCTGCTGACCTCCCCCCTTGTAAAAAATAAAATAAAAAATAAAACTTACCTTGGAGGAGGGGGGCTGATGCTCCCAGGTGCCCCTAAAGCTGCCGCTCATGCTCTGTTGGGCAGGCACGGCAGCGGCGGCAGGAAAGCCCGCCGTGGCACTCCTTTCCACTGTAGATGGGTGGAAGGAGAGCAAATGTGGTGGGGGGGCACCGCCTGCCGTCGCTGCTGCTGCGCGGCTGCCCAACACCGTGAAGATAAGGGCTGGATTATAGTTTATGATCCTGGCTCATTCTCAAACCATAGCTTAAACTCTGAACTAACCAGAGTCCTCTGTGTTTAGAAATAAAGGGGAACCCTGATTAGTTGAAAAGCAGAAGGGAAGGATATTCTTCCAGTCTCTTCCTCTGAGTCACACCAGAAGAAGAGAGTGGAAGAGGAATATGCAAGATCAAGGCTCATGTAGTTAATGCTAAGCCATTGTTCATTGTTCCATGTAAACCATGTCAAAATATATAACATCATTTAAGGAAATCGTAACTAATTATATTTCTATTTTGAACCTTTGAAACAGCATGGCTAAATTCTGAAGATAACTTGACATTTGTCGTTGACCTCTTTTTTTCTCCTGAGCTTTTAATAATTCCTTCATTCTATTTCATCCCAGTATGGCTTTGACATTCTGGTGAGCATCTGTGTCTTGAAAAAATCATCCTAATGTGGGAGCAGGATTGTTAATTTTTTTCCCCTTCCTTTACCTGAGGCATTGTAACTTAGAACAAAAGCTGTGGATATTTTGTGCTGAATTGAGCTCTTGAGTCTAGTTACTTCAGCTGATAAACTAATCAATAGAGGTGAAGATAAGGGAGTTGAAAATTCTACTACAGTTCATTTTAAATGTTGCATTTGTCTGTTCCAGTTAAGAGTGGAAGAACTGCCTCCGCACAAGGGAATACTGAAACGATTAAATGAAGCTGGAGGAAAAGCATTTGGTAGTGCATCGCTGAGCCCTGAAGTAAAACATAAGCTTGACACTAGACTCAAGGAGGCTAACCATCGCTGGATAAAGGTTAGGCACATTAACAACTATGTTGTAGTTTATATCTGTTATCAGTTACAGGTACTTCCAGTATTTTTCAGCAATTGTTTTCCACTTTCTCTTAGCATGCCTACTTAGATTTATTAGTACTTTAAAAAAATATATGCTAAAGAAGTAAGCAGTCCTTAGTGGCCAAATCAGAGGACACAAACCTTTCTTATTCTGCCTCTGAGAAGTGAGTTTTCACTACTACATGTGGACTATTCTTCACTGTGTACACCTCTCTCTTCATGTCGTATTTCTGCAGCACTTGCCCTTTGCTTCATTCTGTAGGCTTAGTTCATACCCTATTGAATTTGATGGCAATATTCCCATTGGTTTTTAATCTTTTTATACATCCTAGGCTGGTGGCAGAGGACAAGAAGGAACTAGAGCATTGTAGAACAGAACTAGACAGTGCTTTGAGAATGGGAAGAAGATAGTGACCTGTCCATGCCCAAACAGTGCTCTGCCTCTGCTATTATAATGATCCACACACATTCATTTCTGCCTCTTTGCTTTCTCCTCTCCATTTCTATGACCACCATTGTTTCAAATCTGGTGGCTAGAACTGGCATTTGTACTAGACTTGTATTGTTTGAGGAAGTAAGCCTGGTAAAGCTTGTTGCCCTCCCTCCCAATGCCTTCACTGTCAGGTGTCTGTTGCACATAATAAGTCCGGTGCAGATGGATTGTTGATTCTGCACAAATATCCTACAGTAAAATTTCCCTGTTACTATTTCAGAGTTACTTGAAATGGAAAATAATTGCAAACAATAGTACTCCTGATATCTTTTCTCACATTAATATATGGACAGACAAAATGATGGCAACAACATGAAATCCTTAGCTGCTAAAAATATTTATGAGTTTAGTGGCTTTGTACCTGCTTAAACAGAACAGAACCCACATCTTCTTTCCAAAGTTTGGCCAGACACCTTCGGTCTGATCTGATAGAAAATTACAGAATCAATAGCTCTATTTGGGTGTTATTTCCTCTTCACAATTGAGATCAAATGGAGAGAGAGAAGGGCCACACGTGCTAGCCCCAACTCATTTCTCTCATCACTTGCCAGTCCCAGCCTCATGCTAGCCTTATATTGGGGCCTTGTTTGTAAAGGGGAAGCCTGCTGAACACATGTAGGGTCCCTACAATTTGGAACCTTGATTGCATAGAGTTTCCCATCATGAGGAGAGCTTTCATGCATTCAGTAGGTTTCACCTTTACAGACAAGCCCCCAATGCATAGACAATGAGGTCTGGCAAGGGATATGTCAGTCAGGGCAGAGTTAGAATGTGCAGCTGTGCTCTTTCTCTTTCTTAGTCACATAGAGGGAATAAGGCCCAATAGGGCTATGATTACCACCTGTGGATCTAGACATCCAAGGTAGTTTATAAGTTGTAATTATTCACAGTCATAAAAGTCAGTGTCCTAAAACAAAGAATGTTAGCCTTGAAAATAAATAAAAGGACAATATTCAAATAAAAGACTTTTTTTTTTTGCTTTTTCTTGTGTACTTATTAGCATTTGTTTTTAGATGAATGAGTCACATAGTATTGACCTTGAGAATAGGTGTAATGTTTTCCTTCCTGGACCAGCAATAATATTGAAATGCTGATGAACAAGAAAGAGCTGAGACAGCTTTGTTTCCTTTGCTGGAGAATATTAAAAGTGCCTTACACTAAATGGGTTAGGTAAAATAACATAAAATGGCATTTCTCAGAGATTAAGATGCTAGCAATGTAAACCAATAAGATGAGAGCTAGAGCTTCCCATAATCTCCCATTTAAAATAAATGCCAAAATACAATTTGGGGCAGAAATGTAGTCTTAAATATAACCTTTTACAGGATGATGAAGGCTATTACCTGGTTAAGATTCTCTCAGATAATGTCAGTGTTTCTGTGAGGGAAATTGCAAAAAATATACATAATAATATAAGAAGAATTATGCTGGATCAGACTAAAGGCAAATCTAGTCCAGTATTTTGATCCCATAGTAACCAACCGGGTAACTATGGAAGCCCACAAGCAGAATCTGAGTGTAATAGCAACTGGTATTGAGAGGTATTCTAGCTCGAATACTAGAAGTATTATGCAACCAGCAACAAGCATGACTATGACAGAACCTTATCAAGAGAGAACACGTCCATGAGAGATGAAAATAGTGGACTTTGACTATTTTTAAGGATATATTCTTTCTCCTCCAACCTATGTTGAAGCAATACAGTTATACCTTTTGAAAGCAACTCTGAAATAATGGTTGATCCAAGAAAGAACAATGTGGATGTTGAAAAAACATCCTTTTGCACTCATGCAAGAATTCTACTGTATAGTGTCATGCCCACACTGCAGGAACCTTCCTCAGTCACTGTCACTAGACCTGGAGGGGTCTGGGCTCTCAGGGGAGATGGCTGCAAGTCAATTCTTGTTAGAGGAAGGGGACTCTTGCCTCTGAGGCAGAGCAACCCCCTGGCCCCCAAGAACATGCAGGACAGTAGGGCTCCCTTGAAAAAGAGCACTGAACATAAGTCCAAACCTAATATTATGGTCAGTGCCCACCCTTAGTATGCAGGTTGCAGCATCAAGCAATCATCAGCTCGGAGGGAATGGTGGGGGGCAGAGACTGGAAGATAAGGGTGTTGCCATCACTCTCATCATGATCCATATGAGTAAACGGCTCACTCTGCCTAATTTTGAGACTGGCTCTGGATTAGTTTAGCCCTATCTTGGCACACTTTGTTCTGAATTATAATTCAGAGCACACTTCATTCTTACACCTTAGAAGGTTTAATTTTAGAGATTGTAACAGTAAAAACTACTAGCCTATAAGGGAACTTCCACCCCCATGTGTCAGCAAATCACTGACTTGATTGTGTCACTCACATGGAAATGCAACATGCAATGCCTCTGAGGGCAAATAATTCCATTGTATCTCTCCACTGGGAAGGGATGATTGAATAATCCAATCACAACTGATAAATTACCCACCCCCAATAGAAGCTATTTGGAAAGAGGCAAGGCCAGTGAAATGAATCATACAAAGATACAGTGAACAGTTTCTGGGTAGATACTTTGGTCTCTCAGGAGCTTTTAATTATTTCCATGGACTGTTGTGGCTTGTAAATATATATTTGTTTTATACCCTAATGAGAGAGATTTACACACTTGACTTTTAAATTGCATAAAATCTAAATAGGCCAAGCTAACTAAACCAAGTCAACCTCTGGGCTGCCCAGTTGATAGACCTCTCTACCCCACAGACCTTGGGTTATTTGTGGGTCATTCTGCCTAAGTTTGGCTGGCACAACAAGCCACACCTGGGTGTGTAATTAGTGAAATGGTAACTGACATTTGTTGCCAATTCAAACAATGTTTATTTTGATCATGCAAACCAGATCACTGGCTTTGGAGACAAGATTAGGTGCCAGAGACTGTACTTCAGGGAACTCCTTGGACTGTTTTGGATGGTCTTTTGGAAACCATGGCAATGGTAGTTGTATCTCCCTGAACTCTGTAGCCTTTTAAACTTTATATTTAAACTTCTATTGTCTTTTTTATTAAGTTCTTTGTTCTTTATATTTATATTTAAATCAACTTTCCCTTGGAGCTAAATTTTTAGCCAATTGTATTCAAAGAGTGGAGGGGCCTCATCCTGCCAAAGCTTTATCTGCCTTATGAGTCTCAGTGGTTGCTGTGTGGGAGTCATTGGAATTCTTGCCATTTTCTTGCTGCAGTTTGCATCTGAAGCTCTGAAAGCTGCAGAACATAGTTAATGTAGTTGTATGGAACAAAATAAAATGGCATATACTTGGAAAAGAAGAAGATGTTGATACACAATTGGCATGATACACAATTGGCACTACCTGAGTAGTGCCTGGAACAGCTATAAGGCAGTGAATCCCAGGCATCTGGAAGATCAGAGGCAGTTGATAGGTTGGGACTGAGTTATACAGGAGGAAAGATAATTACACTTAATGTGGTGTTAGTCTTTTATGCTCATTTGTAGATGTTGCTGTGATTGTTCCATCTGTTGTTACCTCCTCTTATCCTGTTGGAGATCTCTCCTGGCGAGGAGGTGGTAGTAGTAATTTTGGCCCTCAGTGTGCGTAACAAAAAGAAAAAGAATAAAAAGTCAAATCTCCATCATTTCCAAACTCTAAGCAATCTAAAATTGATGACTCTATATTGGGGAACTCCAGTATTTCTGGTCCTTTGTTCCAGCTGCTAATTGGTATTCTGTCCTGGTGACTGAGGAAGGAAACCTACACTTCCAGCCTGGCGAAGAAGTAGCTTGGACTCCTGTGTCCACTATGCACATCCAACTCCAGGATGAGAGCCTGTCTCTTATTGATATTATGGCTGACCAGCATTTGTTAATTACAAATACAGGACTTTGGGAGCTATTAACTATAAATTATTCCCTATTGTTGGGTGTTCAGGCCCACTTGTTCATATTGTACACCTTTGTAAAGTCTTAACGTTCAGATTTTTGCAGGGTGCCAAATTGACCTTGGAACTCCAGACTATATCTACCTTGTCTTCTCTGACATGTGATGAATTGCCAAGCCCTTCAATCCATGGCAACTCAACAAGACAAACAAATTTGATGCCTATGAAGAATGTAAAGGCTCCCAGAGAACTTACAGATGATCAATTAAACAAGATAGTCGCTGCCCACAGGCTTACAATCTAAAAAGACATGTCACACAAGGAAAAAGGAATGGAAAGGGAGAAGGGGGGAAATAATTCTTTTAGCAGGGCTGTTGGAATGACTCTGCTCTCCCACTCATCTCCCTTCATACAACCTGCTGGAATAGGTGCCAGTGGTGCCAGTTGAGAGAGAAGGAGCTTCATGAGGGAAGCCTTTCAGTAGGCCTGGTGGAATGGTCCTATTCTCTCTCAGCTCAGCCTGTTGAAATGGTCCAGATCAGGTCACACTTGAAATATCACCACTGTCAAATAGGATTTTATTAAACTGGTAGGACTAGAAATAGAGTTGTTTATAACTTGAATGAAGTGTTGAATTTGAGAGTCCAGCCTAGAAAACTGAAAGCAATTTAAACTCTTCCTCTCCCACCCCCATGCATTTAAAGAGGTGTGTATTAACATTTGATTCACCAGACTTAGTTAACCATATCTTTGCAGCCAGATCTTAATTAGGTAATTAGGGCCAGGCTGGTTTTTAGAACACACTCTTTGTTCCAACTATTTAATCAAGAATGAAGTCAAAGTAGGTCCAAGTATTCCAGAGTAAACTCAATATAGACACATTCCCAAATGCAGGATTTCTATGCACGGGAGCCCAAGCTGACTTGGGCTCAGGGATACAGGAATAAGTCAAGGCAAGGTAGGTCCCTGCTTATCGGAGAAGTTTCTTTCTTAGGATCTTACATCACAGTGGTCCAAGCCGAGCTAGTCCAGGGATTCAGGGATTAATTAGACCAGAAGGAGTACAGAGTAGCAGAGGTGGTTTCCCCTTAGGACTTCTACTTTAAAGGACCCCTGGCAAATCTTGGTTCAGGAGTTAAGCTAATAACTACAAATGTGTCAAGGATCAGTTGATAGTTTCCAAATTGGAATTGCTGGTGTTTAAAATGCAAAGCATGGTCACGTGTCATGATAGCCCAGGCAAGAAAGCATTCAAGTTGTGGTCCTGGAAACAAGTTTAAGACTACAAAGTTACACACAAGCAGAGAATGGTCCAAACAATAGGAATTTCTATTGTATGTGTGTCAAGGCAAGCAACAGTCCAAGAGACAAGTTTAAATAGACAAGAGTTCACATTTGATGGAGGCAGAATGGGTTCAGCAAGAAAGGGCCAGACAGACAGATTGGCAGAGAAGTTCCTTTGAAGGGCCTCTATGATCAAAAGCCCAGAAAAACACAGTTTGGGTTAGACTAAGTCCAGGGTTAACATTGTCCAGGATAGTAGTCAAAGCAGCAGGCCCCTTGATAGGAAGCTAAACTACCCTTTACAGCTACTGTAGTTTGAGCATTAGATGTAGGAAATGTAAGATGGGCAGCTGTCGGATGGGTATGGAAAACCTTGCGGGTGGGCGGGGGCAGTTGGCGAGTGGGAGGGGGGCGAACGGGGAGCCCAGTGGACTCCTGGTCAGCCTTGCAGCTAGGAACCCACAACTTCTGACCCATTTCAGATGTATTGATCTCGCTATTGACCCAAAGTGGGTCAGACTGGGTCCAAAGTGGCCCGAGGCAGATTGGGTGGGTTTAGGGGTCCCTGCACAGCCCTATTGCTTAGTCATACATTCCAGTTCAGAATTTTCATGATGCAAGATTAAAACATGCTACCAAGAACACGAATACAATAAGCTTAAAGAGGGCAGAGTAAAAATGAATTAGTTTGACATATTGCTTGTTTATGGGTCCTTTTTTCAGAGAACTCCTTGGAGGAGTATAATTTTATAAATCATTTGTGTGCCAGACTATTTGGCAGACACTCCAGCATTCCTTGGGGTGTTCACAGTGTTTGAGTATCTCCTGACACTGGGGGGTGGGAGGAGGGAGTGGGGGAGAAGGAAATCCTGAGTGGGGCATCAGCGGATGGCTGGATACACACAAAGTGGGGGTGGGGAGCAGGAGAAGCAGCAGGCAGAAAACATTGGGGCTGGGGGGAGGGGAGAACGAGGTCCTGAGTGCAGGAGAGGAGGAGGAGGATGGAGAGGGAGCAAGAAATGAGAAAATTGAGTAAGGGGGAGCAAGAAAAGAGGGGGGAATTACAAGTATGCCCATTGTCTGGAAAAAAAAGGATGAATGTACCCATGGCTCCAAAAAGCTTGCCTCCTTCTGATTTATTGCTTGCCTTTTTTTCTAGGAGTTTAAGGCCACTTACTACTACTACTACTAATAATAATAATAATAATTTAACAATTAAAATGTAATTTCATGAAAGCAGCAGCAAAAAACAGCACAACAGCAATTAAAAGAGTTAAATATTCAAAAAGGAAGACTACTTAAAACAGCAAATTAAAATTGCGTACTGAAAAGACTACCAAATGTTCAGTAGGGCTTGTTCCCAGGTATGTGGGTAGTGGATTGTGGGGAAAACTAAAGATACGGCACAAGTATGTATGGTTCAAATTATGGGCCACAATTTATTGGAAATCTGCAAAGGGAGACTGGGTGGGCCCTGTTCTATGCCCGCCACTATGCTAAGCATTATGCTGAGTGAAAACATTCTATGTCTGATGAGTGGCATCTGATGATTGCCACTCCCAGTCATACCCCTTTTGGGGAGGGTAGGCCTTCCCACATCGCTCTCCCTTAGGCTGCACAACACCGGGTGGAGTGAATTGAGTTGGCCTCACAGGTGCACCCTATCCCCCACTGGGACCGCACAACCCTCAGTGTAAGGCAGGGCAGGTCTCTTCTTCCCCCCCCCCCCCACAACTGCCTCCCAGTGGCCACGTGCATGGGGGAATGGTGTTTGTATGCTAAGGCTACAATTCTATGTACACTTACATTGGGAGGAAGTCCCATTGTAATGTATGTAGCTAACATCTGAGTCTGTATTATAGGATTGCTATGTTAGAATGCTTAAGCCCATTGATTTCAATATATTGATTTTGTAACTTGCCACATTGGGTTTGCTTATCTATGTCCAATATAGATATCTATAAAATCACAATCACATACTTTTAACTTAAAGGCATCAACTTATTTGTAACAAAGTCATTATGTTTTTAGGCTGAGGGTACCTCTAGACAAGTGATTTGCGCCTCCTTGTCTTCGCTCTGTGACGGCATTTAGGACAGACAAGCGGGGCGCAAATCAGACGTCTATGGGATTTATAGCCTCCGTTAATGCGTATTTCCAAGGTGTCGATTTAATGCGACTTTAAAATTTTCTCCAAAGTTCTATTGCATTACCATTGTGTAACCCTCCACTGACCATTCAGATTAATGCTAATCGTGGTCGTACTTTGGTGGGCAGGGCTTGTGATGTCATGAGTGAATGCCTGCCCCTTCTCTGGCTACCCCTCCCAGTTGTGGACATGTGGGAGGGGATTGACCCAATGCTTGCTTTGTCATTTCCTGTCTCCTCCCTCCTACTTCATCATGGACTGTTCAGTAATGGCTGACCTTAAGTTACCGATACTTAAAGTAAAGTTTCTTTTAAATTCCCACTGGAATCTTTCTTTCGTCGAGACGCGTGGCTACTCACATGGAGATGGTTCTACAGGAAGCAAGGGGGTTGGAATAAGGATGTGCGTTGCTCATTTTGAGTATAATTTGAGGTCCGCTAAGACTTCCCTCTCCCCCACTCCCTTGCTGGGATCCTGGCTGGAAAAAGGCAGGGAAACTTGTCTCCGTGCAGTGCAAGCGAGTTCCTGCCATTGAGCTGTCATCTTGCGTGCTGTTACTCAGTAGTAAGGCGCATTGAACAGTTGGGGGGACTAGCTCCCCAGGAAGCGTGGTGCAGGATTGGGAATCGGGCTTCGTATCTACTCCTGTTACCTCCCCCCTCTCCTTTCTGTCATTGCTTTACCGGGAAGTTGTGTGTCTGTGTGTGTGTATTGCTCTAAAATGACCATTTAGTACTGAAAAACCACTGCAATATCTTTATTCTAGAAATGGTTAGATGTGGGCACAAGCCCATTGCAAAGCGTGGTCAGAGTAATCCGAAAGGCACACCGCAGGGGGGAGCAAGACAGGAGCATGGGCGGAACACAGCAACCAAGAGGGCAACAGTCGCATGGGAAGGAATGTCAGTCCACAGACGCCACATCACAGCCGTTGCTCACACATGGGGGAGGGCCTGCCTGGTCATTCTAATGGCACTGCCGGTTGGTGGAGGGGTACCAGAGGGCAGGCACGCCAGACTATCTGCTCGAGTCTCCTCATTCGATGCTGAAGGAAACACAATGAGCGCATCATGCCGCGGAGGTGCAGCTACAAACGCCCCTTCTGCCTCTTGAGTACAGCTAGGCAGAATAACAGCAGCCACACTGTGTGAGGAAGAGGGGACAAAGAGACATCAGTGCCAGCCAGGGGTTTTTTGGGGGGGGGCGGCAGCCAGCCATCCCACACTTCCGCCTGCCCAGTCACCCACCTCTGCGATGCAGAAACCTGCTGGGATGGCGAGGTTGCCCTCTAGCCCACTCAGCGTGGAGCAGCCCAGAACCATTGCGAGCTGGCATCTCGGGGTCCGGAGACAGACAGAATAATGGGCAGTTTGTATGGAACTGGGACATCAGTGCGAAATTCAACATTGTAACGGACAGGCAACACAAAAATTTGCCCTTGAAGCAGCACATTTCCAAGACGCCCGAGGTTGCTAGGTCCCAAAGCCAATGCTGCCCTGGTAAAAACTCTAATTGTAGGCACATCCAATGTTTAGAAATCGTACCCACATGCGGTCGTGATTGGCCAGTTGCTAACATGTAATCCACAGTGAGACACTCAGGTGGGCGGGGTTAACGAACGGCAGAAAAGTGCGAGAGAGGTACCATCAGGAGACAGGGCGGTGCTTTTGTCAAATTTTCCTCGTTCAACCATAGACTCCTGATCCGACTCTGCTGCCAAACTCCGCATATATAAACAATTGTAAAGTGCATTGTATGGAGCCCGTAATTTGCCTTCACGGCTCTCGTCTGCTGCTATTAGACATAAAATAGAATATAGGAAAAAGCGCATATTCAGAGAAATAGACGCCAAAGAGACGTTGTCTAGACCCTCCCTAAGTTTGTTTTTAACAGGATTTGTCTATGTTCTTCAGCCAGCTATTAACCATTTTACTCACAATTTTATTATCTGTGTATTTTTAACATTCATTACCATTGCCTGAAAGGAACCTCCTTTCTATTTAGTTCTGCATTCAGTTAGGTAATTTAAATACAAATTCATTTTTAATTATTAAAATGTGATACTTTATCTCACTTTTAGTTGCTTTACTAAGTGTCTCTTAAAGGGGTACATAGATACTTTTTGTGCAGGGAGGGATTAATTCAGATATATTTCTTATAAATAGTCTGGCCAAATGACCCAATAATAACAATATTCTTTTCAAATTGGGGCAAATATATCACATTGCCTTATACTGAATCATATGCTGGACTGTTCTTCCATCTAGCCCAGTACTGTCTATTCTTCCTGGCAGCTTGTTTCCAAAGTATGAGGCAGATTTTTTTTGCTTTTGCTACCTGAAATCCTTTTTAAATTGAGATGCTAAAACTTAACCTTGGACCTTCTCCATGCAAAGCATTTGCTTTTCCACAACAGTCTCTAATAATACATGAGATAACACGAGGGTAGAATGGTAAACAAAGGCATGATGGCTCCCACCATGGATACCATTCTGGATATAATTTTGCATTCCAAATACTTCTGGCTGATCTGTATTTCTCTTGATAATTCATGATTGCCTATCTAGAGATGGCTACTATCCTTTGCACAGCCACATTTATGTCATCTCCACTACAATAAGTTCCAGAAGGATGCTGATGACTACAGCAGCAGTAGGAACTAGAGTGACTGAGGCATTAGCTTTTATAGGCAACAGTCTTCTTCACCAGATGAATATTGTGTACTGAGGAAGTGATAGGCAAAGTAGGTATACACATATAGGTCACATTGCCTGAAATCAGTTTAACAAGATGAGAATAAAGATTAATTAAAATGTCAAAACCATAATCTGATAGTTAGACTATTAAATCTGAAAAAGTCAGCATAGAAGCTAAAGCTGAGCTGACATCATTAGGACAAAGAAGATATCTTTCACAGGGGAAGACATTTGGAAAACTGGCTTCCAGGTTTATTCCTTGCCAGGTGAGAAACTATTGCCAATAAACAGAGGAGAACCCATCTGTTCCCTAACAGCAAAGTTAGGCAGGAATGTTCTCTTTTTTTGTGGTTAGAGTAGACCCAGGAAAAAAAATGTGTTACAAATCTGTGTCCCAGAAAAACAGTAAATGAAACTTGAATGCTGGTGAGCCAACTGAAGCTGAATCCAGACAAGACAGATGTAATGCCCCTGGGCTTATGAATTTCTAGTGATATGGACTTCTACCACAGTAGTGTTCAGTCCTTAAACCTGGAGATGCATCTGGAACCTTTGCATATCTTGGAATTCTAAATAGTAGCAGCAGCCAGAAGTACTTTTCAATGACTGACTCAAAGCATCAATTAGGAACATTTGCCTTACTGAGACAATTCAAGGTGCTTGATTGACCAATGTTTTGTACACTGTGGCTGAGATTCTGATGTGCTACATAATGCAAACTACCAATTTTCCAGACCAAATTTGAGTAATATAAATTCAACAAATTGGATTTTAATAGACAATCCATAGGAAGAACATGCAGACTTTGTGGCACTGGTGTCATTTTTGCCCAGTGACTGCTTACCCCTGGCTAGGGGTAAGATAGTACATAGAGATGAGATACTATGTTTTTTCTTCACTGACTTTAAAACTGCCCCACAGTCCATTAATTGCAGTAGTATAATCTGGAGGTTAAAAAGAGATTAATGTCAGTTGCCAAATCCAAATCTGAAAGAAAGGTTTGAAGCTTTCTCATCTGATGAAATTAGATTTCTCTCAGGGCCAAAGGCATTTAATGGCTTTTGGCTCTGTGGAAGCAGCAGTGGATGATGGAAAATAATACATGTAGCTGTAAAAGGAAAAGAAAATCTCATGTCATAACCTATTATTCAAATTTAATTCCCTGTTCAGTTATATAATTTTGGGTGACATCTTGTTAAGTAAAGAGGAAATCTTAGTACCTACATAAAATTATGACTATTTAGCTATGCAAGATTAAGGGTCTGAAGATTGCTGTAGTGTAATTGTAAGGCTGCAATAAAAATGAAAATTCTTGTGAAGAACTGGAACAATTTATATAAAATTAAGACCCTTAACTATTACCAAATACAGAGTTTAAATCTTTTAAATTATTCAGTTCCTAAGATGTCAATTAACTTACCTTAATTAATTCTTGAACTAACATGCTAAAGTTCAGATATTTAAAATGTTTTAGATAATAGTTGGCATATAACCTTACCTAAAGTAATACTTTGATGTTAAAATGAATATTAATTATTTTATAAGAACTGTATAGAGATGGGGGAGTGTGTGTTTGTGTAGTAATTCTTCGTCGGTTTTCCATCAGCTATAGATCAGGTATATATATTGCAAAATCCCTGAAATTAAATAAATTAACAGTGCCATCTAGTGTATGTCTACTCAGAAGGAAGTCACATTAAGTTCAGTGGGCATTGCTCCCATGTAAGTGGGTATTGGATTGCAGTTTAAATAAATATGTAGCTGAGAATTGATACTATTGTTACTAACTTTTAAAACTAATATTTGGTCCATTTTTTTCCTTGCCACTTTGAGACTGCAGTTATATACATGCTTACCCATGTGTAAGTACCATTGAACTCAGTGGGACTTACTATTGAGTAGACACGTGTATAGTTGCAGTGCTAAAGTGCAATCCTATACACATCTAAAAGAAAGTCCCATGCTGAGTAGACATGCATAGGACTTTAATGTAAATCATTTCAAAATTAGAAAATGTTTAGTTTATCTTCGGCCATATTTCTCCCCACCCCAAACCTTTTTTTAAAAATGTGGATGTTTTAGAAGTAAGTTGTGGTGTTCTGAAAAACATAGGTATGAGCATTCTTTCACATATACTTTATTCATCTTCTTGGTACATAATCATATTTGTACTGTGTAGCTGCTTTGTGAGCACCCATTTGCCTCATGCCCAGAGTTATGTACTAGTGATACATATCTATGTCACATTTTTGTTCATTGAAGAAACAATTGAAAAAGACATGACATGCTTAGAACTGCATGTTCTGCAGGTGTCCAGTGTCTCTCTCGTTATTGTTACTTAACTGCTGAAAAATTCTGGCTGTGAATTCAGTGACTGAACTTGGACTAGTCACTTATTGCTGTATCTCAGTGCTCTTTAGTTGCAATATGGGACCAAAGGCCTCTAATAATAATAATAATAATAATAATAATAATAAATTTATTTATTACCCACCTCTCCCAATGGATCAAGGCGGGGAACAGCATCAAACATAAAATACAAAACTGATTAAAATACATAAAACCAATACATCATTAAAATATCAATAAAACACCAATAAAACACTCTAAAATAGCATAACTATAATAGGGTACACATATGTATACTTTAAGTATTTGTCTTATTATGTAGTGTGTGGCTTACCTCATTACTTTTATCTGAACCCATATTGTTGCACATAGTTTTAGATCATGCTTTCTTCTTGGGTCACGTTTGGACATGGATTGGGTTCACCCACCCCATGATACTAGGCTGCCAGTCTCCATGCTAGCCTTAAACCACTCATGCACAGGAGTGTTCCTGTATTCTTCCATAAAATGTTGGATAGTATGAGAGCTCTGGTGTCAGCATCACTCTTCAAGGAGAAGGCATTAACTGTATTATTTACGGTACAAAAGGCTTTGAATTAACCAGCAATGTGGGTTCAGAACAGAATGGTAATGACCCCTGGGCAGAAGCAAACTATTTCAGGTGAAGGGAGTATAAATGAAGGTAAGATTTGAAATCTAAATCAAGGTGTATTAAAGTGCTCTCCCTAGCAGGGCAGAACACTGTTTGGGCTCTGGTTCAGGTAGCAAAATATCTTGTATTAATACTGGTAGTTTGTAGTAACAATGTAGGATTTTATATAGTTAGCATCAGGTGGTAGATCTAGTAATTGGTTCTGCTATCTGAGGGCATTCTCCTGTATTTTCTCTGGCTTTCAATGCATGGCTTCATGAATCATAATTGAATATGCTGTTAATCTCAAAATGTTTCATAAGAAGGCTTATTTTGGCTGCAGCATACTTGTTTATTCTCAACAGCAGCATTGGTTTAGAGTAGACCTTATTTATGTTATGGTGAAAACTGATTAGTATTACACTAAGGATTGGGAATTTAAATCCTTAAATGAAGATTAATATAATATTATGTGAAAATAGACTAAGCTATACATAGACATTAACTTAATATGTACAGAAGTTAATGTATTTGCAACTGTTTCCCTTCTCAACTAGGGCCTTGCTATGCTAGGCTGACCATATGAAAAGGAGGACAGGGCTCATGTAACTTTAACAGTTGTAGAGAAAAGGGAATTTCAGCCAGTGTCATTTGTATGCAATTGGTCCCTGGTGAAATCCCCTCTTCATCACAACAGTTAAAGTTGCAGGCACTATACTAGAGTGACCATATACAAAAGAAGGCAGGGCCCCTGCAACTTTAACTGTTGTGATGAAGAGGGAATTTCACCAGGAACTAATTGCATACAAATGACATTGGCTGAAATTCCCTTTTCTCTACAACTGTTAAAGTTACATGAGTCCTGTCCTCCTTTTCATATGGTCAGCCTATGCTATGCTAGGATAAAAAGTGATTGTATACCTAATAGGATAAAGACAAAAAAAGAGTAATCTGACTGTTTAATCAGATTTTATTAAACATAGGAATGTAAGTTGAAAACAATGACTAAAATGTATTGTTATTCTTATTATTGGAAAATAGGAATATATTTTTTAAATCTATTAAAGGTCTGTAGTCAGTCATTGCAAGAGTTACCCCTATCTTACAAAATGGCTTCCAAGTGAATTGTGCTAACAGTAGTCACTTGGCAGAAGGTAGTCACTTGGTATAAAACAAAGCAGCTGGAAATAGTGCAGAAAATGGCAACCACAGGGATCCAGGGGCTGGAGTAGCTCCTCTATAAGGAAATGTTACAGCACTGGTGCCTTTTAGCATATGAAAAAAGGCCAGTAAGGGGAGAACATGATAGAGGTGTATAAAATTATGCATGGTGTGGTTAAAGTTGATAGGGAGAAGGTTTTCCCCCTTTCTCAGAATACTGGAACCTGCAGTCATGCCATAAAACTGAATGGTGGGGAATTCAAGACAGACAAACAGAAGTGCTAGTTTATGGAATTTGCAAGTACTACTTTACTGCATAATGCAGAACTTGCTATCACAAGATGTAGTGATGGCCATCAATTAGGATGGGTTTAGAAGGGGATTATACAAATTCCAGGAGGATTAGGCCATTACTGGCTCCTAGACATGATGGTTATATATTAAAATTGAGTTGTTGCAAGAGTCCAATAAATTTATAGCTCTGTGAGCTGGACTGTTTTGATAAATCTAAAAGATCAGGACTTCTTGGTGAGGAAACTGGTCACTGAGGCCACAATCCTATACCAGGGGTAAGCAAATTGTGGTCCTCTAGATTTTTTAGCTATCAGCTCTAGCCAGCATAGCAATAGTGAAGGTTCATTGGTCTTGTAACGGGACAATCCTATTCATTTTAGACATTAAAAAATCCTACAACTCCCAGCAGACCCCAGCCAACCATGTTGGCTGGGGTCTGCTGGGAGTTGTAGGATTTTCTTTCTCTTAAAATGCTTAGGATTGCTCCCTAAGTCTTCCATTGTGTTCATACTACATTGACAGTCTCTGTCTTGATGGAATATGATTTTTGCCATCAGAATTACTGGTTCATCTGTGATAAATTAGTGCTTTTTCTGTGCAGTTTATGAATGGCTTTTTAGCAGCAAGTCTCATAGGGTCTGTTCACACGTTGCATTTTGCAAATAGCCTACTGTGCTCTGATAGGCAATCAGACAAATAAGCGATACAGTGTAGTGTATTCCCCTCCCCCGCTTCTCCTCCCCCTATAGTCCTTCTGCTTGGGTGGGCAGGTATCCCAGCTTTCTTTGCAGATTTTCAAGCCTTTGCTGGGTCTCCTTTCTGTGCCAGTGTGCAACAACAAAAAAGGGGGGACTTGAAATTTTACATAAATAGAATGAAATGTAAAATGTAGTTTCCCCTTATAGGGAGCCACCACATGCACTACTGGATAAATGTGGGACTTTGCATTTTCATGGGAAAGTGGGGATTTATCCACACATGAAACAAACCCTTCCCTTCCCTTCCCTTCCTGCTCCTACCCCTCCTCCTCTGCTGAGTTGAGAAGGGTGGCCTGACTAAAATGGAAGGATGCTTACACTGCACCGAAAAAAGGGGGAAGGCTCCAACTCCTTGAAAGTTTGCAAGAATGCAATGAAATTTAATATATAGGTTCCCCTTATGGGGAGCCACCACATGCAGTACTAGATAAATGCTGGACTTTGCATTTTCACAGAAAAGTGATTATTTATCCACATGAACCCATTTGGGAACCATGCAGATGGGTTGTTTGGAGTTGGGAGACACAACTGGGTGTGGTAGGTAAACAAGTTGCTCAGAGGTTACTCAAGAGGAACAGAGTGGTAGCAGCGTTTTTGGCAACTCTTGCCAAGTGGCTTTGTAGACAGATGACACACTAACCCACCATAGGTAAAATATCCCATACTGCAGACTGTGGGTTCCTAGGGTGGCTTACTTGGGGAAAATAATCTACCATGGGTGAGGAAAGAGCTGACGGATGACATAATAACCCATCATGGGTTAAATAATCCATTGTGATTTATTTAACCCATTGTGGGTTAACGTGTCATCTGAACCCAGTCATTAATCCCATGGGACTTATTTGGTAGAAGCATGTTTAGGATTACAGCCTTAATTATAAATAGTGTCCTCCCATTACTATAATTAATTATAGTTAACAAGTACATCTCTTCTCATTTCATACTTGTACAAATGTTAAAAAGTGAGACATCTAGAAAGCCTGAAGAACTCTTATTATTTTAATCAATGTATCGCTTAGCCTCTGAGAAATGTCAGTTATTCAGTTCAGAGGGATATTCCTAAACAATTCAGTTTAAAACATTGTTAATATTATCCAGCCAGGAGAGCAGATCTATCTTGGATGCCAGTGGAGTCTTCCCTCTGAATAGTAGCTTCTGGTTATGTGTATGATTTTTGTTAGGACCAAGGTACCACATGGGGGGGAGAGAAAGAATTAAAATCCCCCTTCCTGCATTCTCGATGCTGCTGGTTCTCCCCTGCAGCTGCAGCTGCCATTTACAGTAAAAACAACAACAACAAAACACATATATACTCCTAGTTAATGTTTATACTCAAGGTAAATATTTTGTACAGAAAACAGTTTGTTGGAATGATGCTATGTGTATGGCAGAGTGGCTGCTTTATCTTACAGAATTAATTTCTGTTATTTTAAAGGTATCCAAAGATCTCCCTGAAAAACAGAAAGAAATTGAACATATGTTAAATAATTTGAACCAGTTTGAACATCAGTTAAGTCAAATAAAATTGTGGCTTTCTCCCATCAAAGAACAATTGGAACTCTATAATCAAGTGGGCCAACCTGGAGCTTTTGACATTAAGGTAATGTTTTCATTGTTTTAACGTTACAATTTATGTGTAATTGACAATTTGTTCATATGCTTATTTTACCTTGATATTAAACAGGGAATGTTCCTTTACAATTCCCATATGTGTGGGGAGGGATTGTAGGATCCATTCTAAAACAAAGCAATTACATTTTAATAAAAATGTTGCGAGGCTGGAACTACAGACATCCACGTTTAAATATTAAAGGGTTCAATTCAAAATTCAGAATTAAAGGGTTCAATTTAAAATTCAGAAGAAGAACAATTCCACATAAGTGCATTCCACTTATATTAAACTGGACAACCGGATCCATTGGGGTGGGAGTACAACAGCAGTGACAAAAAAAAAAAAGCTGCCTCCTGACCCAAATTAAAAAATTATTCTAAATAAATGTGAACAATCCAAACAAGCTCAGAATCTTTTGACAAGGGCAAAATATTACACATTGCCATCACAAGGATATTAATAAATTGGCTACTCTGGAGGCTTTTTTTACCAGCTTTGGAACATAACAGACTTAACTGTGTAAGTACTGAATTCCAAGCATGCTTAACTGAGCACATAACTCCTTTATATAAATGTGAACTGGCTAATTAGGCAATCTCTGTTGAAAGGTGGGTGCAATCTTTTGAAATCTCCCAAGGCAAAACACATGCAACTCATTAACCAAAATCTTGATTAAAAGAGATTTAATCAAAAAGATTAAAGCAAATGAAGACTTAATACAAAAAAAAGACAAGCTTCCCAGCAAGTTATTTCTGTGATGACAAAGTCCCCAAGTTAATAGTAAATAATTCAAATCACTCTTGAGTACCAGTTTTATATATTTACCACAAAATTACTCAAATTGTCTCATTTTGTGCACAAAATGAGGCAATTTGAGTAATTTTGTGGTAAATATGTAAAATTGATGCTTCCAGGACAAGCCAATGGCATCTGACAGGGTTGGATCTGAGCAAGGAGACTCCAGTCTAGTAGGACAATCAGGTCTAAGAAGGCAAAGTTGTGTCAGGTAGGCAGAATACAGTAAAAGTAAGTACATCAAGCACAGCAATCTAAGCAAAGGCAGAAGCCTTCTTGTGTAAAGGGCAGCTGCAATAGGACAATGGAGAGCTCATAGTGCACTTTGCTGGCTGCAACTCTCTCTTATTAGAGCCATGAGCATATGTTGTCTCAGCAACAAGCTAAAGCTAACTGAAGACTTATGTGGCCAGCCATTATCATGTCTTCTGTAGAAGCTGGTTTGAGAGTTAAAGGGCCCTTGCATGATTTTATAGTCTCAGAGTTCTGTGAGACTGGAGAGATGGAAGCTCCACTAGGGATCATTCTCTGACTCAGAGGATGGTGGTTAGGCTGTGTCTTCCGTCTGAGACATGGGGACAAATACAACACTGACTTCCCATTCCCTGGATAAGCACGCTGATCCTCATCCTCAGATTTCTTCCATACCCTGAAAATGCTGAAATGCTGAGGAATAACCCATGTTCCTACGTTAACACAAAAGGGCATTTCATTACAATCTGAATTGCACTGTCTTTTTAACTCATTTTCTGTTAATCCCTTTTACTTTATGTCCCTCACAGGTCTTTTTGCAGCTGTATTCTCAATTACATTTTTAAAGAAAATCTGCACCCCATAGCATATTCAACTCTTTGTACCAGCACAGGCCTCTCACCCTCTCTGTTATCACATTTTTTCTCTGTTTTCCCATTTATAGGTTTCACTTGAACCCCACATCTCATATACCTCTTTATTTTCTCTCTGTACCCATCCCTGCACTTCCACAGGTATCACTGTTACCACTTCCCCTTTTCTGTGTTCCTCATCTCACACATCATCTGGAACTCATATTTCAAATATGTCTTTCCTTTTCCCATACTACTTTCCTCATCCCAGGAATCATAATAAACTTTCTTATCTCTCAAATCTTGTTATGTGAGTTAGATGCAATAGCACATAAGGCCTTCACTCTATCAGCAATTAACACCAATGAGGGATTCTTAGATACAGGAGGGCTGTGCAGCATTCCTGGTTGGCTAGCTGAAGAACTGATACCAATTCCACTATGCACGTCTGAATCCAGTGAGAGAAGGAGCAATGGGGCAATGATACTTTCTCCTGATCTCTTCTGCACTGTTAATGGATTTGGGTGGGCCTTAGATGTTTCCAGAAATATATGGGAAAGGGCTGCAAACAATTTTTGGAATTGGCCCAGGGGAAGCAAATATACAGAGGGGGTGCAGTTGGTTCATAGGCCTTATGCTAGGGTGACCAGATTATGACAATCAAAATCCCAGACCCCCCCGCCACACACCCCACCCAAAACAACCTTCCCACCGCGCGCCCGCGCCGCCCCCCCCCCCGCGCCGCCCCGCCCCGCGCTCCTTACCTGGGCGTCCGCTTCCCTCCGGTGCTCAGAATCTACTGCGAAACAGGCTTCCTTGGCCTGTCTCTCAGTCATCACCCGGCGCGCTACTGAGGGACAGGCCGCGAAGCCTGTTTCTCAGTAGATTCTGAGCACCGAGGGAAGCGGACGCCCCAGCAGGTAAGTGCCTCGCGCTGCCCGCCTCCCGCCAGCGCCACGTGACCCCCCGCCACCCCAGTTTTCCCCCGCTGCCCCCCGGTTGCCCCGGATCGGCCTAGGTTTCCAGGTTAGGACCGGGAAACCCCGGGCCATCTGGACACCCTACCTTATGCTAAGTAGGCCTCTCCTAGGTGGTATAGACTAAAATGCAAGGGCTTTGAGGGTAGCAAGTGTAGAGATAAGAGCCTCTGGTCTTCTAACCTCTGAGTGCCCCCCCCCACTTTCTAATGCCAATGCATCCCTGAACTGGCTAGGCATTGTTACAAAAAACATTTCTTCTTTTAGGCAAATCAGTGGTATTGATATATGTTGCTGGGTGTGAAAATCAATACAGGAAAGCATAGGAACATGCTAAAAATGCATGTTAATGTCTTAAATCTCTGTTTTGGAAAGTAATAATTTAAAGCCTGAGGGAAGAATGCATAAAAACATACAAGCACATATTTTAAACTGGCAGTTTCATTTCCTCTAAGTTTATCCATGTGATACAGAAAATTCTTCCTTTTATCTGTAGAAAGTTTTTTCTTCTTCCTATAAATAAAAATGACTTTCACTGCTCTGCAGGGGTTCCCTAAGAAATGGAATAACAATAATTGCACGTAGCTGCAAATGCTAACTGAAAACCACCTAAATCACCTTTATTTTCAGATCCCTCTTGTAAGAGGTATGATTACAGTCACTGAACACTGAAAGTAATGTTTTGATCTCTGCAGGATGAACATCAGATCCAAGAAAAAAATAATAGAGCTATGGGCGTGTGCACAATTAGCTGCTAATAGGACAACTCATATACTTCAGTGTTTATAGAGATAGTAATGGTGGTGAAAGAAATCAGATTTCTGCCCATAAGTAATACATAAATATAATAATTAAGAAAAAAAAAAGTAAGGAGAAAAAAGTATTCCATCAGATATTCTCCAGTGATAGAAGTGACTGCTGGATTTAGTCTAGTTTATGTTGTTCTGTAATCCTTGGATAAAATAGCCAAAACAGTGATATTTAATTTTCAAATTCCAGAGGGATAGTTGTGTTTGTCTATTGAAGCAAAAACAACAAAGAGTCTTGTGGCACCTTAAAGAACAACACATTCATTCTTGGCTAGACTTTCATGGACACTTTACACTTCATCAGATTCATGTTGTGTTAACCACAAATTAGCAGATTTATACACATGTTGGGCTGGGAGTCTGGAAATGTAAACTGTGTTGTCAGAAGGGATTGAAATGCAAAAAGTACAGTAAGTGATCATTGCCTTAATAGTTGCCATTCACAAAACCTTACTGTGTGAGCCAATTAAAACATATATAGTGTGAAAAGACTATTACAGGTCCTAATAGTGCTAGATACAATATTATGGGTTCATACACCTGCTCATCTTCCAATGTGCTATATGCCATCATTTGCCAGCAATGCCCTACTGCATTCTACATAGGGCAAAAAGATTAGTCTCTATGCAAAAGAATAAATGGACATACATTTGACATCAGGAATGGCAATGTTAAGAAACCAGTGGGGAGAATATTTCAACCTGCCAGGACACTCTGTCAATGATCTTAAGGTGTCCTTGTTTTCATGGAGGTGTCTTGCATTTTTCCTTGTGTTACTAGGACCCAAGCACTAAATATTTACTTCAATGTGAATTTATTTAATTTCAGTGGATTTAATTTAACTGCTACTATTGCTGTTGAGCATTTATATATCAGTATATACTTGTTACTGTATCAAAACATATATGTCAGAAGTGGTATAGACAATGGTAAATAGATTTGCAAAGGCTAAGAAGGTTAAGGTAGTCTTTATTGTGGGTTTTTCTTTTCTCTAAGTTTAGTATTTCAGGCAGGGGATAAATAGATGAAAATTATTGACATTTCATCCAGTCCCAATGTGTTTCACAGTGATACCAGACACTTTGACTTGGTTCACATAAGATATCATTCCAGTTATGAATTCAAATTCCCACAAATACAAAAAAGAAATAATGTCTTCTCTCTTGCTTTTCACATCAGGAAGCTCTTCCCCCTTATGGACATCTGGGAATGGATTTAGAGAGACCATACCCATCTCTCACCTGACCATTTCAACATATTACTGAATCCCACCAGCTCAATAAAGAATGACATTAATTGTCAATTAGCAATCTCAACTTTAATGCAAAACATTACTGTTCCCAATAAATGCTTCAGAAACTAATGGTAAAAGCTTTATTGCCTGGGTATTACCAACTCACCCTATAGTTCCATCCAAGTTTAAAAAACTGCAAAGGAAGCAATTCCTTGTATGTAGGAAGTATCTGTACTTTGAGGATGTGCTGGCCACTCTCTTGAGCCGCCACAACTGTATCTGAAAAGGCTTCTAACTAAATGTTTTCTCAGGCATGCCTAGCATGTCTTTCAGAACCATACAAATACACAACTATCTGTTTACTATTAGCATAGCCCAGGGTGCTGATGTCAGGAAAGTTGGCTATCAGTTTAGCAAACTGTGGTTGAACATGCTTAGTGACAACTCCCACCTCCACCATTATCTCAAAGCATTAAAGGAAGGGAATTTCCCCTTTATCCTTGATTGATGATGCAGTGTCCCCTTGCAATTTTACCTAACAGATTACCTCAGTGGCTGCCACTGCCTTTAATATGAATGTATTTGCATGCATTATCACATGCAGATAACACTCCATTACAAAGCCATCCTCATATATATTTTCCACTGACTTGTTGCCTATGTACTGTACCACATAATCCTGCATATGGACATGCATGTTAGTGTATTGTATCGAGTGACACATACTGGGAAACTAATTCCCACCGGGGTAGACATGTTAATCTGTTGCTACAAAAACTACAAGGAGTCTTGTGGCACTTCAAAACTAGCATTCATTTTAGCATCTAGGCTAGGAGTCTACCTAAACAAGAGGGATTAAGTCCCATGGAAATCAGTGGGTCATAGAGATGGGTAAATGCACTTGAGAGTAAGCTACATGAGGGTTCAAGGCCAGGAAATTTCAGGAATATATCAATTGTCACAGGAAAAGAACATGTATAAAATACTGTGATCACAGTGATGTGGCCAATTTAATGGCCTGCCAATAATGTTCTGAAGTAGCTGATATAATTATCTTTACAAGTAATTATACCTTGTAAGGCAACTCAGGTATTTTAGAAATGCCTTAGCTAATGTACAGCTCAGCTAACGTTGATCAATGACATTAATTTGTGATAAAATGCAGTAGTTTGAGAGACAAAGGTGTAAACTTTTTGTAAACCGCCCAGACAGCTTCGGCTAAGGGGCAGTATATAAGTGTAATAAATAATAATAATAATAATAATAATAATAATAACTAAACAAACCCAACTGTATCTTACATTTTATATACACAGAACAGATATCTTATTGAATATAAGATATGCTACTTTGTCAACAGTGAATTACTTTTTTCAGCATTTTCAATTATTTTTGCCATACAATAATGTCTACAGCATTATTTTGCAGTGATAAAATAAAGATAAGTTACAGAGATGAACATCAGGGGAAACATCTATCACGCTAATATGTTAATCACTATGCACACACTATATATCACAATACATTTAATTGACAGCACACTGCTTTTACAGAAAAAGATAAGAATGCAAACTAAAGGAATTTCAATGAAAATGAATTATGAAGAAAAAGTAATTAGATCACTTTCCTGAATTAGGCTGACCAACAGAAAAAAAAGTTCATTTCCCAAATATAACAGTGGCATTTGAATAGTAAACTGTTTGTTGCATTCACATAAATCCAGTGTTCATTTGATTATTCAGACAATTGAGGGAGGTGCCTGATTTCAATGGCAGATCATGTATTTTGCATTAAGAAGGTCCCAAATTCAATCCCTGGCATATCCCATTAGAATGAGCAGGTAGCAGGTGAAGTAAAAGACCACTGCCTGAGATCCTGGAGAGCAACTACTAGACAGAAGAGACAGTACTGAGGTAGAAGAAAAATGGCCTGACCTGCTGTGAGACATCTTTCTGTGTTCCTATGAATTTGTGACACATATATTGTTTTAACTTAGAAATTATAACTTTTACTTATGTGGATCATCCCTTTGAAAAATATAAGCATTATTGATCTTTCAAATATAAACAATGCTATACATAATAAATATTACAATGCAAACAAAGTCCCTACATTCCCATCCCTAATGTCCTCTCCCCATATTATTAAAAAGAGATATTAAAAAGGAAACAATTTTTTTTATGTTCTTCATAAACAAATAATTTAAGAAAGTGTGCCACATTGATATCTTTTTTAGAAGGAAGATCTAAAAACTACAAAATCCAGTGATGTTAAATAATTCCTTTAAGGTGCAAATCCAGTGATGTATTTCTGGTCAAATAATTATTTTAATAATTATTTTAATAATTCCACACATTAAAACAGAAAAATGTCATACAACTCCCAGCATTCCTTGCTATATTCTGAATAATAGATGCCAACCCAGGTCAGTCACTTTTTATACACTTGACCAGGTAAATTGAGAAATGTGTGTAGCTATTGCCTAACAAACTTAATGGCAGATAAATGAGATATTTTTTGCTAAACGTGAGAAAATAAGAAAGCAGATGAAGAACTGGGTTTTTCCATTAGTCGGCCATTATTTGTCAATATTGCTTAACAACCTAAGACAAAGGCTCAGTTCGGATGACATATTAAGCAACGGAGGAGGGGGGGAACAGTCGTCAGTTGTGTTGCTTATTGTGTCGTCTGGAGGGCAACACACAACACATACACAACTGACAGTACGTTAATCAGGCACTTTAAACAACGGAGCAAAACAACGGGCTTGCACGTTGTTTAGCCCGAAGTCCCGTTGTTTAAAGTATCATCCGAATTCAGCCTGGGCTAGGGTGACCAGATCGCCCTGGATTTCCCAGTTCTAACCGGGAAAACTGGGGCAACCCAGGCCGACAGGGGGGCGGCGGGGGCAAACCAGGGAAAGGATCAGCTCTCCTCCCGCCCTAAAATGCCCACGCTGCTCCCCGGCCTCAGCAAGAAAGAAGTGCTCAGCGTTAGAGAGCGTCAACAAATTCCTTGTCTGGTGGCTAACTGCTTTAGCCACCAGACAAGGAATTTGTTGACGCTCCCTAACGCTCAGCACTTGTTTCTTGCGGAGGCCGGGGAACAGCGCGGGCATTAAAGCAGGCTCTTCCTCCTCCTTTGCCTGCTGCTGCTGCTGTTGCTGTTCCTCAGGTACCTCCAGGGAGCCCAGGAGCAGGGCAAGAAGGGTGAGGGGGCTGCAGGGGGTCACGCGGCAGTGGAGGAGATCGGCGGTGGCAGTGGGACCCGGTAGGTCTGGGCTGGGTTTTTTGGGGGGTGGGTGGCTTGGTGGGGGGGTTGTTTCGGGTGGGTGGGTGGTGGGGGTGTCTGCTTGTTGGTCGCATGGCAGGCGGCCTTTTTAATTTTTTAATTTTATGTTCGGGGGGCTGTTTTGGTGGGGTGGCCATTTTGGACCGGGATTTTGCTTACCAAAATCTGGTCACCCTAAGCCCCCCCTCTCTCCGTGGACTATTCCATTTCAGAATAGAGTTCTGCTGCCTAGAGCAGCCAAAAAACCCCGGCTGCTCTATGCAGCCGGCAGCACTCACGGTGCTTGCTGGGATATGGCTAGAGGACACAGGGAGGGGAAGCTGCAACCAAAATGGCCGCTGCAAGTTTGTAGCAGCTGGGGCTTTGCTGGTGCCGAGCAGCGCTGGCTGCAGCATGCCGTCCGTGAAGCTCCTCCTGCCTAATGCACGGTCAGTACTTTATTTACCCCTCCGTTGCTTAATATGTCATCCGAACTGAGCCAGTGTCTTTCTTTTTGTGAGTATTGATTTCATTTCATTCTTTTGGTATTTATTTAGTGAGTATTTTATGTATGTAGCATTGCATAGTATAAGGAACAAATTGAATGTCAGAAGAGAACAACAGCAACTAGAGGCTACGGGAGATAATGTTTTATATCACTGTTGTCCCACCACCTCCAACAGCCTACTTTATTGAAAATTCTTAAACCTAGGAGTTGTTGATAGTATCTGCTCAATAAGGCCCACAATATTAAAAAAAGATTGCACATGAAACTGTAGTGGAACCTGTAGTGTTTGTGATAGGCCCAATCCTTGAGCCAGGCCAGGATTTCTGGATTAAGCACAGATAATCCATCCCAGGATTTGTACTAGGCTGCCAAGGCAAACATCATGCTGCCTGTGGCTGTCTGCAAGGAAGGAACACTAAAATAAGATACTATTTCCTAAGTTTTTGTGTGGAATAGATTGCAGTCCCAAACCACTGGACATAACAGAACGTTTAGAATTAAGTGGCAGCATGCAATACTACTGCTACACTCCTGCTCATTCCGCTGTGCTAGCAGGACCCATCGCTAGTGCAACAGGGAGTTAGTGCTTCCTAAAATAACTGCAGAAATTAGCAGAAACACTTATTGCTGGATTGGAACAGGTTAGCAGAGCTTCCTTCTGCGAGCTCTGCTGACCTGCCCTGTTCTGGAAACAAGTGTTCCTGCTCATTTGCAGTTGCTTTAAGAATTTCTAGTTCCTCATTGCCCTAGTGGTGGGTCCAGCTGACATTTGGGCAGCATAGGATACTGTCCAGGAGAGCTTCAGCTATTGGGTGGTATAGAAATGCAATAAATAAATAAATAAATAAGATACCGTTTAACTGTCATAAATATAAGCATCTTAGCCATATACTAAAAACAGCAAACAACATTGTGGCATCTTGAAAATTAACAAACACATTTTAGACTGACATTATTTGACTGGAGCCTACTTCAGTACATAAAAGTGTCCTGGATTGGTCAATTTCTGTCATTTTTAAAAATAGTTTTAAAAGCGCCTACAGTTTTCTAGGCACTGTAGCATTTTTAGGCACCCTGAAACTTACAATAAATGAGCATGTTTACTTCATAAGTTGATTTAAGTGCTGAGTGACAGGAAGGAACATTCATACAACAAATATCTGAGTCTTAACTCAATAGCATCTTGCTGCAATGAAAGGCAATTGAAAGAAATGTCTTTCGAAAAGTAATACTTCTCATGGTAAAGGAAGACAAATGTTAAAAATAGATCTTTCTCATGTTATCTCTTAATTGACATAGTGCAAATGTATGTCAGATGAGAATCACTTTTCTGAAGGCATTCCTAATGAGAAATATTTGCAGCAGAAGAATTCATGATGATATTTTTAAAAACTTATTTTCTGCATGTAAAACTCAATGTATTTCAGACAATTAGCACCTAAAAGCAAATCCTTTTTTTAGTGAATATATGTGTAGGAGGGCACTTTCTACTTAATGATGAAAAGAAGGCTACGCAATTATGTTCAGCTTAGGTAAGCAGAAGTAGTGCTGTGTTAAATTTTCATAGAATTCAAAAATTGCTGGCTGTGGGGTGCAGTAAAGTTCCTGCCAAAAGACAAACCACCCTTCATAAAATAAATAATAATAAAATGCACCAAAATGTACCTCTTAAGCACTTTGCTAAAGGAAGTGGAGGGACTGGACTGTGCATTAAACTGGCAACTATCACTTTAAAGGAGGCAGTCTACAGTGCCATCATATTCCTCTTCCCTCCTAGAGGGAGAATTAAATGTGCTGCAGATCACTTCTTGTAAAGAACCACCTTAAAGAATTCAATCTGCAGCAGTCTAGGGCTGACATGGGGAATGTTTTTTTCTGTTGAGGGCTGCATTCTTTAATGAGAAATCTGTCCGGGTCCACATGCTGGCCTGGAATGGAAAGGCTTTATGATCCTGTGGCCCCTGTAACTCCTGGCTACTCTGCCTCCTTTCTTTCCCCACTTATCAGCACGGTCCCTTTCCATCTTCCCTGTCGTCTTTCAAGGTTATGGTTATTACCTTGGAAAGACACACACACACATACCTGCAGACCTTTCTGCAGCAGCTCGGAGGGCTGGAGGGGGAAGATCCATGATTGGATATCCACCTCCATGCTCATAAATGGAGAAGATCCACAGTATCCTCTGGCACCCCAGACACTGTCTAGGGCCATACGATTGATCTGTAAATTAGTTGCACATGATTGCAATTACTAATTTTTTCAAGTTGCTTTCAATGAAACAAATGAAGGTAACTTAGTCTGGATCGAACCATCACATTTCTATTTGACTTAATATATTTTGATGCAGGACTTAAATCTCACAGTACTGAAATTTGTAGAAAAATATTTTCAGATCAAAACAGGCACTTCTTCTGAGGAAATCTCCCTAAAACAAACGTTTACCTTGACTAGGACATCAGTTTCAAAGTTACTAATAGGTATGTATGGCTAGAGAGGTGGGAGCAATGAAAAGAAAGAAACATGGAGTTCAGAAGGAATTGTGAAGCTGCCCATATTTTTTTCGCACAAAGAGGTAAAAAGCCAGGAAAATGATTCCTCCATGACTGTTTTTGTATTTTCCTAACCAGACTTCAGGAACACTCATACAAAAACGATAAGAGTTTGCTGTGCTACACCCTCCATCCTTTGGTTTTGATGGATACCAGCTGGGAAATAGGAGGGCTGAGAAATCCCAGATCCTTCTACTCTGTCTTCCCAGTGATAAAAGGGAGATTGGTCATAAATGAGAGCTTAGGTGGACAATGAACTCTTTCCTACAAACTCCTTAAGAAAGAAGAGATGTAACTGGAGTAATCAGCCTAAAGAGACATGGCAGTTTCCTTTAGCTGTCAATATTATTGCTTGAAAAACTAGGAAGAGGGTAGAGTTTGGGATTTCCCAGTTCTCCCAGTTGTCACACTTTTTCAGCATCCCTGGGCATCTTTACATTAAGGAGAAATCATGTTGCTTACCCATGGTGATTGCGTTTCCTGCTTTTTGGCACGATCATCATGGGCTGTTTTACACAGATGGAAAGGGGCAACCATGTGCTTTGAATTGAATACTTTCCCTTTAAGCGTGCTCTGTTCACTTCATTTGAGACAGCACCATGTAGTGGCAAAAGATCCCACTTCTTCCAGATATTACCAAATTAAAAGTGGTTATTTTCATGACGGAATTTTCAGCGGATGCAGGAGACATCCTGGTTGTTCACGACGTCATTTAAAAGACCCACAAACTTTCGTGCGTGGCCAATCACGAGCGTGCAATAAATCTCTCATTTAGAGAAGCCCCTTATCTCCCCAATGATTTCTATGACATCATAGCAACTGAGTAGTCATGTGTTTCTTGTAGGATGGGGAAGTCACACAGTCTGACACTTATTATGACAGTCTCAGTAGTTTCCTTATGAGTAGATCTGCATTTAACCAACCTGGGAGTCATCATATATGCCTTTCCCATAAATGTACGACATAGCTATTCAGGAAGCACTCATATATCCATGTAGAATGATTTCATATCAGGTATCTGACAGAAACCTGAGGACTCATAATGGGAAACTAACTTTATTTTTTGCAATACAGTTATTTACGTGGATTGTCTAGGCAGAGAAAAACAGAAAGGTTTAATGAAACAGACATGGGCAATCTTTCTTAAAGGTGCATATGTCACACATAAATTAAAAACATAAGAGCCATTCTAAATTAGACCAAGTTCCAGCATTTTGTTCCCACAGTGGCCAACCAAATGCTTATGGGAAGCCCACAGGATATGAACACAATAGCATCTTCATTCTCATGCTCCCCAGTAACTGGTATTGCGAGGCATACTGCTGGTAATATATTGCCATCATACTAGTAGCCATTGATAGCCTTACACTCCATTAATTTTAAATCTCCCTTTAAAGCTGTCCAAGTTGGTGGCCATCACTATAACTTTTGGTAATGAATTCCATATTTTAACTCTGTACTGTGTGAAGAAGAGTTCTTCTAAGAAAGTTAAGGATTCATGATTTCAGCCTCTGTATGAGTGACTAACTGGGGTGAAGTTTTTTTGATGCTTTGTTTAGAATGAATGTGATGAACGGTAATGAGGAATTAATGGCTCCTTTGGGAATATAGAACCTTGTCTGGGAACTTTCCTATGGATGAGAAGAACTTTCAATAGAATTCCCCATCCAGTTTTACCAATTCTAACGCGGAGTAGCCATTCACTACACAATCTTTATTTAGATTCCATTGAATAATTTTTCCTTGTTTTCATGGCCTATGGAAAGTTTGATATATAGTAGTTTTTAAATTATTTAAATTTTATCTGGTCTCATGGGGAATATTAAACTGTGTCAAAGGAAGAGGGGAACCAATGAAAGAAGGAAAAAATGACTTGTTCTAAATGCAGTAATCAAGAGTAATAACCCATTGCTTGGAATGAAAATGAACACTGGCATTTAAGATTGGGAATTTTAAAATACTTGACAAAATATGAAATAAATACTAGTATACAGAAGATGTTATAATATCAAAGATAATATTGTTCTTTTTGGAAATGCCTGCAAAATGTCAGGCAAACATTAAGGGCAACTATTTTTATTGACAACAAAGAGCTAAAGAATGAAGTAGTCTTTTGCAAAGATTTAGAATGTCATGGACATATATAAGCAGAATTCATTTTTCACATCTTCACCAATGAAATGATTTAGTTGAATTCTAGCACGGTGAACATGTTGCTGTACAATTGTCTACTATCAAAATAATTCAGTACAATTTTGTGTCCTGTCAAACTAACTATGACACTGTGATAAAAAAATAAAGATGGAGAGTTACAGGGTAGCTCATTACCAATCAAGAGAAAGGGAATACTTGGAAAAGTTTTGATCAAACTACAAAAGGAATAGAAATAATGGTTTCAATAACTCATAAAAGGAGTTTGGTACTTATTGGTACTTCAGTGCCCCTCTTAAAAAACACCTCATAAATTAGCTCCATCTGTCATTCCTCTTTCCTTTTAACCTAAATTAAAAGCTTTCTATGCCTTCACCCTTAAGTAAGTAAATTGCTCTAATAATGCCCAATGATTCAGGTAATGGAGTGTTAGAAGAGAGACCGGAGAATTAAATGTTTATGCTTGCGATATAGCATGGGTCAGCTCCTGATTAGAGGGGGGCCTATTCCACCTATAGATGGGCTCTCACAGCTGTAAGCTTACCTGGTGTCAGGCAGAGGCTGGATCTGTAAGTTTGCACACCAGTTTAATTTCCGTGCAATGCTATTGGGTGACGCTACATTGGTTTCTTTTGTGTGTGTGTGGGGAGTATCTTTCCAGCCACTGATATTGCCACCATAAGCCTGGGGCCAAGGGATCAGTAGCACTGCTGGATGATGGATGCTATCAGCTGCTCAAGGATAATGGGTGCTGCCACTGGCTTTGCACATTGCAGAAAAAAATATCTTATGCTAAGGATTGTCCTCAGATTGTGCTATATGGTGTGTAAAAGCTTGGCTATAGCTACCACTTCTCTTATGACTAAGCGGGTTTTGAGTTCTTCTCTTCTCATTCAGTTATGTATGTGTGATCCTCACAGCCAGTCCTGTTTATTAGTTGTTCAATAATTTGTGAACCACCCAGACAGCTTCGGCTATTGGATGGTATAGAAGTGAAACAGATAAATAAAACAAATATTCAACTGTTCTCTTGGAGTCTGCTGTAGTGCAGTGTCAACAGGCAGGGGTGTAGTAATAGCTGCACAAGGGACACACATAAGAGATCTAATTGCCTTTTAAAAATAAATGTTTCAGAATCTATATGCACACACTCGATTAAAACAAATTGTGTGGCCCCCTGCAGGGGAGCTGTGGTAGGGCAGTTCTTTCTGCAGAAATCCTGAAAGGAAGAGCTGAGGAGAAGCTGAGGAGATTCTGCATAGGGCTTTCTAAGGAGATTCAGAGAGGGGGAATTGAAGACTTGAGAGAGGAAAGAGAAACTGAGAAAGCTACAGAAAGAGGAAGGGATTTTTAAAAAAAACCTCAAGAGAAAACAGTGGAGAAGAGAGCTGCCACAGTCTTCTGAGCATCTCCACAGCTGGGGAGACTGAGGCTGAATCCCAGCTGAGTAGCCAGACAGAGACACGTCTGAGGGACTCTAACAGCTCAGTTGAAGAAAACTAATTTATTGGACTCCATAGTATACCCTCCTATTATTTTGTTTGGATTCTTCCCTTGTATTGCATATGTATATGAGTTATTCCTTTTGCTTCCTCGCCTCCCCACCCCCCAGTTAAATAAACCCTAGTTCTTTTTCCTATCATATTAAGTTATGCATTGGGCTTCCCCCTGCGGCCTTTCAGGAAACGTGGAAGCACCACACACTCTTTTGCCTGTAGGGAATGTAGGGTTACAGTCATTAGATATAAATAGAGAAGTATAACACAGAAATATTCCAAGTCAATACAAGGTTTCTATTATTTTTCTCAGTACTTTCATCAGGAATCTAATCAAATAAAGACAAGTCTGTAAAATGTGCAACATTTAAGGTAACGAGTTGTGGAACACTTAAATACTGTACTGTTTAGATCAATTGATTTTAAAGAATGTAGTGTGAGAGAACTAGAAGAGAAGGGGAAAGAAAGGATGAGGGAATCAGGCTGCCTGGGTGTAGAAAGGTTTCATAGCTACGAATTATTTGTTAAGTATGTTTTTGTAATAAACCTTGTTGGATCTTAGCCTTATGTGTTTCAGTTGCCTGACACAACATACTGAAGAATATGGTATAATCACACTACCGTGCATTTTGTGGTAGGCTTTGGAACAGAAAGCTGGTTTGCAGAATTTCAAGCCTTGTTTATGAAATTAACATTAGTGTCCTCAGTTTACTATTAAATAATGTAAACATTTCTGATGTATGTGTTGGGGGAATTTACCTTTTGGTTTTTTGTGTGACAGACTTTCAAAACATGATTTGATGAATGCAAAATTTGTTGCCAACTGTATTGACAGGGGGAGTGTGTCCCTGTTGGTACTCCTGGACCTCTCAGTGGCTTTCGATACCATCGACCATGGTATCCTTCTGGAGCGCCTGGGGGACTTGGGAATCGGGGGCACTGTGCTTCAGTGGTTCCGATCCTACCTCTCGGGCAGGTTCCAGATGGTGATGCTTGGGGTTAGCTGCTCTTCAAAGAAGGAGTTGCTATGTGGTGTACCACAAGGTGCCATCCTTTCCCCAATGCTGTTTAACATTTATATGAAACCGCTGGGAGAGATCATCCGGAGGCATGGAGTGGGGTGCTATCAATACGATGATGACACCCAAATATATTTCTCTATGCCTTCAATAACATCGTCAGCTAAGGATAGTGTGTCTCCTTTGAATGAATGCTTGGAGTGGGTAATGGGCTGGATGAGGAAAAACAAACTGAAGTTGAATCCAGACAAGACGGAGGTGCTCGCTGTCAGTGGCCACAACCTGGGTTTGGAGGTGTGTCAACCAGTTCTGGATGGGGTTGCACTCCCCCTGAAAGACTGTGTTCACAGCTTGGGGGTACTCCTGGATCCGTCGCTCCAAATGACAGCCCAGATAGCTGCGACGGCCAGGAGTGCCTACTATCAGCTTCGGCTGATATGCCAGCTGTGCCCCTTCCTACAGTTGGAACACCTAAAGATGGTAGTACACACGCTGGTAACTTCAAGGCTTGACTTCTGCAATGCCCTGTACATAGGGCTACCTTTGTGCCTAGTCCGTAAACTTCAACTTGTTCAAAATATGGCAGCCAGGTTGGTTACTGGTACATCTGGGGGTGACCACATTACACCAGTTTTAAAATCACTTCATTGGCTGCCAATCAGTTTCCGGGCAAAGTATAAAGTGTTGGTTATTACCTTTAAATCCCTACATGGTTTGGGTCCCAGGTTACCTGCGGGATCGCCTTCTCCTGTATAATCCGCCCCACACACTCCGGTCCTCTGGGAAGAACTTACTCCAATCAGCCAGAACTAGGCTGACGAGTGTTACCCAGAGGACCTTCTCTTCTACCACTCCCAGACTGTGGAATGGTCTGCCAGAGGAGATTAGACAAATTAGCAGTCTTCATGAATTTAAGAAAGCCATGAAGACTTCTCTCTTCCGGCAGGCCTATCCAGTTGAATTTTAAGATGTTTTTAATGATGTATTGGTTTTTATTGGTTTTTAATATCTCTTCTTTTTTTTGGTCTTGTATTTTATATTTATTATTGTTCCCCGCCTCGATCCGGAGGGAAAGGTGGGTTATAAATAATAATAATAATAATAATAATTATTATTATTATTATTATTACTATTTCCAACCGTCCCTGTCTCTGAATCAACATAAAATAGAGTGCCAAGGCAGAGCTGTTCAGATGACCTTTCAGAAGAAAATACATTTTATTTTTTTTATTTTAAAATAACATATAGAACATGTTTGCAGCCCAATCCATCTCTACTCAAAAATATCCTCGAGTGAGTTTGGTGGGGCTTACTTCCAAGGAGTAAGTGCGCATAGGACTGCAGGTGCTGGTTCTGATCATTGGACAACCCTATGCTTTTCTTTCTTTATAGTAGCATCCCAGACCCTAATGTGAACTATCTTTACATCTCCTCTCATGGGTCTGGATTTTGAGGTCCTTGCTAAAGGCATAAATAATGAGGGTGCCCTGGGAAAGTTGTTCTACTTTATGTTGCTATAAGTCTTATGTGATGTGTATGCATGGTCATTCACAAACCTCTTTAGCACTTTAAAAAGGTCCTGTAGATAGCCATATCTTAAATTTATGTTCCTTAGCAATGATAAATTCCTTTTTTTCCTATCACTAACAGGACGAAAATGCTCTTCTCTTAATACTGACAAGTAAAGTAACAAAAGTAAATCAAATTAGCATAAAACTAAATTACTTCCAATAAAGTAGAACTCACGGCCCCCAAAAAACAAAACACAAAAATACCCAACCCCTTTAACTAAGAGAATGCTTCAGAGAAGCATGGTGAAGACTCTCCTCTAGCCCCAGTAATCTCTGCAAGGTCAGCTGCTGCATGTTTCTTTTAAAGTGTTTGTTATTTCTTGTATGAATTTTAGTTTTTACTATATTCTATAACATTGGGTCACTGAGACCTTCATGGGTGACTGGCTATATCACTATTTATTTTATTACTTTTATGCCATGCTACCTTTATTTTGTTTTGTTTTTTAATAATCTCTCTTTTTCCATTGCTGTTTTGCTGAACTATTCCCATTATTACACCAAAGAAAAAGCTAATCTACAGGCTGTATACAGCTTCCCAGGGAGCCTACAGACTTAGAGTTTTTATTGCTCATAGTAGAGTTAATCTACACTGTGTATTTTATTTTTCAGGAAATTGAAGCAGCCGTGAAAGCTAAACAGCCGGATGTGGAAGGGATTTTGTCTAAAGGGCGTCATTTATACAAGGAAAAACCAGCTACTCAATCAGTAACGGTAATGAAGCAACCATAGTAATATCCATTACTGCATAATGGTCTATGCTTCCCCTGTTGCACACTTGTCCTTGATGTGATCTATTTGAAATCCAGGAAAGAATTTGGAGTCCTTCTGAGATACTACAGAGACATAAATGTTATGCTTTCAGCTAGAACTATTTATAACTGAACATTTGTCTGACTTTGAGCTTCTTCCAACTGATCAAAAAGTAGTTCCATTCAAAACAAGAGCCAGAGAGGACAGGAAAAGCTACACCCATATTTTGTGAATAGTGTGTGAGGTGGGTGGGAAGGATGGGGAGGAGGCTGAGATAACCATTTGGGAAGTTGGTCATCTATATTGTCTTGCCAACTGGTGAGAACAATCTTACAAATTCCGTGCTTCCCTGGATTTCTGATCAGATGTAGTGCAGATGTGTGGAAAGCTTTTCTTCACTTCTTTATAGGACAATATAGATGACCAGCTTACCAGATGGTTACATGCAAACCATGTCACTTTTTTTCTTGGCAAACCGTATTTGTTTCACCCATTTGTTCCCATTTCTCTTTTTTGGGGTGATTTATTTATTTATTTATATTTTATTTATTGCATTTCTATAGCGTCCATCAGCTGAAGCTGATATAGTCTTATTTCTTGAAAATGAGAATCCAGAATTAAGATGATGTCTCACTTATACCACATCATTATGTGTGCAGCAATTAATGTAAAGGAAGAATTCTGTACAAAAGTAGATGGAACAAGCTACGTGTAACATCTCAGTTCAGCTAGAAATTAAGTTGTGAAGAACCAGCATTCAAATATCAAAAATTAAAGAATACATTCATTTTCTTGACCTGATTTTATATGTAACCAGATTTCTTCTTTGTGGTCTCTGAGCATCACACATATGGGAGCTCAGCGCCTGCGCAGAGCCTCGTTCCGGAAACATTTACTAGCTGAGGAAGATTTTAGGCGGGAACCCCTCCCCCCTCCATCCCGTTACTCCAACGGTTCCCGCCCATTCCCTCAGTTCTTCTTCGACCGCCTCAGAATGAGCCTCGTAGGGAACTTGTCTCTTCAGACAACTTATTAATAAATTACTGCTGAGTAGCTTTTTCTTTTATATTTTATTCATTCTATTTCTTCTTGTTTTTCATACTACTTCTTTTTTCTGTTATTAGTTTCTTCGGTTTTTACTTGAAGAAGCTCTCCTTCTTTACAGGAGAGCCCCTTCGGGGTGTATGGCCTCAAAAGCATTTTTTCACAACTCCACAAAGTGCAAAAGTAAGATCCCTTCCACAGATAGACATACCTTATGCCTATCTTGCTTAGGGGAGGGACATGTTGTAGATACTTGCATTTTTTTGTCAGTCTTTTTCCAAACAAGCTCGTCGTAACAGGGCAGACAGATTACGTTCTGAACTGTGGAAAAAGGCTTTAGTACCCATCCCTACCGCACAACCTTCTATGCCACAATCTGCTCTGCCAGAAGTAGACCCAACATTAGTGCGATCGACAACTACCGCTATAGCGCAAAACCCTACTAAAAATCTAACGTGTCTAAGCCACCAGGCTCAAAGAAACATAAGAAAAAGTCGAGACATCTTGCTTCAACCAATACCCTCCCCTTCACAGCTACAATGCAGCCTGTGATGAGGTCGAATGAATTGCGTCCACCATTACCTCTGCCAATTCTCGACTCTCTGGTCCGAGCAGTGGTCCCTGTGTTGGATCCAGAGCTCGCAAATCCAAGTGGCTCGGTACCGATTCCCTCGATATCAGAGGGTGAAATCTGAGATTCCACCCCTCCTCAACGCCAACAAGAGGATGAAAGGCGAACCCCATCCGGCCCGCCCACAATGCTAGTGGGGGACCGTAGACGTAGAGATATACATCGAGAGCCTCCTTCAGAGTACCCTTGACACCGTTACGAGGTGATCCCTCAATACGTTTCACCTCCTCGATATCGCTCTAGATCCCCTCCATCGGAATGGAAAGAGCGCTCGGATTGGTCCTTTCCACCGAGGCGTGGAATGACGATTGGTGGGAATGACGATACCGAGATTATACGCCCGAGTGCCGGTATTATTGCTACGCTGCCAGAAAGTCAGTGAGCAGGCATGAACCATCGGCTTCATGGGGACACCTACCTCCGTCACATAGCCCCTCGCAGGTGACCTCCCCTCAACAATCGCAACCCTCCGTTCCACCCCAACTGCAACCTCAGCACCCATTGTACCGATACCTACTGCCAGATCGCTAACACAATCTGATAGGGAGGAATATGATTCCGACACTTCCTTAGGCGAATCTCTTGCTCCGTCAGTAGCTTCTCCTGAACAGGCAGTGACACCTCAGGAGGGAGCTTTGCCATTGGAAGACATGGGCCATTTTTCTGATCAAATGCTATGAATGGCTCAATCTCTTGGATTAGAAGCACACCAGCCAGCTCCGAAAGTCAGTGATCCAGTCTTCGACGCAATTTACTCAGAGATGTCAGCTCCGATTTCTTTGCCCTTTTTGCCAACGCTGTTACAGTCTGTCCAACTCTCATGGAAGTCACCATCCTCTATAGGTCCAACTTCCAATCGCCTAGAAAGCATGTACAGAGTGCAAGAAAAATACTCTCTTTTTCTCTTTTCGCACCTGAAGCCGTACTCGATAATAGTGGAATCAGCACAGGGGCATTCCACTAAGATGCATTCATCCCCTGTAGATAAGGAGGGGTGAAGACTGGATATGATGGGAAGGCATATTTATTCCTCTACTGCAAACTACCAAGCAATCATGGCAAGGTACCAACTTTTCCTCTGGGAAAAGATTGGAGCTCTATGCGATCATCTCCCAGACGATAAATTGGAACTAGCTCGAGTATTCCATTTGGAAGTGATGAGATTATCCCGCCAGCAAATACATGCTAAATGGCACCAAACTGACTGCGATGCAAAAGCTATGATAGGAGCAGTCACTTTTAGAAGACATGCATGGCTTAGATCAGCGGGATTATCCCAAGAGGCTCGATCCCGAATCAAAGACCTACCCTTCGATGGTGACGGACTCTTCAATTCTGGCACTGATGATGCTGTGGAATCTGTACAAAAAGCAAGAAACACTGCCAAGAAAATGGGCATGTCTCAACCATAATAACATCAATACCAACCTCGCCACCGTCGCTGGCCACATCAAAATTATTCTCAATACAGACAGCAGTTTGATCCTCTAAATCATCACCAATCTGGACCACCACTGAAACCATTCACACCATTTCAACAAAAAACAAAGTACAATAGGAATACCTTCAACAAACGTTGCCTTTGAGTGCTCTCTCGACACCATGATCCAGTCTTCCGACATCCTTTTCGGGAACCGACTGGCTTATTTTCTCAGCGTATGGAAAACGATAACAACAGACCATTGGGTACTCTCTATTGTCCAAAATGGATACAGAATAGAGTTCGATGTCCTCCCTGCCTTCCTTGGCACTTTGAGAACTCCACCATCACAGGTAATTCTGCAGGAGACAACTTTATTGACCAAAGGAGCAATCTCAATAGTCGCTGTCAACCAATTGGAAACGGGATTTTACTCCCACTATTTCACTGTGCCAAAGAGGGATGGGGGACTTCGACCCATTTTAGAACTCAGAGGGGTCAACGAATTTATTACTTCCAAAAAATTCCGCATGACCACGTTGGCAGAAATTATTCCACTGCTTCAACAAAACAATTGGTTTGCATCAATAGATTTAAAGGACACCTATTTCCACATAGCAGTAGAAGAATCATATCAGAAATTCCTACGCTTCCTGATAGGAGAAACAGCATATCAATTCCGAGTTCTACCATTTGGCCTCTCTACAACACCACGGGTCTTCACTAAATGTATGATAGTTATATGTGCGCATCTCCGACTTCAGGGAATACAACTTTTTTCCTATTTAGACGACTGGCTGCTGGGAGGACAGACCCGAGAAAACCTCCAAGAGGATGTGTGTTTGACCATTGCCCTCCTCCAAAATCTGGGACTGTATATAAAGTGGGACAAATCATCCCTAGGACCAAAACAAAATATCCAGTTTATTGGAGCAGTTTTGGACTCCAAAAATGGCAGAGCTTACCTTCCCTCAACCAGGGCAGATCACCTCATTCAGTTAGCCAAGCACGTTCAGTCAGCCGCTTGGGTTCGTGCCATCAAGATTCAGAAACTGTTAGGCTACATGGCAGCAACGATAGCTGTAGTGGATTGGGCAAGGTTCCGTATGCACCCACTACAGCTATGGTTTCTCTCAGTGTTCAAGCCAACCATGAATGCTCACACAGTTAAGCTCCAAATTCCGACACCAGTCAAAATATCTCTCAAGCGGTGTACAATCAGGGACAATCTCCAACAAGGCGTCCCTTTCTTTCGTCCGCCCCCATCAGGGATTCTCATGACAGATGCATCCCTAACAGGATGGGGAGCACACATTAAGTCCTTCCAAATCCAAGGAACATGGACGCCACAACAAATGACATACCACATCAATGTTTTAGAACTTCTTGTGGTCAGGAAGGCATTAATAGCCTTCGACGTCCTTCTCAAGGACAAGTATGTACAAATACTATGAGACAATACGACGGTAGTAGCTTACTTCAACAAACTGGGGGGGTACCCACTCCCGCAGACTCAACTCTCTAACAATACACATCTACCATCACTGTATCAACAGCAGAATATCTATTCTAGCGATGTACATAGCGGGAACAGACAGTGTCATAGCAGACACATTAAGTCACTCATTCTGAGAGACACATGAATGGCAACTACACTGCACAATCCTGCGGAATATATTCACCAGGTGGGGAACCCCCATGGTGGATTTGTTTGCGACACAGAGCAACGCAGTATGCAGACAATTCTGCAGCAGAGCAGGAAGGGGTCGACTGTCCCTAGGAGACGCATTCATGCTGACCTGGACAAAGCAACTCTATTACCTGTTCCCACCAATTCCACTATTGTCACATGTAACTGCCAAAATAGTGACGGACAACACAGACTGCATCCTTGTGACCCCATGGTGGCCTCGACAACCGTGGTTCCCACTCCTGCTACGCCGTTCCAACAAATCATATTACTGCTTACCGCAAATACCACACCTCTTATCTCGAGATCAAGGACACGTCAGACATCCCAATCTCCGGACTCTGCATCTCACAGCGTGGAGAATACATCCAGTCTAATCTCCCCCACATTCCCGGCAACGGTTTTGGAAATACTGGAGGCCTCTAAGAAACCGTCCACAAGACATTCATATTCCTATAAGTGGTTGAAATTCAGCTCTTTTGCTCAATCTGAAGGGGAAGACCCTATTTCGTGCCCCCTTTCGTCAGCGTTTAAGTTTCTACGTACTTTATTTGACAGGCGTCTTAAACATTCCTCCATTAAAGTTTATCTGGCTGCCATTTCTGACAAACATCTGCCTCTACAGGGAATCACGATTTTTTCTCACCCTCTCTCAAGACAATGCTTGAAGGGTATAAAAAATTTAGTGCCACCAACCTTGTCTCCAGTTCCTGCATGGAGTCTGTCAGTTGTCCTTAAGGCACTCACATCTAAATCCTTTGAACCACTGGTTATTTTCATGGAAGGTGGCTTTTCTAATAGCAATCACTTCTGCCAGATGAGCTAGTGAACTTGCTGTTTTCAGGATTGATGCACCATATACCATCTTTCATTCCGATAAAGTGGTATTAAGACCAGATAAAGGCTTCCTTCCCAAAGTGGTTTCACCATTTCATGTTAATCAGGAAGTAGTTCTTCCAGCTTTCTTTGCTTCTCCTACGTCACCTTTGGAGTCCACAATGCACAGATGTCCGTAGAGCACTTTCCTTTTATAAATCACAAACCCAAGAATTTAGGCAATCGCCTAGACTCTTTGTGTGTTATGGGGGGAAGAAGAAGGGACAACCCCTATCCCCCCAGAGATTAGCTCATTGATTGTACAGACAATTACCCTTGCTTACAAAGTAGCAGGGCTGAATTTGACAGCCTCTATTTCTGCTCATTCTACCCATGGGATGGCAACGTCTGTAGCTTTCGACAAGGGAGTTTCCCTGCCTGAACTATGCAAAGCGGCTACATGGTCGCAACCCTCGACGTTCATCAGATACTATCGTCTTGATGTCCGGGTGAGGACTGATTGTGCCTTTGGCAGGGCAGTACTCTCCTCTATTCCCTGACTTGACACCTACCCACCTTCCAGGTAAGTCAGCTTGTTATTCTCCCATATGTGTGATGCACAGATACCACGAAGAAGAAGGATAGGTTGCTTACCTGTAACTGTGGTTCTTCGAGTGGTCATCTGTGCATTCACACAACCCACCTTCCATCCCCGCTTAGGTATCTTTTTTCTTGTAGATACCGGATGTTTTCCTTCATTCCTTGGCTTCTGTAGCGGTCTCATAGAACTGAGGGAATGGGTGGGAACCGTTGGAGTAACGGGATGGAGGGGGGAGGGGTTCCCGCCTAAAATCTTCCTCAGCTAGTAAATGTTTCCGGAACGAGGCTCTGCGCAGGCGCCGAGCTCCCATATGTGTGAATGCACAGATGACCACTCGAAGAACCACAGTTCCAGGTAAGCAACCTGTCCTTTTAAAAAGAAATAGGTATAATACTAAATTTATCAAGGGATAGTATAAGAATGTATTGGTTAAATCAGTTTTCTGTTGCAGCTACCAATTGCATAACTGAGGCAGGGTAAAACTGATTCAGGACTTGCATAGATTTGGGGGGGGGGTTCTATGAAAAACTTTGAGCCTATCTACACTACTGCTTTAAAACAGTTTAAAACAGTTTATAACAGTTTTGAGAACTGTTGGGGCCCAGGACACACTCCATATACAGTTTTCAAAACGTTTTCAAATGTTTTTATCCTGCATGTGTAGATAGGCTCTTTATGTACAGTTTGTCCTTATTGATAACACTGCAATTTTTCATGTTCTTTCAGATGTGTCACAGTCCAGATGTTTTTTGTTTTTAATTGTTCTGTGACTCTAAAGTGTGTTTGATTTTATGTTGATTTTATTTATAACATTATTCGTTACCTTCCATTCCACATATTACATAATATCCAATACAGGTCTTCTGCATGAGGCCACCCCTGCTGGTCCCGGTGCACCCACAGCCTCTATCGCTGGCAGCCACAATGTAGCACTTCTGGGGGCAAGCTCTGAAACAAATGTAAACTCATTTCTGGAAGGGGCAGGTCACACCTATCATTTTTATTTTTACTTTAAAGCAGGAATGGGCAGCTCCACATGTCATTTTATCATAGCAATGGCACTGGAAGAGGGGGTATTTAACCCTGTGCCTTGCAACTGAACTAAACTGCCTCTCCCAACTGCTTTTAGTTCCATTTGTGAAATAAGAGTGGTACTTATATTTTTCTACCTTGGAAGGGCTAACATCATCCTTGTGGGGCATTTAAATCATGGATATCTGATGTAGTGCATGGTTTAACACTTAAGCATATGCAATTTTATCAGAATTCAGGCAATGTTTTCAAATAAATATATAGGCTGAAAATATTTAGAAAATAAAATAAGCATTCTATACAAAATATTGGCAGTATGGGCTCTGCTATTTCATTTGATATATAGGTGTAAGGAAATATTTAGACTGAATAGTATAGTCTGCCAAAAAGCCATGTTTTCCCTTATCCATGCACTAGTTTATTTAAATACATGCAGGTATCCTAGATAATACTTCTAGTATGTTGCCAGCAACATGGTATTTTCTTTGGAATGCATTAGTGCTTGTTAGGCAATATTGCATAATTTTAAATAGTTTTATTCTTTGGGTGATAATTTATAAGCATCCCATTTAATGTGTCTATGCAAAATATCTTAAATTGTAGCAATTTGTGAAGTATTGGAAACATTGTTTTCTACTGTGTTGTAGTTCTTTAAAATTACTCACTGCTGTTTGTTTAATTAACCACACAGTGAAGCTAATTTTTTGCTTCAGTGACTGTTGAACGGATAGCAACATGATTGTGCACACACGATGTCACTGAAGTGGAATTACTTTCTTGATGCTTCAAATTCACACATTCAGATTGCTTTGGGGCCTTCACAAATTGATATTGTATTGTTTACTAGGCAGCAGCTCTTCCCATGTAAAGTAATTTATACTGATATCATTTAAGTTCTCAGAACAATTAATCCATAAGGTCCAGAAGAGATATTCACTACAATTGCAAAGACTGTTTGAATATTCTTATTTCGTATGAATGTGATTCACATGGGGGTAGCTAATGTACTTGAAGCTAAAAATCTAGAGTACAAAGTAGGAATGCACCTAGAGCCGGGGAGGGAGAGTAAAAATATTTAGGCAGTGGCCTTCCTTTTAGCATAATTTGTGGTGTTGTTCCCAAAATAGTAGGGGTAGCAGTGCTGATCCAGGAAGCATTACTCTCACTTGGATCTATTACATCATTGCACAACCAAATCTCATTAGTATCATGAAGTCATAATGTTTTCTACATGATTGCTGGTTAGTAGGGATTCCCAAGAAGAACACCCTGCTTTAAAAAAAGGCGCTGAAAAGGGGGCTTATCAGAGAAACAATAGCAGTGAGCAGATGTTGAGCAAGGTGAACAAGTAAAATTCAGGAAGTATTTCAGATACCAAAATCATAACTTTCACCCTGAAAAATAAAATAGGTGAGCAGGTGATGAAGTTTAAGAAGGATCAATAAACAGAGTTTCAGCTATTTCACAGTATAGACATATAATAAAAATAAATAAATAAATAAATAAAAACATGTCTGGAGAAGAGCAGTAAAGATGGTGTGGAGTCTGAAGACCAAGTCCTATGAGAAAGGTTGAAGAAGTTGGTTATGTTTAACTTGGAGAAGAGTCAATTGTGAGAAAATATGATAACCAAATATTTGAAGGGCTGTCACATAATTGATGGCACACATTTGTTTTCACTTGCTCTGCAGAGTGAACCAATGGGATCAAATGATAAGAAAAAGGGATTTTGATTAAATATTAGGAAGAACTTCCTGACAAACTGTTCAACAGTGGAACAGGTTGCCTCAGAATGTGGTGGATTCTCCATCATAGAAGTTTATAAGCAGAGGCTGGCTGACCACCTACTGGGAGTGGTGTAGGAGTGGATTTCATACACTGGCAAAGGGTTGAACTAGATGACCTGTGAGGTACCTTCTAATTCTATTATTCTCCCTGCCAACATGTTTCCTGGCACATAGCAGTCCAGATGAACTGCTTATTGCCAAGTGGATATAATTTTCTAGCGTTCTGTTTTATTAGCATACATACTACTTTAACAGAATGACATATGAAAAGCAACCAAGCTATTGACCAAGCTATCCCACTTTTTTATGAAAAGTTTAATTTACCTGTATTCCTGTTTCAGAGAAAGTTAGAAGATTTAAATACTGACTGGAAAGCAGTAAACCATTTAATCCAAGTGTTGAAAGGAAAGCCTGTGTCTGTGCTTCCAGGAATTGCATCTTCTGCTGTTGGTAAGTACTTCAGTATTTCAGTAATCTTCAAAGTTGACAGGTAAATGTTAAAATGAAGGAATATTTTATATCTTGTGCTGGTGAGGTTGCTGCTGCTGTAAGACACAATAAGGACTTTTATGTTTGCGGTTTTATCTGTCTGCTCCATAGATCAACTGAGGCTATATCTACTCAACAAATTTATATTGGCTTGAAACTAGTTTAACTATGGCTTCCTTCCAATAATCACCCTAAAATAGTTTTACTTAGGCCCTTTCCACACCAGGTGTTTGGCCTGGGATAGCCCCTGGGTGTAGAAGGAGGGAGGGAGGGAGGGAGATCCCGGAAGTGCCTAATACACACCATCGGAGCACAGGGAGGAGCCGGGGTCCATCCCAGGCAAACTGCCTGGTGCAGAAAGGGCCTTAGTCTGTAGCGCAGATATACCCTGTCAAAGTACAATTGACACTGACCCAACTTAAGGTATTTGTAGACTGAGCTGGACAAGAGCAACCCCCTGTCCCCCCAAAAAACTGGCTAATTCATGCTGTAATTAGAGATTGAAAGATTAGCTTGGAATTAAATTTTGATACTGCAGTTCAGTAATAGGCTAACTGCCTTCAGTTCCATCCAGTTATGTTGTATATCCTAGTAACTGGACATTTTCCTATTTAGGGAAATGTGTGGGTTTTATTTGTTTGTTTGTTTTGTTTTACAATGCCTGTGGGCATTGAATCCCTGTTGAATCTCAATATTTTGCAGGCTACCTGAGAGATTTGGAACTTTGTTTATTTCTAACTAAGTATTATTTTTCTTTGGTGAGCTTGAGATAAGTATAATTGAGGGGAAATCTGATGGAGTTGAACTTAGTATTGTGTGGTCACACATTTGTTTAAGGATTTCTTGAACATGGAAAGAGTACTACACCTATTCCTAATGTCCCACAGCATTAGTACACCTTTAGGCATAATAAATAGAAACCATTTTTCTCCGTAGGACAGTTTATCGGACTGAATGCTATTTCAAAAATCTAAGTACATGACTTGCATGCACAAAGTCCCATGTTCAATCACTAGTATCTCAAGTTAAAGGATTTAAGGTAACAGCCCTGTGAAAGACCTGTGCCTGAGACTTTGGAGAATTATTGTCCAGTGGAAATTGTGCTAGCCAGCAGTTTGGCACTTAAAACATGATTATATGTGAACAACACTAACCAAAGGCCTGCACTTTCCATCTAATAATGGAATACACACTGTATTTAAGAAGGAAGTGCAGGTTTTGATTTCTTCCTGGAGAAAAGTAATGCTGATTTAAGAATAGATCTTACATTAAACTGGTGATCTGCTTGTCATTAAGAACACAAACTGCTTGGAAAACTCATGTTTTTGCTGGCCTTTCCATAGCCTGGGCTGCAGGTTTTATTAGTGTTACCTGTTTTTTATAGTTTTTTCATGGAATATTTATTGATTTTCTATTGTTATGGTGTTTGTAGATTTTTTAATTGTTTTTATCTTGTTCACCACCTTCAGAGGATTCTACCATTAAAGGCAGCTAAAATAACTTTAAATATATAAATGTGGTTTGTGCAATTTGAGCTCCTAGGCCTGGTTGAGAAGCAGATGGAGAAAGTAAGATACTTTCAAGTTAGGCTATTCTCTTGACCCCTGGAAGCAACTGTTCTTCTACACTTGCACTGCATCTTTCACTAGGAAAAGGTGGACACCAATCCAACTGCATAGAAAGCCCAGCAATTTGATTTGTTTTTCCCTCTTACTGAGATATACATTTGTAGTGGGTTTTTTTAAAAAAGATATGGTTATTATTTATGTCTAGAACCTGCACATCTCTCTGTCTAAGGATGGAACTAAGTGTTCAAAAGAAGTTCCGGGTTTCTGGTGACACAGATCTTTGCTTACAGCTACAAAGTAGAGGCTAGAGGGTATCAAGAAGCAGAGAAGTGGTAGGCACTTCCACCCACTTTCTCTACGACTGGTTCCAGATGTAGATTTACTGCATCATGGGGGGAAAATTTTAATTGTGCAAGCAAAACCCTCTGGAAAGATTTTTCTTGGTATGGTTAAAATTGCTTGGATAACATGTGGTGCTGTAGCTCAGAAAACCACTTTTCACGTGGTTAGGAGTCCAAACTGTTGTGTTTTTGCTGGCAACCATGGTCAGGTCCTTGAGCTTTCCTCATACATGCAGCCAGTTATATGAGTGGCCATATGTAACAGAATCTCATGGTTGGCGTTCAACAAAACAAGCCATTTACTGGAGTGTCTCGCCACATAATTTCATAAATTTTAATCATGAGAATGCAACCTTTTTGTTTTCATTTGTGTTAGCTTGCCCAGAATATATTTAAACTGAATGAGGAGCTGGTCAGTGGTTGTGGTGTTCATAGCCACCCATGTGATAGCTGGACAGATGAGGCAAGCATTACTGATTCAGTAGCCCAATTCAGATTTATTTATTTATTTATTCGTTATACTTTTTGACACTGAATAACCAAAGTTTTCTTGGCAGTGTAAATGTAAATTGAAAGTATAAAATACAAAATACCAATAAAATTATAATAAAATGGCACATATTAAACACTAGCTGATATAGCTGGTGTTGCTCGGGTCTGTGAATAATGTTTATAATATTTAATTGAGAAACTGCAGTTTAAGGATTCCATACCAACCAGGATCTTATTGCAATCCTGCTTTGAAGGCAGCACTTAAATCACAGTGTATGCAAATCTATTTTACCAAAACTTCATATGGCAAAATGGTGGCAGCTTTCTCTATTATGTATATGCATTAAGAGAGATACATGTGATCCCATATATCCATGAGGTACACAGTATTCTCTACAAGAGAAGTGATACATAAATTAAACATGAGGAAAGGAGGTTCCAGTCTAGAAGTGCAGCACATAGAGAACTGTCCAGCAGAAATCCTACAACTGTCCATTCTCATGGTTAGGAAACAGATGGATAGGAAGGATGTTCTATGAAGCACCATCCAAGAACATACTCTTTTTGTCCCCCTGGCAGTCAGAAACCTCTCTGTATATTTGTGGGGATATCTCCCAGGCTATGTAGCCTTTTGTTATACTTCAAGGACAGACTTGGGTCAGAGTCTTGCAGTAAGGATTCATGACAAAACCCTTTTCACACATCTTCAGATCTTGTAAGATTGTAAAAGTGGCATTATATTTATATTTCATGAAAAGGATCTGTAACACAGAATCATCTTCAGGCACCTATAAAGTAACTGACAGTCTCATTCATTGGCCACAGCACCAAGGTCCACTGGGAGGTTGTACCCTGCTGTCTCCCAAGAAATACATCATGGCAAGAGGGAGACCGACATGGTCACAAACATCAGCCAGAGAAGGAGCAGCTGCAGGGAGCTTGTTTCACTCTTCCCTGCCATAAACAAAACCTATAAGAACTTTATTTCTTTATCATTTGTATCCCGCCTACGTCATTGGAATCTCAGGATGGCATACAGATAAAATCAATTCAAGCAATATAAAACAATAAATAATTTGCACAACTAAAATCATATTAAATCATTAACAGCTAATACCAGTAAAAAAACACTAAACAATAAAACAACTAAACTATGTACAAATTCAGACAAATTTTGCCTTCAAAGGTTCTGATAAAAAGTTCCATCAACCCAGTGTTCAGCCGCTGTAAAGATGGAAAACTCCATGTTAAGCATTATTAGAAAAGGAATTGAGAATAAAACTGTCAGTATCATATTGCCTTTGTACAAATCTATGGTGTGACCACACTTAGAGTACTGTGTACAGTTCTGGTCACCACACCTAAAAAAAGATATTGTAGACTGGAAAAAGTGCAGAAAAGGGCAACTAAAATGATCAAGAGACTGGGGCATCTCCCCTATGAGGGAAGGTTACAATAGCTGGGATTGTTTAGCTAGGAAAAAAGGAGGCTAAGGGAAGACATGATAGAGGTGTATAAAATTATGCATGGTGTGGAGAATGTGGATAGGGAGACATTTTTCTCCGTCTCCTGTAGTACTAGAACCAGGGGTCATCCCTTGAAGCTGATTGGTGGGAGATTCAGGACAAATAAAAGGAAGTACTTCTTCACACAGTGCATAGTTAAACAAAGTGTAGTGATGGCCACCAATATGGATGGCTGTAAAAGGGGGTTGGATAAATTCCTGGCTATTAATGGCTACTAGCCCTGATGGCTATGTGCTACCTCCCGTACTCGAGACAGTAAGCCTATATGCACCAGTTGCTGGGGACCGTGGATGGGAGGGTGCCGTTGCACCATGTCCTGCTTTGTTGGTCTCTGGCCGATAGCCAGTTGGCCACTGTGTGAACAGAGTGCTGGACTAGATGGACACTTGGTCTGATCCAGCATGGCATCTCTTATGTTCACGTTTTAACTTGGTGCTGAAACAAAGCCAGTGTCCTGTTGGGCCTCCCACAGCTACAACTTTGAAGCTAACAACTGGTGTTTGAGTTTTTATTTTTGTTTTCTTCCTCCCTCCCAATCCCCTTTCATTTTCTCTTGTGTTTTTTAGATTATAAACCCGAGGGCAGGGACTGATTCATGGTAAATCTTTGTAAACTGCTTTGGGAGCTGAAGAGTGGGGCAAAAATACTGTAAATTAATTAAGTATGGCTATGAAATATATTTGGCAAAAATAGAGAAAATTCTTCTATACTTAACAGCAGTGTTATTCAAACAAATCAGTTTCCGAAATTTCAAACTATATGGCTTTTGGTATTTAGAAATATAATCCAGTGTATATTTGAACTCAAACCCAATTTCAGCTGGTAGGCTTAGTCCATCTGTAGTGATATTTGTGTAGGAAATGTGTAACACTATGGCTCAATTCAGACAACAACGTCAGTTGAGTTGTTTAACGTGTTGTCTGGAGGGAGGCAAACAACCCACAGTTGGTTAAGTGGGAGATTTAAATTGACTAACGTGTCGTCTGGAGCGGTGCGTGGGTTAAACAACTGAGGTGAGTACGTTAACACAAAGGATCAGAGAGGAGAGCGGCAAGAGCGGCAGAATGCGGGCGGCTGCTCAGGCACGCCCGCAACAGAGCCCCGGCATCATAGCCATAGCAACCAGGACTCCCGCCTCCCCCACCAGGCAGCCGGCACAGACCTCAAGAAGGGGCCAGCTCCTGCAAGCACTCACGCAGGGTGCCCAGTCAGCTACCCAAACGGAAAGGGAAGTGCACCAGAAGGGCACTACGGCAAAGGGGGGGAGGGGGAGATGGAATAACCCAAAACCCCAGGCGCCCTGGAGCAACAGGCAGCCCCCCCCACACCAACAGGGAGAACAACAACCCATCCAAAGTAGACCCCCACTGCACCGCCACCTCCACCCTCGCATCACCCAGAAGGACGAGGGCAGGGGAAGCGTTAACTAGAGAGCCCCCCCTCATCTGCCCAACACGGCTGGACAGCGAGCCTTTGCCGGACCCCGAGAATCCTGTTGGGGAGCGTCGCGCCCATGCGGAGGTGTCCCGGGTGCGTGAGAGCATCAGTGCCTGGATCTGGCTGCGCTACCCCCACCCCCTGTGAGCGTCAGCTGTGCAGTTTCATCTGTGGACTGGCATCTCTCCCTGGCATGCTGCCCCTCTCCACCACATCCCCTTTGCACGTTCCGTGCTTGGCTCCCTGGGGGTGTGGTCTCTGCCGTCCCCTCTTCACCACTGTGCCTTCCAGCCGCTGCCTCCGTTCCCGGGGGCAACTGTCCTCTCCGTAGGTTCTGCCCTGGCTTAGTGGTGCCCATGTGCCTTATTGCCCATGTCTGGTCTCCCTTCTGAATAAAGTTTTCTACGCCACCCCACTCTTGCCGTCTTTCCTGTGTGTGCGGAAGATGCTCAAGGAGGGAGGTGGGGGGGTTGGGGGCTGGGGGCTGGGGCTGGAGGCTGTGGGTCTTCCTCACGATTGCCACGTCTCCCGTGTAGGTTGGGTGGAGGGTGCCTCCCTGGGACGTGGGTGCCAACGTTGGAATTGCAGTGCTGGGCGTGGGGTGCGAAATTTGTGCGGCTGTTCATCCTGGCAGACTCTTTGCCCGAGGCTGCTGAGTTCCGCCCACTGACTGAGGCAGCCAATGGGGTTTGGGAGGCATGTCCTGCATCGGCTTCAATGGCGGTGCCCATGAATTTTAATCCGCAGTGTGTTCTGGGATACCTGCTAAAGGACTAACGGAGTTCGGTAAGCGGGGAAAATGGCGGCCGAGCTGTCAGTCAGAACCGAGTACGCTATTAGCAACCGGGGTGGTTGCCGATTCCTTGCAGCACCTGCTGCAGCGTGTCGTCTGTGGATCACCACCTCTTTAACACACCGTCAGTTGGTTATTTCCCCTCAGTTGCTTAACGTGTCGTCCGAATTGAGCCTATGGCTCAATTCGGATGACACAATAGTCAATGGTGGGGTAATAATCAACTTTACAGTTGTTCAACTAGGGGGTATTCCCCACACAATGTGGTAATAAATAATCAACTGTGGTGTGGATTAGGATCAGCGCTGAGTTGACTATGGCAGCATTCGGATGACACAATAGTCAAAACAACTGACGATTGTTTCCCCCACACCAGTTGTTTATTGTGTCGTCCGAATTGATCCTATGTGTAACACTATGATCCTATGTGTAACACTGCTGACAATGTTTTAGGTTGTGAACGCTGAAGGAATCAAATCCTAGCAGAGAGATTTTCTGATAATTCCATGGAAAGACAAATTTCTTGACACGAACCTTGTTTATTAAATACTGTGGTAGAACAGAACTGAATTTAGCAGCTTGATTTGGAGAATTTTCAAGGTCAAGAGCCAGTTTCAAGAGAAGTTTTATTTACAACACTTGTGTCGACATCAGACACAAGCTGAAAAACAAACTCACCTAATAAAAAGACAAAGAGTTCAGACTAACACGGCTACTCTTTTGAAATCTATCTAGTAAAGCTTTCAGATTCAATTTACTCTCTGCATATAGCTTGAGGAATCTCTGGAGGTCATTCACAGCATGTGCTCCAACACCAACAGGGAAAAATAATGAAAAGAACCTGGATAAAAAGCTGACACTATGCCTTCAAAACTGCATGAATAAAAGCATAATAAGCTAGTTCTTAGACTAAATTCTCTGTTTGTTAAGGTATTTGGTCTTGATCTCTGATTGTACAGAATATTCATACATTGATTTGTTCCAGCACTAGTTTAGTGCATAAACATAAAAATAAAACACATCAGCCAGAAGTTGGACATGAAGCAACATAAAGTAGGTTGCCACTTCACATTTAACTTAGCCTGTTGCAAACACTTCTGATTGATTTCTGCAGCACACCTACATGATGGTTGCTTATATGAAGGATATTTGTGACCTTTTGCTGGTGTCAACAAAGTTCTTCAGTGTGCATATGTAATGTATGCCCCCAGTCTACACATAGTTACACACATCCAAGAATTAACTACCCCAGAAAACAGATGGAATGTACCTTCACATCTGCATATATTTCAAGACAAATAGGAATAATACACTTCTGAATATTATTGAATATCCCTTCATTGGTTTCCAATTCACCTCAGGATTCAGTATAAGCTTCTCCTGTTGACTTTCAAAGCTTGTCACAGTCTAGCTCCTTCCTATCTTCTCTTATTTCACATTATTGCCCCATTTGTGTTCTTCACTCATCAAATGTTATGTACCCACCCAAGGGTCTCTACTGCTCTTGCTCGGCTTCGTCCATTTTCTATCACTGCCCCCTATGCCTGGAATTCTCTACCAGAGCATTTGCGGACCATGAGTCAATTACAGTCTTTCATAGAATCATAGAATAGTAGAGTTGGAAGGGGCCTATAAGGCGATCGAGTCCAACCCCCTGCTCAATGCAGGAATCTACCTTAAAGCATCCCTGACAGATCGTTGTCTAGCTGCCTCTTGAATGCCTCTAAGGTAATTGGTTCCATTGTCGTATTGGTTCCATTGTCGTATTGCTCTAACAGTCAGGACATTTTTCCTGATGTCCAGACGGAATCTGGCTTCCTGTAACTTGAGCCTATTATTCCATGCCTGCATTCTGGGTTGATCGAGAAGAGATCCTGGCCCTCCTCTGTGTGACAACCTTTCAAGTATTTGAAGAGCACTATCATGTCTCCCCTCAATCTTCTCTTCTCCAGGCTAAACATGCCCAGTTCTTTCAATCTCTCCTCATAGGGCTTCGTTTCCAGACCCCTAATCATCCTCGTTGCCCTCCTCTGAACACGCTCCAGCTTGTCTGCATCCTTCTTGAAGTGTGGTGCCCAGAACTGGACACAATACTCAAGATGGGGCCTAACCAGTGCCGAATAGAGGGGAACCAATACCTCGCGCGATTTGGAAGCTGTACTTCTATTAATGCAGCCCAAAATAGCATTTGCTTTTTTTGCAGCCACATCACATTGTTGGCTCATCTTCAGCTTGTGATCTACAACAATTCTAATATCCTTCTCGCTTGTCATATTGATTAGCCAAGTACCCCCATCTTGTAACTGTACATTTGGTTTCTTTTTCTTTGGTGTAGAACTTGGCATTTATCCCTATTAAATTTTGTTCTGTTGTTTTCAGCCCAGCGCTCCAGTCTATCAAGATCACTTTGGAGTTTGTTTCTGTCTTCCAGGGTATTAGCGAACACACCCAATTTTATGTTGTCTGCAAATTTGATAAGCATTCCCTGCACCTCCTCGTCCAAATCATTAATAAAAATGTTGAAGAGCACTGGGCCCAGGACTGAGCCCTGTGGTACCCCGCTCATTACCTCCCCCTAGTGTAAAAAGATACCATTGATAAGCACTCTTTGAGTCTGATTCTGTAGCCAACTGTGGATCCACCTAATAGTTGTTCCATCTAGCCCACTTTTCACTACTTTGTGAATCAGAATGTCATGGGTCATTTTGTCAAAAGCTTTGCTGAAGTCAAGATATACTATATCCACAGCATTCCCACAATCCACAAGGGAGGTTACCTGATCAAAAAATGAGATCAGATTAGTCTGACAGGATTTGTTCCTGACAAATCCATGCTGTCTTCTAGTCATCACTGCATTGTGTTCAAGGTGTTTACAGTTTGATTTCTTTATAATCTGTTCCAAAATTTTCCCAGGGATGGATGTCAGACTGACTGGTCTGTAGTTCCCAGGTTCCTCCTTTTTCCCCTTTTTGAAGATAGGGACAACGTTAGCCCTCCTCCAGTCGTCCAGCACTTTACCCATCTTCCATGATTTTGCAAGGATAATAGACAGTGGTTGTGAGAGTTCTTCTGTCAGCTCCTTTATTACTCTAGGATGCAGTTCGTCAGACCCTGGAGATTTGAACTCATTCAAAGAAATTAGGTGTTCCTTGACCATTTGTTTATCCATCTCAAACTGCAATCCTGTCCCGACAGCTTGTACTTCACTTTTTCCAGGAGGGTCATAGACCCGCTTTTGAGAGAAGACTGAGCCAAAATAGGAATTGAGCACTTCAGCCTTTTCTTTGTCATCTGTTATCAATTTGCCATCCTCATTAAGCAGTTGAACCACCATTTCTTTCCTCTGTCCTTTACTATTCACATATCTGAAGAAAGCCTTTTTGTTGCTTTTAGCATCCCTTGCTAGCCTCAGCTCCTTCTCAGCTTTAGCCTTCCTGATACCATTCCGGCACTTCTGTGCTACTTGTTTGTACTCTTCTTTTGTAGCCTGGCCTTCCTTCCACTTCCTGGTTTCTTCTGTTGTCTTCTATCTTTTTTCCTTGTTGGAATTGTTTATAATTGGGCCTTTAAAATTTCCCTTTTTAAAAAGGAAGCTCAATTGAAAACTTTTCTTTTTTCTAAAGCTTTTAGAACTTTATACTGTTAGTTTTATTGTCTCCTGTGCCTGTTTGGTGCATTCCCTTCCTTTCTTTATTGTTTTATTGTGATTTTATCAGAATGTTATCCTATGTAGCAGGGCGTTGCTGTTTTATTGTTTTACTATGTACAGCACCATGTACATTGATGGTGATATTGATATATATATATATATATATATATATCACACGTAATGCTGATGCCACCACTAGATATGCATTCATATTTGTACTGCTCAATGTGTTTCTAATCTAGCAAGGGAATGTGCAAGTCATTAGCTTCTTTTGATTGTGTTTGTTTTTGGTCAGTGTTTTGATGTAGAGTAGGTATTTTTTAATAAGTAATTTTATTAATTTTTAAATACATACAACAATAAAATATGACTTTTATTGTTGTATGTTATGGGTCCATCTGTTTCTTAATTATACATCCTTACAAAACTGTAATGCGTCCTGCATAGGTGTACATCCTTTCCCTTTTTTTTAATACAAAATCTACAAATATTCCCCAAACATCTTCAAAATCATTTCTCTTCATTAAACCCTTTTTAACCTTAATACTACTAGTTAACTTATCATTAATTGCGATATCCCATACTTCTTTATACCATTCTGTCATTTGGTAATTACCTTGTACTTTCCATTTCCTTGCTATCAGTAATCTTGCTGCTGTCATTAAGTTTGTAATTAAATCTCTTACATTTTGAGTCCCCTGACCTTTTTTATAAATTGATAATAAAGTTACCTTGGGACATACCTCTAAATTTAAACCAGTTATTTCATTTATCTCTTTAAATGTATTTTGCCAAAATTTTTGCACATCTTCACAATTCCACCATATATGAATATACAGTAGGTGCCTGTTTCCTGGCATCCTCTCCAGCAAAACTTCAAATATTTCTTATCGATCTGGTTTAATCTTTCTGGAGTTAAATACCACCTCCGAACTAACTTGTAATAATTATCTTTTATCCTTACCAACATGGTTTTTAAAATACGCAGATCCCATATCTTCTCCCAGCTTTGATTACTTATTTGCTTAGTTATATCATAATCCCATATTGATTTAAGACGGTCTTGTTTTTCTTCGGCTTCTATTAACATTTTATAAATTTCACTTGTCATACCTTTTATTATTTTATTTCCCCCCTCTTCTTTTCTCTTTATAATTATCTTTTCAAATCTTGTAAGATCTCTACATTCTTTATTTTTCTTTAACTAGTTCCACATCCATTGGTCTAATTGTATACATTTAAACCAAGATATCTTTTCCCCCTTCAACACTTCTTCTATTTTTTCTTTACTTGTCATCCTTTCCACCCAGTCTTTTATTTTTATAACATTCTGATTTCTCAATACCATTTCAATTTCTTTTTTCAAGTTTATTGGAAATTTTCCCATCAACACCACTGGAGTCAAAGGGGAGATATTTGGTGATAATTTCTTTTTATATTTTACCCAAATTTCTAAAATATTCTTTAAAAGCGGATTTTCAATTATTTCTAACAATTTCCTAGTTAGTTTAATAATAAAAAAATCCTAATCTCAAATCTATCTCTAATATATGTAGCTCTAACCAAGTTAGTTCACTCTGTCTTGCCATACTGTCTATTATATATCTTAATTGGTTAGCTATATAATATAACTTTAAATTAGGGAGACCCAAACCTCCTTGTTTTTGAGATTTATACCATTTCTCCTTATTTATTCTTACTTTCTTATCCCCATTGCAGAAATTATTTATCATAACTTGCCAACTTTTCAGTTCTATTTCCGACACTTTAACTGGTAGCATTCTAAATAGAAAATTTACCTTGGGCAGAATCTTCATTTTAATAATCACTATTCTTCCAAACCACTAAAGTTTGATCTTTCTATACTCTTCTATTTTTTTTAACCACCATCTTTAATTTAACATAATTTTCCTCTTCTAAATTTTCTAAATTTCTTGTAATATTTATTCCTAAATACTTAATAAAATTCCTAACCTCAATATTATTTTTCTTTTTACTCAGACCTTGCTCCTCCTCTTTTTTATAATTAAATAATTAACATCAACTCGGATTTGTCCCAATTTACCTGTAATTCTGTCATTTCTCCAAACTCCTTATGTGCTTTAATTTTCTCCATGTTTTCTATAGGGTTCTCAATAGTTAATAGGGTATCATCTGTAAACATATTTAATCTGATTTTTTCCCTATTCCCTATCCCTTTAATACTTTCATCATCTCTGATTATGTTAGCTAACATTTCAATATCTATAACGAACAATATTGGGGAAAGGGGACATCCTTGCCTAGTACCTCGAGTTAAAGAAATTTGCTCTGTTATTCCATCATTAATCATAACAATTGCATTGTTTCATGAGTACAAATAGTTTAACAATCTCTTAAATCGTGTTCCAAACCCTATTGTTTTTGATATTGTTCTTAAAACTGGCCATTCCACGCAATCAAAGGCCTTAAAAATATCTAAAGCCATCAATCCTGCTTTCAAATTATTTTTTAAATTATATTTAGTATATTCAACACTCTTCCTATTAAATTGGGCATCTGTCTGCTGGCTATGAATCCACATTGATCCCTTTTAATATATTTATATATACAACTGTTCATTCTTTTTGCCATTATTGCTGTCAAAATTTTTGCATCCTGGTTTATTAGTTTAAAAGAGACGGATAGAGATTTAATGGAGCAATTGGTGTCGGAAGAAGAAATAGAAGGTATTATTGACCAATTAAAAGGGGAGAAATCCCCAGGATTGGATGGGTTGGGATCAGAGTATTATAAGACATTCAAAAAATTGTTAATAGCTAAATTGAGATTATTATATAATAAAATATTAGAAAGGGAGGGGATCCCACCATCATGGGAGCAATCCCCGATTGTATTAATTCCAAAACCAAACAAAGATTTATCAGATACAGGATCATATAGACCCATTTCCCTAATAAACCAAGATGTAGAGTAGGTATTGAAAAGGTTTTAGGATATAGCTTTCACAAAAAAGTAAATACTGCAATGCTTAATATTGTAAATGATTTTTTTTATTTCTTTGACATAATGCACATGACAAAGAGGGAGATCCTGCCATAAAAAACTGAACTTTAGTGGAACTTATACATGAATATGAAAAAGGAGGAGGAGGGCAGCCTAGTTAAAATGCACAGAAAAAAATAATGCAAGACCCTTTGGACTCTTGCACCTTTGGGCTTATATGCAAACAGCTGGACAAAGAATTTTAGCCCAAAAGTCCAAACTTTGTTTTTTTAATACAACCTAATTACAAAATATAATAAGCTGGGTTCCCAACTTCAGCAGCAGGCCGCTTCGGGCCTGTGTTGCATTCGGAGAGTGTGACGATGGTGCAGGGCGGTATTGGCATTGCTGGCATTCTTATACAATTAACTTGCTGGGCCAGTCAGCCTCTTGCTACTTGGCTTGGGGGCAGGGGTGGCAGGCTTGAAGGAGACTTAAGGGGGACCTTCTTTCCTCTTATTCACTCTTGGCTATTTATTGGTAACCTGGCCAGATGCTGGTCAGTGTTTTAAGATGAAGGCCAACTACTGAAGAGATCTGCTTCCTGTGATGCTCGAGCTGTGGAAAGGGACCATAGATAGCAGGTGTGGGAGATAGGCTTCTTCCATGCTCACCATGAGAGATCCACCATGGAGATTCAGGGGTAAAAACTTAAAGGGCCAGGCTAGTCCTCCAGCTAGTGCTCTCTTGGTAGGAGGGTTGGAGGAATAGCATATGCTGTTGGCTGCCATAAGCTAGCTCCACCCACCCACCCCATGAAACATCAGTGGTCAGGTGAGGCTGCTTATCTCAGCAGGCGAACTGTCAGAGATTCAAGGTCCCTGACATTGCCATGCCAAATAAGTTGAGCGCTGCCTGATATAAGTAAAGTTGTAGAGTATACAACCCACCTATTTGTCTGTATGCCCTGGGGGTCATGGTCGTGGGCTTCCAGGTTGCTTTCTCAAGGTTACCAAGGAAACAACAAGCTCAAAGACAAAAGGTTTACAAGATTTATTGAGTAACTCACAGCACACAGGCATACCCAATAAGGTGGACTTAAATGGCGGAAGCTCCTGCACAAAGCCGTTGACCCATCTGGACACCTTCTTGGGTACAGAAGCGACAGTTATAGTGTTCTGAACTTGGCAAAGCAGCCAAGTTATGCAAGTGATACAATAACAAAGTGCACGTTCTCACCCTAGAATACTATGGTGAATCAGATACTTCACTGGCATAAACAAGAGTATCTTCTTGGGAACTAGCTGATTGATGGGGAAGCTTTAGCCTTGTTTCTTGACACAACAGCCTTGGAATGTAAGCTCATTAACACACTTAGATAAGGTGCTCTAACTCACATGAGACGTTCTTTGATCCATTTTTCACATCATTAGAAATATGTTTATGCAGCGATACAGCAACCTAGCAGGCTATAGTGTGAGAATCTCAGACAGCCACTACACAGAAGCCTTTGGGAGCAACCATGACTCGCAAGCCTTCTGGCTGACACAGTGTCAGTTATCCTATCCTCCTTTCTCCAAGTTGCCTTCATTCCTGCTAAGGGCACAATGTATTTACCTGGATAGTGATGTATTAAAAATGGAAATGGTTGTCATTCATATGACATTCCGCTGAGAGACACATATATTAGTAGACTGACTGTTTTGGTTTTCGCAATACAAAGAGAATGTCTCATGTGGCTTAGTTCATGTTAATAAATATTGTCATTGTTTCCCCATCATGTAAACAAATTCATGAAAACATATTCATTAGTATCTATTCTCCTACAGGTACATTTCTCAAGCTACTACAGCAGTTGCTGGAGTATTACAATAGGAAGAAGCATACTCTTGGGATGTTGTTGTGGTTGTTGTCTTTTTAAGGAATAGAGAACCAATTTTATTATTAATGCTGAGAATAAGAACCACCCAAACTTTCAGATTACAAGGGCCAACTATGTACATTGTGTATATATATGCTGTGGGATTTATAGTTCTCTGAATGCATTATTCTAAATCAGTTGGGGAACCTTTTTCATCCGGAGGGGCAGATTGCTCCCCAGGAAATGTCCCTTTGGCTGCATGCCAATAATGGGCATGACCAGAGTCCATAGTGGGCATGGCTACCCCATTCGCTGGCCTACAAACACACACACACATTCATTCGTGCATACACTTCTCAGCTCCCTTCCTCAGCTGATCTATGCAGTTGAAGAGGGGTACATTTTCATCACCATCCTGGCATGTTAGATAGATTTAAACCTCCCAGCTCTGTGTGCCAAGATGGGGATAAAAACTGGGACCTTTTTGCAGGATCAATCTTAATTCCCAGTGTGCTGTGATCAGCTGATCAAAGTTATGGGGGAAGGATTATTGAAAAGGGGTTTTCAAGCCAGGAATCCTCATGGGCCACAGTGTTGCAAACCAGATTTTATCCACAGGCTGTAGGTTCCCTATGACTAGCCTAAATGGAAACTAAAAGAAAAATGACATGCATACCTGAAGAGACCAATATAAAAATGGATGGTATTCAGATGACTTCATGAGTTGAATTTGTGGACCAAAATCTACTTAAGTACTGTATTTGACCCCTGAAGCCTGGCTTAATAAAGAATAGGATAACACAAGGAGATTAGTGAGATGACAAGTGTAAAGAACTAATGATAAATAACTGAGTTGAAGTGTTTCCTTCTTATTGTGGCTATTACTGTAGTTATTGAACTATCTGACTACAGAATCAAGGCCACACATGGCTTTTATGGGGTTAGTATATGTAATTTTTGTTGAGGTGAAAACAATGCCATTTAATATACTTTGCCAGCATATGATGTATTCATCATGTGACCCATAGGAGTACTATAGAAAGCAGTAACAAGGACTCAAAGATGCTTCTGTTGATACACACTTTCAAAAATCAGAGGATATAAGTGTGAGTTATATAAAGTTGGTAGATTTTAACCAGAGAGAAGGAGGGAATAAGAGTGTGAAGACATGAATCTCCCGACACGAACCTAACCGTACACTACGATCCACATCGAAGGTCCTCCTCCGTTTGCCTACTCCAAGGGAGGCACGGAGGGTGGCAACAAGGGAAAGGGCCTTTTCAGTGGTGGCCCCCCAATTATGGAATGATCTCCCCGACGAGGCTCGCCTGGCGCCAACATTGTTATCTTTTCGGTGCCAGGTCAAGACTTTCCTCTTCTCCCAGGCATTTAACAGCATATGATGAGGGTTTTTGTGTTTTTGTGTTGTTGTTGTTGTGCTTTGACCCAGAAGGATATTGTAATTTTAACTTGTTTTTATGCTTTATGCTTTTAAATTTTGTATATCGGTGTTTTAATTGTTCAATGTTTTTAATTGTTGTAAACCGCCCAGAGAGCTTCGGCTATGGGGCGGTATATAAATGGAATAAAATAAATAAATAAATAATAAAAGCATAGTTTTGTGGGAAAAGGGCATGGGTCTTGTGAGAAGTTGAGAGTAATCAAAGACAGTGCAAATAATGGTTTACAGATAAGGACAGTGAAATTGGGGAGGATCAAGCCACTTAACCCTGATACCCTCTGAAGTCTGGGTTCCAGTGCATGCAAAACCATACATGGTTAAGGACATAGGAAAACAATACATAGTTAATAACACTTCCTAGTTAGTTGCTTTTCAAAATAGAAGGGAGACTCTTTTGGGAATTGTAAGTTTAGTGGCCTTCACTTCAGGCCCCTGTGGTTTGTGTCGTATTTCCATAAAAAACAATAATGCCTTTTATTTGCAAATCTCAATTTCTCCTTATGTATAGGATTCAGAAAAATTGTATGTGTTTAGTAATTTCTCAACATCTTATTTTATACCTTTTGAAAAACAACTGGCTTGCTTTTTATCTTTTCAAGTACTTTATTTTGAAGCTGAGTAAGTAATTTTGGCAAATAAAATCAATGGTCTAGATCTGATGAAATTAGAAAATCCAGAAACCATGACATTGTTTCTGACACTAGTTTTCATTGATATCTAAGTAAATTCTTACACTGAATCATGGGCACATCACTCTCAGTCAACAGTCTTGCATGTGTGTGAGAGAGAGGGAGTGTGTGTGCTGATCAATCATCTTGAACATGGTCCAGGAAAGATTTCATAGGGAATACCACATTAACTTATAAAAGACTGAAATTTGGGGTAGTTTATCTTTCAGAAAGATTTTGAATGAAGTAATAAGTCTAAGAGTGAACTTTATTAATGATACTCCAGATTACAGAGATAAAGTATAATCTTTAAACAGTGTCAGGGCTATCAACCCTTGTCAAAACCACAGCTTTAGCTGGGTTACAGATATAAATTCTTGGACATGACAGATAGACTAGGCTGACCATATGAAAAGGAGAACAGGGCTCATGTAACTTTAACAGTTGTAGAGAAAAGGGAATTTCAGCCAGTGTCATTTGTATGCAATTAGTTCCTGGTGAAATCCCCTCTTCATCACAACAGTTAAAGTTGCAGGGGCCCTGCCTTCTTTTGTATATGGTCACTCTAGTATAGTGCCTGCAACTTTAACTGTTGTGATGAAGAGGGAACTAATTGTATACAAATGACACTGGCTGAAATCCCCTTTTCTCCACAACTGTTAAAGTTACATGAGCCCTCTCCTCCTTTTCATATGGTCAGCCTAAGATAGACCAGCTAATTGAACTGTTACAAAGCCAGTTCTTGGATTATTTCTGCAATGCTCTATCTCTAAAACTTCTCTCATCAACATTTTTACCATGAACATGTATCACATATCCAAGATAACTTGTCTATTATTTCTTTTGCAGAGCTTTCAGCTATTGAAATTGAGATTATGGTTTTTAAAGTTCACACACATTTTATGTATTCAGAAACTGTGCAAAAGACTGGAAATAAAAATGGCCTCAATGTGAAAAATAGCTTTATTCTGTGAACAACAGACTTAGTGTCCAGGATGTGGGTATTCTTCCTTTCCCAGCACCCTTTAATGCAAGCAGGACCACATCCAACAGTGATCTATATATGGACACTTAGTTCTATGCAAGGGTGGACTAGAATGCAAGACTGTTTATACTAGTTTAGCCATTCTGAGAACTGCTAAATTGAAATTGGTAAGGAAGCAAAATGGAAGAGAAAGAAAGAACTAAGCTTTTGCAAATTGACCTTCATGCTTCTTTTCCTAGTTCTGTTCAAAATGTTTGATATACATGCAGAATTTGTCCTTGCATTTTAGATTTGTGAAGGTCCCACCATAATTTGACTCTTGGGATTCAAGTTTACAATATCTTTACAGGAAACATAAAAATGCTTGTGCTTCCTTGGCATAGTGACATTGTGTATCTACAAAATCATAATTATTTTGGGAGTCCAAAATATTTTTGCAGATTATTATTGCTTCTTTCTTTGTTTTTACCCCAGCAAAATCTAGTTGTTTCTTCACTGGCTCCTTTAATACAAGCCGGCAAGATAGATTTTCGGCAGTAATGGCTGATGGGATACTAGCAGGAGGACTGAGGTGGGGAGAGAGGGCAGGGGATGAGTGAGTCACCTCAGCATGGATTAATAGTCAACTCAGCGCTGATCCTAATCTGCACTACAGTTGAATATTATCATGATGTGGGGAGTACCCCTAGATAAACAACTGTCAAGTTGATTATTATCCCATTGTTAACTAGTGTGTTGTCTGGACACATATAGCAACTATGGCAGCCACTCCCACAAAATCCATGGTAATACCACCAGCACACACCAGTTGTGGAACAGCATAGCAGGCAACACAGCCCATATTAGCCATGCATGTCTGAGACCAAGCTATTCACAGTGGTGGAGAAACCCCTCATAACATCAGCCACTCACCACTCTTACAAGATCCCCAATGATGTGCCTGGCAGATTTTTGCCCCATTGCTGCCAAGGGACAAAGAGGGCACAGGTCTGGGCAGAACACAGTTCTGCCTGCACCTGTGCACGTCCTTTGTCCTTTTTCCCCACTGTGTTAATGTCAGCTGTCATTAGTACAGTGGGGGGAAATAATGCATCTGCCATTAGAGTGGAGGAGAAAAATATGCAATTTTCCCAGCCTTGGGGAAATCACATTCCCCCCATGTCAATCATGGCATTAAAGGCCCCCTTAAAACCTTGGATTAAGAGGACCTTTAAGGCTACGATCAGCACAGGGCAGGGGGAAGGCAAAGCACACTTCCTGGGGCCTCCAGAAAGTGCACAATTCCCCCGGCATGCCATTAGTGTGGCCGGGGAAATTGCGTACTTTTTGGAGGGCCCAGAAAATGTGCTTTGCCCCCCTCCCCCCATGCCAAGGTTTTAAGAGGGCCTTTAAGGCCATGATTGGCATGAGCAGGGAAGGAGTCAAAGCTTGCCACTTTCTGTAGGCCCCGGAAAGTGTGCTTTGTTGAGAACTTGGCTGGACCAGCTCCGGAACAGGGCAAGCAAGCAGCACTCAGCATATTCGTGGGGCAAGCACCCCATGAGCTCTCTATCCCCTATTAGAAACCCTTTATACCATTCAAATACACACTGCAAATATCCACACTTTTGAATGCCCAACACACCAATAAGGAAGAATGGACATCCAGGCAGTTCGTTGGGCGGAGGCATGAACAACAAACAAACAGGATTTTCAGGAACAAGAGAGCTGAATTCATGGTAAGGGGTCAGACTCTTAAAGAGGGAGTTGTAGTGGAACTGTGTGTGCAGTGGCTGTTCATGCTGCTTCATGTGGCCAGGCTGTGCTCCTACAATGCAAATGAGAATCTCATGAGAATTTGGCCAAGAGCAGAGTTTCTGTCATTCATCAACAGAGTGCTTACTTGCATCTTAGGGTCTATGTCCATGAGCCCTCCCCCCTAGTTATCCTACTGTCTCCTTTTTAGCACTGCTACTGTTGAGTGGGGAAGGATTGGTAGCCAAATACAATTAGGCTAATACATAGTTGATAATATTGCTGAGAAAAAGAGGAAAGAGACATATGACGTATTTGTATTGGTGTAGGATGCATTGGTTTTACATTAGGAGTTGGCATAGTGGAGTAGACATTCCTGTTGAATTTGGGTGTAGAGTTCTAAGGAAGGTACCTACAAGGATTCTGAGAAGACTAGTAGTAGGAATATCCTCTTCCAGTATTTATTCTGAAGTAGACACTCTGCTCTTGGTCAAATTCTCATGAGCCATTTTGGATTGTGGGATTACAGTTTGGCCATATGAAGCAGCATGAACAGCCACTGCACATAAAGTTCCACTACACCTCCTTCTTTAGGAGTCTCACCCCTTACCACAAATTCTGCTCCTTTGTCCCTGAAAAGCCTGTGTGTTTGTAGTTCAAGCCATCAACAAAGTTCCCCTTTGTGCGCTTTAAGTGTGCCTAACATGAGTCCATAAAGATATAGCCTCATGCTGTGTGCCCTATCATGTGAGTAATGGGCTCCCAGTCAGGGCTTTGTATACTGTTGGTGTGCTGTGAATGGATGCAGAGCTAATCCTATGCTCTATCATTCCAGCAGCATGGGCAGAGCGGGACCAGTTGAGGGGTACTGTACTATAACTCTGGTTAGTGTTTATTTTGTCATTTCAACCATCATGGTCATATCAACTTTACAAATACAAATACACCAACAATACAGATAAGCATATAAAAACTCCATAATACAAAGAAGTAAAATGCAAAAGGATACTAAAAAGGCTATCATTATATATGTAAAAATAGTTTTAATACAAAGATTTAAAATAAGCGACACTAAGAATTTACATTAAAAGTTCATAAATGTATAAAAGTTAATGCTACTGATATGTTAAAACTTCATGTTAAATTTCATCATTACAGTTCACTATATTGACCTCTACGAATCTTCTTTTCAACTTTTGGGCAGCCACTGCAAATCTTGCAAATCTCGCAACTCTGACTGTTACAAATTTGTCAGCATCAGAGAGCAAGTATATAACTTTAGCTTGATCATCACTGAGCCTATCTACACCAAGCAGGATATAATATTTTGAAAATGTTTTGAAAACTGTATATGTAGTGTGTCCTGGGCCCCAACAGTTGTCGCTACTGTTATAAACTGTTTTAAACCGTTTTAAAGCAGTAGTGTAGATAGGCTCACTGTCAGATATATCCCATAACAGATTCATACCATAACTCTTAATTGACTTCAATGGGGTCATTTTATTTACACCACCTCATTTGCTGCAGTAATGTTACAGTTCCCCCCTGACATGCCCCTCCCATCATCCACTTGATGATACTTATTTTCCCATCTGCAGGGTTATGCTGGCAGTAGGGATATGCTGCCATAACATTACACTATCAAGGGCTACTACTCAGGTTCTAGGAACTGAGGCAATATGCCTCTGAACAACAATTGCTGGGGAACAAGAGTGGGAAAGGGCTGTTGCCCTTATGTCCTGCTTGTGGACTTTCTTAAAGCATCTGGTGGCCACTGTGGGAAACAGGATGCTGGACTAGATAGGACTTTGGTTCTTATGTTCCCTAGACCGGCCTTCCACAACCTGGTGCACACAGAAGCTTTGTACTGCAACGCCCATCAGTCCCAGCCAGCATGGCCAATGGACTAGGGTGACCAGATAAAATCCAGGTCAGGGCTCATGTAACTTTAACAGTTGTAGAGAAAAGGGAATTTCAGCCAGCGTCATTTGTATGCAATTAGTTCCTGGTGAAATTCCCTCTTCATCACAACAGTTAAAGGTGCAGGCACTATACTAGAGTGACCATATACAAAAGAAGGCAGGGCCCCTGCAACTTTAATAGTTCTGATTAAGAGGGAATTTCACCAGGAACTAATTGCATACAAATGACACTGGCTGAAATTCCCTTTTCTCTACAACTGTTAAAGTTACATGAGCCCTGACCTGGATTTTATCTGGTCAGCCTACAATAGACAGGAATGGCAGGAGTTGTAGGCCAAAATATTCGGAGAGTACTAGGCTGGGGAAGGCTGCCCTAGACATTTCACCACTGTACATTACCTGGAGTTGATTGAAGTCCAAGATCCACCAGCACAGTGAACTTAATCCCTCCACCCAGTATTCTCCAGATACATAACTGAGCATAAGATTGTGCTATAAAGGTGTGAATTTTATAGGGCAGCCTATAAATACTGTTGATAAATAATTAATTGCAATAGCTGACATAACATTAAATCAAAGCCTGTATGGTGCCTTTTTCTTTCTTTTTTTAAGAGAACAGTTTTGGTTTAGTCATTTACTATTCTTAACTCCTCTTTATTTCTGCTCTTACCTGCAGTTGGCTAATCTTACAGGCGTTTCTGTAGCAGGGGCTGTTCCCTGTGGAGCTAACAGTTGTGTTGTGCTGGGAAACAGCTGTCATAAGCTACCCCTATTCATCTTCTACCTTCATCTCTGCGGTAGAATATGTCATGGCTGCATCTCAGTCAGTGTTTATTGACCCAGAAAGGCAAATCTTCTGCTTCCTAGCAGAACACGGAGGGTAAATTATTTGCCATGGTCATGTTCTGATGCACACTTACAATTTCAGGTTGCGAGGGGAGGTTCTCCTTGGTTGTATTTCAACTTAAAATTTTAAATGAATTAATGATCTAGCGCTAACGCTAAACATTATTAGTAGTAAATTTATCAAGCTTCCCATTTTAGTCACAGTGTAATGATATGAAAAGTCTTATATTATCTAGTTCATGAGAAAGGACAGTTCTCACTGATTTCATTTAATGGTATATTCCCATAGCTTCCATGCTATGATGAAATATCTTTTAGTTCTCCTTGTGGTCTCTGTGCATCACACATGGGCTCTGCGCCTGCGTGGAGCAAAACTTCAGGAAACTTCTCTAGCTAAAAGGAATTGGGCGGGAGCCCCTCCCCTTGGGTAGCGCGCATGCACAGTTGGGGCTCCTGCCCATTCCTCTCAGTTCTCTTTCGACCGCCATCATGGAAGCAGCATCGGAGAGCTTCTCTTCTTCCTCGGCTTTTTCTCTAAAAAAAAAGAAAAGAAAAAAAAGAAATAGTTACATAGAATTAACATAGTTATTGTTCTTATTGTTGTTAACTTGATAGTTAGAATTGTAGTTGCCTGCTCTGTGGCCACAACTTATCTTTTTTTGGCCACATGGCCCTTCGGGCCCCTTTTCGCAAATGTTCTAAGTGTGGGAGCAAACTCCCACCTTCGGATGGCCATTCCCTTTGCCTTTTATGTTTAGGCAAAGGTCATATTGTTGAAAAGTGCCGTTTTTGCTTAGCTTTTTCCAAACAAACTCATTGGCATCGTTCGGATCGTTTAAAAGCTATTATGTGGACCCAAACGCTTCAAGCCGTCGATACGGCCACTGACCAACCTTTGGCGCCATCGCCGGATTCTCCACAGCAGCCAGGCCCAAGTAGGCCATCTTCCTCCCCTACTCGCCGGCTGATGCTCCAGATCGCTAGCAAACTCTCAATGAAGTCCAAGAAAGCTTCTAAGCAGAAGTCAACAAAAAAGCCTAAAAAGGGGGCCAAGACCCCATTGTCACAGGCACCTTTGCATTCGCCGATGTGCTCTTTACCGTCTAGGGTTTCACTGAGCAACCCCAGCCCTCGGCGTCGCAATTCGCCATCGACGATCGATGTCGACCCGCCTATACCGGTCGACTCACCGTCCCTGACTTCATCTGACCACCACCATTACCGGGTACTGTCTCCTGCAGGTTCGCTTCGTAGTTGTTCTCCACAGCGCCCACCGCCGCAGCAGATTCCTCCTCCTCCACCACTGATGAACTCTCCTATTCCATCAGTCCAGCCGCTTCAAGAACAAGGGATCCATCCCTTACCTTCGCTGTCGGAAGGGGAGGTTCGAGAAGTTTCTCCTTCTCCTCGACCCCCATCACCGCGCCAGTCACCATGCAGCTCTCATCGTCGTTGCGCTTTGCCTGATCAACAATCACATCGTCGTTTTTCTCCGGAGTCACTATTTTTGTGCTCCACTAGAGCTGACTACCCCTCTGATCATTGGGATTGGCGTCGGTCTCGATCTCCTCGGCGTGACAATAGACGTTCCCCGTCTATACACTCTTCCAGATACTCTTCTTATTACAACCAGGATTGAGACTACGACCGGGATCGAAATGACTATTACAACTCCCACCATTATCCAGATTACCACCATCGATACCGACGCTCAGAGGCCACTCGGCATTCATGCACACCGCAAGGGCAGCGATCTGCGCACACCGCATTGAGACGTCAGGTCTCTCCACCTGAACAATCGTCTCGCCGTCGGCCACATACCGAGCATGTCAATCGACCGTCTCTTCAGCTCGTTCCGGTTCATCCGGCTCCTATTGATTTGTCACTTCAACAGGAGGTCCAGCCTCTCCTCTCAGGAGACCCGCATTCAGACCCTGAGGACTACTGTTCCTCTTCTTCCTCTGTAGCTTCAGAACGTCCTTCTATGCCATCCCCCAGGGAGCACGTTGCAACTCAAGGTGGTCTTTCTCCATCCGAGGGTCAATTTGCCAACCAGGTCCTTCGTATAGCACAAGCACTGGGTCTCTCTGCTCAACAGGATGCACCTACTATACAGGACCCCGTCTTCGACTCCATTTCGTCTGATACCACCTGCTTGGTCTCTATTCCAATGTTACCAGTCCTTTTGGATACGATCAAGCATTCCTGGGCAAAGACATTGTCCACACCACCAACAGCCAAGCGTCTCGACATATGCCAAGGATGATAATGTGAGAAACATTAATTACAAATTTGAAACTGCTAAGCTTGTATAATATTTAACTATTGGCATACATTTATTTTTACTACTGAACTTATGAAATGGAAAATTTTCTATGGAAAAATTAAGCTCTGGAAAACTTTCCATGGAATGTTTTCTGCCCCACATCACTACTACCAAGAAAGCATTTAGAATAATTTACTTAGAATAAAGAAGTAAAAGGATGGAGATGGCGAAGGAATAAATATTGGATGTTAGATGGAATCAACATTGAAGTATACTATCATTGACTTTAACATTTTCAAATCTCAATCTTGTTCAGGTGTACTTATCTTTGAACCAATTTATACCCACTTTCCTCCTCAGAATCTAGAAATCAGCATCAACATGTATTTTCCCACAAATTCATCCTTAACCCAAGAGAACAATCCTATAGACATGTAATAAATCAACACAGAGATATTTCCCAGCTTCTGGGTACACTTTGAACTACATTTTTAGTCTCCAGAATTTTAGCATACCTATAATTGGGTAGCAAATTTCAGACAAACACACACACACAGATGTGCACACATTAGCAACAAAGGCAGTTCTTTCTCTAACTGAGGCCTTCTTTTGTATGAATAATGTAGTGTTTGTTTTAGTTTTTACAAAGTGCAATGTCTGTGCACGAAAAGCAATGAAAATTAAGCTATTTGGATTTGGAGGGGTCTGACAGGACAATTTCAGTAGATTAACATTTACTGCCTGCAACCTGGGTGATGTTTTGCTTGGATTATGTGCTGGAAATCAAAATCAGTATTAACAGTGGAGTACATTGCAAGGCTGTCATAAACCACTCTTTTGGCAGTCATTGCCCATTCCCAATCTGTATATTTGCAGTTACCGTGCCCCCACTGGAGGAATCCTCCTCAGAGGAGGAGCTAGAGCTCCCAGAGAACAGCCCATGTCAGAAGACCAGGAGGAGTCTGGGTCCTCTGGGGAGATGGCACCAGGTCCATCCCCACAAGAAACAGGGAACTCTGCCACTGAGGTAGAGGCTGAGTGACCTAGCTCCCGGGAGTGTCATAGTATCGAGAGGAAGGCCAGAGGAACCATTTACAAAGAAGGGCTCCTCGTGAATAAAACGATCTTCCTGAATAGGGCCCTCTTTGCAACGAAGACTTCTTACAGAAGCCTCTGATGTGATGCAACTGAGTCCTGGGTGGGGCTCTGAAAGTTATGGCAATGTAAGATTTAAGTTGGAAATTGCTAGCTGCTGGAACAATGTACGACTGTCAGCTCAAATGCCTTGAAACTTTGTTTCATTGATCTTCGGATTCCTGCTTGACTGTGCTTCTTGGATTGTGTTTTACTGCTTCCCTGTGTTTGAGCCTTGGCCGATCCTCAGACCTTTCTCTTGGAACTATTCTTCTTGCCTGGTAATAATGATTCTTTGACCATTGCCTGTTTACTGACTACTCCTGCCTTGAACTGAACTTTTGGTAAACTGAAACTAGTGTGCTTGACTGATTTCCTGTTTACTGGCTATTGGATTTGCCCTTTAGATGGTCCTAAGCTGAGTCTGACTCAGCCACAGCAGGGCACCAATTCTCCTGGGGCCAGATCTACCAAGGCGGAGGGTACTGTTTAGTGTGTTAGCAGGATCAATGATGCTATGCTTGGAAGCTGGGGATCACAATCTAGAACTGGCAATGAGCCATTCATTTTGTTTTTCTGAGTATTTTTGACCTTTCTTGGGATTGGGCCTTGCCTCAATTGTAACAGCTGTTCTTGTTACTGTTATTTTATTATAATAGAATCTGCTGTAGGGGAAAATATTTTTAATCAATCTTCTCTAGTGCTATGAAAGGAATTTCACACATTTTATGTTTCTTCATTCAGGGACCATTTCTGTTTCCACTTGAGCTTCCTAATGCTTGACAGTGTAATAGATGTCAAGCTCTTATTTCTCTTCTCTTCTTACTTGAAGGATATTACACACATTTTGCTGCTGCACTATGGGGACAAGGGTTACTTTTGGTGGTATGCATTCTTTGTCTATTTTAAGCCTGAATATTGGTGTGTGGGTTCCAAGGTAGTACAGTTCTTTGACCTTGTTGACTAGTCATCTCAACAATGAATTACCTAATATTTTGTTTCCTTGGGTACTTAGTACTTTCATAATTATGCCACACAAAGGCACTTATTGACACCACTAATTTTTAAGTGAAAACATTCCCTGATTCCTAGCACTGACCACCAATCCCAAAGTAAAATAATTGAACAGTTAAATCATTCTGTTTCTTGCCTGTCCACTTAAATTAGACATGAGTGAATATGTCAATTTTGCTTATTCTCACATTAAATGTTTAAAATCCCCAATTCTTTCTCCATTTTGATTAATTCTTATGAAAAAATAAACAAATGAAATTATCACCCATCTGCACCAGCCAGAGTCAATAGGTACAGCTATTGTCAGCATGAGGACCATGATGTGCCTGCCATGTAGTTGTTAAAGATGAGAAGCCTGTCAGAAAAAAGGTGGCAACCCTAATTCAGCACTAACATTATTGAATATACAGGTATTCAAACCCAGACTTTGAAGCCCTGAGCCTGGATAGACAAATCTGCTATTTTCTCCCATATTTGAGTTTTTCAAACCTCAAGTTCTTTTTGTCCCAAATATGGAGAACATTGTAATTTTTTGATAAATTATTATCAAAACTGAAATGAAATGTAAGTCTCACCTATCCCTAATCTAAATAGCATAAAGGTCAGGTGCGGTGTTTGATATTATTTTTCAGTTATCCCAAAGTAGTCAGATGCCATAAAATCATTCATAATTTTGACTGAGCATACTAGTGCAGGCATATTATAAGGAACTATCTTATAGAGTTATGCCAATGGTTCCTCTAACTTAGGATTGCCAATGATGACTGCCAATGGTTCTTTGGGCCCTCTCAAACAAAAGTCATTGCCACCCTTTAGAATCTGAGACTTTTTAAACTGGCGATGTTAGGTGTTGAACCTGAGACCCCATGTCCGTATAAGTAAATACGCTTATAAGTTAGATCATCTTAATAAAACAGGGAGAATATTTATTTAGATGAGTGCATATTGCCTAAGCTGTTCTGTTCTTTTTGCTCCACATTGCATGGTGATAGATCTGTTGGCATACATATGGGAGGAAAAAGACAACATTGTGTGGAAAGCTGCAAAGGCAGGCAAAGAGAAGTAACAAAAAACAGGTCTAATGTTATACATAGGAAGTTGCCTTATATCAAGTCACTGTCCATTTATTTAAGTGTTGTCTACTCTGACAGCTTCTCAAAAAGTTATCAAGTAGACTTTTCCATACCACCTGTGACTAGAGAAACCAGAGATTGAACCTGGAACTTTCTGCATGCATAGATTGTGCTCTGACTCTAAGCTATATCATAGTAACTGAATCCTTAAAACATTTTAACCACTGTGTCATACCCAATCTCAAGGTGTTTAAAAGGATGTTCTAGACTTTCAGTGCAAGTTTTTGGGTGGAATGAACTGCAATAGTGACTCCGACTATTGTTGTAATGATGAGTAGTTATGTGCAAATTATTTAATCCAATGTAAAATCTTGTTTACCTGGTACAGGGGAAATGTAGTGATAGAATCATGATTGTAGGGTTCCACAGGACGTTTGAGGCTAAAAACATTTTGAAATACCCAATTGACTTGACTACAGGTTCCCATGGAATGATGGAAAAGGATGCCAAACGTTAGGAAACATATGCTGTTTTATGTGAAACCTCAATTGGAAAAGCCCAGCTACAACTAATGTTTCTGATTTGTCTAGGTATATTGAGAGTTGGAATTTTGGGAGGAAAGAGTGGGTCATGCAATAGGAATAGTATTTTTGATGTAACCTATATAGTGTTGTGTTGAATTTACTTTCAGTTCCTTGTTCTGCAATTTGTGGGTGGTGGAGGTAAAAAGAATACTCCCCCAAATATTGGGATGGAGGAAAGGAGAAATTTCTGAGAATTGGTTTACTTTTCTAGACGAGGTGGTGGAAGGTAGCTTTATTTTTCTTGTTGATTTTCACCCTTTAAAAGAAGGCTCGCCAGCCACAATCACTGCTGGCGAGCTTCTCTTTCTCTCCACAGCCTTCTGAGTTTTTCCGGCTGCATTTTCTTCCTGTATCAAATCACCACAGAAACAATGCTATCTGACACAGGGGGAGTAATGCAGCCAGAGGAAGTTAGAAGGCTGGCTAGCGTTGTTTCCATGGTGATTTGACATAGGAAGTGCAAAGCAGCCACAAGGAAGTTGGGAGGTTGTGAAGAGCTAGAGAGGCTCACCAGCTGCTTGTGACTAGGTTTTTAAAAAACTGCTTTCTAGCACCTTGCCTGTTAAATAAATTAAGCCAACCCCCATCTTTGAAAATTTATTAGAAATGCACCCTGGAAAGGAATGAAATTCTCTCCATTTTTCAGGGGGAGAATTGCGGCACAAACATGGAGAGGAAACTTTTGTCCTACATAAATACGTGTCCTTGATTAAAAACAAGTTTTTGGTTTCTGCTATTGATGTGGACATGGCAAATGAATTTGCCAAAATATTACCATATTAATGGATAATTGTCATTGAACTGAATGGTTGATCTTACTCTTTTTATTCAGTAATGCCACAACATTTCCCCCCCCCCTTTCAGTAACTTCTCCTGACCAAACTGTTACTGTGGTTACGCAAACTCTGGTAACCAGGGAAACTACCATCTCGAAACAAGAAATGCCATCGTCCTTGCTTCTGGAAGTGCCAGCCCTGGCTGAATTCAATAAGGCATGGGCAGACCTCACTGACTGGCTTTCTCTATTGGATCGAGTGATAAAATCCCAAATCGTGACTGTGGGTGATCTTGATGAAATCAATGACATGATCATCAAGCAAAAGGTATGTGAAATATCTAGATAGTGATTTTTCTAGATACTGTCAGAAATAGCTGCTACAAATGCAACAACGGCAGAAGAAAACCTAAAGACAAAAATAATATTAAGATCTGATGCACACATGTTCTTCAGCAAATCTATTTTAAATACAAATCTAACTTGATATATTTGTCTCCTTTCCACACCAGGTTTTGAATGTATGTAATGCTTTTTAACATTTGGAGACATAAAACAAAGGTAAAAGGTAAAATAAAAATGGGTTCAGTCTATATATTGTCTTTACAATCAACTTACTCTGATATTTAGTTGCCAAGATAAGACATTTTAAAGAAGCAGTAAATAAGTTGAGTAGTATATGATGCAAACAGAATAAGCTAACATCTCCTTATCTCTTTATGTTGGAATATTTCTCTAAGAACTTCCTGAGAGGTTTGTATCCTGCTGTCATCCTAATATGAAAAGCTTCTCAATCCCCTTAAAGAACAGAGCATCTCATTAATGCAAGTGTTTTGTCAGCAAACTGTTTAAGTGCTACTTATCTTTGAAAACACACAAAAATATGGAAATCTATATGCATGGACAAAAACAAAACTTTAAATTCAGCAACTCTGGTGCAATAAAAGTAATTTGTTTATTATATAGCCTGAAAGTAATTACCTGCCTCCAAGATTTAACAGTGTTCCATATAAAAGATCAGCTTGCACGAGCAAAACGTTAAGTGCTACACTTCCAATCCACTGATCCGTTGTGGACTGAATTGACTGAACTGAGCTTCTCTTTGCTATACAGAATTGTTATAGCCTTCTTCCAATGCAAAATCAAATTTATGCAATTTAAAATGTTAGACAGTTTTTCTTCTATTATATGTGTAACAAACAAGCAGAAGATAGATAAATACTGCTTGGAGTGGTATATAAGTATTATTAATATAAATAAATAAATAAATCCTTAGAAAGGATCAGGTTTCCATGTCACTTAATTCAGATCATACTAAGCCTGCCATAGTTATGCTGGGAAAAAGTTTTATTATGTCATCATCCCTTAGAGGAGATTTACTTGAAAGTGACCTCAGTGAATTCAGATTCTTCAAACACTGTATAGAAAAATATCAGGATGATTATATATATATATATATATATATATATATATATATATGGGTTTTTCCCTTAACCATAGTTAATCCTAATCAGGAGGTTGGATTTAGGAAATGCTTTCTGTGAAAGGAAAGGTTCCGCCTGTGGAAGGACCCTCAGATTGATTTTGGGGATCCCTCCTTTCCCCAACACACCAAAGCCCACCTCATTCAGCAGGATATCTTGGCTCTCTGTGTAACAGTTTCAGTGGAATGGAGGAGCTGCCAGGGGAAGGAGGGTGTCAGGAGGTCCACTTCTGTCAGTACAGTTGATCCAGTGTTAATTTCCCACCCTGGGTTTGCAAACTTAAAAAAAAATGAATAAAATGAGGGCGGGGATGCAGAAGCGCATGTCTAGGGTCCCATTCATCAAAGAACAGCACTATGTTTGCACTGAGTGTCATTGTTGCTTTTAGCAGAAGAGCATAAAAGCGCAACATATCTCAACCACAGTAAGCACTACACCTGTTGTTTACAAAAAGGAAGGTCAAGCTATGCTACACAATGTATATCAAAGTCTCTTCATGTCTATAATTATGTCTCTGCTTAGTAGAGAAATTGGAGTCAAAACCACATAATAAAATATTATAATACACATCTGCACAAGTGTTTTTATAAATATGATGGAAGAATCCTTCCTTCATGGAAAAGCACATGCTTTGCATGCAAAAAGTCTCTGATTCAGTGCTTGACATCTCTAAGTAGGACTGGGAAAGATGTATACCTAAAACCATGGAGAGCCACTGTAGGCTATTTTCAACGAGATGGGCATAATGATCTGACTCGGTAGGCAGCTTCCTATGTTCCTAAAATAAAATATAAGATAATTTGGCGACATTAATTATAGATACCAGCTTTTTTATTCGCTGTGACAAAAGTATTGCACAACTACACAAATTCATTCAAAGGATCAACTATTCACAATAGCTGATATTTCAGAAAAATTATCCAAGCAGCATCTTGTCAGAAAAGTGGTAAAGGGAATTTTATGGAGTTTGCCCTTCACGACTTCAGTTTATATCTAAAGATAAAGATACATAAATAATATGCTAACACAAATTTACAGGGGAATGCAATGAATTTGCATTAGTTTGGCTTTAAAAGACATATAAGAGTGGACCACAAAGTTTGATGTAATATTTGCCAGATTTTTGAAAACAGGAATCTGACCTTGCATTAGCTGAGCAATTGAGAAATTATTATTTTTTTTACTTTGGTTTAGGCTACTTTTCAAGAAAGAAGGCAGATTCATTATAGGTTGAGAATAAATTTACACCATATTTTGTGGTTTTCTCCAAGGAGATATTTTGTGTGAAACTACAAATGTTTCAGATCCCAAATTAGGAAGGTAAGGTCAACAATTATGGCAATTGTTGTGTTATTCAAGGTGTATTCGGTTATTGCAAATTTCAAGGAAAAGATAAATGAGGTTGGTGGAGAGGATGAGCCTCTTTACTATGACTATATATTTTGTGGCTCTGATTATACCACTGTATGTTTTGCAGAACAGGTTGTGATGTGAATGCTAACACTAAAAAGAACAGAAACTTCTACCTTTGTGTGCTTCAAATGTACAAGAAGGAAACTGAGAAAAATGAGCTAAAATAAACTTGGCTGCTAATTTTCTGAGTTTAAAGCCTACAAAGTAAAATTATGAATGTTGCTATCCTTTAATCCACATTTTAGTTATGGCTGATTTTATTCTCTGGTTTAGCTTGAGTAAAATCATAACTCAGAACTCTGTTTTCTACTTTTTGTATAGTTCATGTTGAAATAAAATCGGAGGAATCTTATTTCCTATGAGATATAACTTTAATGATCAAGCTAGATCAGTGTTCCCAATGGAAATGGAGTAGGGGGATGTAATTGAAATTCAAGTCTATTATGCAAAGCGTTTACACCTCAGATGATATGATTCTTGAAGAGTTTATTTCCCTCCCCACGCTCACAAAAGGATAATGTAGACTTTCTTCTCAAATTAGCTTTATCATGTACTGTAAGTGAATGTAGCACTGCTTTAGCTTCCATCCAGAGAGCTTCTTAAAATAATTATTTTCTTTGAGTAGATAATAATAATAATAATAATAATAATAATAATAATAATAATAATTATTTCTTACCGGCCTCTCCATCTGGATCGAGGCGGGGAACAACAATATGATAAAAGATTGTTGAGTTTGGCATCAGTATAATGTCCACTTCTACCACATGTGGAAAAAGTTTAGAGCTACCTTCTCTTAGCACCCTCCAGACATTTTTAATTTCAACCTCCAAGTTAGATTACTGCAATGCACTCTATGTTGAGTTGCTTTTGAAGACAGTTTGGAAGCTGCAGCTTGTGCAAAATGTGGCATCCAGATTGATAGCAGGGACTAGAAGATCTTGATATATAACACAAATTCTGGCCTGCTTGCACCGGCTGCCTGTACATTTCCAAGGTGCCGTATTTGATTTGTACAGCCTTACATGACTCAGAATTGCAATACCTGTTGGAGCATCTCTCTTGGTATGAGCCTACCTGTTTACTACATTTATCATCTGAGGCCCTCCTCCAAGTGCTTTCTCCAAAGGGATGGCAATAAGGGAGAGGACCTTCTCAGTGTGACCCTCTCCTTGATTATGGAATGATCTCCCAGCAAGGTGTACTTGGCACCAACATTGTCATCTTTTCCTCTACTCCCAGTAATTTGACAGCATATGATAAGGTTTTAACTGATCCTGGGATTGATTTTTTTTTATATATATAATTTTGTATTTAACTGGTTTTATATTATAATATTATGTTGTATTTTTTAGGGTTTTAATCTCTGCAAATCGCACAGAGAGCTTTGGCAGTTGAGTTGTATAGAAATGTAATAACTGAATTGAATGAATGAATGAATGAATGAATGAATGATTTCCCATCAGCCCCAGGCAGCATGGCCAATGGTCAGGACAGCTGGGAGTTGCTGTCCACAATATCTGGAGGACATCAGGTTGGGGAAGGCTGTTAGAGGGAATTTTGAAAATGCTATTATTTTCTTTTAAAAACCTGGTAAGCTGTATTTGAGACTTCACCATAGTTTTAATACATGTAAATCCAAGGTATAAAGGATATGAAAATGACTTGTTTTTACCAACAAAAGAGTTAGACGTGATACATCTCTAGGGCTTATCAGATCTAGGAGAAAAGAGTTAAAAGAAAACTTAAAAATTCTCCTGTTAGTTGAGAAGCAGGCCCCATTGCAGAACAATGCTCTGGGGAGATTCAGTTAAATGACTTCTGTTTTGCCACATTTTTACACAGAGCAAGAAGTTTTGCATACTTCATCATATCTGAACTTCAGCAAAATAATTGTTTTCTGCTGATTTTGTTGGAAGCAATCTGTTTTGTTGGATTGGAAATAAACTGTTAATAGGAATCAATATGATTTGTGGCAGGAATCTTCTAACAAAAAATATTTATTTTGTTCCTCCTAGCTTGCAAAACATCTTTGTAGCATTTGTATTTCTTAATTTCCTTTCTGGTCCAGAATTATAAAAAGTAATTGAATAGCTTATTTCCCATGTAATTTGCGAAGCCGAAAATCCTACTCCAATTGTAATCATAGAATGCAACTCAAAACCACAAGGACAAAATTAAATGATTTTTTTTCTTCATTTTCTTAGATGATAGACAGTGTTGAGGGAAAGTGGTAAATAAAAGAAATATTCGAAGGAAAACAAGATTTCAGTAATAACAAAATATGAATAACCTAGGATTTTTTTAAAAAAAATGAAGCAGCTTTAGAAGCAAGAGTTCTTTTATGTGAGTAATAAAATAATGCTCACAGTTCCTTCCTAGAATTTCTGTCCTTAAAGGAAGTAAGAATTACAATGGGATTTTGAATTTTTTCAGCGTTTGCTCCAAAGCTGTAGAACTCCCATGCTAAGAAAGGACTGAAATGGCCCTATTCCTTACCATGACCCACATAATATTAGGAGGTGGGAGCTCTTGGGGCAAAGTAGACAATCCATCATTGCATTTACCTTGTTTGGATTCTTAAAAAAAGAAAAGAAAAGAAAGAACTGTAGGGAATGATCAGGAATATGGTGCACATACTCTCCCCCCACTGTGTTCTTGATTAAAATCACGGTGATGTTTTGCTGTTTTATGCCTGTTCTAAATGTAAGTATGTATAATGTTTTTAAGAATGTTTATTGTTTAAAGATGTGTTTCCTGTGTTTATACTGGAACCAGGATGGTAAGAGGTAAATGCTAGAGGGAGGGGGACCAGGATGTGAGGTGACCAGGATGTGAGGTGAGTGCTGATTGGCTGGTGTGTCAAAGGTCTGGAGTGGCTGCTGGCAAGAGTGTGAGAGGAGTTAGATGTGTGGGTCTGTGTGTGAAATGTTGTGTGAGTTAGAGTAGGGTCTTGGGTCTGCCAGAGATAGGAAGGGTCTAGGATAGTGTAGGTTCTATGTGGGTTGTCATTTTGCAGGAGTAGATAGAGGGAAGAGTGATAGCGTAGCCTAAAGGGTAGAGTAGGCAGGGTTAAAACTGAAGCATTTTTAAACTGTTTTGAAACCATTTAAAGAAACTGTACTGAACCCATTATGCTTTGTGCCTGAGGAAACCATTACACTTTTACAACTGCAATACCTTACTACTTGTTAATAAATCTTCTGTTGTTTCACTCTGGTGTGGTTTGTGAGGTACCTCAGCTGGGGTACAGGTATTTACTGGTGGCAGAGAAAGGGAAAGCAAGAGGATGGGGGCTGGCCTGGGCTCCTGTGAGGCCAGACAAGGGCGGCGAGTCACAGACAGTGTGTAGCACCTTGACGCTGTTCCATAGCTGGGATCCTTTGAATTATACAGAGAAGAATAAAGGAATCCTAGAGGGAGGTGTCACAATCACCTCCCCCCCCAGCTTTTATTAACTCCAAGAAGGGAGCTGCCATTAATGCCAGTGACATCTTACCTCTTACAAGGAATGGATCTTTTGCATATTGAGAGACCTGTATATACTCTGTGGTAAACTGTGTGTTGTGTGCACAAAGGGATGAGTGAACATATTGCCATAGAGATCTCTTACCGTCTTTGCATGAGATCTGTAAGGGGTTGGGGGGATTACTTCGCTATCTTCTTCTGTGTCTTGTGCCAAAACACTTTGGCCCAGTTCACATGATCACTGTGGTTTAAATAAGCCACAGTGGCATGTGTAAGCCATGGCTCGTGTCAGGTGTCCTTTGCCTAATTAGCTGCCTGGGTGTGGCTTGTATCGTCTGAACTTGGGTCACATGGCTTGTTTGAGGGGGAAACAACCCTCAAGTAACCCAGCAACAGCCAATGGGTTATTTGGGGATTATTTTCCCCTCAAACAAGCCATGTTACCTGGGTTGGACGACACAACAAGCTGTGCCCAGGCAAGTAATTAGGCAAATGGTGGGCAGCACATGTCGGCTTGCACCATGGCTTAAACAAGCCATTGTTGCTTATTTAAGCCATGGTGATCATTCTAACTAGTTCTGTATGTATTGGCAGCATATTGATCTGTTGTCATTAATAAGGGTCTTCTGGGAGAATGCATAAAGATAAGGAGCCTGTTGGTATATTGCATAAAATGGAAATCCTTTAATTGTTCAAAATGGCCCTAGGAATGCTCTTTATTATTGGAATGCATTTTATATCTGACATTCTCCCATTTATGTGTGAATGTGAATGTGGATTTTGCTATCCTGTTTCATCTTCTTAGCAAGGAATACTTACGTTTTCCCATTTATTTGTTATTGACTAAACATGTAATTTACTTTTGCACATTTAAAATAGTCTATTTATCTATAGTACAATATTTACGCAATAAAATAATATGCATAGAATCATCAGCTTATATTTATACAGACCAAAGACAGGTTTTTGAAATAATATATTGCTTGCAGAAATGTATTTAAAATCTAGTCTAAATAGGAGAAAATTGGATCTTTTGTTATCTGTTTTCTGAGACAGGATTATTTCTAAATCCTCAACTAGGAACAGATAATAAAGCTAGGAGACACCCCCCACCCCAGATGAAAACATAGATGAACTGATTTTTACTCATGAGAGAACAGAAGAAAAATGTTTAAAATTTACCCTTTTCTCCCCACAAAAGATTGCTTTATAACAAAGGTATAAATAATCCAGTTTGTGAAGCATGGATGCTAAGCTTTTCTCTGATGTCAGCTCCTATAAAATCACTTTAAAAATCTGTCAGAAACATAATCAGAAATGCCCTTTGATCTAGTTTGCTGCTTCACGCCTGTTCCCATTTGATTTAAAAATGCACTAGGTGCAATAAGTGTAAAACAGAAAGGACCGTATCTCAAAATAATTGCTGAGAGTTCACAACTCCCTTTTATACTTTTGAAAATCAGCTCAGCACCTTTTCTGATTTTCTCCTAATTACTGGAGATAAAGAATGGTAGGACCTTCTATATAGTATATACACAGTGGTTCTGGCAATCACTCTTATACAGTTACTGGCATTCTAAACTTTCCCTTAATCCGAATTATGGTAACTGTACCCCCTTTTACAAGGCCAAGGAACCAGCCCGTGTTCTGAACGGATTGTTCTACTATCTTGAAGATACTTTTAATTTAATTGTCTTGATTTTTTCCCTTGACTTCTGTTTCTCCTAATTTTCTTTCTGTACCCTCCTTCTCCGATAGTTCACGTAACCATTTAGCATGGTTCCTCTTATGCTAAAGGGGAGAAAAGGTGAGGCTTTGAATTCACTTGTAATTCTGATGCTCATTTCATATTTTAGTAAGCAAATATTAAACCACCATTTTTGGTTTTCATGTAACTCCTCAGGTCTTGAATTAATGTACATGAGTGAAATGAGATGAGAAGAGAAGAAAGGTACAACACTGATAGTACAACGTCTGCCTGACATCTAGGGGCAGAGAGTTCCACAGAGAAGGGGCCACCACACTAAAGGCTCTTCTCCTGGTGGATTCCAGTCGGGCCACAAGTCTAACTACAACCACCAGGAGCATGCCCTCCAATGACCTCAGTGATCAGGCAGGTTGGTAAGGGAGAAGGTGCTCTCTCAGGTATCCTGGTCCCAAGTTGTTTAGGGCTTTGTAGACTAGTAATAGAACCTTAAACCTGGCCCGGTAGCTAATAGGTAGCCAGTGCAATTCCCTCAGCAAAGGAGTTATATGCTGAAACGAAGGAGCTCCTGACAAGAGCTGAGCTGCTGCATTCTGCTCTAGCTCCAGCTTCCGGAGCAGCCTTAAGGGCAGCCCCACATAGAGCGCATTGCAGTAATCCAGTCTTGAGGTTACTAATGCTCGTACCACTGTGGCCAAGCTATCCCTGTCCAGAAGAGGCTGTAGCTAGTGAGCCAGCCGAAGCTGGTAAAAGGCACTCCGAGCCGCCGTGGCCACTTCGGCCTCCAGCGACACTTATGGATCTAGGAGTACTCCCAAACTACGAACCTGATCTTTCAAAGGGAGTACAACCCCATCCAGAACAGGCAATAACCCTATCTCCTGGTCTCGGGAACCATTCACCCACAGGGCTTCCATCTTGCCAGGATTCAGACTCAGTTTATTGGCCCTCATCCAGCTCATTACTGAATTTAAGCACTGATCTAGGACTTGCATAGCTTCTCCTGATTCAGATGTCACAGGAAGATAGAGCTGGGTGTCATCAGCGTACTGATGGCATTTCACTCCAAATACCCTAATGATCATCCCCAAAGGCTTCATATATATGTTAAACAACATTGGGGACAAGATGGTGCCCTGTGGTACCCCATAGCTTAGTTGCCAAGGGGCCGAGAAATGATTGCCCAGTATTACTTTCTGAAATCGACTGTAATACAGTGCCTCCAACGTCCATCCCACAGAGTCGATCATGGAGGATACTTACTACTGTCAACCAAGACTAGGCTGACAACCATTACCCAGAGGACCTTTTCTTCTGCCGCTCCCAGACTGTGGAATGACCTGCCGGAGGAGACTCGTCAATTTAACAGTCTTTTAGAATTTAAGAAAGCTATAAAGACTGGTCTCTTCCAGCAGGCATACCCAGTGGAATTTTAGGATGTTTTTATGATGTTTTTATTGCTATTTTAATAATGTGTGCCATGTTTTTAATCAGTTTTATGTATTTTATCATTTTTATATTTACTGTTGTTCCCCGCCTCAATCCAAACAGAGGCGAGTAAGAAATATTTTTTTTTTATTATTATTATTATTACTACTACCATGGTCGATGGGATCAAAAGCCGATAAGAGATCAAGCAGAATTAACAGGGTTGCACTCTCCCTGTTTCTCTCTCCATAAAGGTCATCCATCAGGGCGACAAAGGCTGATTCAGTCCCGTAACCAGGTCGAAACCCAGACTGAAATGGGTCTAGATAATTAGTGTCCTCCAAGAGAGCCTGCAGGTGTTCCACCATGACCCTCTCCAATATCTTCCCTAAGAAAAGGGTATTTCCAACTGGGCGATAGTTGTCTAATACCATTGGATCCAAAGTGGACTTCTTCAGGAGTGGATCCAATGGATGTCAGGGACCACCCCGTCCTGTAAAGAAGCATTCACCACACCCTGGACCACCCAGTCAAACCCCCTCAGCTAGTTTTTATTAGCCAGGTGGGGCAAGAATTGAGAGGGCATGTGGTCGGTCGCATTGCTGCAAGTACCTTGTCAATATCAACAGGCCGCAGCAGCTGAAACTGATCCCACAAAATTGGGCAGATGGTGGTATCAGAAACCTCGACTGGAACTGCACTAATAACAGCATCATGTTTTCTGCAGAGACAAGCGATTTAGTCCTCAAAGTGAGATGCAAAAAGGTCACAGCGGGTCCTTGAGGGAAACAGGGCTTCATTCACTGTGGAGAGTGTTAACCCATGGACCACTCAAAAGAGCTCCACTGGATAGTAGGGATGTGCACTGACCCCCCGGATCGGATCGGATAGCGGATCGGAATCGGACCTGGGGGGTCGGATCGGATCGGATCGGATCGTAGGCTGGTCGGATCGGATCGGACCAGATGTCCGATCCGGATCGGACGCCATTTTGAATGCTTTTTCCCATAGCCAAGTATTGTTTTACAAAAACGCCTATAACTTTTTCATTTTTAAAGATAGAAGGATGAAACTTGGGGACATTGTAGACTGGTTAGGGATAGTTATCTGTGAGAAATTTCAGAAAGATTGGTGCATGCGTTTTGTGGCAATTAATTTTTTAATAAATACCCAGGAATGCTTATAACTTTGTCATTTTTAAAGTTACAAACATGAAACTTTGCCACATTGTAGGAGGTACCTTGGGACCTATGTGTGTGAAATTTCAGAAACATAGGTGCTTGCCTTGTGTGGCAATTAATTTTAGAAAAATAGGTAGTAGTGGGGTAAATACAGTTACGCCTCCCATTTTTTTATTTTTTAAGATACAAACAGGAAACTTGGGCACATTACAGATACCACTTGCCTTGATATGTGAGTGAAATTTCAGAAACATTGGAGCTTGCCTTGTGTGGCAATTAAGTTTTGAAACAATGAGGAAAGAAACACCTATAACTTTGTCATTTTTAAAGTTACACACATGAAACTTTGCCACATTGTAGGTGGTACCTTGGGACCTATGTGTGTGAAATTTCAGAAACATAGGTGCTTGCCTTGTGTGGCAATTAATTTTAGAAAAATGGGTAGTAGTGGGGTAAATACAGTTACGCCTCCCATTTTTTTAGTTTTGAAGATACAAACAGGAAACTTGGGCACATTACAGGGAACACTTCACTTGATATGTGTGTAAAATTTCAGAAACATTGGTGCTTGCCTGGTGTGGCAATTAATTTTTGAAACAATGAGGGATTCATTGGACAGCACTTGCCCATAGGGATTCATTGGACAGTACTTTCCCATAGGGAATCATTGCATTGCACTTTCCCATAGGGAATCATTGCATTGCACTTTCCCACTGAGAAATACAGTTATGCCTCCCACATTTTTATTTTTGAAGATACAAACAGGAAACTTGGGCACATTGTAGACTGGTTAGGGATAGTTATCTGTGAGAAATTTCAGAAAGATTGGTGCATGCGTTTTGTGGCAATTAATTTTTTAATAAATACCCAGGAATGCCTATAACTTTGTCATTTTTAAAGTTACACACATGAAACTTTGCCACATTGTAGGAGGTACCTTGGGACCTATGTGTGTGAAATTTCAAAAACGTAGGTGCTTGCCTTGTATGGCAATTAATTTTAGAAAAATGGGTAGTAGTGGGGTAAATACAGTTACGCCTCCCATTTTTTATTTTTTAAGATACAAACAGGAAACATGGGCACATTACAGGGAACACTTCACTTGATAGGTGTGTAAAATTTCCGAAAGCTGGGTCCAGGCATGTGGTGGCAATTAATTTTTGAAACAATGAGGAAAGAAACGCCTATAACTTTTTTATTTTAAAAGTTAGAAGTCTGAACATTGCTCACTTTGTAGATGGGTTAGGGGTAGATATGTGTCAGAAATTTCAGAATGATAGGTCCAGGCATTTGATGGCTATGGAATTTTTAGATTAAATGTTTCAAAAAATGTTCCACAGAGGCCAGGTCTTCCTTTCCTCCCCTTCCCGCTTCCCGCGAAGAAAAGGAAACACTGTCTCGTCTCGATCCCTTTGATCCTTGCTAGTATCCATTACAGGGCTCGTGTCTGCTTGAGTAAAAAGTGAAAGTAGGAAAGCAGACACGAGCCCTGTAATGGATACTAGCAAGGATCAAAGGGATCGAGACGAGACAGTGTTTCCTTTTCTTCGCGGGAAGCGGGAGGGGGAGGAAAGGAAGACCTGGCCTCTGTGGAACATTTTTTGAAACATTTAATCTAAAAATTCCATAGCCATCAAATGCCTGGACCTATCATTCTGAAATTTCTGACACATATCTACCCCTAACCCATCTACAAAGTGAGCAATGTTCAGACTTCTAACTTTTAAAATAAAAACGTTATAGGCGTTTCTTTCCTCATTGTTTCAAAAATTAATTGCCACCACATGCCTGGACCCAGCTTTCGGAAATTTTACACACCTATCAAGTGAAGTGTTCCCTGTAATGTGCCCATGTTTCCTGTTTGTATCTTAAAAAATAAAAAAATGGGAGGCGTAACTGTATTTACCCCACTACTACCCATTTTTCTAAAATTAATTGCCATACAAGGCAAGCACCTACGTTTTTGAAATTTAGCACACATAGGTCCCAAGGTACCTCCTACAATGTGGCAAAGTTTCATGTGTGTAACTTTAAAAATGACAAAGTTATAGGCATTCCTGGGTATTTATTAAAAAATTAATTGCCACAAAACGCATGCACCAATCTTTCTGAAATTTCTCACAGATAACTATCCCTAACCAGTCTACAATGTGCCCAAGTTTCCTGTTTGTATCTTCAAAAATAAAAATGTGGGAGGCATAACTGTATTTCTCAGTGGGAAAGTGCAATGCAATGATTCCCTATGGGAAAGTGCAATGCAATGATTCCCTATGGGAAAGTACTGTCCAATGAATCCCTATGGGCAAGTGCTGTCCAATGAATCCCTCATTGTTTCAAAAATTAATTGCCACACCAGGCAAGCACCAATGTTTCTGAAATTTTACACACATATCAAGTGAAGTGTTCCCTGTAATGTGCCCAAGTTTCCTGTTTGTATCTTCAAAACTAAAAAAATGGGAGGCGTAACTGTATTTACCCCACTACTACCCATTTTTCTAAAATTAATTGCCACACAAGGCAAGCACCTATGTTTCTGAAATTTCACACACATAGGTCCCAAGGTACCACCTACAATGTGGCAAAGTTTCATGTGTGTAACTTTAAAAATGACAAAGTTATAGGTGTTTCTTTCCTCATTGTTTCAAAACTTAATTGCCACACAAGGCAAGCTCCAATGTTTCTGAAATTTCACTCACATATCAAGGCAAGTGGTATCTGTAATGTGCCCAAGTTTCCTGTTTGTATCTTAAAAAATAAAAAAATGGGAGGCGTAACTGTATTTACCCCACTACTACCCATTTTTCTAAAATTAATTGCCACACAAGGCAAGCACCTATGTTTCTGAAATTTCACACACATAGGTCCCAAGGTACCTCCTACAATGTGGCAAAGTTTCATGTTTGTAACTTTAAAAATGACAAAGTTATAAGCATTCCTGGGTATTTATTAAAAAATTAATTGCCACAAAACGCATGCACCAATCTTTCTGAAATTTCTCACAGATAACTATCCCTAACCAGTCTACAATGTCCCCAAGTTTCATCCTTCTATCTTTAAAAATGAAAAAGTTATAGGCGTTTTTGTAAAACAATACTTGGCTATGGGAAAAAGCATTCAAAATGGCGTCCGATCCGGATCGGACCTCATCGGATCGGATCGGATCGGATCGGAGGTTGGTCGGATCGGATCGGATCGGATCGGATTTTCCCGATTTTGGGTCGGATCGGATTCGGATCGTGGATCGGATCCGATCCGATGCACACCCCTACTGGATAGCTACTTGAAGCAGCAAAGTAAGCCTTCTTTGCTGCTCGCACCACTGCACAATAGGCACAATTATGTGCTCTAGAGCATGCTCGGTCATCTTCGCTTCGAGGCTTGCCCCAATTGCACTCTAGCAGACATCCAGCCTGTTTCATTGTCTGCAGCTCCCCAGTATACAAGGGAGCAGAGCAGGCTCCACAGTGCCAGAGAGGGCACTCAGGTGCAATCAAGTCAATGCCCCTCCGTGTCTTACTGTTCCATAATGATGCTAGGGCCTCAGCTGGATCATCAGCTCTCTCCACTGGAAATTCCCCAAGAGCATTCAGAAATCCATCAGATTCCATCAGTCTTCTCAGGTGAACCATCCGAATGGGTCCCCCACTCTTGTAGGAGGGAAGTAGCGCCAAGACTTCAAATCTCACTAGGAAGTGATGACAATGGGGTGACTTGGACTCCCCCCCCCCCACATTTGCAGATTACTCAGCTCACCGCTTGGAGCAAAACCCAAATCAAGAGTATGCCTTGCTTCATGTCTTGGGCCAATGACAAACTGAGACAGCCCTGTGGTTGTCATGGAAGCCATGAAATCCCAAACCGGAGCTCCAGAGACAGCCTCAGCCTGAAAGTTGAAGTCACCCAGAACCACTGTTCTGAGTTCTTCCAACACCACACTCGAGGCCAACTTCACCAGCTTGGTCAGGGAGGATGCTGTGCAGCAGGGTGGGCAATACACCAGCAGCATCCCCAATCTGTCTCTATGGCCCAACACCAGGTGCAACCCCCACAAGTCCTGCTCCAAGATGGAGTGGCTTTCTGGTGATAGAGATGTAAGTTCTGTAAACTATGGCGAATCTACCCCCTGAGCCTCCTGTCTATGTTGGTGCTGCACCCAGGTGGGCAGAGCTGGGTCAGGTCAAGCCCACCCAGTTCATCCATCCAGGACTCAGTAATACATACCAGATTGGCTCTTTCATCCAGGTTAAATCGTGGATGAGTGTGGTCTTGTGGACTGACCTGACATTAAATAGCAACACCACAACACAGGAGGGCTCAGTGGATGAGCTACCAGGTACATGAGAGCTAGAGGAGGAGGGTATAAGGGGAACAGTGTATAAGCATCTGTAACCCATTCTACTCTGATGTCCTGACCCCTTCCTCCTGCCAAATCTTCCGCCCCAAGTCACTCGGATAGTGGCACAATCTCTATGGACCCCTACAGTTTCTGAGCACATCCTTGCCACAATGGAACTTCACTCACACTCTGACTATTCACTAAAAATAATAAATAAATAAGCATAACCTCAACCGTTCAAAACTTACATACTCCATTCATCTAATCAATCATACACACCCAACTAGCACAATCACAGATGATAGTTTGTGGTAATGGCCAGCCACTGGTCACAAAAAGGACATCAGGCTAGCTAATCCACCAGCAAATTAAAAGTAAAGTATTTCCCAGTCATTCAGAGTAACTTCTACTAGATTCATGCATACTCCATCTCTCACACAGAGTCTTACAGACATTTCTTCCCTCTGCCTCTCACTCAGAGAAAAAAACACTTCAAACCACCACAGGCTCTCACACTGAGTTACAAGAAGCAATCTTAAAAACACAAAGCCCCTGACTAAGGGAACTTCCCACATGCACAACACGTATTATGCTAAACAAACAAACAGGAAGGGGGGGAAGCAGATGAAGAAAACAAAAAATAGGAGGTGCCTTCACTTTCATGGCATCCCAAGGGGCCTGTTGAGGTGACCGCCACCCTGCAGCAAGGCTGCTGTTATCTCTCTCTGGGCCTCAGATTGTCCAATGCCTGAGAGAAAGTGTCCTGCCTCAGCAAGCTGGAACTTCCAGCAGGTGTTTTCATTCGGTTTACTAGATGAGAGTTCGACATGAAGATTCCTGGAGGTGGGAATGGGCAGTTGCAAAGCCGTTCTTTGAGCAACAGTTCTTAAAGCAGCACAGTTGTTGAATCTGCCAGTCTGTCCTCTTCCCCAACTCCTGTTCTCCTCACCAACACAAGTGTAGAGTGTCAGTCCGTCCTTTCCAGTCCTGCAGCGAGGCTGCTGTTATCTCTCTCTGGGCCTTAGATTGTCCAGTGCCTGAGAGAGAGTGTCCTGCCTCGGCAAGATGGATCTTCCAGCAGGTGTTTTCATTCAGTTCACATACAAATTGTGCCTGGCACACACTTCAGCTTAAACAAGTCACTGTAGCTTGTTTAGCTGACAGTATTTGTCTGAACCTTGAGTGTGGATTACCGTGTGTGTGTGAACCCAATCAGTATCTCTGTGCGCTAGTGTTGCACTTTTAGAGTAGTCAGTGACCATGCTGACAAAGGACAATTTACTTGGTCAACTCCAATCATACATTCTTATGCAGAAGCAGTACCACATAGAAGTATTTTTTCAGTGGTGCTCACATTGGGTCCATAATGTTTGAAGGATTACTAGATGTGTGAAATTATAAAATGTGACTGTAATCCACTTGATCTTGTTGCCATTCTAATTGCCTTCCAGATACATTTAGTTTCAACATAAACACAATGTTCCCTTATCTTTCACATCAAGCTACCACTGTGCTGATTCTGTCTCGCTGTTATGGTAACCTTGGACTTAACAAGTAGCTGATGTGATTTGTGTTCAAAATAAATTTGGGTCTAGGCCCTCAAAATAAAATACATTTTTCTATAGTACATATTTTTTATGAACACAATAATCTGTGAGGGCAAAACTAAAACAAAACCTTTGTACATATGCAAAAAAGCTAAAGTCAACAGAACAAATCATTTTCAGTTCACTATACACAATCACACACTTAACATCTTATAGACATATGTAAAACGTGGTTTGAAATTCTTGAGAAAATTGTAAGCTATTTAACTGAATTATTTTAATCCTTAATTTTTGGAAGCATATTTTTTATGTATTTTCGTTTCGTGTTTGGTTCTCTCAACTAGCTACCACTAGCAACGTAAAGATCAGCTTTAGGTGAAACATACTTAGGCAAATGAAGATTGAATTTAAGGACAATCGGTAAATAAGACATTAAAATGTTTTTAAAAACCCACCCTATCTCTACTAAGTTCTCTATACTGATGTCAGAGTTGCAAAAAAGCTACTAAACTGTATCTGCTAACAGGGTGTAGTAGTAGTGATGGTAGTGGAGACTGAATTTTATATGTAGATTTAATCATTTGGAAGCACTGAAACATAATACATTTTGTAGTGATTCTTAAGAGAGGACAGTACTACAAAATGTCATATGTGCCAATAAAGAATATTCTTTTGATTTAGAATGCCATGAGTCACCTTGGCAAGTTTATCTAGTTGGAAGAGCCTTGGTTCTGCTATATGATACATAACCCAGTACTTTCCAAGTGTTCATACCACGTCTTCCATAGTGAAACACAAATGCTTATTATTTTAACCATATCACTGAAAATTGCTGCTAGTATCACAGAGCTTCTGTATTCATGTTCACTTTTAAGGTCCTTTCCTCATATTTTCACAGCATTCAACTCACTGAACTAAATTGAAATGTATTACTTTCTTGATGTGAGAAATGTAGGAATTTAATATGGTGAGTGAAAGAAGTGGTTGTTTTAAGTAATGTTTAAAAGAAAACCCTTGTTGAAACTTTGCTTACCCTAGCAACTTCTAATACTCATAAAGAGAAAGTTACTTATTTTAATTCCTATGACATTTTTTAAAATCCTCACAATAGACAAGGAGGTTCATCAGACGAGCATTTTATTGCACGCTCGCTAATGCCCACTTACAGATGTTCATGTGTCCTTTAGACAATGACATCCATCTCCTGCACGCCTCCTGCTCCTTCTGCTCATTTTTCCGTGGCAAAATAGACCTCTTTTAATCCTACTTTATTTTTTAAAATGGAATGTGCTGCAATCTCCTGCTTTGTGCAGGAAAAGCGGCACAATAGAAATGGCCCTTGAATGGGCCATGTGGTCTTTGTTTACTTCCTCTTTGCCCTCCGGACAGAAAGAGGAAGTAATGAGGGACAAAAGCAAGGGTGGAGAAGCGACAGTAAGGAAACACGATTTTCCCCTGTGTGATGATGCTCAATATCTTCAGTGTTTTAAAGCAAGGATCACCTTCTCCCATACAATCCGCCCCGCACACTCAGGTCCTCTGCCAAGACTAGGCTGACAAACCTTACCCAGAGGACCTTCTCTTCTGCCACTCCAAGACTATGGAATAACCTGCCGGGAGAGATCCGCCAACTTCCCAGTCTTCTAGAATTCAAGAGAGCTATAAAGACTGATCTCTTCCTGCAGGCCTACCCAGTCGAATTTTAAGACTTGGTTGATTTTAATAATGTAGTAATTTTATATGTTTTTAATAAGTTTTATGTATTTTATATTGTTTATATTTATGTTATTCCTCGCCTCGGAGGGAGAGGCGGGTAAGAAATAAATAAATAAATTATTATTATTATTATTATTATTATTATTGTTATTATTATTGAGTAAGATAAAGACCAGAAAGTTAAATTTAGGACAACAACAGAGTATTATTTTTGACCATACAGAGTATACTTTCTATTCTAGCAGGCCTTTATTCCAATAGAGAGAAATGCTTCAATATGGCACCTTCCCAGGATGCTTGTTATAAAGAGCTGCTTGTCACCCTCTAACAACACATTTATTTTCACAGGGACATATATTTTATTAATTCTTAAAAATGTAGCTCATTTAGGAATTTTGGTTCCCGCCTCCCAATATGGCCATTTAGTTAAGCTTCCTTTGTTATGGTAACGCTGTATGAAGACAATACCAGATGTACCTTTCTAGCCTTGTTGTAAATTCAAGTCTTTTCTCCCTGAAGAGTAGTTTTCACTGAATTTAGCTTAATGTGTCTTCCACAAAGCAGATGAGATAACTGGTTGTGCCATTGTTTTGTGTTGCACACTAGGGGGGAAAACAACAAAAATACAGCTATTAGAACACAGTCATTATTCTGTTTGTTTGTAAATAGTGTATAAAATGTTTTAAAAGTATAATATTGATATAGATCTTTTCTGAGATTATTACTTCCATTTAGCTACTTGATAAGAATTAAAATTATCACAGGGTCACCTGCTGGTGAGTCAGTTAATTGAAAAAAATATAGTGAACATCTTTGAATATATAGCATATTACAGGTCTCGCTTAAGGTTTTGAATTTAAGAGAGGTAATTTAACTCAAATGAGTTACAAAAGAAAGGAAACAAAATACTAGCATCCAAGAGTTTTGACCTCTTGAAGAGAAGGGGTTATTATAGGTAGGTGACAGAGCAAATCCTTGGCATTTGCCAAATGCCAGGGTGAGAGCTTGGGTAGGTGAAGCTGTAATATGTGGGGTTTCCCCTGAGTGAGTGTCAGGGGACAAGAAAGATAGAAATCAAGGTTAAAAGCTCCAACCAACTGGGGAGAGAATGGAACCACACATGGGTCCTATCTACTTGCTCTATTCCATTGTCACTGCTCCTTATTCTTTTCCCCCTTCTTTCCACCTTACTTTTTAAAAAAATCGTTTTCTCTCTTGGGGAAGGGGTGGCCACAAACCAGGATGTGCCAGGGTGGAAGGGAGGGTGACATGGAAGTGGAGAGTACCCCTATTACAGTTGTCATGAGTAAGGGAAGGTATGGTATGATGGGGAGGGAATGTCATTGAAGTTGTGGAAGACTCAGATGGCTACAAGTCATTCCCCCTTCCGATCCCCTCCCCATCCTGCAGGTTCCTAGTGGACTGGCTACTACATTCTCTGGCCTGGTTGTGGTGCTGGTGAATGGCCAGGTTGGTTCATAACAAGACCTTACTCATCCATGATATGATCGTGGATGAGGGAACTAACATGCTGTGCATCATTGAGACCTGAGTGAGTAAGCTGGGCGGCATAGATATGACCCAGCTTTGCCCATCTGGTTACTCGGTGCAGCACCAACCCAGGCTAAAGACCCGGGGGGGGGGGGGAGTCACCGTGATCCATAAAAGTTCAATCTCACTCACCAGGAAACTCCTCCACCATGGGATAGGCTGTGAGGGCCTGGGGATACTATTGATGTACCACTCGTCCTGCTACCCAGTGGATTCCCTGACAGAGCTGGCTGAAGTGATCTTGGATGTGAAGCTGGAAGACCCTTGTCCTGGGAGATTTCAGCATTCATGATGAGGCTGCCTTAACAGGACCAGCTCAGGACTTCATGTTCTCCATGACAACTATGGGGCTGTCTCAGTATATCACCCGTCCAACACATAGGGCAGGGCATACCCTTGACTTGGTATTTGCCTCAGGGTGTGAGGGGATTGTCTGGAAATTGGGGGGGGATTACCCCATTGTGATGGTCAGAACACTTCCTGGTGAAGTTTGGTTTCACAGTGCCAGTCCCTCCCTGCAAAGGTGGGAGACCCATTAAGATGGTCTGCCCTTGGAGACTTATGGAATTTGAGTGATTTCTGAATGCGCTGAGGGAATTTTTAGTAGCCAGAGTTGGCGATTCTGTTGAGGCCCTTGTCACACTATGGAATGGCAAGGTGTAAAGGGCCATCAACACAATTGTTCCTGAGCATCCTCTTTGATATTGTGGAGCTCAGAAGGCTCCCTGGTTTACTGTGGTGCTCCTGGAGTGTAAGTGGCATTAAGACTTGTCTTGAAGGTGACCGAACACATGTAAGAGCGTACAATCATGCCTACTGCATGGCAGTGAAGGTAGCAAAGAAGGCTTACTTTGCCACCTCCATCATATCCTCAAGCTGTCATCCAGCTGAGCTTTTCCGTATGGTCCAGGGGTTACTTACTTCTAACCTACCCAATCCAATACTGGAACCTTTGGAGGCTCGATGTGAGGAGTTTGCAAGACACTTTAAGGATAAAAAATCACCCACCTTCATGCTGATTCAAATGCCACTGTTGATTCAATTTCTGTTGAGGTGTCCAGTGCATCATCTTATGTTTTGTGGGATCAATTTCAGTTTTTGGAGCCTGAGAATGTGGACAAGATGCTTGCATCTGTTCAACCCACCACATGCTCTCTCAACCCTTGCCCATCATGGCTTATTTGAGCTAGCCATGGGGGCCTGACCAGATGGATCAAGGGAATGATGAATGCATCTCTGCGGGATGGTGTAGTCCCCACTGATTTGAAGAAGGCAGTGGTATGGCCACTCATGAAAAAAATTCTTTTGACTGAGAGATTTATGGCAGCTATTGTGTTTTTCTAGGGCAGGGAAAGTGTGGCATTTTTTTCTCCATGCGGGATAAAACCGCCCTTCCTTTCCTGTGCATTGCCATCCTCACACTGTGTCACAGAATTTCCCTTCTTGGGGGTGTCTTCATTGAAAGGCAGTCATGCTGATAAAAGAGGAGGGTGTACTGAGTTGCTTGAACGAATGGGCTTGTGCTGAGTCACTCAAACGGACTTCTGCTGCTCTCATTGCTCTCTCATTGCCATTTCTCTCCCTCAAAAGGCAAAACAGTGGCTAAACGCTAAATTGTTAAAACAGTAGACAACAAAACCAGAGCAAAGGGGGGAAGGTGCCCACGTCCATCACAGTGTCCATCAAGAACAAGAACCAATGAACTGGAAGGTGAGGGAAAAGGGGCAGGGTGGGGTGAGTGCAGTGGCGATACCAGGAAGCGTGAGCTGGCGCAGGTGAACAGGTAAACAAGGCAAAATAGTGCAAGAACGCACGCACGTGAAAATGACCAGTGCTTGATGCATTAATGAAATGGAAGTGGAAATCATGGATGCATATCGAGGGGGGTGGAAGTAGGTGTGATGGAGCTCTTTCAGCTGCAAACACCATGTTTTATGTAATGAGGTTGTCTACAAGCATGTGTGAACCAACCAGAATTGGGAATAAAATGGATTGATTTTGAGAATATATACCTACAAACAAGGATGCTTTATCTTTTGTAAGGAAATAGTGATCTTTCCCCACCCCTGGTTTTATTTGCATAAAATTCTATTTTAAGCTCCCCTTCATTGTTTTATGTCTGTCATAAGTGTCTTTTTTATCCTCTTCTTTTCTTCATATCTTCTCTCAGTTAGCAGAATCCATCATGACATCTGATTTCCAGCGGGTAAGCTGTTGTCAATGTGACCCCATTAGTTGACGTTTAACCATATGCTCACAAATAGTGTGAACATTACCCTTTTCCTTTCTAGTGTCCTTCTGCTCTGTGTTGTGTTCAACTAGATAGTGCTGAAGGTGACTTCTGAGATTAATCAGTCTGGTGCTACTGACAATCATATATAATGCTTAAAGAGATAAGGTACATCAGAATGTTAAGAAAAGATAGAATAAATAAATTCCAAGGGATTTTATCAAAGCTATATAATATAAAAGAGATCAGACTCACTTTAATGGAGGCTAGTATTGGGATGATTCTGGCTTGCTGGAAAAAGAAACTGACGTAGAACCATCTTTCATCATCAACAGTTTCCTTCAGTTAACCTCAGTTTCTCTTAAGCTGCTATCTTATGCACACTTACTTAAAAGGAAGAAAGTTTTTTCCTTGAAGAGATGTTTTAGCAAGTAAAGATAATTACGAAAGATTTGGGGAGTAGAATTCAGCAGTAAGAGAGCCTTCTAGTTATTACTTACTTTGGCCTGAGCACATATCTTCTCTTTCGGTTACTCTTAAAGTAACAATATACATCCATAAAGTGTTTTAATAGAACAGAAAACAGATCCCAACCTATTCTGAGTGAATACATTCTTCTTTAGGGGTTTAGGAGACATTTTTCAGTTTGTATTGCTTTCTGTAAACCTTATACTTACAAAATGAAACTGGAAGACTTCTCATATGTCTCATGAAGTGTACACATTCAAAATGGATTTGCCCACTTAAAAAGATTTGTTGAACTGCCTCTTCGTTGGCATCATTCTTTTGGCTTATTACACATTACCTTTAAACTTAGATGGGCCTAGATTTAAATTTGATGTGCTTTTGGCTTGTTTGTTTGTCTTTGTATCTGGAAAATTAATAAAAGAAAAAACAAAACAAGACCCCCTCCCCTGGACCAGATAACAGAGCCAGATATACATTGGAAATGTGATATCCTGTATATTCCTCCCCTCAGTTCAAATGGAGAGGCGTTTCTCTAAGTTCCTTTTGGGGGTGGGGGGAAGTGATACTGGTTGAGACACAGACCACATCCGGACCTCACGATGGGTTAATAAGCTACTCTCAGTAGCTTATTTTTTAAATAGCCCATGATCCCCTGTCACACAAGCAGGCTAATAACCTATTGTGAGTAGCTTATTAAGCTACTGTGTATAATTTGAGTCATCCCTGCCCCCTGTCCTGCTGCAGTCCTCCCACCCAAGCAATGGCACTATTTCATTTTTGAAGTGTTGGAAGTTTGCAAGATGAGGACAAAACAACCTCTGCCAGTCAGGAGGCACCTGATCCACAATCACACCCCTGTGCAATCAGTCACCAAGGTGGGAAAATCCAGAGGGCACCAAAAAGAGGGGCTAAAAAGCCTTGGAAGGTTGCAGGATTGGGACAAAACTTCATACAGAGCCTCCCCAAGTCAGGAGGTACCTGATCCACCATCAAACCCCTGAGCATTTACTCCAGAGGAGTGAAAATCCCAAGTGCACCAAAAATGGAGAAGTAGCTAGAAAACCTTGGGGGCTGCTGGATCAAGACAAAATTCCACACACAGCTTTTCTTAGTTGGGGGGCACCTGATCCACCATCAAACCCCAGTGCATTTAGTCCAGAGAAGCAAAAATCTTGAATGCACCAAAAAGGGGAAAACCTTGGCTCTTTGCAGGATAAGGACAAAACTTCATACACAGCTTCCTCTCCTCAGAAGACACCTGATGAATCATCAAAACCCTGCACCCTGACATTGATCATCAGCAATGAACAGAACAGCAGTGGTTTGGCCACTCTTTCCACACAGCTCTCTAGTTGGCCAAACCAAGCCATGGTGACTGCCAGATGACACGATAACCCATGAGGTTTTAAATAACCCACTCTGCAGACCATGGGTTATCAGAGTAGGTAATTTTGGCAAAATAAGCCATCAAAAAAACTCCCACCAGGCAACATGATAACCCATGATGGGTTAATTAACCCATTGTAGCTTAATTAACCCATTGTGGGTTAATGTCTGAACCCAGACACAGAGTAAAGTCACCACTCTCTTAAATACCTTGTCGAAGTAATAATAATAATAATACATTTATTTCTTACCCGCCTCTCCATCTGGATCGAGGCAGGGTACAACAATAAATACAAAACACCATAATATATATATATATATATATATATATATATATATATATATATTTAAAAGCATATAAAATGAATACATTATTAAAAGACATCTTAAAATTCAACTGGGTAGGCCTGTCGGAAGAGATCAGTTTTTATGGCTTTCTTAAATTCCAGGAGACTGTTAAGTTGACAAATCTCTCCTGGCAGGCCATTCCATAGTCTGCCAAGCCACTTCTTTGCTTTCTCCCTGCTGCCAGATATAAAAGCTTTCCATAGCTATAAATGAACAGTGTATCTGCTGTCAGTTGTACTTTTACATTTTCAATTGTTATGATGCTTTTTGTATTATATTTTATATTATACTGTTTATATAATATAAACTTTGTTGTAATTCAGTTTGAGAACTGTTTTTGAGTAACGTTGACCAGTTTATTCAGTCATTCGATCTCAGATATGTTGCATAGCTGAATTCCACATGTGCCAATGACTTAATCCTGAACCAGTTATTCATTTTGGCTCCTTCACAGCTGGTAAATGTATTGAAATCAGCATGAGCCATGCAGTCCATAAGGCAACCATCATACTTTCATAGCATGTAAAATTTGTTCTACTTCCCTCATTTCTTGTCTAGTGTAAAAGCTACAAACCAAGTCACAAGAAGCTGCCATGTGTTTGCATGCTGTGCATAGAGAAGCTAGTAGGCTCTTTCTTTCTTGAATGCTCAATATCAAGATTGAAGATAGGTCATTTAAGGGTCAGTTCTGCTTATATATCTCCCAAGATAACTTCTGTTAACACAAGGGGCAGAGTTCTCCAACTATTAAGTCCAAGCTGTCTGTGGGTTGATAAAATGAGAATGTGACATGGTAGCCTCTTGATTTTGCAGCCTTGTCACATATATTTGCTCAGAAGGAGGAAACTTTTCCAATCCATCTGAGATAGTGGTAGAGTCATGATCTACTTGCTATTGTAAAAACACCCACAAGATTCTTTCTGCTTAATGGAATCTCAACTTTCTACAGCATCAACCCCCATTTGGTTTCCAGAACTGAACTGTTCTCTGAAGTGACTCTTTGGATGTATATCCCCATCAAAAATCACCTACAGGCAGCCTGGTTGTCATATTGGAATAAAAAGTCTGCTTCCTTGCAGGCTTCCTAGTGCTCCTGTTTTGTTGGAAGAGAATAAACTTGACTGCCTCAAAAATTATGTAATCACTATTCTGAAAGCCGATAGCTTGTAAGACCTCAAGATGCTGTTATAAGTGGATACAGCTGTAAATCAGAAATAAACCCCTTTTTTTCCTTGTAGGAATTGACTGAAGCATAGAGAGAAAAAGTGTACTTCCTGTTACTATTTTTATTCTACTGAAACATATCCATTTAGTAGTACTACTGGATAACTAATTGCTCTAGTGATGTGTTTTGTGTGTGTGTGAGTGTTTCTTCTAATTTTGTTAAAGGATATACTTTCTATTTATAGTGATTTCTTGGGGGGAGATTGTAAGCTAAAATGGAACTGTGTGCTGACTAGAGTAAAAAAGAATTCTTTTGAAAAATAAACAAGGCAAAATCCTATGCATGTTTAGACAAAAAACAGTCCTACAATTCTCAGCATTCCCTAGCCAGCATGACTAGGTGGGGCATGCTGGGAGCTGTAGAACTTTTTTCTGACTAAACATGTATAGAATTGCGCTCTTAATGGCATGAAATCAGTAAAATGCTATGTTTTGTAATTTAGTTATGAAATTGTTTACATATGTAAATGAAAGTTCTTTCCTCTCAAATACATTCTGCTCAGTGCAAAGGAAACAAATGCAAACAGTATTCTAATTTAACCGCACATGTTTGTTATGCAGCTGCAATGTAAGTATGATATATCTGAATAACCTCTACTTCTTTACTGAAAAAATATCCCCCAATTTGAATGTAAATTGTTTTTAAATAACAATAAAACAACCTTAAAAACGATAACAATAATTTTAAAAGAAAAGTTAAGATGGGTCTTGACTCCTTGACTCCTTTCCTGAGTGCAGGGAAAGTGGGAACCAGTCGCAATTCCAAAGTGAATGTTTTCCAGGAGCAAGACAGGAGAAAGCCCTTTCCCACATGCTTAACAAGGAGGCCTCTACAAGCGAGGGACTTCAAAAGGACTCTCCTGCTGATCTTAATAACTGAGCAGGTTCATACCAAGATAAGTGATCTTTCAGATAGCCAGCCCCTAAGCTGTTTAGAGCTTTAAAAGCTAAAACCACCATCTTGAATTGAGACCAGAAAACACTATTGAGGTGATGTGATCACAAGCCCGTGTATTAGTTCGTAGTCTAGCTGCTGCATTTTGCACTAAATGAAACTTTTGGATGCTTTTCATGGGTTGCCCCATGTAGAGTGCATTACAGTCAACTACGTGTGATGTGACCAAGGCATTCATAAATGTTACCAGATCAGACTGACCCAGGAATGGTCACAGCTGGTGCACTGGGTGCAGTTGGGCAAATGCACTCCCCAGCACCACTGCCACCTAAAGATCCAAGCACAGCATACAACCCTGATCATTCAGGGGCAGCACAACCCCATCCAGATCAGTTTGAATCCAAATCTCCAAAACAGACATTCTACTGACCAACAGCACCCCTATCTTTTCTGCATTTTGCCTAAGTTTGTTCACCCTCATCCAACCCATTATCACAATAATAATAGCAACAAAAGAGGCAACATAATGATAATGATGGTCACTCCTGCAGAGTTCCTACATCATATTTCCATATTAGCAGTGCATCAATGGTAACATTATAGAACCCGTTCCATAATCTTTCATCCAAGGCATAAGCACACTTCCTGGAAGAGTCCACAGTGCCTTCTCCAAGACAGTCAACGTCATGGTCCAATAGTTAGGAGAAAAGCATTGGAATTCCCATTGGAACATGATTTTATTTACATTGCAGTCCAAACAGCAGTGGCCTGCAAACAACTACCCAGGGAAAATTTCCAGAAAATGACAGCCTGCCCTTCCAAACACAACTGTAGCCAGCTCCCTAGTCAAGGTGCCAGGAGAAAGCCTGGACACAAAATCCATAGATTAGGCTGACCATATGAAAAGGAGGACAGGGCTCATGTAACTTTAACAGTTGTCATTTGTATGCAATTAGTTCCTGGTGATATTCCCTCTTCATCACAACAGTTAAAGGTGCAGACACTATACTGGAGTGACCATATACAAAAGAAGGCAGGGCCCCTGCAACTTTAACAGTTTTGATGAAGAGGGAATTTCACCAGGAACTAATTGCATACAAATGACACTGGCTGAAATTCCCTTTTCTCTACAACTTTTAAAGTTACATGAGACCTGTCCTCCTTTTCATATGGTCAGCCTACCATAGATGCCATAAAACCAAATTAAGGACATATTCTGCATTAGTAGGACTCTTAAGGTATTTTTAATTTTCCCTAGCTCTCCTCCTCCTATTCAGTCATGTCCTATGCAGTAACTAAGCAGGAGTCAGCAGGTCACTGAGCTGTTGGAGCCTGTTGGTGCTTAGGTGATTAGAATGTGTAAAGGCACATTGCCTCTAATGACAATGATTAGTCCAGGAGCACCCCTGAAATGACATACCTGTTCTTTCTGAGGGAATGGAAACTCCCAAATCCCTAAACCTGGAAAATACTCACCCATAGAATTGCAGTATTGTCAGGATTTAGTCTTAGTTAGTTGGCCCTCATCCAACCCATCACTGCATCACCAGTTCAGAACATGTACACCTACTCCTGATTCAGATGTTACAGATAAATTGAGCTGGGTATCAGCATACTGATGACCCCTTGTCCTTGAACTCCTAATGACCACTCCCATGGGCTTCATGTAGGTGTTAAATAGCATAGGGGACAAGATGGTAGGTACCCTGCAGCACCCTGAAGCATAATTGACAGGGAGCTAGTGCACAGCCCTCCAGTGCTACTTTCTGGAACCATCCCTGTAAGTAGGAGCAAAGCCATTGCACCACAGTGCCTTCAGTTCCCAACTCACAGAGATGATCCAGAAGAATACTACGCTGAGAGATCAAGCAGGATCAAAAGAGTCGTGCTCCCTCTTTATCTCTCCCTCATCCATTAGGGCTACCAAAGGGATTATGTCCCCAAACTGGGCCTGAATCCAGACTGAAATCAGTATCCTCCAAAAATATCTGCAGTTGCCCAGCCACCAACCTCTCAAGTACCTTGCCCAGAAAAGTGGTATTAGTGACTGGGCGGTAGTTGGTATAAACCTCCAGATCCAGGGAGGGATTTTTCGGGAGTGGATTTACCACATCCTGCTTCAAGGCAATGGGCACCATTCCAGGTAGTTCAACAAGGTTCATTTCAAACTGGTAATCTATCTCCTACCCATTGCCCTGACAGATTACCCCTAAGAGAATGTAGCGCTCAACAGAAAAAAGATTGCCTGCCCTTGTCCTAAGGCAGCTTTTAACCATGCACCTGTCAAGATTGTGAGTTATATCTATGTATATCTAATGACAGCTTCTCATTGTTTAAAGGTTAGTATGATTATGTTTGGCTTTAAGACTAAGTTGTTTAATATATTTTAACACTGATGAATTTTGAGATGATTCAACAAGACTCAAGTCATTTTGTATGTTAATATTTTAAAATCTTTGTTCAATTATCAATGTATTAAAATGTGAGGCATTCTGTTTTTATTATCTGAAAGACTTCATTGTTTGTTCACCATGATATTCGGATAAACAAGACATTGGTATTCAATTAGGAGAGATCTGGATGGCCTCTCAAGGATCCCTCCCAAGCTTGTGGTCCATAATTGTGGAGCCTGCCAAAACACTTGGGCTATTTCAAAGAGTAGAGTTTACCTTTGTGCCCTTGGCATAGGGGTGAAGTACCCCTACTTTGTTAAGGAGATTGCTTACAATTGATTGGCTCTTCTGGAAAAAGGGAGGCTTTTAGAGAACAGGGATTAAATTCTTCCCTCCCTGCTGTGGAGTGCAGTAATTCAGTCTGACTAGATTTACACAACACACTAACTCATGATGGGTTGTCGTATTGCCTGAACACAGCTCATTTACCACAGGATGAGTTCACGTGTTGTCTGAAGCAATACATTTTCCTCAGGTTAGGTTATCATGTTGTCTGTACGCAGCACGTTTTCTGCAGGGCGGCTTGTTATCCATGCAGTGTGGGTTTTTTTCTCTGACATGCACCTTGAGAACCTGTGGCTTCTTGTTGAGTTGTTCAGGGGGGTTACAAGCCACATTGCATGGTTAACAAGCAACCCTGCAGTAAAAGCACTGCATTCAGACAACACAATAACTCATCCTCCGGAAAAGAATGCTGCATTCAGACAAATGATACCCCAAGGTTCAACAACAACTCTCAGTGTGTTGTGTGAACCCAGACCCTGTGTGAACAAGGAAAGCAGTTTGGTAGTGGTAGACCAAAAAAATAAAAGAGGAATACAGTGGGCAGTGCTGCGCTCTAGAAGGATTCTGATTATGGTGGTAGTCCTCTGACAATTGATGGGTAGCAGTGAACTTCAGGATATGTGTTGGGGAGCTTAGCTATGATTCCCCAGCTATGCTTAACTTGTGTATTTGTAAATAAATGTAAACACTACAAACAAAGGAAATTAAACCCTGGATAGGAATGGAACCCCTGAAATTTCACTGCTCAGGGAAATGTGGAGCTCATAACAATGTTTGAGCCAGCTGGGATATTCCCTTTTTAGCCAGCCAAAGGGAAATTTAAGGACTTTCTGAGAATCAAACAAGCATATTTGAGAAGGAGGAGCTCTTCTGTGTATGCTGAGTTTATATTTTAAATCGGGATTGTAATGTTCTTCACTATATCAGAGCTGGAATATTCAGGATCTTTATATTAACCTGAGTTGTGTGTTAACTAAAGTTGCTGATGCAAGAAAAACTTAAGGGATTTTTTTCTTAGAAAGCAAATTTTAACTTAGAAAGCAACAGTGTGTTTTGATTTTTTCAGCAAACAATAAAAGCTACCAATTATTAGTGATGTTAAAGCTGTGTACAATATCCAGCTGTGTTGTTTGTAATTTTCGCAACAATATTTTCATTGAATTAATCATTAATGTGGATCAAACATTAGAACTTTTTCTATTGGAAAAATCCGGTTGATATTCAATGACTGGCCATAGGAGATTCCCGCAGATTCAGCTCTATATCTGACAAATAGGAAAACTATGATACTAATGCCATAGCTGATTTATGAGTAGGTAAATAAATGCTGCAAACTGCTTTGCACGCTACAAGTGCTATAGAAATTATTAAGATGGATTAGAATAATCATCAACCCACCGTAATTGTTTACTAGCATTCCAAAAGAAAAGGCAAAACTGAAGGATGACCAAAAGTAGACTGCAAAGTGCCAGTAAATAGAGGAAGCATAGTTCATCTTACATTGACTCAATGAGATACATCATAGCCTAGACTTTCAGAAAAGTACAAAGTGCTTCATTAAACTAATTAACTACATTTTGGGAAATCAGTATTTGGTAATGAAACAAGGACCAGGACGTAATTTTAATATAATTTTATGGGTGATTTTCGCTCCCTAGCACTGCCATCATCTATGGGGAAACTGCTTATATTTCAGGGCCTAGGAAACTCTCTGCATTATAACTCCGACTTCCATAAGTTGATGCTTTTCTGCTGCCACCAATTCTCTGAGAATACTTTAAAACCTCCTAATAGCTTGGTATAAGAGAAAGGCACAAATAATAGAAAAATATGATCTATTAAACAAGTTCATTTATTAAAGAGATATTTTATACATAAAGGAATACTAATATTTATGTTGGGGTTTTCAAAGGACTGCTGAGTGACAATTGCAAGCCTCTTAATTACTTCTTTTACCACAGGCCAAATTCCTAAACTTCCACCCCAGCCAAATGCACTCACAACCATGTCCAGCTTCTGGGTACAGACTTCATCTGATTCCCAAAGCTCATCCTATTGTATTTCTGGCTGCGTGAACAGTTTATTCTGTTTTTTTCTGCCAAAATCTTAGGGCAGCCTCCTGGTATAACAAGAGCCACCTACTCTCTACTCCTGATCTTCACCAGCTATGTAAGGTTATCTAACAAAGAAGGAATAGCTTAGTATTCAGGCCTTAGGTATTCACTGTCTCCTCAGCTTTCTCCTATTCCATCTATAACACACAACCCACCTGTAACAATATGAAAGAACTACTGGATTCAGCCTGAATTGGCTGTGCTTCCTGGGAGGAACAAGGAAGTTGTTGGCAGCACCCAGTGCTGAGGAGAGACAGGCCACTGCCCGGGAGAGCTCATTGGAAAAGCTTTGGTTAAATAAAACATCGTTGTTTTCTTGAAGAGTCCGTGATGTGCAATACACCAACTTTGAAACATCACCAACCAGCACACCTTTTCCCTGACTCATTAACTGTCAACTCCTTAACTCTAATTTTCCAACACTCTTTTCCATCTTGCTAGAATCCCCAGCCAATAAGAATTGAATGTATCTGATCCAGGCCCCATCTAAAAATATTCAAAGTGATTGTCTCTCTCCCCCTTAAGGTCACTAAACTACTACTACTACACAGACGTCTGACAGTAACAAAGCAAGGCCTCCAGCCTACTCAGATGCTTTATTGTCTCTCAGAGGTCACACAAAGTAAACACTGCATAACAACAACAGTTATATACAGGCATTTCTTCACACATTTGTATTTGGAAGATTTGTTGTTAAGTTGTTATTGAACTGAATTTGAATGACTTAGCTGAACTCAGAGGTTCTCAAAGTGTGGGACAAGTCCTTTCGGAGGGGTGAAACTTTGAGGGGTGCAAACTTTGAGAAATGTTCAGGCTCTTGAGGCAGTTAGATCCTTCCTCTCTCCACCAGTCATGATATAGATGAGTTGAATGTGCCTTAGCAGAGAATGTCCTTATTTATACACACTGCAGTAAATGTGCTCCATGATGTTGTAGTCTACTAGACTAGGGATTCTGTTAGTGTACCGGCCACCCTGCTGCCTATCAGACTCCCTGGCCAAGCTCACGGAACTGGTCTCGGAGCTGGTATTGGATTCGCCCAGGCTTTTGGTCCTGGGCGACTTCAACATCCCATTCGAGGCCAGTTTGTCAGGTGGAGCTTGGGAGTTCATGGCATCCATGACAAACATGGGCCTATCCCAATTGGTCTCTGGACCCACACATTCAGCAGGTCACACCCTCGATGCTGTTTTCAGTTCCGAACAGACGGATTTTTGGGCGGAGGTAATGAATACCTCCAAATTGTCATGGACAGACCATTTTCTGGTCAGGGTTAGTATCACGGCTACCACCCGCCCCTGCAGGGGTGGCGGACCTATTAAGATGGCTAATGGATCCTTCTGGATTCCAGAAAGCCTTGGAGGGTTCTATGGCTGGTATCGTCGACGATCCTGTAGAAGCCCTGGTCAATAGATGGAATCAAGACCTAACTAGGGCTATCAACACGATCACCCCCAAACATCCTCTCCGACCCGCTTCTAATAGGGCGCCCTGGTATACAGAAGATCTCAGGGAGTTGAAGTGGAAAGGACGATGACTGGAGCACCGATGGCAGAAAACTCGACTTATATCTGACAAGACATGACATAGAGAACATCTTCGTTCCTATGAGGTGGCAATACGTGCAGCAAAGAAAGCTTACTTCTCTGCGCGCATTGCGTCTGCGAATTCACATCCAGTAGAACTGTTCAGGGTGGTGAGGGGTCTAACCCAGGCACCTTCTCCCCTGAATCCGATTTTAGAGCTTTCGGTAGTTCGCTGTGATGCCTTTAACGATCATATCACAGATAAAATCGCTCGGATAAGAGCCGACTTAGATGCCATTGCTATAGCAGAGGCTGACAATGGAGTGTCCAGTGACTCCACGAGTAGAATTACACTTGATCAGTTTCAGTTGGTGAGTACCGAAAATGTACTTGGATGTGTGAAGAGGACGACTTGCCCTCTCGATCCCTGTCCTTCTTGGCTGGTCGTCCAGGGAGGAGATGCAGTTAGATCACATCTACAACATATCATTAATGCATCTCTCAGGGAGGGGAGCTTTCCATCATGTTTAAAAGAAGCGGTGGTATGGCCGCTTCCAAAAAAGCCCTCCCTGGATCCCCTGGATCTTAATAACTATAGGCCAATATCAAACCTTCCATTTTTGGGCAAGGTGATCGAGAGGGCGGTTGCCTTCCAACTCCAGGCAGTCTTGGATAACACTGATTTTCTAGAGCCATTTCAATCTGGCTACGGAGTTGAGACCACTTTGGTCGCCTTAGTGGATGATCTACGCCTCAGTATTGACAGGGGGAGTGTGTTCCTGTTGGTACTCCTGGACCTCTCAGTGGTTTTCGATACCATCGACCATGGTATCCTTCTGGAGCGCCTGGGGGACTTGGGAATCGGGGGCACTGTGCTTCAGTGATTCCAATCCTACCTCTCGGGCAGGTTCCAGATGGTGATGCTTGGGGATAGCTGCTCTTCAAAGAAGGAGTTGCTATGTGATGTACCACAAGGTGCCATCCTTTCCCCAATGCTGTTTAACATTTATATGAAACCGCTGGGAGAGATAATCCGGAGGCATGGGGTGGGGTGTGTTGCATGTGTGTTATATGTGTTGCATATAAAGGAAATTCTGCCAGTTGTAGCTTCTACAGTCACTTCAACATAAGAACAGCCATGCTGTTGGTACTTCTGGACCTCTCAGCGGCTTTCGATACCATCAACCATGGTATCCTTCTGGAACGCCTGAGAGGATTGGGAATCGGGGGCACTGTGCTTCAGTGGTTCCGGTCCTACCTCTCGGGCAGGTTCCAGATGGTGATGCTTGGGGATAGCTGCTCTGCAAAGAAGGAGCTGCTGTGTGGCGTACCGCAAGGTGCCATCCTTTCCCCAATGCTGTTTAACATTTATATGAAACCGTTGGGAGAGATCATCCGGAGGCATGGGGTGGGGTGCTATCAGTATGCTGATGACACCCAAATATATTTCTCTATGCCTTCGATAACAGCGCCAGCAAAGGATAGTGTGTCTCCTCTGAATGAATGCTTAGAGGCGGTAATGGGCTGGATGAGGAAAAACAAACTGAAGCTGAATCCAGACAAGACGGAGGTGCTCGCTGTCAAAGGCCCCAACCTGGGTTTGGAGGTGTGTCAACCGGTTCTGGATGGGGATACACCCCCCCTGAAAGACTGTGTTCACAGCTTGGGGGTACTCCTGGATCCGTTGCTCCAAATGACAGCTCAGATAGATGCAACGGCCAGGAGTGCTTACTATCAGCTTCGGCTGATACGCCAGCTGTGCCCCTTCCTAGAGTTGGAAGACCTAAAGGTGGTAGTGCACACGCTGGTAACTTCGAGGCTTGACTTCTGCAATGCACTGTACATAGGGCTACCTTTGTGCCTAGTCCAGAAATTTCAACTTGTTCAAAATATGGCAGCCAGGTTGGTCACCGGTACATTTAGGGGTGACCACATTACACCAGTTTTAAAATCGCTTCATTGGCTGCCAGTCAGTTTCTGGGCGAAGTATAAAGTGTTGGTTATTACCTTTAAAGCCCTACATGGTTTGGGTCCAGGTTACCTGCGGGATCACTTTCTCCCATACAATCCGCCCCGCACACTCAGGTCCTCTGGGAAGAACTTACTCAAACCAGCCAGAACTAGGCTGACGAGTGTTACCCAGAGGACCTTCTCTTCTACCGCTCCCAGACTGTGGAATGGTCTGCCAGAGGAGATTAGACAAATTAGCAGTCTTCATGAATTTAAGAGAGTCATGAAGACTGCTCTCTTCCGGCAGGCCTATCCAGATGAATTTTAAGATGTTTTTAATGATGTATTGGTTTTTATTTGTTTTTAATATTTCAGCTATTTTGTGATTCTTGTGTTTTGTATTTGTTGTTGTTCCCCGCCTCGATCCGGAGGGAGAGGCGGGTTATAAATTATTATTATTATTATTATTATTATTATTATTATTATTTGCTTGCAGAATAACGAATCAGGCTTTTGAAATTGCATTTGCCCAACTACTAGCTTTTATTTTAACAGATAATTAAAGGAACTGGTATAAATCTTTTATTTCATATCTATAAGTTCACTTAGATTTGGAATTGTTCACATTTTTTTCTTCCTTAGCCAATCCACATAATTCACATTCAATCGCTGACTTCAGCACTTTGTTCCATATCTCAACCACACTTTTGTGTAAAGAATCTATAAAAGTTAGAAACCTGAAAATTGGATTTCCCTTGAACAGTCACTACCCACAAATGTGGAAAATGTCTTAAAAGTCAGCAGCATTAGTTTTACATTTTAAAAAATCACAGAGGTGTTTGCTCTTGGATCATATTGTTTCATGATCCTGGCATTTCCAAATGCTATTTTTTAAAAAAAGAGAGAGAGAGAGAGAGAGAGAGAGAGAGAGAGGGAAGAAAAGGTATAAGTTATGAAAATGAGACTGGTCAGGAAAAGGAAGAAAAAATGCATTCCTTTAAAATGAGGTTAAAAGTTGGGTACAACTACAAAGTTTGATAGACCACACTAATCGTTGTACTGATTCCAGTATGGATTTTTAAAAGAAATTAAGCTTTGATTACCGTGGCATCCAAGTTTTTGCATTTCTTTATTTTTTACTAAAATGATTTCCTTAGAATAAAGTCCTCAGAATCTATCAACTTCTCCTCTCCTTCCCATTTCCTAACCATATAACATATTCATTTATAATGTATTGATAGAAACCATGCTTCTAATTAGTAGAACTGATAGATCATTGTGTGGACACCGTAATGGCCTAGCAAACTGAGTTTTGTAGAATAGATGAAGATGACACAAAGGATACTCTTGTGCAGTTAGAAAGCATGCAGAAGATATTTATAAGAAAAGAGTAGCTCCAATTGCATGTATAATTTTTACCCATATTTTATATCTCTTTTACAACTGATTGTCATTCGTTCTCTGATTGAATTTTTATTGCATGTAGTACAAAAATGTTCATTACCATTTCACTTTAAAGAGTGGACTGGTCTGCTACTGAGCTTAGTGCTTAACATGTTTCCTCTTTGAAATAGTGGACTAGCTTTCTAATATACTTGATGCTGAACTGTTAGGGATCCTTCCTTATTCTGTGCAACTGGCTTAATCTCACAACTTTTTGCATCCCAAAATTAAAATAAAGGTATTTAATTGCATCCATAATTTATTTAATTAATAACATCACTCATTCCTCGTGACTGTGAGAAGAATATTAACTATCCAGTTGTCTAAGAGGTATGCTTGTATACACCTTATGAAGTTTTTTCCCCCCACCAAAGCATACAGAGGTGACAACCATTCAAGATATGATCATAGTCCATTGATTCTAGGAGACTGGTACTGCATATGAATATAAACAACTGGTGTATATAAACTGTATTCATTCTTTTAGGCAACACTTCAAGACTTGGAACAAAGGCGCCCACAACTGGAGGAGTTAATAACAGCTGCACAGAATCTGAAAAATAAAACTAGCAATCAAGAGGCTCGAACAATCATTACTGATCGGAGTAAGTAGTGACTTTTCTGTGCCTGTTATTTTAAGCCTTTAAGAATATTGATTTGTATCCCAAAGTTAAGTAAGCATAAGACTATTCATGCATTGGGTCTTTCCTAGGGTGCGCATCGCATCGGATCCAATGTCCGATTCTGAAATGAATCGGGGGAATTGGACATCCAATTTCCGATTCCGATGCTGGTCCGATGAGGTCCTATGTTATCTGAAGCAATTTTTTTCAATCCGGTTTTAATCGGATAGCATTGGAGCATCGGACTGCCATTTTTGGAGTTTTCCCCATAGGCTTGCGTTGTGGGAAAGAAATGGCTATAATTTCTTTATTTTAAAAGTTAGAGACATGAAACTTGGTGACATTGCAGATGGAATGTTGTTAGTCATGTGTGCCAAATTCCAGAAAAATCTGTGTAAGCATGTCATGGCTATGAAGTTTTGAAAGATCATGCTTCTGGCTTCTGACAGCTGTCAAAGCCAGAAGCATGATCTTTCAAAACTTCATAGCCACGACACGCTTGCATAGATTTTTCTGGAATTTGGCACACATGACTAGCAACATTCCATCTGCAACTGCAATGTCACCAAGTTTCATGTCTCTAACTTTTAAAATAAAGAATTTATAGCCGTTTCTTTTCCCCAGTGCAAGCCTTTAGGGAAAAATAGGCATCCAATACTCGCATTGGATATCCAATTTTCGTATTGGAATCGGATCCGAAGCAATTCGAGGGACATCCAGTTTTATCCGATATGATACAGGTCAAAATTGGACGTCCCGATTCTGATTCCGATACGATTTTTAGGGCTGTGCACATCCCTAGTCTTTCCTATTCCCTCTTCCCTACTACATCCCCCAGCACCCCCTGAAAAGCCTCTCCCAGGGGTTTGGAGGACCCTCAGGTAAGGTCAGGACTGTGGTGGTGAGGCGAAGCAGGAGAGGGAATTGGAGAAAGTTGAATGGAGGCAGGTTGCCCACAGAACTCCACACAAGCAAACTACAATGTCCTCTCGTCACCATATTCCAGTTCTTACCTGAGGGTCCCCTCACCCCAAAGGAGACAATTTGGGAGCAATCATTATCCTTAAAATTCTTTACTGTGCTGGGTTGTAGCCTTAAATATATCTTTATATATTCCTGCATATATAAATGTAATGATTTTCATAATTTCCTAAAATATACAGCATTATATACTCTGGAATGCATTACTTATTTGTCTACATACTATACTTTTCTCAAGCATATCCTAAAAGCTTACTAAAATAATCTGTTAAAGGAAACAATGTACCAGTTTGCCACAGTGCACCATGGCATATTTAAGCCATGGTGGATTACAGTACATGGCAACCAACCTTTTAAATCCACGCTGGCTGGGTTCACACAACACAGTAAGCCATGGCAACTAAGAAGCCACGGTGAGCTGCAGTGATTGCATGGCCTGGTCATAAATACATTAACATTTAATGGTAAGAAAGGTTCTGAAGCAATTTTGTCGTACAGGAACTAAAGAGCAATTTTATCTTATTTTGCTTTTAAGATGTCTCCTTTTAGTATGTCAGCTACTTTTAGTATCATTTTATTTTTTGGTAGTTTCCATTTTTCTTGGTATCTAGGTAACTTTCTTGAGCTGCTTGGTCATATAAAATTGCTTTAACTGACAGTGCAAACAATTGTTGCTTCTTATGCTGCAACTGTTAAAGCACTCACTTATGTGGACTATAGCTATCCAGATATGCCTAGCTGGCTACAAAACCCTACACACCGTGATATGCTATGGGATACTGCACAGACAAAATTCGAGAAAAGTAGCAAAATTAAGTCCTGTGACATGTTTACTAGCCCAGTCACCGAATGTTACTAACTTGATGTATTTCATCTTTGCTTTGAAAATAGGCTCTGCTCTTTTATTATCACATATAACAATACCTCCTCTATCATCACATTGGTCCATGTGTGTATAATATTGAACACATTTACCATTTATGTCATGCAAGTGATGCAGTAGGAGCTTGTCTACAAAATCTCATGCCATGATAAATGTGCAAATCTTCCACAGCATTCTTCCATGTTTGGGGCCAAGCTTCAGACTAGGACTGAAGCTTGTTTGGGGTTAGAGAGAATCAGTTTCTCATTCTGTTTAATGTTTAAAATATTTTATATAAGTTTCGATGCTACAATAGCTTCAAAGATATATGGAACCAAACATGAGGGTTGGGCAGGAAGATGGGCCTATCATTTCTTTGTACAGCATCTAGGCCTATTGAAAGACAGCTGTAGATGTGGGTGAAGCTGTGTTGATTTCCAGGCATAGGTGAAAAATGTTAAAACAGTTATGTGAATGCAGTTTACCCAGTTAGCTATTCATGAGGACATGCCTCAGACTATTGCATATCACTTTCCTGGTACAAAAACCCATGGAGAGCAGTGTAATTATCACAGCTCTGTGAGGAAAGTAATATAAGAGTCAGGTTAAATATATTGATACCCAGTTCTCTGGAAACTTCACCTGTTCAATTTCTTTCCTACAAAAGAAGTAGAGATATCATGAATGGTGCCTCCTGAGGATCAGACAGCAGCATGGATGCCCCAGTTCATATGCTTTCACAATATGGCTGTGGCAAAGAGGCCATTTCATGCGGTTGATTTGAACAAGGACACTACTTAGACTGGCCCAAAAACATGCCTTCTTGGGTTTGTCATATTTACCTGTGTGTTATATGTGCTTGTCTTCTTTGATTGAGAGACCAAACTCTTGGCCAGATCAAATGAAGCATAAAAATAAGCAGGTAAAACTTTGCAGTTGGATAGCTAAAAGGTTCTGAGTTGATAATAGCTGTACGCAGCTTAACAAAATTTTCAACATATGCACAGTTTTAAAGCATGTAACCCTAGAATATGTCATAATCCTGAGCTTCAGAATACCAACACTTTTACACCAAACCATCACACCCTATGGGTTTTCCTGGTTTGGAATGACATCTGAAAATGCCATCCTTCTTTACTCAGCTCAATTCATTCACATTGCAATACTAGATGAGACTCTGGGAGGTAATTAATGAATCTCGCTGAATGCAGTTACAACGATGTATAAATTTGATTGAAGCAGTAGTGTAGGGCATACGGTGCTTAATTTAGGGTGACCAGATAAAATCCAGGTCAGGGCTCATGTAACTTTAACAGTTGTAGAGAAAAGGGAATTTTAGCCAGTGTCATTTGTATGCAATTAGTTCCTGGTGATATTCCCTCTTCATCACAACAGTTAAAGTTGCAGGGACCATGCCTTCTTTTGTATATGGTCACTCTAGTATAGTGCATGCACTAATTGCAAACAAATGTCTCTGGCTGAAATTCCCTTTTCTCTACAACTGTTAAAGTTACATGAGCCCTGACCTGGATTTTATCTGGTCACCCTAGCTTAATTCCTTTTTCAAAGGCCATGCTTCTGGTCAAAATCATCTCCAGCTGCTTTACCACCTATGGGCAGTGGTCCCCTACAGGGCTCCCGAGGGCACAGGTGCACCCTCAAGGCCTTTAATTGCACCCTCATGCTGATTTCTATGTATACAAGGCATGACTGCTAACTTCATGGTTGCTCTATATTTTTAAGTTTATGGGACCTGGTGTCTCTATAATTTTAAGTCTATCTCAACTTGCAGTTTTGACGTTCTCCCTTACTCTCTGATTGGCCAAAAAACAAGTTACAAATGGTGTGCTTGCTCCCATTCTGTGCCTGCTTAGAGTGGGTGTGAGTAATTGGTGGCTGTGCTTGAAGGGAAGGGATAGGTAAATGTTCCCCTTGAATGCAAACTGGCAGTACAGGGATGGGACTAAGTGGGTTGGGTCTTTTCCATCTGAAAGAGGAGCACAGGTAAAGGAATGGCGTATCTGCCTGCTTGCTCACCCTCCTATTTGCATTTTTGGGGTTGAGAGGGATGGTGCTTGGTCTCCAACACTTTATGGAATTTCCAGCCCATTCACTAATCTCCCCGCATTGCTTTACCTCCAGGCTTTTGTATTTGGGGTAGTGGTGATGCAGGGGCATTTCCCTATCCCCCCATGGCCGCCTGCCTTGGGTTTGCTGTGGCACTCTGGATATTGTTTGGTGCATGTGGGTAGCACATGCAACGTTAAGGATTTTGCTGTGTGCTCACTCACATGCCTGCACTATTTTTTGTTCATTGTGTGTGCTACATTTCTGGGCTCACTGGCTGCCCCACCCAGCTCCGTTTGCTTGTTTTTCGTGGTGTGTGGCAGCGGGTGCCATTATAAACTATTTGTTGATAATATTTGGATGTTTGTATTTCTGCTTTATTTATTTATTATTAAATTATTTCATATTTGAACATGTTGTCTTTTGACCTGAACACCCCCCTCATGATGGCCATTTTGTGAGTGGCCATGCCCCCCCCCCCATGGTGGCCATTTTGTCGCTGGTGCCCATAGCACTTTGTCAGGATTCCAAATGCACCCACAGGCTGAAAATATTTGGGGACTCCTGATCTATGCCATGGGAAGGGAGTCCCCATAATGTTTCCCTTGCAGAAAAACCAACTGATAGAAGCATTATGATTGGAAAAACAGATTATGAGATAGTATTGTCCTCTGCTCTAAGAACCTCCCATGGCTGCATTTCTTAGAAAACTGTCATGAGACTGATCAAACATCTCCCACTGTCTTGACTAATTTGTTTATTCTATGCGTTGAATCTATAATTATAATATTGAAAATGATAAAAAGATTTAAAAGAACATAATAAACAGAGATTGGGTTTCTTGGATTATTTTGCTGGCTTTCTTGCAGGTAATATGACATCATCAAGAAGTGCATTGTTTTCAAAAGTAGTTAATGACTGCATTTCATTTATAATTGAAAATCCATACTGCTGTGACTCTCTGTCTTCCAAATTAAATGGAATACTCTCTGAGTGTTTGATCTTTGGAGGCCTTAACTGATGAGAGTTCTATTAGGGTTGGCTATTTTTCTTTGTCATGCATTAATTTCCAAACAGCATTCATAAGAGTAATTTATCTATTTTGGTAGCTAAATGAAATCATATGATAACTATGCAAGTGTGACATTTTTAAAGGAAAAGGCCACTATATTTATCCAAATGATGTTATAATTTTGATTTTTGAGTTATTTTTCTTAATATGTATCGAAAGTTGTCACTGGAATTATTTATTAAAAATGAGCAACAGGCTAATAAATGAACTAAGAACATATAATTCATCACTTTTGTATTCCACAGATGAAAGTGGTTGTCCCAGTTTCAAAGATCTTATAAATTAAACAAGTCTTAGCAAACTGATATATTTGCTTCCTTTAAGTAAGCTCTGTTTAGATAGACTATTGCGTATACTTGCTAAAAATATGGTCTCTAAATTCTGTTATAATTTCTTATAAGGAGAAAATTAATAATTTGTTGCTGGTTTGCTGCCATGTAATATTTCTCCACAGCCATTATATTTTGGTGCTTGAGCTGGAGGAAACCAATAATCTGCAAAAGAACTTTATTACAGTCTATTGTCCATCTCAAATTGCCTTACTGATGCATTCATTTAGTGTAATGAATGTAAACTCTTTATAAACTTACTTTGCTCTTCCCAGGCCAGTTCAGACTCCTATCTCTATCCAAAATGACATTAGGAGTAGATCTTAGGCTCACACTCTCTAATCTCTGCAATGGAAGAATCCACTGTGGGGCAACAAGCTAATTGGTTGGGAGCCTGTGTCCATGCAATGAATTGGCAGGGAATGGGGCAGTCTGAACTGTTGCCCGATTTTGTGCTGGAATTCATCTCTGGTAGTATCTCCCACTGAAACTATTTTCCTTCATTGGCTTTAGAGGACTGGGGAGGCATGAGTACTCTACATGTTGAGGAAGGGAACATTCAAGTAGATATATGCAAGACCTATGTGGTCCACCTCCAAAATCATTTTTTTAAAACATTGCAATTGAATGCTTGAAAGAGGTTGGTCAGATTTTCAAGTGTTTGCCAATGACGGAACTGGTGAAAGGAAGTTGAAAGAGGGAGTCAAGGAGGTTAAATCCCTTCAAAATATATGGATGTTACTCAAATCCACAATAACAGAAGCTCAGCTAAAATGTATACTACAGGTAAGGAAAGGTAGCACCAAGTCCAATTGGTTACCGGCATGGTTGACTGGCTATCATAGAACAGAGGGCTTCCTTCAGAAAATGAAAGACTTGCCCAAGTGAGGGACATAAAGGGAGCACAAACGTGCACAAAGGCGATGCAAATAGACAATAAGAGATGCAAAAACCATTTTGAAGAGCAGAAGCAGAAAACCAGGTAGGGAAGCAGTTGGACTGCTGTATGACAATGGAGTTACGGGAATACAAAAAGATGACAGGGAGATTGCAGAGAATCTGAATGAATTCTTCACATCAGTGTTCCTGCAGAAGATATAGGACAGATACCTGTGCCTGAACTGATGTTCTTCTTCGTGGTCTCTGTGCATCACACACTATGGGCTCGCGCCGGCGCCGAGCCTCGATTTGGAAGCTTCTAAAGCCTAGACTCTTTTGGCGGGAACCCCTCCCCCCACCGTCCTATCATGCATGCTCAGGGTTCCCGCTTACCTCAGTTCTTTTTCGACCGCCGTGCAGCTTGCCTCGCGGAAGCCTTTCTCCTCAGTTTTCTCTCTCAAAACCGTTCGTATTCACTTTTATTGCTTAGACTCTTCTTCTTCTTCTTCTTCTTCTTCTTCTTCTTCTTCTTCTTCTTCTTCTTCTCCTTCTCCCCTTCCATTTTTCCCTATATATATATATATATATACCTTTTTTCTGTATATATCTCTATTTCACAGTCTATTTTTTTATATATCTCTCTGGCCTCTTCCTTCTCTTTTCCCCCACTGCAGCCCGGCGTGAAAAGACAGTTTCTAAAGAATTTTTGGCGCGGATGCCGGTCATGGTGCAGACCGCCTTATTCAAAACCTGCTCCTCCTGCAGTGCAAAACTTACTCTCTTGGATGGCCACTCCCGCTGCCTGCTATGTCTCAGGGAAGCTCATGTGGTTGATTCGTGTACCCACTGTCGGGGCTTCTCGAGACAAACGAGAAAGAATAGGGCCGATAGACTTCGCGCCCTTTTATGGAAAAAGGCGCTAGAGATGGTGGATACGCCGTCTCTAGCGCCCCATGTTGGGTGTCAGGTGTTTCGTAGACAATTCACAGGGCTGGACCTGTGAATTGTAGACTGAAGACTTGGCAATTTGTCATGAGAAAATGTCTCTGTTCTGTGCTTATCAGTAAAACTGTTGGCCTAGGCCTTGAGTTTCTGTGAGAATGAAGGTTGTTTTAAGAAAGGTGGGGGCTCTCTTGCTTACACTGTGGCGTCATCAAGAAGAGGTTGAACCGTGCCGCCCTGTTGGCACGTGAGTTTAGATTACAGGCCTGAAGCCCTGTCTGTCAAAGTAGTTTAGAATTACCCAGCCTCCACACTATATTTGCCTACGTCCTGGGAGAAATTCCTTTGCTAGGAATTATCTCGTCTACCCTCTTGCTGCTTGTCTGCTGCTCTGCTGCTGCTGTGAGTTTCTATCTGATTTGGAATTGTGTGATGCACTCTGTACATGTTCTGTTGCTATTTGGACTTGGAATGTCTAAGAACTATGCCATGAAAAGTGCGCTGTGGCTTTTCATAGATTTGGACTTGAGATTGCTGTTCTGGATTCGTGTTCTATAGCCTGCTGTTTCTCTGCATGGAGCCAAAGTTACGGGCACAGAGAAGATAGAGGCTGATCGTTGCTGTTCTGAAACTCGTGTGTGTGTGAGACCTGCGAGAGGACCTTTCCTCAGTGCTAAATTTACGAGATTTGGGAAAGGTCCCTAGGTCACAAAGGTTCATTCCCTGGCATTTGGCTTCAGTGGTCAGCTCAGCATTCCCTGACAGGCTGAGTGAGGATTTAGTTGCCAGATGACCGATGTTCTACTGTCAGGAGGCCTGATCCTAGAGTCTCCCTTTGTTTCCAGAGGACTCAGCGCAGCGTGGCTGCTCCTGATCTCTGGGGACTAGGAGTAACTCTAAATGTCATTCCCTGAGTGTGTGCTGTTCGCATTAAGCTGTTTCTACCTGAAAGCTGTCTGGTCCGTCTTCAGCTTCAAGTGTGTGCTTGCAGAAATGAAACCGTATGCTTTGAATTCCGTGTGATTACAATAAAAGAAATCCCACTGTTATTGTTGTGTGTCAGTGTGCCTAAAGTCGTGAGCAGAAGTTTAGAGAGTTAGCTAGAGTCACGACACCCCGGAGTCCGTTTCTGGTCCTCCGGAGCGCCTCCAAAAACGCCCCGCTGAGGGCGCGCCTCCTACTGTGAAGGCAAAAAAGCCAAAGAGGTCTCATCCTCCTGAGGAACCAAGAAAGCGGAAGGAAAAGTCTCATCATAAGAAACCTTTGAAGGCCAAGTCTGGATCGTTGACATCGGCCCTAACCCGACCTGGATCGGCTTCAGTACCGACTACATCGCCGGTACCAATGGGCAAGGCGCTACCGTTGCCTTTGGCGTTGGTCTCCATCCCGCCATGAAGCAGGCACGCCTCTTGACACCAAAGTCTTCAACACGGGCACTGTCGGCGGTACCGACACCCTCGGTACCGAAGAAGTCTTTGACACGGGCGCTGCCGTCGGTACCGACACCCTCGGTACCGGAGCTCTCGGTACCGATCCGCCACTTGCCGACCCCACTGGAGGATTTGCAAAGGTCATCCCCTTCTTGGTCCCAAGCCACTTCGACGCCGGCGTCTCCTGGATCTATTCACTCGACCTTCTCGTCACAGATCTCCGACACCGTCCCAGGATTGGGAGTGTTTGTCGGTGCGCTCGGTGCATTCTTGGGCGTCTTGCTCAAGCCGCAACAGGGACCCCCACATCCGGCACACCTACTTATTCGATCCCTACACGGGACAACAACTACAATCAGCTGGGGAGTTTGCCCCCCCCCGCCACGTATCCCCCCGTCAGCGACTGTCTCCGCGCCGCCAACTGATTTTTCAGTACCAAAAGCCACCCTGCTGGACATCCCTACCCTGGCGTCGCCTCAATCAATAGAGGACTATGCTTTGGACTCCTCTTCCTCTGCTGAAGCCCCACCGTCGATACCGTCGCCTAAAGACGCAGTCGGTAGCGAGGGTCGTGCCTCACCTTCAACGGAGGTTGGGAACTTCACGGAGCAAATGGTTCGGATGGCGGAGTCACTCGGAGTTGAGCTGAAGCCTACAACAGAGGCTTGCATAGACAACATCTATGATGTTATGCATCCCGATGTCCAATCTTTGCCTGCTATGCCATTCATTCCGACTCTTTTACATACCGCACAGGAGTCTTGGAAAAATCCTGCCACAATGGGATCTATATCCAAGAGATTAGACTCGTTGTACAAAACACAGGACAAGGACGTTGTTTTTTTGTTCCTGCACCCGAAGCCCAACTCGGTCATCATCGAATCTGCCCAAGGAAAGACTTCGAAGACCCACTCAGCACCGACGGATAGAGAGGGCCAAAAACTGGACTCCTTTGGGCATAGAATATACTCGTCTTCAGCCATGCAAATGAAAATTACCAACTACCAAGCGATGATGGCTCGCTATCATCTATTCATTTGGGATAAGATCGGGGCTTTGCATGCTCATCTTCCTGATGACATCAGGCAGGCCGCTCAAATTTTTCAAAACGAGGCAACAGTGCTGGCAAAGCAACAATTAACCACGGCCAGACATCAGATGGATGCTGCCTCCAAATCTCTGGTAGGTGCTATAGCGCTCCGTCGTCACGCGTGGCTCAGGTCATCTAACTTGCCCCAGGAATCGAAGGCAAGAATTTAGGACCTTCCATTTGACGGAGAAGCCTATTTCACGCCTCTACCGATGACACCATGGACACAATCCAGAAGGCAGAGACTACCGCCAAGAAAATGGGCTTCTACGCCCCCACAACACCATTCTCATACAGAGCGAGAAGATGGGGCCGCCAACAGGCTTACCCCCCGCAACAGTCCACTTCTCGCCAGCCACAACAGCACCATCGCTACCAGCAGCCTTCTCAGGCTCCTTTCCCTGCAAGAAAGGGATATCAGCCAGGGTGCTATAGACAGACTCGTCCCAGGCCAGAGGCGCCCCAAAAACAGCGCCTTTGACTGCTCAGCCCCGAATTTCAACCGCCGCCTCCGTTCGTTTCTCGACACTTGGACCCAAATAACATTGGACAAATGGGTCCTCAACATCATCCGTCACGTCTACAGACTGGAATTTATTAACCAACCTCCAACAGGCCGTGTGAAAGTCACTCCCCCTTCAGACATCCTCCTTCAAGAAGTTGCCACCCTTCTCCAAAAAGGAGCAATTATACCGGTGAGCCCTCAAGTTGCCCACAATGGCTTCTACTCCCGGTATTTCACAGTCCCAAAGAGAGACGGCGGTCTCCGCCCCATCATGGACCTCAGAGCCCTCAACAAATTTATCGCCACAAGAAAATTTCGCATGGTCACGCTCTCCCTCGTTCTCCCTCTCCTCCGCCGCCACCAATGGTTCTCCCTCATAGATCTGAAGGACGCATATTTCCACATTGCCATCCACTGCGAGCATCAACGCTTCCTCAGATTCGTGGTGGGACACCAGGCATATCAGTTTACCGTACTCCCCTTTGGCCTCAAAACTGCACCACGCGTCTTCACGAAATGCATGGCAGCAGTTTGCGCCTCTCTCAGGACGTCCGGAGTAGAGCTTTATCCCTACCTGGACGATTGGCTTATCATCTCGCCATCGTACAATCAGGCTATCTGGGATGTTACCACTACAACAGAGTTGCTTCGTCGTCTAGGCCTAGCCATCAATTACGAAAAATCTCTACTTATGCCTACACAAACAATCCAATTTATTGGGGTCTGTTTAGATTCAACTCTGGAAAGAGCTACCTTACCATACGACCGCGCAAAGGCACTTTGCAGCCTCTCCCGCTTTCTCCACGGTTCCGCGACCGCACCAGTACGGCTCATTCAACGTCTCCTGGGCCTGATGGCCTCATCAGTGCACATTGTCAGGTGGGCCCGTCTCCAGATGAGACCACTTCAACAGTTTCTCCTAGCCAATGTCAACCCATGCAATACCCCGGGTTACAGGAGACCTTCTCTCCCTCATCTTCTGCAGTCAACCCTCATTTGGTGGATGACTCCTCACAACCTAAACAAAGGCCCTCCGTTTACAGAAACCGAACCAACCAGAATTCTCACTTCAGATGCTTCCCTAGACAGATGGGGGGCCCACTGCGACCACTTAAAGATACAGGGAAAGTGGTCTGCAGCGGAGAGGAACTTACACACCAATGTCCTAGAGCTCATGGCAGTCCAAAAAGCCCTGCGGGCATTCAAAGTATACCTCACAGGCCACCACGTGTGCATAACCTCAGACAACACCACAGTGGTTTGGTACCTGAACAAAGAAGGAGGTACCCGCTCCCGATGACTTCTGTCGCTGACACTGGCAATCTTCCACTGGGCAATAAGACACCACATGCGTCTCTCTGCCATCCATATAGCAGGGAAAGAGAACGTTCAAGCGGATCTCCTCAGCAGGCAATTTCAGGACACCCACGAATGGTCTCTAGCACGCAATGCTTTGGACACCATCTTCGCCATGTGGGGGGCACCACTGATTGACCTCTTCGCATCTGCGACCAATGCCGTTTGCCCGAGGTTTTGCACGAGGGCAAGCCTAGGACAACACTCGCTGGGGGATGCTTTCAGCACCCATTGGGGAGGGGACTAGTGTATGCCTTCCCACCTTTCCCCCTAATAGCGAAGGTTGTTGCCAAACTGGCCAGCGGCTTGATGAGTACCATCCTAATAACACCGTGGTGGCCGCGGCAAGCGTGGTTCACTCCTCTACTCACACTATCTGCCGGCAATTTCCTACGCCTCCCGGAAATGCCGGACCTGATTTCCAGGGAACGAGGCTTAATCCGGCATCCAGACCTACCACAACTCTGACTAACGGCTTGGCGGATGTACCGCTCAGACGAGGCCTGGACCTTTCTCCCTCAGTACATGCAATCCTCCTAGAGGCAAGGAGGCCATCTACCAGAAGGTCTTACGACTTCAAATGGACTAAGTTTGCTGACTATGCCACCAATCTAAGACAAGACCCTACAACGTGTGAAATCTCACACATATTATCTTTTCTACATACCCTCTACACGAAAGGACTAAAACCAACCTCAATCAAAGTATACTTAGCCGCAATCTCTAGTCGGCATGACCTATTACAAGGGACTACAGTGTTCTCCCATCCCTTGTCAAAGCAATTCCTCAAGGGCCTTAACAACTTACATCCTCCGTTACGACCGGTCATCCCTCAATGGAGCTTGTCTGTTGTACTGACTGCATTAACATGTTCCCCCTTTGAGCCATTAGCTTCAATCTCTGCGAAGTTGCTTACCTTGAAGGTAGCCTTCCTTGTCACAATAACTTCAGCAAGAAGGGGCTCTGAGTTATGTGTTCTAATGGCAAACCCGCCATATACCCAATTCTTCCGGAACAAGGTCATTCTCAAAACAGGCCCATCGTTCCGACCAAAAGTCCTCTCAGACTTCCACATTAATCAGAGCATCATATTGCCTACCTTTTTTCAATCCCCAGCGGATCCACTAAGCTCTACGCTACATACGCTTGATGTCCGGCGAGCACTAGCGTTTTATAAGTCCAGAACCGCTAGTTATCGTAAATCAGACAGGCTTTTTATATGCTATGCTGGGAAAACCAAAGGACAATCGGTCTCCCCTCAAAGACTAGCCAAGTGGATCGTTCAGACAGTCACCATCACCTACCAGCTCGCTAGCAGAGAACCACCACACGAGTTGAAAGCACACTCTTCTAGAGCGCTGTCTACGTCTATGGCTTTGGATCGCGGCTGCGCGATTCCGGACCTTTGTAGAACAGCTACATGGTCACACGTGTCCACATTTGTGTCGCACTACAAACTCGATGTGCGATCCAGAGCGGACTCCTCTTTTGGCCGGGCAGTCCTGTCCTCCATCTTACAATGATCTTCAGCGAGTCTACCCTCCACCGGTAAGTGGTTTGCTGATTACTCGCCCATAGTGTGTGATGCACAGAGACCACGAAGAAGAAATGCAGGTTGCTTACCTGTAACCGTAGTTCTTCGAGTGGTCATCTGTGCAGTCACACAACCCTCCCACCATCCCCTCTAGACCTCACTTTAGCCTGGTCCATAGGCTATCGCCATGCATTAAAAAAAATGATATATATAATTTTCTTATAATTCAACATTATTCCGTACTTATCTCGTTCGCGAGGCAATTTGTTCTCATAGAAGTGAGGTAAGCGGGAACCCCGAGCATGCGCGATAGGACGGTGGGGGGAGGGGTTCCCGCCAAAAGAGTCTAGGCTTTAGAAGCTTCCGAATCGAGGCTTGGCGCCGGCGCGAGCCCATAGTGTGTGACTGCACAGATGACCACTCGAAGAACTATGGTTACAGGTAAGCAACCTGCATTTTTCAGGAAGGGTGTCTGATGAACTGGGGCAAATAGTGGAGACAAAATATGAAGTTCTCAACCTTATTGATAAATCGAAAGCAAATGCATTACCAGGAACAGATGGTATCCATCCTAGAGTTCCCAAAGAACTCAAATATGAAACTGCTGATCTTCTAACCAAACTATGCAATATGTCCCTAAGCTCAGCCTTTGTACCAGAGTACTGGAGGATGGCCAACATAACACCAATTTTAAAAAATGGATCCAGGAGGGATCCAGGAAATTTCAGACCTGTTTGTTTAACGTCTTTTCCAGGTAAATTGGTTGAAAGCATTATTAAAAACAAAATTAGTAAGCATATAGAAGGACAAGTCCTTCTGAAAAAGAATCAACATGGCTTCTGCAAAGGTAAGTCCTGTCTCACTAATCTTTTAGAATACTTTGAGAATGTCGATAGACATGTAGGCAGGGTTGATGTGGTGGACATTGTTGACTTGGACTTCCAAAAGCTTTTTGATCAAGTCCATCACCAAAGACTCCTGAGCAAAGTTATCAGTCATGGGGATCAGTAACTGGTTAAAGAACAGAAAGCAGAGAGTAGGAATAAATGGTAAATTCTCCCAGTAGAGGGAAGTAAATAGTGGAGTCCCACAGAGTCCCGTATTGGGACCAGTTCTTTTCAACTTGTTCATAAATAATCTAGAATTAGGAATGAGCAGTGAAGTGGCCAAGTTTGCCAATGACACCAAATTATTTCAGGTTGTTAAGACACAAAGGGATTGTGAAGAGCTCCAAAGGGATCACTCCAAGATGGGAGAGTGGGCATCCAAATGGCAGATGCGGTTCAATGTAAGCAAGTGTAAGGTGATGCACATTGGGGCAAAAAACCCCCCCAACTTCAAGTATAACTTGATGGGATCCGAGCTGTCCGTGACCGAACAAGAAAGAGATCTTGGAGTTGTTGTGAACAGCTTGATGAAAATGTCAACCCAGTGTGTAGCCTCTGTAAAGAAGGCAAACTCCAGGTTAGGCATTATTAGAAAAGGAATTGGCTGAATTCGGACAACACAATAGTAAACTGGGGGTGGGGAAACAATCGTCAGTTGTATTGACTATCGTGTCATCCAAATGCTGCCATAGTCAACTCAGCGCTGATCCTAATCCACACCACGGTTGATTACCATGTTGTGTGGGGAGTACCACCTAGATGAACAACTGTAAAGTTGATTATTACCCCGCCATTGACTATTGTGTTGTCTAAATTCAGCCATTGAGAATAAAACTGCCAGTATCATACTGCCTTTATACTAATCTAAGGTGCGACCAAACTTATAATGCGGTGTACCGTTCTGGTCACCACACCTAAAAAAAGATATTGTAGACTGAAAAAAGTGCAGAAAAGGGCCACTAAAATTATCAAGGGACTGGAGCATCATCTCTGTGATGGAAGGTTACAACAGCTGGGATTGTATAGCTTGGAAAAAAGGAGGCTAAGGGGAGACATGATAGAGGTGTAGAAAATTTTGCATTGTGTGAAGAATGTGGATAGGGAGACATTCTTCTCCTTCTCCCATAATACTAGAACCATGGCCATCCCATGAAGCTGATTGGTGGGACATTCAGGACAGATAAAAGAAGTACTTCTTCACACACACAATGCATAGTTAAACTATGAAATTCACTACCAGAAGATGTAGTGATGGCCACCAATATGGATGGCTTTAAAAGGGGGTTGTATAAATTCCTGGAGGAGAAGGCTATTAATGGCTACTAGCCCTGATGGCTATGTGCTACCTCTGGTATCAGTGGCAGTAATCCTAGGTACACCAGTTGCTGGGGAACATGGGTGGGTCTCTGCTGTTGCAGTTGCATCCTGCTTGTGGGTTCCTATTCAACAGCTGGTTGGCTACTGTGAACCGAATGCAGTACTAGATGGACCCTTGGTCTGATCCAGCATGGCTGTTCTTATGTTCAAAGAGGAGGAATAGACATGGGAAGCATGCACAATATTCCTAGGGTGCAAATTTTGGTTTCAAAAAGGTACCATGTCTGTGACATCCCCATAAGTATTTCCATGATAATATTTTTATTGTAGATGCTCTAAAGGGAATAATGAAGTCGTGGGCAAGGATTAGATGCATGTGAGGCTATCTTGAAGAGTCTTCGGAAACTGCTTTTGTTCCAGAATGCAGCAGCAAGAATATTTGTGGGCAGAACCATAAATTCAATAAAATTCTAAAAATAAAATTCTAAGACAGAGGCACACAGAGAAGGGCCTCTCCATCAGATCTTAGGGCATGACCACCTGGTGTAGGAGGAGCTGTCCCAGAGGTGCTTTAGTGCGTTAAAGGTAAAGCCATTTAGTGCTTTAAAGATAATCATAAACACTTTGAATTACACCCAGAAAAAAATTGTAGCCACTGCAGCTTTTGCAGGACAGTTGTAATATCATCCTGTAAAACTGAGTTCTGCCCAGACCTGTGCCCCAGGAGGATTTTCACCCTATCGCTAGTCTAAATAGTCATTTTTATACATAGATAGTTTGAACAGATATTTAGAGAGCAATCTTATGTCCCCAAACATCAATAGATAGTTCGGTTCCTGGTTCCAATCTCTGAACTAGAAAACTGATCTCCCCTCTCCCTCCCCTCTCCCTTGAAGCCGGTGTGGAGAGAACTGTGCTGGCTACCTCTCCATGCTTAGAAACCAGAGTGTGAAGACAGAGAAAAGGGGGTGTTCTTGGGGGCGGGGAAGGGAGGAGACTGGGGTGGTTGCGGTACACCATTTCCTATTGCCTCCCCAGCCTCCTTCCCTTTACTTCTGAGGTGTCCCTTCTAGATGGGTGAAATTGCCCATCTAGCAAAAATGCAGCATGGCTGGAATGTTGAGGTGAAGAATTTAGAAACTTTGGGGTGTCCACATAGGATTGTGTCATAAAAGCATTGTGTATGATAGATAGCCCAACATGTTCAGGTATTCCATAAAGAGAAATATTCAATGCACCTACTAATATTCTCTAGTGCACTGAATATTTTACTTATCATACAAGGCAATGCTGAAAGATTTACACAAGAAACTATACTCGTGTATCATTGTTCCTGCCTCATGGCCTTTACTCTTAAGAAATAGTTAGTAAAAGAATCCAACAACTTTAATATATAGTTGTTCAATTGTTTGAGCACAGTATGGCTCAATTCGGATGACATACTAGGCAACGGAAGAGTAAATAACGTACTGACCATGCGTTAGGCAGGAGGAGCTTCACAGACGACATGCTGCAGCCAGCGCTGCTCGGCACTGGCAAACGCCCCAGCTGGTACGAACTTGCGGCGGCTATTTTGGTTGCAGCCTCTCCTCCCTGTGTCCTCCAGCCGTATCCCAGCAGGCACTGTGAGTTCTGCCGGCTGCACAGAGCAGCCGGGGGGGGGGGGGGGTTGGCTGCTCTAGGCAGCAGAACTCTATTCCGAAACAGAATAGTCCATGGAGGGGGGGGGGGCTGAATTCAGATGACACTTTAAACAACGGGGCTTCGGGCTAAACAACGTGCAAGCCCGTTGTTTTGCTCCATTGTTTAAAGTGCCTGATTAACATACTGTCAGTTGTGTGTGCGTTGTGTGTTGCCCTCCAAATGACACAATAAGCGACACAACTGACGATTGTTCCCCCCCTCCTCCGTTGCCTAATATGTCGTCCGAATTGAGCCTATGAGTTTTCTCTACGTTTTGAAACAGCAAATAAAAGCAATGGCCTTCTTCAAAAATTTTTTTTATCTTGATTTATTTATTATAGAAATTTTCATTTCTAGAAAAAAAAATACTTAAAAGTTAACCTTATTTAATATGTATAGTATATTATACTACATTTATCTTTTCTTTAGGAAACCATGGTTTATAGTATATACATTTGAAAAGTTTATGTATATCAATGAAATTTTGTCTTGAACAAATATAGTGAAAATCTCTTCTGCATGTTTAATATCATAACACGTCATAAAAGACCTCTGTTTCCTATACCATACTATTGCAGAACATTTTACTTTCAATCTGGCCAAACGATTTAAATCATCTTTGTGGTGAGATTCCAGTTAAAACAGACATCAAAAACTGGACACACAAACTTTCTCTAGTCCAGTAATCATCTACTGTAACAAACAAAAGCACTAATTTGCATGAATTACTTCTTCAAACAAGCTCCATGTGATCAAATTAGACTCCAGGTCAATTCAGAAATTAACCAATTCGTCTATCTGGAATGTGTCAATTGTTCCTAAATATGCAGTGTAGTAGAGGAGATAGCATTTGCCCTGACTTGTTCATAGAGTTGCTCAGCAGTTCCTGGTGATGAGTCACATAAATATGATGGCATGTGTTTCATATGAATCAGTGCTAGGAAGTAGTGGCCATATCACTAGGTTGCATCTCTGGGGCTCTAGGCCAATGGATTCTAGTGCTTTGATCAGCTTTTGGAGCACAAGGAGCTCACTGTGGTGATGCAACAGGATCTGCCTTTAAGTGATGCTTAGGCTGCATTGTATCAGGGCAGCCATCTACTGCTGCACTGAGTTTGAGATGAGAGCCTCACACAAACATGAGTTCAAGAATTTGCAGATTTGGGATTAATAAATTCAAGTTTAGATTAAACAGCAGTAGATCACAAATTGGGCCATTTTAATGACTGACTTGTTTCTTCATTTGTTTGTGTGCCAAGTAAAATAACAAAAATTTCTGACTGCTAATGTGGAGGAATCAAGACACAGCTCTCCAATTTACACAGGGTCTCTTTCCCTCCCGGAAATGCACAGCTGTGGATTGTCATTCATTGGGGAATGAGGCGACAGCCCTAACAATGTGATGGTCTTTAGCTTTTATTGGTAACAGGAACCAGTAAGACAGGAACATGTTACCACATAAGGAAATTAGCAAAGTCCATCTTTTTAACAAAAACAACCTCGGTGCACATGTCTCTTGTCTGTGAATGTGCTTTATTACACAGCAAACTCAACATTTCTGATAAGCAACCTGTGTTCTGCACTCCTGATAAGGGGTCATTGACATGCCTGCCTTTTTTTTTTTACCATATATACACGGCTTGTGACCACAATACCTGACGGAACGCTTCTTCTGACACAAACTTACCCGTACACTATGATCAACATCTAAGGGCCTCCTCCGATTGCCTCCTCCAAGGAAGCTCAGAGGATGGCAACAAGGGGATGTTGGTGGCCCACCAACTATGTAACGATCTCCCCGATGAGACTCACCTGGTGCCAAGACTGTTATCTTTTGGGCGCCAAGTTAAGACTTTTTTCTTCTCCCAGGCATTTAACAGAATATGTTGAGGTTTTTAAACTGACCCATGGATAGTTTAAATTATATGTAGTTTGTTTTTAGGTTTAAAATTTTGTATATTGTTTTTTTAAATGTTCAATGTTTTTAATTTATGTAAACTGCCCAGAGAGCTTAGGCTATGGGGCGGTATATAAATGTAAATAAATAAATAAATAATATACATAGCACAATGCAAACTCCATTTTAGATTTCTTTTTAAGTTCAATACAAACTCCATTTTAAGATTTCTTTCACACTAATTATATTATCACAAAAATATTTTGAAATTTTAGACAACTTGAATTTTCAAAAACCTACCCACACCTATTTGAAAAGCTTATTGCATAAAACGTCTGTGGTTTTCATTCTAGTAGACAGAGTGGCTGCTAAAAGAGCTATTGCTCAAGCATGCTGCAAAGCATTTTAGAGCGTGTGTCTTGATCCAGCAATATAGTAATAAAAATACTTTTATTGAAAATCTTGCTTCGTCTGACAGCTTTATAGCTAAATCTTCAAGCTATCATTCACTTTCACAAAAGAATATATGAAGTTACCTCTGTGAATTACAGCAGTGCTGTTGATTACAATATCTTAATAAAATAAGCATCACCACTGTCACAATGCCATCCATGTGGCTTTTTTACAATCTTTCTTGACAGTCTAACTGTGCTGAAAATATTTAAATGCAAACATGTATAACTGAGAAACAAAGGAAACTTGGGTTTTACAGTTTTCTCACAACTGTAGTAATTCTAATAAATTTACACTTCAGCCAGATTGGATTAAATTAAAGAGAACATGCATGACCATAGCTCAGGAAGTTGTAACTGGGTGAATCAGAGAAGTACAGGAAACAGGAAGTTCAAGACTCATTTCACATTGCTCTAAGTGTGTTAAAGTTACATGCAATCTGTTAGGCTTGGAAGTCACATTGCTCCCTTGAAGGTTGGGGTCTCACCTGGATTTACTTTGAGCATGTGCTGAGCCAAACAGGGAGGCACTTAGAATGAATCCTGAAGTGACCTGTGAAAAGCATCCCCCATTGGGCAATTTTCACACCCCTTTGCAAAAGAATGTGTAAGTGTTCTCAAGAAGGCAGCTGTTGGGGAATGTCTGCCAAACCAACCAGGCCAATGCTTCACCAGCTTAATCCAACTGTGTATATTTGTGTCAGAATGTAGATGGGGAAGTGCATTTAATGCAAACCTTGTTGAAAGCAATGCAGTCTATCTAATTGTATGAGATTTGTATTAAAGTGAACACCATGTCTTTAAAAGGCCCACTTTTTACCTTGGTGTGAAAATTTGGCATGTGGCTACTTGGAGCTAGGGTGCATTGCCGCTCACTAAAGATGGGTTCACATCTGGCCTATTTTCAGCAGAGCTCATTAGCATGGGGCCTGCTTTCAAACTTAGGTCTCAGCCCTAGGACATATATAGGAAGGTTTATCAGAACACATGCATAAGTTCTTCAGATCACACATGAACTGTTTCCTCTTTGCAATAGGGAAACCAGAACCAGCCCTCAGGTAATTGGGACTAAGGAAAAAGGCTTTCTGAATCAAAGGGTTATCCTGAACATCTCTTCTTATTGTGGAAATTAAATACTGTCAGCACAATGCGTATGATTGATTTTAAAGTTGCTGCTTTATGATAAACTGTATTATCACACTGTAACTGATAATGATGCCGTTGTCACAGATCTATTTTTTATCCCAGTCTGTCCTTTTACCCCTTAAAGGCACAATCCTATGCATGCTGGGTGGGAAATGCTGGGAGTTGTAGGACTTTTTATGTGTAAACATGCATAGAGTTTTATTTACAGACAAGCCCTTTTACTTCAATATTACGGGGAAATATCATTGAAATATCATGTGTTAATAACCCTTAAATAGGGGCAATGAAAGATACCACCCATCCATATTCCTGTTTACTAATAATTCTTGTACTCCTTAGGGAATTGTCTCGTAGTTGTACAGAAAGTGAGAGCAAATCTGAAGGCTGGTGGAAAGTTGGGAGTTGTTGGACTGTTTTCTGTATCAATATGCATACGATTGCACTCTAAGTGATTACCTGGATTAAGAAATATTCACTGTAAACCTCAGGTGAAAAGCTGCCCTTTGTTCTCGGATTCATATTAAGAAAATTCTCAGCTATTATATTTCTTTGAACCTTGTTCTTCCTACCCAGCCCAACAGTTCCTCATTTTGTTAATAAGAATTTAATTTTCCTTTTGGAGGGCAACTTTAGTATTCCAAATTTATTTAAATGCATTAACATTTTTTTAAAAAAATCATTTAAATATTTATTCTTCTTTATTAGTTTGTTGTCCTTTCATTTTAGCCAAGCACAGGGCCATATAAGCCGCACACAGCAAGAATCTAGCAAGGCTGCAGGTAGTGAGGAACAAAGACAGCTTGCTGCTAGACTGGTTACAAGGTTGGATTGGATGCAAGTCAAGCTGTGGGTTTAAAATATTTTTCCAGCAATAGTCTGGAGATACTGTGAGCTTTTTCCTGACAAAAAAGCACCACCTCAGGGGAAAAGTTTAAAAGTCCATGTTCTGTTCTGAAGATTTTTGCTCCAGCAGGACTGGGAGGCTTCCTGATGTCCCTGGATGTGGTATGGTAGTGCACAATTAGAGGAGGGAGGAAGAGCTACCTCCTTAGGCACAGAGGGTGGAATTGTCACTTGTCTCCAGGCTCCCACTCAGGAGGAGGAGTCTCTGGCAGAGTGGTTATTTTGGAAGCTACATTCTAGGATGTTCTCCTGTATCCTTCCTGTCATCAGACCCCATCTCTGACACTTGGATGTCTGAGTCCTGGGTCATGACATGCTGCTATTTAAATTTATTATTTTTATTTCTTCATATGAACACTGTGGCAGAAAGAGATTGTGACATTTAATCTTTAAAGGAAATCATCACTCAAGAAGGGCATGGTCTTGCATGACTCAGGGTCAAATGGACTTGTCCATACCAAATATGGACAGTGGTGAAGGTAAATTAGAAGCATTCCTTCCAGTCTGTGTGTCTGTGGGGGTATTGGTTAATCTATAGCTGTTGCTTGTGTTCATTATCACAGAGTACCGGAAAGAAAGAGATTAGTGTGTGTTAATAAATTATGAGAGGGAATATTTCCATTTTGAAGTGACAACTAAAATACAAAGATCATATACTTTATATCAAGGCTAACACACTGTCTTCTTAAGCTCTGCTGAAATTAATGAAGCTTAAGAATGCATAACTCTGTGATGGAGTGTATCCAAACAATATATGATAGCAGAATTGGGAATGTCAGTCTTATTTTGCTATAATTGCTGAATACAACTTCATTTTGTGTGGGAGACATTCCAGTTTTATTATAGCTGATTTTACTTAAAATGCCCACCTGCTAAAGTACAGCTATGGCTGATTCTTGGGGCCAAAATCCATGGGTCTGCAGCTCAGCCTCCGCCCTCCAAATGAGCACCCAGTAGGTGTTAAGAGCACCAAGGCAGTAGAAGCAAAGTCAACCTTATTCCTTAGTTGTTTCTGTATGATTTAAATGAGTTTACATTATAAAACTGCATTTGCTCAAGGTAATTTTTTTAAACCAAGATTGATGAACATTTTTTTGTTTTGTTTTAATGCAGGGGTGGGCAAGTTGTGGCCAAATGTTTTGGCCTGCAACTCTCACAATCCGTAACCAGCAGAGCCAATGGTGAGGGATGATGGGAGCTGTAGGCTAAAAGTAATACAGATGGCCATCTAAAGGGGGACCCCGATGGACCATCAAGCCCAGGTTCTAAAATTACCTAGTTGCACCACTGTACTATAATCACATAATAGCTTGAGGCTTTCAAATCATGTCTCCTCCTCCTGCATGCAGTCACCTATATTCCCCTGTAGCCTCTCTGGAGGCATGATGGGCTTTTGTGAACAATGTGGGATGGGTGTAGGGGTCTGCTGTGGAAGGGGAGAATTATCCAAAATAGGATGGATCTCAGCTTAATTTAAGAACATTCTTCTGTCTTCTCCCCACCCCTTGCAGTCCCCCATGCCCTACTGTTCAGGAATAATCCCTTCAATCTTCTGGGGGCTTTCCATGGGGTTTGGGTGGAGATGGGAATGGGAAACCTCACTTCTCTTAACTTCCTTAATATAGAACCCTTAATATCCAGGCCACAATTGGAAGATAAACAGGGTCAGTATGTACCTTTTTTCCAATAGAAATTTAAATTACATGCAATTCACATGATTTAAATTATGCTTTGAAAGGCGTGAGATAGGTTTTTTGATGTTTAAGCAAACTATAATATATGATTATATAATATACCTAGTGTTCAGAGTTTTACCATTCTTATTATATTTATTATCATTTCATACCATTGTTATGCTCATTTTACAGATGGTGGGATTAAAAGCTATTTTAAGTGACTAATTAGGGATTTGGACTGATGGCTCCAGTTCCAGGTTGAACACATTGACTGAGTTTGGATGATCATGTTGGTAAAAGAAGCCATTGTATTTTTTCCCTCCACCCCTGCATGTGCTGCTTGCTATTGTCATTTGCATAATCCCCCACAATACACCCTGGGTTGGTGTTTCATATGCACACATGGCACACCACATGACACACTGCGCAGTGGCGATGGCTTCTTATCCACCCTACAACCCATGACTTTCAGTAGGATTTGTAGGAACAGTACAAAGCTAATCCTGCCATGCCACATACCAGATTCAGATGACACACCAAACCTTGCTGCTCTTTGGGAATTATGCAAATGACTGTCATACCCGTGACATGCACAGGGTTGGGGGAGAAGCCACAATGGGTGTTTTTTTTTTATCAACGTTAGCATCTGAACACCCCCATCTACTGGGAGACATTGGCTCTCCAGATCAAAAAGAGCCTGTGAAAAGTAGAAGAAAATCTAAATGTTATGACAAATGAAAATATATTTCAGTACAGCAGCCCTTTAAAGGACAAAACTTACTTTACTCTATCAAAGAGATTTGTCTTGCAATGCAAATATTTCAATGTTGTAAGTGATAAATAGTGCCAGGTGCCGTGTCTGACATATCCTTCATCACTTTGCTCTCATAGGTGTACAGATTCCAAACTGTGTTGACTGTGTTTTTGCATGTGAGTTGTTGTATATATAAAACGTGCTTCTTGCATCTTAAGTGTGTATACACACACACACACACATACACACGTATTTACACACACATTATTTCCTAAAGATCAAATTTTGAAAAGTTAAATACAGTTTATTACAGCTACTGATTTTATGAAATTGCTGACATCAAATAGAGGATTTCCAAAGAGTTTTCCTGCAAACGACGAGGGATGGAAGATTTTTTTTGATGCTAGAGGTCTTATTATTATTATTATTATTATTTATTACATTTCTATACTGCCCCATAGCTGAAGCTCTCTGGGCGGTTTACAGAAATTTAAACTTTGGGCATTAAAATCGATATAGAAATTTAAAAACATAAAAACAGACAACATATAAAAACAGTGTACATTTAAAACAGCTGCAAACTCTCAGCCAGGCCTAAATATAGTTCTCAGGTCAATTAAAAACTCAGTATATGCTATTAAATGCCTGGATTAATTATATAACTAATTAATCCTTTGGAATTTTTAAAATTGTATGAGAAACTATACTGCATTTCCAAAATGATACAGTATTAATAGAAAAGCAACTGTTCTTTCTCTTTCCCCTTCTCTTTGTACTGCTGAAAGGCTATCATCAGGCGTCTGTTCACTATGATGAATCTCACATCAGAATCTAATATGCATAGGAAATGTTCTTTTCATTTTATGTGAATACTCTGCTGGTACAATCACAAAATATCACCCTGTTCTCATGAAGTCAATGGAGTCTTTTTTTAGGTACAGGATCAGAAAATTTGAATTAGGTTCTTAAGTAGTAGTAGACGCTGAGGGAGGACAAAGTAAGGAGGTGTGTTTGAACAAAAGGGGTCATTCTAGTAAATGTCCAGAGGCCTCCATAAATAAGTATTTATCTTTCATGACACAGTGGGAAAACTGGGAAAACATGAAACTTTGTTTGAAATTTTGAAATTTAGAGAGGCTAAAAGAAAAGAATGAGAAAGGAAAAACCGTGCTAAGTACCTGGAGGTAGAATCTGCGGGAGAGAATTAGTTGGGAAAGATCCTTGGTGTCTGAAAATTTGTTTAATTGTCTGAAAATATTGTAACAATATTCACACTAAGCTATGATGGATAAGCATTTTGAACTAACTATGATGGCTTAGGGTGTTGTGTGTAGGGTGTTTTCCCTAACCATGGTGGCTACATAATCACGATTTAACCACCCTCACTACCCATGCCCCACGGTCCTAACCATGACTTGGAGTGTTGTCTGTCAGGCCCCCACGGTTAACCCTGTGGTTCACCAAGCGCTGCCATAGAGCTGCCATTAGCATTGCTATTAGAGGCATGAATACTCTTGCATAAATGGCGGCTACACAGCTGCCATTTCTGTAAAAGACCCCAGTCTGGCCCCTAATCTGGAAGCCAAGTGAGGGGGAGTCTGTTGGACTTCACCTCTGTATCGAACACCTGCAACATCCCTAGCAGAGAACAAAGATGCTCCCAGGCACAAACACCTTTGGCCCTCGCGTAAAGCGAAAACATCTCCATCCACCCAGCCAATGGCCAGGAAGCACAAAAACTTCTTCCCATGGTTCTCCAAGCAGTTACAAAAAAGCGGCTACTCCCACATCCACAACAATGCAAGAAGAAGCTGCATACACTCAAGAAGTGTGGTTAGGTTGGAGGGTGGTTAGGCAGAGTGGTTAGTGCATGTGTGGCGGGAGCACTAGGCATGATTAGTGCAAACCACCATGCACAGTATTTAGCCTAACTACCCTTCCCCGAATTACATCTGAACAGGGCCATTAGATTGTGAATCAGAGTAGCAAGTCAGACTCTTTATCATCAAGCCTCTCCTTGTGTATAAAGTTCTTACACCTGGTACTTTATGTGCAGTTGTGAGGGTCTTATGTGTACCTCATAATTCATGGGCTGTGGGTACTATTATTTCCTTATACATGACGTGCATGTATGATAGTCAAACATGATAGTCTACAGGAACTGCAAGCAGTTTCTTACTCTCCAGTGCTTTTGTGCATAAGATTTTCATGTTATGTTAGATGTAAAAATCAAGAAAAGTCTGTTTAAGCTTTTCTGAAAATATAAACACTGCACCATGACAAAAGGAAAAGATGAGAAATATGATAACATTAGCAAGGCTAAATTATTAACGCTAATAACACGTTATGCTACTAGAATTATCAGGAAATACAGTGCAAGTATGGATGTGTGGCAGACAGCAAATGAGTGTTTCACACTGAAATATTCTAAACTTATTGGCTTTATGCTTCATTACATAGGTAATGAATTTCACACATTTCTAGACTTAAACTGTGAAGCTGACCATAATATTTTTTGCATCAGTAAGTATAAAAGTATTTAAGTGCCTCAGTAGAACTGCTTTATTTTAATAATACTAATAGCATTCTGTTTATGTTCAGAGAAAATGGAGTACCATTTTATTATTTCTATGTCCCATTTCTAAATGCATTAGTGCAGAAAAAATGTCGTTAAATATGTTTTGTTGGAATTATTATTAAAGGTTCCTTCATCCATGAACAACAGCTACGTTCCTAATTAGAAACCCTGTTCCTTCAAACAGCTTGTGTGAGAATTCAGTCAAAGTTCAAGCATAAGTATGAGCGGAACACTGGACTAAGAATAAATAATTACATACATCATCACCTCTAGTTAATAACCATAGCATGAAGAGTGGGGAAAATAAATGAATTGCTTCCTATAACAGTCTTCAAAATATTTGGAAAAATGAAAACAAAATTAGATCTTTTAATACTTTGTTGACCTTTGCTATTTAATTCAGCCACAGTTTGTTTTTACCTGACATGCCAAGATAATTTGAAACCTGAATGTGTTGTTAAGCAGCTACTTTAGAAACATTCAAGGCTTTGTGCAGGACCCATAAGGCTTTTTATTTCTTCAACCAACTGGACTTCATGCCATATGGGGAAAAGATGGAGGGCAGACCATTAAGCAGGGGAAACAAAAGAAGAGAGAACCTCACCAGATGCTGAATGAGTTGGACATTCTAGTAAATGGCAAAAAACTGTATTATTTTGTAACGTAATTAAATTGTGTTGCATTGAGGAAGACTTTTAGCTCAAATGCAGTTGGATTACATTATATCTTCTTAAGAAATTGCTTCCTAACATATGATGAGGCCCACTCCTCTCTTATTTCTTCTTTGTGGTCTATGTGACTCACATGTATAGGCTATGCACCTGCACAGAACAGTCATTTGGAACATTCTAGAGCTGAGAAGGCGGGAGTCCTATGCACCCCATCTGCTCATGCTGTGGATTCCACTAGCCACTTAGTTCTTTTTTTGTCCACTGCAGTGACTGGAAGTGTTTGGAATGTTCTCTGTAGGCTGACCATATGAAAAGGAGGACAGGGCTCATGTTACTTTAACAGTTGTAGAGAAAAGGGAATTTCAGCCAGTGTCATTTGTATGCAATTAGTTCCTGGTGAAATCCCCTCTTCATCGCAACAGTTAAAGTTGCAGAGGCCTGCCCTCTTTTGTATCTGGTCACTCTAGTATAGTGCCTGCACCTTTAACTGTTGTGATGAAGAGGGAATTTCACCAGGAACTAATTGCATACAAATGACACCAGCTGAAATTCCCTTTTCTCTACAACTGTTAAAGTTACATGAGCCCTGTCCTCCTTTTCATATGATCAGCCTAGTTCTCTGTGTCTCACAGCTTTTTTCACTACAAATTGCAACAGTCCCCTCATGGGGCTGCTGGGCAGAGTTCTTTCTCTCTTTGCTCTCTCTTTTCTCCTTTCTTACTAAGTTTTTCTTCCTTTTTGTCTTTGCTCCTTGGGGCCATAGGGCCTCCAAGGCTTTCTTCAAAAAGTGCACCTGCTATGATGGGAAGATACCACCAACCAATGGCCATTCTTTCTGTCTTTTGTGCATGGGAGAGGGACACATAAGGGACTGTTGCACCCTATGCCAGGCCTTTACTAAGCTGTCTAGAAGGAACAGAATGCATCATCTTCGCACCCTTTTATGGGAGCAAGCCCCAAACTGCAGATATAGCTACCCTAAACTGGCCTCTTCACACCACCTCATCCTCTATCTGCATTAGGCCAGCACTGACACTTTGTCTTCTGCTCTCCACAGCTTCCCTATCAATGGAAGGGACTGCAGGGCAATTGTCCTCAGTATCGGGCACACCAGTCTTCTCTCTGGCATCAACTTTGGCCTTGCCTTTGGAACAACCATCGGCCATGGCAATTCAGCTTGGCCTCGATACTTTGATAACGAGACTGAGAAGGTTAAAACCGCTAAGTCCCAAAACAAATAGCCTACTAATTCCCAGGCACTGAGACCAAAGAGCAAGAAGAAGACTGCATACAAAACATTCAGGCCCGGTACCAGTGGTTTTGCAACCACTTCATCTTCAATCCACAACATCGATTTTGGAGGAACTACAGCCCCCTTGGGATCATAATTTGTCTGACAATATCCAGTGTATAGGGTTGATGTCAGAGGGTGAATCCAGGGAATGATTTTCTCCAGGATCTTACCAGCCCATTCTTCGGGATTGCTCTCAAGTACCATCCCTTCATAAGTCTAACTCTCACAGGGACTGATCTTCATCCAAAGAACTTTCACCAGCAACATCTGCTTCCTTAGGGAGATTTTTCCACCATCACTATAAGTTCACTATAACTGTGGGATGATGACCAGTTCCCCTGTTACGCCAGGTTTCCAACCTACTACTACAATAATTGATCCCATGATGACGTCACTTATCTTATCGATGCATCATGATTACATGGAAACAGATGCCCCATATTACTACTCCTGACATCAATGATCTTGCTCTCTTCACCATAGCAAACAATCAGAGGTGCCCCCTGGTTGCACAGCCCTGACCCATACCATGTCAAAACAACCCAACTTATGAAAGGATGGTATTTGAGAGCAATCCCAAAGAATGGGCTGGTAAGGTCCTGGAGAAAATCATTCCCTGGATTCACTCTCTGACACTTGACTAGCCTACTGCTTGCTCTGCATCCATCTCTTCCAGCTAACTTCTTCCAAGACTTGGTCCTCCTGAAAATTCCAGAGACTACTATGAATATTCAGGCACCAACACCCGCCGCCATACAATCACTAACAGTTAACTCATTAGTTACTCAGGCATCACGTTACTAACCTGAAGCTATCAATTAAGCCACACTCCAAAGATAATTCTACAGGACAGGACAATGACTGCTCCAACTCATGCTCCCTCTCATCTGCAATGGCTTCCATCTCTTCACCAGATGGTGCTATGGGGGATCAGAACTCTCTTCCTCAATGTCAGGCCCTACACAGTGCAAATGGCTAAATCTTTGGTTCTAGAGATCAAGGCTGCTCTGATTCCTGTCACCAACCCAGTGTTCAAGAGGGTGCAGCTGGACTTGGCTCTCCTAGTCACTATTCCCATTCTCCCCATCCTTTTGACTGTCATCAAACAGTCATGGATGAAACCTTCCACCGTACTTTCTACATCCAAAAAGACAGAGAACTAATACAGACCTAGGAAGAAAACTGCTCATTTTAAACACCCCACACCTAACTCTATAATTGTGGAGATATCCCAGTCAAAGGCTACAAAAAGCTCCATTCTGCCCCTGTCAACTTGAAAGGGAGAAAGTTGGATTTGATGGGATGTAGAATGTATTACATCATGGCTCTAGTGCTCTGAATGGGAAATTATGAGTTTTGCCTGACAGCCTACCAACAGTTCCTATAGGAAAAAGTGTCAACTTTTTTCAACCACCTCTCGGAAGATTTAAAAAACCTGGCAATGATATTTCAAGCCAAAGCTCACAGGCTGGCAGCCACTATGTCACTATGCCTGGCTTAGAACAACAGGGCTTAACCAAGAGGCTAGATCCAGAGTAGACCCCCCCCCCCTTGTTCAATAGAGAAGGCCTCTTTAGTGCATCTGCAGAAGAGACTTTGGACCACACCCTCAAGATGAAAACGTCTTCTCTCAAGAATTAAATGGGATCCCAATCCTCCTCTACTTCCAGGAATCACACCTGCCCATATTGGCAATGCAGAGAGCAGTGAGGTGTCAGCTGGATACAGCCTCGACCAGTCTCGTGAACTTCCTTCCAACCAAGATGACCCTTTCAGAATAAATACTGCCATTCACGTGAGGCAAACACCCATATCAATCAAAACATTATCTTTGACTCATACAGGGATGAGGGACCATCAGCCTCACTCTTCTCCAGCCAGCTTGGACTCTTTCTGCTTGTGTGGGAATCCATCACGACCAATACCTGAATATTTTGACTCATCACTCAAGGCTTACGTTATCAAGTTCGTAGGGATTCCTCCCACAGGAATCTTCCACACCACCCATCGTTTCCCAGCACCCAGGAAAGAAATCACCATGCTTTCAGACAAAGGTGGGATAGAAAGAATAACCTCAGCACAAAAATTTACCATTTTTTCCCTCTAGGTACTTCACCGTCCCCAAAAAGTCTTTGGCCCATACTTGACCTTTGAGATGTCAATCGTTATATCCAACTGTGTAAATTTCAAATGACTAACCTTTCTTCCATTCTTCCCTTACTCTGCTGCAGAGACTGGTTTCTTACAATAGACCTCTGTGACACTTCTTTTCATATTGCCATCCATCATACATGATGCCGCTTTCTCAACTTTGCTCTTGGCAACAAATTCTTCCAGTCCAAGGTTCTCTCATTCAGTCTAGCCACAGCACTGAAAGTATTTCCAAAGTTCATGGCAGTACTAAGCAGGACACCTGCGACTAAAAGGAATAGTAGTCTTCCCGTACATAGACAACTGGCTTTTCATTGCTCTTTCATCTCACGACCTCTGTGCCAACATCGACATAGGCTTAGACTTCCTCAAATCTTTAGTTCTACAGGTCAACGAAAAGAAGTCCTGTCTTTCATCCCTTCTCAAAACCAGCCATTTATAGGTACACTTCTGGACATTTGTGGGGCACTCCTACTGTAGACTGTTTTGTTATAAAACTAAATTCAAAATGTAATGCCTTCTGCAGCAGGGCAGGCCATGACCTAGACTCTCTGGGCAATGCCCTAGACTATTTCTTGTCCCCACCACCACCACCACTTTCCTCATCACAAATTTTGTGAACAAGCTAGAGATACTCCCTGTATTATAATAACCCTGTAGTGGCCGCAGCAACCTTTGTTCATGGCATTGCTTCTTCTATCCAAGCACACCTTTTTCTGTCTCCCTCGAAGAGTGGAGGATTGCAGCTAAGCCAGAGTGAAAAGTGAATTCTGACATGGAGCTCTGTCCCTTTGACCCCTGGTTCCATTAGTTCGCTGCTTATTCCCTGGTAAGTGTGGATGGGTCTGCAGCATCAGTAAAAAAGAAAGAAAATATTTTTATATTACCATGATGTAGTAAATGATCAGTGTTTAAAAATATTTGTTTTAATCCTTTAAATCCTGTATATTAGTTTTTGCTATGCAATTGTAGCAATACAATTTTGTATTTGCTCAGGATTTTCCGCTGGTTCAAATTTCTAACCTAGTACGATTGCTAAATTTCTTGAGGCTCAAGCCCTGAGACTCCAGAATAGAACCTGGGAAGTTTGAGGGTAGCACTTGTTGGAGCAAAACATCTAGTGGCTCTTGGAGCCAGAGGATAGGAAATAATCAAGTGGTGTTTGATGTTTAAAGAGAGATCTCAAACTATCTCTTTCTCTGAAGGTTAGAGGTCTAACCTTTCTCCACTGCAATATTATTTCCTTCATCCTTATCTCTTTTGAACATAAATTTATTGTGTCTATATTGGGACCTTCACCATAGAAAGAACATGCTGTAGAAAATCGTTGCTTTAAACTTTATGATGGAGGAAAACTTAGGGACAAGGCCTGTGGAGAAGACCTTGTCCCTTTTTGTCTTGACTCCTTCAATCCTTCTGGAGAGCCTGAGAAGGAGCCTAAACCTTGTATTGTCAGAACAAACGTTTACATCACTCACTTTCTGGTGACCTATTTTTCAGAGCAGCTTCATGATGTTTTCTTCTTACTCTCTATGTTGGGAAAACTAGCTAGACACTGGGGATACCTTCACTAGTGTATATGCCCGCAGTACTTGCAGCCTCCTGGTTCCTCCCAGAAGGCTTCTTTGATCACCTGAAATATTCCCTTTTGAGCAAGAGATTCAGTGGGATGCATTAACACATTTTCTGATTTAGCTTGCTTGTCATGCCCTGGCTAACTACCTAACTGAATGGCAAGGCTAAAAGTGTAGAGTGATTGACTCTTCGACTGTCTATGTAATCATGTACATAGGTATATGGTAACATGGAAAAGGGTTTATGTGAATGAATTAGTGTCATCTGGTAGGTTTTTCCAGGATTATTGCATTTTCCACAATAACAGCAATCAAATAAGTGGATATGCTGTATTACCATATTTACAGCTTGATTCATGTTAACTTTTTCTCCATATGGTCATGTACATGATTACGTGGAAGAATTTGACACTGTGAATCATCTTCAGAGACAAACAACTGTAAGATATCCTCTTTGCTAATAAAATTAGCTGTTTTACATTGTTGCAGTAAATGAATTTATAGGCATAATCAGATAGAATTAAAAGTAGAAAAAGACAAAGGATCCAGTGGAACGTTTCTTGACTGATTCCCCCCACCCACCCACCCACCCACACATCTCTCATTCTTCCTGAAAATTTACTCTGGAGGTTGAGGGACTGTTTGCAACAGTGTTGGAGGTGGCACTGGGGTTGTAGAGGGAGGGGGGAAGTCAGGAAAGATCATTCCTCCCCACCTCCTGCTGGCCAGAGCATCCAGAGCAAATCTCCACTCAAACAGTGCCCCCTGTGGCAGGAGGAAATGCTAGATCCATACCAGTATTGTCTTTAAAATGCATATAATCAGTAAACTATCGTGCAGTACATCCTAAACAATTACCCACAATTAAATCCCATTATGTTCAGTGGGGAAAATCCTAGTACACTCAATTCATAGACTCCAGATTTGAAGGTCCCCGCCTATGGGCCACCAACTTATCTTGTGGTGGAAGCAATAGCAGACATCCATTTTAATGATCTCATGATAGCATCACTCCAGGGCACTGTGGGAGTGCTGGTGGGCCCTTCTAGACCATTGGAGATGTGGCAGCACCCAGGGGTGCTAAGTGCTGACATTGGGCCAGATTACAGTCTTCAAAATAATATTTAGCCTAAAGGTTATTCTCATGTGGGTATGAGATGTAAAATTTCTGGAAATTTAAGGCCATGGGAAAAAACAGTTTTTTTCCCAGGGGAATTTGGGAGGGGGGGACTGAAATTTTGGGGGGAAATTGGGAAAATTAAACAAACTTACTTTTTTAGTGCTCTTTACACTTTGTATCTTTAAAAAAGCATTCCCCAACCCGGTGATCTCCAGATATTTTAGATTTTAGCTCCTATCAGCCTCAGATGGCATGGCCAATGGTCAGGAATCCTGTGCACTGTAGTCCAAAACTTTGAAGAGCATCAGGTTGGGGAGGGTGCTTTAGGAACATAAAGCAGCCTTTCTGTTCCTAAAGTTATTTTATGTATTATTTAGCTTGCTCATAAAATTAGCATTATATTTTAAATCTAAGACTGACTCTGGCCCACTTGCATTGGCTGTCTGTATGTTTCTTAGCCTGATTCACGGTTCTGGTTCTAACCTATAAAGCCTTACACAGCTCGGAACCACAATACCTGATGGAACACCTTTCCTGACATCAACCTACCCATACGTTATGCTCAACATTGAAGGTCCTCCTCTGGTTGCCCACTCTGAGGGAGGCTCAGAAGGTAGCAACAAGGGAGAGGGCCTTCGCTGTGGTGGCCCCCCAGTTATGGAATGTTTTCCCCGACGAGGCCCACTTAGCAGTGCCAGGTCAAGACTTTTCTCTTTTCTCAGGCATTTAGCAATATGTTATGAGCTTAACTGATCCCAGATCTGTTCTTAGGTTCAGCAGACAATTCTTAGTTGGTTTTAGATGTATGTTCTTGTGCAGTCACAATTGTTCCATTAGTCACATCAGTCACTGACATCACATCAAAAAACTACAAAGAAAACCTTCAGAAACTGGGCATACCGAAATACATCAACATCCAGAAAGCAGTCATAGGGTACCTTTTCACGGGCACTTTGCCTCGTGGTGGCTTCGAAATAGCGGCAGTTGGGTTACATGATGCTGCCGCCCATTTGAAGCAATCTAGGGGCAAAGGCATGTAGCCCGACTTTTTTCAGAGCAGAGCGGGCTGGGCAGGGAAGGGGGTGGAGCAGCGAGCCATAAGCTCGCTACACCGCCTCCGCTGTCCTCCCTCCCATTAAAAAAAACAAACAACTTACCTTAGGGTAGGTGGGCCGCTGCTCCAGCCGCCCCTCCAGCTGATGCTGGGCAGGCTCGGTGGCGGTGGTGACAGGAAAAGCTGCCGTGGTGCTCCTGCCATGAAGACTGGCGGCAGGAGCATCAATGCGCAACACACCAACTGCCGCCACTGCTGTGCATCGGAAGAGGCGGACATACTTAAAACATGTTCAATAGTCAGGAAATTCCTGCACCAGTAAAAGACAGTGTGACTTGGCAAAGCCTGTCATGGCTGTCTAGAAAAACCACCATGAGCGAGAAAAGAGAGAGAATAATAATAATAATAATAATAATAATAATAATAATAATTCTTTTAGAAGTAAACTCAGTTAATTTGTAATTATTGTTTGAATAATAGTTTTGTGGAGGTTTCGGGTGAGGGAAGTTGTATTCCACCAGGTATTTAAGAAAGAGGTTTTGCCAAAAGTAGTGGTTAGATCAGCACGGCGTAATTGGTTATGTTGGTTAAGTTATTAGAATACTTTAAGTAACCATATCTGCGTTGATGTGAGGAGTGGTAGACAATACACATCTTTCAGATCTTATTAGCCCTGTTAAATGTGTTTATTGATTTTGCTCATAAATCTATCTTTCCAGGAAAAGAGTACTCCAGTTAGTTGGCATAAGTGTTTTGCTTTCACCTGTGAAGAGAGTTGTATTTAGCTTTACCACAAATGAAGTATGGCAGAACAAAAACTTGAAAAAAAATAGGTCTCAAGTTAACGGGTTTACTTGCTGATCTTGTCTTTTTCTAACTGCCAAATCAATGGTAACTCTGTTGCAACACAGTTACCCAGTGTTTGGCTTTTAAATTAATTTGTTCCAATGTCAGTACTTCTTTACTAAACTGATGAGGCATCTCAAGAGGATGTAAAATAAATTGAATAGTAACTCTTAAATTGGCAAACCTCCTCTCCTAAAGTGAACCTGAAAATGCCAGTTGTTGGAGCTGCTCCAGTCTTCAAACATGTGACATTGCATGTCACAGTTAAGTTAAAAAACTTAATTTATTTATTGTGGGTTTGCTTGTGATTTGGGGCATGGATTTGTAAGATTAAGGTTAATTATTTTTAATAATGTTTTTATTAAAGGTTTTCATATATTCGACAACCATAAACATTATAACATAGTGTAATATAATATATTATAATATGCTATACCCCCTCCCCTCCCCCCAAAATAAATTGATAACAAGAAGAAAGAAAGAAAGAAGATACAATGGAGTGAAGCTTATTCCCCTTATTACCTTTCTAAATTCTTGATACTATAAATTTACTAAAACTATATTCTAAATCGGAAATTTCATACCATTAATTCAGTCCATATCTCCTTAGCTATATTTGATATGTATGTCAGTGACTCAGAACCTATTGTAAGTAAAATAATTTTCCCCCATATTGCATTAAATATTAGTGGATCCTCTTTGCCTTGTATTACTCATAACTTAGGCATTATTTTTTCACAGATTGCAGTAGATCATACGTTTCTATACCATTCCTCTTTATCAAGATGATCCAGGTTTTTCCATTGTTGTACTGTCTTGCACCTGCTATTAACAGAGTTGCTAATTGTTTGGCTCCAATAGATTCATTTTTATTATAGTACAGGGACACTAAGAACAATTCTGGGGTAAACTGAATACATTCCTTTGTTATCTATAATAGTTCCTGATGTACTGTGTGCCAGAACTGTTGAACCTGTGGGCATTCCCACCAGAAGTGATAATATGTACCTCTGGTGGAGCATCCCCTCCAGCAAGCAGACTTCCCATCTGAGATGATGTGAGCCATTTGCACTGGAGTTCTATACCATTGATTCAACATCTTCAAAGATGTTTCCTTAATGCCTGCTGAAACTGATTTGTAGGGTCTTTGTACCAAAGCTGGTTCCATTGGTTATCCGGTATATTAAAGTCAAAGTCTGTCTCCCATACCATTTTCAATCCCAGTAGAGAACCTGTTTGTATTTCAACTAAGGTACTATACAGATATGATACAATTCCCTTCCCTGTAAACCCAGTTGAGAGAATAATTTGATCAGTTGCCGTTAGTGGCCTAGTAGCATGTAATTTGGTGATTGGATTCCACAATATGTGCATTAATTGTATTTCTTGTATGCAATATAAGTTCCATTGTTGTACCGTAGTTTTCAGCTGATCTATCGTATAAGGAGTATTATGTATATAAAAATCTCTTAAACAAAACAGACCATAATGTGCCCACTGTGCTGTTTTTTCTTCTCAACCCTTCATCTGGTAGTCTGGAATAAGTTTGTAATAGAGTCAATGGAGAGTACACTGGTGCTAATTTGGTCTGCCATTGTTTCGAAATAGTAAAAGTTGTTAATGTATATGGGTTTTAATTTGGCAGATATCTCCTATCTTTATTATTCTGTGAGGTACAACCCACATCTCCTGCTCCAAACCAATCCAGTTCTTTTCGTTTCTCATTATTATGAATCCCAGTTGTCTTAATTGAAATGCTTCATAATATATCGATAAGGAAAGGAGTCCCCAACCTCCACTGGCAGTTTTTTTATAATAATATTTCATTGCTAATTGAGGTGTTTTGCCCTGAGAAATAAATTCATTTATTTACTTTTGCTACTTTCTTAACAGTTGATGCTGGATGAGAATGGGAAGGACTTGGAATAGGTACAAGAATCTTGGAATCACTTTCACCTGAATTGCTGCTATTATTCCTAAAATTGATAATTTTAATTTTGACCATGACCTCATCTTTTGTTTCACCTCCTTGATTAATGGTTTATAATTTAAATTAAATATTTTAGGCATATTACGTGGTATTTGTATCCCTAAATATTTAAATGAAGTACAACACATTGGAACCTGGAGGGTCCTACACACATTTAGTTGCTGCTGGGGAGGTATATTAAAAAACATAATAACTGTTTTCTCAAAATTTACTTGTAGGCCTGCCACTTGTGCAAAATATATCAATTCTTGTTTCAATATTTATGCTGATTGTTCCAGTTCAGATAGCATCACTATAATATCATCTGCATGCATATTCAGTAAATGTTCTTTGCCCCCTCCCCTGTAGCCAGTTATAAGAGTGTTAGTACATAAAACATTAGCTAATGGTTCCAGGGAGGCAAAGAGCAGAGGAGATAGTGGACAGCCTTGTTTTGTCCCTCTTTCAGTTGGCATTGGTAATGAATCCATCTGATTTGTTCTAACTGTGGCCCTGTTTGTAGTGTATAGACTTGAAATTGCTGCAATAAATTGATGTCCCAATTGATATGCTTGAAGAACTTTAAATAAATATGGCCATTCAGGACAATTAAATGCGTTAACATCCAAAGATAATAAGGCTAAGGGGTTGTTTTTTATATGAAGCATCCCAGATTATATTCAATAATCTTTGAGTAGGATCTGCAATATGCCTTTTTGGAATAAACCCTGCTTGATCCTGATACACTAAATCTCTTATAATATGATGTAGTCTAGATACTAATATAGAGGAGAACAATTTCTGATCTTGAATGAGCAATGTTATAGGGTGATACGATCCCACCTGGGTTAAATCTTTCCCTGGTTTTGGCAGTACTATAATACGAGGTAATTTCCATGTGTCTGGTATAGATCCCCCCTCCCAAATGGCATTAAAAAGAATGGTAAGGTGTGGACATAATGTTTCTCTACATTTTTATAAAAAGAACTTCCAAACCCATCAGGGCCTGGGCTTTTATTATGTTTCAATCTTTTAATTGATTTATCTACTTCCTCTACTGAAATGGGTTTATTCAAAATATTGCGATGTTCTGGGGTCGCAGGTGTAATACCCCCGCGCTCCAGAAATCTTGTAATATTTTCTAAGTTAGGATGTGTTGATTGATACAGGTTTTTTTATAAAATTTTGCAAATAATGTATTAATTTGCATTTGATCCAAAATCTTACTGTCATCTTCCTTACACAAGGTTAAGGTTAATTTATAAAACTCCAATCTGGCATGCTATATAGGTGTTGGACTACAACTCTAGTTACCCTCATCCAGCATGGCCATGCTGGCTAGGAATGATGGGAGTTATAGTCCAACATATTTGGAGGGTGATAAATTGGGGAAGGCTCTGTCTTACATCTGGTAAGTTTGAACACAGAACGCATGATGCGGTATGATATAGGGATAGCATAATATAGGTTGTCAGGCCTCTGGACAGGAAACCTGATCACATCTATAAATATAGCTACAGAGCAAATTGTGCTAAATTGCAGTTAAATATTCATAAAATGATTATGTAAGTAATTATGTTATCGAACAGAACATATCACTATTTGTAATCAACAACTTGCACATTTAGATTCTTTTTTTACATGTTATGTTGTCCTTCCTCCAAGTTGATCAAGTTGATTTACAAGTTACTTCCCTCCCCACCTTATGTTCAACAACCTGTTCTGCTATGTTAAGTTGTGAGTGAGTGACTGGTCCAAGGTCACCTATAGAACTTCATGGTTAGGCAAGGATTCAAGCCTAGATCTCCCTGGACTTAGTCTGGCACTCTAACCACTACACTGTTGGCAATAATACAACAACTCGGTGACTCAAATCATTGTTCATTGTATCTATCCCACTTGTCATAGAGGTGAGAAACGTGCTATGAAATTCTCTATTCATTTTTCTAAAACTAGAAAAAAAAATCCTTTCTGGAGCAATTTATATGAACAGTTGGCACCTTTTTATTGTTCACTTTTTCAGAGTTCTGTATAACGTCCCCAGGAATAAACTCTTCATGCTCTCAAATAAGGGTCACTGGATAGGGAAAGAACTCATTTTTCCCTCCACTGAATACCATATGCTCATTGTAACGTTTGAGATTTTATGAGGCTAAGTCACAACCCTAGCCAGGGCTCCTAGTGAGGCTGCAAAAAAAATTCTCTACTATATTGTTACCATTGAGCTCACTTCATTGAAAATGTTTTTAAGTAATGTCCTTTTTCCCAAACTGCTTGCTCTCTTATAGTGGAGGGCAAGGCAGACAAGGGAAATATTTCATAAACTGATATATCCCGTCACACAAAACTCAACTTTGTGAATATGATGTTCGGAATGCTTAAAAATCCATCTGCAAATAAATCCTTTAAAAATGCTCCTAATATAAGCTTTAAAAGATTTTGCAAACTTTATCCCATCCATCTGTACCAGATGACCCATCTTGCTGCAGCAGATCTCAGTGGCTTATAGCATTAAAGTCATTGGCATAACACTGATGTCATATTAAATGAGGAAATTATCTTATACAATCAAGTTCTCCATCTAGCCCAGTATTGTCTTTGCCTGCTTTGATTGGCCACAGCTCTTAAGGTCTCAGGTCTCTTTCCATCACCTGCTACTTGATACTTTAAACTGGACATACCAGTGACTGTACCCAAATTCTGGCTCTACTACTGAGCAATGGCCCCTTCCTATGTCCTTCATGTGGTAGTGATTGGGACTAGCATTCTACCCTTCTTGAACACACATAACATAATTGATGTGGTGATATGATGTGCTGTGCATGCACAACTCCTAAGGCCCAAATCCAATCAGAGTCCCCACTACATGAGGGACCTTTCCAAGCTTATTTTTTTTTAAGGATTGTCAGAAAAGTGTTAAATATTTGCTTTGCTTCTGCTTTCTTCTCGATACCATTTAAAGAAGCCCAGAATCTTCTCACAATTCACTTCCAAGAGTGATAAATCTACCCAGATTACCTCATCCATATTAAATTAAAGGAGCACAGGAATGAATAAGCCACTATCTGCCAGGCAGAATGACTTCCCCAACTTTCAAATTTACCCAACTCTTGTCTCAGCTGATAATTTTCTACTCCTTCTCCCCCACTTTCAGAATGCTACAAGAGAACTGTACTGGGCATGTTTGACTTACGTCATGCATCAGTTTGACTTCCTGAGCAATTTTCCACTTAAATACATATTAAATCTGATATCACTATGGTCACTGTTTCCAATTGGCTCAAAAACATTTATATTTCATAATAGGTCCTAGACAACTCCATTTAATATTAAATACGGGGTCACCTCTCCTTTGGTCAGTTCAATGACCAACTGCTGTAGGGCATAGTCGCTTAGGGCATCAAGAAATTGAACCTCTTTGTTGTGACTGGAGTATGTATTTATCTAGTCAATGTGGGGGGAATTGAAGTTACCCATTATTACAACACTTCAATGTTTGGAGGCCTCCCTGATTTTGTTTTACATCCCAAAGTCACCCTGAGCATTCCGGGTTGGGGGATGGTATAGCGGTTACCTTCACTTTTATCTAATGAACGTTCACTGTCAGTATTTTATTTGTCATGCACAGTAATTAATGGATACATTGTTTTCATATCATTATTTCACTTTTCTGATCCATTTGAGGAATATAGCACAATGAACAGATATGTTTAGCACACTTATACGTATCAGACATTTTAAGTAATCGCAGCGAGTTTGTACCCAAATTACTGTATTTGTTGCATAGATCCTACATAGCCGTTATTAGTTTTCTTTGAGTGGTTTTTCAGTAAGGCATACAATATTAAACTATGCAGGAGCTCCAATACATATGTTAACTTCTTCTAACACAAGAAGCTTCACCTATGCTGAAGCTTCCCTTTTCCACTCTACATGCTAGGGGATACTTGTCATGGGGAAATCTTTATGCATATATCAACAGTCCCCCTTTGTTGAAGAGGATAGGATACCTCTGAGTGGTCAAGGCATCTATAACCTTTATGTATTTTGTGTGCCATAACTGTTAAATACTAGTATACTTTAGACAGTTGTATTATGTATTAAATTTATAAACAGTTATTGAACATAGTTTAAAATAAGATATATAAAAAAGAACTGGGTGTTGAGATGATATATTTGTTTGTTTGTTTGTTTTAAAAGATTTATATTCAATTTCAATGAGCCTTCAAGATGCTTTAGATTATATATCATTGGGATTGGAGAATGGCAGGTATGTTTATGAGTTCACATAATTCTTCAAACTAAATGGCCAGCTCAAACTAATTCTGATCCTTCTGACATTCCTTAAGGTAGTAGTTTCAGCCTGCAGGTTTCTGAAAGAGGAATAGTGACATAAATGTCATGTGTATTTCCAGTTGGTCACAGCGGAATATAATTAAAGTGTATACATTTCTAGTTGAATTACATATTTATTAATGACAATCCATACAGGGTTTCATTTAGGGCAGGGGTGGGCAATTTGTGGTCCTCCCGACGTTTTGGCCTAGGACTCCAATTAGCCCTAGCCAGCATAGCCAATGGTGGCGGATGATGGGCATTGTAGGCCAAAACACTTGGGAGGGCCACAAGTTGCCTACTCCTGATTTAGGGATACCAGAGGAAGCAGTCAATCCACCTTGTGATTCAGTGCCAATGTGATCTTTTTCATAGTCACTTATATCTTGACTATTGTTAATGTACTGTAGAAATTGTTTTGGTTCAAAATGGTAGAGTGATGGTTTGACCTCATTGCCATTATGTGGTCAAAAACTAAATACAACATATGTTCTTAAAATGCCCTGGTTTTTTTTGGGGGGGGTGTTGTTATTTTTAACCTAATTTTGAATATATCCAAGAGCAGTCTTTTTAACTCCTTCCCACTCCATGAAATTGGAAATGGCACTATTGTACAGTTTTGCATTTAAGGATTCATATTTTGTTTTTGCCTTTGTGTCTCACCAGTTGAAAAGATACAAAACCAGTGGGATGAAGTACAAGGGCACCTTCAGAACAGAAGACAGCAACTACATGAGATGTTGAAAGATTCAGCACAATGGTTAGAAGCCAAGCAAGAAGCTGAGCAGGTTCTGGAATGTGCCAAAACCAGGCTTGAGTCTTGGAAGGAGATTTCTTATACTGTGGAAGGGCTGAAGAAGCAGAATGCTGAACTCAAGGTACTAACTGAAAATGGAAAATATATTAGAGATCATAAAAATGCAGAAAAGCAAGTGTTTTCAAACTTCTTGGAAGTTAACCAACCCTGTGCTCAGAAGAAAAAAAGGCACCTCCCTGGCATTCATTGTTCCTCATAACTCCTTCTCCTCCCATAATATGGTCTGGCTCCTGTGCATTTATTGCTTTCCCATACAATATAGGTCTTTAATTGATTCAAGAATGTATAGTCTATCTTTTTCTACATAATCCCAAATGACTAATACAAAAATATAAACATAAAATTAACACAACCAGAATGTTAGTACAAACTCTTCCTGGAGAGAATTTTTGCATTGTTTCTTAAAGGCTCATGGGGTAGTGCAGAGGCATTTCATAGTATGTGGGTAATTATGGACAATGGTTTAATCATTACCCTGTTTTGAGGAGTCTCTCTGTGTGTATGAGAGATAGAGAGAAAAAGAGAGAAAGACTCACATGTTGAAGTCTGTCTTTTCTGATGATATGGCAGCACAAATAGTTTCAAACTAGACAGTATTCTCCATCAGGTAGAGTTTCCGGTCTCACATAAACACCCATAAACTGCCCCAAGATTCTGCTGGTTTGTTTTCAGGGCATTTTTAACTTTGTCATGAATGCGTTTTGTAAACATCTATTTCATCCTTTCCCGATTTCTTTGGTGCCACATTAGAATCTGTGATGCAATAAGATGTTCTATTCCTGTTCCACCTTTGGTTGCATCTATCTTATCTAGCACAATAGACACTATATCAGTGAAGGAAAAGGAGATACTGAAGTGATCTCGACAGGAACAAAGGATGGCTTTTCAATGGAGGAACAGCAGAAAAGAGGCAAGCCATGAAATGGTACTGAAAATATCAGAACTTTTAATAAGGTAGTGAATTTCCCAGCACATTTCAGGTGGAAATCGTCTTCAGGGGCACAGAAAGAACAAACAACCATGATTCACACAACAATATAAAATATTTATAGTACAAATTGCATGCAATATGCATAATCAATAGCTATAATAAAGCAGGCCATATTAAAAACATTTTAGTAAATTCGTTCTTAACCTGTACTAACTATAAAATAAACCAGCATCATCCATGTCTTATATCCTTGTTTTTCACTACAAGATTAGGACTGCAATTCTAGACACTATCAGGAGTAAATCCCACTGTATTCAACTTCTAAGTAGGTATGTGTAGACTTGCACTGCAAAGCTCATGGGCAGAGCAATCCCATATCTTCTCAAATGGTGTCAGAGGAGCCATAGGATGGTATGGATTCCCAACCCCCACACCAACACTGTAGACACAGGTACAGTATCAGGGGCAGGACAGCAAGTGTGGATTGGGGGGGGGGACTGTAATCGCTGCATAAAGCACCATCTGATTCACTTCCAAGGATGCAACAGCATCCTCCAAATTGGTTGCAGAGGGGGGAATGGGCGCACTCTAGTGGGCAGGAAAGAGGAGAAGCCTGGATCTGCTCAAACCAAGTGCCCCTCCATTCCCGTCCCCTCCCACTGCCTGGTCAGCAAGCTACACAAGCTGATCAGCCTGTCTAGTTGAAAATGTTTAAAATGGAAGAATGAGAGGCTGTAAAAGTATCCATCCTCCTCCTGCCCTTCCTGGCTCTTGCCATCAAGGCTTTGGATAAAAAGTGGTCTCCGAGATCAGACCTCACTGTCTATCAAGTGTCAGTCCCTTGGGATTGTGTTCTAAGAGTCTCATCCTGTACCCACTTGCCTGAGGGTAAACCCCATTGAACTCAGGGGCACTTACTTCTGAGCAGACATGTATAGGATTGCATTTTAAATTTCTTACTACATAACCAAAAATTTATAATTAGGGCTGTGCACTGCCTCAGTCCAAATCCCCAGATCCAAGGCGAAGTGGGTTGATTCAGCCTGAATCCGGAGCAGTTAGGCCGAGGCCGACAGGCATGAAAGTCTTGGGGGCACCTGGGGCCAATTCGGGACAATGCCGCACCTTCTCCCCCCACCCAGGAAAGCCAGCACAAGGCTGGCCGTAATTCCATTGAACTCACCAGGCTCACTTCCCTCCCCTCCCCACCCTCCATGGCCTCCCACCACCACTGACACTGGGGCTATCCTGTAAATGCCTCCTCCTCCTAAAAGCCAGGCTGCAATTTGTTATCGCAGGAGCTCTCTGTTTTTAGTATATCTATGGCTGCAAACTATGGTGGCTGTAAAGGGGAAATGACCCTTTATGGCTGCTGTAGTTTGTGGCCATAGATATACTAAAAACAGAGAGCTCCTGCGATAACAAATTGCAGCCTGGCTTTTAGGAGGAGGAGGCATTTCCAGGTAAGTTGCGGTGGCTCTGGATTGGGAGATGAGGAAAGTGGGGAGTCAGGAGTCCAATGGACTCCCAGTCAGCCTTGTTCCCATCTTTCCTAGGTGCTGGCCATGTGGCCAGCACCCAGGAACCTGCAAGGCCAACCCACTTTGGGGGGGGGCAAATCTCACCTCGTCTTCAGTGACAAGGGGAGGCAGGCACCCCCTGGAGCATCCCGAGTCAAATCGGGAGAGCTGTGCACAGTACTAGTTATAATTATATCCTTCTATATGTACTGGTACCTAAAATAAAATATAGTTGGTACCATTGTTCAGTTCCAGTATTGTAATGGTTTAATCTGGTAAATTAGCTTTCATGTCGGTTTGTCAATTAGTCTGATGAACTTCTGCATTACAGGTGAGTTGAGTCTGAGTATATATAACACCTTGAATTAGGACAGCCACTTAAGAGATGTTTCCTTGCTAAAATAAATCAGCACATGTAATTCTTCATTAGGGTAGCCTTGGAGGAGGAGACACGATTGTGGATTTCTCCCTGTCATCCTCACAGGTAACACAGAAAGCTGCACGGTGGCTCCTTCTCGCAAAGTCAGTGTTGCGACCTCAGGAGGGGAGGAAATGGGCATTTGCAGGGAGGGGCAATGAGTGGGGAGGAAAGAGGATGTAGATCACTGCCCCCAATCCCCATCAGTGCAAGGTAGGAAAGTTAGATAGGCTCAGAGGCCCATTTAAAAATGAATTTAGGAAGAAACAAGAGGCAAAAATGTCATGCTTAGCTCGTGCCGACAGGGCTTTGGACAGATGGAGAGCTTTGATTTTAGAGCCCTCTGTCTAATAAGCATCAATCCTGTAGAACTGCAATAAGTTGTAATCTTTAATGCACTAAAATAGTAGTGTATAGTTTGTTTACAGCAATACAATCTTTAATTAACTCATCTTTTTATTAGATGAATTTTGCTTTGTTCTTTTAGTGCCTATGAGAAATTTACTGAAAGGGCTTGGACGATTTTACTATTTTATTGAATTTCCCTGCCTTTTCAGTGCAATTTTGAGGCTTGCCTCTTTTTTTCTCCCCCACCCCACTTTTGTATTTGGCACTGCCCTCTTTTTTTCTCCTTCAACTGGAGACACATTGCTATTGGCAAAGATGCTACTGAAAGCACCTGTTCTTTAAAGGGAGTGATTGTATACATTAGATCAAAAGCAACTGCCACAAAAACAGTTCCTGAAACTTTAGAGCTCCCAGAACAGTAAAAAAATATTCTGTCTATGACATTGCAATTTAGTAGAACCACATTACTTAAAGGATAATTTATACTCTTAGGACATGCTTGGGAATGGTTACTAGGGGTGTGCATCGGATCGGATCCGATCCACGATCCGAATCCGATCCGCCCCAAAATCAGGAAAATCTGATCCGATCTGATCCGATCAACCTCCGATCTGATCCGATCCAATCCGCCGAGGTCCAATCTGGATCGGACGCCATTTTGAATGCTTTTTCCCATAGCCAAGTATTGTTTTACAAAAACGCCTATAACTTTTTCATTTTTAAAGATAGAAGGATGAAACTTGGGCACATTGTAGACTGGTTAGGGATAGTTATCTGTGAGAAATTTCAGAAAGATTGGTGCATGCGTTTTGTGGCAATTAAATTTTTAATAAATACCCAGGAATGCCTATAACTTTGTCATTTTTAAAGTTACACACATGAAACTTTGCCACATTGTAGGTGGTACCTTGGGACCTAAGTGTGTGAAATTTCAGAAATGTAGGTGCTTGTCTTGTGTGGCAATTAATTTTTAGCAAAATGGGTAGTAGTGGGGTAAATACAGTTACGCCTCCCATTTTTTTATTTTTAAAGATACAAACAGGAAACTTGGGCACATTACAGGTACCACTTGCCTTGATATGTGTGTGAAATTTCAGAAACATTGGAGCTTCCCTTGTGTGGCAATTAATTTTTGAAACAATGAGGAAAGAAACACCTATAACTTTTTTATTTTAAAAGTTAGAAGTCTGAAAGTTGCTCACTTTGTAGATGGGTTAGGGGTAGATATGTGTCAGAAATTTCAGAATTATAGGTCCAGGCATTTGATGGCTATGGAATTTTTAGATTAAAAGTTTCAAAAGTTTTTCCACAGAGGCTTGGTTTCCCCCGTTTCCCACTCCCGCCTCCCGCGAAGAAAAAGGAAACACTCTCTCTCGATCTCTTTGATCCTTGCATGCATGGCTGCAACTGAGCTAGTATCCATTACAAAAGGAGAAACAAAGTAACTACATTAAAGCACTTGGCTCGTGTCTGCTTTGATACTTTCACTTTTTACTCAAGCAGAACGGCTGAGCCTAGGATCACTCTCTCTCGATCGCTAGGATCGTTACAGGAGAAATTTTCTACAGTCTTCAGAGTGGTGTGTGCAGACACCTTGCCACCACACGCCTGGACCCAGCTTTCTGAAATTTTACACACATATCAAGCGAAGTGTTCTACAATGTGCCCAAGTTTCATCCTTCTATCTTTAAAGATGAAAAAGTTATAGGCGTTTTTGTAAAACAATACTTGACTATGGGAAAAAGCATTCAAAATGGCGTCCGATCCGGATCGGACATCTGGTCCGATCCGATCCGACCATCCTCCGATCCAATCCGATCCGACCCCCCAGGTCCGATTCCGATCCGCTATCCGATCCGATCTGGGGGGTCAGTGCACAACCCTAATGGTTACTCATGAAAGTTTGTGGGTCTTTTATATGACGTCGTGAACAACCAGGACATCTCATGAAAAGAACCACTTTTAAAGTGGTAACATCCTGAAAAGAGAGGGATCTTCTGCTATTAGATGGCGCTGTCTCAAGGGAAGTGTACAGAGCATACTTAGAGGGGAAGTATTCAATTCAAACCATGTGGTCGCCCCTCTCTGCCTGTAACAATTGCACCAAAAAGCAGGAAGCACAAACACCCCGGGTAAGCATGTGTTAATTGCTTAACATGGATTAGGTGACAAACTGAAGTATATTTATTCATTTATTTTATTACATTTGTATACCGCCCCATAGCCGAAGCTCTCTGGGCAGTTTACATAAGATTTAAACAATTAAAAACAATATACAAAAATTTAAACAGCAAAAACATACAATACACACATAATATACACATACATTTAAAACCACTGTAATAACTTTAAAAAGCTATAAACCTAAAAACAAAACAAACCTAGGCTCATCAGATATTGCTAAATGCCTGAGAGAAGAGGAAAGTCTTGATCTGGCACCAAAAAGATAACAATGTTGACGCCAGGCGAGCTTCATCAGGGATATTGTTCCACAATTGGGGGGCCACCACAGAGAAGGCCCTCTCCCTTGTTGCTGACCTCTGAGCTTCCCTCAGAGTAGGCACTCGGAGGAGGGCCTTAGATGTTGAACGTAGCGTTCGGGTAGGTTCATGTCGGGAAAGGCATTCTGTCAGGTATATGCACACTTGTTTTAAATTAGTGCCTTTGAAGTTTCTACATAAGCTTTAAAAAATGCAGTGCCATTCCCCAGGTTTTGGGAGGTTTTAGGAAGGCTTCAGTCCTATGTGTACTTACTGGGGAATAAATTTCATTGAATTCAGTATGTCTTGAGTAAATATTCATAGGATGACACTGCAAATGGGATTTCAATACAACTTTTGACAGGTTTGAATTTCAACAAGCATAAGGCCATTTCAAGGGGAAAAGTGCACAAGGTTGTCAGTCCACTGCTCTTTAAAGATCAGAACCACAATTAATTGTATGAATTGGTCCCTATCTGTGAATTCCATATGTACTTTAATTAGAAAATCTTAAGTATATCTTATGAAAATCTTTAACCATTCTACTGTCTAGGAGATCTCCCTGTGTGTATTTTTCTAAAAAGAACAACTTAGAGCTTGATGCAGGGGAAATGAAATTGGTCACCTTGGAAAAACTTGTGGAGCATGGCCAAATATCTGAAGTAACACAAACACATAGCAACAAACATCATTGTCAAATATGGAAAGAGAAAATCCCAATGTCTATCCTGGTTCATAAACAAATATTGAATTTTGCTCTTCCATTGACAATCTCCCATGATGGTATCCTTTCTTGGTACAGATCTGAGTAATGTTGAGCTGCTGCTGCTGCTGCTGGTGGTGGTGGTTATTTCTTGTCCTCATTCTCCTAAATTCAACGAAATTCTTCTCTGGCTTAGCAGCATTCTTTTTATTGTCATCCTTCAAAAGAAAAATCTCTCTTTGTCTGCCTTGTGAGTCTCTGCATAAAAGCCTCTCAGATGTGATGGCAGTAGCAGTTTTGTGCTTGACTGAGCTAGACATATGTAAAATCAAAGGAGAACTCAAATCAGGCTGAACTCAGTTGATTTAGATTTCTATTATAAGCTAGCATCTGAATATAAGGATCTAACAATAAGGCAAGACTTCAAGATATTTTTTTCATGCTTTCTGTGTTAAAATAAACATTTGTAGTTAGCATCCTGCTGCTAATATATTTACAATGCACAGGGAATTATTTTCTATGTGATTGTCACTTTTAATAAAATTATTGTTCCTTACAGTGAGCCAGATGCTATCTGTCTTCTGTGTATATGATGACATGTATAAAGAGGCAGCTAAGAGATTTTCTTAACGTTGAAACTAATTTGCCCACCCTTCCACCAGATCCTTCGGGCTTAATTTGTGAGAGGGCAAACTATGGTCCAGCCCTGGCACCTGTTCACTATGCCAGGGCTCAATCCTGGAAAATATAAAGTATGAATAAAGTGCCCATGATCAGGTGCAAAGTTCATTTCCTTGATTCATTGGCTCAGTTCGGCTGACATGTTAGTCAACAGTGGACTATTTAATCATCCATTGCTTAAGATGTTTTTAATAATGTATTTGTTTTTATCTGTTTTAACGGTTTATCTATTTTATTGTTTTATATTTATATTTGGTGTTGTTCCCCGCCTCGATCTAGATGGAGAGGCGGGTTAGAAATGAAATAAATAATAATAATAATAATAATAATAATAATAATAATAATAAATAGTCCCCCATTCACTAACATGTCTTCTGTCGCCCAACCCCCCCCACTACAATTGATTATTTTGAGAAAATAACCAACAGAGATAACCAACCGTTTGCAGAGTTGTTTATTTTTGAAACCATTGATTATTGTGTCGTGTGGCGGGCTCTGTTGATTATTTTCCCTGCCGATGGAGTCGCGAGGCAAGAGTGGCAGAAACCCCTGCCACTCTAGCCCAGCAGGGCTCCATCAGCAGGGGAAATAATCCTGTGCTGGCAAGCACTTGGGGAGCTGCCAATTGTGCCACCCCTCAGCTCCCCATGTGCTTCACGGCACAGGCACATGCTGTCCCTGGGTGGGGCGCTGCTGATCGCAGTGCACCACATGTTGCCAAGGACGAGCATGTCCCTTGTCACCACCCTGTCCCATGATCCATCTGGAGAAAGGCTCGAGGGGATAGAAGGAGCCCCTTCTATCCTGTCAAGCTGTTCCCAAATGGATCACGGTGCGGGGAGGGTGAAGGTTCCTCTTGTGGCTGGATGTGCAATGTCCAACCATGGGAGAAATACATCCGCCGATATCGGGTGTGTGTGTAAGGATCCATCCTTCAGCTGTGACAAGGATGGCAGGTTCTTGCACGTCCCCTTCCCATTCGCCAGAACAGAAGGGGATCCTTTCCTGTGGCAGGAGGGATGCTTGCGCATCCGATTCCCCTGCATCTCTCCTGCTGCAGCAAAGGATTCCCTTTCTGATCTGGCAAATGGAGGGGACACACAAGAATCTGTTGTCCTTATCACAGCTGAAGGATGGATCCTTGTGCCCCTCCATCACTATCATTTCCATAGCAACGGGGCAATGTGCCATGTGGTTATAGCCACCCCAGTCCCTGTTGCTGTGGAGACAAGAGTGAAGGACACATCGGCGCTGAGAGAACTGCTCCGCTGAGAGGGTATCAGTAGTCTTGGCGGTGCCTCTTCCATCCCCATTTAGTTTCGAGGCAGAGAGCAGAGTCGACTATTCCCAGTCTGTAGTCTAAAGTGTCGTCCAAATGCACCCATTGAATAACTAATGGAAAATTCCCACACATAATTAACATTTACCAATTTTTGCAACAGTAATGTGATAAATATTCATAATTTCATGTCCCATATTTGATTATTTTTGATATCTGACATCAGGTGCAGAAAAGTGCAACTAAAAAGATAAGAAGCTTGATCAACCCCCTATGAGAAAAGGTTACAGTGTTTGGGGCTTTTTAGCTTAGAAAAAAAGACATTTAAGGGGGGACCTGATGGAGCAGTAGATAGATACAAAAAAGTTTTTCTTCCTCTTCATAATGCTAGAACCCGGAGTCTTTTCAAAAGAAGAAAGAAAGAAACCATAATTATTTAAGAAATCAATTTGGCCTGAAAGTAAGACAAGAGTGAGGAAAAAGAAGTATGTCATTAATTTAATTATAAAAATTCATTACACGAAGTCAAGTAAGACAGAAAATAATGGGATTTTAATAGGTTGGCTGATAAAACACTCATTGCATCACTTTGGTTTCCATCACTTTGAAAAGGAATGGAAGCGATGACTGAAGACGAGAGATCTTCAAAATTATTTAAATGATTGTTTTCTCAAAGGTGAGGAGAGAGAAACTCCAATTTTTAATGTTCTAACTGATATTGTTTAGTAATGTCAGGAATTTTATAGATATAAGTACTGAAGTTAACGGTAAGATGCACCATTTTTTAAATAGCCTTGTAAATGGGTTTGTCTGTAGGCCTATTAAATTGAGTTCTTCAGAGGGGATTACAAGGTCGTTTAAATTCATGCAGCATTGGAAAAAGTACACATTTCCTGAGCAAAAGTTTATAGGCCATTAATTCATTGTGTTGTACCACTAAAGCATTTGTTGATTCTGTTACATTAGTTCTCCTTTTTGAAACATTTTTTTTGGTTTGGCGATAACAAACATGCAGAAAACCATATGAGTGCATGACAAATTTTTTTTTACTTTATTAGGACTGTGTACAGTTATAAATTTCTTCCAGCATCCAGAATTGGGCACTACCAGTAACCTTAGTTCAAATTGGTATGATAGTAAGTCAAATCAAATAAGTCTCCTCTTATGAAGAGTAATGAGAAAATTATGGGCCCATATTGCTCAAGTTATTATCAATAAGCATTTGGGAACTTATCCAACCTCAAACTAAAAAATGCTGTGGTAATTATATTCATGTTGTTCATTTATGTATTTGATGCTCAGTCTGCTTAGCATCATGGATAAATTTGGACAGAATTGTTTCATTTTGGTATTCAGTGTTATTAGTCAAGTCATAAGCAGTTTTTAGTGCAAAGATAACTAAGAATAAAGAGAACTTATTTTCACAGCGGGAGGCATCACACACCAAAGAAAGCATTTTGATAGAATAAATATATTACTGTAGATGATTCTTAATTTGTACAGCTACTTACTCAACAACTTTGGCAGTTTGGAACTTAGGGCAAATGTTTTCTAAAGTTTGCACCGTGACATGGCATATGCATATATATATATATATATATATAGTAAATTGTTGATCATAGATGCCAGTGTTATTATTTGATTTGAGCTGTTATGAATTGCTAATATATAGATGTGTTTATTTGTTTATTAATTTTGTATTAATTTATTTTATTATTACATTTCTATACCACCCAATACCTGAAACTCTCTGGGCGATTCACAGTTTATGGAATTGTATTCACAAAGTGATTTCTACTTAATGTGAAATGTTCCATGATTCTGGCTGCTCAAATCATGCAAATAAGTAAAGCTCTCCATATGTTATGGGGGAGAGTAGTAAGAAATTAATATTGCAATACATTATACTTTTTATCAGTACTATAGTATCTTCATGTATGCATGTTTAGTACTATTCCAGTAGGTGGCACTCATTACATAATCTAATGGATAAAACAATAAATAAAAATACTATATAAATGCAGAGCATTGAGGTTTTGTTTTCTTTTTCTTTTTTTACAGAATTGCTCTACTCTGCATTTATCCTGTCTCCCTATGTGGGTCACTAGTGCACGCATAAATGTAGCCAGAATGCTCAATGTTTAAATTACTCATATATTTTAGGAGAAAATAAGTAAATGTAAAGATTATATATACACTACTGCCCTAGTTCCAAATGATATGTGTAATCCTCATATATTTCCCTTTATATGTGAGAAAGCAGTTTGGGTGGAGGAAATTGTGAGTGGACATCCACCTGTCAGGGAAAGCATTACACAGTTCCTTTCTTTCACTTCACTCACCAGTCCTCTGTTCCAAGATTCCTGTGAGTGCTTTGCTTTAACAAAAACAAAAAAACTTAGAGAGAAACAAATTGCATAATTACATGTAATGTGTACTTTGGCTCTCAAACTAGTTCAGTAGACATTCATTTTTCCTAGGAATTCTGAGAACTCTAGGCCTAGAGGAGAACAAGAAATTTCTGACAGAAAATTGTCAGTACCATTACCAAATTATATTTCCCAGGATTCTTTCAGGAAATCTTTGATAACTAAAACCAGGGGTGGGCAACTTGTAGCCCTACAGATATTGTTGAACTGTGACTTGCATCAACCTCACCATTGGCAATGCTGGCTAGGGCTGATAGGAGTTGTAGTCTAATAACAACAGGAGGGCCACAAGTGTCCCACCCCTGGGTAAAACAAATATAAGCTTGTAGTGTGGATATCCTCTAAGAATTTGGCCATTGGTTTACAAGTGGCTGCATCTTACGTTTTCTTGGTTATGTCTGTCACACTCGTTACTAGTACTATAGTCATCTTTTATCCCATAACTAAAAGATCCTAGATACCAAGCAAGCTTTTTAGAGGGCTTTTGAGTTCTTTTTGCATAAGTGGATCTTTCTCAACCTTAAGATTTCAGTAGAAGAGGAAACAATGGGCAGTATCTGAGTCAACATTAGCACCAACGTAAATTACGTTTCACTAGACTAGCATAAGCACAATGCAATTTGTAGTAGTTGAATTGGATACTACCCTCTGCATGCCCAAATAGATACATGTGTGGAACTGCATCTCTCATTGAAGCAAATGGGGAGGATGACTCACCTAGGAGCTTTATGTAATATATCAAGAAATAGGCTCTAACAATTAAAGATGATTCAGATACTAACTGCATCTGGACAGGCTATGTATATTTTTATTTATTTAAGTATGTATTTTTCTCAGGATGTTGGCATAGAGGACCCACTTAAAATGGTGTGGGAAACGGATTTAGCAATCCACATTGAGGGAAAAGATTAGAACGCACTGTGGGATAAAAGTCCATTTGATACAGTATCATGTAGTAACAGGGCCCTTATGTTAAAACTGATTCATAGGTGGTATCTAACACCAAGAAAAATATCATTGAAGAGCCCAGGGACAACCCCAGACTGTTGGAAGGGCTGTTCGGGGGTGGGAACGTATTTACATATGTGGTGGTCTTGCCCAAAGGTGAATATTTTCTGGAACAAGGTGTTCCAGGAGATAAGTTTAATAACTGGACAATGGGTTCATCCATCTCCACATTTAGCTTGATTAAACTTATATAAAGGATTAGATAATAAACTTGTGGATAAGGGTTTAATCTGCCACCTATTATTGGCAACAAAATGGTTGATAGCCAAGCATTGGAAAGATGGCAAAGGGCTCCATGTTGAAAACTGGTACAAAAGTGTTTGGCAAATTGCTCTTATGGAAAAACTGACAGAGAAAATGAGGAACGTGCGAGGGCATCTAAGTAAAGTGACATTTAAGAAGATATGGTGTAAGTTTATTAATTTTATGAACAAAGATGAAGGAGGGAGACTGCCCCCTCTACCATATATAGATATGTGGAGTAGTTAATGAGGCAGCTATTGTCTGATAATCATTTTCCAACCCCTATAGATATTGGTGCAATAAATTTGTAACTCTGTTCTAGATTGTCACAGTTCATTTTTGTGTATAAATATGTATATATATAGAATTGTAAATGTAACAAAATGTAACTAAATAACATATATATTAAAATATCAAAAAAATAAACTTGATAAAAAAGAAAATAGAATATTAAACATGTTTTATATGTACATTCAGTTTGCATGGCTTATTCATATACATTTCAAACAAAACTCATTTTTGCTCTTTTTACAGCAATTCGCAAAAGAGCTACGGCAATGGCATATAAATGTGGATGTGGCAAATGATTTGGCACTTAAGCTTCTCCGGGATTACTCAACTGATGACACAAGAAAAGTAGAACTGATGACCAATAACATTAACGATGCTTGGGCCACTATTAATAAGAGGTAAGACACAACATGTAATATCAGCACTTCTGTAACATATAATAGGCTAGTAGGAATGTTTGTTTTCTTTCCGAATGTTTTTAAATTGTAAGAAGTAATACAAGTGAAAGGCTTAATAGATAAGGAGGGAAAACTGTTCTCCAGTTGTTGTTATTTTCTATAACTGTTTATAACGTGACTGGGGAAATTCCCTTTGAAAGAAAATGTTTCTTGTTTCAAATGTGCTTTTTTCCATTAACATTTTTACTAATTTTTATTTAATGTAGGATTTTTAAAATTCTGTGAGTATTTGATTTTCTACCAATGATTCTAATATTTTCATTGCTATATCTCCCTATAATTCTGTGTTACTCTCTACCAGGTTTCCTGTTTTCTACCATCATACTGCTTAGTGAGCCCCTTTCAAACAAACAATATACGTAATTTGTGTGTGGGCTACATACCCTTATAACTTTGTTCAGTTATCATCAGTGTTGTAAGCTGAGTATGGAAATAACAGTCTTGTCCTATTAAAATGTGGTTCAGCATAAGTTTAGAAACACTATCATTTGTCCATAAGAAAAATCTATAAGTAACAATTCTTCTCAGATTAAGTGCTTGATTAAAGCTTTTTTTGTTTGTTTTTGTAAACCCTCATCATTAAACTTAGATACCAGTTCAATTCTAAAAGCTATTGTAAAGGCTTCCTCTAAAGTATGAATCACTGATTATAAAATCTATATGGAAATCCATAGAATAAAATTAGATTTATTAAAGGTATAAAACTCAGATTCATTGTTTCATATTGTACATTGAATGAGATGCATAAAAATTAAGTTTGGTTCACTTAAATTGGTTTTGTATCTAGCTATAAGCTTTATAGCTTATAATCAAATCCAAAAATGAACATGGTTTTAAATCATTTTAATTACACTTCATGAATGAGTTCAGAAGTGTCCACAGTGTAAAATATAAAGTATAATCAGAGGATTTGCCTGTATAGGGAAAATATTTAAATCAGCTTGCTTTTCTATACTGCTAAAATTATGGATAATTTGTCTACATACATTGCATATTATATGACTGGATAAAATAGTTACAAGCTTTAAGGAACTTGAGCAATAACATTTTAAATCTGAAACTTTTAAAATAAATTTAAACAGATAAATTTACTTATACATTCTCTTTATTTACAGTTATTAACTTTCCTGGGCCTAGTATGGGCCTCATTCTCCTCACCCCACCCAATACCTTCTCTATTTTAAAAGGTTAGAGGATTGATGGTTGTCCTTTAGTTCCCTTTGTTTAATCTCCTTACATTCTGGAACACAGTATAACATGTATGTATAAAATTATAAATTATAATTTTGTACATACAATGTTCCCTGTTCCTGAAATCTAGGGTCAGTTCTTATACAACTTCTTAACAAGTTTACACACATATATTCTGGGACTTGTAAATAGTTTCAGCTGCACTGGCTCCCACCATCCCTGATCTCAATGTCCCTCAATACTTTGGTTCTTTTTCGTGGTCTCTGTGCCTGTGCGGAGCCTCATCTCACATTCACCCACCTGCTGCCACATTTCCTGGTTCCATTGTGCCTCTATACTAAGGAACTCCGAAACTTGTGCTTCTGGAAGAACATGTCACATAGGCTAGCATCCTTTTTTCTGTCAGCTGTTTATTAAATTCTAATTCTGCTTCTGATTGGCTTCAGAAAATCTCACAAGAGCTTACAAGATTTGAGCACCTCAAAAAGATATAGTACAATATGTTTGCATTAAAATACTCAAGTATAATGTACAATCTACCTTAATTTTTTTACTTCATGGTAATGGACTTGCAACTCAGTTCCTCTCCTGCCCCCCACCTCCTATGCTTGGACCCTTTAAAAAGCACATCTTTTATGATATCTGTATTCTGGAATATACAGATTTCAGTCCTGCCTTTCTTTTATTTTCATAACAAATAAAAAGTGCTTCATGTGCATTATCTTTGTAATCTAACTTTGCTGCTGAACATTCTGAAAGTAGCTGTAGCAGCTGAGTTGTGTGCCCCCCCTTTCCTTACGTTTTGGCAGAATATGTACAGATACGTTAAGATACAGATACAAGAAAGTTTTAATTTTCATTATGTTTTATCCCCCCTTCTCCAAATAGTTCAGTATAACATACACCACCCTCGCCCTTAGTTTATCCTTACAACAAGCCCATGATGTAGATTAAGCTGAGAAATAATGACTGACCCAAAGTCACCTAGTAAGTTTTGTGGCTTGTTGGGGATTTCAACGCAGGCGTACCCAGACCTGATGGAATATAAGAAAAATGAAGGATTTGCAAGAGGTATTTGCTCCTATATTTTGTAGAAAAGTGAGCACTGATATTTCCTCTCTCTGTATTGCTTTCTTTGTATTTATGGTGAGCAAGGAAACCCCAATTTCTTATACATTGGAAGTTTAAAAAAATAAATAGATTGGTATGACTTCCTTTCCTGACCATGAAGTTTTGCTACAATTGCATTTGTAGATTCTATCAGTTCTTCAGCAATTATCTGAGTGCTTGGGAGCTTGGAATGCCAGTACTTCTCCACCAGTGAGGAATTGAGCAAGTGAAGATGGGTTCATGCCACCTATCCGTGAAAGGAGCTAAGGAATTTGTGATAACAAAGACACACCCCAACACATACCTTTGCATCACCATGTACACAACATGCAAAATCATGGTGTCCCCAATCCTTCAAGCTCTAGTGGCATAGCCAGCAACTAGTGCCGATCTTCTTCAGGCAGGGATTCAAGACCCATTATGCTGCTCCCAAGCACAGGTTTGGAGCACAACACATAAACAGGAAGAAGAAGAGCCCACACAATTTAGCAACTACATAGGAGAACACCTGCAGAGAATATACTCAGCCCTACTGGGACAAGGGGTTGAGAACCACCAAGGGAGGGAAAGTCTCTTTTTTATTATTATTTTAACCAAGCAGCGAAAAAGCCAATTCATAACACACAACAAGGGCAATCATAGATACATACTAACAGCAGCAACCTTCAGTGGTCCACTGCATAGGTCATGGGCGTTGGGAAGCAGGAAATTAGTTTGAACCACATCAGGGGGAAGGAGGACCCACCCACCCACTTTTTGCATCTCTGGGGGGGGGAATAATGTCTGGCCCAAAAGAGAGAGAGCTCCCCAAAGTGTAAGGTCCCCTCTACAAGGATTCACTTTTGCACCCGGTTAGGCGATTATGCGCATAATCGCTGAAGCGCATTTACACCTAATACCTCTGCACGAGAGGCGCCGAGAGGCGGCGAAGCGCATTAACGGATGACCAAAATGCGCTTTACAAGTAGTTAATGCACATAAGCGCTTGTTCACATAGTCAAAATGCACTTTAACGGCCGGAGCAAAATAAAACTCGCGATTTAACGCGCATTCGATAATGCGCATAATCGGAGAGATAACGCGCCTCTACGCCCGATTTGCGCTCCATTCTTGTAGAGGTAAAAAAATTTAAGCGCCTTGAAAGAGCTTTAAACCTCTCTTGTAGAGGCAGCCTAAGCTTCACAGATCAGTTCCCTCCCTACCCACACATCCTCAACAGCGGAAAGCACAATCAGGGACAATATGGAGCATTTGTCTTTCCCCATCTACAGCCCTAAACTCAAATCAGAGATGCCAGGAGCACAGGGGCTGCAGTAGAAACCCTAGCTAGGTGGAACAAGTTACATTGTACATGCAAGAGATCTCAGGTTCAAATCCAGGATATAGCCAGATACTAGGAAAGTGGGGAGGGGCCCTCACAACCAAGTACAATTGACTGAACCAGCTGTCACATTGGCAATAACTTGACTCAACCACATTATCCAACTAGCCCTTTTGGCCCTCCTCTGGGCTACTTTTGTGATCATCCCCTCTTTTATTTTCCCTGGCAGGCCAGAACAGCTGGGTAGTATCCCCAGAACATCACATGAACCTGATTTGCATATAACAACAACACATCAATTTACAAACCAACGGGATGTTGTGCACGAGTGGGAGCTCTGCCTGCAGCATGCCAGCCACTTCCACTTTTATTGTACAACCCATGATCAGCTCTTTCATACATTTATGGAGTGTAATGTTCAAACCTGGACCAATGGGTTATTTAGGGTCTAACCCATGGCTTGTTGTTGAGTTAACCACTGGATTGGTTAGCGGCTAAACAACACATCTGTATGAGTTTGGCTGTCACACTCCACAACCTATGAAAGAACCGATTGTGATGTGGGATGTGGGGTAAAAGCAGGAGAGGCAGGTACGCTGCAGACAGCGCATCCACACATGCACCACAACCCATCAGTTTTTAAACCGATGGGTTGTTGTTATATGCAAACAGACCCATTGCCACTTCCTCCTTTCTCTACCTCAACTGACTGCCTCGAATAGCCTGACAGCAGCACCCATCCCAACTGTGTACCCTGAGAGGCTTTCTCCCTGAGAGTATATGGTACCTGGGAGAGTAGAGAAAGGAGGGGAAACTGGCCTTCAGCCTATCATGCTCCTTGTCCAACCCCTCAGAATCCCACCCTGATGTCAGATCATACTACTGATGGGGGAAAGGGGTTCCTATCTACCACTCCCTAGCAATAAAAAACAAAATATGTGGCATAGTCATAACCTTTATTGAACATCATCTGGAACAGTGGAGATTCAGAAAGGGAGACACATATGTGATGTTGCCAACCAGTCACCCCAGCAGGGCTCCTGCACCTTGGACAGTGGCATAATAATGGGTTAGTAGGTGCAGTGCCCCTTATGGTTCCAGTTCCATGGTAGGAACCTATTGCATAGCTGTCTGTCATGGAGTTTGCAAATGTAGAAAAGACTGTCTGGAACAGGTGGGATATCACTCCCACAGGAGAACAGCTGGGAGCATTATGATCACTGCTGCTGGATATGAGGTGGACATCCCTCCTGGTCTGCACAGAATAGCATGGGAATGGATCCTGTACCTGTGGGAGAGAAATCTTGTGGAAAGCAAGAGGAGACACAGGCATAGAGCCATGAGCAATAGACAACAGCCGGAGATTGTAGTCTGTGAACCTGGATGCACCGTAGGTGTTTGTGTGAGAGAAAAAGAAGTGATGCAGCCTGAGTGTTCTGCCTGTGCTCATGCCTCAGTTCCCACTATAGAAGGGGGCTCTGTGTGAGCAGTAACAATTTCTTCTGTTCCATGCATTCCGACTGTGATCCTGCAAAACAAAAGTATTATTGATTGTTTGGCTAACAGTGGCAAATGGTTGGAGTGGAATTCCTGGCATTTTCTAACAGAAAGTTTATCTACATGTGGGGATAGTGTCTCCTTGATGTTGGAGTCGGGTGGGTCGGGGAGGAAGTGTAAAAGCAATACAGTTCAGATAAGACACAGTATTCACATATAGTAAATCAGGTAGGAGAGACATTTGTAGCAGTAGTAATTTGTAGCATGTATTTTATCCTTCCCTTGCTTACCCCCATTATTGGTTATTTATGTTTGAAGTTGCAAGGCAAGATACTAGTTAGGGTTTTAGGAAGAGAAATGCTAGTAATGAGCTCAAGTTCCTAGGAGTGTTCTGGAAACAGACTGTTTTGTGCAAGGTATTCCTTTGTGTGCAAAGTGCCCTTTCTCCATTGTTGTGTGCAAAGATCTCCCCTGTATGCTCTAACTATATCTCCCCTGTATGCTCTAACTATAAAGAAAGAGAAATATAGTCTCCCTATGGGGGGGAAGGTGTGCTGTGATCGGATGCTTATTTACATCATAGCCTGTGTTCTGTTGTGACAATGTAGATGCAGTAGTCATCGATCTAGGAATGGCTATTCCCCACCCACCCAATCACCCATTGAAATCTATAGGATCTTTAAAAGCCTCTGCAAATAAAAATACCTCATATTCAGCATCAGGTAAACCTCCCTGGTGAGGGATTCCATGGCTGAGTCACCACATTGGTTAAAGCCCCATATTTGCAAGACAATAGTCCAAATGAGATGTTCTGAGAACGGGGATCATGCTGGCCAGGTGATTAAAATCTCACATTAACCCTAAGGACAGCATTAACTTTGTTGAAGTGTTTGAAGATAGGGAAGCAATCCCAAAAGGCAGGGAAGCTAATCAGCACAGAAAAGTGCAGAATAGACTTTACACTGAGAAGTAGGAACCAGGGGGACAGGTAAATGGGAGCGAGCGAAGGAGATTAGAGTTGCATATAAAGGAAATTCTGCCAGTTGTAGCTTCTACAGTCACTTCAACATAAGAACAGCCATGCTGTTGGTACTTCTGGACCTCTCAGCGGCTTTCGATACCATCAACCATGGTATCCTTCTGGAACACCTGAGAGGATTGGGAATCGGGGGCACTGTGCTTCAGTGGTTCCGGTCCTACCTCTCGGGCAGGTTCCAGATGGTGATGCTTGGGGATAGCTGCTCTGCAAAGAAGGAGCTGCTGTGTGGCGTACCGCAAGGTGCCATCCTTTCCCCAATGCTGTTTAACATTTATATGAAACCGTTGGGAGAGATCATCCGGAGGCATGGGGTGGGGTGCTATCAGTATGCTGATGACACCCAAATATATTTCTCTATGCCTTCGATAACAGCGCCAGCAAAGGATAGTGTGTCTCCTCTGAATGAATGCTTAGAGGCGGTAATGGGCTGGATGAGGAAAAACAAACTGAAGCTGAATCCAGACAAGACGGAGGTGCTTGCTGTCAAAGGCCGCAACCTGGGTTTGGAGGTGTGTCAACTGGTTCTGGATGGGGTTACACTCCCCCTGAAAGACTGTGTTCGCAGCTTGGGGGTGCTCCTGGATCTGTCACTCCAAATGACAGCCCAGATAGATGCGACGGCCAGGAGTGCCTACTATCAGCTTCGGCTGATACGCCAGCTGCGCCCCTTCCTAGAGTTGGAAGACCTAAAGATGGTAGTGCACGCGCTGGTAACTCCGAAGCTCGACTTCTGCAATGCGCTGTACATAGGGCTACCTCTGTGCCTAGTCCGGAAACTTCAACTAATTCAAAATATGGCAGCCAGGTTGGTCACCGGTACATCTAGGGGTGACCATATTACGCCAGCTTTAAAATCGCTCCACTGGCTGCCAATTAGTTTCCGGGCGAAGTATAAAGTGTTGGTTATTACCTTTAAAGCCCTACATGGTTTGGGTCCAGGTTACCTGCGGGATCGCCTTCTCCCATACAATCCGCCCCGCACGCTCAGGTCCTCTGGGAAGAACTTACTGCAGTCGGCCAAGACTAGGCTGACAACCGTTACCCAGAGGACCTTCTCTTCTGCCGCTCCCAGACTGTGGAATGACCTGCCGGAGGAGACTCGTCAACTTAACAGTCTTTTATAATTTAAGAAAGCTATAAAGACTGTTCTCTTCCAGCAGGCATATCCAGTGGAATTTTAGAATGTTTTAAGGATGTTTTTAGGATGTTTTAGGATTTTTTATGCAGTTTTAATAATATGTGTCTGTTTTTATCAGTTTTATGTATTTTATCATGTTGTTGTTTCCCGCCTCGATCCAGACGGAAAGGCGGGTAAGAAATAAATTATTATTATTATTATTATTATTATTATTATTATTATTATTATGCTAGATCAGACCAAAGGTCCATCTAGTCCAGTATTCTGATCACAAAGTGGCCAAAAAGCTGCCCACCAGGAACCCAACAGCGCTCTCCCACCCATGTTCCTCAGCAACTGGTGTGCATAGGCTTACTGCTTCTGATATTGGAGGTAGCACATAGCCATTACGACTAGTAGGCATTGATAGCCTTCTCCAGGAATTTATATAACCCACTTTTAAAGCCATCCAAATTGTTGGCTATCTCTACATCTTGTGGTAGTGAATTGCATAGTTTAACTATGCATTGTGTGAAGAAGTACTTCCCTTTATCTGTCCTGAATCAAGGGATGAAGCTGGGTTGTGGTATTTTGAAAGAAGGAGAAAAATGTCTCCGTATGCATATTTTCCACATCATGCATAATTGTGTACACCTCTATCATTCATGTCTCCCCTTTAGCCTCCATTCCCCCAAGCTAAACAATCCCAGCTGTTGTAACTTTCCTTCATTGTGACTTGGTAAGCTTAACAGGGTAATGAGGCCAAGATCCACAGAGCATGTGGAGGGATGGGAGGTGTATTCTCCATTTTTATTTGAAGTAACTAGCACATACTTGGCAGCAGGCTTCCAGTATGCTTTATATTGATTTGAATTAATTAGATTTAAACTAGCATCCAGAGCAGCCGTTATGTGTCAGTAAGGTGTGCTGTGCTTGACAAGCCATAGGTTGAACAAACAAGGAACCACCAAACATCTGAACATAATACATTTTGCCTGCAGCTGATAGTTCAGCCAAAACTAGTGTTTCTGTTGGAATGGGAACATCTGCCAGCTTGTATTTTGTTTAGCCTAGCTAGATTTGCAATTGATTGCTGTGTATTTACCCTTTGCCCCGCCATTTTGTTTTGTAAGACTAAACCATAATGAAAATGACATTCTAACTCCTGTAATTGCCAAGTTTGTTAGTGTTTGATGGGTGCTTCCCTTTCCCCTCATTTTGTAGTATCTAGAAAGATGCACTAGAGGCACATGCTCTAATTACTTGGGCAAGAGCCAGGATAACATGTAAACATGTGTCTTCATCTTCTTTTTAGAAGCAGCTCCTATCTCCAAAATAACTGTGTTTTGTGTTAAGAATAGGTAGCAGGGGACTTTGTGGTCTGTGCTGCTTGAATTAGCAACTGCAGATCAACTATCTGGACTAAAATGTCTTGTAAGGGAAAGGCTAGAATGAAGGCATTGAGTACCATAATGTGGAATTCAAACAGAATATATACATTTGGAAATAGAATTCTCTTGAAGTGCAAAGTGCTAATGTTGATTGAAAAGGGTATCTGCTTGCCTTGTTTATTTTTTTAAAAAAGTGCTAATGCATATGCAAATCTTGCTCATTGCCCCTGAAAACTCATGGAGGATAACGGCTATCAGTAGCTGCTAGGCATGATGATTATATTACCTCCAGCATTGCAGTCAGTATGCAGTTTGCCTCTGAGAGTCAGTTATTAGGGAAAATGAGTGGGATGGTGCTAATGCAGTCATATCCTGCTTGTAGGCTTCCCATAGGCATGTTGTTGGCCACTGTGACAATAGAATGTTGGACTAGATAGACCTTTGGTTTGAACCAGCAGGGCTCTTCTTATGTTCTTAGATTATACATTATTCTCTGGCAGACTAATTCTAGTGGTCAGACTTTGCCCCACAACATGAGAATTTGGCTGTTTGTCCTCAGCTCCATGCTTTGAGTTTGAAATTGAGCTTGTATTTGAGGAATTGAAGAAGTTCCCATTCTATTCATTTACAGCTGTACTACCATGAAATACATTCTTGCTCCCACTAATATAGGAACAACAGTTATTACAAAACAACATATACCCTTACTAAAGGCTACTTACAGAATTACAAAAGGTGCCCAAAAGAATCTTAGTGCTATTTATTTATTTATTTATTTATTTAATGTATTTATTGTATTTATATCCCACCTTTTTCCCTCCAAGAAACCCAAGGCAGCATACATAATCCTCATCCTTCTATCCACTTTATCCTCACAACAACAGCCCTGTGAGGAAGGATGGGCTGAGACTGGCCCAAAGTAACCCAGTGAGCTTCCATGGAAATTGTGAAGTACATATTTCTTACATGAGAAGGGTGGAAGTAGGAATGGCAGAAGTCACAAAGCACACTTACATGTGAGTACGCCCCATTGAACACATTCAGGGTTACTTTTGAGTAAGCATATAAAGAATTGAGCTCGTAGGTTTACTTTACAGAGGACAGACCTCTATTTGAAGGTGTCCTCTATTTGTAAAGCTATCCAGTCAGGTAGAGAGAGGACAGATCTTGAAGTGGCCTATCTACAGCTAGCACCTGGTCACAGTCTTCCCCACTGTGGAGAAGTGTTTTATATTTATATATAAATTAAAGTAATTATTTATAAATTTATATCTATACATATAAATTAACATATGCAATTTTTGTGCAACCCTCTTTTTGTCCTCTTTTTGGGCAATGTGCCAGCCTAGCTATAAACCATGCCAGAAGTCATTGGGAGATGCCTAGTGCTCCCCAATCATGCTCAAAACATTTTCTTTTTTACTACAAAACATATTTGGAGTATTTTGTGTGAACTATAACAATATTTTTTGTGCTGCTATTAGTAGGAGGGGCACTGCAGATGAGGGATGTGCTTGATATTTTACTGCCTGTGACATTATTGAAATACTATTTGTCCTTGTTTTCAAGGTGAACTTGCTAATGTTTTTTTGCCATTTTTATCTGAAATATTACCTCATGTTGCTAACTGTAAAAAGATGCTAAGTAGGTATTTTCTCAAGATTCTTTTGCCATATTACAAGTTGACATTTGGGGTAATATGAGGTTTATAAAACTGTATCTTTACCCTAGGGAACTACTACTCATGTAAGACTGTTTCTAACTGGAGGCAAAGGATGAAGTGGTTTGTGTGTGCACATTTCCAAGGCTCAATAAATAGCTGCATTTTTTCTTTTTAAAAAATAAGAATGTAGTGCTTACGAGCTGAGCTAGTATGATAGCAATAGATTGTGAAGTTCTCAGTCTAGCTGAAAAACAAAAATAGCATAGACTGAGGTTTGAAAATGTCCAGATAATGTTCCTTAATTCAGACCTGGAGGGGTCTCTTCAAGAGACAAGGGGTTAGTTAAATCTTTCTGTTCATTCAACTTGCTTTTATATGTTCTGTATTTGTTTGTGTATTCTTTTCATGAACCTCCAGTGTGATTTCCAAAATGTGATTATCTTAGATTTTAAAGCTAGTGATCTTCTGTATAGTTCTCTACTTGGTTGAGACTGTTGAGTGTATTTCCTTCAGTTTTTCTCAATAGAATGTCTATCTATCTATCTATCCATCCATCCATCCATCCATCCATCCATCTATCTATCTATCTATCTATCTATCTATCTTCTCTCACTGGATCAGTGTTTAGAACTATCTAACTGTTTTTCAATAAAACAAAACAGAACTTTGAAGAAAGCCACCTGACTACTTTATAGTCATTGCTTTCCATACTTGAAAGAGTAGTCATTTCAGTTAATAAAACTGACCTATTTAAAAACAGATGTGCCATGAAGTAATCTGGTGTTGTACACATTAAACCAATTTAAGTCTCTATAACAAAACTATTAGAATTTAACAAAACTATTAGAATTTGCATCTGAGTAAATTGTGACTTGCTTTATTCATCCTTTTATAAATATCCTGATTTGCTATATAAATCGAATCATAGAATAGTAGAGTTGGAAGGGGCCTATAAGGCCATTGAGTCCAACCCCTGCTCCATGTAGGAATCCAGCATAAAGCATGCCTGACATGGCTGTCCAGCTGCATCTTGAAAGGAAGAGCCCACAACCTCCCTAGGTAATTGGTTCCATTGTCATACAGCTCTAACAAAAAGTTTTTTCTGATGTCCAACTGGAATCTGGCTTCCTGTAACTTGAGGCCATTATTTCATGTCCTGCACTCTAGGATGACCAAGAAGAGATCCTGGCCCTCTTCTGTATAGCAACCTTTCAAGTACTTGAAGAATGCTATCATATCTCCCCTCAGTCTTCTCTCAAGGCTAAACATGCCCAGTTCTTACAGTGTCTCCTCATAGGGCTTTATTTCCAGATCCCTGATCACCCTCATTGACCTCCTCTGAACTCCCCCAGGTTGTCAGCATTTTTCTTGAAGTGTGGTTCACAGAACTGGACACAGTACTCAAGGTGAGGCCTAACCAGTGCCGAATAGAGGGGAACCAGTACCTGGCACAATTTATTATTTATTTATTTTATTTTATTTCTAACCCGCCTCTCCATTTAGATCGAGGCGGGGAACAACAATAAATATAAATGCAAGAATCATAAAATAGATAAAACATTAAAACAAATAAAAACAAATACATTATTAAAAACATATTAAAATTCAACTGGATAGGCCTGCCGGAAGACAGCAGTCTCACGACTCTCTTAAATTCCAGAAGTCTGCTAATTTGTCGAATCTAGAGGCTATACTTCTATTAATGCATCCCAAAATAGCATTTGCCTTTTTTGCAGCCACATCACACTGTTGGCTCATATTCAGCATGTGATCTACAACAATTTCAAGATCCTTCTCACTTGTAGTATTGCAGAGCCAAGTATCCACCATCTTGTAACTGTGCATTTAGTTTCTTTTTCCTAGGTGTAGAACTTGGCATTTATCCCTATAAAATTTCATTCTGTTGTTTTCAGCCCAGTGCTCCAACCTATCAAGATCACTTTGAAGTTTGTTTCTGTCTACCAGGGTATTAACTATCCCATACTTTAAATGGAACTTATTTTAACTCTTTAATGCACACCAAGTAAATCTCTGTGACATGTGATGATTTCCATGGTTGAAATAATTTTCACATGTAGGCTGTTGAATGTCCTTTGTACACTTATCTGTGAGCAAATGTCACTGAACTCAGTGGGGCTTACATCTAGGGGTGGGCAAACCCACCCGTGTCTGCCTTGTCGGACTCTTACCCTGCCACTGTTTGTCGGCCGCATGAACTTCTTCTGAGGCTTGGCTCAGCCTGACAGGTGTTTGGCAGCTGTCTGCCCCTGCTGCTGAAATTGAACACTTCACCCCATTGTGTCAATAGGGCTTTTACGGCCATCATTGATGAGGTGGGAGAAGTGAGCAATTTCCGGAGTTGTGCACACAATGGAGGCTCCAGAAACTGTGTACTGTCCCCCCGCCCCACTGCATTAATGGTGGCTGTAAAGGCAATTTCATCAGTGGGGGGAGACAGCTGCTGAGCACTCATTAGGGGCCTTGCGAGTGCTCAAGCATGAGTCCGTGCTCATACTGACTGGGTCCAGGGGGGCAGATGCAGGGGAGGCTGCCAGACTCAGTTGGGTGCTTGAGACATCCCTGTTTACATCTGAGTAGATTGGCCTGATAGTATGGTTTCCCATCTTTACCCACATTGTGCTAACAGATACTTGTGCACTCCTAGGAATAACCATGAAGTGCTTTACTTTCAAAAGCTGAACTTGGTTCTGTTGTTTGGCATGTATAGATATCAGCACAATAGAATTAGTTCAGAAGTGGTACCTGACACCTGTGAGGTTGGCAAAAATTAACAGAAACCTGGCACCGCAGTGCTGGAGAGGATGTAAAGACAATGGAACCCAAATTCACATGTGGTGGGAATGTAGAAAGGTTAAGAAATTCTGGGATAAAGTATTTCAAAAAATAGAATGAATTACTGAGCAAGAGATTTGTAGAATGCCAGAATTAGCCCTTTTGAATATGTATGTTAAAGAAAACAGTGATAAAAGATAAAGTTTTAATTGGTTTCATGTTAACAGCGGCAAGGCAATTGATAGCAACTAATTGGAAGACAGCGCGGATGTTGACAATAACTATGTGGGGAAAAAATCTTTGGAACATAGCGATAAATGAAAAGTTGACACAGTAGTTAAGAGTCCATAGAGGAAAAAAGAAAAGAGATACCTTCAGAATGGATTAACAAACATATATAGAGTATATGAAAAAATAACCTAACAGGAAAACAATGACAGATGCATATAAAAATATTTTCTTTTTTAAATAGACTTAATATACCACTAGAGAAAAGAGATAGAGATAATCAAGAAACAATTCAAGCATGGGGAGGGAATGGTTTAGGGATGGGATATTGAATACTGTTGTTATTAGTATGTTGTGTGTTGTGATTTTTGTTTTGTTATGGAAAACTTAATAAAGATTCATTTATATATAAAAAGAATATCGTCCATAGCAGTATGATAGGAATCATAAAACATTTTTTCTAGTGCTGTCAAAATGATGGTTTTAAAAGTTCCTACAGACACATAATGACAATGAAGTCTGTCCCCAAGCACACATAAACCTACATGTAGAGAAATCTGTCATGATACCAAGCCCTCCCACTGAGATGTGACAATAAACAGGTCTGTTGTGCAATCCACAAAACCTTTAATCAGAGGTCTGCTGTGAAATCCACAAAACTTTTAATCAGTAAATAGACAGCTAACAAAACAAGGCAGTTGCCTTTCAATTAAATGGATGGTTTCACGTAGTGCCCGACAGGCTTTTACCAGATTCGTCCTTCAGGGAGGGTCTTCAAGCTGCAACCTCTGTTGTGTGGCAAGTCTGGCAGACCACCTCCTCTCAATTCTGCCCACTGCTTGACTCTGTGGCAGACTCTGGGATCTGTCAATTCCAATGCTCCCTCCCCCTCTGACAAAGACTGGGTGCCGATCTACATACGAGGTTTGTGACGTTTTATAAGGGTTATGAAAACTCTTTGGGCCACATGACGCACTCCCTATAACATTGTATATCTGAGGTTTTTTCAGTTATATACAACGGTTTCACTTTTAATAAATCGTTTTAAGTAAAATAATGTGTCATTCCTTACCGTTTGTGATTCCTGGGGGCAGTGCTTCGTTAACCAGCGCCCAAATGCTTAGCAATTGATTGGTGGGGAAGAAAGAGGAAGTGGGTGAGTGAACTACAACCCCCACAATGCCTAGCCCTATATTTGCTAGGGTATGACAGAGGAACAAAGGAGGAAGTGGTGATGAACTACAACCCCCACAATGCCTTGCCCTAAACTCATTGAAAAAACGAAAGAGAAAAAGACAGGGCAGAACAGTGTGTGACCGCACACACCGCTTTAAAGACTGAAGACTGTTCTCCTGTAACGTGAGTACTCAGTAATGTGGCCTAAGACGTTTTAGAACGCACCTATTTGGAATGTTTTAAAATACTTTTTAAAATGTTCCAAAGGACTGTGTAGATCAGCCCTAGGTGGGAAGGAGAGAAGGGGAAGACTATCTCAAAGCCAGCGCCTCCTGTTAGATAAGCTCCTGGGAGGATTCCTGCTTGACTCCTGGAGAGTTGGAGAATATCCTACCCTGCTTCCTGGCCCAGCTGGTCTTCTTCAGCTTCCGAGTCCAATTCAGAATCCACACCAGGGAGACTGGGCCACATCCTGACAGAATCCGCCTTTTAAAAACACCTGCTAAAACCTATTGCATTTCTTGGATATACTCCCAAATAAAATCCTATGGATGTGGCCAACTGTGTGAGTGATACATGTTATTAGGAAATAAACCAGACAAAACTGAGCACAAATAAAACTACATTCATCAAAATATATAACTGCAGACACCTGAAAATCACAATATATCTTTGTGAATAAAATATATACAATCATTACTTTATTATCATCAAATAATGAGAACCAGTGTGGTGGAGTGGATAGAATGGTGGACTTGTTTAAATCCGTACTTAAATCCCTATTCAGCCCTAAAGCTCACTAAGTAATCATGGAAATTTGCTCTGTCTCAACCTAACCTATCGCTTCAGGTAACTCTGAAGAGAAAACAGAATCAACCCATGCATTATTCATTTGAGGAAGAGTACAATGCAAATTATAAACAAGTAAATAAATAAAATATAGATAAGTCACTGAGTTAATAAAAATAAGTCACATTGCAACTTAGTTCAAAACATTGCACCAGAATACCTCTTTTCAATGTTGGACTAATGCTTTGTGAGATGTCACTGTTCTTGTGAATCTGTTTGTGCCTGTATCCTATCCTCTTGTGTGCAATCAGTCTTTCAGAGTTGGTTCAGGCTTTTGTGGGCCCTTCGGCAAGTTACCTGAATTGGGACACCTTCACAAAAGACCTTTCCCCAATGAACGCATATTTCTTGGTCACTTCAATGTTCCTTAAAATAGCTTTTCTCACTGTTTCCTAACCTAGAAAAGCTGCTAATGGATAAATGTTGCATTGTAATGCAAATCCTGCTAGCAGTTTGGTATTGTAGAAAAATGGGTTTGCTGCATGGGCAGAGTGGGCTTCTCTCCCAGTGAGATTCCAAATTTCACATCACTTCCATAGTTCTTAAATTAAACCTCCTTCCTTGTTTATTTCTCAAGCACCAAAAGAGAAACAAGGAAGTTGGATTTATGATTATACCATGTCCAGACCCAACTCAACATTCAAACATCCATGGGCCCTAGATCTGACCCAACTAAATATAATTATGCCACCCATCGGGCTATTAGAAAATTAATAATTTTAGGTATATTTGAGTGCACTTTATTTTATTTATTTTTTACTTCTTATTTTAATTTTACTGTGGATTTCAAGGAAAGGCAATACTTTGATGCTGACTGTTTTACTAAGGTTTAAATGGGCTTGTTAAATTTTCACTGGAGAAACACCACAAAGAATAACTCAGATTTCCCTTAGCAATACTACCATGCTGCATGTAAAATGTTATAGCATATGGACTGATTAGCATTCAGAAACCGGTGGTGGATAGCTAGAATATAAAATACTTGCTGCAGTGGAACACATTCAAACATAATAATAGTAGTCCATGGAATAAGAAAGTTCTATGCACACTATATTACAAAATATTAAAGTGACAGCTCAACTTTTGAGCAAACAACTTGTAAAAGATTTTTGCATTGCACCCTATAGCATACAAATAAGTGTTCCAAGAAGTATTCTTAGGGCTGACCTTAATCTTATGAAAGAGTAAAAAGTCAAGAAGTTTAGCTGAAGCCAATTTGTGATCTTTACCCTTTAAAAATGAGATTCAGTCGCTATATACATAGATTTTAAAAAGAAACAATCACAAGGTCATGATTTCAAATGCATATTACTGGTCTAAATCTGCCTCCATTCAAGCAAGTAGTAATTTTATAGATGACTCCAGTGGGAGGAGAGATCATTGGCATATACATAGGATTATTTCATATATGTAGAATAGATTTGCTATACAGAATAGAAGACGTTATTAAAAGCAGATTAGCATAAATTCATATTTTACTTCTGGTACTTTGGATTTTGGCATTAAGATGTGTAAAAGAATACTCTGCCCCAGTTTGCATGATCACCTTGAAAACCATGATAGCTTGTTTAATCTGCAGTACATTCCAGCACATGAAGGGCACCATTTGCCTACTTACCTGCCCAAGTGCATCTTGTGGTGTCATCTGAACCTGGACAGCATGGCTTATTTGAGGGGAAAACAACCCTTAAAACCCATGGCCTGTTGGGTTTTTTGAGGGTTGTTTCCCCCTCAAATAAGCCATGCTGCCCAGGTTTGCATGACACAACAAGCCAGGCCCAGGCGCCTGCCATGTGCCAGCATGCACTATGGGTTGTTTAAGCCTTTGTGTGTGTTTGGGTGGGGGAAATCCTAATAAATCCTAATAAATACTATCAGTGCCAGCTCAGGAGAATGGGGACAAATGAACCAGCTTGGAGAATTCAGGAAGAATTGCCACAGGGGATGTACCCCCCCCCCCCCATATCCACTGCCTGGAGTGGCCATCTGGCAATGCCTAATGGTACAGCCAGCCTTGATTGTTACTCATTTGGTCAATCTGTAATCTTCACCTGAGCATTTTTACGGCCTTTGGGATAGATAACATCACTGATAATTCATGCACATAACAGGCTGCCTTATACTGAGTCAGTTCATTGGTCCATATAGCCTTGTATTATGTGGGGCAGGGGCTAGTTGGGTCTGGAAAGAGGAAACAAAATGCACACAAACTTAGATGGGTTAATAAAATTGGCCACACTTTTTATTGGTTTTAGCTTGAATAGGATTAAGGGTATTGATTCTGTAATCAGGAAGCCAATTCCCTCCTCCTGCCCCCCATACCAAGAGTATTGGTGATGGATGGATGTGGTAAGCTTGCAGCTGCCACACTGGGCTGGTCTTGGTGCCACATCCCCAATATCTCTTAAGGGAATCACCACCATGGGAGAGTGAGGAGTCCAATCCTGTGCCCCCTCACAAATGGATCCAGCCTAATGCCAATCGTGCCTACATGGTTGTGACATAAAACATTAACAAGTGAATCATTCACAAAGAATTTTCATACAATACAAATCAACCTATTTTCAATAAAAATAATCCATGCAACAGGGAAGTCAAAACCCCTACACAGGTGTGCAAGTAAAATTCTTTTCCAGTCCTGTTAACCAGTAACTAATTAACGGCTTTCTAATATTGAAGCCCTGTTAGAGGCCTGCTGAAATAAACCTTAAGCAGACTAGAGCAAGAATGAAGGTGAATGTTTTCTCTTTGGTGCACCCTGTGGTCCCACCCCCATAAAGCCAATTAGAGCTCTGATTGGCTTGGCAGGCCTCTCTACTCCAGAAGATAATGGTGCTGTAACCAAGCATACACTTTCTAGCCCTTCCTTCCCACACACCAGATCTGTGGGACACCACAAATTTCGGCTTTCTTTAAGTGGGGAACTCTGTCAACATTAATTGGCAGTGGCTTTCCAGGGCTTCAGACAGGAGTCTTCCCAGTCCTACCTGGAGATGCTGGAGACTTTCTACATGAAATTTCTATTGTGTCATCTGCATCTGGTTGTGCAAGTTCTTTGTCTAGGCTGTTTCTCTAAGCTGTTTAAGTTCGCACTATCCATTAAATTTGGCAGCATTTCTTACTAGTAACAAATCCACCATCAACACACACACACACACACACACACATATTTCTAGAGGATTTTACTGATTTTCTTAATTTTAGAAAATGTAGATTCGGGGTGGGGAAACTTTTCTGGTCTAATGGCCTGATTACCCCCACTCCCACACCAAACTGATGGCTGTATGATACTAGGGGTGGGGCCTCACCCTGAAGTCCCATCACCTGCACCAATGTCATCTACTCCTTTCCTTCCCATTTTATCTTTCTCTGTGCATAGAGAAAGGTACTCGGCCAGTGCTTCGAGGAGCAGCTCCTCTAGGCAGCGACTAGTCAAGTGCCTCCTTCGTACACTGTGCTGAGTCAGGCACAGAGAACAGCAGAGATTCCAGTTCTTTTTGGGTGGTGAATGAAGGGGGAATCACCATTGTTATCCTGGATCAGTGATCAGAAATATTAACTGGGATTCCTCTCCCCTCATGGTAGCTTGAAAAGGGGAATCCCCATGGAGAGAGGAGGAGCTTGGGAGGAAAACCTCTGCAGGATGGGGAACTTCCACAGACTATGTAGGTAATTATAGCTTTAAGTGTGCCAAACTGCTCATTTGACCATATGCTCAGAAATCTGAGAATCGTAAGCACAAGTATCTAACTCATATTTGTGGAGAAAAAATGGTCAGCTTTTGTTTAGTGAACATTAAAATTGGGAAACCAACAGGGGCTTGTGTGAAGTTTGCAGGGTCAAGGACATGTCCAGGTTGCCTGACCCTCTTTTTCAGAGGCTTCATCTTCCACATCATATATGTTCCATATGTCCTCTGATTTATTTCTTCCACCATTTCAAAACTTTCTATTTTTGTAAAGTATATAATCTAGATTTCACATCTGGAATAAATTAAGAAGCAGTTAGAAATTATAATTAAATGCAAGCACAGTTTCCTGATGTAGTACAATGTATTAAATTGAAAGCTTGTGAAAAGGACCTTCTAATTTTTGTCTTTTGTGCAGTACCTAGTTATGTAGCTGTTGATTAAATAATCAGGGTTATTGTTATGCTTGATCAGATTAACATAGAATTTGAAGATGTGTTGTTATGGAATTTGCAGCTCTTTTAGAACCTGTCTATGAGAAACTAAGAGCTCAGTAGTTAACTCTATTTTTATTTTATTTTTATTTTGGTAGCATTCATTTAAAATAACAGTGTATTTCAAATATATTCCTAGCAGCTTCTCCTACATCACGTACTATCTTTTCATCCATCTGTCTGTCTATTGTTATGAATGCAGGCTTGACCATTCCATTTGTTGAGCTGATTATTGGCTAGTAGTTTACAATGGCTAGGAGATAGTTGGAAAGTCCTCTGGAAAGTTTGAATGGAGAACTACATTAGTGGAGCAGGTGACATCCTCTCCGTGTGTGTGTGTGTGTGTGTGTGTGAGAGAGAGAGAGAGAGAGAGAGAGAGAGAGAGAGAAAGAGAGAGAGGAGAAGCAGTTTGGAACAGACAGAAAGAGGCACTGAATAGTACAGTTGCAGAGAGAGAGAGGAGCTTCTTCCTAAGAACTGTTGTGGGGCAGTGAGTTTACTATAGTGATGGATGAGAAATCTGATCCATTTATAATGGATTTACCCAGTTCACACCTCCTGAGCCTTTCAGTGAGACAAGACAGAGTTGTGTTTTGAAATCTGCATTTTTATGAGCTTTCTGATGCAGCTCATCTTGGGGGGAAATGTACACAAAAATGCACATATTAGGGAAAATTGCACAATACATGCATTTATTTGAAAAGAGTGTGCACAGAACAGCATTTCACAATTTGAAGTACTTGGGGAAAATGTATACATTACTGTGTACATTATGAAAAAGAGTGTATGAATCTCTGTAAGTTTTTTTTAAAAGAAACCTCAAGCTTTATATGGAACCAGGACAGAACAAGCTTAACCAAAAAAAATATAATCTCAGTGAGATCAAGATTTATAGATGCATCCATCCCTTGTCTATTGCTTGCTATGAGCTCTGCTCTTTGCTTCTACTTATGCTCTTCTTGAATATTTGTAGATAAATCCAATATTATAAAAAAGCTATAAGACGCAGTGATCTCTCCTATTGAAGGAAGCCCTGGTGCTACCCTGGAATGTCTCAGTGTCACCTCTTGAAGTGGGGAACACATAACAATACACACACACACACACACACACACACACACGTGGGGGGCAGTGTGCCTGCTTTGTGGCTTTTTTCCAAACCATTTTTACCTGAGATAGGTAAACATGAATGGAAATAGCTACTGTTAAATTTAGCAACTTAAATTATTACATCTATCACATCACATTGTTTACCTTGTGGAATTGTAAATGCAAACCTATTCCTGGAAAGGGACCAAATCTGTAATTTTCAACTAATTGTAAGAAGCAGTCCTGACTCCAGTACTGTCAGCATAGTTTCGTTGTGGTGATATGATGATGATTATTATGTCAAATGCAATCAAGAATGCAAGCCTTGAACTGACAAGAGGCTTAGTTGTTTGTAAAATTTCATGTTTTCATGTAATGTTTGGTCTCCTATTCCAGTTGGGTATACAAGAAGACTACTCTAAATGTGCCATTTAACTCATTCTGAAACTGAGGAAGATATTGTTTGTTGTTACTTCATAATTTTGACATAATATTTTCCTTCCTAGAATTTAAAAGCAATTACTTAATTTCTTTCTTTGACTAGATATGCATACACTTGTCTCCTTTTTGTGTTATTGCACAGAATCCTACTCACAAAGGACAAAGAAGATGTAGCTCACCCATTTAGTCCTCACTTTAACACAAATGGTTTGCTTCTTCGTGTGACTAACACGTGAAGGGGATATTGGATCAATAAAATAAATATGATCTCCAAAAATGGGGTTGGAATGATTGATAGGGCAGCTGATTACACATTATGAGAAAAAGGTCCTTGTTTGTCAAAAAAGAGGACAAAAAGGCTACAGGATTGCACAAAAATTGCATATGCTAATTTATGCATATAGATGCATATTTAGAAACACTATATTCAAATAGAAATACAGGACATCTCACCACAGTGGGGAAGACTGTGACCAGGTGCTAATGGTAGATGGACAAGTTCTAGGCCCCCTCCTCATGGAAAACAGAGGACCTTCAAATAGATGGCAGTTCTCTGTAAAGTAGAATATTTGACGACCCTAAACTGACTATATGCCAGATACCTTCTTTCAGTAATGGTGGTCATAAAAAAAATGCAATACACAAAGGAGACAACTCCTAGTACAGAGCAAGGGGAACAGCCTCACACTTTCAAAATCTGAAATGAGCTGCAACCCCCCCCCCAAAAAAAAAACAACCCAGCCTGTGTGAAAGCAGAGGCCAAGTAGATAGTGAATGGAACTGTGACTCAAGGCTCAGTTTCACAGCTCAGCATTCTTAAAGGAAAATTAATCCTGTCATGTCACACACTGCATGCTTTTGAAAAGCTAAGAGCATTACCAAAGTAAATTAAACATCGTAAAGGATGCAGTTACTAACATGCCCATCAAAGGCAGGTTGCCACCTGAAGTGGGGATCCGTCGCCACCTCCCTCACAATCTGCCTGTCTGCCTACCTGCCCACCACACAGCTCCTGAGGGCAGAAAGACCTTACAGGCAGAACGCTGGCGAGGCGGGCACGCATGTCCGTGCCAGGAAAAGTAAGCCAGCTGGCCAGCAGCCAGGCAGCTAGGATGAGCTGGGTTGGGAGGCGCACGAGCGAGCAAGTGGGCTGTTTCTTGGTCCTGCTGGCTGCCGTGCAGGACCAAGAAGTGGCAGAACCTTTGGAGGGGGAGAGCGCCACTCTCCCCATACTCTGCCACCTGCTGGCCTGCTTCCTACTGCTTAAAGGTAGGGCCAGCACTGGTTACTAAACATCCTTTTAAAACACGTATCTAAACAAAGGAACCCAAGGTGGCGTACATAATTCTCCTCTCCATTTTATCCTCACAATAACAACCCTGTGAGGTAAGTTGGGCTGAGAGTCCATGACTGGCTCAAAGTCACCCAGTGAGCTTCCATGGCCAAGTGGGGACTAGAACCCAGATATCCCAACTTAGGGTTGCCATATGTCCCGGAAAACTGGGAATGTCACAGATTTCAAGACATTCTGAAATGTCCCGGCCGGTCAGTCACAAATCCCGGATTCCTGGGCAGGATCTACACGTCGTTGTGATATCGCGCCATTTCGCTGGATGTGCATTCCGAACCCTGTCGATTCACATGACGTTTGTGTTAAAGCGTTATGTTGTGCATTTTATGGGCTCCTTTTTTTTCTCCCAAAAGAATCCTTTAATCTGTTTTAAATCGCTCTGAATGTCTTAGTGTGCCTCGTTCTAGCGTTATTTCCTGCTACTCCTTCTTCCCTTCTTTGTGATAACTTCCGTTTCTGGTCTCCCTTCTTTTCCCTCTTAGCCAATCATTTTGAAAGTTCATTTTAGGCGCGCAGAGCAACCCTCTCCATGCTTCCCAAGCCGCCCTGCGAGCTTTGCTCCCCGCTCAGTATGGACCAAGCTCTGCTTGCACCCTCGCTGCAGCCGCAGCCCTTTAATCCTGGCCGGTCCTGGGGAGGGAGGAGGGAGGGGTATAAACAAAAGCCAGCGATCTGGAGAGGGATTTCCCAATCACTGGGTTTCGTTTACAGCTCTCTCCCCTCCCCCTCCCCCCGGGACCGGCCAGGATTAAAGGGCTGTGGCTGCGGCGAGGGCGCGAGCAGAGCCTCCGACGTTTGGTATGCATCACTGATACGCAAAGTACCACACAAAACACTTAGAAGAAACGGACGGGAAACAACAGTGTGGCGCGTGACGTAATATTGTGTGGGGGGGGGAAATTCGAGAGAACGCGCATCCGCAACGACGTGTAGTTAGGCCCCTGGTCCGGCTGGGCAATACAGAGAGAGAGAGAGGAGAGCAGAAAGCACTGGGGCACTAGGACCCAGACAAAGAGAAGCACCTGAGTTATTCCTCCTCCTCCCCTCTTCGGAGGCCGGATGGTGCTTGGCTTCCTCAGCCACCCGACTCATGAGGAGGAGCCATGGCTGCAACCAGCACGCCTTCTTCCACAGCCCGCCTTTTCCCAAAGCAATAGGTGCATGCAGGGTTCTCGCGTGCCTTGTCCAGAGGTTTGGCACGAGATTCCAGCCTCTTCCTCCCTCGGTTCAGCCAAGGACTTAAGGTTGGTAGAGTTTTTCCCTTCCTTCCTTCGCTCTGGGACAATGTGGCTGACTGCCCAGTCCCTCCTTTTTTAACCCACCAAGCTAACATGTTTAAAAGGCATTTCCCTCCTCCCTTTCCCCCCCTCCCAAATGGATAGCCCTCCTGTAGTTTGTCGTAGTTAAACAATAACAAAAATAAACCTGTTAATCTTCACAATAATAAAGATTCTTGTGGCACCTTAGGCTACACATACTTGGGAGTAAACCCCATTAAACTCAAAGGCAGAATATAGCAAACCTAATGTGCAAGAAAAATCAGGCATTTAACATTCTCCCATTGAACCCAATGAGATCGTAGAACCCTATACATGTTTGCTCAGACATAAGTCCCACTGTGTTCAATCAGTCTTACTCCCAAGTAGGTATGCATGGAATTGCAGCCTTAAAAGTACTTAACTTTGGTTGGATCATGCCTTAAGTTTAATTTGGGCTGTGTGTGTGTGGGGGGGTTGCCTTTTAAATATGTCTAAGAAAATCAACATTATTATCATTGTTGTTGTTATTTACAATTCATTTTGATCTTGTCAGCTGGTGGCACAGAACAGTCTATATTCTGCTAGAGCCACCACTTGAACACGAAGTAGATGGCTGCTTTGGGGTTAAACAATATATTTTAATATTAATATTGGGCAGTTAGGGTGGGGGTAAGTCTACATATTGAATTCTCCTCTAGCTTTTGAGAACTAGTGGAGAAATGAAATTTAGTGTCATTTTTCTGTTTGATTGCTTAAATTGTTCTTTGCCTATTATTTATTTGCAGATGCTTACGTACTTTAGGACTGTTTGTCATTTAAGGCCTAAAAGCCTGGAAATCTGTTTGGGGAGAGGGAGAGAATGAGTTTCTGTGTGTAAAGGAAAAAGAGCGGGAAGTTTGTAAGTTAGAAAGAGCGGGAAGTTTAAAATGAGAAAAGAGCGGGAAATGTCTGAGTTGAAAAAGAGCGGGAAATCTAACCTATAAAAGAGCAGCACAAACGTTACCGTAGAGAGGAGGGAATAAGAAGAGCAAAAGAGTGAAATCACTAGAAGAAAACAAGCTCTTAAGGAGGCCAGAGATCCTTAAGGAGCAGGTCGCGGAGTCCACAATGCCATTCAAACTGGTGCTGATAGTCTGTCCATCGATATTCAGTGTATTATAGATAAAGTGTACAACTATTTCTGTATCTATACTGTGCGCGTTGCATCACTGAAAGAGTACTGTGAATTTTTGAATGTCTCATACAAAAATCTCATTACTCATGTAAAGACGAGATGGCTCAGCCTGTTTCCAGCCATAGAAAGGTTCATCCAGATGTTTGAACCACTTAAATCATATTTTCTTTCTCTTGACAGATGCCCTGCTATTCTGAAATCATTCTTTTCTGATGTTAGTGGGGAGGCCTATTTGTTGTTCTTATATGCTCAGATGAACCCATTTCAGAAGGGTATTAGTGTAATTGAGAGGGAAGAAATATCTGTGAATGAGGTAAGGTATGAACTTCTGAATGTGATACAGATACTGAGAGAAAGGCAGGAGAAGTGTTTTCTTACTTCAAAAGTTAAAGAGTTGCTAGAAGATTTGTCACCGTATCAAAGAACAAAATTTCAAGATGAATGCATGTCATTTTATCAGGCAACTATGGAATATCTGATAAAATGGAGCAAGTCTCTGTCTCACCTTGAACATTTTGACTGGCTACTTCTGAAAAATACACCTGTTTGGGAAAAGGTAGAAGTTTCTCTGAAGTGGTTGGAGGAAAACACAATGTGTAAAGTAAATGAGAGTGCTTTGTTCGATCAGGTCTTAAAACTGAAGTTGTATGTAAATGAGAATTTAGCAAATGTGAGTTGGGCAAATTTGTTATCACATAGGAAATGGGTGGAATTTTTGAACACTTGTATTTCTGAGGAACAGTATTCAGAGTTAATCAAAATTGCTGAGTTTTATTTTTCTATCCCTGGACATAATGCCAATGTGGAGAGGGTGTTTTCCCTCATGAATATCAATTGAACAGAAGAAAGGAACAGGCTAACAACACAATCCATTACAGCAATCCTTCAAATACAGTATAATATGAGATCTGTCACCTGTTCAGAATTCAGTAAGATAATTAAAAACCAGACAAAATTTCTTGACTCTGTGCACAGTTCAGAAAAATATGGGTGGTTTGATAAACAAAAAAAAATGAAAATATTTTAGAACATGTTTTAGTTAGAGAAATCATTTTCTTACTTCAAGAAACCTGCGGATTTAAGTGTACATTAATGAGGATGATCAGGGATCTGGAAACAAAGCCCTTTGAGGAGAGATTGAAAGAACTGGACATGTGTAGCCCGGAGAAGAGAAGTCTGAGGGGAGACATGATAGCACTCTTCAAGGACTTGAAAGGTTGTCACACAGAGGAGGGTCAGGATCTCTTCTCGATCATCCCAAAGTGCAGGACGTGGAATAATGGGCTCAAGTGACAGGAAGCCAGATTCCAACTAGACATCAGGAAAAACTTCCTGGCTGTTAGAGCAGTACAACAATGAAACCAATGACCTAGGGAGGTGGTGGGCTCTCCCACACTAGAGGCATTCAAGAGGCAGCTGGACAGCCATCTGTCAGGGATGCTTTGAGGTGGATTCCTGCATTGAGCAGGGGGTTGGACTTGTTGGCCTTATAGGCCCCTTCCAGCTCTTACTGTTCTATGATTCTAATTTTAGTACTGTTTGAACCACTTAAGTCTTTCTTTCTCTTGATTTCAGAATAGCAGGGCATCTGTTATTCTTTTCTGCCAATTTTCTTTGATCAATTATCATTTTTTCAAAGGAAGTGTTAGATCTCTCCATTAAACCCTGACGGGCAGTATCTGGCAAAAGTCATGCTCCCCTCTGCTGTTCTGGTGTGCCCTGATACAGAGCCCTTAGCTATTCTAGCCTGCCCTACTGCAGACTCTTCAAACTACTTTGGCTACTCTTGCAGATTCTCCAACTGTTCTGGCCTGGCCTGTCACAGACCTTGTGAGTATTTTTGCCTGCCCTAAGACAGAAATGTTGGAAGTGCCAGGTTAATAATGGTTATTTTATTAATGTTTATGCATTCTGAGTTATGTCAAATGACTTATGTATTTTAAATGCAAAAATAAATAAATACATTTTAAAAATTGTCCCGGTTTTGAGGATTCGTAATATGGCAACCCTATCCCAACTCCTAGTCCAATACTACACCACACTGGCATTCCAAAGACTAAACATCAGCAAGTGCAGAAAGAAAGCAAATAAAAGTTACAGCATGGCCGTCTATTACAAATATTCATTGAGAACCCTAGGGATAAGGTCCAAGATCCAGATGACTCCTCTTCTTAGTTTAAGATGTCATTGTGCCCATTTGCCTTGTAACTTTTTCTAAATCCAAAATTTTACAACATTCTTGCTATTTCCTAGATCACAAAAATGCTTCACCCAGGGAGCTTGTATTCTGCCACTTCTAATGCAGTTTTTATGTTTGCAGATCATTATCCCTACAGTCCTTGCAGTCATTCCAACATAAATCAGTTTACCAAGGGCATTGAACAGCACAGACTACCCCCTTTAGTACTGCATTTTTTTAAAAAAAATCATTGATATGGTATTGTTATCTATCAGATTGATAAAGTGTTTTAACTTCATACAGTTTGTGCAAGCACTACAAATGACCGCATGAAAAATAGTGTAATGCTCTTTCTCCAGTGGGAGTAGTAACTTCAAGTTACAATGTACCAATGTGTCCTTCAAATGTTGTGGATATTTTTATTCCTTATATTTCTGAATTCGTTATGTCACTCCAGTCTGGATTCAGGCCCAGTTTGTTGACAGAATCGGCCATGGGATGACCTTCTTCGGGAGAGAGACAGTGATGCTGTTAGTTTTTCTTGATTTTTCAGTGGCTTTTGACACCATTGACTACAGTATCCTCTTGGACTGCCACCGTGAGTTGGGAGTTCGAGGCACTGTTTTACAGTGGTTCGACTCCTACCTGTGGGGTTGGTTCCAGAGAATAGCATTGCATAACTGCACCTCAGCCCCATGGCAGCTGAACTGAGAGATACCACAGGGCCCCATCTTGTCCCCAATGTTATTTAATATCTATTGGGAGTGGTCATCAGGACATTTGGGGCAAGGTGTCACTAGTATGCTGACACCCAGCTCTATTTCTCTGTGACATCTAAATCAGGAGCGGCCGTACACAATCTGAACCAATGCCTGGGTGCTGTTGTAGCTTGGGTGACTGCTAATAAAATGAAACCCAATCCTGATAAGACAGAGACCCTATGGGGTTGGCAGTTCCCAGGTCCAGGAATTGGGATGTTTGCCTGTTCTGGATGAGGTTGCACTCCCTCTGAAGGAGCAGGTCCATAGTTTGGGGGTGCTCCTGAATCCATCTTCATCACTGTAAGCCCAGGTGGCCGCAGTGGCCCGGCATGCCTATTACCAACTTCAGTTAGTATGCCGAGTAAACCCATTCCTGTATAGGGATAGCCTAGCCATGGTGATCCATGCACTGGTAACCTCACAATTAGATTACTGCAATGTGCTCTATGTGGGGCTACCCATGTGTGTAGTTTGGAAGCTGCAGCTCTTGCAGAATGCAGCAGCTATGGTGCTCACTGGGACACCTAGCTATACTCACATAAAACCCATATTAAAAGAACTGCACTGGTTGCCTATCAGCTCCCAAGCCACATACAAGGTTGTGTTATTAGTCTGCAAAGCTTTAAACAACTTGGGACCAGGATACCTAGCAGACCGCTTTCCCTTATATACACCCACACGACACTGAAGATCTTCAGAGGAGCTCTTGCTCGCCATTCCAAAACAGACGGAACATCACCATGAAGGACCTCGACAGCGTGTCTTGTCTGTAGCGTCACCCACCATCTGAAAAATCCTCCCTTGTGCAGTTCGTGAGGCAAATAATGTAACATCATTTAAACGTCTCCTGAAAATACATATTTTCACACAGGCTTTCCATGGGCTGTGACTGCTGCTGGGTCCTTTTTGGTTTTATGTAGTTTTTTTTTAAAAAAACTCGTATATGTTTTGAGCCTTTGTATTTTATGATTTTAATTTAATTAACTAATAAAATGTCTGGAGGTATTAGAGAAGATACCAATATTTCCACAAGACATTTCTACTACTGCCAGTAAAGCCATCATATATAGGGGTACAATCAGTGTTGTTGAATCTTTCTGAGAGAATTTGTCTATTATTCCTAATTTTAAATGTGTCTTGTTTTAGAATTCTGTAGGGATATTCCTACAGTGTACAAGTTCATATAATGTATATTGCTGCAACATCAGATTTTGAGAATATGGTATGTCTCTTCTATATCACAATGGAATCAAGAAATGAATTTCCATTCTCAAGGATGTATGATGGTTCTAGCAAAAGTATAAAGCAGGAGTGAGAAAGTAGTTTAGAGTGGGGGAGGGGCAGGATCACCCCTCATCCAGCCCTCCATGGGCCAAATGATGTCAGGGGACATAACCATGCCACTGATGTTGGGATCTATAGCCACTGTCCTTATGTCCTTTGACCCCTAGCTGAGGCATGATGTGGATCGCCCCCCCCCCCCCCCGGCACTTTGGCCAGGCCCCTGGTTTCATGGTGCATGGGCTTCCCCTCAATAAGGAGTGGGAGTGGCACACAGATCTTATCTTTCAATTCAGCAGATAACAAGGCCATTGTGTAGTACAGCAAACAACAGATAATGAAGACATGTCAATGCTGTGTAATACTCAGTGGTGCCATTAAGACTGAACCTTGGAGTCTGCAGCTTCTGTTTGGAGCAAAAGTCCTCAAACAAAAAGTGGCAGAGCAGTTGATGGTGGGGGGTGGGGAAGGGAATGCAAGGTGAGGACCACACAGAAAACATTCTCAAACAGCTTGAAGAGAGATCAGCCAATAAGAGAGGGTGATCAAGGCAAGCCAGCCTGCAGGCTCTGATTGGCTGGCTCCTCTCACATGCATCTAGGGCTGCCTCTACAAGAGAGGTTTAATGCTCTTTGAAGTCTCATTAAAAAATTTACCTCCACACCAGCGGAGCGCAAATGGGGCGTAGAGGCGCGTTATCTCTCCGATTATGCGCATTATCGAATGCATGTTAAATAGCGAGTTTTATTTTGCTCCGTCCGTTAAAGCGCATTTTGACTGTGTGAATATGCGCTTATGCGCATTAACTATTTGTAAACCGCATTTTAGACATCCTTTAATGCGCTTCGCCGCCTCTCGTGCAGAGGGATTAGGCATAAATGCGCTTCTGCGATTATGCGCATAATCGCCTAACCAGCCGCAAAAGCGAATCCTTGTAGAGGGGACCTAGTACAGCAAAGCAAAGAAGAATGGCTGGGGAGGTTTACAGCAGAGTTGGGTCCTCATCCTTCATATTACTCCCAACCATGCTGCTTTGTAGTTGTCTAGAAGAACCTTGCTGTCCAGGTCCATTCAGCCCGAGCCTTGTGGGGGTTGAGAGGCCTGCCTAGGCACTGGAAGGTGAGTTGGAACTATTGCTACACTTCACCAAGCAAAGAATCTCATGTTCCTAATCCCTCCTCTCCCAAGGAATTTCATTTCATTATCTGTTTGCTGCCTTTGTTTTGGCACTGCTCTGTTGATCCCATTGCTTCTAATGATAATTTCTGGGATTATCTCATTCAGAGTGCTTCCTTTGTGCAAGAAACCAAAACTTAATGTTGGTGGCTTGCAGGACCGTGCCAAACTTATTCCTTTTTTCTCTTCTCCCTTAGCACCATTAACTGAAATATAAGCTGCTCTTTATGATTGCTTATGGCAGTTTCTGTTAAGTCAGGCTTGCTACTGTGAATAGGGAAGTGAAAAAGAGAGCCAGAGCCAGCACAATCCTATGACTGTTTACCTAAAAGTAAGTCAATGATTTTTGCTCCTAAGTAAGTGCAGGTAGGATTGCAGCCAGAGACAGTATTATAGCTCGAAGGAGAGGTCATCAGCCTGTGGGCTGGCATGCTCCCCTACCCTTTCTTGCAGCCGGTATGAATAACTCTTGCATAAACATGCATAGGGTTGAGTTGCAGTGCAGCTGTCCAGTGCATAGGAAGGCCCATTGAACAAATGTCAATAACTATTAAGGAATATGAATGTATAGACAGATAAGATTAGGTTGCATGGTTTAAAACTCTCTGTTTTTAATGCTAATGTGTCTTTAGATTTCCTGGAACACTTTTGGCTATGGTAGCTGAGCCATGGTGGATGTGGAGAAAGGATTCCCCACCCACCCCCTTACATCCTCATTCTTCTTGTATCTGCCTACTTGCTAGGTTACTGCCCCAATGAGAGCAGCTGCACACTAAGAAGAGACAGAGTCAGCAACCAGGTGTATGTACCTGCCTGTCCTCACTTAAGTTAGCACTCCAACATACCCATGATTGGATGGTAAGAAACCTCTGAAATTAAAATCCTTGAGATTGGCTTGGGGATATAAGGGAGGAGATGGATTTTGCAAAAGAGATAATTAGGAAACTTGCCATTTGGGCATCAGAGTGAGAGAATAGAAATATGTAAAAGTAGAGAAGGAAAAAATGAGGGAAAGAAAACTTGTGTAGGAAGAACTGTTGCCAGCTGAAGTAATAAGTGAGTGCTTCCAAGCATATACAAAGTATCCTTCCTTCAGTCCCACATAGTTATAATTTATTACCACGCAAGTAATGCCATGATTCAACTTATGAACATGCCTACGAACTCACCCCAACCCAACCATTATGTCCAAGGTCTAAAATTACCGGGCTGCATCATTGGTAATAATGTGAGTGGTATAGTGATGGCCTGTCCCTCTTTTCACCTGTGAAAATCCTGGAGAGTTGTACTGCATCTCTGAGTTCTCACTGAAACATAATCAAAGCAGGAATATATACAGTGAGCAATATATTGATTATGATCTCCTTCAGTCAGCACCATGAGGGAAGGATAGATGAAAAGAAGAACTAGTATCTGAATGCTGCAGCAAGAGATTTTAAAGTGGGACTTTAACATTGGGGAGTAGGGGATTTTGGCTCCTCTTGAGGAAGTAAAATGTCTCAGGCCAACACTAATTCCAAGAGATATAGAGCATGGCTAGTGTGCAGAAAGATCTAGTTCAAAGAGGTTCTTCTGAACAAAAGTATAATTAGGGTGACCATGTTTTGGAAACCAAAAAGGAGGACAACATGGTCGGCCCCCAAGGGGGCGTTCCCACCAACATGTCCGCTCGCAGGGGGAGTGTCCAGCACCGAGGGGGTGTGCCCACTGGAACATAGCCTTGGTCACATGTCTGATTTTACAGCACACAATTAAGACAAATCTGTTCTACATAACATATTAATGTTAAAATAACTGAAATAACAAGTGAGACAGCCAATGTATATGAAATTAACTACACCCCTACTTTTGTAGCTTTTGCTGTTCTTTGTTGCTATACTCTGTGTGATACATTCTCCCCTTCCCTCAAATATCTTTTCTGATTGTATCCTCACTCCGCTGCTTTTTTTAAATTTTATTTTTAAAGTTCAATTTTGTTTTGAAACTTCCTAAAAATCAACAGATGAACAGACCTTCTTGAAACTTGGCATGGCTAAAGCCCTATGTAATATCTATCGTGATGCCAAGTTTCATCTCCTTATCTTTAAAAATGATGTTTTTAAAAATATATATATTAATCTCAATTTTTTTTAAAAAAATCTTAAAAATCAATGGATGAATGGATCTGCTTCAAACTTGGCATGGCTAAAGTCCTACTTAAGTGCTATCAAGGTGCCAAGTTTCATCATTTTATCTTTACAAATGATAGTTTTTTCAAAAAAATGTAAAACCTCAAACTTTAAAAAATTCCTAAAAATCAACGGATGAATGGAACTACTTCAACTTTGGCTTGGCTAAAGACCTACCTAAGGACTATCATGTTGCCAAGTTTCAGCTCTTTATCTTTAAAAATGACAGAGCTGTAAGCATTTTTGTTAATTCCCATTGACTATAAAGTAGAGCTGCCCTTTGGGTGGGGGGAGGATGGGAAAAATCTGGGTTTTTCTTCAAATTTCATAATTTCCCCCCCTTCCCGGATATGTTACCATAAATCCTGACATATCCTGGTTTTTCCTGACATATGATCACCCTAATTATAATAAACTTACAGTTATAGTTGTGTCATTTCCCAGTTCCATTTTACGGATGTTTATTGGAAAATAACACCTAACACCTTACTGTATAGCATTACATAATTCATTCAGTTGTATCTTAACAACTCTTTTCCTTGCATAATAGCAAGGAAAACTGATGCAAGGCCACCAAACGCAGCCTCTAGAGATGACAATTTAAAATTAAAACTATGCTAACAGTTTAATGCTATCCTTTGTGAGTCCTAATTGGTCGCATGTAATACTATCATTGCATTTCACTCTTATTAAATTTAGTTGTTTCTACAGTAATTAAGGCTAAGAAAGCAGGTGCCTTTAAAACCTAATTATTTTCATAATCAGTTTACGCTTAAGTGCCTTTAAAAGTCAAGATTTTATCTTAAATGAATTTTACCAAAGTAATTAATATACCATTTTGACATCACTGTTGACTACTATAAAATCTCTAGGGTGATGTGTGGTTGAGTGCAATAAAGGATACAAAACTGCATTTCCCACTATGCTAACATTTTCCCCCTAAAGATAAAATACCATGGAATGGCTGTAATTTTATTATGTAATTTTTGTGTAAGTATAAATATGTCTTCTGGTTTATATGTTGCTAATGCACTTCAAGGTGGAGGTCTCCAAGCGCTACTAGTGGAAAAACATTTTGTGGTTATTTCATCTTTTCCTCCTTAAGAGACTTTTTTTCAAATAAGAAAAATGATGCAAGAGGCAGAGGGAAATACAGGAGAGTTACAAGTGGAAGACAATGTCTCTGGACTCTCAGTAAAATTTTGTGAATGAGTTAGATCAATTGCAGAATAAAAGCCTTGCCTAGAAGCAACACCAGCTCACAAGTTCTTGAAATGGGAACTGAACTATTGTGGGAGCCTTATTCTCTGAGCTTCTCTCATTTCTACCCTTCCATTCTACTCTTCTGCTCTTCTCTCATTTTCTCATTTCCATTGTAACTGACTCCTTTCCATTCCACTCTGGCTGCTTAGACTGCTTTTTTGGAACTGGCTTCAGCTTAGGTATACCTCTGTCTCACCCCACAACTTGGTCTGTCTCCCTCACTTAAAATCTGCTTAGGAAAGTTGGCCTCTGTACACTGTGACAAATCTTCTAGGCTTGAAGGGCCCAAGCTGAGCACAAGGCTAATGTCCAAATCTGGACAATAAGAGGGGCATGTAAGCAGGATCTCCCAGACCTTGGAAACCTGAATAAGATCTCAGCTCAGACAATGGAGAGCATGATGTATGTGTTGGGGAGAAGACTCATTGGAGAGGTTGTTCCAACACTTCAGGGGGCTGTCTGTGGTGGCTGTGAATCTGTGCTGTGTTGGTTATTTGATGCAGACTCACAGCCACCATGAAGCTTTCCCTCAAAGAAGCGAGTATGGCATATCCACTATCTAGCTTCGCTCTGGAGTTGCAGCAGAGGCATGGCCGGGTAGATGGTGACCCCTGATTGCTCACCTTCCACCCAGGCAGAAGATTGTGGCAGGCCTGGCGTCAGAAACCCTGTGCTTTCACTGCGACATTGGGTTTAGCCACCACTGCCCCATAGCAGCGAAAGCAGGGGTTGGAACTCATCACAGTGACAACCCACCTTGATATAGACAGTCCCCTAGACTCATGCTGGGCATCCCTGTTTCCAAGGGCTTAAAAGTATTTTGAACATCCTTTAAGCCACAATAATAATATAACCAAAGTCATTACACTAACTTGAAAAAGCAGTGCTGCTAGATCATGAGGACCACAGCTGAGGAGTAGCATCCACCAAGAGATTGGAGAGGAATGTGAGGCTGTGTGGGGACAGTGATGACTGAACTAAGACTCATCGTCTCATGATGGGATTAGGAAATGGTGCCATTGTGTGGGAGCAATTTGTAATAGAGAGAGTGACTGGTACTTTGGGCTGGAACTATGATGATGTGAAGTTACAGGAGTATTCTCATTGCTTGGGAGTATTCTCATTGCTTATTACAGAACAAGCAGGGAGCAAGCCAACCCTGTTAGGAAATATTTCAAGATCGTTTCCACATTAAAAAAAAATTGAATCAATATGTCAGACTGAAGGCTTCATATTACTTCTTGCTGACACTTGTAATAGTTTCAGACTTATTAGCTTGCTCTGCCTTTGTCTGCAAATTGTCATTATAATTTGTCTTTATTGAAATGTTTTCATGTGAACTGGAACTGAATCAGTTACTGAACCTTTACTAGCCCAAAATGTAGGGTGACCAGATAAAATCCAGGTCAGGGCTCATGTAACTTTAACAGTTGTAGAGAAAAGGGAATTTCAGCCAGTGTAATTTGTATGCAATTAGTTCCAGGTGAAATTCCCTCTTCATCACAACAGCTAAAGTTGCAGGGGCCCTGCCTTCTTTTGTATATGGTTACTCTAGTATAGTGCCTGCACATTTAACTCTTGTGTTGAAGATTGAATTTCACCAGGAACTAATTGCATACAAAAGACACTGGCTGAAATTCCCTTTCTCTACAACTGTTAAAGTTACATGAGCCCTGACCTGGATTTTATCTGGTCAGCCTACAAAATGGAACTAAAATGGAACTACTTCAGTTACAGCTGACCTGGAACCAAACCAAAATTATAATGGTTTGATGATGTTAGTGGAGCAAGCCTTTGTGCCACTTTACCCTCAGCCAGAGAGAAGGGAGTTACACCTTGTTCCTTCTCTATAGCTCCTGGTTCTCTCCGTAACTAGAGAAAGCAACAGACCTCCTTCCTCTTTCTTCTTATATGCAGCTTTTCATCCACATCTGCTTCCTGCCTCCTTTGCCTTGCTCATGAGTAGGCCCTTACTCCCAAGCAAGCTATTACGCATGAGAAGACTCCCTAATGATTTAAGGGAACTAGCTAGCTGTGGGAGCCGACTGCCCACAACCTTCTTAGTGGGGCTCCTGCTTTCCATGCGGCCCAGTCAGCCGTCCCTCTTCCGCTAATCCTGTCATGGACCCTGTTTCTGTATTTGAAATTTTTAGCAAAATGAGGTTGTCTTTTAACCCCCATCCCACTCTAACTGTAGAGATTGGTTTTGCAGACAGTGAACAGAATACACAAGCCTCCCTTCACCCAGCCTTTTTCTGCATGGGTTAACACTCACTTCAGTGCTTGGCCTACGTTATATGGTTATCGCTAGTCTCAAAGAAAACATTGTACAACTAAACTTACAGTGTTCTCCCTGTCTACACATTTTGAGTCTCCAAGGGCAGCATAAGAAGCACTGTCTTTGGGTTAGCCAGATTCCTTAAGTTCAGAACACTAAATGTGAGAACTGTTGTTCTGGAGTTTCTTGATGAACCTGGATGTCAAGCAGCATTATCTTTACATTCAGGTAAAGTCCATTTGTGATGTCTTTAGATATAATGGAAAACATAGGTTAATGGAAGGACCTGTATATAAGGCTAGTACATTACTTGTCCTATCCATAAGAACACTAGTAACATAGTGGCTTATGTGTAGGAGAGAGGGCTTTACAAATGTCTTTGCTCATGTGGCTCTTTTTCTTACAAAACTATTAAATGAATACACATAAAGCTGTTACGATTTCTGATATAAACTGAGCGGTACATTGTCACAGGATATAAGAGGCAACAATTTATTTTGGGCCTTCTTTATTTGTTGTCTCTTAATGCATTTTCTAGTATTACTGATTTCAAATAGCTTTACAGCAGTTTTGTAACTGTTGGATTCAGTAATATACACTGTAATATTCAGTAATATATATATATAAATACACACACACACACACACAGTAATATAGCCAGTAAGAGTTGTTACATTCCTAGGAACATAGGAAGATGCCTTATACCGGGTCAACCATTGGTTGATCTAGGCCAAAACACAAGTATTGGTAAGTGTTTGTTGTTGTGTTGCTACACCTGTCAAATTTTGCCTTAGGTTTTCCAGACGGTTCGTAAGTATAAAGTTCATTCTGTAATTAAAGCAATGGAGAGTCTTGGGTTGTTCTGCAGTTCCTACAACACAATCGATTGGATCCAGACTTAGCCATACTTAGAGTAGAAATCAATGGGATTTCAACCAAATATTTTTCCCATATCTTTTCCAGTTTCTCCAGTGATTTTTTTTTCTCTGATACTTAAAAGAAGTGCCAGTGAAGCTAACCTCAGAATGAGCAATATTTTTTTTAAACATCCTGATAATTCTAAGGGATCATTCCAAAGTTGGCTATGAGCATTTGGGCTTTGGTTATTTAAATCAGTTAGGCATCCATTTCTTTTTATTTCCTGCTTTTAAAATCAGTACACAAATTTTATTTTTAACATTTTCCATTTACAATAATGGTCAAATTTCAGGAGAGAAAACGAGATTTATGTAAAGTACTTTCTGATCTTCCTATCCATAAAGTATTTCCTTTCTATATTTATGCTTTTTATATTCACATTATTGAATTGTTCATTTTATCAAGTCTGTAAAGGATTGGCATTCATACACTTTGTTTATTTCAAAGTCTTGTTTTTCTACAGATCTGTATATATTGAATGTAATATTGTTAGAATGAGGATGCATAAAATAAAGAATTTGATTGCTCTTGGTTTATAATTCTAAGGTTATGTTTATGTAATCATCCTTCATTAACTTAGGAAATTTTCACCAGTTACTAGTGAGGTATGTGCCAAATTCTGCCTAATAATACTGTTGCAATTCAAGGAAACTGTAATGTGTTTTAGTAGTACATTAATTAAGAAGCTTCCTTTTGCAGTGACAGGCTGTATCCTTTTTAAAAAATTTCTTAAAGTTCACACTAAAAAAAATGAAAGGAAGGATTAACCCTTAAGCTTCTTAGTTTGAAACTTGTTTTCTTAATTAAAATGCAAAATTTTACTAAGATGTTAATATATTTTATGATTCATGTTATTTCAGGTGGTTTTATCTGTGAGCGATAACCAAGTTTCATTTTTTAAAATTATTTATTTATAAATCAATCAATTTCTGCCAAAAGTGGCACTCAAGGCAGTTAACAATAGCAAAATACAGTTTAAAAACAAAATCTTAGAATTAAAATCTAACATAAAAACAAATTAAAGAAACAATTAAAAACACAACAAAAACAAACACTTCAAAAAATGAAATAAATGGCTACAAGTATCTTATCCAATTTGTAAATATTTATAGATTTTTTTAAAAAAACATTTTTAGCTATTTCATTATACTGAATGTCAGCCAAGTGCTCCCTACATCATTTTAGAAGTGGTCTTCCAGCTTCACGAATGCATAATGAAACACATGCTAGACCTTGGGCTCTTCAAATGAAGGCGAAACATGCTGGTAGAGCAATGTTAGTCAAGATCTCTGTGCTAGCAGTGGAATGAAGCCCCCAAAAGAGAAAGATTAAAGAGGAAATGTTTATTGATAAGCTCAAACCTGATATCAACATACAGTAAAGGATGAGATGAAAAAGCATTGTTGATAGTTAATCTCGGTTCCCTCATTGAGGTTTGGCTTATTCCGGATTGGTTCTGGCTCAGAGTATAAGTGGTATTCTAACATACTCTTATTTGTGGGTGAAGTTGGTGTTTCTATCAAAACATTTCGCATTAAAAAAATCTATATACTTATATGTATGTATGTGTGTGTTTAAAAAAATTAATTTAAAATCTTTAAAAATGTTTATACTGGATGTGCTACTTGTGGTTGCTTGTTTCATTTTTGGAGTGCTGTATCATACACATCGCATCACCTGCATATTGATTGAAAAAATAAACAGCAACCAACCAATTAAAACCCTCTTCAACGATAGACCAGTTTACATGCCAAAGGCCTGTCTGAATAAAAACATATTTGCAGAGAGCTCCAGAACCTGGGAGTGGATACAGAGAAACCTTTCTATTGCATTCCCACAAAATGTGCTTCTGACAGCAGCGGGACCAAGAGCAATGCCTCCCTCAAAGATCTGAAAACTCAGACAGGCTTGTATGAAAGAAGTTGGTCTTTTAGGTAGCTTGGTCAAATAATCAACTTAGCAAATATTCTGCCTTTTACAAAGGAAATTACTATTACTCTAATAAGGATACAGTTCGTGTGTGACAGTTAGTAGATTAAACTTTCCACTCCTTCCTCCCAGTGTGGCAACCTTCCACTTGTAGTCATCGAAGCAGCAGTTCACTAATAGGGACTTTCTGGCTGCCACTGTGGGTGATTGTGGGGGCATACCTGATCTTGCCACCAGCAGTGGGGAGGCAGCAGGTGCTCCAGTCAGCACTGCCCAGTTGAAAGTTGCTGACTGGCTTGTCACTCCTGCTGGAATCAGTAGCCTGGAAGTTCTCCAGAGGCAAGTAGCGAATCAATAGCTATGTACTTTGTGTGCCTCAGGCCTCTCCTGTGTAGAACAGAACCATGCCATTTTCCACTATTATTATTTTCCATAAGGCAAGGCTTTTTTTCTCCTTGGGGAAAGAAGAGGTATTAGAAGGTGGCAGAGGAATAGTGGCTGGCTCAGTTGCGAGCAAATAGAATCAAATCAGATGCCTGCTTGCAGTGGACATGCTTGCTCAATTTTGCTGTTTTTAATTTTAGCTAGGATGCCTACTGCAAAAAGGTGTCCCATCACGAAAGGGCAAAAAAATACAAAATAAATATATCAGTCAGCAGATTCTCCACCCCCCTTAAGGTGGCAGTTTGGTGCACACTTTTAGTGAATTATAAGTGAGCATAGGAGCATCACAGCCAGTGCTTAATTTCCAAAACAAGAGCTTCTGCAACTCATGCTTCATGAAATGCATTAATTTTTATTTATTTTTTTAAAAAAGTTTATCCCACTTTTCCATGAAATGACTCTCACAGTGTCCTGTTCAAGGTGGTGAGCACAGTTGGGTTGGGTCTAAGCTCAAGCAGGGATTCAGGGGAGAGTTCAGGCATGAATAGGAGCATAAGGAGAACTTTGGACAGCTCCGTGTATAGCTCAGGGGCAGTCAGACTAGAAGTTAACATACAAGTAGGACTCAGATGTTGCTTCACTAGCATTCTGGAGTTCACTGAGACACTCCAAACTGTGAAGTAGGGTTTATATGGAAGGAGAAGAGATGGTCCCTCAGGTACTCTGGCCCCAAATGTAGGCCCCTAAAGGGTAAAACCAGCAATTTTAATTGTCCCATAAAGAAACTGTTATACCAGTGACGCTGATACAACACTGGGGTAAAATAATCCATCCCTACCAGGCAGTGTATACTCTTTGACCTGGAAGACATTTCTCCTAGTATCTACATTAGGCCATCTGGTTGTAGTTAATTAGTGGTGAGGCAAAGGCAGTTTGTTCAGTGGTACTGTTATCTTTATTGCTTCATTGCTGAACATAGTTCCAAAGCTGAGCTCTGGTACTTGACACAGATTCTAGACTAAGCTCTGATTAAAATAAGACTATGGCTGCAACCTTATACCCACTTATGTGAGAGTAATCTCCACTGAACTCAGTGGGACATACTTCGGAGTATTTTTATTTCATTTATTTATTACATTTCTATACTGCCCAATAGCTGAAGCTGTCTGGGCAGTTCACAAAAATTTGTGAACTGTTCAAAGTAGACATGAATAGGATTACACCATAATTAATTTAAATGTTTGAGTGGGCAGCAATAATTCATAATACAGCATTCTTTTCAAAGTCCAGATCCCAACTATGCAAGAGAAACAAAGGCAGATTTGTTGACAACATTTTCACTTAGGGAGCAAAAAACATTTATAAATTGAATTTTGGGAGGACTGTTCTTTGGAAGAGAAGCTACTAATATAGTGTTAGCTAATACGTATAGATGGAATATGTGCCAGTTAGGAAAGTTACCCTACAATCATATTTATATGGTGAGCTTCCTACTAGAAAAAAATATGATTCAGACTCAGTACTGTTGCTATGCTTGCATATTTCCTTTGTGACTATTGGAACAATGTGCTCTTAGTATCCCCCCCCCCCCCAGTGGTACATTGACCTGCAAGAGATCTGAGGCTTGATATCTTGTTCATTTAAAACTCAAAGCGTTCATTTATATAGTGGGAGACGTTAAAGTGTATTTCTGAAGTGATAGCTCTTGGATAGCTCTCTGCATCTGTTCCACACGCTTCATGTTAACAGGATGAGGACAAGTGGAAATGTTTTTATCCGTTTTCAAAGCAGTAACTATACTGCATCAGACTCTGTGTTCAGCAAAAATTCAGCCTATGATGAATAAACCACTCATTTCTTGAGCCTTGCTGCTTCAGCTCTGCAGGAGTTGTTTATAGCCTAATATGCTCTGCTGATGATGAAGCCACCGCCAGTTTGCATGATTATTGACCTTCACACTAATGTGTGGTGTATCAGGGGGGTTGCTTTACACCTCTAGCTTCTTTTGAATGTGGTGCTTCTCTGTGAATAACAGAAACATATATTGCAGGCATACATATGTTAAAGCTACATCTAGTAAAGTTATTTTCATGGAAAGAACTCTCAGGGCTTGAGCAAAGCCAGAAAAAACAAAAAGGTTAACTCAGAAATGTTAATTTATTTGAAAATTGAGGTAGATCTTTTATTTTATCGTCATTTCATAAGACCAAAATAAAGCACTTTTTGAAATGTCATTGATATAAGTTTGAAGGATTCTTACAAGATGCTAAAGTCCAGATTATTTTCAGTTGAAATTAATGTAATTTTGGATTGTGCCTGTAATTAACATAAGACCAGTTAAGCAAGAGCAAAGATGGATGGATGGATGGATGGATGGATAAAATCAAGTGAGATATATGGCCTCTAGCCTTGCAGCTTAGATATACTAGCAGTAACAGTAAAATGTACTTGCTGATCAGTGATAAAAAAAAAATCTTTTATGTGGCTTCTGGAAATCAGCTTATAGACAATTTCAGAACTGTGATTAAGGAGCACTTTTCCAAATTCTAAAATTAAAAATGCTATATAGTCCATGTTTATACCTATAGAAGAGCAGTTTCATTGTCTTGTCATTGTATTGCTACAGCCTCTTTCCTCTCTTTCTCTATAAAAGGTAGAAATCAGCATTACCCTTTGGACATAGAATAGCAGACAGCACCAATATTTGTATTTATTTTCCTCAATTTACTATTTTATATTCGAATTCTCTTTCTGTATTTGTGCTTTCACAGAGTTGGTGAGCGAGAGGCCGCATTAGAAGCAGCCCTAAGGCTGCTGCAACAATTCTATCTGGATCTGGAAAAGTTCCTTGCTTGGCTTACAGAAGCAGAGACCACTGCCAACGTTCTGCAGGATGCCACACACAAAGAAAGAATCCTAGAGGATGCCCAAGGGGTTCGGGAACTCATGAAGCAGTGGCAGGTAAGTCAAGTGATTTAAATTATGAAGAATGAACCCTTTCAGCTTATGGGAAGAGGATGTAATCACTTTTGACATTGAAAAGATTTTAAATTGTGTGTGTGTTAGTGATCTCCTTTAAACTGTATTTTATTAATAATAAAAATGGGAATATTAAAACACACTTTTTGTTTTTATCTCATTTAAGGGAACTTTTTTACATTAACCGAATAAGCTGTTAAAAATGCAAGCATACTTTGGTGGGGAGAGAACCAAATAATATTTATTAACAGATACTTATTCCACAGATGTAACTGAAACATATTCTTAACAGACCTTTAGCTCATATGAGCATATTATTTGGTTATGTTTTTAGACCAGTTTATCAATAAAACATTCAATAGTCAGAAGTGGCACTGTGATAACGCTTATATTTCTGTTGTGTTACTGTTATGTTTCATAATGTCCTTGGTTGTGATCATAATATTTGTGTGGGAGGTATATGTTTGCTTTTCCAAGCCAGGATGTGCTTACAGAGCAAAGCACCATACAATAAAATATTTTTATGATGTTATTAGGAGCCTGTTGGCATTACATACATTAATTCCGAAACTGAAGAACTCCGAAGTGTAAAGATCATATGAGATAATTTGTTTTGACTTAATTATAGTTACTTGATTGCTAGCTTTTTTAATTAACACGACTTGACAGAGAATTGCCTTGTTCCTCCACCATCCATATATTCTGCCATAAAACTATGTAATTTTTGTCTTATTTCTAATGTTATTAGTAAGCACAAATGTGCTGCTCATAGGATTATGTACCCAGAGTGATGTATAAATGAGAGCTGATTATAAGCCAAGGAAGTAGGGTGAAGACATGTGTGCGATAATAAATAACTGAATAAATGCTTTTCTACTACACCAAATGCTATTGACATTTCTCAAGAGTCCAGATAGATTCCTTAAAATATGCTGCGATTTTGTAGTTCAGAAATAAGGGGAAGCATTTTAAGAGAGAAACATGTGGCAGTATTGTTTTGATTTTAACTACGTTTAAGATGTTTCTAATAAAATCTATTTCACTATTCTTCAGATGTGTTATGCATTTCCCCCTGTAACATCCAAAGGTAAAATGTACACAAAACTCACATAGAGGATTGTACCCATATCTAGAACTTCCCCTTTGGATGTTTATAATAGCAGTGCAAATGCATATCTGTAGGTCATTCAGTCATCACAGCTTTCAGTAATGTTTCAAGCCACCCTAAGAAGAGGGCTGAATTGACTTAATGTTACTAGTTTTCCCTGATGTGGAGCCATATCAAGAACTAATGTTAAGACACAGATGCACAACCTCAGCTTACTTTCTATCATTAAACATCTGCACCAGAACTTGTTAATGGTCCTGTGGCTAGGGGCCACAGTCTTAGGTATGCATAGATATACGTATTTACAGTGTATACATACATGTTTCTGTAGGAAATGTAACTAATCAGTATATCCTTAGTTTTTCGAATGCTCATTTACTGTGAATAGTGGAGAGACAGAGTGGGGAGAATATAACTGTTCATTTGTTTGCCTGCCAATGTAATTATATTGTCTTTGCATTATAAATATAGTGTTTATGGATGAATCATTTGTCTGAGCTGACAATAACATAACAGCTTAAGCATTTCACATCTTTACAATTCTTTCTGGAGTTTTTTTGCCCCACAAAATACGTAATAGTTACTCAAAGGAGTTGTGTAATTATGTGTTACGTTTTATTGTCTAATTTAAATACATGATAGGCTCCCCGTGAGGCTTGAGTTGATACATGCCCATATTAAGGAAATGAAAGTAATGAACTTTACTTCTGATTTAATACTTGTGGTGATGTGAAATCTCAGCTGTGTTAATTACCCTTGTGGGTTTGTAGAAATAATTATACATGACATTGCCTTCCAGATCTGTAATATTAGATGTAATTCTGAAATTGGCATAGATTTATCCTGTTATGTTATCAGTGTAATCATTATATATTAAACCTGTAGATCAATTTAATTAGATGTTGATATCTCTCTAAACCGTAAGAAAGAAAGCATGCATGTGACAGCTATCATTATTAGAGATGACAAAGTGAAAATAGTTCAGATTCTGAAGTACCTTTTTAGATTATGTTTAGAAACATACATTTCTCCCCCAAAGGGGAGAGACTATTTTTCTTGGATACATTTATTCTGTAGTGAAATATTGCAAGGTTAATAGGTGGCAGTATTCATTTGACCCATCTATTTCTACTGTGTGGTCCGTTTTGGAAACTAGCATGAAAGCGAGCATATAGATTTGTGACTTGTGCTTTATGCTCAAGGACATATAAATAAATAATTTGTAAGAGCTACCTTTCCCTTACCCTCTTCTTGTAAAGTAAATTTACAGCTGCCTACCAGTGTGGTGTAGTGGCTAAAGTGTTGGCCTGGGAATCAGGAGATCCAGGTTCTAGTCCCCACTTGGCCATGGAAACCTACTGCGTGATTTTGGGCCAGTCACAGACTCTCAGCCCAATCTACCTCACAGGGTTGTTGTGAGGATAAAATTGAGAGGAGGAGGGTTATGTATGCCGCTTTGGGTTCCTTGGAGGAAAAAAGGTGGAATATAAATGCAATAGTAAATAAATAAATAAAAAATGCTGACAGCATAGTCCATTTCAAAGGGAAAATATTTGTTCGCAAAAAAGCCAGACTATAGGCATGCTCAATTCTACATAAGAACATAAGAGCCATGCTGGATCAAACCAAAGGTCCATCTAGTACAGCATTCTGTTCACACGTTGGCCAACCAACTGTCCACCAGGAATCCACAAGCAGGACATGAGTGCATCAGTACTCTCCTGCCCATGTTCCACAGCAACTGGTGTACATAGGCTTACTGTCTCTGAGATCATTCATGTTTCCCCTTAGCTTACTTTTTTCCAAGCTAAACAACCCCAGCTGTTGTAACCTACCTTCACAGGGGAGATGCTTTAGTCCATTGCTCATTTTAGTTACCTCTTTTCTGCCCATTTTCCAGCTATGCTAAATCTTTTTAGGTATGGTGACCAGAACTATAAACAATATTCTGAGTGTGATTCCACAATAGAGTTGAATAAAGGCTGTTTAAAGGCAGTTTTATTGCGAGTAAATGGAGACTGGAGACAAGAAGAGATGAGACACAGTATATGGATTTAAATAGGGCCACTTTATTAACAATCTGCAGATTGGGTAAACCTAAGCAGACATCTATCTTTATTGGGCGAGCCATTCACCACCTGTTAAGTGGTGCCGACCCTTGCCACTACACAGTTTTCCCCGTTCGGGGTAGGGAGACCTTCCGGTGTCAACCCCTCCCCGCTCCGTATGGATCCGGGTGGGTGAGAAAGGTTGGCCTCAAAAGTAATCCTTATCCCACCAGCTGAGGCTGTGAAACTCACACCTGGGAGCCCTCAGGAATTACCAATCACCTGAATAGTGCCTGTGAATGCTCACCAGCCCTGTCCCACCAGATGTCCACACCTACCTGCCAGATTCATATCGCAACCAATTATTAATTAATGACCTATTTATTACTCCCAAACCCATCTTGCAGTATGCAGTAGGCGAAAAAACTCATATACATAAATGTGTTTTATGAGCAAAAAAGTCCCACTTGGTCCCATAAAGGCAACCAGCGAGCCCACACTGCCTACAGGGAGGGAGGGAGGGAGCCGCAAAAAAAGACGCCGACGGGAGGGGTGAGCTTGATTTATAGTCTTTCCACCCCTCCTCGTCACAGTGGCTCCACATGAAGCCGCCAATGGCTGGCTTCCACGCGGTCTCTTCTCCCCAGCCCCACCCGCAATGGCCTCCACAAGACTGGACTAGCCAGTCACGTTGTGAAGGCACTTGTGAGTAAATGGAGACTGGAGACAAGAAGAGATGAGACACAGTATATGGATTTAAATAGGGACACTTTATTAACGATCTGCAGATTGGGTAAACCTAAGCGGACATCTATCTTTATTGGGCGAGCCATTCACCACCTGTTAAGTGGCGCCGACCCTCGCCACTACACAGGTTTCCCCGTTCGGGGTAGGGAGACCTTCCGGTGTCAACCCCTCCCCGCTCCGTATGGATCCAGGTGGGTGAGAAAGGTTGGCCTCAAAAGTAATCCTTATCCCACCAGCTGAGGCCATGAAACTCACAGCTGGGAGCCCTCAGGAATTACCAATCACCTGAATAGTGCCTGTGAATGCTCACCAGCCCTGTCCCACCAGATGTCCGCACCTACCTGCCACAGGAGCGACAAAGCACTTGTTTAGTCGCTCCCCTCCACCTCTGATTAATCACTTCAATTAACCCTCTCTGCAGATCTGCCAACATAAATCATTCCCACTGACTGACGAAGGCACGCCATCCACTCTAAAAAGCTCCCTTCGCGCCAGCACTATCTCCGGATGCTGGATGCTGAAATCGTCATGTTTCATTAAATCATTATAAATTCGGGAATTAACTTTTTTCCGCACCCATTCCACGGCCTAGTGATCATCGCTTGCCCTCCAATTGAAACGCCGTAATATACAGGACCAGATAATCACTACTTCTGGTCAACGCTGCCGACTTGTCTCTGTTAAAGTTTTCCATGTCACCCCCAAAGTGGGTACATGCCCATCAGTAAACGCACACATGATCCATGCCCTACTTGCATCGAGCATGATCGCATCGCAGTTCTGAGCCGCTGCCCACATGGGTACCTGCCAATCCACCTAGCTCACTCTGGGGTTCTGGCAAGACCAAAGTACTCGGTGTCAACGAATAACCGTACGAGTGACCCAGGTTATCACTCCCACAATGACAAGGATTCAGCAGAATCACCTCGCAGTTCAGGACCGTCGCCCAAGTGGAACATGCCATCCTTCTGGCTCTGGGAATCCAGTAAGCCCGCATACTCACTATCGCAGGCCAATGCATGTGGGTATCCGGGAGACCGCAAAAGCATGTCACTCCCAGGCTTCTGATACAACCCCCATGCAGTGTTGCACGAGCACCCATATGGGGTGGAGAAATAAGACAAAACCTCGCAGGGGCAATACGGACGGTGGCTCACATATCGCATGCCGTATCTGCCGCACAGCTGTCCTTGGTATAACAGCCCATTTGAAGATTGGAGTGACAGTTGCACATCTTCATTGATCTGAGAAGATAAGAGCTATAAGCTTTCAAGGATGGATGGGCATGTAAACTAAAAACTCAGGATACCCTCTGCACACCAATTTGCAATCTGACCATGCAAGCCAGGTGCTGTGGTCGTAGGACCGCCCTACCAGGAAAACTTCAATTGCCCCATGATGTTAAGCCCCCTTCCAGATTCCCAGCAGTACGTGACTGTTCTAAAATGAAGTTCCAATGCTACCAGAGATAACTCAGGCAGAAGCCTCGCTTAAGACCACCCCTTTAAAAAACGCACACCCAACTAAGCCGGGGTGGCATCAGTCTTGCAAAAAAGCCTCCTCATCAAGGCTGCATCCTATGATGTATTCCCTGCACCTGCATAAGGACCAATGGTGCTTTCTTATTGTAGAAATATTTGCCAATTCATTGATATGGTTAGGTATCAGTGAGCAGGCCCCCCCTGCCCTTAATCAAAAAGGAGCTGGATCATCATCTTACTAGGGATAATTCTGGCCAAAGGCTACATTTGTGAGACACCCAAAGACAGGGAAAGGTCTATGGGAATAGGCCACTACAGAAAATGTGTGTCCCTTAAAGGCAAGAGATCACTGTATGTTTAGAGCACGGGGGCCAAAGCAGATGTCTGAAGGGTTGTGTCCTGGCCTATGCATTGTAAGCTCGCACATCTCCTCAAGTGCTACTGGCCGAACTCTGAGTATGCCCTTACCCAGAGGGAGGACAATCATGAGCTCTTGTACCAGAAGGCACAACTAGGCATCGCTTGCCATCTAAGCCAGTCCTTCATATAATGAATACAGATGTGATGCTGTGATAATCACTATCCACATCTCTGGACTGTATGAGGGCAGTGTGTATATATCTGAACTAATACTGTTAGCCCAGCCTAATAAGCAATCAGATTAAAATAGCATATGTCGTTAAAAGCTACAACTATAGGGAAAAGTTCCGCCTGAATGAAGTCCCTCTCCTTTCCTGTGGAAAGTCAAGACACCCAAGGTGATAGCCCTCGGACGATAACCAGGCATCGCTTGCCAACTAAAGCCAGTCCTTCATTTAATAAACACAGATGTGACGCTGTGAAAATCAATATCCACATCTCTGGACTGTATGAGGGCAGTATGTATGTCTAAACTAATACTGGTGGCCCAGCCTATTAATCAACCATATTAAAATAGCGTATGCATCGTTGAAAGCTACAACTATAGGGGAAAACTCCACCTGAATGAAGTCCCTCTCCTTTCCTGTGGAAAGTCTAGACACCCAAGCTGACAGCCCTCAGACTATTCCTATTGTTTGTGCAATCTGGCCAGCATGATGCCTTTAAAATAAGATGACTTGCAATGATTACTTGCAATGCCACCACAGTGAGGCGAGTACTCCATCTGACCAATGTTATTCTAGCCCCGGCTGTGGCTACAACAACTCTCGATGGTACTGAAGCCCAAGAAAAACTTGCGTGGCATGATTAAGTCACCAAAGTTTTGCTATGCATTTTCTCCAGGTTCTACTCGGGGCTCAGTGGATATTACTCTCCTTCCAATTGAGCCTGGGAATGAACGGGCTAGACAATCAAGATTTCAGGCAAGCCGGAGATACGCATAACACTTGCCAAGTCTGTCCAACAATTGTATGTTGGCATATCATCTTAATCAAAGATCCTGTCTAAAAAGTGAGCAGGAAGCTCTCCCTCCAGCTTCAGCAAAGTATGCTGTGCCCATATGGTTGCCCGCTTAGGCATGGCCTGACCAGATGTTGTGTTCCTAGATTACAGTGTTTAGGATTCCAAGAACTGGAATGTGATGAATTGGTATCGGGGGGAACTGTTACCTGGGAATGGTAGTGTTACCCTAATTGTCGCAGTCATTCGTGCAGAAATCCTGAAGCTTCCACCATGTCCCAGCAGGCCAGGAGCAAGAACTTCTTGACATAGGCCATCGTTTCCCCAAAGCCACGTAGTAGAATCTTCCGTGATATGAGGTGAAAACTCTACTTGAATGTAAAGCAGAGAAACACATAACTATCCAGCCATATGTGAAAACTGCTCCTGCCAGATCCCGAAAAACAACAACTATTTGAGTTAAAACAAAAGAACGTTTACCTCGCAAAGGGAAGTTAAACTCCCCGAGTTTGGCTATACTGCCTTGGCACCCTGATCCACTGGACTATGTCCACTCCTTATGTGCCACAGTGGGGGGGGGTGAATTCCCGCTATTTCCCACAGAAATGTGAGCACCCATGCCTATGGTAGGTACAACATACAGCACTTCAGAGAATGGCCTTATACTCGCCCAGGTGATCACTTCCTACCAGCACCACAGTGTCCGTACCCACTGGCAGAATCTCTGCCAGGCTACCACACAGGCATCCTTCCACATCATGTCTGAATAAGTCAAACTGTCAGTGCTTGCCCTAAACCAGGCTGGCAGGTTATAACCTGACTTGTTGGCAACCTCATCTGTTCTTAATTATGAGTGATCAGGAATATTGAAAGCTATGTCGGATTATTGGTCCTTTGAGCCCAAAATTTCTGACAGTAATTGGCAACAACCTTGGGTGTTCAGGCAGGAATCCTACAAAGCCTTACCTGAAGCTGGGGGGGGGGGGGATGAACTTGGACTTGCAGAGTGTAATGTATGCTCTAAGACATTGAGCTCAGGCCTCACAACTAATTTGGATATACTGCCCATGCACCCCGTCCAATAGGTTATGCCTGCTCCTTACATGTAATCATGGGTGGGGGTGACAACCATTCCCTCCAGCGTCAAAACATCTACACCCACTGGTGGCAGCTTTGCCGGGCTCCCCCATGACCTTCTTTCCTCATCTCAGAAAAATCATAGATGTTGGTGCTTGCCCTGAATAGACGAGGCTGGTGGTGTCCTGACCCACTGGAAATAATAGAATCATAGAATTGGAAGGGCTGAAAGGCCCTGAGTCCAACCCCCTGCTCAGTGCAGGAATCCAGCCTAAAGCATCCCCGATGGATGGCTATCCAGCTGCCTCTTGAATGCCTCCTAGTTACCCAGGTGTCAGATGATCAAGTAATCTGCCTGATACAGAATCCTACCCATTTTAATTGGTGTATTTATATCCCGCATATCTTTCCTTTTATAACTCAAAGCAACTACATGGATAACCTATGTGGTCTCCCCTCCAAGCACTGAACAGCTTAGCCCCTAGGCTATACCATATTCTACCGGAGCATGCCCTGAATAATTGATATTGCCACAATGACTGGCAGATAAACAACAGGGGATAAATTCCAGCAACTGGAGAATCAGCTGCCCCACTGTATTTTGCGGAGCCGGCCTCCCCTTGCTATTAAAAGTTGGCTGGGACCTTGTAGTGTTATTGTATGCCTGAAGCCAGATGGTCCCACTGCTCAGAGATGTTAGGAGGCACCATCCACTCCGCCACTCGTAGTTAGGCCGCAGCCTAGAGATCAGGGATCCTAAAACCGAGGGCTTTGCCTTCCCCCCCCTTTTTTCCTCTCCACCTTTTTTGGGAGACATTGTGTTATTACTGAACAAATTAAACAACTATAGCCACTGTTGTTGATGTTATTATTGATATTATCCAGTTTATGATATACTTGTATATACAAGCATAATATCCATCCAATTAAACTTCTCACGACCCCACTGTTGTTACTAATTTATAAAGCTCACTCTGCCCCTTTGGGTAATCACCCCTTTCAGAAAACTTTTGACAAATAACAAGGCCTGTGCTCAATGTGTCTACTCCAAAAAGGAGGAAACACGCAAGCTCGTTTTTATGAAACAGGGCTCGAACACCTATTGCCAGCCGACGCTAGCTACCCCTTAGCTGCCCTGGGCAAAGTAGGCCGATTGGCCAGCCATTGCCTACACAGGCCTCCGGCGAATTACCCGGATAACTCTCTCCTCAAAACCAGAAGTCTAATAGGGGCAGGAAGACCGGGAAGCGGCCGCCTCCGTTGCTCCCAACGGGACTGAATGGCCAACGCACACACCCCTCTACCCCCAGTACGCCTCACCCGCCTTGGGCTAAAGAAGGCACAAGCCCACCAAGCAGCCTACACCACGCACTACTACCGCACAGGCCCCAACGACTACCCCTCGGCCGCAGCCACGGCCAGAGGGTTTGTTTCCCGCCGGCGCCGAGGATCCCCTCTGCTGCCCCAACCCGCTTCCGCGACGTAGATGCTCTTGGTGATGCTGCGCCGCTGCTGATCCTTGCTCTGCCACCTCCTCCACGGAGAATGCTGCCGCCAAGCTCTTGCCGCTGCCGTTCCTTTCTCTGCCTGCTGCTGCTTCGTTGCTGCTGCAGCCTCAACTGGAGCTCTGCAGCCGCCGCCAAGGCCCCTTGCTGTTGCCGGCTCCTCCTCGCAGAGCTTCAGCTGCCCGATGATCTTTCTCTCTGCAGCTGCTCCTCTCTCTTTGGCTCTTCTTCGAGAGAGCCGCAAAAAGAAGACGCCAACGGGAGGGGTGAGCTTGATTTATAGTCTTTCCACCCCTCCTCGTCACAGTGGCTCCACATGAAGCCGCCAATGGCTGGCTTCCATGCGGTCTCTTCTCCCCAGCCCCACCCGCAATGGCTTCCACGAGACTGGACTAGCCAGTCACGTTGTGAAGGCACTTTTCAATTCATTTCCTAATTATGCCTAACATGGAGTTTGTCTTTTTTACAGCAGCTGCACACTGGGGTTGACATTTTCATCAAGTTGTCCACTACAACCCCAAGAACTCTTTCTTGGTTGGTCACCGCTAGCTCAGATCCCATCATATTATATTTGAAGTTGGGATTTTTGGCCCCTACATGCATCACTTTTCACTTGCTTTCACTGAACTGCATTTGCCATTTAAATGCCCATTCTCCCAGTTTATAGAGATCCTTCTGGATCTTTTCAAAATCCCTTTTTGTTTTAACCACCTTAAATAATTTGGTGTCATTGGTAAACTTGGCCACTTCACTGCTCACTCCTAATTCAAGATAATTTAAGAACGAAAAGCATTGATCCCAATATAAATCCCCGTGGGACCTCACTATTTATTTCCTTCTAGGAGAATTTACCATTTATTCCTACAGCATCATCAGATGAGTGTTTTATCTCACGCTCATTACTACCCAGTCATGGTTATTCTCAGGTCTTTCAACAATGTGGCCCACCCCTTCTGGCCTTCTTTCCATCACAAAATAAGATCCCGGTAAGTCCTATTTTTTTTAAGAAGCAAAACTTGGTGTGATAAACTTGGTGTGATAAAAGGTGGTGTGATAAAAATGCCCACTGAATGGGCCACATGGTCACTGTTTACTTCCTCTTTCTTCTTTGTGAAGAAAGAGGAAGTATTGTGCGACAGAAGAGAAGGGGAAGAAACGATGGTAGGGAACCATGATTTTCCTGCTTTCTGGTGATCCTCCTACTCTCTGCTTTCTGCTCTTTAACCAGTTACTAATCCAAAAGAGGACATTTCCTCTTATTCCAGTAGCGATGGTATGATAATCTCTACCTATAAAGCGGAAAGTATATGTGTGTCATGTATGTCCAGAAATGTTTAACCACTTCCACATATGGTACTGCCTTATTACTGTTCACCCACAGGTCTTTGTGTACATGGATCAGAAAAAATCTTTAAACATAATTTTTGGGGGTTTAAGTACTTTTAAAGAATTTAATAAAAACCTAGGTTTATGCCTACAACTCTCAGCATGCCTTGGGCGGGAGGCCAGACTTACTGGCCTTTGGCGCCCATTGTGATTCCTAAGGTCAGTCTCGAGCAGTCAATCCAATTCCACATAAAAGGAAACAACCCACATAAATGGGCTGCATCCATTTGTGGTGCCTTCTCCCACCTGCCATGTGTGGTTTTAAAATCATAACTAGATACAACAGTGTGTCTTTGAGAGGCCAAACTCTGGACATGCTCAAAGGCACCCCGTCCTGATATTGTTTTCTCAGAAACTGGGAGAAGTGCACATGCAGCTTTCACCCTTAAGAGAGAGGGAGAGAGGTAAGGGAAGCACTCTGTGCATGCCTAGAAATCATCAGCTCAACACAGGGGGGTAGGTAGGTGGACTTTGTGGACAAGAAGTGCAGGCTGGGGCAGCCTGGCAGGACTTGACTGCAGCTGGGTGTATCCACTGACAGCCACTTACTTTCCCTCCTTTACAATACTACTCCTCAATCTTCTATCAAAGAGCAGCATCGGCAATGAGAGGAGGGAAGCACCTCTCACAGGACGCGGGCACCTGTGGGCCGCCAAAGGCATGCTGAGAGGTATCGTACTGGCATGTAGAGTGGGTTAGCAAACCACGTAACTGTCTCCCAGTCCTAACTCAGCCCCCACTTTCCTGACCTCTCACTAACTGTCTTTGTTGTCCTTCTAACTGACTTTCTCCAACTGCCACTCACCCACACCCCAACATTCCATTCTAGCCTCAGCTATCAGTCATTCCTCCATTCCCTCTTCTGTTTCAATAGTAAAGTCAGGCTTTTACATAAAAATCATAAACTTTATTCAGTAATTCTTGCATCTGTCTTGGAATGTTGTGGTTTAGTCATAACAGGAAAAAAACGCAGCTTAAAAGATCTCATCAAGTTAAAAGACCTTGGAAAATATATTTTTTAAAAATCACTTGGCACTTAAAAGCCATTACAGCCTGCCTGGGAAAAAGGAATCCATAAGCAGTGTGCCACAACTAAGATGGCCTGCTCTCCAGCTGTCTTCCACCAGACCTCAGACAGTGTTCAAAGATTAAGACATTCAGGGACCTAGGCTTATGCCTACAACTCACAGCATGCCTTGTGTGGGAGGGAAGATTTATCAGGCTTTGGCAGCCATCATCTGGAAGTGGCTCGCCATCCTGGGCCTGAAGGGAGAGTGCCTGGAGAGAGAAAATAAACTAATTTAATTTGTTTTGAAGTTACCCCACAGCCTAGGGCTGGCCTACCTTGCAGGGTTGTCATGAGGGTAAGAGAGGAAAAAAGAAATGAATTTAATTTGTTTAATAATAATAATAAATTTATTTCTTACCCATGTCTCCCTTTGGATCGAGGCGGGGAACAGCAGTAAATATAAAACATGATAAAATACATAAGACTGATTAAAAACATGGTACACATTATTAAAATAGCAATAAAACACCCTAAAAGCATCCTAAAAACATTCTAAAATTCCACTGGATATGCCTGCCGGAAGAAATTAGTCTTTATAGCTTTCTTAAATTCTAAAAGACTGTTAAGTTGCTGAGTCTCCTCCTGCAGGCCATTCCACAGTCTGGGAGCGGCAGAAGAGAAGGTCCTTTGGGTAACAGTTGTCAGCCTAGTCTTGACCAACTGTAGTAAGTTCTTCCCAGAGGTTAACTGGATTAACTTTAAAGGTTAACTCAAGGCCTAGCAGCGCCCTGCTACTTTAAAATGATTACTTCACAGACATATATCTCTTAGGGGGCCCAAGCAACGCCAGGTAGAAACTTGAAATTTGGCACAACGATAGATCTAGCTGTACGATGTACCAGAAAAATCTAAAAACATGAAATTTTGGGTTTAAAATATTTTTAAAGTATGTAATAAAAATCTGAGGCTTATGCCTACAACTCCCAGCATGCCTTGGGTGGAACTGCCAGGAGCCTTCTCTTGCCTCCAAACTATAACTCATGGCCACAACCAGTACAAATTGCTATTATTCCTGCAGGACATTCCATAAATAACATTTCTTCAGCAAGAGATATTGAAAATTGCTTTATCCCCTATGTGGCTCCATAGCAGTGGCATAATGCCACCAGCATCATAAGGTGGTGGATTGAAAAGTGCCAAGTGTGTGTCTCCAGAGCACAGGTATGTCAGATAAAAAGCCCAAGTAACCTGCCAAAACCTGTTAAATGTAGATATTATATAGTAAATTATGCCAATAAAGTATTCTGTGTTCTGGCTGCTTTCCTGTTTTCATAATAATAACTTCAGAGCACATGTATACAACAGTTCCTCACATCCACTGAGATCCGCTTTCCTACTATATGTTATTCAGATACCTGGGCAATGCTGGGTATATTTTGAAAACATATTCTTAGGTTTGCATCTTTTTTAGTTGGTAGAAAGGGTGCTGTGTGTCCTGATTGTTTTTGAAGTTTAGACTGCTGCTCCGGCCAAGGCATGATAGGAAATGTAGGCATTTGAGGTAAAACAAAAGATGTGGTTTATCATGAAACTCTAATTTAAAATACTTATTAACACAATTTTCCATTTATTCTAACAAAACAATTTACGAACTCAACCAAACTAAAAAACCAACCAACCTGAAAATGAATAAGATGCAAAGAAATTTATTATTTATCAAATAAATATTATAAACATTATTCACAGACCCAAGCAACACTGGGCATATGAGCTAGTACAGTGATAAAGTGAATGAAAGTGGGAGGAACAAAACTACACATTTGAAGTGTTCCTTTTCAGAGAGCACATACGCAGTTTTAAACAGTTATGATAATTATCCATTAAAATACAACTATCCCATAAAACAACTAAAACATCAGTGATAGCCATAAACAATTCAATTGATACATTAAACAGCACATTATAAGCCATCAAATGCCTGGGAATAAAGGAAAGTCTTAACCTGGTACCAAAAAGATAACAATGCTGGTGCCAGGTGAGCCAAGGGGAGAAGAGCCTTCTTCTATCAGAGCCCCACCACCAAAAAGGCTCTCTCCCTTGTTGCCATCTTCTGAAACTCCCTCATGGTTATATAAGTAATATAAGGCTTTATAAGGTAAAACCAGCCTTCAGATTTAGCCTTTGCTGCTGTTTCCTTCCCCGCTTATGTTTGTGGAAGTGTGGGAAGGCGAGGGGAAATTGATAGATAAAAGGGCAGGTACAAAGAGAAAGGATTGAACTCTGTGTCAAATATCATGGAGTTTTTATTCTAAATAGAAATTTAGTTTGAATCATCTATTTCTTTAGAAATGTGGGATTTTTTGGTTCCTCTGTGCATTGCATTATTAGCCAAAATATTTTTAATTCTGTCATAGGAGTAGGAGTTGGCTGAATGTCTGCCTCATCCCTAAAAAGAGTAGAAATGTAGTATGGACCTTTTTTTAGGTGCCCAGAACCAATGAACCTCATGTTTCTGCCCAAACCTATAATTTGAGCAATTATTTACGTTTTTAAAAGGTAGAACAACCATACATGCTTATATTTTCCTTTATATGTATTAACAGAGTCAGTTCCTTTATGTCAATTTAAGTTGAAATATAAGCAGTTTAAGAAAGGCTTTAAAAATGTTCCCATGTTTCTGGCACTCCCAAGAGTGCCATGTAGTCATTATAGTTCCAGAAATTGTTGCTATGCTTTGCGACTATTGTACTGCTGAAGGGCTTTCCTTATGTTAAGGAAAGGCTTGTTCTCAGAATAGTATCTTCATGCATAAAACAGGAGTCCATTTATATCCAAAAGTTGCTGGGTTGCAGCCTTGAAATCAGAGCAGCCCTTCACCCAATATCATAAGGCTATTTCGGGAGACTGTTTTTATGCAGTTTCACATCTGAGGCTTTTTATGCACTATAGTTAAGAAAATGAGTCTTTCCCAGTTATAAGATCCATGTTTTGCTGAATGACAGGATGTTTACAGCTTAGATAATGCTTTACATTAGTTACCTTGGGCCTGCTAATTTGGAAGCTGAGATAGCTAGATGCTATGTTATATTTACCCTTTGTTTAAAGATATTTTCTTAATGATAAACCGATAAGAAGACCTTACATGCTACACCTCAACTAGAAAGAAAGGATTTCAGTGAGTCGCAGCTAAATTCTATGCATAGCTACTTAGAAGGGTCCCACTGGGTTCAGTAACTCATACTCCAAAGTAAAGATGGGTGTACATCCTTACTTAGGTCATTTCTTGCTTGCCTTCTCTGTTCCTCCTTTCAGCATCTTGCGACTTCTCACTCAGCTGCCAATTTCTCTTCCTTCTTAGTGCCCTCCTCTCTTTTCCTGCCAATAGCAAACAGTTTATTTCATTCTTAGTCTCAACAGGAATATTAAAAGTCCATAATCTTGAACATTTAGTGACTGAAATTTGCCAAGATCTAGCTGATGCTCTAGCATAAATACAGAAATGTTGAAGTGTAGTGGCCAGGAGACTAATCTATGAATCATCAAGTCTCTCTGGTTCAGAGCTTGTCTTTGACATTGGGTGGTTTTAGGCAATCCACCACCCCATTATTATATGGGCATATAGTGGGTTATAATTATATGGGTATACATGGACGTAGCTAGAGATAATGTATATGAAACGGTTGGAACATTCGAACAACACAGTCCTGCAGACATCTACTAAGAAGTAAATTCCATGGGTTCAATGTGGCATATTCCAAGGCAAGTGAATATAGAATTGTAGTGTAAAATGCAATGGGTAAAATCCAACAAAGTCCTACTTAGAGTAGACCCATTGAAATGAATGGGATGTTAGTAATTACAAACTAAGTCCCATTCATTTCAGTGGGTCTACACCTAAGGTAGGACTTATGTTGGATTTCAGCCTATATAAAGGATAGGTTTTAATTATTCTAGTATCAGTAATTGCAAAAATATTTCATCTTTGATATACAGAGGAAAAGATTTGCTTTTTATCTATTTGTTCATTTCCTTTGCAGCAAGAAGCATCTTACTCCCATCTTCCTTTTATATTATTTTTAATGATTGCTTCCACGCTGTAGGCTTCCCCACCCTTTTCTTATTTCCAATGGCAACATTTGAAATAACATTCCAATGCCCTCCTTTGTCTAATTGATTGATCCCATTGGTATCTAACCATTCAGAAAAAAGCATTAATAACAACAACAAAACTTGTACCTGTGAACACACAAGAGGTGCTTCCAAATGACACTTTTATCATGCAGTCATCCTGCCTCATTCACAGGGCTCTTCCAGATGGAAGATTCCAGCATCACCAATTATTGCTATTCCAATGTAAACTACAAAAAAAATTGCCCTGGAACTTTCCATACTGTCAGGGGTAATTGCTGCTACATCCCACTATGTTCTGTCCCTGATTTCCCCCCTCTCCTCGCTGGCTCCAACCAACCACCTCTTCTCCATTTCACTTCCACCTGCCCCGCTGCTGCATCTCCTTCTCCTCTTTGCTCCAAGATAGGGTGGGGGGGAGGGGAGAGACACAGGATGACATGTGACAAATTTGTATGGGCAGCCCAAACAATCCTTTAAAAAAGGCAAGCCAATAACACTTTTAAAACCCCATCTAGAAGAGTTAATCTATTTTTTGGTCGGGTCCAGCTGATGTTGTCTTCCCGTTGTAACCCTCCTGTGTTTTCCTGCTGCTTTGTCTGTCTTTTTTCTTTCCCTAAAAATCCATGAAAGAAGAAAAGATAGCTGCACATTGCCTTTTGTTTGGTAGTGCTAGGAGCTCTCCTTATGGAAGCACCTCCCTGACGAGGCTCACCTGGTGCCAACATTGTTATCTTTTCTGCGCCAGGTCAAGACTTTTATCCCAGACATTTAACAGCATATGTAGAGGGTTTTGTTGTTGTTGTTTGACCCAGAATAGTTGTTTTAAATGGATATTGTATTTATTATCTGTTTTATACTTTTTAAATTTTGTATATCTTTTTTTAATATTCAATGTTTTTAATTTTTGTAAACTGCCTAGAGAGCTTCGGCTATGGGGCAGTATATAAATGCAAATAATAATAATAATAATAATAATAATAATAAGCCCTTTCCAGACAACCTGTTAATATGGGAGGGGGAGTGTGGGAGATAGACTCTCAGCTCACACAATCTGGATTTTCATCTGATCTTCTGAGCAACTATTCTGCATGTTCAACCTGTACACACAATCGCTGTCTGTAGCATCAGAGACAGTAAGCCTATGTACACTAGTTGCTGGAGAATATGGGCAGGAGGGTGCTGCTGTACTCATATCCTGCTTGTGGGTTTCTCATCAACGTTTGGTTGGCTACTGTGTGAAGAGAATGTTGGACTAGATTAACCTTTTGTCTGATCTAGCATGGCTCCTCTTTTGTTCTCATGTTCTGAAAAATGCAGGGTACAGGTCAGGCATAGAAAGCATGTGTAACTTGCATGTGTGTAGGCTGTGTTCAGAAGATCAGCTGAACTCATGGATGAATGGGGAGCAGTAACAGCATGTTCAACCACAACCCAACCACATTTTCACTTGTTATCTGGAAAGGGCCACAGTCAAGCTTTAATAAAGTTTGATGCTGTGGAGAAGCAAGCCTAGGTCTTCTGGCTGTGATTTGATTGTTTATTTCCTAATTTATTTTGCTGCTCCATAAAATCAAATAGTGTATCCTTTCTCCTAGTAAGCTGAAAACCAGTAGAGAGGACAAATCAAAGCTATCAAATACCTGCTGTTCTTGCTTGCACTAGAATGATTAGAGAGTTGACAGTATATCAACTTCAGACTTTCTAGTGATCTCTTTAACTGTGGGGTCATAATTTAATGTTCAGAATATACTGGTCAAAATGCTTGAAGGTGTAATTGCCACCAGAGGTATATTCGACCTGGTAGTAAAAAGGAAGCAAGATGTACAGCTACATTTGGGGTGGTCATGAATCAAAGCACCAAAATCGCAATATTTTGTCTTGCTTTAAAACACATAATCATTGAAGTGTCAATTTGACATGTAAAATGTAAAGCCTTAATAATCAGATTTCTTCAGTATAATCCATTTAGAAGAGGAACATCTGTTTTCTTCTTTCTAGGTTGTTCATATCTCCCTATGATCATCCTAATAATAAATATATGCTTCATCCTAATTTCAGATCCTAATCTCATATATTAACATATTTTTAGCAAATAAGATAAAGCAGAAGGCATGAGACAGATGCATTGAAAAAGACACAGCTAGCTTTGAAATCTTTCTGTGGAAAATCATGCTGGCTTGGTCTCCCCACCACCACCACCAGTATTATTATATAATAAACTAACAGTTTCTGTTAAATTAGAGTTATTCTATAATGATAAATATAATTATTTAGACATACATTCCACTGACACAACTGGGATTTACTTTAAAGTGAAAGTGTTTTAGAATCAAGCTGTTAATTTGTGTAATTTTTGCTATTCTAATTACACCATTTAAAAATGCAGCAGGGATATGGATCATAAAGCAAATATAATATGATCAACCAGTTTTCCATTTAAAAACATGTATTGTTTGCTTTATTGGTTTCACACTTTGCCCCTGCATTTTCAGTCTTGTCATCTTCACTGTAAATATAGAATGATGAAAAACAATTAAACAAAAGGTGAATCTAACAGAAATGGATACATAGTTTTGTATGTGAATTTTGTTCAATAAGCAGATACAATTTTGAAGAAATCTTTATTAAGTTTGGTTTCCTTCTGATGATTTCCTCTGTTTTCATTAGAGCTTATAAAATTTAAATTAATTTCACATGAAAGGATAAAAATGTTGCTTTAAAAAAATTCCCATTAAATTATGGAAAGAATTCAATAAATAATAGAAATAAATGCCTCTGGTAGCAACTTGTGTTTGCTCAATTATTGCTGTTTCCAGAATGAATAATTGTGCCTACCTTGAAGGCAATATTATTGCAATTATATCACAGAAAGAGATGAAATTCAAACTTCAAAATATAGCATAGAAATCAAAGTGTAAGTCAAATCCTTTGAAAGTAAAATCTCTGTTTGTACTATTGGGGGGGATACATATGAATAACACTTCACTAGAGTTAAAGCCAGTCACATGTCAGGCTCTATGTTAATTAAGTGGAAAGCAAAATCTGGCTAATTAGTTTATACAGAACAGAAGACTGATAGTGGTACATGTGAAGTGCAATTTAGAGAGACATGCACTGCCAGTTTAACTTGATGACACTATCTACTACTGATATTATACTGGGTAATTATAATCTCACTGATGTGTTTTTAATTGAAGATGTAGCCTGTGATGAAAAGGTGAGAAATCTTTTTGCTAGTTACCATAGAGATGTCAGTAGCATTCCTAAGCCCTTAGTTCACTTAAAATGCCTCCGTTTATTTTGATGATGATTTGTTATAGTTTTGAACTCTGTGAAAAATGTTGTGAAAGTGCAAAATATGAAGTTTACCTAATCAGCATGTGTATGAGCTGTACTGAAATCAAAGGGAAGATTTGCCATAGTCTAGTTACTATGATTCTTAGGACTGTGCATTCTAGGTCCTTACAGGGTCTCAGGTTCTTACCTTCAACTGCACTATATTAGCCCAGCTGTATAAAATATATTTTATATTTCAGGGGATTTCCCAGGCTTGTTGTTGTAACTCCGATTTGGGGGAACTGCAGCAGCAAATATGAAAATAAAATCTCTCTCTCTCTCTCTCTCTCTCTTGTTACCACCATCATAAGTCAACCTAATGTCCTAGTGGTCAACTAAGTATATATGAACTGGATGTCCATAGACTCATGCTAGTAATTCACATTGGTATATACAGAGGACAGAGGCAATGTTCACAGTTTTTCTTCAAAGAAACGAATATAGTCTATAGACCTCTCTCTACATACAAATAACATCCACACAATCCTTTCAGACAATACTTGGATATATTGGCCAGAATCCAGAGGGGGGTGCTTATGTTCCCATCTATTCCTTTACAACCCACTAATTCCCTTGCACAAGTGGTGGGTCCCGCCGATTCCACTGCACAAGCAGGAACCACTGCTTACTCAAGGGAAAATCAGTTCTTCCTAGAGGAAGCCCCCCAAACAAGCAGAAACTCTCATTTCTGGAAGGAATCAGGTCAACGGAACTCCCTTATGTGAGCTTCACTGACCTGCCTTCTTCCAGAAATGCCTTCTTCCACTCACTTCAGTTTGCCCCGGAAGTGCTAAATCATTGTCACGCAATTGGTGGTGGCCACTTGCACAATGGGATTGGCAGAGTGTAAGAGTATTGGTGGGAGTATTGGTGTAAGCACCCCATTGGATTCTGCTCATAGGTTTGATGAGGAAGTGTATTGTATGAACCCATTCGACAAATGCATTTATACTAAAAGCTGCTGCACTCATTAAAAACTTAATAGCATATCGATGAAACAGTGATTTAGGCAACACACTTCAGTGCAAACCCTGTAGCCACTGACGTCAAAACGCCTAGAAGGATTATATAAAATACAACAGGTCGATGTTGAATTCCTATTCCAACACCCAGCACTGAACTCCGTCGTTGTTGAGGCAGCGCAGGGTAAATCTCAGAGGCAGCATACGTTGCTGGTCAACAAGGAGGGTCGACGTCTAGATCTCTGTGGTCGATGAGTCTATTCCTCTACGGCCTTAGGCATCAAAGTATCTAACTATCAAGCATCTTTTAATTTTTGTAAACCGCCCAGAGAGCTTCGGCTATGGGGTGGTATATAAATGTAAATAATAATAATAATAATAATAATAATAATAATAATAATAATACTATCAACTTTTACTTTGGGACAAAGTAGGTAGACTCTTAGATCACCTCCCAGAGGACAAAAAGAATTTAGCATGCCTTTCCAACAAGAATCGCTAAAACTTTCCAGACAACAGATTCACACATCAAGATACGAGGTTGATTGTGGTTCTAAGGCTTTAGTTGAGGCCGTCGCACTACGACACCATGCCTGGCTTCGTTCTGCTGGACATCCCCAGGAAGCATGACACCACATTGAAGACCTAGAATTTGATAGATTGGGTCTCTTCAATTCAAAAACTGATGACGTGCTGGAAGCCATCCACAAAGCGCGCACAACTGCTAAACGCATGGGTTTTGTTCAACCTTACCAACCTAGACAGCGTAAATAGTACAGATCCCAATCATCCTATTCCTTCTCTAACCAACCAAGACAACAATATCATCATCATCAACAACAACAATCCCTAGGCCAACAGAGACAACTTTTCAAAGGAGACAATTTCAACCTCCTAAGTCCTGAATCCCCTTTCGAAGGAACGAAGGACAGGGAAGACGGCGTCTTTGACTCCGTCATGCCACTACCGATACAGGTCACGACATCTCTTTCAGAACTCTCCTGTCAAACCATTTCCTGAATTGGACGCTCATTACGGACAAGTGGGTTCTTGCAATCATACTAAGAGGTTACCAAATCGAATTCGATGTCCTTCCTCCTCTCAGTACTGTGAAGTCCACAAACCCCTCTCTGATGCTACAGTAGGAGGTAGACATCCTCCTCCTCAAGGGTGCCATCGAAATCGTTCCCATCAACCAGCTTCAGAGAAGTTTTTATTCCAGGTACTTCACGGTAACGAAAAGGGATGGAGGACTTCAACCGATTATGGACTTGAAACTTATAAACACCTACCTTACTCCAAGGAAGTTCCGTATGGTCTCCCTCGCCTCAATCTGGCCGATGCTGAAAGAAAGAGATTGGTTTGCGTCAATCGATCTCCAAGCTGCATATTTCTACGTAGCTACCAAGTGGCCCAAAAGTAGGTATACAGTATAGTTTATTTGCATTTTATTACATTAGGTTTACAGTATAGTTTATTTGCATTTTATTACATTGTTTATTACATTTACATTTGTTTAACACTGTTGAATCTCGTAAGTGCTCGAAATGTATTCCATCAACGTTGCAACATTCCTCGAACCTGTTCAGAACACTGTGACACACAGTACAACACAAATTCCAGTCTGCATCAATGTCCATAAATGCTTCCGAGATGAACTCTTTTAATTTGTTCACTGTCTGGGGATTCCTCTCAAAAACTTTATTCTTTACTACGCCCCCCCAAAAGAAGTCCATTGGTGTTAAGTCGGGTGAACGTGGCGGCCATTCAATGCTGGCACGTCGTCCTATCCAACGCTGTGGGAAGGTGTTGTCAAGATAGTCCCTTACTGCAGAAGCATAATGAGGAAGTGCCCCATCTTGTTGGAAGAGCAGTTCGGCGAATTTAGCCCTGGTTCTGAGTTGTGGCACTACCACGTCGCATAACATGTTTAGGTAATTGTCACTATCCACAGATGTATGGAAGAAAACTGGTCCTACAACATCTTCGCTGGACAGTGCACCCCACACTGTGATGCCTGGCTGGTTCAGTTGAGATATGATAGTCAAATGAGAATTTTCATCTGCCCAATACACACAGTTATGCCTGTTCACGTGGCCTAGCAACTTGAAAGAAGCCTCATCTGACCAGATGACCTTATCAAGAAGGTCTGGTTCGTTAGAGATTTGGTTACGCATCATCTCACAGAATTGCAACCAATGGTCTGGGTCATCCTCCAGAAGACCATGTAACAGTCTTGGACGGTACAGCTTCAATTTCAGTTTACACATTAAGCATTGCAAGGACGTTCTAGGTATGGATAGCTGCTTAGACGCACATCATGTGGACTTTTTCGGACTGTTCACAAACGTCAGAGCAACTCTCATCTCATTTTCCTCTGTCATAAACATCCTAGGACGTCCAGATTTCGGTGCATTAGCCACTGCACCTGTTGCTTCAGATTTATCTCTAAGACAATAAATTGTCAGACATGTTGGTGGAGGAGTGTCAGATGCTTCTTGCCACGCTGTGCACACCTGCTCGGCATTTTCAGTCTTCCAGTACTGCTTTAGAATCCACTTTCTTTGTTCTTGACTCAAGTTCGCTGCCATCATTCACAATATCAGTAAAAAAAAAAACTAAACAACTAAACAACTGTACCTACTTTTGGGCCTCACTCCCCTCACTCTCCACACCTGTCCCCACCTGTCACTCTTCCCAACTGTCATTCTGACTCCACCCATACATCTTCTTCTCACACATTCTCTCCCCCTCCCATCAACAGTCTAAACAACTGTATACCTACTTTTGGGCCACCCAGTATACACGAGAGTCACCGAAAATACTTACGTTTCCTCATCGTAGATGCTATCTACCACAACCGTGTCCTCCCTTTCAGGCTTGTAACAGCACCGCAAGTGTTTTCAAAGTGTATGGCAGTAGTGTGTGCTCATCTCCGACTTTTAGGCTTATCTTGATGACTGGCTGCTAGTCGCTCCAACGGAACAAGAACTCTCAAAAGCCATCACATGCACCGCAAACCTGCTCCTACAGTTGGGATTATGCATAAATCACGAAAAGTCAGTGTTAACCCCGAGTACATCCATCCAATTTATAGGAGCTCGTTTAGACTCACGGATCGGCCATGCATTCTTACCAAGCGATCAATGCCGAAGGATTACATCACTTGCCACAAGCATTCAACATCAACGGTAATCTTCCTCATTCTCCATTCTACAGCTTCTCGGCCTCATGTCATCAACAACTGCCCTAGTGGAATTTGCCTAATTCCGCATGAGGACTCTCCAAAATTGGTTTCTCCAATCATTCAACCTAAGACACAATACAAGCCGTACTTTTCTAAAAATACTAGAAAAAAGTGCTAGATTCCCTCCAGTGGTGGACTGTCCCTTTACATCTCATGCACGGGATTACGTTTCAACAATCAACACCATCAAGGACAGTCACTATAGATGCATCTCTTCAAGGCTGGGGAGCTCACTGTGCAGACCTAAGGGTTCAAGGTACGTGGTCGACTATCGACATCAAAGACCACATCAGTGTCCTCGAAGTAAGAGCCGTTCAGATGGCCTTGATAGCGTTCGAGACACAATTAAAAAACCGCTCGATCCAGGTGACCTCTGACAACACAACAGGGGTGTAGTTTTATGGTGGTAGCAGAAGTAAATGGTAGAATAACCTACATGGGGTATCTGCCAAAAATTGATATTAGTAGCGGTAGGATTGCCCCAGTGAAGAATGATGCTTCACATTGTGGTGGCTATAGTAGTAGGTTACTCTATTGAGAAGGTTGTTCTTCCACATTTGGTGGCTATTGTAGTGGAATAACCCTAGTGAATGGTGGATCCTCCATAACTAGTGGCTATAGCAGTGAGATTGCCTCAGTGAGAAGATGTGATGCTCTACATATGGTAACAGTAGTGCCAGGATTGCCATAGAGTAGAGGGTCCCACCTGGTGTCCCCTCCATATATTAGTAACAGTAGGATAACCTAGTGAAGTCTAGATCCTCCACAGGAACTATAAGATTTAAAATAAAAATTTAGAGTCAATGTGATGTAGTGGCTAGAGTGTTGGACTGGGAGACAGAAGATCCTGGTTCTAGCCCCCACTCAACCATGGAAGCTCACAGGATGACTTTGGGCCAGTCTGGCTTATCAGCCCAACCTACTGCACAGGGTTGTTGTTGTGAGGATAAAATGGAGAGGAAGAGGATTATGAACATTACCTTGGTCTCCTTGGAGGAAAAAATGCATAAACAAATAAACTTCATTAAAAATACCGTGAAAACATATAACAATAACAGTATAAAAACAGCACCAAATCAAACAAACCAAAGGCTTGCTTGTATAAATGCATCTTTTCCTGCTGGTGGCAGGACAGCAGCACGGGAGCCAACCTAGCTTCCAATAGCAGGGAATTCCACAGCCTAGAATATTTGCCTTGCAAACATCTTCTGACAACCATGGTATGCATATTTGCAATAAAATACTACATTTCCTTGTAGTCAGATACTAATCAATACTAGAACATAATGGAATTGCATATTGCATACATATTAATAGTGAATGAATGTGAAAACCTACTAGTGTTTAGTAATAACTGGGATTAATTAGTGAGAAATCATAATATTCATACAGAAGAACTTATTATTCCTATTTACTATGAATATAATGTTAAAGCAGGGAATATCCATAGAATTTAACAACGGTAAGCAATTCAACATCTTTTAAAAATGAAATTATGATTTTTTTTTACATTCTGAAAACATTATCTGAATAGATTAAAATGTATAGGATAATCTCCAGTGTTATGTTAGTGAAAAAATTACAAGAGTTGGCATTGTTCCACTAGGGGTTTTGCACAACTGCTAGCAGAAGAACTAGTACAAGTATCACCTAGGCTGATAAAGTAGTAACACCTTGTGTAACAGCTTGCACAAGCAGAAACAAAGTATTGGACTGTCTCTTGCAAAAATATGAGAATGAGGTTTCTGCAAACCTTAAGGGCTTTGTACTAGCAGAATGACACCACTGGATACTACCCACAAATTAGGGTAACACAACTATGGATAAAGACACTTCAGTGCTGAAAAAAATGCTTACAAAATGTTTTTTGTTTGCTTTACTTCCTCTCGAAATGTCATATGTACTTTCACCATTGGTGATTTGGTCTCTATGGGAAGTTAAAAGTACAGCCTCTGAAATCTTCAAAAGCAATATTGACTGAATTTATTCTGGAGAGTGCACATGAAAGTGAACTGAACTTCTGATAATATGGAGTTAGATCAACCTTCCCTCAACCTGGTGCCCTCCAGAAGTTGAGGATTTCAATTCCCATCATCCCGAAGCAGCATAGCAGTGGTCAGGAATCCTGGGAGTTGTAATCCAAACAGCATCTAGCTGGGAAAGTGACTTGAAGTCATGGATAATTGAACACTTCGTACACTATTTCTATAAAATAATTGAATATATAAGTATTTGGTGGGAGAAAAAGAAACATTCTTTCAATAAGGAGTCAAATATCTTTATTTCTATAGCAAAAATACTGTGCCAAAAAAGAAACTCTGCTGCATGCTTTTATTTTCAGTTTTCAATTTTAAGATGTATTTTTTCTTGCATGCATTGCACAGGTCAGAGATTTTTAAAGTATTGCTTTGACAGGAGTTATTATTTAGCAAAGTAATATCATTGGCATGTTGGGACTGTGAAGTGGTAATGTATGATTTCACTTCAGATGGGTTCCTTCACAGTGAGTCTATTTTTAATGTAATATGGATAAAAGCATGCCAGAAAGTAGCAGTGGTTATTCTTTCAAACCATTGTTTCCTTGAAACACTCACACTGTTCTGATATGCAGTAGAAGATGATTCTAAATTAATAGGCAATGCATCCTACAATAAGTGAAAGTTCTTGAAGAAAAATAATAATTGGCTTCACACTTTAGGTTATAGGGCATAATATAAATTGGCATTGTGCCACAGGCTAGTACTTTTCAGGGAATTGTTGTTATCAAAGCACAAGCTGTTTTTGAATTGTATGTTTAGAGTTTCCAGAAGAAAATGTTGAATAGATATGCATTTCCTTTGTAAGATTATGGTTGAGGAGTCTTGAGTTTTGAAAGAAGAAAGAGTACTTTAAAAGAAAGATAGATAATACATTTAAGATGAAATGCTATATACTCACTTTTCTCTGAGCAAGTCCAATTGAACTCAGTAGGGCTCCCTTCTGAGTCCACACGTATAGGGTTGCACTGTTATCTTTTTGGTTGTTTAAAGAAAAGGCGTTGGCAAACTTATATAGTTCCTAGCATCTTAACTGTAAATGGTGTTTCAAAATGATAGAATACATGTCTTGTACATTGTATTTAATGTAATGAAACATTTTGCCTGTTTGAATACTCATTTCTACACTGACAAAGTATTAAGGATAATTGTTTCATGAATTCTTGTGCATTCTAACATTTTTTAAGCAATTAAGTAGTAATGAAATGTTTTATTGACCATCTGAATTAATGATTCTTGGCCTTTAGAAAGAAATCAAATATAATGAGATCAATTTGGATCTTTATGTTTTTATAATCTTCTAACATCTTATTACGTCTAACATCTTTTGATCTTAATTTTGACATACAAAAAATGTAATAAAACACACAATGTGAAAATGATTGGAGAGAGGCAGTGGCAAGGAACTGTAAGTGCTTTGCAAAACAGACATATGGTAAGGCGTTTCTTTGCACTGCTAGTATTTACCAGATGTCGGCACAGAATACTGTAGCCCAGAGTTGACTTACAGTGACAGGGTGGTGTCATCTGGTGGGATTTTTTTAACCCATTATAGCTGATTTGGGCAAAATAACCCACTCTGATAACCCATAGTCTCCAGAGTGGGTTATTTAAACCATTGTGGGTTATCGTGTCATCTGGTGGTTACCGTGGCTTATTTTGGCTGGCTACAGAGCTGAGCAATCAAAACTACTGCCGGTCTTCTCTTTGCTGGCTGTCAGTGTCAGGATGCAGGGATTTGATGATCTATTGGGTGCCTCTTGAATAGAGGGGGCTGTGTGTGGTGGAGTTTGATCCCGATCCTGCAAACCCCCAAGGTTTTCTAGCCACTTCCCCCTTTTTGGTGCATTCAAGATTTTTGCTCCTCTGGAATAAATGCACAAGGGGTCAATAGTGGATCAGGTGTCTCCTGACTGGGGGAGGCTGTACATGAGGTTTTGTCCCAATTCTGGAAACCTCCAGCACTTCAGAGGTGAAACATCACTGTTCTGGCGGGAGGACTGCAGCAGGACACATTCTCCACATTCATAGATTACTACATGAGACTCCTCTTTTTGAACATGTTCATTTTATGCTAAATCTCCTAAATAGGATCCACCGACCTTTTTCTGATCAAAGCTACTCTTTGATTTTAGGAAATTCCTCTGATTTATTATTATGGATTTTATCTGTTCTGTTTGAAATTGTTGTATTGTTTTTTAAGTTAATGATTTTATTGTAAATTACCTTGAGCACTCATTAAGTGGAGAGGCTAGTCAGAAATATTTTAAATAAATAAATAAAGTGTGGCATATGAATATATATTCATTTTGTATCCTGCCTTTCTATCAAATGGTGCTTAAGGTAACCAACAATGAAATATAAAACAGCAATCAAAGTATTAAAAACCACATTTGTAAATCAGCAATATATATATATAAAAGAAATTACTTTTGTAAAATATTATTATAGCCTGTCACACTTGTGCTATTGTGTTATTGCAACAGATGACAGATCATAGCTCCTAGCATGCATGCCTGATCTTCAAAAATATTCTGGAAATGCATTACTTGTGTGGGCTTATAACTTATAAATCTGTCACTAACTCTTTTAATGACAGATTTAGTTCCTTCAGTTACTATTCTGCTGTGTATACAAGTGTATCTTACATACAAGGAGTAACATATGCATTGTACATTTCTTACAGACGTTTTGGTATACACTGTTTTTCTCAGAGAGTTCTGCAGCATAAGCAAATACATTTAGCCACTGTTAAGAATGTTAGATTATTACAGTTCTTTCTCAAATATAAAAGACTATCCACATTTGCTGTGGTAACACAGGTAGCATGCACAATGGCTAGGAAGGAGCTAGTGAGGCATTTGGCTTAAAGCAGTTTAGAACAAGCCTTAGTTCTTCTTCATGGCCTCTGTGTATCACACAGGTGCAGATCCTCAATTCAGGAAACTTCTAAAGCTTAGGAGTGTTTTGGCAGGGACCCTCCACCCACCATCTACTGTGCATGGCCAGTCGAGTTCCTGCCCATTCCATCAGTCCTCTTTCAACTGCCAATAGAGGTGGCTCGTAGGTATCTTCCAGCTCCATTCAAGCAGTTTTTTCGTCTTGCTAAGGAGTTTTCTTCACCTTCTTCACCATTTCTTTTCCACCTTTCTTCTAACAAAAATAAAAATAAAAAATACTTTTTATTCTCAATCCAAGCCCTCTTTAGGGGTCTCAGGTGCCCCTTGGCTTGTCTCAACCCAGTAACATTAGCCACAAAGCTCCACCCCTTCCGCTTCAATCACCACCTTCTCTAATGGCGGAAAATGCACCACTAGGGCCTCTTGGTGCAAGTGTGAGCTCATCCTACAGTTCTTTTTTGTTCTCCTTTCCTTGCTTCTCCTGTGGTCCCGATTGCTAAAGGGGCTACGCATGGCATTAAAAGCCCCATTTCGTAAGTGCATGAAATGTGGGAATAAACTTCTGCTGATGACTGGGCATTCCCTTTGCCTCTTCTGCCTAGGCAAACAGCACATGGTAGAAACCTGCCACTACTGCCAAGGTTTCTTCAAGAAATCGTGCAAAAGTTGAGCTGACAGACTCAAGGCAGTCCTTTGGAGAAAACACCTGGAGGCTGTCGAGTGTCACAGTTCATCTAAAACCCTGACTACCTTGACGGCCCAGTCCTCTTTGGCTACACTGGGCTACCCAATCCAATCCCTGGGCTGGACGGACCCTCTGACACCCGGCCACTCTCTAGCGTTAAACACCACAAAGAAATTTTCCAAGCTGGCCATAGAGCACAAGTCAGCAACGGAGGGGCAAAAGAAGAAAGGCCAGTTGCACAGGTTTTCCCAGCCAATCATTATCTATCTTTCTTTCCAATATTCACACATATACTACAGCCATTTGGGATTACACTGGAGAAGTGGATTTCATGTCACCATCCATATGGAAGGGGTCCTTTAAAAAGTTTATCATCCATATGATTTTTACATTGTTTATGTAGAGTAGACTCTGTCTCTAGTATAAAAGTATGTTCAGTCGAATGTCAATTCATATTTATACAGAATTACTGATTAAAGAAGAGAAAAGCTATAGGATCTACCTGTGATTTTTTTAAAAATATATATAGATTACTCAGAAACAAAGTTTCAAATTCTATTGCCACATGGGAAACCTCAAATAATGTTGCACAACACAGTTCGTTTTTAATTCTCAAGCAAGAATCCTAACAATGTTAGTTTCTGTGTTGATCAAACATGGAAAGAAGGCTGTTTTCCTTATTTGTATTGACTTGATTTTAATATATACTATCTGAGGCAAACATAACTTTAGATTGTTTGGAATTAAAATTATTAATTTACCCAATGTTAACTTACTGTTCAGAGGTTGTTTCAAAGGAATTATCAACATGTACTGGGGTATTGAGCAGTCTTCTTAAATGTAAGCTCCAATGCCTGAAGTTGCTTTCCTCTTTCAAAATCTGACACACCACAGACAAGACAGGCTTTTGCGTTAATAATTATTCAAGAACGAGCTCAGCAGTTGTGTTTGCCTGATTTAGCCCCTGCTGTGATGATTCCTTTTTTATTAACTTTGCAATTATATTACACAGCTAAACTCAAAGTACCTCAAGCTGAGTCTTTTAGATACTCACTATCTCAGTCGTTCATAGCAACTTCAAATGTTTAGAGACCTGGAATGTAGTCAGCCCCAAATTCATTCCCACAGTATTGACTATCTTGCTTATAATGTTAGTCCAAACAATTTATGTAACTGAATACAGAATTTACTATGTGTTATAGTGTTTTTAATTATTTAAAAGGTGTTTTCATTCTGAATAACTTATATAGCAGAAATTAATCAGCTTTTAAAACCACCACCATGCATGCAGTTTTCTTACATAAATGCAAAAGCAGTCATTTAAGTATATGTATGTAAAATACAAAATGAAAAATAGGTGGACATGTTCCAATATAGTTGATATTCGGAAGACCTTATACATGTTCTGATCCTTTAATGTATTTTTTCCACACATTTTCTCTTTCAAAAGCTGCCTCAGAACTGCTATTAAAGTCCTCTCCCTCAGGTGAAAAAGCAGTACACAAAAAATCCCAAGGAAGAATTCTGCCATTTAAATGTTGACTAATAAGCTGTTTCCATGAGGGAAGTCTGGGTCATGGATGAGAGGTCTGTCAACAGCTTTCCCCCACTAACCTCTTACATACAATTCAATACTAATTATGAATTGGCCGAACTGCCTTCCTGGTGATTTAGGATTCTGTTCTGTAAGTGAACCACATGCCTCCTTCACATCACATGTGCAACTCAAGATGCAATTCATGGCAGTATCTAGATTTAAAATCCACTATTTACCATCCATAGCCTGTGACTGTGTGTAGTATTTGTGTGTATTCAGTAGGATTTACTTTCTAGTAATTTTGTTTTGAACTACAGACTTAACATTTAAAGGACAATGGGTTGGGGGGAAATTGAATATTGTAATTGGGAAGAAAAATACTCATTACATTAGAGTGAGTTGGAACCACCTTATTTAATTATAAAGAATCCCTGAACATGATGTGTCTATTGCAAAGAAATACATTACAGTATACTTATATTAGCTTCATTTCTTGCTACTATGAAAAAAGCCTTATCATGACTTCTTTAGGGATAGGTAGAAAGATGAATGTTATGGTTATATGGTTTTGTTTCACTTTATCTGTAAAAACAACAACTCCTAAACATGCAAAAATAAGCCTTTATTAAATATCGCAATTTCTGAATAATCTCTCAGGGCCTAGTTGTTTTATGTATTATTAGGATGTTTTATTGCTATTTTAATAATGTGTACCATGTTTTAGACAGTTTTATGTATTTTATCATATTTTATATTTATTATTGTTCCCCACCTCGATCCAAGCAGAGGCGGATAAAAAATATTTATTATTATTATTATTATTATTATTATTATTATTGATAGTAGAGTTGTTCTTCACATGACTTGTGACAAACAGTGCTGGTACAAGGTTGGTAAAGACAGGACACTGGAGTTTAGTGTGAAATTTGAGTATTATTCCTTCCTGAAACACAGGGTTGGAAATCTTATAAGACCTTTCCCTTTAACCATATGACCATGACATTATTTAAAACAATATATTTAAAGTGCATTACTTATGCTTGGCACAACTTAGGCACATTTTATAAAAGTATGTGTCACGTGGCTCCTTCTGTAATCTCAGAAATAATAAGCTTACATATTGAAATTGGTTCATATAATCCCTTATACATTGTCATGCTGAGGTTAACAAATAAACACAAAGACACACTGCTACCAAAAGCAAGCAACTGGCATGTCCACTCTAATTGCTAGAAGCAAGCTAGAATCCCAACAATTACATGAGGATTGTTTCAAGCATCCCTTTGTGGGAAAGTGGAGCGTGGAAATAACAAGGCAAGACACAAAAGTTGGGGTATAAAACAGGGCCACATTTATTGATGGATTTGCAGAAGGGTAACCTAAGCGGGCACCTTCATTCTAAATATGGCCTAAGTGCCATATATATATATATATATATATATATATATATATATATATATCTATCTGATAGGGTGAGACATTCAAGGTCAGGGTGTGGCGTGGAATCTTCGCCACCCCCTTTTGGGGTAGGGAGGCCTTCCGGTGTCACCCCAAACGTGCCGCAAGACTCTGAGTGGGTGAGGAAGGTTGGCCCCAATGGTAACCCTTATCTCACCACCTGGGCCGCAAGACTCGCAGGTGATGAGCCTCAGGCATTACCAATCACTGCCAGGTGCCTTAGAATGCTCACCGATCCTCTTGAAACGTGAAGATGCCCGCGCCTATCAGCCATAAATGTGACCAAATTATATTCAACAGCCAATTAACCTATTTATTACTCCCTCGCTGTCTTACAGTATGAAGTAGGCGAAAAAACTTATAACCAATTAAAAATTATGGGCAAAAAAATCCTACTTGGCTTCCTAAGGACAACCGGCCATTTCAGACCCATACTGTCTACAGGGTAGGGAGGGAGGGAACCTCTTTGAAGAACGAACAGAGAGGGGAGGGGGTAGATTCCTTATAAAGGGCTCCGTTTCCCCTCCCCTCTCTGGTGGCTCGATCGGAGGCTGCCAATGGCGGTCCTCCACGCTTCGTCCCTCTGCGCCCCCCCCCCCACAATGGCCACACTGCGCCGAGCCGGCTCCAGGCGCGGGGTAAGGCATTTTATTTTAAACAGTAAACCTGACTCTCATATTTACCTTAATAAACTCTTGTATCCATCTTTTCCCCACATAATTGTATATAAATCAAAGAAATAAATGGATTTGTTTATTGCTTGACTGAGTGTAAATGGAACTTTGATTTCAGACTGCATGCAACACCTATGCCATTTTTGAATTATTTTTTTGCACAAACTGGCAAGCAGAATTCACGCTTTTTTCCTATTTAAAATGCTTTTAAGAAAATAATTAAGCTAACTGAATTACTCCTTTTTAAGCACTTTCATGGTTCTTTTTGTGTTCATGAAGTCACACATTTTTTTTTCTAGTGGGTTGGCAAACCAAACTGCTGAACAGGATAATTTTGCCTAAAGCATGCACGCTATGAGCAAAAGATTAGAGTCAAGTATTCAATGTGTTTAGATTACAATTGCAATTGTTCACCTAGTACTGAAATATCAAAATTTCTTACAACTGCTCATTCCTGAAAAAAATATCCAATTAAATATGGACCAGTTTCTCAGGACCTTCTGGTTTAATAAAGGTGGAAATGTTTTCACAAGCAGTGACAGTGGCCTAGATTAGTTCCCTACTTAATGGGATGGCAGCTGGTGTGGGCTTACTTTGTACTTTCTTGAATGTGGCTTTTGGGTCAAGGGAGAATCTTTCACAGAGAACTGCTATGTGCTGCAGCTCTCAAAATAGAACCTCTCATTTATGTTTTAGTGTGGTACCTGATGATGAATGTGAGATTTTGCCATTGAGCAAAAGGCTAAACTGAAACTTGAACTTGAGTCTCATGTGTTAAATGGAACTTTCTATTTACAGGAGCACAGTGATTATTTGGTTTACAATATCTACAATGATATCATGAGTGAATAGAAATTAGAGTTGATTAATAACATGAATGTAGGTAATTGATTTCGCCCCTAGTACTGCAATATTGTATTGGTCTGGCCTCCATTTGAATTAGCAGTTACTATTATGGGCATCAGCACATTTGACGTATGGTTTGTCAGAATCCCAGGGATCCAAAAGCCAAAGAACTTTAATGCTACTTATGGAGTTAAACATTGTAATCTGGATCACACTGCAGGCATATATATTAAGTATTAATTATTTATTTAAAGCAGGTTTACCTTGGTTTTCAGCCAAAAAAGCCCCCAAGAGCAGCTTACGAAGATAAATATGTGCAGATAAATATGTGCCTTCAGTGTTACCCAGAGGACCTTTTCTTCTGTCGCCCCCAGACCCTGGAATGGCCTGCCGGAGGAGATTCGTCAATTTAACACTCTCTCTGAGTTTAAGGCAGCTATAAAAACTAGCTTCTTCCGGCAGGTCTACCCAGATGAACTTTAAAATGTGTTCATTGTTTTATATGCTCTTTTAATTAATTTACATATTTGATCTATATTGTTATTGTACTAATGTTGTTCCCACCTCAATCCAAAGGGAGAGGCGGGTAAGAAATAAATTTATTATTAATATTAACTGCATAAGTAGTATAGCTGTATCTTCTGGAAGAGAGGAACATTTAAATTAAAATTATTTAGTACATCCCAAGATAGTTATTAATCACCATTTACTATCACAATAGAATCACGTTATATGCTTAGGCCAGGTTTGTCAAATGTGGGAGATGGTTCTGGACCATGACACTACATTCTTGAAGTTAATTCCCTGAATTAACTATGTCAGAACATCCATATAATGAGACTGGCTACAAATTATAATATTTGAAGAGATAATAAAGTTAGTACAGTTTGTATTTGTTTAGTGGTACTGAGCCATTGGTCACACTGTCATCACATTGCCATAAATCTGCTAAGTTTAACTGTGAAAAAAGAGAGCATTTATTCCCTCAAAATTGAGTTCTAAGACCAGAACTTTTATGTATCTGATAGGCCATATGCTGCACCACTGTTTTAATTGCTTCAGGTACAGCAAGTTAGAAAGTGCTGAAAATTGACATAATTGTACTTTTTTCTCCAAGCTGTAGCTTAGCATATCATATATTTCTTTCAAAATTTGGTGAAAAGTACTGATGTACATTATTTTGGTTTGGTAAGGTTTCCTGTTTTTGGTAAAACTCTGAGCAGTGGTTCAAAATTTGCAAGGTTTTTTGCTCCATGGCAACACTGCTAGCAAAGTTATGCCAGGCATGCTCAGTTTCTATCTGAAGCAAGAGTGCTACAAGAACTCCAGTGTTTCCAGAAAATTCTACTGCAAAGGGATTCTGTGTGTCATCTTCATTTGTTTTGTTATGGTATGTGACATCACAAGGGGAGAGTATATATTACTACACAGTTTGGGTCACTTGCATTGTGGGATGCCCCACCCCCAGCCCTCCCATACGTCCAATTTTACATTGCCAAAATTGCATCCAATTCCAGTCTGATGGGTAGCAGGTTGGGTGGTACACCAGCAGAATTCCTAATCTGTCCCAGATACCCAACACAAAGTAGAGACACTCAAATGAGCAGGAAGCCTAGAGAGGGAGGTCATATTTCTATAGACCACAGCAACCCTGCCTCCCTGGCCCTCAGGTTGGTGCTGCACCAAGTACCCAGGAAGGCAAAGCTGGAAGAGAGTAACCCCTCCTAGTTCACCCACCAAGGTCTCATTGATACATAGTAGGTTGGCCCCCTCATCCACAATCAGATCATGGATGAAGGAGATTTTGTTTTCGATCGACCCGGCATTCTGTGGCAGCAGCACCAAATCCAAGGGCAAGCTGGTAAGGCTACCAGGAACCATCTGGCTGGAGGAAGAGCCAGAAGAGAGGATAGCTGTAAGGAATCTAGCCCCTCTTCTACTCATCTGGCCTGTTATTACCTTAACACCATACCTCCCGCTACCCGTGACTACACTTATAAAGGCACCCCCTTACCCCCATGATAATAAAAAATCTAAATAATAACAATTCCAAATTGTAACATCATAATCATAATATATTTATTTCTTACCCGCCTCTACCTCTAAATCGAGGCGGGGAACAACATTAAATACAAAACAGCATAAAATACATAAAACTGATTAAAAACATATAAAGCTAATGAATTATTTAAAAAACCATATAAAACTAATACATTATTAAAAGGTATCTTAAAATTCAGCTGGGTAGGCCTGCCAGAAATGAAATAATATAAAAGAAACTATTGCTGCTGTTTTCAGCTGCTGTTATCAGCTGCTTGTACAAATCCATGCAGAGGATAGGGTAAGTTCATTGTATGCTCCTCTGTGCAAATCAAAGTGCAACACTAGCATCGCACTTTGTGTGATGCTGAGACGCAAGCAGAGGCACTGTCTCTGTCAGCCTTGCCCTTATATACCTGCAGAGGAAGAAGGAGCAACTGGTCATCCAATGTCCAACAGGTGGGGAGGGAGCAGCAGGAAGCAGACCTCTGCAGTTGTGGTTTTTTTCCCCATCCCAAACACACTCCAATTTCACTACCTCTGGCAACACTGCCCTTATATACTTGCAGAGGAAGAAGGAGCAGGTAGTCTGTAGGTATTTAAGCTGATGTCCAACAGGTGGGAGGAGCAGCAAAAGTAGGCCTCTGTAGTTGTGGTTCTTTTGCCCCATCCCAAGCATACTCCATTTTTTAAAAGAAAATGTATAGGTGCATGAAGGGTAAGTTGTAAGCAAGTACAATTTTAACATTATGTAACATCCTTACTGATCAGAGGGCAAGTCATTTAAGGTGTAAACTTTAGCTTTCTATTTCCTGGCTTTGTGGAGCTGGAGTCAACATGAGATAGCCTGAACTCTAGTCTCAAACTGGTACGGTTTTAATTTTTTTAAAAAAGAAATTGAGTATCTTAGCATGCAAGTAAAGATATTAAAATGTAATATATGTCAGAAAATGTTATATAGATATAGAACTTAAATACTCAAACCTCTATAAATGCTTATACATGTATTTGTGCTGTGTTGTCTGTAGAACCTTTTATTCTCAACAATAAAAGCTTTCAATTTGAACACAATCTAACTTAACTCTCCTAATAGTTCATAGTACTAAGCCTTGTGTTTTGGGTAAACAAAATGCAGGCTACATATTCTCCTCCCATATGTTACTGGCCAAATTCCTTAAAAGAGCTTAATGTCCAATCCAGATTAATGTCCAATCAAGGATACCACCCAAGACTAGGATACCAAGGGGGCATCTCCAAACAAAAACAAAAACAACCTGCTAAAATGTTATGGGAAAACACTAAAATAAATACTTCTTAGCCTGTAAAAGAAGAGGATTACCTGGAGTGTGTAATTGAGACCTGGGTGGATGAACAGAGGGGAGTTAGTCTCATACATCACTGCTAGCCTGGATAATTGGCATTGTATCAGCACTAAGGGGAGTTGCTGTGGTCTATAGAGGTTCCATCTCTCTTTCCCAGCTTCCTGTCTGCTTGAGTGCCAATTCTGAGTATTTGTTTCTGGTGTTGGGCATCTGAGACAGGTTAGGGATTTGAAATGGTGTACCATCCACCCAGCTGTCTCATTGCTTGAGCTGACAGAGATGGTCTAGGCCTTGGTTCTGAGGACTTGGTGGTGATGATTGTCTTGTCGTACTCAATATTCATATTGGGTGTCTAATCTGGTGCAGTTTAGGATTTCATAGATGCCCAGATGGTATGGGCCTGCCCCAATATGCCCATCACTTGAAGCAGGTCATATTCTGGGTTTGGTTTTCTTGGTCAGGCAGGAAAATTGTAATGCAAACTTGGGGAATTTAACATGTATCTTTTGTCATGGTCAACTCACTACCTGTTGAGGTTTACAGTTTCAGCAACTTTCCCACTCTACAAGGATGAAGGACTTATTGGAATGGTCCAGCCCAGGAGGCCAATGTGTCCTGATAGTTTCCAGAGGGCTCTGGAGGACTTTCCAGTTGTTGTGGCTAGTGCTGCTGTCGAAGTCTTGGCCACTTTATGGGAGATGGAGTTGGTCCAGGTGGTTGACACGGCTGTGTCGTGTTCAAGGTCCTTCAAAAATCTGGCACTGGCACTGGATATAGGTTTCTGTTGGTGCCTAAAACTTTGGGTTTTAGTGTGTAGTGCCTCCATTTCTGCCTTGTACACAGTCATTTGGGCAGGTTACTTTTTCTTTGTGAGTAGCTATGGCCCAGTTTGCACGCAACGAGAAGCCACCATGGATGAATTTCTATGCAGGGCTTCTTATTGCACTGGCTGGTGCCATTTTGAATATTTGGGGCACAGCGGGAGTGCATCATAGCTTTTCATTATGTGTGAACCCAGCAAGGGTGGGTTGTTGGGGTTGTTGACAAGACACTCGTAACCTTAAAAAAAATCATAGGTTCTGGGTGGCTTGTCAACCACCCCAACAACCCACCCCCACTCTGTTTGAGCATAACAAGAAGCCCCACCATGCCACAAATATTCAAAATGGTGGCCTCCACCACAACAAGAAGCCTCGGTGATAGCTTCTTTTTACATGTGAACCAGGTCTATGTCTCCCATGGCAGTCATTTTGTGGTGGTGCTCATGGTAGTTTCTCAAATTGCCAAATGTGCCCATAGACCAAAAAGGTTGCCTATCCCTTAGGCTATCCCCTGTTAGTCCCAAAAATCTATTTCTATTCTTTAACCAGTTCTGCTGCCACCATAAACTATACACCCTCTTAGTTTTAAAAACATTTTTATGCCTAATATAGCTGATCTACGAATGGGACAAAGCAAACCAGAAGGTCATGTAATTTAAAACAAAGTTATGCTAAAATGTTATTAAGAGGTAATAGACAAGATAACTTCCTAAATTATACTTACTGTTCCTTTAAAATGGTTTTAAATGGTTTAATGATATTACTTTTACCACCAGAATTTAAGAAAGCTTTAGTTCCTGTCTCTAATCAACCATAGCCCAATTCCCGTATCAAGCTCCTCCCATAGGCCTGGAAATGAGTGCTTGATATGCAATCTTCTCTTTGTTAGGATTTGAGTACAAACTGGAACCGTTAAGGCTGTTCACCAGACTTCCTCTGAAGTTTGGTCCAGCAGCTGATCTGTCTTCAGACCACTACCAGCTCTTCCTCCAAAGGCTGCTCAGGAGTCTTAGTCTCCTAACTTGCAGACTTTCTTCAACTTCTGCTTCACATGACCTCCGTTCTCATCTTGACTTCCTGGTCTTGTGGATGCTCTTCTTACTCTCATGAAGATACCCGCAAGAACTCTCTCCTGATGAACTAATTGACAACTTCTTCTAGTTGTCTTTTCATAGCTCCTTATGTTAATTCGCGACAGAACCCTCCAGCCAATTAGGTTTATTGTGGAAAACATTCTATCACCCCAATTTCTTTCAAACCCAGTACCAATAAACACCTTTGAAATGTTCAAATAACTACCAGTCTGATTGTATCAGTTTTGATTCCTCCTTCATATTCGAAAAACAGAACCCATCTTCACCTGCCTCTCTCAGTTGCAACAATAATAGTTAATCGACAAACCACCAGCATACCAGGTAAACACTGTATCTCTCCTCACACCCACAGTAAAAAAATACACATTTTTTTCTTCTTTTAGAGTTAATCCCGTCATACTTCAGTCCATGTTTCAAAACAATACATATAAACATCCTAAACTTTTTCCTCACAAATCAGTTTCTTTACATTATTGCTGGCAATGAGGAGGCTTGGAATTAAACAGATTTCCCTTCCCCTCTGCAGCATGATTACTCCTTTGTAAATGCAATCCTTGGCACCCCCACGCCACAAAGTTGTCTCACACTTAAAAACAAATAATAGTGTAGTCCTTGCACAATTTGGTTTTACCAGAATTAGTCTAACATATATTTAATTTAAAATACACACAGAGAACAAACTGCAGTTAAACAGGCAATTTTGCTGTTGGTGTTGAAGAAGACATGTTCCAAGAGTAAAGTAGTAAAGATAACAATTAGGTGGCTGCTTATGCTGTTTGGAAGAACGAGAAGCATATTACGATATGTGTGCACACACTTTTTTATGATCAAGTAAATAATTCAGAACTATTAAAAGAAAATGCCAAAATTCTTTGAGCAAAGGAATTGAGATATAGGACATGAAATGGCTCTACAACAGGAAATACATGGCATGCAGACAAGAAAGGAGGGGCATCTCAAACACATCATCCACTTCCCCCAGTGACAACTCCTACCCTGCTTCCATTCCCCATTTTCCTGTCAACACCTTCAAAGAGATTGCACTGCTATTCTGTTCTTTCCCTCCATAACGGGTTTTTGGTATTAAGCAAAATATTGGAAGAATCACTGGGAAAACATGAAGATTAGAAATAGATTACAATGCCAACTGGACCCCCTGTGAAATGTGAGTGAATGAGCCATGGTGAGTCTACAATGAATGCTCACCTGGAAGCACTCCTGATTCTTGAAGTCTGTAGTAATAAGTCAGATAAAGGTTAAAGGAAGTACCATCAAACAAGGGGACAAAGAAAGAAATTTCAGAAAGGGGTCAAAGGAAGAAAACTGATTTGGTGCTTCTTAAGTGGTGGGGTGGGAAAGACAGTATCACAATGTGATTCTTGCTAAAATAGTAGATGGAATGGAGGATAGGAATGGGAGCACGGGAAGGAAATAGTAGAGACCCATATTCATTATTGGATGGATTAGAAATGTAATAAATAAATAAGACAGTTAAGTAAAGAAAACCACATCATTGCCACTATGTCTGAGTAACATCCTGTCAATTCTTTCCTCTCTTTTCCTTTAGAGTCGTATCTTGTACATATCACTCAGTTTGTCAGCAAAGTCCATTTGAGGCCACAATAGCTTCTAAGAGTTTCAGAGATCGTTTTTGAAAGACACGTATTTTAGCTTTTGCCTGTCAACATTTGTTTCTTTTGCTGGAGATGTGTCTCATCCCCTGTTATCTTTAAAAAATGCTGTTCGATCACAAAAACGTTTTAACAATATTCATAGGCTTATCTCTGCAGGAGAGAGATACAGTTTTATCTATCTTTCCTCATCAAGTCATTAACATGAAACTCAGCAATGTAATCATATCAAGCTGGAATTGAGGTCAAGCCACAGACTGGTTGAAAGAGAGGCTTCATGACATGATGATGTATAGCCATTTCACAACAATGCTTTTAGCACATGATATCTGCCCCTTAATTACATTTAAAATTTCATTTGAAATGATTTTATCATTATGGAAATCACTGTGTAAATACTTGTGTGATAAGCCCCAAAACATTGTAGTAATGGACTTGTAGAGCAACAAAATTTAAATCAGTAACATTCTCAATTGTAAAATATTGTCTTGTTTTTCTCCGTTGTACAATAAGAAACACTCGCATGATGATGACACATTTTCTTTTATGCTTTGGGAATTAGTATAAGGCATTCTCATTTGTGCTTCCTTCAGGACACTATTGCTTCTTTAGTCATGGAAGGAAAAATTATGTAATTTCTAGTTAGGGTTACATTGTTTCTCTCTAGGCAGTCAATTAGTAATTTACAATTTTAACTGTTGCATACATTGCCCTAAAATATGCTTTCTACTTATGTGGTTAATATAGGGTGACCAGATAAAATCCAGGTCAGGGCTCATATAACTTTAACAGTTGTAGAGAAAAGGGAATTTCAGCCAGTGTAATTTGTATGCAATTAGTTCCTGGTGAAATTCCCTATTCATCACAACAGTTAAAGTTGCAGGGGCCCTGCCTTCTTTTGTATATGGTCACTCTAGTATAGTGCATACACCTTTAACTGTTGTGATGAAGAGGGAATATCACCAGGAACTAATTGCATACAAATGACACTGGCTGAAATTCCCTTTTCTCTACAACTGTTAAAGTTACATGAGCCTTGACCTGGATTTTATCTGGTCACCCTAGGTTAATATCAATATATATTTTGAGCAGTTATGCTAAGCTGGTTAAGATTGCTGATGTACATATATATATATATATATATACACACACACACACATTAATTGAAGGAAAACATTTTAAGTCAAGTTATATGACTGGCTTACAATATCTCTTTCTCTTGATGAAACAATAGAGGCTTCTTGCACTTAGAGAGTTTGCTAAAAGAAAGAACAATAGAGTATCAGATAAAGTAACTCCAGAATGATAGACTTGTTGTACAGCATTCATACCAATAAAGGCTATGCCTGTATTTAGATTCATATATTTTACTGAATTTGCGTAGTGTTTGCTAATATCATTTGAGAAGAGTACTAGAATCATTTTGTGAATGTTCCTTAAATCTATTATTTTGGCCTGCCCTTATTTCATAGCATTTTATTTGAAATTGTCACTGTCATTCAGTGATCGGCTTCTTGCCTGGATCAGTGCCCTTTGATTTTTATTTTTTTTTAAATTGAAATATAGGGAATACTGAACAATCAAAATGATTAAGATAAAATTGGCCTATAAATATAAATATGAATTCAATAAAATCACAATTGAAGGTTCATTAATTTATCTTGGCATGACCTTTTGTAGGCTACAGGTTCATCAACCTAGATAGGAAGCTAATAGATATTATATAGACAAATGGAAAAACATTTATTGCTCAATCTACAGATCATTGCAACACATACAAACTTAAAATTTTACAATACTATTATATCAAAAGTTACATATAAGGTTAAAACAACAGATCTGTAAAGTACATGACATCCTTAACTGAAATGATAGTAAGGGGGTGAACAGCAAACACACAGAAACCTTTAATAACCTATCAATCACAGTGCATTCATATTTCTGAATCTTTATAAACCTTTACACCGATAGTATCTAAGAACTTTGCTCTACTTCTAGTAGCTTTCACTGCAAATAGTACAACCCTCTGTATCACATATGGGTTGGTTGAATATAATATGTCAATTTCTCCTTAACATCCCTATATTTCACTTTCTTTAAAAGAGGCTTTAAATAACTGTTTCTTATGTCTGTATATAATGGACAGTCAAATACGTAATGCGCCAAGTCCTCCAGAGCTGGATCTCCACAAACACACAACCTATCTTCTGCTGGTATGCCATGAAATCTCCCCCATTTAATCATGGTATCCATTTGTTCAAATCTTAAACGTGTAAGAGCTTTCCGATGTTCCATTTTCATAGGCACCGATAAGTATTTCTCAAATTGGTGCAGATATTTTCTGCTAGCTAACCATTTTACTGTTCTTGAGGATGAGCGCAGTAATATCGGTTTGCGCTCCTACATCAAACATTCTTTGTTTGAAAATATTTCTGCTAGCTGTCAGGGTTGGTTTGAGTGTCTGGTCAGAAAATCCAAAGTTTGGAAAGAGTTTAAACAGTTTCTGCAGCCAACAGTTCCCTTGCACAATTGGACTTTTGTTCCTCCAGACAGATCTTTGGGAGTCTTTCTTCAGTTAAGTTATTTATTCTACTCCAATAATTTACCATCCTTACATATATCAGTCCAGAAATCTTTTCCATGCCCAATTCTGCTCTAGTTAAGTATGCTGGGATAGACTTGGAGATCCTCAGAATCAGACGCAAAAAGCAACTTTGAACACATACAATTTTTGTAAGATTTGCAAAGCCCCAAATTTCTGCTCCATAAATTAGCATAGGTATCACTTTTGCTTTGGAAGTTTTGAAGTTTGTGTCTGGGTAACTGTAATTTAACAATTTATTTAAGGATTGTAAATAAGCAACTGTTTTTAGTTCATTTTTCTTTATTTTTGAAGCCCAGGATCCTGATGCAGAGAAGTTAAAGCCAAGGTAACAGTACTGTTTTACCTGCTCTAACACCTTGGGATTAATACACCATCTATGAAACTTTCTCTTTTCATCAAATACTACTACTTTGAACTTGTTATTGTTAATAAGTAGGTCATTTTCTTTGCAGTATACACTAAGCTGTCTCAGGAGTTTTTTCAAGCCTACATGGGCAACACCCTAAACCATTATTTGACTACTGGGCACTGCAGTCTTTGGCCAAATCCAAAAGAATTATTAGTAGTGGGGCCTGTTGGCTCATCTTACAGAAACTTACTTTACACAAAATACAGTTCTGTATGTGGGATTGGCAGGAGTCTTAAATTGGTTTTAATACTGCAGTTGCACTTTATAACATTATTATTGATTTTTGTGATTTTTGTGATTTATGGATTATATGTTTGTATAGTTTGAACACTTCCTATACCACTGAAGAAAACCATAGGTCAAAATGCCTTTGTGGAATTTGAAAGTTTTAATATAGTGTTCCTTATGTTAATATATACTGGTAATTGTTGTGATTGTCTTTTGCTTTAGGCAGTCTGTAAATATTAAATACTTTGAAAGTATTGTTATCAATATTATTATTTTTACCCTTGTTGTTTATTGTCACCAGCATACCCAACCTACTTGTTTTGTTATTGTTAATAAGCAGGTCATTTTCTTTGCAGTATACACTAAACTGTCTCAGGAGTCTTCTTGAGCCCACTTGGGATGTTGAGAGTAAAATCATGTCATCAGCATACAACAAGATATTTACCGCTCTGTTTGAAATTTTGAGCATATAACTCTAATTATGTACAAATGCCACCATGTAGTTAATATAAAAATTAAAAATAAATGATGCTAAGATACATCCTTGGCGCACACCTTTGTGTGTTGGAATATGATTAGTGAGGGCAAAATTTGAACCTGTTCTCACCTTCAAGTTTTTGAATAAAGTGCTTTTATTAATAATAAGAGCCTTAGGTCTATATTTGTGTTTGTCAACTTTTCCCAGAGACATCACCTGTTTATAGAATCAAAAGCTACACTTAGGTCTATAAAAACAGCAAAAAGCTGTCCGCCCTTAGTGAAATACTTAGTTATAAGATGATGTAAAGTAAAACAGTTATCCAGAGTAGATCGTCCTTTCCTAAATCTGCACTGCTCTTCTGCAAGAATAGCATTTTCTTCAGCCCAGTCCTCTAGTTTTTGTAAAAGGTGTTTAGCATAAATTTTTGCTGGGATATCGATCAGGCTGATTGGCCTATAATTACTAGTATCCTGCTGGTTGCCTTTCTTAAACATGGGAATAATTATACTAAGATTCCAGCCCTGTGGAATACAACCTGTGCTATTTATATGGGTAAATAGTCCAGCCAGTAGTGAAGCCCAGCAATCCATGTCATTCTTGAATAATTCAGGAGGTGAAAAATCCTTACCTGGTGCCTTATTGTTCTTCAATGTCTGAATAAGCAGTTTAATCTCAAGAGCACATATAGGAGGCCATATAGGTAAATGATTTGTGTCCTGTGCCTGAGGCAATTTACTTAATGTCCTTGGGTCTTTTCCCTTTTTGAATAACACCAAGTAGAAATTTTCCCATTTTACAGCTGGTATAGGGATATCAAAAGTATATTTTACTTCTTTTAGTCTGCCTCCAACTAAGTGCCAAAAGTAGGCCGAGTTTGTTGCGGCCAATTCAAGCTCAACCCAAATATATTTCTGGAACTGCGATTTTTTAGCTGAAATTATTTTTTTATAGTCACGCCGAAGTTTTAACATCATGTATTGTGCTTCCTGGTCTGCTACAGCATGCACTCTCCGCATCTGACTGCTCAGCTTCTTTCTCAGTATTCTGAACTCTCTTGTCAAACTATAATGATTTCATGGGCTTTAGCTTATTTGAATTTATATCGGTTTTTAAATGAGGCCTCATGTTGTCACATAAATACTGATATGCTTCCAATACTAGTTTTATATTGGAGTCAGGAACTAGAATTATATTTTCTAGAGATATGCCTAAAGTTGAATTCTGAAAAATCTCTGAGTTTGTTTACTCTTACTTTTTGCCATTTTAGTCTCCTCTCCCCCTGTATTTCCAGATTATGTGTTTACCAGCAATCTGTAATGGACACTTTCCTCATATGAGATTTAACAGCTATTATGGGCTGATGATCACTGTCTTCCCTCGGGTTTACTGTTATGCCAGAAAATAAATGGGCACTCTTTCTAGGGACATAGGCATAATCAATGACACTGCCTGCCTGTTGAGAGAAATAAGTGAAAGGATAAGGGGTATTTTGATCGTTATTACCTACAATCTGCAGTCCAAACTTGTATGAGAACTGAAATAGGTATACCCCCACATTGTTTATCTTAAGATTTCCAGTAATTTAAATCAGAAGGAACATCATCCAAGATTCCACACTGCTCAGCCACTTCTATCAACAACATTCCTATTCTAGTATTAAAGTCACCCAACAATATGAGTAGGGCACTGGGGAACCTTATATTCCAAAAAGTATTCTAAATGCAGCCAAACATCAGGTGTATAGTATTGGGAGGATAGTGGTGGTATATAAACATTTACACTATTAGCATCAAATTCTGTGCCATAAACTTTACTGCAAGTAAGTTCTTATCCATCAACCAAGCTGCCCTCCCATGCCAGATCTTTATTAGCTAGGATGGCTAAAATACCTATGGCTCTACCTTTCTCATTTAGTTTCCATGCAAGGTTAGCTAAAAGCCATATTTCTTGTAATGCTAGAACTGGATATTTAGATAAAAATGAAATAATGTCATTGTCATGAACTTTAATCTTCTACCCTGTTATATTGCATGACATGATAGCAACAGACTTATCATCCATCTCATAGATTTCACATGCCCTCTTTAAATAATCTGTTGCTATTGCAATTGATGGTTGATTGAGCACCTCTACATCCTGCTGTTTATACACTCAATGTAGATAATCTGAAGGTGTCCTCTGTTTCCCCTGAGTTCCTAATACCTCCTCCTCCAAAATTTCAATCATGTCAATTTGTGGACATATCTTGCGAACATTTGATATCACAGGATGCCTTAAATTTAGTAATTGGGAATCTTTTCTTCCTGGATTCTCCAAGTCATCCAGTTCTGTGTTCTCAGAATGTCTCATGTTGGGACATGATTTGAATTTTGAGATCAGGGGATTTGCATTTGATATTATGGGAGCTGTACTATTTCCCATGCTTCTTAGCTCAATATTTATCTCTGCAGTAACCAGGCAGTTCTGTATACTTCCCATCACACTAAGGGGCTCCTGAACAATCTCTGTCCCTCTCCGGAGCCTATTTTCCTGATGTTCTTGACCACAGTCTACTGCTGCCAAATGTATACCCTTGTTTTCTATTTGTTTCCCCAGGTCTACTTGCCTTCTTATCAGTTCCTCCTTTAGAAACTTTAATCTTGCAATGATTTTATTTTGAACTTCTGTTGGCAACGCACTGAAAGAGTCTAACATGGCTTTCTCCTCCTCATTATTGTAAGAGTCTTTTCCATTAGAGAATGTTTCTCACTTTTGATCTTGTTCAATGGGGCACTTCCACATATAGAGGAGGCCATTTTTAGCATCCCCCGACCACAGCTGGTCCTCTTGCCATGACATGCTTTTTCTCTCCTAATTTGTTTAAGTTCTTTCTGTCCTGGCAATCAGGAGATATATGGGAGTGTCCAGATCATACCACTGTAAAAGGTCTTCCCCACTTTTACTTTCTCTATCTGAACAACAATTTTCATTTTGTTCCTCTCTTAGTTTCCTCTTTACCAGAGGCAGGGGGAGCTATGTTATCAAAAATTCTAGAGACATAAAGTCCTATTTTTTTTGGAGATCGTACTTTCTGCTATATATTTTCCTATCCATTTGACAATTCTGGAAAGTGACCACAGCACGTGCCTGTTTGTAGTTAAAGAATAAATAGTCAATATGTATAATATCTGCAGTAGTAAATTCCCTAGAGATAATTGGTTCAACCATTTGTATTAGATGGAGTTTGCATTATAACTGTGTTAATATCCCCATAGGTTTTGGAAAGTTAGAAAAAACTAGTCTATACTGCATAATAGTCCCAGATCCAGACCAGGATTTATTTACCCGATGAGTGCAAAAGCTTTGGGAATATTTTTTGTTTATATATGACCTAAGTGTCTCAGAAAAGTGAGCCTTACTAAATTCCAGTGGTGGGGGGGCTGCATGATGACATCATCAATATGGCTGCTGCACTATTATGTAGTTGCCACATTTAAATATGCATAACTTCTCACCCGTTTATGCTACAGAGATGATTTTTTTCTGAAATGTTTCAAATTTAATGACAAATACTTTTTGTAATTACATGTTTTTGTTAACTCCATTAGCTTTTGAGATAATTTCATTTGAACATATAAAATCAGTGTTCACATTGAGTAAACCATGATTTACTCAAATACTATATGACTTTCGAAAGAATACTCATGAACAAAAAAGTTGCATTTTTAATGAGGATTAAGAAAATGTATAACATGGGGTTTACCCCAATGCCTAGGGAACTATGAGTGATCTCGTTATACGTCCACTTTCTCAGGGTTGTATGATTTTACAGTTTATCATACAGGGCTTTCATTTCAAAACTATCCACCCTAAATATCTCTCGATCTGAGGCACAGATCATTTTGAACATGTTCAACTGTGATTTTTACAGTTGAACATGTTCAAATGTTCTTTACAAAATTTCAAACAGGACCAGTATGATGATATATAAAAAAGACTATGTATTAGGTTGAATTGTTTTTAACAAATGTTTTTAAAAACTTCAGCAAAAATTTACAATTTACAAAATAAAAACTACGTTCTGTGAAAAGGGTTAACAAATAATTTTCATTGGATGTCCTCTTCACTTTCATTGGAACTGTTATCATCACTGTTAAAATCACTTTCCTCGTCTTCTTTTTTCACTGTCCTCTTCTGTGGCCGTTCCAAGGTTTTCTGGGAGTGTTGGACCGTCGTACCATTTCATGTGGTACCTGCCATTTTCCAAGTACCAACCGTGTTCAGCAAGATCAAGCCCGTTGTTAGGTTTTCTACAATCTGCTCATTTCCACTGCCATGTCATTGAATTGTTTCTTTTAATCTTTTGGATCAATGCAGGTTTAGATGGAGGCAGCATTGTTGGGTCAATCCCTTTAACTTTGGAGAATGCCTTAGACTGGATCTTAGGTGTTGTTTTCTTCATAAATAGACTGTATCTTACTTCACTCACAGAGGAGTATCGAGGGTCATATATGCACTTTCTCAAGGCGGTCTAGGCATAAAGCACTCTAGTAACTCATTCTCTAGGGTACCAGTTGACATGGCACTAGGGCAGACTGTAAATGCTGGCGCTGCTTCAAGGTTCACAGGCATCATGGCATTTGCAAACTCAAAATCTGCTAGAGCCCAATGGATGATCACAAGGTCATTGTAAAGTGCGATAGTGAGCAGCTTACTTGAAAGCAGTGGAATTACAAAAGCTACAGATTTGAAGCATGATTTGCAACAAGGACTCATTGAAAAAGATCACAGAGATATTGAAAAAATAATTTCAACCCTGAATAGTTTTTCAAACCCATTTCAAGAATTGGATCCTCAGGCACCTCTAAGGAACATTTTAACTGGACAGACAATCAATGAGAAAGTCACACTGGATCTTCTTTCATTTTCTTTTAAAAGTCAAGAAGCTGCTGAAAAGTTCAAAAAAAATGTATGTGCAAGATCCAAAGAATGTTGAAAAGCTCATACCCCAAAATGTGGTAGCTAACTGCGCATCTTCTATTGCATCCAGTAACCTGAAAACGGAACAAAAGAAACTAGAGGTTGCCAAATGCACTTTAGATGCTGTCGATAAAGTAATTCATATGGCAGCTGTTCAAAAATGTGATGTAAAAAAAAGTGGTTGAGTATCCTCTAACTCCCATGCCAGTCTCTCTTGCTCAGATTGGTGGATCAATGAATAAAACAGAAAAAAGTAAGTTGATGCACAGGCTAGAGAAGTACCAGAATTTAGATGAGGAGCATGATATAACTACAGGTCAACCTCACATAGATGTGGCTGTATATGATGCAATGTTCGTGCTGCACACTTTGAGGTTCCCGGAAACTTACGGAGCTCTTGCATGTAAATTACTGGAGCACGTTACTAGTAGTACACCAGCTAAGGAAGTGCACCTGATGTTTGATACTTACAGCTATCAAAGTATAAAAGATTGTGAACATGAACGGCAAACAACTGTACCAACTAGTGACATGAAAGTAACAGGTGCAGATCAGAAGACCCCCAAAAAGGCATCATAAGCACTTCCTAAACTCTCAGGTTTGGTTTGATTGTGGCGTGTCTTCTAACAACAGCAGAACGACGATCAATGTAATTTGTATCACAGAGGAGCTTGGACATGATCTGGTAGAGGCCTTGTGTGGCAGGAATTTGAGTCCCCCAGGGAGGCCTATGACTCCCTCTTATGAGAAAGGGGTCATTTATTGTCACAGATCTCTTATGAGAAAGATCTTTACTCTAATTATTTATAATGCTTTGATACAGTAACTGGCCTAAATGTAGACTAGGGATGAATAACCTTAAGATGGGGAAGGGACCTCCCCTAGATCAGTGACTTCCCACCCAATAACTTCAAAGGAGTTATATTCATGCAAGCAACTATACTGAGTTACAGTGGAGACCAAAGATACTCATGTATTGGTTTCTTAAAGATAGGTTTATTGAAGAAGACACATCAGCTGAGGGAGCCAGAGATAGACCTCTGACTGAATTAAGTATATTGGGTATCACTCTTATATAGGAAACTGGAAACATCAGAATTAGCATATCTAGCTTTTTGTACAGACTCACCTTTGTACCAGGGGAAAGTTTACAATAATACAGGGTAGCACATAGGAATGATGTAATTTGTCTCTAAGTCAAAACAGAGAAAGGCGCCACATATGAATGATGGAGGTCAAGATAAACTAAAACAATACAGAATGCATATAGTTGCTAGTGGACCAAAGTTCATTATGATGAGGCTCAACACATCTAGCTAGTACATTGCTGGTTCTATCTTACAGGAGAACAGATACATGTTTTTATTAGAAGCATGAAATCAATATTAGTTTCTCAATCATTTAAATGTTGTTATCACTAGCTATTGTTATGATCATACCTGAAATATTCCCGCAACACCTTGTGTGGCTACCACACTTTTACAGGGTCCGATTCACAGCTGCATTTGCAAGACAGGGAAAAGTTAAACCATTTGAAATCATGAAAAAGAATAATGAATTCCAAGAAATTCTCAGCCAACTGGGTGAGTCATTAATTTTAACCAAAGAAAAGATAGCTGGGTTGGAGAAATTTGTCTGTGCCATGTACAGCCACCCTAGATACTCCTCTGTGAGTGAAGTAAGATACAGTATATTTATGGGTGAGGCAGACAAACACTCTCAAAGCTCAGCCAGAAGCACCAGGGCTTTTCTGCAACAGCCCTCCCCTCTAGACAAACAGTAACAGGAAGGAAACTGCCAGGATTAAAACAAAGAACCAGTGGCAAAAATGTATTTTCATGATCCACTTGATTGAAAAGTTAAAGCTCCATTGAAATTTGGTGGGAAACAAGCACATCCACTCCCTCTGGATGTAACATAATTAGCATAATTACTCCAGGTGGGGGATCCAAAGCTTGCTTTTCCAAGAGCCAGAATACAGCCACACCTCATGAATGAAAGAAATCAATAAATATTGCATCTGATACTGGTGTTATTTAAGGCTATATATATATATATATATATATATCACTGTTGATCTCCTCCTTCCATAAAGACTCTTAATATTTTCAGCAGTAGTTAATAGTACATTGCTATTACAAATCCCAATGGATTTATTATACTTTTTATCACTTAGAGATATTTTAAAAATATTGTAAGCAGTATATAAATCTAGTAAACAATAAAATAAAATAAATAAAAGAATGTGCTCATGCTAGAAACTCAAATGATAAAACACACATGACCTTTCTAACTCTTCCTTCTGTGATTACAACACTATGGATTGGTATGTGGCACTTGATTGCATTATAAAAACAGTGGGTGCTGCACTGTATTCATCAACATGTGCCCTTGGAGCAACAATTATATTTGAAAATAATACAATGGTGTTTCACAACTAAAAGGGGCAGCAGTGTAAATTCTGTGTTGGACCAAACAGCTTTTCAAATAAAGGGCATTTTCAAATCATGGGCTGTCCTATGTAAAGTAGGGCACATGGCTACCTTAGGAATGCCATAACTTCAGTTAATTCCATTTACTTAAATCAATAAGTTTATAATATATATCCATGAGAGTGGTTAGTATCATTCTTTTATTATCACTTTTGTAAGTGAAAACCATAAAGCAGTGGATTAAATCTGCATCTGAAATTTTAATTAAAATTAATTAAAACCATAATTAAAAATTAATATCCACACATGCACTTAATATATTTTTTCTAAATGTGGCCTTATTTATGTTGATACATAGGGCTAGTCAATTTTAGTTAATTAATCATTACTATTTGAACCAATTTATCAAATTAAAATAAACATGCATATTACCAAAATCTAATTAGAGATGCTTCTTTGAGATACTTAGGAAAGTGCAAAGTAGCTTAAATTAAATAAACAAAAGTTACCACTCTTTTAAATATTTTCTTTTCAATTCTATATTACAACAACATACTACAACCAAAGTAGCCTTTAACTTATAGCTAATCAATGTATTATTAGAAGTAGGAGTATAAATGGGGAATTCCTAGGGCATGTCAGAGGTGGCCTTGGATCTGCTTGTTCCAAAGCTACTTTATACTCCAGACAGGTTGCTGGATCAGGCACCTTGGTATACCACCTTGAAGCTAGTGTAGCTAATTTCCCTTGGTTCAGTGGAAGAGGGGGGGGGAGTTAAAGATAAACAATTGCTGATAAAAGGACAAGAGGAAAGGCTTCCTGCCCTTCTGTCCAAGCTGCTGCAAGCCAGCAGGGCTCTGGATGCAGTAATGGCTCCGCTGCATATATTCAAGGTATTTAGGATTGCTCTGCCTGTTGGTTATTTTAACAATTAAGCAGATTTATATCACAGTTCTATACATGCATACTCCGTTATGGGAGGGTGCTCTTTCACCATGTCCTACTTGTGGGTCCCTGGTCGGCAGGTGGTTGGCCACTGTATGAACAGTGTGTTAGACTAGATGGGCCCTTGTCTGATCCAGCGTTGCTCTTCTTGTGGTACAATTGAGTTCAATGAAATGTATTCCCAGGTAAATGTACTGTATATAGGATTGCATGCTTAATCCTGCACCTCTAATAATACCCTGCTACATATGTGGCACAATTATTCTAAATATAGTATTCTATACAAGTGGGGTTTCTTTTGGTCCTCTTTAACGTACGAGGGCAGAGAACCCTGATCAATCTCTTTGGTATTGTCAGAAAATAATTAAGGTGTGCTGTCATGTGTTATTTTCATATACTCCTTATGGTATAAGATGAACTTGACATCAATTAATTAATTATTTCTGATAAGCTGTCCAGTAAACCAGTGACACTACTATGAAGGAAACTCCAGAAGTACATGCAACATGCACATTTTTATGAGCATTCAAAATTCTCAACAACCGTCTGCTTTTTGCAAGATTGAATATTGTAAATATTTCTATAACTTGACAAAAATAGCTGAAAATTGGATTGCAGAAAAGAAAGTTGCCATTACGTGGTATATTAGAGAGATTTCAATAGTTGTTAAGTTGTACATGGTGTGGATAATGTAATTATAAGATCTGGCCACGTGTTGGCACTGGATGTAGTTGTATGTGGGTAGAGGTAGGACTTTTCTTTTGCTGCGCTGTTCTTGTTTAAGTGCAACAATAATGTTTGGTTTGTCCTCTAAACCTTCCATGATTGAGGAAGACCATTAGGTCAACTATACGTTGCTCATTCCGTTAAACATTCTGATAATGAATTTTATATGACACTGACCTTTCATTTTCATTCTCCCATGTGGCATGGCTACATTGTTAATGAACTTTCATGTGGTCAGATTTATGTGTAATCATGTTTTGAAAAAGTTATTTCAGAAATGCATTTTTTATGTTGGGATTTCCCTGAAGGATTTCCAAGTTGTCACACCATCTAGCTAAACAACTTTGCAGAGCTTCATTAACCAAGATGTGGAATCTTTCAGAAACAGCCCATAACATTTAATGTAATTATATCTTTGTGTATTTTGTCTTGAGCTTAGTCTGAAGAAAATGAGGGTGTAAACATTTTTTGGCTCTGGTTTGTTATGAAGCCTCAGTGTCCTTGTAGTTGGTGCAGTTTGGATTTAAGGTTATTGTGTACAAAATACTGAGATGGAAACTGAGTAATTAAGGTCCCCTCTACAAGGATTCGCTTTTGGGCCTGGTTAGCCGATTATGCGCATAATCGCAGAAGCGCATTTACGCCTAATACCTCTGTACGAGAGGCGGCAAGAGGCGGCGAAGCGCATTAAGGGATGACCAAAATGCGCTTTACAACTAATTAATGCGCATACTCGCTTGTTCACATAGTCAAAATGCGCTTTAACGGCCGGAGCAAAATAAAACTCGCTGTTTAACGTGCATTCGATAATGGGCATAATCGGAGAGATAACGCGCCTCTACTCCCGATTTGCGTTCCGTTCTTGTAGAGGTAAATTTTTAAAGCGCCTTGAAAGAGCTTTAAACCTCTCTTGTAGAGGCAGCCCTTGTTACCACAAGGTGATTTCTCTCTCTCTCCCTAACATGGGCGCCTCTACAAGAGAGGTTTAATGCTCTTTGAAGTCTCGTTAAAAAATGTACCTCCACACTAGCGGGGCGCAAATAGGGCGTAGAGGCGCGTTATCTCTCCGATTATGCGCATTATCGAATGCGCGTTAAATCGCGAGTTTTATTTTGCTCCGTCCATTAAAGCACATTTTGACTTTGTGAATATGTGCTTATGCGCATTAACTATTTGTAAATCGCATTTTGGACATCCTTTAATGCGCTTCGCCGCCTCTCGTCGCCTCTCGTGCAGAGGGATTAGGCATAAATGCGCTTCAGCGATTATGCGCATAATCGCCTAACCAGCCGCAAAAGCGAATCCTTGTAGAGGGGACCATGGTAACATTGGTTTTGAATGTTCTATTATGACTAAACTCAAATTGTTACTAGGGTGGTGCTTTATTTGTACAATAAAAAAAGTGATGCAAACCCCTACCTTTCACCACATGAATAATGCTCAGAACTTACACTTATAGTGTGAAGTCTGTGCAAAGGCTGGGTCATGTGATTCCTTCGCCTCAAATTGTTGAGGGAAAAGGTTACATGAACCAAGCCTCTGCAGAACCTGATCTTTGTATTGACCACGTAGTTCAGACTAGATATTGACCCTGTTCACATGTAGTGTCAGCAAATCATAGTTACTTAACTTATAATTTGCTGGGTTGTGTGTTGCTGCAGTTTTGAATATGTAACTTCCAATCAGCCTGATCATAGGTTACTTTGTGATGAGAGAACCTGGACACTATGGGATTTGTGGGTTAAACAATCCAAAATTAACCTAATAACTAATCTTTGTTAGAAAGCAGACAGAACGGAATGTGGAGAAGAGCAAGCACAAAGAACAACAACAACAACAATGATAATAACAATAACAATAACAATAATAATAAATTTATTTATTTCTCACCCGCCTCTCCCTCTGGATCGAGGCGGGGAACAACATCAGTAAAAAACAATGTAAAATACATATAAAATACACAAAACTGATTAAAAGCATATAAAGTTAATACGTTATTAAAATCAACAAAGTCTTAAAATTCAACTGGGTAGGCCTGCCGGAAGAGAACAGTCTTTATCACTCTCTTAAATTCTAGAAGACTGGTAAGTTGGCAGATCTCTTCCGGCAGGTCGTTCCACAGTCTGGGAGTGGCAGAAGGATAGAGGATATTAATTCATACCTTGTTGCCACTGCAAATGTTTAGAGCTTGGCATGAGAAGAGAGAGGTAGGCAGGCAGGTCAAAATCATCTCAGGCTCCTGCTCCAACTGGGTTGTCCATCCCCCCTCTTTTTTTTTTACCATCAACTGCCCTTTGGGGATGATACCAGGAGAGACAGTGAGGTAGGCAGGCAAAGATCATCTCAGGCCCCTGATCCGGCTGAACTGCTATTCCCTTCACTTCCTGTCCACAAGGATTTCTATAATCAACTGCCCTATGGAACAGATCCTTATCAGTTATTGTTTATATTGTTTTTAATGTTTGTTAATGTTTTACTTGTAAGCCATCATGGTAGATTTTTTTCCTGAAAGGCAGCCCTATCAATGTAGTGAGGGGTAGAGGGAGATATGGTATTGTGAGGAGGACTTGCCACGTAAGAGGAATGCAGCCCAGACAGTTAATGGCTGTGTCATGTTCCAGTCCTCCCTGCACCCACAGGCTTGTTGGTTGCTCTATCAACCAGCCTTCAGGTCTCCGGATGCTACTTTTAAATGCCAGATTGGAGCATAGTAAGACCCCCTTCATCCCTGATTTAATAGTGGATGAGGCGGCCGATCTGGCATGCATTACCAAGGCCTGGGTGGGTGAGCAGGGAGGAGTTAGTCTCTCCCAGCTATGCCCACCAGGGTACTGGTTCAGGATCAGGGTAGACTTGAGGGCCGGGGAGGGGGTGTGCAGTGGTCTATAGGAACTCCATCTCCCTCTGCAGACTTTCTGACCATGTGACTACTAGTCTGGAGTGTTTGCACCTTGTCAACAGGACAGATTAAGGAATCTGTCGGTGTACTGCCCACCCCACTGCTCAACAGACTCCCTAGGTGAGCTGACCGAGGTGTTTTCGGGTGCACTGCTGAGGTCTCCCAGACAGTTGGTTCTGGGGGACATCAACATTCATGCTGGGGGCACTTTATCTGGGCGGCTCAGGATTTCATGGTCTCCATGACAACCATGGGACTTTCCCAACATGCCACTAGCTCAATGCATGTAGCGGGGCATACTCTACACCTGGTTTTCTCAAATGGACATGAAGTTGGTGATCTGAAAATGGGGGATTTTACAGCAATCCCTTTGTCATGGTCAGATCACCACCTGCTGAGGTTTAGACTTACAGCAGCTTTCCCCCTTTGCAAGGGGGGACCCATTAAGATGGTCTGCCCCTGGAGACTAATGGATCCAGATGGTTTCCAGAGGGGTCTGGAGAGATTTCCGGCTGATAGAGCTGGCTCTCCTGTTGAAGCTCTGGTTGATCTCTGGAATGCTGAAATGACCCAGGCGGTTGACACGACTGCTCCTGAGCGCCCACTCCTGTGTAGAGCTCTTATGGCTTTGTGGTGTACCCCATGGAACTGAGAGTGCTGAAACAAAATAGGAGATGGCTTGAGTGCAGATGGAGAAGAACTCCTAGTGGATGCAATCAAACGTTGGTGAGTGCCTGCAGTAAGGCATATTCAGGGCCAGTAGGGATGCAGAAAAACCAATATTGTGCTGCCACTATTGAATCATCAACCTGCTGCCCAGCAGAGCTTTTCAGAGTTGTCTGGGGGCTATTACATGCTGACCCCAAAGACACTGTAGAACTTTCTGAGGCCCACTGTAATATACTTCCTAGGCACTTCCATAATAAAATCTCTTGCAACTGCCAGGACTTAGACTCCAGTGTTATAGCAAATGAATCAAGCAAGGTATCCAGAGCGCAGTTTTGTCCAGTTTTTTTGGGGATGAGTTTCAGTTGGTACAGCTCGAGGACGTTGACAAGGTGCTTGGACAGGTTCATGCAACAACCTCCATATTGGATCCTTGCCCCTCTTGTCTAATAAAAGCAAGCAGGGATGGAGCAGCTGGCTGGACCAGGGAAGTGATTAATGCCTCTTCGCAAGAGGGAGCAGTCCTGGGCTATCTGAAAGAGGCGGTAGTGAGACCACTCCTGAAGAAATCTTCCCTGGACCCAGCAAATCTTAATAACTATAGGACAGTGGCAAATGTTCCATTCCTGTACAAGGTCCTTGAGCGAGTGATTGCGAGCCAGCTCCAGACACTCTTGGATACGACCAATTATCTGGATCCATTTCAGCCGGGTTTCAGGCCTGGCTTTGGTACGTAAACAGCCTTGGTCACCCTGTATGATGACCTATGTCAGGAGAAAGACAGGGGGAGTGTAACTCTTTTTATTCTCCTTGATCTCTCAGTGGCTTTCAATACCATCGTCCATGTATTCCTTCTGGAATGACTGTCTGAGTTGGGAGTGGGAGGTGCTGCATTGCAGTGGTTCTGCTCCTATTTGGCGGGTCGGCTTCAGAAGGTGGTGCTTGGGGACATTGCTCAGCCCCATGGATTCTCCAGTATGGAGTTCCGCAGTGTCTGTCTTGTCCCCCATGCTGTTCGACATCTACATGAAGCTGTTGGGTGTGGTCAGCCAGAGTTTGGAGTGCAGCTCTATTTCTCCTTTTCATCTTCATCAGGTGAGGCTGTGGATGTGCTGAACCGGTGCCTGGCTGCAAAAATGGACTGAATGAGGGCTAATAAACTGAAACTCAATCCAGACAAGACTGAGATGCTGTTCATGGGTGGTTCTTCTGACCAGATGGAGGATGTTCAACCTGTTCTGGATGGGGTTACACTCCCCCTGAAGGAGCAAATTCATAGCTTGAGGGGTTCTCCTAGAACCACCTCTGTCACTTGAGGCTCAGGTGGCCTCAGTGGCATGGAGTGCCTTCTACCAACTTTGATTAGTGTCCCAGCTACGCCCCTATCTGGATAGAAATAACCTGGCTTCAGTTGTCTATACTCTGGTAACCTCCAAGTTAGATTACTTCAATGTACTCTACATGGAGCTGCATTTGAAAATGGTTTGGAAATTCCAGCTTGTGCAAAGTGCAGTGGCCAGATCAGTAATGGGCACCAGAAGGTCCAAACGCTCTGGCCAACTTGCATTGGCTGCCTGTATGTTTCCAAGCCCAATCCAAGGTGCTGGTTCTAACCTATAAAGCCTTACACCTCTCAGGAGTACAATACCTGATGGAATGCCTTTCCCAGCACGAACCTAACCATACGCTAATCTCAACATCTAAGGTCCTCCTCTGGTTGCCTACTCCAAGGGAGGCTTGGAAGACGGTAACAAGGGAGAGGGCCTTCTCTGTGCCCCCCCCCAAATTATGAAATGCTTTCCCTGATGAGGCCTGCCTGGTGCCAACAATGCTATCTTTTCATCGCCTGGTCAAGATTTTTCTCCCAGGCATTTAGCAATATGTGATGGGCTTCACCAATCCTGGAACTGTTTTTAGGTTCATAGCTTAAAGTTGTTTATAGTTGTTTTTAGATGTATGTTTTTATTTAAGTTGCATGTGTTTATGGTTTTAAATTTTGTATATTGTTTTTAATCTTATAGAAACCCCCCAGAGAGCTTCTGCTATGGGGCGGTATATAAATTTAATTAATCATCATCATCATCAATTGTAATAAATAAACTAAAATGGATATGAGACAAAACTGCAGCACATGGGCATGCATTACTTTATTTGCATTGACTTTAGATGGATGTGGTGCATGCAGTAATATTTTGTTTTGTCAGTGCATACAGAGCTTGGTGGTTTTTAAAAAAAATAAAATTGAGAAATAGCACTTCAACCTTTATTCTGAGAACAATGGGATACCTAAAAATAATTTATCAAAGGGCCTACCTATGCTTCTCACCTGGCAATAGGTTTCACTGAAAATGGTGCACATTATTTCATAATACACCTTTGAGGATGTTAAACACTGTTCCTAGAAAGCAAAGAATTGTTAGTCCATGATCACTTGCTGCCATATTATTAATTCCAACCCCCAGCGTTTACTTTGAAAGAAATAGTTGTATTATATGTATCTATGATAATCCTAATGAGAAGGCAATATTGACCTCCAGAATAAATCTATACGTTCATGGAGCTAAAATATTTTTTAAAAAATCATGGAGTGGGATATATATTACACAAAGACGCCATTCAGTGTGTAGGCAGATAAGAATGTTAGTACCAGGCAGTTAGCTCTCCAAAGAATGTTCCTTTGGCAGTTGCTGCCTTCTTAAACATGAGGGGAAAACATGAATATTTAAAAAGTTTCTGGCTTGCAATTCCAAAGTGATAAGGAAAGTTGGCAGTTCAACATAAGCTGCCAGTTGTGTATTCTGGGTCCTTCTTGCTGTTCCCAATTCCTCCTACAGCAATGGCCCTGACTGATGTTTGACACAGTACAAAGTGGCTGTTTATTACTATTGACTGTTGAGGCCTGTGCTCTGAAATGCATTCTGTCAATGGAATGTAACTGAACTTGGCATTTTAAAGCTCTGCTGTTGCTGTAGCTTAGTTTTCCTGGGATTTCTGTGCAGCAAGTCCCTTGCTGAAGCTTCTGGTTCAAGTTGAAAATGTTACACAGGAAGACATATCATGTAAAGGTTAGAGTTGGTTGGGATCCTGAGGGTTGTTGTTTTTTAAAAAAAAATTCTCAGCAGCAAAATGTCATAGTCAGTCTTTGCCTCTTTGGCACATGTCAGAGTTTGATGATAACTGTTAATGCTTTTGTTTGTTTTTAAAATGTATGTTCTCTCTGACTAAGGCAATGCTGTACCTGTGTAAAATACATTACCATGTCTAGCATGATAATGAAGAGAGCACACCATACTCTGCATTCTAGTACATAGAATGGTTGATTTTTCATTAGGAAGCGATAACATAAATTAAAAGAGCAAAGAAATATTTTTAAAAATATTTTAAGTGCATGAACATGTGTATTTCAATCATTCTAAATTGTCACTGATAATGAACTAGCTGTTGCCTTTCCATTTGATTTCCAAATGGAAGAGTCTCTTGGGTTTAATCAATTGAAGTAGGAGCTTTTAAGAAGTCACAATATCAATCGATCTGTAATTTATATGCATTTTTATTGTTAAAGACTTATGTTAACTTATCTCTGGCATGTTTCTCTGTCAGTGTTTCATGTATTTGTTCTGCGTTCCCTTATAGGAACTTCAGAAAGAAATTGAAACTCATACTGACATCTTCCACAGCCTGGATGAAAATGGACAAAAAATCTTGAGATCCCTTGAAGGTTCTGATGATGCAGCCTTGTTGCAGAGACGTCTGGATAATATGAACTTCAGATGGAGTGAACTTAGGAAAAAGTCTCTAAATATTAGGTAGGGTTTGATCAGCAAGTAGAAACTGGAATTAATCTGAGAAACTGGAATTAATCTGAGGAAAGAATTGTCCTTTCCTCCTCTCTGTCCATCTCCACCACAGCATAAGCTTTTTATTTTGTTCAAATTGGGCTAAAATGGCTGGGCTTGCAGTAATTTAAGCAATTTCAAACACTGAATTACTTTGTAAGAATGATTAATTTGTATGGAAGGGGTTGTAGGATGAGAAGAAGTTGATGAGTTTCTATAATCTCAATAAGGACACAGAAAAAGAGATTAAGCATGCTTAACCAGAAACCACGCTTTCTCTGAAATGTATTCTATTACTTTGCACCGACAGCTTTGGCTTCTCACACTGCCATAAGTAAATATAATGACTTGCAGCCAACCCTATCTACATTTACTCAGGAGTAAGTTTCACTGAGTTTAATGGAATTTACCTCCCAATAAGTATGAATAGGGTTACCATATAGCCATGATTCAAATATAATATATCATAAGAGGTTAATTACACATTAGTAAAGGCAACACATGTTCAGTTGCGGAAGAGGCAAGTTGTTGTTTCATGTAAAAAAAATATGTCTGTGTAAGTGAGAGCTGCTATAGGAAGCATTTCAGAGAGAGCTCTGTTTGCACACATGGTGCCCTTTTGCCTCCGTAAATGGCTTATTTGGATCATAATTAATGCAATTGTTTTGTAATTCATCTATGAGGATGTTTTGCACAGAATTGTAAATGCCCTTACTTGTAATTGGGTCCTTTTGCAAAAGGATAAGTGTGCATTAAATATGGGGAAAGGGTTGCAACATGGCACCTGAATCTTAAACCCATTTGTTTGTAAATATTTAGCAGTGATTTCAATTAAACCCACTCTCAAGTAAGTGTGCATGGATTGCAGCCTTAATGAATATCCCTCAGGCGAGAGATGTAGGATCAAGTTTGTAAATAAAATCTTGTAGTAAGAAGACATGCATTTCATTTTGTGAGGTAGGGCAGTGGAGGGCTTTTGTTGAAGCACATAAGAAAGGACAATGTTATAAAAGATCAGCTGGAAGAGCGAATGTCAAAGTGCTTAAAAATTATATTCTGAAGTAACTATCAAAATATTTTTATAACAGACACTCCACAGTTAAGGCAGTCTTCTCAAACATTCTTTTGCTCGCTTGCATTCTGTATACTGGGGAAAGTTCAGGGGGTAGCCAAAGGCTAATATTTCATATATCACCTTTTCAAAGTGATATATGAAATATTAGCTTTCTGCAGCTGTAGCCCTGAGGGAGGTCAGTGTGTGTAATGACAGAAACCATCTTCATAACATTAATCATTAAAAATAAATGAAATATGTGAAGCTGAAAAATATTGATGGCTAGAGTAAGAAGAAAAATATTTTTCCCCTATAGACAGCCACAAGGAAAGGAATATAGCCCTTTGAAATCTTTTCTTCATAAGCCTTTTTTTACCCATGAATTTAGCAGAATAAAGAGGTGCGAGAAAAGAAACACAGCATGTTAGCCAAATAGAGGCATTTTAACAAAGGAGCTTTTCTACAGTTCGCTTGCTGCAATTTTGATACTGATGACATTATCGTAGTTGCTTTGCCTTCTGAAATTAAACATAAATGAAATGCTCTTGCTCTATAGAAACAGTAAGTTATAATGAGGGGTTTAGTATAGCCAAAACATATAAGTAGGAAACAGAGTTAAAGCTTTAATCTTTTTTCCTCAAAGTGATGGTGTGTATGAGAGGCCAACTCTACAAGAATTCGGTTTGGCGCCTGGTTGTCCGATTATGCGCATCTTCTCACAATCACTGTTACGATAATTACTGTATGTGGGAGGCGGTTAAGCACATAACTGGTGGCCTGACTGGTTGTTTGAAATGCGCTTTAAAGTGGCTGAAATGCGGAGAATCATTTGTTTACATGGTCAAAATGCGCTTTAAGGGCCGCAGAGCAGGAAAACTTGCTATTTAACGCGCATTCAATAATGCGTATAATCGGAGAGAAAACACGCCTCTACCCCCAATTTGTGCTCCGCTCTTGTAGAGGTTAAATTTTTAATGAAACTTGAAAGAGCATTAAACCTCTCGTGTAGAGGCACCCAGAGACAGTTAGATTATTTATTTATTTATTACATTTGTATACCGCCCCATAGCTGGGCGGTTTACATAGGATTAAAAACAATTAAAAACAATATACAAAAATTAAAACAGCAAAAACATACAACATACTCACAATCTGTACATTTAAAACCACTACAACACTTCAAAAAGCTACAAAAACAAAACAAAAAACAAACCCAGGCTCCTCAGATATTGTCAAATGCCTGAGAGAAGAGGAAAGTCTTGACCTGGCGCCGAAAAGATAACAATGTTGGCCCCAGGCAGGCCTCGTCAGGGAGATCGTTCCACAATTGGGGGGCCACCACAGAGAAGGACCTCTCCCTTGTTGCCGACCTCCAAGCTTCCATCAGAGTAGGCACTCAGAGGAGGGCCTTAGATGTTGAATGTAGTGTTCGGGTAGGTTCATGTCGGGAAAGGCGTTCCATCAGGTATTGTGATCCCAAGCCGTGTAAGGCTTTATAGGTTAAAACCTGCACCTTGAATCGTGCTCGGAAATATATAGGCAGCCAATGCAAGCGGGCCAGAGTAGGTCTTATATGCTCGAACCTACTGGTTCCGGTTATTAATCTGGCCGCTGCATTTTGCACAAGCTGCAGCTTCCGAACCACCTTCAAAGGCAGCCCCACGTAGAGTGCATTGCAGTAATCTAACTTGGAGGTTACCAGAGCATGGACAACTGAAGCCAGGTTATCCCTGTCCAGATAAGGATGTAGCTGGGCCACCAACCGAAGTTGGTAGAAGGCACTCCGTGCCACTGAAGCCACCTGTGCCTCAAGTGACAGAGATGGTTCTAGGAGAACCCTCAAGCAACAAACCCGCTCCTTCAAGGGGAGTGCAACCCCATCCAGAACAGGTTGAACACCCTCCATCCGGTCAACGGAACCACCCACTAACTATTACAGATAGTTATTCCCCATAACAAGAGTACTCAGTCTCTGTTCGGTTTGGGAAATAAGTGTCCTGTGGCTGAAAACTGAAAAAGTCATTTTTATGGAAATAGCTGTCATATTCATCTCTTGAAATTTAGCCAAATAATATTTGCATAATATGCAAGTTATGAGTCCTCAGTTTGTGATTCTGAATCTGACAGCTGTGTTGCTGAATGTTACTGTCTTTTCTGTTTGAAGTTTTCCTATTGTTTCAGAAATACTTCATGTGTGATCTAGTTTATTTAGTCACACTCTTTCACCCCAGGGTGGCAGACTTTAGTCTTGCAGGATCTCCTTTGTCCATAAACTGCAGCCAGGTGGAAAATACTGTCTGTGGCAGATGGACATTTGTTAAAAATTGAGGGACAGATTACATTTTAGCACATGATCACCCAAGGAATTTATGAATACAAATTCACAAGTCGTTTTGCTGAAAATCCACTGCTCTTTTCTTCCAAGTATTCTTTTTAGTAACTTAATTTAGGAGAGAAGAAAAGCCTTTTAGAGATCAATACTCGGGGTCCAGGGAGAGCATCCCAGGGAACATAGGATAGTTTGAAGTCCCCCGCCCGATGTCATAGACATTGAATAATAATAATAATAATAATAATAATAATAATAATAATATATTTATTTCTTACTCGACTCTCTCTTTGGATCGAGGTGGGGAACAACAGTAGTACAGCAATACAATATAAATCAAATGCATAAAACTAATTAAAAGAGCATATAAAACCAATACAATATTAAAATAACAGTCAGGTCATCTTAAAATTCTTAGGTTTAAAATTAATCTGTGTAGGCCTGCCAGAAGATACTAGTCTTTATATCTGTCTTAAAGTCAGAAAGAGTGTTAAGTTGACAAATCTCCTCCAGTAGGCCATTCCACAGTCTGGGGGTGGCAGAAGAAAAGGTGCTTTGGGTAACAAAACAGTCTAGTTTTGGCTGACTGAAGTAAGTACTCTCCAGAGGACCTGAGGCCCCCTCCACAAGGATGCGCTTTTGCGCCCGGTTCCGGGATTATGCGCATTATGGCGGAGGCGCATTTACGCCTAATCCCTCTGCACGGGAGGCGGCGAGAGGCGGCGAAGCGCATTAATTCATGCCCAAAAAGCGCTTTAGAAGACGTTAACGCGCATAATCGCTTGTTCACACCGCGATAATGCGCTTTAACGGCCGGAGAAAAATAAAAGTCGCTATTTAACGCGCATTTGAAAATGCGCATTATCGGGGAAATAACGCGCCTGTACGCCCGTTTTGCGCTCCGCTGGTGTGGAGGTAAAATTTATAATGAGCCTCTAAGGCTCATTAAACATCTCGTGTGGAGGAGGCCTGAGTGTGCAGGGCGGATTGTATGGGGGAAGGCAGTCCTGCAGGTAACCTGGACCCAAACCATGTAGAGCTTTAAAGGTAATAACCAACACTTTGTACTTTGCCTGGCAGCCAGTGGAGTGATCTTAATGTTGGTGTAATATGAACTTGGGAGAGGGACTCAAAACTCTGATCACGCTTCACTCCCTTGCAGCAGCTGTGGCATGAATCATGCCGGCTGCTTCCTGAGGTCACAAACGCAGCCTCAGAGGAAGACAAAAAGGGGCATTCCATTGGGCAGGGAGGGGACAAGAGAGGCTGAGATATGAAAAATCCTATGGTCTCTCCAGCCCCATCCCATTCCCTGGCAGCATGCCGTTTCTAGACAGGCTCAGAGGTCCATCTAAAGGAAAATGTTGTTATAGGAGAACAGAGAGGCAAAGATTGCCTCTGTCACTCCTCCCACCCTCCCGGCAGCAGCCCAGCATGGCATTGGATACTCAAAAACTTTCGAAATCGGAAGCTTCCCTCTAAAGGGTGCACAATCCTTAGTTGTTGCTATTGTTCAACAATTAGGACTCAGAAACCTTTGCTTATCTTCTAGCAGTACACCCTAATTTACATTCTGCCCACCCTGCTAAATTTATTTTGCCACAGCAACTTTTGCTTGCAAAGCTCAAGCTTTCAATTTCAGCAGTAAAGTCTAATAAAATATATATTTTTACCTTTTCACTGTTCAATGGATGGAAATAGCAGATGTGTTTTATTTTGGGAAGTAGTTATTTGACTTGAAAAAGAATTCACAGTAGTGACTTTCTTTTGGATTCCTTAAGTTTTAGAGGAGACCCTTTTGGTGAAATTCTCACCCTTTAAAATCAAAGGGATATTAGTGTTGCCATCCAAGGAAATAGGATTGTACTTTTTATCATTACAATACTTAATAATCTAAGCAATGGGGGGGGGGGAGGAGGAATTTGGTAAGTTTCCATTCTTAGCTTACTTTTTTAAATTGCCTTACACATTTTATTTTTTAATTAACTTAATAAATTTATATCCAACTTTTCAACTACATTTCTCAAAAAGACTTACAATATTGACAAAATACGACAGATAAAGCAAGAACCATATGCTCAAAAAACAAAACTGAACAACACAGCCAGCTCTACTTGAGCATGAACCAGCATCTGGTTCTCACAGGGCAGTTGATGTCAGTTGGCTTGAGCAGGCCCTGATATTCTTCCTTCCCACAGGGCAGTTGATATAAAATAGTAAATTTTCAAACAACATTTTCGAAGTAACTCTGTAGTCCTGGGAGTGGGGTCCAGCACAACGTCACATCCTGTCCTACGTTTGTGCACCAGAGCTAATTTTTCATAGCGGCCTTTCTTGATTTTGCCATGTATGGATAATGCAAATCATGTCTTTGTTCACTGAGCACTATATGTATAGTACCCTATGCAAACATTAGTTCCAATGCATGAATATAGTGAGGCTGGGTCAGTATGGCTATGCTGCAGGGCAGCATGGAATGGCATGATCCTGATTTTCCATTGTGTGACAAATTTGAATATTTACAACAAGCTGTTGAATATATTTATTTATGACATTTGCTTGTCGCTCCAAAATACATAGTTCTCTGGCTGTCTTACAATGACCCTGTTCAGATGACACACTAAGCCACAGTGATTAAGCATTTTGAGCTAAACGTTATGGCGTAGCATGTCATGTGAACCATGACTTAGCATGTCATGTGAACCATTCCTAACCATGGTGGCTACATAACCATGGTTTAAACACGCTCATTAACCATTTCCTGCAAAAGGGTTAGTGGCCTAAACATGGCTTAGTGTGTTGTCTGAACAGGCCCAGTAAGTAAACATTTGGAAAAGAGACTAAATAGAATTTGTTATTATGAAGAATTTTTTTTAAGAAAAAATCTCCATGCAGCCAATGGATTCCACCTATTATGTCTGTAAAATAAATGGGGAAACATTAAATGCACTACCCTTTGTCAATAACTAGATTTAAGTTTAATGTATGTTTTGTTTGTTGTTCTTTGTATTTGGAAAATTAATAAAATAAATTAAACTAAAACAATAACTAAAAATAATAATAATTGAAATACAAAATAATCATAAAATCAGTAGCAGCATGAATACAATAAGGAACAGCAACTCCAGAATTAAAACACCAATTTTAAAACTGAGAGATCCAAAGATTCCACAGTTCCTGAAAACTATACTATTTTATGTTTTCCAGATCTCATTTAGAAGCCAGTTCTGACCAGTGGAGGCGACTACACCTTTCCCTTCAGGAACTTTTGGCATGGCTGCAGTTGAAAGAAGATGAACTAAACCGACAAGCACCCATTGGGGGAGATCTTCCTACAGTGCAAAAGCAGAATGACACCCACAGGGTATGAACTTTCAAAGTCAGCATTATAGAGGTGTATTGCTGGGTGTTTGTCTTCCTTATTTGGAGAAGGTGTAATGGCATAAGAACAAGGTTAGGAATAATTAAGAATAATGTTTTGATAAACCTCTATTTGATGTATGTGGGTTAAGCTGATTTGTTTAAAGATGTGTTTGAAAATGGGTCCTGTTCAGATATAACAGTGGTTCCTTTCAAACCCTAGTTTCAAATTGGGAGCCAGACTTGAGAATGTACACTTCCCTTCCCTACTTTCTCATAAATATATTCTCCTTCCTTCCCTGGTTAGCCATAATTATGGCATACCATCACATTCACTAAATATACAAATTCCTTCTTAAACAGAGTTTGGAAACCCATTTCAAATTTTGATTAATATGGAAAGACTAGTTCAAATTAACAATGGCTAGCATCAGCACAGCTGCAATGCTAATCACGTGAAGGCCAACAAGGGATGATAATGGGGGATTTGTGCTAAAGGGAAAAGGAGCTCATGCTTCTGAGAGGAGTTTCTAATTCCAAATAATGGTTTGTGGGTAGTCAGTGTTATGTCTTCACAAGGCCAGTATTCTTTGTCTGTTCTTATGCATATCAACTCTCAAATATCCAACACAGGATGAAGTAGAAGGAAAGGTGATCAATGTTAACACCTGTGCCACCACAGCCTGAAACACTAGATCTAGATGAGCACACCCCTCTCAGGCTAAGCCCCAACACTTAAATACCTGAGGGAAGGGCAAAAGACACACCACTTTTCCCTTATAGCAGAGGGGGAAAGGGTGTTAAGGGTTTTGAATAAGGTTCTCCTGTGAGTATGTTGGCTGAAGGTGTAATGATATGTGTTTCTTTATTAAACTGATAGAGCAGGTTACAAAGCCAAGCTGACACATGGTTTGTGGTAGCAAAAATAAAAGAAAATGTTTATTGTTGTTAACAGTCGCTTCAAATCAATTTTAAACCTCCCTATTCTTAATACTTCAAACAATCTTATTAATAATAATCCTAGGTACTTATAATCGCTTCACACACTCCTGACTAGAACACACACAGCTATCATCCACTTAACTATCCTTCACCCAACCAAGACAATAAGATAATAAGATGATAAGATAATCCAAAACACTCCCTCACACAATATATCCTTCTCCCCCATCCTCTTTCCCAGCATTATCAGCCACACCCACTCAGTCCAACATTCTGCACTCTCCAAACACACTCACCCAGACATACTTAAGGAGACAGAAATGTGGGGTATCGTCACAACTAGGGATGTGCACTGGATCGGATCCGATCCACGATCCGAATCTGATCCAGAGGGAAATCGGATAAATTATCCGATTTCCGATCCAACAGCTGGATCGGCCGATCCAATCCGAACCGATCCGAAAAGGTTCCGATCCAGTTCGGATGGATCGGCGGATCGGCGGGCGCCTGCTGGCGCCCAACGCTGCTTCCATTGGTGGGCGCCAGCGGGCGCCCGCCGATGAAAGTGGACAGCTGGGGGTGCGCACGGAGGGGAGGAGGGGGGGCACTTACCTTTCAGGGACGTCCGCTCCCGTCCGGCGCCGGCTGCTACTGACAGCGGGCTTCGCGGCCTGCTCCAGGGTGGTGTGCCGGGTGATGACATCACCCGGCGCGCCACTCTAGAGCAGGCCGCAAAGCCCGCTGGCAGTAGCAGCCGGTGCCGGACGGGAGCGGAGGTGCCTGAAAGGTAAGCAGGGGGCACGCGGAGGGGAGGAGGGGGGCGCGCAGAGCAGAGGAGGGGGGCGCGCGGAGCAGCGCGCTTACCTTTCAGGCACGTCCGCTCCTGTCCGGCGCCAGCTGCTACTGCCAGCAGGCTTCGTGGCCTGCTCCAGGGTGGCGCACCAGGTGATGACATCACCCGGCGCGCCACCCTGGAGCAGGCCGCGAAGCCTGCTGGCAGTAGCAGCCGGCGCCGGACGGGAGCGGACGTCCCTGTAAGGTAAGCAGTGGCAGGGGGGAGGGGGCTTACCCCCCCGGGGCCGACCGCTTCTATCCGCTGGCGCCCGCGGGCGCCAGCGGATGGAAGCGGACGGCCCTGGGGGGGTAGGGAGCACAGGGGAGGGGGCTTACCTGCCAGGGCCGTCCACAGCGGACGGCCCCAGGGGGGAGGGAGTTAGGCCCCCCCTCACCCACCCGCCACCATTTTTTCCTCATAGACTTGCATTGCAATGCAAGTCTATAGGGAAAAAAATGGTGGCCGATCCAAAAAATTTTGATTTTTGGATCGGGATCGGACTCGATCCGGTCTGGGGGGCCTCCGATTTTTTCTGATCCGATCCGTGACATAATTGGAGGTCCCGATCCGGGTCCCGATCCGATCGGGGGGTCCGTGCACACTCCTAGTCACAACACCCTTAATTCAAGATTTGTCATGTGTGGCATAACATAGGCAAATAAATCTTTGGAGCTGGCCGTATATTGATACTTGAAGGGATATTCTAGAAAATGAGACTTGCCAATATATGGCTGTATTTGCACATAATACTAAACCATACGATGGTGCTACATACATGAGCAGAAAGGAACCCTTGCAAAGTGCTAGGCTCAAGTGCCCCCCTTCTCATTTCTTCTTCCCACACAGCCAGGAGGAGTAATAAACCAGAATTATGTTGTGCTTTAGCCCATTCCTGGCTTGTTGTTACATTCGAACCAGGAATTGTAGTTTAAACCAGCCAGCCAGGGTTTGTCATTGTCTTGTTTAGCAACTGACTAGAGTTTATTTTATACCATGTTTCCTGGTTCACATGACAAGCCACGAAAAAAGGAAAACTTAAACTGAATCCTGGTTTATTGTTCCTCCAGGCACAGAGAAGGAAGGCACGCACAAGCTTGAGCCTCAGGCTCCTTTCTGCTCATGGACATAGCATTAAACTATACACACTAATCAATGTGGCCATCAATTTAAATTTTTCATCTCATGAAAATGTCTCTATCCATCCTAGGTAACTTCATTTTTACGATACTCTAAGTGCAGGTTTAGTATGTTCATGATGAGATTTAATTGTAACAATGTTATTTTTAAGGCAGGAAGAAATTTATTATTTTATTTATGATTTTGTTAAAGAATTTTAAAAATCCAATTTAAATAAATAAAAATCTATTTTAATATACATATCAATAATATATCATTCATTTTTATCTACCCTTATTATTGCCAACTTATATCTGCTTGTGTTACCTTCCTTTAAGCAGCTAATTGTTACTGCTCTTCCCTTCCTGAACCCCCTAAAGCCTCTTAAAAGAAAAAAGTGAGAGACATGACAAGCAAAAATAAACAGCATAGGGAGAATGGTGGCTAGTGGCTCCTGCTTCCTTGTGTATCTCCCTATGATCACCTTCATACTCCCGCATGTCCCTAGAAGAGCTTCAGAATTCCCAACAGTCAGGCCTGACTTACACAGGTCTACTTTTATAATATGTGGCCAGGCTCTTAGATGGGCTGTAAGAAAGTGTAATGAGTGTAAGACCCCTCTAGATGGATTCCGTTTGACGCCTGTTCCTCCGATTATGCGCATTTTCTCAGAAGCGCTTTATCGTAAATGCTTGTATGCAGGAGGTAATTGAGCACTCAACAGGTGCTCAATGCGCTTTACAAGTAGTTAATGTGGAGAATCGCTTGTTCACATAGTCAAAATGCGCTTTAACAGCCGGAGCAAAATAAAACTCGCTATTTAACACGCATTCGATAATGCGCATAATCGGAGAGAAAACGCGCCTCTACGCCCGATTTGCGCTCCGTTCTTGTAGAGATAAAATTTTTAATGCGCCTTGAAAGAGCTTTAAATGCCTCTTGTAGAGGTAGCCTAATAGAGAAATACAGATTATCCCATCCTTGATGCTTATCTCTAGACCTCTAGTCTTTCTCAGAAAAGAAACCGAAGACAAAGCAGAAGCTGACAAAAGCTTCATGGCAAGAATTCCATTGCCATTTGGCAGACAACTAACTCATCCGTGCAGCTCCCTTTTTATAAATGTTGGACATTTTTAATTAGCATCCTTTAGACGTCTGAAGCATTTTACAGTATGAATATATATGATTGATTCTATTTAGAAAGTAGTCTCATCCCACCTCATCCCAGACCATGGGACTGTCCCAACATGCCATCGGCCCCACGCACGTAGCAGGGCATACTCTAGACTTGCTTTTTTCAACTGGACATGGAGATGGTGATCTGAAAGTGGAGGATTTTACATCAACCCCTGTGTCATGGTCAGATCACCACCTGCTGAGGTTCAGACTTACAGCGGCTTTTCCCCTCTGCAAGGGTGGGGGACCCATTAAGATGGTCCGCCCCCAGAAGCTAATGTATCCAGATGGTTTCCAGAGGGCTCTGGGGAGTTTTCTGGCTGATAAGGCTGGCTCTTCTGTCAAAACCCTGGTTGATCTGTGGAATGCAGAAATGACCCGGGCGGTTGACACAATTGCTCCTGAGTGCCCTCTCCTGTGTAGAGCTCGTACGGCTCAGTGGTATACCCCAGAGCTGAGAGTGATGAAACAAAACAAGAGATGGCTTGAGGGCAGATGGAGACGAACTCCTGATGCATGGAGTCAAACACTGGTAAGTGCTTATGGTAAGCTGTATTCAGGGGCAGTGAGGGCAGCAAAAAAACAATACTTTGCTGCCACTATTCAATCATCAACCTGCTGCTCAGCGGAGTTTTTCAGAGTTGTCCGAGGGCTTTTACATGCCGGCCCCAAGGACATGGTAGAACCATCTGAGGCCCGCTGTAATACATTTGCTGGGCACTTCCAGAATAAAATCTTTGGCATCCGTCAGGACTTAGACTCCAGTGTTATAGCAGGTGAATGTAGTGAGGTATCCAGAGCACAGGCTTGTCCTGTTTTCTTGGATGAGTTTCAGTTGGTACAGCTCGAGGACGTGGACAAGGTGCTTGGACAGTTTCATGCAACTGCTTCCATATTGGATCCTTGCCCCTCTTGGCTAATAAAAGCTAGCAGGGATGGAACAACTGGCTGGGCCACGGAAGTGATTAATGCTTCTTTGCAAGAGGGAGTGGTCCCAGGCCTCCTGAAAGAGGCGGCAGTGAGACCACTCCTAAAGAAATCTTCCTTGGACCCTGAAAATCTTAATAACTACAGGCCAGTAGCAAATGTTCCATTCCTGGGCAAGGTCCTGGAGTGGGTGGTTGCGAGCCAGCTCCAGGCACTCTTGGATGAGACCGATTGTCTGGATCCATTTCAGTAGGGTTTCAGGCCTGGTTTTGGTACGGAAACAGCCTTGATCACCCTGTATGATGACCTATGTCAGGAGAAGGACAGGGGGAGTGTGACTCTGTTGATTCTCCTTCATCTCTCAGTGGCTTTCGATACCATCAACCATGGTATTCTTCTGGGACGACTGGCTGAGTTGGGAGTGGGAGACACTGCATTGCAGTGGTTCCGCTCCTACTTGGTAGGGCAGCTCCAGAAGGTGGTGCTTGGGGAACATTGCTCGGCCCCGTGGATTCTCCAGTATGGGGTTCCGCAGGGATCAGTCTTGTCCCCCATGCTGTTCAACATTTACATGAAACCGTTGAGTGCAGTCATCCAGAGTTTTGGAGTGCGTTGTCATCAGCACGCTGATGACACGCAGCTATATTTGTCCTTTTCATCTTCATCAGGGGAGGCTGTGGATGTGCTAAACCAGTGCCTGGCTACGACAATGGACTGGATGAGGGCTAATAAACTGAAATTCAATCCAGACAAGACTGAGACGCTGTTAGTGGGTGGTTCTGCTGACCGGATGGAGGGTCTTCAACATGTTCTGGATGGGGTTGCACTCCCCTTGAAGGAGCGGGTTCATAGCTTGAGGGTTCTCCTAGAACCATCTCTGTCACTTGAGGCTCAGGTGGCTTCAGTGGCATGGAGTGCCTTCTACCAACTTCAGTTGGTGGCCCAGCTACGTCCCTATCTGGACAGGGATAACCTGGCTTCAGTTGTCCATGCTCTGGTAACCTCCAAGTTAGATTACTGCAATGCACTCTACGTGGGGCTGCCTTTGAAGGTGGTTCGGAAGCTGCAGCTTGTGCAAAATGCAGCGGCCAGATTGATAACTGGAACCAGAAGGTTTGAGCATATAAGACCTAGTCTGGCCCGCTTGCATTGGCTGCCTGTATGTTTCCGAGCCCGATTCAAAGTGCTGGTTTTAACCTATAAAGCCTTACACGGCTTGGGACCACAATATCTGACGGAACGCCTTTCCCGACATGAACCTACCCGAACACTACGTTCAACATCTAAGGCCCTCCTCCGAATGCCTACTCTGATGGAAGCTTGGAGGTCGGCAACAAGGGAGAGGGCCTTCTCTGTGGTGGCCCCCCAATTGTGGAACAATCTCCCTGACGAGGCCTGCCTGGCGCCAACATTGTTATCTTTTCAGCGTCAGGTCAAGACTTTCCTTTTCTCTCAGGCATTTGGCAATATCTGAGGAGCCTGGTTTTGTTTTTTGTTTTTGTAGTTTTTTGGGGCTGTTGTAGCGGTTTTAAATGTATGTGTGTATTGTGTGTATGTTGTATGTTTTTGCTGTTTTAATTTTTGTATTTTTGAGCTTCGGCTATGGGGCGGTATACAAATGTAATAAATAAATAAATAAAGTCATTAAGGCTCCAAATCATAAACCACATACTTTAGATTAATCTCACTGAACTCCTATTAAAATATCTAGGATTATTTTAGGATGTCTCTGAATTAAATCAGTTTGCAGACAACATGCAATATTGATCCCTTGAGGTCTGATATCAGTGTTATTTGTAGGGATGTGCACTGACCCCCCAGATCGGATCGGATAGCGGATCGGAATCGGACCTGGGGGGTCGGATCGGATCGGATCGGATCGGAGGCTGGTCGGATCGGATCGGACCAGATGTCCGATCCGGATCGGACGCCATTTTGAATGCTTTTTCCCATAGCCAAGTATTGTTTTACAAAAACGCCTATAACTTTTTCATTTTTAAAGATAGAAGGATGAAACTTGGGCACATTATACACTGGTTAGGGATAGTTATCTGTGAGAAATTTCAGAAAGATTGGTGCATGCATTTTGTGGCAATTAATTTTTTAATAAATACCCAGGAATGCCTATAACTTTGTCATTTTTAAAGTTACACACATGAAACTTTGCCACATTGTAGATGGTACCTTGGGACCTATGTGTGTGAAATTTCAGAAACGTAGGTGCTTGTCTTGTGTGGCAATTAATTTTTAGAAAAATGGGTAGTAGTGGGGTAAATACATTTACGCCTCCCATTTTTTTATTTTTGAAGATACAAACAGGAAACTTGGGCACATTACAGGTACCACTTGCCTTGATATGTGTGTGAAATTTCAGAAACATTGGAGCTTTCCTTGTGTGGCAATTAATTTTTGAAACAATGAGGAAAGAAACACCTATAACTTTGTTATTTTTAAAGTTACACACATGAAACATTGCCACATTGTAGGTGGCACCTTGGGACCTATGTGTGTGAAATTTCAAAAACATAGGTGCTTGCCTTGTGTGGCAATTAATTTTTTAATAAATACCCAGGAATGCCTATAACTTTGTCATTTTTAAAGTTACATACATGAAACTTTGCCACATTGTAGGTGGTACCTTGGGACCTATGTGTGTAAAATTTCAAAAACGTAGGTGCTTGCCTTGTGTGGCAATTAATTTTAGAAAAATGGGTAGTAGTGGGGTAAATACAGTTACGCCTCCCATTTTTTTATTTTTGAAGATACAAACAGGAAACTTGGGCACATTACAGGTACCACATGGCTTGATATGTGTGTGAAATTTCAGAAACATTGGAGCTTGCCTTGTGTGGCAATTAATTTTTGAAACAATGAGGAAAGAAACACCTATAACTTTTTTATTTTAAAAGTTAGAAGTCTGAACATTGCTCACTTTGTAGATGGGTTAGGGGTAGATATGTGTCAGAAATTTCAGAATGATAGGTCCAGGCATTTGATGGCTATGGAATTTTTAAATTAAATGTTTCAAAAAGTTTTCCACAGAGGCCCGGTCTTCCCCTCCCGCTTCCCGCGAAGAAAAGGAAACACTCTCTCGTCTCGATCCCTTTGATCCTTGCTACTAGTATCCATTACAGGGCTCGTGTTTCCTTTCCTACTTTCACTTTTTACTCAAGCAGAACGGCTGAGCCTAGCTGAGTTTTGCAGCCATGCGTGCAAGGAAGGATCACTCTGGTCTCGATCCCTTTGATCCTTGCTAGTATCCATTACAGGGCTCGTGTCTGCTTTCCTCTCTCGATCTCTTTGATCCTTTGTTCCTCCCCTTCTCCTCCCCCTCGCCGGCGTTGTGTGTGCGCCCCGCCGGTGACCTCGCGTGCGGGCCGGTTCCTGGGCAGCAGAGGCTCTGCCTGGCTGCTGTGAGGCTCCTGAAGGGCTTGCCTAATGCGGGCTGTTGTGCTCCGCTGGGCCGCGGGGGTAGGTTGATGATGAAGAGGATGATGGGGAGGGCGTTCAATGCGCCGCCACAGCTCCCTGAGGGGCGGCCTGAATGGCCCCTCCGCTCCAGACACCCGGCCTCGGCAGCCAGGATACGCTGCCAAGGCTGCCGCCGCCCGCGCGCGCGCACACACACCATCCGGCCATTATCATTTGGGCAGCCCTAATTAAGGAGCGCTCAAGAAATGGCGAAACCCCCTCTCCTTTTTTCTTAATTCCTTGCAGCTCCCACGATTTAACCCTTTCCTATCAGCTACAATTAATTAATAGTAGGATGACCAGTACCAGGAGACTGGTGTGTACAAATGTTTTTTTTTTTTTAGGCTTGAGATCATAAAGAGGCAAATATTCTACCTACAGTATTGGAAGCAGTATGTTGGGAAACAAGATGCTTTTTTTAGGCTTGAGATCATAAAGAGGCAAATATTCTACCTACAGTATTGGAAGCAGTATGTTGGGAAACAAGATGCTTTTTTTTAGGCTTGAGATCATAAAGAGGCAAATATTCTACCTACAGTATTGGAAGCAGTATGTTGGGAAACAAGGGTGACCATATGACAGTTAAAGCTGCAGGAGCTATACTAGAGTGACCAGATACAAAAGAGAGCAGAGCTCCTGCAATTTTAACTTTTGTGATGAAGAGGGAATTTCACCAGGTGCCGCATGGATACAAATGACACCTGCTGAAATTCCCTTTTGGTCTGCCTGGCTGCTGTGAGGCTCCTGACGGGCTTGCCTAATGCGGGCTGTTGTGCTCCGCTGGGCCGCGGGGGTATTATTACTTTTTTAAAAAATGTAATTAGTAGGATGACCATATGAAAAGGAATACAGGGCTTTAACAGTGGAATAGAAAAGGGAATTTCAGCAGGTGTCATTTGTATCCATGCGGCACCTGGTGAAATTCCCTCTTCATCACAAAAGTTAAAATTGCAGGAGCTCTGCTCTCTTTTGTATCTGGTCACTCTAGTATAGCTCCTGCAGCTTTAACTGTCATATGGTCACCCTTGTTTCCCAACATACTGCTTCCAATACTGTAGGTAGAATATTTGCCTCTTTATGATCTCAAGCCTAAAAAAAAAAACACATTTGTACACACCAGTCTCCTGGTACTGGTCATCCTACTATTAATTAATTGTAGCTGATAGGAAAGGGTTAAATCGTGGGAGCTGCAAGGAATTAAGAAAAAAGGAGAGGGGGTTTCGCCATTTCTTGAGCGCTCCTTAATTAGGGCTGCCCAAATGATAATGGACGGGTGGTGTGTGTGTGCGCGCGCGGGCGGGCGGCGGCGGCGGCAGCCTTGGCAGCGTATCCTGGCTGCCGAGGCCGGGTGTCTGGAGCGGAGGGGCCATTCAGGCCGCCCCTCAGGGAGCTGTGGCGGCGCATTGAACGCCCTCCCCATCATCCTCTTCATCATCAACCTACCCCCGCGGCCCAGCGGAGCACAACAGCCCGCATTAGGCAAGCCCTTCAGGAGCCTCACAGCAGTCAGGCAGAGCCTCTGCTGCCCAGGAACCGGCCCGCACGCGAGGTCACCGGCGGGGCGCACACACAACGCCGGCGAGGGGGAGGAGAAGGGGAGGAACAAAGGATCAAAGAGATCGAGAGAGGAAAGCAGACACGAGCCCTGTAATGGATACTAGCAAGGATCAAAGGGATTGAGACCAGAGTGATCCTTCCTTGCACGCATGGCTGCAAAACTCAGCTAGGCTCAGCCGTTCTGCTTGAGTAAAAAGTGAAAGTAGGAAAGGAAACACGAGCCCTGTAATGGATACTAGTAGCAAGGATCAAAGGGATCGAGACGAGAGAGTGTTTCCTTTTCTTCGCGGGAAGCGGGAGGGGAAGACCGGGCCTCTGTGGAAAACTTTTTGAAACATTTAATTTAAAAATTCCATAGCCATCAAATGCCTGGACCTATCATTCTGAAATTTCTGACACATATCTACCCCTAACCCATCTACAAAGTGAGCAATGTTCAGACTTCTAACTTTTAAAATAAAAAAGTTATAGGTGTTTCTTTCCTCATTGTTTCAAAAATTAATTGCCACACAAGGAAAGCACCTATGTTTTTGAAATTTCACACACATAGGTCCCAAGGTACCACCTACAATGTGGCAAAGTTTCATGTGTGTAACTTTAAAAATGACAAAGTTATAGGTGTTTCTTTCGTCATTGTTTCAAAAATTAATTGCCACACAAGGAAAGCTCCAATGTTTCTGAAATTTCACACACATATCAAGGCAAGTGGTACCTGTAATGTGCCCAAGTTTCCTGTTTGTATCTTCAAAAATAAAAAAATGGGAGGCGTAACTGTATTTACCCCACTACTACCCATTTTTCTAAAAATTAATTGCCACACAAGACAAGCACCTACGTTTCTGAAATTTCACACACATAGGTCCCAAGGTACCATCTACAATGTGGCAAAGTTTCATGTGTGTAACTTTAAAAATGACAAAGTTATAGGCATTCCTGGGTATTTATTAAAAAATTAATTGCCACAAAATGCATGCACCAATCTTTCTGAAATTTCTCACAGATAACTATCCCTAACCAGTGTATAATGTGCCCAAGTTTCATCCTTCTATCTTTAAAAATGAAAAAGTTATAGGCGTTTTTGTAAAACAATACTTGGCTATGGGAAAAAGCATTCAAAATGGCGTCCGATCCGGATCGGACCTCGTCGGATCGGATCGGAGGTTGGTCGGATCGGATCGGATCAGATTTTCCCGATTTTGGGTCGGATCGGATTCGGATCGTGGATCGGATCCGATCCGATGCACACCCCTAGTTATTTGGTAATGATTTGGGAAGTGAGAAATACTATGAAAATTCATGCCGTCAGAAGTAGTCTTATTTCTGGCTTTTTTAAAGCCTTAAACATATTTCTGTTTTCTGTCACATCTACAGAGACCCATTTATCTTGGTCACAATATCTGTTTCTCTTGACTATCAAAGATACCCACCATTTAGATACTAGTATAAAGCTTTTTTCCCCATGCCGTAGCACTTTTATAAGAGTATAACAGTTCTCTAGTTACAGGCACTTTTGTTCCCTGTGGAACGAAAAGAACAAAAGATAATCTTCAAATTCAGATCATCCTGTCTTTTCTTCAAAAGTCTCTTGGGAAGAAAGGGTGGAAAGTAAGGCTTGTTTTAAGGTTGCCTTTGACAACTTCTTTATTTGTACTTTTCCAGGGGGTTCCCCCCTCTGGTATACTGCCTAAGCAAAACAAACCTTATGCTGCCCTATATATCTCCTTTATTGTTGCATAGTGTGTTAAAATAGCCAGCCCCTTGGAATTCCTTCCAATATAATTTATTTGTGCTTTTCAAAAATAATTTTATTGGTTGACATGTCTGTGGCTTTAGGAGGCACAAAAAAGAAAGTATCAAGTATGTGTATGTCTATATACACATACATGCACACAGAGAGAGAGAGAGAGAGAGAGAGAGAGAGAGAGAGAGAGAGAGAATAGGATACAAATGTTATATATTGAAGGAAAATGATAGTCATGACAAGTCTAAAAAAAGATGGCTCATAAGTCTCAAGCATCTTTATTTATATAAATGACAGCTGTCAAGACTAACTCATCCATGATGAGATTTACAATTGATTAGGTCTAGAATTGTGCTAAAGTTCAAATTGATAGAAATTGCCATAGATTCAGCAAGGAAAAAAAATGCTGAAATTGACATATTTGATCCTTTAACTCCAATATTTGGTCAGGCATATCATATATCTCTGTCAACAATTGGTGAAAACTACTGATCAACTTAATTCAGGCTTTTTGAGGAAAACAATCCATTGGTTTGGTGAGGTTCCAAGGAATGGCTCAAACATTTATTAAGTTTTTTCTGCCCCATTAAAGCCCATGGCAGCAACTGCTGGCAAATAAATGATATGCATGCTCAGTTTCATTCTGAAGCTTGAATGTTGCCAGTCTTCCAGTGTTTTCAGAGGGATTCTATGTTGCAGAGAGAATCAAGTGGATTCTATGTGCAGTGCCTATTCCTTTAGTTATGGAATGTGACCTCACACATTACTACATGGATAGGGACCATAGCATGGGGGAAACCTTTCCCCCCTTGCAGAATTCCTAGAGCACAATTATTTTTGGCCCATAGGAGATTCTGATGGGGGGGGCAGGTGTTATGAGACAATTCTGAAGGAGAGTAGAAGATTCAAGAGAAAAAAAATTGGGGAAGACTATGTGGAGAGTGGGTGAATAAAAAGCACAACCTTAAGAAGATAGTGGAGGAGAGAACTACAGTTAAATACTATCAGAAGGTATTGGTCCACCAGTGACTTTAAGGCCAAAGAATGATAGGCTGAGGCCAACATCTGCGTTCCAGCCCAGGGGTGTATAGTAGCAGATCCCCCATCCAATTTTTTAAATTGTGATTTACCTTAAATTGTATAGTTATCTCAATTGTTCCTATTGCTGCTTTTCCTCTTCTCTCCTCCTAATTAAGTAATGTGTTGTTAACAAATATTTTTTAACTTTCATTTATGTTTTTATTCAATTTTCAGAGTTTCATAGTGGGTTTTTTTGTGGGTAGATAAGGTGCATAATTTCCAAGGCTGGTCAAGTTATTTTAGCACCTGAGGCAAATATATATTAGAAGCAACTCTCCCCTGCTTTGTAATAAAACTACTATAATAATAAATTAAATAACAAACAATCACAGAATAGTAAGAGTTGGAAGGAGCCTATAAGGCCATCGAGTCCAACCCACTGCTCATTGCAGGAATCCACCTTAAAGCATACCTGACAGATGGCTGTCCAGCTGCCTCTTGAATGCTTCTAGTGTGGGAGAGCCCACGACCTCCCTAGATAATTGGTTCTACTGTCGTACTGCTCGAACAGTCAGGATGTTTTTCTTGATGTCCAGCCAGAATCTGGCTTTCTGTAACTTGAGCCCATTATTTTGTATCCTGCACTCTGAGATGATCGAGAAGAGATTCTGGCCCTCATCTGTGTGTCGATCTTTCAAGTATTTGAAGAGCGCTATCATGTCTCCCCTCAGACTTCTTTTCTCGAGGCTAAACATGCTCAGTTCTTTCAGTCCCTCCTCATAGGGCTTTGTTTCCAAACCCCTGATCATCACTGTTGCCCTCCTCTGAACCCCCTTCAGCTTGTCTGCATCCTTATTGAAGTGTGGTGCCCAGAACTGGATGCAATACTCAAGATGAGGCCTAACCAGTGCCAAATAGAGGGGAACTAGTAAAGCTCACGATTTGGAAGCTATACTTCTATTAATGCAGCCCAAAATAGCATTTCATTTTTTTGCAGCCACGTCACACTGTTGACTCATATTCAGCTTTTGATCTACAACAATTCCTTCTCTTTTGTAGCATTGCTGAGCCAAGTATCCCTCATCTTGTAACTGTGCATTTAGTTTCTTTTTCATAGCTGTAGAACTTAGCATTCATCCCTATTAAATTTATTCTGTTGTTTTCAACCCAGCACTCCAGCCTATCAAGGTCACTTTGAAGTTTGTTTCTGTCCTCCAGGGTATTAGCTATCCCACCCAATTTTGTGTCATCTGCAAATATGATAAGCATTCCCTGCACTTCCTCATCCAAATCATTAATAAAAATGCTGAAGAGCACTGGGCCCAGAACTGAGCCCTGCTGTACCCCACTCGTTACCTCACCCCAGTTTGAGAAGGTACCATTGATAATCACTCTTTGAGTCCAATTCTGTAGCCAACGGTAAATCCACCTAATAGTTGTTCCATCTAGCCAACTTTTAGTTAGTTTGCTGATCAGAATATCATGTGGTACTTTGTCAAAAGCTTTACTGAAGTCAATATATATTATGTCCACAGCATTCCCACAGTCCACAAGGGAGGTTACCCGATCAAAGAATGAGATCAGATTAGTCTGGCAGGATTTGTTCTTGACAAATCCATGCTATCTTCTAATAATCACTGCATTGTTTTCAAGGTGCTTACATATTGACTTCTTTATAATCTGTTCCAAAAATTTCCCAGGGAATTATGTCAGACTAACTGGTCTGTAGTTCCCAGGTTCCTTCTATTTGCCCTTTTTGAAGATAGGGAAAACGTTATCCCTTCTCCAGTCATCTGGCACTTTACCCATCTTCTATGATTTTGCAAAGATAATGGACAGTGGTTGTGAGAGTTCTTCTGCCAGCTCCTTTATTACTCTAGGATGCAGTTCATAAGGCCCTGAAGATTTGAACTCGTTCAAAGAAATTAGGTGTTCCTTGATCATCCACTGTCCTTTCTTGATAGAGAGAGAGAATGAGGAAGAGAGAGAGAAATGAAAAAGTATGCTGGAATCCTGTGTATATTTACTCAGAAGTAAGTCTTTCTGTACATAGAGAGATTTATTCATTTGCAAACATCTAGTCAGTTAATTGCTTATTTATGTTTTGTTCTTTTGTTTGTTGTTTTTAGAACAGCGTAATGTTAAATCTCCTTTTCATAAATAAAATTCAAATATAAAACAAATCCTGTCAGATTAAAACAAAAGTTAAGGCTATCTCATGTTTGCTCCTGCTCCTCAAAGCTAAGGCTGATTCCTTAACGGACATGCCCCATGATCAGTAATGATGCTGTGCAATGTCCCAGATTGTGCTTGCTTACAACTTATCCTCTATGCAATCACACTTTTCCTTGGTCTTTCAGGCCCAAATCCACATTGGGAGGATGGAGTGCCTGGGACCAGCAAGGATGCCCCACGTTGTCCTGGTCCTATATTGCTTTATGAAGCATCTGAGCCTTATTTTACTGCTAGATGAATTCTCCTGTGAGTTGCCCATGCCTGTTTCTTGCTTATATCAGTAGGTGGCAGGATGGGTTAAACAGTGAGGAGCCCCCTCTTCTAACACCCTTCACTATCCTTCTGCTGGCTTAATGCAGAGGAGGTTTTTTTGGGTGGAGCTACAATAAGACTAAAAGACATCACACATCAACTTTAACTTTCCATTTCCTGTCTTTGTGAAGCTTGAACCAGCTTGAGATAGCCTTAACTCTGATCTTAATAGGGTTTTTGATAACTGAATATAGAGATAGATAGATATTACAGTATCCTACTTTGTTCAAGAGAGATGTTGGCTTTAACTCTCTCAAAAATCATGTGATAAGCTGAAAGCAAGTCATTCCCCAAGCCACCCAGTGGGATTCATAGCTGAATGAGAATATGAATCTTGATATCTCATATAGATATAAAATCTAAAAACAGCATAAAACTACCAGCAGCATAAAAGTCCCAAAGCTACATCAGGATCCAAAAGCACCAGCAATAACCTGGATCTTTACACTCCCAAAATCTAGGGCATGTTTACTCCAGCCATTTATTCCAGGGTCATCTTTAGGTCATCCCTGTGCATTCATCTGATGCACAGGAGATCCCAGGATCAACCAGGGATGACCTAGAGACGACCCTGGGATAACTGGAACAAGGGATATCCTGGTTTTCCCGCAGTCCCGGGAGCATCCTGAGGAGCACAGCTGGTGTGGCACACGCTCCTGAGGTCCTGAAATGGGCACGGAGCTGCGTGGGGTACCTTTGTGCCCATGGAGGGGCAGTAATGTCGCTATCCCCAGGACGGTGGGGGGTGGGCAAATGGTTTGGCAGGGGGTGTTTTTCACTTACTTTCTCACCATGTGCAGCTCCTAAAAAAAAATGGGTACTGCGACGTCCCTCTTCCCTTCCGGGATATCGCTTGGCCGTCTAGACACTGGGGGAGGATCGCAGAAGCAGGTAAGTCTGCGATCCTCCCCCCTCCCTTTACACCCCTAGGTGTAGATGAGCCCCAATTCTTTATTCCTGGCCAAGTTAATATTGCACTATTTATGGATAGATGGGTCCACAGCTGGTACAGAACAGCATGGCTTGTATTACCACATTGTATATTTTTATAGATAGATACACACTGGCCCTGTTTAGAAGACACCTTAAATCATGGCTTTAACAATGGTGGTTAAGCCAGAAAGCCGGGCCATGTGCAGAAGACACATTAAACCATTGCTTTAAGTGTAACCCTTGGGTCAGCACCCAGGGCCGTGTTCTGTGTCTAGGGGTGGTTTGTTTTTCCCTTGTGGATCTCTGGCTCAAGCCCCCACCCAGGAAACCTGGGACACCAATTTAGGACTGTCTGAATAGCAACCTCACTCACACACCTGAGGTATACGTACTTGTGTTTATTCCAATTTAGCAATAGAAACCAACAATCTTTAGGTAAAATACTCCTCCCACCCACGGTCTAGGTAGGACAATGGAACTAGGGAGCACTGCAATAAGCTGAACTGGCAGGTAACAGCAACAGGAACTGGGGTGCATTGCAATGAGGGTCTCTACCAGCAGGTGGGAGGAACAGGAACTGGGGTGTGCTGTGATGACAATCTCTACTAGTAGGTGGCAGCAACAGGAACTGGGGTAGAGGAATAGGAACTGGGATGCATTGGAATCAGGATTTAGAATACTTTTTAAATAAGAATGTCAGAGTTAGGTATTTATTTTTGAAAGATTCAGTATGAAGTTAGGTCTGCTCTTGTGTCTTTTAGGTCTGCTCTTGTGTATTTTATTCATCCAAGGAGTATGTTTATGTTTAACAGATAACAGAATCAGCTGAGCTCTTTATCCATTCAGCCAGAAATTGCTTCTAGTAGGAAAAAGGTCAAGTTCAGTTCTTCCCTTTACAGAGAGAGTCTGACCCTTTCCTTCCCATTAGAGTTCTGACCCCTGTTCTCCAAGGGTCCTTTAAACTCAGGGTGAGTCAGCATCCAGTCTGTACCCATAGTGTGAATGGCTGACAGAGATGGAACAGAAGGGTTCCTACCATCTGTTTTGACGCTTAACTATTCCTAACAGTCCCAGAAGGGCATATGCACCACTCTGCCCCATATGCAAATGAGCTCTGTGCATGCTGGGGCATGTTTTTCCTGCTCCCGCCACCAGGTGGTGTATACTCTTTTCCCTACCACTTTACATAAGCAGGGTGAATAAGCCAAAAAGCCTTATTCACCATGGTTAAAGTCGTCGTTTAAGGTGTCTTCTGAACAGGGCCACTGTGAAATCAACAATTGTATATTGATACAACACAAGATCAGCACAACACAAATGATTTGCCCAGGGTTTTATATGCCACAAAATTATCCACAGAAACCCATGTTGGGGTTATTCTGCAGTGCATTTAAGCAGTCCTACTCCCCTTTCCTTTAAGAACACTAAACAGATAAACAAGTTGGGCAAATAAAAAAAGAGTGAGATAGTAAAAAACAAACAAACCTTAATTTAAATCCATTTTACTACTACCTCCTTAAAATGCCAGTAAAAAAGATTATCAAGAGAATAGCTTCTTGCTCCTAAATAGAAATGATGCTTCTGTCATTAATACAAAGCTTCCTCTTTTGTTAGCATTTCATCATTTATTTGGAGGTGTTTTCTTTCCTAGTTGAAGAGATTTAAAGACACCCTTGAGAGTCCCACAAGATGCTAGTGAGGTCTGAGATGAGCTAATCAATGTATGCATTATTAAAATAGTAGGCAGAATGCCATTATAGCCCAGGTGTTCATGACAAATAGAAGGGCTTAAATAAAGTAGTTTACTTGTTCTTTTGTCAGGTCATATATTACGTGTGTTCGATTTGTTCTGCAGTTGCCACAAAGTGTGAAAGAAGTTCAGGAATTCAATAAAATTAGCCTGAAATCATTGTTTGTGAATTAGACATACATTTAAGCTAATTCTGTTATCAGTGATAGTCAACTTTCTTTTGGCATGAATTTGTCAGGGATCTATGATTATAAATTATTTTTGTAATCTTAAAAAAAGTACTTTGTTAACACTTAAGGGCATCGATACCAGCTACTACCTGCTATTATAAACATAAAATTCTGAAAAGGATCTTAGTATAGAAAACAATACAGCAGAAATTTCCTGTACAAGAGTTGCACTGAGAAACTGGCAATACTGATTTAACAGTCCTTTGCTGTATCTGGCTCAGATTTCCAGATTGGGATAAAAAGTATTAGGATGAAGTATAAAGACGAAAGGCTTTAAGAGTTACAGTGGCCTCCATATAGGATGAATATTAAAGAAAATATCTCATCTGCAAAAAGAGTTTCACAAAGGAAAAAACATTAGAGAGTTGTAACATCTCTATTTTTTTTTAATGGAGGACACTAGGTAGCTTCTGAGAGAGATGCTTTAGTTCCTTGGTGCAGGATGGGTGTTCTCAGTATATGTCTAGTTTTTAAAGTAAGGGATTTGGCACATTACTTTTAGTATAAGGAAGAAGTAATAGGAAATGGCTTCTACATCCAGTTTTGATATATTCAGACTGTTAAGCTATTTCCATGTAATAGCTTAATGTAATCCACTTCACTTTGCACCCAAAATAAAAGTGTGGAGAAGGGACATATGCACTGCTTACATTTCAAAAATAAATATCTTTTTAAGCTCTGTGTCAAACATACAATAACTAAATCGTTTCATGATGTTGGTATAAGATTTTTATTTGCCTTTTCAGCCACTTTCTAGACTCTTTGTTCCTGTGATAGATACAATGTGCACTTGTTTCAAATGCCAGTTTGTGAGTGACTGTGGATGGCTGGAGAGTTTGCCAGAAGCTAAGGGTTCCTGTGAAAAAAGACAGAAGAGGGGTCTGGAGTTAGTAACAGCAGTGGTTGGGAAGTTAGGAAAGGGTTAACGAGGCCAAAGAATAGAGAGCCAGAAAGTAAACACTGGGTCAGGAGGAAGAGGGGTGGTAGTGGTGTAGGAAGAGTTGGAAAGCTAGAGAAGATCCAAGAGTGAGCAGTGGGCACACTGTAGAAGATGTGTAGACTCTGTTGCTAGCTGCATTATAGCCAAGAGTAGGTGGGAACAGGAAGAAAAGGATATAGTGCCCTAGCTGGGAGTGGCAAAAGAGATGGGAGGCCACAGAGTAGCAATAGCTACAGACAAGAATCTCCCAGTGCCTAAGAGCAAGGTGCGATTCAAAACCCTAGATGGTTATTGTACAACTAACCATCTGCCAAAGTTTGTTATATGAACAACAGCCCATTACTTTAAATCCATTTGGTAGAATGGCTACCCTTCTTTGATAAAAAAATTAGGCAATGGGGTATGGAATGTTGTGATGTATAATTGCTTCTGGCTAAGCTGGAATTAGCAGTGATTTGGGAAAGGAGAGAGAAAATCTTTGAATTGATGGGAAGCTGGTGCACATGAGCATACACATACATACACAGAGGCAGAAACAGACACAGATAGCGGGAGGCAATTCCAGCAAACATCTGTTCACTGAGATTCTGTACATTTATAATATCCCCCTCCAGTCAGACAGGGGTGGTAGTCATGGTGGTGAGACTTCCTTATTAATACAGTTGTTCCCAGTGTGTCAACTTGTTTGTACCCATTTCTCCCCCTCCCCCCCACTTTTGCTTATTCACATAGCTAGGGCTCCACTTCCAAACTTTCTTTTCTTCATGTCACCTGACCAGAATTGTGAAGGGTGAGTACTCATGCCAGAACTGAACAGACATCACCTCTCACTGGAGGTGCCCAGCAGAAAGAATACCAGTAGTTATGGAATAGGATGAAATCTTATGCTTGCACTAAGAAAATAAGAAAAGACATGCTCAATCAGACCAAGGGTCTAGCTAGTCCAGCACTCTGTTCACACAGTGGCCAACCAGCTGTCGACCAGGAACCCACAAGCAGGACATGATGCAGCAGCACCCTCCCACCCATGTTGCCCAGCAACTGGTGTATACAGGCTTGCTGCCTCTGATACTGGAGTTGCACTTAGCCATCAGAACTAGTAGCCATTGATAGCCTTGTCTTCCAAGAATTTACCCAACCCCCTTTTAAAGCCATCCATGTTGTAGTGAATTCCATAGTTTATGTGCTGTGTGAAGAATTACTTCCTTTTACCTGTCCTGAATCTTCCCACCAATCAGCTTCATGGGATGAGCCCGGGTTCTAGTATTATGAAAGAAAGGGAAAAATATCTCCCTATCCAAAATTTCCACGCCATGCAGAATTTTGTACACCTCTATCATGTCTCCCTTTACCCCTCTTTTTTCCCAGACTGAACAATCCCAGCTTGGTTGTAACCTTCCCTCATAGGGGAGATGCAGCAGTCCCTTGACCAGTTTAGTTGCCCTTCTCTATACTTTTTCCAGCTCTACAACATATCTTTTTAGGTGTGGTGACCATAATAGTACGCTGTATTCTAAGTGTGGTCGTACCATTAGACTTGTATAAAGGCAGTATGATTCTGGCAGTTTTATTCTCAATTCCTTTTCTAATAATGCCTAACATGCAACCAGAATTACATTGGAACATGTGTGCAACACCTAGTTCTAGATTTTTATGGTTATTTTATTGATTCCTTGGCTGTTTATTGTTTTGCATTATACTGTATTTTATTCTTTTAAGTATTTGCATTGTATTGTATATTTTTAACTGTTATATGGCATTTTAGTTTTTTAACTGTTTATAATCTACCCAGAGAACATTAGTTATTGTGCAGATTAGAAATCTAATAAATAATACACATGCACAAGCCTCTGCCCCTTTTCTCCTTGTGTAATCTCCTCCCTCCCACTGTCCTTCCTGCTTTCAAACTACTCCTCCTCAACATGCTGTGATGAGCAAGTTTAATGATTTTCAAGAGCTGATCAGCATTAATATTAGAAGATTGGTGGGACCTGTTTGGAATTCATGGAAATGGTTGTGGACCTGGCTGATTTAGGCATTCACAGTCTTATTCCTTTTGGAGATGTTTCCCCTCCATTTTGGGGTTTTCAGTTAAATTTATTGTATTTGTGCAAATTTCAGGATTCCCCTGAGTTTGCAAATACTTAGACTTATTTGTGAGTGGGCCTGTTTTGGTCGTGAAGTTGTTGTCACTCCCTGGCCAGGTTCATCACTAGAGAGAATTATAAAAAAGGTAACGTGCTGAGTGTTGACTGTCAAAGAAAAAAAAGAAAGAAACAGAAAAAAGGAAAGAAAGTAAAATACGATATAGGAGAGAGTAGCAGAGGAACTAGATAACATGTGGAGTTACTGGTGAAAAAGACAAGAGAACCCTGTGTGTGTAATTGTGAAGGTCTGCCCATCAATTTGTAAGTGATCCTTTCCTTGGTACAAATAACCCAGGGGAAAAACATGGGACTTACGAAATTGCAAAGCAATCCTTTTGGCCACTAAAACAGTGTCTGATATTTAGGGATTACCAAAAGAATGCATATATATCCCAGCAGCCTACTTGAGAATAAACTATGTTGAACGCAATGGAACTTAGTTCTTAATAAATATGTATAAATTTGTGCAGTAAAACTGTAATCCCATGCACACTTATCCAGGAGTAAGCCCCATTGAACATAATGGAAGATACTTCTGAAACAAACATGCATAGAATTGCGCTGTAACAGAAGCTATGAATATAAGGATAATTTTCTTGCCATTTTATCTTTGAGTGGATCAGTAGCAGTTTTTAATGTACTATGGAACACTTTGTACTTAACATACTTAACCCAAATCTTGCTACTTAAAGTAAAGTGTGAATATGTTCATATTGCTCCACTACATTTGTGACAAAGTTCTCAGCAACAACAAAGTTATGGCTATGGATCATTGTGGATTTCCTATTTCGTTCTAGGAAATCTCAGATGCATTAGCTGTGCCAGCACTGTTCAGTGTAATGCCAGCTAAACCCTTGTCCCTTCCAGCAAGATTTCAGCATTTTACAAAGTCTGATATTAGTCACAGAAGGAGCCCAGTTTAACAGCAAATAGCTTAATCAGAGCATGTTCCCATTTGTCCAGTGTATGTTCACTAGCCTCAAAAATATAGAATGATTTAGAATATGAAACACTCTATATGGGGTTTTCCCGATGTCCTTTTCTTTTCTTTTCTTTTGCTTGGCTTTGTTTTGTTTTATTACAAAGGAAAAAATCCTTTCTACTTCGTAAACAAAATAAATAATATCTGAAATAATTTCATTTTTCCTTGTTTCTTTCAGTCATTGATCTGTTTGTTTCACAAAAAGGTGGGGATTGGCATAAGAAACATTGTACAAAATGGTGACGAAAAGCAACAAGCACGATAATTTACATTTGTGTTGTTTTATTTCACAGGCCTTTAAGAGGGAATTGAAAACTAAAGAACCTGTTATCTTGAGTGCACTTGAGACAGTGCGAATTTTCCAAGCAGAACAGCCTTTGGAGGGGCTGGAAAAGCTGTACCAGGAGCCTAGAGGTAATTGAATCTAATGCTGTAATAACATATTGATAGAGGGATAAGCAATGACTAAAAGATCCATATATTCTTATTGTCAGTGTCAGGGCATCTCCTACATATTTGCAAGCTAAATCTCACTTAGATAGGGACAAGGAAGATGTGCAAGACATAAGCACTCAGTAATCCATTCACAAATGTATGAATGCAGCCAGAAACCGGGGAAAACAAGTTTGTGGAAATTTACCATGCATTTAGACCAACTTATTACTCAGTTTCAGAATTCCATATCTCTTTGTAGCACAACATATTGTACCAGAAAGGAGAGGAACCCTACACCAACACAGCTTGTTTGTTTTCAAACTTAGAGCCATTTTATAAGTTACATTTGCAGTCTCATTGCCATTTTCATGTAGTCTAGTCCTATGTCATTTTAGTAGCAGGTGAAACATTGGATGGCATGTTACTTGAAAACAGCAATGACATGGCCAGGGCTGAATCAGTTGTCTGGATAAGTTAATTGAATAATTTTACACAGTGGGCCTTTAATAGTATAGATACTTTGAGATTTTTGTTAATTTGGCACACATCTGATAGCTTTCAAACATTCTTTTCATTAACTAGGGAAGATCCAACTGTAATTGTGTTTCATTTTTAGAGCTGCCTCCAGGGGAAAGAGCCCAGAATGTGACTCGACTCTTGCGAAGACAAGCAGACGAGGTCAAAACAGAATGGGATAAACTGAATCTACAGTCTGCTGACTGGCAAAAAAAGATAGATGAAGCCCTTGAAAGACTGCAGGAGCTTCAGGAGGCAATGGATGAGCTAGACCTGAAGCTGCGTCAGGCTGAAGCTATCAAAGGGTCTTGGCAGCCAGTGGGGGATTTGCTGATTGACTCTCTTCAAGATCACCTTGAAAAACTCAAGGTAAAACTAGGAGAAAGTTAGATATGGTTGTCTTTTCTCTACTACATTTCCTACCTGCAGGCTAAGTGAAAAGAGGATTCATTGTTATTTTATTAATTGCAAAATACAGAAATATAAAATCCTTGAGAACTCTTAAAATGGCATTGATGGTAAAAAATAGTTTTAGTGAATGTAATGAAAATTCTAGTGGCATGTCATTGTCATCTTCAACATAATGATTGATATGCTATAAAATTGAGATTAACATTGAAAATATCCGAACATATTCAGATATATAAATCTGATTGGTCTAGATTTGTCTTTTCCATTTGTTCTTTATAGTTCTGAATCATTTTTTCCCACATAAGATAATATTCAAAATGACAGCTACCATGATCTGAGCGAAATTATGATTGCCTTGGGGCTGCTTCTTGTGGACTTCATAGGGTTCCAAACCTTGCTTTCATGGAGGGCTGTAATATTTGTAATCCTTTTACCATATGTGACATCCCAGTTGCATGGTGAATCTTCATATCAGCATTTGAAGCCCCCAAGTATGTGAAGATCAGGCCATCACATGTCTTGTAAGAGGCTTACCAATGTTATGTTCCTGGGTAGAGTACTATCATGCAAAAAGGTTCTTCGCAGTCCACACATGGGGTCTATGATATTTTAATTGACCTTTAGGAAAGTTTATTGGAGCCGAAGAGGGTTATTGTGGCAAAAATGGCTGGTTTTTGCTAACAGATAGGGAGAAAAGAATAACATTATCTTAGTTCTGCTAAATAAATATGTTGTAGTCAGAGCATAGTTCAACTCTAGCAGGGTGGAAGGTATGCTGTTTTGTTGAGTTTGAGACTCACAAAAGAAGTGGATGTGGTCAGGTCAAGTCTCTTCTGGTCAGGCAAATAGCCCCATCTCCCTGGAGAAGCCACCTGTGTTTTTTTAAAGGAGCCCTTGCCTAATTTTGTATCCATTAGCTTCTACAAAATTGGGGAGGAAGAGGTGCTATTGGGGATTCATCTTCTGAGTCCAAAGGCCATAACAGGACCATATCGTCAAGACAGGAGGACATAGGAGCAGATACCTGAGGGTCTCCCCTGTACTTCATCCTTCTTTGAGTTTTCTTCAGGATATTGCACCCCCTGCAGTCAGGGGCCATGACAGAAGTTATATTAGTCATATTTGGAGTATGAAGATATTCAGATCATTTTACATTCTTGGTCATATTAAAGCAAACTATACTTTTTGTTGCCTTGTGATAAGGCCTTTCACTTGGAAATATTCATTTTTGCCACATTGAGCTGGGATTTTAGCCAGTAATACACTGCAGTTCTTCACAGCAATATCAGCTAACATAGCAAGCTATCTTGATTTCTTATGGTACCATGACTTTGGGTAATATCAATTCCTCACATTTTTCCAAATGAAAAAACAATAAAAGGAATAAAGAAGGAAGGAAAGAAAATAGGCCATCACAAATAGGCCATGTATACATTACAACAATATGTTGTAATGTATACCCAGTCCCTAAGAGGAATGCTCCTTTTAAGGGCTCCAGCTAGCTTGGGACAGGAGCATTTTGTCCTATTCAGATCTTGCGGGGGGTATGTTTCAGGAAAGGGGGAAAGGAAAAAGGACACCCTTCATCCCCTTGCTGGCCTTCTCTTCCTGTGCTAGAAGTTTCTGGTAGCAGCTGATGTGAAAGACCTTTGCTTGAGACTTTGGAGAGGAGCTGCTAGTTAGAGCACCCAAAATTGGGCTAATGGACAACTACTGTCACACAGTATAAGGCTTTTGCCTGTGTTCCCTATGTGCGCATTTCACAGTTATAGTGTGTATGGGAGTGGGGGGCAGGGGAGAATCTGGAGAGTGGGAAAGACTAAAGGTGTCCTTTTTCCTTCCCTCCTTCTGGAATATCTCTGTATATCAGTCGTTCCCAACCTAGTGCCCTCCAGACATTTTGGATTACAACACCCAGCATTCCTGACTTTTGGCCCTGCTGAAAACATCTGTGGGACACCAGGTTGGGAAAGGCTTCTGTATATGATAGCTTATACAAGTTTTTTTTGTTGCTGGTATGAGAGAACTTTAATTCAGCCACAGCTTGTAAACTGTAAAGTTGAATATACAGAATTAACACAGACACTACCTTGACTAGATCAACTGTATACTTTCCAACCACAATCTTTCCTGGAACTTAATTTAATTTCCTTTGAGGCACAGTGACTTAAAAATTGCTATATCCACCCCCTTAAATCAGAGGGATAAATAGCACAGCAACTGAATGGATTCCTTCTGAAATATTATAACTTGGATAGCTTTATCCTAGCTTTATCTGTCCATATATAACATAAAGCTAAACTTTTTCTTTAGATGGGTATGCCCTGCTGATTTTAATGCAAGCTCTACAGGGACATATTGAGAACAGAATATGGTTTTTTTGTGGTAATGATCTTTGACTGGGCTTTTGTTAGCATGCTGGGCGAACTGAGTCATACTTCTATAAAGATTCTTTGTGCCTATTTAATCTGTTCCAAAGTTCAACACTTGTCCAAAAAGGTTTTTTAAAAGCTTACATCATGCTGGTTAACTTATGGAAGTAGGGAAAATTCCAAAACCTAAAAGTATCCATCCTTTCTCTCTTGATGGCTATATGAGACTGAGAAGATATTTTTTTTTGTACTCTATAAGGGCACGCTTTAGCTATTTGATAGATAACTACTGCTGTCAGTATTTGACTTTCATATGGTGTTATATTTAGGCTCAGTTCAGACAACATGTTAGTCAACGCAGTGTGAAAACGCCACTCAACGGTTGAGTTTTTAGGGGGTATTCTTTATACAACATGTTCTAACTCCACCATTGTGTGAGTGTGGGCTACTGTGGAGTTGAGTAAAATCCATTGCGATGTTTGATTGATAATTCCTTTGCCCTCTGTCCTCCCCTGGTCCTCCCAATGGTATCCCATCAGCCATTGCTGCAAAAACCCAATCCCGGTGGCTTTCTTAGAGCGGCACTCCCTCCTTTTGCTGCTCTTGCCAGAGAACTCTGTAGCCAGTGGGAAAAGTCAACTCAATGCAACGGAAAACTCCACAAAGCCTGCCACACAACACGCAGGTTGTGCAGGAACTCTCCTCTGCATAGCGTGGATATTCTGCGTGGAGTGTTTTCCCAAAAATCCTCCACTGTTGCATGGAGTTTTCCCGTCAGACAACACATTTCTCAACGGTGGTGTAAGAACTCCACCATGGAGTTCTAAAACCACAGTTGAGAAATGTGTTGTCTGAACTGAACCTTATAAAGTGATTGCAGTCTTAACTATGTTTGCTCTTGCAAAAACTCTGTGAGTAGGCCATTTTACAGATGAGGAACAATGTCCAAAGACGTAATAAATTCATGGCAGATGTGAATCTTGACCCCAGGTCTTATTTTGGTGGTCATTGACTGAACATTAATCCAAATACTAGAGGCATTATAGATAATAAGTTTCAGTAAATCATTTCAAGTATTTGCCATCCTAAAAATGTAATATAAATACAAAGACATTTTCCAGTGAGATTGTCTCCTTGAGCTCCATGATGCTACATCAGCATAAGGTCAGTGAGGCATCTCCAAATAATAAAGCATCAGTAGCAACAATTCAAGTGTAGGAATAACAGTTAAGATAATGAGCAGTCATAGATTGTTCAAAGCTCTATTGCATAAATATTTTCAGGGGGGAAATGCAACAGCCAAAAGCAAACACAAACAAAAGTGTATATACATGTATGTAGGTGTATACATGTAGAGATTGCAGTGGCTTCCCTTATGAATAAATGAATATGAATATATGAACATATGAAGTTGCTTTAATCAGAGTCAGATCATTGGTCTACCTAATACATTATTCTCTGCTCTAACTGAAGAGAATTCTCCAAGGTTGTAAGCAAGTGCTTTCCACAGTCCTGGTACCTAAAATCCTTTAACTAAAGAATTTGGGAGCTGTGAATAGTTTATTTTTTCCCAGCTAAATGTAATACTGAAGTGTGTTACATTGCCTAGATATACTGCTGCTTGCCTGCCAAGATTTTATAAAAGCTATTACAAGGACATACCATAAATGAAAGTCTTAACTATAAAAGAGCAGAAGATGATAATCTTTTTTTAAAGTTGTTTTCATTTCTGAAACAGGTGGCCTCAGAACCTGTCTTTATACTGAAAAGTTTTATCAGTAACTTCAGCATAGTCATTATTATGTATGCAAGAGATTTATTTTGATGCTGTACCTATCAAGTATGCAGATGCCATAACTGTGAAGTAACTACTGCACTTAAGCAAATCAAGGAGTAAAATAAAATCAATTTATCAAGCTAACAGAATAATTAGTTCACTTTGGGAGTATATGAAGTAAGGAGTATAATGAGGACAAAGCTCTCTAGAATGCTCATTCCATAGTTACTTTGCCTTGAATATCGTTTCCATTTGAATAATTGAAACAACTATTCTCTTCCTGAGCTGATTTAGCAGTTTTAAAAGATATGTCCATGATTTTGTTGGATTCCAAGGCAGAGAGCAATAATCCCTCAGCACCACCTTCTGGAATTGGCCATCCAAGTGAGAGCAAAACCACTGCATCTGTCCCTCCAACTCTGAACCCAGTCTATCCAGAAGGATACCATGGTTAATGGTATCAAAATTTGCTGAGACGTCAAAGAGAATTAACAGGGTCCTACTCCCCCTCTCCATCTTTTGGCAAAGATCATCATATAGGGCAACCATGGCAGTTTCCATTCCTGAAGCCAAGTTGAAATGGATTCAGATAATCACTTTCACTCAAGAGCGTCCACAATTGACCAACAGTCACCTGCTTGAGCACTTTGTTAACATCTTCTGGGTCCAGGTTAGGCTTCTTTAGGATTGGCCTAATTACCATCTCCTTTAAAGAGGCTCATGTCACTCCATATCTTAAGGTGGAATGTATAACATTCCAGAGTCTGGAGGTAGTCGGGGGATGGATGATCGCTAATTGCATCCATATCCAGAGTGATAAGATTTAGCTTAAGTTCCTAATGTATTAGTTACATCCAGCCAAGCTTGACTACTGCAATGTGCCTCTGAAGATAGTTTGGAAGCTTCAATTGGTGCAAAATCGGGTGACATGGATATTGAGGAGGGCCAGGTGTTCAGGATACATAATATCTGTTTTGTACCAATTGCACTGGTTAGCAGTGCATTTCTGGAACCAATTAAAGATTCTGGTGTTAACCTTTAAAGCCCCAAATGGCTTGGGGCCAGGTTATCTTAAGGGCTGCTTTCACTCAAATGATCCTGCCCATTTATTAAGGTCTTTGAAATGCCTACTCATTTGCACACCCGTAAGATAGATGAGGTTGGTGGATGTGAGAGATAGGGCCTTTTCAACAATGGCTTCATGTTGGTGGAACTCCCTTCCAACTGATCTACTCATGACCCTGCTTTCACTTTTTCTTCCATGCTTTTGCGCTGTAATGTCAGACTATTTTTCTTCATCCACAAATGATTTCATTGTCCAAGCTAATATCATTCTCCCAATGCTGCTTCAGAACCTAAAATGATATTTTATTATGAAATACTGAAGTTTGCACCTGTATTGTGAGCAACATTCCACAGCTCATCACCTCATCTGATCTGGTTATCTCCGAGATAGTGCTCTTATCTTTTCTGAACAGAAACACTCTGTATCACAGTGCCTATATAATTTCTTTGTCTCCTATAATCTCTGGTTTTACAAATACTATACTTGAATACTTTCATTTCAGTTGAATGGGGGAATTTCCTCCCTCTGACCTATACATTGTTCCAAAGCACAGCATGTAACCATATTTGTCAAAGCGTTGACCATTTTTTGTAGCTCTGCATCACATTTAAGTCCTTTCTAGCTCTTACACATTTCTGTGACAAAATGTAATGTAACAAATGGAAATTGTCCCCCACAGTTTGGAATGGATATTGAGCTGATTCCTAACATCAACCTGCCCTCACAGTGAGGGCTTAGAGATGCACTCATAAGCTTTTAAATGGATCAGTAGAAGCCTCCCATAAGAGCATAAATACAAAATCCAATCCTTTTCTGTTTTTTGTCTTAAGGTATTTGGGTAGTAGTTGATGCATCCGCTGTTGATCATGCTGGCATAAACCCTAATTGGCTGTCACGTCTTTCATACGTCAATCCTTCACAAAGTCTTTTCAGTTGTATTTATCTCCTGCCATTTCATCATGTGCCTAATTAACTTGCTGGGTCAATACATACTACACTCCTGAGAGACCAGTATAGTCTTTCTGTACTTGTCAGATACTTTCCCAATAAGGATAATTAGTCTGATACGGTTTGTTGCCATTTCCCTTCTGTTGGTTACCACAGAGTCCTTTAAGTGCTTTGAACTCTGTTGGTCTGCTGTCTGTTTCTGGTGGACCAGACCCAAATGCAGTTCAATGGATAGAATATTGAAAGGGGACTGGGAAATGTTTTCTTATCTAGGAAGCCTCTGGGGTCTTGAGTAAGTCACTATCTTGCAGCCTCAATTCTCTAGCAGTTCAAAGCATCATTCTGTCTCCAGAATTTTATCATAATGTATGTGGTAAGGAATAAGGCTGATCCTTTATTTTCTCTTAGGACTCATAAGTGTGTCAAATATATAAAACTAGGGATGTGTATCGTATTGTTAAAATCGCTGATAACGATACGATATGCTCTCTATCGTGTCTCTGTTTAACGATAACGATACGATAGGCAATTATAAGGAATATAACTATAATTATCGGAAACAATAGAAATTCCAACAATAAATATCATATTTTATCATGTTATTGGAAGGCGCTTTCTCTTTTGCCACCATATGGACGGAGATAGAAGGTGGGGTGTGCTTGATGAGACTGACAGTTTCAGTGACCAATCGTGCAGCAAGGATTCCAGCAGGAGCCAATCACAATGTTGGAGGAGGGCAGATATCCCCACATAAAACCCCCACACTTGGTGTTCCAGGCTCTGTTGGGAGTTAGGCGTTGAGGGGAGAAGGGTGGATTTTGTTGGAGCTCTGTCTTGGCTTCTGGGTCTTGGTGGCGAATTGTTGGAGATTCATTGTAATCTCTTGCATCTTTGCGTCTCAGGTTCGTTTAGCTGTGCGTTGCTGCCTGTGTGTTTGAGACTTTGAGTTATAATTTTTATTTTTATAGTACGTTTTCTGGTAAGGGTTAGGTACTTAGCATGAGGGGGGGTACTGTGACTGAGGGGGAGTGTGTTTGTCTTCCCTGTTGAACTTTCTTTAAATAAACAGAAATATATTATATTTTTTAAAAATATATTTATCTCCCTCTCTCTCTCTCTCTCTGGGTGTGTGTGTTTGCTTGATTGACTGTGAGTGTGCTGCTGCTGTGTCTGGCCTGCTACACAGGATCTGTGTGGTCAAAGCAGCACACGAAGTCACGAACTGTGGGAAAAGCATACTTTTTTGTTGTAATCATTTTCTACTTTGTTGCAGTATGAAACGCTCTGGGTCTAGGAGAGATGCTGTTGCTGCTGGGGGCAGTTTTGGGGTGCCTGTATCTCCCTCTCTTACATTTTTTATTTCTTTTTGAAAGACACTGCACCAGCCAATGGTTCCAGTCTGGACAGGAGGAACTGCTTTAGGGAGCCTTGAGAGAGATTCCTGTATTTTTATTTTTCGTCACTATATCCCCTGGGTCTACTCCTCGTGGAGTCCATTAATGAGGGACTGCAGAAGCATCCCCCTCACACATTTGTTTTTGTTTTTTTGTTTTTTTGAGACTTTGGTCCAGGCAATGTGCCTGCCTACACCTGCCCAGAACGGGACTCTTATTATTAATTTGCCAATGTGCACTGCCAACCAGAAAGGACTCTTATTATTAATTTGCCAATGTGCACTGCCAACCCAGAAGGGGACTCTTATTAATTTGCCAATGTGCATTGCTTACCCAGAACGGGACTCTTATTATTAATTTGCCAATGTGCACTGCCAACCAGAAGGGACTCTTATTATTAATTTGCCAATGTGCACTGCCAACCCAGAAGGGGACTCTTATTAATTTGCCAATGTGCACTGCCTACCCAGAAGGGGACTCTTATTAATTTGCCAATGTGCACTGCCTATACAGAAGGGGACTCTTATCAATTGGCCAATGTGCCTACCCAGAAGGGGACTTCTATGAACTGGGCAATGTGCCTACATGACTTCTATGAACTGGGCAATGTGCCCACCCAGAAGGGGACTCTTATCAATTGGCCAATGTGCCCACCCAGAAGGGGACTTCTAGGAACTGGGCAATGTGCCTACCTGTAGTACCCCATCTTCTATGAACTGGGCAATGTGCATACCTGTAGTACCCCACCCCATCTTCTATGAACTGGGCAATGTGCCTACCTGTAGTACCCCATCTTCTATGAACTGGGCAATGTGCCTACCTCTATCCCAAACATGACTTTTATTTGCCTCTGCTCCAGCCAATGTGCGCAGCTCTGGCATGAAAAAATGCCAACCTGCTGCATGGGGATGGCAGGCAGACTGGGTCATTTTTTAAGCACAATGAAGAGGATCCTGCAGGTTGGCATGTTTCCGGGGTTTCTCCTGGCCCAATGAGGCCCTGCCTCCTAAACTGGCTCTAAAATAATAACTGTTACACCCGTGCTATTCCCCTACCCCCCAATCCTTTTAATTTATAAACATGTGTGGATGAGACAAGGCATTTTACTTTTATGACTGCATATGGAAGGCACTGCCGGCTAGGTTTATCCACAGGTTTTGAATGTTCACTGTATTCATAAAAATATACCTAACTCACGAGACTTTAATTTGCCAAAGTGCCTACCCTGAACGTGAGTTTTATTTTCTTTGGCAAAGTGCCTCCTTCTACCCCGAACAAATGTGACTTTAATTTGCCAAAGTGCCTACCCCGAACGTGAGTTTTCTTTTCTTTGGCAAAGTGCCTCCTTCTACCCCAATGGGGACTTTTTCTTTATTTGCCCTGCTCCAGCCAATATGTGCAGCTCTGGCATGAAGAAATGCCAACCACCACCACTGCCTGTACGGGGATGGCGGGCAGACTGGGTCATTTTCTACTGCAGTGGAATGCGGCCATCCACTCACTGTGCCAGGCGTAGGCGCTAGTGGGATCTTCCAGGTTTCTTCGCTTCCTCCTGCTGGGTATCTCCTCTCCTGGCCCAATGAGCCCCTGCCTGCTAAGGCTATGCATGTTACGCCCTTGCTATTCCCCTACCCCCCAAGCCATATGACTGCATATGGAAGGCACTGCCAGGTTTATCCACAGGTTTGGAAAGTTCATTGTATTCCATCCAGGAATGTATTCACTCACTCTCACTGTACCATGCACACACACATAGGCGCATTCCCTCCGCTCCAGCCAAACAGCCAACCTCAACCCAGAAGGGGACTTTTCTTTTATTTGCCAAAGAGCAATCCTGAACATGACTTTTCATTTATTTGCCAAAGAGCCAACCTCTATCCTGAACATGACTTTTCATTTATTTGCCAAAGAGCAATCCTGAACATGACTTTTCATTTATTTGTCAAAGAGCCAACCTCAACCCAGAAGGGGACTTTTCTTTTGCCAAAGTGCCTACCTCTATCCTGAACGTGACTTTTTATTTGCCTCTGCTCCAGCCAATGTTGTGCGCAGCTCTGGCATGAAGAAATGCCAACCTGCCTGCATAGGGATGGCGGGAAGACTGGGTCATTTGAAGCACGATGAGGTCAAGGTGGTGCGTGATGGTTGTTTTGATGGCATTCTCACAGTTGTAAAAGCAGCACATGATATGCTCCTGCTGGGATCCTCCAGGTTGCCCACTGCAGGGGTATCTCTCCTGGCCCAATGAGGCCCTGCCAGGCTACGGCTGGCTAAAATAACTGTAAAACCATGCTATTTCCCTACCCACCAATCCTTTCATTATTTCATTTGACATTTGTGGCCTAGTCAATGAGACAAGGCAGCAGCAGTTCACCATCTTCTGTTTAACCCATTTTATTTTTATGGCTGCATATGGAAGGCACTGCCTGCCTACTAGGTAGGTTTATCCACAGGTTTGGAAAGTTCATTCATTGTATGTATTATTCATATAATACGTATAAATCTCAGCAGCAGCAGCATGTATATGTAGTGCGTTACTAGAAACAGTGCATGTTGTTGAGAGCTTACTTCCAAGTAATGCCTGCAGCTGTGCATCTGAAATTGGGCACAGATGAGTCCCCTCAAGGCCATCTGTGAGATGGCCATGAGTACTGTACGACGTCTCTTGAAAAAGGACCACATTTTAGCCACCTGAAACAGTGTATTTGAAAGCTTACTTCCGAGTAACGCTTGCACCTATTGTTCTGTAATTTGGCACACATGACTAGCAACACTGCACTGTGATGAAGTTTCAAACCTGTAACTTGGAAAATTAAGAAGTTTTAGGCCTTTCAGACTCAAAAGCAACTCTCTCTAGGGCAAAATGTAGAAATGATATAATATTGTATTTCTGATATTTATCGGAAATCTGATATGATACGATACGGACCACCTACAATATTGTCGAGGGAATTTGAGCCCTCTTGGGTGGTCTGGTGACTCCCTCTTATGAGAAAGAGGTCACTTAATTGTTAAAGTTCTCTTATAAGAAAGATCTTCTCTCTAATTCCCTTCTATGTGTTGATACAATAGCTGGCCTATATGTAGTCTAGGGATAACCCTAGGAAGGGGGGGGTCCCTTCCCTAGGTTGGTGACCACCCTTCCACTAACTCAATGGAGTTAGATTCATGCAAGCAACTTAACTCGGTTTGCAGGGGAGACCAATGAATACTCACATACGAATCAGTCCATAGAAGAAGCTTTAATAGAATTCATCGGCCGATGGAGTCAGAGAAGGAAGTTCTGACTAGCATACTGAAACATGGCACATGGTTTTATACATGTCAAGATTATGCACACTTCGCATTTCTAAGGGTGTGGGCATGAGGGCTGGCCTAATCAAAGGTTACTCTCAGACACAATCAAAAGGCTGACAAGATATATTTTCTGTCAATTACACAATTAAAACTGCTGATCGATGAAATGTACACTAAGCAAGACAGTTGCTTAAAGACAGGGCTGGATGCCTGCTGCGGTTTCGGCCAATGACAAATATAATCTTTAACTTCTCTGTTCTAAACATCTGTTAGTTCCGCTTCAACAGACAGTTCTATCTTTCATGAAATAGAGAAATGAAATCCTTAGCAATATAATATGGAGAATTAATATCAGGTTATAATCAATCAATCATAATTACTCATTTTAGCTATTGGTATGATCACACCTGAAATATTTCCTCAACAAATATTATCGGAGACGATAATTTTTTTGGTCCGAAATCCCGATAACGATATGGTATGATAATTTTGGGCGTGCACATCCCTATATAAAACCCAGTTTCTGTCTCTTGGTCACAGCCTCCTATTATCTAGGGGTATCAACCCCAGAAGTTCACCATGACCAAGAAATACAGCAAGCAGTATGTCTTTGTTTTCCCACATAACACAGCCACACAACACAGAAGTTGCACACTGCCCCCTCAACAATATAGCATAGTTGGCATTGAGATTCCACTTGCATCTTAGATACCAGTGTGTTTTATGTAAGCTGGATTCAGCCCCCTGCCCTGCCCCCCATGTACTCACTAATGAGATAATCCTGCAACAAATTATGCTAGTTGGTCTGGCAGGTAGTCGTTCTTCTGTCCCTGAATCTTCGTAATTCTTATGTCTCAGCCAGACCACAGGGTGATTTAAACTAGGCACTTCAGGAGCCTTGTTGAATATTTGCTCAGGGAAACTCTTCAGAAATACAGTCCATCAGAAATATAGCCCATCATATACCAACAAACATCCATACAGTAATATAATTGTTTGTACACATGCATGCATTTGTACCCCACTTTTCAGGCAATAACATTCCAAAGTGGCTAATATAGCATTTTGAATATTTTACAAAATGATTGTATTACACAAAAATGATATATATTAAGAATAACAGAAAGCTAACAACCGATAAAACTGAAGATTTTAATGGCTGGGCGAATAAAATGGAGTTAACCCTGGTGCGAAAAAGACATCAAAACCAATGCCAGTGAGCCTCTTGGGGAAAGCATTCCAGAGTTGAAGTGCCACAGTTGAAGTATCGCTATTTGTACTCTGCCTCCAAGCTGTTTAGAGCTTGAAATGTTAAAACCAGCATCTTCAGTTGTGTCCTGAAACAGACTTGGGAGCCAGTGCAGTTGGTATAAGCATAGTGACATGTGCTCAATACGTCCAATATCAGTTATTAATAAGCTACCATGTCTTGTACTAATTACAGTTTCCAAATCATCTTCAAGGGTAGTCCTTCATACAACACATTGCAGTAATTCAAAGGGATATTACCAACCCTGGATAATTGTGGCCAGGCTATCTCTGTGCAGGAGAAACTTTAGTTGGTTAAAGACATTACATGCCTTCAAAGCCAATTGGACCTCTTGAAGCATGACTGGATCTAATCAGAGCTGTAATGAACCTTTCAGCTCAGCCTTTTTGACCATTACTGGGAGTAGGATGGAAATGCCTCCTGCGCCTATTCATTTGCTCTTCAAGGGTGGTCCAAAATTCTAAAGGCTGTGTGTTTGTGTGTGTATATATAAGGTTATGATAATAATGACAGTTTTATTCTCAATTCCTTTCCTAATGATCGAGAACATGGAATTTGTTGTTCATTGTTGTGAATCACCCAGAGATTAGGTTTTGCATGGTATAGAAATGTAATAAATAAATAAATTTGTGTGCAGTTTTGGTCACCAAAAGGATAATATGGAAAGTTTTAGCATCACCTTTTCCTCAGAATATATAGATATATTTATGAACATTGTACATGCATATGGCAGCAGTTCAAGTTTCATAACTTTTAAGTCACATTTTGATAGCCTCATGGAATTACTTTTAATGAGAAAAAATGTTCTCACAGATAAAATTTCCTTTTGGGGCTGAGGAAAGGTGTGTGTGTTTTATTAGCAGAACAATCTTATGTAGGCCTATTCAGAAATAATTCCCATTGAGTTCCATGTAAGCATTCATAGGATTACAGCCTTAAATAGGTATTTTGTTGTGCTTCTGTAGTGTCAAATATGTAGTTGGACTTTGGTGTTCAGTTCATTCTTCTGCTTGTACTCAGTTTCTTGGGTGAATTGCTTTTCCTTTGACTAGCCAGGCCCCACGGTAGCCCTTATGTGATTACCCACATCCTCCATGAGAGCCATAGACCCTAAAATCATCTTCAGGGGTCCAACTCTGATATTTATATTTCATTCTGTACTTCGTGGTTTTAATTTTTGTGAACCACCATGAGAATTTCAGCTATTGGGGAGTATAGAAATGAAATAAACAAATAAATAAATTTGTGGTGGTGCCCACAATAGTTCCTCATATTGCCCAACGTGCTCATGAGTCCAAACAGATTGGGGACCCCTGATGTGTTGTAATTATGCCATGACTGCATTAATAGCAAATGTAAATAAACAGCAACTTCGTATATGGTCACCTAATACTAGATAGTGTTGTTGCCTATCTGTAAGTCAGCTATTTAGATGCCTTTAACACACACACACACACACACACACACACACACACACACACACACACAATGAAGTAATTGAAAAGCTTTCAGTGGAAAAACAAACATGAGATGCAAAAAAGGACATGTAACTTTAAAAGGCCAAACAGTCATTCATGTCTGCTTGAAGAAAGAGCACATTCACAGAGTGAGCTGTGTACAATTCATTTTTTGAGCCCAGTCACTCCAGAAGGCTTTTGAACAAGGATTTCATTTGAATCTTCTACTCTGATCAGGACAGGGACTTCAGAAAAAGGCAGACACCCTCATCCCTGCACAACTTCAGGCTTCTTATATAGAATTTCAGAGACAAAAATTTGAAATCTCTTTTCAAATTGGAAGGAAGTAGTAGTATCCCCCATTTTTAAAATGTGGTTAGAGAATTCATAATTGAAAAACATTGGGTCCTGCCTTTAAAATAGTAAATGTTTAAAAGAATGTGTGTGCTTAGTTTAACAGGCAGCAAAAAGTGCAATCTATAGTGAAGGTCAACTAAAATTTGGTTTTCTATATTACCAGCTATGTACTTAGCACTTGCTACTGTTGTTATTAGCTGCTGTTTTGAATCTCTGATTCAGCTCTATCTAATCTACCGAAAAGATTACAGGAACATTGAAAAACAAGCCTACCTTCCAAGCAACTCTTTTCTAAAGTCATGTCTTGGAAATCATTAATATTAGATAGATACCACATTCTGCACATTTAAATCAGTTCTAAGCATTCCATTGTGCAAGACAATTGACACTTTCTTGACAAGAGCACAATATCAAATAAAATAATTCATTGCAAAGTACACAACGATGAATGGCAAGAGAAAATAACAATATAATGTTATCAGAGGGCACTGAAGGCATGAGTTTATTTTACTGTTCTGTATATAGAAAAACAATAATTCTTTGGGAGGAACTGAGTATGCAATACTGGCCACTCTCCAGACTATATTTTCAAAATGCTATGTAGGGGATAACCCTACAATTTCATTAATACAGATGGAAAAATGGTTACAATAAGACTTGATTTAATAATTTGGATAGGGTATCTGAATGTTGCCTTTGACTTGTTATCAAGCTGATGCACATGTGGCTAGAGGAAAGAAGGGCTAAGAAACTGAAAAAGTGAATTGAACAGTTACTATTATTTGCTGCAATTGGAGTCAGTGATTTCATAGGGGAAAGTCCCTGAAGCTGGGAAAGCACACAGTGAGCCTATTCTTATTGAGTAAAGCTTATTTACTTTTTTTTTCAGCATAGCCCAAGACATTTATTTTCAAATTTGCAAAAACAGGGCTCATGCATCAAGAGCAAACCAACAAACAGCACCCCATCTTGGGCATTGTTCACTCTTCCCTCATGTTGGTTTATCCAGATCTCAATATTTATTCCAAGGAAATTAATTTAGCATATTCCCATAGTTCACTGCTCATAAAATCTAAGGTGCAAGTTATGAAGCATAATGGGCCTATTTTGGTCAGTGGCCTGTGGTGTCCTTCAGGGTTCCATTTTGTCCCCTGTGCTTTTTAACATATACATGAAACTACTGAAAGAGGTTGTCTAGAGTTTTGGGGTTCAGTGCCACCAGTATGCTGATGACACCCAACTCATATCTCTCCTTTCCATCTAAATCAAAGAAGGTGTTCCAGTCCTAAATCAGTGTCTGATGTTGGTAATAGACTGGATGAAGGAGAACGAATAGAAGCTTAATCCAGACAAGATAGAGGTGATGCTGATTAACCAAAAGGCAGACCAAGGAATAGGTATTCAATCTGTGCTGAACTTGGATATCCAGGCTTCAGCAGCGTCCAGAAGTGTGTTTGCGCAGCTGAGGCTAGTGTTCCAATTGTGCCTGTTCCTGGAGATTTCTAATCTGGTCATGGTGACACATTTATTTATTTATTGCATTTCTATACCGGGCGGTTTACAAAAATTAAAACCATAAAAACCATTCAAAATATAAAATAACAACAGTATAAAAACATAATTTAAAATACAGTAATAAAAACCAAGCAGCCATGCAGAAATTAATACGGTTTTAAAATACAAATTTATATAGCAAGGTTAAAAATCAAACTGAAGAACTGTTAAAATACAAATGTCTTCACCTGGCATCTAAAGGAGCCAGGAAAACCTCTTTGGGGAGCTCATTCCACAGCTGAGGTACCACAAGTGCTTTAATTACATCCCGTTTGTGGGACTGCCTTTGGAAAGTGTTCAGAACGCTGGTCCAGAACGCTGCAGCCAGACCTTTGACTGAGCAAGTTCCGGGGGAGCACATGACTCCCTTGTGACAACAGCTTCTCTGGATTTTTTTCTGTTTCTGGGCACAATTCAAAAGTGCTGGTTATGACATACAATGCCCTATATGAATTGGGACCAGACTATCTGGAAGACCGTATTTTCCCATATGAGCTTGCCCAGGTTTTGAGATGTTTTGGAGATGCCTTCTCGTGATCCCACTACCATCAGAAGCACATTTGGTGGGGATGTGGGAAAGGACTTTCTTGGTGGTCACTCCCAGGTTGGCTCCTCCCTGTTGTCCTTCTGCTGGCAGGCAAAGATGTTTTTATTCAGGCAGCCATTGGCATGTAAGCTGGTCTGGCACTGAAGTTTTTTTTATTAAGTTGGGTGCAGTCTATTTCTTATATTGTTGTGTTTTAAATTTAATTTATTTGTTTTATGTTAAGTTTTTAATTAAAGTTTTGTTTTAATATTGCTAGCTGCCTTAAGAGCCATTTGTGACGGAAAGGAGGCATCTAAATTTAATAAATAAAAATATTCTGATGTAATGTTTTGCACTCATAGCTTCTAGCTGAAATGCATACATAATTGTACATAGACACATGTGTGAAAGCCTACATCTGAATTGTTTTTACATATCGTTTTAGCAGAGATTGATTCCTCAGATGTCCTGCTCACAAACCCAGCTCTAGTTTTATATGTGATGTTATGCCTAATAGTGTACCAGGCACTTCTCTTTCAGGAGGGTACAAGCAAACATAAAGTGACAGAAATCAGAAATGTGGTAATGGATATTGTTTGGCAAAATGCTGCATAGTAGGCTGAACTTCTGTGTAGATGAACTTGTCAATACTCAGCAAACTAGTATTTACTTGTACTCGTACTGTTCACTCTCTTATCACAGGTTGTATAAAAACTGGTGTGGAAAATCAGCAGTGTTATAGTAAAGCCACAGTCAGGGACTATGCTGAGTTTCTTTAGCAGTCTTTCAGATCACAAAATGGGCCTTTCCAATAGTCAACTCAATGCTGATCCTAATCCACAACCCAGTTGATTATTATCATGTTGTGTGGGGAGCACCCCCTAGATAAACAGCTGTCGAGTTGATTATTACCCCACCATTGATTATTGTGTTGTCTAAACGCAGCCAGAGTACATTCAAAGTATGATTTCTATATTTGACAGTCTACAGCAGTGGTGGGCAACTTGTGGCTTTTCTGATATTTTGGGCTGCAACACCCATCAGCCCTAACCAGCATAGCCAATTGTGAGAGATCATGGAATTTGTAGGCCAAAGTATCTGGAAGGCCATAAATTGCCCATCCCTGATTTACATGAAACTGGGTCATGGGAAGTATTTAGCCTATATTTGAATTGTAGGCTTTGCAAAATAAAAGTTGTGTAGGCCTGTGACTTAGAGAAGGTTGTGACATCTAATTTCAAATGACACTTAAAGCTACTTCTCACTTGACATTTTGTACCAAGGTACATGTACAAAATACATATAGCTTGCATCAAAACTGTGGGACCAGGGGCCCAACTGATTACCAATTGAGCATTCATGTCCCTTTTAATGTCTGTGCAAGTTTCTTACAGGGTTGAAGTTCAGACCAGTACCTTGCAATTCAGACCAGTACCTTGCCAGTACTCTCTCTCTCTCTCTCTCTCTCTCTCTCTCTCTCTCTCTCTCTGTGTGTGGGGGGGGGGGAGAGAGAGAGAGAGAAGTAGTTTGAAATTTTGAATGAAGAGGCCCACAGAAGAGAGACCATTTCTATCCGGAGTTAGTTGGAGGGTTGAACCCAGGGTTATGGGTTTATTGACTGCTGTAGGGGTCTCTGTTTACCTCCACTTATTTTTTTCTTGTATATTTGTAAATAAAGCAAATGCTACAAAGGCATCTTCAGCACTCTCTCATTCAAAGAAATTAAACCCTGTTAGCGCTGCTCCTAGAAACACCACTCAGAAGACTGCAATGTGTAACAGTATGTTTTTGTGGAGTGTTTCAAAGTTTCTTGGCAGTTTGTTTTATGTTTTGTGTTAATCATGTTAATCCATGTTTAACATACGAGAAATAAAAAAAAACATCTGTATGATGTGACTATACTTATTCCACTTCATTTCTATTTTGTATTTGGTCAACAAAAGATGAGCCAAGTTTTACTGTTATAGATATCAAAAGTAAGGAGGAAAAATAGAGCTTAGTCCAGTGGAAAACCCACTTCACCTCTGCAAATAAAAGTAAAAAATGAAACCTGTAGCAGTTCTAATGAAAGAAAATTAATATAGAAAATCAAATTATTCAAAATCTCCTTAAGTCCATAAGCCAAGCATGGTATTATTTCTGAATATATTGCTTTTAATCTCTCTAGCCAGTTTTAAAAGGACACTGACAAGATATTTCAGTAGATTTTAATTTATGTGGCTGATTGCAGTGTCCTCTGAAGTTGTCTGTTTCCCTTTCATAAATGTTTTGTCATATCTGCGTCATTTGCCTCCTATTCTAAACTAATGATGCTGCCGAATTTCATAATTAGTCAACGTTCGCAATTCTGTTGTGCGTGTGATGAGCTTAGATCAATGTTTTACGAATTTGTTATTAATTTTGGAATATATTGCGAGCTTCACAGCATATGAGGTCTGCATCTAAATTATGGCATTTCTGAACATGTACTGAGTTGTACAATTACATGTACATTTTCTTTCAGGGGGAGATATGATGATGTCGCTTTAACCCTTTAGGGGAAAGTTGGCATTTGAACTCTTTGCACAAAGCAATCATGTTCAAAGAAACAGCTGCATAAATTGTATAAACCTCCATATACCGTAGAATCCATATATCTTTCCTTCATATACCAATTAGTGACAGCAAATAAGCATTATGTAAATAGGCCACATGGAAACAACCAATCGTGAAGGGGTACATAACATGGTGATGCATGACATCATGATGTATTACGCAATTCCAAACTACAACTCCCAAGATGCAGTTTGATATTGTGCATGTGCAAAAACTTGTACGTACAGAATGAGATCTCAAATTAAAGGAGATTACACATCTGAGATTATACATATAATTTTGTTATTTTCTGAGGAAATAATGAATTCATTTAGGGTAAATTTTCCCATCACAATTGAAAAGATGTGCTGCGGCTAAGGGAATGCACCACTCACACAGCTCTTACCACACTAGAAACAATAGGCAGCCTCACGTTTCTACCTTTGTAATGCCCTCTGCATAATTTATCAGCCTTGAAAAGCTTTTTGCTTGGTCTTCCCATTGCTGGTCTTGTGTAGGGATTCATACCAGGCTCCCAGTGTAAAAGCAAAGCAACAAAGTTCTATTGTGCAGTGGTGCTAGGAACTCAGAAAATGGTCCAGTGGTCTGCTCTTAGTTTGCACAAGCCATAGGATTTTGTTTTTGTTAATTATAATAAGTGCTTATTTCATCTGTAGTGCTATTATTGCATTTTGTTTCTTTACATAGGTTTACCGAGCAGAAATTGCACCTCTTAAAGAGAATGTGGACACAGTTAATGACCTGGCTCATCAGTTTACCTCATCTGAGATACAGCTTTCCCCATATACTCTCAACCGCCTCGAAGACTTGAATGGAAGATGGAAACTTCTGCAGGTAATATTCTGTAACTTGAAAAACTGAAGTTCAGTTGGTGGTGATGATGAGATTTTTGCTTGTTTTAACCCCCATACGGCAAAGGAAGGAAGAAAAGGACCTCACTCCCAATAAAAAGATGGGTGATTTGTTTTAAAAATAATAAAGACTGTCTGCATAGGCAGTATCCAATGTAAGTAGACTAACTTAAGACACATTCATTTCAGTGGTTCTACTCTACAGAGGACTGACATTGGATACTACACCATGTTTTATATATGTCTGAACATCTGAAGTGTGCTCTCTTAAGAATGATAACAAACTTTTTAATGTAAGTAGAGTATGTAACTGTGATGTTCTACTGTTTAGGGATGTGAATGTGTTGCAAAAGTTATTATTTGGAGTTGCAGGTCTGGGTGAGTATGGAATGAGTGGTAAGTGAGTGCTGATTGGTTAGTTGTTGGGAGTGCCTGGATTGGTGGAGTGTGGGAGAGTGGGAGGAGTTGGGGAGCAAATGGAATATATATATATATATATATATATATATAGTAAGACAGAGGGAGAGTTGACAGGGTTGTTTTGGGTTGAATTGAGGAGAGGGGTTAATTGTGGGTTGAGTAGAGAGAAGAGAGAGAGAGAGTATCTAGTGAGGTGTTTGATTGATTGATATTGTGAGAAGAAACATTTTGGCTTTGGGAACATTATACTTGAAACTGCTATGCAAAGAAACTAAAGAAACGAAGAAGCTTACTGTGCATGCAATATACTTGATGTTAATAAAACTTGTTAATTTCATCCAACTGGTGTGGTCATTAAAGTGTACCTGAGGAAGGTACTGGTGGCAGCAGGAACATAGATGCTTGTCTGAGGCCAGGTTGCTGGGCTGTAGAGCTGTGGGGCCTAATAGTAAAGGCAGGACAGGAGCAGCAGCAGTAAGGGGCTAGGATAAGTTGTCACAGTAACATATTCTATAATGTGCAATTTCAAATGTGTTTTTAGCTGGTGATTTAAAAATGTCCAGACTTAGATAAGAACATTATTTAAAATCACATTCTCTGAAAATAATAAGCACTCACACATTTTTAGCAATACAGTATACTTCACTCATGTTTTAAATGCCCAGTATGTACAGCTGCTTGGAACAGATGGAAATTGGTAAGAATTTGACATAGGCTTCTACATGGGTGTCATTAATTGGATTGGGAACCATGAATAGAAACAGGTGTTATGCACTCAGTTCCTGAGACCCATCCACCAGCAAATTGCTGGATGCATGTAGCAATAGACTTGAACATTTATTTATGGAACAGGGAAAGGAGGGAGCTGGTGAGTATTGCTCATCCTCAGTTTGGATCAGGCCATCTTTTTTGAGAAGAGGAGTAAACTATAATTTTTTTATTTCCTCAAAATCCTTTAACTTTCCACTTCCCTCCTTTGAAGATATTTTATTACGTGGTGGAAGTTTGAACTTTGATTCTACTTTCACCAATCAAGTTCATTTTCTGTTCTTTTTTGAACAATTCCTGGGAACATTAATTTTAAACACTACCCATTACAAGCAGTTTAATGATTCCTTCCTCAGTGCATGCATTAAGATTACATCTGTAGAATCAGATCCAAAATTACAAAGTATTATAGTCATTGTGGCCATTGGCAGAGTTTGATCAAGCTATTAAGCTCATAAAAAGGTGGTTTTGCTTTTACAGAATAATTAAATTTTCCATATAAAATAAAAAGATCAAACTCAAATAGAAAAATATATTACAATTTTGAGTTAAATAATAAATTAGATATATATAGAGCTGAAATGCCGTGTATATTTGGAACATTATATGCAGTGTTTATATATCAACCTTGCCAAACCTGGTGCCCTCCAGATGTTTTGGACTATAACTCCCAGCACTCCTAACCATTGGCAATATTGGCTAGAGCAGTTAGGAGATGACATCCAAAACATCTGGAGGGCACCAGATTGGGGAAGACTGCTATATATGAACAAATGCTATAAATACTTTTATATGTATTATACAATGAACAAAGATCAAATAAAGGTGTGTATGGATTTTGATTGCTCAAAAGTCATAGAAAAATCCCAATCCTGTGCATCTGTTTTTTATGCATGTAGAACATATGTTCCTTGCATGTAAAACTACACTGAGTTCTGCAGTATCTGAGCAAAAGGAAAGATTTGACAATCCATATAGTGTGTTCGCAGGGTTGAAGCTGGATACTCAGGTAAGCCTACCAATACCTGCAAGTATCTACATGGACCCACTGTGATGCATGTGCATGTGCATGTGGATACATGTATCCAAATAGTGCAGTGCAGATTCCTCAACATCCCTACAACATGTTTTATGTAGCAGTGCAACTCTCAGTGTGAATGGGCTAGTGCATTCACACAAGCTGACAGGTGCCACTGTAAATGTTAGTTTTTTTCTGTACTCAGAATTAGATTCCCGTAACAAGGGATGAAGGAAATAGAGACTATTTTGGGTAACTCCACTGACTGGATTACAGGAAATTGTATATTTCAGTTTAAGCATACATGTACTACAGATAATTGAAAGAGCAAAGTGGGTCGAGGCAGGTTTTGAAGCATTATACTTCACATTATTAACATGTATAAAAGAGGCTACTTCTCTGCTAAATAACATTTCTATTTCCTTAGTGAAAAATGTATATTTTTGAGATAAAGTATAGAGGTATAGTTTACCAAAACTGTATTTTTCTTAAATAGTACATAATTTGCTAGTAGGTTTATTGAACTTTATTGAGTAATAGCATCTCTCTATTTTGAATCAAGAGGCTGACACAATGTTTTCCATGTTTGAGTCAAGAAACCTCCTCCAGTTTATAGCACTGTATTTAAAGTATAAAAGGTATAAAAAGCTAAAAATGTCTTATTCATCATCAAGCAAAACATCTATATTATTAAAAGCAAGACTCCTCTCCCCAGCAGAGGGAGATTTTGATCTTTCTTAGAACTTGAATTTCTCTTTTAGTTCCAGTAGTTAAGAAATTGCCCTTGCGTATTCCCTGAGAATAAGATGGGCTGCCAATACTACAATTTCCATGGTTCCTGAATGAATGAATTGATTATGTAGCTTGGCCTCTACAGTAATACCATGTCTCTGTTCTGCGATCTTAATATTTGGCTCTATTGGGCATCTTCCTTGTGGAAATCTGCATGCTGAGTTGTTAGTGAGGTGTGAAATTTGCAGGAGAAATTCCACTTCCATCTGTTTTTTTTTTTTTTTTGAAATAATTTTATTAATTTCAACATAATAATAACATAAAATACATACATAATCCACGACAATCCCCCCGTGCACCCCCACACCATGAGACCTTCTCTTAATCTTTTATTCTATCCAGAAATTTATCGACTCTTTTGAAGGTGTTTGTCCCTTCCCCAATCTTAATACATATTCCAATAGGGGACTCCATATTTCCCCAAAATCATTTTTACCGGACATTCCCCTCTTTAATTTCATTTTACAAGTCAGCATATCATTCAAAGCCATATCCCATATTTCTTTATACCATTCTTCTATTGTATAGCTTCCTTGTCCTTTCCAATTTTTTGCAATCATTAGTCTAACAGGTGTCAGGAGGTTGTTTATCAATTCTCTCTTATTTTTGTCCTCTTCCCCTCTATCCCATATTGCTAGTAGAGCAAGCTTCGGGTTTAATTCCACTTTACTTCCAATTATTTCACTTATTTCTTTAAATACCCTTTTCCAAAATTTTTGTACATATTCACAGCTCCACCACATATGGTAATAAGTTCCAACCTCCTGGCATCCCCTCCAACAATTTTTAGATATTTTTTTTATCTATCTGGTGAAATCTAACCGGTGTTAGATACCATCTCCACAATACTTTATAAAAATTCTCCTTAATTCTGATCGATAACAATTTTAACATTCTTGCATTCCACAACCTCTCCCAGTTGTATTCCTTAATTTCTCCATTCACATCCTCTTCCCAAACCTTTTTTATTGCTTTAAGTGAATTTTGAAACTCCTCCTCTATCAATAATTTATATATCTCACTAGTCAACCCTTTCTTAATTTTCTTTTCTTCTTTCCTACCTTTTAACTCTATTAAATCTTCAAATCTTGTATTATTTCTACACTTGTTATTTTTCAGTTTCCATTCCTGAGTCCATTTCCCTAATTGTATACATTTAAACCATGCTGATTTTTGACCTATCAGTAGCTCTTTAATTTGCTCATTATCCTTCAAATTTTCCATCCACTTCCTTAACTTAATTATTTCCTTATCTTTCAATCTCGCTTCAATCTCCACTTTTAACACTCTTGGGAAATTCTCCACTACTACCACTGGGGCAAGTGGTGAATCTCCTGGTATCAACTTCCCTCTAAATTTCTCCCAGATCTCCACTATATTTACCAACAAAGGGTTGTCCAGTCCCTTTAATTCTTTCTTTTGAATTTTTTTTTAAAAAATATTTTTCAATTTATAATCTATTTCCCTAGTTTGCGTCTCCAACCACTCCAAATCTTCCTCCCCTAGAATACCACTTATAACATATCTTAACTGATTAGCTATATAATAATACTTAATATTTGGAAGTCCTAAACCTCCCTTCTTTTGAGCCTTATACCATAACCCTTTATTAATCCTAGCTTTCTTATCCCCATTACAATATACATTAATTATATTTTGCCAGCTTTTCAACTCTGCATCTGATATTTTAATTGGTAACATTCTAAACAAAAAATTGATCTTAGGTAAAATCTTCATTTTAATAATTGCTATTCTACCAAACCAAGAATGTTTTAATTTCTTATATACTTCTAATTTCTCCCCTACTTGTTTTTTTAAAGCTACCAAATTAAGTTCCTCTAGCCTTTCTAAATCTCTATCGATATTAATCCCTAAGTAACGTACTATATTTTTAAGTCTAAGACCCAACTTAACCTTACCTTCTTCCAGCTCTTCCTTATTATAATTAAATAACATCATTTCTGACTTCCCCCAATTTACTTTTAATCCCGTAATTTCTCCGAATTCTCTTAAATGTTTCTTAATCACCTCTGCACTCCCTAGGGGATCTGCTACGGTCAATAAAGTATCGTCCGCAAACATATTCATTTTAATCTTCTCTTTTCTACCTATCCCCTTCACTCTTTCATCTTCCCTTATTACATTTGCCAAAATTTCTATTACTATTGCAAATAAGATCGGTGAAAGAGGACATCCCTGCCTAGTTCCTCGGGCTAGTGTAATCTGTTGTGTTAACCCATCATTAACCATTATTTCGGCTTTATTGTTTTTATACAACTTATCCATCACTCCCATAAATTTGTCTCCAAATCCAAATGTTTTTAATATTGTTTTAAGTGCTGGCCATTCCACACAATCAAAGGCTTTGAATATGTCCAATGCTAGCAAGCCTGCTTTTAAATTCCTTTTTTTTATAATATTAATTATATTTAATACTCTTCCCATTAAGTTAGACATTTGCCTACCCGGAATAAATCCACACTGATCTTTTTTAATATATTTACAAATAAATGTGGCCATTCTTTTTGCCAATATTGCCGTAAATATCTTTGAATCTTGATTTATTAAGGAAATTGGTCTGTATGATGCGGGATCCGTTAAGTCCTTACCTGGTTTTGGAATTAATATAATCAGGGAGTGATCCCATGATGGCGGAGTCTTCCCCCCCTCTATTATATTATTAAATAGTTTCTTTAATCTTGGTATTAAAATTCCTTTAAAAAGCTTATAATACTCCGACCCCAATCCATCCATCCCTGGTGATTTTCCTCCTTTCAGTTTATCAATAACTCCCTCTATCTCTTTTTCAGTAACTAAACCTTCCATATAATCCCTATCCTGCTTCTGCAATTTTATTTTCCAATTCCTCTCTACATATTCCAATACCTTATCTTGCGGTCCCGACCCTGATGTATATAATTCCCTATAAAAATCCTTAAATATATTTAATTTATCTTTCATTAAATTACAACTATTCCCTAACTTATCCTTAATTGTCCCTATCATATTCTTAGCCTTTTCTAACTGTGTGGATCTGGCCAGCATCTTTGAATTCCTATTGCCATATTCAAAAAAATCTCTTTTTAAATACAACAAATTTTTTTGTACTTGTTCTAATTCTTCTTTCTCTAATTCCTTTTTCTTAGCTTGAATTTGGGCAATTAGGCGTTTATCTTTTGTCTCCTTTAACTTATCTTCCAAACTCCTTACCTCTTCTTCAATCTTTTTATTTTGGGCTTCCTGTTGTTTTTTTAATGTACAACTTTCCCTAATACAAATCCCTCTTACCACAGCTTTCATTGTATCCCACAATATGTCCTGCCGATCATTCTCTTTTTCATTAATCTCCCATATTTCCTGCAATTCTTTCTTTATCTTCTCCATTGTATCTTTTTTATTCAGCAACCTTACATCCAATCTCCATCTCTTCGCTTGTCTATAATCTTTTTTGGTTTCCATGTCCATTATCATTAACGCGTGGTCAGTAACCTTGATAACTCCAATATCACAATCTATAATTTTGGGTAACATATTTTTTGATACAAAAATATAATCTATCCTTGAATAGCTCTTAAATCTCTGTGAGTAGAAGGTATACTTCCTTTCTTCCCCTCTTATAACTCTCCACACATCCATTAATTCTTTCCCTTCCATTAATTTGCTTAACTCTGTCTTCCCCACCCTCTTAGTATCTTTTAATATGTTATCCCTATCTTTCCCTATATCTAGTACCATATTAAAGTCACCTGCCATCACGATATGCTTTTTACCCACTTCTCCCAACACGTTAAATACTTCATCAATAAAATCCATTTGTTTTCCATTTGGAGCATAAACATTCACCAATACATATTCCTCTTCTCCCAACCTGCAGAACATAATAAGAAACCTTCCGTTTTTATCTTTCTTTACACTTTGCATAGTTATACCACATGTTTTTGAAATTATTATTGCCACCCCTCTCGATTTCGAAGTTCCACATGCCTTCTCATAAACGCCCACCTCCCTCATTCGAAGCTCATTAACTCCATCTTTGGCCTGATGAGTTTCCTGCAAAAAAATTACATCTATTTTTTTGTTCTTTAATAACATTTCAATTCTTTTTCTTTTAATTACTGTTCCTAGCCCTTTAACATTCAATGTTGCCAATCTAAGTTTATTTTCCATCTCTCACTTTCTCACACGTCTTTAATTCGGTCTCCCTCTGTGTAACACAATCCCCCCCTCCCTAACCCTCCCCCCCACATTCACCCCCATTTTCACCCCCCTCCTCACCAGCTTCCTGGGCATTGGTCCCAATCTTCTTAGAACTCTTAGGGGGGGGGGGAACTCAGCCCAACATTCCGGGATAACGTCTACCCTCCCTCCATATCTTCTATTCATTACTCCCTCCTGCCGCGCCTTCATCTTGCTTCTCTTCTCCAACCGATGTGGCATCCATTATGCCCAGCTTCTCCAGTAGCTCGATTCCTTGCTCACAAGATGTAATTCTTTGCTGCTTCCCGTTCCAGCTAAATCTCAAGAAAACTGGGTATCCCCAATTATAGGAAATCGATTTCTTCTTCAATGCCCCTGTACAGATTCTAACGCTCTTCCTCCACTGCACCGTTTGGGGGCACAAATCCTGGAAGACCTCAATTGGTGTTGCTTGAAGCGTTGGTTGACCTTGACTTCTAACTGCTTGCATTAATTTTTCTTTTTTGTAATAATTAGCAAATTTCACAATAATGTCTCTTGGGAACTCTCTTGTCTTTCCATATCCCACTCTATGGGCCCGCTCAATATCTTCCATTCTCCAATCTTCCTGTGGCACCAGCTGTTTGACCCATGCCAAGATTAATTCTCTTATACTATTAAGGGTCTCCCCTTGCTGCTCCCCAAAAGATCTTATGCGTATGTTAGCTCTTCGGTCTCTGTCTTCCATCGCGATAAGCCGTAAATCCTGATGCGTTAGCTGTTCCTCTTGTTTCTTGTATAGAACCTTTAGTTCTCCAGTTTCTTCCTGCAAAGCTCCAACCTCTTTCTCCACCTTTTGAAGTCCTGCCAAAAGCTGCTGTTGCGAATCGGTAATCCTTTTTGCCAGTCGTTCTTCTTGCTTCAAAAGAGCCTGCTCAATATTTCCATCTTGCTTTAGAATGGCTCGATCCAGCATCTTTTGGATAGTCTGAATCAGCTCATCTGTTGGGTCAGCTTGCCTCCCTGTGGTTGTTTTAGGAATTGCACCTGGCTTAATTCCAGTCTTAGCACTGGCATTTCCGGCATGACTAGGAGATTGCTTCTTTGTCTTTTCAGAATCCTTATCTGACATTTTATCAGTACAGAGTAGCCTGTAGCTTCTATCGGACGGATGGTCACCCTTAAGTCGACTCCAAGAAGTTATTTTCTTCTTGCTCATAAATCATGAACTATTCAAGCCTATCCGATAAGCACACAGCCACTTCAAGCCAGGGATCAAAGTCTCTTTCCCACAGTCACTCCCTCTGGCTTCTCTGTCTCCCGAACAGCCTTTTAATCATTTATAATCTTTTAATTGTTCGTTTAATTGCCACGGCTGAAACGTTGAGTTTCGTTTCTCCTCGGAGCAGAGTTAGCCCCTCCTCTCAGTCACTCAGTTATACAACCAACAGTCTTTCCACGCTTAAAGCTTAAAAGCTTTCCAAGCTTAAAAAAAAAACTCTTTTCTGAAAGTTAGCAATCGTTCTACCGTCCATTCAATCAGCCAGCATTGTAAATACGTCTTTTATTTACCTTCGCCGTACTTCAAAGCTGTCGGTCCGTCACCTCCCTCTGCCAAGCCGGTTGTAAAATCATAAATCTCTTCCAGCTGCAGTCTCTTTAGCAAGCTTTCCCCTCTCCTTAGCAGACTTATATGTAACAGATCGCTCTTTTAAGATAGGGAATTTACATTTAATTCACTGCTTCTTTCGGAGGATGAAGGATATACGACCTACCCCATGTTCTGCTAGGCCACGCCCCCCCTTCCATCTGTTTTCTGATATTTGATTAGTGGCAAATAGTTGCCTCGGAATTCTCTGTTTTTCAGCTGCTCTTTTTTATATGATGCCTAACTAGATGGGTGGATTAAAATGTATTTACAGCTATTTGGGCACTGAATGATGTGGGATTAACACACAATGTACGCAATTAACACTTATCCCAAAAGAAGCTTTTAAATAAAATCGAGAGAATTCTTACATGCAGAGTCTACAAGGTAATGGGTCTGATTAATACTCTTAGTAAGTCATACAAACATTGTAATTATAGTCAATATCATTGCATCCCGGACAATAGCCAAACTGGGCATTGTTATGGTGACAGCCCTCCTATGTCACTTTTGTCCCTAACATCTGGTAACCAGAACTCTACTGCCTCTCAATATGGAGGTTGCTTAGAGCTGTCATGGCTAATAGCAGTGAGAGCTCCATCCTCTACGAATTTTCTAATATTTAATAGTGATAATCATTACATCTGTGATAATGGTTGGATCTTCCAGACCAACTTCATTGAACTTTGGTACCATTGAAATCAGTGGGACGAGTAAGTCATGGTTTCAAGTCCATTGATTTCAATGGGAACTAAGTTCAACTAACTTGGTCTGAATCCAACCAAATGAATTCCATAAGTTAATTATGCACTATGTGAAGAAGCACTTCTGTTTTATCTGTCCTCAACCTATAACAGGTAAATTTATTTTTAACCTCCAGAAAATATGATTTTTCATAATCGTTGCTATTCCTATTGTGTGGTTTATTGATCCAAAGAGAGAGTAATGCACAAATTTGATGCCATCCTGTTCTGCAGCTATGTTAATGCCTTGCTTAGATTCACACTTCTGTGAGGCAACTTAGAGACACTGTACATTAGTATCATCATGGGATTCAAGGAGATTTGCTAAAGATTTTTCCTGCATTGCACAACCACAGAAATAGTAGGTTGTTGTTTCTATTATTATTTTCATTTTTGAAAGCTGGAGGACTGCTGACATTCAAGCACACCATGTGAGCCTATTTTGCCTTCCTGGTTATTCTAGTCTTGCTGTCTATTATTTTAAAGTCCCCTTCAATGGTGCAAAGTAAAAATGGTCTGGAGAGCTGCATCTGGCACCTGCTATAAAATAATCACATTTTATAACCATCTGTGCTGCTTCCTGATTCATCCTTAAGCTGTGTACAGCTGTGTTTCCAGTTCTCAGCTAACAGTGATTTAATTGCATATCGATCTCACGTTACTAATTTAGTTAATTTATTCATAATGAACAGTATTCTATTTTCAGTCAAGGTTTGTGGCACTTTAATGATAAGATTTTGTCATTAAAATACTATAAGAGCTGCATTGCTGAGGGCCTTTTTATTTCTATAATCATATAAGAAAAGAATGGCATTTGTGTAAATAAGTAAAAAGATAGATTACTTCGACATTTATTGTTTTCTATTAGAATTAAATGAGAAACCTTTATAAAAGATTGTTTTCCATTAGAATTTAATGAGAAACCTTTACAAAGGTGTAACTTTTGAGCTGAAACATAGTCAGGACGTGTTTTTTCTTCACCAACCTTTGTGTGCCCTAATATACACACTGAGTTGGATCTAAAGGTTATCTTCCTCCAAAAGTTTACGTTCTTTCAGGTGAGGCTTTTATTGTACAAACCTCCTGCCATTCACAGAATTTTATGGGATATCCAAACATCATCATCTTCCATTTGTAATGCTCCCATATTTTTCTGCCTCTGTTTCTTCCTCTTTTTTTTTTTTGCTTACCACAGAAAAGCCATTAAGGAAGGAAAGATGGAATATTGCACAATGTTTTTTGACTGGTAGTCCTAGGAGCTGTCCTTCTGGAAGCAACCTTTGTCTCTGACAGAAATACTTCTTCCAATGTTTACTTTTACTCACAAAACCCCAGAGGACCAATTGCTATGCTATATTCATACAAAAATATGTGTACTGTGCATGTATTAGCATTATTATGCTGTTTCAGTGAACCAGATGCAACCCCAACATTTTTCATTTTAGGCTTAATAGATATAAATCTCAGAATCACTAGATATCAGGTTTAAACACTGAACTAGTATGTTAGAGAATACAGTGTTGGACTTAGACTAGGGAAACCTGTTTAAAATCTTCACTTAGCTTTACTTGGTGTGGGCAAGTTATTATAAACTAAACATGGTAGCTGTAGGGCTGCTGCCCATCACAGAAACCCCATGTTTCATTATCCCTTTTCTAGGTAACATCATGTGATTACATAATCACATGGTGAACTTCTCTAGGTCCACAAGCAGCAATCAGTAAAATGATGTTTCATGTGATGTGTCATGTCACCATGTGAGGCACTGTCACACATTTTGTACCACTAAACATTATAGAGGGCAGAGGAGGAGAAGCCACAGGAATTCTGTTTTCAGTGGCAGCAGCCACACATCATCCATAACATTAGTTCCTTCGAGTAACGTAAGGGAACAATCAAATCAATGTAAAAAATCAAGATAGTAAAAAACAAAAGTCTTTAAAAAGTAAACATTAGCCATACATACCAAAGGAATAATATAATTTATTGGCCAAGATCTTCCGATCTAACCCCAACTGCTATTCCCATTACAATTTTTGCTAACTCAACTTTGCTAACTGCCATCACAAAATGGTTAAGAAATACACACTGTAAATATGTACAGGTGTAAGTTAAATGTATGTGCTTTCTAAGAGAAGAAGTGCTAGGAAATGTGATATCCCTTGATAAATTGGAAGAGCAATCAGTTGCCTGGTTTGGTTTGATTCTCCTGCTGGAAAGTTTAGTAGAAGTTGGCAGGTCTCAAGAGAAAAATACGTTGCTAGCAGGGGCTGCAATCAAGAAGAGCTCCTTTGGACACACATAAGAGCTTATGCTTACCAAGTAGGACTTTTATTCTTTGAAAAGCAGTCCCCTCATATGCTGTTTTTGAATTTTCTCAGAATTTCAAAAGAGATTTGTCATATGATGCATAGAGCTGTTATCTGAAGAAAAAGAAAAGCACATTTTCAAGCAGTTATTGCTCCTATTTATAATCAGAGGAGATGGGGTGGGGGAGTTATTAAAACTAGCCATTTTTTTTTATTAATGCCTTACTCCAGTATTATTCTTTTTTATTACGTCTGTGACCCCTCCCTCCCCTTGCTTTGAGTCTCCAAAGGAAGATTGTGCCAGGTAGCGTGCTGCACCCATCAGAGACAGGCTTTTGGTAGCGGAAGTTCTGTGAATTACAACTTACTTCACACTGTCATTCCCTTAGGGTCAAATTAAGTGAAAACACAGCCAATGTCTGAGTAAGTGCATAAAAGCTCTGAAAGAAAAGGGAAAAATGCCCCCCAGGATTGTCATTAGTTTTCCAGCTCCAACTTGTGGAAGTAAAACTTCTATCAAGATAGTGTTTACTGAGGTTTCTGGGACAAGAGATCCAGCATAAAGAGTCTGATCATTTACCAAATTAATTTTCCTGCTGCTGCTAACAGTACTGCTATGATTTCCACACCACATTAATTCAGCATCAGAGATGTATTAAATTCAGTCACAGTCAGAGGTGGAGTGAGGGGCAGTTTCTGATGGCACTGTTATTGTTCTGCCAGTGAGCAAGGAGGAAAGGGAGACACTGCACACAAGGATATAGGGTGAACCTGACCATATTGGGTGTGCTGTGCCTGTACAGAGGCCTTTAATTGCTTGCTATGATCATGATTAGAAGCTTCTGTGGTAGCAAAACATGAGTGCATAAGCTCTCTCCATTCCCTGCCGTCTGCTCAGTGGCAGTGAGTGGTACAACCTGCCAATCCCAAGGCCCCAAGACAGGCCATGGCTATTTAATTTTCCTTCCCTCTGGCCCTCCAAGGCAGCACTGCCGACTGCTTAGTCTAAAGATCTTTTTCATTTAATCCTTTCTTCTTATTTCTGCCAGTCAATTTAAACGAAGAAAATGGAGGCAAGGGTTTTTGAGGAAGAATGGATTATCTTTTCTGGAGAGAAAAGGAAATATTTCATTTGAACTGTGCAAACCTTTGAAATATAATGTTAATATTGCCATAGCCCTAATTCCAGAGTGGTAGCCATATCTTATTATGTTGCATCAAAAACAAAGAAGTGTTTTTATTTATTTATAAATTTATTGTGGCATAAGTTTTCATAGGCTACATTACTCTTTGTCAGATGCATGAAGCATGTGATATGCATCTATCAAGGTGGGCACTGGCCCTCAAAACCTTATTCCTAAATTCGGATGACACAATAATCAACTGGGGGGTGGGGGACAATTGTCAGTTGTATTGACTATTGTGTCGTCCGAATGCTGCCATAGTCAACTCAGCGCTGTTCCTAATCCACACCATGGTTGATTATTTATTACCATGTTGTGTGGGGAGTACCCCCTAGATGAACAACTGTAAAGTTGATTATTACCCCACCATTGACTATCGTGTTGTCCGAATTCAGCCAATATTTCCTAGTGGGAAATGCAGATTAGCAAGAGCAGCTCTAGCATTCCACTATTAGGCCCATAAAGTTCCCAGATTTTTAATTCTATGTGCTGCTTCTGTTTCACATTTGTAACATGTATGACTGATACAGAATAGCTCTAATAATTCTCTGATTTCCTGTTTTAAATCCCTCACCCACTCTAAAGTGAGGATGAGTTGATATGCTTTGCACATCTGAATTTCACTAAAAAAATGTAATTCTAAAACTGTTTTTGAAATACTATATTTTTCCAGTATGCTTTCTAAGCACATAAAAATATGTTAGAAGCATTTGGCTTATGGCTTAAAATTTAGACTCCAGTTCAGGAGTTTCTATATTTGGGGGGGAAGATTAGCCTTGTTCAAGTGGGATGGAGAATGCATGAGGGGGAAGAGTGAACAGTCACTCATCCCAATTTTTCCCAGTCTAGTGACTAATTTCTACCTCAGTCTTTGCTAATCTATTGTAGAATCAAGCCATAAAAATACAAGAATACTTCGTAGAAATAAAGTCCTCTTATTTTTAATTTTATTTAATCCCAGTAGTAGTCAATGTTTGGTTTTAAATTTTAAATGTATCTATAACACATTTGCTGCTACAAATTTGATAACGTTATATTCACAGAATACTGGACTAATAGGCAAAGGCATTTCGTTATCATCATATACAATAATAGTGATCTCAATTCTCCAAGCACCAGTCCAGAGGGAGGTATCAGCAGGCATGGGGGAACCTAAGCTTAATTTTGGAGAAGTAAAAAAAAAAAAACCTCTTCAAGAAAAAAGCCCATGGGTAGGAGAAAATCCCCCAAATGGACCATTGAGGACTTAGCATGCTCAGTGGGCATGGAATACTGACTGTTTGTTTAGGAAAAACAGAAAATCAAGGGGGGAGGAATGGAATGGAGTGTTTGTAATCGTGAACAGGAGCACTCCATATTGCAATATTTTGTTTCAGATACTACTCGCATATACTAATAGCAAACTCAGTTTTCTGAATGCTGTTCTATATGTAGTCAAAACACCACCATCCATGAACAAAAGGGAGGTATCAGCATATTCATTTGAACCTCAAAGTTTGCAGAAGTGAAAACAGACACAAACACACTGTAAGGGGTCAAAAATAATAGCCTTAAAACAGTCCAATAGGAACTGAGCTTGCTCAGTGGGTTTGAAGTAATGATTGATTGTTGGGGAGGTAGGAAATGGAAAATGGCAGACATAGGGACAGAATAGAATGAAATAGCTGTAAATACTTGTTCCACTTGTCTCTCTACAGCTTTTACATAACATAAAAATGGTAGCTGTTCTAGATTTCTCTGGTACTGTAACAATTTAGGAATAGTTAGGTCCCATTCCCCCCTGCTTTCCCCCAAGCAAAGAAAGGCTTACCTTGGGGAAAGGGGAAGGGATTACAAACATCAGTGTAAGCTTGCTACCCTCAAGAGAGACCTGGAAGCCTCTGTGCGACAGTGAGTTCTCCCTGCCACCTGTTTCCTCTTCCCAACGTAGCTCTTCTTTGATCCCTTCTAGAAGAATTCGGTTTGGCGCCTGGTTGTCCGATTATGCGCATCTTCTCATGATCGCTTTTACACCTAATTCCTATAAACGACAAGTGGTGAAGCACATAACCGGCAGTATGAAATGTGCTTTAAAGTGGTTGAAATACGGAGAATCCATGTTTACATGGTCATAATGTACTTTAACGGCTGCGGCAAATTAAAACTTGTTATTTAACGCGCATGCGAAGATGCACATAATCGGAAAGAAAACGCGCCTCAACCCCCGATTTGCGCTCCGTTCAGGTGGAGGTAAACATTTTAATGCACCTTGAAAGAGCTTTAAATCGCTCTTGTAGAGGCACCCTTTGTCTTCACATGGAAAAGGTGGGGGGATTTGCAGGAAAGCAGGAGACACTTCAGCCATTTGGACCCAAGTTTATCGAAATATGTTGGGTTCTCCCATGTCACTACTGACTACTGACTGTTATCTTATGCATCACTGGGGTAAATCCCATTGATCCCAAAGATACTTATTCCCAGGTAGCTGTGTGTAGGATTACTAACTTGAACATCTCCTTTTTGAATCACGGTTCTTGCAGGCAGTGAAGGAGGAAATGAGGGTGCTTTTCCTTTACCACTTAATCACAGCTGGCCTCCAAATATCTGGAATTGGGTGTCAGGATTTACTCTGGGTAAGGGGAGTGGTTTACACCACAGCATTCATCATTTAATTTGAGTTAGTTCAACAAGAAAAATACAGGATTTAGACATTTGTTTTTCCTGTTTCCTCACATATTTTGAGATTTACCAGTAGAAAATCAGAATGCTGAATTAAAGTATGTGCAGCCAGAGAAGCCCAGATTTATTTATGAAGCTGTTTTGTTTTGTGCTTTTCCTCCAAGGTTTCTATAAATCCTATTAAAAGAGCTGCCTCCCAAATTATTGTTTTTTCCCCTTGCTTTTGAGAAATATATTCAGATGCATCTAGGTGAACGTCCAGAATTTTAATTATATCTGTATCAGATGAGCTCCAGAAATATAAAAGGGTTTTGGAGAGATTTAATTTTAGATAGCTGCTTAATTAACAGCATTTGGAAAAACTCATGCAACTTTAATTAAATGTCTCTACATTAATTTAGTCATTTAATTGAAAATGCATTGGGATAGTCCTTACAATTTATCACCCTTGCTGTTTGAAGGAGAGGAATTTTTTTACTAACAAAGTGTAATAAAAACTACTATTTTATGGCATTCCTATCTTTCTGTCAGTTGCATTATATTTTTCTTGAAAACCTGAATACAGCTTTTGTAAACCTATTTATCACACAATGATAGGAAAGGATGCAAAGAAGTGCAGGATTCAAACATTTAAAGGGCCCAGGCTACCTTTATGTCTGGTTACCCCACACATCAGATAAGTGAGGCTGTAATCTAATACCTGTTTACCTGAGAATGAGACCCATGGAACCCAGTGGGATTTACATTTGAGGAGACATGCATAGGATTGCACTGTTAGAGAGTCTGTTTCCTCTAAAGATTCTTTGTGTTGCTGCATTAATCTATTCTAGCATCCTTAGCTTAAACCCAGGACCACCATGCCAAGAAAATAAATTAGTTTCCTGTGATTTGTTTTTTCTTTCTTTCCAATGCTAAGATATTTACTTCATATTATGCATCTGTTTCATTAATGGGAATTTGAAGCAATTTATTTCTAGTTATTTCCCACTTGTTTTTTCATTCTGAAAATCACTTATTCGGATTCTATCATCACACTCATCTGTTGTTGTTGTTGTTATTGTTGTTGTTGTTACAGACTACATATTTGATACTTTGTACATTATCTGTACATCGAAGTCCAAACCACTGTACTAGGTATCCACTCCTTTTTTTGCATTCTGACTGGAAAACGAGATGAGCCTTCCATATATAAATTCTCTTTTACAAGATTATTTTTTCTACATTATGTGTATGCCCAATGCCAGTTATATATGAAATAAGTGGGATTTCATCAGTAGACTCTCTTCATTTTTACTAAAAGGAACATGAAGATCTATCCTTTCAGTGATGTATATCTACCAAATTTCCATGATCTCTGTCCTCAACCCCATCCATCATACTTGACTATATATATATATATATATATATATATATATATAGTGTTTTATGTTGCTGTGTCTGTTTGATGACCTAAAGATTTCCATTTCTCATTCTCTTTGTTATATCTCCTATTTTGTCCCCATCAGATCTGCAGATAGAATATGCTAGCATTTAGGTGGCAGGTAGACTATGCAGCAAAAAATCACTCACTTTTGTTTTTTGAATTAATATGTTTTGTTTAAATTGCAGTTCCGGAAGCATTGCTTGTTTAAGACATTCATCTTAAGAAAAACAAAAGAATTTACATGATTGCCATTCCTCTACCTTCGCTTTCCTCAGAGTAGGTCTACTTCTAAGCTAGTTCTTGCAACTGTCATCACTGCTTGGCTGAAGGGTAGGAAGCAGAATAAGGCTATTTGTTTTCTTCTCTGCCATTAACTCTTCAGCCAAGCATTAGGCAACTCCAGAGACAGCTCAGTTGAGGACACATCCACATCAAGGAGGATATAGCCCTATGAAAGTGGTATGAAAGCAGTATATAAAAGGCAGGAGCCACACCAAGTAGGATATAGCAGTATGAAAGCGGTATATGGTATGTGTCAATGGGCCCCAACAGTTGTCAGTGCACTTCAATACCACTATAGAGCAGCAGTGTGGCTCCTGCCTCTTATATACCACTTTTATAGTGCTATATTCTGCTTGGTGTGGATCTGGCCTGGGTTTCCTCTTTCTCTCTCTGTATTGGTACAAGCAATCTGAGGAAGCTTTATAGCTCTTGTACACTGTGGCCATGGACAGTGTTGCAGTGAGCATACACAAAGATGAACATATATCAAACTTTCAGTGTGACTAAGAGTTGAAAGAGCACCTTTTTCAATAAGACCAGTTGCACTCTTTAGTGTATCATGCAAATAAAAAAAAAATCCTTTTCACGGTTTGTGGGCATGACATGCAAAAAGTATGTTGATTGAATGGCAAAGCTGCCTTTAGGTGCCACTATAACTATTTTAGTGGTTGCATTCATTTAAAGGCCTTACCATTAATAATTATTCTGTTTAATTTTGAAGGCAAATATGATAAATTATTTAAATAATGCTGAAGAAACAATACCTGCTTAAAAGATATTTCACATTTAGCAAAACATCCGTGTCAAGGTTCCACCTTACCTGGACCCCTTGATCAGCTCCTTAAAGATATTTTGCCACTTTAAGAGCTCTTCTTTTCATCAGATATCCAGTTTTTACCTTTTCCCTTCCTCTCTCAATAACATGGGGTTTAGGCCTTAGGAGTGGTGTAAATGACACTCCAGACTACCAGGTTTTTACCACAACAATTTACTATTTTATATAAGGTAAGGCAAAATTCACATAAGGTATTTACAAAAATAGAGCTGTTAAATTTATAAAGACAGTTATAATGAAAATAAAATATGTAAAACCGCAGAATCCTCTACCCTAATTACCCTTTCACCTGTAGTTAAGCCTAGAATCTCTTCCAGCCTTCTTTTCGGGCCTTGTCCTCCTTCCAGGGTCTCTCTCTCTGGCTCTCTCTGGCTCTCTCCAGCTCTCTCTTCTCCAACAACCCCCCCCCCCTTATATACCATAATACAGAAACTGAAACTACTAATCTGGTAACATAAAACTGGAGAAATGAAACTTAATTCCATTAGGGGAAAATGAAACTCAGGAATGCCCTCCTCCCATCTGAGGCTTTCCAGGCCTTCAGGCCTAAACCAAAACCAAGCCTGTGTAGGCCTCAAACCTTTACATCTTCCCCCACTTCTTCTAAAGTGGATAAGCTGATCAGATAAAATCCAGGTCAGGGCTCGTGTAACTTTAACAGTTGTAGAGAAAAGGGAATTTCAGCCAGTGTCATTTGTATGCAATTAGTTCCTGGTGAAATTCCCTCTTCATCACAACTGTTAAATTTGCAGGGGCCCTGCCTTCTTTTGAATATGGTCACTCTAGTATAGTGCATGCACCTTTAACTGTTGTGATGAAGAGGGAATTCATTAGTCCACACAATTTTGTCAGGTTTACATTTCTTTGTTGAATCAGACAAAGTCCAGCAATTTCACCAAAATGGGGAACAAACCTCCTGTAATACCCAGCAAATCCTAAGAATGACCTAACCTGTTTCTTGGTTGTAGGTATGTCCCAGGTTTTAATAGCTTCAGCCTTGTTCCATAATTGTGTTATATGACCATTTCCAACCTTGTGCCCTAAGTACACTACCTCAGGCTTTCCAAATTGACATTTACTCAGTTTTACTGTCAGACCAGCATCACGTATAGCCTTTAATTCTTAGGTGTACCAAATGATCTTCCACATTTTCACTAAAAATGGCTATATCGTCGGTAAAGGCCACTGCAAATGCGCTCAATCCATTCAACAATAGATTAATTAGCCTTTGGAAGGAAGCAGGCGAATTCGTTAATCCAAAAGACAAAACATTGAACTCAAATAACCCATCTGATGTGACAAACACCGTTTTGGGCTTGGCAGCTTCATCCAAATTCATCTGCCAAAATCCCTTGCACAAATCAATAGTAGAAATTATTTTAGCAGCCCCCAGCTTATCTAAAAGTGTATCGGTTCTTGGCATTGGATACGCATCTGGCTTAGTTACTCTGTTTAATTTTCTGAAATCAACACAGAATCTGTTGGTGTTATCTGGTTTCTTCACTAGGACCACTGGAGCTGACTAGGGGCTTAAAGAGGGTCTGATAATCCCTAGCCTTAACATTTCATCCACCTCCCTGCATATGTCTCCCAACACCTTTCCACTGACTTGATGCCAGGTTTGTTTTGAAAAACATCAGAAAATTCTGACACTACTGAGTATTTTTTCCTGTCACCAAGGGTGAGTTGTTCTGACCATCTTAACTGTTCTGGGTTGCTTTCTTCCAACCAGTGGCTTAAGATGTCTATTACCTCTTCTTCTCCTTGCCCCATATTCTCTTCAGGGACTTCATGCACTTTTAAAACCACTCCCCCTCTTGTGTGGTATGGCTTAATCATATTTACATGCACCACCTTAGGTTTTTTCTCAGACTTTTCTTTAACTACCACATATGTCAAATCATCCATTTTGTCTTTAATTATGTAGGGGCCTTCCCAAGCAGCTTTCTGCTTGTCTTTGCACAGGGGAAGAAATATCATTACTTGATCCCCTACCTCAAATACTCTAGAGCGTGCAGTTTGATCATACCAGAATTTTTGCACTTCTTGGGCCTTGGTTACATTTGCTTGAACCAGTGTACAAAGTGTATCCATGGTTTGTCTAAGATTCAGCACATAATCTACCACAGAAGTTTTGTTTTCTACAAGTTTACCTTCCCAGTTTTCCTTTAGGAGATCAAGAGGGCCTCTCACTTTCCTGCCATACAGAAGCTCGAAGGGCGACAATCCTGTTGATTCCTGTGGAACTTCTCTATTGGCAAAGAGTAAATGTTGCAATTTGTCATCCCAGTCATTAGGGTGTGTGCTTACATAAGCCCTAATCATTCCCTTAAGAGTGGTGTTAAATCTTTCAACCATTCAGTTGCAATGGGGGTGATAAGCAGTGGTTTTCAAGTGTTCTACTCCACAACACTTCCACAGACATTCCATTATCTCTGAGAGAAAATTTGTTCCACAATCTGTCGAAATCTCAGAGGGAAATCCGGTTCTAAAAAAAATTCCCAGCAAAGCCTCAGCTACAGATTGAGTGTCTATAGAGGCCAGTGCTGCAGCTTCCGGGTACCTTGTGGCAAAATCTACCACTGTGAGGATGTACTTTTTCCCTCTGCAGGTAGGTTTAGTGAAGGGGCCCACTATATCCATGCCTACTCTGAAGAAAGCCTCTCCTATAATAGGCAGAGGTTGCAAAGGGGCTTTACAGTGGTGCCTTGCTTTCCCCACATGCTGACAGGTTTCACAAGACCTACAGTACTCAGCCACCTGTTTGGCAATACCAGGCCCAAAGAAATTTGCCATTAGCCTTTGTTTAGTCTTGTTTTTTCCCAGATGCCTCGCACATGGCACATCATGGGCCAGTTCCAGCAACTTTAGCCGGAATTGTTGAGGTATCACCAGTTGCTTTAAAGGTTCCCTGTTTAACTCTTGAGTTTTTGGCAATCAGAGTCTATATAGTAACCCTTTTTTCCCAAATAATCTCCTCTTTTTCTTCCTCAGAGAAGGGCACCTCTTGAGTGAGAGCAATTCTTTTTAAAGGCTCTAAACTGGGATCACTGAGGACTTCCTGTTTAAACTCCTCTATTCCTCCGAAATCAGGAAATGGGATTTCTAGTACCTTCTCTTGTACAGAACCACCTGCCTCAGTTACTTCACTGGGGTTAGGGTTTGGCATTCCATTTAAAAAACAGATAAAACTAGGTAATAATGACTATATTAAAACCATAACTGATTTTGTGAAGGTACACTTCACAATACTAATTATATTGATTCTATTTTTAACAGAACTGGAGACACAAATGACTGATTATAACTCTCAAGATGTGCCTCATTTCTTCAACTTCGGTGGATCTGGGGCAGGATCTACACTACTGCTTTATAACAGTTTATAATTTTGGGGGCCCAGGACACACTGAATATACTGTTTACAACCCGTTTACAAAGTGTTATATCCTGCTTGGTGTAGATCTGGCCTGGAATGCATAGTCAGTACTGCTGAACTAATACGAGCTTAGAATAGACTCACAGAAATTAATGGGACAAGTTAGTCATGACTAAATCTAAGTCCCATGGATTTCATTGGGTCTACTGCTCTAAGCATGATTAAGTCTGGATCCAGCCCACTGAATGTATGAGTAAAGTAGAAACTGGTCCTGAGTGAATTGGTTCTTATAGGGATAGAATTGTTTGTAACCCCAACAACCTCCACATTAAACTTTTTGTGCCTTCATGTGAATCAAAAGAATTGTCTTAATCTCCTCCCCATTTTTTTAAAAATAGAAATTTCAGCAGCTCCCTTTATTTTCGAATGGAGCCACAGTTTTTTTTCTAGTTAGTTGAAAAACTCCATATAATAGTGTTACAAACTGGGAGGGGGATGATTTTCCCTACCCCTTCTTTACAAGCGCCCCCGCCCAAGAATTATTGAGAGGTTGCCACCACTCAGGATGGACTTCCTAAAACACCCTAGTCTGTCCAGCCCCTTCCCTTCAGCCCAGCACTAGGAAAATAAATAAAAAGACGGGCACTGTGGATTTCCTTGCCCAAAGCAAGGACAGAACTTGACATACAGAACTTGACCAAACAAAAAACAACCCCTCCCCACCTCCTAAGACCACAAGTGGTAGTTTTGTTCCTGCGTGGTCCTTCATATGGGGAAGAGTTTAGTGAGAATTCTCTCTAAAACAATGCAGTCAAATGTCCAAATATTTCAAAAGGAGTTTATTTGGGGGTAGGGGTGGGGGTGGGAAAAAGAAACAAGAAAGGTAATAGTTACACAAAATTCCAAATAAAATTAAAAAGTAGATCTAGCTTATCTATCAAGTAGGCAATGATGTTCAGTGCAGAGAGGATGGGCTGGGAGCATCTTGAGCCTCTGATTAAATGTTATAGGGAAGGCCAATGAGGAGTGAGCATACTCTTACCAGATGCTCTAGGGGACACTGTTGAGCTATATAGAAAGTACATTTGCCACATATGGGTACAGGATAATTCAGTATTACTTGATATTAGGAAGTAGAGTTAAATATATATGTAAGTGGTCTTCTCAGTGTTTTCCCCAGAATTGTTTACTCTTGTCTGAAAATATGCATGTGCATTCGAAGCAGTAAGCATTATTTCATAGTAATACAGAATAATTTTGCTAGTGGTCCAAGACACAAACAGAAAAAGGTTTCGTAATTAGATAAATTCACGGCCTGCCTACCATTAGGCAGGGCGAGGCAGTTGCCTGAGGCAGCTTATTTGGGTGTTATGAAAGGGGAGTAAATTGTTATTTAATTTATTATTTTTGTATCATTACTACCAGGGAGAGGAAGAAGGATTTTCTGCCTCAGGTGCCAAAATACCTTGGATGGCCTTGACTTAGGAGGGGGGGACTATTTACCTAGGACAGCCAAATATCATGGGCTTGCCTTTGATAAATTGATTAAGAAATTATTGCCATAAGTAATGATTGGATGCATGTATAAATTGTCTTCTGCTTACAGAAGGGCTGTTTTAGATGTCATGCTAGGTAGAGCAGCCTTCCCCAACCTGCTGTCCGCCAGATGTAATGGGCTGCAACTCCCCGCAGCAGGGCCATCCTTCCCATAAGTCAGGATTAATTCTGTGCCCAGGTGGCAGATCAGGAGGGCTGGTGGATCACCCCACCACCACCACAAGGAAGCCCCCTGCAGGCACTACCACATCACCAGCTCCTACAGGCAATGCCACTGCTGGAATACTGGCACTGCTGGCTCTCTGCTGCAAATCCCACAGCAAAAGAGAGTTGACATAAGGGATCATTGAATCAGCCGTTCCCCAGTTCTTGCTGTAAATACACTACCAGAGTGAAAGATCATGTAGGCAGGTTCCCCGGAGAGGCCACCTGCCTGATCATTTGCTTTGAGAGAACCCTTTGAGTCAAAGTGAAAAATCGGTCAGGTGGGCTCTCTAGACAGACTAACCAGCTGGCTTGCTGGCTGGCTGCAGCCTGATCTCTCATTTTGAGGACTCTACCAAAGTGAGAGATCAGGCCGGTGACCTCTCTGGAGAACCGCATCAGCTCACCCTCATTTTGAGGGCCTCCCAGAATGAGAGATAGGTTGGATGGCCTTTCTAGAGAACTCACCCACCTGATCTTTCTCTCTGGGAGAGTCCTCAGAAACAGAGATAGGGTGAGTGGACTCTCCGAAGAGCTGCCCAGGCTGAATACCATGTTTTGAGGAGCCTTCCTCAAAGTAAGGCATTGTGAGATGTACTGGAGACTGCATATACAGGGTGACCTTGCACTCTTTCATTTGGGGGGCGTGGTCAGAAGCAATAATGAGGGTGGGTAGGCAGTGGCAACGCATCTTATGCCACTGCAGCCCCACAGGCCCAGCCAGCATGGTCAGTGGTCAGCATCCTCTTTCCAACAGTGGCCAGATAGATACTTCTGAGAAGACCAGGAGCTATTTGACCCCAAACAACTTGTGTTTTGAGGTAAATTGCCTCTGAACATAGAGGTTCCATGTAGCTATGATGACTAATTGTTTTTAACAGTTTTACAGTGCAATCTTAGACATTTCTGCTGGGAAGCAAGTCCCACTGCAGTTAATGGGAGTTACTCCCATGTAAATTTGTATAAGATTGCAGCCATTATTTTATCTTTTAAAGCTATCTAAACAATTAGTCACTGCCGCATTTTGTGGCAGTAAATCGCATAAGTTAATTAGGCATTGTGTCTCTTTCCAATCAAATTTATCAAATGATGCTGATACCGGCATTATTAGAAGGAAAAATATTTCTCAGCATCTGCTGTTTCCCCACCATACATAATTTTATAAACCTTTATTATGTCCCCTCATATTTAATCATTTTTTAAAAATTTAAAAGGCCCAAAGCCTTCTTTGAAAGGTTGTTCCTATCCTTTGATCATGTTGGTTGTCATTTTCTGCACTTTTTGTATGTTTAGATACCAAAAACTGTGAGAGAGTGATAGCCAGCAAGCTGTATGTTAGACAAGGTTTATAACTGTGCTTGAATTCATAATTGCGTCTACTTTGTTACAATCTTCCACATGGTTATATTTGGAAGTGCTTATTCAGTTAAGCTATTAAATAATTGGCAAAGTTCTTGGGCAATGCAAGCCTATGCATGTCTACTCAGAATAAGCCCTAATGGGCCTTACTTTCAGGTAAGTGCGTATAGCAGCATAAGCCCTTTTGGATGAGTAAGCATGCATTTGGTAAGAGAGCAAAATTCTAGCTGCCTGTGTCCTCTCTGAGCATGAGGTGGTTCCAGGGATGCAAAGGCATGGTTATTGTTGGGGGAGGGTGTTATCTTACTCCCTCAATGTGGGTAGGCTGCATAGCTTGCATTTCAACTCACAATTATAAAAATACTGCAATTGATAAAGTCAGGAGAAAAGTGTGAAAAACAACTTGGTCTAAATTCAGTGTACATTAGTGGAAGAAACTGCTGCGCTAGCAGAGCTCCGCTGCCTTTCCCATTGTGCAAGTGGTCGTACATGCAGTTGCCTCACTTGGGATTCTCCTCTTGTACACAATTTCGATCTTGGATTCTGCTAGCACAACGTCATTTGCACTTGCAGAATGACACTTTTGGATACAACCCCTTGCATCTCTTGGGCTAGATCTACACTACTACTTTATATTGAAGTGCAGTGATATACCACTTTTGTAGTGTTTTTTCCAGATTTTTATTCTACATTATCCAAAATACCACAACAAATGTCATTGTGTGTCCTACAAGGTATAAATGCACAAGGAGGATATAGTGTTACCATGATGGGATCGTAATGATTTGACACAAGGTATAGATCTGGCCGAGGTGTTGGAGCAAATGGTTCACACTACAAGGAGAGTGATATACTCCTCATATTATCCCTTTGCTGTGAATTCCTTAGTAAAGTTGCAAAGTATTGTTAGGCAGTCCAGCCAGGTAATGTCAAGATGGCTATCTGAACAAATCTTCCATGAGTACTTTACTGACATGTACAGTAATGACTTTCCCTTTTTTGTGAACTTTCTGAAAGCAAAATACATTTCGCCAACTCTAGTGTGACCTCTCAGTTAATAGCTTTAGTGGCAAATAACCAGATGATGTCTCTAAATTCATGCATGAATGTTTGGTGCATTTGAATGAGATGAACTCTGTAATCTCACATGACGTTTAGAGGAAAATGTGAGAACACTGAGAATTCATCCTTTTACATATTTTGATTCATGTCTGTGTAGTTTCCCATTTTATTCACCTTATTTCCTGATTTTATTAACAATTTCAGAAAATATGTAGCAAAGACACTGAGACCACTGTCTATTCAGAGTAGTCCCATGGAATTTAATATGATTGTTTAAGGAGTGAGCAAGCTTGAATTTTAAAAAAATCTAAATAGTTGGAGAAATTGTATTTGTACGACTAATACTCAAGTTTGAAGTATGTGTGCATTTATCTGGATCAGTCCTGCCACATTCACATACCCAAACATATGAGGTTTGCTGGTTTCCATGCTCACTTTGGAAATGAGTTTTGCTTACACTATCCCACCTGCCCTTTGGCCACTAACTCATTCTAGCATGTCAAGGCAATTATTATAGTACACCAAGCCTCTGAGCAACATGAAAATGCTGTTTCTATAATCAACATATGACAAATATTTCTTTCTGAAAACTATGCTCTCCTCAGGCCCTGCAGGCGCAGAACACCATGCTGAGCCAATATTGACTTTCCCTCCTGCTTTTAAAATTACATTTACAAGAAAAGCTACGTGCATTGTTGGTGGTCCTGTGGAGTTTGTGAGTTGCATGGACCCAGTGAGTAGCTTTATTTGAGTAACTCTGTCTCATTCTTTCTTCCCTGTCCGTAAAATCAAAATAATATAGTGGCTGTCAGTAAACAATAGTTGTGAATATGAATGTGGTAAAATGATACTGGTCCTAAAATATAGGCATATAGTGGGCTTTAAATTAAAGAGATGCTGGATTTTTTTCTGCTCAGGAAGCTATGAATTCCCTGTATATCCCAGCCCTTATGATAAGTATGTTAATGCTGAAAGATATAAAGTATTAAAAAGTCTACCTCAAGTTTTGATGACCCCCCAGAACCCTAAATTATGGAAACCATAGCAACCAAGGGATAGTGATATAGACATAGGGATATGATTGCTTAGTCTAAATAAAAATAAGTTATTGTACATTTCTGCAATGTTTATTCCGTAATATAGGTGGCATTCTGGGAATCTGTGCATGTTGTACAATTGAGGCTTTATTGGCAGTAGTTTATGCCTGACATGCACATGTTTGCAACTTATTAGCAACACTTTTGCAGCTTCACGTCTTAGGGGTAGCATCAAGAGCCATTCAAAACTTTGTAAACTTTTTAGTAGGTCATTCTATCACAAATGAAATATAAAAGGTGAACTTGGGGAATGTATTTACAGTATGTATTCTGTATTAATAAACTTTTCTAGCTATGAATCTATATATCTATTTCCCAGCTGCCTTCCAAATGCATGGATGAGAAATAAAGCTATTTAATAGCAAAGGAAGTTCAATGATGCAATACTGAGAAGGAATCATCCTTGGATTGATTTCAGAGAGAGTTTAGCCTTGGCATCTTTTTTTTTTGAATGCTTAATCTTAGTCTCAAGTAAAAATTGGTGAAAGTGCAGGAACAGAGTGTATTTCTTTACCAGTGAGTAACTACATCAGGGTGATCAGATGTAATGGGAAGCCAGGATTTCCCATTATATACATGAGCTGCATGAGTATCAGGATTGCATGCACTCTTTCATGACCACATGGCGGTCAAAAGTATTTGCTCTCTATTTTAAAGCACTATGTGAAGTGAAGCTGAGCCAGCCTAGTCATCGTTGCTCCTTCCCCATCTTTGTCTGCTCCACTTCCTTCCCACAATGGGGGAAAGGAGGTGGGATGGGCAAAGCAGAAGCAACAAGTTCCTGTTTACTTCTCTGATGGAAAAGCAAAGGGGACTCAGGCTGCCTCTACAAGAGGCATTTAAAGCTCTTTCAAGGCGCATTAAAAAAAATTACCTCTACAAGAACGGAGCGCAAATCGGGCGTAGAGGCGCAGTTTCTCTCCGATTATGCGCTTTATCGAATGCGCGTTAAATAGCGAGTTTTATTTTGCTCTGGCCGTTAAAACGCATTTTGCCTATGTGAACAAGCAATTCTCCGCATAAACTACCTGTAAAGCGCATTTGAAACAACGGGTAAGGTCACCTGTTGAGTGCTCAATTACCTCCTGCATACAAGCATTTGAGATAAAGCGCTTCAGCGAATATGCGCATAATCGGCTAACCAGGCGTAAAGCCAAATTCTTGTAGATGAGGCCTCAGGCATTTCACCTGCTGAGGGAGGGGCAGGTGAAGCAGAAACAGCTGGGACCCCGTTGCTTCTCCAACAGAATCTCAGATCAGAGATAACAGCAGGGGAATACCCCCTGTTATATCCAATCTGAGATCAAATTTAATAGTGGGGAATGTCCTCTGGGATGGATTCCTTTGGGGTCAGGGCTTAGATCCAAAGTTCCCACCTCCTAGAGGACCCTCCACTGAATTGGGGTGTGTGGTGGGTCAGATCCAGCCCATGGGCCAAAATTCTGCACCCCTGTTTTAAACAAATCACAATTCCTCATACCATCTGAAGTTGAGTAAATGTGGTTTGCTTAAAGTCAAGTTAGTTCAAACAAACCAAGATCAAACACCCATACTCATGCCCATACCTCACTTGGTCCACCAGACATCTGATTCCAGTCTCCCTTAATAACAACTATCCTTTTATGATGTGCTAAATGTTCCATTGCTGCAAAAAGCAGCACAAGCAAATGGGGAGAGAGAAAGCAAAAGGTCATTGGCTCCCCTACAGCATGATAATTAATGTGTGTGGAATAGGTGCTATGAAGATGCAACTGTTACTGGTTCATAAGCAGTCTATGCTGCCAGGACTTAGGAGCTTGATAGGAGGGCAGGGAGGGAGCATGGGCCAGAAACTCTAGTCTGGACCCTGCTCAAGGGACATTTCCCAGTCCTCTTCAAGGGTATCCACTTGTGAGTTAGCTGCTCTTCCTGCTGCTCTTCATGGCAGATCGGGTAGAAATCTTTTGAGTATATCTGCTGACAGGAAAGCTATTCAGGATACCTTGAAGAACAGCAGCTTGAACCTTCCATTGACGATAATTGGAAATCTTTTTTCATTTGACAAAATTGGGTTAACTTTGCAGGTATAGTCATATCTTATGAGAGGATTACATATACCAAATATCAGACAAGTAGGTATATCTGTTGTGTGCTATGTGCATTTAATTATTGGGATAGAGCAAGAGAGGGGAGGAACTGCCAAAACCTTTTATTTCTTGGCAGAATAGGATGAAATTTGCAGGGGTAATTTATTTATTTATTTATTTATTGCATTTTTATACCGCCCCTTCTGAGATCAGTCTTGCCAAGTTTCATATGAATAGTTGCAGTGAGCTTCATTAAGAGTGGTCTTTACAGTTGGGGGGGGGGTCCTCCCTCCCAAAGGAAGTATTTACTCCTCTATGTTTTTTGTTGGCAATTCTTATGAAAATGAAATATGGTACAGAGGTGGCCCTAAGTAAGAAACATGTTTCAGGGGGTGATACCCCCTTCATATGTTTTTGGACAAATGTATTAAAATGGCATATGTCATAAAGACATTCATAAGCAAAAAAAAAACCCCTAGAAAATTTCAGTAGTATAGTTTCTAGGGGCTAGGGAATTATGATGAATGAAAACCAATTTCAACTTCTTTGTTTTTTTGCTCAGTTGGCACCGAAGTCACAGAAAGTGTAATAGGACAGGCATGGATGATGGATGTGGAATATACAGTGGCAGAAGGACTTGAACATCCAACATTTTACAAGCAGGCACCCAAGGCTACAGCCTTCTAGGTCCTGCAGACTCCACCAAACCTGTTTTAACATTCCTGCTCCTGGGAGAGAGAACTAGCAAAGAGCACTGAACGCTGGATCAGTCCTGCAATATATTACTTCAATATCCCTCCCCCAAAGCACTGGGTTTGGAGAGCCCTGGTAAAACCATTCACTAATTAGAATGTAGAGTTTTGGCCATAAAACTACACCACCCTTCTCTCTGTTCTTCCACCCTGGTATTTTCCTTGTTTTAAGATAGGCTGACCATCTGAAAAGGAGGACAGGGCTCATATAACTTTAACAGTTGTAGAGAAAAGGGAATTTCAGCCAGTGTCATTTGTATGCAATTAGTTCCTGGTGATATTCCCTCTTCATCACAATAATTAAAGGTGCAGGGGCCCTGCCTTCTTTTGTATATAGTCACTCTAGTATGGTGCCTGCACCTTTAACAGTTTTGATGAAGAGGGAATTTCACCAGGAACTAATTGCATACAAATGACACTGGCTGAAATTCCCTTTTCTCTACAACTGTTAAAGTTATATGAGCCCTGTCCTCCTTTTCAGATGGTCAGCCTATTTAAGAGCTTCAGAGGAATCTATCAATTTCTGGAGATGCACTGTCTGTGTCTTAGTGACCCTCTGAATCCCAATTCATCAAGATTATTCAGATTTGGATTTGATCGGCTTCAAGGGAGCCCCACTTTGATTCAGACTTCTCTCAAATTTGCCCAAATCAACCTGAATTGGTTTTGCACTGAAAGTACACCCCTAAAATGAACCTGCTAAGCATTAAGATCTGCCTTGGGAGTCCTGCTTGCAGTCATAAGAGATGGCCTTTTCAGTAGCAACCCCCAGGTTGTGGAATTCCCTCCCCACTGAGGTACATACCACCTCAACTATACTGATGTTGAATGGGTTTTTTAAAAACTGTTCTATTTTAGGTCACTTTTTCATGAATTGGGTCTTCTGTCTTTGCAGTTATAAAATTAATGAGCTGCTGGTGTTTTTATTTATAAAGTGTGTGATTTGTTATATTTTAACTGATCTATGTTAAAATAAGTTTTGCACTGCTGGTTTTATTGTGATTGAGTTTTATTATATTTTGTTTTATTTTACTTTATTTTATTATGAGGTCTTGTAGGGGAAATGTCCTAAAAGGAGATCTCTCTCTCTCTCTCTTCATCCATCCATCATTTGTCTATAGTATTAGAAAAATAGAAAGATTAATTACTAGGGATGTGCACTGACCCCCCGGATCGGATCGGATAGCGGATCGGAATCGGACCTGGGGGGTCGGATCGGATCGGATCGGATCGTGTGTCGGATCGGATCGGATCCGATTCCGATCCGCGGATCGGATTTTCCGATCCGGATCGGACGCCATTTTGAATGCTTTTTCCTATAGCAAATTATTGTTTTACAAAAACGCCTATAACTTTTTCATTTTTAACGACAGAAGGATGAAACTTGGGCACATTGTACACTGGTTAGGGATAGGTATCTGTGAGAAATTTCAGAAAGATTGGTGCATGCAGTTTGTGGCAATTAATTTTTTAATAAATAACATGGAATGCCTATAACTCGGTCATTTTTAAAGTTACACACATGAAACTTTGCCACATTGTAGGTGGAACCTTGGGACCCACGTGTGTGAAATCCCAGAACCGTGGGTGCTTGCCTGGTGTGGCAATGAATTTTTGAAAAATGGGTAGTAGTGGGGTAAATGCAGTTATGCCTCCCATGTTTTTATTTTTAAAGATACAAACAGGACACTTCGGCACATTACAGGGAACACTTCCCTTGATATGTGTGTAAAATTTCAGACAGCTAGCTCCAGGCATGTGTTGGCAATGAATTGTTGAAAATTGGGTAGCAGTGGGGTAAAATACAGTTTTGCCTCCCATTTTTTTATTTTCAAAGATACAAACGGGAAACTTTGGCACATTGCAGGGAACACTTCACTTCAAATGTGTGTGAAATTTCCGGAAGCTAGGTGCAACATTTTAGTGGGAAACGAACGTTTATTCATGGCATTTCACATGGGATTTATGGGTTGGTTTTAAGAGCTACAAACCTCTAACTCGCTCACATGGCACAGGACCTATGCCCGCTCAAACGCTGGAAATTTAACAAACTTTGGTGCAATGCTTTAGTGGGAAAACAAAGGTTTATGCATGGCATTTCACATGGGATTTATGGGTTGGTTTTAAGAGCTACAAACCTCTAACTCGCTCACATGGCACAGGACCTATGCCCGCTCAAACGCTGGAAATTTAACAAACTTTGGTGCAATGCTTTAGTGGGAAAACAAAGGTTTATGCATGGCATTTCACATGGGATTTATGGGTTGGTTTTAAGAGCTACAAACCTCTAACTCGCTCACATGGCACAGGACCTATGCCCGCTCAAACGCTGGAAATTTAACAAACTTTGGTGCAATGCTTTAGTGGGAAAACAAAGGTTAAACTTTATTATTTTAAACCTTCAGGAAGGGGACATTGCCTGCCTGGTGTGGATTGGTAATGAGGGAAGAAAGTTTCACTTATTCATTTGTAAAATGTAAAGTGATTGTAAATTGCTTTAGGGACCCATACATTTACATGACAAGACAGGTGTTGGTTGCAGGAATGCTACCAAATGCACTAGTAGCTAATCCCAGGTAATAGCTATTCAGATCCTAGCTAATAGCTATTATTCAGATCCTAGCCTGGGAAGGGATCTTGCAGGATAAGTGATTGTTCTTTTCTTGTGTACTATGTAATTCTAAACCAGAAGGCTGCTTTGATGTAGAGCCAATCCACATGGTCTCTTGCAGCACCTAGTATTATTTATTTCTCCTTCCACAGCAGAATCTGGAAGGCGGGCAGGCAGGCTGGCATTTAATGGGCAAAGTCCAACAGCGGCATTGGGGACTGGGTGACATTCTCCTTGAGGGCGAATGCCAAGTCCCATGGCTTGTGCGAGGAGGGCGGCTTGCTCTCTTTGCAGGAAGGATCTGGAAGGCGGCAGGCGGCATCAGCAGCGGGCGGGCAGGCTGGCATTTAATGGGCAAAGTCCAACAGCGGCATTGGGGACTGGGTGACATTCTCCTTGAGGGCGAATGCCAAGTCCCATGGCTTGTGCGAGGAGGGCGGCTTGCTCTCTTTGCAGGAAGGATCTGGAAGGCGGCAGGCGGCATCAGCAGCGGGCGGGCAGGCTGGCATTTAATGGGCAAAGTCCAACAGCGGCATTGGGGACTGGGTGACATTCTCCTTGAGGGCGAATGCCAAGTCCCATGGCTTGTGCGAGGAGGGCGGCTTGCTCTCTTTGCAGGAAGGATCTGGGAGGCGGCAGGCGGCATCAGCAGCGGGCGGGCAGGCTGGCATTTAATGGGCAAAGTCCAACAGCGGCATTGGGGACTGGGTGACATTCTCCTTGAGGGCGAATGCCAAGTCCCATGGCTTGTGCGAGGAGGGCGGCTTGCTCTCTTTGCAGGAAGGATCTGGGAGGCGGCAGGTGGCATCAGCAGCGGGCGGGCAGGCTGGCATTTAATGGGCAAAGTCCAACAGCGGCATTGGGGACTGGGTGACATTCTCCTTGAGGGCGAATGCCAAGTCCCATGGCTTGTGCGAGGAGGGCGGCTTGCTCTCTTTGCAGGAAGGATCTGGAAGGCGGCAGGCGGCATCAGCAGCGGGCGGGCAGGCTGGCATTTAATGGGCAAAGTCTCTCCTTTCCCGGGCACTGTGGCAGTGAGAGTGCCATAGGCTGCAAAAGAAGAAGGGGGGAAAAAAGAATGAATATTAGTTGACCACTTCAACACAACCAGCTCCCTTCCACCCAGGATTGCCCTTCCTGAGTGCCCACGCCCCAGCAGGCACACGGGGCTGCCTGCTCACTCGGAAGTGAGCAGGCAGACAGCCAACCTTCAGTTAGGTGGAAGGTGCCCCCCCCCATTCACAGAACACTTACCGTAGTCCTCCTGAGGGCGTTGTTGATAAGATGCCACTTCCAGGCGGGCAGTGACGGGCAGGTGGGCAGTCTGCATTACCGTCTCTCCTGGGCACTGTGGCAAAGAGTTCCATAGGCTGCAAAAGAAGAAGGGGGGGGGAGAATATGAGAAAAATGATACTTTTCCACCACTGGCTCCCTCCCACCCAAGACTGGCATGTGCCCGGTCCTGAGTGCCCACGGCCCAGCAGGCACACGGGGCTGCCTGCTCACTCGGAAGTTAGCAGGCAGACAGCCAACCTTCAGTTAGGTGGAAGGTGCCCCCCCCCCCATTCACAGAACACTTACCGTAGTCCTCCTGAGGGCGTTGTTGATAAGATGCCACTTCCAGGCGGGCAGTGACGGGCAGGTGGGCAGTCTGCATTACCGTCTCTCCTGGGCACTGTGGCAAAGAGTTCCATAGGCTGCAAAAGAAGAAGGGGGGGGGGAGAATATGAGAAAAATGATACTTTTCCACCACTGGCTCCCTCCCACCCAAGACTGGCATGTGCCCGGTCCTGAGTGCCCACGCCCCAGCAGGCACACGGGGCTGCCTGCTCACTCGGAAGTTAGCAGGCAGACAGCCAACCTTCAGTTAGGTGGAAGGTGCCCCCCCCCATTCACAGAACACTTACCGTAGTCCTCCTGAGGGCGTTGTTGATAAGATGCCACTTCCAGGCGGGCAGTGACGGGCAGGTGGGCAGTCTGCATTACCGTCTCTCCTGGGCACTGTGGCAAAGAGTTCCATAGGCTGCAAAAGAAGAAGGGGGGGGGGGGAGAATATGAGAAAAATGATACTTTTCCACCACTGGCTCCCTCCCACCCAAGACTGGCATGTGCCCGGTCCTGAGTGCCCACGCCCCAGCAGGCACACGGGGCTGCCTGCTCACTCGGAAGTTAGCAGGCAGACAGCCAACCTTCAGTTAGGTGGAAGGTGCCCCCCCCATTCACAGAACACTTACCGTAGTCCTCCTGAGGGCGTTGTTGATAAGATGCCACTTCCAGGCGGGCAGTGACGGGCAGGTGGGCAGTCTGCATTACCGTCTCTCCTGGGCACTGTGGCAAAGAGTTCCATAGGCTGCAAAAGAAGAAGGGGGGGGGGGAGAATATGAGAAAAATGATACTTTTCCACCACTGGCTCCCTCCCACCCAAGACTGGCATGTGCCCGGTCCTGAGTGCCCACGCCCCAGCAGGCACACGGGGCTGCCTGCTCACTCGGAAGTTAGCAGGCAGACAGCCAACCTTCAGTTAGGTGGAAGGTGCCCCCCCCCATTCACAGAACACTTACCATAGTCCTGAGGGCGTTGAGGACTCGGTGAGATTCTCCTGGAGGAACCCTAGTCCCATGGCTTGTGCAAGAAAGGCGGCTGGCCCGCCTCGCAGGAACGATCTGGAAGGCGGCAGGCGGCATCAGCAGCGGGCGGGCAGGCTGGCATGTAATGGGCAAAGTCTCTCCTTTCCCGGGCACTGTGGCAGTGAGAGTGCCATAGGCTGCAAAAGAAGAGGAGGGGGATAATGAATATTACATAAATACTTTTATACTGCAAAAGAAGAAAGGAAAATAAATAAAGATTTGTATTAATTAATACAAACAAGTCCTAGTAACTAGTCTCCCACCGGCACACTTCTCTTGTTTGTGATGCAATCCTCTTTCTCCTGCACCCCTCCCTTTCTAAATCACTCTTCTGAGCCCATTGTTAGAGGGATTGGCTATCCTTTTGTGTCTGGCAGGACACAGCTTACCGGATCATTAGAGAATCACCATTTCTTTTGTCCTTGGGTTATTCATTCACTCCTAATAGCACCCTACGTTAGGCTGACCAGATCAAATCCAGGTCAGGGTTCCTAACTTCAGCAGTTGTAGAGAAAAGGGAATTTCTGCCAGTGTCATTTGTATGGAATTAGTTCCTGCTGAGATTCCCTCTTCATCACAACAGTTAAAGGTGCAGGGGCCCTGCCTTCTTTTCTATATGGCCACTCTGCCTGCACTCTTACCTGAGTCGTAGGGGCGACGTGAATCGAGGGGCCACCTCCATGCGGCCGTGGCTGGGGCAGATGGGCAGTCTGCTTGCTTACTCGGAAGTAAGATCTCACACTGCCCCACTTCTGGACACTCTCAGGTGTCCCTGCGTTGACTGCACAGTGCACACACTTACCTTATTCGTGCGGCGGCTGTGGATCGGAGGACTCCAGTGGCACATAGGCTCCTCCAGGCAAAGTCCCAGTGGCACAGGCTCCTCCAGGCAAAGTCCCAGTGGCATAGGCTACTCCAGGCAAAGTCACATTGGCACAGGGTCCTCCAGGCAAAGTCACAGTTTGGCACAGCTCCCTCCAGGCAAAGTCACATTGGCACAGGGTCCTCCAGGCAAAGTCACAGTTTGGCACAGCTCCCTCCAGGCAAAGTCACATTGGCACAGGGTCCTCCAGGCAAAGTCCCAGTGGCATAGGCTCCTCCAGGCAAAGTCACGTTGGCACAGGGTCCTCCAGGCAAAGTCACAGTTTGGCACAGCTCCCTCCAGGCAAAGTCACATTGGCACAGGGTCCTCCAGGCAAAGTCCCAGTGGCATAGGCTCCTCCAGGCAAAGTCACGTTGGCACAGGGTCCTCCAGGCAAAGTCACAGTTTGGCACAGCTCCCTCCAGGCAAAGTCACATTGGCACAGGGTCCTCCAGGCAAAGTCACAGTTTGGCACAGCTCCCTCCAGGCAAAGTCACATTGGCACAGGGTCCTCCAGGCAAAGTCACAGTTTGGCACAGCTCCCTCCAGGCAAAGTCACATTGGCACAGGGTCCTCCAGGCAAAGTCCCAGTGGCATAGGCTCCTCCAGGCAAAGTCACGTTGGCACAGGGTCCTCCAGGCAAAGTCCCAGTGGCAGAGGCAAAGTCCCACTGGCAGAGGCAAAGTCACAGCTGCATGGGCACCTCCAGGCAGGCAGGCGGGCGGGCAGGCAGAGGCGGGCATGATGCCAGGCGCTTGCGCATTGCACAAGTAAGCAATAGAACCGTGAGACCAGCCCACGCATTCCGGCTACTTCACAATGGCGGCAACCTAGCAGGTGGGCAGGCGGGCAGGCAGGCAGGCAGGCAGAGGCAGAGGCAGAGGCGGGCATGATGCCAGGCGCTTGCGCATTGCACAAGTAAGCAATAGAACCGTGAGACCAGCCCACGCATTCCGGCTACTTCACAATGGCGGCAACCTAGCAGGCGGGCAGGCAGGCAGGCAGAGGCAGAGGCGGGCATGATGCCAGGCGCTTGCGCATTGCACAAGTAAGCAATAGAACCGTGAGACCAGCCCACGCATTCCGGCTACTTCACAATGGCGGCAACCTAGCAGGCGGGCAGGCAGGCAGGCAGAGGCGGGCATGATGCCAGGCGCTTGCGCATTGCACAAGTAAGCAATAGAACCGTGAGACCAGCCCACGCATTCCGGCTACTTCACAATGGCGGCAACCTAGCAGGTGGGCAGGCAGGCAGGCAGAGGCAGAGGCAGAGGCGGGCATGATGCCAGGCGCTTGCGCATTGCACAAGTAAGCAATAGAACCGTGAGACCAGCCCACGCATTCCGGCTACTTCACAATGGCGGCAACCTAGCAGGCGGGCAGGCAGGCAGGCAGAGGCAGAGGCAGAGGCAGAGGCAGAGGCGGGCATGATGCCAGGCGCTTGCGCATTGCACAAGTAAGCAATAGAACCGTGAGACCAGCCCACGCATTCCGGCTACTTCACAATGGCGGCAACCTAGCAGGCGGGCAGGCAGGCAGGCAGAGGCAGAGGCAGAGGCAGAGGCGGGCATGATGCCAGGCGCTTGCGCATTGCACAAGTAAGCAATAGAACCGTGAGACCAGCCCACGCATTCCGGCTACTTCACAATGGCGGCAACCTAGCAGGTGGGCAGGCGGGCAGGCAGGCAGGCAGGCAGAGGCAGAGGCAGAGGCGGGCATGATGCCAGGCGCTTGCGCATTGCACAAGTAAGCAATAGAACCGTGAGACCAGCCCACGCATTCCGGCTACTTCACAATGGCGGCAACCTAGCAGGCGGGCAGGCAGGCAGGCAGAGGCAGAGGCAGAGGCGGGCATGATGCCAGGCGCTTGCGCATTGCACAAGTAAGCAATAGAACCGTGAGACCAGCCCACGCATTCCGGCTACTTCACAATGGCGGCAACCTAGCAGGCGGGCAGGCAGGCAGGCAGAGGCAGAGGCAGAGGCGGGCATGATGCCAGGCGCTTGCGCATTGCACAAGTAAGCAATAGAACCGTGAGACCAGCCCACGCATTCCGGCTACTTCACAATGGCGGCAACCTAGCAGGCGGGCAGGCAGGCAGGCAGAGGCAGAGGCAGAGGCGGGCATGATGCCAGGCGCTTGCGCATTGCACAAGTAAGCAATAGAACCGTGAGACCAGCCCACGCATTCCGGCTACTTCACAATGGCGGCAACCTAGCAGGCGGGCAGGCAGGCAGGCAGAGGCAGAGGCAGAGGCAGAGGCGGGCATGATGCCAGGCGCTTGCGCATTGCACAAGTAAGCAATAGAACCGTGAGACCAGCCCACGCATTCCGGCTACTTCACAATGGCGGCAACCTAGCAGGCGGGCAGGCAGGCAGGCAGAGGCAGAGGCAGAGGCAGAGGCGGGCATGATGCCAGGCGCTTGCGCATTGCACAAGTAAGCAATAGAACCGTGAGACCAGCCCACGCATTCCGGCTACTTCACAATGGCGGCAACCTAGCAGGCGGGCAGGCAGGCAGGCAGAGGCAGAGGCAGAGGCGGGCATGATGCCAGGCGCTTGCGCATTGCACAAGTAAGCAATAGAACCGTGAGACCAGCCCACGCATTCCGGCTACTTCACAATGGCGGCAACCTAGCAGGCGGGCAGGCAGGCAGGCAGAGGCAGAGGCAGAGGCAGAGGCGGGCATGATGCCAGGCGCTTGCGCATTGCACAAGTAAGCAATAGAACCGTGAGACCAGCCCACGCATTCCGGCTACTTCACAATGGCGGCAACCTAGCAGGCGGGCAGGCGGGCAGGCAGTTTTTTAAATCATATAGCCAAAATAAACACAACACACAGTGACAGCCCTGCAAGGCTGCCACATAAGTCCAAAAGACACAGTCAGAAACAGTGTGGGATGCTGCTTGTCATCCACTCAATGTAGGAGCCTGGAAGAGGAATCCTATCGCGTCCTTCGTTCATAGTCAGAGAGGTGCATGCGTTCCTTGGCGATAAAATTAAGCCTTCTTCTTATCCAAAGTTCTCATGAGCCTCTGACGTGGTCTTACAAGAAGAAACGCCCATGGAAGTGTGGGACCTTACAGAAGGCCTGGAGGGAGCCATCGGAGTCCAATTTCAGAGGCACACGTGCAAGCACATTGGTTCAAGTCAAACAACATAGAATGTGTGAGATGCTTGTGCATCCCCTCAATGTAAGAGGCTAGGAGAAGAAACTAGATCCCTTCGGGATCCATCGTTCAGAGTTGAGTTACTGAGCTGTAAACAACACAGCCAGTAAATTAAAGTAAAGAAAATTAATTAACCGAAAATAAGAATTAAAAAATCAAGGGCCTGCCGGTGCCTGCCCAAAGGTGTGGGATGGATGGGGGGTGCCTGCCAATTACTCCCCCGCGGGCATGAGGGTGGGGTATCCCAGCAGGGGCAGATTGACCTTGAGGAAGACCAGCTGCTCCACAATCTCAGCGTCCAAGCGAGAGCGGTGGGGTGTGACCACGTCGCCCGCCATGGAAAACACCCGCTCGCTTGGAACGCTGGACGGTGGGCAGCTGATTCTGTCCATGGCCACCCGCGCCAGATCAGGCCACATCTGGCGCCGAGATGACCAGTAGGCCAGGGGTTCGATGGAGCCGTCCTCCATCTGCTCCGCCAGGTAACGCTGCACTGCTGCTGCAGCGTCATCCTGGCGGCGGCTGGGTTGAATGCCTCTATGCCCAACCGCAGCCTGCAAAGCCTTGTCCCAAAACCCCTGGCCTGTCCCCCTGCTGGGTGTGGTGGTGCTGGTGCCGCCGCTGCTGGTGGTGCTCAGCGGACTTAGCGCCTGGGCTTCGGTGGGCTCCTCCTCTGCCTGCCCAATCCTGGCATCCCGGGCCGCCCGAACGTCCGTCACCAGCATTTCCACCCAACCTGCCCGGGAAGTCTGCCCACATAACCCATCCTTGATGCGCGGGTCGCACATGGTGGCCAACATGTACTGCCTCTCGTTGTAGAGAGGCTGGACCCGGCGGGATAGGCTTTCCCTCAGCCTCGTCACCACTTCCCGCACCTCTGGCAGGAAGCGCCTGCTGGTGACGGCATCCCCGGCCTCCAGAAACTCGCCCATCTGATTCTGGAGATGCCTGGCCACGGGGAGCACCTGGCTGAGAAGGGCAGTGCTGCTGCTCAGGGTCTCGGTGGCCTCAAGGAACGGCTTGAGGACCACCAGAAGCTGGGACATGGCCTCCCACTGCTGCCTGGACAGTGGGGCCTGGATGCCAATGTCCCCGACCCTGAACATCTCGTGGACAACACGCTGTTGCTCCACCATACGCTCGAGCATGTGGTAGGTGGAGTTCCAACGTGTTGCCACGTCCTGCACTAGCCGGTGCTGCGGAAGTCCCAGCTCCTGCTGCTTCTCCCGCAGCAACCGACTGCCCTTCACGCTGTGGTGGAAATGCCCAGCCACCTTCCTGCAGCTCTCTAGGAGATTACGGATTTGGGGAGGGAGAGGGGCCTTGCTGCCTCCAAGGCCATCCCTCACGACCAGGTTGAAGACGTGCGCGATGCAGCGGATGCCCTCAAATCCGCCATCGCGCACCGCCTTCAGCATATTGGCTCCCCCGTCCGTGACCATGTAACCGCGGGTGTGCTGGTGCCCGCCCAGCCACCCTGCCACCATGCGGTTCATGGCCTCCGTAATCTCCTCCGCCGTGTGGGACTGGTCCATGACTGCAGTATGAAGGAGGGCCCAGCGGCAGCCCTCCTTCCCAGTCCCAGAAGTCCTGGGTGCTTCCTGCCCTGAGGCTCCCCACCAGTGAGCCGTCAGGGACAGGTAAGCGTGCACTCCTCCTTCGCTGGACCAGATGTCCGAAGTGAAGTGCACCTTCTGTGCCTCTGCCTGGCACAGACGACCCAGAACTAACTCCCTGCATGCCTGGTACAGGGAGGGCACCACACGCCTGCTCAGGGTGGTGCGACACGGCGGCTTGTAGTATGGAACCACAAGAGCCATCAGCCTCTTGAAGCCTGCGTTCTCGACGAGGCTGAATGGCTGGTCATCCAACGCCACCATCTCACCGATGCAATTGGTGATCTGGTTGGGCGCTGGAAAACGCCACCTTGTGGCTCCATACTTCCCCCACCCCATCTCTTCCATGGTGGCCTGGCGAAGCCTCTTGGGGATGGGAGGTCGAGAGCTGGCAGAAGTTGCAGGAGCCTTCTGCTTGCCCTTGCCGCTAGCACCAGTCTGCTGCGAGGTGCCCGCCTCGGTCCCAAGCAAAACAGACTGGTGGTGCCTCTGCATGTGGCGGGTGAGGTTCGTGGTGGTGAAGTGGCCTGGCATTTTTCCCCTGCTCACTGACATCTTGCAGTGGCGACAGACAGCAAAGCGGGAATCCACTGCCACCTCAAAGTGGTCCCACACCTTGCTTGCCTGTCGCTTCTGGGGTGACACAGACGGCCTGCCGGCGCCTTCGCTCTGTGGTGTCACCTCAGGAGCAAGGGAATGAGTGGAAGAGAGGACGGATTGTGGAGAGTAAGTCTCTGGTGCTGCCTGCTCTTCCTCTTGCCCCACATCAGAGTCCTCCTTCTCACTCTGAACCTCGCTGACTTCCACAAGATCTGGGAAAAGATCAGTCAGCGGGTTCACAGGCTCACCCACCAAAGAAGGAGCTGGATATAGTGCTCCTTCTTCATGCCCACTGCTGCTCCCAGCACCTGCCTCATGTTGCTGAAAGAGTGCCCTGCAGGCACTACTTTGAGTTGCCTCTGCCTGCTTCTGCTGCCCCAGTGGAGAACGCCTCAGTTTAACTGGGGGTGTGGAAGTAGGCTGCCTGCTGCTGGTCCCAGCAGCAGCAGCAGCAGCGCCATGCCCAGAGCGGCCTCTCCCAAATGCTGCCTTGGGAGCACCCCCCCTTTGAGTGCCACGCTTCATTTTATTTTTATTATTATTTATTTTTGTGTAAGTGTGTGCTTTGCTGACTTTTTTTGTGTTTGTAGCAGCAGGCTACACAGCCCAGCAACACACACTCACTCACAAGCGCGCACACACACACACACACACACAGAGAAAGAGAGAGAGAGAGAGAGAGGATAGAAATATTTTTTTATTATTTTTTTGGGTTTTTTTCAGAAAGCGAAAGTAGAACAAACAAACACACTCACTGCAAAGACAAACTGAACTCACAGACAAACAAACGTGCTATCTAAGAAAGGAAAGGCAAGAGAGAAAGGAAAGCCAAGAGAGAGAACAAGAAAAGCTGAAGTAAAAGATCAGAAACTCCTCAAAACCACCTCCAAATGCAATCAAATCAATACAGTCTCTCCAACACAGCTCCAAAACACTCCCTAATCTCCTCCACGTTCAACCCACAAAGAGCCAGAAGGGCAGGGCTGAGAGAATATATACTGGTGCCCTCCTCCAGCATTGCGATTGGAGGCTGAAGAAAGTCTTCACAGGATTGGGTGATTCAGTCATGTATTCTAAAGCACAATTGGTGGATCAAGCTGTCAAACACACACACACAAACACAGCCTCCCCCTCCCTTTCCTGAAGGTTTAAAATAATAAAGTTTAACCTTTGTTTTCCCACTAAAGCATTGCACCAAAGTTTGTTAAATTTCCAGCGTTTGAGCGGGCATAGGTCCTGTGCCATGTGAGCGAGTTAGAGGTTTGTAGCTCTTAAAACCAACCCATAAATCCCATGTGAAATGCCATGCATAAACCTTTGTTTTCCCACTAAAGCATTGCACCAAAGTTTGTTAAATTTCCAGCGTTTGAGCGGGCATAGGTCCTGTGCCATGTGAGCGAGTTAGAGGTTTGTAGCTCTTAAAACCAACCCATAAATCCCATGTGAAATGCCATGCATAAACCTTTGTTTTCCCACTAAAGCATTGCACCAAAGTTTGTTAAATTTCCAGCGTTTGAGCGGGCATAGGTCCTGTGCCATGTGAGCGAGTTAGAGGTTTGTAGCTCTTAAAACCAACCCATAAATCCCATGTGAAATGCCATGCATAAACCTTTGTTTTCCCACTAAAGCATTGCACCAAAGTTTGTTAAATTTCCAGCGTTTGAGCGGGCATAGGTCCTGTGCCATGTGAGCGAGTTAGAGGTTTGTAGCTCTTAAAACCAACCCATAAATCCCATGTGAAATGCCATGAATAAACGTTCGTTTCCCACTAAAATGTTGCACCTAGCTTCCGGAAATTTCACACACATTTGAAGTGAAGTGTTCCCTGCAATGTGCCAAAGTTTCCCGTTTGTATCTTTGAAAATAAAAAAATGGGAGGCAAAACTGTATTTTACCCCACTGCTACCCAATTTTCAACAATTCATTGCCAACACATGCCTGGAGCTAGCTGTCTGAAATTTTACACACATATCAAGGGAAGTGTTCCCTGTAATGTGCCGAAGTGTCCTGTTTGTATCTTTAAAAATAAAAACATGGGAGGCATAACTGCATTTACCCCACTACTACCCATTTTTCAAAAATTCATTGCCACACCAGGCAAGCACCCACGGTTCTGGGATTTCACACACGTGGGTCCCAAGGTTCCACCTACAATGTGGCAAAGTTTCATGTGTGTAACTTTAAAAATGACCGAGTTATAGGCATTCCATGTTATTTATTAAAAAATTAATTGCCACAAACTGCATGCACCAATCTTTCTGAAATTTCTCACAGATACCTATCCCTAACCAGTGTACAATGTGCCCAAGTTTCATCCTTCTGTCGTTAAAAATGAAAAAGTTATAGGCGTTTTTGTAAAACAACAATACTTTGCTATGGGAAAAACGCATTTAAAATGGCGTCCGATCCGCCGATCCGATCCGATCCGGATCGGACCTCGCCGGATCGGAACGGATCGGATCGGATGGTGTATCGGATCGGATCGGATCGGATTTTCCGATTTTTGGGGCGGATCGGATTCGGATCGTGGATCGGATCCGATCCGATGCACACCCCTATTAATTACGTAAGCAGTGTTCAGGTTGTATGAGCAACTATTTTGTTAACTCTGGCTGCCTCTACAAGAGCGATTTAAAGCTCTTTCAAGTCTCATTAAAAATTACCTCTACAAGAGAGGAGCGCAAATCAGGAGTACAGGCGGGTTTTAGCTCCTTTTATTCGCATTTTCACATTTGCATTAAATAGCGAGGTTTTTTCTCTCCAGAGTTACGGTGCCTTATCTTATGGGCAGGGAAGGGGGGGAGGGAGGCAAAAAGCGGGGAGAGGGGCATTGAAAAGAAGATGATTTTCTTTTCTTTTGCTGCCTAGGGAAGGCTCGGTTAAACACACACACACACACACACACCGACCTAAAGAGTCTCTTCCACCCACCTTCCTTCCCTCCCTTGCCGTCCTCTCCTGCTTTTTGCTTGCTCGGATCTGGTGTGCCTTAGGCAGCCGAAGCGATGACATCAGCTCTGCGGCCGCACATGGGCAAGAGGAGAGGCAGAGCCCGAGGAGGAGGAGGGAGAAGGGAAGAGGGAAGGAAGGCCATGCTCAGCCGCCGCCGCTGCCACGCTCGCTGGCTTCACACACTGCAACAGCCGCCCCTGCCCGCACACGAGATGTGTGTAGGTATTAGGTGTAGACGCACGTGCAAGGTAATTCGCATAATCGGGGAATCGGGCGTCAAAGCGACTGCTTGTAGAGGGAGCCTCTAAGGGAGAGGTGGAAGTACATTGATGCCAAATAAGGAGAAGGGATTATGATAGATGTCTCATAGACATATGGAGATCTTAATAGGGTTAGAGGAGAGAAGGAGAGTGTCAGAGTACAAACAACACTGGTGGCAGTGTAGCTAATTTGCCTGAGGAATTAGAGATGTGGAAAGAGAATGTAACAATGAAGGAAAAGGAACCTGGAGCACAGGTGTTCCCTCTCCTAGAGCGAAGGGGAAAACAATGTCATTCAGGGGGGATGCTTGTTGATCAGGAATCTGCCCTTGGTGCCAGGTTTCAGGATTGCTTGAGCTGTTTGCAAGAGAGAACTGGGGGAAAGGAAGGCCTTATGTGGTGTGGGGCTTTCCTAAATAGAAATTCGGAGGGGGATTACAAGGCTGTGCAATTCATTGGAGCCCTGACTTAACCAAATAAAACAACAGAGAATAAGTAGTGGAGACTAGAGAAGGTGAGGGAAGGAAAGTGAACAAAGCTAAACTTGAACTGATTGAATTTAATCTGAACCAGAGATCTAGTTTTGGAATTCCTTCTATGGGCTTTGTTGCAAGAGGGAGGGCATTCACAAGATGGGGGTGGAGGATAGGAATAGAGTTACATAAGAATATAAGAAGAGCTATGCTGGATCAGACCAAGGGTCCATCTGGTCCAGCGCTCCGTACACACAGTGGCCAATCAGCTGTAAAACTAGGAACCCACATGCAGGACACAAGTGCAACAGCACCCTCCTGCCCATATTCCCCAGCAACTTGTGTACATAGGCATACTGCCTCTGCTGCTGGAGGTAGCACATAGCTATTAAGACTTGTAGCCATCCAAATTGGTAGTTATCACTACATTTTGTGGTAGCAAATCCCATAGTTTTAACTATGTGCTGTGTGAACAAGTACTTTTTTGTATCTGTCCTGAATCTCCCACCAATCAGCTTCATGGGATGACCCCAGGTTCTAGTATTTTGAGAGATGGCGAAAAATGTCTCCCTATCCACAAACTCCACACCATCCATAATTTTGTACACCTCTATCATTCATGTCTCCCCTTGCCCTTTTCCCCCCAAGCTAAACAATCCCAGCTCTTGTAACTTTCCTTCATAGGGGAGATGCTCCATCCCCTTGATAATTTTAGTTGCCCTTTTCTGCACTTTTTCCAGCTCTACAATGCCTTTTTTTAAGTATGGTGACCAGAATGGTACACAGTATTCCAAGTGTGGTCACACCATAGATTTGTATAAAGGGAGTATGACAATAACAGTTTGACAGGGTTCAGACGACACGATAACCAATGTTGGGTTAAATAGTCATCTGTCAGGACATTTTCACACCACAGTTGATTATTCAGCCAAAATAACCAATGCTGTTCAGAGTTGATAATTTGAACAACCACTGGTTATCGTGTCATCAGTCGGGCACCGTTGACTGTTTCGTTGCACACAGTTGGTTATTTTTTGGTGACTACAGAGTCCCCTGGAAAGAGTGGCCAAAACTGTAGCTGCTGGTCTAGTCCAGCTGGCAGAACTCTCAATGGCTGATGGGATACTAGCGGGAGGACTGAGAGGGGGAGGGTGGGATGTATCAATCAAACACACCATTGACTAATAGTCAACTCAACACTGCCTTAATCCACACCACAGTCAATTATAATCAAGTCGTATGGGGGGGAGGGTACCCCCTCAATAATCAACCATGGAGTTTACTCTTAACCCACCATTGAATATTGTGTTGTCCAAACACAGCCTTTTATTCCTCTTCTAATTGTGCCTAACATGAAGTTTGCCTTTTTTTTTTTACAGCAGCCAGAAACTGGTGTGACATTTTCATCAAGCTGTCCACCACAACCCCAAGATCTCTTTCTTGATTGGTCACTGCTATCTCAAATCCTATCAGGTTATACTTGAAGTTGGGGATTTTTGCCCCAATGTGCATCACTTTACACTTTTGCCATTTGGATGCTCATTTTCTAAGTTTGGACAGAACCTTTTGGAGCTCCTCACAATCTCTTTTAGTTCTTCTTCGTGGTCTCTGTGCATCACACATATGGGCTCGCGCCGACGCCGAGCCCAGCTTCGGGAAACTTCACTAGCTAGCTTAGACTTTTGGCGGGAACCCCTCCCCCCACCATCCTACCGCGCATGCTCAGGGTTCCCGCTCGTCGCTTACCTCAGTTCTTCTTCGACCGCTTAGCTGTTAGCCTCGCGGGAGACTTCAGCAGATATATATATCTGTGAGAGAAAGAAGAATAGTTGTAATTAGTTAGCTTAGGCTTGTTCGTTAACTTAGTATTAATCTCTTGTTAAATATATATATATATATAAAAAAATAATAATAATAAATAAATAAGTAGATATAGTATTAGGTGTAAGGATAGGAGCGGTTCGCCATCTTATGGCTCAAACCGCACTCTTTAAGCTTTGCACGCGGTGTAGGGCGAAGATAGCCCTCACCGATGGACACTCGTTCTGTCTGATTTGTCTGGGTGAGTCCCACATAGTGGAATCCTGCTCACATTGCATGCGTTTTTCCCGGCAAACAAGACGAAATAGAGCGGACCGTCTCCGCAGCTTGTTGTGGAGCAAGGCCCTTTCCGCAGTAGACCGGCCCCGTTCGTCGACGATGCAAGCGGCGTCTTCAGTTTCTGGGGAGCATATTACCCGCTCAAACCCAGCATCTCCGGGCTCCCCCCCTTTGGGGGCCGCAGCTCAGGCAACGACTTCGGGCGCCTCCCCGCCTTCTTCTCCGCAAGTAAAGCGGGTTAAAAAATCTAAGCCAGCCAAGAAGTCGGTACCACAGAAAAAGTCTTCGACTTCGAAGAAATTGGCGTCGCTTCCATCCACGATGCCGTCTACAACATCGCGTAAAGTAGTAGCCTTAGTCCATAAGGCTCCTTCGGTACCGAAAGAGCTGTCGACGTCGAGACACCGTACTCTCTCGCACGGTTCGACTTCGGCCAAGTCTCCCCCATCGGCCTCGGTACCGACGAGGCACTCGCCATCGCCACTGCGTACTCCATCGACGCCGAGGGGTTTATCTGAACGCATAGCTCCTTTATCACCCTTACGTTCTTTGCCGTCGCCGAGACCGATAGAAATCACATCGGATATAGAGGATGTGGCCCCGATACCGACAGAACCACTGCCGCCTATTCAACGACATCGATGTCGTCCCCGGAGCCGAGTTTCAGCATCCCGATCGCGGTCTTGTTCGCGATCTCGATCAAGAGATTGGGATGTTTATTCTGAACATTCCCATTACTCGGATCGAAGTCGATATCGCTTCGACTCTTATACAGGACGGCGAATCAACGCAGCGCAATCACCACCACCTGTACCACTGCGGCGCACGACTTCGCTTTCCGAATCGACTCGACATCGAAGAACGTCATCGACTCGGCATCGAGAGCATACGCTCGCTGCGGCTGCAGCACCTCGACGTCGAGAACCCTCAGCGCCTCGGCATCGAGAACCTTCACAATCATTTGAAGAGTACGCTTCCGACACTTCATCGGCACCGTCACCCCGCCCCTCCGAGCCTTCACCGTCGGATGACGTCGGTACCGGGGATAGGGCTTCGCCAATGATGGAAATGGGCAGTTTTTCGGACCAGATGATGAGGCTAGCGCAATCCTTAGGGATTGAATGCCAACAGCTGGTGGAGGAAGAGGACAATGATGGCATATACGATGTCATGTATACAGACCCATCGCCTCAATTGACCCTGCCCATGATAAAAGCACTGCTAAAGACAGTCAAGCAATCTTGGCAAAACCCAGCAACAATTGGCCCAACCTCGAAACGCCTTGATGCAATTTACAAGGTCAAGGAGGCACAAGCTCCCTTCCTTTTTCAGCACCCCAAACCTAACTCTGTGGTTGTGGAAGCTGCTCAAGGCAAATCAGGAAAAACACACTCGGCGCCTACAGATAAGGAGGGCCGAAAGCTCGACGCCTATGGCAAGCGTATCTACTCTTCTGCATCTCTGGGCATCAAGATAACTAATTATATGGCTCTAATGGCGCGCTATCAGTTATTTCTTTGGGAAAAGATTTCATCGCTGAAGGATTATCTTCCTGAGGATCAACGTGAGCTGGCAAGGGTTTTCCAGGCGGAAGCAATAAGATTGTCAAAGCAGGAGCTGACAACTGCCCGCCATCTGACTGATGCAGTGTCTAAGGCCATGGTCGGTGCGGTCGCCTTGCGTCGTCACGCTTGGCTACGTTCAGCATCTCTTCCACAAGAGACTAAAAACAAAATTGAGGACCTCCCTTTTGACGGGGAAGGTCTGTTTAATACAGAAACAGATACCGCAATGGACACACCCCATAAAGCAAGGATGACAGCCAGGAAAATGGGGTTCTCGCAACCACAACCACAGTATCGCCAACGTAGGTGGTATAGACCGCTTCCATACCAGCCTAGAGGACAACAGGATCGCTCGCAACGGGCCCAGCCCCCTTCTGGCCAGCAATCTTACCAGCAGCGCAAGTCAACCCCGCGTTATCAGCAGCGCAGCAAACAGCCCCAGACCAATAAGCGGCGCCTTTGACTTGCCTCCGCCTCTATTCAGCCAAACAGAAAACAGTCTACGGCCCTTTCTGCAAGCGTGGAGGACCATCACGTCAGACGCTTGGGTCCTCAATATTATCGCAGAGGGCTACAAAATAGAATTCGAAGTCCCCCCTCCATTTGGCACCGTACGAATCACGCCCCCTTCGGTGATGTTGTCACAGGAGGCCTCCGTGCTCCTTCAAAAAGGAGCTATTACGAAGGTGCGTCGACACGAGGTTCAAAAGGGTTTCTTTTCCCGTTATTTTACGGTACCAAAACGGGACGGGGGACTTCGTCCTATTATGGATCTCAGGGGTTTGAACAAATTCATCCGACCCAGAAAGTTCCGTATGGTCACTTTGGCATCCGTCCTACCAATGTTGAAAAAGGGCAGGTGGTTCACATTAATAGACTTAAAAGATGCGTACTTCCACATCGCTATTCATCCATCACACCGACCCTATCTACGGTTTCTCATAGGACACCAGGCGTACCAGTTCGCCGTACTCCCATTCGGCCTCAAATCTGCACCAAGAGTGTTCACCAAGTGCATGTCGGCAGTGTGTGCGCATCTCAGATCAAACAACATCGACGTTTTTCCTTACCTGGACGATTGGTTAATCGTCTCCCAATCCAGAGAGCAGGCGCTGGCCGACGTCCACGAGGTGATCTCTCTTTTGTCATCGCTTGGGCTGCGGATAAATTACGAAAAATCCGTTGTACAACCATCACAGCGAATACAATTTATAGGAGTTATCCTCGACTCTACCAAGGGCAGAGCATTCCTTCCCATAGACAGGACAGAGATCCTGCAGCAATTGTCATTGACACTACAGCGCTATCAGAGAGTCTCTGCATTCGTAATTCTGAGACTACTGGGGTTAATGGCAGCAGCCGTATTCGTTGTCCGCTGGGCGCGCCTGCGGATGCGCCCCCTTCAGCAATTCCTTCTCCGAGGGTACTCCCCCCCGCAAAATCCACACAAGATTATACTTACTGTGCCGAGAGCTGTCCACAAGTCCCTCGGATGGTGGTCAAACCGGGACAATCTTACTCAGGGGATGCCCTTTGTGACGGGAGGACCATCTCGCATAGTAACAACGGATGCGTCAATGGACGGATGGGGAGCTCACCTCGGCGACCTAATAACACAAGGAAAATGGTCACGTTCAGAGACACGCTTACATATCAACATGTTAGAACTACTGGCTGGCAAAAAGGCTCTTCTGGCTTTTCGCTCACACCTTCAAGGGCACCATGTCCGTGTACTGTCCGACAATACCACAGTAGTGTGGTATCTCAACAAGGAGGGAGGCACGCGATCTCGCCGACTCCTTCTTCTTGCGATGGACATTATAGATTGGGCCATTTCCCACGACATACTACTATCTGCTCTGCACATTGCAGGCAGTCAGAATGTCAAGGCAGACGACCTAAGCAGGTCATTCACGGAGACGCACGAGTGGGAACTCTCCCCCAACATACTGAGCCGTCTCTTTGCTCAGTGGGGGCATCCCGATATCGATCTTTTTGCGACAGCTGCCAACGCGGTGTGCCCTGCGTATTGCTCCAGAGCGGGCATAGGGAAGGCGTCACTTGGAGATGCTCTCCAATGGGACTGGTCAAACGGTCTTCTTTACATGTTCCCTCCGTTCCCGCTAATTGCCAAGGTAGTGACACAGATTCAACGCAGCAACTCAGACGCAATTATGATCGCGCCGTGGTGGCCAAGGCAACCTTGGTTCACGTCGCTACTCAGACTGGCACGATCGGAGATTTGGCACCTACCTTGTGCTCACGACCTTCTCTCTCGGGAGAAAGGGAGCATTTTTCACCCGGATATCCAGACTTTAGACCTGACAGCTTGGAGAATCCGACCTCTTGGCAACATCTTTCCTTCTCAGACGGAGTTCGGACTATCCTAGAGGCCTCCCGTAAGCCTTCCACAAGACTTTCGTATAATAGAAAATGGAAGCGCTTTCAGGATTATGCGGCCCTCAACGCGTTTGATTGTTCTACGTCTAGCATGCCGGACATTATTTCGTTCCTTCATTCTTTGCACGTAGCGGGACTAAAACCAGCGTCTATTCGTGTTTACCTGTCCGCAATTGCGGCCAACCATGGTTTGGTTAATGGGTTTTCGGTTTTCACCCACCCACTTGCAAGAACCTTTTTAAGAGGGTTGAATAATCTGTTCCCCACTATTCGACCGATAGTGCCACAATGGAGCCTCTCCGTGGTTCTTACGGTCCTTACTTCAAAACCATTTGAGCCTTTAGCTACAATAGACCTTCGTTTGTTAACGTTTAAAACCATATTTTTAGTGGCAATCACGTCTGCGAGACGAGTATCGGAGTTAGCAGCGCTGCTAGTAGACCCTCCATACCTGCAGTTTTTTAAGGATAAGGTGGTGCTGCGGCCGGATCCCACGTTTATTCCTAAAGTTTCCTCCTCTTTCCACGTGAGTCAGGATATTGTTTTGCCTACGTTTTTCGAACCGTCATTAGACCCTTTGTCTTCAACCTTACATGCTCTGGATGTTCGGAGAGCGTTGGCTTTCTTTAAGTCGAGAACTGAGCAAGTTCGTAAGTCTCGCAAATTGTTTATCTGCTATGGTGGCAAGAATAAGGGATTGTCAGTATCGCAACAGCGCATCTCAAAATGGGTTGTTCAGACCATTACTCTGGCCTACCAAATTGTCAAAAAGGAACCACCTTTTCACCTGACAGCGCATTCTACCAGAGCACAGGCAACCTCTTTGGCTCTGCTCCAGGGAGCTTCCCTTTCTGACCTTTGCAAAGCAGCTACCTGGAATAATGCTTCCACCTTCGTCAAGCATTATCGTCTAGATGTAAGAGCCAGACAGGACTCCTCGTTTGGAAGAGCGGTCCTTTCCTCGATCTGCCAATAACCAGCCAGCATGCCTACCCACCGCCGGTAAGTTTATGCTTATTATTCGCCCATATGTGTGATGCACAGAGACCACGAAGAAGAAATGCAGGTTGCTTACCTGTAACTGTAGTTCTTCGAGTGGTCATCTGTGCAGTCACACAACCCGCCCACCATCCCCTCTTGGCATCGCTGTTGTGATTGTTAAGTTGTTTGGGCATGCTCATTTAGTAAATTAAGTTTACCTTGGTCGCGAGGCCAAGCGGTCTCAGGGAACTGAGGTAAGCGACGAGCGGGAACCCTGAGCATGCGCGGTAGGATGGTGGGGGGAGGGGTTCCCGCCAAAAGTCTAAGCTAGCTAGCGAAGTTTCCCGAAGCTGGGCTCGGCGTCGGCGCGAGCCCATATGTGTGACTGCACAGATGACCACTCGAAGAACTACAGTTACAGGAAAGCAACCTGCATTTTTAACTACCCCAAATAAGCTGACTGAACTTACTTGGCAGGGGTAATGGATGCAATAGTGTGCATTGTGCACAAAAAAGGGGGGTTTCCATGAGCTAGACAGGGAGAGTGCATCCTTGCTGGGTCTGCTAGAACTCTCAGCAGCTTTCAATATCATCAACTTTTTGTTCTGGCTGCCTTGCTGGGATGGGACAGGAGGAGTGGCTTCAGTTGTTCCTTACAGATATGTTTCAGAACATGGTGCTTGGGGATTCATGCTTGACCCCTTGGCCATTGGATCCCACAAGGTTCAATTTTCCCCAATGCTTTTTAACATCTATATGAAACATCGTGGAGCGATAATCCAGGGATGGAGAATGGGCTTTCAACAATATGGTGATGATTTTCACCTCTGTTTCTTATTTCAATATTCTGGGGAGGCCATGGAGGATCTGAATCAGTGTTTGGAATAAGCAACGGACTGGATGAGATTGAACAAACTGAAATTAAATCTGGACTAGAGAGATGTGCTATTAGGAAACATAGGAAGCTGCCTTATACTGAGTCAGACTCTTGGTGCATCATGCCCAGTATTGTCAACACTGACTGACAGCGACTCTCCAGGGTTTCAGGCAAGTTTTTTTTCCAGCCCTACCTGGAGATGCCAGGGGTTGAACCTTGGGGCTTCTGCAACCAAAGCATGTGATCTACCACTAAGCTCTGCCTTCCTGTAGTTAGGAAGGCTAGTTGTCCATGGAAAGGATGTCAGCCTGCCCTGGATGAGATTGCACTCCCTCTAAAAAAATGGTTTGGAATGTGAGAGTTCTGCTGGACCCAACCTTGTTATTAGATGTTTAAGCATTGGCTGTGGCTAGGAACACTTTTGCTTAGTTTTGGTTGGTGTGCCAACCACGTCCATCCCTGGTATGGTCAGACTTGGACACAGTCATACATGCATTAATTACATCTTGATTGGTGTACCATAAAGCACTCTATGTGGTGCTGCCCCTAAAAACCACTTAGAAGCTTCAACTAGTGGAGGATGCCATTGGTATAATTTTGACTGAGGCAAAATGCTGTGTTCAGGTGACAAACTTATTGTATCAGATGCATTGGCTGTCAGTTCATTCCAAGCACAATTCAAGGTGCTGGTTATCACCTTTAAACCCTTACACTGTCTTCTAGAAGGACTTTCTCCCATGTGAACCTTCTGCTTTTTTAAGATCAGCTGCTGTGCCCTTCTTACATGTGCTATTGCCTTCAGATACATGGTTGGCAGTAACACAGGAGAGGGCTTCCATGGTAGCAGCACCTATATGTGGAACTTGACCAAGAAGTTAGATCATCTTCAACTTTATCTGTGTTCTGCCAGCAAGTGAGGACATTTCGATTTCATTGTTTAATTGTATTTATTGACTTAATTTTTTCATGTGATTTTTGCTGCTCCTTTCTTCTTGGAACTGTGTTGGAATGATTAATTGTTGGTTGTTGGTTTTTTATATTTTGCAAGACAGTTCCAGCAACAACCCTTTTTTTGGAGGGGAAAAGTTGGGTAAAACACACACAAATAAATAATATTTTGGGGGTGGTTTCATGCCTGGAGGGATGCTAATGAGCCTTCATGCCTAAGTATCAATAACGTACATTCCAAGTGGATTTCCCAGTGCTTCAGGCATGGTGCTTTCTCTGTAAGGGCTCTAGGTAGGCCAATTACAGGTGTGTCTTGAATGGCTTGATTACGTTAGAGACTAGGCATCAGCATATTTTTGAAATCTCACACCTCTTTGCATATTGAGTGAAAGGAATGTAGCAAATAGAAGCAGTGACTTCCTTTCCTTGTATTTCTAAGCTTTGCAAAAAGTTTTGATTTGCAAACTTCAGTAAAGATCATGAAAATTTTAGAGCCATGTTGCTAGGGTAATACTTAAAATAACAGTGAGATTATAAGATCCATGTGCAGAATAGCAATGTAATATGAATAAAATTACATAAATTACAGGAATGAAATGGGCTTTAGTTAAATATGGGCCCAAAGTGAAGGTGAATCTCAGGTAGGTGCCAAATGGTATGTATTGATTTAACTAGATTGACCATAACTTTTTAATAAGTGTATTAAGGGGTGATATTTGCCAGTTCTCCAATATAAAAGGTGCTTCCATCTGAACAAGAGCAAATTTGATACATGGAAGTATATATGTAGTGAATGCAAGTGGAAGTAAATATTTGCACAAATGAGCAACTTTACACTTCATCACACAACAGCAGCAAATCTCCTTAATGCTGCTATTTAGTCATGCTTAAACCATGTATTCAGTGTGCTAATATTGGTTTATGTCATACTACATTGCACTTCTATACAAAAATAGAAGGGAAGGTTGTAGTTTGCCTTGCTGAGGCAGTTCTACAAAGAATAGCATTGAATGCGTGAACTAAAACTGATTTTGTTGCTTTTGGTTAATGTTTTCTTGCTTATTGTATTTATAAAAGGTGATGCATGAAGAAATGTATTGGTTGATGGAACCTGTTCCAGTGAAAATTATGGATGAATGTGGTGCTATTACTGTTTGCTGCAACCTTGTGACTCATGTAAAATTTGTTAAGATATGGCACAGCAAAGTAAATTGCTTTAAGAGGATATTTCCTTTCAGATATCTGAATACCCAGAATCTGAAAAACCTTTAGTTTCCTTTAGTAAAGCATGTATGTCCCAATCCTCATTAACTAGACCTTTTTGATCCAAATTAACTACTCCCCAAGTAGCTCTTGGTCCTTGCTCCCCATATGGGTAACATTCTCATTTGACAAGACCTGTAGTTTTGCAAATGTATGCTCAAAATGGATACCTAAGAATCATCTCATTCCACTTTGAAAAAGGAGGTTGAGCTGCATTTCACAATTCTGTAGTCAGACTCACCATCCTCAGTCAAATAATATTTTCTTTGTGGTCCTAATATTTCTGGACCTTTCTAAACTCTGTTGCAAGATTTTCCTAATTCATCACATCTATACCTGGAGATTTTAATATGCACATGATTATTAGTTCCCTGCTTAGTGCCTGACAAGCTGCTCCTTATCACCATTTTCTTCAGTGCAGTGTTTGCTTAACTCGATTTCAGTCAAAAGTTTCTGCAGCTCAGAAAAGATATCTGTGCCTTACATCTTATACTTCTTCCACAGCTATTCTTTTGTAGATCTGCTTGTATGTTTAGGATTTGTTGCACGACCCACTTTCAGTTCAGCTTCAGTTCAGCTTCTCTCTCTAGATTCTTCTGATACACTGCAGAATTCATGGTTGCGTCAATGATGGCAAGCTGTCGAGGTACTGAGGCAGCAAAGCAGGCTCAAACCATCACAATCCCACCACCATGCTTGATGGTTGGGATGAAGTTCTTCTGTTGGAATTCAGTGTTAGCTTTTGGCCAAACATAACATTTCTCATTGAGGCCAAAATGTTCTACCTTTGAGTTGTCTGTTTAGAGAACATTGTTCAGAAGGCTGGGGGATCATCTATGTGATCTTTAGCAAACTTCAGATGGGCAGCAGTGTTCTTTTTAAGAGCAGTGGCTTCCTGGTGGCTATCCTCTCATGAACACCATTCTTGTTCAGTCTTTTTCTGATTGTTAAGTCATGAACACTCACATTAGCCAATGCGAGAATGGCCTGCAGATCCTTGGATGTTACTCTGGGGTTCTTTTTTATTTCCTGAATGATGCACCAGTTGTTTCTTGGAGAGATTTTGGTAGAACAATGGCTCCTGGGTAAAATGATTGTGGTCTTGTATCTTCTCCATTTGTAGACTGTCTGACAGTGGATGTATGGAGTCCCAAACCTTTAAAAATGGTTATGTAAGCCTTTCTAGGCTGATGAGCATCAATAACTGCTTTTCTGAGGCCATCAGAGATGTTTTTTGTTTGTGGCATGATGTGTTTCAACACAACATTATGGTAGGGTGACCAGATAAAATCCAGGTCAGGGCTTATGTAACTTTAACAGTTGTAGAGAAAAGGGAATTTCAGCCAGGGTCATTTGTATGCAATTAGTTCCTGGTGAAATTCTCTCTTCATCACAACAGTTAAAGTTGCAGGCACTATACTAGAGTGACCATATACAAAAGAAGGCAGGGCTCCTGCAACTTTAACTGCTGTGAGGAAGAGGGGATTTCACCAGGAACTAATTGCATACAAATGACACTGGCTGAAATTCCCTTTTCTCTACAACTGTTAAAGTTACATGAGCCCTGACCTGGATTTTATCTGGTCAGCCTACATTATGGTGAAGACTAAACTCACAAAGTTTCTGATCCTTTTATAAGATGGGGCCTCTCAAATTCACCCCTGAAGATCTACCCGATTACTTGAACATCTGATTCTAAGTATTCCCTTTAATTGAGCTGATGCAACCAGGGGTTCACTTACTTTTGCACATACCATTATTCTTAGATACTCATTGTTTGCCTAATTGATACATTGTTTATTTAACAAGAATTAGTTGATATAAACCCTATTGGATATTTAGAAAAGGACTGGTTTTGATTTACAAAGCCTATTATTTATTTTATTTTATTATTGCATTTATATCCTGTCTTTTTTCCACCAAGGAACACAAGGCAGTGTACATAATCCTCCTCCTCTCCATATTATCCTTCACAACAACAACGCTGTGGGATAGGCTGGGCTGAGAGTCTGTGACTGGCCCAAAGTCAATCAGTGGGTTTCCATGGCCGAGTGGGGACTAGAACCCGGATCTCCCAAGTCCCAGTCCAACACTTTATTTCCAGAATTATCATTAGGTTTCACAAACTTTTTCTCAACACTGTAGCTCAGTTTTCACTTTATTGAGTAGGGTGGATTAGATTTTTCTCCTTATTTATTTGTATAAAGAACAACAACATGGAGTTTTTGCATTTGGCAGCTCTGAGCCAAATGCAAATATAGAAAGTGACAGAAAAGAAAGAAGCTTTTCAGGTGATGAGAGGAGTATTGAATATCCTTCTAGCAGGTTTTATAGGAGCTAACGTTGAGTTGAGTTTAGAAAGTTTTAGAAATGCTGTGAATATGGCAGGGGTGAAGTAGGAGGATTCTTTTATTAAATGATGTATGCATACCTATAAATACAGCCTATTAGATTCCTCTAATAGGCAGAACAAATGTGTAGATAAACTGAGAATGCATTTACCTGGAATAATCCTCAGAATCAATATATGTATGCTTGTAATGTGAATATAATACTTTGTGATTGATGCCTTAAGATAGCTGCTGCTTGGAAGACTTTTAAAAAAAACATTTTGTCATTATCAGCTCAGAATCAGCCATGTTAGCTTCTTGCAGTTTACCTGCTTATGAAAGTTCATTATATCTCACTGATGGCTGTTTCTCTTCCCAGTATTTATATATTTTAGATGTCTGATTCCCATCTTTCACAATTTGCCATTGTTTAAATAGTTGATACCATTATGATGTAATTAGTGCCGTCCAATGCCATTAGAAATGGGGCATTATTCTGACCTCAAAGACTTCTCTGCTGGTGACATATTTTATGTAATTTATGATTTACAGCTTAAATGTAAATGTTTAAACTATATCAGAGTAGTGTCCAAGACACCACTACCTCCAATCTCAATCTCTTGATCATTGCCACAACTATTAGAAAAAGAAATAAAAGAATGTCAAATCCCAATCAATTTATATGAAATTGTAAAATCATCCTAATGACTGTGTAATTTGGTTTAATAATAGAGGTAAGAGAAGAAGCTATTTGCATGAGGAATTTCTTTTAACCAGAAATAATTAAAACTAATTTCATAAAATGAAGAGGAGGAAGTCATTGTGCAAACAAAGGCAGGGTGGATTTGCTATGGTTTTTTTTGTTTTTTTTGGAAAAAAATCTGAGTTGTCTATGGATCTGTATCATAAAATAGTAATAGGGAAGGTCTAACTGAGAGCTAAAGATTAGCATGTATAAGGCCCAATCCAACCTTATAAGCATCAAAGAATCTGTCCCTTCCCAGCAAATGGCTCTGAGACTATTCTACTGAAATCATTGAAACACTATGATATATTGGTATAGAGGAATGGGAATTAATTTCACATGGGATTTTCATTAGGTCTTCAGATTCTAATACCTCCAATAGCTCACCAAGCAGTTTGGATTCATTGCCTCATGATGCTGCAATGTCTGCTAGCATAAATTGGTTTCAGAAAGGATTTGGTATTACATGGATGGTGGCTGTTTGCCACTTTAGATAAAAAATATACCATTCTTATTCCGAGGCCAAGGGGTATAAACTAACAAATGGAGGATGAAGGCTGCATTTTGCTTTCATAAACTAGCAGCATTTGAATAGGATGAGAAATTTGTTTCAGTTTGTTTTTAATCAGAATTTACCCAGTTTACACATTCCGGAACAAACACAGACTCGTACACAACCTGTACTCAAAGTCCGTATATTTCAAAGCTTGCAATGTATTTTGCTTACCAAAAAACTGTGTTTGACAGAATGTGTACATTTGAACAATGTGTGTTTAAAAAGTGTCCTTTTGAAAAATGCATACAAGTATGCTTTAACCAATTGGTGAGGAATGTGTACATTTGGAAAAATATGCATGAAATTCACATGAATTTTTATGCAAAAGGGGGAAAAAAGCTCACATTCTGATACAGACTTGGGTCAGAATGAGCTTTGAGATGGAATTCAGAGAACTTTGGCGAGCTCAGGTTTTGCTGATTTGCACATCCCCACATTTGAAGCATTGTTGAAGTCAAAATGCTGAAGTAGATGGAACTGTAACACAATCCACCTAACAATTCTTGTTACAAGAGCCTGGCATACATTATATCTAAATGGTTTTTCATGTCATTGTTTTCGTTAGTTGTACCATTAATTGGTTTATTTTGTTAGTATTGACTGCAATACTATCTGCAATAGTATAAGCTGCAAACCTATACAATACTTGCGAATCATATGTCTGCAGCATTCTGTAGAAGACCTACTTAAAATCTTGTCCAGAAGTTGCTTGTTAACAAATCGTATTTATTGGGTTTTGCATATATATAAAGAATCTAATTTTAAAAAAAGTACAGCTCTCTAATGAGCTTCTTGACCATCCTCTCAATGCTATCTTGTGTAATATATGAGAGTTGCTGCATCAAACTAATGAAATTATCTCAGTTGGGAAACAAGCTGCACTCATGATTATGAAGATGGAAATGCTGAAAGACACAGATAAAGGTCATGGAGGGGAAGAATCTGGTGCGTTACTGAAGGAGCATAAAGAGAACCTTTGTTAGAGTCACATTTTGTAGAATATTTGAATGCTTCTTTATATTTATATAAGAGTGTGAAACTTAGTAGAAAAATAAATATGGACACAAATTCACATTTTTCACTGTAAATACCATGTGTACATTCCAGAAGAAGGAATTCTTAATGAACAGTCACACATTTTGGAAGTCAACTTCTCAGGCTTTTCTTCCTTTTGACAAAAGTAACCATTCAACATTGGGGTCTGCATGCTAAAAAATCAACAATTCTTTTTTTAAAAAAGTCAAATTTGAACCACCTCTGTCACATAGTACAAAGGTCATTAGGTTAAGCAATGAATCCAAGTCATAGAAATTGCAGTATTTCAGATTTTAACAATAAAAAGTATATGACACTTGAGTCCATATACTGAATAAGCTATCTGAAAAACATTCCTTGTAAGAAGCCTTTGTGGCAGTTTTAGGCACACACAGACACTACTTCCAGACATTGGAGGGCTATATTAGTAATTCACTGGGGACATGTTTCAGAAGTGAACTACCCTTGAATGAACTCCCCTTTCTCTTTGATTGTCAGGGCAATCATAGCTTATATGTTAACACAAACCTAATCTCATCAAAACCAGAAACAAGGCACCCATATATCTCCCCTCGCCATACTTAATGCATTGTCCTTCCCCCTCCGCTGGATTTTAACTAGATTCAAAATGTGATCTCTTTGACATATTAGACGCTTGTTATTATACTTAAGTTAAGATCAGATCTCCTGCCATTTTTTCTCCTTCCCCACACCAAAGCATCAAGAGATGATGGCTGGCTGGCAATTCTGCTGCTCAAAATAATCTGGCCAAACTACTGAAACACCCTGGCCTGAGCAGCCACTTCTGTTTTGGTTAATTTTTGTAAACTGCCCAGAGAGCTTCAGCTATGGGGTGGTATATAAATGTAATAAATAATAATAATAATTTTACATAAGCAGCATGAGCCAATGATAGCCAGTGGAATGTACCACCGGAAAAAGATGCATAGTGAAAGAGGGAACTCTTCAGATCTGGAACTGTAGTGGGATATGAGTCCAAAGGCTAGGGTCTGCATGGTCAAATTAAACTACAGTCCAAATTAAAGCACCCTTAAATTAAGGAAGGGGCGTATTTCCCAACTCTATTCCTCTTGGCACATTCTACATACTATAGATTGGGAATTTTATGGGAAGGAATTTTGCCCTGGTGAAGAAACTGTTTTAGTTTGATGAGGCTTTTGCTTCTCAAGTTGATGAACATTGAGCTTCCAAACAATACAGGAATCAAGGATAAAATCTAAGGTGACTAACATGACTAACTTAAGGCCTATGTATCTCAAAATGCAATTCTGAAATAGAAGTAGAAAGAAATACTTTTCTGATTTTCAATAGTTATGGCTTAAGAAAGCATTGCATGCAAATGTTTGTAACAAAACCCCACTAGCTTTTTAAAAAAGAAAGAAAAGAAAGAAAAGAAAAACAACTTTGAGGAAAGTTTTAGAATGAAGAAAAGGTAGATCTCAACATGTTTTGAACTTCAACACCCAGAAGCCCCTGCCAGCATGTCCAATGGTCAGGAATGCTGGGAGATTAAGTCTAAAACAACTGGAGATCTGATTTCTGCCCACCCCTGTCATACAGTTCTGAACCAGGAACATGGGAATGTGGTTATTATTGAATGAAATTATAGGGATTGATCATATCCTTTTCATCCAGGAATATTTTTCATTTAATGTAGCACTATTCTACGTAAGTGTTATTAGTATTATTGCCTAAATTAGATCAGCTAAATGTTGTTTGTATTACTCATCTGAGTGAGTTTATAAAGGAAATGTTTTTAATTGACTAATATTTTGCACCATTTATGTTGCTAAACAGTAAAGATCCCTTTTATCCCATCATAATTGTTCATGTCAGTTACCTAGCCAGCTTCACATTACTCACGTGGAAGGTCCACTGGTTGTAGGTGGGCACTCAGTGGTTGTTTAGTGTAACTGGACTAACTGAGTTACCACTGTAAACAAGTGCTCCCAGTTGTCCTTTTGAAACAAATAAATAAATCACAATTTAAATAAAGCCATTGTTGGAATGAGAACAAAATTATTTTGCAAAAATGAGCAGCTATCTCCACAGAAGAAGATCTGCAATAAATAAACCACACATTACCACATTTTTTCCAGAAATTTTTAAACTGGAACTACTGAGAATGGAAGTTGTAGCTGGGTTTTAAGATGGACTTGGCACCTGTCCAGGCCCTCCTCTTCATTGTGCCAGTGCGGCCGCGCAACGGCATCGCACCCCGATTGACATTCCTTCCGCCCATCTACAGTGGAAGGAGCTCCATGGTGGGTTTTCCTGCTGCCGCTGCCGCGCCTGCACCGGCCCAGTAGCAGCTGGAGGGGCGGCTGGGAACATCGGCTGCCCTCTTCCGCTGTAAGTTTATTTTATTTTTTAATTTTAAAATGGGGGGAGGACTGTGGAGATGGTGCAGTGAGCTTCTGGTCACTGGTCCATCCCCTTCCCTGCCCAGCCCACTCCGCTCTAAATAAGTCGGGGTAAATGCCCAACTTTTGTAGAGTGGAGTTTTGGGGCTTTTCCCCGCATTAGCTTCGGAGTGGCGGCAGTGTCATGTAATCCACCTGCCACCACTCCAAAGCTACTGCGGAGAATAGCGCCCATTTAGAGGTACCCCAGATTAAGCAGGAGTTTATAAATCAAGGTCACTGTCTCTCCTTAGAGAGGGCCTTCTCTGTGGTGGCTCCCCAATTGTGGAACGATCTCCCCGACGACGCCCGCCTGGCGCCAACATTGTTATCTTTTCGGTGCCAGGTCAAGACTTTCCTCTTCTCTCAGGCATTTGGCAATATCTGAGGAGCCTGGGTTTGTTTTGTTTTGTTTTTGTAGCCTTTTGAAGTGTTGAAGTGGTTTTTAAATGTACAGATTGTGTGTATGTTGTATGTTTTTGCTGTTTTAATTTTTGTATATTGTTTTTAATTGTTTTTAATCCTATGTAAACAGCCCAGAGAGCTTCGGCTATGGGGCGGTATACAAATGTAATAAATAAATAAATAAATAAATATAAATTATTTATAATCTTCCATTTCAAGACTATACATTTGTTCAAGCACAGAAAATAAAGGAATAAGAAAGGTTGGAGTTCATTTGTGTATTGTTTTTTAAACCAGGCTTTATCCTCATGGGGGTGGTTCAGAGTACATTAAGGTTGAAATCATGCACATAATTATATATGTCTTTTTGGCATCCGCTGCACTGGAATGTACATTTGTTTGTTTGCTTGTTACTTTTATATCCCACCTTTCCTCCAAAGAGCCCAAGGCGACATACATGATGCGCCTCCTCTCCATTTTATCCTCACAACAACCCTGTGAGGTAGTTTAGGCTGAGTGCTCAGTTCATCTTTATTTGCAGTCAACAGACCATTAGTATAGCATACGGCACAATTTATAAAATTTAGCTAAATTTAAAAACATAATATATGGAAGTTTAATTAGACATCTAAGGGGAAATTGAACTTCATGTTGGCACAAGGAACAATTTGCAATATCTACTACATAGTTTAGTACAATTAGAAGTAAACAGAAGGATTTTCATTTGCATAACGTCAGTCTGCAACTTATTGCTATACAGAGAAATTTAGAAACTTGCAGAGTTACATATTTGTCAGTACCCTGTAGGAGGCTTGACAGCGGGGAAGTCCCGGTGCCAGTAGAGAAACTTTGCATAATTGGTCGTATTATATCTTCTCTGGCATCATTATAAGGCTGAGTGCTCAGTCATCCAATGAACTTCATGGCAGTGTGGGTCTCCCCAGTCCCAGAACAACTCTTTAACAACTACATAACACTGGCTCTCTCATGAATGTAACTGCCTATAGGATTCTAAACCACTACTTTACTAAATATTACTAGTCGAAAACATTCATTTTGCTATTTTAAATTGTTGCAGCAGTACTCTTAGTTTTACAGAATCTAAGGATTTTTTAAAGAGATACCTGACTTTATTGTCTTTTTTATTACACTAAGTTTTTTCCCCTCTACCCAGGTGGCCATTGATGAGCGTATCAGGCAGTTGCATGAAGCCCACCGAGATTTCGGCCCTACTTCTCAGCACTTCCTTTCCAGTAAGTAATTGCTCACTTTTTGTTGCTATTGTTGCTAGGTAGCACAGCTTCTTAGACTTTTAAAATTGTGTTATATTGTCAGTCCTGCCAGAGATGACTTTGTTTCATTAGAAAAACACTATTATGGACAGTGTTTGTGCCATATCCTGCCCCCTATTTGGGGGATTTTTTTTCTTTCTCTGTGAAGGAGGCATTGTTTTTTCTGCCACCTTCTCAGGGAGGGAGTAAATTTTCTCCTTGGGGAGGGGGATAGGGCTTCCACAAACCTTTTTAAGCTTGATTGGTGGCTGAAGGATCTTCTATTTATTATTTATTTGAAAAATGCCCCAGCACAAGACTCTTTACAGACAGCCCAACACCTCTTTTTTGAACTCCCAGGAGACCATGTGACCTCACCCCCTCCATTAGGCATTCAGGAAGAATTCTTGGGCTACAGATGCTTTGCAAAGAGTCCTGGAGTGTTCCAAGCAAGAACAAATGGGACTTTTGAAGCTTTAGGGAAAACTCTTAATTTGCTTGATATATGTGGCTGCTTTGCAGAACTTCTGCAGTCCCAGAGCCTTTCCTGAATGCCTATTAGAGAGGGAGAGGTCACATGATCTCCTGGGAGTTCAGAAAGACCTCCCGGGCTGGAGAAGAATCCTAGGGCCCTGCAAATGCAGGGTTTTTAAAAATAAAAATAAAAATAGGAAGATGCCCCCATAGCTATCGCCTACACTTAAAAAAGTGAGCGGGAATCCTGTCCTCCCCAAGAAGAATGTTATTCACAGTTCTTACCTCTCCCAGCTTCTTTCACCAGAGTTATCCTTTCAACCCCCCCCCCCATGAAATGTTGAAAATGGAAAAATCAAAATTTTTGTCACTGCACTACAAAATACCTTACGAAAGGCCTCTAACATCAAGTCCTACAACAGATAATAGGAGAGAGAGAGAGAGAGTTCAGACTGCAGTTGGGTTGGTGGTGACACGTGGTGCAAAAACAATTTCCGGAGCATAGAAAATTATATGTCAGAGAGAAGGGCTCTAGCTAGCATAGTCCTCCACCTCACATTCTGTGTTTAATAGGGATAGGCAACTTCAGAGGGTCTGGGAGCCAAAATCTGATTCCAGGAACCCAGCACTAGCCATCTAGCAATCACTGCCAGATAGGGTGCCAAAAAAGCTGCATTTACACTTTAAAACAAGATGCATGGAGAGCACGCACCTTGTTGAATGCATACTCGTGCTTCCAGAAACTAGAGTGCCTTGTTTTAAAGTAAAACGCAGCTTTTTTGCCATCACCACTGCACTATGAGATTCAGTGACAATCCAGGAGTAGGGACATGGGGGCAGCATGTTGCCCACCCGTCATGATGGAATATTCAACTAAGTAATTCCTCACTTGCAGTATTGGGTAGTACAGTTGAGAGATACATGTTTACCACATCATCTGGTGTTTGTGTGAATTAGGTTTAAGAATTTGACATATTTCCCAAATTATTTTATTTTAATATATTCTTTATTACCTGCTTTTGTTTTGGCTTCTCCAAAGAACTTTCTCCTCCAAAGAACTAGAACACTTTGTTTAAATTATTACAAGACCTCGTTCATTAGAATATTGGGAAAAATGTCTGTCATCATGACAAGGAGGTGGTAAGGAAAGGGAGTTCCTGTAAACTGCATGGAGCCCTGAGAGGTGCAGTGTATCTCTGTCTGCTCTACACACAAGTGCTGTAGTTTACTTATTCCCATAGGAATTAATGGAAGCCTTCCATTAAACTAGGAGAATGTAAATGGGTGCACTTGATACAGTTAGAGAGAGGAAGTAAGCATGCATTAAAATATTTGAGACAAGAGCCAGCACTTGGCCTTTTTGCTCAAATGCTAGTTTGTTTTTGGAGTGGAAGCTTTCAAAAATAGTATCCTCTACCAGCAGCCTGACTTGGAACAGACTACCACCTCAGTTCTCTCCCACCTGATTTTCCTACATATGTAGACCAGGAATTGACCTCACTAGAGTGAAACTGAACTTTGGGAAATGGCTTTTATATTAGAATTTACGTTAGAAAGGTTGTCTACACATTGGGTTGGATCTAGGATTTGCCTTCTGCTGATGGAAGGCTTCCACTTAAGAAGGTGCTTAAGTGATATTTGGGAATACCCCCTCCTCCCACACCATAGTTTATCCCATTCATCAGATTCCTCTGTGCAGCAGAAGGGCTGCCATGGGAAGGCAGTGGCAAGGAAGTCTGCTTCTGCCAACCCAGTTGCACATGCCTAAATCTGGATCCAACCCTTCATGTAGTATTTCTTCATAAGTACCATGTTTGCAAAGATTCATATGACATGCAACAAGAAAAAAGTTTGGTTCTGTGAAAATCAAATAGGAACATACTTTGATGTTGATGTTGATTCAGTCAAGACTATACAAATAGGGTGGGAGAGAGAGGAAGAGCACTGAGGTCTCCTGCCTCATGAGACAAATAGGTCCAAAATAGTTATGAATGAGGCAGTAAGGCTAGATTCTCAGCATAATATATCCCAACAAAGATCGTTTGACCCTGTAGGGTCTACAAGAGACCTGGTGGGATGGTGTTATTGCAGCTTTCAGGGCCTGACAATAAACTAAAAGCAGGGTCCTGATCCTTCATATCAGTGGAGTATTCACAAATAAAAAGGGAAAGTTGAATGGTGAGACAAGCTTCAAAGAAGGGTTTGGCAAACAAAAACATAAGAGTACATACTGGTCTGGTCTGGTCTCTGGGATAAGAAACAAAGAGTTACATAAAAGCACTCTTGGACTTTTACAAAGCAGTCCACTGGCATGATGGTCCCTACAAGTCTCCTACTCTGCAACTTTGTGGCTATATATACATGAACAACCTCTTAGGGGGCTTTTTTCTATCATATCATTTTTGGCTGACTCTGCGTGGCAAGGTCATACATACAAGCCCATTGTACAAAATGTTTGTGTATGTATCTACACAAGGGAGTGAAACAAAGGTGATAATACTGTTTCTTGGAATCACATTGTGATATTTATTCTCAGCTCATTCTGGACAAGTGATTTAACACATTGCCAATGGTGTAGATGGGGGGAAAGGGCAAAATTCTGAAAAAGACAAAAAAGGAAAACGCAAAGCCTTACACAATTAATTTGGAAATGACTACATTTTTCAGTGAAGCTGCTTTTTCAAAATGTTCCCCTCTCATGGTCCTTTAACACAGATGTTTCCAGCTGGTCACTATCATTTGGCTGGATATATGAAGTTATGTCAGCCTGCTCCCAGCTGTGATGTTCGTAATGACAATGGCTACTTTTAAAGATTATTCCATCTACAAGTGGCATAGCATTATTGAGCAAAACTATTATACTGATGTCTAACTGCAGACAGAAAACTGATGTACATGCTTGCTTATTAAACAGTTTTATTGTTTAATAAGCACCCCCACCCCAACACAATGTTAGTAGTGATCAGGTACTCATTTAAAAATTATATTAAACTAAGCATACTACACTTCATCCACTCACTGGAATGACTGCAGGAACAAAAAGCCACAGGAGAACAGCTTACCATTCAAAAATAGCAAATAAATAAATAAATAAATAAAATCCTTCTGCTCACAACTTAGGGTGGAGAAGATGGTTATCACTGGTACAGCCTTTATGTGGGATGTTTTGAAGTCTTTTGAAAGATTACTTGAAACAGCTTCAAAGCAGCAATGCACAGATTGAAATGAAGCTGTTAGAAAGCCACACCTTTGGCCTATTGTACTGTGATTATATGACACTAAATAAAAAAAAACTATATTTAAAGGACTGTACCAGTGGAATAGAGCACAGTTACAGGATAAAGGTCTCCTGCTACTTTGTTTGCTGCATGACAAGGCAAAACCAACCAATAGATGATGATATTTTATGTCCAAAGTAAAACAAATTGTGTGCTGATGTTGTGGTGAAATTGCTTCTCTGCTCTTACACCAAATCATTAATGAAGTAGGTGTAGTCACTGGGCATGACAAGAGTTGGATGTGTGATACATTATAGTATTATTGAACAGCTGCATTGTAACTGTCTTCAAAAATAACATTTTTTGTTTTGTTTTGTTTTTTGGCTAGAACAGAACAATTCTATTCTTTAGAACGTACAAATTTTAGAAGTAACAGTTCCTTTTGAGTAAATGGCTTGTCAGACTCCCCATCTAAGCAGCTTTGTAATATCCATATTGTAAACTTTTTTGTAGACTACAAATTTTAAAGCAGATTAGCTTTATATATAAAAATCCTGTTGCAACAGATTAACAAAAAAATATACGTAAATAGTTTAGTCCATTTGGTTTTACATGAACTTAACCGAACTTAACCAGTCTTCAAGAATGTAAGAGATCTATAAAGACTGATCTCTTCTGGCAGGCCTACCCAGTCGAATTTTAAGCCTTTGTTGATTTTAATAATGTATTAATTTTTACATGCTTTTAATCAGTTTGTGTATTTTATATTGTTTGTATTTATGTTGTTTCCCGCCTCAATCCTGAGGAAGATTATTATTATTACTTTATTTTTTATTTATAACTTATTTTGCTTTTATCAGTTGTGGCCACAAAAGTTCAAGGTGGGTATGAAAACAAAATAGTAAAAGATCAACTTGGGATTCTTCATATCAGAACTGTTTGTGAATTCCATGGGAGGTGGTAACTTTCCATGGCTATTCTAGTTCTGGCATATTTAGTCGATAGATTGAAATGACCCACCCTACATCTATTTATCACATTTCATTCTACTACTTTCTTCAAGGAGTTTAGAGCAGTGTGAAATAAAATGGGAGATAGTGACTTGCCATGGTGGCAATGATGGTCCTGCCCCGGGTTATACCCTCTCCAGTTTCCTCCTGTTGAAACTGAGAAACCCCTCAGGATGACTATCTCAATTTTGGTCAGTGGCCCTCTCTGGAACACAAAGCATCAACATCTTTTACTCTGGGTCCAAGGAGATACCCAGTATGATTAATTGGTTTCTTCTACCCAATACAGAAGTAACAAGGAAATGAGGTTTTGTTATCTGGTAGCATAATAAGATAAAGCAACATGTATTTGTATTTATAAATAAACAAATAAAATTTATTAAATATAAGAAGACTATTATTATTATTACTATTGTTACTATTATTAATTAAACTATAGTTGGTCTTACCTTACCTACCTACTTTACCCCTTCTAAATCCTATTCCCCAAAACCCCATTCATGAGATGTATCTTCTTCAATCCCTAATCACTATCTGACTTCTATTAGTTCATCCTTTTAAAACCTCAGCATCCACACACACACAAATCCCTCCCACCTTACCCTCACTCTCTAACATTCTGTTAATCCTACCTTACCTGGGTCACATTTTAACATACAAGCACATACAGTTATAATAATAGGTATATGTTACAGTTGCCCAGTGTGTTTCATAGCTCAGTGGCATTTCAATGTGAATTTCCTTTGTTCAAACCCAATATGCTACAATTGCATCCAACTTGCTCTCTCAGATCTAGAACAATATCTAAAACCACAATGGTCCCATTGCATGTATATAATTCCATGTGATGGAAAGAATAATATGAAATCACAATTAGTCCTTTGTCTATGTTGGCTTACTCCAGGACGTTATTAAAAAATATTTGGCTCAGGATTAGAAAGCCTCTTTCAAACTGATCACATGGTTTTTTTTAGCATGCCATCAATAAGCCTCTAACCTGGGCCAGCTCAAGACATTTTGCTGCATGAAGTGAAGGACAAGATGGTGCCCCTTTCCCATTCCATGTACAGAAACCACCTAGACTGGTAGTTGGACCTTACTTCAACATTGGCAATAGGATAGTGTCCTCCAACACACCTGAGACAGCAGGCTAGTTTGGGGTCCAAGGACAGGTTGTATAACATATACAGCTCTATCCTCCAATAGAGAGGAAGTTCAGGAGAAATAGCTTGGAGGCAGCCACCACTGTACCCCAGCATCTGCTGAGGTAATCACTTCATTCTGCCTAATGGTAGGGCCACGAGTCTTGGATGCTAAAGATTAACAGAAAATGGATATCACCATCATTCCCTATTTGTGAATCTACCTGAAGATTGTGGTCGGCTACTGCTAATAGAAAAATGAGCATTACGTAGATAATTGTTCTACAATAGCAATTCTTATATCATGTGCATTCTCTATGTTTCCTGTTCGATTCAACTTTGAAAGTCGAAGTGACAATGAGATCTGCTGTTGCATCATAACCTGTAATAGAATGCGACCCATAATTTTCCTGGCAGGACAAAGAATACTTTCCACCATGGAAAATAAAAAGATAGATTTATCTGTTAGATGAATAGTCTAATCTCTACAGTATATAAATACATGTTTTGAGGAAAGTAACCTGCATAATCTCCTACCCTATTAGGCAAAGCTCAAAGTTGAAGAATTACTCTGTCTTACTTTGGGATAACTTAGAAAATCAGATTCTTATGATGCATACAAATGCAAAGTAAAAATGGCAGCCACCATTTTTTTCTCCTGCAGTGTAATCCTGTTTTCCTCCTACCTTTGCTATGTAAAACATACTAGCAATTTGAATGCATCAGTTTTGCCCCTCTCTTTATGCTTCAGGTCACCTTTTAAAAAACACATTTAATTGTTACAGCTATGTTTATTGTTTTATATGTTCATACATCACCATCTTAAAAACCAGACAACCAAACACAAAAAGCAATTTTAAAAGATTTGCAAAATTCTTCTGTGATAGAGAGGGGGGTGGCACGCTGATAGCTTCTACTGCAACCTCACAGAATCAGTTTTTTAATTATTTCCTCAGTCATTCCTGGAGAGAAAATTAAACAAAACTAAGCAAAGTCTTGTTGAATAAGCTTCCTTCTACTCCTGATTCGCAAGATCCAAACCACTTTGCATAGAAAATTAGGTGAACAGAAGTAGTTTCCATTCATCGGAAACAGAATGAAACCTAACTTGTCCCCATGCTAGATAGAGAGAACGACTGCATGGGGAAGGGAGCAAGGATCAGCCTGGTACAGTAAGAAGGACAAATGCAGATACCTCTGCTGGATTGTAGGCATCTTAGTGTAACCTAAAATAGTTGACAGAAAGATGGCCCTTGCTACTGTGATATTTTTTTTAAAAAAACACCCCATATTCCCGAGAAAGGAAGGTCATTACAGAAAGAGCAAGGGTCCAACACTGAGGTCACAGAAGGACCCCGTGAAAGCAAGATACAAGATAAAAGGAACACAGGGAATCTAAGATAATTTATGTGTAAGGACAAAGGCCTGAGGAAAAGCTTAAAAGCAAAGTTATATGGCCTTTTATATATCCTTTGGAACAAATGCCACTTTGAAGTTGCCATTTCCAAAAGAGGAATACGAAAAAGAAATTTTCCTTGGAGTCCAGCTTAGGCAGAGCAGAGAACTCGTAGCCAGAGGGAAGACTGACAGAATATCATAAGATTATGGAATTTATATTGGGCTTCTCAAAATCACCTCCTGCATTGCTTTGCAGTGTTGATGTTGGACTGATGTGTTAATGAGCACTTCCTAGCCCACAGGTTCTATTTATAGTTTTACATGTTGGTAGCAAATATTATGATAGCATTATTGCTTATGTTTATATAACAAGCCAATATGAATTTAGGACCAATTTAAAAGTAACGAATATGCAATATAATCTTACCCCAGGAGCATTTCACACACACACACATGTTGATTAAACTGGACCCACAGCCAATATATGTTGAACATGAAAACCACACTCACTAAGGCCACACTCACTAAGGCCATAAGCCCTTTCATACAACTTTGATTGATTGATTGATTACATTTCTATGCTGCCCATTAGCTGAAGCTCACAGGGCAGTTCACAAAAATTTAAACCACAAAGTACAGCATAACATCAATATATCTGGAGGCAAGGCTATCTTGCTTCAATCAGATGCAAAATATGAAGAATACCACCTGGGTAAATTTTGAATACGTGCCCTGATCAGATTTAAATCAGGCTGGATCCAGATGGTTCAGTAGGCTATAATTTAGATGGATGCACATAATGAATCAAAATATATAAGAAAAGGAAACTGTAATAGAAATATCACATATATAAATAATGGAACAAAATGGAGAGTTAAATCTAATATTGTGCTAGCAAATTTCAACTTGCTCAATTGGTCTTTCCTTTGCTGTTCTCCTGAAGGTCCACACAGCCCCCCTAAATTTGCACTGGACCAGATTTGAGGGGACATGGGAGGGGCTAGAGGAGAAGGGAAATTGTTGTACCAACAGTTCCTGTTCTGCTGATGGATGAGCAGTATTGGTTCCAACCCAGAATAGCATGCTGTTAGTACCTTGATGTCATCAGTAAGTAGAACTTAAACACAATGAGGATTAATAGAGCTAGAGAGAAAAGGAGACCAGGGTGTGTGTGTGGGGGGGTGGAATATAGTCTCTGCCACTGTAACTTAGAGTTCCACAAATTGACCCTTTCTGCTGCTAACCAATTGTGTTAGAATATCTTAAACCCTCCTAGTTGCTGGTATAAGAGTCTTAGGCATGAGATGGGCACCAACACTAGAGATAAGATTAACTATTAAACAAGTTATTTATTAAAGGGATATTTTGTACTTAAAGGATTACTAATATTTACTTTGGTTTCAAAGACTGCTTAGTGAAAATTTTGTAAGGACTCAAGAGACACTATTGCTATTAGAAGCCTCTTAATTACTTATTTTACCTAAGAAGTAATTCCCTAAACCATACACTTATAACCAGGTATCCACTTTCTGGGTACATATAGCCTTCCTCTAACGCCAAAGGCCTGTCTGTTGTGTTTCTAGCTAATTGTACAGTTTATCTGGGTTTTCAGTGTCTGCTTGTATAACGTTCTTCTGACAAAGTGTTAGGGTAGCCTCCTGGCATAACACAGCCAGCTGCTTCCAACTCCTGATCTTCACCTGCCATGTAGTTATCCTGTAGAGAAAGAATAGCTTAATATTCAGGCCTTAGCTAGGCTGATCATATGAAAAGGAGGACAGGGCTCATGTAACTTTAACAGTTGTAGAGAAAAGGGAATTTCAGCTGACGTCATTTGTATGCAATTCATACCTGGTGAAATTCCCTCTTCATCACAACAGTTAAAGCTGCAGGGGCCCTGCCCTCTTTTGTATCTGGTCCCTCTAGTATAGTGCCTGCAACTTTAATTGTTGTAATGAAGAGGGGATTTCACCAGGTACTAATTGCATACAAATGACACCGGCTGAAATTTCCTTTTCTCTGTAACTGTTAAAGTTACATGAGCCCTGTCCTCCTTTTCAGATGGTCAGCCTACCTTAGCTACTAACCTTGTCCTCAGCTTACTCCTAGTTCTTCTGTAACATCATCCCAGTCAGTAGTCCTTCTTCCTCACTGACTACCAACAGACTGTCTCAGTCCCTAACTGTCAAGTCCTTAATTGCCATTTCCCAACCACTCTTTTCATCTAGCTAGAATCTCCAGCCAATCAGATCATATCCGGGTTCCATCTAACAATATTTAAAGTGATTGTTTCTCTCTTTCCCTTCAGAATATCACTTAGCAACTACTACACAGGCCTTTGACAGTTACAAAATAAGACCTCAAGCCTACTCATATATATAAGTGCCTCACAGAGACCACATCAAGTAAACATTACATAACAACAGAGCATTTCTTCACCACATGAAGTAAACATTACATATACAGAGCATTTCTTCACAGTGAGCTTCCAGAATGTTGATGGCTGTTGAGCCTGCAGAAAGAGAGAGAGAGTAGAAGAAAAGGACCTAAAGAAATCAGAGTGTATGGTTGAAAGAAGTTTTAGTCATGGTATATTCCTCAGCCAATTGAAGACGAAACCAAAACAGGGACAATGGAGAAGAGAGGAAGAGTGGGAACCAACTCTTCAAGCTCCCAACAAGTTCCAAAACTCTGAGCAGTATAGTAATGCTTTAGGTATCATTTCCACCAAGATTCTCTAAGGCTTCTCCTTGGTGGTAATACACATGAAGGATCAATTTCCCACCAGGGATTCTGGAGTTTATACTCCCAGTTACCAGCAGGAAAAGACCAGAGCCTGGGATTACCAGGTGCTGCCCTTGCCTTCTCCTATCCCAATGTAGGTTTCCAGGTCTAGAGGAAGGAGGTGGTGGCTGAATTCTTGTGATGTCTCTAGATAAAAATCAGACCCCTCTCCCCCTAGCTGCTTGGGGAAAAGAAAGACATGTACCCATATTGTGTCTGTCTTCTCACCCACCCCACCAAGGCTGTTGACAGCATTAGGGTAAGCATGATTATAATTGGAGAAATGGTATTGCAGGAAGGATTGAATCTCCTTACCCAGCACCATGTTCCAGATCCAATTCATGGCATTCACCATTGATTTTAAACTTTGAAGACAATACTGGAAGATCTGATCACAGATCTCTCACATCATGTCTAGTTTGACCCCTTCAATCAGCCAGAACTAGGCTGACGAGTTTTACCCAGAGGACCTTCTCTTCAGCCGCTCCCAGACTGTGGAATGGCCTGCTGGAGAAAATTCGACAAATTAGCAGCCTTCTAGAATTTAAGAGAGCCATGAAGACTGATCTCTTTCAGAGGCCTACCCAGTTGAATTTTAAGATGTTTTTAATAATGTATTAGTTTTATTAGATTTAATGTTTTATCTATTTTATGGTTTTTGTATTTATATTTATTGTTGTTCCCTGCCTTGATCCAGAGGGAGAGGCAGGTTAGAAATAAATATATTATTATTATTATTATTATTATTATTAGAAAACAGGAAAGAGCAGCCAAATAGCATGCGTGCATTCTTGTTTTGCAATTATTCTTCACTGTTACTAGAGCTGGTGCTGGTCCAGTCTTTGATGTTTGAAAGGTGCTGTCCACAATAGTTTGGTCCAGCAGGCTGGCTTAGAGTTACTCAAACCTCAGTCTTGTGCACGTTTAGTGAGGTATGTTGGTTTTACAAACAAATTGTATTGCACAATAATTCAAGCTTGATGTTCAGGAAGGTTTTAACTTCTCCGGATTTATTAATGTAAGTTATTTCCCCTACAGTGGACATTTTCCAATAGTTATACCTATTCATAAAATCTAGAATAAAGCTAAACTCATCACATGTACATGGGTCATAATTAGTAAAATTATTGTATTTCAGTAGAGCATTGTCGATGTATTTTAAATTCATTTGTAATTTGTACAAGAAGTATTTCTATTTTAATACATAACTGTCCTACAGTCCCTTTCAATAAGGTACTAAGTACAGAAGAAGCCATTCACTACTGGCTATTTCTTGTCATCAGTGGAGATAAATCCAGCACAGTGCATGAATTTTATGTGACATTCTTCATTGGATACCTGTTTTTCAATAGCTATGCATCAGAAAGATGACACCCTAACCACCTAGTTTATGTCCTTATCTAGTTGTGTTGTGACACCAAAGGGTAGATAATTGCTGTCAGTATCGGGGTATGGGCAGTCTTAGTAGGACAAACAATGTACTTAAGGGAGCAGTTTTATGGTCTTTAGGCAGCATCTGAAGGGCCATGGGATTGTTTAAATTTTCCCCACCTCCAAGGTCAGAGACAGCGCTCCAACCTCTGAAGGGAGAGTTAGAAATCTGTTCCATCCGTCCCCCAAACACTTGTAAGCAGTGCAGAAAGACCTGCATGGGCTGCACTCTGAGGTCAGAAAAACAACTTGGGAGAGGGGAAGAGGGGTTGTTCAGTAGGAGGGGAGGGGACAAAATAGGAAGCCAGGATGCAAACTACACTGAGGCTTCTCCAGTCTCCTCCCTCCCCCTTCAAAGCACCCCTTCTAAACAAGTAAAAAAGCCTGCCTAGCAAAAAATGCAGGTCAGGAGAATGGGGAGAAGAAGATTGCCTTTGCTACTCCTCCCACCCTGCATAGAATGATTGTAAGCCTCCAGGTTTAGGGACTTATGATCATTGAGGGTGCAATCGATAGTACTGCGCCATTAGTGTCTGAAAAAAGCAGAATTTTGATTGCAAGCTAAAGCACAGAAGTTAACATGCCAAACTCCATGGAATCATAAAGAATAATAGATAGATGAAGTGATTTGGATCATCAGTTCTGTGAGAAGGTCAGTTCATGTGTAAAATAGGAATAAAACAGCTCTCTTGCATTAATTTGGAGAAATATGTGGCAAACATTTATTACTGTTCATATTTTAAAATGTACAGAATATAGCTAAACAGCTGGAAACATAGCCTTTGCTTTATCTTTCTGATGTTCTAAAATCTTCAAATGAAATAGCTTGCATATGTAATATGTCTGTTCTGCAGAACTGTGACATGCAAGGAAACAAGCCCTGGATTGATTTTCTGCTTTGTAAATTACTTTGCATTTAACTATTCACAATGATATAGAGACACATGTTGTCTACATAGTAGATGCATATTATTGCTGGTGAGAAATGTAATTCTAGTTAGCCATAAAGATTTTAGCAGGAGTAGTAACAAGGAAATAGATAATGTCAGTGAACTTTTGTGTTTGACCATCACTTTAAGCCATGATGTGTTAAGAAGCTACTGTCAGATCTTCCCTTATATCATCTTAGAATTCTCACAAACCATAAGCTCCTCCCACCTTTCACTAATTCTCTAGCATACTTTTAGCCATATCTTACCCAGTTTATACTTGACAATATAAGCATATACATTACAATAACAGGCATATGTAACAGACTGTATTTACATTTATTGTAATAGCCAGAATGCAGTACATGGTTAAACGTGTCTTGCAGCTTATTTGGTTGTAATGGTAAGGCATATAATGTATAAGTTAATTATCAGCAAGTTACAGAGCAGAAATTTAATTTTGCCCTGAACAATTCTACAGATCTTTTCTTTTTTTTAATTCACATAAAATGATTCACTACCTAGAGAGGTAATTAGGGAATTCTCTTTTTCACTCTGGATCTCTTTTGGGAAACATTTCATATATGTGACATCTATGGAGGAGGACGGCATCTTGTACTATTGTGTCATTTTTAAGTAAACTTCACTTCTATATGGAAAACATGAAAGGCCGTGTCCAATCCATATGATGTGTTTCAAGTACTCAAGGTGTTGAAGAATTTGTGGCTTAGTTCTTGAAGCTGCCTGCTTTAATGACTTTATTATAAATCAAAATCACAACTAAATAGGAAAAGTGCTGTACATGTGTCAAAATAACTGGGAATAACAGGGTCATTTATTGGATGAGCAGGGAACACCTGGACTAATACTTCAGTCAAAGGCATTGATATGTTTTGTAGATTTATATTTATGCAGTGCCTTACAACATTGTTTAAACCATGTAAGAATGACCACTAGTATTTATATTAGCGTACATTGAAATATATCTACTTTAGATATGCCATGCCATATATTCAAGGCTTACATGTATATATCTCATTTCAGAACCTCAAAAATGCAATTGTGCTTAAGTTTGTAATACACAACCAAGTATGAGTCACAGAGCAGAATGAATTAAAATGTACAACAGTATCATTTTTTTTAAAAAAAAAACCCTCAGTTTTTGTTGTTATAGCTACATCTTAATTTTGGATCACATACGTTGTTCTTCTGTTAAATAAGTGCAATTACCACTTGATATACTTCAGCCTACCTCTCTGTACACACTTATTCCACACACATACACACATGACCATTAGTGTAGTGGAGCCAGGGGTCAAAGTGCCAGGATTTTTTTATTATTATTAACTGGGACAGTGATGTCATCTGCCATCCCACTCAGATTTCCCTGTTTCCTCTGAACTTAGCTGGAGTCCACACAATAGCTGTTGAGAAAATGGATTTTGCCAACAACAATACATTGTCATGAGCTATTCCTGTTATAATGCAAAGTATTGGGGGGGGGGGTCTTGAATGAGTAATTAAGACCCCCAAAGAGAGGTGTTTTGAGAGAGGGAGGGAGGGAGGGAGGGAGAGAGAGAGAGAGAGAGCTGCCTGCATTTCTGATCCAAGCATTATTGCAGGCATTTTCCATATGCGGCTCCACTCCCTACCAGAACCATCCTATTCACCTTAAGGGAGGGGACAGATCTGTACAAGCATGCCTTTGTATTCAAAATAATGGAGCAATCTTCACGAACAGGCATTCCATACATGGCCATTTATTTAAATTAATTATTTTATTCATTTACAATTCAATATAAACACAATTGTTTAAACAGTATTAATAAACGTGGATTGACTTATTCTAAACTCTAGGGAAACAGTATGATGTCTTCTATTTTTTAAAAAAGGCAAATACTTGCATATGGTAATAACCATGGAGAATGTTTCACTAAGGTTTTCATTTTTTTCAGTTAAAGGAGTAATATGCTGCCATTTTAATGAACGTCCTGGATGTTTGAAAGAAATTTCCCCTTTCTTATCAATATTTCAGTTAGTTTCTGGTTTCCTTGATAATATATTCTTGTACTCTGTGCAAGTCATAACAGAAAAGCACTTTTGAATTTTCTTCTGCAAATGGGAAAATGTATCTATCTTGAGCATAAGTAATACACAGGGGGAAGCTCTCTGGTCATATTAAAAACCATTTTCCAGACTGTCTCCTTTGATTGACTACTAAAAATGGGTTTACTAGGAATTAAAGATACATGTAATGGATGGTAAACCTCTACTGGTATCCAGAGATAAGAAACAGCTGTTCTCAGCATTTGGTTTTTTGCCAGAAATGAGATGATGGTTCTTAGAGCAGAGTTGTAATAGGTACCAGATATTTTGTCAATTCAAATTTATGCAAGACTGGCATCATCCAGCAGAGCAAAAACTGCATGATGGGCAGTCTCAGCACAATCTATTGAAGGAACACTAAATCCAATTATGCAGAACGTCACAGAATTGTTTGTTATTTCCAATGCATTTCGTTCCAGTAAAGATGACTGCTTACCTTCATTAAAAGAAAATCAAGAATAATTTGGCATGTAAGATTCTGGGATAATAACTTTCGACTTAAAATGCTATTGCCTAGATTAATTCAGAAAATAGGAGAGATGATGCAATTTTATAAGGGACTATAACAACCCATATAACGTGATACTTGAATGCAGAGGGAACAGTGGGTTGGATCCAGAGTTATTTATGTTTAGAGCAGATCTATTGAGATTAACAGAACATAAGTTAGTCATGACTAATTTAAGGTTTATTCATTTCAGCGGGTCTGTTCTAAGTATGGCTAAGGCTAGATCCAAACCAGGGTGTTTTTCAGATCTTGAAGAATGTGGAAACATATAGTCCAAGTTCACTTTACATTAAAACATGCTTTCCTAGATACTGTTGCTTGAAATATAGAAGACAGTTATAGCAAAATACATATGAAAATACATTATGAATATATGGAACCATTTTGTTTGCAAGTGTCAAATCCCCATGATTTGCCTATATAATGTGCAGAGTAGGGATGTGCACTGGATCAGACCCGATCCACGATCCGAGTCCGGTCCAGTGGGAAATCGGATAAATTATCCGATTTTCTTTTTTTTTTTTTGAAATAATTTTATTAATTTCAACATAATAATAACATAAAATACATACATAATCCACGACAATCCCCCCCGTGCACCCCCACACCATGAGACCTTCTCTTAATCTTTTATTCTATCCAGAAATTTATCGACTCTTTTGAAGGTGTTTGTCCCTTCCCCAATCTTAATACATATTCCAATAGGGGACTCCATATTTCCCCAAAATCATTTTTACCGGACATTCCCCTCTTTAATTTCATTTTACAAGTCAGCATATCATTCAAAGCCATATCCCATATTTCTTTATACCATTCTTCTATTGTATAGCTTCCTTGTCCTTTCCAATTTTTTGCAATCATTAGTCTAACAGGTGTCAGGAGGTTGTTTATCAATTCTCTCTTATTTTTGTCCTCTTCCCCTCTATCCCATATTGCTAGTAGAGCAAGCTTCGGGTTTAATTCCACTTTACTTCCAATTATTTCACTTATTTCTTTAAATACCCTTTTCCAAAATTTTTGTACATATTCACAGCTCCACCACATATGGTAATAAGTTCCAACCTCCTGGCATCCCCTCCAACAATTTTTAGATATTTTTTTATTTTTCTGGTGAAATCTAACCGGTGTTAGATACCATCTCCACAATACCTTATAAAAATTCTCCTTAATTCTGATCGATAACAATTTTAACATTCTTGCATTCCACAACCTCTCCCAGTTGTATTCCTTAATTTCTCCATTCACATCCTCTTCCCAAACCTTTTTTATTGCTTTAAGTGAATTTTGAAACTCCTCCTCTATCAATAATTTATATATCTCACTAGTCAACCCTTTCTTAATTTTCTTTTCTTCTTTCCTACCTTTTAACTCTATTAAATCTTCAAATCTTGTATTATTTCTACACTTGTTATTTTTCAGTTTCCATTCCTGAGTCCATTTCCCTAATTGTATACATTTAAACCATGCTGATTTTTGACCTATCAGTAGCTCTTTAATTTGCTCATTATCCTTCAAATTTTCCATCCACTTCCTTAACTTAATTATTTCCTTATCTTTCAATCTCGCTTCAATCTCCACTTTTAACACTCTTGGGAAATTCTCCACTACTACCACTGGGGCAAGTGGTGAATCTCCTGGTATCAACTTCCCTCTAAATTTCTCCCAGATCTCCACTATATTTACCAACAAAGGGTTGTCCAGTCCCTTTAATTCTTTCTTTTGAATTTTTTTTAAAAAAATATTTTTCAATTTATAATCTATTTCCCTAGTTTGCGTCTCCAACCACTCCAAATCTTCCTCCCCTAGAATACCACTTATAACATATCTTAACTGATTAGCTATATAATAATACTTAATATTTGGAAGTCCTAAACCTCCCTTCTTTTGAGCCTTATACCATAACCCTTTATTAATCCTAGCTTTCTTATCCCCATTACAATATACATTAATTATATTTTGCCAGCTTTTCAACTCTGCATCTGATATTTTAATTGGTAACATTCTAAACAAAAAATTGATCTTAGGTAAAATCTTCATTTTAATAATTGCTATTCTACCAAACCAAGAATGTTTTAATTTCTTATATACTTCTAATTTCTCCCCTACTTGTTTTTTTAAAGCTACCAAATTAAGTTCCTCTAGCCTTTCTAAATCTCTATCGATATTAATCCCTAAGTAACGTACTATATTTTTAAGTCTAAGACCCAACTTAACCTTACCTTCTTCCAGCTCTTCCTTATTATAATTAAATAACATCATTTCTGACTTCCCCCAATTTACTTTTAATCCCGTAATTTCTCCGAATTCTCTTAAATGTTTCTTAATCACCTCTGCACTCCCTAGGGGATCTTCTACGGTCAATAAAGTATCGTCCGCAAACATATTCATTTTAATCTTCTCTTTTCTACCTATCCCCTTCACTCTTTCATCTTCCCTTATTACATTTGCCAAAATTTCTATTACTATTGCAAATAAGATCGGTGAAAGAGGACATCCCTGCCTAGTTCCTCGGGCTAGTGTAATCTGTTGTGTTAACCCATCATTAACCATTATTTCGGCTTTATTGTTTTTATACAACTTATCCATCACTCCCATAAATTTGTCTCCAAATCCAAATGTTTTTAATATTGTTTTAAGTGCTGGCCATTCCACACAATCAAAGGCTTTGAATATGTCCAATGCTAGCAAGCCTGCTTTTAAATTCCTTTTTTTTATAATATTAATTATATTTAATACTCTTCCCATTAAGTTAGACATTTGCCTACCTGGAATAAATCCACACTGATCTTTTTTAATATATTTACAAATAAATGTGGCCATTCTTTTTGCCAATATTGCCGTAAATATCTTTGAATCTTGATTTATTAAGGAAATTGGTCTGTATGATGCGGGATCCGTTAAGTCCTTACCTGGTTTTGGAATTAATATAATCAGGGAGTGATCCCATGATGGCGGAGTCTTCCCCCCCTCTATTATATTATTAAATAGTTTCTTTAATCTTGGTATTAAAATTCCTTTAAAAAGCTTATAATACTCCGACCCCAATCCATCCATCCCTGGTGATTTTCCTCCTTTCAGTTTATCAATAACTCCCTCTATCTCTTTTTCAGTAACTAAACCTTCCATATAATCCCTATCCTGCTTCTGCAATTTTATTTTCCAATTCCTCTCTACATATTCCAATACCTTATCTTGCGGTCCCGACCCTGATGTATATAATTCCCTATAAAAATCCTTAAATATATTTAATTTATCTTTCATTAAATTACAACTATTCCCTAACTTATCCTTAATTGTCCCTATCATATTCTTAGCCTTTTCTAACTGTGTGGATCTGGCCAGCATCTTTGAATTCCTATTGCCATATTCAAAAAAATCTCTTTTTAAATACAACAAATTTTTTTGTACTTGTTCTAATTCTTCTTTCTCTAATTCCTTTTTCTTAGCTTGAATTTGGGCAATTAGGCGTTTATCTTTTGTCTCCTTTAACTTATCTTCCAAACTCCTTACCTCTTCTTCAATCTTTTTATTTTGGGCTTCCTGTTGTTTTTTTAATGTACAACTTTCCCTAATACAAATCCCTCTTACCACAGCTTTCATTGTATCCCACAATATGTCCTGCCGATCATTCTCTTTTTCATTAATCTCCCATATTTCCTGCAATTCTTTCTTTATCTTCTCCATTGTATCTTTTTTATTCAGCAACCTTACATCCAATCTCCATCTCTTCGCTTGTCTATAATCTTTTTTGGTTTCCATGTCCATTATCATTAACGCGTGGTCAGTAACCTTGATAACTCCAATATCACAATCTATAATTTTGGGTAACATATTTTTTGATACAAAAATATAATCTATCCTTGAATAGCTCTTAAATCTCTGTGAGTAGAAGGTATACTTCCTTTCTTCCCCTCTTATAACTCTCCACACATCCATTAATTCTTTCCCTTCCATTAATTTGCTTAACTCTGTCTTCCCCACCCTCTTAGTATCTTTTAATATGTTATCCCTATCTTTCCCTATATCTAGTACCATATTAAAGTCACCTGCCATCACGATATGCTTTTTACCCACTTCTCCCAACACGTTAAATACTTCATCAATAAAATCCATTTGTTTTCCATTTGGAGCATAAACATTCACCAATACATATTCCTCTTCTCCCAACCTGCAGAACATAATAAGAAACCTTCCGTTTTTATCTTTCTTTACACTTTGCATAGTTATACCACATGTTTTTGAAATTATTATTGCCACCCCTCTCGATTTCGAAGTTCCACATGCCTTCTCATAAACGCCCACCTCCCTCATTCGAAGCTCATTAACTCCATCTTTGGCCTGATGAGTTTCCTGCAAAAAAATTACATCTATTTTTTTGTTCTTTAATAACATTTCAATTCTTTTTCTTTTAATTACTGTTCCTAGCCCTTTAACATTCAATGTTGCCAATCTAAGTTTATTTTCCATCTCTCACTTTCTCACACGTCTTTAATTCGGTCTCCCTCTGTGTAACACAATCCCCCCCCTCCCTAACCCTCCCCCCCACATTCACCCCCATTTTCACCCCCCTCCTCACCAGCTTCCTGGGCATTGGTCCCAATCTTCTTAGAACTCTTAGGGGGGGGGGAACTCGGCCCAACATTCCGGGATAACGTCTACCCTCCCTCCATATCTTCTATTCATTACTCCCTCCTGCCGCGCCTTCATCTTGCTTCTCTTCTCCAACCGATGTGGCATCCATTATGCCCAGCTTCTCCAGTAGCTCGATTCCTTGCTCACAAGATGTAATTCTTTGCTGCTTCCCGTTCCAGCTAAATCTCAAGAAAACTGGGTATCCCCAATTATAGGAAATCGATTTCTTCTTCAATGCCCCTGTACAGATTCTAACGCTCTTCCTCCACTGCACCGTTTGGGGGCACAAATCCTGGAAGACCTCAATTGGTGTTGCTTGAAGCGTTGGTTGACCTTGACTTCTAACTGCTTGCATTAATTTTTCTTTTTTGTAATAATTAGCAAATTTCACAATAATGTCTCTTGGGAACTCTCTTGTCTTTCCATATCCCACTCTATGGGCCCGCTCAATATCTTCCATTCTCCAATCTTCCTGTGGCACCAGCTGTTTGACCCATGCCAAGATTAATTCTCTTATACTATTAAGGGTCTCCCCTTGCTGCTCCCCAAAAGATCTTATGCGTATGTTAGCTCTTCGGTCTCTGTCTTCCATCGCGATAAGCCGTAAATCCTGATGCGTTAGCTGTTCCTCTTGTTTCTTGTATAGAACCTTTAGTTCTCCAGTTTCTTCCTGCAAAGCTCCAACCTCTTTCTCCACCTTTTGAAGTCCTGCCAAAAGCTGCTGTTGCGAATCGGTAATCCTTTTTGCCAGTCGTTCTTCTTGCTTCAAAAGAGCCTGCTCAATATTTCCATCTTGCTTTAGAATGGCTCGATCCAGCATCTTTTGGATAGTCTGAATCAGCTCATCTGTTGGGTCAGCTTGCCTCCCTGTGGTTGTTTTAGGAATTGCACCTGGCTTAATTCCAGTCTTAGCACTGGCATTTCCGGCATGACTAGGAGATTGCTTCTTTGTCTTTTCAGAATCCTTATCTGACATTTTATCAGTACAGAGTAGCCTGTAGCTTCTATCGGACGGATGGTCACCCTTAAGTCGACTCCAAGAAGTTATTTTCTTCTTGCTCATAAATCATGAACTATTCAAGCCTATCCGATAAGCACACAGCCACTTCAAGCCAGGGATCAAAGTCTCTTTCCCACAGTCACTCCCTCTGGCTTCTCTGTCTCCCGAACAGCCTTTTAATCATTTATAATCTTTTAATTGTTCGTTTAATTGCCACGGCTGAAACGTTGAGTTTCGTTTCTCCTCGGAGCAGAGTTAGCCCCTCCTCTCAGTCACTCAGTTATACAACCAACAGTCTTTCCACGCTTAAAGCTTAAAAGCTTTCCAAGCTTAAAAAAAAAACTCTTTTCTGAAAGTTAGCAATCGTTCTACCGTCCATTCAATCAGCCAGCATTGTAAATACGTCTTTTATTTACCTTCGCCGTACTTCAAAGCTGTCGGTCCGTCACCTCCCTCTGCCAAGCCGGTTGTAAAATCATAAATCTCTTCCAGCTGCAGTCTCTTTAGCAAGCTTTCCCCTCTCCTTAGCAGACTTATATGTAACAGATCGCTCTTTTAAGATAGGGAATTTACATTTAATTCACTGCTTCTTTCGGAGGATGAAGGATATACGACCTACCCCATGTTCTGCTAGGCCACGCCCCCCAAATTATCCGATTTTCAATCCAACAGCTGGATCGGCCGATCCAGTCCGAACCGATCCGAAAAGGCTCCGAACCGGTTCGGCAGATCGGCGGATCGGCGGGCGCCCACTGGCGCCCACCGCTGCTTCCATTGGTGTGCGCCAACGGGCGCCCGCCGATGAAAGTGGACAGCGAAGGGGAGGAGGGGGGCGCTTACCTTTGAGGGACGTCCGCTCCCGTCCGGCGCCGGCGGCTACTACCAGCGGGCTCCGTGGCCTGCTCCAGGGTGGCGCGCCGGGTGATCACCCGGCGCGCTACTCTAGAGCAAGCCGCAAAGCCGGCTGGCGGTAGCCGCCGGCGCCGGACGGGAGCGAACGGCCCTAAAAGGTAAGCAGTGGCGGGGAAGGGGGCTTACCCCCCCTGGAGCCGTCCGCTTCTATCCGTGGGCGCCCACAGGCGCCAGCAGATGGAAGCGGACGGCTCCAGGGGGGGTAGAGAGCGTGGGGGAGGGGGCTTACCTGCCGGGGCCGTCCACAGCGGACAGCCCCGGGGGGGAGGGAGTTAGGCCCCCCCTCGCCCACCCGCCGCCATTTTTTCCTCATAGACTTGCATTGCAATGCAAGTCTATGGGGAAAAAAATGGCGGCCGATCCAAAAATTTCCGATTTTTGGATTGGGATCGGACTCGATCCGGTCCGGGGGGGCTCCGATTTTGTCCGAACCGATTCATGACAAAATTGGAGGTCCTGATCCGGGTCCCGATCCGATCCGGGGGGTCCGTGCACACCCCTAGTGCAGAGTTTGTTTACAGGCCAGTGGTTAATAGGATTGCTTCAAAAATTAGCAACATGAAAGAGAAACAGAGAAATGCTAAGAAAAAAAATGTTGTAAAATTCTTGAGTTAATTCCTACTGCAGTAAATCATTTAGGAGCAGCATAAAATGTTGAGTAAGACACTCTCCAGGAAAGCTTAAATTGGGTTTGAGCCAGATCAATATTTTACTCTGCAGTATAGAAATATCATGTTACATCAAGATGTTGTTAAAAACTGAAGTTCCAATGGTTGAAACTATCCCAAGCTCTGTAGGTTAAAAGGATTTCTTGAATTTTTATCAATAATACCATGCATTGCCATTTTTTAAATAGACACTTTACCTATAGTTCTTGGTCCTTTAGAAAAAGTTATTACAAACATATTTTATTAGATTTTGCATATGATATGGTCTTTGCAGTGACATTCTACAGGGAGAACACCCTGTTTAGCAGTATCCATGCACATTGATAACATTATTTTAATGTGATCAGAATATCTTCATTATATCATATTATTAAAGCCTGTAAAATATATAATAAAGAGTCTTGTGGCACCTCAAAAACTAACTCTCCCAAATCTAAAAAAGCTATTCACAGCAACAGGCCACATAACAAGGATACAAATACAAGGATCAGATGCTGTAACAAATCCAGATGCCAGCTCTGTCCCTATATCTACCCTGGAAACACTGTTACAGGACTTAATGATGTCACACACAACATTAAGGGCTCATTCACTCGCTCATTTTCTAGTGTGATATGTGCCATCTTCTATCAGCAATGCCTGTCTGTATTCTACATAGGGCAAGGAAGCCAGTCTTTACAGAAAATAATAAATAGACACAAATCTGACATCAGCAATGCCAAAATTCAGAAACCAGTGGGAGAGCACTTCAGTCTTCTAGGACACTCTGTCACAGATGTGAAAGTTGTCATTATGGAGCAAAAGAACTTAGAGGTTTAATTCCATTGCCAGAGGCTTAAATTGGAAGCAATCCTGTGGCCCCTAGACATCGTCTGAGAGGCCATAGGATAGTAGGGATTCTCCCCTCTGAGGTTGGGGAACAGTGCTCTGAACTTGGAAGGGGGAGTCAGAGATGTGATGCCCCTCCCTGCCCCTCACAGCTGATGCAGAAGAACTGAAAAAATGAGGCATTCTGGGAGTAGGAAGGGGAGGAGACAGGAGAGGCCAGGTTAAGAGCTATCCTGAGCTTCTTCCAGCCTCTTTCCTTCCCCCTATGAAGCACTGTTGCTAGATGGGCAAAAAAGCCTGTCTAGCAACAGATGGAATGCTTGGAGGATGTGGAGGAGAAGATCACTTTTACTATTCCACCCACCCTGGTAGCTTCAGCCTGGCAGGGCATTGGATATATGGAGGCCTCAGAATTCAGGAGCTTCCATCTCACAAGTGTGCAACCCATAGGATAGCACCCTTCATGTGTTAATTAGCTCACCAAATGCCAAGATATTTGTAACAAGCAACAGCTGCACTGTAAATTACCACTGTCAATAATATGGTTGTCACCATCAGTACTTTCTGCATTGCATTTCCTTCTGACTTTATTGTTTACAATTCTTACCCAGACCCCCAATGTACTATATAAAAAACTTGAAACTCTCCATAATACTCCATGCTTCTGATAAAATGAACTATAGTCCATGAAAACTTATGCCATAATAAATTTGTTAGTCTTTAAGGTGTCACAAGACTGTTTATTATTTTTGCTGCAATAGACAAAGATAACCTTTGGACCTTTCATTTAACAATGGAATCAAAAATGGAATTGTTCCTTATGTAAAATAGTGTTGAAAGGAACATGGTGAACTGGTAAATCTTTCCATAGTTAGATGTATTAACCAACTAAGAAGAAAATATGGAAGACAAGGCAGGCAGAAAGTGGTGGCCACAGAAACCCTAAACATGTTTACCACAAGGGAGGCAATATGGTTCTTCAATTTCTTGTCTTTCCTTTAAGTTTAGTAGTTGAAGAGGGTTTTGCATTTATCTTTGCAGCCGAATGAGTTCAATTTCACTCAGATTAGAGCAGAATTTTCTGAACACTAAGTTAATCCTTCCTGCCTTCATGGGCAACTGAGCAAACAGACCCATATCAGTGTGGCCAAGTGTAAAATTGTAATTCCAGAGATTAATGTTGTCTTTCCTGTTTGCTTTGAACTTGACCTCCATGTCTCTTTTATTTTATTTTATGTTTCGTTTTTGTTTTGTTTTTTGTTAACAGCTTCTGTCCAGGGCCCCTGGGAGAGGGCAATATCGCCAAACAAAGTGCCCTACTACATCAAGTAAGTATTAAAACATTATGATTACTTGGGGCTAATTGTTTAGCTTGCCTTGAAACAAGTATAACAATTCCACCTTTTGGATCATAATTCAGCAAGAATTATGAACATTCCTTGGTGTTAAAAGATAGCATAGTGCCACACAATTAGAACCCAGTGAAAAGTCAGCAACAGTAATGATATGAATGTGTATTAGTCCTTTGTTTAATTTTTTTATGTGTGTGCAGCTACCATTGCTTTTGTGGCAAGTTATTTTTCTGCTTGATGGTAAGAAGGAAAAATAGAAAAGATATTGCTCCCAAAATCCATCCCAGCCAGAATTGGGGGAAGGGGGAGGGGGAGAAAATCATTTTCGAAGTGGAACCAACCAACCCCCTATAAAAATGCATGCAGATTCTAGCTCCTTCAAGTGGTCCCAGACCGTCTGAAAGAGGCAGTAGTAAGACCACTCCTGAAGAAAGCTTCCCTGGACCCAGAAAATCTTAATAACTATAGGCCGGTGGCAAATGTTCCATTCCTGGGCAAGGTCCTTGAGCGGGTGGTTGCTGGCCAGCTCCAGACACTCTTGGATGAGTGATTATCTGGATCCATTTCAGTTGGGTTTCAAGCCTGGTTTTGGCACTGTTTTTTGTATGATGACCTATGTCGGGAGAAGGACAGGGGGAGTGTGACTCTGTTGATTCTCCTTGATCTCTCAGTGGCTTTTGATACCATCGACCATGGTATCCTTCTGGCACGACTGGCTGAGTTGGGAGTGGGAGGCACTGCATTGCAGTGGTTCCACTCCTACTTGATGGGTCGGCTTCAGAAGGTGGTGCTTAGGGAACATTGCGCGCCCCTGGGGATTCTCCAGTATGGGGTTCCGCAGGGGTCAGTCTTGTCCCCCATGCTGTTCAACATCTACATGAAACCGTTGGGTGCGGTCATCCGGAGTTTTGGAGTGCATTGTCATCAGTACGCTGATGACACGCAACTCTACTTCTCCTTTTCATCTTCATCAGGTGAGGCTGTGGATGTGTTGAACCGGTGCTTGGCTAAGACAATGGACTGGATGAGAGCTGTTAAACTGAAGCTCAATCCAGACAAGACTGAGATGCTGTTAGTGGGGGGTTCCTCTGACCGGATGGAGGGTGTTCAACCTGTTCTGGATGGGGTTGCACTCCCCCTGAAGGAGCAGGTTCGTAGCTTGGGGGTTCTCCTAGAATCATCTCTGTCACTTGAGGCTCAGGTGGCCTCGGTGGCATGAAGTGCCTTCAACCAAATTCGGCTGGTGGCCCAGCTACACCCCTATCTCGACAGGGATAACCTGGCTTCAGTTGTCTATGCTCTTTTAACCTCCAAGTTAGATTACTGCAATGCGCTGTACGTGGGGCTGCCTTTGAAGACGGTTCAGAAGCTGCAGCTTGTGCAAAATGCAGCAGCCAGATTGGTAACAAGGACCAGAAGGTTTGAACATATAAGACCGATTCTGGCCCGCTTGCATTGGCTGCCTGTATGTTTCCAAGCCCGATTCAAGGTGCTGGTTTTAAACTATAAAGCCTTACATGGTTTGGGACCACAATACCTGATGAAACGCCTTTCCCGACATGAACCTACCCGTAAACTACGCTCAACATCAAAGGTCCTCCTCTGGGTGCCTACTCCGAGGGAAGCTCGGAGGATGGCAACAAGGGAGAGGGCCTTCTCTGTGGTGGCCCCCCAATTATGGAATGATCTCCCCGATGAGGCTTACCTGGCACCAACACTATTATCTTTTCGACGCCAGGTCAAAACTTTTCTTTTCTCCCAGGTATTTTAACAGATTAAGTTGAGGTTTTAACTGACTTTGTGGCCAGGCTTAATAGTTTAATTTTTTTAAAATGTCAGCTGTTTTATGTTTATGGTTTTAAATTTTGTATATTATCTTTTTAGTGTTCAATCTTTTAATTTTTGTAAACTGCCCAGAGAGCTTCGGCTATGGGGCGGTATATAAATGTAAATAATAATAATAATAATAATAATAATAATAATAATAATAATTAAAATAGAGAGTTGAATAGACTCATAAGAGGATATACATTGCCCATTATGAATATGCAAGTCCTGGCTGGGAGTTGCTTTGGCTTGTTATGTCATGCAAAACTGGGCGGCAGGGGTTATTTGAGAGTTAAACAACCCTCGCATACCCACGGTCTGTTTAAGGGCTATGTTGGAAGTTGTTCAACCCTCAAATAACACCTACCAGCCAGGTTCACATGATATGACAAGCCACAGCAACTCCTGGCCAGGGTTTGCATATTCATAATGGCGGATGGCACTTCCTCATAGATAAATCGACCCATTGTGGACTGTTGTGTTATGTGAACTTGCCCATTATGTAGCTCTTGCTAGTTGGATGGCCTACATGCATGAAAAGTGTGCCCAGAATCTTTCAGAAGAAATGGATCATTTCCTGTGTAACATGTTTAACTTTTATAGTCTATTTAACTTTCACTCAAGCTTTATATTTCTGGAAAGAGAAAGAGAGGGAGGGAGTTTTTATATATCTACTTATTGCCCTTAGGATCCCATAAAAACATGTCTTCCTAATGGTTTACAGTCTGTCACAAACCTGGATAGAAAAAGCTTTATAATACTACACACCCTATGTTTTTAAGATGTTTTCTTATAATATATTTATTCTAAGCAGCCTAAGCTGAAACTGTCTGGCAGTTCACAAAGTAAAGCATAAAATAATACAATATCAAAAGATGATGAAACGTAATGTAAAGCTCTAAAGTTTAAAACAACAATCGAATAAACCAAAGAAAAAACCAAGTAAAAACAACCAGCAGTGTTAGATCTAAAAAACACTAAGAGTTTTAAAAAATATATATTACCTTGTTAAATGTTATCAAATAAGTGATATTTCTTTCCAAGTTTTTCATTCAGAGTCTTTATTGCCATGTTGAGCAGCATTTTTAAATTCTTCTTATACAGTGTTCACACATCTTGCGTATTGGTAGTTCAAGACTAGTGAGTGTTGTTCAGAAGTCCATTTTAAATTATTTTCACCCTTTGCATCACTCCTGCTGTAGGCCTATTTTCATAATAGAAAGTGTTTCTTTGGTATTGGTTTTAAAATCCCCAAAGAAGTTAAGCTTCTGGCCTGTACAGAAAGCAAATATTATCTCGGACTATTTTCTGAATTTGGACATGATTTTATGTTCCACAGCAACATAAATTGTTTATGCTGAACATAGGAGCATGCTTTGATAGATGTATTTCTTGCATATTTTATTGTTTCTGTGCTTTTTTCTCAATTTCTTCTTGATGCTCAAGTTTGTTTCATTTTTTTTTATTTTTCAACTCATCAGTTCCTCATTTTCAGTGACAGATCACTTTATGAGTTCATAAATCAGAAAACAGTTGCTTCAAAAGCCTCAGCAATGTTGTTTCCAATGTTTCACTGCTAGGCAATATCAAGCCACTTCAGTTTGACTGTTACAGCTACGGATTTATGTAATTGATTAATCAACAGCAGCCAGCAGCCATTACAGTTTCTGCATTGTGGTTAAACAGTTTCACTTTGCATAGAGAAGAAAATAAATAGGGGCTCAACAAAATAAAGGAGAGGCCACAACTTTATTAAAGGAACATGATGTGACATCTATTAAGACCAGCCTAGGAGGACTGGGACAAACAACAGACAGGATAGCCAACTAGTACTGCTCAACTCACAACTCATTTATGTGAATGGAGAAGTAGGTGTGAAGTAGATTTTCAGCTAATGCCTCCTACAGCCCCTGTTGGTTGTGCCATACCTTTAGTACTATAGACGTTACCACTTGTGGACCACTTATCTTTGTGAGCATCCTGCTTTCCTCCAACTCAGTTGAATCCAGGCACTTTTTCATACAGTTTCCCTCTTTGTTTTTTTTCCACACTTACACTTGTTTGGCTGCCAAAATAGGCTGGCTGTTAGCTACCTTTCTTCCTTGCAATTCGTTGGTGACATGTTCTTTTAAACAAATATCCCACTCATTGCAAAGTATTGTCTGCTGAAGAATCCCTAAACACTGTCTTAAACAGATCATGCTTCACAAAAACTATATTCAGCGGCTTAATTACTATTCCCCTGCTGTTCATGTGGGTATATTAGGGGCTATGAATATTTCTAGGTTGGATAGCAAGACAGAAAGTAAATAGAACTGTGGTCTCAATCCTACTCCCTTTCACTATTTCCCAATCTTCTCAGCAATCATATGAATGGATCTCCCTCTTGGATAACAAGCAAACTACTCAGAACCAGAAATCGACAAATCAGTCAATTTATAGTGTCACCTTTTCATCTGTTTGCTCATATGTTTGTCCTGTCTCCTTTCTTCATTGACCTGTGAACTTTTTTTAAAAAAAATGCTCACAAATTTGCATTTAAACGCATGTTTTAAAATGAATTTCCTTTCAAAATGTGCATTTCTAAAAATATTTTTTCTTAATACATGCATTTTAAAAAGCATTTTGAGCTGAGAACTGTCAGAACATTTGGGAAGTACAGAAGCTGGCAGATAAGTAAGTTGCAATGCACACACTAGTCTAAGAGGTACAGAGCAGAGCAGATTGTATCAGAATTCAAAAAGATAAAATGTCTCAAATATTTTTACTTTGAGTAACCAGCTCTCAAGAAGAGACAGTGCCCTTCTGTCCCTATGCAACAATGCTGTCTCCTCCCTGCTTTCTTTGATTCTGCTGCTTTTAGTGGGTGGAGATAACATTGCAACACTTTATTACAGGTCTCACTTGGAAAAAATGCTTCTTCCACTGTTGGCTATTTTGTAGTATCTTGGCCTACTGTCACCCTGATGAAAATTGCATTATAATCTTTTACCAGCTGATGTATTCTGCGGGGATTGCTCAAACTTTTAAGCAATGTAGAGATTGCTTAAATATTCTCTAAGGATTGCTTAAATTACTTTATTAAGTTCATCCCATACAGATAAGGCAAATCTGTCCAACAGAAGATTTCCTTTGCTTGTTCTCCAAATGATAAAAAACACCTTCTCTGTGTTTCATATTATATCATTTACCTTTTATTACAAAGCCCACCCAATCCAGGTAGTACTAGCTATCATGAGAAAATAAACAATTTATCATTTGTGTGTTGCCATACCAAAAAAGTGCCTACATTTTTAAAAGCCTATGTTTCTTTTTTCCCTTTCCATGCAGCTATCCTGCCTAGTCTTTAAAGTGTTTATGTGAAATTCTCAAGTCCTCCCTAGATCACATTTTATCTCTACTCCATAATTTACAAATAATCCCATTTTTCCTGAGGCGGATACACAATGGAGGTTTGCATCAATTTAAAGGCCTGAGGAAAGAAACATGTAAGCAGAGCAGAGTCCTATCATTCTTTATTTTATTCATGGCTAAATGCCATGACTCAGCCTTGGAACAAATGAAATAAGAATAATTGAAAGTGTCCCTGAGCCAGTACAGAGTGCATCAGTATGCCATGTTTCCAGATAAAATTGAGTCCTGGTAACTTATTTTTTAACAAATTAACCACTGCCTATACAATTGGCATCTGGTTCCAAGTGTGTATGTTCCAGTGGCCATTTAAGCATTGCTAAAATCAAGATTTTTTTTGTCAAATTCTTAAATTTGCATCTGCAGATTTTGGTGCTACTAGATGAGGTTTTTATTGTGCAATCACCCTGCCTCGTCCACAGAGGTTTATAGGAAGTTTATAGTTTATATGTCACTATCTTCCATTTGTAACCCTCCTGTGTTTTCCCATCACTTTTCCCATTCTTTTCCTTGTTACAAAAAATAAGTTAAACTGGAATTGCTGCACAGTATCTTTCGACTGGTAGTATTGGAGACATCCACCTGGAAGCAGAATCATTTATAGAATCAAGACCTAGATATATAAAAACAAGAGACACAATCTTGCCTTTTGCATGCCAGGTTGGCAAGCAGCTGCTGGGAAAGAGGGACAGTCGGTCCCTGTCGCCAGTGATGCTGAGAAGGCATCATTTAGCTACCATGAGACTGGGGGATGAAGGAGGCTATAGGAAGGGTTAACACAATATCCCTAGAAGCAGTATAGTTCAGTGTCAATCACACATTTCCTAATTGCCAAATCACATTGATTCTATAGTTATGACTGTGGGTTCTGCCTGTGATCTTTTATTTATTATTTATTTAAAGTATTTTTAGACTACCATTCATTCTTACAGATACAAGGGTGGCATACAAATGGCATGACCAAAATTAATCATGCCAAAATACAGTACAATAGCACAACAAAAAAGACAAATCAAAAACAATCAAAACAATAGACTAACTAACAGACAAACATTTGAAGTGCCTGGACAAATAAAAAGGCTTTAAAGTGGTGTCAAAATTATTGTAGTGTTGGCAACAGTCATACTTCCATGTGAAGGGTAATTCTATAGTCAGAGTACCAACACTTTGGAAACTTTGGTAAAAACACTTTGGAAAGTTCTGAGGTATGGTCATAAAATCTTTACACTATAATGTTTCCAGGAAGACAAGAACATTAAAATAACAAAAGGTTCCAACAATGACTAGCCAGATGTTTATGGGAAGCCACAGCAGAGCATAAAAGCAACAGCCCAGTCCTCAAAATATAAAGGGACAAGCCTCCTTACTTTTTGTATTGGCTACTGTTTTTGGAAGGCAGTGGGGGATATGATTTGGCTAAAATTTGGACAGAATGAGGGGTAAGGCTTGTAGGTTTCACTACAGACTTCCTGTCTCTTCCCTGGCACTGAAGAGGTCACTCTCATTGTTCACTTACATGTACACAAACAGAGCCAATGATGTTTACACTAATACTGTTTTTAAACCTGTAAGTTCCAATGATACTTGCAACCATTTAAGGTAGATCAGTATCCATATAGTCAGTATCCATATAGTCTGAAAAGAGACATAGCGGGTGGGTGAAGCTCAAAGATAGTGGATTCCTTAAAGTCACTACAGCTGTAATCCTTTTTTTATTGTCATTTGTATTTTAAATGTTTTAACATTGCAGCTGGTTTAATTATATTTTTAACTTATGAATATTTCTATTTATATGTTTTAATTATATATGTCTTAATTTTGTAAAGCCGCCTTGAGTCCCAGTATTGGGGAAAAGGCAAGATACAATTATTATTATTATTATTGTTGTTGTTGTTGTTATTACAATAACAACAACATGCCTGGGAGTAAGCCTTATTAAATTCTGCATAGACATGTATAAGATTGTTCATGGATGAGCTGAGATTTATAATAATAATAATAATAATAATAATAATAATAATATTTATTTATAACCCGCCTCTCCCTACGGATCGAGGCAGGGAACACAATGCAATACAAACATAACACAGTTAAAAAATTTAAAACAAGAGAGACACATAACATATATTGTTAGAAACTACGCTCTTTGAGGTCTCATGAAAGAAGATATACCAGCATGATTTTGTTTTCAATATAGTATTTATGGGACTGAATAGCTTTCAGATACAATTGAAGATTTTAATGTATTTTATCTGGTGATTATGGTGTTGCTGTATGTCTTCTCAAAACTGTATTTTTAAATGAAAGTTGCTTGAAACACCAATACCTAGGTCCTCAGTTATGTCCATATGCGAAGTTACTAAAGTGCATGCAGGAAACTTGAAATGGTAAGGAAGCAATGTGAAACATGCAGCTGTGGTATGTCACATAGACATTGGTCTATTTAAGCCAGTATTCTTTGCTCAGGCTGCTGTCCAGAGGTCTTTCTGAGACCTGCTACCTGGGATCCTTGGAAACTGGAGTTGTTCTTGAACTTGTGCTATGGGCTCTTCCATAGGAAATTGCTTCATAACTATCTCTGCAGCATTTGGGGGAAGGTAAGTCAAAGGGTGGAATGCAGCCAGCTTGATGGGTTTTATATGTTGATTGCAACTTATCAGCCAAATCTTTGGCTGAAAGCCTCTAGTGACATTATAATGCTACACCCATCATATTAGGTGGGAAAGTCACTTCTCCCTGTGGACACAGAATTAAAAAATCTATCATTAGACATCTGCAGGTGTTCTTCCTATTAAACTTGAGAATTTCCTGTTGCTTAAGACAGAATTAATTTAAAAACTCTAATGTCTCTAGTAGTGGAAACAGGTTACAGGACCCAGTTCTTCCTCAGATGAAGCCTTGCAGCCTATGCGCCATGGCTTTGGCAACATCAGCTCATGTCTTTGTGCTAATCTCTGACTTGATCCTTTTTCAGTGTCTGACTCAAGAATAATGCTTGCCTGCTCATCCTCATTCTGGGCATGTTCTTCCAACTGGATGTGTGTGTGGGGGGGGGGGGGAATCTGAAAAGGAACTGCATTATGAAATGGATTTTCTTTGCAGTACTTCTCACTGAGGAAATATTCTAAATTATTTCCCTCCTAAACTTTTTTGTTCATATTCAAATTATAGCAGTTCAGTGACTTTGTTCTCCTGGGGGAAATAACACCAGATGGATCCTCAGGAGCATGGCTATGCCTCTTTGATAAAGTTCCATATGATCCATACTTTCCATACGAATTAAGCTTTGGGATGAAAACAGTGTAAAAAATCACACACACACACACATGCTACACGCTCTGCTAATGTTGTCATGGATATGGTATAGATTTCCAAATGTTTTCTCCAGCCTTTCACTGAGTACCAAAATATATGCATATAGTAATGTGTTACATTCATCTTTCTTTTTATTCTGCCTCTGTAGATAGTCATACCTTGCCATTTTTGACATACAGACTGCTCTGTGGATTAAGAAATGGCTTGCTCACAACATATTCATTAATTTTCAATAAGGTTACCTGAGGTGAAAAACGATACTTGCTCTGCCACTCTTACATTAAGACACCCCTTTTCTGATCTGAAGATATCTCATCTATAAAATAGATAAAATGTGAAACTAATCCTTAGACTAAGAAGGCTATTTTGTAGGATTTTATATTTAGAAATCAGTAGAGATAGGCAAACTTGGAAAGATCTCAGATTAACTTGGAAATTACCCAAATTCTTCCCCCAAAAATGTGAAAACTGTAGGTAATTTTTATGAGCCAATCCAAAGGTTCTGAAAAAATTACTTACATGTGAGCACACATGCACATACACACTGTTTTTTGAGGAAACAGAAGCCTCTTTATGTGTCCCTGTATAAATCAATGAAGTGTTCTGTTCCATTACTTTGTATGGGAGTGGGGGGGGGGAATTATGGAGGCAAAATTAGAGGGTGGGGAGAAGTCCATCCCCTAGGGGTGTCCTACTCTTGAATTTTACCCCAGCAGCATCTTTTCCTACCTCAAACTAATAGAGCAAGCCTCTTCATTAGTTTATTTAAGGGTGAGAAAGACAACACCCACTTCCTCAAAGAACTAATATGGGGGTGAATGATTGACACAAGATGTCAATCTCCGTAGAGTGTGCAAATGTTGGGGTTGTGGCCAGGGATGGCAGATGTACTTATATGTTCTCTTTGATGCATCCACTCAAGGCTGCAGATCGAAAGGTTTCCAGGGTTGTGGTATCCCCTCCGGCTCCCAGGTGACCCCATCTTCCAAGCAGCCTATCATTTTCCCCTGACCTAATAGAAGAGCCATGTCATGTTTGGATTTTCCCTGAGAAAAACCACCATTAATTCTGTGTATTAGACTGCTAGACTTGGCTCTTGCTCGCATAAGTGTTTGTTTGCTTCCTTTCTGTCTACTAGATTCATGTCAGGTCCTAGTTGTGGGGATTCATGCCTCCTGCTTTCTAATCTGCCTGCTCTCTAGGCTACTGCTGGCCCAGCATCCTAACACAATATTTTAGGTTATTCATAACGTTCAGAACAGAATGTTCTTCTTTTAGCCAATGTATTGTTTATGGATGATGGATATTTAGACTCTGGGGAGAAAGTTTGTATGAAATTACTGCTGAAAGTTTTGAGGCAGAGTTTTTACATGACAACAGCAGAAATGCTACAGTGTCTTTGAGGCACTGCTATTTTATTTTAGAAACAGCCCATACAGCACAACAATAGAGATTGGTACTTATTGCTATTAAACTGCACCATTATTTAGCCACTACCCCATTCAACTCTACTATATGTTACAACTAATACTATCTTAAATGATTGAAGAAAGTTACTTTCTACTTGCTGAGAAAGACCTAAAAGAGGACAACAATTATTCTTATAGCAGATGAAACAGAACTGGGGAGACCTGGTCTCCCTGCTGTGTATACCTAATCAGAGCAAGAAGAAGAAGAAGAAGAAGAAGAAGAAGAAGAAGAAGAAGAAGAAGAAGAAGAAGAAGAAGAGCCAAGACAGGCGGAGGAGGAAATTCTCCAAGACACTCCAGGAGACAAGGTGGAATCTTTCCAGGAGCTTATCAGACAGCAGGCCCAGGTTCCGAGATCATCCTCCCTAGTCTTTGTTGGAGGGGGAGGGAGCATCAGAATTAACAGATCCCAGAGTCCAACTCAGATGATGTTGAGAGGAGTTGGGAAGCGGTCCACTAGGCTACAACTTAAAGACCCTTCGTGAAGGAGGGGTTCAGTAAAGCCTGTCAGGCACTGCAGGAAACTGTCCATTTAGTTGATAGGCACCTACCTTGCTTTGTTAAGCTAATTAAACTTAAAGGATAGCTCTTAACATTCACACTCCCTTCAGGCGTGAAGAGATGTCTTTACTGAATAAAGTTTTGTGGATTGCATGGCAGACCTCTTTATTGTCTCACATCTCAGCCGGAGGGATTGGAATCATGACACAGAGCATTTCAGGTTTGCAATCCGATTAAAGGTTTGTGATTGGCTTTGTTTGTCTTTCTGTTTTAAAAATACATTGTTTCTAGTATAGACTAAGCATCAGGCATCTACTCAGTATAAACATATTTCAGTGATACCAGATTCCTAGGAAACTGTGAAAACAACTCACATCAATTCAAAATCCAAATGACTTCACCTGAATCATGTTTTCAAGCCATTATGTGTGTCAGAGTGTGTCATCAGATGGGGGTGGGGGGAATCACGTTTCCTTACCGTTGCTTCCCCACCACTTCTGTCCCACAATACTTCCTCTTTCTGTTCCACAATACTTCCTTTAGCTATGACCTATCATTTCAAGAATCTGGAACTTTTAATCCATTTTTCTTTGATGAATGCAGCACACATTGTAGCACACACATCCACATACCTCTCCTGTACTAGAATATACATTTCTGGATTTTATAATAGGAACATGCAGGCTTTTTACTTTACAGAAGGCCTTTAAAAGAAGAAAAATGCTCATATTTGTACACCTTATTCTGAAAAAATAAAGTTTGAATTGCAGATGTTGAGATAGCCAAGTCCAGAAGTGTTTTTAATATTATGTATGTAGCCTGCCTTAAGGCCTTGAGACAGGGCATGCTATGAATTTGACTAAGTAAATAATTAAGAGACTCACAGTCTGAGACTCTTGTTAAGGTCATTCAGTGCATAACACGTTCCACGTTAAAGGGGTAATTGGGGGGGTGTCATTCTAACATTCATAAAATTGAAAATGTTTCACCAGTCTTCCTGAAATTTACATGTGCCAGAAATAAATGTTGGTTTTACAAAACCTGAAAATTTCAAGAATATTGGTGAAAGATTGAGGGAAGGACGGCAGTTTAAAGTAGAAAAGGGGGGAAAGTCTTTCTCCCTGAAAATGAAGTGATAATTCCCATTGGCAAATATATGTGCTCACGATTTTTGGAGGGATTAAACACTTATTAATTAATCCAGTGGTGGGGGCTTCTTCCTCCTTCACTGTAGTTGGTGGAATGCTTTTCATTTTTTTAAAAAAATCCCTTCCATTGATTTTTAATTAATATTTTTCACTCCATAATAACAGATACACGATGGCCATGTTTCACTCTTTCTCCCCCTCCCTTTCCCCCTCCCTCTCCCTTTCCCCCTCCCTCCTGCATCAGCTAGAGAAAAAATGGCCGCCACCTCTAGCACAGACTTAATCAGTGTCTACCCAGGAATAAGTTCCACTGGATGTAGGGTAACCATATGAAAGGGAGGACAGGGCTCCTGTATCTTTAACAGTTGCATAGAAAAGAGAATTTCAGCAGGTGTCATTTGTATGCATACAGCAGCTGGTGTAACTCCCTCTTCATCACAACAGTTAAAGCTGCAGGAGCCCTGCCCTCTTTTGTATCTGTCACTCTAGTATAACTCCTGCAGCTTTAACTGTTGTCATGAAGAGGGAATTTCACCAGGTGCTGCATGCATACAAATGACACCTGCTGAAATTCCCTTTCTATGCAACTGTTAAAGATACAGGAGCCCTGTCCTTTTCATATGGTCACCCTAATTGGATGCAGTGGGTTTTACTCCAAGATAAGTTTGTAGAGGGTTGCAGCCTTTTTTAAAAATGCAATTGGGGGGCTGAAGCAAAAGCATTTCCTGATCAGCACAGCTGTCCATCTTATAATTAACAACTTGCATGCCTGCTTTGTGTGTGTGTTCTTTTATAGTTCAATTGATCATTGCTGCTTCTTGATTTTCACTTCAATCCTAGGCATGTCTACTGAGAAGTAAGTTCCATTTAATGCAATGAGTCTCACTTCCATGCACTAGCTTGAAGGAGTGTGTGGATTTTGTTGTAAGTTCTCTGGAAGCTCTGTGTATTTAGAGGACATGGCTTTTTGTGAGAAAATAGTTTAAGCTTCCTACCCCCCCCCCCTTTCTTTGGTCCCCTCTACAAGAATTCGGTTTGACGCCTGGTTGTCCGATTATGCGCATCTTCTCACAGTCACTTTTACGGCAAATCACTATACGCAGGAGGAGGTTAAGCACATAACAGGTTGCCTTACTGGTTGTATGAAACACGTTTTAGAGGTGTTTAATGCGGAGAATCGCTTGTATGGTCATGAGGCGCTTTAACGGCCGCGGTAAATTAAAACTCGCTATTTAATGCACATTCAATAATGCGCATAATCGCATAGAAAAAGTGCCTCAACCCCCAATTTGCGCTCCGCTCTTGTAGAGGTCAATTTTTTAATGCGCCTTGAAAGAGCTTTAAATCGGTCTTGTAGAGGCAGCCTTTGTCCCAAAATCCCCCTCCCCCTAGTTATTATTATTTTTAAAAAAAACCTTCATTGTTTCCAATGGATCCCTGATTCCTTGTTGCCTGGTTAGCCCAATGTATTATATGATGCTTACTCTCTTGTAAGTCTGCTTGAAATCACAGCCTTAATTTGCCTTTACTAGGTTGTAATTTCTAGGGCAATTCATTGGGATTTACTTGAGAGTATACACATGCAGAGGATTGTGCTATAAATAAACATGATTCCCAGCCTGTGGTTATCCCACTCAAGTAGATTTCATTAGTAATTTTTGGGTCCTATATTTACCCTGCAATCATATGCCGGTGTACTTGAAAGTAGCTCCCATTGAGTTCTATTGGATTTACTCCCAGGTAAAGCGTTGTTGTCCCTTCCCCACTACACACACACACACTGTTGTACTCCTCTTGATCTATTTTATGGTATTAAGGGAAATATGCAGTGAAAATATGGGAGAACTGGAGAGTGGTAAGCAAGACTTCCCTTTTTTCTTCAATCACGCCCATCAATCACTGGCAGCTTGGCTCATGGTCAGGAATGCTGTAGTCCAAAACATTTGGGGGGCACCAGGTTGGGGAGTGCTGCTTTAGGAACATAATGCAGCCTTTCTGTTCCTAAAGTTGTTATTTTATGTATAACTTACTATGCTCGTAAAATTATCATTATATTTTAAAACTTTTAAAAGTAAACTCTGTTAGTAAACTTTTAATTATTGCCTGAATAGATTAGAGCTACATTAAATGACTACTACAGCATCAGAAACAGGACTCAACAGAACAAAACCCAAACTGTTAGGAGTGCACAATGGTGACTCTACTCACATGTTGGAAAATTGAGCATGAATGTCTATCAGTAAAATATACTTTAGATCAATAATTTTAATAAGGAATGAAAGAACTAACTATGCTGGGAATATTACAGAGAAAATTGAAAGAAAAAAATCCCCCCATGGCTTCATTATTTCCAGACAGTTTAAATCTTTACATAGTCTTTAGAAATCATTTTGGGGGAGTAAAAGCTGGGTAACAATATATAAATACTTTCTCTTAAATTCTAAAGGGGGGGCTTCCCCCCCTGAACTTTTTTGAGCTTTCATGTGTAGAAAAGAACAACAAAAATTATCTAAGAGTGGGAGAAAATTATGCATGGTGTGGGATTCCTTGGTTCATCCCATGAAGCTGATTGGTGGGAGGTTCAGGACTAGAAAAAAGACATTCTTCTTCACGCAGCACATAGTTAACTATAGAATTTAGTATCACAAGATGTTGTGTTGGCCACCAATTTGGATGTCATGCCCTCCTTTCCATATAGTCATCCTATGACATAACACTATTCCCCCTTCTGAAGACATTATTATGGCAGACCATAGTAACAGTTTTCATGTGCCCATTTGCTTTATGAGGCAGGTACTCCTGAAGGCTAGCAAACAGAAGGACTATCAGGCCATAACATTGCCCAGCTGGGTCTGCCAGAAACCTGGCCTCATCACTCTTGGTAGGTCCATGTTCTACAGCAACCACTCTCAGCTGAACTTGATGGAATCCTACCCTCCATCCCTGGGTTTAATTTACTGACCTCCCCTTGCTTGGCCAGAGCAGAGCAGACATACATAGCACACATAGAATGCTGGGAGTGGCGAATCTAAAAGTAAGTATGTTGTTTTTCAAGAACCAAGGAAATTCGTAGAGTTGGAAGAGGCCTATAAAGGCCATCGAGTCCAACCCCCTGCTCAAAGCAGGAATCCACCTTAAAGCATCCCTGACAGATGGTTGTCCAATTGCCTCTTGAATGCCTCTAGTGTTGGAGAGCCCACGACCTCCCTAGGTAATGGGTTCCATTGTCGTATTGCTCTAACAGTCAGGCTGTTTTTCCTGATGTCCAGCTGAAATCTGGCTTCCTGTAACTTGAGCCCATTATTCTGTATCCTACACTCTGGGTTGATTGAGAAGAGATCCTGGCCCTCCTCTGTGTGACTACCTTTCAAGTATATGAAGAGTGCTATCATGTATCCCCTCAATCTTCTCTTCTCAAGGCTAAACATGCCCAGTTCTTTCAGTCTCTCCTCATAGGGCTTTGTTTCCAGACCCCTGATCATCCTCGTTGCCCTCCTCTGAACCCCCTCCAGCTTGACTGCATCCTTCTTGAAGTGTGGTGCCCAGAACTGGACACAATACTCAAGATGGGGCCTAACCAGTGCTAAATAGAGGGGAACCAGTACCTCACACAGTTTGGAAGCTGTACTTCTATTAATGCAGCCCAAAATAGCATTTGCTTTTTTTTGCAGCCACATCACACTGTTGGCTCATATTCAGTTTGTGATCTACAACCATTCCAAGATCCTTCTCGCTTGTAGTATTGCTGAGCCACATAGCCCCCTTCTTGTAACTATGCATTTGGGTTTTTTCCCCTAGGTGTAGAACTTGGCATTTATCCCTACTAAATTTCATTCTGTTGTCTTAGGAAGGATCTACACTACTGCTTTAAAATGGTTTAAAATGGTTTATAACAGTAGTGACAACTGTTGGGGCCCAGGACACACTCCGTGCCTATCTACACCCGCAGGATAAAACACTTCTAAAACATTTTGAAAACTGTATATGGAGTGTGTCCTTGGCTCTAACAGTTCTTCTTCATGGTCTCTGTGCATCACACATATGGGCTCGCGCCGGCACCGAGCCCCGTTCGGGAAACTTCTATAGCTAGCTTAGATTTTTGGCGGGAACCCCTCCCACCACCATCCTACTATGCATGCTCGGGGTTCCCGCCTACCTCAGTTCTTCGACCGCTTCGCTGTTCGCCTCGCGGGAGACTTCGTCCTTCCAATCGTATTGTATCTGTGGAAAAATTCGAAAGTTTAGTTAGCTTAGATAGGTTTTCTAGTTGTTAATCGTTTAGTACTGTCGTTTGTTCTATAATATATATATATATTTATATATATATATACATATATATAATTATAGTAGTAGTTAGTTGGATATTTTTGTCTGCTTATGGCGCAATCCGCGCTGTTTAAACATTGCTCAAAATGCCGAGCTAAGTTAACCTTAACCGATGGACACTCGCTTTGTCTTCTGTGCCTCGGTGAGACACACTTAGTCGACTCGTGCCCTCATTGTATGAGTTTTTCGTGACAAACCCGCCACAACCGGGCCGATCACTTGCGCAGCATTTTGTGGAGCAAGGCCCTCTCAGCAGTGGACAGACCACGATCGACGATGGAATCCTTCGTAGCTGTTTCTGGGGAGCGTAGGCCTCCGCCGTTAAATCGCTCAAACCCAGCATCACCTGGCTCGCCCTCGTTAAGGGTCGCGGCTCAGGAGCCTGGCCTTCTTAGCCAGCCATCTTTACCGCCGTCCTCTCCAAGTAGAGAGTACAAGAAACAGAAGAGTAAGAGCCGGGACAAAACTGGAAAAACCGACAAGCCGAAAAAATCTTCGGCCTCGATACCGACGTCGGCACCGTCAACTTCGATCCCAACATCGAGATCGTCAACTTCGATCCCGACATCAAGATCATCTACCCCGGCACTGGGACCCAAAACAGCCTCTGCGGCAAAACGTACCGCTCCGAGGCCGACGACATCGATACCGATCGAAGGCAGGGAGAGGACTAAGGCACCGTCTTCGACATCAAAAGCTTCGAATACAAGCAAGCGGCGTGGAACAGCGGACTCGGCATCATCGATACCGACGAATGCGATACCGAGTGGACAGCAAGTTCTGCCCGACGTCGCTTCCCCACCGGTACCGACGCCGCTGCCTCCTCCGACTCGAAGACCATCGGTCACTCTGTCTATTTCCCCCTTCAACCCTCGCAGCCCGGTCCTCCTCTCTGCCTCCCGTTCCATCGATGCTGTCTCCGATACCGATGGACAAGGTACCAGCAGACTATTCTTCAGATACAGATCTGATGGATACGATTCCACTAGAGCAGCAGGGCTTGCAGACCTCTCAACCGGTCTCGCCTAGCTCGCATTTGTCAAGGTGCAGCACTTTGCGCTCCAGGTCTTGCTTGAAGTCACAATCGAGGAACTGGGACGCATACTCGGATCGCTCTTATCGACCCCCACATATTCCACGGTACCGAGAGTGATACCGATTCGATCCCTACACTGGACGTAGACTGTCTTGCGTTCAGGGAGAGGTAGCCCCGAGCCAGCAGCAGGAGCATGCTGCAGGAGAACCACGCCAACACTGAAGACTGGTATCGTCTACCATCTCACAACAAGAAGACCCAGCATCTTCGGTGGAAGATTATGCCTCAGACACATCCTCGGTACCGTCGCCGGCTCCATCGGTACCATCCCCATTGGACGGTGTCGGCACTCTCAATAGAGCGTCTCCCTCGATGGAGCTTGGGAGTTTCTCCGATCAAATGCTGAGAATGGCACAGTCGCTCGGAATCGAGCATCAGCAGCCCCAAGAGCCGGTCGATGACAGAATTTTCGATGTGATGTACACCGACCCAGCACCACAACTAACGCTACCTATGGTGCCGACACTCTTAAAGACTGTCAAGCAATCTTGGGAAAACCCGGCCACTATGGGTACCACTTCTAAAAGACTTGATGCCTTATACAAGGTCAAGGAAGTGGACGCTCCCTTCTTATTCCTCCATCCAAAACCAAATTCAATCGTAGTGGAGGCGTCTCAAGGCAAGTCATCCCGTAGTCACTCTGCTCCCACAGACAAGGAGGGTCGTAAGCTAGACACTTTTGGTCGCCGCATATGTACTTCCACTGCGCTGGGCATTAAGGTGGCCAATTACCAGGCCATCTTTTTCTTTGGGAAAAAATTTCATCCTTAACGGATTACCTCCCTGATGACCAGCGAGATCTAGCTAGGGTGTTTCAAGCGGAAGCAACCAGACTATCTAAACAGCAATTGACAACGTCGCGCCACCAAACTGATTGTGCGGCCAAAGCAATGGTCGGCGCAGTAGCTTTGCGCAGGCATGCTTGGTTGTGTTCTTCCTCTTTACAACAAGAGACCAAATCCAGAATCGAGGACCTCCCCTTCGATGGGGAAGGCCTCTTTAATTCTACAACTGATACTGCAATGGATAATATCCATAAGGCGAAGATGACAGCACGTAAAATGGGGAATTCTAGCCAACAACAACCTCCTTATCGTCCTCGTAAATGGTACTGACCGGCTCCCTATCAACCAAGACAACAGCAAGACCGTAATCAGCAAGACCGTCAACGCGCTTTAACAAATCTCGGGCAAGGCAGGATCCAGGTTTAAAACAGCGTCTTTGACTTGCTCTACCCAATACTGACACCAAGACTTTGTTCCGAATAACTGAAACCCTTCCTTCGAAACTGGGAAGATATCACTACAGACCGTTGGGTACTCAACATCATTGTCCATGGCTATCATATAGAGTTTCAAGTCCCCCCTCCTCTTGGCACCGTGAAGGTCACACCGTCATCGGACACGCTGTCCCAGGAAACATCTACCCTCCTGGAGAAAGGGGCTATCACGACCGTCCCATTCTCTCAAATAAAAGCGGGATTTTATTCCCGCTACTTCACGGTACCAAAGAAGGACGGGGGCCTTCGCCCTATTTTGGATCTCCATCATCTAAACAAATTCATCAAACCAAAGAAGTTCCGCATGGTGACTCTAGCACTTATCCTGCCCATGCTCAGAAAACACAAATGGTTCACCTTGATCGATCTCAAAGACGCCTATTTTCATATAGCCATCCATTCCTCGCATCGCAAATACCTCCGCTTTATGGTCAACCAACAAATCTATCAATTTTCAGTACTCCCGTTTGGTCTCGAGACCGCACCAAGGGTCTTCACAAAATGCATGTCAGCTGTCTGCGCACATCTATGCTCCAAAGACATCAAGTTGTACCCTTACCTGGACGATTGGTTAATCATCTCCTCATCTCGACGACAGGCTATCCGGGACGTCCACACGGTGTCGTCTCTTCTATCAAACCTAGGCCTAGAAATAAACATAGAAAAATCAATTTTTCAACCCACGCAGGCCATCCAGTTCATAGGGGTGCTTCTCGACTCAGTAAGGGGCCATGCGTTTCTCCCCCTCGACAGGAGGATCACATTACACAATCTGGCCGAGCATCTGTACATCGTTCAACGCACGTCGGCCTTTACGATCCTGCGTCTCTTAGGCATCATTGCCGCGGCAGTATTCGTGGTGCGATGGGCCCGCCTTTACATGCGTCCCCTGCAACAACTTCTGCTCAAACACTTCTCCCCAGATCAGGAACCCCGCAGGATAATTCTTACCGTACCGGACAGTGTACGCCCGTCTCTCCAATGGTGGGCCACTCCACACAACTTGTCGCAAGGAATGCCGTTTCAAAGCCCGGGTCCGTACCACATCGTAACTTCAGATGCATCCTTGGAGGGCTGGGGAGCACACCTTGACGACCTAAATATTCAAGGAAGGTGGTCACATTCGGAGAAACACCTACACATAAACGTGCTAGAACTGCTAGCAGTGAAGAGAGCACTCCATGCGTTTCAACGACTGTTGCGCGGCCACCACGTCTGTGTCCTATCAGACAACACGGTCGTTGTTTGGTATTTAAACAAAGAAGGCGGAACCTGCTCCCGCTGCTTACTCAACCTAACTATGGACATTCTGCACTGGGCCATTACCGAACAAATGCGAGTGTCCGCCCTGCATATTGCTGGAACACACAACGAGAGAGCGGACGATCTCAGCTGCACGTTTCGCGACGCCCACGAATGGCAGCTCTCCCCAGAGATTGTTCATCGCCTTTTTGCAAGGTGGGGCACACCAGCTATAGACCTCTTTGCGACCACTGCCAATTCGGCTTGTTCACCTTTTTGTTCCCGAGCGGGGATCGGCCCTACATCCCTGGGGGACGCCTTCCAATGGGATTGGTCCAGAGGCTTCCTCTACATGTTTCCCCCCTTCCCGCTCATAGCCAAGACAATTGCTCGTGCCCAGTGTTACAGGACAAACGCTATCCTAATAGCCCCCTGGTGGCCCCGTCAACCGTGGTTCACCCCTCTCCTCCGACTGGCACGGCACCTAGTCTGGCACCTCCCCAACACTCCGGACCTCCTTTCCAGGAACGCGGGCAAGGTCCTGCACCCAAACCTCGGCTCGTTGAGACTAACGGCATGGAGAATTCTTCCCGATGGCAAAACTTAGCCATCAGCCTTGCTATACGAGCCATCTTTGAGGCGGCCAAGAAACCTTCCACTAGGGCGTCATATGCCAGGAAGTGGGAACGTTTTCAGAACTTTGCAATGGACAATGAGTTTGACTGCCGCTCTGGCCCGATTGTAGGTGTAATTAAGTTCCTTCATTCGCTTCATTTGGCGGGACTGAAGCATTCTTCTATCCGTGTTTACGTAGCCGCTGTTTCGGTGAACCACGGATTGGTGGATGGGTTTTCTGTTTTTACTCATCCCTCGTCTAAAACTTTTCTTAGGGGCTTACGGAATATGTTCCCGGCAGTCCGCCCGTTGGTGCCCCAATGGAGTTTATCTGTAGTTCTCACAGCACTAACTTCTAAACCATTTGAACCTCTCACAACTATTGACTTTTGGTTGCTAACCTTTAAGACTGTTTTTCTGGTAGCAATCACGTCCGCACGACGTGCTTCGGAGCTTGCAGCCATATTAATCGATCCACCTTACACACAGTTTTTTCCAAATAAAGTGGTGCTGCGCCCTGGACCTACGTTTGTCCCCAAGGTTAACTCAATGTTCCACATTTCCCAGGACATTGTCCTTCCTACGTTTTTCAGTACTTCCACTGACCCACTCAGTTCTACCCTGCACACCTTAGATGCTAGGCGTACGTTGGCCTTCTACAAGTCCAGAACTGAATGTTACCACAAATCTCGTCAACTCTTCATTTGTTATGGAGGAAAGTCCAAGGGCATGGCAGTATCCTCTCAGCGTCTCTCACATTGGATTGTAGACACCATTGTCCTCGCTTACCAAATCCTTGGCAAGCCGCCACCTGCCCCTTTTCGGCCCATTCTACGAGAGGACAAGCTGCCTCTATGGCCTTTGTCTGTGGTGCATCTATTCCCGATATCTGTAAGGCTGCTACTTGGTCAACCTTTATAAAGCACTACCGACTAGACATCAGGGCTGCACGGGACGCCTCCTTTGGCAGGGCCGTCCTTTCTGCCATATGCCAATGACTTCGTACCCAACAGCTGGCTGACCCGCCTCCGGTAAGTCTTGCTTATTATTCGCCCATATGTGTGATGCACAGAGACCACGAAGAAGAAATGCAGGTTGCTTACCTGTAACCGTAGTTCTTCGAGTGGTCATCTGTGCAGTCACACAACCCACCCACCATCCCCTCTTGGCTACGCTGTTGTGAAGGCCAAGTGGTTTCTGGGCGTGCTCTAGCTTCTCTTGTTTTCTCTTGCTCTACCTTGGTCGCGAGGCCTCGCAGTCTCAGGGAACTGAGGTAGGCGGGGGGGGGGGTTGGGGGGGAGGGGTTCCCGCCAAAAGTCTAAGCTAGCTATAGAAGTTTCCCGAATGGGGCTCGGCGCCGGCGCGAGCCCATATATGTGATGCACAGAGACCATGAAGAAGAACTATTAGAGCCAAGGACACACTCCATATACAGTTTTCAAAATGTTTTAGAAGTGTTTTATCCTGCGTGTGTAGATAGGCTCAGAGTGTGTCCTGGGACCCAACAGTTGTCACTACTGTTATAAACCATTTTAAACCATTTTAAAGCAGTAGTGTAGATCCTTCCTAAGACAACAGAATGAAATTTAGTAGGGATAAATGCCAAGTTCTACACCTAGGGGAAAAAACCAAATGTATAGTTACAAGAAGGGGGCTATGTGTGACTGCACATAGCCCCCTGGTACATGCTTTGGTTCTACATTTGCAATGAATAGTTCCCCTTTTGTTATCAGTCATGCTGCTATATGCAAGATGTGTGTCAGAGAATAGTATTGGGCAGACCCTGTATTTGGTAAGGATATGGAACAGTGTTCCCCCACCCTGCTACCCTCCAGATGTTTGTGATTACAAGTCCCAGCATTGCTGACCATGGGACGTACTGACTTGCAATGATGGGAGTTGTACTCCAACACCTTTGGAGGGCACCAGATTGGGGAAGGGCTGCTCTAAGCAAAAAAGAGAAGTAGGTGGCCCTAAGTTGTTCGTCATGAGTTTTCCACAACCCCACAGTCACCTCTGCATATCATATTCTCCATTGTGTCCTCATGGTTTATCTGCTTTGGGAGAATGAGAATTTCACTTGCTCTTTCTGCCTTTTTAGGGAGGATGTGGCATTAAGGCTTGGGAGCCTTAACTCCCAATTTTCCTGCTTTTTTGGTGCTTGGTTGGAAACTGTAGAGCCATAACTTTGTTTTTGTAAATCGTAGGTTTTTTGTTTAATGAATAAACATCCAAGGATTATCTGTGCCGTCAGTGGAAGACAACGATTCAATTAATTTCATCCACATGCTGCTGCTACTATCATCATCATCATCATCATTGTATGCCAATATGAACAACTGACATATGATGCTTTTTGACTTTAGAGTAAAATTGTATTTGTTTGGATGAGGCTATATATAATTGAAGTAACACTCATGAGTTGTGAGTAAAAGGTGGCAAGTTAAGCTGAATCTTACATATTTACTAGGAAGTGTTATTTTCAGTTCAATAGGTTTTCCTGCTTTAAACGTTCAAATTGGCCCTTTTTGTATGAATTTGTAAGAATGCTTGATAGAATGCATATGGCAACATAAGAGAGGTTATGTGTAATTCTGGTTAACATTGGTTTTACATTAATAACTGAAAACAACTCTGGAAAATACACTTTAAGCTTCATGCGTGAGGGTGAGCCCACTGATACTTATGCCATTGTCCATAGTGATGTTTTAATATTTTTCCTTTTCTACTTTCTGATAAATGATGTAGTCTATGTACTAAACAACTGACCTTATTTGATGCCAAAAGAATAAAAGACATTTGGTGTACTATTCACATTCAGAAATGTATAACTGATGAAAACTGACAACCACCATCATTAGTAACATAGAGGGAAAGGATAATTCACTAATGCTTTTGTACTGCTGGCATTTATTGCAAGTGCTGTGATACTACTACTCTTGCATATATTTGTAGGCTACGTGACTTCCATTTCACATTTGCTTAATTTACTAATAAGCTGGTAAACATGAATTTAAGGTTCAATCTAGCTTGTAAAAATTGGGCTATATTAATTCTGCTTCATGCACCATTATTTAGAAATTACAGTCAATCTCAGTATAATATTGCATAAGAGGAAACAAGTGAAAAATATTCAGTGTAATTAAACTGAAGGAATTAATATTAATTTTAACCCAGTTGAGACTATTTATCTATTGTTTTCCTTTGGCTAACGGTAAAATAATTCAATCATGTAACAACTGATGATAAATTCAAACATAATATAGTCATACTGGTTCTATACATATTTGGGGTTTCAAATGTCATACGTTTTCCATACCTGCCTATTTTGGTTTAAGGAGATTAATTTAGAAAAAGCGGTGGGCACAAGGTATCCTTCCCTTCACTTTCCTTAGCCAGGAAGTCATCTGATTTGCAGCTGGTATTTCCAAACCATATTTAGGTAATACAATTTGGACATCACTGTCTCTGACTGAGCCTGAAAGAAAACTGGGCTCAGCCACAGAAGTAGCAGTGGATGAGTTGATACACTGAAGGTGTTCAGTGTTTAACCATGGGTGCCTCTACAAGAGTGATTTAAAGCTCTTTCAAGGTGCATTAAATTTTTGACCTCTACAAGAGCAGAGCGCAAATCGGGGGTTGAGGCGCGTTTTCTCTCCGATTATTTTAATTTACCACGGCCGTTAAAGCACATTATGAACATGTAAACAAGCGATTCTCCGCATTTCAACCACTTTAAAGCACGTTTCATACTGCCGGTTATGCGCTTCACCACCTGTCATTTATAGGAATTATGCGTAAAAGTGATGGTGAGAAGATGCGCATAATCGGACAACCAAGCACCAAACTGAATTCTTCTAGAGGGGACTGGAGTTAGGCTGGAACGCAGAGATTCAGGCTTCAGATTGTTGTGGATCATTTTGGACATACTAAAGCAGCCAAAGGGTATGTCCATGCCATACTTCAATTGCTTTGATAGCATGAGCGGGGTTTTTTAGGTTTAAGGAAGATGAATTAAAAGAGAGTGCTCCTTTCACCCTTTCATCAGATATGGGACTAAGCTAACATGGCTTTTTTGTGGATTATTTCTGTGATAGGGCTTTTGTGTAAAATTTATACTACACATGTTCTCTAAGTGGTGTCTCCTCTGGACTGTCTTCACATTTTTTAAATTAACATTTCAGGTATTTGTGTATAAATAAGAGTCACAAAAACTGATTCAGGGTAAACAATAAATGCTGCATTAAGAAGTTATAATAAGAAATGTTATGCAGCAGACAAACATAAGCTATTCTCCTGGAAGAAATTCAGTTTAATTGAAACCAATTTAGTTGGTCCTTCACCAAATGAATTATTTTTATTTTATTTATTTTATTTATTTTATTTGTGATACTTATATCGCTAAACATAGTAAAACCCCTAAGTGGTTTACATATAAATATTAAAATACAATATTAAAAACAATTACAATAATAGCAATACAAGGAGAAGTAAGATGGAGCAGCATGGTTAATTTAATTTCAAGCCAGGGAAAGCCTTGGAGAACAAGTACTTTTTTCAGGAGACATTTGAAAGATGCCACATTTTTGCCTTCTGAACTGCACAGACAAGGGTTTTCCAGATGGTGGCTGCCGCTACTGAGAAGGTATTGCATGGTAACACTCTATTAATTTCAGAATGACCAGCAAGGCCTTCTCTGACAATCTTAAAGGCTATTGTGTTTCTAAGCCCTCCCACTGTGATGCGAGACAATAAAGAGGTCTGCTAAATAATCCACAAGAGAGTGCAAACACTACAAACTTTCTTCTAGGCTAAAACATGGCTAACTAAGCTAGACAATTGTCTTTTCAATAAAAGGGAAAGTTTTGTCCTTGAGCTACTTTACTTCAGTGAGGGTTTCTCTGAAGAAGCTTTTGGTGAGAAGCTAGCCAGCTGATCGCTTCTCGCCTTCTTTTAGCTCTGCCTGTTTGAGTCTATGGCGGACTCTGGGATCGGTCAACTCTGAAGTTCCTTCCCCTTCTGAGAAAAGATGACTTTCCACAGACTCTGAGTTGTTAGCATTTTTTTAAATAAAATCTTGTGAAGATTCATCCATGGCTCCCAAAGAGCTTGGGAGAATCTCCCCCACCCCACCAACTGTGTTGGCTGGTACATTTCTAGTCCTGTTTCTTCTGGTTCAGAATCTGATTCCGATTAATAGTTTGAAACACCTTTCCCCACACTAAGGAGAACAGGCCAAATCATGACAAAGGGGGAAGGGAAAACAGTCTGCTAGATAACCTGGTATCATGTTGTTTAGGGCTTTGCATGGCAGTAATATAACCTTGAACATGGTTCAGTAGCTAATATGCAGCCAGTGCAGTTCTTTTAACACAGAACTTATGTGAGCATAGCTGGGTGTCCCAGTGAGCACCCTAGATGCTGCATTCTGCACTAGCTACATGTTCTGAACAAGGCACAAGGGCAGCCACACATAGAGTGCATTATAATATTCTAATCATGGGGTTACCAATGTATGGATCACCATGGCTAGGCTATCCCTATCCAGGAATGGGCATAGTTGCCATATTTACTGAGTTGATAATGGGTGCTGCAGGTCACCAGGCAAACTGCTCAATTCCCAGACCTTGGAACTGGCAACCCATAAGGTCTCTGTTATTGGGATTCAGCTTTTTAGCCCTCATCCAAGCCATTTAGTATATGTTGTATGGCCTAATGTATATTCATCTTATGCAATTTAAACAGTAGAAAGTAAAAGCTGCAACACAGATAATAAACAGTAGCGGCAGCAGAAAACAGATTACAACCATAGACAGTGTAAATGTCCCTCAGAAAAATTGGAACTGTTATTTAGGTTAGAGACTTCCATGGCAATAATAGGAAAATGAAATAAGCATGAATTAATGCTTTCTTAAATAAAACTTCAAATCAGAAGCTCAAATATGCAAATTCAGTCACAGTTCGAATATAGGGTTTACTGGCTTTGATGAAAGCAACCCCCAAACCACTTGGAAAAGCTCAGCTGGACAGCTACTTGAGAATGTGATGGAGGTGGTAAAGTAAGCCTTCTTTGCTGCCTTCACTGCTTGATCACCTTCATGATGAGTCTTAAATCACTAATGCTCCAGCCACCTTCTAACTTACTTCATTGTCTGGAGCTCCCTGGTTTACTGGGGAGCTCCAGACAGTGAAACAGGACAGAAGGTGGCTGGAGCATTAGTTCCGAGCTCTACAATGTCAAAGAGGGTGTTTAGGATTGACCGTTTCAATGGCCAGCTCTGGCTCCAATTTGCAGAGGTTTACATTTTCTATCAACAAAGCAGTAAAAAAGCTCCTTTTGTATCTCATAAGTCATACTCAAGGGATCTTTGTTTTCAAGGCAATTTTTCTTCATCCAATATGGAAAAATAATATTTGAGGAGGGGCAGGGTATCCCCTGCTCCATATCTTGAAACATAAATAAAATATAGTTGTAAATCCCAGTCATAATCAACTTAATTGGTATTATTGTAGAGATACTGCAAGAGTAGTCACCTAAATGCTCACACCTAATTTTTCTGAAGTGAACATCAGCTAGTGGATTTAGCAGCCAGTGGGAACCCAATGAGCTCATGTGCTTCTATATTGTAGCCATTTTCTACAGAATTACATAGCGGCTACAGAAGTGCTGCCATACAGCCTGATCCTCAAAGGGTTCTGACTATTAATTAGGGATGAAACATAGATAGCTTAGCTAAATTTTCCTTCATAAAATCAGATTTTGGGAACAGTCTTTACTGTTGTTAGCTAGAGAATCCATTTCAATTTTACTTTGCCTAATGATTTCACTTCAGCACCTAATCAAATTTAGTATATGTCAGATGGCCTAATGTACATTCATCTTATACAATTTAAACAGTAGAAAGTTAAAGCTGCCACAAATGTAGATAGTAAACAGTAGCAGCAGCAGAAAACGGATTACAACCATAGATAGTGCAAATGTCCCTCAGAAAAATAGGATCGCTGTTCTTTGCGGGAAATGTAGGGTGTGAAATAACAAGATGAGACCAGAAAATGGATTTTAAAACGGCCACTTTTATTATAGATCTGCAGTATGGGAAACCTATGCGGACATCCTACTCATCAATGGGCGAGCCATTCACCACCTGAGAGGTGGTGTGATTCCAAACGCCACCCCCCAGGCTTGCCCCTTTTGGGGTTGGGAGACCTTCCGGTGTCGACCCCTCCTCGCGCCATTTAGCTCCGAGTGGGTGAGAAAGGTTAGCCTCAAAGGTAACCCTTATCCCTCCAGCTGCCGCCATAAAGCTTACAGCTGAGGGGCCTCAGGCATTACCCATCACCACAACAGTGCCTGTGAATGCTCACCGACCCTAACAAACACTCCGGATGTCCCCAAAACCTGCCACAGGGAGCGACAATGCACTTGATTAGTCGCTCCCCCCCCCAGATCTAATAACATCCCACAAACCCAACTGCAGATCTTTCAAAAATAAATCATTACCAGGGTCTGACAAATGGACCCCGTCCTGCCGGAAAAGCTCCCTCCGCGTTAACACAATCGCAGGGTGTTGAATTCTAAAATCGCCGTGTTTAATTAGTTCCTTGAATATTTGATTATTGACTTTCTCCCGCACTCTTTCCATGGCCCCTTGGTCATTGCCCTTTCTCCAATCGAGCCGAGGCAACAAACATGACCAAATAATCACAATACCGGGCCAACGCAGCCGAATTGTTTCCAAATCGGCAATCGCTTGCATGATGAGGGCTTTGCCTTTAAGCAAACCCAACCAAATGATGACCATGCCAGGCCAACGCAGCCGAATTGTTTCCAAATCAGCAATCGCTTGCATGATGAGGGCTTTGCCTTTAAGCAAACCCAAATCATTACCACCCAAATTATTGAGTAGAACCTATGGGGGGACACTGGCCAAATGCTGCTGGGATAAGGTGGGCAAGAGGCGCTCCCAACGCATGCCGCGTTTACCAAGCCACAGGATATTGGCGTAACAGCTCAATCCAAGCTGTGTCCCAAAGCTGGATCTGGAAGCCCTCCTACTGGCCCAGAAGATCATGCTGTGCCCACAGATGATCACACGCACTGGGGCGAAGCCCGCACCGGAATCTAAAATTAAACACGGAATTGTTAGAATGCAACGCCACCAGTGAATAAACTGGTTATCTGATGTACGATTGATACGCTCTGGACCGCCATCTGCCCACTGCCTGAATTTGTTCTGCAGCAAACCCAATGGACGCCACTGTAGAAGCAGCACCAATACGGAAAGAGTGAGTGCCGAATTGGTGCACCCCAAGTCCCAGAGACTGTAAAGCCTGTTTAGCAACAGACCAGAACTGATACCTCGTCAAGGGCGATGCATTGAGGTGGCAAAACAAGTAACCACTGCGATTGCCTCGGAGTGTCATAAAACGATTTAATGCTTTGACCGGGCACAGCTCAGACACCGGCGCTGGAAAAAGGGTAACAACTTTTCCCCTACCTTGTTGGTCCGTTTTGGAAACCTAAGATGTAAAGGAACTCCCAGGGGTGAGACCGGAATGTCGTCAAATAAAAAGGCACGCTTTGAGGAATCATTTTTGGAAAGGGCTACTTCTGATATTCTAAACGCTCCAAAAAACGCTGTCAAAGCCGCTGCATGAAACAGGGCCGACTCATAAGAAGAGTGGAAAAGTAAAGGCCACTGAGTCGACAAACCCTTCAGAATATCGGGGGATAATGGCTGACGCGAATCTGGCATGCGAGGGGTTACTCTGCTCCATCCCCGTAAAATGCGATGGACCCGAAAATCAATTGTATTATCCTCTACGCCCCGTATTTTGGACAGAAAAGAGAGGGCAGCCAATTTACCTCCAATGGATCCTGTGGATAGGCCTCTCCGCTGAGAAGCAAGTGCTCCACTGGGATCGGCCATAGCTGCTGAAGCTGCATGTGGGCTCTGAAGGAAAGAAACTCCCTAACTGCCCTTGAATAAGCACCGCGTGTGCTAGGCGCTAGAGAATGCCATGTTGCCCGCTCCACATCCTCCTGCCAATTTCTTGAAGGGTTGATGGCATCGCCTCCGGAATTGGCCGTGCCCAGGGCGCAAGTTCCCGGAACCTCTGGACCTGCTGACGCGATAAAGCGTCTGCAATGGAGTTTTCAAGGCCTGGAACGTGCCGAGCTCTGAATAGTATGTTGTTACGCAGACAATGTAAAGTAAAGGCCCTGACTAAGGTCATGACCCTGGGACTCCGAGATGACAAGGTATTTATCACCTGCACCGTAGCCAAATTATCGCACCAGAAGTGCACCACTGAATCACGCATCTCATTGACCCAAAGATGCGCCGCCATGTATATTGGAAAAAATTCCAAAAACATGAGATCTCTGCATATATCAGTGGTGAGCCATTCTTCTGGCCAGCGCTCAGAGCACCAACGATCCTGCCAGATAATACCGAAACCCAAAGCCCCAGACGCATCTGAATGGACTTGCCTCTCCGCTTCTAGTAGGAGATCATGTCTCCAAAAGGAAACACCATTGTATTCCTCCAGGAAACAAAGCCACATTATGAGATCTTCCCGAATTGCCCTCGTGACCCGCACCCTGTGGTGGGGACGCCTAAGGCCCTTCATGGCGGCACACAAGCATCTAAGAAAAGCATGACCGGGGGCGACCACCCGACATGCGAAATTAAGATGACCCAGCGTTGACTGAAGCTGGGCCAAGGTTACCTTCGAGGCATTAATAATTGCTAGCAATTTGCCCCGCAAGGCAATGATCTTATCCATAGGAAGCCGACAACATTGTTGTATGGAATCCAACTGAATGCCCAGGAATTTGATATCATTCACTGGTCCCTCTGTCTTCTCCTGTGCCAGTGGGACGCCCAGCTCCTCTGATAATTCCTGAAATGTCCTCATGAGGAATGCGATCAAAACAAAACCCCAGTAGATCAAAATCATCAGGGTTGATGGGCAAAATGCGAAATGCAGATTTGATGTCGCATTTCCCCATCAAAGCCCCCTGACCGCATCGATGCACCATTGATACGGCTGCATCAAATGAGGCGTAACGCACGGAACAAAGGTGATCTGGAATGGAATCATTAACAGATTCACCTCTAGGGAAAGACAGATTGTGTATCAACCTGAATTCCCCAGGTGTCTTTTTGGGAACTATTCCCAAAGGAGAGACCCTAAGATTTGGGATAGGAGGAGAAACGAAGGGGCCAAGGACCCTCCCTGAATCCACCTCCTTAGCAATTTTCTCACGAACTAAAGATTCCATGAGATTGATAGATTTCTGGTTCCTAGCAAAATTGCCTGGCACGGCCCTTTAAAAGAATGCGAAACCCTTCTGCAAAGCCTAACTCTAAGTAGATTGCATCCTGGCACTTCGGGTAGAGCGCCAGCAATCGCCTCAACGTCCCTAACTTAAGAGGGCTGGGACTCTTTGGGAGGCAGCTGCTGCCCTCCAGGCTTCCTGCCCCCTTGTGTGTCTCGACCCTTACCGCGCCCCCTCTATTTCTGGAGCAACTGGAGGCTGGGTGTTGGCCATTGCAGATTGGGCATTCATGGCGATATCTGCACATTGACCAGGTACAGCTGCCCTTCGCACTGTACTCCCAACAAGGCAGGTGGGGTTGAACCCCCTGCCCCGCACTCCCAGCAAGATTGGAAACGGGTAGATGTTTAGCTAAAATATGCCCACTATCAGCCCTTTCCCCGACTCCAGGCCAAGCTGGCATCATAAATTGAAGCCAGAGATCGTGGTCTTTGGCATCCCACAGCAGGAAATGATCAAAGGCGGCCCTTCGGCGGAAGGACTCATCATAAGCGAGCCAGGCACCGCCCTCGTATTCGGAAAAGGCTCGATAGATCATGTCCAGGTATTTTGTTAATATGCAGCCGCGATCGGGAAATCGCTGCTGCACCACCCCCATGTAAATCAAGAAACCCAGGAGCCAGTTGGACCAAGTCCTGGCCACCTTCTTCTTCTTCATTCTCTCAAATTCTTTTTCCGCCAATTTGTCTTTCTCCTTGTCCTCGGGTTCCCAAAAGAGCAAGGAAAACACATCAATATAATCACCCTTTAAAATATTTTCCCTTGTGGATGTCAAAAGGTGATAACCTAATGGAGCCACCGTGCTCCCTGTAGGAATAGCATCCCTTGCTGCCCCAACATAAGGGTCCTTAGCACCCAGAGGCCCGTCCGTCCTCCCAGAAGCCGCGATGCCGGCCGGACCTTGCCAAACTGCAGTGCACACCTCGGTTGCCGAAGGTGCCTGCGGGGTGGCACTAGACCCCCCTTCGAAGCCACTACCCTGTTGAGAAGGGGTAACGGGAGTTACCGTCAGGGGCGCCGCCGCAGCCTGCATCGCAGGACCCCATGGTGGAGAAAAAGCCCCCGCCGGACCCAGGGTCCCAGTAAATGGCTGACTGCCCATAGAGTTCCCACTGGTGAGTGCTGGGACAGGCCATCCGAAGCCATTAAACCAAGGGTGCCATGCCCAAGGGGAAAAGGGGGACCATTGGTTGTGAATGTAAATGTGGTGTAGCACTGTGTGTCTCACCTGCCGCCTGAACCGGGCTTTGCTCCTCAAGTGGCGAAATTGGCACGACATTGACATTCATCACCATTACAGCTTGGCTCGCTTCTGCAACAGGCTCGTTGTCCCCACCAATCGGATTAGACGTTGACCCGGCTGGGGCCCTTGGCTCTGAGAGGCTGGATGTCACCTCGATAACGTCCAGCCAAGCTGCAAAAGATGTCAACATTTGATCCTGAACCTATGCCCTAGTCAACCTCTTGCCCCGCACCACTCCCCTCCCTGTAGGGGTGGAAACTGGAGAGGGGGCAATCCCCTTTTCCCTTTCGACTGCTGCTAGTCTAGAAAGGATCGCGGAAATGTTGGGGTTTTCGTCCTCCTCAGAAGAATATGCATTCTGAGGCCAAACACGCTTGGCCGGGGGATGAGGGGCTCTCCCCTTCCCTTTCTTGCCACCGATGCCCTTCTTGAGGGACATCGTGTATCGATATTGCAGACAAAGAATAAGATATAACAGATCTATCAGCCTGAGAGCTGCCTGTGAGGAGAAGCTAAAGGCAGTAAAGAAACTGCCTCTCCCCCCCCCCGCTGCCCGCTAAATTGTATTGAGCATGCCTGAAAACTGCCTGCCAAGTTTGCCTAGCAACAAGAAAATTGGCATGCGGCCAAGATGAAATGTAACGTGCCTGAAAACTGCCTGCCGGGTTTTGCCCAGCAACAAGAAATTGGCACGTGGCCAAGATGAAAAAGCTGCTGTCATGGGTTGACAACTAAAGGTGGTCTCCCATCCCATTCCTGACCAGAGCCAACCCAGCTTAGCTCCAGCAATGTAGCTCAGTGAGTTGTATGTCAGCCACTTCACTGACTAGTGAAGTGTGCCTGGAAGCTGCCTGCCAAGTTTGCCCAGCAACAGGAAATAAGCACGCGGCCAAGATGTAGGGGAGAAAAACCACCCCTCCCCAGCGCCCCGTGCCTATCAACAGCAGAAGCCCACTGCCCTTAGTTATTGGCCGCTATTGCCCTGCCCTCCGCAAAGGCCAAACGCACCCTCGAAACAGGGGGAACCAGATGGACTGGAAGAAACTGGGGGGGGAGGAGCCATCCGGCCCTCTTAAACCTGCGGCCCCACTGCCCTAATAGCCGTCACGCGCAGCCACCCGCCCCAGGGACCACCCGCCGAGCTGCTCACAAAAGTGGGGGGGAGACTGTCCGGCCCCCGAAACCTGTGGCCTCATCAGGCTGAAGAAGCTGCTTCCCTCACCGTCCGAAGAGCCCTACAGCTTGCTGTGTTGCCGCGCTGCCGCTCTGCATCTTCTCTCCATTCCCGCCTCGCTCAAAAGGAGCCTCGTGTCACCGGAGGCGGCTGGGCAGGAGGAAAGGAGCTAAGCCGAGCTTAGCTTCAGCAAAGTAGCTCAATGAGATGTATGTCAGGTGCGTGCGATGGAGCCGCAAAGAGGGAGAAAGAGAGGCTGCTGGGAGGGGTGAGTACAATAAATACTCCCTCAGTCCCCTCCCAGCCGTGGTGGCACCACTGGGGAGCCCACCAATGGGTGGCTCCCCTGTCTCGCCTGTCACCACACCCCCACCACAACCTCCTCTTCGCGCCCAGGCGTGCCGGGTGCAAAAAGGGGCCCTTAGGTTTAGAAACATCCATGGCAATAATTGGAAAATGAAACAAGCATGAGTTAATGCTCTCTTAACTAAAACTTCAGATCAGAAAGTTTAACATCCAAAGCCAGTCACAGTTCTCACATTTTATTTTGTTTGAAATGTTTTTGTACAAAAAAGAAGGGACCAATCTAAGAATACTGCAAATAACAGCAAGCAAATACCTTGATAGATGTTTTCTTAGCCGTACTTGTACCTTAAATAAAAATAGACTGAAGTAAATTTTGAGAGTTTAATTAATAATGTAAACCTTTCTTCATATTTAAAAGGGAAGTTTTATGTTGGTGTTAGCCTCTTTCCAGTTTGTTCTATTGTGCACCATTATCATACTTGCATTACTTACTTTCCAGAAGTTCCTAGCTTAACTGGGTCATTCTGGCTTGCCATAAAGCCTTTTGTTCACAAGGTGGCTTTAGCAATAAGCCAGACTGACACATTTAAAACATCATGCAAAACCATAATATAGCATGATGAGAATGAGTGGTTTGTGACGGTGTTGCCAGTACAGCTTCTGTTTTACCATGTATCTGTCTTGTCAGATATGTAATTTTCACATTTTACAGTTTCAGGGTGCATTCATGGTACCAAGTCACAGGGACTTTGATGGGGCTTATGCATGGATAAATCGGGACAGGATTGTAATCTTAAAATAAATTTACCCTTAAACTGCCTCCTGTTTTTAAGGATTTCCTTTTTAACTGTTTAAAATAATATGTAAAGTCATATTTAGCATCAATAACTGTATATTTAACAGTGACTTTCATCTATCTTTTAACCTTTGCCATATTCTCTTTGAACACATGCATAATTCTGTTCTCTGTTGAATTCAGGTGGGGTGGGGAATCCCAGTGTAATTGTGGGGTGCATCACACAAGACAAATGTCCTACATGGAAGTGTCTTATATGTTTACATAGAAGATCCTAATATTTTAAAGTTTCCTTTTTTTAAAAAAAAAACTGAGGAAAACACTTGCTATCGGTAATTAATTTTGACAGTGTGGGCTTTGTAGCAATCTACAGACCTGTATTTTGAGCATCAGCTTTCCATATTATTCTAATTAAAGTGGAAGATTGTGCCCTTGCGAATCATTAATGGGTTTTCATTTCACGAATGACATTTGCAGGAGTTAAAACAGGCAGTTCATATGAAGTCCACAGGCAACTGTGTTAAAATTAGCATCACCATGGCAACGGTCCTCCATCATTAGCATTCAGGGCAACAGGAAATGTTTTGTTGTGCTTTTGTTTGCAAATAAAGGATTTTCTCATACATTTTGTATTAGAGGAAAAATTCTGACAAAATACACTTCAGTTAAAATAAAAATATTCCACTAGATGTGGTTGTTTTGATTTATGGATTTAAAGGTTCCCCCCCCTCCTGTGTATAAGCTACATTTATTCTCTCTACAGCAATATATGTCTAACCTCTTGAGCGGTCTTTGTTCTTTGCTCGCCTGCTAGTCCCAGGTTCAGGTTTGTGTAGTTTCTTGTATTTGCATGGACCCTTCATAATCAATAAAGTAGTCTATTCATGGAGTTAGCATAATGAAGTACATCTATGACCAAACAGAAGAGATTCATAAGGCTATCATCCAACTAGAGAAATCCTAGTCAGGTAATGGTGAGTGTCTTAGATGAAAAACACTGCATAAAGGTGAACATAAGAAAATGCACATGAGAACAGAGGTTGGTTCTAAGCTAGAGTACATGTAGTTGATTATTCAAAGCACAGGGATGGGGGAATACTGCCTAACTTTCCATGAAACACGGAAGGAATGGATTTCACACAATCCATCCATACCTGCTAAAAGCCAAGGTTTATACAAGGGTTGTTTAATCTTCACATACCCTTCAAGGTAAAGTTTTGATGATACAATACCCCCTGATTGGGGTTGCATATGCAAAGTGGTGCCCACAAACACCGTAGCTCATTGTGGGTTAAATAACTCACGGTGAGCCATGGTGTGTTGTGCAAAGCAAGTCAGTATAAACCGCAGAAGCTTTTTAATTATGTGAATTGTGGAAGTATTTAGGCAAAAAAAACTTGTATGTTTCTTGAATTCCTCTCCTTTCATTCCATCATCTCTTCATCTATTGTATCAATTTTTTAAAGTTTCATTTGCAGTTGCACAAATTTGCAGATCCCTCTCATGTGCAGATCCCCCAAAATGCACATTTTCTTGCTTTAGTCCATGGGGGAAATGTGCACTTTTGGCTGTTTGTGTTTTGGATTATTTTTCTATTCCTAAATTTGTGCAAAATTTGGGAAAGTTGGAAAAGCTGTCCACAACACCATGGAATCCACCCATCTGTGGAAAAGCTGGCCCATAGGGAAATTTATGGCTTGGAGTCATAAAAATCAGAACTCATTTGATTCCGTTGCAGATTTCTCTGACATTCCTAGTTGTAGAGTTGTTTAGCCCTCGTATAACTCCATGGGCAGGTTCAGACGACATGACAACGCCTCACAAGTTAGGCATGGCATTGCATGCCTATCTGTATTTGCCAGTATCTGGCTAGGGAAATGTGTATGGTACCAATTTATTAAAAGCATTCCGCACATGGAATATTATATTGCAAAGAAAAGTCAGATTATCATTTTCAGCCACTGATTATTCATGGCTGCTGATTAAAATGATTTTGGGCTGCAACCCTCCCAATACTTGCTCCATGAGAAGAGGTGCTTTTGACCAAGAGTATGGAGATTACACCCAGTTTGTTTATTTATCTGAAGTATTTTAATCCCACTCTTTGGCCCAAAAGTTTCCCACAACAGTTTACATAGAATCAGTAAAAGAAGTCAGTCCCTGCCCAAAGGCTTAAAAACTAAAAAGCCATGGTACACAAAGAAAAAGGAATGGGAAGGCAAGAAGGAAAAAAAGTAAGTCTTTCAGCAGAGCTGGTGGAACTGTTCTGCTTCCCTTCTTGTTTCCTTCAATACAGCCTGCTAGAATGGCTGTGCTTGGTGACAGTTGAGGGAGGAGGAGCTCTCATGGAGATGGTTGGGTTATTCTGGAGACCTGATCTGTTCAAAACCCAGTCAAAGTAGATTCTTTTGATTGCTAAAATTAAACTAAACCACTTGTGAAAAAAATGATGGTTTATTGATAGAAAATTGATGCAGAATAACAATACAAAGAAAGCTCACACATCTCTTTAGCCCACACAGTTGGCAAATCCCAAAGAGCTGGCATCTGCTGGGCCCCCAAATCAACAGCAAACTCGGATCATCCCTTTGCCCCCCAAGGTTGGTGTGCACATTTCCCCTGGAGCGAGGCCAGATTGGTTAGGTGCCAGCTCCATCATTCATACTCTTTCTGATATTCTGTTAAGTGCCTGCATTGCAGGCAGATAATGAGTTATCTATCCTATGACTAACAGATCCCAACATTCCAACATGTGGGGAGGGGGAATCCTCATTTCCTCAGCAAGATGGAACAGTAAAGCAAACAGAGGAAATTAGGCAGCTGCTTAACTTGAGGATTAAATCATTATCAGCGTAAAACAGCTAGCAATTTTTCATGTGTATTGGTGCCTGCTTGCTTGATACCCATCTCTCTCTATGAGAAGCCACAGAGTTGCCCAATATATTTAGGGCCTACTCTAAGAAACAAGAAAACTGCCCCTTTATACAGTTAATAAATAGCATATAGGACAATTGTGTAAGTTCCACACCTCACCTGACTCCTCACCATTTCTAGCTCACTACAGTGGTTTTCAGCAGGGCTGGTGTAATGGTCCAGCTTCCCTCTCATGCCTCTCATTACATGCTGCTGGAATGGCTGCTGCTGGTGACCCAGATGAATTTTAATTCTGTGTAGTTAACTTCTCATTTTTCAAATGTACAATATTGTAGTAACTACGAGCCTATCTACACAGTCCCTTAGAACGTTTTAAATAGTATTTTAAAACATTCCAAATAGGTGCGTTCTAAAACATCTTAGGCCACATTAAGGAGTACTCACGTTACAGGAGAAAACTTCTTCAGTCTTCAAAGCGGTGTGTGCGATCACACACTCTTCTGCTCCATCTCTTTCTGTTTCGTTTTTACAATGAGTTTAGGGCAAAGCATTGTGGGTGTTGTAGTTCAGTCGCCAACTTCCTCCTTAGTTCCTCTTTCAATCCCTAGCTTTCAATGAGTATAGGGCTAAGGATTGTGCGCATTGTAGTTCAGTCGCCCACTTCCTCCTTAGTTCCTTTTTCAATCCCTAGCTTTCAATGAGTATAGGGCTAAGGATTGTGGGTGTTGTAGTTCACTCACCCACTTCCTCCTTAGCCCCTCTTTCTTCCCCACCAATCAACTGCTAAGCATTTGGGCACCGGTAAACGAAGCACTGCCCCCATGAATCACAAACGGTAAGGAAGGACACATTATTTTACTTAAAATGATTTATTAAAAGTAAAACCATTGTATATAGCTGAAGTGAGTTTTAAGAAACCTCGAGTATAAATGGTTCAAGGGAGTGCATCATGTGGCCCAAAGAGTTTTCGTAACTTTTATAAAACGTTAAAAACCTAGCATGTAGATCGGCTCTAACTTGCTGAATTTTCATGGCATGAAAAACTTTGACAATACTGCTTGGGGATTTTTGAATTTGAGGGTAAATCCAAAAACTCAGTAGTTTTCAAACAATTTTACAGAATAGCCTGTGTACTTAATATATTTAATAGAGTTCAACACTCTTTAACAATGAATTATTATTTTTACCAAAGTTTCCAGATACATTTATTTCAAATCCTCATCAGCACTTCTACACAACAGGTTTCCTTTACAACCCAAAACAGTATACTTGATTTTAAATCACATCTGAATCTCTTCCTCAATCTCTATTGACTTTGGGCTAACTTAATTTATGTCATGAGCAGAAAATATTAACAATACACTATGCAGAATCCAATGTGGCATTTACTCCCCTGCCAATTCTCTTATGCCCTGCCAATTCCATTGCACAAGCACCCCTCTAGGAAGCCCTAAACCTCTTTTCAGTGGAATCTGCGGGATCCGCCATTTGCACAAGGAAATGCATTGGGGGGGTAAAGGAATCAGTGGGGGCATAAGCGCCCTGTTTAATTCTTCCCTATGCTTACTACTTAGCCAGACATTCTTCCTTCAAGCTCCTTATTTGAAGCTTATGTTATTTTTTCCCCTGAGTTTAGGTGGGAAATGGTTCAACCTTGTCATTTATGTTAACAATACTGGGCTAAGAAGTCAGGAGGGTGGGGTGGGAAACAGTGCAAATAAAGTAATAGTGATGTCATGGTGAACAATTTAGTCTTGTTCTGAAAGTGTATCTAATATTTCATATTCCCCGGTTATGAGAGAATAACCTTTTCTAGGAGACATGTAGAGAACAACATATATATTTAATCAGGATGAATATTTGTTAGGCAGCCTGTTATTCAAATTAGTGCAAGGGTCTTGCAAGGTGCTTAAACAAGAGTCCAAAGACAATTGCATAAACTTTCATGGATTGAGACCACTTCATCAGATGCATGGCAGTTCAATTTCCCCCCCATTTAATCAAAACCTACATGTAATTAAGAACATGAAGAGTGGTAGAATGCTGTACATATAATATAGTAATTATCTGCGTTCCTATATTTTATTATGTATCTCCAATGCTGTAATCCTCTGCACATTTACCTGAAAACAAGTCTTGTTGAACCCAGTAGAATGTAGTTCTGAGTAAACATGAGAAAGATTGGATTGCACATCTGCAGTCCTATGCATACTGGTAATGGAGTAAATCCCACTAAATCCCACTTTTGAGTAAATATGAAGGATTACCTTTCTATTTGAACATTTCCCTCATTTTTTAAATTTGCACCTACTATAGTCTGTCACGCAGACATGTAACTACATGCTACTCAACTAAAAAGAAAACTATGACTACTAACATACAACATTCGTTACAAGCTGCAAGACTGCAATTTATTTAAGAATACGTCTAATTGAATGCAATGAGATTTAATTGTGAATAAACATATGGTATTACACTATCAGTCCTTGTTATTGCCAAATTCCAATACTGGCTTTTTACATATTATTTAAGTTGTAAGATTATGAAGTTTGAGAAAGAATCTAATTGGAGAAACATATGAAAGTATTACCTTACTGTTCTTCTATATAACCTTTCTGTGACTTATGCTTTTTCACTCTCATTTTTAATCCACCACTCCACCCGCTTTTGGGGAATTCACCCAAAATATTATAAAAGTTAGTTTGGGTAATTGGTTTTACTTTTCTACTTGGAAAACACTTAGAAGACAATCATTCTGGTGATTAATGACTGGAGGGTCTTAGGTCATAAAACCTTAGTCTATAATATGCAAGAAAAACTTTCAAAATTAGGAAAAAAATAACCCCAAAAGTCACTGACAAGCTTGCTCATTCCATCAGTAAGTCAGATAAAGTATCAGTATCACTTCAGTTCACTTCATTGTTACCCCTGGGAAGCTTTGAACTACTTAGGGCACAGTGCTATGCTTGTTTAGATAGAAAAAAGTTCTACAGCATGGCTGTCTGGGGTATGCTGTGATTTGTATAACTTTTTTCTGTCTAAACATGCATAGGATTGTGCATGGAGATCACAATCCTATCTTGATAGTTGGCAGCCTCCGAAGTCGGAAGCTGCCAAGTATCCAATGCAGGGCAGTCAGACAGAGCATGGAGGTGATCCTCGCCTCTGTGCTCTTGGCCACCCTGCATATTCCCTAGAAGGACAGTGTGGCTTCAGAGAAAGGGAGGGAAAGGCTATACATGCATAATAATAATAATAATAATAATAATAATAATAATAATAATAATAATTTATTTCTTACCTGCCTCTCCGTTTGGATCGAGGCGGGGAACAACAATATGATAAAATACATAAAACTGATTAAAACATGACACACATTATTAAAACTGCATTAAAACATCCTAAAAACTGCAGTCTCCTCTCCCCTTTGGACCTCCCCCCATTTGCCGTCTCCATGATCCGTTCCTGAGAGAACTGTACTGGCTATGAGGGCGTGGGGGCAGGTGCAGGGATGTTGTTACTGGGCTCTGAGGTCCCTGGTTCAGACCTCAGAACCCAGAACTGAAAAATCTTATGTCCACCAGACTGTGTCTAGGGGACATAGCATTGCACCCATTATATTTAATATATAAATGCCAACATATTAAGTATCTTCATGTTTTCATTTCACTTCTTTTAACTGATATTTATTTTTTAGATGTTTGTCCTGATTTCTTTCTTTTTGCGCCTAAAACTTAAATTGTTGTGATCACTGACTTATTTCAGAACACCTACCAGTTAGACAGATGACATACCAGCTGGAGTTTATTGTGCCTTTTTTTTCTTTTAAAACATTCAACGGTGTTGTTATTAAAATGTGCTTCAACTTTCCATTTGTGGAAAGTAAGAAATCAAAATCTTTAGTTTGGGCTGAGGTGGTTGATTTTAAATATAAACTGCACATACTATTTCCATTTGCATAAACTGAATGCTGGAATGCAGCATCTTTTGCACATGGATATTAAACCTTTGTAGTGTCATGATAACTTTCTCTGTCAACATACTATTGCTGTGCTGCCCTCAGAATGACATGTCAAACCCATTCAAACGTCCACACCTTGTATTGCAGAATTCAGCAGCCCCCTCTTCCACAAGCTATTGATGTCTCTTCCACAAGCTATAGATGTGCACAGAATTTTGCCATTATGCTTGTTGTTAAAGTTTTCTCCAAATGTACATACAAGGACAGAAGGGATAACAGACATTATTGTGGTCTATAGATTTAAGAACATAAAATTTTAAAATTTAAATCATTAGTCTTCATTAGAAATGAAATAATTGTTGTTCCAAATCTACTTCACAATCAACCCAAAGGCTGGGTTCAGACAACTCGATAACCAATGGTGGTTTAAATAGTTGACGGTTGATTATTTAACCCATCATGGGTTATCATGTTGTGTGGAGGGAGTTTTTTAACCAACAGTTGGTTATTTGGCTGAAATAGCCAACAAAAATAACCAACTCTGTGCAGAGTTGGCTATTTGAACCACCATTGGTTATTTCCTTGGCCACCATTGGTTATTTCGCCAGCCACAGAGTCACAAGGCAAGAGCTGTCAACTTGGCAGCTGCCACTCTAGTCCAGCTGGGAGGATAGAGTTTCAGCAGCAATGGCTGATGGAATACTAGTGGGAGGACTAAGGGGGAAGAGAGGGCAGGGGATGAGTGAGTCAACTCAGCGTGGACTAATAGTTAAGTCAACACTGATCCTAATCCACACCACAGTTTATTATGACCATATTGTGTGGGGAGTACCCCCTTGATAAAAAAACTGTTGAATTGATTATTACCCCACAGTTGACTATCGTGTTGTCTGAATGCAACCAAAGACTGCTTTTTTTTTTTTTTGCTGTAGAGGATAATGCTTGCCTTTCCTAAAGGATGTGTGAAGGAAGTGATTAAAAACTAGGGTGACAGCACTTTTCATAAGCAGAGCTCTTCTATCCACAGAAGGCAGAAACTGAATCCAAACTAGAGATGTGAAGGCCCAGAAGAAAAAAAATAAAAATAAGGGGAAAGCCAGTTTCCCCCCCCCCCGACTGTTTTAATTTTTCCTGAAAAATTGAACAGCTTTGGATTATGAAATATTTTCTTTGTGAATTTAAGATGTTTCTATATTGTGAATTTAGGATGTTTCTATATTGTTACCCAGCCTTTACTTTCAAAAATATTTCTAAAACTATGGCCCCGTTCAGACAACACCATTAACAATGCCATTAACCATTTGTAGTTAGTGTGATTTGGGCAGCATGGTTAACGGTGTTGTCCAAACACCCGTTTTCCCTAACCATCTGCTCCGTTAACCACATTGTGGTTAGGCTTACTAACCATGTTGTGCAACATGGTTAGTGGCACTATCCATGGCTAAAAGTGTTGTCTGACATGTGTTTGTGGTTAAGGGGCTGTAGTTAAGGGGTTAAGGCATAGAGCTTCCAGTACAGATCAGCCTAGCTAGGCTGGGCCGCTCTAGCCAGTGTGCTCCATGGCTGCTCTGGACTGCCGATTGCTACGCTCGCTGCAGCTGTCATTTCATGTTTCGCATCAGTTTTTTGGAGCTTTTTAAATCCCCACTTGCAATTTCCCCATACGAAGCATTCATTTCTCCTACTACGTTGAAGCACCATTACATGCCTCAGGTTCTGATTACTGTGGTGGCACTGCCTGATAACTGTAGAGGTATAGCAGGCATGGTGATGCAGAAAGCAAAGGAACTACTCACTAAACAGGACAATGCATGTATGTAATGCTGACTTCATTGGTGCCTGCACTAAAATGATGGCCTTAACTGTCAGGGCTCCTAGCACTAGGGCTGCTGGGATACGGGGTGGATCTCTTGGAGGAATCAGGTGCTTCACTAACCACTTAATCACAAAAGGGTTAACAGTGTTGACTGCAAGCCTTCTGCATGTGGTTAGCATTAACCAGACCTGAACATGGTTAAACTAACCACAAAGCCCTGAATGTCGTCTGAACGGGGCCTATGTATTAAGAGGACTTGTTTAGAAAAGCACATTAACAACACTTCCAACTACAGTAAAAACCATTTAAGGAGCAGTAAAATAGAGTAGCGTGATTAATTTACTTACAGCCCAGGGGAAGCCTGGGTGAACAAGTGCGCTTTCAGACAGCATTTAAAATGTGTCACATTTTCTGGCTCCTGAACAGCACGAGAGGGTTTTCCAGGTAGTTGGTGCCGCCATAGAAAGACCCGCCGTCGGGTTAGGTCATAGCGACATTCTGTTCAGTGTGGAATGACAAGCAAAGGGGGCAACATTATTTCTTCCTTATCCTTATTAAAATGATTGATCTAATGTACCTTTTACAGATAGACAGTTAGGGATGCCCATAAGTCATGCTCAGTTTCCCAACATGTGAGTAGCATCACCATATCATAATATGGGGGAAAATGTGTCTTGACAGATTGGATTTTGTTCTACAGAGTCCTGTGTTTCTGGACTTCTCCTGGTTAGATGCTCTAGCAGGCAATGTAGATTTAGTTTAAAACCCAAATGTGAAAGAAAACACACACGACAGTTATAGGTTATCAACCTGTCTTTATCCCGCTATTTAAGCAGATAAAGTGGAATGGTATTTTTTTAAAAAACAACTTTGAGGCTTGAATCTTTAGAACTCACTCCTACAATTTTTAATAAAATCCTCGATTAGACCTCTTGCCACTAGGGAATGCAGCCTCAGCTAGAAAACCTTTTAACTGCTGCCACTAGAATAAACTCTCTCCACTTAAAAGAAACTCAGTAGCCTATTTCTTATGGTATAGGCAAGGGATTAACACTAACAATAGAAACAACTCTTCAAGATAACAATAAATAAGATGTTCATAAACAGAAATTACATACAAAAGTGAATAAAATGTCATTCTTCAAATAAGAGGTTGCTTAAAGTTTCTTAAATTAAATATGGTTCTTACCATTCCTAAACTGTGTATTTCCCAGCTAAATAAAATCTCAATAACTTTTTCTTCAGATGAGATTTCCCTAAGCTCCACCCCACAAACAGGAACAGGTTTAGGAATTTCCCTAAACTGCCTTACAACAGAAACAGAAGCTATAAACTAGTCTTCCTCTGCCTCTAGTTTTTTCTTCTACTTCTGGCTTCAAGGATGATTTGGGTATTTCAGGGATTACTTTATGAAGTTTCCTCTGGTCAGACATAACATAGGAACCTAAACATATTATGTATAACTTGGTTTGCTCATAAAAACATGTTTAGTATTATAACTTTAAAAATACAGTATAATCAGACAATAATTACAAATTTACTGAGTTGACTTTTAAAAGTTCTTAATGATAATGTTATGATAAGTTTAATACAACTTTAGGAACATAAACGGTGCTTTATGTTTCTAAAGCAGCCTTCCCCAACCTGGTGCTCTCTAGATATTTTAGATTACAATGTCCAGCATTCCTGACCATTGGCCATGCTGCCTGAAGCTGAAGTCTAAACTATCTGTGGGGTACCAGGTTGGGGAAAGCCGTACTAAAGCAACCAAGTAACTTTAGATCTGTAAAAAGTGTTAAAAAATAAGTATTGTTTATTTTTCATTTTATCCCCAAATTTTGTTTTTTTCCCTATGGCTTTGGTCCCCCCGCCCCATGGCTTTAAAATTTCCAGAAATGTTACATCTCTGATACAAATCACAAAGTTTAATCCATTTAGAAATGTTTTATTTTGTAAATATTCACCTTGACCATTCAATTAATATAAAAAATAACCTGCAATTAAAAACAGTTCAGTTACGATATATTGATAAATGATCTGATTTTATGTGGGCTTTTAATTTTCTTACTGTATGATTATAACATGGGATGATACCTGAATGCTGTCCAAATTAAAATTCAACACTTTCCATTCCAGTGCAGTTCTACTTTGCTGCAACTATAAGTTGAAAATGGAAAAGAGAAATATTGCTAGCATGGGTATCCACAGGAAGGGGGCAGCTGCACCTCCCTGAATGAGCCATACTCTCTAGATCCCCAGGTTCATTAAAGAAAAAAGAAAAAAGAAAGTCTCTGGCCTTCGTAGAACCTGAGATATAAGGCACAAAATGTATAGCCACTGTATGTCCGTTCATTTTTCAAGCAAAATTAGTTAGTTCTTGCCTTTCAGAGCTTTTAGCCAATGAAGGAAGTCATAGCAACGTCTGGCATATGCACTGTCTGTAGAAAGAACTTCCTGGTTCATTGTAAAAACTTCACCAGGAAGGGGGGGTCTTCCCTGGTGAGATGTGATTGCTGCTATAGAAAATTAATTCAGAAATCCAGGATTTTAGTGTAGTTCAAATTGGACAGTAATGTGTCTACCCAAAAACAAAAAATAGGAGGAAAGATCTAATTCAGGACTTATTTATATTTTTTCTGTGTTTGTAAACATTTTAAAAATTACTGTTACAATATGTTACAATATATTCAGATTAGGTTCATTGTTCTTGTTTCTACCTTATAGGAGTCAGGGTTCTGGCTGAGAGAGTGGGGGTTATGCCAGCCTTGCAAAGTATCCCAATGTTGTTAGTCCCATTTTACTGGGGCAAGGGACTAGAGTAGTGTATAACAATTCTGCAATGTAGTCCATTGTTCCTATCCAGTCTCCTGGTGTGTTGGTTATTTTAGGGAAATTCGGGTGTGGGGAGTTCTGTGAACTTGATTGATGCAGCAGTTGAATTTATTATGGTCTAGAGAGGGTTGCTGGGATGTGTGTGTGTACATATAGTTTTAAGAGATTATGCAAGTTTTAGTTCTTCCAGAACACCTGGGTGGGGCTTTTAATCCGCTGTATCTACTTTCCGTTTCGTTGCAAAACTGATATCCAAGCACTACACAAAGAGTGTTTCCTTTCCTGCTTTTCCACTATATAACCTCTAGGTGGCATTGTGGTATAGCAGAATAGCACAAATACACAAGAGGAAATCACGCTTAATTTCACTTTCACAGTTAAATGCTACATTTTCCCTATTCTACAAAATCTTGCTGAAACTATTGGTTAAAAATCAAAGTGAAACTGTAGGGTCATGAAGTTGTCTGAAGAACTCATAAGCAACCATGAGTAAGTAATGATGAGCGCACAATAAGTGCCTAGTGTAGAAAAGCCCTTTTCGGCCTTTTGGGAGCTTAGACAGTGTGTCATGTAGTTCCTCAAAAGCTACTGTTTTCTGATGCATTGTAGTAATAAAGAATACTGGGTTAAGGTACCAGAACCGACAGTGTGTTGCCTGCAGAGCAAAGCTTTGGAGTGGGCTGCAAGCTGAGTAGCTCACCCCCTCCCCCATATTAACCATGCCAATCATGCTTGTAAAAGCCCCTGTCTCAAGGGCCATTACAGGGGTGAAGAAAAGAATGCAGGGATTCCGCTGTATATGGAAAGACATTGTCTGGACACCAAGTTTACCTACTGATAAACAATAAAAGTTAGATCTGGTATATAAATTTCTCAAAAGTAGACCTGGTACCAGGCTTTGTGACTGCTTAATCACCAGATCTATCAGAAATGGTGGATCAGTTCTTCAGTACTGTCAGGCCTTTAAAAAAAGGTGCAGCCATATACAAAATACAAATACACAGCAGGACAATAACTTTATTAGACCAACCAAAATTCCACAAAAATGTGTAAGGGTAGATCTGAATCTACTGGTAGATATTTGGGCAATTTGGAGTTGATCAAAAAGGATTTCTGACAAGAAACTGATTAGCAAATCAACAACAAAATGAATTCTTCTTATCCCAAATTATACTGCTGAAATGAAGAAAGCGTGGGGTAAGCAGGTTTGGATTTTTGTGTGGAAAGACTGAACACTGTTAAGTTCTGGTACTCAAAACAAGCTCATGGGCTCAGAATTCTTTAATTTCACATGTATGCCTTCTGCATCAGGCTCCAGTTGGTGGATCTCAGGTCTCTAGTGAAAAGCAAATTAGATCCTGCAAGAATTTTTTCCTGAGGGAAGAAACAAGGTCCAATAATTTGGCCAGGTGTTATGGCCATGAACTAACTATAGTTTAGATATACCCAGTCTCAAAATGGAGATTGGCAATCTGAATGAATTAGTCAGTGATAGGTGTTGCAGGGTATCAGGTTACACATAGCAATGCATTCTGGAAAGAAGAACCAATTACTGAACTCCATTTCTGAGAACACAAAGGTCGTTTCTAACTAATCTACCTTTTGGTTTTGCTGAAAGACACAGGTGCCTGAGATGGCATAAAACAGAAGTGCAGAGAAACATGACAGTCCTTATGGTAACAAAACTGGAGATTCATTTATTTATTTATTTATTACATTTGTATACCATGCCATAGCCGAAGCTCTCTGGGCGGTTTACATAGGATTAAAACAATTAAAAACAATATACAAAAATTAAAACAGCAAAAACATACAACATACACACAATCTGTACATTTAAAACCACTACAACACCCCAAAAAGCTACAAAAAACAAAAACAAACCCAGGCTCCTCAGATATTGTCAAATGCCTGAGAAAAGAGGAAAGTCTTGACCTGGCGCCGAAAAGATAACAATGTTGGCGCCAGGCGGGCCTCGTCAGGGAGATCGTTCCACAATTGGGGGGCCACCACAGAGAAGGCCCTCTCTCTTGTTGCCGACCTCCGAGCTTCCCTCGGAGCAGGGCCTTAGATGTTGAACGTAGTGTTCGGGTAGGCTCATGTCGGGAAAGGCATTCCATCAGGTATTGTGGTCCCAAGCCGTGTAAGGCTTTATAGGTTAAAGCCAGCACCTTGAATCGGGCTCGGAAACATACAGGCAGCCAATGCAAGCGGGCCAGAGTAGGTCTTATACGCTCGAACCTACTGATTCTGGTTATCAATCTGGCCGCTGCATTTTGCACAAGCTGCAGCTTCCGAACCACCTTCAAAGGCAGCTCCACGTAGAGTGCATTGCAGTAATCTAACTTGGAGGTTACCAGAGCATGGACAACTGAAGCCAGGTTATCCCTGTCCAGATAGGGACGTAGCTGGGCCACCAACCAAAGTTGGTAGAAGGCACTCCGAGCCACAGAGGCCACCTGTGCCTCAAGTGACAGAGATGGTTCTAGGAGAACCCCCAAGCTACGAACCCGCTCCTTCAGGAGGAGTGCAACCCCATCCAGAACAGGTTGAACACCCTCCATCCGGTCAGCAGAACCACCCACTAACAGCGTCTCAGTCTTGTCTGGATTGAGTTTCAGTTTATTAGCCTTCATCCAGTCCATTCTCGCAGCCAGGCACTGGTTCAGCACATCCACAGCCTCACCTGATGAAGATGAAAAGGAGAAATAGAGCTGCGTGCCATTAGCGTACTGATGACAATGCACTCCAAAACTCCGGATGACCGCACTCAATGGTTTCATGTAGATGTTGAACAGCATGGGGGACAAGACTGACCCCTGTGGAGCCGACCCGCCAAGTAGGAGCGGAACCACTGCAATGCAGTGCCTCCCACTCCCAACTCAGCCAGTCGTCCCAGAAGGATACCATGGTTGATGGTATCAAAAGCCGCTAAGAGATCAAGGAGAATCAACAGAGTCACACTCCCCCTGTCTTTCTCCCAACATAGGTCATCATACAGGGTGAGCAAGGCTGTTTCCATACCAAAACCAGGTCTGAAACCCGACTGAAATGGATCCAGATAATCAGTCTCATCCAAGAGTGCCTGGAGCTGGCTCACAACCACCCGCTCCAGGACCTTGCCCAGGAATGGAACATTTGCTACTGGCCTATAGTTATTAAGATTTTAACTAGTATATTAGGTTAAAGAGTCAATTGAGCCCAAATTGTGGTTAGAGGGGATGGAATCCTCAGTGCAAAGTCTCTCTTCAGGTGGTAGAAAATCTTCCTCGGGTTCCATTCCTACCACTGCCTAATTCATTCAGACCACAAATCTTCATTTTGGGACTGGGTCTATCTAAACCACAGACCTCATGGCCATATCACGTAGCTAAATTTTGGGACTTGGTTCCCCCATTCCTTGCTTTTTGTATCCTCTAGCTGGATGTAGAGTTCTTGAGAATTCAAAAGTTTGCACAGTTTTTTGGAATTTCCCCAACTGTGATATTGCCCAACTGTGGATATTGGATTTTTTTCCTCACAGACCAGCCCGGCTACTTTTTTTTTTTAACATATACAAAATGTGCAACAATATACAACATGTGCAGTTTCAGGACAAAAAATATGCAACGTAGCTGCATCCTGCAATGCAGAACCTACATTGAACAGCGGGTTGGACTAGATTATCTCTAAGGTACCTTCCAACTCTATAATTCCATGATAAGATCAGTGATGTCATAAAATATTCAATATGACATTTTTAAGATTGCTGTTCTATGTTTGTATATCTTTTTATCTCTTTCTGCTTAGTTTTTTTTAAAAAAATATCCCTCAGCCTAAATAAATTTTGTTGGAATTCATGATGCTTCTTGTGTGAAACTTGATTAGAATACTCTTCTGTATTACTGCTGTCAAGTTCCTAGGATTTTCTGCCACTGTGTAGGCTTCTAAGTGAGATTAAATATGACTCTAAGCAACAATGCATGTGCAAACACACAAGGAAAATTCACAGGTGTGTTGTGGCAATGCATGATTGCCCCCACCCCCTGCAAAAAATCCATGGTTGGTAGGGTGGCACATCTGGGTCAGCGAAGTAACTGTAAAGATGGTGTCACTAAAATATTTTGGTTTTGTAACACAAATCCTTTTCTTGGCATTGCATTAAGGAGGAGTAGCTCTATTTCAACTGGCCTTGCTTGTTATCTCCAAATCACTGGCACGTATTTTTAATGTACAACACTAAAAAGGAAATGGCTATTAAGTATAATTATCTTCCTCTTCTATGCACAAAAAGAGAGTTCAACACAATCAAGTGATCACTTTTTATTGCAGTATGTCCCCTTTATATTGTTTAGAAAAAATTAATAAGTAAATATTTACTACATGAATTGACAAAACTACTATGATCGTGCAGAACAGAAAAAAGCATAATTTCCTGTTGACATGGTTAGTAGAAGATAAATAATCAAGACAATAACTTCTGTAAACAAGGCAAACATTCAGATTTTATCATGCCTTGATTGTCATTGTTATGTCTAATGGCATGAATAATTTTCACGCTTACAAAAAAAACCCTTTAAGGGTTTGAAGCATTATGGGAACAATCCTATACAAGTTTAGACAGAAAACATGGCTGGCTGGAGCATGTGGGGAGTTGTAGAATTTTTTTCTGTCTAACCATGTATAGGATTCTATCCTACATATATTTTACAGCTAAGGCGACTGGTGCGTAGTTAAAATGTTTTGTAATTGTTTAAATTAGTGCTTATTTGGAGTAGATATTTATTTATTTATATGTTTAGTTCAGTTATTTCTACCACAAAAGTTGAAGTTTCAATACAAATACTTTTTAACAAATTTTAATAAGATCATTGCCCATGTAAGCATTTATTAAAAGAAAGAAAGAGGCTGTACTGAAGTCTCCAAGGTTATCGATACTTTTTTTTTTAGTAAAGGACTACAAAGCCAATTGCAGCACACAAATCTGTAAAATGTATACCCTTAGGGTGAATGCTGACTATCAGCCCCCCTAATTTTGCCATCCAATCTGTAGCAGAATCCCTGTAGGCTTAACTGTTTCTCCAAATGATCTACAATGCAGATTTCCTTGAGATGTTAGTGCAGTGTGTCATGCAAATAGCTATTTTGGTAAAAATTCAAATGATAGTCCTCAGAATACGGTTACTTAATTTGAATGTTATGGTAAATTCTCAATTTTGTGGTAATGAAAAGAGATATTCTTACAAGTATAACTTAATTACCACTGATTGTCACTTTTTATAAGTAAAACAGTATTTGGCTTTTTCTCCTGGTGGCATGGCAAACAAGAAAGGACTGTGTGTGGTATGTAAGAAGTTAAAAACAATTCCTGGGATCCAGGGAATCCTTTGAATGAGTTGTAGTGCAAAGGAGCACCCAGATTTCCCAACTCCAACAAAGCTGAGGTCTGCATTTGAGGACACCTGTTATAAAATGAAAGTTACACGTTCTGTTTGTTTTTAATAATGATGGTTGCGTTTTCTCTAAGATGAGGAGTTGCTTTTGTCTTCAGAGATAGAATGTAACAAAACAGAGAAGACTTAAGAAGCTTTGTATGGTGGGATCCCACAAAAACAGATACCAAAAAATGCCTTCTCTGAGAAGAAACACAATACTTTGTTTCTAGGTGGAAATCTGATTTTTGCAGATGAAGCTGCAACGTGCTCTGATACCAATTTAGAACAGAGATGAGTGAAATACTGTATTCGTTTTATAGTTCTATTGTCCCTACTCAGGAAGCCCCCTAGCCACTGTACATTTATGTATTCCCTAGAGTTTTACACGCGTAAAGAAAAGGCTTGGGTATGACTACATAGCTTCAGCTAGACCAACATTAAAATTCTGTGCAGGCTTGGGATGTTTATGCAACCTACAAGCACAATCTTGTGATGGTGTGTGTTTGCACACACATGCATACGGGCAATAGATTATAAAGGAATGGCATACAGATTGGGTGAAGGAGAAATAAATTGTGTGGCTTCTGAAGGTCAGAAAATTTCTTGCATTTATTCTTTTTTATATTCCATTTTGAATGAAACTTAACTACATACAGTGCTATATCATTCAGTGGGAGAGATAACAGCCACACAGTGTGAGATTGTGTATAAGGAAATGGAAAGAGTAAAGGCAGACATGGATTTTTTCAAGCTCTGTGTAAATATAAGAGAAATGTGAATTGAATGGTGTTGAATAAAACCTTCAGCTCATACCTGATACCGAACATCATTTCTGACTTAATGAAATTTTCATGTATTGATTGAATTTCCATTTGGAGTAGATATGAACATGTATCTGCAAAGCAGTGAAAAGGAAGATTAAAAGCAATAACAACCTGGCTGTCCAACACTAATGTGACTGTTTCTGCTACCCAAATGGATGGGGTCATTTAGATTTATTTCTTTAAAGAAAAATAGATGCATATAAAATTAACTTTCACAGCCCTGCTCATGGACAGGATGGTAATTCACACCTACTTTTTGGCACAGATTAAGTTATTGGACTGTGATGAGGCTGGAAGTGAAATTCAGCTCTGTCTTGTAAAGTTGTTAGCTTCTGTAAAACCTTGTTCCCAGCATGGCTCAATTTATAGCTATTCCTTCATTTAACTCTGCAGTACTCTTTCTTATCCACCAAAATGGCAGTTATCACTCTTGAAGCACCTCACAGATTTCAATAAACTCCCTAAATCAGCAAGACATTTAAGCATGTTCTTGGCATCAACTGAAGGAAGTGCTCTGAACAAAAATAATGAATGTAATTCAAACCTGAATTGGAATCTAAAAAGAAAGCCTGGCTGAAGAGTCTATGAGTCTAAGACACTAAATGCTTGCCGTTTCTGTGAATTGCAGCAAAACTGCAGTTTTGTTTTGTTAAATGCTGGGAGGATACTTGCCCCTTTAGAAGTGCCTGTTCTGAGCTTTAAATGGTTTCTTATATTGTGCACATTTAGAGGATGGTCAGAAGGCAGGTGAAATAGCTCTGTCTCTGAATATACATTAGAAGACAACACACAAAGCCACTGATCTCATTAGTGGTTGTAGCTGGGAATGAGCTACTACTGCCTAGGCTGACCATATGAAAAGGAGGACAGGGCTCATGTAACTTTAACAGTTGTAGAGAAAAGGGAATTTCAGCCAGTGTCATTTGTATGCAATTAGTTCCTGGTGAAATTCCCTCTTCATCACAACAGTTAAAGTTGCAGGAGCCCTTCCTTCTTTTGTATATGGTCACTCTAGTATAGTGCCTGCAACTTTAACTGTTGTGATGAAAAGGGAATTTCACCAGGAACTAATTGCATACAAATGACACTGGCTGAAATTCCCTTTTCAATACAACTGTTAAAGTTACATGAGCCCTGTCCTCCTTTTCATATGGTCAGCCTACTACTGCCTCTCAGCCCTGCCCAGCTTAGCTATGGCCCAGTTTAGCTATGGATGAAGGGACAGAGAAATGAGATTACCTAAGAATGCCATTTTGATATGTGTCAACGAACAATTGCCTAATTTGGTCGTCCAGTCATTGGATGGGCAAGATAGCTTGCCTCAGCAAAGTCCCAGGAATCACGCTCAAAAGGGGAGCATCAGGGAGGAAAGGGGAAAGCAAGAGAGTGACCAGTAGAACCATCTAAAAGGAGTATAAGACTCCTCTCTTCTAGCCTAAGAGGAAAAGAGGGAGGGAGCCAGCATTCCTTCCTGTAAGAGAATGAAGAGAGAAATTCCCCATGCTGAGAGGCGGGAGAGAACATCTAGCTACTGAAAGAGAGTGAAGGAGCTATATGGCTCACCTGTACAATTCAGATCACTCAGGATACAATCATATAGTCAATTGAATTCAGTGGCTGGGTTCGGACGACACAATAAGCAATGGGTGCTTAATTAGGCAACCATGTGTTGTGTTGCTTATTGTGTCATCTGGGGGGCACACAACTGACAATTGTCTATTTTAACAAAACAAGCAACGGAGAAAAACAATGGGTTGCTCCATTATCTAGAGATCTGTTGCTTAACATGTTATGTGGCGGGTTCCATTGTCAAATTTAACGGGTTGATTGTGCTATTTCGGGAGCACATAGAGAGCCCCAGGCACTCTACAGCTGGCAGAACTTGCAATGGCTAATGGGAGCCCTGGGGGGGAGGAGCAACGGTTGGCCCGAAGGACGATGGGAGAATCAACTGCTCGATGAGCAGGGCAACATGTTGTGTGAGGAGTACCGGCAAAATAATGCACGGTGAGTTGCCTATTCCCCCTTCTGTTGCCTAAAGTTTCGTCCAAACGCGACCAGTGAGTACCTACATCTGAGAAACATATATAGGATTGTGTTGCAAAGGACTGAACTAGGCTTCTGTGAGTTATTGAGATAATGATGACTCTTCTCAGATGTCACAGTGCTCTACTCATGTGAGCAGTGTAAATGGGGGCAGCAAACTCACAAAAGACTGTGTGCTTCTTTCAATTTAATTATTTCAAATTCTTAAATTCTGTCCTTCAGTTTTCAGACTCCCAGGGTAACTCATATAAAATGATGATAGCAATAAATACAGTAAAGCTTGATATAAAAACTGCAGGAATCAACAGAGCACAGCAAGGTGAAGAGAAAACAGCAGAATCAATAAAAACCCAATTAATTAAAACCAGCCGTGATAACAGCCATGTTTATACACTTGAGCGAAAAAATAATCTTTGTCTGGAACTAGAGAAAAAAAGTTAACTAACTTAACATCAGGCAAGCCTCCTCAGGGGGGCATTCCATATACTTGGTGTCACACCTCAGAAAACCCTCTCTCCGGTCATCAGCCACCTAACTTCAGAGAGGGGGAATAATTGGGAGGAGGGTCTCTGATGATGAGAACAATCATGAGGGTCAGGTAATCTTATGTGAACTTGCTATTCCCATGATATGCAGATCACAAAAGTAAACAACTGACAGGAGAAGTGTCTTTGCATAATTCAACTTCCAGGCTATTGTTCAGAGAAGTAACTCTCTGAAGCTAAACAGATTCAAGTCAACAGCTGAATGGAAGAACACCTGTTCTGTTGTTTTTGGGGAAACTAGGGTGATCAGATAAAATTCAGGTTAGGGCTCATGTAACTTTAACTGTTGTAGAGAAAAGGGAATTTCAGCCAGTGTTATTTGTATGCAATTAGTTCCTGGTGAAATTCCCTCTTCATCACAACTGTTAAAGTTGCAGGGGCCCTGCCTTCTTTTGTTTATGGTCACTCTAGTATAATGCCTGCACCTTTAACTGTTGTGATGAAGAGGGAATATCACCAGGAACTAATTGCATACAAATGACACTGGCTGAAATTCCCTTTTCTCTACAACTGTTAAAGTTACATGAGCCTTGACCTGGATTTTATCTGGTCAGCCTAACGGTGGTGGTGACAGTTGAGAAAGGAGGAGTCTTCATGGGGTCTTCAGCAAGGCTGGTTGAATGCCCTTGCTTCCCTCTCTCATTTCCCCCAGCAGGGTCATTGTTAGGCTGACCATATGAAAAGGAGGACAGGGATCATGTAACTTTAACAGTTGTAGAGAAAAGGGAATTTCAGCCAGTGTCATTTGTATGCGATTAGTTCCTGGTGAAATTCCCTCTTCATCACAACAGTTAAAGTTGCAGGGGCCCTGCCTTCTTTTGTATATGGTCACGCTAGTATAGTGCCTGCACCTTTTACTGTTGTGATGAAGAGGGAATATCTCCAGGAACTAATTGCATACAAATGACACTGGCTGAAATTCCCTTTTCTCTACAACTGTTAAAGTTACATGAGCCATAACCTGGATTTTATCTGGTCAGCCTAGGGGAAACAATGTCTACAAATGTAACAAATAAAAACAGAATATAAATGAAATAGTCTGTTGGGAAGAGTGTATCTGTATATGTTTTCAGACTCAATGAGAGATATTTTAATGTCAAATCAATTCCAATAATTTTAAATATAAAACTCATTAAAAGTTAAAAAGCATGGAGTCTTTTGAAAGCTGTTGAAAGATATTTACAGCAAGCGACAAAACATAACTATGCACAAAGTGACAGCATCCTCCAAATAAAAGTTCCCAAACAGAAATATTAAAGATGCCTCTGCAGTGGAAAGCAAAAGCCTTTCTTTGAAGACTACCAGAATATAGATGTCATAACATGGGATTGCTTGGAATAAGATCTCATTATTGGCCTCAACATGTAAGATTTAAGTTTCACTCAAGTGGCCTTTACCAATGCAAAATCTTTCTCTGTAGTGATTGTCTTTCAAAATGTATTCACTAACATGCTCTCATACATACAAGAAGACTACTATGCAATCTGTGTAAATTTGGCATCTTACTCTGTGCTTAGTTTCATTAAACTGAAACAGCCTCAACTCAATTTAATTTTAGTTTTTCAGTTAACAACAATTTTTAGAATATAATGGCATACCTTTTTGTTATCTACAAAACAAAACAAAATATACTAGAAGAAAAGAAAGATATACTTTTGGAGTGTGGGCTTCCCACAGTTGACTGCTTGATGAGTAGGCACGGTCAAACTCCCTAGATTGTGAGTTGAAGTCCTAAAACTTCAGAGGGATTTTGTTTGGTTTTGCATAAGGGCAGATCAGTGCAATGGCTAGAACAACAGTGGGTAACCCTTTTGGCCTAAGGGCACATCTGGCAATTTCAGAAATTGTTCTGGACCCCATTGTAAAATGGTTGCCATGGGAGGTGTGACAAAAGATAAAGTAACCTTTCCAAAAGACTAAGTTCAAGATTGAGCTGGGGTTTGAGCCCCAACACGCTAAATAATTCATTTGAACCTACAGTTTTCAGCACCAACAATCCCAGCTGCAGATAGGAAAATGTGTTTTTTTGTCTATGTGGGATGGGGTAGAGCACCTTGGTGACCACCAAGGGCAGTATTTAATGGTGACCATCTACCAGTGGCCAGCCCCACTAATTCTGTTGTGCAAGCATAGCCCACTGCTTGCACCAGGGTCAACCTGAAACGAGTGGAAATGCTCGTGTCTGGAAGGGGCAGGTCAGTGAAGCTTGCAAAAGAGAATTGTTCTAGGGTTATCCAAGGGTTGTTTAACACTCGCATAACCCATGCCTCCCAGGTTTGTACAACATGACAAGTCATGGTGTGCGACTGCCATGGCTTGCATATTCAAAATAGTGACCCGCACATGCCACAAAGCCTCATAGGTCAACTAACCCATGGTGGCATAGTGTTACCTGTGAACGGACTCAAAATCAAAATAAAAGAATATGTTACAACTGAGTTTGTCAGTTGTAATATATAACAAAATAGCTCAACTGGTAATAAGCCTAACAGTTTCTAGAAAATTATACTGCATCTTCATGATTCCCACAGAATAGCAGGAATGAAAGACCGCTTCCTAGTGCCACAGAATTTCAGCAATGATTCAACAGATTTTCTGAAACCTGCTCGATACATAAACAATACTAATCAATGCCATATTTTATAGATAAATACCAAGGGGTTAGAGAAGAAAATATGACTCATTAAACAAACTCTCTAAATAGAAAGGATCTCGTGGGGGGGAGGGGTAGCCACACATAGACACCAATTCTTGCACACACAAAAAGACACAAAGCATTATACCTATTCACGGCATGTTGTTTCTACGTGTGTGTGTGTGTGTGAGCTATCACTCAAAAGGCAATACGCAGTTATTCCTTCTTTCCCTCCGTAACAGATTTTTTAGAGAAGGAAATGTATGCACCTTTCAACTGTATGCACCTTTTATCTCTTACCCAAGCACTGTAAATACACTTGCTGGCACAAATGGTTGGATTTCCAGCAGTTTAATGCCCTTTTTAAAGATTTCATCCTGAAAAATACAAAAGTATTATGAGGAACTATTTTGCTACTACATGTTGCTCAAAATATCATTTCACTTGATAAACTACTTGGTCCTACATTCAGCTTAGAGCTCCATAGATTTTAACAGAACAAAACATGTCAAAAAAGTTAAGTACTATCAGGTATAAAAAATGACAACTCCTGTCATCATTTTTTGGCCATTTAAAAACCTGGTATGAAACAAACACATACACTGGTCCCTGACATACTGTTCTTTAAAGTCCACATTTTTCAGTATCCTGATACATAGATGGCAGGGGATACATAAATTACATGCATGCACACATTCCTGCAGGATTATTTATTTTGTTATCTGCTTCCTGGTTGAAACCTAAGACACCACAGATGTCATTTTCACTCACAACTAAGGCACAGAGCAAGGTATATTAAATGAGTTAAAGAAGTTTCATGATTTTTTTTATGAAAGATGTCTCCATCCCTTGAGGAACCACTGTATAAAAAGGGATTTTTTTCCAATTGTCCCAAATGGGTCATGCAAATTATTGTCCATTTTTACCTTATTTTTATTTGTTTCTTCCCTGAATTGCCAGTCATCATCTCCACTCAATCATATTTCCAATAGAGAAAGCGGCACTCTTGTCATTTTGTCATTGCTCATTTCTAGTAGGAAAACAATTGTTTGTAGATAGGACTAGCTAGGAAATTGTATAGATTTGTGTTTCCTATTCTTAAATTGTGAAACCAGTAAGGCATAATCCCTCTTCATTTGAGTGTAAAGTAGGGAAAAAAGCCAAGAGAATGGATACACTAATTGGGGTTTTCACCTACTGTGAGTCTAATTGAATACAATGCTTTATTTGTTACTGAAGGAGAAAGATTATGCAACGTGTCAGAATCTCAGACTAGTTTTTTATACTCCTATTACTTGGTAGAATGCATGGGAAAACAAGGCAGAACGTGTTTAAAGACAGCTTCAATCTACTATTAAGGTGGACCAGGAATTGAGAGTTCATATTGAAAGCTGACTACTGGTCATGTTCTCACAAGCAGCTACCTCAGAATGCTTTAACTCAGGTTTAATTACTTTAATTACTCTACTTCCCTTGCTTTTTACAGGGGGGAGGACTATGTAAGCAATATAACGTTTACCCTGAATAAGAGATATAGCACTGGTTGATATATCCAGTTCTTAAACTAGGGCAAAAGTGGATATGAACAGCCAGATACTGTGTGATAAAGAGGTAAGTACTTGAATGCAAGGGTAGAGTGAAACGATTCTTCTATATTTATCTGAGCTTAGAGTATGGCAAAATAGTGCAAGACATTCACTGTGCAATCCAGTTTCATCCTTGTTTTCAGCTTTCACTCAGGAAAGTAAAATTATAAGAATGCTAATTAACATACATTATTCTCTTCTGAATTCTGAGTATGAGTTGAATATTTCTTCAAAAATATGTATCCTTACATTTCATAAACTATTAATTTTAACATTTGTTTCATTATTTGAACGATTAATTTGCTCTTTCCCATTAGGTGTAGCTTGGGTTGCAACTATTGTGAAATATATATTAAAAAAATCTGTCAGGACTGTATAATTTACAATATATAAAACTGAATTGCAAAAATCTTATGAACTTGCTATAAAACTTAAATGCAAAAATACACACACGTCACTAACCACTGACGTGTCCTTAATCACAAAATGGCCTCTTAATTATGATTAATTATTTTCATATGATACACTGTGTCTGACTTTCATGGAGTTGTTGAGGAAGTCATGCAGCCTTCATACTTGCTGCATGAAGGACACTATCAAAAGCTGGCTGTGTTTAGGTATTTTAAATATTTGTCTCTTGCCCTTTTATCACAGATTTTCAGGATGACTTACAACATAGTTAAAACATCAAAACCTCATAAAAACCAATATAAAAAAGGAATCCATTTCTGCCAGGTAATACAGGAAAATAAACATGGTAAACATCATTAATATTTCACAGCCCATCTGGAAAAGCATCATATTCTTATGCTGGAAAGTCAGCAGACCTCTCTCAGTAGAGTGTTCCATTACCTTGGTGCCATTATAAAACAGGCTCTATCCTGCACAGTTACTACCATTCTTCAGATGGCTGAGGGACATGCAGAAGTGCATCAGAAGATGAGATTAGTGTCCAGGTAGACTCATAAGGACTGCTCCCCATTAGATACCTCGGTGCTGGATCATATAGGACCATTTAGATTAAGAGTACAAATCACAAAAGTGTTCCACTGTGCCATTGTGGTCTCACAATCTCATAGCTAGTTATTGTATAGTATGAGTGCTGTACATGCCTTCCAGTATCTAGACTCTGTGATAAGTAGGTTTAAGAGACTAGACAATGAATTATATAATTCATTGTCAGTTAATCTAAGATCAGCCAATTCTTTTCATGGCTTCTGGGTTCCAACAACTTGTACAGATTGTAGGTTTTCTGTCAAATATGTTTAACTCCTAGTGCTAAGCTTAGGATATAGTATAATTCATTAAACAAAAAACCTACGGTTTACAAAAACAATGTTAAGGCTCTACCGATTCCAACCAAGCACCAAAAAGCAGGGAAATTGGGAGTTAAGGCTCACAAGCCTTAACGCCACATCCTCCCTAAGGAGGCAGAAAGTGCAAGTGAAATTCTCATTCTCCCAAAGCAGATAAACCATGAGGACAGGGTGGAGAATACGATATGCAGAGGTGACTGTGGGGTTGTGGAAAACTGATCACGAACAACTTAGGGCCACCTACTTCTCTTGTTTTGTTTAGAGCAGCCCTTCCCCAACCTGGTGCCCTCCAAAGGTGTTGGACTACAACTCCCATCATTGCAAGTCAGTATGTCCCATGGTCAGGAATGCTGGGACTTGTCATCTCAAACACCTGGAGGGCAGCAGGATGGGGAATGCTGTTCCATACCCTTACTAAATACAGGGTCTGCCCAATACTTTTCTCTCACACATATCTCGCATATAGCAGCACTCTTGATAACAAAAGGGGCACTGTTCATTACAGATCTAGAACCAGAGCATGTGTCAGGCACTTCCAACTTTTGGTCAATATCCTGCCTTTCAAAGAACCAATGTTTTTTTTCTTTAAATGTATTTATAAAACCGTAGATTTTTTGTTTAATGAATTTCATGGCTTTGTGTAACGGATGACTGGATATTATACAGTTGACAACCAAGCCAGCACCAGCCAGAATGTTATACCATCTAGACATCCAATATAAAATCAAAGCTACTGTTATGTGTTGAACTCACTTTTAACATTAATAAATCAACCAAAATGCTTGCATCTCCCTTATTTTTAAAGATAAAGAGATGAAACCTGGCATCATGGTAGCTCTTAAGTAGGGATATAGCTATGCCAAGTATGAAGCAGATCCGTTCATGCCTTGATTTTTAGGAATTTTTTAAAGTTCAAACAGAAATCTCTTTGGGGTCCAGGACCTTGAGCAGTACAAGTTTTAAAAATGTAATTAAAGATAAAGAGATGAAACTTGGCACCATGGTAGTTCTGAAGTAGGGATTTAGCCATGCCAAGTTGGAAGCAGTTCCGTTCATCCCTTGATTTTTAGAAATGTTTAAAACTTCAATTTAATTTTTTAAATTAACTAAAATGCTTACAATTCCATCATTTTTAAAGATAAAGGGATGAAACTTGACAGCATGGTAACTCTTAAGTAGGGATTGAGCCATGCCAAGTTGGAAGCAGATCTGTTTATGCCTTGAGTTTTAGGAATTTTTAAAACTTCAAACCCAATACTCCTCTTTGGGGTCTAGGGCCTTGAGCAGTACATTAAAAAAAAATAAAGTAAAGATGAAGAGATGAAACTTGGCACCATGGTACCTCTTAAGTAAGGCTTTAGCCATGCCAAGTTGAAAGCAGATTGGTTCATGCCTTGAATTTTAGAAAAAAAATTGAAGTCAAACTTTTAAAAAAAATATCCTAAAAATCAAGGCATGAACCGATCTGCTTCCAACTTGGCATAGCTCAATTCTAGGGTGACCACTAGGGTCTGGCCTAGTGGCTAAAGTGTTGGACTGGGAGCCGGGAGATCTGGGTTCTACTCCCCACTTAGCCATGGAAACCCATTGGGTGATTTTGGGCCAGTTGCAGACTCTCAGCCCAACCCATCTCACAGGGTTGTTGTTGTGAGGATAACATGGAGAGGAGGAGGATTATGTATGCCGCCTTGGGTTTCTTGGCGGAAAAAAAGGTGGGATATAAATGTAATAATAAATAATAATAAAAAACTGTCAGGATTTCCCCAGATTTCTCCTGGTTTTTGTTCTATCCTCGGTGTCAGGGGGGATTTTATGCAATAGTCTATAATGATCTGGAATTACACACTTTCCCTTTTAAGGCCACCATTAGCATGGCAGGGGGGAATGACATGCTTTCTGGAGGTGTGTCATTCTCTCCCACTGCTCCAATCAAGGCCTTAAAAGGGAAAAATGTGTCATTCCCAGGCATTATAGAAAAGGGCTTGATTGGAGCAGTGGGGTGGGGTGAGAATGACATGCTTTCCCCTCCTCTGCTCCAATTGGGGACTTTAAGGTGGCCCCAGAAAGCCATTTTCCTGCTCCCCCCACTAAGTGTCCTCTTTTTTGGTTTCCCAAATATGGTCACCCTACTCAGTTCTTGCACAGGCTGCATTTCCATCCCTAGATATTTACTCAAAAGTAAGACCCATTGAATTTCCTTGGTTCTTGAAAAGCAACACACTTGCTTTTAGATTTGCCACTGGCTGAAATTCCCTTTTCTCTACAACTGTTAAAGTTATATGAGCCCTGTCCTCCTTTTCAGATGGTCAGCCTATTTTATAACATAAGCATGAAAACAGTGAATCCCCTTTTAACTTGTTAAACCAATGAAAACATGCCACACAAGAAGTCTTAAGATATGAATGGTTTACAAAGAAAAGTAAATGCAAAAGAACATCAGATGCAGAAGTGAAATCTGAAACATTACTAGTAGTAGTAGTAGTATCCTGCCTTTTGCCCAATGCTGGGCCTCAGGGCAGCCTTACAAAACTAAAACATATACAGCTAAAACCTATAAATAGGAATATACTAGGCTGACCATATGAAAAGGAGGACAGGGCTCATGTAACTTTAACAGTTGTAGAGAAAAGGGGATTTCAGCCAGTGTCATTTGTATGCAATTAGTTCCTGGTGAAATTCCCTCTTCATCACAACAGTTAAAGTTGCAGGCACTATACTAGAGTGACCATATACAAAAGAAGGCAGGGCCCCTGCACCTTTAACTGTTGTGATGAAGAGGGAATATCACCAGGAACTAATTGCATACAAATGACACTGGCTGAAATTCCCTTTTCTCTACAACTGTTAAAGTTACATGAGCCCTGTCCTCCTTTTCATATGGTCAGCCTAAATATACAAAAGTTAAAAATATAATTAAATACTTTTCAATATTAAAGCATTTAAAACATTTTAAATACATAACAATTTAAAAGTCAAAGGTATAGACAGAGGTCCAGATGATTTGCCAAAGGCCTGCTGGAACAAAAAAGGGTTTGTCTGCATCCAAAAACACATCAAGGAGGGAGCCAGCGTAGACTGCAAGGATTAGAAAGAAAATCCATGTGTGTACACTATGCAAAATAAACGACAGCTCAACTGTTTCTAAACTTTATTAGAAAAACAGGGTGACTAGGCCGAAACCAACGTTGTAGGCCCAGAAGCACTTTGAAAGGTTTCAACATTGTACTTAAAACTTAACACCGGCCCAAACTAATTAAATGAAGTGTCTGAAGCTTTCAACTTTATAGCAGTAAGGACCAAACTCTTACAAAAGAGGGAAGGAGCACTGTGTGTGTATGGGGTGGGGGGGATAGAAAGAAAGGTATAGCCACCTATTCCCAGGAGAAATCTGAAGATCAAGTTACCATGGATCCAGAGGAACCACACCCTGCTTCACCAGGGAGCAAAAGAGCAAACTGGCCTTATGAAGATAGCCCAAAATACTCTCAGAGCCAAAGGAATGCATGTTCCAGAAGAGAAAAGAGAAACTCTTCTTCTTCACTCAAAAGGTCTGTGCTAGAGGCAGTGGCCATTTCACTCACCCACCCCACATTCTAAGGCAGGAGGGAGGGGGAGAGTTATGCTACTGAGCATGTGTCGCGCTATGAGGGAAGATGGCCGCCTCATTGACTTGAATGAGAGGTTAAAATAGTCCTTAAAAGTCAACCAAAGGGAATTTTTAAAAAACGAAAAGCTTTCCACCAACTACAGTCAAGGAGGAAGAAGACCCCACCACTGGATTACTTAATAAGGCTCTAGAAATTATGCAAATTGTGAGCACAAAAGTCGCAACTCGGAAGTAATTTTACAAAAGCAGGGAGACAGGTTTGTATTCCTTTCCTAACTTAAACTGCTCTCCTTCCCTCAATCTTTCACCAATCTTCTTGAAATTTTCAGGTAATGTAAAACAAACATTTCTTTCTGGCACCTGTAAATTTCAGAAAGGTTGGTGAAACATTTTCGATTTTATGGCTGTTAGAATGACCCCCCACCCCCAATTACCACTTTAACAAGGCAGAATGTGTTTTTTACTGATGGCCCTTAACAATGGAGGCACGGCTGTGCCTCCATTAATATAATTATAGTATAGAGAGCCAGTGTGGTGTAGTGGTTAGTGCACTGAATTGGGACACAGGGAACACGAGTTCTAATGCCCTTTTGGCCATGACGCTTATTGAGTCACATCAGGCCAGTCACTGACTCTCAGCCTAATCTACCTCACAGAGTAGTTGTGAAGATAAAATAGAGAGGAGGATCATGTATGCCACCTTGGGTTTCTTGGAGAAAAGGTGGGATATAAATATAACAAATAAATAATAAATATAATATCACAATGATATTATTTAACTAATTACATATACAAATCAGCAACATAATGTAAATAGTATTTATAAATCCTCATGTAAACTGGAATTTAAGTAATTCAATGTTATTTAGCCTTTATTGGCCTGAAATATAAACAGACTGGAATGTTAGTGACAGCGAAATCAAACAGAATCAGAAAATGTAGCGGCTTGACTCCCTGATTACAAGCACAAAGGGAATTCCATACTCTTCTGAGGAAGGAAATCTGCAAGGTTTTGAATACTGTGCATAATAAGCACCATGGTCCCTGCTTTGATATTCAGTAAGAAGTTACTTATTTATTTACTTATTACATTTGTATACCGCCCCATAGCCGAAGCTCTCTGGGCGGTTTACATGGGATTAAAAACAATTTAAAACAATATACAAAACTTAAAACAGCAAAAACATACAACATACACACAATCTGTACATTTAAAAACCACTTCAACACTTCAAAAAACTACAAAAACAAAACAAACCCAGGCTCCTCAGATATTGCCAAATGCCTGAGAGAAGAAGAAAGTGTTGACCTGGCGCCGAAAAGATAACAACGATTTTTGATTAAATACTAATGATTTATTATAGTATCAAAATTGATTTGGGAAAGTTTTACTGGTTGAAAAAAGTCCTTTCAACATGTATAGATAAATGCAGCCTCTGCTAAATAAATAAATTATTCAAGTCTGATTGAGGACTCTATCCAAAGTTTGCTAATCTAAAAATACTGGGCAGTTTGTGTAGACATAAAACTTTCTAAAGCAGTAAGATTTTAAAAATGGGCATATGAATTGATGTAGTTAAGCTCAACATTTACATTCAGACTAATGCAGTTGAACTGCTACAGATTTTGACCTCAAACCGATGCCATCATTTTCTTTCAGATATGCAATTCACTAGAATATACCGATGTGGGTAGATCCATGCAATTTGTTTCCACTATGAGATTAGCTTTTAACTTAATGCCCTTTAATGTCATATCTGCACCTGCTGATTTACACAGTTCTAACTCTTATAAAATCAATGCACTTTGCACTATAGTATATGTCCATTCTACATTCACCTGCATAGAAAACAAGGCAAAGCATGTGGTTAGCACAATTGTTGGCACTTAGTAGCATACAAGCGTAGACTCTTGGACTACTTTTACCTCAGCTAGCTCCCTGCACAAACTGCATGACCACGGAACCTTCTCTGATACTAGAAAGAATTCTGGGGGTTGTCTTGACAAAGGGAAAGCCCCAGGATGGATCCGCAGTGGCGCTGTGTTATTTACATGACACAGCAGCCATTGTGGGAACAAAAGGCGAGAATAAAGAGACGAGACACCAAAACTGGATTTAAATAGGGCCACATTTATTAATCCATAGAAGGTAGATGGAGGCCTAAGCGGGCATCCTAACTAGGCCAAACCTTAGGCCAGACTTCGGATTGGACAAGCCATCCTATATCCCGATAGGTTGCTCATGTGTGTCGCCACCCATCGGCATTCCCCATTTGGTGTCGGGAGGCCTTCCTCTGTTACCTCCCCTCAGGTTGCAAAACTCAGAGTGGGTGAGGAAGGTTGGCCTCAAAGGTAATCTTTATCCCTCCCGCAGGTGCCACAAGACTCCCTGCAGAGGGCCTCAGGTATCACCAATCACCTCAATGGTGCCAATGGATGCTCACCGAAACCTCTCCTTCCTCCCAATGCCCACACACCTGCCACGGGAAGCGAAAAGCCACTCGCTTATTCACACACACCCCACCTGGCATGCGTGGCCTCCATCAACCCCCTCCTCAAATCTTGAAGAAACAAATCATTCCCAGTGTTGGATAGATAGATACCATCCTGTCTATAAAGCCCCCTCCTTACACTATCGCTGGATGTAGAATACTATGATCCCCATGGGTACACAGATTCTTATAAATTTCCCTACTGACTCTCCGATGGGCATTTTCCATTGCCCAGTGGTCTATGCCAACTCTCCAATTAATTCTTGGTAACATACAAGACCAAATAATAATAACACCAGGCCAACGCTGTCTGTTGACCTGAAAATCAGAAATGGCCTGCAATATCAGGGCCTTTCCTTTCAGGAGCCCCAGATCATTCCCGCCCAAGTGAATGATCAAGACATGGAGGGGGGGGGGGCTGTAAAATGCTGTTGGAACAAGGTGGGCAGGAGGTGCTCCCATCGCACATCACGTCGGCCCAATCCTAAAATGTTGGCCTCACGGCTGAGTCCAAACTGTGATCCCACATTTGACACGGAAGCCCTCCTCGCGGCCCAGAAGATCATACTGTGGCCACAGGTGATCACATGCACCAGGCCATGGCTTCTCCAACAATCTAAAATAAACACAACAGATGTAATTGCCATAACCGTAACAACTATTTATCAAACTTTCTAATGCACCAGAGGTGTAGGCAGGAGAGGGCAGCTTCTTGTCACCAGGCTGTCCTACTGCCCCTTCCTCAATCCATGAGAGTGAAGAAAGAAAAGGAAATGGAAAAAAAAGAGAAAAATTCCACTGATGCTGGGAGGACCGATTGGTCCATCCCACCAAACCTGAGGCCCCAAAATGGGCCAGGCGCTATGCACTGCCGCCGCAGTCCATCCTCTGGGGCAGCCGCCACCTGCCACCTGCTCCCCAAAGGCCTCACTGCGAGGCACAGCCAGCCGCAGCCACGTGCTGCACGGGCCTCGCCTCTTCACCTCCACCCGATCTCTCCATGCCAAGCATGTTGGACATGCTCTAGAGCTGTGGGATGAAGAGGTGGTTGGGAGGGGCACTGCCTTAATTTATAGGCAGCTGTCCCTTCCCCACTTGAGTGGCGCCGAGTGGAGGCTGCCAATGGCGAGCCTTCACACCTTGCCTCTCTTGGCCCTGCCCGCACCAGCCTCACCACGCCCAGGCAAGCCAGGCACGGTTGTAAGGCCCTTGCAGAGCCATCCCAGGACATTCCCGAAGTTCCTGTTTAAAAAAGTTGGGGACTTACCCCAACTTTTTCATGCTAGCAAGGTGCAGATGCACATCTGTCACCTGTCATTGTCCTCTGGCTTTGCATTGGAGGCGTGTCCCTGCCAATGATTACCCTTGATTGGTCATCATCACCAGACAGGGAGGAGGGGGCTGGAACGTCTCCGTGTGTCCTCTGTCAGTGCCCACTTTTTATGCCTGCCATGCCGCAAACCTCACAAAGGTTAAGCACAAAAGTTAAGAGCACAAAAGTTAAGAGCCTCAACAGCAACCCGGCGGCTGCTCTGCGCCCCTCTGCCCGAAGAGTAGCATCACCGCTGTGGTGAAGAGAGAGAGAGAGAGAGAGAGACTAGCTCCCCCCTCCGTGACTGTTTGCTCTTCGGCAGCAGGTGGGCTATCCCCCTCAATGCAACAACCACTGGACTAGTTCCGTCCCATAACTTGTCTGGGGAGGAGGAGGAGGGGAAAAACCGGGGGGGGGGAGAGGAACAGGTCACATGGGGTGGTAGCAGCCCCTCCTTCTCCTTCTAATGAGGTTTCAAAACCCGCATTTGCACTCCTTGCCATGGGACAGCGTGAAGGAGCGCAAATGCGGGGTTTGAGGGCTCACAGTGCCAAAGCGCCGTCAAGACACAGTCCTAGAAACAGTATTCAGTTTGCACAAGGATGCCCTTATGTTACCTGTGTGAGCCGCACATGGTGAGTTATATGCTACATATGTGCAAATAGCACACTCCCTAGAATGACAAAAAAGCTGGACCTGTTTCCCAAAGAAGTGTTATTATGTTCTCTTTCTCTTGCTAAGACCAAAGTTGAAGGACAGTAAATGTGCTGTACATACTCACCCAGATGAAGTATTCTCACAGAGGAATTTTAATTTGTAGCACAAACTCTTTCCTGAGTGACCAGACAGGGTACTTTCATGGGCCATATCAAGCAAACATTCACCATGGTACCAGGGAATTGTTGCCTATCTGTTCACATGGCCAATTCTGCTGACCTTCAAAAAATATTTATTCAGAACAATTTAAGCATTCATATTACCCATATTGTAGTTTACATTAAAGTGTTTTAGGCTGCAATGCTATACTCCTTTATGTGGGCATAAGACCTATTGAACTCAGTGGATCTGATGTCTGATTGTGCTTTTAGATCTCCTAACTAAACTAAGTCAGTATAGCTAACCATGTGTAAATATTAACCTAGTGTAAACATGAAGAATGCAAGGGCAAAGGAGATAGAAGGAAAACCGGGTTGAAGGTATTTGGCTTGTGAATTGGTAAGAGTGTGGTGGGATTCAATGGTGCAGCTAGGTAATTTTGGACCAGGGTGGGGGGGCTTAAATGGCCATATGGTTTACTTCAGCTGTGAAGCACAACATTGAAATTTTTCTTCTTACCCCACTCACCATTACGATTCCTTGCATTACAGCTTCTACATTTCTGATCTGTTAGAGCACAAATAAACAAACCTGTTTGCTAGCCCCCATTAAAAACAGAAATATTCAAGGGCAAGTGTATTTTCACATTTTAAATTCACTTAAATCATAGCATCATTATATCTACAGGAATAAAATGGAGTTTGCTTTTGCTGTCCTGATGCTTTTACTTTTAATTAGGAATAAGCACCATTTTGTTGTTGAAAGGGATATTTTAAATGCAAAATAATAATAATGAGCATCTGTAACCTTGTATGTATCCAGTTAGCCACTCTCTTCAAAAATAAGAAAGAACAGATGCTGTGGAGACCAGTGTCAGCCAATGGCATGCCCATACGGGCCCAGGTGCTGATGCTAGGCCTGTTTGCCACTGTCCCATTTCCTGCTGCTCTACAGATAGTCATTTGAGCACCCTGTCCGTTGCATGGCCCTGGAATTCGGCCCTGATGTCTAGGCTGACCAGATGAAAAGGAGGACAGGGCTCATGTAACTTTAACAGTTGTAGAGAAAAGGGAATTTCAGCCGGCATCATTTGTATGCAATTCGTACCTGGTGAAATTCCCTCTTCATTACAACAATTAAAGCTGCAGGGCCCTGCCCTCTTGTGTATCTGGTCACTCTAGTACAGTGCCTGCAACTTTAATTGTTGTGATGAAGAGAGGATTTCACCAGGTACAAATTGCATACAAATGACGCCTGCTGAAATTCCCTTTTCTTTGCAACTGTTAAAGATACAGGAGCCCTGTCCTCCTTTTCATATGGTCAGCCTACTGATGTCCATCCCTAGCTGCATCACTGGTGGGGTTATTGCAAGGGCAGGACATTGGCTTGTGTGGGCAGGATGGAGCCCTTACACCTGTCATAGTTCCCACAGTAATTTGCAGAAGTTGCAGTGCAACTTTTTGGACCCTCCCTGCCCCCCACCCCCCAATTTTTCACCCATTTCAATTTAAAATAAACTGGCAGCTTGGGGACATGGGGCAGATTGTGTGGGAGGATTTTTTATTTTTTTTTAGAAAACAAAATCAATCCTCTTTTCCTGCTCAGATCTCCCTTTTTATGCAATGGGTTGCTGCTGTAGCAAAGGGCTTCTTTTGGATTATTGTGTGGGTAAAAGACATCCCTTTCTCCATTCCTTTCTGATTTGCATACATGCTCTTGAAGTTGTAACACATTGCTTAAGACTGCAATCCCATGCATACATATCTGAGAGTAAATCCCATTGAACACAGTGGGACTTCTTTTGAGTAGACCTAGATAGGATTGCTATATAAGTGTCCTTAGGGCCTTCCCAAAGCTGGAGGTTGGGCAGAAAATAGATATAGGTTATTCTTCCTACTGAGACCCCTAGCTCCCTCTAGCTGCCCTGCTCTCTACCCCACTGGGTTATTTAAACTGTGGCAGGATCTACACTACTGCTTTAAAATGGTTTATAACAGTAGTGACAATTGTTGGGGCCCAGGTCACACTCCGTATACAACTTTCAAATGGTTATCAAAGTGTCATTCATATGCTGCTTGGTATAGAACTGGCGTTTATAGGTTATATCTAAATGAATGGAAGTAGTTAAAAATATTGTATCAGTCAGATATAGTATGTGTTCTAAAACCTTTTAAAAATCCCACCTTTCCCTGTATTCTCTGGTCGTTGTCAGGTACTGTCTTCACTGAAAAGCTCAAGGTCAGAAAAGACTAGAGAATAATCACAAAGCACCTGATCAGGCTACACCTGTATGTGTGCGTCCCCTGTGTGCATCTCTCTCTCTCAGGTCCCATTATCTCATCATTTTCAGGAGGAACTATCCGTCCAAACTTGTTGAAATGACTGATTCTGTTTGTTACATGAGATCATTCGGGCTTAGGTCACTTCTTTTTATTTTGGTTTACCTAATCCTGCTATTTTTCAGATGGCTAAATGCCATCTTTTGGTTCTACCTTAAATAACTCCCCCTCGGCTTTCCGCCCAAACTACGCCATTTCTTTGGAGTTCTTCAGTTGTTGTTTGCAGGTTCAATAGGCGGAGCCGAGGCAGAGGGAGCTCCGCCCTGTCTAGCCCAGCAGCCTTCCCTCCCTTTCTCTCGCTCTTCGCCCGATAATGCTACTCTCACCGCAGTGCTATTCGCTGCTTGGCGCGGAGGTGGTTTAGTTTTGCGTTAGGCTGCAACACCCACACACTCACACCCACCCACACCCACGGTCTAGGAATCTCCGCCGCCGCTCTTTGCTGTTCTCTCGTTGGAGACGCTGAATAGTTAATAGCGATGAGGGAACAACTCAAAAGGTAACTTTAATTATTATTCCAACTAGACCCTGAAAAATCTTGCACTTGTCAAAGCTTGTGCGCTGCTGGCAAGGCACGGCAGTTAAAGGTAAATTAAACTTCTGAAAGCGTCCTTGCGTGGGGAATTGCAGCTTGAGAGTCCTCCCTGCCAGCTGTTTTCTCTTGTTCTCAGTGCAGGTGCTTGTAGCTGACTGGAGCATGCCAGGGTTAACTCTTTCCCTTACGGCTGTGGATTTTGGAGGTTAAAGATTTCTTCCCAATGCAGGGGCAGCAAGATTGGTTTCGTCTTCTTTTAAGCTTTTTTTTATCCTAACATCAGAATAGTCTTCCCCAGCACACCGACCATTCCTCCCTACGTTCCTGTCGTTCATTGGGTTTTAAAACAAGCCTGAGATTGTGTAGCCATGCTCTTTCTAAAGTATCTTTTCAATCATGCTGCATTTTGTCTGTGCATGTGCGTAAAGAGAGAGAGAGAGAGAAGCCCTTAAATTCAACATTATGTGTGTAAAGACCCTGCAGAAGAAAGCTTACCATACCTTTCATTCACTGTGTTAAAAGGTCAAATTTCTGCTTGGTTTCTTTGGGGAATTCGAACTGACATTTAATTCATTACATTCTTTCTCAGTAATGTGCCTTCTGTGTCTTGGTAAATGTGGTCTAGTTAAAACATGCTGGCTGTGGAAGTATGAATGAAACAATACATGAACAAGCAGCTAAGCAGGAAGTCGGGACAAGGAGAGAAAGATAATATCAAATGTGTATGGGGAGGGCCGTTTGGAGAAGCAGTTTGCATCATGAATAGAAAACTTTTGCAACAAAACAAAGAACCGAGCATTGTATTTTAGGTATACCTGTATCATTGTGCCTCACCCATGTTTTCCTACTAGGAAAATCTACAGTGATATATCTTATATAAATAAGTTTATACATACTTTTTCTCTAAATACACTTGGTTTGCAAAATACTTCAGACCTGAAATACTGTGAGCCAGAAGAGAATTAGAAATATATGTAAAATGTAGTTGACTCTAATGAGCAGAAAAGAGAAACGAGTTTCAAAATTGTATTTGGATAGCATGCATTGTTTTTATATAATTTATGTTTTATAGTTTTTCATTTAATATAGTACAGAATCCTGTTTTATGCCCCTTTGTTAAAATCATATTCCATATTAAAAATCGCCTCTTAAAATAAGAGCTGGTTTAGTGAGACCTATACAATAGTAACACCAGAGAAAACATGGTTTCATAAAAGATCTTTGGTCCATTATCACTAAGGAATTGGTTGCAGTCATCATTGTTTGATTCTGAATTTGACAAGACCCTGCAGTGAAATTGCTTTGGCAGAAGTGGAAAGGATAAGCTTTGAAAAGCAAATAGATCAGTAGACAAGTAACAGCTGGAGGGGTTGGCTCACCAAGCTTTAACAACTGTCAGAGTGCACACAATAAAATGCTGCACATCAAAGGAGAGAGAAATAATTACCATATTGTACTTAGCAGCTGACATTTACTCCCTTCTGCTCCTACTCAATATCAGTGCAAAAACTTATTAATTTATTTGTGCATTGTTTTGGAGTTCTGAAGATGCCAGCTGAGGCCAATAAAGCAAAGAACATCTAACTTTATTTTTTTCAAACGAACAAACACAGGTTCAAGAATTAAAAAGAAAGCATTTAAGTGTGTAGATCAATGGACTCTAAATTTATAGATGAAGATTAATCCTTCATAATCACAAGAGCCTGCTACTTTCTGAATTACTATTCTGTAATGTTCACACCGTTTGGTTTTCCCTCCAGAAAATTTGGGAAAGACATAAAAAAAAATATTCAGCTTTAAATGACAGCCATTACAGGCCAGTTAGATTTTAATTGGCCTAGACCTGACTCTTCATTAGTATGAGTAAGAATTTGTTTACAAACAAAAAGATAAACAAGTCCTACTTTGTCTGTGTTTCCCTGGCCCATTTACACCAGTGATAACCTCAGGCACTACTTGAAAAGGAAGGCAAAAGATCTGTATCAGCTCTACAGTTTGAAATTATATCAGTCTGGCAGTGCACTATAACATTATACCTTAATTTATAATCACTAGTAAGTAGCTGTTATTAGTTCCCTGTTTCCACCGGACCTCATTTTGTTATTCTTCACACACATGCATCTAGCACATACTGCATTTTTCACATGGCTGTAGGAGTTTACTCTAATGCTGCTGCAAATTAAGAACGATATAATGAGAGTGAAGAGTGACTGCAATTACATGCTTAAATTTTCAACTACAAAAGCTTCTTTAAAAATACACATGGTGAATCTTAAGGCAAAATAAATAAATTTAAAGTAAAACATTTTAGAAATGCATTCAAGAACATGTGACAATGTGTGCAAGAAAGTCTGATGGTAAGCACTTGTTTTATTATAATTTCAGCTGTGTTTTAAAAAGCTACAATAAGGGATGATGAAGACCCCTTTAAAAAGAAATTGGAGTGCATTTTTTTTTAATCTTTGCTCTCATGTTTGTAAACAATCTGCACCTAATTCATTCTGCAGAAAAATAATCTAGGGCCGGAATGTTCCCTTTTCTGTTTTGTTTTTTAATTTTTTTTATTTTTAAAAAAATCATGAACTTACCAATTGAAATAAGACCAACATGATAGTTCCAGAGAAAGGATGTTCTAGGTGACAATGATTTAGTTTGCACGTAAGGACATTTTTTTCTTGGAATTGTCTTTAGCTGTTTAAATAGTTTTAAATTTTTTACATTAATTTTTTAAAGATTTTTTAAATGTAATTTTTGTGAATTGTTGTGAACTACCCAGAGAGCTTTGGCTATTGGTTGGTATAGAAATGAAATTAATAATAATAATGGTTTAAACAATCCATGGCTTGTCGCTCACGAGCGGGAGAGAGAGAGAAGGCACACTGCCTCCTGTGTGCCTGCCACTTAGGCTTTTAAACAACAACCTACAATTGGCTCATTCCTAGGTTATTATTGTGATGACTGAACCAGGACACTTTGGGTTGTTCATGGGTTAAGCATGCCACAGTTAATCCATGATTTGTTATTAGTTTACCTTTAGATTGGTTAAACCATGAATGACTCAAAATGTCATAAATCGTGAGTTAACCCACATTGCTTGTACATGTGAATAGGCTCGTTGTGATTGAATTTAAACACTTGAATTTTCTGGATATTTTACCATATGTTAAATTATTAAAATTTATTATATCCAGTGTTTAGAGAGAAGTTAGTTTAGAGCTTTTTTATTTGGTCATGTTGACCCTCTAGTGTAGATGAACCTTCCTGTTAGGCAGCAGCCTATCAGACCCTGCAGGTAATACAGTGGGGGCTTGTTGAGGCTGGCCCTGTGTGAAATGATCTGCACCATGACTTGCTACAAGGAAAGCCTGACCAAACTGTGCACACTTCAGTCTCAGGATGTGTGATTATGGGGGCAAGAAAGACTCTCCCACTGCCACTATCTCTCCTCTACATATCATCCAGGCCATGTGGTATTCAACAAAACTTTATTCACCTGTGACGTAATGGTCTAGATTGAAGGTGGGATAGAGCAGTGGCTTCATCCACCAGCGAGGATAGAAGTCTCACATTTCATTTCTTGTCAGCATCCGGCTGATCTATGTTATACTGAGCCAGACACTTGGTCCACCTAGCTGAGTATTGTCTGTACCAGCATGTCCCAAACTGGTGCCTTCCTGATAATAAAGTTCCCACCATCTCGGTTAGTATGATTAATGGGCATATTGGCTGTGAATAATGGGAAATATAGTCCTACACATCTGGAAGGCACCAAGTTGGAGAAAGATGACACTATCCACAATGTCAGAAGAGTCTTTCCCAGCCCTACCTGGAGATGCTAGGGATTGAACCTAGGACTTTCTGCATTCAAAGTATGTGCGCTACCACTGAGTTGTAGTAAAATTAGAGTAGAATATGCAAAGAAAGAGAAGAATCATCTAGCTTTTGCACTCTAGTTGCTGTTCTAGCTGGACTTGGAAATAGGATAGGTAGAAAAGTCTGACCTGAGTGTACCCCAGAACTCACATTTTTGGAATTAATTCTTAGTTGGCATCAGGTCTGTTGGTTCCCTGAGTGTGTACACCATGATCCTCTGCACAAGCATTTCTTTGGAGGCAGAAGCAGTTTGACTGACTCCTTGAGTACAGCGAAACAAGAGGTTGGAGAGGAGAAAATGGTTCTCCCCACTCCATCAACTAGTCATATTTTGATGGGCTTTTTCCTAATAATGATTCTTTAAATCATAAATTCCCTAAACTATAGAGGTCAGATTGCCTAAAATATTCAAATACCAGATTTCTAAAACCCATCAAACTTTTTTTAAAAAAAAAACTCCTGCTGTATATAAATAATTTTACTTCAAACAAAATGTTGAATTTGTGTCCCTCTGAACCTGGAACTCACTGACCGGGTTCACATGATCATTTTCAGCCATGCTGGCTAAAATAAGACACTGTGGTTTGCAGCATGTGCCATAACTCAAACCCTGCTCGTAGGTTAGCATGTTGTCTGAACCCTTCAAGGGTGGATTATTGGAGTGATTAACACCCAACCCACAGCCCTAAAACACCTCATGGTTTCTGGGCAGTTTGTTTGCCATGCCAACAACCCACTCTTGTCAAGTTTGCATGACGTGGTAACCAAGAAGCTGGTGTTGGGTTAAGGAATAGGCACCCATGGTCGCCTGGCACGTTCCACAAACCACGTGACTTGTTTAAGCCACCGTAGCTGAAAATGATTGTGTGAAAAAAATGCAACTGGAGATTGTTCACACTAGAACAGTCGTAGGTACTTAAATTGATTCATAACATCGATTTTATATTTAAAGCAAGCAGAAAGCAGCATAAGCAAGCATAACATAAGCAAGCAATAAACTATTAACTAAGCAAAATTTTTGTAATTTAAAGAGCTGAATGCATCACATCCATAGGCTCCCTCAGAAGTCTAGCTACCCCAGTGTATCTTACAGCCAGTTGGATGTCCCAACCATCAGGCAAAGGGAAACTAATTAGATGGGTTGTCAGCCCGTCTGTTCAATTTCTGAGTGTACTTACTTGTTTGTCCATCTCCTCATCTTGTTGCCCAGATTCTTCCTTTCAAGTACTTTATATCATTTTATATTGCTACAAATAAGAGCCGGGAGGGGGGATGCAGGAAATGTAGTGGGAATGATCCATTGTACTTTCAGTATCTCACCTTCTTTTCTCCACCATAACTACACAAACTTGTATGCTTTAGAGATCTATTAAAGATGCTACTGTGTTCCAAGCTGTGGTTTGAGAAAGTTCAAGAATTGGTGAATTAGCATTTCATTATTCACATGTTACACACACACACACACACTCATTCAAGCAGCCCCAAAGCTAACAATTAAATGGCCTTTGAAAATGGCAAAGAGGCTTATGAAGGGAAATCTCAGTGGAGTCTAACCTTTCCTTGAGCTGCACTTGTGTGTGGAATTGTTGATAACTTTCTAAGCTGAAAATGTTCAGAAAGAAGGAACACTTTTTAGTTGGTGGAGTGAAATAGCTGCAGCCTTCATGTGTTCTGAATATAAAGTGCCAGTAAAATCTACTCTTGCTCTTTGCAATCACACTCAACCTTCACAGAATTCTCAGAAAATGATGATAAGCTTTCCTTAAAATTTCATGTGGGAATAAGAACTCCTCCTGGTTGTTGAGTCCATTTTATGCTCTTTTTCTGGATATGATTTATTAATAATTTCTAAAATTGACACAGTAGCTCTTTTTTTCTTTTTCTTTGTTAAAGAATGGTGTCACAATTGCCGCATGACATTTGTTAGACAGAAAAAGGAGTTCCTTCCTTTCAGGTCTGAATCAGGAGGTGAAATTCCTTAGGATAGGGCATTGATAAACACTCGAGTTGAAATCTGAAGCCTTTTCTGAAGACATGGAAGCCTTTAAGGAGTCAATATATTCACCCTATTCAGGCATTCTTAAACTAGCAGTGAAGGGGCTGCAGTATTGCACACACTGTGTCCTCCACCCATAACCTTGTGCTGAGCAAGGAGGCCTGAATGGGATTGTAAGCGCATTCAGCCAAATATGCTTAGAATTCCTCTTCAGACCTTCCTGCTCAACATCAGTAGTTTGGGGTGAGGTGGGGCAGGGCCAGCAGACACAACTCTGCAAGCCCCTCCAGGGATGCAGTTTCAGAATACCTGAGTGGTTTTTTAAATAAATGCATTAAATAGATTGCCTCAATTGGTAACAAACAACTATGTGAACCTGGGGCACTGGAAAGGTATGGCAGTTCAGACTAAGGCCCAAACAACATACACATGTAACAGCCCCTTTAAAGGAAAAAAAAAGTTACCTCCTCTTGGGACATATGACAGTGGGGATGTGGCAGGAGATAGGACACTGAACCTTCCCTGCTACTCCCCCCACCCATGTCATTTTCTCACAGCCCTCTTCCTCTGCCACACCTTTTCAGTTTTGCTCCCCACCATGGGAAACACCTTTTCTTCCTTTAAAGGGGCCATTGGAATGTCATTAAATGCATCTGTGTACAGCATTTAGTTTGAGCTGGAATAGACTTCCACCTGTTCACACTGAGTGTTCATCTATGTATATTCATCAGTATAAATTACCTTTATGAATGCAATAAAATAATAACTCAGTTCTTAGTGTCCTATGCTAGCAGAGTGTGATCTAGCATTTTGGAACCTGTGTGTACAGTGCAGAGTATATAAGTGGACCCTTGGTACTAGCTCTCACAGTAAGCCAAAGAGCTGCCAGGTGTATAATTTTGAAGTAATTACCTGGTGGGAAATGTGGTAGGTATTATAATAAATAATAAATAAATATCTGGCTTGTGTTTGAAGTGTGCATGTGTGTATGCATGGTGTGCATTCTGTTACACAGAGCAGTCCTAAGCACGTTTGCTCAAACATTATTCCCACTGTGTTCAAGGGATTTAATCATCAGTAAATGTATTTAGGATTGTAGCCTTGGTGTACTTAATGTAGTTTTATTATGAAGAGGTGAATGGGTTGAATTTGTTGTGAACTGCCCAGAGAACTTTGGCTATTGGGCAGTATAGAAATGTAAATAAGTGAATAAATAAATTATTTGAATACTTACTGGATATCTCTCTAACCCCTTACTGCATTGTTGTGATGTCACTGAAGTCTGGAGGTAAGATAAATGAGTGCATCTACCCATTGGCTGACTTCCTGTAGTTTCATGGAATGTTTATGAATATCCTAACTGTTAAGGAATTAAAGTGTTAATATAGAAGCCCTGTAGACAGGGACTGTAAATGTTGGGAAGGTATCAGAGAACTGAGGAGGCAGTACTATCTTAACAATGATCAACCATTAGACTGAGTGTGGGAATCTGTAATAGCTTGAGAAAAGTATTGCAGACATAAAAACAAGTTAATGAATGTTCACAGGTCGCCACATGTATTTATATACTCTTTAAACTAAGGGTTTCTGTGTAGATTGCCATTTAGGGAACTTAACAATGATTGTGGTTTTGGAGCAGTGCACGAGGTGTCAATTTAAAGCAGTGAACATTTGCAGAACAAGAGCTATGATAAAGAATTGTGGTAGTCAGAGCCATTGGAGCTCTACTGTGATTTCATTGAAATGATTATCTTTGCCATTTCAGTGTGATGCTGTGATATCATGGAATAGTTGCAAATATGTAATTACTTAGATGTACATTGTCAGTACCAGGGCTTAGGAACATAGGGGATGATACGTTTTTAGTGGGAATGGTTCATATTAGTGAGGAACTCTACAGTTAATGTAAACGTATGTAGAACAAATAAGAATCTAGAATCAACTTTCCGCATATAGTCTAATTTTAATCCAAGGATTCTTGGTTGCATCATGTTAAAACTAAAGCATCTGAACCTTTTGAGAATTTCTCTTCTAAAAATTCAGTTTTATCAAATAGCCTGGTTTGGTTTGAAGAAAATTACAATGGATGCTGTTAAACTAGTGTGCTGAATAAATTGTTAGACTGGCATATAACTGATGAGTCTGTGTTCCAATAAAATGATTTATCCTATGAACAAGCATAGAAGATCTCCCAGAGCTTTTTGGACAAAGCTCATGAAAGTGACTGAAATCCTTTCGATCTATTAGTCTTACTTATCCAGAAGTATTAAATATATAGTGAATTAATAAAACATTCCTAATTTTAAAATTCTTAAAATTAAAAAAATGCCTTAAAGAAAGGTAAATTATTTTTCTCTCTAGCTGTAAAAATTGTCCCTTGTAAATACTGTATCACATCTCTTTGGAATTAGAGGTACAATAGTCTGTGTCTTTAATAGTGGCCATGTATAAATCAATATTCTTTACATTCTAGCCAAAAATATAATTATATAATAAATGTTGGTTTTCCAATACCTGTATCGAGTTTGCCTGTTATATTTATATCTTGCTCTGTGTGTGAGTGAGAATGTCTGTGTGTGTGTGTGTGTGAGAGAGAGAGAGAGAGAGAGAGATGCATATATTTACATATCCTGAAAAGAATAATTTTCTTTAGTCTTACATAAATGATTTGAGGGTGTAATCCTCATTTGTGGCTTCCCACATACTTGGAAGCTAAATTTCAAGTAAGCATGCTTAAGGTTGTGATGAACGGGTGAATCAACAGAAGGTAATGGATTTTCCCATTTGCCTGAATAGGCTCAATAGTATTACATAAGTATTTCTGCAAATATGAGAAACATTATTTTATCCCTTTAAATTCTATGTTAAGTTACTTCCTAAGCATCTACAAAGTTCCTGAGCATCTGTCCTTCAGTTCTAAAATGAATCAGAACATCATGGGTGCATGTGTGAATATTTGCTTAATATATTTTTTTAACAGATATTGGCCCTATTCAGACATAACAATTTCAGTTTCTGAAGCCTGAGAATGTGGACAAGATGCATCCATTTGTTCGATCCACCACATGCTCTCTTGACCCTTGTCCATCATGGCTTATCTAAGCTTGCCGCGGGGGGCTGACCGGATGGATTAGGGGAGTGGTGAATGCATCATTGCATGATGGTGTGGTCTGTCCTACTTTGAAGGAGGCAGTAATACAACCACTCCTGAAAATACTCTCCTTTGACCCAGAAATCTATTCTAACTATCATCTGGTTGCAAATACCCCATTTCTGAGTAAGGCGTTCGAGAGAGTGGTGGCGTCTTAGCTGCAGGCCCTCTTGGATAACACTGATTATCTGGATCCCTTCCAGTCTGGGTTCAGGCCCAATTTTAGGACGTCATGATGGATGATTGCTTTGGGAGAGGGAAAGAGAGAGTGTAAACCTGTTTCTTCTTCTCGATCTCTGAGCGGTTTTTTATACCATTGACCGCCTCTGTGAGTTGGGAGTTGGAGGCACTGTCCTATAGTGGTTTGACTTGTACTTGTGGGCACAGTTCCAGAGAATGTCGTTGGGTGTCTGTACCTTAACACCATGGCAGTTGAACTGGGGTGGCGCACATTACCATCCTGTCCCCAAGTTATTTAATATCTATATGAAGCTGTTGGAAGCAGTCATCAGAAGAGTTGGGCAATGCTGATGACACCCAGTTCTATTTCTCTGTGACATGTGAATCAGGAGAGACTGTGCACATTCTGAGCCAGTGCCTGGATTCAGCTATATCTTGGATGAGAGCCAATAAACTGAAGCTGAATAAGACAGAGACCCTATGGGTTGGCAGGGCCCAGGTCTGGGAATTGGGGTGTTTGCCTGTTCTGGATGGGGTTGCACTCCCTCTGAAGGAGCAGGTCCATAATTTGGGGGTGCTCTTGGATCCATCTCTGTCATTGGAGGCCCAGTGGCCTGAAGCACCCATTATCACCTTCATTTCATACTATTCCCTTTCCTGAATAGAGATTGCCGAATCATGGTATCCACACGATTAGGCTACTGCAATGGGCTCTAGGTGGGGCTGCCTTTGTGCACGGTTCAAAAGCTGCAGTTAATGCAGAAAGGTGTGGTGCTCATTGGGACACTTAGCCATGTGCACATGACACCTGTGTTAAAAGAATTGCACTGGGTGCCTATTAGCTACCAAGCCATATACAAGGTTGTGCTGTTGTCAGATAAAGCCCTAAACAACTTAAGACCAGGATACCTAGCAGACTGCCTTCCTTTATACATAACCAGGTGACCTTGTAAAATCAGCAGAGTAGGCCTTGCTGGTCATTCCAAAATGGACAGAATGTCGCCGTGAAATAATCAGATGGTGGGCCTTCTCTGTAGCAGCACCCACCATCTGGAAAACCCTCCCTTCTGTAGTTTGGGAGGCAGAAAATGTAATGTCCTTTAAATACCTTATAAAAACACACCTCTTCACTCAGGCTTTCCCTGTGTAATAAGTATACTAACCATCTTCTTCATTTGTTTTTTACTCTAGTTTTAAAGTTGTGCTTTTAATGTTCTGTTTTTAATACTGTATTTTAATATTGTGAACCATTGAGAGATTTTATTATATTCAGCAGTACATAAATGATGCAAATAAATACATAAATAACAATGGCAGTATCTGGTGGCAATTCATGGGTTGTGGAGACATGTGCTGTGTTTGAGCTGTTTCTGGATTCCTGGAACAACCTTTGAATGCAGCATTCATAGACTGTTTCCATGACATCTGAACCCTGGCACTTGGGGTTGTTCATAAGTTAACTCCAAGTTAACCCAAAAACAAGCTATGGGATAACTTGGGGTTATTTAACCCACAAACAACTCCAGGTGCCTGGGTTCAGACGTCAATGAAATAACCTACAAATGCCACATTCGTAGGGTTTTCTAGGAAACTGAAAGCAGTTTGTGTATGGCTCATGTGCAGCATGCTTCGGCTATGGGGCGGTATACAAATGTAATAAATAAATAAATAAATAAATATAAGTAGAGTCAATATTGATCAAATCTCTGGGTTACGGAACTGACAGATGTTGGCCCAGTTCACACTTATCATGAACAAGGCACTATGCTGACTGATCGCTCCCACTGCTAACAACCCACAGACCTTTCATTATGTGTGAACCAGGAACTCTTGCTTGTGTCTTTCCCAGCAGGTCAAAGAAATAACTCACAGTTCATTTTTGGGTCATTTCTTTGGCATGTTGGGGGTGGGGGGTGGGGAACACACCAAAACTCCTTGTTCTTACGCAACACTACCAAAACCATGGACAGAAGGTCCATGGTTTATTTAGCCACTCCCAGTTGCAGGGGGTGCAATCAAGCAGTATGCCTTTTTCATGCTAACCCCAAATTTTAAAACATTCTCTCTGAACATTATTATCAAATCAAGTTGTTGTGTCTAAAGTTGTTTTGGCCACTGAAGTGTTGATACTTCTGCTCTTCTTCTTCTGAATTTAAGAGGATTAATTTAAAGAAAATCTGCTCACAGCCATCATTCCATAGCTGGATGTGTATGCTAGTTACTTCTATTGTAATATTATGTATTATTTGTTAAGTGTCTGTAACTGGCAAGGCACGTCTAGACCAAGTAACCTTTGGAGAATTCTACCATTACCCAGTACAATAAAGGCTATTAGAAATTAGTCCATCTCACATCTTTAGGTTCTATTTGCTTTTGCATTTTGTTTTACATTCTAAATTTTCAGCTTTAGAAAAATTAAATACTCTTTCTCATCACTCCTTTTTTTTTTCTTTTTTTTGTAGTCAGAAGCTGTACTGTTTGTTTTCCTGAGCAAACTCTCAAGGTGTTCTCCTCTTCTTTCACAGAAAATAAAACATTGCCAGCGTAAATGAATAACAGTTGAGTTTTAAAAATCTGTCCAGATTGTTTTTGTTTTACCTCCAGTCTGATTTTCTGTGATTAATCTTTGAGGATTTCACGTGCTATATTCTGAAAACCAAATCTGATTGATCAGTCAACTAGCCGCTTCTGCTAAAAGAGCTCCTCTGCCTTTTTTAGTGAGCTAGATCTATGGGAAACATGTCAATCTTTCACACTTTTCAAATTCTGCAATGTATGTGCGGAGCACCTCATTGTCAAAAAATATGATCAAGAAATCTGCACATTTCTGAGCCATAATCCTTCTGCTCAACAGATTTTACTGAATCTATGAAAGGCTAGTAAAAGATTATACCTTTGCTGTGGATAGTATCAAATCTCAGTGTGCAACTTCCATTTCACTGCACATTCCAATGTCCTCTTTTGCATCTTATCTTTAACATAGCTATAAAGGAGATAAATCATGGGTGGGGTAGAAGAAATTACTTTCAATCTTAAATTTTTGTGCCACAGAGAAATATGATTGCATGTATACATCTAATGCAATGTGATACTTTATTATGCAAACTAAAATAGTTATTCTCTGTGAATCTCACTTGCTTCTGTTGGTTACAGTGGCCTTCCCTAATCTGGTGCCCTCCAGATGTTTTGGAGTACAATTCCCAGGATCCCTACCATTGGCCACCCTAGCTGATTATTTTGTTAAATTAAGTAACGTGTGGTAATATAATGAAGGTAATTTCAGTTGATGTAACATTGAAAATGGTTTTGGTCACTTTGACAAATAATCATAACAATTGAACTGTACCGCTACAGAGCATTGTCTTTAAGAAAAAGCCAGTTTTTACCACAAAGGTATGTGGATTGGCATAAACTTATCATATGCTATTTTATTTGCTTTTGCCTTACAGTCATGAGACGCAAACCACCTGTTGGGATCATCCTAAAATGACGGAGCTCTACCAGTCCTTAGGTAAGAGAATTCTTCATATTAATGAACTTGGATTTTAGGGCGGGGTGGGTAAATCTTAATTTTGAAATATAATGAAAAATGCAAGAGAAAGTCTTTAAAAAGAGAGCAGAGGAATAATAAAATCTTAGCTTTAAATGTCAGTAAATGCTTTAGATTTTTAGTTCTACAATGTTTATAATACAGGTGCATGGTACAGGCTTCTCTTTTTAAATAATTAACTCATTAGTATGAACATCTTTCTTTCATTGGCCCCCTGGGTCAGCAGAAAGCGAAACCCAGCTGCTGTTACTTTTGCATTTGGTTGGAAGCAAGCCTTATCAGTGTATTGGAGCACATTCCCTGTTTTCATAGAACATGGTTATTGGAATTAACACCAGCAGCTGTGACATCATCTTGAGTATTCAGATTGCCTGTAACAACAAATTCAGATGTTTCTCAATTGTTACATGCTTTCTCTATACCAGTAGTGGGGAATCTCTGGCCCAAGGGCTGGGGGTGGCCTGTAGGGCTTCCCCATCTGGCCTTCCAGGTCCCTTCCCCTGCACTATTCAACCGTTTTTTCGCTGCTTAGTTAACTGGTGGGTTTGGGAGAGATCTTTAAACCTCCCTTCCCCATGAACCCTCCCCACCATGCTGCTCAGCTGATGGACAACAAACAGTGAACAGCAGAGAAATGTGTGTGTGTGTGGGGGGGAACGATGAAGTTCCAACATTCAACTGAGAAAAGAGTTTTCCCCCACTCCCCTGTTCTCTATTGCTCAGCAGTTTTCCAGCTCTCAGATGAGCAGTGAAGGTTGGGGACCCAGGGGAAGATGAAATTTAAACTTAACCTTTCCCATGTTCCTCCCCACCCAGGACAATGCTCAACTGATTAGTGGAGTGGGGTGGAATGGTGTGTATGTTAGAAAGTGAATTGGGTATGCATGTTTGTATTTGCACTTTTGGCTTTGGTTCTGACCATGGCTGGTATATAACCCCCCCAATCACTTTCCCCATGGAATTGGTGGACTATGGGTGCATGGGGAGGGGAGGTTTCCCAGCTCTGTATCCAGTTTCAATAAGCTTAGGTTAGCCCATGTGCAGCCAGAGATTCTTTGTCTGCAAGTTAGAAGCTTTGCCAGGTTTTGAAGGCCATTGCTACTACTGCATTCTGCAATTGCTAGAAATAGCATTTTCCTTTTTAAAAAATCAACTCATATAAATAGCTGTTCAGCTAAATAATAATGTTTGGAATGGCATAGTCCAAGTATATGTAATACAGTATATTGATCAGCATTTTTGCTGAATTAAAAATGAAAGTCCCCAAAGGGGCTTAAAGGGCAGATGAAGCCAAAAGATGAATTCTTTTGATATTTTTAATATTTCATATCTCAAAGTGAACCCTTTATCTTCTAGGTACATTTAATAATAACATATACTTTTGAGATTTTTAACCCACTTTCATAGGAGAGCAGATCCAGAGCTTATCTGGAGAAGTCATCATCATTTTTTATTCCTTTTTGTTTCTCTGCCATTCATAAACACATTGGGTTTTTTATCCAACATCCGAACCAAAGGCCACTCATTCGATGGATCTTTTCCACTCCCTTGAAAAGCATTTCCTCAAGATGGGGGCTTAGAAAAAGTCTGTTATGTATGGAGGGCTGCAGTAGGAGGTAGGATTTGCTAGAAATTGGGGCGGGGGATTGCCTTCTCACACAAGCTGTCTCCTCCCAATTTTCAGTACTGTCCCCATGCCACATCCTAGAGTTTTCCTAAGTGTTCCCTGGGTTTCAACGTAATGGGGGATACAGGGGCTGGAGGATGGAGACGGGGGCAGAAAGCCATCTTATCCTAATGGATCTTTGTTTGCATAATATTGTATATAACCCATTACTTTGCTAGAATATTTTTGCTTTTAGATACACAGATTTTGATTGTCTTTTTGATTCTGCCCTCTTTCTAAAAAGCATGTAATTCCATCCCTGGGTCTATGATTCTTGAAGTATGAGGCAAGTTTTCCTTAAGTGGCTCAGATAAGTGTCAGATGATGTCAGAATCCAGTCTCTACAGATGCACAGTGGTCCAAAAAGCAGTTTACTGGAACACAGATCGTTGTATACCACCTAATTAGTTGTGCTAATTGACAATGATCTAGGAAGCAGCCATGTTTTTTGCAAGTATTGTGTTTCTGTGAAGTCTCTTTGAGATTTAAAAATAGGCAAAAGATCCTGATCCTTGCTACTTTGGATCTGGTTACCCATTGTTGGTTTTCCCAATTGTTGTTTCAGTTGAATTTGAACAGACTGAAGTGCCAATTCTCTGTAACGTATTTGACAATTGGTTGTCTCACAAAGGGCTGTATAGTATTTTGGAAGACTTTTGTGTTAGGAAGCCTTTTCTAACAAATCTACATGCCTTTAAACATGGATGAGGGAACTGACCTGGTGTGCATTAGTGAAACCTGGGTGGGTAGGCATGATTTCACCCAGCTGTGTCAGCCTGGGTATTCTTTGCAGCACTAGGGCAAACCAAAGGGTGGGGGTCGCTATGATCCATCGGATGTCCGTCTCTGTATTCAGGAAATCATTCTGTGCAAAAGCTGGACTATTGGACCTGCACCTGTGTTAGGTCAGAGAGACAGATTGGGGATGCTTCTGGCATGCCACCCATCCTGCTGCCCATATGCCTCCCTGCCTGAGTTAGCCAAGGATTGTCTCAACTGTGGTATTGGAAGAACCAAGAACAGTGGTCCTTGGTGACTTCAGTGTCCACACTGAGGCTGTCTCTGATGTGGTGAGACTTTGGAACTGAATAGGCCTTGGTCACCCTGTTGGATGACTTTTATCAAGAGAGGAATGGATGGAATGCAACCTTGATCTCTCTGCAGCTTTTGATACCATGGTATCCTCTTAGATTGGCTTCATGGGAAAGATATCAAGGGCACTGTGGTTCCATTCCTACCCACTGGTTCAGTCTCAGAGACATCCAGCTCTCTTTTTCTATAACATCTGAATCAGGTGTGGCCGTGCAGGCTCTGGACTAGTGCTTGGATGCCATAGTGGGCTGGATGAGGGCCAATAAACTGAGCTTGAAACCTGACAAGACAGAAGCACTGTGTTTGCATGGGTCACAGGTCTGAGAAATAGGTCAATTGCCTTTTGAATGGGATTACACTCCCCATGAAGAAACTGGTGCATAGTTAGTGGGTACTCCTGGATTCATATTTGTCACTTGAGGCTTAGGTGGCTTCAGTGGTTAGGAGTCCCTTTTACCAACTTTGGCTGATATACCAACTACAGACATTTCTGAACCATGATAGCTTATCCCCAGTGGTACAGGCATTAATAACCTCAAGATTGGATTATGCTGTATGTGGGGCTATATTGGGGCTTTGTCTGGAAGCTGCGGCAAAGCTGCTAACTGGAGCCTCCTTCTGATAGCAAGCTACATCCTTGCTAAAATAATTGCACTGGCTGCCAATAATCTACCAGGCCGAGTTCAAGGTGTTGTTGTTAACCTATAAAGCCATAAACAACTTGGGACCAGATTAGTTTAGGGACCGACCCACCCCTTATGTCTCTGCCGATCATTTGGGGGACCATTTTTGGGGGTGCCACAGGCTCCTCAGGAGCACTTGCAGTACAGTGTTTAATGTTGCAGCACCTATCCTCTAGAGTGCTTTACCAACTGCCATTAGACAGGCCCCCACAGTTCTGATATTTAGACAGTTCCCCATGAACCATCTCTTCACATAGGCTTTCCCTGAACTGTGACTCTGTCTGTAGCACACAGCAGAGTGTGCAGTTTTATCGGTGGTTAATATTTCTATTTTTGAGTTTTATTGTTATGTTTTGATGGAAGTATACTGAATGTTCATCGCTTTGAAACTTTGTGGAAAGCAGTATATAAATATGATTATTAAATATACAAACAAATATCCATATCATACTTATGTCTTGGTCACCTTCAGATGTTTCAGATTTCAATTCCCATCAGCCCCAGCCAATCCGGCCATTGGCTGGGAGCGATGAGAGTTGCAGTCCAAAACAACTGGAGGACACCAGGTTGGGAAAGACTGGCCTGTAGTACTTAGACATAGCTACTTCACCTATGAAACCTGTAGGTTATTTATTGTGGCTGCTTCCTCAATGTCCCCCAACCCCATTATGTTGTTCCGTTGGCTCTTCAGCAGCATGTGCTTTTGCATCGAATGAGCATGAAAAAGTGATTGTAAAAGAGCTATTTGGTCCAAATTAATTTAAGAAGGCTACTTCATCTTGTATTTTACTTAACAGGGATCTTACGTTTATGAATGAGAAAAACAAATATTTTATCCATATTAGTGAAATTATTTTATTTTATTTTCATATAAATTATTATCACACGTAGACAAACAGAAACTATAAAAGATTAGACCAAAAAGAAAGCTCTGATTGATACGCAAACAGGATGATTACAGATGTGTTTATATATAATATTTGGCTAAGAGTAGGTCTTGTTGTTTTCTTTAACTGATGAACAGAAGTGTCTGTGATGCATAGGAGAAGGTGTTTTTTAAATGTTTTTGGTGCCTCCGATATAAGGAACCCTGCTAGCAATGCAGTGAAGCAGAGTAAAAAAATAAAATAAAAAAGAATGTTGCTTTTGCACCAGTTATATCTAGCACAGCATAATACTTTATATAAATTGAACAATTCAAGTCTAACCCATTTACTCTTGGGCAGAATCTTTAATGTATTTTCAGTCATTTTCTTTGCCTTGGGTTAGAATTGGTAATAATAGGATGTTTCTGAAGACCTTGAAGAGTTTCCATTTTATATGAAAAGTTAAAATTAAAGTACATTGTATATTGCATATTCGTTATCCATATAATCCCTTGCTCCAGCACACACATTCCAGGATGAAATTTGTTTTTTGGTTGGGTGAAGGAATGCTCGTAGTTTGAGTAGGTTTAATTTCCATTTTACAGGCTTGGTGGTTAGATAAAACTGGCATCCATAGGTTTTACAACAGTATAGTATGTAAAGCCACACCTTGTGCAGTATCACAAGCCCAACACAGTATCACAAGGCTCTTGAATTTGTAAATCTAACATGCTGGGAATCATTTTTCAAAATAATGTACCTTTTTTATACTCATCAGATTATTCCATATGGCAAGCTATTATGTAAATGAAAATACCTTCCCCATTTCTCCCTCCTTCTTTCCATACGCTACAATAATTTCTGATCTGATTTACAAATGTATCTATTCTTTTGATTTTTTTCCTAGGATGTATTTTAGGTTTTGGTTTTTCACAACACCACATCTGGGGAACGTGCTACTCAAATAAGAAATTATGGAGATCCTTAGTGAATCTTTGAGTTTACTTCTGCATTTGTCGGTAAATTTTCTAATCTACAAGAGTATTGCAATTCTTTAAAAAAACAATATAGCATCTTAACTAGCATGTAATAAATGACACAAATTAGGGTTTTAGGGAATGCAGTGCAACTATTGCAGCGCATTAAAGCAAGCAAGAGGACAGTAGTGTACAGCAGCTCTAGCGGAGCAAAGCATAGTACAGGAGGCGCAACCTCTTTATCCAGCACCCTACTATAGCCAGTTGAGATGAGAAACCTTGGAAACGTGTGAAGAGAAAAGGAACCACAATACACGGCCAAGAAAAATGAGAAAATTCAAAACAGGTTGTGCTACCAAATCATCATACCATTCCATAGTGACAGGAAAGAAGCAAAATGAGAGCAAGAACAGTACAGAGTATGCAAGGCAAACAGATACCAAAAGCTCACCATTTAGAATACTCATGGCTTCTCCTCTCATTTGTAGATTCCTTTCCCCATTTCCAGGTTGCAATATCCACAGTTTGCCATGATGTTAGATGATGAGCCGGCAAACTATGGTTAGTGTTAATCTCTAAAACTTTATTTGAAAGTTGAACTGTGATTTGAAGAAGACTTGCAAACCATAATTTGGAAGATTGTGCTGATTGAAGGGCAGTTTACATGTAACGACAGCCCATGGGTTACATAAACTTCCGCTTTTAGTCAACATGATCGTCCTGTTCGTAGGTTGTTGACTGTGACAGGCGAACCTGAGCTGATGGGTTGTTTAGGGGCTATTAACTGAACAATTAACTGAACAACAAATCATAGGTTAACCTATGGTTGGGTTTGCATATCACACTCAACAATCTATAAATGAGCCAATTACAGGTTGTTGAATAAAAGTGAAAGTGGCAGACACGTGGGAGGCTGCACACTCGTTCTTTCCCGCTGGTGCACTGCAACCCGTGGGTTGCTTAAACCATGTGTGATGGTTCACATGTAACAACATCATAGTCTGCGTGATTCTGACAACATGGCAAGCTATAGTTCTTTCAGCCTTGAAGTGGGGGAGGGAAGGAGGGAATGTGCAGGACCCAGCATGTTCCAGATAATTTGAATTGAGCCAGAACTTTAAAATGTTTCCATATAACTTGGGGGTGCTCCTGGATCCGTCGCTCCAAATGACAGCCCAGATAAATGCGACAGCCAGGAGTGCCTACTATCAGCTTCGGCTGATACGCCAGCTGCGCCCCTTCCTAGAGTTGGAAGACCTAAAGACGATCGTGCACGTGCTGGTAACTTCGAGGCTCGACTTCTGCAATGCGCTGTACATAGGGCTACCTCTGTGCCTAGTCCGGAAACTTCAACTAGTTCAAAATATGGCAGCCAGGTTGGTCACCGGTACACCTAGGGGTGACCATATTACACCAGCTTTAAAATCGCTCCACTGGCTGCCAATTAGTTTCCGGGCGAAGTATAAAGTGTTGGTTATTACCTTTAAAGCCCTACATGGTTTGGGTCCAGGTTACCTGCGGGATCGCCTTCTCCCATACAATCCGCCCCGCACGCTCAGGTCCTCTGGGAAGAACTTACTAGAGTCGGCCAAGACTAGGCTGACAACCATTACCCAGAGGACCTTCTCTTCTGCCGCTCCCAGACTGTGGAATGACCTGCCGGAGGAGACTCGTCAACTTAACAGTCTTTTAGAATTTAAGAAAGCCATAAAGACTATTTTCTTCCGGCGGGCATATCCAGTGGAATTTTAGAATTTTTTAAGGATGTTTTTAGGATGTTTTAGGATGTTTTAATGCAGTTTTAATAATGTGTGTCGTGTTTTAATCAGTTTTATGTATTTTATCATATTGTTGGTCCCCGCCTCGATCCAAACGGAGAGGCGGGTAAGAAATAAATTATTATTATTATTATTATTATTATTATTATTATTGTTCAGTCACTCTAGAACAGGGGTGGGCAATACGCAGCCCACATGCAACCCCCTCATGGCTGTTTCCCCCTCCCATTGAATTTGTTGCTGCAGCAGCAAGAACTACAGCAATTTTGCAAGGAAACAAGGCTCATAGGAAGCACATACCCTGTTCGCAAGTAAAATTGCACTCCTAGAAGCCCCCATATGCCTTATGTTTTGCTGATTCAGCAACAGTTTCATCAGCATGGCAGGGGTCGGGCATGGCCACCAATCCCTGACCATTAAAGGCTGCCCATATCTGTTATGGAATAATCAGTAGTAGTCTGTCAGTACACAGCAATGTTTACTATTCTAACCTCGTTATTAAAATATCACTTTAAACTGCATTACTCATCTGAAAAAACTCAAACTACATTCCACAGAATTCAGAGAAGACAAATGTACCTATAGTTTGGATTGCATATTTTTCAGGGGAAGGACAAGAAAGAAAAAAGGGATGGTGCCCTGTCACCTCTTCCTCCCCATCTTGGAGCCCTGGCTAATAACAGTGACTTTTTAAAAAGAGAAATATTCTGTGTTTATAAAATTGCAAATGTTATTTTCTACCTATCATATATAGTTACATGTTTCATTAACCAGTAATGTCATGCTGTTTGGGTTTTACGTTTGCTTCGTATCTGCATTTAAGAGGCACTAAGTAGCTAACAGCATCTGCACATTCCTGCTTTGTTTATAAAACCAGTTTTGGAAAGGTTTTTATTTATGTATTAATAAATAAATAGTGAAGTATGATTACAGAAAGGCATTTAAAAGATTAGGTAAGATACACATGCCTCTTTCAGTGCTCTCCTCCAACAGCAGTGTTCTCAACACAATTGCTCTGACTTTTATATTGCACTTTGCTGACCGTAGTATACACCCAGTCATGGTGATATGCCAAGTACTTTTACACATGCACTACAGTAAGTTTACTTGAATAGTTTCACTCTTGCCTGCATTCCTTATGTCAGTCTTTCAGAAAATTACAAGTATTTATCAGCCCACAAGAAACCTGTCTGCTTCCACAAAAGCAAAACACTTGCTCATTAAATAAGGCTCTTCTCTCTGGAAAGTACGAAGGTTCTTGAGAATAATATAATCTTGCAATTTTAGAAGTCCAGAATGATTTCACATGTTTGTGTACGTGCGTGTGTAATGGGGCTTTGAGAAGGTTTCACTAAAGACATAAAAATATTTATTAGGTGAAATGTATGCTGCTTCTTGACTTCTAATATCCCAGTGTCTTTGAAAGGATGAGAAGTGCAAATAATAGCACAGTCAGTACAACATACCCAACTATGTGAAGTGTGTGTGTGCTAGTTACTAACTGTACTAAGGACCAGTGAGGATGGAAGGCATCTTGGGAGGTGTGTGCAGAATGGAGTGTATGAATACAATAATTGCTTTAATTCAAGGTATTTATAAGGCTGTGGGTCTTTATCAGACCCATGGGGTCCCTAGTTGGGCCCAGACCACTCCTACAAAACTCAACACAGTTCAGTTCTTTTCAGGGCCAAGAAACCACAAATGACAGGCTGGTAGAGTTACTCACACATTGACCCACAGTTGAAATGGTCCCAGCTTGCTGTTTAAGTTATCTCAAGACAAGCAAATCTATCCCATGCTATTTTACTTATATATGAAATTGTTGGGAGATGTTGTCCGGAGTTTTGGGGTTTGGTGCCACCAGTACGCTGATGACACCCAATTCTGCTTCTCTTTTCTGCCCAATTCCAAGGAAGCTGTTTCGGTGCTAAACTGGTGTCTGTTGGCAGTAATGGATTGGATGAAGGCAAACAAATTGAAATGTAATCCAGAGAAGATAGAGGTGCTCCTGGTCAGTCGAAAGGCAGATCAGTGAATGCGGATTCAGCTTGTGCTGGATGGGGTTACACTCGCCCTGAAGACACAGGTTTGCAGCTTGGGTGTACTCCTGAATTCAGCCCTGAGCCTGGATGCTCAGATATCGCTGGTGGCCAGGAGTATAGTAGTAATAATAATAATAATAATAATAATAAATTTATTTATTACCCGCCTCTCCCTCCAGATCAAGGCGGGGAACAACATCATTATAAAACACATAAAACTGATTAAAAATACATAAAACCAGTATATCATTAAAAATACCAATAAAACACTTAAAATTCATCTGAGTAGGCCTGCCGGAAGAGCTCAGTCTTTATAGATCTTTTAAATTTAAATTTAGTACATTTGCACAGTTAAAGCTAGTGCGCTAGCTGTGCCCGTTCCTAGAGATGTCTGACCTGGCCACAGTGATACATGCCTTAGTTACATCCCATTTGGATTACTGTAACGCACTCTACATGGGGCTGCCTTTAAAGTGTATTTGGAAACTTCAACTGGTTCAAAGAGCTGTAGCCAGATTGTTGACTGGGGCTGATTACAGGGAGCATACAACTCCCCTGTTACAACAGCTCCACTGGCTTCCGGTCTGTTTCCAGGCACAATTCAAAGTGCTGGTTATACGGCTTGGGTCCAGGTTATCTGAAAGACAGTATTCTCCCATATGAGCCTGCCTGGGCTTTGAGATCTTCAGAGGAAGCCTTTCTCTCGGGCACACCTGATGGGTGTGTGAGAGAGGGCATTCTCAGTGTCTGCTCCAAGGCTCTGGAACTTCAGTTCTTCTTCGTGGTCTCTGTGCATCACACATATGGGCTCTGCGCCTGCGTGGAGCCTGTTTCGGAAACTTCTATAGCTAAGGCAAACGTTTTTGGCGGGAACCCCTCCCCCACTGTCTACTGACTCCATGTTCCCGCCTTTCTCCTCAGTTCTTTTTCGACCGCCTTGCTGAAAGGATGTCTTGTTGGGAACTTCTGTCTTTCTCCTGAGGAGAAAGCTTTAGAGTGCTAAGGTTTTTAGTTATTTTACTTTGTTTTAGTTCATTTTTAGTCTTAATTAATTAATTTATTTATTACATTAGTATACCGCCCCATAGCCGAAGCCCTCTAGGCGGTTTACGTGCGATTAAAACAATTAAAAACATACAACGTACACACATACATTTAAAACAATATAATTTATTGTTATTATATTCTTAGATATTTTATTCTCCAGAGATCTTGGATCGCTTTGAGGGGGATCGCACAGCCATTAAGGCCCCTTTTCAAAATGTGTTAAGTGCGTCAGCAAGCTTCCCCAGCAGACAGACTTTCTCTGTTTAATTTGTTTTGGGAGAGGCTCAGGTCATCAAAACCTGTCGCTACATTATTATTATTATTATTATTATTATTATTATTATTATTATTATTTACACATTTATATACCATCCCATTGCCGAAGCTCTCTGGGTGGTTTACAAAATTTAGAACCATAAACATAAGACAGCTGACATTTAAAACATTTTAAACTGTTAAGCCTGGCTACAAAGTCAGTTAAAACCTCAACTTAAGCTGTTGAAATGCCTGGGAGAAAAGTTTTGACCTGGCGCTGAAAAGATAACCGTGTTGGCGCCAGGTCTATGGATAAAAGCTCTAGAAGCCATGGTTTCTTCCAGACAATTGTTACACTTATGGCACAGGCTCCTCGATCTACTGGAGACATGGCCGCTTCATGCCTCATCCGATCTTCCAACATTTGGAAGCTCCCTAGCTGTATCTACAGCAAGAGAGATATCTAAGAAGGCTGGAGCCTTCTGGGGCTATTTGCATGGAGCGATTCTACGGAGGAGAGCCCCTCTGCGTCCTCAGACCCTGACTCTGACCAAGGGTCATTCCGATCTTCCAACATTTGGACGCTCCCCAGGCTGTATCTACAGCAAGAGGGATATCTAAGAAGGCAGGAGCCTTCTGGGGCTGATCGCATGGAGCGATTCTACGGAGGAGAGCCCCTCTGCATCCTCGGACCCTGACTCTGACCAAGGGTCATTCCGATCTTCCAACATTTGGACGCTCCCCAGGCTGTATCTACAGCAAGAGGGATATCTAAGAAGGCAGGAGCCTTCTGGGGCTGATCGCATGGAGCGATTCTACGGAGGAGAGCCCCTCTGCGTCCTCGGACCCTGACTCTGACCAAGGGTCATTCCGATCTTCCAACATTTGGACGCTCCCCAGGCTGTATCTACAGCAAGAGGGATATCTAAGAAGGCAGGAGCCTTCTGGGGCTGATCGCATGGAGAGATTCTACGGAGGAGAGCCCCTCTGCGTCCTCGGACCCTGACTCTGACCATGGGTCATTCCGATCGTCCAATGTTTGGACGCTCCCTAGCTGTCTCTACAGTGAAAGGGATATCTAAGAAGGCCAGGTTACATAGGACTTCTGGGGACTGATCGCTTGGAGCGATTCTATGGATGAGAGCCCCTCAGTGTCTTCGGACCCCCACCCTAACCATAGGTCGTTCCGATCTTCCAACATCTGGATACTCTCTACCTGTGTTTCTACAGCTAGAGAGAGACCAGGTTCCAACTCCTCTGCAGCTGTTAGCCCCCCCCCCGATACTGAGGGTGGCCCCTTTGGCAGCGATGACTTAACTGGCTCCTTGGGTACCGAGGTCTAAGCTCTCGATACTGGAGCTTCTAACATGCATCTTCGATGTCAAGATGAGACATCTAGCAGGCAGAATCGACATCACAGGCTGAGACTCAACTGCCTCCTTCATTACCGAGCACCATGGTACCGAGCTCCTTGGTACCGAGCTCCTTGGTGCTGACTTCCTTGGTACCGAGCTCCATGGTGCCGAGCGCCATGGTACCGAGCTCCTTGGTGCCGAGCTCCTTGGTACCGAGCTCCATGGTACCGAGCTCCTTGGTGCCGAGCTCCTTGGTACCGAGCTCCATGGTACCGAGCTCCTTGGTGCTGAGCTCCTTGGTGCCGACTTCCTTGGTACCGACGTCTTTGGTGCCGAGCTCCTTGGTGCCGATCTCCTTGGTGCCGAGCTCCTTCGTATCGAGCTCCTTGGTGCCGAGCTCCATGGTGCCGAGCTCCATGGTGCCGAGCTCCATGGTGCTGAGCTCCTTGGTATTGAGCTCCTTGGTACCGAGCTCCATGGTACCAAGCTCCTTGGTGTCGAGCTCCTTGGTACCGAGCGCCATGGTACCGAGCGCCATGGTACCAAGCTCCTCGGTGCAGAGCTCTTGGTACCAAAATGAGATGTCTAACATGCAGCTTTGACGTCCAGATGAGATGTCTAGCAGGCAGAATCGACATCAAAGGGTGAGACTCAACTGCCTCTTTTGGTACCAATCTCTTGGTACCAAGAAGAGACGTCTAACATGCAGCTTGAAGTAGACATCTCCCCACCAAGTTAATTAGCACAGCCATTACAGGCTAGCTGCCAATTACAGGGCTGCTCCCTAGAGCTGCTACAATTGGAGTGCTATGATTTCAACAGAGAGAGTTTTTTATGCCTGTGATGTCTAGGGGCATCATTCTCGGGTCCCTGTAAAAAAAAAAAAAAAAAGAGGGACAGAACTTCAACTGGGTTGCCTCCCCCGAGAATGCCATACCAGTACAGAGATTGGCATCAATTATAAGAGGGACACCTCTTGCAATGGGTCCGTAACTCCCGTACCAGGCATCGATACCAACCCCTATATTGGTACATACGCCTTTCTCGATACTGAGCAGCTCCATCGGTATCGTGATTGCCACTGGAGGAAGTTTTCTTGCAACTCCCTCTAGCTCTACCAAGATCACTGTCATTGTGACCTGTCCACAGGGCTCAACCATTGCCTCATGATACCGTCGTGAATGCGTCAGTACGTCCACCTAGCTCTTCTCCTTTCCAGACCCACTCTGTGGGGTGTCAAAAAGTTCAGCTTGGAGAAGATGGGTTTAATCATAGAACTAAACCTGATTCCCCTCAATCCTTAGAGAGCTCTCAGTTGGACTCAACATTGTTCTCTTCTGCATCGCCTGTTGATGGGGTAGCTGTACAGAGTGGAGCCTCCTTTGGAAGACCTATATCACTCTCTGATTTAATATTTGGCCCACTCCTCTACAGATCTCTTCAACCTGTTCTGGATTTGAGATGGCTCCATACGTACATCAGAATCACAAATTTCTGATGACACATAAAGCCCTGCCCCAGAATATTTACAAAATGTATGGCACTGCTCCTTCCATTCATTTGCCTTCAAGGGGTAGAAATCTACCCATATTTAGACAACTGGCTTCTGGTGGCTTCCTAAAAGGAAATGCTATTGAAGGCAAGGTGACGACTCAATTTATTGAGCTCTTTGGGCCTCATAGTGAACACAGAATCCAGACTCCCCTGGATCTAACAACCCTACATTGGTGTACTTGCACAGACTATTTGCTACGGGGCATGCGCTTTCCCACTTCCTCCCCCATCTCAAGTCCTCATACAAACACTTTCCTGTTCAACTGGGAATGTCTTTGCAGCCCTCATTTTTCTTCTCATTCCATGAGTACTGTGGTATGATAATATTAATATTGTGTAGTCCACACAGTCTCCATCATAGTCACCCCTTGGTGGCCGAGACAGGTGTGGCTCACTCTACTTCTGAAGATATCAGCCAATGGCGACCAATTGGGTTACCATCAGCTCCGCTGCAGCTCAAAAGATTAAAAAAAAAAAAAAAGTCGTGGTAAGTACCCGACTTTTAAAACCGGAGCTTCAGGGATTTGCTCCTGGATGGCTTCGGGATGCCAGCTGCATCATATAGATGACCTGCTGCCACTCCGGATACACCCCGACCGGAGGCAAAACTCTCGTCAAGATGTACCCAGACTGTAATTCCTAAATGGGCAATCTTTTGTCTTACAGCGCCTGAGTGGGTAGAAGAAAATAAATCTGGGGAAGCCTGACCCTGACACAACAGGAGAGTGGCTTTTGTCTTGCAAGGAGATCTGCTGGGCAGCTGATGAGGAAGCAGGATGTGCTTGGATGTAATTTAGACTGCGTCCAAACACATAAGAATACAGACAACTGGAGACTGACTGAGGAATCTGTCAGTCAGGCTGTGAGCTTACTGATGTTACTTAGTTGGGCATTGCCCCCTTTGGGAAATCCCAGTGGGGACATTGCCCCCCCCCCCGCTACCCCCTCCCCCCATAGTTTATGCCCCTGCCTATGCTCAGACCCATGGCATGGGGTATCCCAATACCGTAACTACTTTCGACATGAGGTCGATTCCATTTTTTCATGCAGCCTGCAATGAAGTCATATACTGCACAATGGGATTCTTTTCTAAATACATGGATCTTCAGGGCCTCAAGCCCCATTCAGCCTCCTTAACGATGTCCTTACACTTACCCCCTATACACTATAGGGCTAAAATAGTTGTCGATATGCAGGTATTTGACTGCTTTACGTGTTTTTGCACCAACCCCATTGTTAGGGGATTCCTCTGGGCATTACAAATCTGTCTCCTCTACATTCTGGCATGGAGTTTCTCTGTCATGCCACAATCTCTGACATTGAAACCAGTTAAACCAATGGTACCTTCAGATATCACATTACTTTTCTTAGAAAGTTGTTTTCTGATGGCTATATCAACACTACGCAGATCGAGTGAATTAGCTGCCTCAGTATTGATGCACCCTACCTGGGCTTCCACACAGGGCTAGAACTGACAAATTCCATAAGACGCAAGAGTAGCAATGACTCGTGGAGTGGATTGTACATGCTATTAAACTGCCCTACAAGTTGAAGGGCTTGCAGCTTGTTGGTCCAGTAACAGCTAAGTCGATGTGCAGTGCATCGAAGTCTGTATCTTTAGCAGGGGATTGTCGATCCCCTGCTAATATATTTATATTTGGTGTTGTTCCCCGCCTCGATCTAGATGGAGAGGCGGGTTAGAAATGAAATAAATAAATATGTAAGGCAGCTATTTGGTATAAGTCCTTTAACTTCATTACATGCTACCACTTGATTGTTTGTACCAGGACAAACTGGAATTTGGGGCAAGCAATTTCTTTGTCTTGTGAGGGAACATTGATCTACACCTACCCTCCACCAGGAATTTAGCTTGTTAATCGCCCATATGTGTGATGCACAGAGACCACGAAGAAGAAATGCAGGTTGCTTACCTGTAACCATAGTTCTTCGAGTGGTCATCTGTGCATTCACACAACCCACCCACCGTCCCCGCTTTGGTGTCGATGTAAATGTACTGTCGATACAGAGCGGTTTCTCTCCTAGTTATGGGGCCAGCAAGTCGGTCTCTTTGAACTGAGGAGAAAGGCGGGAACATGGAGTCAGTAGACAGTGGGGGAGGGGTTCCCGCCAAAAACGTTTGCCTTAGCTATAGAAGTTTCCGAAACAGGCTCCACGCAGGCGCAGAGCCCATATGTGTGATGCACAGATGACCACTCGAAGAACTATGGTTACAGGTAAGCAACCTGCATTTCCAGGGAAGTTAGACTGGCTCACTCCTTGTTACACTTTCAGAGGCAGACAAAAACTTTTTTGCTCTGGCAGGCCTTTTGGAATACTCTGGACCTGAATTAATGTACTGGATTTTTAATTGTGATTTGCTTTTTAATTTTTTTAAAAAATGTTTTTAATATTAAAAGGGTTTAATTCTATTTTAACTTTTGTAAATTTATATTTATATGTTTTAATTGTATATATTTTAAACTTGTAAACTGCCTTGAATCCCTGCACTGGGAAAAAGATGGAATAATAATAATAATAATAATAATAATAATAATATCATCCTTACAATGGGGAAATTAAACTTGCAAACATTAAGATGTGAATCATCTTTCAAAAGTTTCCTTTCTTTGCTTTAAAAAACAACAACCACACTGAAGTTATTGTTTCCTTTTTTATAATGTCTAGCCTATTCTCAACTCCTCCCTCAATCTCTAACCCTAAAAAATAAACCGCCTGCCCCTGCACTCTCTGACACTAATTCCTGACCACTCACATTCTTTTTTTTAAACACTGTCGCTCCATGCTCTCCACCAATCAGTCACCAGCACACCAACATTCCATTCACTCTCTCCCCCCTCCCACCGTTACTCATGATATTCACTCTATATAATTGACATTTACAACATTACCATGTATAAACATACCAACCTGTAAAATACGTTATAACACATAACCAGGCATCACAGGGACCCCTCAAAGCACAGCATAGAGGGGGAGGCAGGCGGTGGCAATGGTGGCTGAGGATGAGAGGGTGAGAAGAAAGACCACAGCCAGGAATGGGGGAGAAAGAACAGAAGGCCACAGCCAGGGGATGACCATCATGACAGCTAAATACCACCTTGCTTAGGGTGCCAAAGCACCTGAAGATGTGCCTGCACTGTATAGCATGGAAAATGGCTGCAGCAGGAAGGACATTTTATATAAGGGAACGAGTAAAGAAGGTGCTGATGCTTCTTAATTCAGAAGGTATATCAGAGAGAAATAGTAGCTAAGGAAACAAACCTCCAGCTCTGCTCCCCAAGGAACCCAGATTCAAGGCTCCTTGCAGACAAAGGTCTTGACAGGGCTTGGAGTACAAAGTTCCAAACATGTCCTACTTTACTCAAGACTTGTAGTCCCAGAGCCAGGCATTATTTATTTACCCCAGTGAGTGCAAAAGCTCTGTGAATATTTTTTGTTTATATATGACAGAAGTATCTCAGAAAAGTGAGTCTTACTAAATTCCATTGGTGGGGGGCTGTGTGATAATGTCATCAATATGGCTGCCACACTATTATGTAGTTTCCACATTTAAATATGCATAACTTCTCACCCGTTTATGCTACAGAGTTGAACTTAGTAAGGCTCACTTTTCTGAGACACTTATGTCATATATAAACAAAAAATATTCCCAAAGCTTTTGCACTCTTCGGGTAAATAAATCCTGCTCTGGCTCTGGGACTATTGGTGATTACTTTACCCGAAGAAATATCATGGGCATCTAAAGATCAGGAAATAGATAAAGAGCTGTATTCCCCCCCGTCAAAATTTATGAATTGTTTAGCCACAGGCCATTACCCAATGAAATATTAATAAAACATGAGAAAGCCTTTTACAGTAAAATAAAAAAATGAGACTAAAATGGATGTTTTGTTTATTCCAAGCTCTCAGGTATTTGCCAGTACTTTCTTTCTCTGTTGTGTTATCCTGAAAGCATGCTGCGAAATAAAGGGTGTGTGGCTTTTTGTTGATTTTATGGGTGCCCTGACTGCACTTATTGGTGGCTGTGTGCCATTTTTTCTTTATTTTTACCCATAAGTCACCAGAGTGAGGGCAGGAAGCATTTCCCTCATTCGGATTTGTTTTCTGGTAAGAACATAAGACCAAGGTTCCTTCTAGTCCAGCATTCTCTTCATGTAGTGACCAATCAGCTGTCGACCAGGGACTCACAAGCAGGACATGGGTGCAACAGCACCCTCCCTTCCATGTTCCCCAGCAGCTGTTGTATATAGGCTTACTGCCTCTGTTATTAAAAGTAGTACATAGTCATCAGGACTAATAGCCATTGATAGGCTTCTCCAGGAATTTATCCAACACCCTTCTAAAGACATCCAAATTGATAGCCATCCCTACATCTTTGGTAGTTAATTCCATAATTTAACTATGTGCTTTGTGAAGAACTATTTCCTTTAATTTGTCCTGAATCTCCCACCAATCAGCTTCATGGGATGACACTGGGATGAGAGAGGAAGACAATGGTTTCTCTATCCACATTCTCTACACCATGATAATTTTGTACCCCTCTATCAGGTCTCCCCTTGCTCTCCTATTTTCCCAAGCTAAACAATCCCAGCTGTTGTAACCTTCCCTCATAGGGGAGGTTCTGCAGCCCTTTGATCATTTTAGTTGACATTTTCTGCGCTTTTTCCAGCTCTGCAATATCTTTTTTAAAGCGTAGTGAACAGAACTGTACACAGTATTCTAAATGTGGTCACAACATAGATTTGTATCAAGGCAATGTGATACTGGCATGATGATACCAAATCAGAATGAGGGCAGGAAGCAATGCTTCCTATTGTGACATGGGTAAAAAAAAAAAGAAAAAGAAAGGTGCTCAGAACAGAATGTAATTCCTGCCACTGCCAGGACAATGAACAGATAATAGCAACAAAAATGATAAGAGGACAGGGAACAAGTGATACCTGCTCACCATAACTTTTAAGGCAGATAAGTTTGTTTGAGAACTTTTAGTTCAGATTTAAAGGAAGCCAGTTCCAATTGTCTGATACTTTCTTCAGAGAAAAGAAAAACTATTATCAGTTCAAGATGAAATCTAGGTCAGTATCCAGTGCAACAAAAGTGCTAATGTAAATTTCATTGTGCTAGCTATTGGGCCCCTAGTGTAGCAGGATTCCCCAGAAAATTTGTTGTGCCAGCTAATGCTAATAGTGTTGTGCTAAAGGTCCCTTAACATAATTTACATCAGTGCTCATTTCACATTGGATACTGCCCCTATTGTTGTAAGTAGGGATGTGCATTGGGTTCAGATAAACCCCAGAGTCTGGCCAGAATTTTGGCCTTTTGGACTGTTTCTGGTGCTTCCCCCCCCTCCCCTAATTCACCAGAAATAAAGCCAGGCCAGAATGAGGCTTCATTACAGATTTGTGTTCTGAAATAGGGACATGTTATCTCCTCTCCAAATAGCATGTTTTGGTTTCTTTCTCTATTGAGTGGGGGAGGGGGAGGAAGAAAACAAAGTTGAGTGAGTGGCAGGCCCACCTTCTAATCCTGGGGAACATTTTAGCAGGGGTTTCAATCACTATACTTTGTTGGAGGGCAAGAATGGGATGGTGAGGGGGGCATCCTTCCAGTGTTACCAGGCTTCATTATGCTACTATGCTTGGAACTATCATCCAGTTCTTCTAACAAAGAGGGGAGGGGGGAACTTAGACATTTTTATAATTCTTGTGATAGTCAAATGCACAAAGACTTCAAGTTCCAAATCTTGGCTTTGGTTCCGTACCTGAGTCAAAGGAGATGGCCTCTGAATATGTCTTAGCAGTATTGGGCTATTTTCCAAACACCAAATTGAGGTCCTTGTCAAATCTGGGAGTTAGTGCACACCTCTAGTTGTAAGCATAGAGAATGGTAGCAGGAAAATACATACAGAGATTCTGGCAGTGGCAGCTATGAATTGTACTGTGGTAGAATTGGACATCTGAAAGAAGTAAATTGATGTTGAAGGCCAGGTCAGTATAAAGAAAATAGTGCTAAGAAAACAATATTCATTATTTGGGCTCTCTTTATTTTACCGGTATGCTGATTCCATAATATATGACCTCTGTGCATCACTAACTAAATGTTCCTTTGAAATATTTGTACTACCTATTCATTTGCATCCAATCTGAACATGTCTCCAGCATTATATTTAGCTGGCAAGGTTGTAAGAAGTGATAGGCAAGCTCCCTGTAGTAATGTCTTTGAATATCAGTTTATGCTACTGAATAACCATTGATAGGGAACTTGAGGCTGTAACACCCATGTACACCCATGTACTGCTTGTAGGCTTGCCAGAGGCATCTAATTGCCCACTGTGGGAACAGATTGCTGGAACAGATCGGACTTCTAGTATGGCCCTTTATGTTTTTAGGCCTCTAAAAACTGAAACATCACCAAATTTAAAAAGTAGCTGTTGTTGCTGAGTGCTGTACACAGGGGCTGCTGGGTAATGTAGTTTTCCAGAGCTGCTGACCCATGTCAGAAGTGTTGTGAAAACAATATTACTCAGTGTTCTTTGAATTTGGCATGCAACTATAGTTTCATGAGTGCCTTTTCCTTTCTCCAGGAAGAAATGGTAACCGGCTTGGGGAGGAGCGGTTTACAGTGTGTTACACTTACATTTGTTTGTTGTATTTTGTACAAGACTTAAACTGTATAATTACAGTGCACTCTTTTATGGACAAAAACTGACCCACTCCCCTTCCTCAACATTACTAGACCCATGTATAATCCCAGTCCCCCAAGTCATAGGTAAATATATTTGACATCTAAAAAGCAGCCCCATCTATTTTTCTTACATGTCCTAGGGAATGCGGGTGGAATTACTTTGACACCATGTAAACTACATTATGAATTATTAAATACTGTCACTTTAAACTTGCTGGTATGAACATATGTTTGAAGTGACAGTCTCTGAAAGTGCATGTGCACTGTGCCTGTAATGCACTGCCCAGTCGTCTGGGTTTCAGCCCACTGAAGACGTTGGTCACAATCCAAATCAGAGTTAAGTGTGCTTTAGACTTTTGAAATCAGTGAGCTTAAGACTACTGGAATCAGTTAATCGCATTTCACTTTGTAATGAATTGTGGCCAGTGATCTTAAGCAATTTAAGTCATACTAGATTTCAGACTGTTTTTCACCTCCGATTTTAAGTTGTGCAATAGCTCTGAGATACTGGCTCAGTAAGATGTGCATTGTTGTGTCTTAATGGCATTTTAAAACTGTCGACCTCCCAGCATTTTCAGGTAATGAAGGGATGTGTATTCTCTAGGTATAGTGTTGTTTTAAATGGTAATTGTGGCAGCTGGATGCAGCGATGAATGTTGACATATCATTTTATCTCTTTGTATTTCTGCAAAATTCAACAATGTGAAATAGTAAAGGGAATCCACATATCTTAACATAGCGCCATAACACTTCTTAGACCATATCTCCACAGCCTATTGCTTTATTATCTGTGAATGTTAACTCTGAGTAAAGAGAAAGAACATGTTTGGTGGGGGAAAGGGACTTAGGCTGTAGCCACTTCAAACAAACATACCTCTTACGCAATATCATTTTGCAAATAAATTCCAGCAGTTTGTATCAAAACTAGAACACATTGGTGCAATTCAGTAGATCCCCCCTCCAAATTTGTTTTAGCACACTATTCTGAGCAGTTCTTGCCTCAAATACTTTAGAAAATGCAATTACCCTTATGCTGCTCCATCACACTAATAGAATAGCTTGGAAGAATATTGTCCTGTATGGGAGGAGACTTAGCTTTTTTGCACTTTTGTTCTTTAGCAGTTGAAATCAACATTTACATGAAACTGCTGGGAGAGGTTATCCGGAGATGTGGGCTGAGGTGTCATCAATATGTGGAGGACACCTAGCTGTACCTTTCTTTTTTATCAAACCCAGGTGAGGCAGTGCCTGGGCATGGTAATGGACTGGATGAGGGCCAACAAACTGAGACTCAATCCAGACAAGATGGAGGTACTGTTAGCGGGTGGTTCGTTTGTCTGGCTAGGTGATGTTCAATCTGTTCTGGAAGGGGTTGCACTCCCCCTAAAGGAACAGGTTTATAGTTTGGGGGTGCTCTTGGATCCAGAACTGTCACTTGAGGTGTAGGTGGACTCAGTGGCAAGGAGCACCCTTTATCAGCTTAGGCTGATAAAGTCCAAAACCTCTAAAGATTTTGGACTACAACTCCCACCATTGCAAATCAGTATGTCCCATGGTCAGGAATGCTGGGACTTGTCATCTTAAACATCTGGAGGGCGGCATAATGGGGAACGCTGTTCTATACCCTTACCAAATACTGGGTCTGCCCAATATTTTTTCTCTCACACACATTTCGCATACAGCAGCACGATTAAAAACAAAAGGGCCACTATTTTTTGCAGATCTAGAACCAGAGCATGTTCCAGGCATTTTCAGCAACAGTTTTTAAATAATCCTTATGCATGAAAGCATTAGGTGCTAGCTCTGCCTTTGATCTCACACTGCTGAATGCGTAAGAAAAATCCTCTATGTTAGTCCCACAACACCATATATCTGATATTCAATAAATTGACAACCTATGCCATGTGTTGAAAGCTAATTTTGATGTCTGAAGAACTATCTGGATTAGGTATTCAACATTCATTGTCTCTTCTATTTAAACTGATGGAGTTCCCTGATGCATCACATATCTTAATGCTGGAAAACATCATACTTTAGAACAGATGTGGGCAGAAAATAGATCTACCCTGATGTTTTGGACATCAACTACCAGCATTCCTGATCACTGTCCATGCTGATAAGGGCTTTTACAAGCTGAACTCCAAAACATCTGGAGATCTATGTTCTGCCTGCCCTTGCTCTAGAACAGTGTCCCAGCATTCCTGAACATGAGACATACTGACTTGCAATGGTGGGAGTTGTAGTCCAAAACCTTGGAGGGCACCAGGTTGGGGAAGGGCTGCTCTAAACAAAAAAAGAGAAGTAGGTGGCCCTAAGTTGTTTGTGATCAGTTTTCTACAACCCCACAGTCACCTCTGCATATCATATTCTCCATCCTGTGCTCATGGTTTATCTGCTTTGGGAGAATGAGAATTTCACTTGCAATTTCTGCGTCCTTAGGGAAGATGTGGTGTTAAGGCTTGTGACCCTTAACTCCCAATTTCCCTGCATTTTGGTGCTTTGTTGGAAACGGTAGAGCCTTAACGTTGCTTTATAAACCGTAGATTTTTTGTTTAATGAATTTCATGGCTTTGTGTAACGGATGTCCACATATTATACAGTTGACATCCAAGCCAATGTCAGTGAGGTGTCCTCCAAATATTTTGGACCAACAGCATTCCTGACCATTAGGCAAGCTGCAACTGAATGATGGGAGCTGATGTCCAAAATATCTAGAGGGCGTCTGGTTGGGGAAGGCTGCATTAAAATAACAAAGTGATTTAAAATCTGTAAAGAGCACTAAAATAAGTATTGCTTACTTTTCAATTTTTCCAAAATTTCCTTTTTTTAAAAAAATGGAAAAAAAGATTCCCCCCCCCCATGGCCTCAACATTTCTAGAAATTTTACATCTCTATGTGTAATGTTCCTTTTTAGATTCTCACTTCGTTTTAAAAGCCCTAAATATTTTGGTGTCAGTAGCAAATTTGGCCATTTCACTGCTCACTCCTAGTTCCAGATCAAATTATTATTATTATTATTATTATTATTATTATAGTATGAGTAGTAATGCATTTATTATTAGTACATTTATATCCTGCCTTTTTTCCTCTTGCGAGGAACCTAAGGTGGCTTACATGATTCTCCTCCATTTTATCATCACAACAGCCCTGTGAGGTAGAAGCCCCAAAGCATCCATGGTAGAGTTTGTGACAGTCTGAACATTCTTAGCTTTTTAAATATTTTTTGATCAGGTTGAACAAAACTATTGTGTATCCTTTTATCCAGTTCCAACATTTTTTACTAGCTTAATATAGGATTCATTGACCACAGGCTATTTTTACAGGAAAAAAATAAAAATAAAAATTTGGATAGTTTAAAATTAAATTGCGCAATATTTCTAATACAGATACGTGGCTACTCTTGATACTTGGTCAGATGTAGTGTAGACATGCCTAGGGTTGAATTAAAAATCAAGCAGCACAAAGATCAAATGAAAAATAAAAGAACATACATACATACATACACACACACACACACACACAGCATTATTGTATATTGGAAATAATATTATTGTGCTGGAAAGAAAAGGAAATCTCTACTACCACCCACCCACACACCCCAGACTCCAATTTTAAAAATGCTCCAATCGTCTGCATGCTTACCTCGGAGTAAGACCCTCAGTGGCACCCAGGCGGGCTGCAACAAACAACAGATGTCATACTGCTCTTGCCTCCAGGTAGCCCTGGAGCAGATGTTCCTGAGGTGCGTTTCTTCCATTGGATGTGGGCCAATGCAGTCTTGCATCCTGGCACAGACATGCCTCCTACCTCCTTAGCTCCATCTGGTGGCCCAGCACTATATTACACAGGTATACCCTGGTATCCCTTCCCGTAGATCACAAGCTAAATGTGAGCCGACTATGTGAGGCTGCTGCGAAAAAGGCAAACACCATTTTGGATGCATAATATAAGTACAGCCTCAAATTGCGCAATGTACTGGCTCCCCTCTACTCAGCACTGGCTCAGCCTTATCTTGAGTATTGTATACTCTGGTATCCCTTCCTGTAGATCACAAGCAAAATGTGTGCCTACAGTGTGAGACGACAGCAAAAAAGGCAAACACCATTTTGGATGCATAATATAAATACAGCCTCCAATTGCATGAGGTACTGGCTCCCTTCTAATCAGCACTGCCTAGGCCTCATCTTGAGTAGTGTGTCCAGTTCTGGGCACCACACTGCAAGAGGGATATCAACAAGCTGAGGGGGGTTTGGATGAGTGGACATGATAGCACATCTCAGATACTTAAAAGGTTGCCACACAGAGGATGGCCAGCATCTCCAGTTGGCCATCCCAGAATACAGGACACGGAATACTGGGCAAGCTACAGGAAGCCGGATTCTGGCTGGACATCAGGAAAAACTTCCTGACTGTCAGCCCAGCACAACCATGGAACCAATTACCCAGGGAGGTAGTGGGCTCTCCCACACTAGAGGCATTCAAGAGGCAGCTGGTCAGCCACCTTTCAGGTATGCTCCAAGGTGGATTATTGCATTGAGCAGGAGGTTGGACTCAATGGTCCCACAGGCTCCCTCACACTCTACAATTCTGTGATTCTATGACTTACCATCTTCCAAAAAAAGGAGAAGACGTGGTTGTGCCAAACACACAGTGACGCATGTCTTCCCATGGCCCCTGGCATCCAATTGTGATTTAGGGGAAATGTGTGGAACAGATTACAGCAATCCAGGAGATGGAGGATTGAATAGAGGAGGAGGAAGTGGTGCCTAGTGGTGTGAAGGCCAGGCAGGGAAAGGGAATCTCCCTCTCTTTTCTGTTCTGCTCCCCGCTCCTTTCTGATCAGCTCTGAGGCATAACTGCAGCTGAGTTGCACTATAAAGTCAGATAGGGGCTCAATGAAGGAATAAAAATGCTTTTAAAATCAAATACATGGATTTTTTTTTTAAAAAAATTAAACCCTTCTCTCATGAAAAGCCTTGGTCCTTAAATACACAGAGCTCCCAGACAGAAGTACAACAAAATCCACACACCCCTTCAAGGTAGTGCATGGGAGTGAGACTCATTGCACTCAGTGGAACTTACTTCTGAGTAGACATGCCTTGGCTTGAATTGATATGAAAATCAATTACCAGCAGCAATAATCAAATGAAGAATAAAAGAACATACACACATACAAAGCATGCAAGCAAGTTGTTAATTGTAGTATTATTGTGCTGGAAAGGAGAGGGAATTCTCACTAACATCTCTCACTCTCTGCCTTCCAAAGTTCCTGTTTTTTAAAGCTACAATCTTCTACACACTTACCTGGGAAAAAAACCATTACATTCAGTCAATGGAACTTACTTCTGAAAAGATACTAAGGCAATGTGTTTGCTAGAGGAAGCAGTTATTGTAATGTAGCTGAGGCAGGAGTGAGGGGGAGTGAGACTTTACTGAGCATGTGCCATACTCAAAATGGACACCGGATTAAATCATAAAAATTTAAAGAGGCACAGTTTTAATTTAAAATCAACGGAAGTGAATTTAAAAAAAAGAAAAGCAATTCCACCTACACCAGGCACGTTGGAAGTAGACCCTGCCACTAGATTAATTAATAAGGCTGTCATATTGTAAGGAGAGGTGCGCAAAAATGGTCGCCAACCCTCAGTTGAAGTTTCGGTTTCAGTTTGAGAGGATTCTTTAACCTTTTTACTTTAAACTGCCCTCCTGCCTTCAATCTTTCATCAATCGTCTTGAAATTTTCAGGTAATGTAAAACCAATGTTTCTTTCTGGCACTTGTAAATTTCAGAAAGATTGGTGAAACATTTTTGATTTTATGAATGCTAGAATGACCCACCCTCCCCAATTACCTCTTTAACATAGTGGAATGTGTTATTCACTGAACGACCTTAACAACAGACTCATGACTGTGAGTTTGTTAATACCAGCTGCACCCTTATCTGGACAGAGGTAGCCTAGCTACAGTTATCCACGCTCTGATAACCTCTCGTCTGGATTACTACAATGCATTATTTATGGGGCCACCTTTGAAAATGGTCCTGAGACTTCAGCTGGTACAAAATAGGGCAGTACGTTTGTTAACAGGAACTGTCCAACGAGACCACATCACGCCAGTCCTTTTCCAGCTTCACTGGCTGCCAATCCAGGTGCTGGTATTAAAAGTGCTGGTATTAACATTCAAAGCCCTAAACGGCTTGGGGCCAGGTTATCTGAAGGAATGCCACCTCCCATACCTGCCCAGACCCTAAGGTCATCTTCAGGGGTCCTTCTGCGTGAGGCCCTGCCAAAGGAAGTGAGGCAGGTGGCTACCAGGAGGAGGGCCTTCTGTGGAATGAGCTCCCTAGAGAGGTTCGCCTCTTTTCGATGCCAGGTGAAGATTTTTTTTATTTTCGCAATGTTTTAACAGTTTATCATCTTAATCTTTTAACTTTGCTGTTTTAAATCTGTATTTTAAATCTGGATAAATCTCTGCATTGCTGCTCAGTTTTATCCTGGTTGTGCTTTTATGTTGTACTTTTATATTGTGTTTTTATACAGTTGTTTGTTTTATACTCTGAATTGTCTTCATGGTTTTAATTGTTGTGAACTGCCCACAGAGCTTTGGCTATTGGGCAGTATAGAAATGCAATAAATAAATAAATAAATAGTGTTTACCAAAATTTCCACTATTCTATAATATGTGCTTCTGAACCTTTGTGGATAATATGTGTCTCTGAATCTAGGGCAAAGTATTCAATCATTTCTAAAAGTATTGCATTGAGCTGGCATTCCATCAAATACCTTACCTCTTGTGTGTAAGCTTGCCAATTACCTTGGGGTGGGGAGGTGTGCTAGCCCAAAGAGTTAAGACATGCTCTCTCAAGAACTGCATGTCCCAGAGTTCCTTTGTTCCTGTTCACTTCTCCTTTACATAGTCCTGTGCAACAGCATCTGGCACCAGGAGAGAAGGTCAAACATCATCGTCAGGAATACTGAGACCAAGGGTATCAAACTGATACACAGCACATAAGTACATTTGCTGACCAAAGGGAAATTGAGTTTTCCAGAGGGATTGCAATCTGGAGAACCCACATCTTCTGATTGTGCTGACATGCTGTATATCATTGTATCTGGGCAGGGGGGAAAAGTCCTACTTCCCTGTCTTTGAGTATGCCACTGCTGTTCCTACAGCCTGGCCAAGTAAGGCCTTAAGGAAGGAGGGCATTTTGTGAGTTGAACATTAGCAACGAGAGTGGGGGAATTCTCCAGCCCAGACATTAATTCAATCTAGAGAACAATTTCGGGGATTCAAAAGCTCTCTTATTTGTGGTCAGCTTTTAAATGCTCCTGAAGTTCATTTCTGAGCCTAGTTTGCACTAATCCATACTTTGAGGACTGCAGCCAAGAAACACCATTCTCCAAATTTAACACTGTAACTTTGTTATTCTACAAGATTTCTTTAAAAAAAAAAACCTAAATGTTTTTACTGGATTTTAATAATAATAATAATAATAATAATAATAATAATAATAATAACTTTATTTCTTACCCACCTCTCCATTTGGATAGAGGTGTGGAACAGCAATAAATATAAAATATGATAAAATACATAAAACTGATTAAAAACATGGTGCACATTATTAAAATAGCAATAAAACATCCTAAGAACATCCTAAAAACATTCTAGAATTCCACTGGATATGCCTGCCGGAAGAGACTATAAACAATACGACACTAAAACTGTGCAACTTAATGGTTATAGGGTCTGTGGGCACATTTGGCCCCCACAGAAGTAGGGTCTGTGGGCACATTTGGCAATTTGAGAAATTGTCTTGGGCGCAACCATGGGTAGATACGGCTAGTCACAAAGGACAGGTAACCCGCCCAGAGGAATTCCTGGGAAGTTAAAATGGCAACATCTTTGGAGCAATCCCAGATGCCAGTAAGGAAATAGAAAAATCTTTTTAAAATAAAAATTGGGAGGAGTAGGGTGGCTCAGTGGCCATCAAAGGTGTCCAGGCTCGTGGGCACCACATTGCCACCCATGTGCATCACATTGCCTATCCTTCTGTATGCAGTAGAAAGCTTAACCTAAGGCTTTAAAGCTGAAGTAGGCCACTTGTGGCCTTCCGGATGTTTTAGCCTACAACTCCCATGATCTCTCACCATTGGCTATGGTGGCTAGGCCTGATGGGAGTTGAAGGCCAATGCATCTAGAGGGTCATAAGTGGCCCACTCCTGATATAGAGGTTAGGGTAGCAGGCAGGAATCATGTTGCTGAAATATGAGTTCTGTATAATGCTAACTCTTTTTGTTGTTATTGTTGAATAACTAAATAGTTTCTCCTGAAGTATATACTCAGTGGAAATGTAATAACCCGTGTCCATTCTGTTTGGACGCTTTCCCCCACTCACAAATAATGTATGTGCAATAATCTCTTTATTCTCTTGCTGTCATATTTTCTCTATGACTTGGAAATGCTGTTCAAAGCTGGCTGGAGAGTAGATCTGTACCATACTTTGTAGACTGGCAACTTCTAGATACAAAAATAGTTTTAATAAAATTGGTGTTAGGCTTGTATTTACTTCTCCTTCCCCTGGGGAAGAGGCTTTGTGCTTTTAACAACTGTGAAACAAGTAGAAATTTAACTAAAGTAGCTTTCTCTAGTATGGAGCTGCAGTGGTGGGGAAAACTGTATATGTTGAATTTCTTACAAGGTCTCCAACCAGGGAACAATGTTAGAAAGGTGTTTTGAGAACAATAGCATAAGGTTATGTGTTTGTTTTTGTTTATTTTTTAGTGGAACAAGGCCCTCTGGAAGGATATTAATATTAATGATTCCAATATTTAAAGCAGTCTCATTTCAGTTATGTGTATGAATCAAGCAACTTGCTATATTTTCGTATCTGTGTGTTCCCTAGTTAACAAACTTGAGAATATGAATAGAAGACTTTCTGCAACATAATTAATTTTTGTGAACTGCCCAGTTATTGGGCAGTATAGAAATGCAATTAATAAATAATAATTCAAACACTATCAAGTTGACTGATCTCATTGTGAATTTTATATACAAAAAAGATCTGAGTTTACAATCTTTGTTTTGAAATACATTTTATTTAAAAATAGAAACATGCAGAAAGTAGAAACATACAATTAATATACAAATAAGATGAGTCCATTAAATTGTGATGCTGCAAGATGTAAACTGGACTTATCAAAGAATTATGTTGATTGTATAAAGAGGTTTATAATAGAGGGAATAAAGTAATGGAAATAAGCATGAGTAGGTGAATTAGGAACCTTAGAAGATTGAAGATGCCTTTATACCTAGAAAATGTATTATTAATCCAAAGATGTCAACTAATTGCTATTTTTGTATAAAGTTTTGTTCATCTACTACCTTTATCGTTTATATTACTTAAAGAGCATTTGAATGATTTTTTCTTTTATCAGATGTTATTTATATGCTAATCTTTGTTGTTCACTCCTTCATCTCATCTGTAACATAGAAATCATGCTTCTCCCTCTGTCCTTAATTGAAGCATATTTTTCAGAGTAAGAATACTGTTCTTTTTACAAGTCTACACAATAAAATTGCAGTCACAGTGCCTTGGCAAAAGAATGCTCTATTAATTGGCTTTCAGGATAGATTAATTGTCTTTGTTTAAATTCCACAGTTTATTCCAAGCTACATCAAGGTTTGTGGGTCTGTCATTGTGAAGCAGTCTGGCAGGAAGAAACAATGCCGGAACAATTCACTAATGAGCAGCCCATTAGAAAGGTGCATGAACGTGTGTGAACAGGAACAGAACAAATGCATATTGAAAATTGGTATCATTATGTTAACAAGGTTTTTTTCAAAGCAGGCATTCAAGATGAATATACTCCAAAAGTTGCAGTCTAAATAATATATGCTTGTTTATTTGACAACTAAATAGTGTTGTGAGGATATTTTTTCTACTTCCAAAATAAAATAACTGAAGGAGAGGAGGAGAGTAACTTTGGCCACTGCACTCTTTCCTGGCATTTTTCTGCACTTTCCAGGCTAATTATACCAAAAATAAGAAATAAAATAGAGAGGAAAAGGAAGCAGAAAATTGACTAAAAAAGAAATGAAGGGGGCTGTGAATTGGGAGAGTAGAAAATAAAAATTATCTGTTGTGTCTTATCATTATTGATGTGCAAGGTTCAGTTTATGAATGCTGTTGTCAGATGTGATGATTATTATGGTGGGGGAAGTTAAAGACTACAGAAGTTAAAATACTTACATAAACTTGCATTTCTAGCATATTTCATTCCGTAATATGTTGCACTGGAAAGAATCGATGGCTACAACATAGGGAAGCACACACATCAGATCTTTAGGTGCTCTTGGGGGTTTTGTATATATTTTAGTCCATCATCTTTCATATTGCAAGCTCACCTGGCCATACCCAATCTTTTGTAGACACATGAGAGGCTCACCAGATTTTTCAGAGCTTGGGGTTGTTGTTGTTTTGTAATGGAAGCGAAATGAAGAAATATTTCAATGACGTTGCTGTCCCTAACCCAACATTTTCTTTACGTGGGTGAGAGTCATTATATTCCTATTCATTGTAATTTCAAAGGGGCACCTTGAAAGCTAGGCTATTATATAAACTAAAGCTGAAAGCTTGGAAGGAATCTGATGCTGCCAAGAGAGAGTACTAAACTAGGCAAAAAGGGTACTAGCACCAATACTTTATAAAGCTGCATTGTTCTCTATTGCATCATTTGGTTGAGTTCTCACATGCAAAGCCTGGCAGGAGTCTCTCTCTTGCTCTCTCTTTTTCTTCCTTTATATTCTCTGTATCGTTTTTCCTTTCTAAATACAGCATCCTGACTCTATCCCAACCAGAAAGTGGGGATAGTGGCAAGGAAGGAGTTTCTAATTCTTACCTTCCTTAAAGTAATTACAACTTAGTACTCTTGCAATAGCAGGTTGTGTCGTTTGGGGCACAATCAAATCAAACTTGATATCAGTGGGACTCAAAGGTTTTTAATAGGAAAATGTTATGGAGGTGTTTAATTCTCCCCTTAAAGTCACTAAAATGTACAGAGCTGTACTTGTCTACTCAGAAGCAAGTCCCACAGAATTCAGTGAGGCCTATTCCCAGGTATGAGGGTGTAGAAGTCCAGCCTTCATGGTGTTGATGGTGCTTAGCTTTTGCTAAATAAACTTGACCAATGATGAAATCACTGAATTCCTTTTCTCCCCCTTTTGCCCACTTCTTAGCTGACTTGAACAATGTTAGATTCTCGGCATACAGAACTGCCATGAAGCTCCGAAGACTACAGAAAGCTCTCTGTTGTGAGTATTGTGCAAACTTTCATTTTTCAGAACTTCTGTAAATTTATTCTTGAGAAATCTATACATTATTTTAACACTAAAACAGGAGTGATTATCTAAAATCCTCTACCTTAAAAAGAAGTGTGAGAAAGCTTTTTAAATGGAAATAAAATTGGGAAATGTAAAAAACTTCAGTGACATTTTTGCTTAATTTTGCTATGGGAGTTTTTTTTAAGAGAAATCGTTACAGTTCTACATCATACCATCTTTATTTCTGACATAAAAACTGTTTCTGCTAAGCATGTAGAACCTAGGAGAATCTTTAAAAAGCAGCTTTGGAGATTCTGTTGGAATGTGCTTGTAACGCTGCTGGATCATAAATGTTGCTTCTGGAGGTGTATGTGTTCCAATAATGTTGTTGCCTGAAAATACACAGAGTAGGTAAACATTAATGCATGCTCTCCAGGAGAAAGATCAGAAGCAAAGAAGGATTCCTTAGAATAAACAGAGCAACAGGTTCAAAATTATTCCTCCTTTTCCTAGTCTACATGCAGGGTTTCTTTAGGCCAAGTCAGATTTTTACCATTCCAAATGTTCTGACAAATATGCAGTGCCACCTGTGCTATATAACCTATGTCCATTGTTCATGCCTGCTTCAAAGGGAGTTGTTTGAGGTGTCTGAATTGTAGTTTCTAATCATTAAAGGTTCTTTTACTGCACCACTTTTAAACAAGTTTAATATACAGCTCTGTTAATTTCCAGTAGCATAATTGATTTAATTTTGAATTGTTGATATTAGGGATGAAAGAGATGCAAAATTCCTTTGGAAAGTTCATATTATAAAACAGAAGATTGTTTGTGTGGGAAGATTAAGGCAGTAATTCTGTTCACATTTATTTCAGAGTAAGATCTGTTGAGCTCAATGGGACTTACTTTTTTCTGTTTGCTTTTATATTTAAATAAAATGGAAATAATCAATGGCCTGGTAGCTTTTAACACTGAATCTGACCTCATTCTAGGTATCAAAATAAAAATGCTTTTTTAAAAAGCACCACAAATTACACAGTGGGGCAGGGGGAAATCTTGAAGTACTCTCTATATTAATTAAATTAATTAAAATTAAATTAATTTAATTAAAATTAAATGTAGGCATATTGTTAAGTGAGTTCAGGGCAGTTGACATCAATACTTGTCTGAATAAATCTCAGATTTTATTTTAAACATTGATACCCTGCCTTTCCTGAATAGTTCAAAGCAGCTAACAATAATATCAGTAAACAATATAATACAACAATAATGTAATTAATTACATTTCTGTACTGCCCAGTAGCCAAAGCTCTTTGGGTGGTTCATAACACTAAATAAATAAATAAATAAATAAACAAACAAACTTAAAATTAGATAATTATAGGACTAGAGCTCAGTGGTACCATATGCTTTGCATGATGAAGGTCCCAAGGTCAATCCCCAGCATCTCCAGTTTGGGTAGGAAAGACCCTTCTAACATTATTATTATTATTATTATTATTATTATTATTATTATTATTTACATTTATATACCGCCCCATAGCTGAAGCTCTCAGGGCGGTTTACAAAAATTAAAAGATTGAACACTAAAAAGACAATATACAAAATTTAAAATCATAAACATAAAACAGCTGACATTTAAAACATTGTAAACTGTTAAGCCTGGCCACAAAGTCAATTAAAATAGACCAGCCTTCCCAACCTGGTTCCCTCCAAATGTGTAGGGCTACATTTCCCATTGATCATACTGGCTGGAATAGTGGAGCTGTAGTCCAACACATCTAGAAGGCACCAGGTTGGGGAATCCTGCCTGAAATCCTGGAGAGCTGCTGCCAGACAGTGTTGACAATACTGGGCTAAATGGACCAATGGCCTATGTTCCTAACTATAATATTCTTTAGTTAACATATAAAATAGATGTAAAATGTCATAAGACATGTATAAAAATTCAAGATTGGTTTTAATCTAAAAGATTTATATATATTTGCATTGAAATATAATTTATTTCATAGACACATAACCACTCAACCCATTCATCCATTACACAAACTCACTCAATTCCCTCTCCTTCCTTCCCAGGTTCTGCCTAGCTTCCCCCACTGGCTTTCCCACCCCTCTCCACCATGCTGGCTTTTTCCAGACCTGCTATTACACTTTTCAGGTCACCCTCTTGCTCCAACTTAGGAACATAGGAAGCTGCCTTATACTGAGTCAGACCATTGGTCCATCTAGTCCAGTATTGTCGACACTGACTGGCAGCAAGATCCCAGGTTTTCAGACAGGATTTTTTCCAGCTTTACCTGGAGATGGCAGGGATCAAACCTGTGACCTTCTGCATGCAAAGCAAATACTCTACCACTGAGCCACAGCCTGTCCAGTTGCTCCACTTTTGTTTAAGTTGGGGCTGGCTGGCAAGCAACAGAACTCCAGGCTCTTCCTCTTCCCCTGAATAATGCTGTGACCCCAGAGTATTCTGGGCAAGGAAAAGAAGGAAAGGAGCAAGGGCAGGAAGCATTCTGGGCAAGAGAAAGCAACTCTGCTACTTTCCAGCCAACAAAGGTTTTTTTAAAAAAATTAAAAGTAATAAGAGGGGTGGGAGGTCCTAGCGGGTGTTATCGACACAAAGGGTAGGGTATTAGACCTGGGAGACCTGAGTTTTGCGCAAGTTGCTCTTTCTCAGCCCAACCTAATGCAGCCCCAATCTTCTTGCAAGAAGTATGGTAAATACATGATGATTGCCCCATAAGCTTTTTTGGCTATGTGTATTGTACACATGAAGGGAAGCTGCAACCAATTCACAATGTCACAGTGAAATTGATGTCTTTGCTGTTTTCCACATGTTGAGATAGAGTGCCTGGTTTGCACTTGCTAAATAAATAAGCCACATGGCTTATCTAAATCATGACATGTATGGGGTGAGATGTGAATAATCACTGCTGGGTGTTGCTTCTCATGTCATCCGAACCTGGACGGCATGGGCTGGAGGGGGAAACCACCATCCAAAATCCCATGGGCTGTTGTAGGGTTATAGGAAGGTTGTTTTCCTCCTCCAACAATCCATGCTGCTTGGGTTTGGATGACACGACAAGTCACACCTGGGCAGTGATTATTCAAATGGTGCCTGACATGCACTGTGATTTAAATAAATCAGTGTGGCTTATTTTGATCGTACAAGCTGGCCCAGTGACTTTACATTTTCCTATACTGCAGTACTGAAGAAATTATTGCATTGGGAAAAGCCCTAGTAGTGCTTCTAAACTGACATTTTTTTCATGCAATCTTCACAATGTGTTACTTTTTCCCACACAAAACCCCATATGGGATTAAAGATGTACAAATCCTTTGTCTAACCAGAAATTTTGTCCTGTCTTTTTCCCAATCAACATTCTACCTTTTCTCCTCTATTTAGTCTCCTTTTGTTGTTGTTGTTGTTGTTGAAGTAGCAGGGCCGTTTGCATAACTTGGTAAGCCAAAACTGTGAGAGTTGTGGCTTACCATGAATATTCTTGATTGCTCCCGGTTGGCCCTCGTAACAGCTAAACAAACCAGGAACTTTCATCCTTGGTTGTTTAGCATCATATCCAAACTGGAATCGCTGCCTTGTTGGTCTCCTAATAAATTAGAATCCTAAGCCAAGAACAAACTTGGCTGATGATTCAAGAAGCAACAGGTAGACAGTTGTTTTACGATTAGATCAGGAAGGGTGAAGGATGGAGAGGAAGCAACAGCATAGCATAGTACATAACAATGCACTGGATGTGAATACAGAAGAAAAAAGCATTGGAGAGTACAATAATTTGTCATTGTTGGTAATACTGGTCATGTTCCAAAGGATTATTTTGTATGGGTATATTGTTATATTGCTGGAGCTGGTCATGAAGCATACAAATGAACATGGAGGTCAGAATTGGGATTACACCAACTTCCATGTTCAAGGCCCCATTTACACTGGACCTACCCACGTAGACTCCCCCCCCCACACACACACAATTCTATACTATCCATTTTTGTGATGTATGGTTTGTACTTAGAGAGCCAACATGAATTCAAGGACTTTGAAAGCATGGAGGTAGGAAGTCAGGCCAGCAGGTACAATTCCAACTCTCTTCCATGTGTTCATTTGTATGTATATCTGTTTGTATTTATTTAAGCTGCTTCTGTATAGCTTGATATCCCAGGATCCCAGCGATTTCCATAAAAACACATACAATACAAAAACCAACATAAAAACTTTATAAAAAAATAAATGCCTTAAAACATTACAATAAAGCAATAAAATAGAATAATGTTATGATCAAGTACAATTCAGGGAAAGCCTGAGTGAACTAATGCATTTTAAGAGGTGTTTGGAGATTGCCACAGGTTCTGCCCCTTGAACCACATGTGGGAGAGTATTCCAGAGGGTGGGTCTACTACCAAAAAGTCCAACGTATGTGCCATTATCTGATTGCTATTATTATTTATTTCATTTTTATACCACCCAATAGCCAAAGCTGTCTGGGTGGTTCACAACAATTGACACATTGTTGGTCGTGGGACAGCCAGTAAGGCCTCCTTGGAAGTTCTCAGGAGTCAATTTGGTGTATATAGGGGGAAGTGATCAGCTACGTATGAGCATTTGCTAAGAAACCATACAGAGGGCTTTTATAGTTCTCAGTCTAGTCCTACATCCAATGATATAAGACGATGAGGAGCTGCCACATCAGCTATCAGCTTTGGGAGTTGTAGGAGTGAAAACAACAAAACTGGTACAGCAGTGTGTTTCTATTTCCTTACTCATAAAGGGCTTGATAGCAGCCATTGGGGCTGTTCACGTAACATGACAGCCCACTGTGGGTTATGTAGTGCTTGCAGCCTCCATTTTGAATATGCAACTCCGCTGAGGCGTTGCTGTGTCATGTGAACCCAGCAAGCCTAGGTTTTGCAAGAGTTAAACCCTCACGTAACCCACATTCACCATGTTCACACAACACAGCAACCTCCAAGTGGGGATTGCATATTCAAACTGACACCCATGGGTGACACAGCTTGTTGAAGGTTAAATAACCCACGACGAACCACAGTGGGTCATCCAAACCCAGTCATTGTCATTAAGGATCTAATATTTGTTCTACCACTGCAAACTGTTCTGTATGCGGAAATGTATCACAATAATGTTTTCTAGTTTAGTAGGGGACCAACAAGGCAGTACTGAGTTAATCAAACCAATCCAAACAGTAAAGGGAATTCACTTATTTTTGAAAGTACAGAGTAAAAAAAATGCAAAATAGAAGACTTCCTGACCCTTGGTGTTTAGTGCTGTGCTGTAGCTTTAACTGTGCTCTGCCATCACTGAATAATACATATATCTATTTTCTGTATATTTTAAAGTGGCCAATTAAGCTAAGTAGTAGAAGATAATGCCTTATTATACATTCTTCTGTGAAAGAGGGACTTCTATATGGTGTGGGAGAAGTACAGAGTTCAAATCCAAGAGTGCAGTTGTATTGTGATTTATTCACTAATTTTCTATGGCAAAATATATTTTAAAACCACTGCTTATCATTAGTGGATATATTAGTGGCATCTTGTACAGATTTAAAGTAAAATGATCAGAAGCTTTCAGGGTGCTGCCACTTATTAGCATGGAAAGCTCTTCCAAATGAAAATGACCTCTGTTTATCTGTAGGTGCATATATAATTAGACTGGCACCCAATCCTTGAGGGGTTCACTTAATTATCATTGATTCATTCTCTTAGAGGAGCTGGACACTCAGCCTTAAGTTCCATGTTAAAACTATTTTACTGCATTTCCAATTTATCTAATACATTTGTATTAGCGAAAGTGTCTTTCCACCATCCCTGGGGATGCAGCTGATGAATCGACTGTTGCCGGACATGGAGCAGCTTTTAAACTAGTAACGTTTTATATGCTGCTAAATTAGATCTTACCTGTCTAGAGAAATTACCCTAACAGGTGGAAAATACTGAAAATGAAATATAAAAACCAAATCTTCACGCTGATATACTGAAAGCAAAACAGCTGCTTTCAGCTTGGTCCGTTATACAGTATTAAATAATTAAGTTGCCTGTTTTGCCACAGATTGAATCTGTTTCTTATTAGGACTGTTGTTTATATTATTTATACAGTGGATCTTCTAAGTCTGTCTGCTGCATGTGATGCCTTGGACCAGCACAACCTCAAACAGAATGACCAGCCAATGGATATACTTCAGATCATCAATTGCTTGACTACTATTTATGATCGATTGGAACAAGAGCACAATAACCTAGTCAATGTCCCTCTCTGCGTAGATATGTGCCTCAACTGGCTTTTGAATGTTTATGACACGTATGTGTGGGTAGAATTCCTTGAAATTTGATTATAATGAACTTTTGTCTTTGCTGTAAAAATGAATGGCTCAGAGCTAGCAAGCTGGTTGGTCAAAGTGCAAGTTTAATACAGCTAATGGCTTAAAGGCTGCATTTAGCGGAATTAATGAAGCCATTGGTTAGGTTTGGAGTCCAGTATGATTCTCAGAGTTATGAAATGGGAAACTGGGAAATGATAGTTTTAAATAGAATATCCAAGATAATTGGGGTCGCTTTCTCAACTTTCATACCATTTGTTACATAATAACTCTATTATGCCCTTCTGCATTTTTTTTTTTTTTGGTCAGTATGCATTGGCTTGATTTACACCGCTGCCACAAAGAACTTATCTAATTACAGCTAACGTATTGTACAGTTATACTCTATTCTTTGTTGTTTTTTGTGTTTATATTTCATGCTAGCATTTTAGGAATTAATTCCCTTCCTTTTAGGGATTTCCTTAACTTCTAATAGCCTTTTTGCAGTTAGAAACGGTGATTATGAATGGCATGTTGATTATTTTCCCCTTTTCCTGTGGTTTAATATCAACAGGGGTCGAACAGGAAGGATCCGGGTCCTGTCCTTTAAAACTGGTATAATTTCCCTGTGTAAAGCACATCTGGAAGATAAATACAGATGTAAGTTACGTTTCATGCATTTTTAGTTTTGTCCATTTTTTCTGCTTTTCATGAGCGAGGCAGCAAATACTTAAGTGTTAGCTACGTATGTATTGTAAATACCTCATCTTTTATGTCCTACTTTTGAGCAAACAGGTTAAAATTTTCAGTGTATTGTGCTTTTTGTACTGTGTGGCTTTTTAATGAAATTGATTGTGGTTATTATTCCATTATTTGGGAACCTTCCTCTATACTGTGGGGTGGGCAATGTCTGGCCCTTCAGAGTTTGTTGGGGTGCAGCTTTCATCATCCCTCACCATGGGCTATGCTGGCTGGGGTTGATGGGAGTTGCAGTCCAACATCTAGAGGGCCACATGTTTCCTAGACCTGCTTTAATAGTTTTTCCTGGAAGCTTCAGTCAAATAATGCTTGAACAAAAAGGTCTCTTTCAGTCATGTAAGATCATTCCTAAGTTAAACATGGGGTTGCATCCAATATAAAAAAGCAGAAAAAAGGGTGGTGTTCCACTAGGGATTGTGTGTTCCGCTGACAGTTGCAAAGTCTTGTGGCACCTTAAAATCTAATACATTCTGGCATATATTTCCATGGCATAAACTCTTCATAATGAGGAGTCTAAGATGCCACAAGGTGCTTGGTCGTTTTTGCTGCAACAAATTTACACGACTGCTCCTCTGGTAAGTGTTGAATGTTAATGTTCGCCTTACAGGTGTACAATCAGAATTTTCTAATTCCAAAAATTACATCTGAGTAAAACCTGGGTATCTACTCTTCTCTCTTTCTGTCTGTGTCTAGTTCTGCTAAAAACGATTTTGCCTTAGAAAAGTGTCTCAGTGCTTAGAATCATAAAAGACAGAAGCAGAAAATTCCTGCCCAGACTAACTTGATCTGATGGCCTTCAAGAGAAGCCAAGATTTCCCAGAAGTTTCCCAGATTGTACCTATTATCACCTAACTGCTAATTATTCTTCCTTGTGATGTTCATTCCTAAATGAATATTATAACTCTGAAATTCATTCATTTGCTCACGTTGCCTGACACAAAGTTGTACTGAAAAGAAACACCCCAGAACTGTGAACAGAATAGAAAGCACCCCTGGATTGCGTATAGAAAGATCAAACTTGGCTAGTAATTTGATCCCTTTCTTCAAGAATTTAAATAGACGCAAAATAAAATGAAGTGTTAAAAGCTGTACTAGGAAACTTGTGTTCAAGACGAGAACTTTTCTAGTGCAAAATGAAATATTAAAGAAGCTGCAGGAATGAAACCATATTATTTTTATATTGCTGAAATCTATAAAAAATAAGCAAAATTTATTCAAGCCATGTATTGGGAACTGGAGTAGTGCCAAATACTTCGGTTGATTATAACCTGCTTTTATTTTCTTTTTACAAACTAACATCTTAAAATATGTGCAGTATAACTAATTCAATGTAAACTAAATTTTACTTGTGGTACGGTTTCTGATATTATCATTGCTTTTGGGCAAGGCAGCTCTGTAGGAGAAAAATATTTTTCCCCGTTTCTTTTAAACACATTATTGTATTTTGAAATACCTGGTTAGAGAAAAATATTTTGCTTTCTCCAACATGTTAAACTGGAAATTACTTGCATGTAAAGGTCTTCACAATCAGAATGGAACTGCTGAACTATTGCAGCTACTAAAATATTCCCTAATGACATATACATGCAATCGGGTTTCCCAAATTTTGATTCTCATCAAAGGTTTTCTGGAAAAAGCACAAAAAGCAGAGGAAACTTTTGTCGGTCTATCTTTACTTCTGTGAGAAAATCTTAATAAGCATAGAACATTCCCTGATTTGTAGTTTTTATTAATAAGTGCTATAAAGTACTTGTTCCAAAGTTGTATATCAGAAAAGGTTGTATTTCTAAATTGTCAAACAAATTGTGATGAAAGAAGGAACTAAAACCTGAAGAAGACTCTCTACCATTTATTTGAATCTCTGAAAGCAAATTTGTTTTTGAGATATATGCATTATCACACTTAAAATTCCCTTCGTTTTAATAGCTTGTTCTATTTTCTTTTCCTGTCTCCAGACCTGTTCAAGCAGGTAGCCAGTCCCACTGGATTCTGTGACCAACGTCGTCTTGGCCTCCTCCTGCACGACTCTATCCAGATTCCAAGGCAGCTAGGAGAAGTTGCCTCTTTTGGTGGTAGTAACATTGAACCCAGTGTTAGGAGCTGTTTTCAATTTGTAAGTATAATTCTACTGTTTGTCATTTTTTAAGTCCAAATTTGTGTGTAAATGTGCAGGCTTCAATTCAGGAAGGAAAAAAGTGGGGAGCAGACTATCATTATTGTTGTTATTTTCTTGGAAAAGCACTTAGAATATGGAAGCCTCTTCTCCAACACTGCACTCCAATTGGCTTGGATACCCATCAAATTAATAAAATTAATCAAATAGTAGTATTTGTTTCCATTCCTGCTCTGCCTTTCAACTTAAACCACAATGTGAATTATAATAAAAGCAATAAAACCATTTAAAAATAAGCAAACTAAAACAGTATAGTCAGCATGAGTACTCAAAAAAAATAACAATACATCTACAAATCTTGTAGAATAAAAATCTTTGAGTTGTTGTTTTTTAATCACCAAGGAACTTGCCCTGTGGGCTCTGTGCATCACACATATGGGCTCGCGCCGACACCGAGCCCGCTTTGGGAAACTTCTCTAGCAAGCTTAGATTTAGGTGGGAACCCCTCCCCCCACCGTCCTACTGCGCATGCTCCGGGTTCCCGCTTACCTCAGTTCTTCTTCGACTGCTGTGCTGATCGCCTCGCGGGAGACTTCGTCTTACGACCGTTCGTATTCTATGTAAAGAGAGTTTTATTTAGTTAGCTTAGATAGTTTATAGTTTCGTAGTTAGTTATATTGTTAGTAAAAATAATAATAATAATAAAAATAATAATAAAAAATAATAATAATTTTTAATTAAATACAGTTATAGTTGTTACTTCTAAGGTTGGGCCTGCCCCATCTTATGGCACAGACTGCGCTCTTCAAAAACTGTTCGAGGTGCCGGGCGAAGCTCGCCCTCACGGACGGGCATTCGTTGTGTTTGCTTTGCTTGGGGGAAATCCCATATTGTCGAGGCCTGCGCTCACTGCATGAGCTTTTCCAGGCAAGCAAGGCGAAACCGAGCAGACCACTTGAGAGGCCTCCTTTGGAAAAAAGCATTAGAGGCAGTGGATACGCCGCAACCAGCTCCTATGGCATCGACAGCCTCTAGTTCTGGGGAGCACTCGAAAAAGGTTGCAAAAAAACCTCGGGATGAGACGACAAGAACAAAAAAATCAAAGTCTAAACTCCTAGACAAGTCCTCAAAGTCTCAAAAAACCTCGGCTCCGGGCACCTCGGTACCGACGTTGCTACCGACACGACCGCAGTCTGCATCGATATCGGCCTCGCCTACCCCTTCGACTGCTGCGTTGGATTATATGCAACCAGCGCCGGTACCGAGTGCGTCGATACCGACAGGTGTTCGATCTCAGCTATCGCCGCCATGTCAAGCAGTGTCTCCACCGCTTCCGACCACCTCGGTACCAATGTTGCCACCGATCGTCTCGATACCAATGTTGCTACCGCTTCCCACAGAGCCGACTTCGGATGTGGAAATTCTCAAACCTGCTCCTATCGACCGACAGGGAATGGAACAGTCTGTACGTTCCCGGTCCCCTATGTCGCGGACCTCTCGCTGTGGGTCTGTTTGCCACCACTCTCGTTCCCGATCTAGATCTCGCTCCTGGGATTGGGATAGATACTCCGATCGTTTGGCTCGCTCATTACGCTCCAACTTACCTCTTCAATACCAAGACGCGTCTTGGTATCGATACGCCTTCGATCCCTATACAGGAGAACGCTTGTTGGATGACCACTTGGCTGCGCCACCAATACCACCTTGCCAACCACCATCTGCTACGGTGTCGGTTCCGCCTCAGATACCTTCGGTACCGGAGCATCACCTCGAGGTGACTACCCCTTCTTCCCCCCAGTCGGTGGAGGACTATGCGTCTGATACATCTTCAGTAGCATCAGCAGCCCCTTTGGTACCGTCCCCTACCAATGGTGTGGGAGCCACCGACCGCGCATCACCGTCAATGGAACTTGGAAATTTTACAGAGCAAATGCTGCGCATGGCGCAATCGCTCAGTATCGAGCACCAACAACCCCAGGATAGCGTAGAGGATCGTATTTTTGACATTATGTACACAGAACCATCAGCTCAACTTACTCTTCCCATAGTCCCTACTTTACTGAAAGCTGTCCAGCAGTCTTGGAGCAACCCTTCCACCATGGGACCAATGTCAAAACGTCTTGATGCTCTTTACAAGGTGAAAGAGTCTGATGCGCCTTTCTTGTTTGGCCATCCTAAGCCTAACTCTATTGTCGTTGAGGCCGCACAAGGGAAGTCCCATAAAAGCCATTCGGCTCCAACCGACAAGGAAGGACGTAAGTTAGACTCGTTTGGATGTCGAATCTATTCATCAGCGGCACTGGGGATAAAGGTGGCAAACTACCAAGCCATGATGGCTCAATATCAACTCTTCTTTTGGGAGAAGATGTCTTCACTCATGACTTATCTACCAGATGACCAGCGTGAACTCGCCCGGGTCTTCCATGCGGAGGTGGTTCGTCTCTCCAAACAAGAACTGACGACATCTCACCACCAGACTGACTGTGCTGCGAAGGCTACGGTTGGTGCCGTGGCTCTGCGTCGCCACGCGTGGCTCAGATCTGCCTCTCTTCCACAGGAGACTAGGACCAGAATTGAAGACCTCCCTTTCGATGGTGAGGGTCTATTTAATTCCTCCACTGATGCAACAATGGACACCATCCACAAGGCGAAAGTGACAGCGCGGAAAATGGGCTTCAACCCACCTCTGCAACCATTGTATTGTGCCCGGAAATGGTACTGCCCGTAACCTTACCAACCACAGCAACCACAAGATCGCACTTCATGCTATCAGCTGTCTCAATCTGCCACTTCTTATCAGCAGAAGAAACCTGCATCACGTTTTCGACAGTCCCGCAACAGACAGGACGCTGCTCTGAAACGCCGCCTTTGACTCTGTTCAAGTCCCTCTGAGGCTACAGACGTTTGGGAACATCCTTCAACGGTTTCGTCATGTTTGGGCCTCCATCACAACGGACCCCTGGGTCTTGGACATTGTCACCAACGGCTACAAAATAGAGTTTCAAGCCCTCCCTCCTATTGGTACCGAAAAGATAACGCCACCATCGAGAATCTTGTCTCAGGAGACAGAGTCTCTCCTTCAGAAAGGGGCAATCACGAGAGTACCGTGGTCGCGCCTACGAACAGGCTTTTATTCTCGTTACTTTACGGTCCCAAAATGGGATGAGGGCCTTCGCCCTATTATGGATCTCAGGCATCTGAACAAATTCATCAAAACAAGGAAATTCCGTATGATCACACTTGCGATCATCCTGCCCCTTCTCAAGAAAGATCAGTGGTTTACCTATTTTCATATCGCAATCCATCCTTCTCATCGAAAATACCTCAGATTTGTGATAGGGCAGCGCGCTTATCAATTTTCCGTCCTCCAGTTTGGACTAAAAACAGCCCCCAGGATGTTTACAAAATGTATGGGAGCAGTGTGCGCGCATCTTCGTTCCATGGGCATAGAGCTTTACCCTCACCTGGACGATTGGTTGATAGTATCTCCATCCAGGGTCCAAATCTCCAGGGATGTAGAGTTGGTGAGATCAATCCTCCTGTCTCTGGGCCTGCAAATAAACATGGAAAAGTCAATTTTTCAACCATCCCAAACCATCCAGTTCATAAGAGTTCGACTAGACTCAACAGTGGGAAGAGCATTCCTCCCACAAGACAGAGCTCTTGCCGTTCACGATCTCTCCCTTTGATTGCAACACACGCATCGAGCGTCAGCTCTCACCATTCTGAGACTATTGGGCCTCATAGCAGCTTCGGTGTTTGTGGTCCGATGGGCAAGACTGCATATGCACCCTCTTCAACAGCTTCTGCTGCAGGGATTTGCACCCACCATGAACCCACACAGAGTCATACTTACCATCTCCCCATCGGTACAGACCTCTCTATGCTGGTGGTCAACCCTCTCCAACATTTCGCAGGGAGTGCCGTTTGTGAATCGGACTGTCCCGCCAGGTCACTACATACACATCCCTGAAGGGCTGGGGTGCCCATTGCGGCGACCTAACCATCCAAGGAAGATGGTCACCTTCGGAGAGAAGCCTTCATATAAACATGTTGGAACTCCTCGCAGTGAAAAGAGCACTACATGCGTTCCAGACTTACCTGCAGGGCCATCATGTTCAGATTCTCTCAGACAGTACCACAGTTGTCTGGTATTTGAACAAGGAGGGAGGAACTCGTTCTGCTCCGCTCCTCCAGCTAGCCATGGAAATCCTACTTTGGGCAATCCCCAGATGGATCCGCCTCTCAGCTCTCCATATCGCGGGCACGGACAATGTACAGGCAGACACCCTCAGCCGAACTTTCCGAGACACCCACGAGTGGCAACTGTCTCCGAGGATTCTGAGACGCCTTTTTGCTCGATGGGGCACCCCGGACGTAGATCTCTTTGCAACGCAAAGCAATTCAGTCGGTCGTGCCTATTGCTCCAGGGCAGGGATAGGCATCGCCTCTCTCGGGGATGCCTTCATGTTGAATTGGACCCCGGGTCTGATATACATGTTTCCCCCCTTTCCTCTGATCGGTCAAGTGGTGACCAGAATACACCGATACCATGCAAATGCTATATTGATAGCCCCGTGGTGGCCCAGACAGGCATGGTTCGCCCCGCTCCTCTGGCTGGCAAACTACCAGACTTGGTGTCTTCCCACCACTCCAGACCTACTGTTCAAGAACAACAGCAGGATACTCCACCCAGATCTTCAGACTCTGAAACTCACGGCATGGAGAATCCAGCCAGATGGCAGAGCCTAGTTATTTCTCAAGAGATCAAGTCCATCTTAGAGGCAGCCAGAAAACCTTCCACCAGGTTGTCTTATAGCAGAAAATGGGAAAGATTCCAAAAATGTGTGCGAGACAATGGCTTTGACCACCAGCCAGGGTCCATAGTAGGTGTAGTTAATTTTCTTTACTCCCTACATGCCTCCGGCCTAAAAGCCGCATCTATCAGAGTTTACTTAGCGGCCATATCAGTAAACCATAACTTTGTGGATGATTTCTCTGTATTTTCACACCCAATTTCTAAGACCTTTTTGAAGGGACTACGCAATACGTTTCCTCCATTTCGCCCCATAGTGCCTCAATGGAGCTTGTCTATAGTTTTAAGTGCCCTAACAGCTAAACCATTTGAGCCTCTGGCTACTACTGACATTCGTCTGCTGACATTGAAAACAGTTTTTCTGGTGGCTGTCACTTCGGTGAGACGAGCATCTGAATTTGCTGCCTTAATCATACATCCTCCTTATACCCAGTTTTTTCGGGACAAGGTTGTGTTATGGACTGGCCCCTCGTTCACTCCCAAAGTTGTCTCCAGTTTCCATGTCAATCAGGACATTGTTTTGCCTATCTTTTTCCAGGCTTCGTCAGATCCATTGTGTTCTAAGTTACATGCTTTAGACGTTAGAAGAGCTCTAGCTTTCTATAAATCTAGGTCTGAGCCGTACCGCAAGTCCCGCCAGCTATTTGTCTGCTATGGAGGAAGGAACAAAGGTCTACCTGTGTCCTCTCAATGCTTATCCAGCTGGATTGTAGAGACCATTAAGTTAGCCTATCAAATAGTTGGCAAAGAGTCTCTGATTTCAGTTACGGCACACTCCACGAGAGGACAAGCCACCTCCACTGCTCTGCTCCGTGGAGTCTCGGTTCCTCACCTGTGTAGAGCTGCAACCTGGTCTAATGTTTCCACTTTTGTCAAGCATTACAAGTTGGACGTGAGGGCGAGACGAGATTGCACCTTTGGCAGGGCTGTGCTCTCGTCAATATTCCAGTGAATGACCAGCGTGCCTACCCTCCTCCTGTAAGTTTTGCTTGTTATTCGCCCATATGTGTGATGCACAGAGACCACGAAGAAGAAATGCAGGTTGCTTACCTGTAACTGTAGTTCTTCGAGTGGTCATCTGTGCAGTCACACAACCCACCCACCGTCCCCTCTTGGCATCGCTTTTCTGATTGTCAATATTTATTTCTGAACATGCTCATAACTTGATAGTTTTTCGTTATATAGATAGATAGATAGATAGATAGATATTACATTCAATTACCTTGGTCGCGAGGCCGAGCGGTCTCAAGAGAACTGAGGTAAGCGGGAACCCGGAGCATGCGCAGTAGGACGGTGGGGGGAGGGGTTCCTGCCTAAATCTAAGCTAGCTAGAGAAGTTTCCCGAAGCGGGCTCGGTGTCGGCGCAAGACCATATGTGTGACTGCACAGATGACCACTCGAAGAACTACAGTTACAGGTAAGCAACCTGCATTTCCTGAAAAGGAGCATTCCATAAGGTTGCCAGTTGAAAAGTGGACAGGGTTCCTGCACCTTTAATAGTTTGTAGCAGAGGGAATTTCTCCAGATGTAACTACTCCTGCAAGCTACTCCCAGTGAGAGTGAGTTGTTGCTCTGATTAACAAACCACTTATAACTTATGGGCTGTTTTGGGGTTGGAGGTGGTTTATTAACCATTGCAATGCCCATACTGCGCTGGGTTTGGTCATCCCGATAAGCTGCAGTGACTCCACCGCAGCTTGAATATTCACAATGGTTTCCAGCATGTGCTACAACCTACCATAGCTTAAATAAGCCACTGTGGGCTGCCACAATCATGCGAACCATGCCAGAAAGTATTTAAGGCAGAGTATTGGGATGCAAAGACAGATTAGTAAACTGAAGGGTCAGAATTAGCATTTCAGAGCAGAATTGAAATACTTCATTTCATTGTTTGATAACATAAATCTCCTTCTCCTTTAATTAATAATTTGTTTAAAAAGCACTAAGAAGGTTCTTTTCAATGCAAATCACAATGTAGAACAATACCTTTATCTTTGTAATATGGAAGGGAGCAGCTGGAAGAAGGAAAGAAATCTGTCTTCTTTCCATTTAAAATGTTAGTCTGCACTGTGCCTGATAAAAGACTTTTCAAAATGATCCAGTGTGGATTTCAATCCGAGAAGAACTTTATAAACCTCTTCAGTTGATTTTTTCTGCATGGCAATAGGTATGTGGGTAACATCACAAGCATTATTAATCTATTCCCACATCATCTATAGGACTCTTTTCATGCATCTTAAATTAACTATGTATGGTCACCTTGGGGAGGGTTCTGCAGTAAGCCTACATGCACCAGTTGCTGGGGAGCATGGGTGGGAGAGTGCTGTTGCACCGTGTCCTGCTTTGTTGGTCCCTGGCCGACAGCTGGTTGGCCACTATGTGAACAGAGTGCTGGACTAGATGGACTCTCGGTTTGATCGAGCATGGCATTTCTTATGTTCTGCTTTTGAAGGTGGCCTAGAATCATTTAAAATTATATAAAATAGATATGTAGATCCTACATAGTAGAATATCTTGTTCTGTAAAAAAATATAGTCTTGCCAGTCCATGAGAAAAAGGATCTTTATGTTTAATACCTATATATTTGATTAAAAACACACTCAACCTTTGATTTAAGAGAAGAACTAACTCAAAAATCTTGTGTGCCAAAAAACATGGCATTTCTAAGCTAAGGCACCTGGGCTTAATGTCTGCACCATGTAAGCAGTAAACTTGTTCTACAGTCTTTCATATTGTGTTTGCTTACACCTTAGCCTCCATGCACTTACACTTTCCTCAACTTCTTTGGGGAAGTCAACTCACTGCATGGTTGCAGCACAACTCCAGATATTCCTGGATGGCAGTCTTGCTTAGCTATTTTAGTTGAGCTTCCAGCCTGATTTGGGAACCAAGCCTGATTTAATCACCCCTGTGGATAATCATCTAGAGGTTCCTTTTCTCCCTATAGACTTCTCATTAACATTTGACATTGTGAACCATGATATTTTGTTTGATTGTTGGCAGCCAAGTGATAGCATTATGCTGGTTCCGGGTGTTTTTCCATGGGCGACTCAAAGACTAAGGCTAGATTATGATACATACTTGGCATTTAAAAATTATAATGCACTGTTCTATAGTATCTATTTATTTCATTATCTGTGTAAAGCTGCTAGATAAGATCCATCCGGAGCTGCTTATAGGACTCAGTTCGATATTTAATTAACTGGACATCAGAGTCTTAACCAGTACCTGGAGGCAGTGGTTAAGGGGATGAGGCCAATATATTGAAACTGAATCTATGCAAGGTAGAGAATGTAGACAAGACATGATTCTGATGAGAGGTTTGTTTGCTTATATTCAGGGGTTTTGGTTTCCCTGATTGGATAGATTTGCAGCCTGTAATTTCTCTTGGATCCAGCTTCCTACTTGATAAATAGTTGGTGGTTATCATAAGGAGTGCTGATTATTAAGATCAAAAAGAGAGGCCCTTCTCACCTGCCCACCAGTGATAGATATTAGGTGGGTTTCCAGACAGGAGAGGGCCTTCTCAGCAGTGGACCCACACCTGTGGGACAAACTCCCACCGACAATCCGCCATGCACCATCCTTACACGCTTTTAAGAAGACCTTAAAATATGTTATTTTACTATGCCCTTCTCTTAAGTAATGTTTTGCTGCTGTTACCCTTAATGTTTTATTACTAGTTTTTAATGTTAGCTTTTATTGTTTTAATTGATATTTTACTTTTATATTTGTATTGCTTTTAAGTGACATTTCTGGGAGGAATGTTGGTTTTATCTGATCAAAGCTCTTGGATAGAAGTTGGATGTGAGTGAGTGGTGTTTGTGTGCGAGTGAATGATAGGTGTGCGTTTTATGTGAGCTGAGCTGTATATGAATGTGTTTGACCCTGCCACCCCATTCGCCCCCCCCCCCAACCTGAAAAGGTTGTGTACCCATGCTCTATGTTCTGGAGGACCCATATATATCAGAGAACTCTTTTCCCTATAATAAGGCTCCCACTTTTCAGACCATCCAAAAATGCACTGCTCAGAATCCTCAATATTAGTGAGGTGACAACAGTTACGGGTAGAAATACAGCTTTCTTTTTACTCTCCCTAAAGCACTGGGATATACTTCCCATTTTGGGTGCTTCTGTAGACCAAGTTCTAGGATGGTGTCGTTTACTTCAGGCTTTCTAAGATACTTCGTAGCAGCTATTTTTAGTCAGTTTGCTTCTTTTTTTCCTTGCCATTGTTTCTGTATGTTTTATCGCAATATGTTTTGTATGGCATTTCATCAGTTGCCTTGTAGTTATTTGAAATTTATTGTATATGCACGTTATTGAAAACTTTTGTGCTCTATATATTTTTAATTTATAGCTTACTATCCCTAATGTTCACTACTTCTGTTCATTCTTTTGAATATTGCCATTTAAAGAAGAAGAAACTCACACCATCCTCTTCACACATTTGACTCAAGGATTTTTCACTATGAATGAGTATGGGCTGGATGGAAGTGAGGAGCTTTTATGCTGATAACAACTCTGGGAATAACTTGCAGGAGAGACAGGAGAGACAGCAGCAACTGTATATCAGAATCTGTGCTCCTAGCCTCTGTAGATTAGGTACCCTGGCAACAACCTTGTCTGTCACACACAGCAATACAGAAATGTGATGTTTACTATACCAGAAGATAACAAGGGGTGGATGAGGGGAGGAAATATCCCTGATCTTTGTTTGAAATATAAGTCCTTGAGAGTACTGGGGAGGGAATTCTTGTTGTGTCACTATGCATGTGGTGTTTGTAATACTTCCTTCTGTGGCAGGAAAATGTTCCCTGCTCCTACACATGCATTCTTTGTTCTAAAGAATTATGTGTCTTTAAAAAAAAAACACCTTTGGCTGCAGCATTGAAGTTGTTCTTCTTCTTTCAAGCTTGAAGACAACCCCCTCCTCAGATGTTAAAAATATATTTTTAAAGGTGATGTTAAGAGCAACTCCTGGAAGAAAACGATGCCTCATGTGGAATATAGGACTTGAGTTTGTTTATTCATTTATTTAGTTCCGTTTCTGTCCCTCTCATGCAAACGTCTTGCATCAAGTAGCAACAGTTTAAGGTCAAAAGATAAAATAAAAAGGAGAGAAGTCAATGGGCCTGTTCACATGTGGGGCTGTTGCATCGTGCCATGACTTGGTTTAGGGTTATTTGAGGGTTGTGTAACCCTCAAACAGTTCCTGCCACTTGGGTTCACATGACACAGCAAGGTCCGGCAAGGAATAACCAAAAAGTTAAGGTTTACAAATTTTTTAAAAATATGTTTTATATAAATATGTCCACAATCAAATTGAGCAATTGATACACACATTCAAATTTCTCTTCAGTGATGATCAAGCAAATTGCTCTATAAATTAATGAAGGAGGCAGGCCAAACGCGTCTCGATGTTTTTAGTCTTCTTCAGTGGCCTGTAATTACTAAAACAAACATACAAACACTAATGAAAAAATACACTAGCAGATTACAGGATACTGGTCATACTATTCTTTTATGTACTATGTATGTATTTATACAGTGGTGAATATATCTCCCAACCATAACCTGCATATACAGAAATATAAATATATATACAAACGAATATAAGTAGAAGATGTTATTACCTGGCACAAGCTGATGCTGTAATTCAAATATTTAAAGATATAAGTATCTAGACACGGGGGCTGCCTGACAATATCTTGAAAGCAGGACGAATTGTATCACTCCCCCAGACCAGCAAAGCCTGCAAATAGTAAATTGAAATGTTTCTATCTGTGCTGAATTCTTTCCCAGTCAACAATTAAAGTAAATACACTAAGAATGTAAAATATTTTTGTCTACATACCTACAGCAAGTGCTCGCAAAATAATCCTGACCTCCGTTTCCCAAAGTCAAATGCCGTGATCTAAGCCACATTATTCAGGGGGAGTTTTATATGTTCCTGTTGCAGGGGCTGATAGGAATTAACCACACCTGCTAGCTATACTGTATACTGCCTGTAGTTACAAGAAGATTTCAATTAACCAAGTAGAGCCTGTAATCAAAAGTAACCATGATGCACTAAAGATAATTTTGCCGTTGTTTCCAATGAGTTCTAGGATTGAGAGAATCCTTACTATGCAACAAGTGCCCAATTACATTCTTAATTCAAACCTCTGGGGACCAGTGTCCCCAATGTGTAGATCCAAAAAAGTTCCCTCCTTGCCAATCGCCTTTCCAAATTATGTTGGGGGCCATTCTGCCTTTCTATGACACAAAATTTGATATCCTCTTCCGAATGTCCCAGGTCAATGAAGTGCTTTACTAAAGGGGCATTAGCCTTCCGGTTCCTAATGCAGCTCTTATGTTCACAAATGCGCATCTTCACTTTTCTGGTGGTCATACCCACATACAACAGTCCACATGGGCATTGGATGGTATAAATTACTCCCTTAGAATTGCAGTTGAACAGCTCAAAAAGTATATATTTCCTGTTGTTAACTGGATTCAAGAATTCTTTGGTCTGCAAACAGTTTTTACATACGCTGCAGCCATGGCAAGGATAATTTCCTTTAGGTTTGGAACAGGACAGGTTTTTAAAGCCATTCTCTTTGCTTGTCCTCAGGGTGCTGTGGACGAGTAAATCTTGAATATTTTTTGTCCGTTTATACGCAAATCTTGGTCTGTCCTCACAACCGGGGACGTCTGCTAATAAATCCCAGTGTTTTAAAATTGCCGTCTGCATGGATCTGGTGTGGCCATTAAATGTAATGGGGATCAGCATTCCTGATTGAGGCTGGATAACCTTATTGGTGTATAAAAGATCTCTTCGGTCCATTTTTCTTACTTTAAAAATAGCTGCCTTTAATTTTCTACGAAGGTAACCTCGAGCCTGAAACTGTTTCATGAGGATGTTTGCTTGTCTATCATAATCCACAATTGTTGAACAGTTTCTTCTTATTCTAATCAACTGGGAGAAAGGTAAGTTCCGTCTAATGTGAGCTGGATGAAAACTGTCGTATTTAAAGTACGAATTAGCATCAGTCTTTTTTCTATATGTGTCGGTAATAATGGAAGAACCATTCTTAGTAACAGAGACATCCAAAAAATTGATTTTAGACCTGTCATATTGTACTTCAAATTTAATGGTTCTCATGGATGCTGTTAAGATAAACTTTGAAGTCCATTAGTTGCTCAACTGTACCTTCCCAGATCAGGAAAATGTCATCCAAAAATCTTCTATACCACTTTATATTAGAACAGAAGATATTCGTTTGAGTCAAAATATATGTATGTTCAAAATTATCCATAAACAGATTGGCTAATTCCGGGGCCCCGTAAAATAGACATAAGACGTACTTTTTCTCCATATTTATTTCTCCCTTATCCATTATCTTCATGTAATTCATATAATTAAGGACCATTATGTACTAGATGTTTTAATCTTGATACCCCAGACTGAGCCCATTGTTTTCTAAGCATCTCTCCGAATGCGTCTGTACAAAATGACTTCAGTGGGAGATATTTCAAGGCTTTCTTTTAAGAGTACTCCAAGTTGTCAGAATAGGTTTTACTACTAGATTGTTCACTTTCTCCCACTTCATTACTGTTTGACTGTGGTAAATATTTTAAGAGGATATCAAATTCTTGCTGTTTCTAAAGAAATGACAAAGATTTCCTTTCTGTTTAGATCTATTATAACAATACTTGTAATTGAGCAATGTCGTAATTCTCAGCCAGCTTTCCCTCTCATTTTTAAATATCTGTGCTAGCAGCTGAACTCTTTCATTTGTAATCATTATCTGCCATTGATTGATAGAGCAATCCTTTTTTTTTTACTTTTTTATTGTGAATTGCACAGAACAGAAAATAAATTGTGAGGGGAGAACAAATATTACATGCATAGAAATGTCTTTTATCCCATTAGATACACAATTTTTTCCTTCTTTTTTTAAAGGGAGAGAGTTATGCATCGGTTTCAGGAAAAGCATGTATTTATCACTTGCAAGTGGCGTCTATATACCACCCGTTCAAATGTCGATAGAGCAATCCTATAATCACTCACCAATCTCATTGGCGCTGTTCGCATGTAACAATGGCAAAACAAAAGTTAACGCATGATTTGCATGGTGCATGCTACGCACGTTCTGCAGTCTATTTGAATATTCAACCCCTGACCTAACTACTAATTGTAGGTTAACTCACATCCTGTAAACTGGGTTTGGACAACTCCCATGATAGCTTAGCGTGATTGCTTATTGAAAACTCATGATGGCTTAGCATGTTGTTTGTCTGTGAGCTCTTTTCCTACCCACAGTGGGTTATTTCCCCCAAATAAGCCACCCTGGGACCCCACGGTGTGCAGTAAGATTCATTTTGCAGTAAGAGTCATTTTTTTCTATGTTGGGTTAGCATATCATCTGTCACACTAGCGTGGGTTACAGAGATCACCTACAGATCTGCTTGGTAAGAGCAGCCAAAAACACTGCCACCACTCTGCTCCTCTCAAGCGATTTCTGAGCAAACTTGTTTTCCTGCCACATTTGGCTATGTCTCCAACTCCAAATTAGTTTGCCTTTCCCTGCGTGCAGCTCCCAAATGGTTTCACTTGTGTATAAATCCCCACTTTCCCATGAAAATGCAAAATCCTGCATTTATCCAGTAGTGCATGTGATGGCTCCCCATAAGTGGCTCAGGTCTGCAAGATTGACGCCAGAAACACAAATGAGAATGGAAAATTTGCCATTCGATGGGATTGGTCTTTTCCATTCTAACACAGATGAAGCTATGGATACCATACAGAAGGCCAAAATTACAGCAAAAAGAATGGGAATCAACAGCAAGGTCAATACCAATATAAACCAAGAAAATGGTTTAGATCACCTTCACCATTTTATCCTAAGCAGAAATAGCAGGACCATACTTTCTGCAATCAACAAGGGCAAGCTAGAAAGAGATTGTATCAAACACAATTCAACCAAAATAAATCAAACTAAGCACCACCTTCTAAGCGCCGTTTTTGACTCTATGCCAATCATAGAGATGACTACACTTTCAACATTCGGGATTAGTCACCAACAATACTCTCAAAATTGGAAGGCCATAACTACAGACAAATGGGTCCTCGATATTATGCTGTCGGGATATCGGATAGAGTTCGATGTCCTCCCTCCCCTCGGTACCGTAAAGACAACGCCACTTTCGAACACCCTCCGGATGGAGATGTTGGCATTGCTAAGAAAAGGGTCTATCCAAATTGTAGATCAAAGGATTCTGCTAAGATTTTTTTTCTCCCGTTACTTTACGGTACCGAAAAGGGATGGAGGACGTCGACCTATCTTAGATCTAAGAAGTCTAAATTGCTACATTACACCCAAGAAGTTTCGCATGATTACGCTAGCGAAGATACTACCTCTTCTGAAAAAGGACTCATGGTTCACGGCAGTGGATCTAAAGGATACTTATTTTCATGTCATCATACATCCAAGCCACCTCAAATTTCTCAGATTTATGATAGGACACGATGCATACGAGTTTTGCATCCTTCCTTTTGGTCTAGCCACAGCTCCGAGAGTGTTCACAAAATGCATGGCTGTCATTTGTGCACACCTTCGAATGCTCGGAGTCGAGATATATCCATATCTCGACAATTGGCTAATCGTATCTCACTCTTGCATGAGAGTAATAGAATGTACAAATATAGTGTCTTCTCAAGGATCTGGGCCTCCTGATCAATATAGAGAAATCCAGACCCTATCCAACACAGAGAATACATTTTATTGCCGCAATAATAGACTCTACAGTGAACAGAGTGTTCTTGCCACAAGGCCATAGTAGCACTTGCATACCAACTTCTAAGTCCAAAAAAATGCTCAACTTTTCTAATACAAAGGATATTAGGACTGATGGCATCAACAGTGTATCTTGTCCAGTGGGCCAGGTTGAAGATGAGACCTGTACAAAATTGGTTCATAAGGCATTTCTCAACACACCTCGATGCCAGAAGAGTGTATCTTCTGATTCCAAAGTACATCAGGCACACGTTGCACTGGTGGACAACTCCAGACAATTTGATTCAAGGCATGCCCTTTCGACAGATGTCACCTACAAGGGTGCTCACACAGATGCGTCGCTTATGGGATGGGGTGCACACCTGCAAAATCTACAGATACAAGGCAAATGGTCTCCAATGGAGTCAAAGCTTCATTTAAATATACTGGAGTTAATGTCTGTACAAAGAGCGTTGCATGCCTTTGAGATCGAACTCTTAGGGAGACAAGTCCAATTACAGACAACACTTCGGTGGTCTGGTACATAAACAAACAGGGAGGCACACACTCGATGGACTTGGTGGAATTTACTCTAAAAATTCTTCATTGGTCTGTACTTCAAAAGATATCACTTGTAGCAACACATATTCCAGGAAAGGACAATGTTCTGGCAGATCACCTCAGAAGGTCGTCTGTAGATGTACACGATTGGGAACTGTCAAGAACTGTGCTTCAGCAAATTTTTGCCCAATGGGGAAGACCATCAGTGGACTTATTTGCAAACAACAACGCAGTATGCTACCAGTTTTGCTCAAAAGGAGGGTTAGGAAAGAATTTGTTGGGAGACACTTTCCTACAACAGTGGGAAGGAGGTCTACTATATCTTTTTCCTCCTCTTCCTTTGATCCCCAAGGTGATAGTGAAAATAGAATCAGACAGCTCGGACTGCATTCTAATAGCCCCTTGGTGGCCCTGTCAGTCTTGGTTCACAACTTTTCTCAGACTTTCCAAGGGCAATTATTACAGACTACCATTGATTCCGGACCTCATATCCCAGAACTGCGGCAAAATTCGACACCCCAATGTCAAGTCCCTAGCATTGACTGCATGGAGAATCTGTCATATCCGCGACAACTGACTTTGCTGCAGGAACTGAAATCAGTTCTACAAGCAGCAAGAAAGCCATCTACAAGGAAAGCTTATGACAGCAAAATGAAATCATTTACTGCTTTTGCAGAACAGCAAGGGTTTAACCCTTCTTCTGTTCCAATACAAGGCATGTTGGCTTTTCTACATTTGTTATTTAAGAGAGGACTTAAATTATCATCGATACGAGTCTATTTGGCAGCTATATCTGCTAATCATGACCTTCTGCATGGTAGGTCAATATTTACACACCCTCTCATATGTCAGTTTCTCAAAGGATTGCATAATTTAATTCCATTGGGACGTTCACCTACACCAGCATGGAGTTATCTGTGATACTCAATGCTCTTACCAAGAAACCTTTCGAACCTTTAGCGATTGTTGATCTTCGTCTAATGTCATGGAAAGTAGCCTTTCTAGTTGCTATTACATCAGCTCGTAGAGCCTCTTGAGTTATGTGTACTTCGTGTAGATGTGCCATATCTACTTTTCCACATGGACAGAGCAATACTTAGACCAGACGTCTCTTTTTTGCCTAAAGTTGTATCCTCTTTTCATGTGAATCAGGACATTATTCTTCCTGCCCTTTTCCAACATCCATCCAATCAGTTGGAGTCAACCCTTCACACATTGGATGTGAGAAAAGCGTTAGCTTTCTATAAAGATCGCACGGCACACCTACCGCAAGTCAAATAGACTATTCAGAGCCTATGGGACCAGATCCGTAGGACAACCCATTTCAATGCAAAGTTTCTCTTCATGGATTGTGTAGACTATTAAACTGGCTTACCAGTTATCAAGTTTAGAAATGCCTAGACTAGTCAAAGCACATTCAACTAGAGGAGTTGCTACATCTGCTGCTTTTGACAGGAAAATTCTGTTACCTGACCTCTGCAGAGCAGCGATGTGGGCGAGGGAATCAACCTTTGTGTCCCACTATAAGCTTGATGTTAGAGCAAGAGAGGACTGTCGTTTCGGACGAGCAGTTCTTTCAGCAATGCTACAGTGACGTATAACACCTACCCACCACCGGTAAGTGAATTTTTTATTCGTCCATATGTGTGATGCACAGAGACCACGAAGAACAGGTTGCTTACCTGTAACTGTGGTTCTTCGAATGGTCATCTGTGCATTCACACAACCCACCCACCGTCCCCTCTATGATGTTAATACTTCTTGATACCAAATGAGGAATACCTTCGGTATAGGGACCATAGGCGGTCTCTAGGAACTGAGCAGGAACCCCTGCTGAGTATGAGCACTGGACAGTGGGGGAGGGGTTCCTGCCAAAATGACTTCAGCTTTTATAGGTTTACCGAATCGAGGCACTGCGCAGGCGCGAAGTCCATATGTGTGAAAGCACAGATGACCACTTGAAGAACCACAGTTACAGGTAAGCAACCTGTTCATCTGGTTGCCCAGAGAGATCCTGGGAGAATGCCTACCCAACATGGTTTCCTAAGCTCTGCAAACCATGTTTGCCAGATTGATAACTATAAGATCTTAATGATGACTGCTTTGTTGGTTGAAAGGAACAATAATTTTATTAAGGACCAGACCTATCAGCATGCCAAATTTCAAGTTTCCAACTCATCTGGAAGTACTGTAGGTAAACATTTCTGAGCATACATCGCACACACATGCTTTCCGCTTTATAGGTAGAGAATATGCGAGCCACAATTTCTGTTATACTTCTAATCATCCTAATTGCATTGTATAATAATAATAATAACAATAATAATAATAATAAATTTCTTTTTTAGCCACCTCTCCTTCAGGATCGAGGTGGGGAACAACATTGATACAAATGACATATAATACATAAAACTGATTAAAAACATAAAAAAAAATACGTTATTAAAATACAAATAAAACTCTTAAAATTTGACTGGGTAGGCATGCATCGGTCTTTATGGCTTTCTTAAAGTCAAAAAGACTATTAAGTTGACGAATCTCCTCCGGCAGGCCATTCCACAGTCTGGGAGCGACAGAAGAGAAGGTCCTTTGGGTAACAGTTGTCAGCCTGATTTTGGCCAACTGTAGCAAATTCTTCCCAAAGGACCTGAGCGTGCGGGGTGGATTGTATGGGAGAAGGTGATCCCGCAGGTAACCTAGACCCAAACCATGTAGGGCTTTAAAGGTAATAACCAACACTTTGTACTTCGCCCGGAAAGTAATTGGCAGCCAGTGGAGTGATCTTAAAACAGGTGTAAGATGGTCACCCCTAGGTGTACCGGTGACCAAACTGGCTGCCATATTTTGAACTAATTGAAGTTTCCAGACTAGGCACAGAGGTAGCCCTATGTACAGTACATTGCAGAAGTTGAGCCTCGAAGTTACCAGCGTGTGCACGACCGATTTTAGGTCTTCCAACTCTAGGAAGGGGCACAGCTGGCATATCAGCCGAAGCTGATAGTAGGCACTCCTGACCGGCGCATCTATCTGAGCTGTCATTTGGAGCGACGGATCCAGGAGCACCCCCCAGCTGCGAACACAGCCTTTCAGGACGAGTGTAACCCTATCCAGAACTGGTTGACCAACCTCCAAACCCTGGTTGGACTTTTGACAGTAAGCACCTCCATCTTGTCTGGATTCAGCTTCAGTTTGTTTTCCCTCATCCAGCCCATTACCGCCTCCAAGCATTCATTCAGAGGAGACACACTATCCTTAGCTGACGCTGTTGTCAAAGGCATAGAGAAATATATTTGGGTGTCATCAGCGTACTGATAGCACCCCGCCCTATGCCTCCGGATGATCGCTCCCAGCTGTTTCATGTAGATGTTAAACAGCATTAGGGATAGGATGGTGCCTTGTGGTACGCCATACAACAGCTCCTTCTTTGAGGAGCAACTATCCCCAAGCATCACCATCTGGAACCTGCTCGAGAGGTAGGACCGGAACCACTAAAGCAGAGTGCCCCCGATTCCCAATCTCCTCAGGCGTTCCAGAAGGATACCATGGTCGATGGTATCAAAAACTGCTAAGAGATCCAGAAGTACCAGCAGGGACACACTCCCCCTGTCAATACTCAAGTGTAGATCATCCACTGAGGCGATCATAGTGGTCTCAACTCTGTATCCTGTCCTGAAGCTGGTTTGAAGCCATTTTGAAATGGGTCTAGAAAATCTATATCATCCAAAACTGCCTGGAGTTGGAAGGCAGAAGTTGCCCAGAAATTGAAGATTTGATACTGGTCTGTAGTTATTAAGATCCAGAGGGTCTAGGGAGGGCATTTTTAGAAGTGGCCGTACCACCGTTTCTTTTAAACATGATGGAAAACTCCCCTCCCTGAGAGATGTATTAATAATATGTTGTAATTGTAATCTTAATTGCATCTCTTCCCTGGGCGACCAGCCAAGAAGGGCAGGGATCGAGAGGGCAAGTTATCTTCCTCACTTGTCCCAGCAGCTTGTCCACGTCCTTGGTACTCACCAACTGAAACTGATCCAGTGTAATTCTATTCGCGGAGTTACTGGACACGCCATTGTCAGCCTCTGCTATAACGATGGCATCTAAGTCGTCTTATCCAAGAGATTTTATCTGTGAAATGATCATTAAAGGCATCACAGTGAACTACCGAAGGCTTTAAGATTGGGTTCAGGGGGGAAGATGCCTGAGTTAGACCCCTCACCACCCTGAACAGTTCTGCCGGACGTGAATTCGCAGACGCAATGCGTGCAGAGAATAAAACTTTCTTCGCTGCAGGTATTGCCACCCCATAGGAACGGTGATATTATCTATGTCATGTCTTGTCAAATATAAGTCGAGTTTTCAGCCATTGGCGCTCCAGTCGTCGTCCTTCCCGCTTCAACTCCCTGAGAATCTTCTGTATACCAGGGTGCCCAATTAGAAGTGGGTTGGAGAGGATGTTTGGGGGCGATCGTTTTGATATCCCTAGTTAGGTCTTGATTCCATCTATTGACCATGGCTTCTACAGGATCGTCAGCGATACCAGCCATAGAACTCTCTAAGTCTTCCTGGAATACAAGAGGATCCATCAGCCTTCGAGGGCGGACCATCTTAATAGGTCTGCCACCCCTTTAGGGGTGGGTGGTAGCCGTGATACTAACCCTGACCAGAAAATGATTTGTCCATGACAATGCAGAGATATTTGTTACCTCCGCCCTCAGATCCATCTGTTCGGAACTGAAAACAGCATCGAGGGTGTGACCTGCTGAATGTGTAGGTCCAGAGATCAACTGGGATAGGCCCATGTTAGCCGTTGATGCCATGAACTCCCGAGCTGCACCAGACAAACCGGCCTCAAATGGGATGTTGAAATCGCCCAGGACCAAAAGCCTGGGTGACTCCAACACCAGCTCCGAGACCAGTTCTGTGAGCTCGGCCAGGGAATCTGATAAGCAGCAGGGTGGCCAGTACAGTAACAGAATCCCTAGTCTATCCCTGGCCTTCAGACTCAGGTACACACACTCAATGTGATTCAATTCTTGGACAAGAAGTCTAGTCAGGTTAAGATTGTCCTTGTAGACCACAGCTACTCCGCTGCCGCCCCGCCCACTTTTCCTCACCTACTCACTAACACAGTACCCAGCTGCGGGGGCCTGGGCCCATGTCGGGTCACTGTCATCTCCCAGCCAGGTCTTTGTGAAGCATGCCAGGTCGGCCTCCTCTTCTGTAAGGAGGTCATAGATTATATTTGTTTTGTTTTTAACCGACCTGGCATTGCATAGGAGCAAGGAAAGGTTCTCCAAGATCCCCAGGGTAGCAGGGCAACCAGAAGGGTTAAATATCTATCTCTCCTTCTCCTGTAATGGCCCTTCGCCCTGCTATTGCCATATCTCCCTCTGCCCCGCACAACACATATTGGTGGTCCCTGACACATTACAGCTCAGCTGGGCTTCCAGCTGCCCCAAGCTTCTCAGTGGAGTGGGCGGGGGAGGCGCAGTGATGTTCCCTCCAGTGTCTCTCGCCCTTCTCCTCCCTCCCAGTATTAACAGTCCCTCCAGCCACCACTCAGCTGGGCTCCTGGCTGCCTTGGGCTTCTCATCTTGGATGTAGTAATGTGTTTTGCTTGTTTTATCATGGCATAATTTGTTACTCTCTAATACTGTTTGAGCAATAAATGTATATTTTGTGGTATCACTTATGGGACCACAACCCAGATGTATTAATTCTTGATGCCCAGAACACTCCACTGGATTCATAAATCTATCACTGTCCTTTAAAGCCATTGTAGTCTCTCTTGATCTGGTGAATCTCAGATAACATCCATTCAGATTGAAAAACAAGCTAGTCAGATGGAGCGGGAAGGAGTTAGCCATCTCAAAACTTGCTGTGAAAAGACTAAGTCCTGTAATATTTATTCTCCTGTCAACTGTACTGCCAGTATGTTAACAACCTTAATGCTTTCATATTGAAATTTACAGTGGTAAAAAGCCCTCTCTTTTTACCCTGATTTCTGCAACATATATCTACAGAGGTTCAGACCTTGCTTGAAAGGTCTAGTGGTCTCCTCTTGTACTCACCTTGAAGAAAACCATTATAAAATTGTGTGTTGGTTTATTACTGCATGCTACAGGTAGACACGATTTGCAAAAATGACAATGATAAATGTTGCCAGTGTAGTAGATGCAAAACAGTCTTTCTACTAATCCGTTGGTCCTGGCCTAAAATCTGTGTATATTAGAAAAAGTATACATAATCAAACTAATGAACAGCTTGCTGTATCATTCCATTCAACCCAATTAACATTCTGTTGGGAAATCTAGATAGATCTAAGAAAATATATTCTTTTTCTTAAAATCAGGGATGAGCAAAGTTTGAGGTAAATTTATCGTATTTCCTCTTCAAATGTTTCTTGGTATATGAGTATCCCAACCACCCCCCTTCCCTAGTTTGAAATTCAGTTTGAATTTAAATATCAGACATAACATATTGTTATTTGTAAACTTGGAAATGCATAATTAATTTTGTTTCATGATTTACATTATTACCTTAACAGTTGAATATAAATATGTTGATTTGGCAGTGGGGACTGGGGAGGATTTTCATTTTCTCTTTGTTACTTTGGATGTATTCTGTTGGAGTCTTCTGTTATGTAAAACTCTCCGTTACAGTTTGGCTGGATTTCGAGATTATTAAAGAAATTGTAATAGCAGCTCAGGGGAACATTCAAGAACTATCTGTCCTCTTGTACTGTCTGACCCTGACAAGCTTTTTTCAGTGTGGCTTTAAATCTTCATGTAATGTACTTCAGTATGCATTTTAATGCAGGAGAGATTGTATGTTGTGTATACATTGTGATTAGATAGATAACTGTGAATATTATTAAGAATCAACAGAATTAAATGGAATTTGCAGCAACTGCAGATTTAATACGGTTCTTTAAATATTTAAGGAAAGATTACATCCATTCAGCACATTGCCCTGTAAATTAAAAGCAACTGCAAATGGACATGTTAATGCTTTGAGCTATTAATTGTTTTCCTGCCTATAACACACACTGCAGCATTTCAATAGAGAATCTGTCTTTTTTTGTACCAAAAATGGCATATAAAAGGAGTGTGTGTGTGTGTTTGTGTGTGTAAGGTGAACTCTAATGACAAGAGAGATCTTCCTGTAGATCACTGTCTAAGTAGTAACAACACAGATTCCCAAATAAACCTCCCTACATGGCAATATCAATAAATATTAGAAACTAAATGGATGCTCAGTTTTATTGGTAATTCTTTGTCACAGAGACTAACCAGTGCCTTTGATTGATGACCATATTTCATTTCTATTTCCAACATATACTGGTAAAGGGGACAGGTCCTGTCATAGCCCTCTTGAGTTGTATTACTTTCGTTCAGGAGCCAACATTCCACAATGTCGTTTCCCCACCTGCAACCTGAAGTACTATAGTTCCACAAGCATTTTATCTTATGACTTTGCTGAGTCTACATCACACAGTATGAGCAGGCAGTGTAACCACTGCAGACTACATCCAGGATAGCTATGGACAAATATTTGGCTGGAATGCTTACTCACAAGAAGATACGTTGTGCAAATAATCCAGTCTTCTGCTTGAAATACTAGACTGGGACACTTTAATTGTGAATTTATCTGCTTGTATTGCATTTACTCGCTTGTAGGTGTGTTTTCCTGCCACTTGAAACAGCAGTTTGAGATACTTACCAATAGGTCTACTTCTGGATAACCATGATAGTTTGCCATGATAGTTTGTATTGCTTCCTTCCAAATAAATTTGTTCACTGTTCATCTGAATCCACCCTACTACCTTAAAGTATATAAATACCTTCTTCGCAAGTGTTCCAAAAAAGGGTGCCTAGAGAACCTCACTTTTCACAGTGTACACAAATCTTCATATTAGCTGGGATCCTTATTTGGGATGCTATCACTTTTTGGTTTCTGTGTTGCAAATATTAATTTCCTTATAATATAAACAAAGAGTAACAAGGTCATTTGAGACTAGGCTATACTACATGACCCTGGCTTTACCAGTGGATGCTTATGGTGCTAAAGAATAGACGTAGAGGACAAACAGAAGGAAAGCCTATCACATGGATTGGGGTACTATTTTGGTTATTTTCTAGAACCCCAAAGTCTACTAACTAGTGGTTGGGGGCATTCAGATATAAACTAATGGATAATAGCTACAGTGCTCCATGAGCCATATAATGGGATGACGTGCTCTGACAAATTATCCTATTGATTGGGGATATCTGCAGCTCCAACCCTGTGAGGTAGGACAGCCTGCAAGACACCCTTTTATCTAGGCTGACCATATGAAAAAGAGTACAGGGCTCCTGTTACTTTAACAGTTGTAGAGAAAAGGGAATTTCAGCCAGTGTCATTTGTATGCAATTAGTTCCTGGTGAAATTCCCTCTTCATCACAACAGTTAAAGTTGCAGGCACTATACTAGAGTGACCATATACAAAAGAAGGCAGGGCCCCTGCACCTTTAACTGTTGTGATGAAGAGGGAATTCCACCAGGAACTAATTGCATACAAATGACACCGGCTGAAATTCCCTTTTCTCTACAACTGTTAAAGTTACAGGAGCCCTGTCCTCCTTTTCATATGGTCAGCCTACTTTTATCTATATTCTTCAGAGGTAGGTTGCTACCACCTAGGTATTAATTGTTTTGCAATATTAATATTTGATAACAAATTAGCTAATTAAAATTTATCAGGATCCTAAGAGTGGCTGGAGGGTTGAAGCCCACTTGGAACTCCAGAGCATGGAAGAGTTTTGCCTTGACTCTTTGTCAATCACCCAAAGACAAAGAAAGTTTATTTCACAGACAAAGGTGAAAGTTCCCAGAGATGGAAATTCAAACTGACCAATTACTAGTCTGTGAGAATCTGTTCATCCATCCTTAGATAATTCCTGTAGTTCCTATAGAACATAAGCTGAGTCATGTGACAGGATGTTGTTGTCTCTACATGTCTGAGCATGTCTTTTTGTTTAGAGTCAGTTCTAATAAATGGGGGTGGCGGGTGGGGGAGATTTGATTCATCACACCTACTTCTGACTTACTACAGACCAGAAATTCTAACAGCCTAATTTGGGGAAGTGGGGTGGGAGGTGGAATCCATTTTGCTGTCATTGTTAAACAATTGAGAGTTCTGATTTACTGCAAATCATCCAGAGCAATACCAGTAGATTCACGTCTAGGTTTTGCCCATTTCTGTTCTCTATCAGCGCGTCGTAGTGCCTAGATTATATGATGTGCCTGTAAAGTTCATTATCTGTATGTACAAATGTATGGGTGCATTTTGAGTATGGGAATGAAATCACATAAGCATTGATTATCACCATAGTAACTTCTATAGTAATAGTAATGCCAATATATTTATGTGTGACTTATGCAGTGTATGTAAGAAGTCTGCAGATTAGATCAGAAACTCCTAAATTATGGTTCAGGTCTACTAGTAATCCCTGATGCACTTCTAGTAGCTCCTGGGGCCAAATTGAAATAATAAGAGAAAAACGCACTCCTCTTTAGCAATAGAAATGTCAAAGAAGTCTCTACCTGTGCACATAGCTCTCCCTATTCCTATAAAGACTAATTAGTCACTGGGCATGTTTGTATGTTACACTAAGCCCCTGAGAAGAAACCATGGTGGGTGGGTAGCTTGTCCCTTACTCCCCACAGACAATGGCCTGCTTGGCGCCTTCCTGTGGCATTTTTCTCCCTCAGTTCCTCTCCTAAGTTCTTTGTCTAGGTGTCAGATGTACATGTGGGTTACAGAGCAGTGATTAGTATCACAAAAATTGCTCAAAATTCATGGCAGGGCAGTAGAATGGAGGGGGAAATTACAAAAAAAATCCTAGGAGTGGTGATTGGCTCCTGTGCACTTGCACACAGTGTTGGGAGCCCACATTTGCTGTGGTAACATGTTATTCTGACACTATTTGAAAAGCAAAGGAGCAAAGAGAGTGGCATCAGAAAGATAATGGATTGCAAGGACAAAATATTTGTAAGATGCAACTTTTTCCTCAGTCCTTTCATGTTCTTCCATCTCTTATAGGCCAATAACAAGCCTGAAATTGAGGCAGCCCTTTTTCTGGATTGGATGCGACTTGAGCCTCAATCCATGGTATGGTTGCCAGTTTTGCATCGGGTGGCTGCTGCTGAAACCGCCAAACACCAAGCCAAGTGCAACATCTGTAAGGAATGTCCAATTATTGGATTCAGGTACATTGTTTTCATTGTTGATGTTCTATTAACTACCAGTTGAATTAAACCCATCAAGTGTTACGACTCTAAATAAAGGCTACATTTAAGAGTGCTGAACCCTTCCTTTATAGCACAGAATACAGATCTGTGGAAAGTCAACTATGTATTATCTCGCGTTTCTCGTTTCCACATCACCTAAACACAGCCTCCTTAATTAAAGTACTTTCTTTATATTCTTTTATATTCCTTCTATTCTGAAAAAGTAATCATGCTGTTCAGCTTGCATCTTAGTCACTTTCCAAAGTTTTGTAAAACATGCAATTGAACATACAAAAAAGATCTATAGTTCACAGAGAAAGTTGCTTGTCATGAATGGAATACAATCCTGGTGTACTGGAAGCCCCATTATGTAATGATCATTTCTTTAGAATGGATCTGCTCAGCCTATCATAAAAGTTCTCTTAACAATAGTCCTCACCTGAATTCTGAAATTATGTTTAGAATTATGTTGCTGTGTTTAGACATCTGGATCTCAACAGCATGGTTACTATAGCAATGAATAAGTCAATATCTTGCAAAATAGCTATGGATTGGTATGCTTGTTCAGAATCCACTTAACGGTTAACTAAATACTTGCTTTCAATTATGCTTATGTTTATTTTATCACGTTGTTTCCTAATAACTGCTTTGTATGGTCTTTGTGTTTTTCATCCATGTAGTTCTCTTAACATTGGTATTTTTCCTTCTGTGCATCAAGCTGTTGACAAGGAGTATTTTAGAATTCTCTTTTTAAAGCTCAGCTAGATGACTGAGTGGGCTGCATTCACATAAAACACCATAATTTCATCTTTCAAAGACAGTGATTGGATTACCTTAAGTGGAAATGCACCAAGCAGATTTATGACAAGATAAGCTTACTTCTTGCTCCTTCAGCTTGATGCAAAATATTGGATTTTTTTTTATAAAACAATGAAACTATGAGATATGTATAGTCAATTGTTTTTATGAATTACAGGATTCTTAGTCCATTATCCATACTTTAGGGTAGTACCCAGGTCCACACATGGCTTGGGACTTCCAGATATGCCTGTTCCCATATCAATTTGACCATGCACTGAGGCTCTGCTCCAGGTATGCATGCCTTCTGAATATGTCAGTGGGCAACTAGAAAGAAGACCTTCTTGGTGGTGGCTGTGGTTCATAAAATTGTGTTCCAGGGAAGCTTGCCTGGCACCTACTTTGCTATAATATTGGTGCCAGATAAAAACATTCTTATTTTCCTAGGCTTTTTTTTTTATAATGGGCCAACCTACATCCAGGAAGTGCTGTAGAAAATGAGTTAATGGCATTGGCATATTAAAAGCAGGTACCTATGCCAGACCAATTGTACATAGGTTACAAAGAAAATTGGAGTGGATGCCATCCTCAGAAGTATGACTTTGAATATAATTTTCAAGGACACTAGCTTGGGCTAGTTTCAGGAAAAACTGTCACAACTCTGAAAGTAATGGACTGCTTTGGACATACTATATACCAAAGTGAAGGTAAGGATCTGTGTTACCAGAATTATAGCAATGGTAGCCTATCTTTGACAGGTAAATTACTATAAAAGTTCAAATGCAAAAACACTGCAAGTTATGACAAAAAAAATGCTTTGGACTGCCATAACATTGTAACTCATTAAAATCACACTACACTCCCTGGCAATTGATCAGCATATTGAAAATTCTGCCTGGGATGACCTGTGAGCACAGTCAGGTGTCCATGTATTTTACCATTTGCACATTGTGATGGAGGGCAAAGTATATTACCATGCTATGCATATACAAATATTGACATACGAAGCACTGTAGCACAAGGCCACCTTTTTCAGCTAACTGCATTTTCTGAGCAATCTCCAAAAGTGGCCTCACATACAACACATTAGTAGTCAGTCCTGGCCATGGATAACTGTGGCCAGGCTATCTCTATTCAGGAGAGGCTGCAGCTGGCTCACTGCCCTCAGTTGATGAAAAGAGGGTATGCTTATATGCTATCCCTTAGGTACAGAAAATCACAGTATTTTCAGGACTCAGAAAGTATTCCTTCTTGAAATGGCTTATGAGTTGTTATAGTTCTCCTTCCCAGGTTCTGAGTATGCTGATAAATACTTTAAGATCTTATATCTTAAAGTATTTATTTTAAGATCTTTGCTCAGTTAATATGATTGATGTTATATAGCTAATAAGAATGGCGTTGTATTTATATCTGTAATATAAAACTCTCCTGCTTTACATGAAACATAATTAACGCATGAGTTATGAAATTGTATTTTTCTTCTCCAGATACAGAAGTTTAAAACACTTTAACTATGACATCTGCCAAAGCTGCTTCTTTTCTGGCCGAGTTGCAAAAGGTCATAAGATGCACTACCCAATGGTGGAATATTGTACACCAGTAAGTAATGATCTGTGTCCCCAATACGGTTTTCTGGATTTTGTGTAAGGTAATGGATTGCTTTTGGTAATTAAATCAATACTTGGTGTTTAAAGTGTGATGCCTTGGTATACACTGTGAAAGTAGTGGTATAATAATTAAGAATAGTTCAAAGGTATTTACTAGTTATTATTGACACGTTGCTATATCAAAATTGTGCACTAGTGAACTCTAAGTTCAGTGCTAAATAATAATTGCTTATATGTGTATTGTGTTGTAAGCCTAGCATTTCTCCAAATGATACTTGTATCTTATATAGCTCAAAAAATTAACTCATTGTAAGACAACTTGAAATGGTTTTACCTCTGCTGGCTTTAAAATTCAGTCTACTGCATTACAAACTACCTCCTATAGCAGTCTCAACCTTTGAGGAGTATTTATGTCATTAGGTGATATGATGATATGTACACATCATGAACGCTGAGTTTGCCTCCGGATGCTCTTAAGAGGAGAGTGCATGGTTCCTACAGCATTGACACACTTTTGTCACAGTTGTCACTACAAATGGGGAATTTGGGTTGTTGCTTTTGGGGGGGGGGGGGTAGTGTGTGAAGCCTAAATGCCCAAAGACTTTTGGAGTCTTTCTGAAGCACACATTTTGGATTATGAAGACTCTTCCCTCCCCCCCCCCCCCAGATTACTTTGGCTAGTAATCCTGGGAAATGTTGATCCTATTCAATAGCGAATAATTTTGATTGTAGTGCATTCAATAGCGAATAATTTTGATTGTAGTGCATTTGTTGGGAATAATTATTCTAAAGAATGAATTGGAGGGATATACTACTCTGTGTTTAAGGGTCCTGTTACAAACAACTTTAGTTAATTGTGAGTACTATGTAATTGTACGATTCTATTCATTCCTTAGGTGTGAGAGCACTTTTCAGATCCTTTAGTATGTCTGGATTCTCTATGATCCAATAGATACAATCATATCTTGACTTCAAACATGTTCTGAAGGTGGTAGCCATTGTTTCCCAGTTCACATTAAATGGGAAACAATGTTTTATTAAATAATGCCTGTCTTATTGAGGCACGAAGAGCCTTTGACTGGGTTTGGCTGTCATGATAACCCATGATGGGTTAAATAAGCCATTATGGTTTATTTAATCCATCATGGGTTATCGTGTCGTCTGTCAGGTGTTTTTTAACCAACGATGGCTTATTTGGACAAAATAACCCGCTCTGATAATCTGTGGTCTGCAGAATAGGTTATTTAACCCATCATGAGTTATGATGTTGTGTGGCAGTCACAGGCGGTTACTTTGGTCACCTGCAGAGTCGCTTGGCAAGAGCAGTAAAACCACTGCCACTGCTCTCCTTCAGACAGCAGATCTCTGTTTCCATGATCTGCTTAGCAAGTGATTGTGCTCATAGCTTGACCTCACCCTAGCCCTTCCCCCGGCAGTGTGCTCTTCAACCTCCTAAAATGTCAAACACCATTTTGATCGAGTGGCAGCAGCTGCGCAGTGTTGTCATTTTGCCTTGTGTACATCATTGCCGGGGCATGCTATGCATTAAGTTTTGTCTCGCTCCTGCAAACTTCCATGGAGTTATAACTGCCATCCCCTTTTGAGCGAAAAGGTGCTTTCACTTTGTCAGTGTGCAGGGTTTTCAATGGGCCTTGTGTGCATCCCTGCTAGGGGAGGCTGTGTATGAATTCCCAATCCTGAAAAATTCCAAGGAGTTATTTGTGCCCCCCCCCTTTTTGGTGCACCCTGGATTTTTGCTCCTTTATGTGCAATTATGCAGAGTTTTGATAGTGCATTGAGTGCCTCTTGACTGGAAGAGGTTGTTTATGAAGTTTGGTCCCAGTCCTACATCCTTCCAGCACTTTAGAGCCACCACCTCCTTGTTGGGGTGATACCGGAAGCACTAAATTAATCTCTCCCCTCACATTGGAATATTGTGGAAGGTTAAAACAGGCTGCTGTGGTGTTGTCAATGGGTGAAATAGCGCCACTGCTGGGACAGGAGAACTGCAGCAGGACAGTGGGGAAGGGATGACTCAGCTTAAAGTGATGTCCAAAAGTGGCCTTTGTGTACCAGCAAAAGCTCTGTTTGTACCTCAGCTCATTAAGCTGAGATACAGACATCCAAATGCAGTTTATAAGCAAAAATCAGTAGCATAAGCCAGCTTTTAATCAAAATTCTCAAGTGATTTATCCTATTTTACTCTTTCCACCCAGGTTAAGGTAATGATTGTACTGTTCTGCATATTCAAGGGAGGGTGTAGTGCAGACATGTCTGAACAGTTATTAGTTTTTACAAACCGAGAAAGGATTTTTTTCATCTTCAGTGTCATAAAGTGCATTAGCACTTTCCTCTCATCAGTAATTGAAGGGGGTTGGATCATGTTAGATAGGCTATTGTTTCTACTTGCCTCTTCCTAACAAAGGAATAAAATCTTCATTAAAAACTAATGAAATATATAGAACAGCATGCTTTTTGTAAAAGTGATTTTTATTGTTTCTTTCCTGCTGATAACAAGGCCAATATGAAACTAAGAATCTAATAAGCAGTATACTGAATGTGTTATATAGTGTAGTGGGAATATAGTGTCACTATAAAAATGGAGATTGTTCTTGGCTCTAATTTTTTATCAAAACTGCTTCTACCATGGCACAGCAGCCCCCTGTTATTTTCTCTAAGATCAAGGCTACATGGTTTGCAAGGAATTTTTTTTATTTGTTAGGTAATCAACTTAAACTGTTAATCTACAGGCTACATATGGAATTATAGGTTATCACGTTTTAAAAAGATGTGTTTTGCTATGATCATAAGAACGTAAGAAAAGCTATACTGGATTAGTAGAACTAAGGCCTACCTAGTCCAACATTCTGTTCACACAGTGGCCAGCTAGATTAGCCTGTGGGAAGTCCGCAAGCAGGACCTAGGGTGCAATAGCACCCTCCCAGTCTTGTTCCCTAGCAACTGATAATGGAGGTAAAATATAGCCATCATGACTAGTAGCCATTGATAACCTTATCCTCCATGAAGATGTTGGGTATTTCTCATAATCTAACAGTAGTGGATTTCTTGTGTTCATATTAAAAACTGTTAGTAGAATATTCAAGACCTGTAAGTTTTTACTTAGTGTTCCTGTCATCCTTCATGTTTGTTAATGTGCTGTGCAAATTATATGACCAAGTTTGTTAATGAACTGCAAAACTCCAAATAATGGTACACTTCTAAAATGGAGCTCAGTACTGAAACAAGTTACCATGCTCTTTGAATGCACAACAATTAAATAATTATAGTTTAGGGGATGAAGTAGCTGGTCAGTTGAATGTTTGAGTACCCATATCCCATGACTGTGCAGAAAAACTGCCTAGTAAAGAGATATCATTGAAATATTGCTTTCAGACTACTTCAGGAGAAGATGTTCGTGACTTTGCCAAGGTATTGAAAAACAAATTCCGAACAAAAAGATACTTTGCAAAGCACCCAAGAATGGGTTACCTGCCTGTACAAACAGTGTTGGAGGGAGACAACATGGAAACGTGAGTGAAGCAAATAGTATTTCATTTGATAAGCTCTTGGAGCTCCCCAGTTGGCACCTGCTCCCTATATTTCCTAACTGCATAAAGCCTCTTTCATTTCTTTCATTTTTGTTTATTTTGGTTGAAAGAAAAACGCAAGCTGATGTTTCAATTGCTGTTCCCCTTCCCTTTTCTCACCTGCTAACCCTCTAATAATTTAAACTTCAGGTAGCAGAAGAAAAATACCTGCTGTCTCATTAGCTGCCTTGAAACCCCTTAAAATGGATGTAATTTGGATAGAAGGAAGCAAAAGTCAAAACGGAATAATAATCTGTAGATATGGATAATTCTTTATATCTGGCTATATTAGTTTAAATTTAAAGTTCACAGTGTAAAGTTTACACAACAGTCCAAAGATTTGCTGCTGCTGCTGCTATTATTATTATTATCATCTCTTTCTCGCTCATGGCGGTTTTTGTAGACGGACATGGCGGGAATTGATTCAGGAATTCCCTGATGATCGAGCATGTTTTAATTATGACTGCTTTCTGGATGTTGGTGTGGATGTATTGTGGTAGGCCCAGTTTCCGGAGGTTTTCTGTATATTTTTTTAATGTGATGCCGGTGACTGATGTGACTAATGGGATAATTGTGACCTTTTCCTGTTGCTATAGTTCTTTGATTTCCATGGCCAGTGGTGTATATTTGTGTCTCTTTTCTTCTTCCTTTTCAACATTTTTGTCATTCAGTATTACTATGTTGATGAGGTATGTGTGTTTTTCTTTTTTGTCTATGAATGTTATGTCTGGTCAGTTGGAAGGTATTGTCTTGTCTATATGAATTGTTCTGTCCCAGTATATTTTATGATCTGCATTTTTGAAGATTGTTTCAGGTGAATATGTATAGTATAGTGTAGGTTGTTTGATAAGGTTGAATTTGATGGCCAGTTTGTTGGTGAATTATTTTTGCAGCTGTATTGTGTCTGTCCGTATAGTCTATTCCTGCCAGAATTTTACATCCTTCTGTTATATGGTCTTTTGTTCCTTGGAATTGATGGCATTTCCTGCATAGGTCTGTTGTTACACTGTTATCTTTTATGATGTAGTTTTGGTAGTTCTTGGTTGCTATAACTTGATCCTGTATAGCTATTAGAAGTCCTTCGGTTTCTGGAAATAGCTCACCCTTCCTGAGCCATTCATACGATTGTTCTTTGTTTATTTGTGGGATCTGTATTATGTTGTAGTGCTTCCCATGGAGTACTTTTTTGTGCCCATTTTTCTTTTTTTCTCTGCAAGTGTAAGTGGTTATGTTTGCTCTTCGTTTTGTAGTGCTAGGTTGAGTGGGGTGTCATTTTTGTCAGTTTTTACTATGGCTTTATGAATGGGGGTGTTTCTGGTGAGGAAGAATTCTCTGAGTGATTTTATCTGCTTAGCATGAATTAGTTAATGTCCAGCAGACCTCTTCCTCCTTTCCTGCTGATTGTTATTCTTTCAATGCATGAGTTGGGGTGGAGCATGTGGTGTTTTGTGAGTTTGGTGCGAATGAGTCTGTTTATTTCTTCAAGTTCAATGTGTGACCAGTGTATGATTCCGAATGAGTATGTGAGGATGGATATTGCGTAGGTGTTGATGGCTTTGAAAATGTTTTTCGAGTTGAGTTTAGATTTTAGGATTTGTGATAGGCGAGTTTTATATTGCATTCTTAGTTGAGTTTTTACTGTGAAATGATTGATTTTTGTGTTTTGTTGGAATCCTAGGTATTTGTATGTTTCATTTTCTTCCATGTTATCTAATATTTCGTTATTTAGTGTTTCTGATGTTGCTTCTTCTTTCCATTTTCCTCTTTCTATGTGTAGCATCTTGCATTATTGTTATTATTATTATTATTATTATTATCATTTCTATACTGCCCAATAGCCAAAACTCTCTGGGCAATTCACAAGAATTAAAATGCTAAAAATATAGCATCATAAAAAACATAATATAACATCTTATTTTATATGCTAGTGAGCAGGAATGTTTTAATGGCAATTGCTCTGCAGCTTGTTGTATCTCTTTTTTTTCTCTCTCTCTTTAACATTTTATTTCTCATGTTTTTGGCTGCTTTCCATGAACATTCATTCATGTTGGGCTGTTGGATTTTCTTGTTTTTGGGTTTCTTCAACTTTCTGTAATTATTTTGCTGCTAAGTTTTTTCTGCCTCTCTCTTCACCTCCTCATTTTTTGTCTTGCAGTCCTGTTACTCTGATCAACTTCTGGCCAGTAGATTCTGCGTGAGTACTTTTGCCAAAGTGTGCTGCTATTGCTGCTGCTGCTGCTGCTGCTGCTGCGGTTACATTCTCTCACTTTTTTGTTCTTAATTTCTGTTGGGTTTTTTACATATGTCCATTTCCGTCCTTCCCCCCCCCCCCCCCCCATTATATTTTCTGAAAAGGAAAACAAAAATATGTTCTTAGTCAATAGGATGCCATTCCAGCAGTTTTCTACACTTCATGAAATATTTACACAATATGCTTTTTTCTAGAACGTTGTTTTTGAAATCATAGTAGTAACCTCTCTTTGGAGGCTGCAGTCTATTTGAATCGCTGAGGTTTGGTTGCACAATCCTCTTATCTCATATGGAAATGTGCAAGTTATGAATGCTTGAATTTCTGTATAAGCAACTGAAACTTTTATTATGTGTTTTGGAAAACTGAAAATATGACATTGATCTTATATTTTTTGTCATTACTTAATGTCTGTGTATATGTACGTAGTTGTCCTGGTCCAGATATGAATAGAAAAGCCTGCATTCACATTATACTTAAATGCATATCTACGCACAAAGTATAGTGTGAATGCAGGCTTTTCTATTCGTTTCAATGGAGCAGCCAGATTGGCACGTTGTTTAAATGAGTGGCGAAGCACTTGCAGGTGGGCAGTGTATATACACATTTTGCATCTGCTGCACCCCTAACTGGACACTAGTTTGGCTGAATTATTGCTGATTGAGGACCATATGAATTCACTCACAAGTTAGTTCAGTAATTGTGCAAATGAATAACTATCTACTTTAGATATGAATAACTATCAGCTTGGCATCTGATGCTAATATAACTTTTAAACAGGTCTTAATTATTTGTTTATGCTTCTTAATCCACATATTTGCAAAATATTAGTGAAGGAACAAGCCTAAAATTAGTCTAGAAATACTACTAAAATTGTTCTGAAGTATGTAGCAAATAGTGATTACTAAAATAAGTGACACTAAAATTTTACATAACGGAATGTTGTAAAGATTAACTGCATTCTTTTAGGAAGCTGAGAGTAAGGCACCAAGAAAGCAATATATCATACTTTGCTGCATGTATCTAAAGATCTCTGTAGAATGAATGTTGGTGACACCTACAACCAGGCTGTGATTACATACACAACTACAAGTAAACTAAGAAGAAATTATATTTTTAAATCCCAGGGACTAAGTATTTATTTACAGTTGACAAGATGGCAGATGTGCATTGGCATCATAGAAAATGAGTGGAGCCTATGTCATCTGTCGGTGTAGTTGGGTAGCTACATAAAGGCATGAAGTGAATAATGTTATTTGTGTGTAAGAGTGTGTGTATGGATAGATAGATAGATAAATAGATAGACAGATGAAAAGATCAAATATACCCCCAAACACACACACACACACACACACACACACACACACACACAGAGTTTTGAACTTCTAAAAGGCTTTTGACGAAGTTCTTAATCAAAGACTCTTAAGCAAACTTAACAGTCATAGAATAAGGGAAATGGTCATCCTATGGATTGGTAACTTGTTAAAGAACAGAAAGTAAAGTGTAGGAATAAATGTCCAATTCTTGCAAAGGAGAGAATGTAAACTGTGGGGTCCCACAAGGATCTATATTGGGTCTGGTACTGTTCAACTTGTTCATAAATAATCTGGAATTAGGAGTATGCAGTGACATAGCCAAGTTTGCTGTTGACATCAAATTATTTAGGGTGGTTAAAATAAGAAGGGATTACAAAGAGCTCCAATCGGATCTCTCCAGACTGGGAGAAAACACATTAAAATGGCAAATGGAGGTCAATGTAACAAGTGTAAAGTGTATATGCTGATGGGCTCCCAGCTGGCAGTGACTAAGAAAGGGATTTTGGGGTTGTGATGGATAATTAAATGAAGTGTTGGCCTTGTGTGCAGCTGCTATGAAAAAGGAAAAGTCCATATTGAGCATAATTATACATATGTCAGGCAGCATTATACAAATCTGCCCTCATATAAATTGTGGTGCGAGTACACTTAGAATACTGCATACAGTTCTGGTCACCATACTTAAAAAAGATATTGTAGAGTTGGCAAAGGTACAGAAAAGGGCAACCAAAATGATCAAGGAGCTGGATCAATTCCCCTGTGAGAAAAGGTTACATCTGGGACTGTTTATCTTAGAGAAAAAGCAAGTGCGGGGAGACATGTAGAAGTGTACAACATTATGCATTGTGAAAAGAAAGTAGATAGAAGTTTTTCTCCCTGTCTCATAATAGTAGAACCCATGGTCATCCCTTAATCACATGAATCATGGGAGATTCAGGACAGATAAAATGAAGTATTTCTTTACATAGCACACAATTAAACTATGCATCTTATGGTAGCAAATTTACTGATGGCCACCAAGTTGGATGGCTTTAAAAGGGCATTAGACAAATTTGTGGAGGATGATGCCCACTAGTCATGATGGCAATATATTAATTCCGGTATCAGAGGCAGCATTCCTCTGTATACCAGTTGCTAGGGTACATGAGTGGGAGAGTGCTTATGTCCTGCTGTGTGCTCATGTCCTATGGATTTTCCATGGGCATGTGGTTGGCCACTTTGGGAACACTTACCTTCTTAACAGTATCCCTTCTGAATAAGGAATTGCTTGTTTGAAACATCCCCATGGCAAACTTCCCTTTATTCAATTTCCTCCCTTCCTAAACTTCATCTAGAACTCATTCCAATCTCTCATTATGTTCTTATCTGTCTGGTTTTAGCCCACACAACCTCTATAACATCAACAAATGTATGTTGGATTTCCTGTTAAGCCTCTGGAGCAGTAATCTTGTCAATCTATACCAACCTGAACCTTTTGCCCTCAAGCTGAATATGCCTAAATCCCCTACTGACATCAAGGTCTGCATAGTGTTTTTCTGCTAACCTATTGGCAATTCCTTTTACAGTGAGCAATTGTAAATGTTCTTTTGTTCAGGCATGTCCTCACCTATTGATTTGACCAACTCTGTAGGTTCTTCTACCTTGACTCTCATATTCTATTCTTTTTACAAATTTATTCTCTAGTGACACTAGAATTTTCTGAGGTGCTTAATTAACAGGTGGTATTTGTGGGTTCATTTTCATAGAATATTGAACACGTTTTATAATCTCTATCAGCATCCCGCTGGTCTTCATGATCTGTTTCTATTCAATGAAGTATTTGTACAAAATTTAAATTAGTCATGGCTTGTAGGACATCTACAGATTTTGCATAAAAATCTGTTGCTTGAACTTCCAATTGAGCAAGTATTCATATTATACCTGCAATTCAGATTACATTTACTAGATTGTATTATTAATCTGGATTACTGTACCATGAGTGTTTGCAAATTAGTTTGCGTCTCAATTTTAAAATGTTTGTGAACATTTATAAGAACGATCACACCCATTTATATTCCAGATCTGAATAATTCAGTGTACCAGTTAAGAAATCATGTTTTTTTTTCTGAACATCTTTTTACCTTGAGACTTTTTCTAGCTTTATACATTTTAGCAAATTTTCTGCATTCTCGCTCATATGCTGGGTAGGAAATTATGCTGTGACTGATGCCACATGTCGCAAGCCTTTACCACTTCTTTAGACCTATTGAAGCACTTCTTTCTGTTTGGCTCTTTTGTTAGTACTAAGGCTTATTTTGCCCATCTACCCTGGGTTTCTCCAGAATGGTTTCCCTCCTTCCTTCTTATGGAAGACTTATCATTATTGACACCATAGAAATAACTAAATTTCAGCATACATGGCGAGCTAGTGTAGGCCTCTTTCCGTCATCACTGTCAATAATGAATCTTACATGGGATTCTTTCGTTCAGAAATGCCTGTCTGGAGGTAGCCAGAGAGCCCTGGTTCAATCTCTAAACTCACACTGTTTTCAATTTACTTTAAATACTATTGAGAATAATTAAACATATGCTCTTGTTCTTGAGAATATACCAGTAAGCTGTTCTAGCAATTCTTGTGGGCAGAAGAATTACAATGTGCGTGTGGAGCTCCCTCAACCTGAATGGCATCTCATTTCTCTTAATGAAAGGGCAGTTTTGTATGTACAGATCTGCGTGGAGCTGTCTCATCCATTGACACAAAAGAGTTATCTGTGTCTTCAAAACATACAGAACTAGAGATCAGGGCAATGGTAGAGTACAGCCATTTTGCTTTTTTGGGGGAGGCAGCCCTATGGGCTACAGCGTGCAGAGGAGGGTCTCAGAGGGGGGAATGGTCCTCAGACCTCCCAAAGTTGCCCACCTCTGTCCTAAAGCTACGGCAATTTCAGTTGTACAGAAAAAGAATAACAGGTTCATACTTCTGAGAAAAAGAGGCGTTTCCAGATGCAAGTGAGCTCTGACAATAAGAAAAAAAGTTGTGATGTGTCTGAGAGACAGAAAAGTTCCCGAGGTGTTGCTACTAAAATACCACTAAGTGAAGTTTTTAACTGTGCTGCTATTTATATTCTGAAATTATGTCATACACTCAACTGCAAAGAAAAATAGGCTATTTTCCATGACTGTTCTAAACTGTTTTATTTAATTTCATAATAAAAGTATGTTATGAGATCTGAAAGCAGCGTGCTAAATTTTATATCAAACTTTGTCTAAGAAAAAATGAGATTAGTGATCATTGGTCTCTTGTTTCTCCTGGAGAAAAACTGTTTTTTGTTATTTGGATACATTTTTTAAATTTTATTTTATACAGTCGCTAGAGTTTCATATTAAAAATACTGAGAATACGTTTAGTCAAAGTATCTTAGTTTTAAAAAGCTTAGAAATATGCAGTTTTCGTGCAGTAAACTTACTGCAGGTTCATGGTACAGTTAAAACGATGTCTGTACTTTGTCAGAGATTAATTGCACTTCAGGTTAAAAGAAAAAAAGCAAGTCTAAGCATGTTGGTTCACCTCAAAAATGGAATGGAAGACAAACCTTGATAGCAACATCAATTTAAAAACAAGGGAAAAATAATTCGCCTCAAGTTACTGAGCAAAATTAGGTAGGAGGAAGGCAATTCTTGAAAGCACAGCTTTGGTGTGCTTTAATTCACTCAAGTAATTATGCACTCCCTGAGGTTCCCTTTGATTCACCAGGGTCAAGCCATTAATGCTTCTGTTCTATCCCATCCTGAGTCCAACCAAGTCATTGCCCCTTACTGTTCCCAGTTTGGAATCTATAACTGATCTTGAGTTCAGGCACCCAGTGCTCTTACTGATTGAACAACCTGGTATGGACAGATATTCTGTCAGACAGATCCAAGAATCAAGTGGAGTTCACTTGACTCACAGCCCATTTCTCATGGTTCTTCCTCTCCTACTTTAGTGTTTAACCTACATCATTGACTTCCTCCAGGCCTCTGAATCTTAGGCAGCCATGCTTATTAGTGAATTGTGTCACTACTTCAGTATTGCTAACTCTAAATAAAGTGATAATTCTTTAGGACAATTTGGAAGCCTAAGGCAGGGTAGCTAGCATAGCCAATGCAATAGTCAGGGATCCTGGAAGTTGTAACCAAACCATTTGGAGGGCACCAGGTTGTTTACCCCTGGCTAGGCATTGTGCTGAGGTCTATCAGGATAATGAGCCAAGTGCAATCACACTTTCATATATACTTAGTTAGCTTCTTCTACTTCCCTTTCTCAGTTTATTTTCTTCTAATTAGTTACGGTCCAAAGAGAAACCTTGCTTCATAGAATCATAGAATAGTAGAGTTGGAAGGGGCCTATAAGGCCATCGAGTCCAATCCCCTGCTCAATGCAGGAATCCACCTTAAAGCATCCCTGACAGCTGGCTGGCCCTCCTCTGTGTGACAACCTTTCAAGTATTTGAAGAGTGCTATCATGTCTCCCCTCAGTCTTCTATTCTCAAGGCTAAAAATGTTCAATTCTTTCATTCTCTCCTCATAGGGCTTTGTTTCCAGACCCCTGGTCATCCTTGTTGCCCTCCTCTGGACATGCTCCAGCTTGTCTGCATCCTTCTTGAAGTGTGGTGTCCAGAACTGGACACAATACTCAAGATGAGGCCTAACCAGTGCTGAATAGAGGGGAACAAGTACCTCACACGATTTGGAAGGCTCTCCTTTCCAAAGTCTGTTTGCCACCACATTGGAGTTCCTAATAATCCGTCATTAAGTATCCCCATCATTACATTTGGCTAAGTGCTGAATATATAAGTCTTTGGGCTCTTTTTTAGCCAATCTCGCACACTGAATTATCCAGGCAGCCAGGGTGGTTACCCCATTTTGAACTTGTAACCTAAACGCCTGTACTGACTAAGTTAGCCTGTGCTTACTGTGAGTTTCTAAGTATCCCTGACCAACCAGTAAATAAGGTCCTATGGGGGTTCCCCCTACTCTAAAACAAAATAAATAGACATGCTTTGACTTCTTTTCCTCTGAATCTATCCATTCTGTTCCTGCTCCTCATGTGGCCATCTCCTGTTGCACTTCAGCTCACCATGTCCTGTCTCACCATTTCTCTAGCACTCCTCCTGTTCCTTATTTAGTGAACCATGACTCCTCATCTTCACCTTTTCCCCCCCTCTATTGTTAGGAATAGTCTGCTGGTCCAGGACAAGGGGCTTGGTATACTAATCAAGCTGTCTTCTTTTTGTAAACATTTTTGGTAAAATACAACTTGTATCATTCATTCTTACTCTATGTCAGTGAGGTAATTCCCCATTTTTTGGTGAAGTACAGTGCAAGATCTGCTTTGTACAGACACCTCTGCAAAAAATCTTATCTTCTGGGTTTGTTTGGTACATGTATACACATGTATTTCTGTGCATGTGTGAGTGAGGACATTCAGTAACAAACCCAAATGGGATTTGGTTAGAGATTTTAAAAATACTCAATCTGGTCTTGCAGAGAATTCTCATGATAGGGGTAGAAAATGATAGTATGTGTTTCTTCATACTGTAATGTAATGAATTTAGAACCAATATATCCCTAACACTGGGTCACAATCTAATACTTACATACAGAGAAGCAGGCAATTACTGATGTACCCAAACATTTACACAATCAGTGAAGTGTGATCCAGATTTTTATTTATGGCCTCTTTACTGCACAAGGAATAGGCTGCTGCATTCAGTGTCAAGGTAGTGTTTAAGCATTTGAAATTCCAATTCCAAGATCTGCAAGCCCACATCTCTGACTTCGTGGAGCTCTCCCCCTTCACCTCTGCAAGCACCTCATCACCTTCCCTTTTGATTATCTGTTCCGGGGATCTCTTGATTGGGATGGCTGATATGAATTAGAAGATTTCTATACGGAAGGTAGCATTGGTTCAGGTGTCAAAAGAATTTTCCTCGGCAAACTGTGATAATGTAGGAAGGAAATGAAACTCTGATCATAATACAGACTGAGCAGTCTTCATAAGGAAATGCAGCATTGGTAATATGGCAGGAATGAAATCTTATTTATAATAAATATTTTGAAAGAAAATCTTCACAGCCATCATCAGGTTTTGAAAAATCCCAAAACATCAGGAGGAGAACTATATCACTGAAGCCGCTTTTGTTCATTTCTACTAAATATTTTTTACAGGTAGCTTGAGGAAACAGACAGACCACATGGGTTGCTATAACATGCTATTTTTAGACTCAGTAAGGCATACCAATATGAGACCCAATAACACCTCGGTGCATTCTCTCTTTCTGAGGAATATTTTTGTGTGATTAATCAGTGTTTTCTGCCTTATAGGCCTGCTTCGTCCCCTCAGCTTTCACATGATGATACCCATTCACGCATTGAACATTATGCTAGCAGGTATGAGATCAGGTGTCTTGTTAGGCAACTCTTCTTGAAAACATTTAAATAAATAAATACATCATTGTTGTCACCACCATCACTACACACACGTTAAGTAAGTTAGGATAATTCTGAGCTCCTAGGATGGATACATATTTACTAACTTCTACTAATCAGCTTGCTAACTAACCTGCATGCAGAATGACTGCATGATATTTAGAACTAACTTAAAATCAGAAACACCAAAGCATGCTCTTGTTTACATCTAACACTCAGGTTCTGTACAGAATTTCATTATACGTCCTCCTTTTCAGAGGGTTGCTTCAGAGGAATCCTACAATGAACATGTGCTACAAAGTAGCAATGCCTGTCCCGTATCTGTAATTCTCCATACATGGGTCATACATGACAGTTTAATCTTTCAGCTCCTGAGTATTATAGGGGGAAATCACTGCTTTGGAGAACGATCGTACAACATTGATATGCGGCACGTTTTAGAAGACTAGTCTCATAAATATCAACAGTTTATTGGTTTTGATCCTTACAGTTTCTCCTATCTAAGTAAGGGAGATTGAGTGGGTGGATATGGGGAGAAAGTATATTTTAATCCATATTCAAGTGCAAAGAAAATTAAGTTTTCAACAACTGCAGTCTGGTTTAATAACAAGTGACAAATGAAAGGTTTTGTGGGGGCTACAGTTCCAGGATCTGTCATGCTGCTTGTTACAGTCATCAAATTGTCATTTCTGTTCTCATTTTGAGATAGTGTTTTAACAGACAGAATATAAAGTGTTATTTAAGTTATTTTCCTTTTTCCACAGGCTAGCAGAAATGGAGAACACCAATGGAACGTACCTGAATGATAGCATTTCTCCTAATGAGAGCATGTAAGTGTGTGTGTCTACATGCTTTCAGATTTTGGTTGGCAGTTCTTAACTAAAAATTCCTAATTCATTTATTAATGTATTGGTGTTTATCCTGCCCTTCTAATGCTTATGCACTGCTCAGGGCGGATTTCAACAATTTAAATTCCCAGTGTTATATAAAACAATTTATAATGCATTAAAATACAATAATAAAATACAACAAAGGCAGATAGCAGATGAAATTAAGCCATACATGAAACGGCAGATACGTAGCAGGCGAAAGCCTGCCAGAACAGAAATGTCTTCAAAGATGGCCAGAGAGGAGGGCATCTGTACTTCATGAGGAAAAGAAGTTACACAACATTAGTGCAGCCACTGAGATGGCCCTAACTCTTGTTGCCATCAACTGTGCCTCTACCTTAGGTGGGACACAGAAAAGAGCCTCTCCTCCTCAACTTAGGGAGTGGGCAACCGATGAGAGGAGGCGATATTTCAGGTAATCTAGGCCCAACCTATTTAGGATCTTAAAGGTAATCACCAGCATTTTGAATTGTATCCAAAAGCAGCTTTGTAGGATAAATGTTATTTGACCGGTTGAAGTTACTGGGCTTGAGGTTGTTATGCAGCAGGATTTTATTATCACTACATGTGATAGGCAAAGGAACTGCAAGTGATAACAATCATTTGCTGCTAATCAGGAAATATTTGCATTACTCCTGGTACTAATTCATTGGGAGCTAGCCATGAACTGTGAATCATGGTCTAGAATTCCTGTACACAAGGCACCTGTTCTTCTCAAATTCTGTTCACTCATTGAATATGTATGTTCAATTAACTTATGTGGACTTACGTTGCAGCCTCTTCCCTTGCTTTACATGCCTTCATTGTAGCCTGAGCAGAGCTCCACCTGTGCAACTGTACAGAGGGCTTTGTCTATGTAACTCAGTTCTCCTAGGGCAACAAATTCACAATCGTATGGACAGTCCTCTACAATGAATAACCTAGGAAGGGACACAGAGCCTGTCACTGCTATGCTGCCTTACTCCTTTCATGTGTATTCTTTGAACAAGTGAACAATCCCTGAAAGCATTCACTTTAAAAGATTAAAAAATAGTTATATGAATTTTGGGCAGTTTACTCCTCCAAAATCAGATTGAAAATTAGTATCCATAGATTTTGAGAAAACCGACTAAAAGTGCAGTCCAGTACATGTCAATTTAGAAATAACCCCCACTGAGTTCAATGAGACTTACTCATTGCAGCTGTATTTATTTTTAACATTTGTGAATTCTTTTCCCCCACGGGCACTCATAGATATAGCTTCATAGAGCATGCAGACATACATATAGATAAAAAGCAAAATAAAAACAACAATTAGAGTGATAAAGTTTGGACAATGTAGTTATTTGAATTTTAGCACAATAAACCTATAGCCATTCAAAGTGCTGGTTTTAACTTTGACCTATATAGTTTGGGCCAGGTTACCCAGAGGATTGTCCCCATATTTACTTACCCAACCCTAAGATCATCTTCAGGGTGCCCCTGCTAAATGAGGTACAGCAGATATCTACCAGAGAAAGGCCTTTGGAATGACCTTCCCAGAGAGGTTCAGCTGTTGCCTATGGATATAGTATTTTCAATGCCTAGTGAAGACTATTTGTTTTCCAAACTGTTGCAAAGTTGTTTTAAGATTCTCAGTGCTTTAGCTTTGCTATGTGTTTGTTTGTTTGTTTGCTGTTGTTAATTTTAGTTAGTACTGTAGTTGATTTTATACTATTTGGTTTTTTAGGGCTCTCTTGATTATTTTTATGATTTGTAACTTTTATTAATGGCGCAGAGGACATTGCTAACTGGGTGGTATATAAATGGTGTAAGTAAATAATTAAACTTAAACTACAGGCTCTGGAGGTGCACTTCAGGTTGAGTTACAAAACTGTATTATTTGTTCAGAATTTTATATGAATGACCTACTAACTGAGCAATACACATTCTCTGTGTCTGGAAACGTAGGCTCTGCAGCACTTCTGTCCTTTCTTATGTCCTGCTGCCTGAGGTAGTCCCATAGATTTGCAAGCTCAATGACATGGTGTAAGTCACCACAGACATAACCATTGTAATTCTGTCTTACTAGTTATTTTCTCCACAATTCTAATCTTTATTGTGGTTTTATTTTAAAATAGCCAGTGTAAAAGTTCATTAAACCTAGTAATAAAAGGTGCACAAAATTACAACCTTACATAAACCGCGGCAAAACTAATTTACACAACAAATGCAAGACAAAAAATAGAGGAGCTGGCTGTAATCCAACACAATACATTAATGATATAATGACATATGCTGGCTTTAACCTTCATTATAAACGTGCAGTGTACCATGAAGGACATAAAAGCTGCTACTTGCTAACACCTACAGAGAAATAACTGATGTTGCTTCTGTCTTGATTTAAGACAAGACAGAGGAAGTACTCCATGGGACTGCAGGGCAAAATATAACTGCATTAACTTTTGTTTGTTTAATAAATTGCCCTTCATCAAAATATATCAGGCCAGTGAACAATGAATTTGTAGTAAAACAATAAAATTCAGCCAGAAAATAATTTCAGAACAAACAAACAAACAAACCATAAAACAGATGGAATAACTTAAAATACCTGGACAAACAGAAAATTAACCTGGCACTGAAATGATTGCAAGATCAATGCTGGTTGCACCTTTATTGGGAGAGTTTTCCATAAAAGGGGTGCCACAACAGAGAAGGCTCCTTGCCTAGTTGTTTGTGAAAAATAAGCCACCCTGTGGAAAGCATGTCAGGTTCACACGCCACGACAACCCACCATGGCTGATCAGTCATGGTGGGTTGTTGTGCTGTGCAAACTTAGGGACTTCTCTTCTGCCTGAATTCTTGCAGTGTCTGGAGGTAGCCACGCTTACTGGTTAAAACTGAGGCAGAATGATGCACGTGATTTATCAGCAAAGTGGCTTGAAAACCATTTAATACATTTAGTGTTCATTCCAGCAGCGAATACAAACAACCTAGTTGGGAACTGCACTCTTGACCATCTATAGGTGCAAGGTATAAGAAGGCAGTTTGGACTAGGTTGAAATTTGGAGTAGACGTTTATTTTTCTCTCTCTTTCTCTTAACTGTAATAATAAAGGAAATGTTTAATGTTATTTCCTCCACTCCTTTTTTTTTTTTTTTTAGAGATGATGAGCATTTGTTAATCCAGCACTACTGCCAAAGTTTGAACCAGGAATCTCCACTGAGTCAGCCTCGAAGCCCTGCACAGATTCTAATTTCTTTGGAGAGTGAAGAAAGAGGTGAGCTAGAGAGGATCCTAGCAGACCTGGAGGAAGAAAACAGGTGAGTTTACATTGTTACGAAGTCCATGCATTTATAGTATAAAACCTGCATGAGGTAACATTCAAACCAACGAGCAAAGTGTTGGAATATACTTTTCTTAAATTTATCAGATACATTATTTTTTTTACTTTGGAGATAAAAAATAAATGTAGTATAATTATAAAGCTATTTGTCATGTTTTAAACATGACGATATAACCCTATTGTGTAATTTTTAAATCTTACATCATTTTGGCCTGACTAAAATGGCTAGCTAATTTCAAGTGTATTTGTTGCTATCTTTAATCCTGTGTGCAAGGGACATGGGTTTTCAATAGTTCTACATAAAAAGCCATTATTTGTGTACGGCTATGGGGCGGTATATAAATGTAAATAATAATAATAATAATAATAATAATAATAATAATACGCTCCGTGCACAAGTAGATTCTTGCCTCAACCTAAATGGATGATAGAGGTGTACAAAAGTATGCATGGTGTGGAGAGAGTGGATGGGGAGACATTTTTCTCCCTCTCTCATCATACTAGAACTAAGGGTCATCAAGTGAAATCAATTGGTGGGAGATTCAGGACAGATAAAAGGAAGTACTTCTTCACACAGCACATAATAAAACTATGGAATTCGCTCCCACAAGACATGATGGCCACCAATTTGGCTTTAAAAAGGGGTTAGACAAATTCATGGAAGATAAGGCTGTCAATGGTTACTAATCCTGATGGCTGTATGCTACCTCCAGCATCAGAGGCGGTATGCCTATGTACATCAGTTGCTAGTGAACATGAACAGTAGGCTGCTATTGCACTCATGTCCTACTTCTGGGTTTCCCGCAGGCAACTGGTTGGTCCTGAGAACTCAAAAATTGAATTTGGCCCTTGGGCTGAAAAAGGTTTATCACCGCTGCCCGAAAGGAGAGAGTACTTTTTCAATAGTGGCACTCAGGTTATGGAATGCCCATCCCAGAGAAGCTGGCCTAGCCATATTATGCTTTCCGCCCCTACCCCCCACTCTTAGTAAAGAACTTTTTTTTGTTTTCCCAGATTTTCTAATGTTCTAATCTTAAAAATGGCAGTCTTACCATCTATGAAATTACCAATTAGTTTCCTGTATTAATTTTATTCTGTGTTGCTAATTTTAGGCTATGTTCATTTTTATGGTATTATCTTATTTGTATATTGGATCGTTTTCATTTTTTTTAATTGAAAACTGACCTGGGAATGCTTTGTTAGGCAGCCTAAAACAGAAAAGACAAAATAAAGCTAGCCTTGCTCAAGATACCACATTTTGTAATTGAAGAGTTGCATAAATGCTTAAGCAGTAGAGTGGGTAAGTATTCATCCAGGGAGATACAAATAGGCATGGGGTAGAAGGATGGAAGACTGTTTCATGTCATTAGTTATGTCATGGGCATTTTCTAACCAAGTGCCTACGACAGTTGCTAAACCACATACCTAGCAGATACATCAACAATAGTAGCATTGACTAGGAGGAGAACATTTCATTTAACCAGCAATCTCCAGATATGGTGAATTCGGAGCAATATTGGTGCAAGTGGGGGAAAGATGTCTTTATCATCTGCAACCAAAAGGTGCATATTCAGTCTTCAGAAATAAAATTGCCCATACACAGCCTAGCAATGAGGTTGTAATACATCCATTGTATCTTGCTTTCAAATTGCACTGCTGTCTGAAATCAATCTGTTATACCTGGTGTGAAAAGCTTAGAGTATTATAGTCATATCCTAGAGCAATAGTTCTGCAACTTCACTGGAGCCTTTAGCCACTATTGTAATACGATGAGTAAAAGTTAATGATGAAATTATTGCCAAGAGCCGCATGATTGCTGCTTTCTGCACAGTCACTGCCATCATTTCATGAAATACAGCAATTTAAAGAATGATATTTTGTGGAAGCTTGCTTTCATATAAACTGTCCCCCAAATGCCCTATAGAATTAAATAACAAATAGCACAGAGAGTAATGAAGAAAAAACAAACGGAGAGGGGGGTAAGAAATAAATTTATTATTATTATTATTAACCATGGAAAAAGGCATTTTAGATGAAATTTGAGATGGAGAAGTTACACTGATAGAGGAATACAAGAAGGTACTTTTGCTCACATGGAAAAACAGAGCAAAAGATCTGGTGCTCATATACCCACAGTGAGGCTGATAAAAAGAAAACTTGTAAGAACTCTAGAACAGCAAACCCAGAAATGCTTTATGTAATTTATGGGAAAATACTCTTCTTTAAAAAGTAGGATGTGTGGAGGAAATCAAATCCATATACAGGCTCAGTTCACACAACACATTTCTCTATGCAGTGTGAAAACTCCACTTACCATATAACATGTTTCAATTTCACCGTTGTGTGAATGTGGACTCCTATGGAGTTGAGAAAAAGTTAATGCAGCATTTGATTGGCAGTTCCTCCGCCCTCTCTCCTCCCCTCAGTCCACCTGATGCTATCCCATCAGCCATTACTGCAGAAAACAATCCCAGTGGCTCTCCTAGAGCAGCACTCACTCCTTTCACCCCTCTAACCAGGGAACTCTGTAGCCAGTGGGAAAATTCAACAGGAAACTCCACAGAGCCCTCCACACAACACGGAACACAACCGTTGTGCAGGAGCTCTCCTCTGCACAGAATGGATATTCAGCATGGAGTGTTTTCTAAAAAAAACACACTAAAAAAAACACTAAAAAAACTGTGAGGTTGAGTTTATAGTGGAGTTTTAAAACCACCGTTGAAAAATAAATTGTCTGAACTGAGCCACAAGAAAGCAGAACAAAAACCAACAAGTTAATAATTTCATTTCATTTCTTATCTTTCTATGCCACCCAATAGCCAAAACTATCTGGATGATTAAAAAAATAATACAAAATCAGAAATTCAGTTCAGAAATTTAAAACAATTTAACTGAAAAGAAACCTTAATGTATCTAGCATTTTACAACCTGCCTGTGCTTATTTGATTTCTATTTTAAAGGGTGGTCAGGTAGATGTCAACCTGTACTAGAGTAAATGAATTTTCATCCTTTAAGGCAACATTTGTCTAACTTTCACAAATAATTATAGTTGCACTATTGATGGCATTAGAATAAATGGTTCATGAATAAATTATCCAATGCTTACATTGCTCATTTTTAAAGTTGTTTCAAATACTTTCTATGTTTTTCCTTCAAGAAGTGCATCCTTGTTCATGGAATAATTTTAATTCTTCTCAACTATTCATATTAATAAGGTGTAGTAGTTTGGAGGCATTTCACCTTTATTATGCAATGGCGTTGGTTTGACGGCAAATAATAATACCTGACCCAAGTTTTAGTTTGGCAAGGAGGATTACAGAACACTGCTGGTTCCTGTGTTCTCATTCATTTTGAGAGGATTATGCTTTTATCTCTCTTTGTCTTTCTCTGCCTTCTGCATCTATATCTTTTAAGAAATGATCTTTTTCTGAGCCTAATTCTGACTGACATGAGCAATGCCACAGAAGCTGTGCTAGGTCTGTGTTTCCTTTCCCCACTCACACTGGCTTAAAACTGCTCTCCAGAGCTTGGTGAAATATACTGAGAGGAGTTCTTTTCTACTCCTAAGAATTTTATAAAGAGATATCCAAAAAATCATTGTTTAAACCATAAACCTCTTTTTCCTTAACTAGCACTTGGACTAAAGAATGCATCGCTGATTATATTGATGAATTATTTCTTGCATTATTTTTTTAAAATGAGAAAATCAGGCTTTTAGAACTCATAAAATAATGTAAGGAACATAAAATTTAATTTAAAAAAATCTTCCAGAGAAACTTCTATCCATCATCCCTCTGATTTCAATGCATGTTATGGATGTCATGGGGAAAGAAATGAAAACACCCATTTCCTAAAAGGATAGTGCTGAAAGTGCAAATATATGCAAAGTTAGTTACGCTGTATAACTTATATGGCTTGCAGACCTTAGCTCTTGTCAGAACAAAATTTGTGTTGCCTTAGCACATAATTTTCGTTATGAATGGATGACATGCAGCCCAGTATATACCTCCAGCATTCAAATGGTAGATAGTGAGATCAACATATAAGATTAGAGTTCTAAAGAAATAGTAGACTGCCCCTGTCATGCTGTGTTCCCTCTTTCCCTTTTATCATTCAAGGCCCCATGTCAAGGACCCTTCACATCAATCACTTAATGAATATCAGTCTCTAGTGAAGTGACTCACAGCAACCAGTTGAACTGCACCACATAAGTACTTAAGGGGGGCAGGGAAAGCTTTCTCTTCAAGAGAAGTAAGCCCTACTCAAAGTCTGGTAGGGTTCTTATTGGTAGTAACAAAATCTGTGGCAAAAATAAACTGTGGCTGTACAGCAATGTTCCTTTTCAGCAGAAAAGAAATAAAGCTTAGACACAGAAAAAACGGGCCACTCTTATTAAAGATACTCTCTTTATCTAGCTATCTGTATTGTAGAATCACTTTCCTCATTTTTTAGGCAAGCACAGACATATTTTAATACTGTGAGTAAAGGGAAACTGTGCTCAGCTGCGCAGAGACAAATGGACACTGAATCTTAAACTCAGATGTAACTGATCCAAATATGATTACTGTACTAGAATGTAATCAGACTGAGAAATGTTTCTTAGATGTCTAATTTGGTTAATGTTTGCAAAGCGGTATAATTTTTGTAAAGTATTATTCCAAGCATTATCTGTAAAGTAAGTGTGCATTCTGTAGCAGACCAAATATGCTTGCACTTCACAACACTGATTTAAGTGACCAGCAAACCTTTAACTTGGATTGTAATCCATACATTTCATCAAGCTTTAATCTAAACCTAGAGTCTTGTTTGTAAACTGTGAAGGATTTTTGGAATGCGCAGGTTTGAGAAAAATATATCTATCCTTTTTCTAGGATCTATATTATAGGAAATGGAAGAATTAGAAACGTAACAGTGGTATTCTATAGCAATCAACATAATGACTTTCAACAATCTTAAGGCCGGTTCAAGAATTACAGCCTAAAAACGTTAGTTTAATAGGGATTAAACCCCAAATCTAATCTGTGAGATCAAGTGATAATTCCAGTTATAAAATGGGAAAGTATTACCCTTTCATAAAGATATTAAGATATCACTTCTGTTTTCAATAGAAATCTGCAGGCAGAATATGACCGGCTGAAGCAACAACATGATCACAAAGGACTATCTCCACTGCCATCCCCACCTGAGATGATGCCCATTTCTCCCCAGAGTCCACGAGATGCTGAACTCATTGCAGAAGCTAAGCTGCTTCGTCAGCACAAAGGCCGCCTAGAAGCCAGGATGCAGATCTTGGAGGATCACAACAAACAGCTGGAATCACAGCTGCACAGGTTGAGACAGCTGCTGGAACAGGTGAGTCCTCAGTCTTTCCTCTTTTGTTCTAAACCGGGCTTGAAGACTTAACAATATGTAAAGCAAACGATAAAAGCAGTCGCAAACATTTGACCACTTTACCATATATAGCTTGAACTTGCTATCAACTGTAGGAAGTACAGTATTATTATTGGCTACTTGTGCACAATTCAGTGTCTTTGTTTAGTTAGTTAATCTATCATAAATATAAATGCATTTAAATGGAAAATCCTAATGTAAGCATTGTGGCATTATTGCACAATATACATATTTAGACTGCAATCCTATGCACATTTACTTGGGATAAAGTCTTACTGAGTTCAATGAGACTTATTTCTGAGCAGATCTGTATAGAATTGTGGTGTTGATCATTTTCTTCCTCCTTATTTGTAGGATAACCAATCTATTTCCTTCTGGTATTTCAGCCTCAAGTGGATGCCAAGGTGAATGGTACAACTCAGTCTTCTCCTCCTACCTCGTTACAGAGGTCAGATAGTAATCAGCCAATGCTTCTCCGTGTAGTTGGCAGTCAGACTTCAGAATCTATGGGTAAGATGAAACAGATCAGGTTTTTGAAAGATGGGAATTGTCTACAACAAGTTCAAGTCTCCAGTTAATAATATTATGATTAATAGCTAACTGGGATCCTTTCCAAACAAAGTTTCTTGTGATAGTTATTATTTGTTTTAGGCAATCCCAACTTCTTTTTTCAACCTAGGCCTCCTTTTGTATAGACATCACATTTTCCTTACATTCAAACTGTAATATTTTGCCATTTCCCCCCTCATCTAGTGCAATTAATCTTAATTGTAAGTACTGTATAGAATGTTGTTGCACTATGGTCAGAGGTTTATTGGTTCAGTCTGTGACATCACTGATGATGAGTCAGATAACTCCACACTATCACCACAGTCAAGCTTGCCTTTGGTAGACTTCTTAAAGTTATAATTTTTATTTTGCTGAGTATGTTTTGCCAAGTGCTCCCTGCTGAGCCATAACTATTCAAGTGCAGGAGCCCTCTTGTAACCCTAAAAAAGAAAAACTGTCGAAGACCCGAAAGGCTATGCCCAAGGTAGAACTTTCACTTTAAAAAAGTTTTGTTGCTGCTGTTGGGAAGGTGATGAGCACCCATAACTGGTATGGGGGGCACACATGCCTCAACTTAAAAAAAAAAATGATAACTGTGTACCACTTACCTTCTCCCCCATCCCAATCTACAACCATTCTGTTACATGCAAATAACCCATTGTGCTATGGAAATTGTATCACTATTAATGAAAAAGTAGTTCTAAGAAAAATTGTTGTGTTTGTGTGTGAGGGACACATACACAGAGACAGAGTGGCCGGGGTTGGTTTGAATGAGAAATCCCACAAGTTTCCCAGTCTTTCCATAGGTATCTGTTTGGCCACTTTGGGTCCAGCGTAGCTCTTATTACATTCTTCCATTCTCAAAGGAAACTAAGCAAGATTTTACTGACAAAGCTAATCCCATCTGGTGACTCATTTATAAGCGTTTTTATTATCCTATATAATGTTGAGCGTTGTCGTCATCGTAATTATCATCATCATAACAGCACCAGCATGATAGGTTATTAAATAGCTACATTATATGTTTTGGAAACAATGTATAATGTAAACTGCCCCCGAGGACTCTGCTAATTGGAAAATATAGAAATGTGATAAATTATATAGCTGTATATGAGACAATTTGTGAGGAAATAGCAATTTGGCTGGAAGACAGCAATAGCTGCTCTAGCCGTGAGAGCTTGCAAGGAGAGATCTCAGTGGGTATATCAGTCTAACCAGCCTTTCCCAAACCTGGTGCTCTCCAGATGTTTTGAACTACAAAGCTGGATCTAGAAGTACTTCCAAACTTTGCCTAGTTTCTAAAGGCAGTGCAACCAGATCTAAGACAGGCTGAATCCTCTTTCCCACAGCACATTTTATTAGCACTGAGCTTCAGTTTTTTAGCCCTCTTCTTGCCCATGACCAAGTTCCATCACTAATTTAACTCCTCTACCACCTCACTGATTCAAGTGTTGAGAAAAAATAGAGTTGAGTATCATCAGCATATTGATGGCACTTGATTCCAAATCTCTAAATGAACTCTTCCAGTAGCTTCACAGATATTAAACAGCATAGGCGATAAGATGAAAACCTATGGACCCAAAAACACAAGTGCTATGTTTCTGAAGAGTATTCTCCAAAAGTTACCCTCTGCTACTGCCTGAAACAGGAGTGGCAATACAGTATCACTGTGGTCCCAGCTTTCAATTTACATAATTCGTCCATGATTGGTTGGATCAAAGGCCACTAACAGAGCCGCCCTCCCTTGTCCTTCTCCCAGTGTAGGTCATCACGGAAAGCAAAGCAGTTTCTGTCCAAAACAAAAACAGGTCTGAAACCTGATTGAAATGGGTCTTGAAATACAGTTTCATCCAAAGGTACCTGGAGTTGTGCAGCCACCACCTGCTCAAGCACTACGTCAAAGAAGGGGATATTTGCAACTGATGATAGTTGTTAAAACCCTTAGCATCCAAGGAGGGTAAAAAGTGTTATTTATTCAATTTATGAGTTTCCCTATAGGACAACTCTCTCCGCTCTCAGGACAACTTACATAATCCAAACAAATATAATAAAACCAATAACTTAACTACCATCACTTGCAGCTACAAGTATTTTAAAATAATTGAAAAAGGAGAGATAAATATCAAAGCAGCTAAAAAATGAAGTAGCACTATTTTAAAATGCAGGTTTAAATATATTATTAAAAGTGAAGCAAGTGGCAGGTGAAAATTAAAAGCTCTGAGAAAATAAAAAGGTATTCACTTGGCACCAGAAAGTCAACAAAGTAGATGCCAGGTGGACCTCCAAGGGAGGGCATTCCACAATTTGGGGGCCACCAAGAAAATGCCTGCTCATGAGTAGACCTGAGAAATCTTAGTATATGGGGGCACTCGGACCAGGGCCTCAGGTTATGGATTCAGGAACACATGCGAAGAGGTGGGTTATTCAAGGTGTTTTTTAAGGAGGGGTTGCACAATCACCTCCTTCAAGGTAGCGAAGACTTATCTTTGCAAGGAGGCATTAATACTCTCTTGGAACCAACTAAGTAATCCCCTCTTAATAGATGATACCAGCCAAGGGCAACAGTCAGTCACCACACATGCCTACATCCACAAGCCACATCGCCTGGAAATCATCCCACAAAACTGGACCAGATGGTGCTTTGGACACATCTACTAACCCTGCTGTTTGGGGCAGATATGAGTGATTTTATCTTCAAAATGTTTAGCAAACCGGCTTGGGCGGGGGCGGCTTTTGCGAGTGGGAAGGAGGGGAAGAAAGACGCTGCATGTGTACAACACATGTGGGCAGCATGAGGCATGGATGGGGCAGAGCCTATAAAGGTCTGCGCCACCAAAGCTCGGTCTCTTTCATTTTCAAATGATAAAGCCAATGTACCAGAAAACTCACAACAGCACTGCAATTATCGCAGAACTTTACGCTTCCGGAATAACTTAGTATCATAAACTATATTAATCTTAAAAAGCTTGGGAAAATAAAAAGTTATTTGCCTTGCACCTAAAAAACCAAAGCGTCTCTGGGGAGGGTGTTCCATAACTGCAGTGACGCAAGGGAAAAGGCCCTATCCTTAGTAGCTTACCCAGGCACACCTCATTTGGAGGGGGGACATGTGTTGATGGGCCTACGAAAATTATAAGGTCCAGGTAAGTATATGTAAAAGCTGGCAATCTTTCAGTTAACCTGACTCTAAACTGTTTAGGGCTTTAATGGTTAAACCAGCACTTTGAATTAGACTGTTAAGCAGATGGCAAAGCACTGATGTCATAGATCATCCAGTCCCAGTTAAGTCTTGCTGCCCTGTTTTTTCAAACCATGTACAATATATTTGTCAGGAATAGAAGGCATGGCCGTGGGTCTTGTACTTTAGCTAAGATTTCATTAGAAGTAGTCTGGAAGGCTTTGGGGCCTCTGGAATGTTACAACCTGTGTGAATAGATCTCTGTTAATGGCCAGAGCAGAGTTGTAGGAGTGTTTCTGTTGCCCGCAAACCACCTGCTTGTCTCGACCTTGAGCAAGAAACTGTCTGTGAGAAATTGATAATGGGTGAAGGTTTGCAGAAGAGTTGCCCAGATTGAAGCGTCATCTTGGTGAGCTGAGCAGTTCTGCCCTGTTTGCACAGAGGCATTGCTGAAAGGCCAAATCCTCTGTCTGCCAAGTGGACTAGAAGAGGCCTACACCTCCCTTTTTAAGCTAGTGCAAAAGTGAGGAGCCTTTACTAGGAACATCTGCCCTGCATTTCCCTGAAAACCTCCCTGTTTGGATCCATCACCATCTGAGACTCTGCACATGCTCCCTTCTAAGTGGAACTTTGGATTGCTAAGAACTTGCCTTGAAAAGTACTGTGAGACTTTTCATAGGCTTGAACGCTCATTTGCTGTGGATTGTGTGTTTTCATTTGTTGTCCACTCAGTACACTGGCAGAAGGGGTTTGATCATTGAGCCTTAGAGCTTTTCTCTCAACTGCATAGACTCATGCAGCAAGGAGTGGGCCGTGTGAAACCTGTTGCACGGAACTCCTTGCATTTGAGGTTTTACCTTCCCCGTGATCTTGTTTTAAGCCTTGACCATGTTCTTTTTGGGTTACTAACATATGATCCAAGGTTGAACTAGCTCACTTAGGATGGTTTGTTTGGCCTTTCAAGAATTTGATTGCATGAGAGATCATGTCAGGAATCATCCCCCTCCCTTATCTGTGTTTGGAACCCATATATGGATTGTCCTTTCCATTGTCCTTCAGAACAATGGAGATGGCAACAGGGAAACCACCTTGATGGGGATCTTGTTGAAGTGCTAGTGATTAGCTTCTGATTGTTGTGGAATTTCTTGGAACCTATAGCTACTAACCATAAGCTATATGATTTCTGAAGTGTGTAACCATTAAGCTGAAGTGTGTAACCATTAAGAAGGCTGTCCCGTGTCAGTTTGCCGGGAAACCCTGAAAATATTGCAGTGCAATATATTGTACAATATATTGTACTGTAGTCTAATCCAGAGGTTACCAGAGGATAGATAATTATAGCCAGACTATCATGCTCATTGTGAGTTTTCTGCCACTTCCATTCAGCCATCTCCCAACTTCCTTCATTGCTCAAAGCTCTTTGGTAAATTATGAAGCTCTGCATTTTGGGACAGACACTTATGAGTGATCGTGTCAACTGCCTGAGTCATCTCAGCCTTCCATTAGTAACTAGGGCTTTGACAGAATCACCAGTCATGGTGAGTAGAAACTCCCTGATGGCTTCAAGGAACCCCAAGGATTCTATCAGCATCCAGGAGCAAGCCCTCTTAATAGGTTCCCATTGCTACAAAGGGTCTGCCCCAGGAGACTGATGGATCTGGATGGTTTACTGATGGCTTTTGGGAATTTTCCTGTCACAGTGGTATGTGATTGTGTTGAAGCCCTGGTTAATGTCTGGAATGGAGAAATGGCCCAGGCAGTTGACACGATTGCTCTTGAGCATCCTCTCCCACAAAGTGAAGCCAAACAAGTCCCCTGATTTTCCTGGGCACTGTGGGCAATGAAACGAATGGGACATCAACTAGAGGAAAACTTCAAACAAGTCTGATTGAACATGGTCTAGAGCTCATTTTAAAGCTTACTCCATGGTCATGAGGACGCAGAAGAAATTGCACTTCTTCGGAACTATTGGGTCTTCATAGACTCGGCCCTGAACCTGGATGCCAAGGTTTCAGGAGTGCATTGTGCAGCTGAAGCTAGTGCATCAATGATGCCCCTTCATAGAGATGTCTGATATGCCCATGATTAGGCATGTTTTAGTTACATCCCTTTTGGACGAGTGTAATGTGCTCTACATAGGAGTGCTTTTGAAAACTGTTCAGAAACTTCAGTTGGTCCAGAATGCTGTGGCCAGACTGTTGACCAGGGGCAGTTACATCAAGCATGTGACTCCGTTGTGACAAAAACTTCATAGGAGGCGGCCTTCTCCTTGGCCACTCCCAGGCTGTGGAACTTCTTGATGAGACAGGCTTGGTTCACTCCCTTTCTGTTGTCCTGCCGACACGCAACGACCTTTTTATTCAAGCAGATCTTTGGCAAGTAAGCAGGTCTGTTGGGTTGGATACCGTTTCTATTCTGTGATTGTTGTGTCTTTAATTGTGTTTTAATGCATATTTATTATTGATTTAATCAAGTTTTATTTATGATTGTAAGCTCCTTTGAGTGCCATTTTCCTTGTAGAAAGGCGGGATAGAAATGAAATTTATAAATTCACCTCCAGTCTTCCAATCTACAACCTAGTTTAGCTAATGAACTACCTTAAGGCAATTTATTTGTCAGCATACGTACTACTGTGTAAACTCAGACACAATGGCTCAGTTCAGACAACACATTTTTCAACTGTGGTTTTAGAACTCCACGGTGCAGTTTTTACACCACTATTGAGAAATGTGTTGTCTGAAGGGAAAACTCTGCCTTATGGTGGAGTTTTTTAAAAAACAGTTCATTCTGTGTAGAGGACAGTTCTTGCACAACCGTTGTGTTGCGTGTTGTGTGGAGGGATATGTGGAGTTTCGTGTTGCATTGAGTGGACTTTTCCTACTGGCTACAGAGTTCCCTGGCTAGAGCACTGAAAGGAGCAAGTGCCGCTCTAGGAGAGATGCCGGGATTGTTTTTTTGCAGCAGTGGCTGATGGGATACCATTGGGAGGACTGGGGAAGAGAGAGGTGGAGGAACTCTCAATCAAACACTGCATTGACTTTTACTCAACTCCACGAGAGCCCACAGTCACACAACGGTGAAGTTGGAACATGTTGTGTGGTGAGTATCCCCTACAAACAACCATTGAGTGGAGTTTTCACATTGAGTGGAGAAATGTGTTGTGTGAACTGAGCCAATGTATCTGTAACTCCAGTGTCCCACTAGTTTTTGAAATGGCACAGTTTTGTGAATATACATCTTATAGTTATCCTGTGAAGTTCTAGTTAAATTGCTAAATACCAAGATGGTGACCTGTTATCATGTCAACACAAATTGCCAAATAGGACCCTAAAAAAAATAGCATGCACAACTTTGTCCAATTTATGTGATGAGCTGCTACACAATAGTGCCTTAGAATGTGGAGATAGCTAACACAAGAAATTAGTTCAAGTGATAGACACTTGGCATTCCACTGGATCAAACCAATTAATTTTTGGCATTCCCTGGATCGAACCAGTAATTTTTTGTATTTTTAATTAACTCTTTTTTGGATTGACTGCTATTAAATCAGGTTGAGTGTAAAAGTTAAGGAATAGCTATAGCAAGGATTATTTTAAGTCTACCAGTAATTCTATAATATGGGATTTGTACGATGCAATAGATCTGCGTTAATATTAATATAGCATTATGAATGTATGTATTAAACTGAAAGCTTGGAACAGTAGCAATGCTAGAACTCTGCAGGAAAAATTCTCTGTGACATTTGAACTCTCCATTTATACACTGCTTTGTCATTGGGTCAAAAGACTTATTTAAGAAACCCAAGTGTATTGTGCTATGTTAAACTTTCCAAAACATCCTTCAGAGTATAAAATGAATCTTTCTGCAGCTTTTACCTGAACAATTAAATTGTTGAAAGTATTAATTCTAATATAGCTGTGTATTTGTCAGCTCTGATTTCCTTTAAGAAACACATTTCCAGTCTTGACACATCCCCATTGGAATGCAGTTCACAACTACAAAACTGGTTCTATTAATAGGAAGTTCTCATTTCAGCAATTACTTTCATGATATTTTTAGTACAGACACTTATGACTTTTGAAATAATTTATTTTACCTTCACAGGCCTATATTCATAAATGGACAAAGCCAGATAATTTAGGAAAAAATGAGGGAACCTGCGTGTGTCTGCATATATATTAAAACTTCTGTTAAGACTATTAACCAGGAAGGTTTATTTTTTAAAAGAAAGATTGAAGTAGGGTAAATTAAGTACATTTTGGCTGAAATTCTGCAAACATGTTTGCATAAGTCCCAAATAAATGGTTCAGGGTCACAGAATTGAAACCAGTGGCACTATTTACGTAGCAAGTTCTTTCTGGTGGCTCTTATTAAAACACTATACTTCTGTTTTTGTTTGTTCAGGTGAGGATGATCTGCTCAGTCCTCCCCAGGACACAAGCACAGGGTTAGAAGAGGTCATGGAACAGCTCAACAATTCCTTCCCAAGTACAAGAGGTAAGCTTCAATGCTCAGAAGCCAAGATCAGCAGTTCCATTATATGCAGTGTAGCCTCCTTGCAGATAAGTATTATGTTCAAAAACATTCCATAGGAGAATGTTGTAAGAAAAAAGAGCATAATGCTGAAATATTTCTAAAGTCTGTATCCATGAACACTTTGGTTTAACTGCAAAAAGTTCTTGCTCTGAAATGCTTTGTAGTAGAGGCAGAATTACATTTTTTTCAATATAATATTAATGGTTACAATACCATTATTCTGATCCAGAGATGTGTATGTGCTTGAATGTGCAGCTGGATCTCTTGTGCTTGTAGAGGGCAAGAAATTTTCGGTTTGAGACATTCATATCTTAAGATGGCCATTTCCTTCCTTCACCCAATTTTCTGTTTTATTACAATTCATTCATCTGTGTTCTCTTCCGTTTTCAAGTCTATGAGTACACACACACACAATTGTACTATGGCACCAGAAGTAGAATGCAACTCAAAGTCAGTACAGCCAAACATCAAGTAGAACAATACGCTTCTTCATTAATAAGAGTAGGCAAGGATTTGGGGTTCAGTATATCAATTGGAACCTCTTCAGTATTTATATTTCTAACATTTTCTTTCTTTGTCTAAGCTGAACACAGATAGTGTTTGAATACTGTTTCAAAGAAATGTTTAGTACTCCAGAAAAGGTCGCTGGTCAATCTGGCTACTACGTGATAGCAGGGGTGGGGTAGATCACATCTCCGGGTAGATCTCTGGGTGACTTATAGTAAATAGGCAAAGGTTTCTTACTTCCTGTTGTTTAACAGCAACACCTACTGTATTTCATCGATCCTAAGACACACTTTTTCTCCCATGTTTACATCTGTAAAAACGGAGTGTGTCTTAGAATCGATGGCGCCTTGCAATCGCAGGATTTCTCCCACGTTTTGCAGATGGCACTAGGGCTCTGCATGCCCCCCCCGCGACTCACCCTAGCGGGTCCCGAGGGACCCCACAAGGCCAGTCAGAAGATCCCCCTCCCCACTCACCTTGATCGCTGCTGCTATGGCATGGGAAGGCCTCAGTACTGGGAACGAGGCCGCAATCTCAGGAAATCTCGTCTTACTGGGAACGCCGCCTTGCCAGGCAAAGCGCTGGCAGTGGCGCGGAGCGGCGGCGGCAATGGCGATGGAGGTGAGGGGGAAGGGGTGCTGAAATTAAGGTGCATCTTATAATCGACACAAAGCTTTTTCCCTGTTGGTGACCTTGAAATTTAGGTGCGTCTTACAATCGATGGTGTCTTACTTTCGTGAAATATGGTAAATGTCTTTCTGTCTTTCCTGAAACAAAGAAAAGATGGGGATGAGATTTTTGTGTGAAAATACAGAGCTCAGTTCTGGTAATGAAAATAAATTCCTAGACTGAGCATGTGCACATATGTAACCTTTTCTTTAATTTTAAATGTATGACCCATTGAGTCACTAAGCAAACACTTGACTCTGGTTCTAATTTGGGGAACTAGTAAAACCAAAGCAGATCACACAAGCTTGAAAGCTGTCTATTCCCACATTATAGTTCTTCAAGAGATGTAGGTTAAAAGAGGGAGCCTTTCCTTTCTTGAGCAACATATGTGGCTGTGGTTGCTCCACCAGCGGTCTTCTGCTGCTGGTGAGCCCAACTGGGGCAGTTTGGGCACAGCTGAGAATGTACAGAATCCTAGGTTCCTTTATTACCTCCACTACATCCCCAAAACAAGCCATAAACTGCACCAGTCCAAGAGTTGTAATCATTAATTCCCTCCTATTGGAGGCAAAAATGCCCCCCCCAACTCCACCCACACATTTCCTGTCCTGACTGGCACAAAGTAGCAAGGCTTAGGAAATGGCATTAGCTCCACCACAGATCTCCCCATCATGACTTCTAGGATTGCTTTGCTCACAAATAAAATTATTACAATATATATGTTATGTAGCATGTATTGTAAGAAGTGATACAGTGCTGTCTGTATTATAATAATCTCATTATTTTGGAATTAGATTATGGGTGTTAGTTGTTAATGAAGATAGCTGTATCTCTAGGACTGCTAAATGTGATATAGAAAGGCTATTCCGTTATTTTCCATTTGCATAACTATAGGAGTGTTGCCCATTAGTTGACAATTGTAGAAGAGATTAGAGAATAATATATTTCACATGAAGAAATATCAGTTGTTCATGATGGCATGACACACTATTGGCTGGAGAAAATACTCTGCTGACATGTAAGAAGAAAACAGAATATCTTATGTGTTACTTATATGTACTTTTGCAGACATATGGGATTTACAACTAGTAAATGTACGTGAAGCATGATGATTCTCATTTGCTCTTCACAATTTTTTTCACAGACCACTCTGTCAATACTTATGTAACTAACATAAAGGAATTCTATGGGTTTCCCATTTTTTATTTTTTAGTAAAAGGGGATACTGTTCTATCATGGAGCTCCCTTTCCAAAAAAACTAAATTTCAATCCACTTCATCAGATGAATGAAATATTAACAGTTTATACATACACATAGATTTAGATGGAGAAATTGTAAAAAGACAGTAAATGGAGATGAAATGCAAAGAGTACAGTGTCTGACAATTTCATTAAAGTTTTGATAAATTTGCAGCTTGCAAAGATGAAAAAGTGAGAGAACTTGCTATGGTATGCGTAGTAGGAAGCCAGCCACCCAAGAGTTCCCATTATGATATGGGAATTTTTCTCTGGGGTTTCCAGAATAAAAAAACCAGGAAATAATTGCTGATAGGGTCAACCTCAGAAGAGTGATGGATTGATGATTAATGGCAACAACACATTTCAGTGTTATAAGCATGATGACATCAAGTATTTATACTCTTTATTCAGCCATATTTTACTATTTTCTTTTGAGAAGATATATAATGTATCACTTATGCAAATTTAGCATACCTTTTGACCTAAGAAAGCAGGTCTTTTGGAGGAAAAATAGCTGATTTCATTACACGTTCTCTTTAACTTTAAAAACTGCTAGGAATGCTTAAACATTATAGAAGAATCTCTTCATTCACTGCAGGGCTGAAGGTTGGTGCTGAAAGCAGTTTCACTTCTATCAGTGGGAATTTGTGCTGAGTATCTGATGATTGCTGTCCTTAAGGAATTTTCTTTTTCTTATACACTGTACAGTTTTCATCCGCATTCCCTTCAGCGTGCTGCTCAAAGCAAATTCATAGTAGCTGCAGCTGCTTTCTACAGCTGCTGTGCTAACTTAAAACAGATATCAAAGCCAGAAGTCTGATATTTGATGGAAATGTAGTATTAAATACCACTTTAGTGGTTTATTAAACCCTGCAAGATAATAGGTCACAGAGTAAATTGCTTTCATACTATACTTGTGGACAAATTGCTAGGTCTTCTGGGAATTTTGAATATATCCAATGGAGATCTTACTTGTTCAATTTGGCAAAGAAATAACAATGAATTGTAAACTCAAAATCTTATTTCTGACTAGGTTGTGAGATATGTACAAAACATACGGTGGCATCCTTAGGACAAGCTAGCAAATTATGGACCCCAGTTCAGAGAATGTTAAGCACAAGTCAAGTTGAAATAAATTGGATTAAAATTAGTCTTGACTAACGTGACCCATTGATTTTAATAGGCATGGCTAATGGAGGTCACATTTCTGGGAAATTTATGGATGTGTTGTGTTTGTGGAGATTTGGGGGATCCTGGTTTTTAAAATTTTAGACTGGGATAAATTTGACAGAAGGACAGCGTTCTCATCACAAAGTGTAGTGAGTAATCTGAACTTTGACACATCCATTGAGCCTCAAATTGATATTTATTCGCCTAGTTTTAATCTGGCAGGACTCAACATGTATTTGTTGCCTTACAGTTAACAAAACAACATCTGTCCCAAGACGGTCTTCCTGTAAAGACTAGTGGAGTGACTGTTCCATTAAATGATACAATTATTATTTTGATCCAAGGCCACATAAGTGCTGAATCTGTTGCACTGCTTGAAATGAAAGTGCAGAATTGGAACTTTTTATTATATTTTCTTGGGATAGAATATACTTGTAGTGAACCTATAAGTAAACTTTCTAATAATAATAATAAACTATTGGTCTCCCTATGTGGTACAGAGGGAGGGACATCAAAGCCAATGGATCGTGTGTATATTTCACTATGTTCAAGTGCTATTGAATAGTATACAGATTTATAAATACATGAGAGGTGTGTTTAGGAGCATTTTCCAGTTTCTATTCTTGATTCTTCTGTTGATGTTTTCAGGAATTCCTTAAAACTGCAATCCCACATCCAATATATCATCTTTCAACAAGAAAAATGAACGACCTCTGATTTAACTAACTACAGTGCTAGTCACTATTGAGCCATCATTAGTGGAAAAGTAGGACTACAGTGTTCAAAATGATCCCTTTAACACGAATTGCATAATTGTGTCTATTTTTTTAAAAAAAGATAAATTAGGGACTCAGCTCCTCAGTAAATCTTGAAATCTGCTCAACAGTTTCTAGACATGAGTGTCAGGTACCTCTAGATGGTCCCATTCCGTCGCTTTGGCTTTGCAGGGACGGCATTTGGATTAGATGACGTTGCCGTCCATGCGAAGCCATCTGGTGCAAAGCCCCAATGCTCCAAACTAAAAAAGTTGGGGATTTCACCTAACTTTTTTAGTTTGGAGTGAAGCGACGACGGCATTTGCCATCTGCCACTTTTATACACTGCTTCTGGGAGGCCTGCCCAGTCTATGGCGACCACTGATTGGTCACCATGGGATGGGCATGGAAGGGGGTGGTCAAGCGAGTCTTAAGCTCACTGGACCACCTCTGCCCCTCCACAGACCTCCACACCCCACGTTAAAAAAATATAAAAAAATAAAACTTAAAATAAATCCTTACCGCCGACGACCAACCCCCCTTCTTCCCACTCCATATTAAAAATAAAATAAAAATGTAAAATAAATCCTTACCGCCAACGACCCCCCCCCCAACTTCCCCACCCCATGTTAAGAAATTAAATAAATAAACTTACCTTAAGACTGCCGGTTGGCGGGCATGGTGGTGGCAACGGCTGGAAAGCCTGCCATTGCGCTCCTTATGTCACCTGCCACCGTGACGCATAACAGACGCCGTGAAGAGGCGGCCAAACTCCCGTGATAAGATTCAATTGAACACTCTGCAATATAATTTTTTAGCGAAACTATGGGGCAATTTTGTTAGACCCCCGAATTGAATCTCCTACTCTGCCACTTGACCACTTTTTTTTTCGCACATTCAGATCCATGTCAAAGACAATAAGGATTGAGTGAAGGAGGATTTTTTCTACTATGTATGTACAGTAGGTTAGATCCAGACTAAGTTAGTCATACTTTAGTCCAATTGATTTTAATGGAACTAAATTGTGATTAATTTAGCTGGAACACATTCACTTTGTCCAGCCAAGAGCAGATTCTTTTTGTATATTATTGTCATTCTTATTTTGCCACTGAGAATATTTCAGTATTGTTTTTGAGTATGCAACAGTGTTAAATTGGATCATTATTCGCAGGAGCAAACAGGATACTATCAGACCTCTTCAGTACTATGGGTAGAATCCGATGTTAGTCTTACGTAGAGTAAACTCATTGAAATGAATGAGACTTAAGTCCCATTTATTTCAGTTGTCCAACTCTATGTCAGACTAACAGTGGCTTCTACCATATGGATAATAAAACATTTTAGCACCAAAGTTGTCTACTAAATCAATCCATACTGAGCAAATGCATTTAGAATATCTGTTATAGTCATTTTGCAAGGAAAAGGTTTATTATCAGTAATTTTATTAACTCTCTTCCTCTACATTTTATTATTACACTTAGCTAGGTGATCTACTATCAATGTTCTACACACTTAAATGCAATGTAACATCTCAGTTCTTTTCCTTTTTTAAAATGTCTGTTTTAAATTCAGTTCCATAATAATCACTGAAGTACTTCTGTATTTGTGTTTTCCCCCTTTTCTTTCTGATACTTCTGTTATTAAAGGAAGAAATATCCCTGGAAAGCCAGTGAGAGAGGTTAGTGAGTCTGATGCCCACTGCAATAGCTTCTTGTTTGCCGCACCCTTCTTTTTTTGTTTGGCATTTGTGGCGCAGCATGTGTGTTGCTAGGTACATTTCACAGGTGTGCTCTAATATATAATACCTCTCAACTTTCAGTCCACATCAAAACATCAGAAATAGCAAGAATGCACTATTTTCCATTAGGCTTTTACAAAAGATATTAACTTGGCAAGGGAGAATTGAGATGAAAATGTTGCCATAATTTTTTTTTAATGGTTCATAAGATGTGAAATCATAATTTGGCTTTAGCCTGTGCCCTGAAACCATATGAAGATCTTAGCTGCAAATATGTAGGAAAATAATAAGATGTGCTTTGTTAGAAGAGAGAGTTGAGAGGTATAAATGACATATTCCTTAAGCTTGCAAGTTCAGCATTGCACCAACCAGAATATCACTAATACCTAGGGGCTTCACTACACTGCATTAAAGTACATATAAAAGCCAATGTGACCTTATTGATAACAGTTCTGGAATTTGATACCATCTTAAAGAGACTCTGAAGAGACACTGACCAGGTAGGCTATAAGTCAGCTTTACCACCTTCTACTTTTCCCTGTCGCAGAGAGACTTTTTGGGACCAGAAAACACCGCCTTTTCACAGGACCAGACCCCTGATTTTGCACTCACTCCAAGAGACCTTTTGTCAGCTGCAACAATTGCATCAGCTTCTGTGGGCTGGTGCATGAAAAGCTGGGCAACCTGGGGGCAGGCCCACCATCGAAGGAGTGGCACTAAAGAGGGTTGCCCATTTGGGGGAGCCACTTCAGGGAGAGGGCAAGTGCCGCCCAGTCTGTTGGACAAAGAGGAGAGAGAAGAGACTGTACATCGGCTTTCTTGGGTATCTATAATGATTGAATTATTGCTTGTTGGCAGGAGAAATGTGTTTAAAAAGGCATAGAAAAGTGGAATGGTACAGGGAGCATCCACTGGAACACTAGAAGGCAGAGGGTGGAAGGCAGCTGTGTTGTTATGGGGTGGGAAATGCTATAGGGTGTTAGTTGCTTTCAGCGGTCTCTGATATCAGAGAGCCTAAGTAGCCCTAGTGACAGTTGAAGGTATTGCTGCTGAAAGCCAGAATGGTGAATGGAAAAACAACAGCAATCCAGGACTTGTTCCTGGATGAATATGCCAACCTTGTCTGTATCACTGAGACCTGGTTTTATGAGAATGAGGGAATAAATCTGCCCCATCTTTGCACACTTCTGTTTTCTGTGGCAGCAGGTAAGACCTGGAGGGTGGGGAGGCAGAGTCACAGTGGTCTATAGTGATTCTATCCCCTTGTCCAGGTACCCCATCCTGTAGTCTTCCATGTTTTGAGTGTGTGTATCTAAAGGTGGGTATTCAGGACAGAATAGGGATTCTGTTGGTGTACAGCCCGCCTGCCCTACTCAACAGTCTCCCTTCCTGATCTAGCCAAGATGGTCTCAGGTGCTGGGGTTTCCGTGGTTTGTGCTGGTGAACCTCAACATACATGCTGAGGCCACCTTGATGAGAGTGGCTCAGGAATTCATGGTGTTCATGGTAACCATGAATCTGTCCCAATTAGTATCTGGCCACACTCATTCAGCAGGGCACATTTTGGATCTGGTTTTCTGTGTAGAGTGGGGTGATCTGAGGATGGAAGAACTTTATATAGTTCTATTGTTATGGACAGAGTACAACCTGGTGGGTTTTAGACTTGCTGGGACTTGGAGCCTCTGCAGGGGCAGGGAACCAGTTAAGATAATCTGCTTCAGGAGACTGATGGAGATGGTTTTTTGACAGCTCTTAGGGATTTTCCTGTCACCTTGGCAGGCAATTCTGTTGAAGGCTTAGTTGTTATCCAGAATGGAGAAATGGCCCGGGCACATGATCATTCCTGGGTGTCCTCTCCCACAGAGGACACCCTGGTTTTTCAGGGTGCTGCATATGATGAATCGAATGGGATATTGAGTAGAGTAACATTGGTGGAAAACTCAGAATGAGTCCAATAGAACACAGGCTAGAGCCAGTGTAGTGTAGTGGCCTAGAGTGTTGGACTGGGAGATCTGAGTTCTAGTCCCCACTTGGCCATGAAGCTCACTGGGTGACTTGGAGCTAGTCACTGACTCTCAGCCCAACCTACCTCACAGGGTTGTTGTGAGGATAAAATGGAGAGGAGGATTATGTACACCGCCTTGGGTTCCTTATGGTGGAAAAAGGTGGGATATAAATGTAATAATAGGAATAATAATAACAACAACAACAACAACAGCATGATGATGATGATGATGATGATGATGCCCCATAGCCAGAGCTCTCTGGGTAGGTAGCAAAACTAAAAACTCAAGGAACAGCGTAAAACAATGTAAAATTTAAAAGCTTAAAACTAAAATATAAAACTACGACCAGAATAAAACCTAGCACCAATGCAGAAATTTAAAATACAGATTTAAAACAGCTGAACATGCATTAGTTACATCCAGTTTGGAGAACTGTAACATGATCTTTGTGGGTCTGCCTTCAAAAACTGTTCAGAAACTTCTGCTGGTTCAGAATGCTGCAGCCCAACTGCTGACCAGTCCTGGTTACAGGGAGCACGCAACTCCCTTGTTACGACAGCTTCAACTAGCTACCAGTTTCGTTTCCAGGCAGAATTTAAAGTGCTATACAGCTTGGGATGAGGCTACTTGAAAGATTGTCTTCTGCCCAGTTCCTAAAATCGTCCGGAAAAGCCCTTCTTTTAAGGCCACTGCCTTCTGAGGCAGTGGTGGTAACCCGAGAGAGGGAATTTTTGGTGCTGCTGCCTGGGTGGCACTGGGCAGGTTTTTCTCTTGTTTTCAGTCCTACAGCTGTAAAAAAGTCATTGTAATTATTTTATAGAGTGGTTGTATGGATACACGAGATAAGGAATTTAAAAGTGTTGTGTAAGGTATCATATATAGAAAAAAAAATGTTATTTCGGAACCAGCAGCAAAGGTGCTGATAAGCCAGTTTCTCATTTTCTACCCTCTTCTACCTATTCCTGAATTGTAAGTAGTTGGTACTGCACTATTTTAAAGTATTTGCAGAAGGCATTTGAATTTTAACCTCTTGAGCTTCACCAAATACGACAGTTGAAAGATGAACAGCTTAGTAAAGTAAGTAAACCTAAAACACTCAAAGTATGCCAATGTAGTAGCACTTGGAACTTAGATGGTCTTGATTCTAAGCCAAACAAATATCAATCACATTTCTCTTATATAAGAAATCTGGCATTTTAAAAATTGTTCCTGCTTAGATAGAAAGGGAAAGGTTTAGGTAGAATGGCCTACATTTCTGTGTAGCACACAGTATAAAATAATGAAAGTAGACTGCAGTGTTTCAAGCTTCCAAAGATGACACGGTTTTGTGCATTTTAAATTTAGGAAACTAGGAAGCTGCCTTACAGTGGCCTGTTTCGGACGACACAATAATCAGCGGGGGGGGGGGGGGGACAATCCTCCATTGTGTTGCTGAACAGCAGCATTCAGATGACATTTTAGGCAATGGAGGGGGGGAAAAGCAACGGACAGTAAGTTATTAGCAGCATTCGGACAACACGATAATCAACACAACTGACGATTGTTTCCCCCCTCCCTCTGTTGATTATCGTGTAGTCCGAATGCTGCCACTGAGTCAGACAGTGGGTCATTTAACCCTGTATTGTTGACATTGGCTGGCAGTAGCTTTTCAGCGTTCCAGTCAGGTGTTTTTCCAGTCTGACCTGGAGATGCTGGGGATTGAACTGGGGCTTTCTGCATGCAAAGTATGTTTTTTACCATTGAGCTACAGCACCTCTCCTGGATTGCCAATTAATTCCTATGAATTGGCTATATTTAGAATGGGGCTGTCAGTTTTGCTGATCAAGGACGTACTGAAAGCACCTTGGATGCCAAGGGTGGGCAACTTGTAGGTCAAAACATCTGGAGGGCCACAACTCTTGGCTAGGCTGGCTAAGGCTGATGGCAATTTTGGTCAAATATTTGGAGAGCCACAAGTTGCCCACCCCTGGCTCAGACTAAAATTGATCCTGAATGAGTAAGCTTAAAAGCAGACCTTTGTGTGTTTACTTTCCTCTGTACATCTGAAGTGGTGGAACACTTGTTTTAAAATGATGCAGTTTCTTCAGTGTAAATAATTATTTCTTATGATGGTTAACAAAATATGAAGACTGGAACTCACAATATCAAAATAAGCACAATTATAATAATACATTTTAATTCCAAGTGAAATATAAAACATTACATTCATAATTTACTTTTTTTAAAAAAAATAGTCTCAGAAGGGAAAAAACACAAGTGAAAGTATAGAAAATGTGTGTGTATATATCTCGATTTTAATTTGTCTTCAAGGATTCAGGGAGATAGAATTTTAAAATAATATGAAATATCTGCCACTGAGCGAAGCATTTATATTTTTAATATGCATAGAAACCAGAATTTATCTACTTCTATTTTAGTTTTGTTAATTTTTTGATAGAAAATGTGTGTTGCAACAAAAGTGGTGAACTTGGATTAACAGTGTGAGGAGATGGAAAAATACTTTTGAAAGGAAATGGTAGCCACTGATTAATTTATAAAATCAGTGCAGGTCACTAAATAATAAGCCTTAGTTTGGTCTGCCTCCACAAATAATTGTTACTTCTATAGTATGTTTTCAATTATTATTTTTATATTATTGACAATGTAACTGGTTTTAATGAAAATGCTAAAACATTTAATTAAAATGTTTAAAACTTTTTTAAACAAATTAAAGATAAAAGCAAACCAAATTGTGCACCACTAACATAAATTATTGCTTGTCAGCACATTTAACAAACCATTTTTACAGAGCTAAACACAAATAACTAAGAGGACCTGTGCAGATTTGACATGCAATAGTCTGCATTTATTTTCCTTCAGAGACAGTATCTTTCTGATTGCGTAGAAACAGTGATCTGTGAGTATTTGCTCATATAAAGAGATGTTACGTTGTCTCTGGCAGTTTGTCTTGCTTATCTTAGACAAGAGTGATTATTCAGGCTCTGATTGGAGAAAAGAAATGTTTCCATTTTAAAAAGAAAGGAAAAAACTGAATCTGGGGCATGCACAATTGGGATCAAGAAGCTGATTTTTTATGGTGGGTCAGAGAAGCTATAGTCAGTCCCTTTCCCTATAGTTTCCAGTTGCATAGGATTACAGGAAGCTGCTTGAACTTGGGACCTTTTGCATTCAACACATTGTGCTCTACAATTGAGCAATGGACCTTCCCTAATGATGAATATCATGTATTGTTATTATCACTATTACTATTATTATTTATTTGAAAACCTAGAATAATTAAATACATGATATTAAAGCAATCCAAAAACAACTAAAAATTGTGTGCAATATGTCAAACCATTAAAATGCCCGCAGTATCTGGAATACAAAATAATATCAATCACAGAACCCAAAATCCAATACTGCTTGGCCAGCTAACTAAAAATCATCAGGGTAGTAGCAATATATACATCCCTAGGGGGAGAGTTCTACAATTTTGGCACCACTGCTGAGAAGACCCTACTCTATACCATATTTCAACCAGAGGGGAAGTGCAGTTAGGCTTATGAGGTAAAAAGGTGGTCTTTCAAAACCCATTTAGGTTCATCAGCTGCTCCCATCAGCAGGGGAAAAGCAGGTAGTGAGCAGAAACTACCATTTTGGATGTGCCACCCTTGTTTCAGAACTCCCTTCCCAAGGAAGTTTGACTGGTGTGGAATTTTTATTTTCAGAAAAGGGTAAAGACCTTTTTATTTGTTAAGACTTTCTATGTCTTTGTTTTAATTTGTAACTGCATAGTGCATAATTGCTTTGTCTTCCATTATTTATTATTTTAGTTATTTTTTGTAAACCACCTTTAAGAGCCATCAGCTGATATGTGAGATACAAAATCTACACGAGTGAAATATGTAGTTCGTGCAATCAATAGAGTATTGGGTTTAACATAGGAGAGTGCATTCCAAATCATAAATTTAGTACTAATAATAGACACCACTGCTTCTAGTGTTCCAACTTTAACACTAAACCAGTAGCACAGTAAGCAATAATAGAAGAAAAACACAATCCTATGCTGATATAATTTGTATTGTATGGTGGGTCACATAGACTGACTAGTTCCCATTGGCCATACAGTTATTCTTTTCTTAGTCTGAAAATCAGGAATGTGAGGACTGCAGATATACACTGAATATGCATCGGACCCAATAACATATTTGCATATGCATGCTAAAATATTCTTTCATGATCATCTGGGTGCCTGGCCATGTTTTCGTGGAGGTGGCTTGACTTCCCATTCTGGTCTTTTCCCACTAACATGTCCTACATCTGCCCTTTCTATGCTTGCTGTCTCTACAGTGTGATGACTTACATGTATATCAAGTTCCAGCTTTATCAGGAATGGGTTAAATAAGTACCACCAAACAAAAATCCATCAAATGTGATTTCTTAACATCATAAATCATAAAAAGAGTATTACTTCAAAACAACCAACAAATAACTTAAGCTAACATATCCAGCTTTTCTTCCCCCCTCGACATTGGAGTTTATGCAACCAATTTCCATTAATTAGCAACAGTGTTTTAAAAGATTCAATGAATTTATGTAGGTTGGTTTAATTCTGCAATTTGGTCGCCAATGGAGGTTTCGCCTGAGACCTTACTCTCATTAACATCAATTAGCACTTTGGCAATTTCCCCAGTCAAGCTGTTTTGGTTGATTATGATTGATCAGGTTAGCTGTTATTTTCTTTAATTGATTCATTTGCAAATACTTGTGTAGAAAAGTCCTTCACATGCACATTTAATTTTGGAGTTTCTGCCAAGGGTTTTCATGCATGTACCTTGGAAATTGATTTCCTAGGTCTATTATTTTAAAAACACAGTGTGGTGCCAGCTGAAAAGTTCTCTGCAGGTTTCACAGAGCTTTGCTAGTAGCTAGCAGTGTTAAAGAACCCCAAATTACTTGACAATTGCCCTTGCATGGAAGTGTATATTATTTTACATCATGTTATTTAACTTTATATGTATTTATTTCTTTTTCCTATATTTCTGGTATAATAGACTTGGGAGCCTTCAACATTAGTCACAGTACAGCTTTCATTTGTGTAATCTCTTTTTCCTTTGTGTTACAGGCCACAATGTAGGCAGCCTTTTCCACATGGCAGACGACTTGGGCCGAGCAATGGAAACCTTAGTGACAGTGATGACTGACAACAAGGTGTTAGAATAGCAAGATGTGTTTCACAACTTCAGGCGTACCCGCATGGTTTTTATAATATTCATATGACAAAGAATTAGACTGTAAGCGTTTACATGAAAACAAATCTATATTTTTGTGAAGGGTAGTGGTACTATACTGTAGATTTCAGTAGTTTCTTAAGTCTGTTATTGTTTTGTTAACAATGGCAGGTTTTACACGTCTATGCAATTGTACAAAAAATATAAGAAAACTACATGTAAAATCTTGATAGCTAAATAACTTGCCATTTCTTTATATGGAACGCATTTTGGGTTGTTTAAAAAAATTTATAACCGTTATAAAGAAAGATTGTAAACAAAGTGTGCTTTATAAAAAAGGTTTATATAAATCCCTATAAAAACAAAAACAAACAAAAACAATGAGGCAGTGCATTTGTTTAGCATCACTTCAGATCTGTAATTGTACCAGACAGATATTCATGTTCTGTGTTCTTTTCTTTCTGAATCAAATTTCTGCAAACACCAAAACTATCAATGTACATTTCTCATTGTTTGTGTCTGACTAGCACTGGCTTAAAAAATAATATGGTCCTGAACTTCCAGTTGAGGTAGCTTTTCCACCTCCTTCCAAGTAGAATTAAGTCTTATTGGAATTATCCAGCTAGTTGGCAATAATATGAAAGAGCACATTACATGACAAATAGTATCTTCAGAGCTTGCAAAAATAAAAAGATAAATTGAATCAGTAATTTATGCTCCTGTTGTTTCCTCCACTACTATGAACCTGAATGTTGCTAGTAAACACAAAATAGGAATTGCCTTACCGGATTATACCTTTGGACTTTATTGTCCGGTATCCTGCCTCTGGCACTGGCCAGCACCTTAATGCTTCAAACTAGAAGTTTGTTTTGCTTTCATGCCCTTTGGCATCACCCCTTTGCAAGATACCCTGCATCTTTGTGTAGGGATGAGGACTAGACTACAGACAGCAATCTGTGATCTGCTTCCATCCTTAAAGTTTGATTGCTCATATCATTTAATTTTTATTTTTATTGTAGCAGCGTTATTGAGCATTGAAAATTGCCTAATCTCTTAAAAACAAAAATGGTCGCTACAAATCTGCCTTGCAGCAAGTTCCAAGGAGCTACAGCAATTCAATTAAATAACAGGAAGTAGCGTGAAGCAATTATATTAGCTACCATTCCATGGACAGCTGAAAGTAACCACATTGCTTCATGAGAGTTTGGTCATCCAAGACAAATAGCTAGTAATCTTGTTCCTCCCTAGGTCTTTCTACAAATAATACCGCACAATTAACAATGACTCAGGAGAGCGATAACAGAAAATAGATGTTACATAACAGCTCCTCAGGTTTACTATTCTAAAATTTTGAGGTGCTGTTAACAAAAGCTTTACCATTTCATTTCATTTCCTTCCACCAGCCTTTAACTTCATTGTCTGAAAACAGAACTTCAACATCTAATCCATGTTAATACTTTGCAAGAGTAAAATCTGTTACCTCTTCTTGTATGAAGTGTAATTAAAACTTGGGAGAGAAAAATATTTTATTTTTAATGCTAGTTAACATTAAACATGGGTAGTCATGTTATTTCTACCTCACTTTGGTTTTGTGGTGTTCCTGACAATTATGTACAGAAGGTATTACATCATCACCACTTGTCCATTGTGTAAACAGTTCTTACCATTTTAACAACAAATTTACAAAAATAAAAATAAAAAGTGTAATAACTTGCAAAAGAAGGTCCAAACATACATTTTCATAACAAATGTTTTTTTTTAAATAAAAAACTTTGGACATAGTCCATCCTAGTGTGATCATTGTGCCCACATCCTGAATTATTGGCATAGGTTTCAAAGACTTGTTGCTACCCTGTCCCCTCCCTGCCCATTCTCATTATTGGGGAAATCTGTGTGCACCCACTGTCACTACCACACTGATGCAACTGGCTTTCCATTTTACCCTGCTCTACATTTCTTAAGAGCCACGGGGGATACACACTGAACTGAAGGCCAACTGGGCTCTATTGAATCCTTTGCCAATTCTACCATGCACAGGCACTCTATCTACACTGGGATAGATCATGCTATTATTTACCAATGGGTATCCTGCACATTCTCATAGCCTTTATTTAGGAAAGTGCAGAGCGAGATTTATAGGGCGGGATTTTTTCTTTCTTTCATGTCTTTAAGTTTAAACTTCTCTTTAAAAATCTGGAGACTAATACAGTACATGATCATTTTCATCAATGTTTTCTTTTTTTCTTTATAGACATTAGTTTTGAAGTGAGTGTCAAAAATATTTAAAAGAGTTTAAGAGCTTTATTGCTGCTTTTTGAGCATTTATTTGGGAATATTTCATGTTCCTTATATCCACAAACTATTAAACTGTAAAACATTATCAGTGTAACTGAATAACTATCATCTGGCATGTTATACCATTGTTATCCAGTACTGGTTTATTACTTGGGTATCATAATCTATTGTGTTCTAACATCAACACTGTAACATTTACTAATTATTTTTATAAATTTCAGTTTTACTGCATTTTTCACAAAATATCAAATTTCACCAAATATATGCCTTACTTATTGTATTATATACTGCTTTACTGTGTATATCAATAAAGCACGCAATTATGTTATAAAAATAAGTGTGACATTTTTACTAGTTGTCCAGCATTTAATTTGTGGTTCTCTTTCCCAGCTAGATTGCCTTTATGGATTTCAGCTGGGCAAAATGCCACCTTTTTCCATTCCTGAATTCACTTCTTTCCTCAATGTAATTAATGTCCTGCAGCTAAAGACTCCATGGCCAAAAGCCAAGAGTAACGCCTGTTTTTAAAAATTCCAGCAACTTTTGGGAAAGAAGGGGCAAGGGTTGTTTTGTAAGCCAAGGCATATGCTCTCATTAGAAACCCCGTGCAGTGCTTTAAATCTATTTTATGAAAACTGCCTGGTGGTTTGGATGTAAACAAAATTCAGGTCAACCCTTGGATACTTTTGTTCTGTAAAGCACCCCTTAATATTTATATCACTGGAACTTCTGCTTTCATCCATCTCGCTACGGAATTTCTACCTCTCAAGCCAACATACTTCAGTGTTTGCAAACAGGTGTTATCATATTCTCAGACAACAAATATTTGAGCTCTTTTCCAAACAAACCTCAGGAATGGTCTTGCTTAGATCTTGATTGCCAAGAACAGGCACCAGCTTGTTGGTTTTGTGGGTTAGAATCACACACTGAAAATCCTGCTGTTGGATTGAGAACAGATGATTGCTGCTCTCAGTTGTGACCATGCTGGTCATCTATTGGGGAGCTTTAATCTGGGGTTCACCCTCTCTACCAGGTGATTGGTGTTCTGACAGCATCTGTTCAGCAGGAACCCCACAGCATAGCATAAAACATGTCCGTGAAGTGGAGAAAACAGTTGTTATGTGTTTATAACACAATACACGCAGTTTTCATATTTTTGAAGAATTGTACTTTTGAAGTAGGATTTCTGTTATGTTGTGTTCTCTCAGCAGTGGAACAGCAGTACGTTTCTAAGATAGATTTGTGTTTGCCCCATTTTGTGATCTTTTGAAATTGTTAGGCATTTCTCTGCTGACTGATTCAAGCACTCAAGTAGCAAACATTAACACATTTTAGCTATAGTGATGCTCCACCAGAGTCCTACATTTGCTGTTTCAATTTTTGCTTTTAGTTTTCCGAAGGTTCATTCTCAGCACTGAACTGCACTCACATGTCACTTGCTCACTTTTTAATAATAATAATAAATTATGTTATTATTTTAATTATTTTAATAATATTCCTAACAGCCATACAGGATCAAGTTATAGCAACCAAGAACTGCCAAAATATATCATAAAAGATAACAGTATAACAACAGATTTATGTAGGAAATGCCGTAAATTCCAAGAAACAATAGACCATGTAACAGGAGGATGTAAAATTCTGGCAGGAATGGACTATACTCTGGCAGGAATGGACTATACAGACAGACACAATACAGCTGCAAAAACAATCCACCAACAACTGGCCATCAAATTCAATTTCATCAAACAACTTACACCATACTATACATACCCACCCGAAACAATCCTGGAAAATGCAAGTTGACTTCCATGGCCAAAATCCTGTTGGCCATGGAAGTCAACAGGAAAAGGTCACAATTATTCCATCAGTCACTGGCATCACATCAAAAAACTATACAGAAAACCTTCAGAAACTGGGCTTACCAAAATATATCCACACCAACTTCCAGAAAACAGCCATACTTAAAACATGCTCAATTGTCGGTAAATTCCTGAATTTGTAAAAGCATGACTTGGCACAGCCCGTCATGTCTGTCTAGAAAAACCACCATGAGCAAGAAAAAGATACAAGAATAATAAACATTAATTTAACTGTTGCCCTGCAGTAGACTTAATACTCCCCATTCTATTACAGGTTGGGAATACCAGTGTACTAGCACGTAATCAGGATGTCCAGAGCCAAATTTGTTTGTAATTAGACATGAGCACTTTAGAATAAAGTAGCAGGAAGGTTGGAGTTACTGCAACATCTTGGAAATGGGGCTTACTCATACTGGAAGGAGCAGTGAAGAGAAGACTGAACTATTAAAATCAAACCATATATTATGCCGTCCCCACTACTTTCCCAGTGAAAAAATGTTGGCTGATGCCCAAGTGACTAAGAGCAAAATCTGATCCACTAAGTGCAAGTGAATTAAATTTCAGACACTTCCTTACATCCAGTGCTAATATTTCTATGAGGGGATGGTGATCATTAACACATAACAGTGAATGATGCTTTACAGTTGGCACCATTCAAAGTCATTGCTGCTTTCTGCATGTCGAGCATATTTGTTTAGCATTCATTGCTTCCAGGTTTTGAGAGATTGGTTGCTTTAAAGGGGGAGATGGCCTTAGACCCTTGAATGTGATAGAGAATATTTGTTATTCTGTACAAAGCAACTTATTAGTCACTGTCAGAGAAAATGCATGTTTTTAAGACACTGGTCCACATGTAATTATTTTTAGGTGCCATATTTGGAACTGAGCAAAGTGAAGGGCAGCAGCATTGGCTCAGCTCCTTGATTCATTCCCATGAGAGCCCAAACCAAGGCAAAATAAATGTAGGAAGCTGCCTCAGACCAGTATTATCTCCTTTGAGTAGCAGCAGCTCTGCAGGGTCTTTCACAGCATCTGCTACTTAATCCTTTTTAAAGTGCCAATGCTAGGGATAGAACCTGGGGCCTTCTGCATGAAAAGCTTGTGGTCTGCTACTGACTTAGGATTCTTCCCATTATTTTTTTTAAAAAGGTACAGTCCTCCTTGTTCACGTGAGCTTGTTTGGGATTCCAGCCTGAGCCCTCTCACACCCAAAAGAAGAATCATGTCCCTAGCCAAGCCTCTCCATCTGGTGCCCTCCAGATATTTTGGAGTAAAACTCCCATCAGGCCCAGCCAACATAGCCAATGGTCAGGATGGAATTCTGGGAGTTGTAGGCCAAAAATCTGGATGGCACTAGGTTGGGCAAGGTTGCCTAGACTAATAAACTTAAGAATGCTCTTACCTCTCTCCTTTCTGCTTAAAGTCCTCCAGCAAGGGAGAGACCACCATCCTAGGTACTTGGCTCTATTATCAAACTACTCTTACCATTCAGACATTTCGCCAGAAGTTCAACTGAAATCTACATTCTAATAACTCTACCTACTTATTAGATTGAGTCTTTGCCCTCTTCTATGAAACAGACCTTTCGGTATTAAGTGCTATTTAAAATCACATTAGCTTTTTTTGCAGTCACACCAAACTTCTGACATGCCTCCAGCTTGTGAGTTACTACAATTCCAAGATCCTTTTTACTTGTACTACAGTGCCAAGCCAGGTATCCCTCATCCTATACTTATGCATTTGATTGGGGGGGGGGGGGGGAATAGGGGTTGCCTAATGCAGAACTTTGCATTTCTCTGTGTGGAATTTTATCTTCAAAGAAGACCTTTTCATATGTCCTGAATCGTGAAGAAGAAAGCAGCTATGATTCAAAGTAAAAGGTATTCTTGAAAGTGAGAACCTTGTTGGAGATCAGATGGGAAACCCCTTGAGAGCCAGGTCGGGCCCCTGGGCAGTTAGTTGCCAATCCCTTTCTTTAAAAAAATATAAACAAAGGACTTTTAGAGAAGTTCCCTGGCTTTTTTCCTTTTACGTGTTGTATATTTCTGGGTACAAAAGAAGATGCAGAAAAGACCTTGCTTCTTGCACCTAAATTACCTAGAGCAGGGGTTGGCAACTTGTGCCCATCTTTATAATGGCCCAAAATTCATATCATCCCTCATTTTTGGCTATGCTGGCTAGGGCTGAGGGAAGTTATAGGTCAAAACATCTGGGGAGCCAAAACTTGCCTATCCCTGGCCTGGAGGAATTGTTTCCAACCTTTATATAAAATAGGTTCCTTCTTACCAGAAAGAGGGCTGCAAGAAAAGGCCACTACCATTGTATTTCTTGATCATTCATTCAATCCTATACAATGTTTACTTAGAAGTAAGTCCCACTGAGTTAAATGGGGCTTGCTCTCACATAACAGGATTGTAGCTTGAATGCATTTTAGCAGCAGAAAACAAGAGCATCACTTCATGCTTGGTCCAATCTCAGGAGCAAATTCTCCAAGTCTGGGAACCTACACAATTGCACATCATCAAAACTCCATGAGGAAACTGCTATTGTTTTAGAACATACTTTGACTAGTTTCCTCTGCACATGAAACAAGGTACCTTTCAAGAGGGGAAATGTCCATTATTCTTATCACTACAGTAGCAGAAGCCCATATTCTGTGCCGGCAAACAAAATGTGGATAAATCCCAATGTCATCAATCTACACTTCACTTTAAACTGGATATGCATTCTGATGTAACTATGGAACTAAATGAGAGCTGGATCAGTGGGAAAGATTTATAGAACAGGCCAGTGGCATCAAAGATAATAGCATCCAACCTCTCTGAGCCTCCAAGAAGTGTCCTAATCACTGCACAAGATACCTTAATGTAATATTCTATCTCCTAACATTTTTCCGTAATCTAAAGCAGTTAGGAGAAATGCAAGGCATCCACACCAGGTATAGAGAAATCATAAAGCAGATAGAAAGAAAAAAATAACAAAAGCAGCTTGCTATTTTTTTAAAAGATATGGCTTACAATTTTATGTTGTGTAAATGCTTTTTTAAAAAAAAATCTTAACATTAAAAAACAAAATAATGGGAGGGTACCACATAAAATGTATCTGGCGTGTACTGTATTGATTCTGGATGTAGGATAGTCAAAGCATATACTACTTACATCATTTTATGGCATGGCTTAAAGCTAACTGGTTTAAGGATAATGTATTTTTATGTGCATGCAGCCCACTTCCAAGCAGTAAGAAATCTCAGCTTTTCCAGCACTTACCCAGGATTCAGTTTCCTTAAAAGGAGGTCATTGAGACTTAACAGCATTTTTGTGATATAAAGTTAATTTACACATCAGGGCCTACAGCATTAACACTCCAACAGATTCCTGCTTCCCATCAGAACACATACTGATTTCTTGCAGAGCGCAAAAGTCAGCTCTCTGCTGCCTGTTCAGACCCAGTTCCTGTACAGACTGATTTCTCACTATACACACTTGGGTTAGATCCAGACTTAGAATCTACCTGTCCCCTATTCACCACAGCAGTCCCTACAGCAGGGGTTGGCAACCTTTTTGTGATGTGGTCACATCTGCAATTTCAGAAACTGTCCTTGGTATCACCACAAAATGGCTGCCACAGGAGGCATGATAAAGGACAAGTAACCTGCCCAAAAGATTGAGTACAAGGCAGAAGTGGGGTCTGAGCCCCAACGACATCTTCAAAGCCATGTTCAGCACTAACAGAAACCTATTTCACAGCAATCCCAGCTGCCATGAGAAAACGTGTTAATTAAAAAAAATGGGAAGGGTAGGCGACCTTGATAAGTACCCAGAAAGGGATAAGTACCCATGGGGCCCATGTTGCCTACCCTTTGCCCTAAAGCTCTCTAAAAATGCTACATAGAGGATCAGGGGACTCTGATGAATGAGATGAGTTGTAGTGCAGTGGGAAGCCTCTAAAACTAGACAGAGACACCTTCCATGAGTAAAGCCTGGAAGCCCCTGCTTTCTTTGTTCTTACAAAGTGCATTCCTTGGAGTGAGGGAGAAAGAGACCTCCCATTCCCAGTTCTAGAGGTGGCCAGGCAAAACTTGACCAACTAGCCTGACCCATTATTATTATTATTATTATTATTATTATTATTATTATTATTTACATTTATATACTGCCCCATAGCCAAAGCTCTCTGGGCGGTTTACAAAAATTAAAAGATTGAACATTAAAAAGTCAATATACAAAATTTAAAAACATAAAACATAAAACAGTTGATATTTAAAACATTTTAAACTTTTAAGCCTGGCCACAAAGTTAGTTAAAACCTCAACTTAAGCTGTTAAAATGCCTGGGAGAAAAGAAAACTTTTGACCTGGCGCCAAAAAGATAACAGTGTTGGCGCCAGGCGGGCCTCATCGGGGAGATCATTCCATAATTGGGGGGCCACCACAGAGAAGGCCCTCTCCCTTGTTGCCATCCTCTGAGCTTCCCTCGGAGTAGTCACCCGGAGTCTCTTTTCACAACCATACAGAGTTGGGGGGATCCTTGCAAGATCATTCAGACTCCTCCCAATTCTCATTACAGTATCTGTTACTGTGCTATGGTAAAACAGGATAAGCAAGCATGCAAAGCTTGCCTTGCTCATGATGTACAATATATCTAAAAAAAAATCAAAAGCTCATTCCAAGAAGGATTCATCTTTACCATAATATGCTTCAGCTGTGCCTCATTCACAAAATGGGTCGTTTCATTTTGATGAACAGAACTTTTTTTTCCATGCAAGATTAATGGAAGAGTTAGTTACATGCTATTTCCCCCAACATGTCCAAGGGACAATTAAAACATAAACCTTGTAACATCTAGTTCTTCTTCGTGGTCTCTGTGCATCACACATTATTATGGGCTCGCGCGCCGGCGCCGAGCTCGATCGGAAGATACTCCAATAGCTTAGATCCTTTTTGGCGGGAACCCCTCCCCCCCACCGCCCTATTGCGCATGCGTGGGTTCCCGCCTACCTCAGTTCTTTTCGACCGCCAAGCTGATAGCCTCGACGGGAGTCTCCAAAAGAACTACGTTCGTAGTTGCTTAGATTCTGTCTTCCTCGCCTTTCTTCTTTCTTCTTCTTTCTTCTTCGTTTTTTCTCCTTCCTTCCACTATATATATTAAAAATATATATATATATATATTGTTGTTTCTCTCTCTCAGACTTTCCCCTCATCTCTGGTTCGTCTTTCCCCTTCTAGCTAGTATGTCGCAGTCTTCTTTATTTAAGACTTGCACCACATGCCGAGCTAAACTGGCCCTTTCAGATGGCCACTCTCTTTGCCTCATGTGTCTGGGGGAAACGCACATGGTGGACACCTGTGCGCACTGCTTGGCCTTCTCGCGGCAGACTAGAAAAAATCGGGCGGGCCGCTTGCGCTCCCTCCTTTGGAGCCGCACATTGCAGGCTGTTGATACCCCGGACCGGCCGGTGGATGTGCCTAACCAGCCGCCTATGCCGCACGATATCCCGCGCCCGAAGATTAAACCGGTTGTGAGGACCCACTCGAAAGCGGGAAAATCGCTGCCGAGTACAGCCAAGCCGCTGCGAGCACTAGCTCGACACCGCGGCATCCCTCGACATCGGGGAATACAGACGCGGCATCGGTAGATCGGCACTCGATCTCAACGAGTCATGCACGACACCGGTCGCCCAGTGGCAAGCCATCATCCTCGGCTGACCGCACCTTCGAACAGGCATCGTGCTCCTCGGGCCGGCCGGCCGAGTTGAAGCACAAGAAATCTAAGAAGACGGTGCCCCCTCCGGCGGAAGGTCATCGTAAGCGCAAGAAGTCTCCGCTTCCAGGCAAGGCCAAGAAGAGTCGTTTGGTCGAACCTATGGCACCGAAGGAGCGCCCAGGATCGAAGACCTCGTCGACACCGAGGGATTTGTTGGTACCGAGCTCAATACCGTCCCCGACATCCAAGCGGACAGCGCCATCGATCCCGACCCCGTCGATACCGACGGCTCATCGATCATCTTCCTCGTCGACGTCTGCTAGGAAGAAGGGACAGCCCATCACTTCGCTCGCTCCGCGCAAGCCAGCCTCGCTGCCCTTGCGCTCACCGGTCCCGATGACAGCGCACGGCCCTTCACCATTGGCAGCGATATCGATACCGGTGATGCACCAAGACACCTTCCCCTCGATACCGCCGGTCACATCACCACTGCCGTTGGACTTATGGGAGGTCAACGCGCCGGTATCGCCAGGCCAATCGCCGGAGCCTTCTCCGTGCTCCATCTTGACGCCGCAGCCACCGCTTCTGTCGCCGTCAGGTCGTTCGCTACCATCACCGTCTGCCCGCTCCCGATCGCCAGCGTGGTCGCGCCACTCGCGTCAGCGATCTTCCCGATCACGATCCCCTACTCCGCTTCGGGAATGGGATCGTTATTCTGACAGGTCCAGGTCTTCCCGAGGCAGTCATCACGTAGCGTCGGGATCGGCGCGCGAGTACATCTTTGACCCGTACACGGGAGAGCGCTTGCGTCGGAGGGAAGCCAGTCTGCCACCCGCACCATCTCCAGCGCCTCCAGCAGCCACACCATCACTGCCTGCTGAGCCATCTGTATCAAGGCCTGCGCGGACACCGCTTGTAACCACACCGTCTTCCCCTCAATCTGTGGAGGATTACGAATCCGATTCATCATCCTTGCGGTCAGCACCGAGGTCTGGTGGTTATCTCCTGAAGAGGAAGTTGGCACTAAAAAGTGCGCATCTCCATCTCTTGAAACTTCTAACTTTACGGAACAAATGCTGCGCATGGCCCAATCCTTGGGAGTGGACTTACAGCGCCCTGGAGAACAGTGCATCGACTCAATCTTCGATGTAATGTATGCTGACACTACCGCGTCACCAGCCATGCCTCTGATTCCAACTTTGCTTCAGACGCTTCAAGAGTCGTGGAAGAGCCCTTCTACTATGGCGACGGTGTCGAAGCGGCTCGATGCCCTATATAAGCTGCAGGAAAAAGACGCCGCGTTCTTGCTCTTACATCCTAAGCCGAACTCTGTTATTGTGGAGTCGGCTCAAGGCAGGGCCTCCCGCACCCACTCCACTCCTGCGGATAAGGAAGGGCGTAAGCTCGATGCATTCGGCAGGCGTCTGTACTCAGCGGCGGCTCTCTCAATTAAGATCACGAACTACCAAGTGATGATGGCTCGCTATCATCTCCTCCTTTGGGAGAAAATGGCGTCGCTGATCACATACTTACCCGATGACAAGAAGGAGCTGGCTCAAGTATTCTATTCTGAGGCTACAGGCTTAGCGAGGCAAGAGCTGTCAGCATCTCGACATCAAATGGATTGTTTATCCAAATCTATGATGGGGGCTGTTTCACTTCGAAGACACGCGTGGTTACGTGCCTCGAATCTTTCCCAGGAATCTAAAGCACGCATTGAGGACTTGCCGTTTGACGGCGACGGCCTTTTCCATGCTACGACGGATACGGCCATGGATACAATCCATAAGGCGTGAACAACCGCCAAAAAGATGGGGTTTTACCCTACCACGTACGCACCACAATCCCGGTCAAGGCGCTGGAACCGTATTTCATCGTTCCCGACACGTCAATTTGGACAACGCGCGCAGCGCTACCAGCCACAGGGCGCGACAGCTCCACCTGCGCAAAAGCGTGTTTACCAGCAGCCCAGATTCCGTGCCCAACGCGGCCGGACAGATCAGAACCAGAGGCGGCGTCTTTGACTGCACTCCACCATCTCTCCATTCCACCCGACTCTTTGGCAACCGACTACGCCCATTTTACCAGGCCTGGCAGTCCATAACATCGGACAAATGGGTCTTGAACATTATCAAACATGGTTACCGTATCGAGTTCTCGTCCCAACCACCTCCGGAGCCAGTCCTTGTCACACCCCCATCTCGTCTGCTCTTAGACGAAATCACCAATTTGCTCCACAAAGGAGCTATCCTTCCTGTTCGCAATTCAGACTTACAGCAGGGATTTTATTCCCGCTATTTCGCCGTCCCAAAATGAGGCGGAGGCCATCGGCCTATCATGGACCTTCGCAATCTCAACAAGTTCATAAAAACCAAAAAATTCCGCATGATTAAGCTAGGAGCGATCCTCCCACTGCTCAAACGCAATCGCTGGTTCACGTTACTGGACCTCAAGGATGCGTACTTCCATATCAGCATCTTCAAGCCTCATCGCCGGTTTCTTCGGTTCACAATGGGCCCTCACACGTACCAGTTTGCTGTTCTCCCATTCGGGCTCAAGACGGCCCCGCGCGTCTTCACCAAATGCATGAGCGCCGTGTGCGCATCGTTGAGGACATTGGGGATCGAGATCTACCCGTATCTCGACGACTGGCTTCTCGTTTCCAGTTCAAGGGCAGAAGCTCGAAGGGACATCGCAGTGACGGAACAGTTGTTGACCAAGTTGGGACTACTCATCAACTAGGACAAATCCATCTTTGTCCCGACGCAACGCATTCAGTTTATCGGGGTGCTACTCGATTCTCTTCAGGGCACAGCATTTCTTCCAATGGAGAGAGCTCTTGCCATTCGTTGTATGGCGCAGCGAGTCATGCAGTCAAGTCACCTAACAGCTCTTACCCTACTCAAGTTGTTGGGACTCATAGCGTTGTCCGTGTACGTAGTCCGTTGGGCAAGGATGCGCATGCGTATGCTACAACAACACCTACTACGCAATTACCATCACACGGACAATCCAAAACGGATTTGGCTGACGCTGCCACACAGTCTGCTGCCATCGGTCGCTTGGTGGACCTGCACTCGCAACCTTACGGAGGGAATGCCTTTCGTCGCGTCAGGGCCCTCTCGCCTTCTGACGTCAGACGCGTCCCTCACCGGATGGGGGGCCCACTGCGACCGTCTCACCATACAGGGCTGGTGGTCCCACCACGAACAGGGACTTCACATCAATCTGTTGGAGTTGATGGCCGTGCAGAAAGCGCTACGTGCATTCCAGTCGCACCTCCGCCATCATCACGTACGCGTCATCTCCGACAACACCACAGTTGTGTGGTATATAAACAAAGAGGGAGGGACGAAATCATCCCCACTCCTCGCATTGACACTAGAAATATTGCACTGGGCTGTGGAAAACGACATTCTGTTATCAGCGATCCATATTGCAGGAGCACAGAACACCCATGCCGATCTCCTGAGCAGGCAGTTCCAAACCAGCACATTTTCAACCGATTGGTCCATCGCTGGGGAGCACCTCAAGTGGACTTATTCGCGACTCAGGAGAACGCGGTGTGCCTGGACTATTGCTCCAGGGTGGGAATAGGCCTCCGCTCGTTGGGGGACGCGTTCAACATCCGATGGCCGAAAGGGCTCCTTTACGCGTTTCCCCCCTTTCCCGTTCTCACCAAGGTGCTGACGAGGATTCATCGCTACAACGCCGACGTGGTTTTGATAGCGCCATGGTGGCCACGCCAACCGTTGTTCACACCACTCCTGCGACTAGCGGGTGGCGAGTACTGGCGTTTGCCCCTGCAACCGAATCTACTCTCCAGACACCACGGCTGCATTCAGCACCCAGACCTGCAACAGCTACGTCTCACAGCATGGCGCATAAGACCAGATGGGAGGATCTGAACTTACCACTATCCGTCCAGGCTATACTGCAGGAGGTTCGCCGACCTGCAACGCGGATATCCTATGGAAACAAGTGGGAAAAGTTCAGACATTTTATGCTACTTCGGGACTCTGACCCAAAGTCTTGTCCGTTGCAAGATATATTACTTTTCCTACAATCGTTGCATGAGACTGGCTTGAAACCCTCGTCCATTAAGGTCTATCTGGCCGCCATTTCTGGCTATCATGACGGGATTGGAACCTATTCGGTATTCTCCCATCCCATAGTCAAATGCTTTCTGAAGGGTCTGCACAACATTCGCCCACCGCTCCGACAGATAATCCCGCAGTGGAGCCTATCGGTGGTCCTAACGGCCCTTAGCGCAAAACCATTTGAACCACTGGCTACGACGGATATTCAGCTGCTCACGCTGAAGGTAGCCTTCCTAGTGGCTATCACTTCTGCCAGGCGTAGCTCTGAGCTCTGCGCCTTACGGATAGACCCGCCATATACACAGTTTTTTGCTAACAAGGTTGTGCTCAGGCCTGACCCTACCTTCTTGCCGAAAGTATCGTCGGCGTTCCATCTCAATCAAAGTCTAGTCCTACCTACTTTCTTTGACTCGCCACAAGATCCGCTCAGTACAAAGCTGCACTCGTTAGATGTGCGGCGGGCGCTCGCTTTCTATAAGTCCAGATCGGCTTCCTTCCGTCAGTCTAATAGACTCTTTGTCTGCTATGGGGGGAACAGGAAAGGCCTCCCAGTCTCTTCTCAAAGATTTGCACATTGGGTTGTACAGACAATATCCCTAGCATACCAACTAGCAGGCAAGGAGCAGCCTGCTATGTCGGCGTCAACAGCCGCAAGCAAGGGAATCTCATTGCTGGAGGTCTGTCGAGCGGCCGCTTGGTCTAACGACTCAACGTTCGTTAAGCATTATAGACTGGACGTGAGAGCGCGGACGGACGCGTCATTTGGCCGTTCTGTCCTGTCTGCGATTTTCCAGTAAAGGATGCAGCGGGCCTTCCCTCCGCCGGTAAGTGTTTTGCTGATTAATCGCCCATAATAATGTGTGATGCACAGAGACCACGAAGAAGAAATGTAGGTTGCCTACCTGTAACCGTAGTTCTTCGAGTGGTCATCTGTGCATTCACACAACCCACCCACCGTCCCCTCATGGCCACGCTGATTATGCCAGGTCATAGGGAACACTATTGCGCGTGCACTATTGAGCTATAATCTACACTATCTCACTCACGAGGCTATCACGGTCTCAATGAACTGAGGTAGGCGAGAACCCACGCATGCGCAATAGGGCGGTGGGGGGGAGGGGTTCCCGCCAAAAAGGATCTAAGCTATTGGAGTATCTTCCAATCGAGCTCGGCGCCGGCGCGCGAGCCCATAATAATGTGTGAATGCACAGATGACCACTCGAAGAACTACGGTTACAGGTAGGCAACCTACATATAAGAGTGATGAAAAGGAAGCATTTCCTCCACCTACAGAAAACACTGAGTATGCCAGTGACTGTCTGAGAATATTTGCTTCCTGAAAGTATTTTCAAAATTTGAGGAAGAGGGTAATCCAGTCAAACATAAGTTAGTATTGCTTCTCTCATGGCAAGACAAGCTTTTCATGCCTACAGTTGGACTAGGCATTTCAGTGAGACCCAACAACTTAAAGGATTTTGATGAAAACAGAGAGGAAAGAACATCTGAGTTGCTTTTACCAAGAATCAGTAGAAATGATGTATCCACACTACAGTTGATAGGAAGAGGAAATCTGCTAGAATCTACCTAAGAGAAAGGGTGTAAAACATTGCTGATGCAGAGCAGATAACCCAAGAAAGTAAGGCAAGCCACAACCTCTAGGTCAACTCACATGTGTGACACAAATATATGCTAGCTGCAGCATATTGTTAAGAATTTAGAGAAATGGATAGATACTGTTGAGACAGGAAAGGGTGCAGAGGGCATGGCAGGCAGGAGCATGGATCTAAAAGGACAAGGTGGGGAGGAAAGCATGAATCAGAGAGAGGGGGCACTGAGCAAAGGACACAAGAGACATGGTACAACACTTCTCTCCCCCTTTCCCCATGTACCTGTAGAGCAAGGAACCAGCACAGTTACAAGATGGGGGATACTTGGCTCAGCAATACTACAAGCAAGAAGGATCTTTGGATTTTTGTAGATCACAAGCTGAATATGAGCCAACAGTGTGATGTGGCTGCAAAAGAAGCAAATGCTATTTTGGGCTGCATTAATAGAAGTATAGCTTCCAAACTGTGCGAGGTACTGGTTCCCCTCTATTCGGCACTGGTTAGGCCTCATCTTGAGTATTGTGTCCAGTTCTGGGCACCATACTTCAAAAAGGATGCAGACAAGCTAGAGCGTGTGTTCAGAGGAGGGCAACAAGGATGATCAGGGGTCTGGAATTCAAGAGGCAGCTGGACAACCATCAGTCAGGTATGCTTTAAGGTGGATTCCTGCATTGAGCAGGGGGTTGGACTCAATGGCCTTATAGGCCTCTTCCAAAGCAACTATTCTATGATAATATGAGCATCTACTTAGATTTGTCCAGTGCTGCTCTTTCCACTTACCTCACTACTCCTTTCTTTGCTGCTACACCCAACATTCTGAGAATTCCTGCCCCTGGGCCACTGCACTGCTTGCCACAGGAAAGCAAGAGGCACTCTACTGCTGCCACTGCCATAAAAGTCCCCCCGAGCTTTTAGCTGCCTGTTCCCACATCCCATGCCCTCTTGATAAACGCATACCCATCTAGGTACCCTCCTCCTCACCACTTTCACCAAGCCATAGCTCTACCATCAAACAAGACAGCCTCTTTCTCACTGCATGTCACAAGGATCCAAATACCCGGGTAGAAACAAGAGATAAAAGAGGTAGGGTAACTTATTTTAACTTTTGGCGCGTGCTGCACTTGTACACACTCATCCGGCTTCCAAGCTGCATTCCATGTAGTGCGCATCCATATACAAAATGAACAAGTGTTTAAAAAGCCAAAAGGGAGGAGAGGAGAGATGTGAAGGCCCGGAAAAAAAACTGGGATTTTTTTTTAAAAAAAACTGTTTTTTTCCAGTTTTTTTTCCGAAGCCTTTTTTTGTTTTTTCCCCGAAAAATTGGGAAAAAATGAAGAAAAAACAGATTATGGAATGTTTTATTCTAGCATGATGCATAAAATGTTTAAGGCAAGGTGTTTATATATTTACTTCTCCAAAAGATTTCTAAAAACTTTCAGATTATTACAATTTCTGTATTATTACTAGGTTGCAAACTGAGACTCTCAGTTTATTATTACTAGGTTGCAAACAGCTCTCAAATTACAAGAGCAAAATGTATTTCTGCCTCTAGGGGGCACTGCCATTGAAGCACAGACTGAAACTGATAGTGATAGGTATAGCTCAGAAAATGAGTCTGATTAAATTTCATGCATATTCATTGATTCTTGGTCCCCCTTTTTTCTCAGTTCTTTTTATGTCTGCATGACACTGTGGAGGACTAGCAGAGACATAAATATTTTTCCTTGTTACTAATGTTAATGGTTTCTTCTGTTTGTTTTTTTAATTGTTTTTTTGCCTGCTCCTCATAAACTGGCAAAACCAAAGAGGTTTTACAGTTCAGGTGTTCCTTACAGTTCAGGAGCTTGTAGCTCCATTAAAAAAATAAAATAAAAAATAAGGTAAAAATATACCAAATGTGATACTTTTATGCCAAACCAACTTGTACATAACTACATTTTATGTTCCTAAAGTAACAAAGTGACTTTCAATCCATAAAACGTACTAATATTGCATTTTTTTCAATTTTTCCAAAAATTTCCAATTTTTTCCGAAACTCTCCGGAAAAAAAACGTTTTTTTCCCATGGCTTCAATATTTCCGGAAATTTTACATCTCTAGGGAGAGGTATTGAGGAGATAAGACACAATCACCAGTTTACTGCTATTGTAGAAATTGGTACTTTTTTGTTTTCCCTCTCTCCCTCTCTCTGGTTAGGGTTTAGCTGTTCCCCACTCCCTATTTCTCTTTACTTGGGCTGTTGATTTCCCTGATTCAAATTGCTATTGTAGTTGAGGATGTGAGGTGTTCCCATCCCCCAACTGTTTTTTGTTACTGTTGCTGCTGTTGTTAAAAAGAGTGAAGTTTTAGCTGTTGGGTCACCTGACTCAGTTTACTGCTTTAAAAGCCTTGTCTTGTGAGTGGGCCATAGTCCACAACTGGGGGCAATCAGAGTAGGTGAATTCTGTAGGAAAGCTCCTGCGAGAGAAAATGCTGGGTGAGAAACAGGAGTTTTGCAGAGGAGGTTTACCAGAGAAGGTTGAAGAGAGTTCACGTAAGGGCTCCCTACGTCTCCTCCAGCCCAGCCCCAGCCCACCTGCGAAGAGGCGGAGAACACCAGCAGGAGAGAGAGAGAGAGGTGTGCGCGTAGGGGCTCCCTGCGTCTCTTCCAGTGCAGCCCCAGCCCACCTGAACACTGGCACAGTCCATCCCTCCAAGATGCTCGAGGTGGCTGGGAGTGCAGCTGAACTGAAATGTGTCCAGGAGCGGCAATATGGCGATAGCAGGGCAATGTGCCATTATAGGGGAGGGAGAGATAAATATTTAACACCCATCTTACCTTCCAGTCGCCCTGCTACCCCGGGGATCTTGCAGAACGAACCAGGCCACCCACAGAACCTCTCCTTGCTCCTATGCAATGCCAGGTCGGTTAAAAATAAAACAAATATCATCTATGACCTCCTTATAGATGAGGAGGCCGAGCTGGCATGCTTCACAGAAACCTGGCTGGGAGATGATAGTGGGCCGACATGGGCTCAGGCTCTCCCAGCTGGGTACTGTGTTAGTGAGCAGGTGAGGGAAAGTGGGCGGGGGAGGCGAGTAGCTGTGGTCTACAAAAACCATCTTAACCTGACCAGACTTCCTGTCCGGCAATTGAATCACATTGAGTGTGTGTACCTGAGTCTGAAGGCCAGGGATAGACTAGGAATTCTGTTAGTGTACCGGCCACCCCACTGCCTATCAGACTCCCTGGCCGAGCTCACGGAACTGGTCTCAGAGCTGGTGTTGGATTCGCCCAGGCTTTTGGTCCTGGGCGATTTCAACATCCCATTCGAGGTTGGTTTGTCAGGTGCAGCTCGGGAGTTCATGGCATCCATGACAAACATGGGCCTATCCCAATTGGTCACAGGACCTACACATTCAGCAGGTCACACCCTCGATGCTGTCTTCAGCTCCGAACAGATAGATCTGTGGGCAGAGGTAACAAATACCTCTGCATTGTCATGGACAGACCATTTTCTAGTCAGGGTTAGTATCACGGCTACCACCCACCCCTGCAGGGGTGGCGGACCTATTAAGATGGTCCGCCCTCGAAGGCTGATAGATCCTTCTGGATTCCAGAAGGCCTTGGAGGGATCTATGGCTGGTATCGTCGACGATCCTGTAGAAGCCCTGGTCAATAGATGGAATCAAGACCTAACTAGGGCTATCGACACGATCGCCCCCAAACATCCTCTCCGACCCGCTTCTAATCGGGCGCCCTGGTATACAGAAGATCTCAGGGAGTTGAAGCGGAAAGGACGATGACTGGAGCGCCAATGGTGGAAAACTCGACTTATATCCGATAAGACACGACATAGAGAACATCTTCGTTCCTATGGGGTGGCAATACGTGCAGCGAAGAAAGCTTTCTTTTCTGCATGCATTGCATCTGCGAATTCGCGTCCAGCAGAACTGTTCAGGGTGGTGAGGGGTCTAACCCGGGCACCCTCCCCCCCTGAACTTGATTTTAGAGCCTACGGTAGTTCGCTGTGATGCCTTTAACGATCATATCACAGATAAAATCTCTCGGATAAGAGCCGACTTAGATGCCGTCGTTATAGCAGAAGCTGACAATGGAGTGTCCAGCAACTCCACGAGTACAATTACACTGGATCAGTTTCAGTTGGTGAGTACCGAGGACGTGGACAAGCTGCTTGGTCGAGTGAGGACGACGACTTGCCCTCTCGATCCCTGTCCTTCTTGGCTGGTCGCCCAGGGAGGAGATGCAGTTAGATCACAATTACAATATATTATTAATGCATCTCTCAGGGAGGGGAGTTTTCCATCATGTTTAAAAGAAGCGGTAGTACGGCCGCTTCTAAAAAAAGCCCTCCCTGGATCCCCTGGACTTTAATAACTACAGGCCAGTATCAAATCTTCCATTTTTGGGCAAGGTGATCGAGAGGGCGGTTGCCTTCCAACTGCAAGCAGTTTTGGATGATACAGATTTTCTAGATCCATTTCAAACTGGCTTCAGGGCAGGATATGGAGTTGAGACTGCTATTGTCGCCTTAGTGGATGATCTACGCTTAAGTATTGACAGGGGGAGTGTGTTACCTGTTGGTACTTCTGGACCTCTCAGCGGGTTTCGATACCATCGACCATGGTATCCTTCTGGAACGCCTGAGGGAATTGGGACTCGGGGGCTCTGTGCTTCAGCGGTTCTGGTCCTATCTCTCGGGCAGGTTCCAGATGGTGATGCTTGGGGATAGTTGCTCTTCAAAGAAGGAGCAGCTATGTGGTGTACCACAAGGTGCCATCCTATCTCCAATGCTGTTTAAGATCTACATGAAACCGCTGGGACAGATCATCCGGAGGCATGGGGTGGGGTGCTATCAATATGCTGATGACACCCAAATATATTTCTCTATGCCTTTGACAACAGCGTCAGCTAAGGATAGTGTGTCTCCTCTGAATGAATGCTTGGAGGCGGTAATGGGCTGGATGAGGAAAAACAAACTGAAGCTGAATCCAGGCAAGACGGAGGTGCTTACTGTCAAGGGCCACAACCTGGGGTTGGAGGTGTGTCAACCAGTTCTGGATGGGGTTACACTCCCCCTGAAAGGCTGTGTTCGCAGCTTGGGGGTGCTCCTGGATCCGTCGCTCCAAATGACAGCTCAGATAGATGCGACTGCCAGGAGTGCCTACTATCAGCTTCAGCTGATACGCCAGCTGCGCCCCTTCCTAGAGTTGGAAGACCTAAAATCAGTAGTGCACGCACTGGTAACTTCGAGGCTCGACTTCTGCAATGCGCTGTACATAGGGCTACCTCTGTACCTAGTCCGGAAACTTCAACTAGTTCAAAATATGGCAGCCAGGTTTTTCACCGGTACATCTAGGAGTGACCACATTACACCAGTTTTAAAATCTCTTCACTGGCTGCCAATCAGTTTCTGGGCGAAGTACAAAGTGTTGGTTATTACCTTTAAAGCCCTACATGGTTTGGGTCCAGGTTACCTACGGGATCGCCTTCTCCCATACAATCCACCCCACATGCTCAGGTCCTTTGGGAAGAATTTACTACAGTCAACAAGAACTAGACTGACAACCGTTACCCAGAGGACCATCTCTTCTGCCGCTCCCAGATTGTGGAATGACCTGCCGGGAGAGATTCACCAACTCACCAGTCTTCAGGAATTTAAAAGATCTATAAAGACTGATCTCTTCCGACAGGCCTACCCAGATGATTTTTTTAAAGTGTTTTATTGGTGTTTTATTGGTATTTTAATGATGTTTTGGTTTTATGTGCTTTTAATCAGTTTTGTATTTTGTGTTTGGTGCTGTTCCCCACCTCGATCTGTTGGGAGAGGTGGGTAATAAATAAATAAATATATTATTATTATTATTATTATTATTATTATTATTATTATTCAGGAAAATGGAAAGCGTCATCTGGATATTCTAGCATATGGAGTTTGAGGGAGCTGTTCCAGTGACTACTAGGGGGTGTGCCATGTTTATCTTCCTGCCTGACAACAGCATAAACTACACCTGTAGCAAGTTCAGTTTAACAGCTCTGCAAGACGAGATGGTGAAGGGCCTTGAGGCATGCCCTTCTTCTCTTCCAGCATCCCATGTAGGATGACCCTGGGCCAGCTGCAAATGAGACACTACTCCACGCTCTACAGAACCTTAAGAAAGATATTTAGCCCCTAATGGATAGGAGGAATTTAACCACAGCAGGCACTTGGGGCCTGATCAGACAACACACTAACCCACCATGGATCACTCAAAAATTAGATCCGCAGTGGGTTAGTATATCATGTGACAGGAAAATTTCCTCCTCACAGTGGCCAGAGTACCCACGTCCGCTAACCATCTTCTGCAAGGCTACATACAAGTAATAAATGCACATAAAAGATTGGTTCAGAAGCTGCAGCTTGTGCAAAATGCAGCAGCCAGATTGATAATGGGGACCAGGAGGTTCGCACATATAAGACTGACTCTGGCCCATTTGCATTGGCTGCCTGTATGTTTCCGAGCTCGATTCAAGGTACTGGTTCTAACCTATAATGCCTTACATGGCTTGGGACCATGATACCTGACATAATGCCCTTTCCCAACATGAACCTACCCATAACTACGTTCACCATTTAAGGTCCTCCTCCAGGTGTCTTCTCCGAGGGAAGCTCAGAAGACGGAAACATGGGAGAGGGGCCTCTCTGTGTGGACCTCCAATTATGGAATGATCTTCCCAACGAGGCCCACCTGGTGCCAATATTGCTATATTTTTGGAGCCTGGTCAAGACTTTTCTCTTTTCCCAGACATTTAGTAATATGTGATGAGCTTAACTGATCCCGAATCTGTTTTTAGGTTCAGCTGACAGCTTATAGTTGTTTTTAAATGTATGTTCTTTTGTATACTGTATGTTTTTATGGTTTAAAATTTTGTATATCATTTTTAATTGTTTTAAAGCTTCAGCTATGGGATGGTATAAAATGTAATAAATAAATAACATAAATAAAGATAGCAGGTTCAAAAAAGTAGGCTTATATAGCTGTCAAGTTATTCTTATTTGCTTCTAAGCGGCATGAGGGTTAGAAAACTAATCTCTCAGGATAGAGGCTAGTTTCTACCTATACTTCAAGGCAGGGTGAAAGATTGATCTTCAAACTCCATAAAACAGTATCCAAAGTTACACAGCCGAATAAATGTCAGCACTCTCTTCCTCTGAGAAAGTGGCTATCTTAATGGCTGTTACCCTAGATACCAGAACAGCAAATGATAACAATATCAAGACAGATAAAGTAGGTACGGATAACCTATGATAACTATTTCAGGTTTCAGTACAGCTTCAAATTAACTGCTATCACTAACTGAGAAGAGATCACATACTACACTTCTTGAAATTATCACAAAAGGAAATGCTATTAATATGTGACTGTTGTGAACCATTTGTTTATACATGACATACTTCGTACAAACCTATTTTAATGCCATGAACGAGGTCATATTAGTTATTTCTAAATTTCCTGTGTGACTGAGCTGCACACGTTTCCCCCAGAATGTTTGTTGACTTTATCTTTATAGTGTTTTTTAGCCTCCTGGCAAAAACTCTTGGTTTCCCTTGGTAACAGATTACTTGCTCAGATTTACCACAGAGGGAAAAGGGGATCATATTTCTTCCCAATTAAATCCTCTGTGTGACATCAGAGCATGCTGATGTCCACTGTGGCATTAAGAGCTGGGGAAACCTCATGAGTCAAGTCAATGGATACAAATAACTGACTGGCTTTGACTTTAGTTCCAAAAACTAGAAGATGACTGCAAGAAGAAGATTACAAAAGGAAGTGTGATGTCGTTCTGATACACAAGGTTCAACTGTTCACAGTTAGAAAGGTGCACTTGGGCAAATCTAATGTGTACTACAGTGTCTTCATAATGCACAGTAGGCTGTCCTAGATTCTACAGCTACCAAGGCACAATCCCAGCATGACTATAGCCAACTATAGGCCAAATGGCCTTAGAATACAATAGCCCAGTCTTCCCCATTCTGATACCCTCCAGATTTGTTGGACTACAAATCCGATCATCCCACCGTGAGCGTAGCTGCAGTCCAACATATCTGGCAGGCACCAGACTGAGATAGGCTGCAATAGCCAGCACCAAATTTCTGAATAAAATACTGCCAACAGGCCAGCACATATTTAAAGCAGGTTAGGAAATATCTGAAGACAATCGACCTGAAGTAATTTGGTCACAGTTTAAGATTTAAGTACCCCATTATTGTTGAAATAACTTTTCCTACTCACTTCATACCAAAGTGGTATAGGCACATGTGGAGCATGCAAACTTATTCTAGGACAAACCCAGAGCAGAATCTGAAAAAAGGAAACCTTGGTAATTAAAAATCATTTATTTAAAGAACACAGAAGTAATAACTATTTAGCATTATCAGAAAGTAATAGTTAATACTTTTCTAGCCAAGCACTGCCATATCATGTTACTCTAGGCACAGAATAGCAGTTTACTGGTGTCAGGTATCCATTTTCCAGAACAGAACCAATTATTCCTAAAATCAAAGTGAAATTAGACGCTGTCTTCCCTTGAGAAGTTTACCACCTGGTATCATTCTAGTATAGGACATAGAAGATAGACGACACTCTCGTGAAAGAGCTAGAGTGGCCCAAAGATCAGCTGCTTTACTGCTAATCTCATGAGGTGGGAAACTTCTCAAGAGCCAACCACAACCTGACACTGAAGTAGCTCAAATGGTGAATTATAGTTAGTTGACAGATAGATATAGGTATACAGAGAGAGAGAGATCAGCAAAGGCAGAGCACAAATGTTTCTTGTAGTTGGAGATGTTTGGTAAAACTCAAGAATACATTGATGATTAAAGATAATAAGAACATAAAAGCATTACTAGTCTAGTACTAGATCAGATCAATCGTCCACCTAGTTCAGTACAGTATCCTACTTACAACAGTGGCCAGCCCATAAACTGGGCATCAGAAAACAACCCTCCCCTGTTGTATGTCCTCAGCATTGGCATTCAGAGTTATACTGTTTCTGAACATGGAAGTTCCATTTAGCAAACATGGCTAATTGCCATTGGTTGACATGAACTCCATTAATTCATCATTTTTGGAGTCATGTACGCTAGTTGCCTTCACGACTTTCTGTGGCAGAGAATTCCATACATTAACTGTGAGTCATGTGAAATTATACATCCTCTTATCAGTTCTACAACTAATGCTAGTTAATTTCATTGGATGACCCAATATTGTAATATTATGAGAGAGAGAAAATATCTATCTTCACACTACTTATGTTCCCCCTTAAATCGCTCTCTGTTAGTCCTTTATGATTACCATTGATTACTGCAAGGGATATTCCCTCAAAGATTACTATGAGAAAGGCTACTGATTACTGAAGGAAATAAACGTCTTTACAAATGTACAAAATGCATTGTCCTATTGACCAACAAGCTTATCAAAGGAGGAGAGTAACTGGCTTTAAAATTATATTTTCATTTACAGTAATTTTCAAAAGACTTATCAGAGTGGAAACAAAGGGATGATTTTGAGAAACAAAGGAATCATAGCTCTCCCATTCCTTCAAGAAACCCAGAATATTATAAAACAGATTGCCGTCACCTCTAACATAAGAACATAAGTAGTCTTGCTGGATCAAGATCTATCTACTCCAGCATTCTGTTTCCACAATGGCCAACCAGATGCCTACGGAAAGCTCATAAGCAGGACATGAGTATGATTGCAACCTCTTGCTAGTGTTCCTCAGCAATTGACATATGCATATTTCCATTAGTGGGTCTTTAAGCCTTTCTGAGAATCTTATCCTTCCCTACTGTGGAGCAGGGAAGGTAAAAGGATTGCAGTAGGAAAGGATAAGATTCTCAGAAAGACTTAAAGACCCACTGATGGAAATATGCAACATTAAATAATCATAATAAAGAGCAATTTAAGACCATTTGTTGTGGTTTCCTTTGTTTATACTTCAAAATATCTATAGCAAAGGATAAGTGGTAAGTTTTATCACTACAGATTTGCCTTATCTGTATTAAAGAAAGCATAGTATTGATATTTTTTCTTTAATGCAGGCAAATCTAAGGTGATAAAACTTAACATTTGATGAGTTAGTTATCTGTAAGGTGGCACTTGGGAATCACAAAAAAGAGGATATGCATCACCAAACAGAGAATAAAAGAAGACACAAATGTGTTTGTACACAGTATTCCAAGTGTGGTCACATCATAGATTTGTATATAGGCAGTACAATATTGGCAGATTTATTGTCAATTCCTTTTCTAATTATGCTCAACACAGAATTTGCCTTTTCCACAGCAGCCACACACTAGGATGACATTTTCATCAAGCTATCCATCACAACCACAAGATCTCTTTCCAACTGCCAACTCCGATCTCATCAGCGTATGCATCCTATGCAAACTGCCCAGAGAGCTTCGGCTATGGGGCGGTATACAAATGTAATAAAATAAATACATAAAATAAATGAAGTTGGGATTTTTTGCTCCAATGTGAATCACTTTACACTTGCTGACATTAAACCACGTTTGTCATTTTAATGCCCATTTTACAGTTTGGAAAGATCCCTTTGGAACTCTTCCCAATCACTTTGTATTTTAACCGCCCTAAATAGTTTGGTGCCATCAGCAAACTTGGCCACCTCACAGCACACTCCTAATTCCAAATCATTTATGAGCAAGACTGAACCTGATCAAAATCCTTATCGGACCACTTGTTTCCATCACTCTGCTGCAAAAATTAACCATGTATTCATATTCTCTGTTTTTCTCTTTAACCAGTTACCTAGGACATGGGTCCATTTAATTTTTGTTGTTGAAACAATTGTCTAATGAGCTGGTCAGAAATATAGGTACTCCCAAAGAATAGCCATACCCTTGCAATGCAGGGGAGGATAGCACCCAAACTCTGTGAAAAGATGCCTTGTGAAGGATTTCTACAGAGCAAGATAGTAAAATGCTAATAACTGACAGGCTATCAGCAGGCTATCACAACACAAATAAAGGTCTGGGAACACAGGCCTTTTCTGAGCTCTTAACATCCTTCTGTTAAACCAATGCTGTATTGGGCCACTGAGGAAAAATAAGAACTTGGCCCATCCTGTGTGGAATATTGTACAATAAATGAGATTCTATGCTCAGATTCCAATGGGAAGGGTGAGATCTTCCTTCATACAGATTGTAACGTATTTATTTAAAACTGCCATTGAACTTTTTAGGTCTTTTTACAATCATTCATTAAGCACAATAAAACAGCAATAATCAATAAATGGTTTACAACAGTTAAAATGCAAGACATACACTGGAAGGCATAGATTGAGAAACTAGGAACAGTCTTACCTTTTCAGTTTTACAGATAAATACTATACATCTAGTTCCTGCATTGCTGCCAATATTGGTGGTGAAGTTCAACCATGATTCTGCTGCTTTATTTAGTGTTACTTCACCAAATAGACACAGTTTTAATACTGTCGAAGGATTATAGTTTCATAGGGTAAAAACCTATTGCCATTTAAAACAGAAAGTGTGCACCACCTTGTGGTTAACAATTATAATAGAACTACATATCGGGTTTTAAAAATTCGGATTCTTGTCCCTACAAATACAAGGCCTAGAACAGAGATTTTCCCCCTATTTACATCTTTCTATTAAACTAATACTGCATTTGGGTTAGGCAAGAATATATAAGACTGTGGCCCACTGCTTGGGGTATTTTAAGGGGGTGAAATTAATGAATGGGATAAGAGAATGAATTTAGGAAACCACTTATCATGTGATAAATTAACACTATGTATGTCACAACCTGTTAACTGGGTTGTCTGAGTGAATGACCAGGACCCCCTCTATAAGAATTCGGTTTGACGCCTGGTTCTCCGATTATGCGCATCTTCTCATGGTAAATGACTGTATGCGGGAGGTAATTGAGCGCATAGCTGGCGGCCTTACTGGTTGTTTGAAATGCGCTTTAGAAGTAGTTAATGCGGAGAATCGCTTGTTCACATAGTCAAAATGCACTTTAATGGCCGCAGCAAAATAAAACTCGCTATTTAACGCATTCGATAATGCGCATAATCGGATAGATAACGCGCCTCAACTCCCGATTTGCGCTCCACTCATGTAGAGGTAAAATTTTTAATGAGACTTGAAAGAGCTTTAAACCTCTTGTGTAGAGGCAGCACAAGTGGTTAATGTAATATGGTCTTCAGCATTTACCACACATTAGAATCCACGGCAGGAAGAAATCTCATTGTCCTTTCTTTAAATACAGACCAGGGAAATCTGTATCGTCTGTATAGCGACACTTATGCATCATCAAAGAAGAGGATATGCGCTACCAAAAAGAGGACCAAGGAAGACATAGATGTGCATATGCTAATTTATATGTGTATGCATATGCTAATATATATATATATATATATATATATATGCAAATTTAGAAATAATTACTAGAAATTACAATTCAAAGAAAGGAAGCCAATTAATTTCCCATCCAAACTTCACCAAATAAAATTCTTCAATTAGTTGGCACCTTGCCCCTATATCACCTCAAATCAATTCTCTTCAAATAATTTCCCCCAAATTGGGTGGCCTTTGAATCACCATCACTTCCCCAAAAGCTGGAGCCAAACAAGATGCATAGGCAAAGAAAAGTAAACTTGCAGGAGGCCATGTTGTGGCTCCCCTTTGCTTGCCTTCAGATGCCTCTTAATGTCAGACAACCCCCACAATCTCTCTGATCAGCTTTCCTACTACCTACATCTGAAGGAACACTCCAAGCCAGGCAAAGAGGACTTGACAGAGTGAGGGAAGGGCAAGCTGTGGGACTCAACCTGCCCTTTCCTGCTCTGGTCTCACTAATCACCCCTCCCTGCGCATTGCCTCTCACACTGCAGTCCTGCCTGCTTGTGATTCCCCCCCCCCCCCACACACACACTTTTAAAAGATTGATTACAGTTTGACAAATTTTAGGCAGGATTTGCTGCTGTAACGGCATAGTGGTGCAGGTGCTGTCCGCTGCTTCCATGCCCACAATGGCTCAATCTGAAGCAAGACCCTGTGAAGAAAGTCTATATTTTTCTGTGGGTTTTTTGTTTGTTTGGTTGGTTGGTTTTGTAACGTCTGTGAATAACCTCTGAGTGAGGTTATAACATAACCAAGTAGGCCAGAAGCCTGGTTGTGCTACTGCACATTGGGCATAAGACAGTTGTAGTTTCCTAAGTTACAGTTGCTATAGGAAAGAGTCTTTATGCTAACTCCTCCTAGTAGGAGAAGCTGCCTTCATTTATATCAGTAGATGGATAGTAAACACAATTTAGATTACTCAAAGGGTCAACAAAGTTTATTGATAGGTAGACGGTCCATAAGAATCACCAAATACTCACTAAAAGACCAATAGGTGAAGACCCTGCCCCTGATAGGGAATAAGGACAAAAATTGTCAGAGGCTCTGTCTAACAAAGAAGAAAAAGTCAGCCAGTCAGAGATCAATTGACTATTGATAGTTGATTTTTGGCTAGAAGAGGACCTGAAGACCAGCTCAGGTTATATAGTTGATGCAGCTTTCCTCAGTTGTGAGAGCTGAGAACTTTATTAAATTTTGTGGCAGAAAGATTCATAATCCCAAGATTAAAACAACAGTCTAATTTTAAACATAATACTACCCTAGATAACACAATAGAAATGAATATTCTATTACACAGAATCATTCTAAGACTAATTTGGTAGTCTACTTCCTCAACTGACAAAAGCGGAATATGGTCCTTGGTTATTTTACAAGTGGCTTTTGAACTCAAAATAAGAGTAGAAGCTTCCGGATAAGAATGGCATAGCAGGCCAGAACCCAATAAAGGACACATGTTCTCACAAGTCACAGATACAAGCCATATGCATACAGTTCATGTGTCCTGGACCCACCTATAGCGCCTACTGAAGGAACATAAGTGGGGTCAGTAGGCATGAATCTGACTCACCCATGATTTCACTGTATGTCCCATGTGCTTCTAGTAATGGGAAGTAATGCAAATGCGAACAGGGCATATCCATACATGCTAACACACACTTATCCTAATCTGATAATAGACTACAAATGTTATCAAAATCAAAATTGGCATAAATAACTTGGACATCACACTGTGAGCTTTTTAATGTTAACTCATTATTTTTCATTGCCGTTGTTTCATTCCTGAAATAGTAATTTAAGAAGAGGTGGTGACAGGAAATCTTCAGTTTTTGTGAGATCCTTAAATCAGCAGGGCTTCTTAATTAGAGACCTGAAACTTTTTCATCTGTAATAAGCAAGGATGTGACCTCTAGATCACCCACTGACCATCAGGCTCAGGCCAACCTTCAAATTTTTCCCTTGACAAAATGAGCCACTAATTATAAACAAGGTTATATGGAAAGAAATAATCTGTATCCCTTTTTACAAGAAACATCAACATGTCAGCGTTTTAAGAACACAAAAAGTGAACACAAAATCAGTATAAGTTATATCTGCTTGGCTCAACGATTTATTGATAGAACAAGCCATACAAGTGTTGCCAAAGTGCAATTCTATTTTAAATAACTCTCATAAAAGTTACTATCTTCTCTGGATACTGTGTCTTGCTGTTTCTGAGCTTTTATTATAATTATGGCATTTTATTATTGATAGAACTCTTCAAATGGATACGGGGTGGGTGTGTATGTACATATGTTCTGTTTAAATGCAAGCACAGTTAACATTTATCAGTTATAAAAGCCCTGAACAAAAACCATTTCCTCCCCTAAGTCTATGATGCAGACGAATTGATTCAGTTTCGTACAGCTAGCTTTATAAAGCAGACATTGTGACAAAATATACATTTCTTCACTTTTAATAGTGCTGGGTTGAACAGATTTGTAGAAAGAAAAATCTGTCTCATAGATGACTATGAAGGATATGCCTCTTTCTTGTTTCCCTTGATGTGACATAGATGCAAATGTAGGGGCTATTACATGAAAGGTGGAACATTAAAATGTACAAATGGATTTTGAATGTATACTTAGACAATGTATACTTGGACAGTTGCTCAAGATTCAAAGATTTTACTATCTATCTGTCCATCCATGCCCAATCTTTGGTAATGGTCTCAATGAGAACTAATAAATTAAACTCAATCAACACCAGATAAAATGGAGATTATGACAATGGGTAGTTTCTTCACTCAGGGAACTGAAAACACTTTTTACACTACATGGGGTCATGCTCTCCCAGAAGGAACAATTTCAGAGATGCCCCTGAACCTATCCTTGTTCCACGATTTTCAGGTGACAATTCTCAGGAGTGTTCTTTCCCAGCTTTTCCTGTTACACTCTCTCCTTGAAAACTAGGATCTTGCCTCAGTAATCCAGGCCTCTGGATTAGACTACTAGAAATACTTTGTAAATGGAACTGCTGGTAACACCAGTTCAGAAACTACATTGATCCAAAATACAGCAGACAGAATTTAAACAGAAGTTCAGCCTAAAAGGTTTGCATATCACAAGTTCTGAAAATATATGTATATTGGTTACCTACATGTATCCAGGCCAATTCTAGATGCTAATGTTGACCTTTAAAGCCCTACACAACTTGAGCTGTGGGTGTCTGAAGAAACATGTCCTCCTATATATCCTAACATATGTGCTAAAGTTTTTCAAGAAACTTCGCCTACATGTGCCTTCACCAACAGAAGTGCAGAGGTAGACTATTTGAACTAGAGCCTTTTTAGCAATGGTTACACAATCGTGGGACTCCCTGCTTTCTCTTTGGCTTTCTCATTAATGTCATTTTGTGGGCTGGTGAACATTGTTTTTATTTCAGAGGGCATTTGGCCAAATGTAAAATTACCATTTAAAACACATAATAAAAAATATGTAAACTCTACAAATTGCTCCTTTAAACATTCTTGCCTTGTGTAATTTTACTTCTTCTTCATGGTCTCTGTGCATCACACATATGGGCTTCTGCGCCTGCGCGGAGGCTCGACTCAGGAGAACTTCTATAGCTATTAGTTAATTTTCGGCGGGAACCCCTCCCCCACCGGCGAGTGCGCATGTGTGGGAGGGTTCCTGCCTCATACCTCAGTTCTTCTTCGACCGCCATCGCGGCTGCATCGTCGAGAACTTCGTCTTCGGACTTCTGTAGAAAAGAGAAAAAGAGAAAGATAAGAATTTTGGTTTTATTAAAACTTATCTTCGGGTATCCCTCTCCTGCTTATGGCCCTCCGGGCCCCCTTTAAAAAGTGCGTCCGTTGCGGTAGCAAGCTGCCACATTCCGACGGACACAACCTTTGTCTTTTCTGTCTGGGAGAAAGCCACAAGGTCGCTTCGTGCGGGAATTGTCAGGCCTTCTCCAAACAAACAAGGAAACATCGGGCGGACAAACTCAAGGCCGAACTTTGGTCAAAGGCCTTAGCGGCGACAGCTTCGCCAACAATGGGATCCCCTACGGCCACCTCAGCTCGCGACCTGGTCATCCTGTCGGTACCAGCCTCGCCAGCCAGCTCCCATCATAGTGGAGCTCAAAGAGATGCGCCCACCTTACCGAGCAAATCTGTTTCAGTCACGGCGCCGAAAATACCCCCATGGAAGGGTCTAGCACCAAGGCTGCCTGAGGAGCACCAAAAGAAAAAGAAAAAGCGTAAATACAACACCGACAAGGTCCACCGCTCGACACCGAGGCTCGATACTGAGCCACCGTCTTCAATGCAGACATTTCCCTCCTCGGCACCGACTCCGAAACCGGCCACCATGCAGGCAGCACTTAACAGGTCTCCTACGGTCACTTCGATACCAAGAGCCAGCACATCATCGAAGAGACAGTCTTCCACCTCCTCCTCTTCTAGACTCGACTTCGAGCTGCGCCGCTCCACACCAACGGTAGTCACGGAGCAGGGACGCACCTCAACACCGAGACCACACGTCGACACCGTACAGCGCTCGACACCGACACGTCAGGTCGACGTCGTATAGCGCTCGACACCAAGACGCGAGAGCGACACCGCACAGCACTCGACACCGAGGAGCGACGTCGACCCCGTACAACGCCCAACGCCGACGCAACAAGAAACGTATTTTTCGGAAGGGGGCATACAGTACTCCCCTCAATCCCTCCTGGCACAGGAGCACATGACGACGCTTCCTCCAACTTTGTCTTCTCCGTTCCGTCAAGACCACTACAGGGGACGTCCTCGGCACTGAGACACAGCCTACCGTTCCCTCTCCCCGGCTTCGGATTGGGATAGGCATTCCCAAGCCTCCCAATCGTCTAGACATCGTTATGCGCCGAGGAGAGACCTCACGGAAGAGCAACGATCCATCACCAGTCAACAGGCAACTGCCTACACTAGGCCACCCAGAGACTCGCCCCCGTCGCTGGCAGCATTGAGGGCCACACGCTCTCCCTCACATCCCTCCTTACCTAGGGATGCGCAGCACTACCGCTCCAACTCAGACTCAGAATGTTACCGCTCCGACTCCTCGTCCTCAGCCTCGGTGCTCCAATCCGCACCTTTGCCTGAGGACTTGGTTGGTTGCCAGGAACTGGTCTCCCCGTCGGACGACTTTGGCTCCTTCTCCGACCTGGTCCAACGTATGGCAAAATCTCTGGGCCTAGTAACACATCAACCAGAACAGCAAGTCATCGACACCATTTATGACATCCTCCAAGCCGAGTCCGCCTTGACACCAGCTATTCTGTTCATTCCGACCCTCCTACAAACCATGAAACAAGCCTGGAAAATGCCGGCTTCTCTAGCGCCCACTTCAAAGTGCCTTGATAACATGTGTAAGATTCTGGACAAGGAAACAGAGTTCCTTGTCACTCATCCCCCACCGAATTCTGTGGTGGTGGAAGCCTCTCAGGGACGCTCCCAGAGAGCACATTCAGCGCCTCTGGATAAAGAGGGACGGAAATTGGACCTGATGGGACACCGCATCTATTCCACGGCGGCACTCAACCTTAAGATCTCCAACTATCAGGCAACTATGGCCCGTTACCACCTTTTCCTTTGGGAAAAAATGGGATCCCTCTGTAACCATCTAGACAGAGACCAGAGAGAACTAGCACGTGTGTTCCAAACGGAGGCAGTCCACCTGGCCAAGCAGGAGTTGCACACGGCCCGACATCAGACGGACTGTGGTACGAAGCTAATGGTTAGTGCCATAAGTTTCTGCAGGCATGCCTGGCTCCGGTCGGCAGGCCTCTCGCAAGAAGCCCGTACTAGAATAGACAACCTACCGTTCGATGGGGTCGGCCTCTTCCATTCCACGACTGATGACGCCATGGATATGGTCCAAAAAGCCAAAACCACTGCCAAGAAAATGGGACTCACAACTTACCCTCAGCATTCAAAGGCGAAGCGGTGGTCCCGGCAACCCTTTCTGGCTTCAAACAAATACCAAGGCGATCGTGCGTCTTTCAGACAACAGCCTCAGCAACAATCCCAATCGTCTCAAAATAAGAGGCACTCGTTCTCGTCAGCCAAGTTCCGTCCCCAACGAAAGAAGGGGGACTATGGAGACAGGCGGCGCCTTTGACTTCACCCCCACCACCTTTACAACTTTTGGAAACCGACTTACCCCCTTTCTATCGATGTGGGAGAGCATAAAATCAGACACCTGGGTCCTATCGATCATAAAGAACGGGTATTACATCGAATTCAATACCCTGCCACCATCTGGGGTTTTTCAAGTAACAAAACCGTCCGGCCCTCTCATAGCAGAGGTCACGACTCTATTAGAAAAAGGTGCCATTGTGCCTGTACCACCAGCACAAAAATACCAGGGTTTTTATTCCAGGTATTTCACTGTCCCAAAGCCAGACGGAGGATACCGACCAATTTTGGACCTCAGAGACATCAATGCGTTCATTACTACAAAAAAGTTCCGCACGGCATCAATTGCCACAATCCTTCCACTGTTACCCGGAAACGCTTCCATAGACCTCCAGGATGCCTATTTCCACATCGATATTTACAGGGCAAGTCAGCGTTTCCTCAGGTTCGCCATAGGCTGCCGTCCTTTTCAGTTCAGAGTCCTTCCGTTTGGCCTCTCCACGGCACCAAGAGTCTTCACCAAATGCATGGTGGTCATATGCGCCTTCCTTAGGAAGCAAGGAATCCAGGTTCATCCGTACCTGGACGACTGGCTCCTGGCGGGTCCATCCTACGCCAAACTCGCTACCGACGTGGTTTACGTCCTCAACCTTCTGGAGCAACTCGGACTCATCCTCAATCTAAAGAAGTCCACTCTCCAACCCGCTCAGACCATAACATTCATTGGCGCGCGCCTAGATGCGGCAAGGGAAAGAGCATACCTCCCGCTAACCAGAGCAAATACCTTAGGGTCCCTAGCAATCCGCATAATAGACCGCCCATATTCACCCGCCATCAAGATCCAACGATTATTGGGCCACATGGCAGCCACAACGATGGTGATCCCTTTCACTCACCTCAGGATGCACAGACTGCAACTCTGGTTCACCAGAGCCTTCCTTCCACAACTCGATTCAAAGCGCACTTTCCTCCAAGTGCCCCAAGGCGTACTAAGATCACTCCGATGGTGGACTCACCTGCCCAACCTCCTTCAGGGCGTCCCATTCCTGCCGTCAAATCCAACGCGCATGATAACTACAGATGCTTCCCTCATAGGATGGGGGGCTCATTGCGACTCGCTTCAGGTCCAGGGCACCTGGACAAACAGAGAAAGGACAGCGCACATCAACCTACTCGAGCTGTTAGTGGTACAGAAGGCACTCAAGGTGTTCAAGATACATCTGCTCAGAGCCCATGTCCAGGTAACATCGGACAACATTACGGTGGTCTATTATATCAACAAACAGCGCGGAACCAAGTCCCTAGCACTAGCGAAACTTACCATTCACATTCTCCACTGGTGTATACGCAGGAGGATCACACTCACAGCAATCCACATTGCAGGCCATCTCAATCACCTGGCCGACCACCGCAGCCGACAGTTTTCCCTGGCCCACGAGTGGCAGCTCCACCCTCAGGCATTCCAGCTAGTCCGCAATCATTGGGGCCGTCCCACGTTTGACCTCTTCGCAACGGCCGACAACACCATATGCCGTTTTTTCTGCAGCAGGGCAGGTCAAGGCAGGGGATCCCAGGGAGATGCGTTCCTCAGGGACTGGATGGGACACCTTTTCTTCATTTTCCCACCAATCCCACTTATATCACGGATCCTAGCCAGAGTCAGGACGAGCCAAACGGACTGCATTTTGCTGACCCCCTGGTGGCCCAGACAGGGGTGGTTTGCTCCTCTACTCAACATGTCCAAGGGATTATCTCCATGATCTCCTATACCAGGCACACGGCCAGGTGACCCACCCAGACCTGGACTCCATCCACCTCATGGCTTGGAGACTCAAACCTCCCTACTAGATTCAAGAATCCAGGACGTCCTAGACGCAGCTCTAAGACCTTCCACCAGAGCCTCATACGCCAGAAAGTGAAACGCCTTCTCAATGTTTGCCTCGCAAAACAGTTTCCCCCCCACTTCCTGTTCAGTTATGCAGACTCTGTCCTTCTTAATCCATTTAGTTGACAAAGGTCTGCAGTTATCCTCAATTAAAGTTTACCTGGCAGCCATCTCGGCTTCACACGACCAAGTTGAAGGGTCAACAGTTTTCTCCCACCACTCAATCAAACATTTCCTAAAAGGACTACTTAACCTAGCCCCACCTCGACAACCTCTTCAGCCAGCGTGGAGCCTGCCAGTCGTACTTCAGGCTCTAACAGCAAAACCGTTCGAACCGCTGGCGACCACTGACCTCAGATTACTTACCTGGAAGGTCCTCTTTTTAGTAGCTATAACATCGGCGCGCAGAGCTAGCGAGCTGGCCGCCTTGCGAATTGATGAACCTTACCTCATCTTCCATAGGGATAAGGTCATCCTGCGACCCGACATACAGTTCCTCCCAAAGGTCATCTCAGCACTTCACATCAATCAAGACATCATCCTCCCAGCATTCTTCCCATCCCCCGCAACAATTCTGGAACGGACGCTACACACGCTGGATGTACGCAGAGCCCTAGCCTTCTATAAGGCTCGTACTGAAGCTTTTCACGTCACCAAGCGTCTTTTTGTCTGTTTCGGCACGGCAAAGAAGGGACAGCCAGCCTCTTCGCAGCGTCTAGCAGCTTGGCTAACACAAACAATCTCTCTGGCTTACCAAATAGCATGACTTGAGCCACCTGCTCCAGTCAGAGCTCATTCAACCCGGGCAATCGCTACGTCGTCAGCATTCCAATGAGGTGTACCGATTCACGAAATCTGCCGTACAGCTACTTTGTCCACACCTCTCACCTTCACCCAGCACTATCGACTGGACGTAAGGTCCCGGGCAGACTGCTCCTTTGGCAGAGCCGTACTTTCGTCCATCTGCACCTGACGCCAACCTCCCAACTTAGGGGTAAGTGAGCTTGCTAATCGCCCATATGTGTGATGCACAGAGACCACGAAGGAGGACAGGTTGCTTACCTGTAACTGTTGTTCTTCGAGTGGTCATCTATGCAGTCACACAACCCACCCGCCATCCCCTCTGGATGGTGCCAGACTGGACTTCAAGAGTCTAATCATTATACTTCAGCCTGAACCTCTTCATGGGGGTCTCAAAAGAACTGAGGTACAAGGCAGGAACCCTCCCACGCATGCACACTTGCCGGTGGGGGAGGAATTCCCGCTGAAAATTAACTAATACCTATAGAAGTTCTCCCGAGTCGAGCCTCCGCGCAGGCGCAGAAGCCCATATGTGTAACTGCACAGATGACCACTCGAAGAACAACAGTTACAGGTAAGCAACCTGTCCTTTTTATGATTTCATGTAATTTTATTGTAAGCCATTCAGTTATACCAATGAGCATTCTATACATTTAATAAATGAATACTTCTGCTCCAATATCAGTTTTAGATATTAAAGTGATACTGCCTAATGCTGCTTAACAGGTGGGAAATAGATCAGTAACAGAGCACATGTTTTGCATGCAGAAGGCTCCAGATTCAATCGCTGGCATCTAGCTAAAAGGATCAGATAGCAAGTGATGGCAAAGACTTTTGCTTGAGACCATGGATGGCCACTTCTAGTCAGAATAGGGAGCTCTGTGATGGATGGACAAATATTGGTATAAGGCAGCTCCCTGTGTTTCTGTGCTCATATTGGTGCTTGTATGTAGGAATATTTTGGTTTATTTTACAGCAGCTAGTCTCCCTACTGTTCACTTACAGACATCTGTGATTTTGATCTCCTCCAGAATTCCATCAATGTGAAGGGAAGTATCTGGATTCATTGTAAAGTCTGACTCTACAGAAATCAATGGTGTATAGTTTGCATTCTAATCTGAGATATAAGAACATCCTTGGTCTCATTTTGGTGTGTGATGAGCAGCTGCATCTTCAGGAAACATTAGTGGGGAAGAAGATATTCAGCATTTATTAAAGGCACTTCTAGAAGCTATCCCAATTTCAGTTGACAGCTAATTTAAATGGTTTAATGCATAATGGAAATTATACATTGTAAGATGCATTTAGAAAGCCAATACAAAAACAAGTCATGTGGGTGTTTTGCTGAGTTGTTGGTTGGTTGTCTTTCCCCATCTGTATCTATATGCTATTACCTCAAAATGATGTGATGGCTATAAAGGTTGCATTTATAAAGCTTGTTTGGGATAGAATAACATCAAGCCACTCTATGATGGTGGTACTTCAGAAACTCTGACTTTGACCTTTAAGAGCTAGAGAGAGAATATTTTGTGTCACTGCAGGGTCTGAGGCATTAAATATTCATTAATTCTTTTTTGCCAACATGACAACTCTGATATTGCAGGTTGTCTACTGTGGTAACCAAGTTTGTGAGTCATCAAACATGGAGCCTGCTCAAATAGTAATTATCTTGTCAGAGATGGTTGTGTCTCTACTTACAATGCACATTATCATAGTTATTTCAGTATACGTTGCCTTTCATCTTGTGTTACCTTTCTCCAAAGTCATGTACTTCACAACCTGCACAAATCAGATGTACTGAACTGAATGTCTCTGCATTTATTAGATTCGTAGACTTAGGCCTGGCTTACAGGAGCCACTGTATAGACATATAAGTATTCATAGGATCAAACATTAGAAGGATCCAGCATCAGTCCAGGAACCTGACTGGTACCTTTATTCTGAAGCATCAATTCAGCCTGTGAAGTGTTTAGCAGAAGGGAACTTGAATTGCATAGGTAGAGGTAGGGAGTATTGGTGATGGGAATCAGAAAAGACAATCCTAAGAGACCAGAAATGGTTCAAGACATTTTGATGTCTGAGGCAAAAGATCCAAAAAGCTCCTCTCATAATGGCAAAAATGTAATTAAAATGAAATTATTAATAATTTGCTCTATTTTAATGGGGGATTTATTTGGTAGGCCTTCAAGGAAAAGATTTCTTATTCTTTTTGAGCAGATTCTACTGTTATAATGTCTTGAAAATATTATTTTTGTTTGTGAAATATTTTCGTTTCTAAAGTTTTTGTCCATGCATTCCTCTTGCCAATACATCTTAAGAAATTTTTCATTAAATGATTCTGAAAATTCATAATGAATACAAAGAAGTAATACCGAAGAGAATAATTGTACTAAAGATTACAAATAGACTTGGAATACTAAAATGTATTGATGTATCTTAAATGAATTGGAATATCCTATAGATGCAACTGGAGTCCTAGGGGCAAAGGAACACTGACTAGGGACAAAGGTCCATTGGACACAATAGGACTTGCTTCTAGATACATATGATTGTACTGTAATTCCATCTTGTTTGTTGGGGAGGTGTGACCTCAAGGTTTAGTCTTGCTATTACCAAAACGGCATGTATGAATCCCATGTTTAAGATTCCCCACTTCTTGTAAAAAAATAAAAAAATAAAGGACTCCCAATCCTAACTTGAGCTGTAGCATGGGTATTAACCCTTTCCCCCCCCCCCCATTTCTAATATTTATGCTGAAACTTACATCCCCAGAAACTATTTACCTCTAAAATTGCTTTTTGCTGCAAATGGTATAAGCTTTTACCCTTGCTTCAGCTATGGGGCGGTATATAAATGTAATAAATAAATAAATAAATACCAAATTAATGTATATATCATAAGATTTACTTAATAGCCCAAGCCAAACACTGAAAGCAGGATGAGAGCACTGACTGCCCAGAATGACAGCTGGAAGAATTAGCTGTGTCACCATTATAGGGATAAGCAGCATTCGGATCAAAGCAAAAATTGGACAGATCAGGTACTGACTGTTTGGATCACAAGACAGGCATGGAGGGAGCAGCACAACAGCTTCAGTTCGACTCCTCTGCCCATAGCGGACTCATTTTATGGGGAGCCCACATATTGTAATTGGGCACAAACCTATAATTTGTAAGGCATGGACTGATGGGTGTTTTTCACCTATCCCAATTGCTTTCAGAGGATTATACTTCAAACCATTCCAGATTAATTAAACTACCACCCTCAGCTACATGGCAATACATACAACTCAAGGACATCAGAGTTTCCAAATTTGGCCCAGATACACTAAGTGCAACAGATTCTCCAGATCTGCTATAAACACTATAAAGCTTTGAAGGACTCCACAAAATCAATACATTTATTTATGCTACTATCCATGAAGAACTGCAGCCAGACCTAGAATGTATTCAAACTAAATGGAATAAAGAGCTTAAATCAAAATTAAAACCGTCACAATAGAAAGCTGTTCTTATAGTCATAAAGACTTCCACCGTAAATCTCTGTCTCAAGCTCACCCAACAACAAAAAATAATGTTGAGCCCCTGAACTTTTCCCCCCTGCTTAGACATCCAAACAAATGCCAACTGCTGGAGATGTAAAGTACCACAAGTTAATCTCTCTCCTCTGGGAGTATGTATGATGGAAATGTGAAAGACCATTGGATACTGAGAAGCTAGTGCCGTGTCACAATTGTTCTCTTATTCATGCCTTAATCCACATGAGAGTCCAGTTCACGTCTGTGTTTGAATTTCTCTCCCAGGCCTAGTGGGTCTTCTGTGTAATGCCTCTTCGGTCATAGGCATTCATCCAGTTTCTAGCTTATCTTTAGCGAAGAGAACCAACTTCAGCCATACGTCAGTACTGCCATCTGGCTTGACTGCCTGCCAATGATGGAGGCAAGGTATGGGAGCAGGGAAGAAAGAGCCTACTAGGTGTATAAATCTCGGAGGGAGGTTTGAGAGGCAGAACCTCACCGTAGGCCAAGCCGAACAGATGCTATGGGCCAGGCCATTATGGAGTCTGTTTGTCACTGCTCTTACATTATTTCCTGATCTTAAGACCAGAATCCGGGTCCCCTTTGATTGAAGGATCATATGATCTATGATTTTAATGTATTGTTTTTCCTTGCTTCATTAGCCTCTTTTAGCTACTGGTGTGTTCACTGTATGCTGTTATATCATCTTTCTGGAAATAATATGACTTAATTATGACCTTAAACAATCCTATTCTATTCAATTTCTCCAGGCTATCATAAGACACATACCTATACATGGGGCGTGTCTGAAGAAATGCAGGTTGCTTACCTGTAACTGTAGTTCTTTGAGTGGTCATCTGTGCATTCACACTATGGGCTCCGCGCCGGCGCCGAGCCTCATTCGGGAAACTTCTATAGCCTAGACTTCTGGCGGGAACCCCTCCCCATACTGTCCTATCACGCATGCTCAGGTTCCCGCCTATCTCAGTTCTATGACACCGAATTGCCTCGCGAACAAGATAGATGCGATAGCAAGCAATATATATATATAAAGGGAAAATATTCTGCACAATAGATACTCTCTGTGACCAGGCAACAACCAGTGAGGCCAAGAGGGGACGGTGGGTGGGTTGTGTGAATGCACAGATGACCCCTCGAAGAACTACAGTTACAGGTAAGCAACCTGCATTTCTTCTTCATGGTCTCTGTGCATCACACACAATGGGCGAATAACCAGCAAACACTTACCGGAGGAGGGCAGGCTCGCTGGGGCATCACTGAAGAACCGAGGACAAAACAGCACAACCAAAGGTAGCGTCCTTTCTGGCTCTCACATCCAACGGTATGGCTAGTGGTGCAGACATGTCCATGTACATGACATTGTATATAGAGTTGATGCCTTTCTCCACGAGTTGCTGATGCTCTACTCCTAGAGATTGCGCCATGCGGAGCATTTGCTCCATGAATGTGCCCACTTCAGCAGGCGGAGAGGCCCATTTCTCAGTCCCCACCACATCGCTGGGGGATGGAACTGATGGCGGGGCAGCATCCAAAGATGAGGAATCAGAAGCATAATCCTCCGCGGACTGCGGGGAAGACGGAGTCGGGACGTCCATTAGCTGCGGCGGTATCGGTGGAGGTGTCGGTACCGAAGGTTCTGGTGGAGGGGCCGAGATGGTAGCCTATGGCGGCGTCTGGGTGGCAACGGAGGCACAAAGACTTTGTCATGTCTCAACCTTTGTCCCGTGTAGGGGTCGAAGGTAAATCGGTGGTGGGAGTATGCTTCTCCAGAAGGATTTGGCTGGGATGCCCAGAGAACGAGCCGAACTATCTGAGAAACGATCCCAGTCTCTTGAAGGAGTGGGAGATCTTGAGCGGTAACGACGCTCCACGGAGTCGTCCCTCGATACCGGGGAGGGTGATGGTACCAAGCGTGGTGAGGCTCGAGGAGAAAGCAGGTCAAACGCACATCCTTCTGACCTCGGTCCCGGTGACGACGTCGACAGATGGTGTATTGATCCCAACGGTGAGCGAAAGGCTGAGGGGGAGAATCCCTCTTTGCGCGGCGAGGCCGAAGACTTGTGTCGGCTCGGTAGCGAGAGGGACGTAGGTGGAGGCGAAATCCGTAGAGCCGTCGGTAGCGAAGAAGCCGCCAGTGGAGGTCGCGCAGGCCGCGTCAGCGGTATGGAGACCGAAGCTGAGGGCGACAGTATTGGCCGAGCCATTGGTACCGGGGATCTCATCGGTACCGAGGCCGGTCCCGACGAAGGTGGTATCGAGGAAGCCAATTTCACCCTCGGGCAGTCCTCGGAGGTTTTGGCTGGTTTCTCAGAGTGTTTTGCCTTCGCCTTCTTTTTCCGATGCCCTTCCTCCTGAGTAGCCGTTGTCTTTTTAGGTTTCTTAGCCCTAACTCCTTCAGACATAGGAGAAGGTTCAGTATGGCGCGGGCCAGTTTTCGACCGCTCTATGGGAGCGTGCTCCTCAGCAGTTGCCATCGCTGTGGATGCTGGGTGAGTAGGCATGTCGACTGCTTCCAGTGCCTTTCTCCAAAGCAGCGCCCGTAGTCTGTCCGCCCTGTTCTTCCGTGTTTGACGGGAGAAGCTCATACAATGAGCACAAGCATCGACCACGTGCGTTTCCCCGAGGCAGAGGAGGCACCGGGAATGGCCGTCGGATAGAGTTAGTTTGGCCCGGCACGAAGTGCAGTTTTTAAACAGGGCCATTTGTGCCATGAGATGCGCGAACTAGCAGAAAACTCCAAGAAAGGATAGCAAGTAGAGAGAACTATCACTATATATAATGAAAATTATTATTATTATTATTATTATTATTATTATTATTATTTTAACAAGGAGAGAAAGAAGAAGAAAAAGAAGAAGAGAAGTCTAAGCAAAAAGGAGTCAAAAACAGTCGAATACGAACGATAGTTCTAAGAGAAGTCTTCCGCGAGGCAAGCAGCACGGTGGTCGAAAAAGAACTGAGGTAGGAGGGAACCTGAGCATGCGCGATAGGACGGTGGGGGGAGGGGTTCCCGTCAGAAGTCTAGGCTATATATATGCCCTAATTCAGGCTAAAAAAAAGGAATTGGAGAAAGAAGAAATAGAACAGGTTCAAAAGAATTTATTATATTTAAAGAGAGACTTTTTTGAATATAGTAATAGAAATTCCAGGTTGCTGGCTAGATCCACGCAGTCAGAGAAGGCTAAGAATATGATAGGGACAATAAGAGATAAGTTAGGGAACAGATGTAATGTAATGAAAGATAAATTAAATATTTTTCAGGAATTTTATAAAGATTTATATACATCAGAGGCGCTTTCACAAGAAAAGATTCGGGAATATGTAGAAAGGAATTGGAAAATAAGACTGGATGATCAAGATAGGGAGTGTATGGAAGCCTTGGTTACTGATAAAGAAATTGAGGGAATTATTGGAAAACTAAAAGGAGGTAAGTCTCCGGGGATTGATGGTTTGGGGCCGGAATTTTATAAAATATTTAAAGATATTTTAATACCTAGATTAAAAAAAATATTTAATAATATAATAGAAGGAGGAATGACCCCGCCATCGTGGGACCAGTCCCTGATTGTTTTAATACAGAAGCCAGGTAAGGATTTGACTGATCCAGCGTCATATAGGCCAATATCTTTAATAAATCAGGATGCAAAAATATTTTCAGCAATTATGGCTAAAAGAATGGGCACATTTATATTTAAATATATTAAAAATGATCAATGCGGATTTATTTCAGGTAGGAAAATGCCGAATTTAATTGGGAGAGTTATAAATATAATAAATATTATAAAAAAAAGGAACTTAAAAGCAGGATTATTAGCATTAGATATTTTCAAAGCCTTTGATTGCGTGGAATGGCCAGCGTTAAAAATAATATTAAAAACATTTGGGTTTGGACATAAATTTATGGGAGTGATTAATCAGATGTATAAAAATAATAAAGCGGAAATAATGGTTAATGATGGGTTAACGCAACAAATAATACTAGCTCGAGGAACTAGGCAAGGATGTCCACTTTCACCGATTTTATTTGCAATAGTTATAGAAATTTTAGCAAATGTAATAAGGGAAGATGAAAGATTAAAGGGGATAGGAAGAAAATATAAGATTAAAGTAAATATGTTTGCGGATGATACGTTATTGAAAATAGAGGATCCCCTAGAAAGTGGGGAGATGATTCAGAAACATTTGAGAGAATTTGGGGAAATTACAGGATTACAAGTTAACTGGGGGAAGTCAGAAATGATGTTGTATAACTATAATAAGGAAGAGATGGAGAAATGTAAAGCTAAGTTAGGATTAAGACATAAAAATATAATAAGATATTTAGGAGTTAATATAGATAAAGAATTAGAAAAAATAGAGGAACTTAATTTTGTAAGCTTAAGAAAAGAGGTAGGGGAGAAATTACAGACTTATAGAAAATTAAAACATTCTTGGTTTGGTAGAATAGCGGTTATTAAAATGAAGATATTACCTAAGGTTAATTTTTTGTTTAGAATGCTACCTATTAGAATTTCAGTAGATGAGATTAAAAATTGGCAAAATATGATTAATGCATATTGTAATGGGGATAAAAGAGCTAGGATAAACAAGGGGTTATGGTATAAGACTCAAAAGAAAGGAGGTTTAGGACTTCCTAATATTAAGAATTATTATATTGCTAATCAGTTAAGATATGCTATTTATGCTATTTTAGGGGAACAAGACTTGGAATGGTTGGAATCGCAAACAGTAGAGATAGAATGTAAATTGCGGAATATATTTTTTAATAAAATGCAGAAGAAAGAATGGAAGGTACTGGACAACCCATTATTAGAAAATATATTATCGATATGGGAGAAGTATAGGGGGAAGTTGATACCAGGGGATTCTCCGCTTGCCCCAGTGGTAGTAGTGGGAAACTTCCCAAGAGCATTAAAATCAGAGATAGAAGTGAGACTGAAAGAACAAGATATTCTAAAGCTAAGGAATTGGATGGGAAAGATGAAGGATAGTGAGCATATTAAAGATTTGTTTAAAGGACAAAAGATAGCGTGGTTCAAGTGTTTGCAACTGGTAAAATGGACAGAGGAATGGAGGATGAAAAATAAGAAATGTAGAAACAATACCAGATTTGAAGATTTAATTGAACAAATAGGGAAAAAAGATGGAGCCAGAGCTAAGAAAGGACTCACTAGCGAGATATATAAAATTTTAATAGAGGAGGAATCTCAGGACTCACTTAAGGTTATAAAAGAGGTATGGGAAGAAGATCTAAGGGAAAAAATCAATGAAGATAATTGGGGGAGGATATGGAATGTAAGAATGTTGAAATTATTGTCCATTAGAATTAAGGAGAACTATTATAAGATAGTTTGGAGATGGTATCTAACACCTGTAAGATTTCACCAGATTGATAAAAAAGTGTCCAAGAACTGTTGGAGGGGATGTCAGGAGGTTGGGACCTATTTTCATATGTGGTGGAGCTGTGAACAAGTACAAAAATTCTGGGAAAGGGTTTTTAAAGAAATAAGTGATATAATTGGAAGTAAATTGGGATTAAACCCGAAGTTAGCTCTACTAGCAATATGGGATAGTGGGAACAAGCATATAATTAACAGAGAATTGGTAAACAACCTCCTGGCACCCGTCAGAATAATGATTGCTAGAAATTGGAAAGGGCAACGAAGTTATAAAATAGAAGATTGGTATAAAGAAATTTGGGATATAGCATTGAATGATATGTTGACATGTAAAATGAAAATAATGAGGGGAATGTCCAGTAAGAGTGATTTTGGAGATATATGGACTCCCTTTTTGGAATATGTTTTAAGATCGGGAAAGGGACAGTCGCCTTCAAAAGAATCATTAAAATTCTGGAAGGATGATGGATGAATGTGAGTAGGTCTCGGGGGGGGTGCACGGGGGTAGTTGAGGGAGTTAGTTTGTTTATATATTATTATGTGTATGTTTGTTTTGTTTTGTCGAAAAACTAATAAAAATTATACAATTAAAAAAAAAAAAAAAGTCTAGGCTATAGAAGTTTCCCGAATGAGGCTCGGCACCGGCGCGGAGCCCATAGTGTGATGCACAGAGACCACGAAGAAGAACAGAGAGCCTGGTTCTACAGGGTCACTCTCATAGCTAAATGTATTGTACTGCAGAGGTGGAAAGCCAACAGGTCACCCAATATGGTTCAATGGCTCATGAAAAAAAATTTCCATAAAAAGAGGGGGGAAAGATTCATTTCAAAATGTCTGGCAGAATGTTTTTAGAAATCTATGTGGACTGAGGTCTGGAAGACAAATTCCTCCCTCTCACACTGCCCACCCCTCTGCACTATCAACACCATGCTGTTTTATTTTTTCTTTTCTTTTAAATTCTCCTTTCCTTTCCCCCCTTTTTGTGTTCTTTTCCCTCTCGCTCACTTTTTAAAAATATAATGCCACTATAGGTAACGAGCAGATGTGAAAACGATAATTGTAAATGGTCTAATATGTAAGACCCAGAAAGTGACACATATCAGTGACCTGTAGGGAAAGGTGAGGGAGGGAAACATGTAAAATGGAGAGTTATTGTTATATGTCTTTTGCCATCAAGCGTATAATCAGGAAGAAGGGAGTTATTTTACTGTTAAGATATAATCACAAAAACCTTTGAATAAATAATAAGAACAAAAAAGTCACATCTAAAAAAAATTAATCTAAAGTTATTATATGGCCAAAAATCAGGAATGCTGCGAGTTGTAGTCCAAAACATCTCAAAGGCACCAGGATGCTATATGGGTATAAACATGCAAGATCAAGAGGGCTCACCAAGTTTGAGATTTTATCCATAGTTTGAGGATGCTACCTGGAGGCAACTTTTTAGTGACCCATGCAGGTAAGGATGTGCAAAAGGAGATATAATGCAAACCTTTTGGTATTATCTAAATATTAATATCTTTTGGATATTAGAAAATATCAATGCAATGATGGTATATAACCTGATTTATGACCCACTCATTGTCCTTTGGGGGTATATGAAGAAAGATGTACCTCAAGATCAGGAAATAATTATTAACTTACTGATGGCTGCTAGAATTGCAATCAATTATAAATGGAAGCAAAAAGATATCCTGTCAATGAGAGAATGGACAATGTGGGTCTGAGAACTGATATTTATGCTGAAACTCAGGAACATAATTAGAATTAGAGAGGGTAGACAAAAATTAGAGAGGGTAGACAAGGATTAAAATACAGGACAATGTGCAACCCTACAATCCGTTAGGAAAAGTCTATATGTAAAGTTATGAGGCAATATAAGTAATTATTAACTGACTGGAATAATATTGGGGGGAATAAATAATATGCATTATTACTGCTACACATACACACACTAAGTAACAGGAATCCATGCTCTTTGTTGTATGGAAAAATGAAAAACCCCAGAACCTTCAGCCAATGCAATGTTCAGAAATATACTTCTTGTCGCGCCTGTACCAGATGTGTGTAAGACATTCTTTGTCCAGTCAATAAGTTATCTCTACTTATAAAGCAGAACATATGTGTGCATCACATGTCGGGAAATGTTTACCCACTTTCAGATGAGTTAGAAACTTGAAATTTGACACGGTGATAGGTCTGGCTGTACAATGCACCAGAATAATCTAAAAACACAATTGTTGAGGGTTTAAGTATCTTTAAAGAATTTAATAAAAAACTAGGTTTATGCCAACAACTCCCAGCATGCCTTGGGTGGGAGAGCAAAATTACTGGCCTTTAGTGGTCATTGTGAGTGTACAGGTGGGTAGCTGCTGCATGTCTTTCACAATCCCAACTCCTAAGGTTGGTCTCGGGCAGTCACCCCAATTCCACCTAAAAGGAAACAACCCACGTAAATGGGCTGCATCCATTTGCGGTGCCTCCTCCCACCCACTGTGTGGTTTTAAAATGTAAATAGATACAACAGCATGACTTTGAGGGGCTGAACATGCTCAAAGGCACTCCATCCTGATATCGCTGTTTTCTCAGAATCTGGGGGAAGCAAGTGCCTTTGCTCTTAAAAGGGAGGGAGGAAGGGGAGGCACTCTGTACATGCCCAGAAACAGACCCGACAAAGGGGGGAGTGTTTGCCCCAGCCCCAGCCCTTCAATACAGCTTCAATTTTCCATTTATTCTAACAAAACAATATACTAACTCAAACAACCTAAAAACATCAACCAACCTAAAAATGAATAAGTTGCAGAGAAGTTTATTCTTTATCAAATAAACGTTATAAACATTATTCACGGACCCGAACAACGGCAGGCATATCAGCTAGGCATATCAGAATGGATTGGCACCATCCATTCTATCTAATACTGCACTTCCATCCTTGAGAAAATTCCTATTGAGGTACCAGATAAATGATGCTGGCTAAATGGTTTTTGAACACACAGTATGTATGCTCACAGACTGTTTTACTGTCTATTATTGTTTGTTTTTGTTTTTCCCTATTGAGTCTGCAATCCTAAACAAACTTACTAGTGAGTAAGCCCCATAGGATACAGGAAAATGCACTTCTGAGTAAACATGCAACACGTTTATACCTGCCTTTCCATTTAAAATTCAGCAACATGGTTAACAATCACCAAAATATTAAAACAATCATACAAAATATTAAAACATAATAAAAAATGGCAGCAACACTGCAAAACAACACACTCATACCTGAAGCAAAAGTATCCCTTTTAACTCACTTTCCTAATATGATGTGTGTACATCATGATTTAAGGACTTGCAAAAGGGATGTAAAAATGCAATATATTTAGCCCAAAGCACCTGCTGCCCCACTACAAATGTGAATAAACATAGCCAGGGAGCAGTAACTATGTGATGGCTATATGCTACTAACAGCTGCAGGAAAACAACAGGAGAAGGCCTTCTCATTCTGTTTCTGGGCTTCCCAGAACCATCTATTTAATCACTGATGGAACAGGATGCTGGAGTAGATAGGCCTTTAGTCTGATTCAGCAAAGCTCCTCTGTTGTTATTGTTGTTGTTGCTGTTAATGTTGTTCCCCGTCTCAATCCAAAGGGAGAGGCGGTTAAGAAATAAATTTCTTATTATTATTATTATTATTATTACTATTATTATTTATATACTGGGACTCAAGGCGACTTTACAAATTAAAACATGTGCAGTTAAAAACAGATAGAGATATACAAAAATTTAAAATATAATTAATCATGGTACAATATTAAAATATTTAACAACACAGAAGTCAGTACTACTGATTTCAGTGGAATGCATTTCTAGTTAAATGCAATTAGGATTGGTGTTTTAAAAAGTTTCTTATTATTATCCAAGCCCCCAACATAAAACATATCAGACATTTTAATGCCACTAAGACAATGAGATACTGATAAAGGTAAATATTGTACTATTGTGCGTATAGTCCAGTCCTGCAATATGCTGAACACTGCACTCATAGTGTACCTTTAAGAGCAGTACCTTAGCAGGGATTAACAACTCTAAGGTACTATATTTCACAGCCAGCCAAGACAGCTTCATTTGTGCTAATGCCCCAAAGCAATTTCACCATAGTGAACAATAGAATTACTAAGAAAACAAGTTTACAGGAAAATGCAGTTCTACCAGACATTTACCAATCTGAGCTATTGTAATAAAATAAGTGGTGGAAAAAGCATCACCTGTTTAATAATTTCTGTGTGTCAGGCTGCTGTTAAAAGACGCTAGCTCAGGGGGGAAGGGCGAATGCGGCACTGCTACCAGCAAGGAACATAGTGGCTCTGATTCAACAGAGTAAACACAGAGCAGTTGAAGCTATATGCATTGTTCTTTTAGGAAAAAGTCAGAACCTTGTCAAACAGCTGTGAGTAGAGAAAGGAGAGCAGTGTTGCTGAATGCAGCCCCTAACTCCTCTCATTAACAGCTGATCCCTTTGATTTCAGCCATTTTAAAAAAGTTATACATATGCAACCCCATCTGATTAGACAGAGGTATCCCTGCATAGCACTCCTTTGAGCTTGGGCCTTTTCCCACACATCCAGGGATGAACATGCAGAATCCTGTGTCCACACAAATATGCTCCCTAGCTGGCTTGGAGTGAGCAGCTTTGCAAAACCTGTTTTTGTTTATCTAGGCCTTGTAGTTATGGACAAAAGAAGTAGGAACTTTAGCAAAGGCTGCCTTCAGAAGATAAATGCATGTCTCTTCATTTTTTAAAACAATATAGCTTTACTATTATGCTTGCAATTAACATCACATTTCAATCCATGCTTACCAAGAAACTACGTCAACCAAGTTCAATAGAACTTACTTCTTAGTTAATCTGCCAAACATCATAGCCCAAAGTTCCCAACTTTTTTTTCTCCTTGTGCTCCTGTGTTTTTCTAATCACTTCATCCCTATGCCAGGAAAAGCTCCACCTTCTAAGGCGGCTACTGAAAGCACAGGCGTTCTGCAAGAGGGATGGAGGAAAGGGAGGGAAAGATAGCATCTTGCTTGCATTTTACTAAGATCTGGCCTGCTCTCAGGTGAAAAAATTGAGAAGACACTGAAAGATTCAACAAATGTGGAATAGACCATATGGTGCAAATAAGCTTGAGGCACAAATCATTTCTACTCACACACCCTGTTTCTAGTGTTATTCCTTAGATGACCAGCAGTAACAGGGAATTAATTCTACCTGTCTGCTTTCTGTTTAGTTACTGTAAATGCAAGTCTTGTAATATGTGCTAAATGTTTCATGAAAGTGTGCTCTCAGTCATGCATCAGACATTTGGCATTTCCTTCTAGTTTTTACAGAGTCCAGGCAAGGACGCTGCAATACCAAACTGCTGATTGAGCTGTTGAAAGAAGGGTCCTCACAGCAGTACTGATTGCACTTAGGCCTTTGTGCTGTCCTCATTTCAGTGCTGAATTTTAGCTAGTGTTTATATTACATGTGCAGCTCTCTCCGAAATGGATGTTGTTCATCATGTCGCCTTCCTTAAAGCTATTCACATTTGTTACTTTTGCAGCCATTAAGAGCCCAGACACAATAGAGATAATTTTCAGCATTAAAGAACAGCTGTGTAATTACTCTGAACTTGGCCTGTTCGCTGAATAGGTTCTTTAGTTTGAATTTGTGTGTGTGTGTGTGTATAACAGAGTAGCCAGAGGTAGAAATCAATAACTCATTACACAGCAAGGCCTGGATAAATGTATGCTGAATTCTTAGGGGCGGAGAGGGGGGGGACAGATTCAGAGGTGAGGAATTCCACTTTTTCTTAACCATTTGTGCTTACTGCTTTTATCAATTTCTCTTAGACATACAAAACTGGAATCCATTTAAAAGAAAAAAGTAAAATAATTTACGAGGACACATTTGTGTGACAGCATCACCAATTCCTAGCTCAATACCAGAAATTTCCCAATACATTGCTGGCTGCAGCAGAAAACCCAAATAGCATTAACAGTGGTAAAGTAGTTTATTAATATAAGTGGCATTTATTCCCAGGTAACTTTGTATAGCATCACATCCCCAGTCTTTAAGGTGCTGTAGGAGTGTGTGTTTGCTGTAACCTGACTGCCCCTCCCTAAAATCAGTTTAATGGTTTCTTCTTGGGTTATCTGGGTTGTTTCTCTGCCTTATGAGTTTGAACATCACAGAGATCAATTCAAGGATGGAACATCCCTGCGTTGTTTAATGCACCACAAGCGGATGAGTGGTCAGGAGCCAGAATATTTGCTCATTCCTGAACAACCCATGGTTAACAAATCAAGGGTTGCTTCATCAAGCCAACTAGGTCGCAGAGTCCTGCAGCACATTAAAGGCTAAGGATGCAATATTATGCACATTTACCTAGGCGTAAATCCCACTTAATTTGATGGGACTTACTTCTGAATAGATATAGGGTTGTGATATAATAGATTTATCATGAAGCTTTCATATACATGAAGTTACCTTCAACTGGCAAACATAAAACACACACAGAGACATATACACACACTCAAGTAAAGGGAAAAGAGGAGGGTGGGGGGCATAAAATACAAGAACATATTCTAAAATCTGCTATGTAAAGCTAGCCAAATTGATCTGCCTAAGTATTGGCCAGCAACTTTCAGAACTCTAGCATGGGCTACCTCCATTGTTTTAATAAAAGTACTTCATTTCATGTCACATTTATAGGATGTTCAAAATGCTTCACATCCATTATCTATACAAGTTTCCTGCCTTTAGCTTAGGACAGTTTCACTGAGGCCAGTAGATAATGGTTATCCCAAGGCCACGTAGTGAGTTTTCCATAAATGCTTAAGATCTTCTTACTCTGTCACGTTTTTGTACAACTATCTGCCTGATCTTTGTCTTGGAAGAACTACTATTTATGTTGTTTGATTGGTCAGTGAGGGGATTTCATGTTGCTTTACTTTTTAATATTTTCTAGTTCTCTCTTTACTGTTCTCTGCTATGTTCATTATTGGATGGAAAAATAGTACATACATTTTTATAAAATGCCAGTAAAATATTCACCAGCAAAGTATCTGCCTCTTGGGTAGCTATTAAAGGCACAGGTGCCATGTCAGAAAGCAGCTGGCAATCCTAGTTGCAAATGTTGTTAACAGAGAAATGGATCTAAATGACTCTGGCAAAACACAATGCAGGAGAAGCAGATTACTTCTGTGTTCCAGGTTTTCTTGTGGTTTGACTCTGCTCCTAACACTTATGAGCAGAAATCACATTCAGTGTAATGATGATTATCCTCTTCCAAGGAACCCACTTACTGCTTCATTGTTCTGGCACACCTGAAAATGCTGATGCCAGTGACAGAAGTGCAGTTTGCATCTCCTTAAACCAAGCAACCAGGCAATTTCAAATATAATTTTCTTCCAATAATCCACTTTGTATGCTATCTCCTCTAGCAAGAGGCTTGTACACTTTTACTTACTATGTTACTTGCCAATGGAGCTAGAGTTCCCCCCTCCACCCCAGCAAAATGATTGTTTGGTGTCTAATTTCACTTTAAAGTCAATAGTATTGCTATATCATTTTTGTCTTTGAAAGTCATCACCATTGCAAGTTCATATTATTATATACATCTTTTAGGAGAGGGTTCTTCCACTGAATGCAAGAAGAGGCAGCAGCAAAGCGAATCAGATCCTGGTGATGTCTTGATATAATCACACATAATAGTGCTTGCCTTCATCTGGGTGTTTGACAGTGCAATCCCATACATGGTTACGGAGCACTTACTCTCAGGTAAGTAAGTATACGACTGCAGCCTAATTTAGGACTTTGAAAATATTTTTAAAATCTGAAACTTCTCACAGCCTTTCTTGCATCCTCTCTCACCTGTATGTACTTCCCCCCCCTCATGTTGGATTAATGGGACAGCTCCCTATATTAACCTAGATAAGGAGGCCTTTGGAGAAAAATTGTTATTACAGTTCCACCTGGCCTTCCATCTTAGAATTCAGAGGATTTTTCAGATATGGGAGGAGTACAGGTGGGAAACTGGTAGCACTTCAACCTATACATCTTCTACACTTCTTTCAATGTCTTTACCCAGAGTCATAGTAAGTAGGTCAACCAACACTATTTCACACTGGCTTTTATTTAGGTTAAAATAAAACAAAGTAGTTTATCAAAAAAACAAAAAAAAAGTCCCTGAACACCCAAGTTATTTGTAGCAGGAAAACTTCCTGATTTCTTTTACAGTGGTTATGTTTGAGAAATACTTGGACAAGCAATGGAATTGTATTTGCAGGAATTGTTTCCCATTTTCATTTGTAAACAAACAAACAAACAAAAATCCATACCTTTATGAATAAACTGCTCCAGATTCTAACAAATATTTTGGTAAAAATTTCAGGAAGCTGACAGAACTTCTTCAGAACTGAGTATTTGCATATCTGATTTAAAAGACATGTATTCATTACATATTTGTTCTAGTGTTTTATATAGAACTGCAATTATCCTCTTCAAACATGAGCCTCTAGAACTCCACAATATTTGATCCCTGTGTGAGACAGGGGGGAGTTTGTATTTATTCATGCTGCAGTATATTTCTGGAACCAGATCTTAAATTTTGTACTTTCCCAACATTTCCACAAGAAATTTAGTGACAAAACATTTTCTACCAAGTCTTCAGGTAGAGAATAAAAGATAAGTATCTTACCACTACTGAAATGTAACGTTAAAAATGTAGTCAAACAGACTTCTCTTCAAGCTTAATCTCAAATGCCTTTTTATGTCAAAGAGGTTTCCTACAACTCTTCATAATACTAAGTCCATAGGGTTTTGAGTTATAAATAAACCATACTGTCTTTTTTTCTGGAAATATTTCTGAATGAGGGGGTAAACAAAATGGAAGCCAGACAATTTTCTAGAAGCCACCCTGGTGGGAGGGACAGATAGAGATGAGTGTGCCACTGAAAGGTAAGAACCATTTTTTTTAGCTGGTGTGTTCTGATTTCTCCACTGCCCTCCTCCAGGCACTTCTTAACTGAAAGGTGCCGGGGTTGAAAACTACCCTGAAAATAATATCCTATTAATAGCCTATAGCATATAGTTGCAATTGAGAACTAAAGGAGTAAGAAGAGGTAAGAAGTCTCCCAGACAGCAGCTCACATGGGAGAAGGAATAACCTCCTTCTGCAATTCAGGAGCCAGGATGGGTTTTTTTAATGTAACTGTAGCTGGATTTTTGTACTCTGATTTTATTTACTAGACTGCACCTCTTTTTTTCAATAGTATAACAAACATATATCATACATTCATACACACACCGCTGAATACAATTGTGTCCTCTCTCAATCTTACAGTTCTAAAAGAACTGAAAGTATTTTAAATTGGGAAATTATTAACCAAAGTAAAAAAAATATTATTTTAAAATCTGTGTTGGATAATCCTAAAATTCCCTAAATCAAGGCATTAGCCAAGAAAGGACCAATTCCACAGTTATGATTCTTTAACAAATCTGATCATAGTTACTATATTATGATACCAATGCCATCACCATATATACTAGTAGAGATCTCAGTTCTCAAGGGCTTATATAGCCCTTATATAGTCAAAACATCACAGAAGTACAAAAATAATATGTAGGGCATAAAAGCCCTAAAAGGACAAAACGTATAAACCCCAAACAATCCAACGAGGACAGAACCTGCTCAGTGGTCACAAAATGTTAGCTGGCTATTGTGCAGGGGACGGGACAGAAATTAAGCAGGGCTGGGGAGGGGACATGAAAATAAGTATCCTGAAAGAAGAAATGGCTGATTGGTTGGAACTCTCCACACTGCAACATTTTGTTGCAAATCCTATTTGTCCCTTCCAAAACCAGAAGGCACTCTTTCTAAAACTAATCAAGTAGAAAAGCCAATCAGAAAAAAATATTGGAATGGAAACTAGATAGTTAACATTCACTGATTAATTTAAATGATTTATAAGCTGCCTTTTAGGGTAAACCCTCCAAGGGGTACAACAAAACTAAAGTCACAAAATATAGTACAATAATAATAAGTATAAATCACTTAGAAATCCAGGCATACTCTTTTGGAGTTTGAAATTTCCTCTAAGTGTTCCAAGGAGTTTTTTACCTGAAAAATATAGAATATTTTATAGAATAATAGAAACCAGAGGACCTTAGCCTCCACAACGCTACCTAAGAAGATCCATGCAAACTGTTAAATGCGCTCCCTCAAGGGCTCAGTTCGGACGACACGATAATCAATGGAGGGGGGAAGAGGCAACCATCAGTTGTGTTGCTTATTGTGTCGTGTGGCAGGCAACACACAATGCACACACAACTGACAGTACGCTATTTCGGGCAATTAAACAACTAAGAAAAACAGGCTGCTCAGTTGTTTATCCCAAAATCCGTCGGGAACCCCCCCTCTCAATGCACTATTCCACTCGGTCTTAGAATTCGCCGGCAGGAGCAGCCAAACCCCCCCCCCCCCGGCCACTCTTATACAGCCGACAGAACTTGCGGTACATGATGGGATACGGTCGGAGAACTTGGGAGGGAGGAGACGCAGCAGCCCAGAAGGATGCAGGGACTTTCGGCTGAGCGATGGGGGGAGAGGCAACATATCATGTGGCGAACTCCAGCAAAATAACGCACGGTGAGTGTGTTATTTACCCTTCCGTTGTCTAAAGTGTCATCCGAACACACCCAAGTACTATGATTGGCCCCCCACTCTCTTGGCTTTCAGAAGGGGTGTGAAGACATCTCTTTAGCCCTTTAAATTAATTATGTGTTATTATTTTAAGGTTTTCTTGTTTAAAATTGCTGTGTGCTGCCTTAATGGCTTTTTAGCACATATATAACATATATACAATAAATAAATAAATAAAATAACTTGTTGAGAAAGCTGACACAAAATATAGTTTAGAATCTTTTGGGATTCATTCCTAACTTACTCTTCCTCTAATTCCCGCATATTCACTATTTGCGGTCAAAATATTATATATATATATATATATATATATATATATATATATATATAAGATACGCACCCCAAATATTCTCCTTTTGCAACTTTGCATTTTAGCTCACACCAACAGCACAGCTTACAGCTGCCTCACTTGGACTGGTAATTCTAGAATAAGAAAAGGACGCCAGGCCCCCAGTAACTACCAAGTTCCAAGTGGGATTCCCAGAGTGTCTCACTAGCCATAGAGGTCTGGTGGTATAATTTCTAGAATGTCCCATTAGGACACAGATGGATTTGGACCTTCAGGATTGAGTTACAAAGCCTAATATCAGGACAGAGGCCAGTCCTGCCTGAGAAAAAACTAGTTTTGCTTTCCTCCTGTTGGCCTCAGTCCTCCAGCAGTGCATGCTTACTCAGAACTAAGTGCTTCAGTGTTCAATGGGGTTTACTCTCAAGCGTGAACAGGATTGCAGGTTTAGCCAGATGCCGCAATCCTTACTTACTCGCGAGTAAGAACTCCATGGGACGTGCATAGGATTATGTAGTAAAGAAATAAAGTAGAAGATGGTTTTACTGTCATGATTCTAAGATGCTTTGATTTAATTTTGCCCTTTGTTTAATCCATCCCTACATTTTCTTGTTTCAGAAAATAATTTGCTTTTTAAAAGATCACTTATTTCAATCACGGTACATGTCTTAAATTACAAAGCAGCAGCCAAACACAAGTCAGGCGGAGTCACGGTAACGTGTAGCGTAAGCTAGAGACACTCGCGTTTCCTCCACCTTTGTGTATTTGATATCAGATAAAAAGTTAAGGTACACTAAACAAGCTGGGCTATGCCCCCTGGTGGCCATTTTAAAGGAACAATTCGATGTAAAATTAAAAATCCTAACGTGTAGAGTTGTGGGATAGCGCTTTAAGACCTTTTTTTTAATGACAAATTGTATAACAATACCCTGTGGGGAATTTTGCTAAAAATAAGAATGATCACATGTAAGGAATTCTAAATTGATATGTTTGATGCTTTTATCGCAGCATTATCACACTGTCATACTCCAAGAGTAAATGGCCATAGACAAAAGCAGCAGCGGAACAAAAGGGCACACTCCATGTGCTCATTACTTTTTATTGCAATATGATGTCCGCATTTGGGATAAACATTACCTTGGCCAAAACATTACAATACCTTTGGGGAAATTTAGCACATTTAGAACTTGTTAGGATAAGCACAGGAAGAGGGTGTTTTCAAGCCAGCAAAGGCATTAATATGACCAAGCTCTGGGACTACTTGTGTCTGAAATACTGTATGGAGTACAGAAGACGATGGAAAGTTATAAAGATTTTATTACCACTTTAGATAATTGCATTTAAAATAGGTGAAGATGCATGCTGAGCTACAGTTTACAATTCGTTTCAACATTAGTTCTGATCAAAACATTTAGGCTGCAATGTTATGCCTACTTTCCTAGGAGTAAGGCTCATTGAACTGACTGGGACTTACTTCTGAGTATACGTATATAGGCTTGCACTGTTAGATGCTTTTCCCAAGTATTTCTAATGTATCCCTTTAATCAGCAAAGTCTTAACTATTCTTTTAAATTACCTGAATTCACAAGCAATAGGAAGTCCCAGAGCAACAGTGACCATATGAAGAGGAGGACAGGGCTCCTGCAGCTTTAACTGTTGTGATTAAGAGGGAATTTCACCAGGTGATGCATGCATACAAATGTCATCTGCTGAAATTCTCTTTTCTATACAATTGTTAAAGATACAGGAGCCCTGCCCTCCTTTTCATATGGTCACCCTAGATGGCATCATCTGGCCCACCCATAAAATTCCATGAATGTGGCACAGTAAAAGCCTTATTTGACGGACTATCCCACATTTTAACTATATATAGTTAAAATGCTACAAAATTGTTAGATGCTAAAAAGTGTGACTGAATGTTTGATGGGTCCACTTTCACATAAAATGTGGCCTAATCATAGGGCACATTTTATGTTTTCCTGCAATTAATTATCTTCTTTCCAATGCCACCATGCGTTATTATTTTTTAAAGCCTTAAATTCATTTTCAAACATAACTCCCTAGTCTCTGCACCCATTCCTCTGAAACTTTGCAGATTTATTGCCTGGGGACACCTCTATGATGTATATGTTTTCACACAAGCACATCCTGTTTTAAAATCTGCTCTTGCCCCCAAATCCCTGTATCTATTCATCTGAAACTTGGCAGGTTTGATCCCCTCAGGAAGAGCAACTATTCCTATTCCTGGCTGATGTAATCTCCTCCTGCTGGGGGTAGGGAGCTGGGACATGATCTGGTGGAGGCCTTGTCTGGCTACCACACTTTTACAGGATCCGATTTCACAGCTGCATTTGCAAGACAGGGAAAAGTTAAACCATTTGAAATCATGAAAAAGAATAATGAAGTCCAAGAAATTCTCAGCCAGATAGATGAGTCATTAACTTTAACTGAAGAAAAGATAGTTGGGTTTGAGAAATTTGTCTGTGCCATGTACGGCCACCCTAGATACTCCTCTGTGAGTGAAGTAAGATACAGTCTATTTATGAAGAAAACAACACCTAAGATCCAGTCTAAGGCATTCTCCAAAGTTAAAGGGATTGACCCAACATTGCTGCCTCTATCTAAACCTGCATTGATCCAAAAGATTAAAAGAAGCAATTCAGTGTCATGGCTGTGGAAATGAGCAGATTGTAGAAAACCTGATGACGGGCTTGATCCTGCTGAACATGGTTGGTACTTGGAAAATGGCAGGTACTACATGAAATGGTACGATGGTCCAACACTCCCAGAAAATCTTGAAACAGCCACAGAAGAGGACAGTGGAAAAGAAGATGAGGAAAGTGATTTTGACAGTGATGATAGAATAGGGACCTGGGGCCAACCAGCCCAACCGGGGGCAGTGGGGGCAAACCGGGGTGGCGGGGGTCACGCGGCGGTGGCAGCAAGCGAGGAGCGGCGGTAGACCCGGCGGCAGTAGCGGCGGAGGAGCCCGGGAAGCGGCCGCCCCAGAAGGTAAGTGCCCTCCCTCGCGCCTTGCACTCCTTATCCGCAGGGGCGTCCGCTTCCCTCCGGTGCTCAAATCTACTGAGAAACAGGCTTCGCGGCCTGTCCCTCAGTAGCGAGACAGGCCGCGAAGCCTGTTTCTCAGTAGATTCGAGCACCAGAGGGAAGCGGACGCCCCTGCGGGTAAGGAGCGCAGGGCGCGGGGCACTTACCTGCTGGGGCGGCCGGGTCCACCGCCGCTGGGTCCTCCACCGCCACTGCCGGGCTCGTGAGGCCAGAGGCCGCGCGGAAGGGACGGGAGAGGGCCTGATCCGGAAGTGACGTAATCGGCCCTCCCCCGCCTCTTCTGTGCGGCCTCTGGCCTCGTCAGGGCTAGTCGTGATGGCGACGACCCCCAAGAAGCCTGGACGCCTGCGCGGTCCCCCGCCTCTTCCGCATGGGCATCTGGGCTCCTCAGGGGTCGTCGTCATCGCGACTAGCCCCGACGAGGCCAGAGGCCACGCGGAAGAGGCGGGGGAGGGCCGATTACGTCACTTCCGGATCCGGCCCTCCCTTGCGTCTTCCGCGCGGCCGCTGGCCTTACGAGCCCAGCGGCGGGGGACCCGGCAGCGGCGGTGGCGGCGGCGGCGGCGGGGGACCTGGGGGGGGCGGCGGACCCAGCGGGGACGGCAGCGGCAGCGAACCTGGTAGGTCCGGGCTGATGTTTTTTGGGGGTGGGTGGCTTGGTGGGGTTGTTTTGGGGAGGTGGCTTGGTGGGGAGGTTGTTTTGGGTGGCGGGGGGGGACCGGGATTTTGGGTTCCAAAATCTGGTCACCCTATGATAGAAGTTCCAATGAAAGTGAAGAGGACATCCAATGAAATTTATTTGTTAACCCTTCTCACAGAACATAGTTTTTATTTTGTAAATTGTAAAGTTTTGCCGAAGATTTTAAAAACATTTGTTAAAAACTATTCTACCTAATAAATAGTCTTTTTTTATATATCATCATACTCGTCCTATTTGAAATTTTGTAAAGAACATTTGAACATGTTCAACTGTAAAATTCACAGTTGAATATGTTCAAAATGATCTGTGCATCAAATCGAGAGATATTTAGGGTGGATACTTTTGAAATGAAAGCCCTGTATGATAAACTGTAAAATCATACAATCCTGAGAAAGTGGACGTATAATGAGATATCACTCGTTAACAAAAATGTGTAATTACAAAAAGTATTTGTCATTAAATTTGAAACATTTCAGGAAAAAATCATCTCTGTAGCATAAACGGGTGAGAAGTTATTCATATTTAAAAGTGTCAACTACATAATAGCGCAGCAACCATATTGATGACATCATCACGCAACCCCCAACCACCACCACCACTGGAATTTTGTAAGACTCACTTTTCTGAGACACTTATGTCATATATAAACAAAAAATATTCACTAAGCTTTTGCACTCTCTGGGGTGCTGCCTGGCTCTGGAACTATTTGCAGAAATTGTTCTTGACTAATTAATGCTGGACAATTTTTTCAAGTGCTTTTTTTTACTGTTTGGATTGTTGGAAACAGAGGCATTTAATCTTTAATTGTATTTGCTTAGTTTAAAAAACAACAATACAATGATGGCAAGGCAAATTCTGTACCAAGAATGAACCTAGACAGTATTAGTAAACTTTTTAGCTTGCTTGTTATGGCCCAAGAAATAATGTGATCAAACCATCAGTTTCCAGGATATTGGCACTGCATACGATTGATGGGTTTGCTATATTTTTCTTCTGGAATGCTTAGTCTCCAGTACTATGATTGATGGTCAAACGAAAGTGCAAAAACAATAAACTTTGTTGCCAGATAGCACAATTCCAGATCAGATTCACAAAAGCCAACTAAATTAGTGCAGATTTTTAACTCTTCAGTTGAGTGTAGGGTCTGACAGTAATAAGAATTATTCAGCTTCTTAAAACAAAAACGTATATCCCTTACCCACTTTTTATCAGTTTCAGTGTATGGATTATGTGCTACCACTTTACATAGGCTCCTGTGGGCCTACTGGGCTCCTGTGTGAGTGAACTAAGCTTCCCGTTACCTCTACTGATGTATAAAGGGAAATATCTTGTTGGTAAGGTGATCCCCTACATATCGTGGGAATTCCTAGAAAATTTCTGGAGCAATTGGCTTTCCAACACTATTTTGTTGGCAGCTGCCTCTTTACATCTTAGAAGGAAAATATATTATCTACTGGTGTAGGACCTTAGTTTGGGTAGCAGTCTTATACATTCAAGAATTGCTCAAAGTGAAGAAGGAATTGCTTGCCTATAATGTTTCTAATTGACTCCCACAAAAATTATAAAAGTCTGATTCCTCCTGTCAGATGAAAAACGGTTTCCTTATTTCTGAACTTTGGAATATAGTGCAATAATACTTTTAGCATTTTTCTCTACAGGTATGAAGACTAACGATGTTTAAATTGAAAGTTTTGCATCTTGGGAGCTTATAGAGAGTGTGGTGGACATTTTATTTAGATCCTAGTTTGAAAGCTTTAAATAGAGGCTGATCAATTGTGTAATATTTTAGTGTAACCCCTTAAATAACCTGTTTTATATCTCCAGGAGGTCTTGTATGCCTCTGATGTTATAAATGGTTTTTGCCAGAGAGACGAAAGCATAATAAACCAGAAGAAATTCTCTCTTTCTGCTGTGATCAACGTTCACTCCAGAAACATTTTTCTCTGTTACTGAGCAGAGACCTGAGACAAGGGGCTGTCATCCTGTGTGCAATTGGCCATCCATCATGTGAGTTAAGATCTATCCACTCTCAGTATTTTGACTCCTCATCACTCATATGATAAGGTCCCCATTTAGATAAATGAGCTACAGAATTATTATTGTGTTAAAGTTGTCCTTACAGATAAATTAAAAATGTTATTACCATCTTTTTGAGCTTTACAGTGTTGCATGGATACTTCTGTAAACCAATAATTTAATCAGTGCTAGCCAGTGAGTGATAAGCACAAGCGTACAGAGAACATGAACACATAGAGCACAATGTTGAGATCTACTCTGAAGAGTAATGAGCCTACATTTGCCTTTCTGTCTTGCTCTGTAGATTGCTTATCTGGTGGAAATGAGGAACAGTGGAGGATATGGCATATTCTCCCATTTGTAGCTGATAGGTTACATTTCAAGCACTTGGTGCTGTAGATAATGGAATGCACAAACATTTTCACCTCTATACTTCAACTAGGAAATAATGAAAAAGCAACATCTCTATCTGTAAAATCTGTTATTCTGGTTCCAAAAATCACCCCCCCCCCCAAATGTTTGGAATATCCACCTAGGACAACTAAGGGGCATTATGACATTATTGCTCAGGCCAAGCATTTCCCATCTCCTGTCTGTCCCATGTTATCACAGGATGAATGCTGTCTGGAACTCCTGATCCTTTTCTATTTACTCCAGACATTTTATAGCACCCTTGCCTTTTTTCCAATTCTGTTTGCAATATTGCCATTTTTGTAATCTCTGAGTTTATTTAGAAATATACAGATTGAGCTGGGGGCACAGAACTTAAACTTCTAACAGCCAATTCCATTGTCCCACATTAAATCTCCAGAGAAAGGCAACCAGCACCCCAAAACTATATTAGCACAAAGAGCCCCCAAACCCAGCTCAGACTGTTCTGGGGGTCTCTCCCAGCCTGTCTTATGAACAGATCATGAATGTCAGCAATTCTTAAAACTCACCTTCAGTTGGAGCAGAGCATTACAAATAAATGAATGTAATATTATCAGAAAACGAGGGAATAGTTTTGTCTTTGAAAATAAAAATAAAACATTACTTTTTTTAAAAAAAGTTTCATCTTCCAAACAGGCAGTTATGAACTTCATCAGCATCACTAGTTCTAATAAGCCTGTTCTTCCTATAGGGCCATTGGCAGAGGTTTTGAATCTAGAGCGTATATATAGTCATACCTTACCCATTTCCACACTGGAAGTAGGCCAAAATTAGTAACTTTCCAACAGCTACTGAAATGCAGTCCTGCACTGATCTCGTGATCCTTTATTGCATGCTGAGCTACAGAATCATAGAATAGTTGAACTGGAAGTGGGCCATAAGGCCATTGAGTCCAACCCCCTGCTCAATGCAGAAATCCACATTAAAGCATGCCTGACAGGCAGCATGCCTGACAGGTCTAGCTGCATCTTGAATGCCTCTAGTGTGGGAGAGCCCATGACCTCCCCAGGTAATTGATTCCATTATCATATTGCTCTAACAGTGAGGATTTTTTCCCCTGATGTCCAACTGTAGCTTGAGCCCATTATTCCGTGTCCTACACTCTGGGATGATCAAGAAGAGATCCTGGACCTCTGCTGTGTGACAACCTTTCAAGCACTTGAAGAGCGCTATCATGTTTCCCCTCAGTCTTCTCTTCTCAAAGCTAAACATGCCCAGTTCTTTCAGTCTCACCTCATAGGGCTTTGTTTCCAGACCCGATCATTCAGTACAGTACTCAAGATGAGGCCTACCCAGTACTGAATAGAGGGGAGCCAGTACCTCACGCAATTGGGAAGCTATACTTCTATTAATGCAGCTGAAAATAGTATTTGCTTTTTTTGCAGCCACATCACACCGCTGGCTCATATTCAGCTTGTGATCTACAACAATTCCAAGATCCTTCTCACTTGTAGTACTGCTGAGCCAAGTATTCCTCATCTTGTAACTGTGCATTTGGTTTCTTTTTCCTAGATGTAGAACTTGGCATGCATCTCTATTAAATTTCACTCTGTTGTTTTCAGCCCAGCGTTCCAGCCTATCAAGATCACTTTGAAGTTTGTTTCTGGCCCCCTCCACAAGGATGCGCTTTTGCGCCCGGTTCCGGGATTATGCGCATTATCGCGGAGGCGCATTTACGCCTAATCCCTCTGCACGGGAGGCGGCGAGAGGCGGCGAAGCGCATTAATTCATGTCCAAAAAGCGCTTTAGAAGACGTTAACGCGCATAATCGCTTGTTCACACCGCGATAATGCGCTTTAACGGCCGGAGAAAAATAAAAGTCGCTATTTAACGCGCATTCGAAAATGCGCATTATCGGGGAAATAACGCGCCTGTACGCCCGTTTTGCGCTCCGCTGGTGTGGAGGTAAAATTTATAATGAGCCTCTAAGGCTCATTAAACGTCTCGTGTGGAGGAGGCCTCTGTCTTCCAGGGTATTGGCTATACCAACCAATTTCGTGACATCTGCAAATCTGATTAGCATTCATGCACATATCATCAGGACAAAGGAGGATGAAGCAAAACAACGACAGAGAACTCATTTGTCCTACCAACTTATGGTCTGATTAGCAAACATCTCAATTCTATATATACTGTAGTTCAGAGCATATTGATTTATTGTACCATTTGCTGCATTGGCCACAGATTGGTAGGTCAATTTCATGCATAGAATCCTAGAGTTCAAACTGACCCTAGAGGTCATTTAGTCTCCCCCCCCCACTAATAATAATAATAATAATAATAATAATAATAACGATTTATTTCTTACCCGCCTCTCCGTCTAGATCGAGGCGGGGAACAACAACATGATAAAATACATAAAACTAATTAAAACATGACAAATATTATTAAAATTGCATTAAAACATCCTAAAACATCCTAAAAACTTTCTAAAAATTACACTGAATGCATGAAATCCATTACTACAGCATGCACACAAATACCCAATGCACACATCTATTAAACCCATCTAAAATTGAGTCTTAGGTCAGACAAATAGGACTTGCTCCCGTTCATGGCTGGCTGGCTGGTATCTTGCCCTCTTCCAGGATATTCCATTCCACCACATCCCCAACATTTAGTCAGCATTCCATGATTACTGGATATGTCCAATCCTCCCTGGGGCATCACCACCAGAGGGTTTTTTTGAGGGGGGTCTCCCTAGAGGGGGTTTTAGGCTCTAAAGATTTTTTTGGTACTTCTGCTGATATGTGCATGAATAGTGCTGTTTTGGCTACATAGGAACTAGCATTTATAGAATTAGTTCACTAATAGTATGTATGGTAGGATATGATACATTTGCTATAGCCTTTGAAGGAAAATTTGACTTTTTTCTATTTTCTGTTTCTGGGTACTATGATCTTTATAATATGTGTTTCCTCCTCACCCACCCCTACAAAGGAAGGGGGAATTGCTTTAGTTGCAGCCACCAGGTAGCTTTGCAAACAAAAACCTGGCATGGAATCTTTTTCAATGGATCCTGCAAGACAGAATGCACTTCCAGAACTTCAGAGTCTGGCCTGACTATAACAGAGATATGGGTGATGGGTGGAAAAAGATATCGGGTCCTTGGTCATCTGTTATGTCCTACCAAGTGGTGAGGAGAACATTACCATACATCAACTGCCAATGCGTGGGGAAATGGTAGTCTGTATTGACTGTCTGTTTACTGCTGTTCCCAAAATGTCATTATTCTCTCACTCAATACAATGCAGTTATAATGTTGCAGCTCACTCTACTGTGGAGTCATGAACACGATTGCAAAATAGATTAAGTTCTTTACAAAAAAAAGAGGAGAAAATACCTGAGGATTGCAACATTTTATAGCATGTCACATTAGTGTCAGCAAAGACAAAGGTATATAATGTCCAGCCTGTCAGATTTCAAAGACCTTCAAATCTGTTCAGGCGCTTGTGTCACAGCACAGGTTGCATCCAAGTCAAAAGGGCAGGTGTACTTTTTCTTTTCTCATCTGTAGGCAAAATAGCAATGGGTGCTCGAAACATTTCATTCACATTTTTTAAAATTAAGTATGTGTTGTATATTTCTGACATTATTTTTCCCTGTGTATTTTAAAGACTGGTGCAAGACAGACCTTAGAATTAAGAGAATGTAATTTTCTAGAAAGAAATGTACCAAAGCTCCAACTTTACTTGAATTTTGACTGGTTCCAGATGGCTGTTCCCTGTTGTTATTCAATAGTATGAGAAAAACACTCTACGAAGGTTAGACAGATTATTTTACAGGACATTCTTATATGTTATCTACTCAGAAGTAAATCCTATTGAGTTCAATGGGGCTTACTCCTAGGTAAGTGGGAATGGGATTGCACTCTTAAAATTACTTCACAGGATTGATCACTGCTGTTCAAAACTAGTTTTAGGGTTGAACCTTGATTAAAATCAAGCACTCATGCAAACATAATCCTCATTTAAAAAACAACAATAGAAATTTATTGTCTGCTTAATATGAAAAGAAGTAGACTTGGATTTTTTAAAAAAAACAAATTTGTCACAAAACTCCATAGCCGACCAATATTCATAACATAAGCAAGCATAACATAGAATGAATTTCATTTTCACAGACAATTAACATGGAATGTAAAAAGAATAAATAATGGGTATGTATTGTTGTTAGACAGAATCATTTAATACATAAGCTGCAATTACAGAACTTGCTACAGCAATTATTTTGAGACTTCTATCACCTTTTTGAAAAAAACATTTTATAGGGGCAGATTTTGCCATTACAACATTTGTATGAATATCTTCTGCTCCTATATAATCCAGTGTAAAAGTTCAACTGTATTATTATTATTAATATTAATATTATTATTAATAATAATAATAATAGAACAGGATTGCAATCTAAGAATGCAATATGAGCCAACATTCTTTGTCTGATAGGGAGCATTGCTTGACTGACATGGTTTAGCATGTTTACTTTTCAGTATAAAATATGTGTTGTTTTGTGTGGTTTCTAATATTTGTCCATCTTTTCAGTCAAAGCTGGAAATCAAATGTTGATCAAACCACAGGGATTTCCCAGATGGTGAGTTTTTAGTGTAATAAACGTGTAGCAGTTACTAACTTTGCTTACTAGCTTATCTCATTTTTCCAGAACTGAAGCTGCAATAATAATAATAATAATAATAATAATAATATATTATTTGTCACTGGATCTAATCAGGTGTGAGTGCAAGGATGCTCACTTAAGAGGGATTTCTCAACCTTTCCTCCCCACTGTGCCTCTCTGCACCCACCCCCAGCCCTTCCCTCAGGAAAGGCCTGAGATGTAGATAGGGGGCTGTTGTTGGAGGGGAAATCGGAAAATCAGGTGGAGGCAGCTTGTGTGTGCAGGTGCTCTTCACATACAAAGTGTGTCTGCCTCATTTCTCTCTCCCATTGCAGCCCTTGCTTCATTTCCAAGACTATTTGTGAGGGTTTTCTAACCCCCAGGAATGGCATTTAAGGTGGTGCAGTAGGTTGAATTCCGCCCCCCCCCCCAATTTGTGTGAATGTAATTTCACTCACATAGTAATGCATGCAACTACATTGAGAGAATTCTGTGGAGTATGCAAATATCAGGCATCTATTGGATAATATCCGTGACATCCCTAGACGTATGCACCATGCCTCTTTCCTCATTCCGTTCTTGCCTTTTAAAAATCCCTGTTATCTTTTAAAATGTTATTTTATTGATATATTTCATATTCTTAATAAAATGCACTCTCTGCTATGGAATTATCAATGGATCCTCCTTTTTAATCATCATCATCATCATCATCATCATCATCATCATCTGCCTGTGTCCTATGGTGCTTGTAATCCAGGCATGGGGAATGTGTGGCCTTCCAGATGCCTCTGGACTGCAACTCCCATCAGGTCTAGGCAGCATAGTCAGTGGTGAGGGACGCTGGGAGTTGCAGTCCAACAATATCTGGAGGGTCACATCCCTACTTTAGTCTTATGTTACTCTTTCTCTGACTTGTAAATTTGCCCAGTGCTATGCGGAAAAGAACAAAGGCAAAACTGCTACAGGTCGTTACAGTGTTACCAAGCTAGGTGAGTAAGAGTGTGTGTTTATTTGTTGACTGTGGCTCTTTGATGAACAAAAGATAATTACTGGAAGAAGAACAAGTTAAGTTCCACAGTCCTGTTACCTGATTGTATTATATGAGCTGAAGTGTGAAATAAAGGGAAAGAAACTAGAGAGGATGTGTGGCTAATGGTTATAGAACCAATTTTGTAACTAATATCGGGATTTCCACCTCATAAAATCTAATGGAAACAATGGGGAATGTCTCATTAGCAGCTCCATGAATGCATTTGGAGCTTGCAGTCCAAGGGAGTGATGAGTAATTAGATAGAGCCAAGAGTAGACTTTTTAGTCTTCCTGTGTTTTATGTGGAAGCAATTTGCTACTCTCTTTAATTTGTTATGGAATATAATTAGAGACTGTTTTAGAGTATGGAAAACAAAAGTGGTCTCCTTGGAATGCTGTCAGCACTTCAGAATAAGACACTTATGTCCAACCTTATTTATGTTCTCATATATGTGCTATAAAGTCCCAAAATGTCCTGACTTAGCAAAGCATCACACTGTGGCTGAGCAAAATACACCTTGTGTCAGCTATTTATACTCATTTACTTTGATAGAATGCTTCGGTGCTATATCATTATACTGTCCACCATCTCTAAATTACTGCAGGTGAAATAATTAACAGCATGAAAATGTTCACCTGCGAACTAAACTTATTATAGCTTAAATCCTTAAACGCAAAGGTTGCACAATTATGAATGTATTTATTGCTCTTTGAGTAGTCCCCTTCATTAGGTGAGTTTTTGGGGTGGAGAGAGTGGGACCTTACTTTTATCTGATTGTTTTAACTTTGTTGTTGAATACTAGTTCTCATTGCTCCGGGCCTACTGATGCTCTCTTTATTTTTGTCCTTGCTGATTGTTTTCTGCCATTGACACCAGCATCTCTGCATTAAGGCTAGATCTACACTACTGCTTTATAGTGGCACTGAAGTACCCTGATAACTGTTGGAGCACATTACACATTCCATCTATCGCTGTCATTGTGTTATTTCCTGGTTTTTATTCCACATTATTGAAAATACCACAACAAGTGTCATTGTTTGTCCTACGAGGTATAAATACACAAGAGGGATATAGTGACACCATGATGGGATCATAATAGTTTGATATAAGGTGTAGATCTGACCCGGTGACCTCTATTTACAGGTGGGAAGGGAAAGATGAACCTTTCCACCCACTATGACTCCCATCCCAATTCTGTCACGTTGGGAGGATTTACGTTATATTATGCTACTTACATTGCTTTTCAGATTAGGAATTAAAATTTGGAGGTCTTTACAGTCCACTCCTTCCTCATTTGAAGGCATAAATGACCTCTGATAGAAGAATGAAGGATGCTCTGCGGCATGTGGACAATGTAGTGGTAGGAGCACAGAGTTCATTTCCACATCATTTTTCTGTGCAGACCCCGTCAAATGCTCTGCAAATGTTCCTGCCCCAGCCACTTCATTGCATAGTCTTCATTAAGATAATGGGCTGGCGTAACAGGATCCCAGCTGTTATGGGCACAAAGTGTCTTCCTGCTATAGAGATAATTGTTGATACTGGGTTCTCTGTTCATTACACAAACATATACTTCTCTGTTCAATTAGCCACTGTAACTTTCCCTCCTGGTGTTCCCTCATCCCAAAGTTCTCCTGTTCCAGTCTTGTTGGTCTCTCCTCTGCTGGGAAATCCTTGTTAATTCATTCCGGAGACTTCTACACCACAGAGTTTTAGAAGAATGTGTGTGTAAAAATGTTAGCTTGCTCCCATGCAGATCCCACATACAGCTTTCTGGCTGGAGTGCTGTCTGTATTGTTTCCAATGCAGCATGATCAATAGGAGGGGTTCTTGCCCTCTGAAACAAACCTGAGAGATCACAGGTATGACAGGAACAGTTAGGTTAGCTTTTGAAAAATGATAGTTGGAGAGAGGGAGGGAAAGATGGGGCTAATAAGACTAAGAAAAAAGTTCTTAAAATCAGTAGCAGTCAGGAGGGCTTAGATTTTAAGGCATTTTTGATCCAGTTATAAAATGTGACTGATATATTTCATTCACAGAAACTCCCAATTAATTTGTTGGGACTTTCAGCAGCAGCTAGAAAGCTTGCAGCTTTCTTTTGGTACCTGAAGCAGTGAGGCAAGCAGGAGCTTAATTAGAATCTTTTCTTCATAGGCACACCAATATGCAGGTAAGATATGTAAGCATCCAGTATTACTCAGGATGCAAATCTAAGAATGTTTAGACAGAAGACAGAAAAAAGTCCCACAACTCCCAGCATTCCCTAATCAGCATGGGGAAAAAAGCTATGCTGGCTGGGCATGCTGGAGTTGTAGGACTTTTTTTCTGTCTAAACATGCATAGGATTTTGCCAAGGGTGACCAGATAAAATCCAGGTCAGGGCTCATGTAACTTTAACAGTTGTAGAGAAAAGGGAATTTCAGCCAGTGTCATTTGTATGCAATTAGTTCCTGGTGATATTCCCTCTTCATCACAACAGTTAAAGGTGCAGGCACTATACTAGAGTGACCATATACAAAAGAAGGCACGCCCCCTGCAACTTTAACTGTTGTGATGACGAGGGAATTTCACCAGGAACTAATTGCATACAAATGACACCGGCTGAAATTCCCTTTTCTCTACAACTATTAAAATTACATGAGCCCTGACCTGGATTTTATCTGGTCACCCTACAAATTGTGCCCTTAAGAGTGATGAAGGATCACCTCAGGCCTCATGATTTAGATTTTACTTACAAAGTAGTTGTATTGTTTCTATCATGTAGTATTTTCCATCTTGTGGATAATGAGTCCCTACCCGTAAAAGTGTGTGTGCGTTGGGGTATTTTCTCAGGTTTTCTGTGAAGGGTTGTCCCCTCATACATACTTTTGTTATTATATATCATGAGTGGGCAACTTGTGCCCGCCCCATCAGGGATTGGATCCAGAATCTGCTTTCTCATGGGCTTTCTCATGGAACATTGCTCTGCCCAATATTGGGGAATTCCCCCACATCATAGCTCACTCCATTCAGCAGGATTTCCTGACTCTCCATGTAGTATTATCAGGGGGCTGGAGGGGCTGCTATAGCAAGGAGGGGGGGGCAGGAAAGTCCAACTTAAGTCTGAATCCACCCCAAGATATTTTGTCTAGAGCCTCCATCAGCCCTAGCTAGCATAGCCAATGGTGAGATGGGAGTTGTAGGCCAAAACATCTGGAGGGCCACAAGTTGCCTATCCCTGACATTGTATATGAAAGGGTAGTGTGCAATGATTGTTAGATTGCATGGATAGGACCAGTGGTAGATCTGAAATAATGGTTATTGGTGTGGTAATCCGATGACTGGCAAGACTAACTAGTAACTGCAAATGTAGGACTGCCCAGAGAGCTTCAGCTATTGCACAGTATAGAAATATAATTAATTAATTAATTAATTAATTAAAATGCAAATTGCCAGACTTAAATTAACAATAGTTTTGTGATTGGCTGTTAGTTGTAACAACTGGGGTGCTTCCCCCACCCCCTTAAGTAGATTTGATCTAATTACAGGCTTTTAAAAGGAAAAGGGGAAAACTTGGCTGTAGATCACTATGTAGATCCTAAGACTATTTGGTTTGGCAAACCGAATAGGAGGAACTCAGAAATAACCTAGCTTGATTCCTGAAAACTTTTGAGTTTGAAAAGGCTTATAGAAGGGTAGTATCCCCTCCTTCCTCCTTTAGCCCCTGCACTCCATACAAAGTATATCCAGAGGGTTGGGGATTCTCCTGAACAGTATAGGGTGAGGTATGGAGGGAGAGAGGAATTGGCCAAAATTGGGCCAAACCCCCATGAAAACTACCCATTCAAGATTCCCCACTCACACACCTCCTCATGCCTGTGTAATGACCAGCCTGCCAAATGGCAACTTTGATATTTATCTTCTAAAATGTACTGTCTGTGATGTGCTTCTTGTATGCGCATCTACCTATAGTACCTTCGCATTGTGCCTGTTCTTAAGTTGTTAAATAAATTTGAGTAGGCTACGGATACGGTCAGTACAACTGAACAAATACTAACCTTTCCATGAGGAATGTTAAGCCCCAGAAAAGGCTGTGCCTGATGCTGTTCCCAATTACATCCAGGCAGTACAACTCAAGGGGGGAAATATTTATCTGATCTCAAATAGGTGACAATTCACCCAGTATGTTATTTAAACATATTCAATGCTCTAAAGCTCCCTCAAAGCACAAATATCCAGCTTGACAAAACTATAGATGCTGAGGAAGAGAGCACAACAAACAGATATTGTTGAGGAATTCTCTCTCAAATAATAGATGCAACAGGATTACCAGCAGGACACCAGTGCAGGAAAATGTTTTTGGTTTAAATTCAATATATTTTCAAAAATTTAGGTGTTTGTGCATAACTTAATGCAAAAGAGCGCAGAGTGAACTTTAGTATTGCCTGCACTAACAGGTTACACTGCTGTACTATTTTGTAGGAGGACTTATTTGCTTCTTCTTCCCTCATGTACTGCTATTTGTACCACTTAGCCATGATGGAGAATTCTGGAGAACCCGAAAGGTTGCACATAATTTTGTAGATTTTGGCTGGTACTAATAAAGGTATTGCCCAACTGTAATTTGGGTTTCTCCCCTCTCATGGATCAGTGTAGCTTTTTGGGTTTGTTTTAAATAATTCAAGTATAGGGTCATTAAAAACATTGCTCTAGCCACAACATAATTTTCTGATTTGCTGACTAGACCACTGGCATCAGAAATGGAGGGCATTGCACTATTGGACAAAACAACAGTCAATCTCTGCTCTTGTGCTGGTTTTTTTTTTTACTGACTCTGATTCCCATAAAAGTGGGAGTTTGCTTTCACTCGCTGACTCAACATCTAATCAGGAAGCCAAGATACTCTATCTCAGACCATGCTCTTTGCAATGAATTATCCGTATACTTTGAAACCCAAGATCATACTCAAGCAGGTGAAAATGTACTAGCTAAGTTAGCATTACTTTATTGATTTTTATTTGGAACCCTTTTGGAGCAATTGTTGCCATCCCTGTTTATTTCTGTTTCCCCAAACTAACTTTTTTATACTTGAACATTTGGCTGTATGTTTTTAAAAGGGGATCTCACTAAAACTATCCCCACATGCAGCACTGCACATTTGCAAAGCTTCTCCTTCATAGGCATGTGCCCAGGTGGTTCACCTGGTGCCCAGGTACCACCTAATGAAAAGCCCGGGAAAGGTGTGACATGGAGAGAAGGGTGGGAAGCAGGCCATGCGTTGTCTGAAGCTATGGAAAGTGCACAGATGGCCTACACTATTAGCATGACTAACACGCTAATAGCGTAGGCCACCTGTGCACTTTCCGGAGCTTCGGACAATGTGTGGCCTCCTCTGCCCCCTCTCCCTGCACCTTTCCCAGTATGAAAAGGTCTCTTAATGCTTGAATTAAGAGGCCCTTTCACACTGGGAAAGGTGGGAGGGGGTGGAGAAGGGGGCAGAGCAGGCCGCGCGTTCTCCAGAGCTCTGGAAAGCGTGGAGATCACCTAATGCCATTAGCATGGCTGGGAGGATTCTCCCAGCCACGCTAATGGCATTAGGTGACCTCCATGCCTCTAGAGAACACGCGGCCTGCTCTATCCCCCTCCCACCTTTCCCAATATGAAACGGCCTCTTAATTCAAGTGTTAAGAGACCCTTTCATACTGGGAAAGGTGCAGGGGGGGGGGGACGGAGCAGTCACAGCTTACCTGCTCTCTCCTCTCCCCCAGTCTCGCAATACTTCAGGATGAGACTTCTGACATTTCATCCCCATCTCGCGAGACTTGTGGGAGAGGCGGGGTCTGAGTATGAGCGGCAAAAAAGAAGGAGGCAGCAGCAGCGTGCGCCTGGGGGTAAGTAAGGCAGGGCGGGCAGCGTGGGCAGGCAGAGGGCAGGGCATGTGGGCGGTCAAGCAGCGGGTGGCGGTAGAGCGAGCAAGCGAGCGGTGGGTGAGCGAGTAGTGGGCAGGTCGGGTGGGCAGGCAGCGGGCAGCACAGGCAGGCTGCTGGCAGCTGAGCAGCAGGAAGCCTAAGGATGAAGGTGCGAGAGGTGAGGTGGGGGCTCAAACTGCAGGCTCAAAGGAGTGGTTTTCTGCTTTGCACACAGAACCTCGGTCTAATTACCAGCCAATATGCTTCACTTTGCTTTTTAAAAAATGGGTTTCTGCAGGAGCAAACAAGGTGGATTCAAAGGACACAGAGTTTTGTGTTTTGGATGTTCAGACTCCACCTCTGCATATTGCTCCTATTTCTGCTTACCCAGGTGCCCAAGTCTCTGAACTTTCTTGCCAGTTCTTTTATATATTACCTGCAAGTATTTTCATGTATATATCAAAATGTACAACATTGTGATGTATAACATATGACCCCGTGCCTTTTACAGCTACTCAATGTTCCTACATAGCTTTTCAGACAAGGGAATAACTTTGGATCATTTCACTTGCATGTGTTGTAGATCACAAGCTGAATATGAGCCAACAGTGTGATGTGGCTGCAAAAAAAGCTAATGCTATTTTGAGATGCATTAATAGAGTATAGCTTCCAAATCGCATGAGCTACTGGCTCCCCTTTATTTGGCACTGGTTAGGCCTCATCTTGAATATTGCATCCAGTTCTGGGCACCACAGTTCAAGAGGGATGCATACAACTTGGAGGCCTAAATCCAATTGCTACTCCTAACTAGAATAGACACAGTGAATCAATGGGAACTTGTTAAGTCCACACTTATCTAAGTTTCATTGCTTCAATGTGTTTGCTCTGGTGGGGACTAGCAATTGGATTGGTGATCTGATCTGTTTCTGTAATAGCCAGAAATACAGAATGTTATACTGCTGGACCCAGAGTTCAGCCACCTGAAAATCTGAGTTTTTCTTTTAAAAAAGGATTCTAGCCTTTATGGCTGCAAAGATGTCATTGGAAGTGTGTCATAATGCCTGCTGAAATCTCAGCATTTGTATTCTTTGATGGTGATGTAACCCACTTTTGTTTTTGAGAGACATGTTTGTAAAATAAACATTGGGAAGTGATGATATTGTAGTTCTGTCCCTTTCCCCCTTTTTCCAAGCTCTGACTGCATTTCACAACAGTAATGGTTTAGTTGTAGGATTCAGAGATGCTCGACGATATCATATTTTATTGACTTTTAGATTCTGGTTTACAGTTCAGTAAATCAGATGTGTGACCAAGGTCCTTGGGGACAGTTATGTCAGGATGGGCACACATCCTTGGGGGGTGGACATGTTGGGGTGGGCACGCCTCCTTGAGGGTCGGCTATGATGTCCTCCTTTTTGGTTTCCAAAATATGGTCACCCAAGTTAAACGGAATTTACTCCCAAGTTTACCTTTAAAAATCCCTGGGGGCACCACCTAATGAAATGTGCTGCGCACGCTTATGTTCTCCTTGTGTTCTAAAGATTTCCACAAGGCTTGTGTTATATTCTGTTTCTGGGCTTTGGGCAAGAAAATTGAAAGCATCTTTCTTTTTACTTTTTCAAAAGCTGGGCTGAAGGGAGGGGTCCTTAGCTTGGACCTCTACAAACAGCTGGGCAAACTACAGTGCGTCAGGAGGTTCAACCCAACTGTTGACAACCTATAATTCTTTTTTGGGCAAACTCTTGTAAAGATCCCCTCGTCCTAGATTTCTGGTAGGACTCTTTATTGGGACAAAAGTATGTCTTGTGTTAAATGGATGAGGCCTAGTTGACACAAACAACAGATGAAGTAAACATCTTTCTGGATTGTACTGGTTCAGCCCACAGGTGGCACTTCACATTAGCCAATAATCCGACACTAAAATAATGTACAAAATAAAACACCAACACAGAAACTAGAATGTAAAGAAGGCTTCTAGCCTTCTTAATGGGGAAGTATTCCACCATCTGGATTTCAACCTGCAGAAAAAGATCATACAGTCCAGAAAGATTATCTCAACTTCTATTTGAGATGAGGTCCCTGCGTACTTTAGAAAATGTGTTTTGCATAGCGAAGGTCACAGTTCCATCCCTGGCATCTCTGCTTAAAAAAGGATTAGGAAGCAACAGCTGTGAAAGACCTAGGCCTGAGAGCCACTGCCAGTTAGAGAAGACAATACTGGGACATGGGAGTAGTTTGACCTGTCCTAAGGCAGCATGTATCATCCATGCATTTATTTGCAAAAGGTTCTACACACACTGAGAATGGGTCAGGAGCCACAACTTCAAAACTCTACTCTACTTCTTTAGCAGAACAGCTGCTTCAAGGGGTTTTGGCAAAAAGTGGGATATAAATTTAAGTATAAATGTGTCAATTTGACCTAGAGTGCCTCTACAAGAGCGATTTAAAGCTCTTTCAAGGCGCATTATGAAATTTACCTCTACAAGAGCGGAGCACAAATCAGGGGCCCAGGCGCATTTTCTCTCTGATTATTCGCATTTTTGAATGTGCGTTAATTAGCGACTTTTAATTTACAGCGGGAGTAAGAGCGCCTTATGTCCATGTAAACCACTTTCTGAGGAGGCGCATTAATGATCAGGGGGTTGGACTGTGGTCGTAATGTCATGCATAGAACTGCCCCTTCGCTGGGAAAACCTCCCACTTTTGGGGTTAGTTTCATTTCCTCTCTCCTCCTGGCAAATTCCTCCTTGTACTCCGTCTCTCTGGACGGAAGCTCCAAGAAGAGGTGACCCAATGTGAACCAAAAATAAAGTTTCTTTGAAGTACCCTGATGAAATATTTTTAACATGGAGACACGGGGCCAGATGGAGGTGGTTTTATGAGAAGGAAAGGGGGTAGAAAGGATGTGCGGATGTGCGCATAATTAGCCATCAGCAGACATAATGCTTCTTGCTGGGTTCCTGAGCTGTTGTGTGTGTGTGTATGTTTTACAATTGTTGAGCTCGCTGGGAAGAGGAGGGGGAAGGAACGAAGCAGCATCCCCCTGTCTGTTTTGGTGTGTGTGTGTGTGTGTGTGTGTGCATGAGGCACATTCCCATTTACTCCTGAAGAGGTCAGGTCAAATAGCAATTGGGCGAAGGGGGGGGAAGACAGGTAGCCGAACATGTTAATCAGCTCATTCCTTTCAGGTAACCTAGGAAACCAAAGGCAGGAGATTCTGGTGGGCGGGAAGAATAAAGGGAGGAAACCAGTTTGGGGAGTTTCTCTGGGACAAAGCGCATTACTTTCAGCAACATTTGCATGCGATTCTCAGCATGTCAACAACTTTAAAATGACTTTCATACAGCCCGTAATGCGCTTCAACGCCTCCCATGTATAGGGATTAGGCGTAAAAGCGATTGGGAGAAGATGCGCATAATCAGCCAACCGGGCGTCAAACCAAAATCTTGTAGAGGGGACCACAGCTGCTAATGGTAGGCTTATGGGAGAAGTCATTTGCCATTAGTGGCAATGGTGAAGAAAATATATACACATGGATGGGAGAAGTTGCATTCAACACACATGTAATCCATACTTTTAAATTTTGGAGAAAAATCTCTGTTCAGGGAATAAATATGAAGTAGATTTAGGTTTGGTGACAAACCTTCACTAATATTTAATACACTAGACCCAGAAGGAACAGCTGAAGACAGTCAGTCGAAACACATAATAGTATAAACTCCATCCCCTTACTGATACATTAGTGCTATATTAACATCTCATTGAAATATCTATGATTTGATGTTAGTTTTCCAGTGGCATTAATATACTGATGTAGTTATTGCAAAGTTGATATTCTGTATAGCATAGCTGGACACATTCAAGCCCCCACCCTTCAGTATTGCCTGTTGCCAGAAATGGGTTGCAGGCAGGAAAACAATGCTCTTTTTCCTCCAAGGAAATATTTTTTCCTCCCCTGTCCATATCTATGCATGTGGATCATAAGGTACTTACTCAATGTCTTCCCTGCTCCACAGAAGCAGTACTGCTGTCATTATCTGTCCCTTATAAGTAGGGATGTGCACTGGATCGGATCCGATCCATAATCCGAATCCGATCCAGGGGGAATTCGGACAAATTATCCGATTTCTGATCTCACCGCTGGATCAGCCGATCCAATCCGATCCGGAAAGGTTCCGAACTGGTTCGGATGGATCGGCGGATCAGTGGGCACCTGCCGCCGCTTCCATTGGCGGGCACCAGCGGGCGCCCGCTGATGGAAGCAGACAGCGGGGGGGGGGGGCTTCCCTAGCGGGGCTGTCCGCTTCCATCGGCAGGCGCCAGCAGGCGCCCGCCGATGGAAACGGACAACGAGGGCAGGGGGCAGCGGACGGGAGCAGATGGCTAGGAAAAGTAAGCAGGGGGCAGGGGGGGCGGGGGGCGGGCTTACCTTTCCTGGCCATCCGTTCCCGCCCGGCGCTAGCTGCTACTGCGAGCGGGCTTCGCGGCCTGCTCCTAGGTAGCGCACCAGGTGATGACACTACCTGGGGCGGGAGCGGACGGCCAGGAAAGGTAAGCAGGGAGTGGGGGGGAGGGGGGCACGTGGCATGCTTACCTTTCCTGGCCGTCCGTTCCCGCCCGGCGCTGACTGCTACTGCGAGCGGGCTTCACGGCCTGCCCGTAGGTAGCACGCCAGGTGATCATCACCTGATGATCACCAGGTGATCACCAGGTGATTATCAGGTGATGATGATCAGGTGATGAGCACCTGGCGCGCTACCTAGGGGCAGGCTGCGAAGCCCGCTCGCAGTAGCGGCCAGCGCTGGACGGGAGTGGACAGCTAGGAAAGGTAAGCAGGGGGCAGGGGGGTGGGGGGGTAAGGAGCACGGGGAGGGGGATTACCTGCTGGGGCCGTCCACAGCGGACGGCCCCGGGGGGACGGGACGGAGGGAGTTAGGCCCCCCTCACCCACCTGCCGCCATTTTTTCCTCATAGACTTGCATTGCAATGTAAGTCTATGGGGGGGAAAAATGGCGGCCGATCCAAAAAGTTCCAATTTTTGGATCGGGATCAGACCCGATCCGGTCCGGGGGGCCTCCGGTTTTGTCCGAACCGATCTGTGACAAAATTGGAGGTCCCGATCCGGGTCCCGATCCGATCCGGGGGGTCCGTGCACACCCCTACTTATAAGTGTTAAAATACTCAATTGGTTAAGCCAGCTAATTCATAACATGTTGGTTTAATACAGAGTGCAGGAAGGCAGCCAGCTATATAGAGATCTAAATTAAGGAAGACATACACAAACATTTTATAAGCAATATATTTTATTAAGAAATTGGCACTGATGTGTTCCACATAAAGCAGAATACTGCACTTCAAACAGCAGCAGAAAACTTCATTTTTGAGCACCATATTTGTTTTCGTTTACTTAGGATAGAATCCAGCTAATCAATTGATGGAAGGCTTTCATCAGCAGAATGGGGAGGGACGTGATTTTCAATGCTTCACCCTCCCTTTGGGATATCCTCCGATCTGGAGCAGATTTGGGATGTGTGTTCAAGAGGTTATGGGGGAGGGAAAATCATGGAGTGCATCCCCCTGTTCTGCTGATGGAAGCCTTTGGTCAACCAATGGAGTTAGCTGGATTCTGCCCTTAATACATTCAGGCTTGTCAGATTTGACTTTTCTATAGAGTATTTGTGGCTACTAAAAAGTTTCCCAGGGAATCCACAACAAAAATTAGTTTGAGATGCCAAAATTTCCTCTTTTTTAGGGCTGTCCCATCACTCAATTTATTGAAGTTGATGCATTCATTATTGCACTCCACTAAAGGTTTAGGACTGATTGTTTGGCCATTGTCATCAAAGTTAAGTCCTCAACATTCTGCTCATCAGGAAGCATAGAGGAGTCTGCCAGCTAGAAGAAGTGTGCTCTGCATCCTCCAGTACAGCTGTGATTGGGGGGGGGGGGAGGTAATGTCTGAAGGCCCACAAACCTTGTGGGCTTTTGGGAAACATCTGGGTGGCCACTGTTACATCACAGCTGGTGAATACCAGTTGTAGAGCACTTTGGCAATTGGGTGGTACAGAAATGTAATGAATAAATAAAATAAAATAGAGGACTATGGGGTGAGGAGGGCAGTTTCATCTGGGTGATACTACTTGGACCACTAATGTGATATAGCCACCTTAAGTGCCATTTTTGGGTAGAAAGGTGGGGTACTAAATAAATAAATAAATATATTAGCCTTGATAGTAAGCAACAGAACTGCTATAATCATGGCTGGGGAATGTGTAACTCTCCAGCTGCTTTGGCCTACAAGCTCCATGATCCCTCACTATTGGCTATACATGCTAAGGCTGATGGGAACTGTAGACCAAAATTTCTGGAAGGCCACAAATTGCCCACCCCTGGTCTACATAGAAGCAGTATACCACAGAACACCAGCTACTGGGAAGGAAGAACAGGGGATGGAAATACAAAAAACAATTGATCTCACAGTGCTGAGACAGATACAGCATAATGTATGTTCACTCAATGTTATAATTTGTTTAACATTTGATTAATAAGCCAACAAACTTGATTTCTCTAATAAAGTGAGAGTTATTGTTTTCTTCCTGGTTGACATTATTTATATTAACTACATAACATTGGGCAGTATCCTGTGTTGCCCCTGTGCTAGCAGAACAGACCACTAGTGGATAGGGAGACATTTTTCTCCCTCTCCTATAATACTAGAACCTGGGGTCATCCAATGAAGCTGATTGGTGGGAGATTCAGGACAGATAAAAGGAAGTACTTCTTCACACAGCACATAGTTAAACTATGGAATTCGTTACCACAAGATGTGGTAATGGCCACCATTTTGGATTGCTTTAAAAGGGGGTTAGATAAATTCCTGAAGGAGAAGGCTAACAAAGATGACTAATCCTGATGCTATGTACTACCTCCAGTATCTGAGGCCGTAAGCCTATATACATTGCTGGGGAACATGGCTAGGAGGATGTGATTGTACCGTGTCCTGCTTGTGGGTCCCTAGTTCACAGCTGGTTGGCCTTGATCTGATCCAGCATGGCTCTTCTTATGTTCTTAGTGCAACTCCTGAAATGCCATGGAAATGCTCATTTATGGAATGCGACAGCCCAGCAGAGCTCTCAGAAGGGAGCCTGCTGACCTGCCCGTTCACTTCCAAGGTTGTTTCAAGAACTGGTTGTTCCTGTTATGCTAATAGTCTGTTCCGTGACTGCAACATAACTAGTGGAGATGCAGTAGGAACATAGGATTCTATCTTTTATTTTCTATCCTTTTATTTTACACAAACCTAAATCCCACTGATCCCAAATCCTTCTTCAAATAACATGATGTGGAGTGATATGTGTGTGTGTGAGAGAGAGAAGGTATGTAAAAAGTCCCAAAATCTGTGCCAACCTTTTGTTCTGTACTCTGAGTCACTCATGCAGATTAGAATTAGTACTCAAAATAGTGGGGGAAACCAACCTTATAATAAACCAGATAAATATATGTGAGTCAAAGAATACTTGGTCAGCACTAAATAATGACTATGTAGCATAAAATTGTCTCTAAGTGATGCAGAAACACTTAAAATTACCATATTATCCTTGAGAGAGAGAGAGGCTTGCCAGTACTGCAAAATGAAAATACAGGCAATTTTAGCTGGCAAATGACAAAAGTAGGGAACTATTGCAGGGCACCACAAAATCACTTCAAGAGGGGGAAGACATCCTGTGATCTGAGGGCACTGGCACAGGGCGCTGAAGAAATGCCTTCTCACCATAGCACTCTTTACCACATGATTTGGCCTTATGTGGCTGATTTTTTTTTTTAAGACGAAGTAAGGCGTCGAGCCGAATTACGATTATATGCGGGACCAGAGAAAGCTTTGAACTCTGCAGGGATTTTGCCGTCGGTAGGAGAGAGAAAGAGAGCGCTAAATATACTTTTGCTCTTTGTTGTTTTTTAGAAGAAAACCCCCAAATGAACTGAAGCACAGCAGACCACGATCTTGAAGGCTAAATCAGATTAGGCTGACCTCAAAATAACAAAAAGATGCCTCCATCCCAATAGAGGGACGCTCGGTCTCTCACCTTTTTCGCATTCCTACCATCCTCTCAGTACCATAGAGTTTTAGGTCTATTCCTCATTCCAAAGGCACTCACAATAGCAACAGCGACATCCATTCACATCCGGGTATCGCAAAGGACGACGAGAGTTGTAGTCTTGGTAACAGGGCACCCGCTACTAACTTGGTGCTTTGAAACTACGATTCCCAGAAATGCCACGTACCCTAGTTCGAGCCCCCCTTGACAAAACACCGATCTAGAGCCCAGGATTAGGCCCTCCATTCCTTTCTGTCAGATCACTCTGTTGCACGGCTATCACCAGTCTTTAAAACCACCTTCCAATCGATCTTCGGCAGTTATAGCTCCTCCGCTATATCTCGCGATATTTTCTCAGCTAGGTGGAAAGGAGACAACCGGGTACATGGGCTACGGTCTCGATGGTTTTTGAGCTGTACTTCCGATTTCTGGTTGTATTTCTAAGAATATTTCCCACAATGCAGGGCAAGTGTAGTTGGGATACATGGGAATAAATGTAAAGAAAGGAGCAGACGCAGTTAGAGATCTAATTATGCTTTCTGCCATAAAAAGTAGAAAAATAAAATGTTTTCCCCCTCCTTGACAGGATTCATGTATTCTGGGGACAGGGGAGGTTTCTGTTCCTTTAAAGTTATCCGAGTGATCCGGGAAGGCTGGACCTATTGACTCTTTGCCTGCTATAAGACTTTAAACACACAGGATCCCTGACCCCGCTCCGCCGCCCCTGACGATGTTTTCAGCCTTTCTACTGGGGGTGGGGGAGAGGGACAATGTTTTTAAGCCACTGCAGCAACAGTGAGTTTGTATTGTAACTCATGTGCTTTAAAAACGGATAAAACCGCTAGTATAATCTTTCCCATCACCTAGTAAAGGTAAGATGATTGTTCCATTCCTTGCTATGTAACTGCAACCCCGCCCCCCGTGTGTGCTATATACACACACAGCTGACAAGTAAGGATCATGATCCATGCATCTAATAAGGTTGTGCCATTTTTTAAAAAAATTTAGTTTTACGATGCAACAAACAGAATAGGTTTAAGGAAAAATTAAATAATCAGATAAATGCAAACTAATAAAAAATCAATTTACCAGTAAATATTAGCTATACAAACTCTATAATCCTCATGATGTGGCTGGTAATTGAATGTTTGTATAGATAATATTTACTGGTGAACTGATTTTTTATTAGTTTATGTTTATCTGATTATTTGAGTAAGGTATATGATCCCCGGTATCTCTAAGTTTGTGTATTTTGTTTTACAGTTAGTTTAACATCATGGCAACATTGTTTTAGGAAGGGCTGTAATTACTGTTTATATTTTTCCCAACTGAAGAGGCCCAGTTTGGCCAAAACACTTGTGGGACATAGGCATTGTATATTTTTACAGCCTTTTGATTTGGAAATCAGTGTTGTAACTACACATATGTCATAGAGTGATGGGTTCTTAATAAATTGTTCTAAATTTTGTGTGAAATATCAGTATTTATATTCAATTTGTCAAGTTTTGTCAAGTTTTACACACAATTTTCTTTACATCTAGGCAAGATCGACATTACTGCTTTAAAATGCTTTATAACAGTAGTGACAATAATTGGGGCCCAGGACACACTCCATATACACGTTTCAAACCGTGTTCAAAGTGACATAGCCTGCTTGGTGTAGATCTGGCCCAATTCTATTTTGCTGTTAGTTAGCTATTAAGGACAGGCCTGTTTTACTGCCACAAATCTCTTCTTTGCTTTTGCTCTAATAGACTGACATGGCTACCCCTCAAGAAATTACATCAATTTCATTTAATTTCTACCTATCATTAGCCTTCTTAAAGACTAAGGAGCTGTGCCAGGAACAAAAGGTATTAATCCCAGGGATAGGCTGCCTGATAACTTCCAGATGTTTTGCACCACAATTCCTATAATTCCATACCATTGGCCATGGTCTCTGGTATTTATGGGAGTTGTAGCCCAAAACATCTGGAGGGCACTGGTGAATTCTGTCATCATTATTATTATTTATAAATCCATGCCCCCTTTCTACCATAATTATCTAGAAGCACTGCAACAAAAGAGTGTGGCAGCATTCGGATGACACTTTAGACAACGGAGAGGGGAATAGCATACTCACAGTGCATTATTTTTGCGGCGCCCGCCACACACATCTTGCCTCTCTCTTTCCTCCCCCCCTTCCTCCTCCCCGTCCCCCCCCCCCCCCCGCGCAACTGAAAGTCCTGGTGTCCTTCTGGGCAGCTGCATCTGGTCCCTCCCCGTCAGTCCTCCAGCCGTATCCCATCATTCACCGCAAGTTCTACTGGCTGCATCGGAGCAGCCGGGAGTTTTCGGCTGCTCCTGCCAGCGAACGCTATGCCTGAGTGGAATAATACACGGAGAGAGGGTGGTTCCCTCCACATGACACTTTAACAACGGATTTCGGGATAAACAATGTGCAAGCCCATTGTTTTTCTCCATTGTTTAATTGCCCCAAATAGGGTACCGTCAGTTGTGTGTGTGTTGTGTATTGCCCTCCACACCACACAATAAGCAACACAACTGTCGGTTGCCTCTTCCCCCCTCCGTTGATTGTCCTGTTGTCCAAATGCTGCCTGTGTAACCTTGCCTGCATTCTTTATGCATTTAATTGAATTTATTAATACCGCTTGTACATGGCAAAATCTCTTAAGTGGTTGCTTAGTCTGCAATCCCATACCCACTTACCTGGGAGTAAGACCCATTAGATAGATAGGATTGCACTCTTAGAGAATTTTGATCGAGCGTATTGGTCGTGTTTATGACACTGATTCCTATATACTTCTACCACTCCATTCCCGCACATGGAGGACTCTCGGAGCTTCAATCGTGACTCGGAAGTGAAGCGTATGTGGAAAGCTTGGATATCTTACCACAACCAAAATCTCTTTGGGAGGAGGAGGGGGGCGGCGGCGGCGAGTTAGCCCCTCCTTTCGCTTCAGCTGGTTGGGTCTTCAGCAAGCAGCCTTGTGCCTGACACGGGGCGGGCCGTGCATGCTGGATCCCGGAAGCGCTTTACGACCGTGTATAGCGCGCTGGCCCGCCCCTTCCCTCCACTCCCACCCAACGCGCTCCGCCGGTACCCCCCGGAGACGCCCCTCGCCTCACGTAGACGGGAAGGGGGGCTGCCCCACCCCCAAGAAGCGAGGGGGGGAGCTGGCCGCCTCTGCTTCCCCCGTCCCTGGGGGTCGAGTGGGAGGGAAGCGCGAGATGGTCTTACTGGAACCGGCCCCCCCGCGTGCGGTGAGAGGGGGAAGGGCCCGGGATGCATGTGTGTGTTTAGGGAGGGAGGGAGGGAGGGACAGGATTGTTGGCCAAGCATGACAGGCCGGGGAGGGGGCTGCTTGTGCCCCCGTTGAGTGGGGCGGAAGCATCTAGGACTCAAAGCGCTGGGCTGGGGGGAGTGTTTGGGATTAGAGCGCGCGGGGGGCGGGAGAGTTACGTTTTTGTGGTCTGCAGGGGGTGTTTATTTACCCCCCCCTAATGAAAATCTTGCATAGGGTGGGAGACATCAATAAGGTAACCCTGACCACGTACATGCACACATATCTATATATAAACAAATGCATGGTAAAAGATAAACTTTATGTTTCCCAGTTTTTTATGTTATGAATTTAGCAGGGTTGCTTTTCTTGAAGGTACAGTGGCTTTATGAATAAGACGAGGTTTGAAGAAAAGAGGGATTCAATTCTGAGTGATGGTGAACCTCTTCTTGAGGCCTGTAGTGGAGGGTCAGATATTGTGATGCCCTCCTTTCCACTTCTGTTCTCCCACCCTCTGAACCTACTTTGCTTGGATTTCTCCATTCTTGTGCAAATAGATTTGATTCTCTGTGGTTCTGAATTGTTAAATTAGAGACAAGGTAAAACATTTAAATGTTTAAATGTGTGAGGCTTTTTCTCAACACCTACATGTAAAACTTTTTCTCTGTTTTGAACCCTGTTTTTGGGTTGCTTGGATATGCCACACCTATGCATGTATTTGTATAGCTGGGATGTGGGTAGTGCCACAATTATGGTCCTGTTACTGTTGTAACTTAATGTGTAATAGTTGCTTCTTCCTTTGCCATGTCTTCTCAGCATGGTGACTGCAGTATGATGCTGCTTCTTTGGTTTTGGCAGCTTTGGAAATAGAAAATCCTGAGTGACAGCAAGGCCTTGGCAATGTATTGAAACTTTGCCTTGCTGAATTTTAGATCACTTTTGTTGTGATGTGTGTGCGTTTAGAGCATATCTTTTCAAAAGAAGTCAGAGTAAGAGCCTGCATATATGATTTAAAAATACAATATATTTTTCTTAATGCTGTATTAGCACCAGGCTGGATCCAGTGTTACTTGTGTTATATTCTGTTCTCTCATAAATTAAGACAGCAGGGTAACCTTGCTGCAGTGGGAATTGGTACTTCACCACAAATCAACATGAAATGGGGGGCATTGTGGCAGAATGGAGGGGTTGGGAAGGGGCATTGCCTATTTAGTATTTGCCTCCTAACATTATTTTTCTTCTTGGTGTAGCAACCATGTAATAAGTCAACAGAATAATTAGCCTATCTACCTATTCATCTTTCTACCTATGCTAGCTGTTTATGGCAGAAAGTAACCAACACTTTTAATACTTTCTTGCCTAGTAGTCCAATAAAAATCCTTATACACTACAGGTGAATCATTGTGTTTTAGGGGCTCTCTCACTGTAATGATACATTGGGATATTGCTCTATCTGTAAAAAAGTAAAAAATGTATTGCAAAATGAGGCAGACGGGAGGACTGAAAAGTTGTATTATGAGTTGCTTGTAATGTGAATATTGTAGGTGATAGTGACACTTGCACAGCCAGGGAGCACTAGCTGAGTGAGAAAACCTGCATTTTCCCAGTGATGATGTGTTAAATGGTAGACTGCTTTGAGCGCTATTTTCTTGGTGGCAAGCCTAAATAGGGAAATGTGATTTCTTCAAAACAAAAACACTATCTGGAGAAGAGAGAGATCATTAGTCCCCACAACACGTACTTTTTTAAAAAAAGAATAACGCAACAGTTGCTAGTAACAGGTTGTGTACAGAATTGTGTAAATTCAGTAGGTCTGTCAATGGCTGTTAACAACAATAACTGAATATGGACCCTTTGTGTTCAGAAACAGTTTACTTAAAATTTCCGATCTTGGGGCAAATAACAAAATAAAGACTGCCACTACCTCAAACTGCTTGTGTGCTTCCCTGGGACATCATCCTGGCTGTTTTCAGTGATGGTGCCAAGCTTGATGGGCTGACTCAGCATGGGACCAGAAGCAGGCTAATATTTAGCCATTGCTGTAGCAGATTATGTACATATATTATTTTGTGTGGTTTTATGTATGTGTGCATATGTATTTGTCTACCAGTCCAAGGTGCAAAGGGCGTTTGCCATGAAGACAACTTTATTTTAGGCTTTATGCCTCAAATACCAAATTAATGAGCCACAAAATTTAGTTCTTAGTGCAGTTAGGCAACATACACTGTTACAGAGATCAGCACTGATGATGTATTGGAAATGTAGCACAAGATGCAGTCAATTTATATATTTTGATGGGCCTCTGATGCCATCTGTGCACTTTCTGATGTGAGAATTGAAGTGGAAGCTCAGCATCCTCCTGGGACACACAAAAGATGACAGTAAATAATAGGATGTAGACTTCATTAAACTGGATAATCTTTTAACTAAAGTTTCTCCACATGAGCCATTATATCTTTAGCCCTGTGTCTTGTGTGACCTTTTCCATTTTCAGCAAAGAGTGTCTGGCAAGCAGAGAAGCCTAACAATCCCTCTAGCCAACCATTCATAAGCATGCTTTTTCTAGGTTACTTTTTAATTTTCTACTATGGCTCATTGAAACGTATTGTTTTGTAGGCATCCCACATATTCCTTTATATTAGAAACATTAGAATACATCTTGATCTATCTTAAATTGTTGTGCTTGGTTCTTGAGACGCTATCTTCTGGTGATTAGTTTAGAAATGAGAAACATTTGACATGTGGTATTTGTATGCCTCTTTAAGTAGGGGGACAGCTGGATTAAGATTGGGGGACAAATGGTAAGGGCAGATTTATTTATTGATTTATTTATTTTATTACATTTGTATACCGCCCCATAGCCGAAGCTGAGGCCACCTGAGCCTCAAGTAACAGAAATGGTTCTAGGAGAACCCCCATTCCAACTTCTGTCTCTGGTGATAGAGATGAGCAAGGGCAAGTGAGATGATCTTGTCTTGATAATAATAATAATAATAATAATAGTATATTTATTTCTTACCTGCCTCTCCCTCTGGATCAAGGCGGGGAACAACAATACAAAACAGCATAAAATATATAAAACTGATTAAAAACATTTAAAACTAATGAATTATTAAAAACATATAAAACTAATACGTTATTTAAAAGCATCTTAAAATTCAACTGGGTAGGCCTGCCGGAAGAGATCAGTCTTCATAGCTTTCTTAAATTCCGGGTCCACTGTCTTGGGTCATCTAGAATACTTGGGGTCAGCACAGACATTGCACTATATGTATTTGTAGTTGGCATTTACCATTCTTTATTACCTTAACTCACTAGTTAAGATCCCAAACATATAGCCCAGTTTGGACCCAAGCATAAGACAAGATTCCATGGGAATCCTGGCTTATCGATTTACGTGCAGCATGCTTGCGATTGATGCCCAATTGTTCCTGCTTCAAGCAGGAGTAGCTAAACAAACCACAGACCATCTGTCTGTGGTTTGTTTAGTGTTATGTGTGAACTGAGAACTCTGGTTTGTTTCTTCCCCGACGAGCCAGAGTCATAAACCATAGCCAGATTGCGCCTATAGTGAAACAAAAATTTAGTTTACAAATCTAAGCTTTACCTCTTGATGAATGGTACAGGGAGTTGATGGGATTTGCTTGTCACCCTGCAAAGTCACTTCAGATTATAGTTTCAAATCCTGACTTGCAACCATGCCTTAACGACGGGTTAGATCAGAGGTGAGCAATGCCTGCGTATATTAGACATTTTGGCCTATAGCTACGATCAGCTCTGTCTAGCATAACCAATGGTGAGAGTTATGGCCCTCCATATGTTTTAGCCTACAAGTTGCTCAGTCCTGGGTTAGATTTTCAGATATAATTATTAATAGTGATGATATATGTGTAGGAAGCTTTCTCCTCATACTCTAATTGGCCAGTATCAGCTTTCATTCTTAATGATGAGATGGGAATGAAGCATGTTTTGCCCTGTAATTTCTCCAAGCCCTTATTGGGACCCCTCTTCCCCCAGGTATAAGATGCAGAATTCAAATGATCTCAAAGTGAGGGGATTAACTGATAATTCCACATGTACACAGTGTGGTTGCCTGTGCAAATGCACCCATGTTTTTAAATGTGATAATGCCTCAACTAAAGTCCAAATGGGTGGAAGTCACAGTGGGCCCAGCCACTCTGTTTAAAGCCTACCTAGTTATTATATTTGTGTCCCAATATTTAATCTTTTACTTTTGTTGGGTTTAGCAGAAAGCAATAGAAATATTTAGAAAATTAAATATTACTAGTGTACTCTACTAATGCTTAATTCTTTGACTATGGGGCAGTTTGCATGATTAATTACCCCCCCCCCCCATTTGTCAAGCACAAGTGGGAGTGAGTGAGCACACTGCCTCCTGTGCACTCCTCTCATCCGCTTTTAATCAATACCTTACGATTGGCCGAGTCATAGGTTGTGAATGAGATGTGTGAACCCAGAGTGCTGTGTTGTTTAAAGGTTAAACAACCCAGTGGTTAACCCAACAACAAACCGGGTCAGTATGCTACATATATATATGTTTTGTGATTTGATGTGTAATCTGTGGATGAGATTTTGTGATTGAGCTATTGGCTCTGTGCATATTTCTAGTTCTTATGGCACATGGGACTAGTCTGGATTATGGTAGATTGATGGTGGCATCATATCCTCAGAAGGGGCCAACCACCTTAATACTTAATTTTTAGAAATAACAATTTCAAAATAAAAATAACATCTGCTGTAGTCTGGCATCCATGAAAATCATATGTGAATTCTCTTAATTAAATATAGTGAAATATGAAAAGTTATTTGCGGCACAAGTATGTCACATATTTCCAAAATGATATTCTGTTCCAAAGAAAACCTCAAATCTCATTTGACCTAAAACTGGCTTGGGGATCTGGAATCTGAACTGCCTGAATCACAGCCTATATATTTAAAGATGCTTTACTCTGCTCAAGAGATGAAAAAGATCCCGTAGTGGATATTTGTGGTTATCTTTGCATTTTGTGATGTGCCACTTAGAAGTGAGGCAGCACTGTGCCTACAACAGCTAGATACACCAAAAGAAGGGAGCCTGGCTCCTATTGCTCTATTGCAAAATGATGTCTTTAGTCACATTAGTGTAAGTATTATGTGGAACAGGGCACCAGCTGCCTGAACCCTGTGGAGTGATTCCCTGTACCAACGTTGCTGTCCTGCTTTTTTCATGGCCTGTGAGGACCAATTAACACAGTTCTGTTTTCCCATTTACTTTGTGAGATTGCTGTTGGAAGTGATCTCAATTGGAAATGCAACATCTGAATTGCTCATGCACATCAGTTGCATCCTTCTGAATCCATGCTTTACAATTTTCTGGATCATAATTCTGCATTTACAAATAAGTAGGGAAGCAATTAATGGTTAGTTTCTTCATTACCTTATAGAAAGTTGATTTTTGTGTATTTGTGTCCCATGTGTTTTATATTTGTAGACAATTAATGGCTTGCATGTTTTTTGTAATACTCCTAGACTTTGGAAGCAGATGTACTTGTGAGGATTCTCCAGTAATAAGATCCTAATTATAATCTTGCCTGAAAAATTCCATACTTACAATAAAAGCCCTTTTAAAGGCACTCTTAACAATTCTGTCTTGATTTTGGAAGCAACATATCTTTTTAATACTTAGAAAATGACTTGATTGAGAGATCAAGAGTATATCAGTGAGAAAAAGATATGGTACACATAATTGTCTGAAAAGAAGCACAGTTCTAATGTTACAGAGGTTTATGTGGTAACTTTTATTTGAATTGCACAACTATAACATTTCTGTACTTCAGCAAATGACCTATTAAAACTGGAATTTAACTAGGTTAAATCCTTAAATGATCCCCATCCAGTTACACTGGCTACATATAATGATGCAGCTAATTGCTTAGTGGTTACTGTCAAGATATTGATCCAAATTGGAATGTCAGCGTTGGCAATACTGACAGATGCGTATATGGCCAGCCGAAGGCTCTGGTGGTATTTTCATACTTATAAAGATTGTCTGTCTCTGTTGACTGGACTGTCAATTGTAAGTGTTGTGATGTGTTTCCCTCCATGACTAGAAGTGATTGAACCATGTATCATGCTACAGTGCAGCTCTGCCTGAGTCCATAAACAGTATTGCAGCTTAGACAAATTTGTCAATTGCATGTCTCCCGCCTGCTTATTGTAATATATGGTGGGGAAGATGTATATTTGGAAATGCATCAGGGAAAATGATTGGCCAAGCTTCATGTTTAAACAAGTTTTGTCCAGTATTGCTTGACTGTTCATGGGTGGATAACAATCTGCTGTTGGTCTTCAATGTGATGCAGATCATGTGGATCAGTTGCAAATCGTCAAGGAGTGGTGTAAACTGTTTTCTAACATGTTCAAAGCATCTTACAACCACAGAGAAAGAAAATTAAATAAAAATGAGATGAAAATATAATCTATGATATTTTCAGTCTTTCAGAAGCAAGATGAAAAGGGACAATTTTATAGTCCTTTCAAAAGTAAAGCAAAGAAGATTAATTCCTTAATATAAAACTGACCCATTCATGGGTTTCTCTACAAACAGATCCTATGGTACCATCACTATTTTTCTGTGCAAGTAAATCAGGAAAATAGAAATCCCCATTCCTGTTAGTTTTGGAGTGGAAGGTGTGCTAGAAGTATGATTTCCTACATGCCTCCCTGTCTCTTGAATAGAAGGGGAAACTTATGGCAAGGACTGTGGAGATGTTCTTTTCCAAAGCTCTCTTGCTATAAATATAAGACAGAGTTGGTATATCTTATCAAGGGAGAGCCCTTGTCTGATTTCCTTGAAGATTTTTTTTCAAGGGTGGAAAGAGAAGCTTCTTTCCCTTTCAGGTACAGTTCTTAGAATATGAGTTGCAATTTCTTCTTTATATCCTCTTGTGGGTTTCAGTAGGGCATTGAACAAAGTGAAGACGGTAATTGCCTTATGAAATATTAAGCTGGGATATTGGCTTATGTATATCTGTGCACTGTATGTGTTTTTCTGAATTTTCTTCATACATGTTTTCTTCATTTTACTATGTATTTATAGAAGATGCTGGCAACATCAGAAGATCATAACCACTGGGAAGCTTGTTGACTGCTGTTTCCTCAGAATTTTGAGATTAACATCAGTCTGCCATGGCACAGGGCAGCCAACAACTTGACATGCAGGTACTCCATGACCTCCGGCAACGTTTCCCTGAGATTCCAGAAGGTGTGGTGTCTCAGTGTATGCTCCAGGTAGGTTTTAAGAGATACAACATTTATTTCTCTTTTTAACTTTTTAGACTCCATTGTGACAAGCTAGTAAAATCCAAGCATAACTTTATCTTTTTTGTTTCTGAAAGATAAAAGTCTTCCCTTTGTGGTGGAGGAATGAAAACTAATTTACTCCAAGTGATTTATTCCAAATATTTCACAGTAGTACTTCATTTTACATTAAGGAAAAGTTACTGCCTTTTCACATATAAAATCGATTATACTAGTATGGGTTGTTCCTGTGCTGTTTAGCTGCACTGAGATTTTTTAACCCTCGTTAAGTTACTAAAGTGAAATTCTCTGATAGCTCTCAAAGTTCAAATAAGAGGGGGAAGAAATTCATTTCTAACTAGTGGAGTAGAAATGTTGTCATTCCTATTTTCTAAATTACTTGTCAGCCTTTATATACTTTATAGTTAAACACTGCTTAGAAGTAGAGTGGAAGATCAGCAGTTTCCCCAAATACAGCAATAACTCCCAAGAGTTAGGTCTGGAGTTTGAAAACTGAAGAAACTGGGAGCCAACTGTTTGGAGCTCACTGTCTTGCTACCTCAAAACACAAATTCAAATACATATTTTGAACCCCCACCTCTCCAAAATAGGGAAGATAATAATCAGAATAACAAATACAGTGCAGGTAAAGGAAGTGCTGTGGTGAAGGCAGACATGTGAGCCTGATCGTTAAGAACTAGATGCTATTGCCATTGGATTGCTTGAGAACAATAATTTCTAATAGCATCTGGCCCAATTTAGTATATTGGAAGCATTGGAAACTACAATTTTCATGAGTCTCAGAGGCAATGAATTCTCAGGGCATGCTCAGGGAAAAAGTAAGATTTACAGTGGATCACAATAAGGTCTTAAGTTTGCTGCAGTCACATACATGTAAAAAGAGACATGCCTATGAATCATGTTCTTCATCTAAAAAGGGGTGCCTTTTCCCTTAAAGTCCCTTGTTTTATTCATATGCAAATTTAATTGAATAAAAATCATGATTATTCAATCAAGACTTTAAATCGGGTGACAGCTCTAACTGAAATATAATACTGAAGACTTATTCAAAGGCTTGTTGATGATTGACATGGAATTATGCAAATAGAATTATAGTATAGTTTGTACATGGATTTATAGTATAATTTGTCAGATTCATTTACTTTATAACACTTAACATGTGCTACTTCTTATTAGAACAACAACAACCTTGATGCTTGTTGTCGAGTTCTTGCACAAGAGAGTAACAAATACCTGTATATGGAGTACCACAGTCCAGATGACACCCGAATGAACAGGAATCACCTTCTGCATATTAACCTGGGCATCCATCCTCATGCCAGCTATCATGGAGGGGACGGAGCTCAACTTAATGGTGGTCGTACACTGGTACATAGTTCAAGTGATGGACATATTGATCCACAACGCACAGCAGGTAAACAACTGATATGCTTAGTTCAAGAACCACATTCTGCTCCAGCTGTTGTGGCAGCTTCTCCCAACTACAATCCATTTTTTATGAATGACCAGAATAGAAATGCAGCTACTCCTCCTCCGCAACCACCTCAGCAACCTTCTTCCATACAAGCTGGAATGAATACATCTGCTATGCAAGGCCCTCCTCCTCCTCCTACATATATGCACATACCTCGGTACAGCACAAATCCTATAACTGTTACAGTGTCACAAAACCTCCCTTCTGGACAGACTGTACCTAGAGCTTTACAGATTCTTCCTCCGATTCCAAGCAATCCTTATGGAAATCCTGGCTCTCTCTACATTAGGCAGACATCTCAAGGTTCTTCAGGACGACAGACTCCCACTCAGAATCCACAGTGGCATTCATCGCCACAAGGTCCAGTTCCACATTACAGTCCACATCCATTACCTATCTATCCACACCAACAGAACTATCAGCCTTCTCAGTATTCTCCAAAACAGCCCCAGATCCCTCAGTCACCTTTTCGATCACCACCTGCTTCTCAATGTCCTTCTCCTTTTGGCTCACCTCAGCATCAAGTTCAGCCTACTCAGTTAGGACATCAAAGTTCCCATGTGTTTATGCCTCCTAGTCCTTCAACTGTGCTACCCCATCCATATCAACAAACGCCCCAGACGTATCAAAAACCAGGTGGACACTCAGTATCTTATCTCCCATATGGTGGACCTACCTTATCTAAAGGCTCCATGAACAAGATAGAAATTACAGTTGAGCCACCACAAAGACCGGGGACTACAATTAATAGAAGCCCTTCGCCTATAAATAACCAACCGTCCCAACGGAACCAGCACCCATTGTATGCACCTGCTACTCCTCCTTCAAGTTCTCCTTCCAGAAGTATGTCAAGTCAGCCCAAACCACCTTATAGTGTTAATCCTGTATATATAACATACACGCAACCAGCTGGACCTACAGGTGTACTTTCACAGTCCCCTCGGGTAATGGTATCTCAGCCAAATCCAGCAGTTTTTAAGATCACAGTAGGCCGGGCACCAGCTGAGAACCTTTTAAATTTAGTGGACCAAGAAGAGCATTCTGCAGCACCAGAACCTATCCAGCCCATTTCAGTTGTACCAGGATCTGGAGGTGAAAGGGGAAGCCATAAGTACCAGAGGAGTTCCAGTTCTGGATCAGATGACTATGCTTATACTCAAGGTAAACTTACTGAGAATTACTGAAGCTTGCAGTTCAAACATTTTTTAAAAAAAATATACCATTTGAACTCTTGTGCAAATTAAATGCTTGCGTCCCTAAGCTACTGATAGCCTCCCAGATTCAAAAGCCAATGTGAAATACCATAGTTATTTAGTATGGATTGTTAAGAACAAATACATGCAATCTTGTCCCATGAGAGAGGAGGTGGAAGAAGCAAATGTTTCTTCAGTTTACTCATTTTGGTTTCTGCAGCAGCAAAGAAGGTGTCAGGGTTTAATGGCTAGTTTCAGGGCAATGTGGCATGATGTTGCATCACTCTGATGTCATAAAGGACATATGCTGCATTGATATTGTGGGGTGAGTTGCTGTTACTGCAGGAGGCAGCAGTTGCTGTTACTGCAGGAGGCAGCAGTTGCTGACATACAGTGCATAATACAATGCCACAGAAATGGACAGGGTGTGGGACTGGATAACACTGATGCCACGCTAAAGTAACTTCTGGCATTATAATGCTAACACAGCCCTGCATATTTCGTATATTTTGTATGTAGTAAAGTTTTTGTAGTGGGCTTAGAGGTTACAGATAGATTAGCAGGGATTATTTGCTACAGCATTGCATGCTGCTGAGGCTTTGTCACCACAAAGTGCTGTGTACTGTCAAAATTAACTTTCAGATGGAAGATGACAAACATTTGAAAAGGAAATAATCTGAGTTTGGCTCAGACATTGGCTCAGTTCGGACGACATATTAAGCAACGGAGGGGTAAATAACGTACTGACTGTGCGTTAGGCAGGAGGAGCTCCACAGACGACACACTGCAGCCGGCGCTGCTCGGAACCGGCAAACGCCCCGGCTGCAAGGAACTTGCGGTGGCCATTTTGGTTGCAGCTTCTCCTCCGTGTGTCCTCCAGCCATATCCCAGCAGGCACCGTGAGTTCTGCCGGCTGCATAGAGCGGCCAGGTTTTTTTGGCTGCTCTAGGCAGCAGAACTCTGTTCCGAAACGGAATAGTCCACGGAGAGAGGGGGGGCTGAATTCGGACGACACTTTAAACAATGGGGCTTCGGGCTAAACAACGAGCAAGCCCGTTGTTTCGTTCCGTTGTTTAAAGTGCCTGATTAACGTACTGTCAGTTGTGTGTGCGTTGTGTGCTGCCCTCCAGACGACACAATAAGCAACACAACTGACGATTGTTCCCCCCCTCCTCCGTTGCCTAATGTGTTGTCCGAACTGAGCCATTGAATCAGATCCTGGTTAAGTTAGGTGAACAACTTCTTCTTCTTAGTATTAGTATTTATATCCTGCCTTTTCCCCGATACTGGGACTCAAGGCGGCTTACAAATTACAACATGTACAGTTAAAACAAATAGAGATATACAAAAAAAAATATAATTAAACATAGTACAATTTAAAAATATTTTAAACATTTAAGAACATATTAAATACACATAATTAAAAAATTAAGCTATTGGGAGTCAGAAACTCTTGCCAATCTATTGCTATAAGCAGCACATCCACAGAGGTCTCAACTACTCCCCAAAGGCCTGCTGAAACAGAAAAGTTTTAGCCTGCCTCTGAAGCACACCAAGGAGGGAACCAGTCTAGCTTCCATAGGAAGGGAGTTCCAGAGCCCCGGGGCAGCCACCGAGAAGGCCCTCTCCCGCGTACCCACCAGGCATGCCTGTGATGGTGGTGGAACGGAGAGAAGGACCTCCCCTGAAGCCCTCAGGGGACGGGCAGGCTCATAAGGGAGAATACGGTCTTTCAGATAACCTGGATCTGAGCCGTATAGGGCTTTGTAGGTCATAACCAGCACTTTGAATTGTGCCTGGAAACAGACTGGAAGCCAGTGGAGCTGTTTTAACAGGGGTGTTGTATGCTCCCTGTAGCCAGCCCCAGTCAACAATCTGGCCACAGCTCTTTGAACCAGCTGAATTTTCGAACACTCTTCAAAGGCAGCCCCACGTAGAGCGCATTACATTAATCCAAATGGGATGTAACTAAGGCGTGTGTCACCGTGGCCAGGCCTGACATCTCAAGGAACGGGCGCAGCTGGCACACAAGCTTTAACTGTGCAAATGCACTCCTGTCCACCGCCGAAACCTGGGCATCCAGGCTCAGAGCTGAATCCAGGAGTACACCCAAGCTGTGAACCTGTGTCTTCAAGGGGAGTGTAACCCCATCCTGCACAAGCTGAATCCCTATTCCTTGATCTGCCTTTCAACTGACCAGGAGCACCTCTGACTTGTCTGGATTAAGCCTCAGTTTGTTTGCCCTCATCCAGTCCATTGCTGCTGACAGACACCGGTTTAGGACCGAAACAGCTTCCTTGGAATTGGGTGGAAAGGAGAAGTAGAGTTGGGTGTCATCAGCGTACTGGTGGCACCGCACCCAAAAACTCCGGACAACCTCTCCCAACGGTTTCATGTATATGTTAAATAGCATGGGGGACAAAAATGGAACCCTGAGGGACTCCACAGGCCAACAGCCAAGGAGTTGAACAGAGGTACCTTCTCGGTCCACCCCTCCAGAAAGGAATGGAACCACTGTAAAACAGTGCCTCCAAGTCCCATCCCAGTGAGGCGGCCCAGGAGGATACCATGGTCGATGGTAATGCACGCCGCTGGGACACACTCCCCCTGTCCAGTTCCTGGCGTAGGTCATCCACCAAGGCGACCAAAGCTGTTTCTTTCCCATAACCAGGTCTGAGGCCAGATTGAAATGGATCTAGATAATCCATCTCATCCAGGAATCCCTGGAGTTGGGAGGCCACCACATGCTCCAGTACCTTGCCCAGGAATGGGATATTGGAGACTGGCTGGTAATTATCTAATGCATTGGGGTTCAAGGAGGCCTTCTCCAACATAGGTCATACTACCGCCTCCTTCAGGCAGGGTGGAACCCTGCCTTGGCGGAGGGAGGCATTAATGACTCCACTCACCCACTCGGCCAGTCCCCCTTTGGCTGCTTCTATGAGCCAGAAAGGGCAAGGATCTAACATACATGTGGTGGCTCTTACCTCTCCAAGGATCCTGTCCACATCATCAGGCTGTACAAATTGAAAAGTATCCAATAACACTGGGCAAGCAGGTGCCAAAGTTACATCCACTGGGTCTGTATCAACTAGAGCATCCAAGTCAGAGCAGATCCGAGCGATTTTGTCTGCAAAGTGCTGGGCAAATTGGTCACAGTGGGCTGCCAACAAGTCTAAATTCTCCTCTTGTGAGCCAGTGTGTAAAAGGCCCCTGACCATCAGAAACAGCTCCGCTTTGCAGATGCAATAGTGGCAGAAAAAAAAAATTGTTGCCTTTATTGCCACAGAGTAGGCCTTCAAATAGGCTCTAGCCCGTGTTTGATTGGATTTGCTCCCGAGTTTTCCGCCAATGTCGCTCTAGTCGTCGTCTCACTCGTTTCATTGCCACCAGCTCCCTAGAAAACCAGGTGGCTGGTGTGGCTCCACTTCGTGAGAGAGGACGCGCAGGAGCGATCGTGTCCACCACCCAAGTCATTTCTCTATTCCAGAGATCAACCTGGGCTTTGACAGAATCGCCTGCCAAGGCAACAGGAAAATCCCCAAGAGCAGTCAGGAAACCATTCGGATCCATCAGCCTCCTGGGGCGGACTGTCTTAATCAGTCCTCCACCCCTGCAGAGGTTCTGAGTACCATCAAGACTAAACCCCACCAGGTAGTGTTCTGTCCATGACAACAGAACTATACAAAGTTCCTCCACTCTCAGATCACCATCACTCCACCCAACTCAGAAAACAAGGTCCAGAGTGTGCCCAGCAGCATGATTAGGGCCAGATACCACTCCTGACAGGGCAGCCTCAGCATGGATGTTGAAATCCCCCAGCACAATAAGCTGAGGGGACTCCAACACCAGCCCCGAGACTACCCTGGCTAGCTCAGGAATGGAGACTGTTGAGCAGCGGGGTGAATGGTACACCAACAGAATCGCTATTCTGTCCTGGGCACCCACCTGCAGATTCACACACTCGAACCCCACAGACTGTGGGACAGGGCACCTGGTCAGGGGGATGGAATTCCGATAGACCACTGCCACTCCACCTCCCCATCTCCCAAGTCTTGCCTGCTGCTGGACAGTGAACCCTGGTGGGCAAAGTTGGAAGAGGTTACACCCCACCCCACCCCCCAGCTTCGTCCAGCTTGGTCTCAATAGTTTCCATTGAAATAAATGGGGACTCAAGTTCAACTAAGTCTGGATCTAACTTGTGGAATTCTGTAACCATGTATAAATGCATATGAATATATTTATTATACTTGTACCTCATCCTTCAGCAAAAAGCTCAGAAAGGCTTATGCAGGTTTCCTAACACCAATCATTTATAATATTTTGAACTATAGACTCATGTCCTGTTTCAAATGGCCTTTTTTCTGCTATGAGTTAACTGCAAGGCTAATAATAATAATAATAATATTTATTTCTTACCCGCCTTTCCCTCCGTATCGAGGCGGGGAACAACATCAATACCAACAATATAAACTACAATATACAATACATAAACTGATTAAAAGCATATAAAATTAATACATTATTAAAATCAACAAAGTCTTAAAATTCGACTGGGTAGGCCTGCCGGAAGAGATCAGTCTTTATAGCTCTCTTAAATTCTTGAAGACTGGTAAGTTGGCGGATCTCTCTCGGCAGGCAATTGTTAACTGGGTTGCTAAAATGAGTGTGTCAACAATTTTCGGTACCTTTGTTATTTGGCTTTTGGACAGTGTCCAATGCTACTGTTCCGCTTATTCCACTGATGTAGTGCTAGGGTAAACAACCTCTAGTGCAACAGCAAAGGATATGCTGCTGTGATGGGTTTCTAGCATGGTGGAAATGCCATTGGTGTTGCACTAGAGGTCACATGCTAGCTCTAGTGTAAGTGGCAGTGTTCGATGCTGTTCAATGTCTAACTTTTTACAAGTATTCCAATAAAAAAAAATCTACAAAATAAAACATTTAATCCATGTTAAGTGTCCTTTAATTTCCCACCTCAGATATATCAGGTTAAATACTTGTGATGTAATGAGGTATACTTTTTTTAGTTTTGATGTTTACTAAATAAAAGTAAATATGTTAAATTAGATCTCTCTAGGGCAGGAGTGGGCAACTTGTGGCCCTCCAAATGTTTTGGCCTACAGCATCCATCTTCTTGAGCCAGCATAGCCAGTGGTGAAGGGTGATGGGAGTTCTGGACAAAATATCTGGAGGCCACAAGTTGCCCTCCCCTGCTGTAGGGCAACAAACTGAAAATTTCCCTAAGCAAATTACCCTATGCAACTCAACATAATTTGCAATGTAAAATTTCCTAAATCAAAATTTTCCAGAATACCCACATCACTGACTTACCTGGACTCTTAATATAATCTTTCATGGTGCAGTGTACCATTAATACACAAGAGTTCTTGATACTTCTCATGGCACTTTTTACGTAGAAATCTTAACCTTCAAGAAACTCAGCTGTCTTTCCTCCACTCGTGTTACAACTTACAGTAAAAATGAATGGGGCTATGCCATATGTATTTGATGCACGGTCTCTATACTCCCTCCCCCTCTCTCTTGAAGTCTGGGGATAGATTGTAGGACTGTGGGGATCCTACATTAGAGCAAATGAGGTATAGTCCATTTTACTTCTATATTCAGCATTCCTTTTGACTAGCGAATGGCTGAAGGAGGCCTAAGAAAGAGACACACAATACAAGGATATATCAAGACAAAGCACTGAGCAATAATGTACTATATAATTGTGCTGGGGAAGCAAACATGGGATTGCAGACATCACATTTCAGGCATGCCCCATCCCCTTTTATTGTACATTCCCACAACTTTGCCATCCTCTCTCTCACCCCAATATGTGAGGCATTCTGTCAGTGAACCTTTGGTGTGACTCCAGATTGCCAACTGTGGCATGTACCAGATGGGGGCCAATCCACATTGGAGTCCGTATAAGGGATATAATGTGCAGTGTGTCCATCTGTTGCGCTCCATTCACTGGTCATCTTCTAAATGCCTTTATTATGAGGTGGGGAATTTGGTTGACCTTCATCCAGTTGGTTGAAAATCTGGCCTACTCTTATTTTAAGCAGCACAAGGTGCAGAGTATTTTAGGTCATGTAGGTGAGGATGGACAAGAATTGGAGCATTGAAGGGTTCCTATGTTGTGGCCCCATTTCTCCAGCACCACCATGTGGTTGGCAGTGAGTGGAAGAGATTGGTATTGTGTTGTCTGCCACATCTTATCAGCCAGAGAGTTGAGTGCTGTCCAGTTGAGTCATAGCCCAAGGTCTCAATTCTCCCTGCAGTCAGCTGGTGTACTTTGAACAGGCAGAAAGAGTAATCCTGCATTTCAAGCACTACACAAAAGTCTCCAGTCTCTTGATTACAGCAGAATGCATTGCTGGAAGCCAGGTGGAAAGAGCAGAATGGGCATGTCCTCACAAATGTCCTTGCAAAAAAGGTGTCTCTCTGCTCCATGCAGTCAGCAGTTTTATCTGCTTGCAGTGTCCCCCCCACCCACCTGCAAGTAGCTTTTTAGTTTGAGATTTCTCTTGATATCTTTTCTAAAGTGTAGAGTTGTGAAGAAAATACTAAAAGACGAGAGGATTATGACTGAATGGTTAAATGTCTACTCTGAAATGAAAGATTAAGGGGTCAATCAAGAAGGGGTCAGTCTTTTCATATGAAAGCTCTGGTAACTAATTTGTCCTGCTCTAATCTCATGCTCTTGGAGTTTATTAGTTTTGTCTTTGAGCACTGATTTTGTAATCTGGAGACAAAAGCTGCTTTTCCAAAGAGCAAGAGCAACTTTTCAGACAGGGTTGCATTTGCTTTAGTAATACATTCCATTATATCAGGTGATTTTATTAATCAGAAATAGTGAAGACTATCTTGTAGTCTAGTGCATTAAACCTTTTGTTTTTGGATTTTAGTCTTGCCAGTGATAAAATTAGATTGCCATTTCATCCTGAGAAGCTTTCTTCTTGTACAGGTGCCTTTTTATTTTTGAGTGGACAAAGAACAAAAACCAAAAAGAAGCAGTGGCCAGAAATGGCAATATCTTCACATTACTGTCTAAAATGATTTTTATGGTGGAAGAACTTTACGTTCGCAGTTACAGTTCCGTTGACATGAAGCATCTCTTCACTGATGTTTGATTGCATGTTTATGGTCACTTTCTGTTCTTAGAAAGGTCACTTTTACTACCCAACTTATAAACTGGGTTGCTTTGTTTTGTTCCTTGTATTAACGTTGTTCCCTATACTATACCAGCCTTGTTATTACACCAGCGTGCAAGGATGGAGAGGTTAGCAAAGGAACTGAAGTTTGAAAATGATGAACTTGAGAAACTTAAAGGTGAAGTGAATGGCATGGAACATGATCTTATGCAAAGGCGTCTGAGAAGAGTGAGTTGTACAACCTCAATCCCAACAGTAAGTAAGAGGGTTTTACAATATTTCTATTAAAATAAAATCTTAGTTTCTCCTTTTGGCAATGAGGGGGACTCGCTCAACACATTTAAATCTATTGCTTTTATATGGAATAAGTACTGCCAGGCAGGGTTCAAATAACCAGTTCCCTTCTGCAGCCTCATAATTGCTCCATGTTCTTTCCCAAACCAGAAAGAGTGTGGTAGAACTACCTCTAGCATTAATTCCAAGTACACACCTTCAGTGTGAAGTCACCACATCAGCAATATGGTGGCCTCTTCAGCTGAAAATAAGGAACCTTGGTTGGAACGAACATTCTAAAGCGGAGACAGGAACATCACATTTGTGGTCCTGGAACACGCATTGCCATGGTTGGGAAGAGGGAGACATAGAAGGAATGGGACATCTGACTTGATTTAAATTTTGCAGTGCTGCATTCTACAATTTTTTTCTTTATTGTGCTTTTCAACATCCAAATAATTTATGTATGTTGTTAACTTGGTAGTTGCTTCCTTCTGATACAAGCATTTGTTTCTTAAAACTGATTTCATATCCTGAAAAACATTTTGGGTTGATACATCAATGAATTGATTCTTTGTCTCAAAACGATAGCATCTTTCAAGAGCTTCACCCCCGGTGCCCATATGCAAGCTAATTATTTATTACAACAAATAACCACGCAAAATAGCTTTCAGAACACATCTATGCTGTACTAGTTTGAAGTTTGTTTAACTGTCATGGTTAAGAGATTCTAAGAGATTCTGGAAAATATACTACTTACTGTGTGGGACTGAAACTCCCACTAGTATTCACAGTAGGGTGGATTGATTTTAAATCAAGGTGATTTAACCAGCAGTTTAAATCTTTATTTAAACTACCAAGAAGATAGGTGTAAATTAAGTTTCCCAAGTGTAAGTTATATTTTTCCTGAAGAAAAAAATCATACTATTTGATGGCTATAATTAAAACATACTGGTTTTCAACTTAATAAAACTCTGGTCAATACCTTTCACACTATGCAGTTACATCTCCATACAGTGGTAAGGGGTCTGATTAATTAATAGGTTTCTGTTTGGTTCTATGTTTGTGTGCATCTTAACAAAAATTGTTGTGCTGACTTTCCTTCCATTGCAATTTTTGGTTCTTTTTACTAGCCTGAGGAGATGACCAGATTGAGGAGTGTGAACAGACAGCTCCAGATAAATGTTGACTGTACACAGAAAGAAATTGACCTCCTTCAGTCAAGAGGTATATATTTCTAATACATTTCTTTATCAAAAGTGTTATTGTATGGAACTGTATATTTCGATGTAAGTGGTTTTTTACATATCACTGACTTATCTTATCATTGCTGCAAAATGAAAGATACTCAATTCTAATTTCTTATCAGTTCTGCTGTCAGCAATGCTGCTGGATATCTCAGTTTCCCTAGTAAAATGAAGGTAAAATTTAAAAACTAGAACATATTTGTAAAAGCCAGTTCTGGCAGTATACCAGGGAATTGCATTTGGGTGTTAATTTAGATATCAAAACTGCAATTGATTCTTCACTATAAACTTACATCTCCCATATGGCAGGGCATCATGACAGTAAAGTACAAATGAAGACCTGTAGAAAAGAGTGTAGGCTGTAAACACCTAATGTTGAAAACATGCATATTTAAGTAAGGAAGTTATTTAAATAACATCCATAACCTCTTAAATACTTGTTTTGTTCTGAAGGGAACATATTTTTCTGTCTTATATTAATAGGGAACTTTGACCCAAAAGCCACGAGTAACTTTTATGATAACATAGAACCTGGTCCTGTTGTGCCACCAAAGCCATGTAAAAAAGGTGAGTCATCAGATAAATATTCAAGATTTAGTTTTTAATAACTTGGTGCTGAGGGATTTTTATGTTGGGAGAATATTAATGTGCTGTATCTAAGAGGAGCCGTATTAACAAAGTTGTATCAAGAAATACATTTTGCCTTCCTCTATTTATACTTTGTACAAATTGTGCTAAAAATACTTGTCCGGATGTATTATGATACGGCAGTAGTAATACAGCAATCAGAACATTCTTAACGTGTTGGATACAGTCATTATATTATGTTTATGCATGGAGCGGAGTCTTGAGAAGCAGCAAAGTTTTAGTTTTTTTATTGAGATTTCTTTGATAGGTCCTTCTTGATTAGGATGCTTTTGTACTTACAATCCTGTATGCATTTCAAGGGGTTTCTCTCCACACCTGCCATGATTCTCTCAGCTTGTGCAAATATTTGATCCTCTTAATACTGTAAAATGTACCCTCCACCTCCCCACAGCTGGTGCTTTCTTTTGGTCAGCAACTTAGGAGAAAACAATAGAACTGTGGCATCTGTGAAAATGCTCTAATCTTGCCCTTCTGCCCTGCTCCAACATCTTAATTTTTTAAGGTGGCCTTCATCCTGTATTTCTAGCCTAAGCAGCACTCCCTATTAGGCAAACACTTTGAATAGGATGGAGGAATTAAGGGACACCAGAGCAGGAATTAATCGGCAGTGTCACAGCCTAGGTAGCTAATTCTTTCTAATTTGTGATGAAGCCAAGAATGAATTAATCTTGCTGTCTCTTCTCTCTCTGCTCCTGGTTTTATGGAAATTACAGTTCACCTAAACCCTTAATATTGTGGTACTATGGCTCTTATGGACAAACTGCAATCATTGGGGAAAGATAGCACAGCTTGAAAAGTAATTGCCATAAGTCAGCCCTCTGGTTATTTTCAAATGTATGGAGGATATACATTATTTAAAGCAAAGTATCTTATGTTGAGTACTAAAAAGGATATACTCAAGAACGTTGGTGGCTTTCTACCAAGTATTACCAACAGTAATTTGATAGTACTTTGGCAATATAGTATGTGTGCTTAAATGCTGATGTTCTATAGAAGACACAAGATGTGCATACTCACTTTTCTAACCATTCACTTTGCTAACATTCTAAAAAGGCTAACTATTGGGGGAAATGCTGTTAAGTATTTTGTGAAGAAATGAGAGAGCCTAAAAGAGGTGCCATTAAAGTCCTTCTCAGTATCCCGGAGCAAAATTTGAATTTGCTGGAAAGTGTTGGTCAGTTAAAAAGCAAAGAATCCAACATCTCTTTGCCTGTAGTCAAAAGTTTGTGTGCTTACCTCAAAGTCTACTGTGCAAAATTCATTCCCTTGGATTCATGTAAGTGTTGACAAATTTAATACCAAAGATGCTTGAACCTTCAAGATAAAATTTACCTGTGGAGACAAGTTGAAAGTAACACAGACCAGGCCCTTTGTAGATGTTTTTATAATAACTGATATACTAAAAGGGTACAGCAACTGCAATGTTCTGGAGCATGCATGACATTGAGGTGACCATAGCATTTGTGTGTTTCAAATAGCTGTCGTGCAGGTGAGCTATGATATTGCAATAAATTCTGTAGGTAGTGTCAGATACACATACAGAAGATACCTGAGCCCAACCCATCCTCGTACAGAAGTGTAAGAAGTATTAAATGCTCATTTTTATGTTAACCTGTATCTTAGTAGCCATGACTGTTGCCATATTAGACCCCTAAACGAATCTGGCAGGTCAGATATGATTTGTCATGACCTCATATAACTGAAATATTTTGGGTATCCTCACTTGGAACAAAGATAAAATAGTATGTGGATAACAGAGTCTAATTACAAAAACGTTGAAGCTTCAGCATTTTACTATATTATTATGCATGATTTTTGTGTATTTAAAAATATAGAGTTTAAAAGAAAATCGTTCTCTGTAGACCATCAGAACAATTCCAAGCAAGCTTCGCGATCACAGCCAAGAGATGAAGATTTTGAAGGAGCTCCGTGGAATTGTGACAGCTGTACTTTTTTGAACCACCCAGCACTGAATCGCTGTGAGCAATGTGAAATGCCGCGGTATGCCTGAATCCATAGAAGTCTGTTTTGGATTAAAAATGGGCTCTTGAGCACACAGCCATAGAAGGAACATGAGGCACCTTTCAGTACATCTACGAGGCAACTGACAGCCAATCATTTTTAAATTATAAGGGATAAATCCCTCTTCCACTCATGCTGCACTAAAGATTAGTTCGGGGGGAAAAATACTCTTATCCCATTGTGGTGAGCAAGGCTGAAAGGATATCATAAATCCTAAATGGATTCCCTCCGTGACGAATGTATACAGGAAAGCAGGTGATTGCTGCTCTCCTAGCCCCTATAATTACATTTGCTGGGTAGTAGTCCTTATATATTTTTTTATAAGCATAGAACTATTACTTTGTGGTGTGAAATGTTACAGGTATCCAGACAAACTGTGAATTACCAGAGCTGATAATCTGGCCACAGCAAGATGGAAAAGAAAGGCTCCCTGTGCTTCCAGATTGTAAACTACTGAAAAAGAAGGGGTGGGTTGGGGAATCAAAGAGCAAAAAACTAAAAAAGGGGGTATTTGTAAATGCTGCTTTTTTTCAGGGTAATTTAAGTCTACACAATTGCTGTCTTGAAATTGTGAATCATGGTGAGGAGGGGGAAGTACTGTATGAGCCTTATTTATAGAGTACAATCAGAGGTGATTTTACAATCCCTTTTGCTTGTACAGCGCTCACCAAGTCATGTTAACACTGGTAATGAAGTAATTATACTACAGAGGACAAAAAATAGATGCATGCTTTTATTAGGCCTTTGTGTTTTAAAGCTAAAAAGTAAAGTATGCTTTTATAAACAATGTTCCCTTAAAACTGTGCTTGATGACAGTATAGCGGACATATGCCAAATGCAGAACTATTCCAAATTCTCTTTGGAAGACTTGAGCTCAGCCATCGTTATGTATGAGAAGTGTTTGCACCCTGTTTCTAGGCCTTTCAGCTTCCAATTATGTGAAGAATTCATGATGTTTACAGCACAGAAGGTACTTTGTGCCCCCATTCTGATTTAGCTGAAAACTAGTAATCAATATTAGCTCTTCAATAAAGGTTTATTTGCACATTGTCAATAAACCAGCCTGTATTAACTAATACGAGTGGCGGATCTTGAAATGTTACACACTGCATTTCTTTTTTGAATTTGGTCAGTTAATGGACATAAAGAATACAAAAAATGGAACTGTACTTTTATGCATCTGAATAGTATAAAGATGTTTGATTTGAGTGCTTCAGGTTGCTGAAATAAGCACTCTTTTGTGAAGGTTTCTTGGTTTTGAAGGTCATTCTAAAATAAAATTGTGCAAGAACAGTCAGGATGTTTTTTTCTCACTGATGAAATACTGGGACAGTTTATCCAGTTTCTTACAGACTCAAAATGTGTTATGTTATTCCTCATCCTTGCAGCTTTTTCACACCTTACCCATGTAAATTTTCTCTCATTGTTTGGTATGTGCTGATGATATAAGTTTGCCATTCAAAGTGGAATTTATCTGCTGTGATGCTGAAGTGTTGCTTCATACATTTAAAATCTTATCAAGCAGGAAGGAGTTCAATGAAATTAAAGGAATCAGTATTGAGATGTTTTTGTTTTTAAATCCACAGTAATAAACATGACAACCTTTGAATGTCTGAAGGGAATGTTAAGAATTCCGCTGCCCCTAAAGAAAGGTTAATTATGACATTCTTCTCTTCCTTAAAATAGGAAAAAAAGAGATGAAATACTTCAGGCAAAGTATTTTCTTACTTCCCTATTAAGTAACATGTCGTCAGCTGTTCAGTAGCATTTGTCATGATTTCATATTGATGCTTTTGCCTTTTTTGAACACAAGTTCTTGTTGGCACATATTTGTGCTGCCATTGGCAAGGAAATTATAGTAATCAAGTTAAGAGTAGAAGTAGCTTGTTTGAAAGGTATGTGCCACTTTTTAAAAAACCAGCGTGACTGCAAAGGGTTTACTTACAACTACTTGCATGCACCCTATCAATTTGGGTGCCATCCATCTTTGCATACTTTCTGGAGTCAGGCAGCATAATCAAAATTCCCCTAGGGCCTTTGTATGTGCACACATTTCTGTGCACACGGGGATTTCCTGTTTCATTTTGTGAGTAGGGATTGCCCTACACGTGTGGATTGACTTATTGTGTGTGCACAGTATTCTCTGATTCATAGGAGATAACAGGGAAGCCATAAACATACATTATAGTACTCCACTCTGGATCTGTGGAGTTGTTGTGGAGATTGATTTCCTTTTATTCATATTTTTACCTATGGAGTAGAAGACAATATCAGCTTTTGGTGGGGAAGATAAGATGATAGCTAGAGATCATGTTGATTCAAAGAAACTTAATATTAAGATACTGTCACTTCTTGATTGTGCAAAATACTGTTGTACATGTTTACTTGTAAATATCCTTTCAGACTGTAATACTGATGATAGCAATGAAATTAATTTTAATTTGTATGAGTTATACATGAGTATTCAGTTTCAAATTCTATTTGGAAGCTATCTGGGAATCTAAAGTGGTTTTAGGTTATGCCAGAATAAACCCGAATTGCATAAAACCTTCGGTTAATGTGTTAACACCTTGTATCTCTTGACATGCAAAATGCACTGCTATGTATACAACTTTGGAATGTGCACATCTGAGTGGTGGGATTTTGAGGCCATCATGAATTTTAAAAATGCACTACTTTTTAATAATCGACCTTTCCACTGCCCGTAGTACTTGGATAACCTATTTGAATGCTAGATATTCAAGACTATGTCCAGGTTCTCCAAAATACTTGTTTATAAATGCCTATTTTATATTTACTGCAATTAAGATGCTTCCTTTTCACATATAAAATGCAAAAACCTCTCCAAGTTTTAGTCAATAGAATAGTTTGTGGAAAAAGTCAGAATATAGCAAACCAAAATTAAATCCTGTTCTTGGATATATGGTGGAACTATCAAGCTAGCTTGTACACTTAGGAAGGGAGGGGTTAAGAAGGTAAGAGAAAATGTTTTGTGAAATAGATCAAATTGAGAAGTGTGTTTGTGTGTCTGTGGTATGTATGTATTTTTCCTTACAGCGGATGTGTAAGCAAGTATAATTTTTAAAGAGCTGGTCTCAGTCATGCTACTAAATCATGTGTTCTCTCAGTTACTGTATGTTCCAGTTATGTACCTTTTCTTCCTTTCCCCTGCCCTTTTGATTGTAAACTTCCTTAAAATAACTTGGATTTTGACAGACTTTGAAATTAGGACAAAGTTTTAAAAATGTTTTAAAGAGAACATGAAAATATTAAATATGCTGATAAATGGGATTGTGACCTTGGATAACACAAGAAAAAAAATGTAGTGTAGCCTGAAATGTGAAATCAGTTTATAGTATAGTATGACATGGCCAGATGGGCTCTTGGTTCCTCTGTTACCTGCTCAAATGCTGTGGGCCTACAGAGAGATGAAAATGGGCACAGAAATAAATGCATATTATAGCCAACACTGCCTCTGTGTGCTATATCTGTTTTTTTCAAATAACTCTTCAAATTTGCCGTCAGTGGGAGGTAGGGGCATCCTTGTTTCTGTTTTTAATTGGAGGTTTTCTTGCTTTTTTATTGCTCAAAGGTTAATAAAGTTTGCAAGACCTTTGAACAGATTTTTTAAAAATGTGTTCTTATCCATATTTTCTGCGTTATTGAAACCCTCTTGATTTTTACATTATAAAACCATGATCTTTCTGAATCCTGTAAATAGGGTGTTTCTTACAATCTAGATTGTGTATGCTGTGAATGGAAACTGTTATTGCAAGATGAAATGTGTAAAGGCATTAAGAGGATGTGCATGCATGGTACCTCCAAATGACATATACTGGAAGCTGCAGTTGCCTAAAAAAAATCAATAAACTAAGGAAACGTAACATCCTGCATTTGTTCTCATATGTAGTAAGAAACTTCTTAAATAGTAACTGTTTTGACATCGTGTCATCTTAAAATAGGATCTTTCCCCATAACATACTGCTAGATTGAGTGTGTGCATGTTTGTGTATATATCTATATAGTACACACTCTTTTTGGTACATAATCTTTTTGGTGACAATTTTACTAAACCTCATCTTGTTAGGAAAACATGTTTTGCCCTTGTCAGTCTCCAACGTGAATCCTTGCCAGTCTGTCAAGAGTAAAAATTCACTATCTAGATATCTTGCACAAATGGTGGCTTAATGTTGCTGAAGATTAGAGGTTTTTGGATTATGGCTTTAGGTGTTAGAGAACTCTTTGTGCTTATGTCCAATATAGAAATGTTATAGTGGTTCACACCTGATCATGTTTTTAGATGCCAAAATGGCACCTACATACTACTTGGATTGTCCCACTAAGAATTAATTAGGGCTGCTATACAGGAAAGAGCAGCTTATCGTTTCATAACTATTTTAATATTTTTGCTTTGTAGTCTTCAGGCTTCCCCATTTCAGTCATGAAGTGCAACTTAACTCAGTAACATTTGCAAAGATGACTCTGGCTATCTCTTCAGCATGGGTGTGAATAAGTGAGCCATGGGATCCTGCACTCTTTCCCACCAATCTATATCCCTTAGGCATGAATCCCCCCATGCTACGGTTCCCTCTAAAATAGGAATTGAAACCAAGGTTATTTAGCATTTGTACCTTAAGATTTTTATCAGATTCAAGACTTAATTTGATCACTTGTATGTTAATATTTGACAGGACTGGGGTAACTTAAGTAATGTTAACCCTATCTTGATATTTTATGATTATATGTAATGCAATTATCACCACCAAATTAGTTGTTGCAAAAGTTGTTCGCAATGCAGTAGACGAGGATGAATTTGAAAAAAGAATTCATCAGTAGCTCTGTGTGTGCATACCATACACAGCATTCTGTGCAGTCTTATAAACAGTGAACTGTTTTCTGTAGTCTTCAGATGTATCTTAGCCTTAAAAAATGTATTTGTCATGGGGGGAAACTATTTCTGCAGTCATTGCTCCATTTCCCCCCCAATGGTCCTACAGCTGTATTTGTGTAAAAACCTTGTTCATGCATGAAGGGAAAATTGTTCCAAACCAGTTCATTGGTGAGTATATCCCTGTTATGTGTTCATTCCAGATGTTCTGTTTGCATTTACATTTATAGTACAGTTCTTTTATTTCACAAAAATAATGAGATACTAGAAAAGGCTTAATTAGAGCTTGATAAAAATGGTAGAAAATACATTGCCTGACTAATGAACAGAGTTCTAGCCATTTTGCTTCTTCTTCACAGCAGGGGTTACAACATATATGAAGGCTTTTAAAATCCACGTGTTCATTGTTCAAAATGTGGTAGTCATTATTCCCAGGCAATAATGACTTTGCTGAAGTTAACAAAAACTCCTTTGTTAGGTTCACTGGAAAACAAATGTTGAAAGTCAGTAAATGTGCACATGGTCTTTATGGCATGACTTTTCATGAAATGAAATTAATAACACCAACAACAGGTTACAAACACACTGAAACTAGCATTTGAAACTCAGATACAGACAGCCACAGTGGGTTAAATGAACAGAAATCTGCTGCTGGACAGTGCTTTCTGTTTGGTTTCTAAAATGTCATGAATAAAGATAAGTGAGGCCCTTTTCTTAGATAGAAAACCCCGTACTTGGAGGGGATATTTTTGGGCTCTGCTTAGAAAAATAAAAACTGCTGCATATTCCCTGTGCAAAGATGCCATCTGGAAAAATTGTAAAAATATGGAGCCATGGGAGGCTCTGCAGTTGCATATGCCATATTGTTTGTTAAAAACACTTAAGGTGGGATCCAGATTTATGCTGGATATCAACTATGTTGACAGAAGTGGACTTCCCTACCTTCTTCACACAGCAGCACCTCAGAAATGCTACATAGAGAGTTGGGAGACCCTGTTGGGTGAGCTGTGTTGAAGGGGGAGGAGGATTTGCCCCAAACTAGGCAGAGAGACCTTCTGCAAACAGTCCTTTCTGTTGTGGAAGGTCCCTTCCCACAGAAGGTAGATCCTGGATTCAACCCAAACATTATCATCATTATGATTATTCTCCAAATTGTAGTGATTGTGATGAAATTTGATATGGAGAATCTATTGGTGAGGGGCATGCTGCCAGGACATTGGAGAATTAGATTTAAATATTGGAGACAGGTGTTTTTTTCTGGATGTTTTCAATCTTTTTTTTAATGATTGGGGAAACATAGTTAAATTCTGTCCAGAGCCATAGGCACAGCCATTTTCAAAATCAAGTGCTATCCAGGTGTGCCTTTCACTTTCTTCTTGGCAAATTTGTTGTTTAGTTCTGATTTTCAACCCATGTAATTCTCAGTGAAGATAGGGTGAGATGGTATTCATCCATCACTACAATAATGGCTACCATGCTCTCCAAGGCCTGCAACTTCTCACTTTTGTTCTATAACTTGCTAGTTACTTTTTTCATAATTTTATTAAAAATATTTTAACAATTCCAGGTTGTGCTACCTGGCTTTTTTCAGTTTAAACATGTACAAAGCAACTAAGTCTCAGTAATTTCTTCTCCAACTGTCTGTACACACTTAAATACAGCAGTGAAGTACACAGACTCCAAAGTGATGGCAGGGGACAGTATAATAGTAGTAACACACTCTTCCTTGGAAATAGCAATCTCCTATTCCTAGCTGGCTAGCAGTGTGGGGAAAACGGATATGGCTGGACTGAATGGCTGAGGTTGGGGCAACCTATGAAGGGATAGGTTGGGGGATGAGCAAGGGGCAGGCATTCCTTCTTTACTGAATTTCTTCCCTATACTGCTCTTTTAAAACAGAACACAACACAGAGGAGCATTAATAGAGGGATGCACTAAGGAAAGGTTAAGGAGAGGCATATCCCCTTTCATGCCGTTGAAAATTCCCTAGAAATTAGAAGGCAAGAACAGATTAGATTTCCATGCCAGGAGAAAGAAGAGGGAAGCCATTTAAAAGTTGTTACTATGTAGCCAGAGCTGCTCTAAAGTAAGACTGCATGTCTTGATTAAATTCCATTATATATCGTATTTCTTCGATTCTAAGACACACTTTTTCCCCATATAAACGTCTCTAAAAATGGGGTGCGTCTTAGAATTGATAGTGTCTTAGAATCACAGTTTTTGAATTTTAGATATATTTTAGCTTTTTTTCTTCTTAGAATCAAAGATTTTTTTTCTGTTGGTGGTACTGAAATTAAGGAGTGTCTTACAATTGATGGCGTCTTAGAATCGAAGAAATATGGTACCTTCCAACCACCTCATGGGAACTGCAAATGACAATAGGACTTATTTCCAAATTGGCAATGGTAGTGTTGTCTCTATACTTCCAAAGAGCATACCATGTAATTAATTTCAACATGTAACCAAATTCCTAAAACACTGCATATAACAGTGACACTAGCTTTAGTTTAATCTTCAAACCACTGAGGATTGGAACCAAAAGGCCAGAGCAAACTGTGAATGGATGGAGAAGAGGTTGTATGGAAACACAATATGTGAGGTGGTACAATATCTTTGTTACTTATATGGCATGCAAAATAAATCAGAAGGCAACTTAAAAATTCATGATTTTTGGAACATAAAGTGAAATTGACAAAGCCATAGTAACCATAATTGGACCAGTTTTACACAGAAAGCACCAGGAAGAATAGAAAGATGGCAATCTTTATGGGACCAACACAGCAAAAGCAATCAAAACTAAGGTAGAATAATATGTCAATTGTTACCTTAACACAGGACTGTATAATAACAGTATTTCTTACAAAGCAGTCTGATCTCACTGTTTTTTTAAGTTCAAGGATTAGTTAAGGTGATTGCTCTGGCTAAGAGATTTGTAACTATAGATTTAAATGGCCATAATTATCAGTGGCTTGGATACCTTTACAAATAGGTACTGTGTTTACAGAACCACTTAGAATTGTAGTATCTATAAGCTCAAGCTTTGTTTTCTCTTGTGAAGCTCATTGCAATTTTGTTCTTTGGAATTTTCATAACTTTTATAAGAAAGAACCTATTGGTTAGAGGTTAAAGTGGGCAGGAACAGACATGTATGGAATGAGTGGAATACCAGCAAAACATAAAATTCTGGGAATTATTTTTTACTCGCATTCATTGCAAAGCATAGCACCAGTGAAACGTGGGAGTTTGAGCAAACATTATTAGTTTTTAGTAAAGCATTTATGCATATACTGCTCTATTAGAGCAATACTTTTAGAATGTTTGAAAACAAGACATTAATGTTTTATCACTCTGAATAAGGAGTTCAAGGCATAGTTACTGTTCGATAAAGTTGAAAGAAAATCATGAAATTCAAGACCCAAGGTGATGATGAGTCATGATTTTCCACTTACTTCACTTTCCCTTTACTTTCAAGTCTAGTTCTTACTGTGATGGGATTTACATTGACATCATTGTTTAATACTGTGCCTTATAGGCAATGATTAACTTCTGAGAATCTCTTCAGCGGTAAAGAGTGAAATTCAGTTGTAGTTAACCACTGCTTTTAATATACTTTCCAATTCTAAAGAGCATGGCACTAACCTTCATCAATAATGTTTACAGTTATTGATTCATGCTGGTCAATGGTATCTGATTTGGAACTATGGTACTAAGCATTTGTACTAGCATATTGATGTAGTGATGCATTTTGTGCAGTGCTTCTACAGCAGTTCATCTGTCATAACCACACAACTGGTGGCATACATATTGTGATGAGTTAGTAGTTGTATAGGTAAAAAGTTGAACATGATGGTGTCAAGGACTGCAGAATTTGCTTTCTTTCCTTGCTCCTTTCTTTGGAGGGAGCTGGAGGATGAAAAATGGGGGAGTGTAAAAGTACAATATACCAAACATAAAGTAAAAAATTACCAAAGAAAGTAGCGTGTTCCCTGAAAAGTTCCATCATGCCTTCCCACTTGATCACCTTCCAGCTCTATTCCAAGGCAGTCCTCTTCTCTTCCGAACAGTGGTCCCAAATACTTGACAGTGCCTTTGCTGATTTTCCCTGTTGGGCGTGAAAATTTCACTAAGTTTCCAACTTTCAAGTCTGCAACACTTCTGGGTGCAAATGGTCGTCTTGATGGTGCTGTCTTATTCATATGAACCCTTGGGTAAAATAATCATAGAATTTAATAGCTTTTCTTTGAAAGACAGCAGTCATAACTTTTGTATTCCTGCACAATGTTATTCAGATACATCATAATAACCACAGAAGCAAATGTTTACAAATTAGACTTATGATGAATCTGTGACTGGATCTCCCAATCTCTTTGTATACAAACAAAATTGGATGGAGCCATGGCACTGGGGTTTAACACTTCCCCTCCCTGTGCCATTTCCTTGATTTTAAATCCCACCCTGTGGCATTAGCCACACATTGGCCACTACTGTACTTAACTGTGGAGAACCAAAGATTGTGGCTGGGTTGACATAGCACGCTACCCCCCCCCCTCAGTGTGGGGGGTTGTTAAACTGTGGGTTGTCACATCTGAATGCAGCATGTTTTTTTCTGGAGGGTTGCTTGTTAACCTTGCAGTGTGGCTTGTTAACCCTCCTGAACAATCTTTGTGGTTTAAATGGGTTTAACCCAAGTCAGTGAACAAAAGAAAATGTCTGTCCCAATAAGAGCAAGGGGATTCCTTCCATGTTGGTCAGACAGTTGATTCAACCTGGCCATCAGAATGATGACAATTCTGGTGACAGAAAAGGTTCCCAGTGGGGTTAGCTGTTGAACTCAGGTGAATGAGGAATCTGCAACTGCCCTGGCCAAAAACGTGGGGCACAAAGGTGAGAAATGGGAAACCTAAAAAAAATAGATATTCCCTGCTGTTGAAAACATCTGGAGGGACCCAGATTGGGGAAGGCTACTCTAAGAAGATACAGAGGCTGAATTTGGACAACATGATAGTCAGTGGTGGGGTAATAATTAACTTTACAGTTGTTCATCTAGGGGGTACTCCCCACACAACATGGTAATAAATAATCAACCATGGTGTGGATTAGGATCAGCGCTGAGTTGACTATGGCAGCATTCGGACGACATGATAGTCAATACAACTGATGATTGTTTCCCACCCCCACTCCCCCAGTTGCTATTAATTTTGTCCGAATTCAGCCATAGAGTTGCCCTCCAGTGCTTAAGTCATACTTTCTTTAGACATTATAGTGAAGACTGATATTTTTCCAGACTTCCTATCCTCAGAGAATCCTATCAACGTTGTTTTATCTGCTTTGAAGTCTCTATGTATTGCCAAGGGTAAGTTTTAGGATGCCTCCTCATTGTACATGAGACATTGTTCATGTCTTTAGTGTGTCCTAGATAATATTCAACTCTCATGTTGTGCTTTGCAAAAGGTTGGTAATGGTGGATGTTGATCAAGTTGCATTTCTGGGAAATTTGGCCATTACTGATCTTCTAATTGTGGAATATTTGCTAAACTTCTGAGGAACTCAGACTGGAAGTGCTCCTAGGCTAGCATTGCTCCTTGAAAACCAGGTTGCTGCTGTGGCCAGGCTTGCTTTCACACAGATGAGGCTGGTGCTCTGTACCCTTTGGTGATAAGATTACTACAATGTGTTCTGTAAGAAGCTGCCTTCTGAAAAGTGCCTGGAAACTTCAGCTGGTACACAAAGGAGCAAGACTGCTGACAGGAGTGCACCTTTCATACCACATAACACCAATGCTGCACCAGCTCCACTGGTTTCCAGTTAGTTTCTGAGCCCTATTACAGTATTGGTTTTGACCATTTAAAGCAGGGGTGGGCACTTTTCCGTTGAGGGCCTCATTCTGTTGTAGTAATCTGGTGGGGTGGGGGGCTGGATGACAGCCATGAGCAAGGCTGAAACCAGCAGTGGGTGGGCCAACCCTTTTCTTTTTCTAGCACTCTTTTTCTCAGTCTTTCTAAAACCCCTTTTCTGTCACTTGTCAGAGGTCTGAACTGATTGCATGCAGAGAGATTTTGAAAGTAGAGGCTGAGGGCGTTTGAAATTAGGTCGTAGGCGGTCCACTTCTGATTTAAATCACTAAACTGTTTGGGGCTTAGGTAGTTGAAGGACCCCTTTTGCCTAACATAATCTACCTGCATACTTTGATCATCAGCAGAGGCACGGCTTGAGATGTGAGATGTAGAAGAGTAGGTAGGATCTAGCCTTCTCCGTGTTGGATCTCACCAGTGGAATTCTGTACTGAGACACTCAGTTGTCTTGTTTTGTGACTACTTCTAAGGCAACACAGAAAAACCTTTATTCAGGTGAGTGTTTGTTTCGGGTGCATTAGCTAGGTAGTATATAAAATAGTCTGTTGTATCTTTTTATGCTTGCTCCCCTAAGGTTTTGAAACTCTCATTTGGTTTTAATGTTTTATCTAAAAGAAACATTCTAGTGTTTGTTTTCAAGAACTGTTAGCTGCCTTGAACTCCCAGCCTGGGATATAAAGGTTGAATAAAAATGTTTACAATATTTAAAAACTATTGGTGCAGACAAATATATCTCTTTAGTTGTTGCTGTTGGCAGATATGTCCTGCAGAAGGTTTTGAAACTCTCTAGGAAACGTAGCTTTGAGTGGAGCAATTCTACTTTGTCTTGGGTATGAATTCCCATTCTAGGAATGTACCACTTTGGAACATATCATGTAAAGTTTGAAAGGCAACAGCTTGGTGCGTACCAGGGAATTCACAATAGGTTGTATGTATCTCTTGACTAACTATACCTTTTATCTGTTTTAGGATTTCTTGATTTCCTATAGGCTTTTGGCAATTGCAGGGACTGTACATTCTAGACAAAGAGAGTATATATCTGCTTCAAACTTTGTATGTTTTCTGTATAAAGGGGAAAAAACATATATAGGGACCAGCAATTGCCATAGAGAAAAGAAGTTAACTTATTACAGCATGTGGCACTCTGCCAAAAAATAAATAAAAATTCCTGGGGGAAAAGTGGCATCTGTGGTGGCTACGGAGTGGCCAAATTTAGCTTTTTTTGTGGCTATGGAGTGCCAAAAGGGTTAAATTTAGTTTGGAAACAATGTAACGTAGCACTCTGTAGCAGCTTGCCACTGAAGTTTGGCACAAAACAGCAATTTTGCTTTTTTTCTCAGGCACCCCTTGGACTTGCAGCCTGCTCTGGGGATCAGGGGGTGGGATGAAAATGGCCTCTGGACATTGCCCACCCTTGTGTTAAAAGGAATATTAAGATAATTATACATTCAGCTTGTCTTTATATTCTAGATCTTCTCTTGATTCTGACTGAGCAATACAATTGTCAATCAAAGGCCTGTCAGTCGCTCAATCCAATATTAATGTGTAGTTCCCTGTAGCTCTAGTATTACATCTGCAAGGTGAAACAATCCTAGCTGTCACATCTTAGAACAAACAAAAGATGATGATCAGTCTCATCTAATGTGCTGGCTGTGATCTGTACTACAAAACTGGAACAAAGTGGAACTCAGAACTGGTTCTTGAGCTTGTGATAAAATCCAGCACAGCAGTCATGTCTTGACGCTTTCCAGCAGCTTTAGCTAAAGTGACTCTAGCTCTGTGCATTCATATAGTCAGCACTAAGACTGTATACTAAAGTAGTGGGCTATTTTCTTTAAATATGACTTTAAATACTACTGGTGTAAGCCTGACTGTGCAGTTTCATTTGCAAATAGCTAAGACAAAATCTGAACAGTTGAGTAACCAGGATTGCAAGTCTGTTGAAAGCGATGTCAAATTCATTATTTTTCTTATCCGTGCAGTTTCTAAACCTTTTTCTTTGCAGCAGAAAATTATACTTACAACACAAACCTAGTCATGGCTACTCAGATGCAAGTCCCATTCAGGTCAGTAGAACTTATTCTCATGTGTGTTTATATAAGATTGCAACCTTAATTACTGCATACAATAAAAGCATCTCTATTATAAGCAACTGATTAACACTTTAATCCTTCCCCTAAGGCTTTGGGGGGACACAACCTTTTTGGCCCCAAGGGCTGCATCTGCGGTATGCTGGAGGCCTGGGGGCTGCACATGCATGCATGCAAATCACTGATCAGAGATTTTTAAAAAATGGGGGGTTCTTACTTAGTGCTGAAGAAAGCCTCCTCCCTCCACCAGTGATCCCAGACTGGATCGCTGTCCCAGTCCAGCTAATAGCAGTGGAATTTTCTGATCAGCTGGGCTACAGGGGAAAGTGAACAGCAGTTGCATAACCCACAGCAGAGGGGTGCATGTGGGTTGCAGGTTCTGTAAAAGGGTTAAACGAGACCTGTAGAATGCATTGCCTATTCCCAGGTCTTGGATATAAGAATTAAGGGCCTCTTGATAACTGCACCACCTCCACCCTAGCAGGAACACCAGCAAGAGTCAATAAGCCTGGCCCCAACTGGATGCAAGTACCTGTTAACAACTTGCCTTGTTGAGCATTGCCAAAAGTGATCTCCCTCCACTCCACTTATATGTCTTGTCTTTTCAGTTTGTAAGTTGATGGGCAAGGCTATATCTTATATTCATTTATTCAGAGTTCCTGCCACCAGCATTACATATTGAACTTAAATAGCTGCTTTGGGAGACAAAGTTTAAATGAAAAGCAGGGAAACATAATCAGCAGTTGCCTTACATTGAGTTGGAACAGTAGTACATCTAACTGTCTACTTTGTCTGACAATGGCTCTGCAAAATCTTACAGGCATTTCCCAGCTTTGTTACATGTGACCCTGTTTAAATTTAACCCCTGGTGTCTACAGTCTGAAACCTTCTATATGTGTTTTTCTGCTCAATCACTGCCCCTCCTGCTCATTTCCAGCCACGTATTCCAAGCCAAACATGGTTGCTACATTAACCTATTTTTCTGGACCTCTCTAGACTATGAAAATCAGCGTTTATAAATTGGTTCAATGTGTGAATGCTATGGAGCTTTGAAGGGTGTGGATCATGAATCTGAGGGCTCTGGACTAAACGGAATCCGTGCCTGGGATATATGAACACTAAGCTAAAATGGAGCCTGTATTAAGAGACCATACCAGGTGTGTTCAATGTGCATAATGGCTGCTTTAGCTAAACTGAAAATTAAAGACAACATTCTGGTAAGAAAAGTACTGGAATCTTAGTTGTAGAATAAGTAAATGCTTTTTCATGCAATGTTGCTTAGTAGAATCTCATTTTTTTTTCTCTGTTGTACTGAAGCTGTTCACCACATTGTGCTGGCAGAAACTCCAATCCCTCCTTTTTGAGATTATTTCAGATTCTTTTTCAATGAGAAATATAGACAGTTTTTTATTGTTATTAATATTGGGGAGGGGAGGTGCCATCTTTTAAACAGATGAATTCTGGATGAATTATATAAATGTTAAATTCGTCCAAATAAAATAGATGAATTTTGTTTCTTACCTGTTTGGAAAATATTTACTGCAAGTGTCCACTTGAGAGAAACTGTTTGAAGTTGAGCTCAATATGTTTTGATTAGCATTCTCGTGACTTGTTTGATTGTGTTGACTAATGCAAGGAATGTTGTTGCTATTCACCTTTGTCTTCCTTTCAGATGCATCATCTTGGTAAAACATGAAAAAGAGTTGCTAGAGGAATTTGCACCAGATGCAACATTTTGCATAAAGGTGTCAAAATCAAATCGGTATATAGGCCTACGAGATGTAGTGGCAGCCACCAATTTTGGCGGCTTTAAAAGGGGATTAGACAAATTCTTGGAGAAGGCTATCAATGGCTACTAGTCCTGATTGTTATATGCTACCTCCAGTATAAGAGGCAGTATGCCTATGTGCACCATTTGCTCAAGAACATGGGTGGGAGGGTACTGTTGCACTCAAGTCCTGCTTGTGGGTTTCCTGTGGGCGGCTGGTTGGCCACTGTGTGAACAGAAGAACAGCATGGCTCTTATGTTCTTCTGCCCATGGCGCTTGGGCAAAGAAGAGCCCTTTACCAAACTTTCCACCGCTAGGGACTCCCACCCAGAGCTGCTCATCACTAACTTGGTTCCTGGATGTCTTCCCCTGGTTGCAGTATGTTTGAACAATTGTTGAGATGATGCTGGCTCAGTTCCTATTCAAAAGTTCAGCTTTAAAGGCTCTAATAAACCCCTGGACAGATTGAGTTCCTGGGTTAGGTTTTGTATTAGAAAAGTAATGTTGGGATAAAAGAGTTCATAAGCTTATTCATTCAGTTCTTACAAATATTTTAAATCTACCTTTACAAATATATTGTAACAACTACAAGGAGGAATCTACTTTAAGATGAATCTGTTCCCAGCTCAAGGCTGGTTTTCATTTCCGCTTTTTGTTCTGTAGGTCTTTAAACCATTAAGCATAAAAACAAGTTGCTTATCTATGTGGATCTTTGAGTAGTTACCTGTGCTATCACATATGTGTTCTGCACAGAACCTTGTTTCAGAACTTTGTAGAGCTAGGTTAACATATTTGGTGGACCCTTCACCCACAGTCTCAATTGTGTATGCTCAAGGGGTTGTGGCTCCCACCTTCCTGCTCTATTGTACATCTTATGTGAATGATGGTAAGCATCCGGAACTTTGGTGGTGATGTGGGATAGCACATGTCTAAATCATCCCATAACAATGTATCCAGTGCTGGAGGGAAGGTATCCTGAGGTGTGATGATACAGGAGCTAAAGTTGGCATTTGGAAGGCTCTGCCTCCTTATGATGGTTGGACGACTGGAATTTCACAGCCAAGAAACTTTTCTTGTGACAGTACAAAGATGCCTAACAGGACACCTTTACTGCCAGTGAGTATGATGTAGGGCAACTGGATGAGGACCTGTTCCAAGAGTGATACCTGTTAAACGATGACTGCTGGCCGCCTAGGGCCATGCATCAAGCTGTGTTGCAAAGCATCTCCACCCAGTCCAGGATATCATCTGCCTTCTTGTTAAAATGACTTGCACCATCAACTCACTAATTTTAGCCCCCTGTATAAGCCCAGAGGAACATAACTGAACATGCCTGTGAAATTCTGTGTCCCTGCTATTACCTTCCATTTACTGCGTTGCTAGCTGAGCTGCTTCCTGTTGAAATACTCTGGCCAGTTCTTTCTTACGTCCCAGGAGGTGGAACAAAAAGGAGAAAGTCTTCTGCCATAATAGTTTTTGATGTCTAGACTTTACACCTGATCATTGGCAACGTGGAGTGACAATGCAGCAATTGAGTAGAACTGTAATGTCCAGATTTCTGCCTCCATTATAAGTAGGTACAGAATGGATTTGCTGGTATAACTTGGTCAGAGCAGCCTCGGCGATGATGGGATTAGGCACAGGATGTTTAAACAGAAAACCTTAGCCATCTTCCTGGACTTTATAGAGGTTCTCTAGTCATTTTACTGTCAGAGATATGGTGGATAGCTTATCGCATGATTCCTTTGCCACTTACAAAGATGCTGGTAGTATGGAGAACATCACTGGGGCAATCTATCAGCATGCACCAGTTGAGGGATGGGATCTTTGGCAGCAAGTGGCTGCTGCTGGATTTCAAGGCCTGTGTGGAGCAGCTTTTGTGAATACAATCAGATATCCTATGTGGCAGATAATGGAGTGTGATCCTCAGTGTACATGTCTAGTGGGGAGATGGATGGTACCACAAACCACATTGACTCTGAGTCAGACAAATATTCCTCAACCTCAAGGAGTGATCTGGCTTTCAGCTGGTTTGAGCAGTGGCCAGGTGCCACCAATGACAGGCTGAAACAGCGTGTAGCGGCTCAAGCTGACACTATTGTAAAACGGTGGTCCAAAAAGATGGAGCAATAAATGCTGCAAAGTTACTGACTCAAAGGGCATGACATGCAAGACAATCCATCAACACCAAACGTGTTACAGCCATCAAGCCCAAGGATGTTTGTACTGACAAAGATGCAAGTCCATTCACTGCCAAGGTAAGAAGAGGGCAGTAAGATACCACAGGCAGGATAGTTAGCATGGGTGCATTAATACCTGACAACAGATGTAGCAACCTTTGTAGACTCAGAGATTAGTTGACTAGTGGTGGTAAGCATGGTGAAGGGGAATCTGCTCCTCCTTCAGTATATGTACTAGGATGGAGATCCATCCTAGACCCAATAAATATTCCCATGCTAAAGATCACCAATGGAATAAGGTGGTAGTACAGAGACAAGTCCCTCACACCTGAATCTCAACAATGGTTGTCATTATGATGGCAGTGTTTCCTAGGTGACTGCTACCTTGGTGAAAATCTCTGGGAGATTACCTCAAATGGGAATTGTGAATCAATCAGGCCCAGGGTGAGACTTTAGCATCCACTTGCAAACAGAGTCTGTTCCCAGAGGGCACGGGATATTTGTTCAACAAAGCACTGGCAGTATTGGCACAAGTCCACAAAAATGATACTTGCCGTTGCACAAAAGACACAAGGTGTGGCTGTCTGTGGGAAGGAGTTTACTCCTGCAAACAGAACTCTTGTGGCAAGTAGCTGCCTTCAGAGTAACTTTTTCAAAAGCCCTGAAAATGGGCAAGTAAGACAGGCGAGGTAACCAAAACAAATCAAAACGGAAAACGTAAATGCTGAAGTAATAATAAAATAGAGTAAAGGTAAGAGAAAAAATAACACATTTCCCCTCTTTTTACCCGGTGAGGCTGGGAAAATGCCAGAATTGGGAAAGACCTTTGCTGCTGCTGTTGCAGCAGCATTTGAAAAGTATCTGAGTAGGGATTACACCCCATGGAACATGTACGCTGAAGGTGGGGGGTGGGAAGCCTGCCAAAATTCTAACCTAGCTTTAGAAAGTCCCAAAATGAGGCTCTGTGCAGATACAGAAGCCATATCTGAACCATAAAGAATCTCTTCTGTGGTCTACTATGCATATACTGAAACCAGTATGTCAACCAAGTATCCCTTTCCCACTATTGAGCAAAAGCTAGCACTGTAGTGCAGTCTACAGTGTCAAAGTACCTAATTGAAACCCTATACAATACATTCTGTGGTTGCAGTACTAACAGTGATGGAGCTCAAGCTCAAGGTAATTTTTGCTATATTATGGAGCCATTGAAATCCACCATGTTTTCTGGAGAAGGAGCTTGGCCATGAAGATAATGAATAAAATCTGAATTTAATCAACATTTGGAGTCAGTATGTCAAAACTGGTAAATTTTGTCTTTCATTGCTCATGTGAACAGAAGCTGAAAAAAGCAAGAAATGGAATTTGGCTTATGACAATACAGTTCATCTGAATACAGCCTTAGATTCCTGTCTGCGTAATGAAACCCAGGATGATACTGAAAATTTGGGGTTGCATATTTGGATTAACATACCTTTCAAGTCTCTGTTTTCTTTTGCTAGCCCTATGTCACAGTATCCAGCAATCAGAATTTCTGTAGACTCACTATTTATAGATGACGGAGAAGCATTGTTCCTAGAACGTTCTTGCACTCTTTCTAAATAAAAGTAAAAGCCTTGTTTATATCCAGTTCCACTCAGTAAAGTATTATTACTATAGTAATGAAACAATATGTAAAAAAAAATCCAAGGGAAATCTTCAGAGTTAGCCCGTGACATTTTGCTACGTGAGGTAGAGCTGCTTTCCTTGCAACCATTCAAGTCAAAGTTCATTGTACCCAAAGCCAGGCGAGTTGTTTTGGTACATGAGGCAGAAAATCCCAGAAGCACCTCTCCCATCCCTGACAGTAAAAAGACAATAATCACAAATTGAATAATTAACTATCTGATGCACTTTCATGAAACCCAAAGTGACCATACCTTGCCTAAGGATGGGACCTTAATTTGTCATTATTAATGCAGTCTGTTGCTAGCTTTGTCAAGAAGTGATGCTAACCTTCTAACTAATAAAATGCCATATTTTCAGAATGTGAAATTGGTGTATTTTATGTTTCCTGATGAATGACTTCCAAGTTAGCCACTTTCTAATACATCATTTTAAAAAAAGGTTCCTTTTTTAAACTACTTTGCATGGGAAATATACCTTGGCCCTAAAATCCCTGCAACAGAATTGTCTTCCTTATATCCTAGAATCAGCCTTTAAACAGAACTAATGAAATCAGCAGTGCTAGATACTCATTAGAAAATGTTCACATTAAATGGATACACTAGCTGCTGCCAGTGACACTGGTCTTAATAGACTTTTAGGAAAGCTGTTTTATAGATTATTGTTGTGAAGTTGTTTTGACTGCACTAGAAGGCTGCATGTTTGTTTCTGCAGTCATGGAACTCCTCTCTGACTGCATTAATCATCTGTTGAGAAAGTCTAGATTTGACCAGCAGATACCTCTTCTTAATATTTCAAACTCTAATGAAGATACATTTTAATGGATGCTGTTGAATTTTACTATTGTAGTATTGGTCTGAATATTGTAACATTGTCTCCTAGACCATAGGGGTGGCTTATAAATACTATTAATAATTGTTGAGACAGGATATGAAGACATACCTGACAATTACAAAGAACTTTTTAAAAACAAAACATACTTTTCCAGAGGCTCTATACACACAGAGGCCAATATGACGGCACATGCAGCACAAAGAGAAACACTGCCTTCACCCCAAATGGAATGGCAACTGGTCTCTGTCCCTCTTCATGCATGGATTGCTACAGTAGCCACTAAAGCAGGGAGAAGGAACATGTACCCATCCAGATATTGTTGGAAGCACAACTCTCATCACTCCTAGCCATTGGGCTATGCTGGCTAGGGCTGATGTGATTTGCAGTCCAACAACACCTGGAGGGCCATACATTCCCAATCCCTGCACTAAAGGTCATGTGTTACCTTGTTTGGGAGCTTTAAGCAAAATTCTAATTGCTTGATAGAATTCATGGCAAAATGGATTTTTCAAGGTCCTTCACAATTATAGCTCCTGCTTGCAGCACAGATCGACATGGAACCGAGCTGTCCCACAGGGATGAAACGCATAAGAAAAAATCCCATTTCAACAGAAGGAATTGCTTTTAGCAGTGTACCTTTGGGATAGTTCAGTTTCATGTCAATCTGATCATGTAGCAACTACAACAGTCATTGCAAAAACGATGGGGACCTGTTTGATTCAATATTCCTAGCTTATTAGGTATATGACAGTGGCTCACATGATAAACCCATGCAAAAGAAAGGGGTCCATGCAGCCCTGCTATAGGTCTCCTTAAAAGTAACTGATGACAATGTGGTCCATGTGACATTCAGTGTTTTTGCAACACCAACATACTGGGTTGATTACTGACCATCTTAAGAACCTGAGCAATAGACTATAAAATGGCTGTGCCTTTACCATCTTGTCTGCCAGTAACTGTATGCATTAGCCATTCATATTGCCTCTTCACATCCCATAGTTCTTCTTTCAGTCTGTGGTTTTCTTCATTCAACTGGTGACTGGCTTCCCTCAGCCTCCTGGATTCACTTCTTAGCTCACAAATCTCTTCATGCAGGGCCTGTTCATAAGTATGTACTGGATCGTGTCTGTTGTGCATCCTGTTGATCTGTAAAAGGGAAATTAGTTTAAATTGTGTTTCAATGCTAGATCTTGAAGCAGAAACAAAACAATGAAGAATAGAAGTCTATGTATGAAATTAAGCATAATTTATCATTGTTCAACGGCTGTAATTATCAAGATTTGTCTTAATAGGGTATCTGCATGTGCTGAGAAATCACACAGTGCAGCCTACTTGGGACTGTACACTGCCAGTTGGATTCTTATGTTTGAATACTACATATAAAAAGCAGCATGCAAGTAGAAAAGTATCTAGACTAGAACCCTTTTTTGATAAGCCACTTTTCTGCATGCAGTGAGTTCTTTTTAGTTATTTACAATTAGGGTGAATGGACATCATATTTATGGGATTCCCCCACTCTCTCTTTTTTACTAGAATTCTTACTATGCTTAGAATTAAAGAGCATGCTGCCTCTGAGCATATTGAGGCTAAGGATTTATTTTCCGTACCAGAACTGAAATGAGGTTACATAAGTCTATTCCTGGTTACCTCAAGCTGTCCCATTTCCACAGCCTAATTTTGTTGTTGTTGTTGTTGTTATTATTATTATTATATTTATTTATATCCTGCCTTTTTCCCAATAATGAGACTCAAGGCAGCTTACAAATTAAAACATGTACAGTTAAAACAAATAGTAATATACAAACAATAAAAATATAATTGAACATAGTACAATGTAAAAATATTTTAAACATTTAAGAACATATTAAATACACATAATTAAAAAATTAAGCTATTGGGAGTCAGAAACTCTTGCCAATCTATTGCAAGTCACCCAGATTCTGATCTACCTTCTGGCCGCCTCTAATTTACAACATGGTCTAAGGCAGCTGTGAGTAACACATGGCCTATAGGTCACACACAGTCCCTGCTATGGCACCCATTACCTCTTTGTTGAGTTAAAAATGTTTTTGGGGAGGGGAAGGAATCTGTAGAGGTTACAGAATGCCCAAAGAGTATAAATTAGCTTACAAACAAGCTAATTTGGATCCTTTTGGCATGTAGCTGCTATGGATGCCTTTTTTGTTAGAAAACAAAAAACAAACCACAACATTCACTTGCATGGGGTAGGGTGGGAATACAGCCTACAAGGGGAGTCCAGGGGTGAAAATGGCCCCTGGACTTCCTGCAGTTGCCCAACTCCAGTCTAAAGTGAATATGTAAAATGTATAATTATGTGCTACAAATACATAAAGGTAGTAAATATTTTGTAACCCAGAGGACCTTCTCTTCTGCTGCTCCCAGACTGTGGAACGACCTGCCGGGAGAGATCCGCCAACTCACCAGTCTTCAAGAATTTAAGAGAGCTATAAAGACTGATCTCTTCCGGCAGGCCTACCCAGTCGAATTTTAAGACTTTGTTGATTTTAATAATGTATTAATTTTATATGCTTTTAATTAGTTTATGTATTGTATATTATATTTTATATTGTACTTGTATTGTATATTGTATTTTTATATTATACATCCGGAGGGAGAGGCGGGTAAGAAATAATAATAATAATAATAATAATAATAATAATAATAAATGTCTACTAAGTTCAAACTATTGTAAGTACCAAACAAATGGATATCAGTTGTTGAATAATTTTAGGTATGGTTTCATACATAATGAAATCAGCTTTACTCTCCTCTCCCCCCATTATACTAAATAAAAGAACAGGTTTAAAGTTGCAACATGGCAGATTAAATTGAAAATTAATTGCTACCCCAGAGATGGCTTACCTTTTTCTTCAAAATAAGGTTTTCTTCTTTGATGTCTGCTATCTTTTGTAGATATTCAGATTTTAATTGAGCCATTTCATTCTTCAGGTGTGAAATCTCTTCATCTGCCTTTGCTAGCTCTAAGACAGCAGTCTCGTTGGCTTCCTGAAGATCACTTATCTGGCTTTTAAGGTTCACTATATATCGACATGGAAACACATAGTAGGCACAACCTAGTCATATTTGAGCTCTTTTGAGCCCCATTGTCATTAAGGCTGCAACCCTATGCACACTTACCTGGCTGTGAGTTTCATTGACTTCAATGAGGCTTGGACATTGGATAGTGCTGTGAATGTTTCCCCACTGAAAGAAAAATGCTTAGCTTGCAGCCCAATTCTATGTTTGCTTACTGCGAAATAATGGCCAATGAGGTCAATGAGACTTTCTTCAAAGTCAGTAACGTGCATATGCTTACAGTCTTGATTGGACTGTGTCTAGTATTTGTAGAGGAAGGAAAATGAGGCAAAATTAAGGAATGGTGAATTCGCTTCACATCTGAGTGCTAGCCATTACACTACATCACTGTGCAAGTACTTCCTCCTGTACCAACCTCGCATTAAGCTAGTCAAATGGAAATGCATTATGCATTGATGAAGGAGAAGGCATTTTCTATTGTGGCACCCAGCTCTGGAATGTCCTCTCGGGGGAGATACAACTGTTGTCGACATTGTATGCTTTTTAGATCAAGATGTTTTTATTTGCCCAAGCATTTCAAATTGATTGTATGGTTTTAGCTATTTGAATACTTTTCTTTATCACCTCTCCATTTTTATTGTTCCTCAATGTTGTTGCTTATGATTAATTTATATTGTAGTTTGAAGTTTTATGTATATTACCCTGGAACCCATTTTAAAAATAAAGTACTTGGCTAAGACTGATAGCTTTTCTGGAAATACCCATAACTGCCCAAGAAATCATGGTTCATAATCTTTCACCATGTTATGTCATTGTAGAGACACACTGTGGCAATACATCTCTCCAGCATGGTACACATGACAAAGTAGCAGAGAACAGAATGGTTCCTGCTGCAGCATCGATTAATGTTGGGTGGATTCTGGCCACTGTTACAGTTAATTGTGAGGTTGTACTGAGCCCTAACATCCATACTAGGCCTTTGGAGGAACAGAATTTGGCTTCAATGTTTCTCTAAACTGCTGTTTTAACATTCATAGAAATTAATAAACAGAGCATCATATGTATTGATAGATATAAAAGCAAATTAGCACATATTCAAGTGGAAATTAAAAGCACTGACTGTTGAACAAGGTGCAAGGCCTTCATACCAATCAGTTGCTGCAGAATTACAGGAGAACAGCATTCACATTTCAGGAGGCTGAGAGAGGACTCTTCTTTGTAAAGAACATCTTTCTCCTATAACATTAATTCATTTGTATCAGTTTATTTCATTGAGAAAATGTAACATGCTTTTGTCTTCACTTTTCCTTGGTCTGATTTTTTTAAAAAAAAGTTATTGTAATATTACTATTTTTCTCCTCTCCCTTTTCTATAAAATTACTTTCTCACCCTGTTACGCTTTCAGTTGTATAAATACTTCAAGCTTTTCTGAATTTTTCTGCTGTATCGTGCTTGCAGCACTGACTAAGAGTCTGCATCAGTTCAACCACTGAACTATGTTTATCCTTTGAGTTCTTGCAGAAATTGCCATCTGTCTTGCGTACAACTTAAGATGATCTATTTTGGAAGGATTTCAGTTTCTTTGACTTGCAACTACATGCTTCCAGAATCCTGCAAGTATACAGCTTCATCAATCAATTATATCAATTTTTCAGTACAGAGCCTACTCATAGGGAGGGAAGAAGGAAAATAATGGGTAAAAATAAACATTTTTTGCTGATTGATTGTAATTTGTATAAGTCACTCCATTCCTGCAGCTATCAGGTGCTTATTTAAGAAAAGGGCCTTATCCTTTCCCTTTTGTTTTTTTGTTTTTATTTAAAATAAAGGCACTGAATGTTGAATAATGCAATGAACATGGTGTAATACCTGAACTACTGCTAACAAAAAGGACAGCCAAAGGTCCAACCATCCACCAGTTTCCTTTCCTCAGAATACCTCTGGGCCCTATGGATCCATAGATACATTCTTCAATTTTATGGTAGTTTTGTTGATATTCCCTGTTCAAATTATGAAGATCTTAAGATGTGCCTTGACTCAATGTTTGTGTATTAAGGTAGCACTGACTAGTGCTGAATCTGTGATTTTTATAGCCATTAACGTAAGCTTTAATTTTTTGGTAGTTTATGGGGTGGGGTAGGATTTCATGTAAAAATCAATGCAAATTCATTATTAGACTTTTACCTTCCTACCGTTTTGTGTCTGGCCAAGGACACACCAGCAGTCTTTTTTGGTGATACCCACATCTCTTTCACAAAATCCCAAATGTGCTGCTGGGCCTGTAAAAGTTGGAAACTGTATGTATAAGATATGAGGAAGCTGTCACTTGAAGGATTTTTTTCCAAATTCTTCCAGGTGTGAGATGGTCTTAAGCAGGGGTCTTTCCCACTCCTGCTACTGAAGATTTGTGCCCGGACCATCCTACATGCAAAGCAAATCCTCTATCACTGTGCATAAGTAACTTACGTAACCTTTACATAATTATAAATAAATCCCCTGATTTTTATGTTGTGAATTCAGCCCTCTGTCTTGAGCCAATTGTTCAGTTCTGCCAGGATTGTTATCTGCAGATCTTTTGAAGCACAGATCTTTGGCTCAGTTTAATGTAGAGGGCTGTTCCAAAGCCAATATTTTTCACTTCACTAATTACATAGAAGATGGGGCTTGCTGGCAACAGAAATGCAAAGACCTGTAACATGTGAAACATTCAGAAGTACATAATCCTAGAGTTAACAAAGAGATTTTATTTTGGGGATATTCTTATTATTACATTACATTATTACTGTGTTATCTGCTAGTGCTAGTGGCATGCTACTGAAATAAGTTGTATTTATCTATTTAGTTATTTAATTGATTTTTGCCCTGTCTTTCTACCAAAAAAAAAATGGCACTCAAGGTGACTTACCAGCACAATTAAAGTGGATTAAAATAATAAACAATACATTAAAATGCAACAAAAGGAGATCTACAGAATTTGTTTTTAAAAAGCACCCAACCCACCAGACCCATTTACAGGCCAAAAGCCTTAAGTAAAGTGTGGATAGCAGAGGGATTTCCACAGCCTGTGAGGGGCCACCTAAAAAGTCCTCTCTCACATCATCACCAAATGTGCTCTGAAGGTGGTGGTCTTTCCAGAAGAGTATTGTTCTTGTTTTTTCTATCTATGTGAACCATTTGTCCCAATTGCTCTAATTTTTGAAAAAGTGTATCACACCCTGCGATTCTGTTGATTCTCCTGGACTTCTCAGTGGCTTTTGACATTGACCATGGTATCCTCCTGGATAGGTTATCTGGGCTGGGAGTTGGGAGGCATTGTGCTGCAGTGGTTTTGCTCCTAATTGGATGGCTGATTCCAGAAGGTGGTGCTGGGGGATTATTGCTTTATGCTGTGGCAACCAGGCCGTGGGTTTGCACAGGGCTCTATTTTATCCCCTATGCTGTTGAATAACTACATGAAACTGTTGGGTGAGATATCCAGAGGTGTGGGCTGAGGTGTCATCAATATGCAGATAACACCCAGCTCTACCTCCCTTTTCCATCAAACTCAAGTGAGGGAATGGCTATTCTAAATCAGTGCCTGGCCACAGACTATATGAGAACCAACAAACAGACTCAATCCAGACAAGACAGTGGTACTGTTAGCTGGTGATTCATCTGCCCGGCTACATGATGTTCAACATCTTCTGCAGGGGGTTGCATTCCCCCTAAAGGATCAGGTTCGTAGTTTAGGGGTGCTCTTGGACCCAGAACTGTCACTTGCGACAAAGGTGGACTCAGTGGCACGGAGCACCTTTTATCAATATAGGCTGATATACCAATTTTGCCCGTATTTGGACAAAGGTAGCCTAGCTACAGATAACTATGCTTTGATACTGGATTACTGCAATGCCTTATACGTGGAGCTGCTTTTGAAAATGGTCCAGAAAGTTTAGCTGGACCAAAACAGTGCAGCAAGATTATTAATGGGGACCGGCCAACAAGTCCACATTACAGCAGTACTTTTCCAGCTGTACTGGCTGCCAGTCCAGGTCTGAATCAAAGTGCTGGTATTAATATTCAAGCCCTAAATGGCTTGGGGCCAGGTTATCTGAACGATTGCCTCCTCCCGTATCTACCTGTCTGGAACCTAGATCATCTTCAGGGGTCCTTCTCTGTGAGCCCCTGCCAAAGGAAGTGAGGCAGGTGACTAGCAGGAAAAGGGCCTTTTCTGCTGTGGTAGCTCAGCTGTGGAATGAGCTCCCTAGAGAGGTTTGCCTGGCACCTATGTTGCACTCCTTCCGACGCCAGGTGAACACCTTTTTATTTTCCCAGTATTTTAACATTTTACCGTCCTAGTCTTTTAGCTCTCTTGTTTTAAAACTGTATTTTAAATCTCTGCATTGCTGCTCAGTTTTATTCTGGTTGTAGTTTTATATTGTGTTTTTATATTGTGGTCTTAAGCTTCCGTATTTAATATTTTACACCGTATCCGATGGTTTTAATTCTTGTGAACCTCCCAGAGAGCTTCAGCTATTGGGCAGTATAGAAATGAAATAAATAAATAAGGAAATCCTTTACCTTTCTACAAAGCTTGCCATCATCAACAAGATGCAGACTCTGTCCCTGCAAGAGTAGCTGGCCTTCAATTTGCACTTTCTTCATGGGTTGATTAAGTTCCTGTTTGTTCTCAGTTGGATACTTTAGCAGAAACTCTGACTGCACAGGAGGCTCCCCTGGCTTTGTTGGTTAACCGAAAAACAAAAACAAATGTCAGATGATATTTCAACGATTTAACTTCACTTGTGCTGTTAAACAAGAACTATTCCATAGTACTGGATATTGTGACACATGCTGTTTTCTATTTATTAGGCAGGCAGGAAAGCTCTTTTTTAAAGTTCTGTTTTAAGCAGAACACAGGGCCAGTGCATTTGTACAATCTCAAGACTTCATTTGTACATAATAATAATAATAATAATTATTATTATTATTATTATTATTATTATTACTACTACTATAGCTTTTATATACCACATTACAGCTACTTAGTGCCCTTCAAAGCAGATAGGCCAATAAAATATGAAAATAAAACAAATTAAGTCAATCGCAATAACTACAAATATCCTCTATGCAAGAAAGATGGCAAGGAAGCACAATCCAGATGCTCGGGTGCTAGGTTCAAATTTGTTACTGCAAATAACACTTGTTGAAGAACATACATTTGTTTTTTTGTCATTTGAAATACAAAAAAGTAAGATTATCATAGTACAAGTTTCTATTACCATTGGCTCTATTTGAGGGGCTAGTTCTTTACACTTCTTAAAAACAATTTTGCTCTCTAGTATAAGGAATGGCACCCTGGTAATGTTTAGTCACCCAAACTGTGCCATGTGACATGACAGCACTCCAAGTTTCCCAGGCCTGGCTCTGTTTGATTTGTTGGAAGTGAAATGGGAAAACATGGATGATCTACGACATTGTGTGTTTTCTTTTAATAGATGTTACTCATGGGGAGAAGATGATGTGGGGCTGCTGTTTTTAGTTACTACCACTTATCCCCAACTTGTGTGTTGGTACAGCAGCTCTTGGATCAGGCTGCAAGAGTAGTAACTGTAATAGTACTGTACACAGGACCCACAGCATTTCCTGGCATGCCTCCTTTGTGTCATCTCCAATGTCAGAGACCATGTGTCAGAAAAGCACTGGCTGCAGACCTTTCGACAGCTGCAGGTAGGAAGCTTGCAAGGTCAATTCTCTCAGGGTTGACTCTTCTTTCTTTCTTTCTTTCTTTCTTTCTTTCTTTCTTTCTTTCATTTATATACTGCCCAATAGTCGAAGCTCTTTGGGTGGTTCTTTCTGAGAGGGAGATCTAAAAATCCTGTTGCCTCTGGGACACCTTCTTAGAGACCATAGGATTATACCTTAATTGACTTTCTAGTAAACAGTTTGTACAATCACTGCATCTTAAACAATCTACAGTGGCTTGTTTAAGCTGCCAGACACCATTTGCCTGATTGCCTGCCTGGGCACGGCTTGTTGTGTTGTCTGAACCTGGGCGGCATAGCTGGTTTGAAGGTAAAACAACCCTCAAATAACTCATGACCTGTTGCTTGGTGATTTGAGGGTTGTTTCCCCCGCAAACAAGCCATGCCGCCAGGATTTGAACCAGCCACACTCAGGTGGGTAATCAGGCAAATGGTGCCAGGCATGAGTTGCTACAGAAACAAGTTGGTATGGCTTAGTTAAGCCATGGGGATTGTGTGAACTCTATCTCTACAAACTACTATTTATTAGAAAGTCAATTAAGATGTAATCCTATGGTCTCTAGGAAGGTGTCCCCGAGATAAAGTAGAGGTCAATGTCAGCAACAGTTGCTGACTATATAAACAGCACAATGTTTGAGAATAATATATCCTTACATTTAAATTATAATTTCACTGCCAGGAAAAAGTTTTCAGGCTGCTTCCAGATGTGGCTTTTGTAGTGTAATCGCTCTGCCTCATTCACAGAATTTTGCAGGGGGTCCAGAAAAATCCTCAATTTATGCCCTCCCATCTTTCCCCACCACATTTTCCCTCAACTGAGGAGGAAAATATGGAATAATTGTACAATGCTTTTAGATTGGTAACTCTAAGAGCCCTCCATCTGGAAGCACTTTTAATTTCGATTTAATATTTTTACCAATATAAAAATGATAAATATAAATGACATCATCATTTGTGGTAGGCTTATTTTAAACGAAGCACAGCAAATCATAATAAAAGATACACTTCTACCATATCAACATGAGACATTCCTCCTCCACCTTTTGAGTTGCTGATGGTTGCATGTGCTAACCTTTTGAAGCTACAGAAACTGCATCATGGGGATTAGTAGAAGCTCAGCGATTTTACAGAAATGCAACATAATAGTATTGGGAATAATTAGACAGCTGGAGCATAACAGTGTATTCACAACAAGAAAAATAGGTAAAAGCAATTTTTGCAAACAGCTATGTACATTTAGACAAAAGTCCTTTTAGCCTGGATTTGTGAAAGAAATCAAATATTTTAGCTTCTTTTAAAAAGAAAAAACAAGCAGATATCATCAGAATTTGAGGGATTTGGATTCTGTTTGCAGTACAACTTCATGTAAACACAATCACACGTTTTATACTTTAGACATTGATTGAAAGGTTTTACAGGAAAGGGTTTTTTTAAAAAAAATGCTGCTAGCACAACGCTACTGCTTTTGATTAGCGAGTGATCATTGTTTTATTCAGATTTTATAAAAAGAACACCCAGTTTAACAGCACTTTCTATTTTACCTCCACTATTTTATTCGGCTCGCCAGTGTTCATTCTTCCAGATTCAGTATCCCCAGTAATCCTTCTGTAATGGCAGTGCCCTTCATTTACATCCAGAAAAAGCTTTTGTGTTGGGAGTTTAACCATCACCAAGCCAGAAGGCAGGGCTTTGTCAAAATGCACAGCTTGAACAGCAGCTGCTGAATTCTGTTTTAACATGTAAAAAGCAAGGAAGACAAGAGGGTCTCTTCTGAGCAAAATACAACACCAAGCCATATTAGTGCACAAATATACCATCCAGTCTTCTTGTCTGCCTATAATTAAGATGATCTCTAAAAATCATCAAGCTGGGTAATATTAACTAACATTATTTTCCCCATTTTATGCCATGTGCTATGGATTTCACAGGATTTATTTTAAATGACTTAGAACACATTTGCACAGATATCTGGAAGGGTATACGTGTCATATATCTATCCATTGCATATTTGACCCTCTGCCATACACAAGTGATGGGTTCCCTTTTTATTTCACCTCCAGATGATCAAGCAGCATGATGTGTACAGAACCCAACATGGGCTGTGACACTTATGCAATCAGCTTTATGTTCTGAGCTCAAGGAGGTCAAAGGGGAAAAGATAGCAAGAACGCAAGGGACTGTAATACATACAAATGCCACAGTACAATGAGAGTGAGATGTTGGAAATAGGTTTCTGCTCCCCAATGTCCCCCAACTGCTACAACAAAACTCTACCACAAGTGTGATGCATCTCTGCTCTTTGTACACCGAGACTGGACTATCAAGCTCTGTTAGCAGTGCAAGGCGAAGCTACACACACTCAAGAAGGACGGTTAGCAGTTAATGCACATGTAGCGGAGCACTCGGAGTAGTTAGTGCTAACGACCACGCACCATGGTGATAAATGATCATGCAACAGTTGGGACTTATTGCTGAGTGATGACAATATATTTGTCATTCACCCATATTACTCAGCCTCCATCCATTGCTCCTAGGATTGGGGAGCGTGTGGTATTCTAGGAGAACTAGAGGCAAGCTGCTCTTTATCTTTGCTTCAAACGGAGCATTTTTCATAATTATAACTTCCAGGTGCCTTAAGAGAATCAAGGATGTCAGACACTGTATATATTTGGAATTTTTCATTTTATATAACAGTGGTGGCTCCCCATTTCTAGGATGTCATCTCCAGAGAGGCTCACCTGGTGCTTAGGCTGTGGTCTTTTCAAGTGCCAGGTGAAGACCTTTTTATTTTCCCAGGCATTTTAAGAACTGTTTGAGAACGTTTAGATCTTTGCACTCTTTCGTTTTTGTGGCTGGTTTGATTAGGTGCTGCATTGCTTTACTCCTTGAAGCTTGTTTTATTTCATGCTAATTACCATAGTTTGTTACAATTTTGTATTTTAGCTTTTTAATTTGCAGTCTTGAAGAAGAATAAATGAATAAACCATTCAAATTATTATGCCATTTCCTTTCTTGGTCTCTCTTTCACTTTCATTACCATTCCATATTCTGGTCATTCTAAGTAGGGTTGCCAACCAGTCAGATTACCATGCCCCCAAGCTGGGTTGATTCTACCCCTTTAAAACAGGTTGGACATGCAAAAATCAGGTGGTGAAGCTTTTTTTCATTCCTTTATTATTTTTTCCTGACTGCCACATTCAGTTGTTGGTTTATTACAAATGCTGTTTACTACCAGTACTATTCCCTTCCAATGACCCGTGTAAAAAATTTTCTGCATTGTTACCAGTACATTTTGAATATTCCATCCTTAAGTAAGATGCTGGCCCAATATAACTAAACCTCCAGTCCAAAAACACACGTATTATCTGAATTCACATTACATTCATGAAATCACAAGTTTTTTTTTTAACCTCATGATTATTAGAATTGCTTTCCCAGCCAGTTGATGCTGAGGTATCGTATAAGTCGTTTGGTGAAGCAGCAGCTGTCCAAAGCTGGTCAATCAAACCTGGATCTTGTTGATCAATGGCTGTAAAAAAGACATAAAGAAAAACAATATTACACTGCTGAATCACTCAGCAACTCAAAAGAAGGTAGGAAATTATCCTGGTTACCTGAACTATGTGCTTGATTAAATTGTATTCCAACTTCCGGAAGCTTCTCTGTTCTTGGATCAAGTACAGGTATGCACTGTGAACCATTTGAAGATTGATTTGGGTACTTTGAGCCTCTGGACCTTAGTGATCCAGTGCGTGGAAAAGCTGTTCTAGAGTCTATTATGTAAGCAGTACCTGGAGTATAGTTAAGCATATTGGTACACACTTTGAAAGAGGCTTCATCCCCAATTATATCATCTACAATATCTTGGTTATTGTCTGAAGTTGGTTTATATCCTCCATCTGTGCTTTGTTGAGTGACACCTGAAAAATTTGCCAGTGTGCCCTGAGACTGGCTAGATCTCAAAACCTTCCATTCAAGAGGCAAAAGAGATTGGTAAGAAGTTAAAGAGACTATATTATCAGCAGAGCCTCCTATCCGATATCTTGAGCGCTTCAAAGATTCCTCATCCTGGCTCGGTAAAGTCTGTGAATCCCAATCTGTTATCTGCACAAGCGGATCTCTTATTATTGGTCTGTTTCCAATGTCTGTGTGAATACTTTCTCTTGCAGTAGTATCATCTTGGACATCTCTGATATGTGCTGGAGAAGTCTTAAGTTGATCTCCCTTCACTAGAAAATCAAGGTTTTCTGTAGTTGCATTTGATGTTGGATCCATTGTGACTGTCCTTTCTGAATCCTAATAACAGGAATAAAATAAAATTCATGTTTAGACACATGTATCTGGTGTTTTCAATAACCTTGGTCTAGCAAAAGTAAGGAATTTTCCCCTGCTCTTGTGCTACTGGATTTTCAAACCAACATATTACTAGACAATATATGTGAAAATGTACTTCCTCTCTTTCTGACCAATTTCCAAAAGATGCTGACTAGTGTGTACTGTGTAACTCCCTCCCAAAAGAGGTTCAGTTGGTCCCATCTCTTGAGTTTTAGGATGGCTGCAATTACCATTTAATATTATCCTGCCTTTAGGGAGCAATCCTATGGCCCCTAGACATTATCTGAGTGGCCATAGGATACTGGGGATTCCTCCCTCTGAGGTTGGAGACTGTGCTCTAACCTTGGAGGGGGAGTCAGGGATCTGACCTCGCCTCCTTGCAGCTGATGCAGAGAGAACAATGGCTGCCCTCCAAGGTCAGAAAATTGACCTTGGACAGGGGGAAAGGGGGTATTTTAGCAGGCGGGGAGAGGAGGAGACCGGTGAGGCCAGCATACAAGCTATCCTAAGCCTCTTGCAGCCTCCCTCCCCCCCTTCCTGAAGCACTATCACTAGATACGCAAAGAAGCCCATCTAGCGAAATATGCAGGGCGGGACGATGGGGAGGTAAATATCACCTCCGCCATTCCTCTTGCCCTGCACTGGAAAATCAGAAGCTTCCGAGTTTGGAGGCTTCTGATCCCCGAGGTTGCAATTGATAGGATTGTGCCCTAAATCTGTTTTAAAATTCTGGTGGTGCAACATATTGTTTAAATGGCTCAGTTGTCTCATGCTCCTCTCATGTTGCTGTGTCAATGATTTACAGAGTGATCCTATAATGGTGGTGGTTGAGCATGCGTGCTAAGGACTGGATGCTTCAGGAACAGATGCTAAGGCTGCTGCTGCTGCTGGAGACCAGGCCTTCCTTCAAAAAGGAAATAAATACATGTCATAACTAAAGAGATCATTTAGTGAAGTGGCTAAACAATATGGGTGTTAGTTGTATTTTTGAACTCATAATTAGGTAGTATCTGAAAACACATTAGCTATCATTAAATGTAGCAATCTCAACTTAATAAGACACTAACAGAACAGCAGTATTAAAACATATTTAGTGAGACTTAATTATTTGTGCCTATAGCAATTATTTCTCAATATACTTTAAGAGCAATTTTTATGAGCATGCAATAACTGTTGTTCAAGCTAGCCTAAATGTTCATTTGGGAATGTTAATGTAAATTAAAGCAGTTCATGAATCTTACTTTATGGACAGCAAAGGCATCTCAAGCTACAGTGCAATCTTTAGTGTTTTGAGGTATATTCTGAGGTATAATACTGTGGAATAATTTAACACAAGCCTTAGGATACTTTCTTAATGGCTGTTTCACAGTGAGGTTAACAGTGGTAAAACAAAATAATTGTTTAATATTTATTTTTCTGTTGCAAGTTATAACTAGAGGAGAGTCTATGCTTGAAAGCTGGGACTTCAGTAGCCTACTTTGATTATTTCTTGTCAAGGAATTTGCAAGGATAAAGAAGCATTGGGATTTCTATCCAGATTTGTTAGAGTGAATGCATCACTGTCAGTTTAACTGTGTTTGTGGAAATTGTATCCTTTTATTACTGCAGTGCTTCATGTCCTTTCCCTCTGCATGCATTGTAAATATTTAAACTACCTGAAAATGGATTGGAGGGTGGGAAGTGGACGGTTAGAACATGCATGTAAAAGCCTAGCTTGTTCCACAAGAAAAAGAGAAAAGGGCTGATCGGGGTAGATGAAGGCTCTTTCTGAGATGGTTGCTCTGGACTGTTATATTGTTCCCATGTCCTTGGGACTACACAATCCTTATGTCATTGGACTTTTTTTATTTGCATATGTGCTTCTGAGCAAATAATAGGTTAAAAACTTAAATCAGTAAGTGATTTACAATTACTATCCTTTGACATGATTTGGTGTTATCAGTGAAATTTTTGCAGCCCAAGGCTGAATTGGCAGTGTAAGTACATTGCCCAGGTGAGCCCAAGAGTTGTATTATTATACCCCAAAAGATAACAGATCTAGTAGGTAGCCTTGTATGTGACTTCATAATCTTTGGCAGGGGAAGTGGATGGAAGAAGAGAAAGATATCATGGATGTTGGTGAGGAACCTCAAGCCCAGGCTGTGCCTTCAAGAAACCATCCCTAAGACTTCAACTGCTTATGAAAACAATCACAAGTTACACTCTCTATTGAATCATCTGAGAGCATGGAGGCTCTGACAAAATAGCTGGTTGTTCAACAGATAGAAGTGGCAACAGCAGGACTAAAGTTTTCTAAAAGGGAGGAATATTTGAAATGGTCAGTTGAAACAGGAAAATTGGCCAGTTCTGGGTGAAAGTAGGTCAGAGCACTTGAAATGATGGCTCAGGTCAAGGGAAATACTGCTATTCCCTGGAAAATTCTTGAGCAGCAACCATTGTCTTCAGATGATATATGGGCATCCTTTTGACAGTGTAGGATCAGTGGGTCTTTAAATATGGCAGGTATACTTGGCCCCTTTTCTTACTGAGAGGTCCCAACTGCCTAGTAGAATGGTTATGAAAGATGCTCCCAGCAGGTAAGAAACACTTCGTTATATGATCATCCAGAATATGCTGACTTCAGTAACAATTTAGATGCAGAAAGTTAACAGGATAATAAACTATTTCATCTTGTATGTTCAACTATATGTGAGGTAGCGGAAATGGAAGAGTGAAAGTTGCAAGAAAAGGGTGAGTGTCTCAGAAGTGTGATTCTGCTTGTAAACAAGGCATGCTCACCCAGCGTACAACACTGTTTCATTGCAAAATCAACTCAATTTTTTCCGCCACAGCAATTTCAACGTTGAATCTGGCATTGTTGGGGTGTGGCCCTGGGTGAGAGGATGTGGTCCCCTGATCCCTGGAAGTTGCCCACCCCATTTTCAGGGATGCTCAAAAATGCTTTCAACTGTTGACTACATCAGGGATGTGAACACTTCAAGCTTGTGGGATCAATTTTGGTTTTTACTAGAGCTCTGTGATCCACAATAGGAAGCTGATTTACACCAAGTCAGAACACAAGAATGCCCTTAGGCACACAGCTGTATAGAAAAAACGCTAGTAAAAAACAGTTTAAACCATTTATGTAATCTTGGGTTAATGTGATTATAACCTTAGTAAGCATGTAGTCTATAATTTTTATCACACTGAACCAATTATACATCCAACAAAACATTCATGGATCAATTATCCAGAGTTACAGTATGTCAATTTATACAGTGATTGATAACACGTAAAAAGATTTTTTATAAGTCTCAATCCAGAGCTGACAAGATTCTAGATATTGTTCTTGTTTCACAGGAGCTTCTTCCTGAGCCTTGTGGATACTGTAACAATAGAAATACAAAATACAGGGTACTGGACCAGGAAAAACCATCTCATAATACTAAAATTGTTTTGTAAAAACTCTCATCTTATTCACTCACCACCTGGTAATTCTTGTTAAATATAACAGTGTATGGCAGCTATTTTCTGTCTTTAGGATATCTATTAATAAACAATATATAAGAAGTTAATGTACCTATTTTATAATATATTAACACAAGACTAAAAACTGCGTTGTTAAGAGGAAGTCACAAACCTTGCTTCTGATAGTCATAAATAATATAAATGACCCATTTGGTGGAGCAATTAGAAAAATGATGTATCTTAATCTGGCGATGGTCACCTGGGTGGTTGAAGATTTTTGTCTGTAGCGCCATATCGCACACTGAACATCTGCCACACTTAAAGTGTCCATTTGTGATATTAGGGTCTGCCCTTGTTGAATGCATGTCTGAATGCATCAAAATGTCCCGAAAATTAGAAGTACGTTTTAAACCCACGTATGGAACCTTCTTGCATCCAGGTATATCTTCCACTATGTGCCAATGTCTTTTAATGCTGTTAATTATTGGTTGTGCAAATGGGTCATTTATATTATTATTTGTCCTTGTGGCCTTTCATATGTTGGAAAAACGGCACGCACCATTAGAACTTGCATTATTGAACATAGATCCAAAATCAAACACAAGGTTCTGGAGGCTCCATTAGTCGAACACTTTATAAATATGAATCATAATTTGGATGATTTTTCTTTTTTGGTGATTGAGAAAATCATGCCACACAAATATAACTGGACAAATCATGATAATTCTTTACTTAAAAAAGAAGCCCAGTGGATTTTTACTTTGAACTAGGTGCATCCAAACGGATTGAATAACACCATGGAACTATCAGCCTTCTTGGTAAAATAAAACTATCCGTGGTTAAATACTGCCCTCTGGTGGAAAATATAGAAGCTACCATTTGCATTTATCCTGCTGAAGATATCTTTAAGACCTTGAGTATTTAAGCCACCTAATCTCTCTCAGCTGCGGGACTGCAGACTTGCCTGAAACAAACACTTTTGAAATTACTATCAGAAGCAAAGTTTTTAACTTCCTCTTAACATAGGGTGACCAGATTTTGGAACCCAAAATCCCGGTCCAAAATGGCCACCCAAAATGGCCACCCAAAGGGGGCGTGCCCACCCCCCAAAAAACAAACAAACAAAATTTTTTAAAGGCCACCCGCCATGTGAGATCTGAACCCCCCCCCACCAGAAACAAAACCCACCACCACCAAGCCATCCCCCCCAAAAAAACACAGCGAGGGGGAGGGGGCTTACCTGCTGGGGCCGTCCGCTGCCGTCCGCTGGCCCCCACAGTCCCAGCAGGTAAGAAGCACAACGCGGGAGGCGGGAGGCCCCCCCATTTCCTGCTGGGGCATCTGCTTCCCTCCGGTGCTCGAATCTACTGAGAAACAGGCTTCGCGGCCTGTCTCTCCTTAGCACGCCAGGTGATGACGTCATCACCCAGCGCGCTACTGAGGGACAGGCCGCGAAGCCTGTTTCTCAGTAGATTCGAGCATCGGAGGGAAGCAGACGCCCTGGCAGGTGGTGGCAAGGGGGCTCCCCCCATCCAAAACCCCACCACCAAGCCACCCATCCCCCCCAAAACCCAGCCTGGACCTACCGGGTCTACCGCCGCTTGCCGCTGCCACGTGACCCCCCACAGCCCCGGGTTGCCCCCGACGCCCCCCAGATCACCCCAGGTTTCCCGGTTAGGACCGGGAAATCCCGGGCGATCTGGTCACCCTATTAACAACGCAGTTTTTAGTCTAGTGTTAATATATTATAAAATAGGTACATTAACTTCTTATATATTGTTTATTAATAGATATCCTAAAGACAGAAAATAGCTGCCATACACTGTTATATTTAACAAGAATTACCAGGTGGTGAGTGAATAAGATGAGAGTTTTTACAAAACAATTTTAGTATTATGAGATGGTTTTTCCTGGTCCAGTACCCTGTATTTTGTATTTCTATTGTTACAGTATCCACAAGGCTCAGGAAGAAGCTCCTGTGAAACAAGAACAATATCTAGAATCTTGTCAGCTCTGGATTGGGACTTATAAAAAATCTTTTTACGTGTTATCAATCACTGTATAAATTGACATACTGTAACTCTGGATAATTGATCCATGAATGTTTTGTTGGATGTATAATTGGTTCAGTGTGATAAAAATTATAGACTACATGCTTACTAAGGTTATAATCACATTAACCCAAGATTACATAAATGGTTTAAACTGTTTTTTACTAGCGTTTTTTCTATACAGCTGTGTGCCTAAGGGCATTCTTGTGTTCTGATCTATTACAGCTGTTGCCTCTGTTGTATACTTACACCAAGTTAGGCCATTGGTCCATCTAGCCGAGTACTGTCGACACTGAGTGGCAGCACCTCTCTAGTTTTCAGGCAGGATTCCTCCCTAGCCCTACCTCAAAATTGGACCTGGGACGTTCTGCATGCAAAGCAGGTGGTCTACCACTGAGCTACAGCCTCTCCAAACAAGACTGAAGTGTCCAATAGTGGCTTAGGGATGTGGATATGCTAAAAATTAAGGAACAGGGTACCCCGAAGCACAAACTGTACTGAAGCCTGTTTTCAGTACAAGAACTAAGCACAGTTTTTTCACACAAATCTCTTCTCTCCCCCTCTCAAGATTCATTCATTTCAGCAGCCTGATTTAGAAAGAAAACTGTTTTGTTGCTATTTTCAAACAATTGAGAATCAGATCTGCGTATGACTCAGGGATGTATAGTAGATCCTGAACTATCTTCTGCGCATCTCCCTCTTAAGACAGTGACCAGGTTCACATGATCATGGAGGGAAAATAAGCCACAGTGGCTTATTTTACACCTCTGCATTTTGGAGCTACCTAATTAGCATACGCACCCTCACTGGGGGTAGAGTTATGACGTCCAAACCAGGTGATGATGGCTGGCTGGCTGGTTTACAAAACTTAGGTTTTGGGGTAGTTTGTAAACTACCCCACCCACCATTGCTAGGTTTGGATGTCATGACAACCTGTACCCAGTGAGGATAATTATGCTAATTTAGAGGATTGCTACTGGCACGTGTAGGGAGGGAAAATAAGCCATAGTGGCTTATTTCCACTCCATGCTCATGAAAACCTGCTCAGTGGGATAGTTCATTGTCATACTTAATATTTGCTAAACGTGAAGTCTTTTGGTTTTCAATGTGATTTTTTGCATTTCAATTGCATGGGAGAAACAAAACCTAGAAGTCAGATGGCTATTATAAAAGGAAGCCACGAAGACCAGTTAGATGGACCTGTGAATATATTGTTGGAATAAGAGAAAATCTCAAACAAATGCATTCACTTGCTAAGAACAATATACAGGAAGCACAAGATAAGCCAGTGATCACTCAAGATGGATAATAAGGTGTTAGTATTACTGTTGTAGCCCACTTCTGAAAACCAACTATTTGTGAAATGGTAAAGATCATTTGAGGTATTATTTATTTATTTATTTCCATTTATATACTGCCCCATAGCCAGAGCTCTCTGGGCAGTTTACAAAAATTAAAAACATTGAACATTAAAAACACCGATATACAAAATTTGAAACCATAAAGCATAAAAACAAGTTATAATTACAATATCCTTTAAAACAACAATTCTGGGTCAAAACACAATAACAACACAAAACCCTCATCATATGCTGTTAAATGCCTGGGAGAAGAGGAAAGTCTTGACCTGGAGCCAAAAGGATAACAATGTTGGCGCCAGACGAGCCTCGTCGGGGAGATCATTCCATAATTGGGGGTCCACCACTGAAAAGGCCCTTTCCCTTGTTGCCACCCTCCGTGCTTCCCTCGGAGTAGGCACCCGGAGGAGGGCCTTAGATGTGGATCGTAGTGTATGGGTAGGTTCGTGTCGGGAGAGGCATTCCATCAGGTATTGTGGTCCCAAGCTGTGTAAGGCTTTATAGGTTAGAACCAGCACCTTGAATTGGGCTCGGAAATGTATAGGCAGCTAATGCAAGCGGGCCAGAGTAGGTCTTATATGCTCGAACCTTCTGGTTTCTGTTATTAATCCAGCCGCTGCATTTTGCACAAGCTGCAGCTTCTGAACCGTCTTCAAAGGCAGCCCCATGTAGAGTGCATTGCAGTAGTCCAATTTAGAGATTACCAGAGCATAGACAACTGAAGCCAGGTTACCCTGTCCAGATAGGGGCATAGCTGGGCCACCAACCGAAGTTGGTAGAAGGCACTCCATGCCACCGAGGCCACCTGAGCCTCAAGTGACAGAGATGGTTCTAGGAGAACCCCCAAGCTACGAACCCGCTCCTTCAGGGGGAGTGCAACCCCATCCAGAACAGGTTGAACACCCTCCATCCGGTCAGCAGAACCACCCACTAACAGCATCTCAGTTTTGTCTGGTTGAGTTTCAGTTTGTTAGCCCTCATCCAATCCATTGTTGCAGCCAGGCACTGGTTCAGCACATCCACAGCCTCACCTGCTTAAGATGAAAAGGAGAAATAGAGTTGTGTGTCATCAGCGTACTGATGGCAATGTACTCCAAAACTACGGACGACCGCACCCAACGGTTTCATGTAGATGTTGAACAGCATGGGGGACAAGACTGACCCCTGAGGGACCCCATACTGGAGAATCCACGGGGCTGAGCAATGTTCCCCAAGCACCACCTTCTGGAGTCGCCCCGCCAAGTAGGAGCGGCACCACTGCAATGCAGTGCCTCCCACTCCCCTCAGCTAGTCATCCCAGAAGGATACCATGATCGATGGTATCGAAAGCCACTGAGAGATCAAGGAGAATCAACAGAGTCACACTCCCCCTGTCTTTCTCCCGACATAGGTCATCATACAGGGCGACCAAGGCTCTTTCTGTGCCAAAACCAGGCCTGAAGCCAGACTGAATCCAAGAGTGTCTGGAGCTGGCTTGCAACCACTCGCTCAAGGACCTTGCTCAAGAATGGAATATTTGCCACCGGTCTATAGTTATTACAATTTTTGGGGTCTAGGGAATATTTCTTCAGGAGTGGTCTCACTACCGCCTCCTTCAAACGGTCTGGGACCACTCCCTCTCGTAGAGAAGCATTAATCACCTCCCTGGCCCAGCCGGCTGTTCCATCCCTGCTAGCTTTTATTAGCCAAGAGGGGCAAGGATCCAATACAGAGGTGGCTGTACGAACCTGTCCAAGCACCTTGTCAACATCCTCAAGCTATATCAATTGAAACTCATCCAAGAAAACAGGACAAGCCTGTGCTCTGGACACCTCACTAGATTTACCTGCTAAGTCTAAGTCCTGGCGGATGCCCAAGATTTTATTCTGGAAGTGCCTAGCAAATTCAGTACAGCGGGCCTCAGATTATGACATACTCTGCAAACCTCCTCTTTGGTAGTATCTGATGTGGAGGTTCACTCGATCCCACCCCCAGCAGACTTGCCCATCTAGCTAAGTACACAAAGCCCCTCATGAAAAGGAAAAGAGGATTAGGGTGTAAGCCTATGTATGCTTAGACAGAAAATGTCCTACAACTCCCAGCATACCTCAGCCAGCTTGGGGAGTTGTAGGACTTTTTGTCTCTCTCCAAACATACATAGGAGTGCACCTTTAAGTTCTTTTTACAATACAAAGATGTAAATAATTCTGGAGCTGAGTCAGTAAGAGAGATAAATAGGGGACTTGCAAGACTAATTAGAAGAAATGTGGCTGAATCTGAAGTTTATTTCAAAACCTTCCCCCCCAGCACACTCCAAAGTGTGTGTGTGTGTGTGTGTGTGTGTGTGTGTGTGACAGAGAGAGAGAGAGAGAGGGGGGGGGGATGTGTTGAGATAAATTGTAGACAATTCTCTTGGATACAATGTCAATTAGATGAATTTAAATATACAGGGGGAAATACTGAACATTGTTCATGAACTTTCTTCAAATTATGTTCTCAGCTTTGGATGGGTTTTCTATTGATTTCAGCAGAAAAAGAAAAAAGGTGCTGGCACATATTTTAATCTCAACTTTTTAATGACTGTTTAGGTTGATTGCTCCCCCACCACCTATCTTCTCCAATGTAGAGTATTTACCCGAAGTTTTTAAAAAGGAAGAAATGTGGTGCATTTTGTCATTTCTTCCTCAAGAGAATGTGTATTCCTTGGGAATAATTACTAGAATGAAATAAAGATCCAACTTAAGAACTAGCTGGCTAGGTTTATTTTGTGTAGAAGAACACTTTCACATTCTCAGCTAATTCACTATGTTAAAGAAGGAAAAATATTGGTACTATATGCCAGAAATTAGAGATGTGCATCGGATCGGACCCGATCCACGATCCGGGCCCGATCCAACCAAAATCGGATCATATGATCTGATTACGATCCCCAGTACCTGGATCCGCCGATCCAATCCAAACCGATCCAAAAAGGACCCGATCCAGATCGGCGGATCGGGCTCCCTCCCCCCACTCATGCTCCTTACCTGCCAGGGCTGACGGCCCTGGCAGGTAAGGTGCGCGAGGGCGGGGGCTTACCTGGAGGGGCTGTCTGCTTCCATTGGCGGGCGCCAGCCAATGGAAGTGGACAGCCCTGCCAGGTAAGAAGCGCGAGGAAGGGAGGGGGAGGGCCCCACTTACCTGGTGGGGCGTCCTCCTCCTTCCACTGCCAGGTGAATTACTGCGAACAGGCCTCGCGGACTAGTTTTTCAGTAGAGCACCATCACCTGGCAGGTAAGCAGTGCGAGGGGGGAGGGGCCCCCATTTACCTTGCTGGGGACGTCTGCTTCCCTCCGCTCCTGGATGCTACTGCGAAGCAGGCTTCGAGGCCTGCCCCTAAGTAGTGCGCCAGGTGATGTCATCACCTGGCGCGCTACTTAGGGGCAGGCCGCGAAGCCTGTTCGCAGTAGCGTCCAGGAGCAGAGGGAAGCGGACGTCCCCGGCAAGGTAAGGTGCGCGAGGAGGGGCAGGGGCTTACCTGCTGGGGCGGCTGCTTCCATCCGCTGGCGCCCATGGGTGCCAGCGAACAGAAGCCGACGGCCCTGGCAGGTAAGCAGCGCGAGTGGGGGGGGAGGGACGGGGGGAGGGACAGGGAGAGGGACAGGGAGGGGGGAGTTAGGCCCCCCTCACCTACGCACCGCCATTTCCCCCCCCCCATAGACTTGCAAGTCTATGAGGGGGAAAATAGTGTCCGATCTGAAAATCGGATGTCCAATTTTCAGATTGGAATCGGGTCCAAACTGAACCGGGGAGGCCTCTGATCTGATCTGGGGCCTCGGGTCCGGTTCCGGTCCCGATCCGATTTTTTGGACCGTGCACATCTCTACCAGAAATTTATCATGTGAGGTATATTTAGAATTGGTTTTGAAAGCTCATTTTCAATTTTACACTGTGTTGAACCTGTTAAATTGGTTGTAGCAGTTATTACCAATTTTAAAATTGAAAGTGCAATGTTTCTCAATGGAATGAGTGTTAGGGGAGAGGGGTCTTATAGGAAAATCTTATCCCAGTTTTAGCATCTGTATTTCTAACTGTAAATAGACAAACTGCAGAGACTCCTCAGAGACAATGATGTATAGAAGCAGGAGCTCTCCTCTCTCACAAGCAACAACCTATTTTATAAGATACATGAAACCTTTAGAAGGCTTCAATAAGTACTCATTGCTAGTTAGTTTGTAATTAATTATGCTACGTTTCAGACAATAGGGGGGAAAGGGGAGGAATGGCTCATGTTGTGCTTATAGCCCACAAACAATAACTTGTGCAAACATCTTTTACATGTGATTAAGTTTAAGAAAACACTAACATGGGACAAGTGTCCCACATTTATTATCTACTTTATCAGAGGCTTTATCTAGGTTATCTTCGATTTATGGTAACCAATAATTTGCCCCTTAAGGAGAAACTAAACACGTTTGGTGGTAAAGCCGACATCACTTTTGGCAGAAACTAAGGACATGCATTAGGAGGAGACAGATTTTTTTAAAAAAATTGTCTTCCAAGATCTAATGTAGGGATGCAAAAAACACAGGCCACAAGCAGCCCCCCAAGCCCTGTCTGGCAGCCCCTCCAAAAGCCTCCACTGCTGAAAGAAATCATGACATCACTGCCACCACCCATAAAATGGGGGAGGGGAGCTGCAAAAACGCCAAAATACTGATAAATGATCACCCCCACCCACGCCCTGTGGCTCAGTCGCTTCCGGGGACACTTTGTGGTTACGTAGCTTCTAGTGGACACTCTATGAAACATTGCAGGAACCTTTTAAGAGCACCTCCCAGATCATTTCCTCGAATACCATTTGGGAGGCTAACAGTATTTCTTGGCACTTGCTGCTTACTACTTCTGCAGTCACCAGGGGTCTGTCTTCACAGGGGATTTCCTACAGCTTGGGTGCGTTGTGAGGTCGTTTGCAGCACATGACATCGTGGCCAGTGCGCTTCCAATCAGCCACTTCTGTCTCAAAAAGCCACAGTATCGGAGAGTCATTTTACTCCATTCTTTTTAGTTAAAACAGCTCCCAGGTGTTTCCTCTGCAATGTGCCCCTTCCTCTACATTAAATCCTGGGCATGTCTCCGTGACCTGGCTGTGACCTGGTCAAGGGCTAAGGCTGCCCCTTCCTCCCCCTTATTAACTCCTTTTCCTAGCCTGTTCCCATTGAGAGCTGTGATCGTGTGCTTCCTTATTGCTGCATTACTTCGCCTCTCTGATGTTTGTGTTATTGAGCTTCTCTGATGTTTGCTTTCCTTAGCTTCTCTGATGTTTGGAGTAAAAACAGGTAGGAAGCTATAACTCTGTGACGGTTTGCAGGAATGGGGCAAAACTGTGGTGGTGGTGGGGTGCTCTCATAGGGAGCCTTCAGACCCTGTCCTGGATCATTTGGGATTTTTCCTTCTCTATGGAAAATTGAGCATTCCCCCAATCTCCTCCTATTTTGCAGTTACCCTTTGTTCTTTTTAAGTTTTTCTTTTTGCTTTGTACATTTAGTCATTTCTGAATGTGCACATTTTCAGAGTTATGAACAGGGGGCTTTTACTTTTTTCTTTGCAATTACACAACTGCGCATTTGCACTGTATCGAAGTAGCAATCTTCCATGGTATCAGGATGAGGGGAGGCTATCATTGCAAGCAGGGAGAAGTGGCAGAAAAGAAGAAAAGCTTCTTCCCTGACTGGAGCTTATTTGCCTTCAAGAAACTACAGCTGTTTCTAGTGCAGTTTCTATTCATAAAAATGCAGTAGCAGGGGGGAGCCTGGACAGAGGAAGGGAAACAGGCCTCTCTCATTGATGACATTTGATTCTACGCTGTCCCCGACACATAACTATGTTTTTTTTCAAGAGCTGAAAAAACGGGTTTTAGGGATGGTATGCTCTTCCATGTGACACTGACAGAGCAGAACCGATTTCCTAAAACTGCGGATAATAACAATAGCTTTCCTCCCTTGGTCCTGAAGATGTCCCCCAGGACACAGAGTGAAACGCAACTTTTCACACTCTTAAACGTAAGAGAAAGGTAGGGTAGAGTGAAAGAGGGGAATGGAGAGTGTGTGTATGGCGTGTGTGAAAAGAAATCATGATTATAAAAAAGGAGGTGAGAAAAAATAAATAAAATGTGATAAGCTAAAATAAAAATAGATGATAAAAATAGATGGGATGGTGAATATTAAATAACCTTTGAAATGAAATGCAGATTGCCTGATTAGGGTTAGAGATGGATGGGGTGGGATAAAATAAATAAATAAATAAATAAAATAGGATAATATAAAATAAAAATAGATTATAAAGATACTCCAGCGATCAATGGGATGGGACTAAGTTTAAAACTGCCTCTCTGTGTGTGATATTCCTGTGGATGTACATATAAACATGCATGAGTATGTGCCCCCGGCTAACACCAAATGTGACACTCAGGGCTGATTAGGTTGTGCACCCCTGGTCTAATGTATGGAGTCTAAATGGCTTATTTAAGCATGATGAGCTGCGGTGCTCACAGGCACCATCCTAAATATTTAATTTCTGACTGTGGGTTGTTGTGCTGTAGAAACCGGGCCAGTATTTATTTATTTATTGCATTTTTATACCGTCCTATAGCCGAAGCTCTCTGGGCGGTTCATAAAAATTAAAACCATAAAATCATTTAAAAAATATAAAACAAGCCACAATCCAAAAACAACAAATAACATACAATCTAAAAACACAACCAGAATAAAACCAGAATAATAGGGGTTATGTGAGACTGAAACAACCCTTGTAGAAACCTAGAACAGGCTGTAGGTTGTTTAACTCTTGCATAATGTTCATTGGCCCAGTTTGCATGACATGACAACTCATGGTTGAGAATTGAATATTCAGGATGGCACTTGTGGGTGCTGTAGCTCACTGTGGCTTAAAGAAGCGACAACAAGCTGTCAGCCTATCTACGCTACTGCTTTAAAACGGTTTTGAGAACTGTTGGGGCCCAGGACACACTCCAGATACAGTTTGCCAAACGTTTTCAAAGTGTTTTATCCTGCTTGTGTAGATAGGCTCTCTGTGTGTTGTGCGGAACCAGGCAGTAGCTTGCCTAAGGCCACCTAGTGAGTTCATAATAGTGGTAATATTTGAACCAGGGAATATGACAACCTATGCTAAGTCTCTTAGGGAGCAACCCAATGGCCCCTAGACAGTATTAGGGGGAGGGGTATAGGATAGTTTGGATTCCTGGATCCAACAGCGCTCTGACCTTGGACCTAGGAGTCTGAGCTCTCCACCCCCTTCCTCTCCCAGTCAGTGTGAAGAGAAATGTGCTGGCTTCCTCTCCAAGGTCGCAAAAGTGACCTCAGAGAAGAGGGAAAGGGGGTGATTCCGTGGGAGGGGAGAGGACTGGAGAGGCTGGTTTACGAAGAACCCTCCAGCTTCCCAAGGCTCCTTTCTTCCTGCAGAGCCCCAACTAACTGAGAGAAAAAGACGTCTAGCAAAAATGCAGAGTGAGAGGAGCACAGAGGTGAAGATTGCCGCTGCACTCCTCCAACTCTACATCGGATGCCTGTCAGCCTCCAAGTTCAGAAGCTGAAGGGCATCCTGATAGGATTGCACCCTTAACCACTTTGTCACACTGGTAATGCATGTGGTTGTGTTGGCACCATTGCCATGTGTAGCTGTCATGTCAGCTGATGTTACCTCATATGAGGTGGAAACTTGTGCATAGTTTTCTCTTATTGGATTAGAATTAATGTTTACAATTCCTGGGTTCATGTTCACAAGGAAAGAATGAGAAGAGGTGGACAGAGGTGAAGAGAAAAGGAAAGAACAATACCAAGAAACTGAACTATGGAAACAGAGATGAAGAGAAGATTTCAATCAAAACTCGCTGTGGAAGAAATGAGAGGAGAGTATAAGAGGATTGATCCTTTTCATGAAAAAGATTGCAAGATTTTCAGCAGTTCTTCCGAGGGACCGAGTGGAAGGGATGGTGTAAGAAGGAAGTCAAAGTGAATGGCGAGAACATGACCTGAATGATGAGTAGCAGATGTGAAATGAAAAACTGAGATCCAAGTAGGTGTCATGAGGGAGAAAATGAGAAACTGAGGGATCAGAAGGATTATCTGTGTGAATGCTGAAATCCCCAAGAATGAGGGTAACTGAAATCACACAAACAAGCAAAGCCAATAATCAAAGTTAGAAAGAAGAGGTGCCAATAAAAAAGAGGAAGAAAGTGCACCATTATATATTTGGTAATTTCAGGTGTAGAACTACGAAGTAAAAGACTGTGCCAATGTGTGCATCACATGATAGATTTCACCTGCCGTCTTAATAGCTAGTTAGAAAGGTTAGTTTTGAAGGGCGCCATTGCAATACTTGCAGCCCTATCCCAAAATGAGTTTTCCCTTTTTTCTACTTCTGTAGCCATGTGTGTGTGGATTCCAGGTAAAATGAGGGCTAGGGTAGGAAGTATCAAACCTCACCTCTCCACTTAGTGTGGGGGACAATAAAAATTGTACTCCACCCCTAGAACTAGAAAAGAAGGGGGGATGTAACTTAAGAGTTGAGCCCTAGGGAATAAGTTCTAATGGATTCGATGGAGCTTACTCCTAAGTAAGAACGCATAGGATTACAGCACCGGATCCTGAACAGAAGCTCCCATTTAATAAACATTTGAATATAATAAGCATACATATCAAACAGTCAATAACATGATCTATGTGCCATATTCTTATTCCTCAGGTTTTGAAAGTTAAGTGACACATGATTTCTATCATTGTTACACCCAATAACAATTTTGCACACAGCAAATTAATTATGTGAAAAATGTAATGGGTAAATGGCTGCACACAAAACTATTTAAGCACACTCTTGAACAATCACAATTGCCAAATTTCACATAGTACTTACTCAAAATGCAGGAGACTTGAACCTTCAGAGAATGGCCATTCAGCACAGCTATTTAATCTTTATTGCAGTGAAATGTCTCAATTGCGGCAGATGTTGATGAGGCCATCTGGAAGTAGTAGTGGCAGGACAAATAAGTAAAATGTAGTTCTTTTTTACTGTTCCCTGAAGAGCCTTAACTAAAATGTCCTTCTAATTTAAAAGCATCTGGAGCTATTTATCACAAACAGTTTAACAATGCTACTGGCTGTTATGGGAAAATACAGAACAAAATAGACTACAAATGGTTGTAGAGCCCAATGCAGGGAATGCAGAACCTGATTTAACTGTGATTTCTGGTTTTTTCGTAACCTATCAGCATGTTGAATATTAAATATCTTCAACAGTTATTATAAAATAGCACAGTAATTGACACACACTTACTAAAACAAAACTTCTGTACGGCTTCGGGGTGGGGGACCAGTGGAGAAGAGGTTATGCATGTTTGCACTTTATGTACATTAATATGTGATAGTGGCTGTATACAGTACATTTGTGAAAGCTTTCCTCCTTTTTTTTTTGAGAGAGGTCAAACTATATGCAAATAGCCTACACCATATGCTACATTATAGGCATGAAGGGAATTGTTCTGGTAAGTGTATGAACCAATCCAGAGAAAACAGAGGATGTGGTAAAAGTCATAAGAAAGGGAAAGAGAATGAGTCATATAGTAGACTAAAAGAAATTAAAGGAGCAACAGAATATGCGTGGTAAAATATTTGATATCATGACCTTTTGTACTAGTTCCAGAGATTAAGAGATGTGAAAATGATTTGAGAAAAGCTTCATTTTCCATAGGATGTACTCTTTTTTTTTTAATATTTCACTGTCCTCAAAAAAGATTTTTCATGTTTTTTAACCATAACCCACCCACCCCCATACAGAATCAGCTTATCGAAGGCAAAAGTGGAACGTGTACGGATGCTATATGATGTGATCCCTCTTGGGGAAAAACCCTCTCCAGAATAAGAGATGCAAAAATAGGAAAAATGATATGACTAAAAGCTGCAATCATGCAAGATTTCAAGTTGCATAGGACTCTTCAATCAGGCAAATGGAAAAGGAGATATTCAAACTCAGCTATATATATTGCAAGGTTATTTATAATGTAAATGATTTTTAATCATTTCAAGCACGTAGTGGCCTAATCACACAGTTTTTGATGAGCCAAAGATTGTTGTAATAGCTTACAATTTATAACCATCATGCTTATTATTTTGTGTACATTTGATAAACTAAATATTTTGTGAATACTTAACTCTCCTATCCACATTAGAAACTCTGGGCAGAATGCAACGTGGCACTTACACCACGACCGATCTCTTACGTCCCACCAATTCTGTTGCGCAAGTGGCCTCCACCACTTGTGCAACGGGACTTTAGCACTTCCTTCCAGGGCAACCGGAAATGTGTAGAAATGAGGTTTACCGCTTGTTTGGGGGCTTCCCCTAGGAAGTGATAAATCTCCCTTATGTAAGCAGTGGGTCCCACTTGCAGAACAAAATCGGCAGGACCCACCACTTGCAGAAGGGAATCAGTGGGGTGTAAAGCAATCAGCAGAGTATGAACATTCACTGGATTCTGCCTTTTGTTTTCCTCTTGTGGGGTGAATTCCAAAATAAATAAATAATAGCATGTCCTCTTTTTGGATGTTAAGGACTTGGACTTTGGAAATTTTAAGAAATTCTTGAATATTTGAACTCATCCATACTAAATCCCCTCCGTTATTTTTGTTAGTATATTAAAAAGGAACCTTTAAATCAGGGGTGGGGAATGTTTGTCCATCCAGACGTTGGTGAATTGCAACTCTCATCAGTCCTAGTTAGCATAGCCAATGGTAAGGGATGATGGGAGTTGCAGTGGAACAATATCTGGAGGACCACACATTCCCCATTACTGCATTAAATTCTGGGGGTTAGACTAAGGTACACTAAGTTTTTAAATTAAAAAGCTTCTCTCAGAAACATATTAATACATTGAAATCCCCCTGATGTCAAGAGCAAGAACACTGATATGCAATTTATGTCTGTTCTTTGTTCTCACCTCAAAATTAAACATTCTAGAGATCTGGATTTTTCCAATTACCTGTAGATTAATTTTATGGTTTGTCTTCTATGCTTATTCTAGACAGCGATTGGACTATATTCTTCTCCTCTTCGTCTATAAGAAGCAGCTATGTATATGTTCCAAAATCCATATTAGGATAATAGGTTTATTAGGACAACTGAAAGATCACAAAATGGTGTACAAGCTTTTGAGTTCTCCAGCACTCTTCATCACAATAGGTGGTAAACAAAGAAAAAGGGGGGCAGATAGGGGGAAAGTAGATGATGTTGAAGTCATGGAATTTTTAGGATTCCAAAAATTGGAATTTTGGGATTTTCTTATGGGCAACATGGCTACCTTTGCTGTTTATATATATGATATATATCTAAATATAGTTGAGAATTAGCTTTATTCAATTCTGTCTGATGTAGACTTCTGTGTACCTTGAAAGGCTGCACCAGCAGAAGCTAATTTATAGCACAATACCCATCTTGAATGTGCAAAGTTGTATGGCACAACAAAACAAAATTAGAATGAAGTCAGAAGGTGACAAAACTATAACAGCGCTACAGGCTTGGGGGGATAATTTTGAGAAAATATTTTGCAAAAATGAATAGGATTCAAGAAAAAAACATTAAGCCATGGTTAGGCTAACCCCTTTGGATCAGATGGTTAGTGAGCATATTTAAACTGTGGTTATGTAGCCACCATGGTTAGGAATAGTTCACACAACACGCTAAGCCATAATGTTTAGCTCAAAATGGTTACCCATTGTGGCTTAGCATGCTGTCTGAACATGGCCTAAGTGAAGGTTAATTAAACAATATCTGATAGATCAATTTCATATGTAGCACATATTATTTAGTACATCAATTAATATTTACACACTGAACCTTCTCCAGCAAAGGAGCACACATTTTGGGGAAGAATTCACCAAGAAATAGATAAGTCTGGATTTGGGGCTTGGGTTTTGCTTTGGTATATTTTAGAATCCTGCAGCACATAAAGTCATTATCCCAGTTACAGTATCTAAGGCAGCCAGCTAAGCATATTCATATATCATTTTATGCTTAATTCTTTGAAGATATGAATGGGAGTGGATTATAGATTGACTTAATGAAAATTTAAAAATAAACCTGATTTAATGGGACATGAAAACACATTGAGGTTAAAGATCTTCATTTTCTAAAAATCACTGTATTGTATACAGATGTATCTACTCTAAGCAAAAGAGAAAAATTAGATACTTGTTGCTAAGCAATTTAAAGCACTTGTCCTTTAAACAGTAAGTGTAATCTGCATTCAATTGGAATAGTTATATGGGAGGTCACAATGCCCTTGACTGCTGCATGTTTATTTTCTTCATTTTAGTTTGTCTTCTTCAGTAAGAATATTTTAAAAACATTTTAATATGCTTAGGATCTCCTGTCTGTTAGTCCCTTTCATACAATCAACTGCAGAGCTATAGAATTCTTTTGTTACCTCTTCCATTATTGATTTAAAACTGTTTTAAGTTTAACAACATCTGAAACATTTATTATTATACACTGAGACTGTACACCAGGGGTGAGCAACAAGCAGCCCGTGGGCCGCCTGTAAATCCAACCATCCTCAAATTTGCTTCTATGACAATGATGACAATGGCAAAACAAGCCACAGTTTGACACCAAGCTTTGGCTGCAAACCAGAATGGTGGCCTAAAAAGGCCAAATAAGTGCAGCCCGGGGGTATTCCAGGTATTTATTCAAATTCCATGTCTACCTCCCTACTTGAAAGGATGAGAGGATATGCCCTAAATTGTTTTCTGGCAAGATTAACTAGCAATATAGCACTATTATTATGGTATAATAACACCTAGGTAATCTTCCAGTACACAGCTGAACATATGAAGCTGCCTTATACCAAGTCAAACCACTGGTTCATCTAGTCCCTTCTAAATGGAGTGGGTCTCCTGGAATTCATACAGAGATTATTCCTAGCCCTGATTCTTTTAAAACCAGAGATTCCTGCAACTGAATTTGGGACCATCTGCATGAAAAGTGTGTGTTTTTCCACTGAGCCCTCTGCCAGTTAAACACAGTCAATCAGTCAAACAGACCAATTCTAAACTTCAAGTCAATTGTACATGTTCTATTTTGCTGCAACTTTTATAATGAGATCAGATATGCTTTACTGCGACCAATTACACAGGGTCTCACCGGTCGCTCTATGGAGTCTATGACGATTAGTCTCCTTCAGGGCAACAACAAGTATGTCACTTTACAAGTATCAAAATTTCTTCACCTTGCTATCCGTTGTAGAGACCAAATGGCCATCTGACTGTAATCCCTCCCAACAAGATTTGGACACTGATATGTATACTGTATACTGATTAATCAGCATGCTGATTGTTTGTTTTTCTCTTACCTTGGAAAATGGTCTGTTGACTGTTAATAAAGAGTGATTAAAAAAAAAAAAGTCCCACTAAGTTCAGTGGGATTTGTCTCCCAATAAGATTGCAAGGCTGGGTTCAGACATAACATGACACCATGGCTCAATCATGGTTTGTTTTAATGCGTGAAACCAAACTTGCCCAGAAACTATAGTTTGCCTGTGGCCAACAAACCAGGATCTGAAAACACAGTTTGAAGCAAGTTTCCAAAACACAGTTTCCGCTAAATGTGGTTTGCTGTTATGTCTGAATCACAGACCATTTAAAAACCAAAGTTAGGGTCATTGTTCCACCTCAAGAGGCTGTTGTATCATAGACATGGGAGGGAACTCATGAACATTTCAAGCTGAGTCCTGAGGAGATGACAAGCTAAAGCAGAAAAGCATCTCAAAACCATGGTTTACCTGACTGTTGTACATCTGGAAGATTAATCTATGGTGTTGGTTTTATGGTTTTATGTTACATTTGAACTTTTCCATGTATGCTTAACCGTGCTCTAAGTTTCGGGTCTAGATAAGCTAATCCCCCCCATTCTTGTAGTTTGAAAGGTTTTGGGGGAGAGCAATCCTATGGTCCTGGGAGAGTGTCCAAGGGACTATAGGATTCTTTTACAACACTGCTATGACCTTGAAAGGGGACTCCAGAATCCGAGCCTTCTGCCCCATTTCCTCACAGTTGCTACAGTTGCCTTCTGAAGTCTGCGGGGGGAGGGTCTGGTGGGCGGGGAGGGGAGAAGAGAGACCAGCTTATAAAAACTGCCTCCCCAGCACCACCAGTGCATCTCCTTTAGGCAGGCTGAAAGGCCCATCTAGAAGAAAAACGAAAGAGCAGGAGCATGGGGAGTCAAAAATTGCCTCCATCTCTTCTCCCACCCTGCCCGGAGCAGCTTCATAGGACATTAAATAACATGGAGGACTCCCAAGTATGGGAGCTTCTGTCTAACAATTAGTGCATAACAATAATACTTTTTTATTTATGATTAGGATTTATTTATATAGCACCATCAATTTTAGCTAGTGCCCATCCCAAAGCTTACAAACAAAAATACATCAATGCAGTCCTCCCTCAAACTTCTTGCTAATAAGGAAACATAGTCCCACAGAAAGGACTGTAGACAATCCCATTTACTGTAATAAGCTTTGGCGTCAACACCAATACAGAAGGTTTACTGGAGGAGTTCAGTTGGTGCTATTGGATTATTACCGTGAACTAATCAGGGCTGAGAATAGTAATAAGCTCATCAAAATTGTATCTCATTAGTAGTGCTACTGGCTTGAGAGTGGTTTGCTTAACCACTTTTCTTTAATGACCATCTTGAATTTTATGCTGTCATTGCAATCTGAAGGAAACTAACAAATACACTTAAAGCTACCCAGAAAGCTATAAGAGATTGTAAAGACATTATAAATCATGGGCAAACATGACATTAAATATAGTTCGAAATCTAGGGTGTGATGGAAACAGAATGTGGGCACAGATAAAACTGGAATCAGTGTCCTTCAGTGACTATTTCTGATTAAAGTCAATACTAAGGCATTGATTTTAATGGGGGTTAGATGGCACCAAGGAATCATGGTGCCCACTCTCCATGGAATACACTTTTTCTTTCAATTTTAGAAAACAAAAATAGCTTCCCTAATGATAATTTCTGAGATCTACTTTGGAGAATCAAAATAACAGTAAAAGGACTAATGAAAAAATATAAAAGAAATATTAGAGGCAGCAATGTCATTACTAAACTGTGAAAACGTCTGTGAATTTGATGATAGAAATGTTAAACATTCAGCTATGAATTTTTCTCCTTGATCCCACAGTCTTTGTCTTTCCTTCTGCTTTTGCTTCCACCTTCAGGAACACCCTTTATCTCCCTCCTCCACCTGATGATTTTGGACAAAAGAAACCTGACCTACATGTAACTCCACATCCAAACCAAAGCTTTAAGACCCAAACTTTAAAAAAGAAAAAGAAGAAAAGCGTGTGTTGGGGGATGGGGACAAACCAACTTCATTTAATACTTAACAAATATTTATGGTGCATGGTTGTTAAGTTGCCAAGTGGGCTTTAATATAGTAGGTAGTGACAATCCTGCAAATTACAATTTTTCACTAGACAGGGTGATTTTGCAAAAGGGTTTCTTTTCTTTTCTTTCCTCGTTTTAAGGAAAGATACAAAATGCAAGGAGCCACCTTGTGGATAATTTGGCGATCTGACCCCCGTAGTCTTTCATTATAATTATTACATCAAGTACGATCTGGAAGCATCATACTAATAATAACAAAATAACAAAACAACCATCTCCCGAACAACCAGATATGAAATAGTGAAACAGGCACAAAATAAATCTTTGCATATTCCACCCCGTCACTGCCCTGCAGCTGCTAACAGCTTCTAGGCCTGGTGGGGCATCAGAAGCTCAGCTCCCCTATAGCCCCATAACTCCCTGCGCCATAAGTGCTCTTGGACGGTATTAGGGGTGTCACCTACCTGCTTCGCCCCCTCCTCCCGAGAAGCTGTAGCTTTCCAATGAGGGAAGGGTGGGTACTTATTTCCTCTCACTGCTGGTTTCCTTTCTCTCACTAGCAGATTAGCTAGCGCGGCAGAGCATGGGAGCTTTCAGCTAAAATCCGGGGTCCATTTACTTGGGAGTAAGCCTACTGAAGGCACTGTGATTTACTTCCGAGTAAACAGTCGCTCCCTCCCCCCTTTTTTAAACTCTAGTAGGCGGCTGCTAACGCAGTCCTCCCAGCGAGACTCCTACTCACTCGCCGCGCTTCCTCCTCCTCCTCCCCCCGTTTTGATGCGTTGCCGCACCGCTGAGCATTCGCAGCACAAGCAGCCAGGCACCCAAAGGAGGAAGGAGGACCAGAACGGAGCTGTTTGCAGAAGGCCCAAAGCAGGTCGGGACTTGCTTCCCTTCAGCATCCTGGTTAAGCCCCCATCACCACCCCATGTGCCCTCCTCACTTGGGCAGTTGGAAGGAAAGGCCGAGGCAGCTTGTTCACCTGCTGTAGCGACAGCACCACGGGAGCCTCGCACGCTCTCCCTGGGGATGGCCGGGGGCCAAAATAATTCACGCTCCACTGGCTTTTTCGTAAAAGCTCTGCGTTGTGGCTGAGTTTATTCAGAAAGGGCCTGGCTTCTGTACGGTTGGTGATAAACGCCCTCATAAGGCTACCAAGCAAAAATAGAAACTGAAGAGGACCAGTTACTTGTATGAACGCGCACGCGAATGATGTTGCACATACACCATGCCCAATACTTTTTAGAAATGGTTACTCAAAATCCACAGAATTCCTGCTGTTCATTTATTTCTTGAGTCTGTAATAACTGAGATTATTTGCATATATAAAATCTATATATCCTATCTTCAAAATTACCGTGTGAATTCAAGGCACATCATTTTGTGATTGGTCCATATGATTCCTTCCAGTCCTTCATTAATTGAGATGGGTTTTTCTTTTTCTTGCCTTCAGAAGATTAAGAGATTTGGATTAACTGCTCCCCACTTTTTTAAAAAATATATATATATTTATTGAATTTCACAATAACAGGATGTAACATGCAGTCACATCAAACATGACACAGTGATCAACTACTTCCCAGTTTTGATCAAGCCTTCATCCTATGTACATAACCTTTCTTCACACCATTCCAAAATATTAATTTAATGAAATCAGGCAAAATATAGTTTATTTTTAGCTGAGCACATACAGTTTTGACTTGCTCTACTATATCAGTAATGATGCAGTAAACTACAAATAAACATAGAAAATACTATTTGAAATCAAGGGCAGCCAAGTTATTTTGATATTTGAGATGGCAAATCTAAATGGTATTCTCACACTTAACAATAGGCGCAGTCCACAAGGCAATTTTCCTTTGACAACCTAGTTGAATTGAATGGGAACTCCGCAGAAACAGTACATGGTGGATGTTAACCTTGAGTTGGGTTTGTCTATCTCCCACTCTGCCACCCTTAATGACACCCAACACTGCTTTTGTAATAGGACTGCTCCTGCCCATGTCCATTCTTTCTTGTTCCCTGCATTTTTCTTCAGCCAATGTAATATGTTGAAATCTTGAATCACTGGAGTTGGTAATGGGAGAAATCATGGACCTTCCGCTACCTGGTCACATCAAGGAGTGGTTGTGGTGTAGAAGGAACTGGGCATTGTTTGAAAGAGAACAGTATGTGTATGGTATAAATCATTATCTCTATTTCTGAAGATGAATGCTACTCCTTATGTAGCCAAAACAGCACCATCCACACAGGCGTTGTGTAGGCTGACCAGATAAAATCCAGGTCAGGGCTCATGTAACTTTAACAGTTGTAGAGAAAAGGGAATTTCAGCCGGTGTCATTTGTATGCAATTCGTTTCTGGTGAAATTCCCTCTTCATCACAACTGTTAAAGTTGTAGGGGCCCTGCCTTCTTTTGTATATGGCCACTCTAGTATAGTGCATGCACCTTTAACTGTTGTGATGAAGAGGGAATTTCACCAGGAACTAATTGCATACAAATGACCCTGGCTGAAACTCCCTTTTCTCTACCACTGTTAAAGTTACATGAGCCCTGACCTGGATTTTATCTGGTCAGCCTAACAATGGCATTGTGAAACGCAAAGTTTACACTTATAGATTAAAAAAAAAGTCTTAAGGGGGTGAGAAACCCCAAACCTTACCAATGAGGACTGAGTAACTGTTGGAGGGGTGGAGGAAACACCATTTTGTTGCAGGCTCCACTTGTAAAAATTTTAAGGGCCTTAAAAATATGGCCTCCCTTATGGGTCCCCCACCAAGTTGCAGCACTTCTGTTTCCACTCTCAAATGAAATAATGGGAGATAGCATAGTCCTAGTTAAAGTCTGTATGATTTCTCTCTGCTTTGAGCTTTTAAACCTAAGCTTTTGTCTCAGATTTGTACGTTAGCTTTTATGTGATTACATTTTCAGCTAAGGTGCTCCAATTACTTCATTGGCAGATATAAAGACGTTGATAAATCTCAAGTTTCCTCAGTTGCCCAATAGAGCAGGTAGGAGAACTGCCTCATTACTCATTATTTGTTGACAAGTTTTATTAAACTTTAAGGGGAGAAAATGGAGACTACCCCTTTTAAAATGATTTATTTAATTGAGGCTGCCTCTACAAGAGGCATTTAAAGCTCTTTCAAGGCGCATTAAAAAAATTACCTCTACAAGAACGGAGCGCAAATCGGGCGTAGAGGCGCGTTTTCTCTCCGATTATGCGCATTATCGAATGCGCATTAAATAGCGAGTTTTATTTTGCTCATGCCGTTAAAGCGCATTTTGACTATGTGAACAAGCAATTCTCCCCATTAACTACTTGTAAAGCGCATTTGAAACAACTGGTAAGGTCACCTGTTGAGTGTTCAATTATCTCCTGCATACAAGCATTTACGATAAAGAGCTTCAGCGATTATGCGCATAATCGGCTAACCAGGCGTCAAACGGAATCCATCTAGAGGGGGGTCTGATTCTCACTTTCTCATTTCTCAGATAACAAAATAGACTAATAATAAATAAAATTGCCATTTCTGGCCAGCAATATCTAAACTTATACGTAGAGGATATTTGCTCAGGCTAAATTGTAAGTTGTGTCTTTTGCTTCTTTTGTTTGCTCTTTTGCAAGTAAAAGATGCAAGGAGGAAGATAAGGCTATCAATAGATACTTGTCATGATGGCTATATAATGCCTCCAGTATCAGAGGCTGCTTCTGAATAATAGTTTCTGGGGAACATGAGTGGGAGGATGCTGTTGTGCTCATGTCCTGCTTGCTGGTTTCCAAAAACGATGCTGGATAGACTATCAGTCTGATCCAGTATGTTCTTAAGCTTTTGAAACATGAGATGTATGATTTGCCACTTGAAAGTGTAGATGACATTAGATAAGTATGTTAAATCACAGAGCATGCCTACTTTTTCAGGTAAGGATAGGGAATAACCACCTTTACCCATATCTGTCTGCCTGCACTGATATGATATGCACTTCTCATTTGCCCACCTTTGAGAACAGTTAGGTGGGCAAATACATGAGAGTGTGTTTTCTGGAGTAGCCCAACACCTCTGGAATGAGTTGCCATCAGTGGTCCCATAAGCCCCATCATTGCAAGTTTTTAGGAAGGTCCTGAAAACATTTTCCTTTAGTTTCCTTTGGCCACCCCCTGGTTATATTTTATCTGACTATAGCAGCAATTATGTGTTGTAGATTTTGTGTTATGCTGGTGTTTGCTGTTTTTTAAAATGTTTGCTGTTTTTATTAAGAACATAAGAAAAGCCATGCTGGATCAGACCAGGGGTCCATTCTGTCCAGCACTCTGTTCACACAGAGGCCAACCAGCTGTCAACAGCAACCTATAAGCAGGACATGGATGCAACAGCAGCCTACTGCCCATGTTCCCTAGCAACTGGTGTATATAGGCTTACTGCATTGGTTTTTATTATGTACATTTTACTATTGTACACTGCATTGGGAGGGCCAACAAATATTAAGCAAATAAAACCCTGGGTGTGTGAAAACTAAATTATTCTTGTGGATTGAAATTGAGTGGAAGGTGAGGACAGAAATGAATTGACTATATTAAAAACTGAATCTATAAACAAATTCAGTTGTGAATTTTGCACACAAACATTCAAAATATTTTTGTAGTTGTCATGCCATAACATTCTAATATTACAAAATTTACAGAGTCAGTAAAATCATACCTTTATCAAGATCGCCCAATAATCACTGTGTAGTATGTGAGCATCTGAGGTGTATAAAACCCTTCTTCCTCAGGCTGCTGATTAGGATCAATGTCCTAATAAACATATTATTTTTCTGACCCAAAGCATTTTGTTCATGACCAAAATAACCAGAATTTAATCTTGCCACAAAATTCAAATACTGCCATTTCAGACTTCTTAACAAGGATTTCTAATCTCAAAAAACTCAGGCTTCATATTTGTGACACAGCTGATACCCTGGGTTGCTTAATTTAGAAATGTGGAGAAGTTGTCAAATTTTAGTTTCCTACACTATTCATTTCAGGTTTTTCAGCACATCTGTAAATAACGTGCAGTCAATGATATCACCATGTTCAAGCCTATTGTTATTATACTACAGCTGCTGCCTACTGCTGAGAACATATTACCTTCATTTCTCTGAAAACTACGGTAATATATTTTGTTAATCAGTTGCTCAGTGTGAAGTGAATGAATAACACCCATTCTTGCAGAAAGAAGCTTCAGCTGTAACATTATTTTTCTTAAGTTCCCACTACTGAATACTATTTCTTCAACTAAAGTTGCCAAGAAGGTATGGCAAAATAGTATTATATAATTAATAGAAGTAAAGCATTGACACTTTCTATTACAGTCACCTTGTTGAGATTTAATTATAAGGCTCTATGAAATCCTTTATTTTTATGTACAGGAATGAATTTTAATTAAAATTTGTGCGGTAGTTTAACCTGAGTTACTTTAGCATAATTACTTGGTAATTTGATAAATATATGCAATTATAGCATTCTTCTAATGTTGGGATTCATAAATTGTTTGAATGTACTTTGTTAGTTTCTTTTGCACTGCTTAAAATTGTTGCTAAGATCAAAAGCAGAGTGGTCTGGGCAGGAATATGTTAGAATAGCTTTCTTAGCCACAAGACTTTGTTGTTTTTATCATAAAGCCTGGCACTGATTTACCTGCTGAACTAGAAAATCCAATCTTATCCTATATCCTAACATGCTTGCCCATAAAACTTAATAAACATTCTTTCCGAGAAACTATCCATGGACATAATCCAGCCAAAGTTAGGCATTCTTATTGCTCCTTGATCTCACTGAGATTTAAATATGTGCATAACTTTCTTGCAATCCAAAAAATTCAAAAATGCGTAATTTCAGCTGGATTGTATCCATCTTTCAAAATAACATGTATTACAATAATACAAGAGCAGTAGCATGCTAAAATTTCATCCAGCTGGAGGAAGTTCCCTCCAGATTTGCATTATCTGTTCAGAATCCTAACCTCTTTCAGTTAAGTATATATAGGTTCAGGCTGATGGCCTCTATAGTATTGCATCATTGACCAGATTTGGAGACATTCTGGTCATTACAGAAAGCACTGTAAAAATAGAAGTTACAGATCACGTTCACACTGTTCAGATGTTTTCTGAATGCATGGAGTTCAGGGGTGGAGTGACTGGGCACAGTTCTCCCCTTACTGCCACATTCAATGTAGTCTCAATAGAACTTTTTTTGTTTATGCTGCAGTATGAGCATATACATATTTTCCTATCCTGAAGACACCTTAGTAACAGAGTGGGACAGATAGCAAAGTAATGTAATACAAGCTTTTCCAAGCTTTTGTAATAGCATATAGTTATATTAAGGACTCATTTTTAAAAATAATTTCATAATTTTTGCTTTGTAAACTTCTGAATAGTGTTTGTTCTTTAAATTATTGTAGGGGGATTGGTTCTGTCATGCATTTAGAAATAATGTGTTCGATACTGAGAACCACTCACAGAAAGGGACTTCCCTGTCTCTTTCTCCCCACTGCAGGCTCCTGCACCTGCCTGAAAAGCTATTCCCAAGAGGGAGTCTGTAGGATGGGATAGAGGCTACAAAACAACTAATCCTACTGCACCCCTTCCCTACTGATGTAGCCATTTGTATGAAATAGCCCTTATGGGAAAACTTACAAGTTAGTATTCTTAATGGAAGGCTTGAGACTAGTGTTCTCAGACACAGCAAATTTGAGGTTTTCACCAAAAAAGTTAAAATTTCTAAATAAAAAAAATGGGATATGTATCAGGCACAATGAAGCAGAAGATTCAATCTTCCTCTCTGGCTCAGTTAGGTTTGTTTGTTTGTTTGTTTTTTAGAATTCCTGCATTGGCTCCTATTATGTTGAATTGATTTTTTTCTCCTGCTAGCTTTAGGAGTAAATTTTAGAATTTAGGACAAATAAAAGAAACATACCCTGGCTATTTTATTCTTTATGACCATTTTCTACTATTTTATGGTAATCAGACTTCAGTCATGACTAATGTAACTCCTTTTGATGATTAAGTCCAAGTATGACCAAGTCTGGATCCACTGTATGGTGTTTATTTTATAATCTGCCTTGAGAGATTTTTGAACCAAATGGTGGTGTTTCTTCTTTAAGTAATGAATTGGAGACATGATGATCTGTAGCATCTTTATTTTCACATATACAGCCACACTGTTCACATGACACAAGTGCTCACTGTGGATTATTTACTGTTTGATTGCCTGCCAGACAAACCCTGGGTAGGGCAATAAACCATAGATTAACCACGGGTTAATTAAACCATAGTGTTTTCTGCAAACCAGGTCATTGTCTCTAAGTACAGACAGAGGGCTTCTATTGGCAATACCCTTAAGTTAAATTTATATAGTAGGAAAAGTTAAAATAAATATATTTCAGGTTAATTATAAATACCTGGTTATTTCAGTTTACACACTGCTACATTTTAAGTTGCTTCTTTCTCATTGAAAATAAAACGTGTTGGTCTATCAACAAGGAAAGCAGAGCAACCTAGGATCATTATATCATGCAATTGTTTATGTTTATGATAATTTACAAGAAAATGGTAAGTTGCTTATGACATTTACTCATAGCTAATTCAAGCAATACTGGAAAACATTGTCAAGGAAGCAAAGCAGAGTTGTAGCTGGTAGAAATCAACACCTGTGCAAATGATTTTGTGCAAAATACTGTTTGTTCAAATGACAGCATGCCCTGTGTGGGTTAGGGAAGACTAACTCTCTAGCTGGTCAAATAGCAGTTTTGTTTTAACAAAAATCATATTTCCTTAACAGCTGCATGAATGGTTTGGTGACAAAGTTGTTATCTCTCCCCTAGAAAAACTTCAAGTCTTAGACAGTTTTATTAAACTCTTTTTAGTATAGGCCAGGTAGGAAGAAAATCACCACCACGTCAACAACATTGAGTCATAAATCAAAACAAAGAGTAAAACCCAGAGAGTCTTATCAACAAATGTACCTGTTCACCACATGCTTGTGGTACACAGCACTAAAGCCAATAAGCAAGCACTGTTGAAACTGAGAACCTCTCACCCACTTCCAATTTCCCTTGCATTTTTTAAAAAATGATATATTGCTAGTTCATGTACTGCTGTGCTATTTTGAAATTGAGATATCCCCCTTTTTTAAAAAAAGAGAAGGGAGAAATATCTGCAAGACTATTGTCTCCACTTGCAACAATTTACAATTTCATGAACGTTTTGCTTTATTGTTGTTGATGATGATGATGGTATCTTTGAAGACTATGACACCCTCATCTCCAGATGGAGACACTATCTCTCCTCTTCCCTAAAACTATGAGCCTATCCTCATTGCCCTTAAAACGACTTACATTCTGTTTAAAAACATGGTTTTTTAAATCGTTTCATTACGTGATGGGACACACTGAGCAGTACTTACGTTTCATAGTGACTGCTTCCTCCGTCCTCAAAGTGTTCAATGGTGTATTACAGGGTTAATTCCTTGACTCTTCTTCTTTAGTTTTTGTTTTGCAGGCTGCTTGACCCGCCCACTTCTGTCTCCAGCAGCCTGCAAAACAAAACCTAAAGAAGAAGACTAAAAGGAATTAACCCTGTAATACACCAGTGAATACTTTGAGGATGGAGGAAGCATTCACTATGAAATGTAAGTACTGCCCAGTGTGTCCTACCACGTCATGAAACGACTTAAAAAAACACATTTTTAACAGAATATAAGTCATTTTAAGAGCAATGTGCATAGGCTCTATTTGTTACAAATTTGGAACATTTCAAGAGCAAATTGGAATTCTTACTAAGAACAACTATGCTGGATCAGAGCAAAGGCCTGTCTAGATCATCATCCTGTTCCCAGTGGCCAATCAAATGCCTGTGGGAAGCATACAGGCAAGACATGAATGCATTAGCATACTCCTGCTCATGTTCTTTAGAAACTGGTGTTCAGAGGCACACTGCCTCTAATACTGAACTAGTTGCTATCAATAGGCTTATCCTTTATGAATTTTTCTAATCTCCATTTAAAGCTGTCTAAGGTGGTGACTTTCACTATATCTTGTGGTATTGGAATTGAATAGTTTAACTATGCACTAAGTAAAGATCTTCCTTTTATTGGTCTTAAATCTCATATCACTTAGCTTCTTTAGATAACCCCTGAAGAAAATGTCTCCCTATCCAGTTTCTTCACACTATCATGTCCTGTTACTCATGTTTTCCCTAATCTAAAAAAGCCCCAAATGTTATAATCTTTCATCATAGGGGAGTTAATTCAGTCTCTTTATCCTTTTGCTTGCCTTCTGGACCTTTCTCCAACTCTACAATACCCTATTTTAGGTGCAGTGACCAGAACTGTACACCGGATTTCAAATGTGGTTGTACCATAGATGTTTATAAAGTCATTATGATATCAGTATTTTTTTATTCCTTTCCTAATGATCTCTAACATGGATTTTGCATTTTTACATCAGCCACACACTGGATCAGTGTTTTCATTGAGCTATCCACAATCCCAGGATCCCTTTCCTGGTCAGTCACCACCAGCTCAGACCCTATCAGTGTATACATGAAGTTAGAAAATTTTGCCCCAGTGTACATAATTTTACACTTGGTTTCACTGCATGACATATCCATTTTAATGCTCATTTCCTTAGTTTCGAGACATCATTTTGAAGCTCTTTGCTGTCCCTTTTTGTTTTATCTACCCTAAATATTTGGTACCCTCTAGGGATATGCATGCCCAAAAATATCAAATTTTATCGTTATCGGAATTTCGGACCAAAAAAATTATCATCTCCGATAATATCGTAGGTTAATCGTATCGTCTTCACGATAATTATCGGAATCCGATATTTAATTTGCAGCCCCATTGTGCCCTATAGAGCTGAATTTTTTTTTAGAAAAAATGCCTATAACTTCTGTATTTTCAAAGTTACAGGCTTGAAATTTGGTCACAATGCTTATGGGGTATGCCTAAGTATGTGTATGAAATTTGAGATCGATCCCTCCAACCCTCGATTTTAAATGAATTTATTAAAGAACGTTTAAGTTCTGACAGGTCAGAATGACAGCTCGCAACATGCGTTCATTCAGACATGTTAAAAAGTTGCACGATCTTTCAAAAATTCATATAAAATCGAGGGTTGGAGGGATCGATCTCAAATTTCATACACATACTTAGGCATACCCCATAAGCACTGTGACCAAGTTTCAAGCCTCTGACTTTTAAAATACAGAAATTATAGGTTTATTTATATGGCAGTCCGATAATCCGATATAATCGGGCTGAAACTTTTCGGATCGGATATTTATCGGAAGTTTTTCTATCGTATCGTTATCGTTAATCAGATGTCCGATAATGACCTTATTGTATCGTTATCGGACATTTTAACGATACGATACACATCCCTAGTCCCCTCATCCCTAACTCTAGATTATTTATTCACCAGTCCCAGTACAGATCCTTGGGGGACCTCACTGTTTACATCCCTTCATTTCAAGAACTGAACATATTTCTACTGTCTGCTTCCTGTTGTGTAACCAGTAACCTATCTGTAAGACATTTCTTATTATATGAGTGCTAGATTTGTCCAGGAGTCCCTTTTGAAGCCCATGTAAATTGTGTCTACCAGATCTGCCTTACTTACACGACTCTCAAAAACTTTGAAAAGTTAGACAGAAAGGTTAACAGAGCCATCCTGATATTTAAGCAGATCTTGCCCTTTTATATGGTTGGTAACTTTATCTTTAACGCTGCTTTCTACCAATTTATCCAGAACAGGCCTGACACAACTTGACAGAACAGAGCTAACCGGCCTGTAATTTCCTGGACCCCTTTGTAAAAAATTGGTGTTACAGCTATGGGAAATGGAGATATATTGTCATATATCTTTTATCATCAACTGTATAATTGGGAGGGGTAGGGGTAGGTTCTCTTATTTTAAATAACACCTCAAGAACTTTTCAACAAATAGTAACAAAAAAAGTTAGTGTTGCATTGGTTGCTGTCCAATGTAGACTGGAAGCAGCGCATAACAAGCAAAAGGCAACAGCTTGGGCATACAGCTGTACGTAATGTTAAGTAATTACAGTTTTTTTAAAAAACCCAACCTGAACAATCAAAGAGTAGTTAACAATCAAATTAGGTTTATATGAATCATAAGTATATTGAAACTGTCCAATATGTACATATAATTCCTATTATACACACAAATTGATGTGTATAATAGGTATTATATGTACACATTGTGTACAGCTGTGTGCCCAAGGGCATTCTTGTTATCTAGCAGTGCATAACATACATAAATAATATAGGGAAGCCTTTGAGCACTGACCAGAGCACTTGCCTAGAGACTGTACTAGACACAGTCTAATGGCATAATTCTATGTTTATTGAAAATTAAGCTCCACACTATTCAACGCTGCTTACTACAGGTAAGTGTGCATAGCACTGCATCCTTAGTCTGCAATCCTAAAAACACTTACTAGTGAGTAATTTAAACTGAACAAAATTAGGGTGACTATATGGAAAGGAGGACAGGGCTCCTGCAGTTTTGACTGTTGTGATGAAGAGGGAATTTCACCAGGTGCTGCATGCATACAAATGACACCTGCTGAAATTGTCTTTTGTATACAACTGTTAAAGATACAGGAGCCCTGTCCTCCTTTCCATATGGTCACCCCTAAGTATGATACAATGGAACATACTTCCAAGATAGCAGGCATAAAATTGTGCTCTACGTGTATTTAAAGTTTGCCAGTGCCTAGATTAGCTTCTTGAACTGACTGGAGATATTTTCACTGCAATATGTAAGCAAGTATGATGCATATAAACCAACAAGTTATTGTGAACTCTATTCTAGCAAGTGCATATCGGATTCCTTGACGTAGGGATATGCAAGCAACTCATAGACCAGTGGAAAATGAATGAGTATAATGCAATGAAGTACAAAAAAACTAAGTAAGACAATTCCAATTTGACTCTCAAATTTAAATTCCACATTAACTTAAGACAATAAATTTGAATCAGAGTTTGAGATTTGTATAGTAAAATTTGGTTTGTTTACCTCAACAAACAGTGGACCAGTAAAGCATTTCCACAAGTGGAGCAGATTTCATTTTTATTTTATTCATGGCTTCCGTTGCAAACATAATTGAAAACAAGATCAAGGAAATTTTACATCACATTTATTCCTAGCAGTGCAATACCAACCAGTGTTGTTGTTACATACTTTTAGTGTGCTCATTTAAGAATTTAAAAGTATATAGAAAAAAAATCACAAGTTTCTATTCACAAAAAGTGAACAAAGTTTCAACAGTTAATTTAATTATTTTGTAGAAAAAGTGGAATTAAGTACATTTATAAAATTGCAATTATAATTACAGAAAAATAATTTAATGTCCTATATTCTCCCAGAACCTGTGGTTGAAACTGATCACCACAATACGCCATATAAAGCAGCAGCAGAAGTGATGACTGTGCGAGAAACAAGCTGTTTCCAGGTTCATTTAAGGTTTGCTGTTTCATTTGTTTGAAAAATGAGGTTTAGAATTTGGCACACCTTGCATCTCTTAAGCCCAATAGTATAGAATGCTTACCATCCCACATCTGTGTCTACTTCATGGACTTCCTAGTGCAATTTATAGGAATAGGCAGCCTCCAGAAAAGCTCTCCCTTCTGACTTTCATCTGAATGTGAAGCCTAAGGAAAAAGATACTACACTATAATAGCACAAGGCTTGTATAGGCAAAGGAAAATGTTGGCTTGCCAAAAATGACCCATAAGCCCTATGATGTCTGTGCCCTAGACATTGAGCTGAACTTTGGAGTTTCAGAAATCCCATTCCCTATTTGCCCTGTCCAGATAAGTCTCAATAAACTAAAAATCTGAAATTGTTGTTGTCACTACATTTATCTACACGCTGAAACATTTATCACTCAGGCTACATGTTAGTTGCAATACAGAACAGTGGTCACACCAAAGTACAAATGTGCAGCAGTGTCAGAGGTAATTTACATTGCACTGAATGAAAAGGTATTTAAGTATCCTATAGAGGTTTAAAATTCTTTACATTTTCAGAACTTAATATTTCCTAAATTAGCCTTCCCTAACCTGCCGCCCTCCAGATGTTTTGGACTTCAACTCTCATCAGCCCGTCAGCATGGCCAATGGTCAGGAATGCTGGGAGTTGTAGTCCAAAACATCTAGATGGCACCAGATCAGGGAAGACTATTCTAAATGATGGAACACACACATTCTGTAAGAGTGAAGGCAACTTCATACAAGACCGACATGGAACATTTTCAACATGCACATTCCCTTTAGCTCCTAGTGCATGTAGCAATATTGCTGTCATTCAGAATATTCAAAGATTGAACCACCATCATATCAGGTGATTTCTTGTTTAAGGATGATACCAAGCCCTCTTTTTATTTACTAAAATAATGATTAGTGTAAGATTTTATGGCAGGAAGTAAGCTATGTCATTCATTCCCATGGGAACTATTTCTGCAAAGTTTTGTAGGTACATTACAGCAATCTTGAGGCATATTCGAGTACAAGACACCAAGTTCTCACCTACAACTTATTTTAGTGATGTAGAACACAAAGTCCTCCCAGCTATATAGAGTTGGCAGTAAGAGAAATCTGTGTGGAGGATACTTGGGACATGCTTGGACCTGGGTCTTTGACAAAATCCTGTTAAATACAAGATTTTGAATAGGATATTTGCCCTTGCTTGCCTCCCTCATCCACTTCCCCCTTCATCTGTTTCTCTAGTCCTATTCTATTCCTTTACTGCGTTCCAACTGTTGTAAAGGAGATTCAGAAAAAGGATAGTGGTGGTGAAGGAAAAACAGAGGGGGAAGGTGATCAGCTTATGAGCCAGCAGCATGTGTGTGTGGAGGATAGTGGTTCCTAGTGACATTTTGCTTAAGAAATCCCACAAACAATTATCAACTGGCAATTTTGAGGTATCATTTTGAAACACCGTAGTTTTGAATTTCATGGCCCAGAATTTTTTTTGCTCTTATTTGGATACCTAAAATCTGGTGCTTCCACCAAAGAAATACATATGCCACTGCCCTTAATGCTACTACATTAAGATTTCAAAGGCAACTTTTGGTCCTGACTTTCACACTGAATGAATACAGTGCAAAAATTCCCATTTTCCACCACCAGACCCTACACAACCTGGCAACACAAAGTTTCATTTGGACTACCCCACAAGAGAAAACACAACAAGTTTATTTATTTACACCTGCTCAGGTCTTTACACCTTGGTTTCTCATTTCCAATGTTCACTATTACATTTATATTATAGTACTTGAAATATGTTGCTTCCTTGCTGCTTCCTTGCTGCTTGGGTCTCTGGCTTGTTAATGTACATGAAAGCCTGGCAACACAAAGTTTCATTTGGACTACCCCACAAGAGAAAACAACCTTGTTTAATCTAGAAGCTTGTGGCACTTACAGGTTTTAGAGTCCTCAGTATGCCTAGATAATGCACATGAACAGAAGAGAATAAATCAATAATTGGTGGGGGGGGGGGGTTTAAGAAAAAAAGCACCATTGAAGACTTCAATATTGAATGAAGAAAAACTGATCGTGAAAAAAAAACAGCTGTTGCTCCCTTGGTTACTACAGATATGGTTTTGGCAGACATTGTTTTGGGAAGTTTTCTATAAACGGGAAAAAGCCTTCATAACTTTACAAATGTGTATCTAGTGCCAAGTTGTTATTTTTTTTAAAAAAAATTAACTTTTTAATGGTAATCTTCCATGTCAAAATGTATGAAACAGGTATTGGCAGATGAGGAACCTAACTAAGGCTTCTATCCCATCATACATTTAAGCAGGGAACAGGTGGCAGCAATGTTGTGTGTGTTCCAATGTTGTGTGTGTTCCTTATTTGTCCTTCCTCAAATGGCACACATAGTATTTTGACAACGAATTGAGTCAAAATGATGCCATCACAATGGAAGAGAGCCCCAGATTCTCTTCAGATGTTGCAGTTTCCTGGAAATCCACTAATGAGCCTCATTTGCAATGACCTTCAAGAGAAAACATATAATCAGTAATCAAACACTTTTTGTTAAAAAGGCATAGTTTAATGCAATCCTTATGATGTCTTTTTATAAAATGATTTAGCTAAAAGTGTAAATCACCTGGCAAATTCATGTAATCCCAATTTAGAGCATGGAGTACTTTATCTCGGAGAGAGTGACAACTCATAAAATAGCACTGCAGAAAAGTTGTGGAATGGCAATTGTTGCACCAAGTAAGGAATACCATTCAGAGCTTGGAAGTGCTCCTGTAATTGACAGTTCTTTTTCCATTTCAGTGATAAGGTAGGTCTAAATAGGTAGATTCTGGGCAAGAAGTTCATTCCTACTAAACAAGCCAGCTAAAGGTGAAGTGAACAAAGGCATTACGTTTTACCACATTTTCTACCTCATGGGGAGCAGACTACACATAACTGCTTCAAATCTACAAAGTACTAGTCTGTTCTTAACAGGATTATGGTTCCATAATAAATAATTGCAACAGACTGGCTCAATTCGGACGACACAATAAACAACTGGTGTGGGGGAAACAATCGTCAATTGTTTTTACTATTGTGTCATCCGAATGCTGCCATAGTCAACTCAGCGCTGATCCTCATCCACACCACAGTTGATTACTTATTACCATGTTGTGTGGGGAGTGCCCCCTAGGGTAAGGGTTAGGGTTAGTCAACCCACCACTGACTATCGTGTCGTCCAAATTGAGCCACTATCTGCCATGAGGAAACTATACCTCATTCAGAGAATTTAGATTGTGCATTGAAGCTTATTGGACTTGTTCTATGCGTAAGCATTTGAATGACCATGAAACATATATAGCAATGTACTGTAATGTACAAATGCAAAACCACAATTGTGGCCTAAACATCACTGCAATGAAGGGCACAACAAGCCACATACAGTTGGCTCATTAGAGGAATGGCGCCTGATATGTACTGGGGATTCAAACAAGCTCCTTTGAGTAAAGTCACAGTAGCTTATTTTGATTGTACGAAACAGGTCAATGTGTCACTTTTAAGAGCAAAGTACTAGATTTTTCTTATGTTAATGGCACCTTGATCTTAACAACAACAATGACTATCAAATTTTTTATGGCATAAACATTTGCGGACTTCCACTACATCAGATGCATGATGAAACCCTGACTTGTCCCTGAAATATCAACAGGTTTGTTTTTTATAGTTGAGCTGGCACAATATGGAGTGCGGCTCATCCCAAGCATTTATTTGCTACACTATAAAGTTCTAAGGATTAGTCCATAAGGCCTGTCTGAAATCATGGTTCCTTAAAATAAATTCCATTGCTTTGAGTTCTCAAAGGAAGAATAATTGGATTGCATCTTTTATCACAATATGCAGAAAATTAGGAATTGTAGCAATGCTTTTAAAAAACTGCTTTGAAAAGAAGCTTCACATAGACAAGCAACCTGGCAGAGATTATGGCAAAGGATATACATAAAATAATGATACCAAAATATTGTATTCAATAAATTTTCAATTCTTTCTTACAAATTGAAAGCAGTAAAACAAACTAGCAGTGATACCTTGTAAATATAAACTAGTTAAATAATAAACTAACCTGAGATGTACTTTGCTCCGATTAACATTAACAGGCTATTCATTATAAAAAAGCCCAAAGGCAGACTACAGAAGATACTAGTTTCACCTGATGTCATCCAGAAGAGGTTCCAGTCAAGTAAATCAAAAGAGAGATACATGTAAATTGCACTATTTAAGAATCATATGTATAAAATTACAAGAGAGCAGCAACTTCTGCAAGATGCTACAGATAGTTCAGCATACATTAATAATTAGAGATAGATGAAACCTTGATGATTAGATTTATTTCAACGTGCCCACTGTTTGAGATTACTTAGGCAAAGCCAATTTTAAACGAATAAAGCAGACAATACAGAATTCCAAAACAAAACTTATATTAAAAGATTATTGTACACACAGAATCCACTATGGGTGGTAGAGGAGAAGATGTATGTTCCCTACTACACACACAGGTAAGCTAACATGTGACATAAGTGCTATAATAGGCCCAATGCATACAATCTTTTCCCTTCAAAAATAGCAAGATTCAGGCCTAACAGCACAGTGCCCATGTGACATGGTACCTCATACGTAGGGAATATGCCTGTTCCATCATACATATTACGTTCTCAGCAAGAGGAATATGTACCTACCATTATCCATATTGGGACTGAAAGCACAAAATAGCTAGCATTTATGCCATCCAATTGTGTGTTCTCAAACCATTGATTCTGACAATATAGTATATCAATGATCTAGAATTATTTGAACCTAGATCCTAAGGCTGTAACCCTATACCCATCTGCCTGGGACTAGGCCCCACTGAACTCAATGGGACTTACTTCTGAGTAGACATAGAATTACACTGTAGCAGTATGACTATTTGAGCAAACATTAAAACTGCTCTCAGGAATAAAGTACTGCATCTAGTTCAATGGTTCTCAAGCATTTACATGCTAATCCACCCCAGACTGGTTTTGCTGAGGAAGTGACAAACGTGACTCTCTACAACTTCCTCATCCTTCCTGTCCAACAGAAACCACTGTTGACTGTTCAAAGTTTTAACAATTTTTTGTCTGAAGGGAATTAAACTGTAATTTATCTTAGATTTTATCTTAGATAAAAACTGTAATTTTATCTTAGATAAAAATTCCAATAGTGTTTCATGGGACACATGCATCCCTGCCCTATTCAAACATTGCAATCTTCCTGCTACCCTTTCAGAATGCTCAAGTAATGACCTTCAAAGGGCTGAACTCAAAACACCTGCTTTCCCCAAACTCCTTGGCTTAATGTGCTCTTGAACCCCTTTCCCTGTTTATATAAACAGAAACACCAACTTTTATTTTTCAGTGTTTCAGCCCCTTCTATGGGTGTTTGGATGATGTCAAAAAACAATGTTTCCATTTTCCAGTCTCTGAATAAGCACAGAGCCTGCTATGCAACTCCAATAACCATTGCTAAACTGCCTTTCAACTGCATTATCTCCAAGGGGGCTTACAACACAATACCTGTGTAAGGAGTAGTGTGTGTGTATGTATTAACATTAGATAGAACACAGAACAGACCAAGAAGAAAGCAAAGCTTAAGAACAGCACTGAATGTTATTAATGCCAAGGCACCCCCCCCCCCCCCACATTTTTACTTGGTACCTAAATGCTAGCAAAGTGTGTCTGACAAATCTATGCAAGGTGGGGATTCCACATATGGTGTACCACCATAGAAAGTGCCCTCTGCCTGGGAGCCACCTACCTTACCAGAGCACTGCTTCTGCTACAGATCTAACCATCAATGATGCTGGCTACTACTGTGTACTCCACTGTTTCAAGAGGGCCTACTAGAATAGAATCATATCCTGTGTTTGCAATGGAAGCCTTTAAACCCAGACCCTGGCCCATTCAGAATAGCACTAAGTGGATATTTCTGACCATTAAAATAGAAGAGATGGGGAATAAAGAGCTCAAGCTCATGTAGCTGCCTCTCCTGTTATCCTAGATGCCACAACAACCAGAAGAGCACACCTGCATGCAGCTCTTTTTATTGCAGAAAAGAGTCACATAAACAGGCTGGATCAGAAGTTAGTATGCAAGACAAATTAGAGTGAACACTGCCCAACATTTCTAATGGTTTCTGACTTCCTGGAAGCACTATCGCCAACCTCCTACTACTAATCTGCCCTCACCCTTTCAACAGCACAACAAAACTACTACTTAGTAAGTGTAGTTTTACTCACAAGAACCCTTTCCTATAAACTTGGGTTTCTTTCCCAAACTTTACAGATCTGCAGTACTCAAGAAAAAGAGCAAGAACTATATTTTCTTTCAAGTCCTCTGTAGTTGGTAAGAGTTTTAAGAAAGAAGCCATGAGTGTCTAATAACAGACCAAGCACTCCTTTCACCCTGAAAATATACTGTCTACAAGTTTGAGAACCTTTGATTTCACTGATGCAACTTCTTCCCTCTGGCTGAAGGTAGTATTTTTAAGATATTTATTTTCAGTTTTCATATTATAGTGCATTTGTATTTTAAACTTTATGACAGTCTGCACTTTGTTATCTTACCTTGAAAAATGTGGCTCAAATAAAGTCATTTAGAGTCTAAGGCTACAATCCTATGTACACTTAAAAGGAAGAAAGTCTGTCCGAATTCTAAATCAGTGGTGAGCAATTTCTGGCCCTTCAGATTTTGTTGGACTGCAACTCCCATCATCCCTCACTATTACCTATGGTGGCTAGAGATTATGGGACTTACAGATCAACAATATTTGGAGGGCCATAAGTTGCCCATCACTCATCTAAATAAACATACTTGGGATTTCACTCGAGGTCTCTAGCTCAGTTTTGTCATTTAAGCTAAGTTTAACGTATTCAACTAACATAAATTCAAGTCAAACTTTTTCTATTCTATTTTTATAGGCCCAATCATACCAGGGAGGTATTGCATGCCCATTCTTGTTTCTAATATATACAGTAGATAGGACAGCTTCTTCTATTTAAAATTAATCATATTTGACAGCAAAGCACCCACAGATTAGCACTTCATAATTTATTTCCTGCTCTCTCCATGTGAGAATATACCCTCACAGAATCCATATTTCACTAGTCACAAATAAGTTTAAAAAATGATTCATGGCTACATCTCTTTTTAGTATCTGGATAAATCAAAGGTATAATAATGCTTAGGAGCATTTAGATTGACACACTGCAGTCGCAACTCCAGATGCCATGTATGAAGTGTAATTATAGATGTTACTCATGCAATCAAAGTAAGCTGCCAACTAGATACCAATGTTTAGGTGTTCCTCAAGCAACTTAAAAAAAAGATTTCCAGCCTGGTACTATCATGATACTGAGTCTAATAAAATCTAAATAATGACCAATTCTATTCTCACTTTCCCTTTTAAAAATTAATATCTTTTCCATATTCTCACTTTTCTGACACTTGTTAAAGCATTTAGAAAGGGGTTTGATTATAACAATACTATCACCATCAGTTATGCAATTTGGAACTACTGAAATTCTATTTAAGCTATTTGTTGCAACTGCAAACAGTTTAAAAGCTTCCTTTTAAAAGAAGGCAGATAAGAGATTCTCTGTTTACAAAAGCATTCCTTGCAGAAAGTGATTTTTAAAACAACAACACAACTTTCACAAGCCAGGTATAAAAACAGCGATGGCTTACCATTTCCATGAGGATCTGATGTCTCCCAATCCATTGACTTCTTAACAGCTTTCTTCCACCTGGTATAGCGATACTCGCTTTCTGAAATCATAAGGCATAATTTTATCCCAAATTCAAATCTTTCATTTCACAAATATCCTGATGCAACAGAGAAACAATCATTGTCAGATGATATTTAGATTAGCCCTTAGATAGCAGCTTCCTGGACTCTTTACCAGGCAACTACAACAAGCAAATAGAAGTGTGGAAAGCATCGCACAGAAAGGCAGATATATTTTCCCCAGGACGTGGACCACACTCACTGTGCCAGTCCAACAATACCAACAGAACAAACTGTGCTAGTCCCTATCGGAGGTACGAATTGGCTAGGAGCATGGGGTGAGATGCACTCTGAGATAATGGAGATCAGATATTAAATTCCCTCCTTACCCTCAGGATTGATCTGTGGCTCAAAACGTTCACATGTTACTGCTGTAAAGTCATCGGGATTTAGACTCCAGACTCCCACTCCTTCTGCAGCTCCTGCTGCCATAGCTGCTCCCAGTGCTGTGGTTTCAGGCATGGATGGCTTTACTTTTAAGACAGAAACAAAGGCAAAATGTTTATGTCTTGTTTTACATCACAGAATACTTATACGATAATGAAATGTGAATAATTTAAATGAAGTTGTCACAGAACATAAAAGTAGCATCTCCTTTCTGTTTTCTTAATTTTTATCTTTTGGTCTAGGAATCTACTTTGAAATATCCTATTTCTTTCAACTGGCTTAACACAGTAAAATCAGCAGCCACTTCGTTGGTGAGTTAAGGTCAAAAATACAAAAGAAAAAAGACAATGACACTGGTTCAGAAAACTACATAAAACTAGTACTCAGTGCACCCCCCCCCCCTTTTATTCTGGGCACTATTGCAGATAATTAACTCTCGTGCCATTATTTTAAAGCAAATAAGTTGCAGGGACAACAGTTTCTTAAGTATGAAATAAATGGGGACTATTTTATGCACTGGTCAGAGCAGATACAATTTTTCCACACACAAGTTTGGTTTGTTGCTTTAACTTTTTTCAAACTCTTCCAGCTCTTTAATGTTTATACCCCAAAGCCAACGCATAACAACTACATATAATTCAAGAGAAGCTGCTGCTGAATTTTGAATTTTTATAGTGATGGCATCAAATCAGAGCTGCATTGCTATATTTTTGAAAAACATCTTTAAGGGCAGATATAAGGGAATCAATACAAATCATCCAAAAAAAAATTAAAGTGCAGTAGTGGCCAACCTTTCTGCTGTAGAAGGCCACAGGTTGTGGGGAGTGAAGCCCAAGCTAGAGCCAAAAGTGGGTGGGTCTCCCATTTTCTGCCACCCTCTTATTTATCTCTCCCTTTTCCTTCCTTTTTAGTGAGGTGCCAGGAAGGATCAGATCACTCTTGCTTTTGAAATAAGTCTGAGGGCCACAGGTTGCCCATCTCTGCTATAGTGGATTTATGTGTTTTGCTTGTATGTAGCCCATTCCTTTAAAAAGCTTTGTACAACTTAAGTGCAATCCTATAAATGTTTAGACAGAAAAAAGGTTCTACAATTCCCAGCATTCCCCAGCCAGCATGGCTGGTCGGGGAATACTGGGGTTTGTGGGGCTTTTTTCTGTCTAATCATGCATAGGATTGTGCCCGTCAGTGAACCTGCATCCTGTTTCACCCAAGAATTAGCAGGAATATCCCTTCTATGGCAATCTTGACAGCAGAGACAATGCTGTCAACTATAAGTGACAGGGTAAGCAACCAGCCTCCCTCCCTGAAGGAAATGCACAGGCATTTTCAAGGGCTGTCCTTTTAGGAGGAAGCTATTGCTTAACTATGGCTGAAGGAAGAGTATTGGGGGAGGGGGCTCCTTCTATATGTACAGGGCAAGACTGAAATTAGGCAATATTCAAATATTCACTGTAGTGCAAGAAAATGGAATTAACTGGGGGGGGGGGAGGGGAAATCACTTATATAGATGCAAGTTGCAGTTTCAGAAAGCCAAACTTTCATGGCTACAAAGACTCAGCCTCGACAATCCTGCAACATCAGCTACTGGGGAAAATACTTTTAGTATAACTCATGAGTTGAATCATTTCAAGGAAGAGGGCAGTAAGCAAAACAACACAAAAACCACATCATTTCAAATTAATCGACAGTCACTCTTCTTTGGACTTAGAAGTAGTAGTTCAAAATAATCCACAGAGACAGTTCTCTCACCTACTGGAATGCAGAGAATGTCAGCTTGGAGCTGCATAAGGATCTTGTTGTTGGTCATCCCTCCATCAACTTGTAACTGGCTTAGTGGTATGCCACAGTCCTTGTTCATTGCATCCAGTATCTTAAAATAAACTATCCACATGTTAAAAAAAATCACATGTACTTTTACAATAGGGAAAAATACTCAGTCTTTATGAATCTGCTAGCATAACAGCAGCAGGGATTTGCTCAGAAGTGATCTTTGAAATTTAAGAAGTACAAACAGAAAAAAATCTTATTCAATATAGCGTATGTTTAAAGAAACAAAAGGCCTAGGTCTAAAGGACATTTTAATTGTTTCTGCAGATTTGAGAAACTATGCTTCAAGGCCTATGTTCAGATGAGATATACATATTTTATGATTAAGAAATAGCAAAATGGAACCACCCCCCAAATTAAAAGTATGAGTACATAATTTTTTAATATATTATCAGGGAGGAAAATCAAGTAGGAAAGAAGCAACTCAAAAAAAGGAAGGAAATAAACTATACTTGACAATTTCACCTGCATTTTGACCCAGAAAATGAAATTAGCTACAATTCAAAATACTTTCAGGCATGATGGCTTGTAGAAATACATCTATCTTAGAGAGCCAAAGACACCTGACCACAAAATAGCACAGATTGCACCTTCCATCCATACCTCACGTGTTTGAAAGCAGACAGCCTCTAGTGCAGCAAAGGCAATGTGGTTTTTATTTGTAAACTGAGTAAGGCCACAGATAATTCTGTAAAAGAAGGAAGAGAACAAACAATACTGTTAGGAGAAAAAACACTTTAATATAAAATATACCTTTACGTGGATGTCATAGCACCTCACTGTGATATACTGAGGCTGCTGTATATACATTCCCTCTCACCTGGCAGGAGGAGTATATTGACAATACCCACAGCCTTCCACTGGAGAAAGGCAGCATAATGCTATTTTTGATGATGGCACACTATGCCTAACTGTGAATCTGGCCCCAATCACATGAGCGGGCGGAGGTGTGTATGGGGTCTGATTTAAAGAGCAAAAAGGGGCACATGGTGCTAACCATCACCCTGTTTACTTCCCTGCAGCCCATTGTCCCCAAATGCTTTTCTTCAAGGTAGGTTCACTTCCACTATTGCAGCCCAGCTGAACAGAATGCAGGGAGGTAAAGTGCAGTACAGGGACAGTTTGGCCTTTAAACCTGACCTCCCTCTTCTGAATATGTGATTTGTGCAGATCTGCATTTAACAACATTGTTTATTCATCATTTGAATGCAAATGTTAATACAAAGCATGTAAAAGATAGTTAAAAAGCGACATGATAATAAAATACAGTTTTGTAGAATCTTTCTCTCAGGAGGATAGCAACATTTCCCCCCTAATTTGCACTGAGGTCATAAAAAACTTTTTCAGTGATACAAGAGGACACATCCCTTAAACAAATTAGTACCAAAGTTGTGGCGTTACTTCCAGAAAGGGCTGTTAATAATGGAAAAATTAGCCTCTTTCTGCATTCCTTATACATGTTACAATACAAAAGGACGTGTTCAACAGATTCTATTGTTCCAGCGCCACAGGGACATATCCGTTCATTAACCGGGCTCTTACTAAATCATCCTTCTAATAGTGCTGATGGCAACACATTAAAACGAGCAAGGGTAAATGCTCTTCTGTACTTTGGAACGGTTAACGTATGCAGATATGAAGCTGCTATGAGTCCATAGTTATTAAAGTTATTCTAGAGTAAGAGAGAACAAGATTTGTTAGCAGCAATTCTTAAATGCTGTAGACGTAAGTTTATTAGCCTTTGAACAACAAGAAAACGGGCCTTCTGATGTCCATAATTATCCCCAGCTTCCACGGAGAAGCCTAGCCTAAGTAACTTCTTCTCCATCTCTCTCATCCAATGGGTGATATAGGAATCTGAGAGCAGTAAGAAGAGATAACTACCAGGAACTGCCAGGAAGTGTAACCATAGCCACCATTTAAAGGCATCAATCCATGCCTTGTGTTCGACTGATCGAATGCCCATTTCCAGATAAATAGCTGCGTTCCCCACACAGGAAGGAAGGCCGGTAACTTCCAACAAAAAAAAAGACTGGACTCTTTCAATTTGGGCAGATATTGTTTATTACTGTTGTCTACTATTGTCACATATAGTTTAGGCCACTGTGGCTTCAGCACACATGCTCTCCTGGCATAAGGCAGAGTATCTCCTCAATCTTTGTTCAGAATCCTTTTAAGATCACAATGCCAGGAATTTGAATATTTTTAACATTCGCAGAGTTATACTTACCCTCTTGCACTTGGTTCCCAGTATGGTGCATATAATCCTGAGAATGCTGGGACAAAGTAGCAGCCATAGGAAGTGCCCACTTCAGCAGCAAGCTTCTCTAAAATCAAAGTCGAAATAAAGCATATCTTTGCACAGCGTGAACCAACCAGATTTAAATTCAAATTGTCAATTACAATTTTTTAAAAGTAATCTTTAGTGTATAAAAGGTTGTTACACACATTATTCTAATAAATAAATAAATAAATATTGGAGTTAGGAAAGCAGAAGTGAATCACTGGACAACAGAATATTTTCGCCTCTGGCAGCATATCAAAATTTGCAACCCTGTACACTGTATCTTAAAAGTCTGAGGGTGCTTCCAGGTAGGTTTTAATTGTGCAATTGCACTACCTCATTCACAACATTTTATGGATGGTCCAGCGGGATAGCATGTTCAATTTGCAGTCCTCCTGTGTTTTCCCATTGCTTACCAGAAAAAAAATGGTAAGGCAGAAAAACTGGAATAGCTACACAATGCCTTTTGATGGTTAGCAATAGGAGCTCTTTCTCTGGAAGCATCCTTACAGTGCAAGTGTACACATGTCTACTCAAAAGTAAGTCCCATTCAGTTCAATGGTGTTTACTCACAGGAAAATGGATATAAGATTGCATCATTATTGAGTTATAATGATTATAACTCTTGCAAAGTGGTTTTTTAAAATTCCTGCTATTAGCATCAGTATCCTGATAAAATATCCTAATGTTTGTCTTCTATTTTTAAAAGCAATACAAGGGACTCAGACTAAAAACAGACAAACATTCTTTTAAATTATTTCTACCAGTCCTTTATTTAATAAATGCCATAATGCATTATATTATCAGATTTTCTAAAGCCAAGCAAATATCGAAGTTAGTATCCCTGAACTAAGACACAGAAGAAGAGAAACAGTTTAACAAATCCTGGGCAAGAGGAAGGCTATGGTAACTATCTACCAACCCCCCCCCCCCAAAAAAAAAACCAAACCCCTATTCAAGACAAGTCATTGACACTCACCAACTTCATCTGAAGTCTTTGCAATACCAAGGTTGTCCCTCAGCCAACGAACAACAGCACCGGCTATGGCAACAGAGCCCTAAAACAAACAGGCAGACCAAACTTGTTAATCACCTTAATCTCATTTTTAGAACACAACATTGTGAAGACAGCACACACAAAATGGAGGCATGTCTTTTTCATCGCTCCAGAATTGTTTTCGGAAGTTCCTTGGCTTTTTAAAGTTCCTTGTGATCATGAAAACATCAAGAGCAACCATATGCAGAGCTGGTTCTTAGCCACAGGCTCTTTACTTTATGTTATTTGTAACTTGCACATGTGAACTGGCCCTCACAGACCTAATATCACAGATGAAATTTTCATATCACCTTACATCCCATCAAACACAGTACTTTCACTGGTGTCCATTCATGTGTTCAGCTCCAGTCATCAAGCATAGAACAACTGAGTGTAAAGTAATAGCCATGCAGGTATGAACCAGCCCTCAGTGGGCTAATTTTCTTAGAGCCAGGATCTTCACTACTGCTTTAAAATGGTTTATAAGAGTAGTGACAAGCATTGAGGCCCAGGACACACTCCATATACAATTTTCAAACCATTTTCAAAGTGTCATATTCTGCTTGGTGTAGATCTGGCCAGAGCCACAGAAAACAGCCCTTGACATCAGACACACCCCAGCAACCGAAACCTATATCAACTAGCCTACTACTATATGGTAGGTTTGCAGCCAACCAGGGGGTATATAAAGCAAGTACTTCTGGTATAACCAACCAACCAGCTGAATGGGTATCAGCAAAAACCTATAGAGTAAACGAAACAACAATTATACTTACTTCTAATGCATAATACACAGGTTTCTCCCTGCCCAATTTGTAAGCCACTGTGGTCAGAAGGCCATGCTCAGAAAGTGCAGGCTGAAAAACAAACACACACACACACACACACTGGTAAGTATAGGCACGTAATATGAAAAAGTATTAGTTATGTCTAATCACTGCTTTAGGTGAAAAGCTGCTGCAGAGATGTTATTTTTATATTTTGGAGATACAAGAAGGAGGAACAGTTTTAAGTCACAATAACTACACATCAAACAATATTTTAGGGAAGATATTATTAAGTCCTAAAATTCCAACATTTTCTTTATATTAACTGCCTATCTACAAGTCTGGTTGGAAGTTTCAGCTGATTCAGTTGCAGCAAGTATCAGGTTAGTTTACCCTTTCCACTTATCTTAAATTCTGTCCAACTGACTATAGCTTTATGGCATATAACATTTCTTATTTGGGGCCTTTAATGCTGAACAAAATATTTATACAAAATATTTATACTTGATTAAGCACATATGCCTGTTTTGAGCTTACCCTGAGATTTTAATTGCACAATCTTTTGTATGTCTACTCATAAATAAGGCCTACTGAGTTCAATTGGAGTCATTCCCAGTTAAGTGTGTATAGGATTGCACTCAAAAGTTGTACAGAAGATGTCAAAGACATGGGGGAAAGGTTTAATTTTCTTCTAGGACTCAATGGGAAGGGTGTTTTTTTGTTTTTTTTACATACTATTGTTGAGCAAGGTCTATTTCGGGGTGGGGGGGAGTGAATAGCAGCTTGTCAGGACTTCAAGTTGTTTAATTTACAGCACTAACCTTTTGACCTGTATTGCAGAGTAAGAAGCAGCCTGTTCCATACCTATAGCGAAGATGACAAAAGTGATTGATTTGCTACAAAATGAAGTATGAAAAACATATAGCCAATGATCATATATGACCAAACTGCAGCAGGCATGCCATAAGATAACTGGCAGCAGAGTAGGGAAGGAATGAATCCAGTCTTCCTCCTCCAGTCAACATCACTGACCTTCATTCATTCTGGATTGGTAGATATGTTAGAGCAGCATTCCCTAATCCAGTACCCTCTTTATTTATTTGATTTGTACCCCACCTTTCTACCAAAACTGGTACTTAAGGCAGCTTACAATCACTGATAAAAACAACAATAACCAAATACATTACAAAAACATAAATTAATAATAGAACAGAGTAAAAACACCCTCCAGCTCAACAGTCCTGTTCACACACCAAAGACCCACTTGAATAAATTGCTCTTTGCCTGCTAGCAGAAGGACAACAGTGAGGAAGTGAACCAAGCCTTCCTTGGCAGGGAGCTCCACAGCCAGGGACTGCCCCCCAAGAAGGCCCTCTTTCGCCACCAAATATGCTTCTGAAGGCAGCAATCTCAAAAGAAAGACCTCTCCAGAAGAGCTTAAGAGCTGGGCAGGCTTGTATGGGAGAAGGCAGTCTTTCAGCCCAACAGATGTATTGGACTACAACTCCCATCATCCCCACCAACAGGGCCAATCTGGAGGACACCAGATTGGCAAAAGCTGCATTCAAGGATTTATATAAAAGGAGCAGCTCAGCTATACTGTGCAAAACATTGGGGTTTGCTTTAAACACTAACTATTGTGTGGTATAGAAATGCAATAAATAAATAAATAACTGGGCTCACACGATACGGCAACCCATTGTGGGTGACAAACCACAGTGAGTTGTTATGTCATGTGAGCTTGGACCGATTCCAGCAGGGTGGCTTGTGCATGGAGAAGAAGTCACCCTAAGACTGCATGGTTTCTTCTACGAGTTGTTGAACCTACAATGGGATGGCATGTTGTCTGAACGTGGGTTGCAGGCATCAGGCAGCAAGCTGCTCGGCAAGTGGGGCAGAAATCCTTGCTGCTATTCATGAGGGGTCTCAACTGTGAGTGACAGCCCCTCTAATGGTGCCCAAGCAGCACTTTGGAGGGGCTGTCATTAACTAACCCCCTTTTCTATTTTTTCCTACTGCACATTTGTGAAAATTGGGCCCAATTCTTTTTTCTTTTTAAATCGGTCCTGCTACTGTGTGCAAATGTCCTATTTTTGGGATTTGTTTAAAAAAAAAAAAAAATTGGGCCGGATTTTTGGAGTTGTGCAAATCCACAACTCCGACTGTCCAAAATAGATAGGCTTGTCTTGTCTGGTACCTTATATGTTTCAGGGTGACAAACATACAAGGTAACTGACAACAGGGGAAGTGTATATAGACTGATTTTTCAGTCTTTGACAGTTGAGAGATGGGGAAAAGGGGGTGCAGAGGACTTCCTTAGCAGGGTGATCCCCAGGGTTTTAAGTATTGCCCTGAACCTTGGGATGTCCTTCTTTGAATCCTTACTTGCCTGAGTCCCAGGCATGTCGTTTTCTGAAAGATGTACAAGTCACCCCCTTTTTTGCACCTTTTCGCCTGTGTTTGACAGCTGTCAAATGCTGCCACTGTAAGTGCGAAATGGACCGAAAATGGGGTTGCATGTAGATCTCTGTAAAAAAAAGCCTCTACCATTGCAGTCAATGGGAAAATTGGCATAGTCCTAAAAATGGCTGGTTCTCTAAAATTTTGTTTAGTGTATTTTTGTTTTGCTTTTATTGCACTTATGGCAGAGATGATGCAGTGTCATTTCTCATGTTAAACTTACGTATTTTTAGCTTGGCCATCCTTGAAGCACATTTGTCCCACTAAAGCAGCAGACTGGTCACCTAAGCACTGGAAGGACAAAAATTCCGTCATGTTCAGCTAAAGCATATCTGCACATTCAACTTGTGAGTCAAATCACTTGTTTTGTAAGTTTGTTCCAGCCTCTGCCCAGTTGTGTCACTAACTCCTTCTACAGAAAGGAATTAGCTAATGGGATTAGATAACCTATATAGTTTAAGGGAGCTGCAGAATCTCAACGATCAGTTAAGTGGCAGAACACTACTGCCGGTGCTTTTTAAAGATGCTGGTGTTGGATTGCACTGCCTCCCAACTCTATATGTTTGTTCCAATCCCAGTCAAGCCAGCACTGGCCACTATTTCTCTAAGCTAGATTTTCTTTCCAATTGCCTCTTTTACAGGGCTGGAGGCATGATAAGAGAGATGTGCAGCTCGTTTGTCCTTGACAACTGAATATTCTTTACCAAAGGGTTATCTTGCCATAAGATCTTTTTCACCTGGAGCATACTACAACTCACATACACCAATTTCAGTAAACCCAAGAAAAATGGTAGCAGGGGAAAAATATTGGCCTCTTACAGAGTTTGCAAAATATTGGCCTCTTACAGAGAATGCTTGTTTTCCTGCAGATCTAAAGAGTTTTGTTTTGAAGCACAGATAGTAAAAATGTGGAAGGAGGGTTGGCAGAATGCATTAACAGTAAAGATTAAAAATATATTTAAAGGTTTAGTCCTATTGAACACAATGGGGCATTTTTCTGTGTCAACATATCTAGGAGTGCATAGTAAATGTTGCTTTTAAAAAAATAATCTAGTTTAAAATGAAATCTGGATTTTATACAATCACACTACACACTTCTTTTTTCAAACTAGTTGCCTTTTTCTGTAAAATAGGGGGAAACAAACCATAAAGAAAATATTACAGTATAGTTTCAGAAATAACACTGGGTGACTGTGCCTCAGGCCCCTGGCAGCTGCGGGATGCCATAAGGCACTATTATTATTTTTTTAAAAAATTAACCAATGTTGTTCAACATCTATATGAAGCCATGGGAGCAGTCATTAGGAGTTTTGGGCCAAGATGTCATCAGTATCCTGATGATAACTAGCTGTATTTTTCTGTGATATTTGAATCCGGAGAGCCTGTGCACATTCTGAACTGATGTCTGGCTGCAGTTATAGGCTTGCTTGCTGCAGTTATGGGCTGGATAAACTGAAGCTGGATCCTATGAGACCCTATGAGTGGGCAGTTCCCAGGTTTCCTGTTCCCTGTTCTACTCAGGGTTAAATTCCTCTGAAGGAACAGTAGTTTGTTGCTGGAGACCCAGGCGACCTCAGTGGCCCTGAGAGCCCATTACCAACTTTGCTTGGGGTATCATCTATGCCTTTTCCTGGACAGGGATAGCTTAGCCACTGTGATTCATGCACTGACAACCTCATGAGGAGACTACTGTAATGCACTCTATGTGGGACTCCCCTTGCACCTGGCTTGGAAGCCGCAGCTATTGCAGAATGCAGCAGCTAGGATGCACAGTGGAGCACCTATGTACACATACACATATTACACCTGTATTAAACAAATTGCACTGGCTGCTTATACGCTACCAAGCCATGTTTAAGGTTCTGTTGTTAACATACAAAGTCCTAAATAGTTTGGGACCAAGATACCTAGCTGATCACCTTCTCCTATATATACCCAGCCAGTTCCTGAGTTCTTCTGAGGCAGCCTTACTTGTTGTTTTATGACCGATAGAATGTCATGAAATAATAGTTCATCACTGGGCCTTCTCAGTAGTGGAACCCGCCCTTTGAAACACACTCCCACGCATGGCTCAAAAGGCAGAAACAGTGATAAGTTTCAAATGCCTCTTGAAAACATACTTGCTCACACAGGCTTTCCCTTAACCTCTAATGGATTATGTAACAGACCTCTTTTATTATACTTCTTGTTGTAAAGTGTTTATTATTTCATATTGTTTTTACACTGTATTACATATACATGAGGGATTTTAAAATATTAAGCATATAGAAATAAATACACAAATAAAATATTTGTCTTCTGAAGGTGCATACGATAAGGTACTTCATTTATTGAATTTATATAAATATGGACATTTACTTCATATGTTATGGAAAAATATTGTTTTGAAAAGTAATTGCCATCCTTGCTCCTGGGAAATTAGCCCACAAGACAGCATGCTTAACTTTTACTTGAAGATAGGGGCCCGAATCCTATAGAGTGATTTGAGGTAATGTCATTGAATGTCCAGAGCCAAAAATATCCATTAATTTCAAAATTACACCCTTTCTCTTCTAGCAGACATAACTGTGTAGTGCAAGAAGTAAGTGGGCTATATGACCAGAGTTTTTGCATTATGCTCCTAGGTAGTATATGGCTTGATTTCGTTTGCTTTAATTGTTATAGCAACCAATTAGTATACACAGCTCTGCAAATGGTGGAAATGGCCATTCTTTACGGTCTTACCTATTCCAGGCCTATTATAGCAATCAATTAGTATGCACAGCTTAGCAAATGGAGGTAATGTCCATTATTTGTGGTCTTACCTGTTCCAGGCCTATTATAGCAACCAATTAGTATACACAGCTTTGCAAATGGAGGAAATGTTCATTCTTTATGGTCTTGCCTGTTATAGCAATCAATTAATATGCACAACTTAGCAAATGGAGGAAATGCTCATTCTTTATGGTCTTGTCTGTTATAGCAACCAACTAGTATGCACAGCTTTGCAAATGGAGGAAATGCCCATTCTTTATGGCTTTACATTTTCCAGGCCTGAACTTGGAAAATTAACTGAAAGCATTACTAGCTTCTGCTTTATTGACATATGCAATTCATACTCCGAGTTTACTTTTAATAAAATATGATCTATGAAACCGACATTCAAACAGTATTCAGAAATTGTACCAAGGGAACATCACAACTTGATTTAAGGAACTCACCCCAGAAATTGGTACACCAGTCAAAGCTCCAGAACTCTATCAAAAATAAAGAGTTTTTTTTTAGTTTATTCGATACCATTTGCTTTTCCTCTAGTAGCTCTTCCAGTATTTTATAAACAAGGAAAGCAATATTCAGTTAGAAAACCATCAAAGCCATAGTCAAGCAAAGTTTGACATGTAAAACCCCTTTAAAATAAAAAATCTTAAATAGACTTAATCCTGTCAAGGTATTTATACAGATTTATACAAACTCTGGGTTGCCAGTCACTATAACTGGGCAAATACAAGAGAAACAAGAAACATAATGAGAGGCTTGCATTTGTTTCTCAAATTCCACCCCACCCCAGCCCTCCCCTCTCTACTCAGTCAAGAAACACAAGTGAAGTAGTTACCTTTCCATACCCCAGTTTATCAAAACGCCAAGCCAAGCCCTACTATCTACTCATTAAAACAGCAGTACAAAGAATAGTATTTGAGTTTTCATAACATGTGGGCAACACCATGTTTCAAAATGGCAGGTCAGTGCCTATTATACAGGAGTGACTGTGACAGGGATTAAATGGAGAAAAATAGGACTCCTCATTTTGAAAGATCACGCTACTGGTGTTGAGAAAGTATGTGACGTTTTCTCAAAAAGCTAGAAGAAATATGCCACTGTGTTCTTGCAAACAGCCAGGCGTGTCAATATCTAAAACCCACTCACTCCTCCCAAAACAAAAACAGCTTTTCTTTGCAGGCTGAATGCGCAGGCTGTATGCATGCATGCTCAACAGTAGCATTTCAGTTCAGTGAAGCCATGCATATACTACAGTCAATGCATTTCCATTTAGGGATATCTTTTTAAGTAGCTTTTTGAAGTAGTGATGAGATATACCATAAGCTAGCATTGGTCTTAATTGTTTTTGCTCTCAACACATAAAACCTTTTACAAGAAAAGTTGTAAAAGTGTTTTGGGGGGGGTGTGGGGGGGTGTCAATTCCTCAGCAGAATGTCTTTACGAAGCTTCAACTTCAATTGGTCTAACTTTTCCCTTTTGGAAAACAATGGGATTTCCCCTAAGGAAATGCACTGTATGAGCAGAATGGATGAAGATGTGACTGGTGAGCATCCTAACAAAATCCTACTCACCAGGGTAGGGGAGATTTTCTATAGTCAGCAAAAAAGGTAATGGGAACAGGGGAGAGACACAAACAAGTTCACAATTTCAAAACCTGCTAGCCCATCTCCATTCCCCTGTGCACTTCTCTTCTCTCATTCTTATAAATTGTGATTTGGGGACCTACACAGCTACCCTTTTGAAAGTAAACACTAAAATAAAACAAGTTTATAAACCAAACTGCAACATCATTAATTTCTCTTTTCTGTTATCAAATAGATAAAACAATAGTCTTAGATGCTTATTAAACAAAAAGCTCAGGTAAGGCTTGTCATGATCATTGTCTCTATATATTTAAATTTACCTGTACACTGCCCAGTGAACTCTGGTTATTGAGCAGTCTATAACTATAATAAATAAAAAGGAAACCTCAGATAGCAAGCCTTTTAATATTCAGAATCTTTCACTGTTAATAGCTGAATAGAGAATGGGTGTGGTCAATGGGGGGACAGCTTTTCCTATTCCTGCAACATTGTTATAAGCTGGATCTGCAATTCTGTCTGCTATTCAACTTAATATGTTACCTGAGTCCCAATACCAGCCATCCTACCCTAGAATTTGGGTTATAGTTATTTTAAACAGCAGTACCTGCAGCTTATTTGAAAAATGCCAGAAAAGTAGTGTTGGTTATGGGCAGAATACAAGGCTGTCTATGTGCTCTGCTGATTATATCGTGCCAGTGCAAACCACCACCAGTGCAACAAGAAGTTAGTGTGTTTTGGCTTGTTTCTGGCTGATTTAGGAAGTACTAGGTTCCTGTTGTATCAGTGGGATCCACCATCGACACATGGGCAGCACTGGATACTGCCCTATAATTACTAAGCGCATTACTTTTTAAAGTGTGTCACCTTCCCCCAAACACTCCACAGTCCACATGTAGCAACTAAATATGGGCTAAACAACCTATAGGTATTTGAGCCTGTGCAACAATGAGAGAGCATGTTGTCTCCCACCCACTCACTACTTCTACTTTGCTTCAGCTTTCATGAACAACCATAGGTTGTTTGATGTCATGTGCAAACCCTGAACTCTGGGCTGCTGAGGGACAAACAACCCAGAGTTTTAACCCACAGTTTGTTGTTGGCTTAAAACTTTGAGTTATTTGCCCCTTAATAACCCAGAGCTCTGGGTCTGAACATCATATCAAACAACCCATGAATTACATTATGTATGAACCAGGTCATAAAGTCACAATGGCTTAAGATGTACTTAAAATATTGAAAATGTACCTGTATTTTGCTTTATTGTAAATCAGCCTTCTGTAACCTGGCGTCCTCCATTTTTAGACTATAATTCCCATAATCCCTAACCATTAGTCATGCTGGCTGTGGCTTCTCAGAGTTGTAGTCCAAAGCAGTTGGAGGGCACCAGGTTTGGGAAGGCTGATCTAAATAATCTGAATGCTTTAAATTCAATTTTTGCTCTAGCAACACCAATACTCAATTTACCAATAACTCATTTAAACAGAGGAAACTCTCACATTGTAGAAATAAATGTGCAAAAAATAGAGTTGCTGTATCAAGTACATTTTATTAATATTTTTATTGTCCAGAACAGTTTAAATTGAAAGTTAATTCTGGATCTAGGGCCTAAAACAATTGGCTTTTATATAGCTACAGTGGTTCCAAGAGGGAGGAAAGAGATTTGGGTCTTGCTATTGCAAATGGCCCCACTCAAGAAGCTAGAATAGTTTTATATGAGTCTTCACAGATTAAATTTAACCAGGGGCAATTCCATGGTATCATATAGAGTTCTCTGATAAGGTAAGTGTTCTCTGATGAGATGGTGTCTTATCTGGGGTTACAGCAAAGTTTAAATTTTTTTTCTAGGTAGTGACTCAGTCACCCTGAAGTACATCTAAAGAGAGGGCTCCTGCCAGATTGTTCCGCAATATAAAGCCAGGTGGCAGGAATGCAGACTGATATGCCCAGCTATTTTACATTTATTTTAATAATATACACTAATTTCAGAAGTTTCAACTATACAAAATTCATTCTTGGGCAGAACATTTACATCTGCATTACGGTAGATGATTTCATGACTAGGGAGCACAGCCAAATAATTCTATTTGGATTCAGCATGTCTCGCCCATCACAGAACAATCCCCCACAGTCCATCCATGTGGGGTCCCAGTCTTCATCAATCCACATCCCACCCTGTATGACCAACATTAGCAGACAAAGGAGCAATTTGAATTTTATAATGATGGCTAGCGGCTCCCCAGGATGACCTTGTGGGTTAAAATTACTCTGATTTCCCCAGGATTTTTCTGATGCTCTTCTAGGAACATAGTAAAAGTATTCCAGGCAGCAGCTTCCTACATTAGCATTTATGTTAGGGGTGGGCACCTTTGGATGCTCTGGGGGCTAATTTTGGCAGCAACTCAGCAGTGAGAAAAAAAGTTCCATTTTTGCTTTAAATGCATTTTAATTTTAATGCAAAATTACCCTGCACACCTTGTTTTAAAGCAAAAATTAGGGTTTTTTTTTGGCAGCAGTAATCTGGAGGTGGTGGAGGCTGCAAAAAAGGATGTAGGAGCTGTATGTGGCCTGATTTAAGTTCTTAGAATGGAATATATCTGTCTTCCCCTGATTTAAGTTCTTAGAATGGAATATATCAACTATTCTAGTGCAGTGTCAGAGAAGCTGATTTTAGGCAGAAATGTCTGAGAGAGCCAAGGAGTACTGGGTAATTTGGAATATTTTCTTAAACTCTCCCTTAACCTTCTTCTAAGCAGCCTCAAAAATCCTATTCAATGTACCACATATATCCACACATCTTTCATACTATTACATGAGATGTTTATGGGCATACATCCTGTGAGGCTTGGACCTAATTGAGTCCTGGGAAAGCACTAACACTTTAATTTGGATGCCAGTTCAAAGAATACTATATGCAGTTCACAGTAAATAAAAATGTCCTAAGATATAAATGTAACTTTTCTTAAGAAGGACAGTAACCATGCAAATTTAAGATCTATTCCATTTCCTGCTTGACAAAAATAAATATATTTCCCCCCACAAAAACAGGTAACTGGCTTGTTTGATCTATATTAAGCAGGCTCAATTCATATAGCTTCAGTTAAGTAGAATCATTTGAGGAAATGTTAAATATATACCATCAATCCATAAATCTCGGAGGAACTCCGCACTTTGGGAAGTATTTTCATAGGAATTTCAAAAAACCTGGGAAAAGAAGCATGTTCCAAAGGTTACTGTGAAATCCTTCAAGTCTGCTCATGAAGAGGGGTTGGGGGAAGGAATGAAGACAGAATGATTAAGGGAAGACTATAAAAACTAATTATTGTTGTCATCAATTTCCTACCCTCTTAATGCTTTCAATAGGTTTTGGTAACTTTTGTATGGCTGATACAGATGACTTACCCCTGTGGTAGCTTCTAGTAAACTAAACACTCTAGAAGGCTGATCTTCAACTATTAGTCAAACTGCAAAGTATTTTGCCAAATGCATGCTACTTCACACTTCCAAGGTAAGAGCCACTTCACTGTGTGGCCAGGTTTAAACCCAGATTTGAGCTTCAGGGGCTCATAACATTTGCCTCACAGAAGAAGCAAGCATTAGCAGGCTCCAAATTCTTCTTCTGCCTGGATTAAAATTCAAGCTGGAAAAGAATGCACAATTTACCAAGCACCTAGCCCCAAACCACAGCTTTGTGTGGGATGGAGAAGTTCCCCTTGGGCCTCTCCTTGGCATACAAAGCATTTGTGCAGAACTGTCACTTCATCCAGGGATCATGGTGCCCTTCAAGCTTCCTTGATCCTTGGCTAAACTGAGAGTTTAGTGCAGTCAGGACTCCTAGCTACACGAAGCAGTCAAAAAGGCAGCAGTAGCTTGTTCTTCAGTGTCAGAGCTGAGAGCACGTAAAGCTTTTCGCACCCACATATTCTTGGAAAAAGAACTGTTAGGAGTTACGTTCCACTGAACTAATGGAAACTTACTTCACCATAAGCCTGCTTAGAATCTGGATGTCAAGTTTGGCTTTTTGAAGATGTCAACAACACTTGCCCCTTCAGTAAATGTACAATCACATGCACAGACATGGTACTTACTTGCAGAGTTCATCATCCCATTCTAACGAATGAATGTTGAAGAGCATTGTTCTACTAGCATTTGTTACATCAGTGCAATGAATACCTCCATCTTTTCCACCTGTCAAACTCTGAATAAAAAATAAATAAGCCAAAGATAGATCAATAAAACTAGAAGTTAAAATACTGCTGTAACAGTAAGAGAAGTTAAGAACCTTGCGAACCAGAAGTTAATTGTTACTGTCTATAAAATATTTCTGAATAACAGGAATAGAGAGATAAGCAGTGATCTCAGTCCTTAATTTAATGTACATACATAAGAAGAATTATACAGCAGATCTACTCTACATAGAACTCCATTCTTAATGGTTGAAATGCTTCAGAAAGTTCCTTATTCTAGGACTTGCACTAAAATTGTTCTTATGCACAAGATACATGTTTCCTCTTCATGCATTCAATGAATATGGGGAGGGGAAGGGGAAGATCATGCCCACTGGCCTTGCCCCCAACAGACAGATGTTTAGCATTATTTATTCTTAATTTTAATATTATTACAGCACCTTTCCACAAAAGTCACCAAGGCTGTGCATAACAAATCAAAATAACACTACAATACCACACAAACATAGAAATCAGAATAAAGGCATGCTAAAACATTAGAATCAATACAAGCAGTTTAAAACAGTTCTCCACACAACCACAAAGCCTAACTGGCTAGGGGTTCCTAATTGTGAGGAAAAGCTATAAGCATGTAGGGTCCATTTCACACTTATGCCAAATGTGCAGCCATTGGAGACGTACAGCTGGCAATATTTATGTGTTTGGGGCTGGAGTCATGAGCGAAGGCCTTGGATTAGTACTGACTGAAACCCCACTCTAACATTGCAGTTCTTCATGATGCAAGCTTGGTGATTATGAGAACTTCAAACTTGTTGACTATAATGGATGTGTGCTTATTTTATCCAGATCTAAAATATTCTGTTCCAATCATGTTCCAGGCAGATTATGAATTCACATTAATGCACCTGGTGATGTAGCAAAAAGCAACTTCTTTCTACAAGGCTGAAGGTTGTTTGATTCAAGCTGAAAGAGGACAGAAGCAAAGGAAGTTGATTTCAATATAGCCTATTGTGACATACCCATATCAGCCATGAATCAATGGTACCAAACAGAGCTCGTCCCTCCAGAACTGCTTGCCTGACCTCTTTCACGTTGTCTAGAAGCCAGCGAAGCTTCACAGCACTGAAATACGTGCTAAGTGGGAGGCCAGTCCTACTCTGCAAGATTGAAAGTCAGTCAGGATACACAAGATAAATACCTGCCATAAAACTGCCAAAAAAGGTTAATGTGTGCAGTATAAGTATAATAAAAAAGGATCACATTCATGGTGTCATTATCAGTCACATCCAAATATTGCAAGCCCTACATGTGCTCAAACCCAGCTCTGACATGATCCATAATCAAAGATCAAGAAAGAAGATAGTCTTAAGATCTGCCACATGGCAAACACCCAGAAATTCTTCTAAAGGTCATGTTTGACAAAGGGTTGTGTTTGGACAATAAATCCTGATGGGAGAGTATTGAACAAGGGCAGTGACAGCTATCGAAGTAGGTAGGTTAAGATACTGGTTTACCAATATGTGTTCCCAAACACAGTATGTCCTAAGCATAGCAAAGAATTGTTAGAACAGTCAGAAGGAGTTTAGATACACCTTAATTGGATATATTTACTTTAAAATAATCTCTCTCACAATATAAAATTTCTAAGAAACATTCGGTAGCTTCATATTTCCACGGCTCTATAAACTGAACACTTTCTATCCTACTTGCTACTACCTTTGCAAGTTTTTGGGGTGGGGGAATCATTTAGGCTGCAATCTTATATCCGTTACTTACGAATAAGCCCTGTTGAATTCAATGGAACTTACTTCTGAAGACATTTTACTCATGATGCACACCCACATCATTCAATCTTTCTTACTCTCCTGTCAAGGCTCTATTTAGTTCCCCCAGGTGTTGAATTCCTCAGATCAACACACTGACCTAGTAAAATGCTTTCATATTAAACGGAACTGTGCTAGTCTAACCCAAACTCTGTTCACTCTAAATAAGACAATACTGTCTGACTTCAAAACATCACTTCCTAATATTCTAAAAACAGATTTTACCTTTAAAAAGGATTTATTCTGCCCTGGAATTCTTTTAAGCAGCCTTTCAACTGTAGACTGGGTCCTTAGGTCAAGCCACACTATAACCCAAAGACAAACATCAGTAATAGGGAAAGGTTGTTTTGCAGAATATTTAAGCAATTCATTAACTGAACAAGACCAGGATTCTGAAACAGTGAATAGGCCTTAGAGAAATATTCTCCTCCAAGCGTACCTATCATAGCTTATGTGAGTAGCCCCTATGAACTGGCTGGTTTACTAGTGAGTCCTTACTCAGGGTGAGAGCTAAGTGAAAAGAGTCCGTTTATTCTGCTGGGAAACTGAATGTTGGAGTTAAAGTATCTACAAAAAGACCACTGAAGTGTCCAGAATCTTGTGGAACTGGAGAAACATTTGGGACTGGTTAACTGCAAAGTTACCAGCAAGAATTCAATATTTCTATTTTGATTCAGAAGGTCTATTTGTTCCATTTATTTGTATTGGGCAATTATATGTTTTTGTATAACTATAATTCTTACTAAGGACATGTATGTTCACTTATATCTTTGCAAGTTATATCTTTGTAAGTTCTAAGCCCCATAAAATACACATTTATTTAAGCCCCATAAAACCAACTTAAGCAGAGTCTATAAAAGTTGGCGCCCAACAAGTGTGGAGCTTGGAAGTGAACTTGCAAACAGATTGCTGCAATAAATGTTTGCAGAAAGTTGGGATTTGATCTGCATAGAACTATTCTGTTACATGTTATAGATTTTGGGGATGTAAATTAAGAGATTAAAAATGCTGTGGAATTTTATGGTACAGTTGCTAAAATGCAAAGAATAAAAGAAAATGGGGAAGATATGTTGCTATATGAATTCCAGGCTCCTGGTGCTGTATGGAGAATAGGAAAGGAGTGCTGAAGGCCAAGGTTGCACAGAAAGTGGGAAGCAATCCCTGTAGGTGAAGAGGTCTCTGCATTCCTTGGGAAGGATGCAGATAATATTGCTCTCTTCCGACAGGCCTATCCAGATGAATTTTAAGATGTTTTTAATGATGTATTTTTTCTTGTTTTTTAAAGAATTTTAACTGTTGTGATTTTTGTGTTTTATATTGTTGTTCTCCCCGCCTCGATCCGGAGGGAGAGGCGGGTTAAAAATAATAATAATAATAATAATAATAATAATAACAACAACAACAACAACAACTTGGGGAGCACCTCCAATAGCAACCTCTACTCCTGCTGCAAGTCTTTCTTCTGAATTGCAAAAATAATTGATAGAAAGAGCTTTACAAGCTAGGAGTTCCACTACAAGTATTGCAACAGATTTAAAAATGAAACTAAAAAATATTTTCAGGCGTTACACTTAAACCATATGGAGAAATAGATTGTTATCTGAAGAGTGAAGGTAATATTCCTGCAATTGTAAAAAGGCTTCAGAATGCCACATAATAAAGAATTTAGAGAATAAACATTACTAAAAAGTGGGAAGAATCAAACTGTAGAAGTAGTCTTACTAGATATGAAAAAGACAAGCTTGGATCTTAGAGTAAGGTAAGTTAAGTTCACATATGAGTTTCCCATTGCCTTCTCCCTCTAGCAGCCCTCTGTGCCCCATCACACATTCTTCAGGAGGCCCCCCAAACTCTCCAGAGGGGCTTATGGGGGTGCTGGTAGCTGTAGGGGTGAGAAGGGGGCAGAAAGCTTTCATTATAGTAGGATCCATGTCATAATAAAGTATATATGTTCCAGGCTAATCCTGCTATAGTATCTTATGCCTTATTGACCCTTGCTTGATTTTGCAATTCCATCAGAAAAGGGCAGAACAACAGCATACCCATTTAAGAAGTGAAGATCACACTATGTTCACTGCATGTGTGTTACATCAATCTTCCCCAATCTGGTGCCCTCCAGATGTGCTGGACTACTACCCAGCGGTGGTAGTCCCAGCAGCGGACAGCACCAGGCTGGGGAAGGCTGCTTTACACTAACTGCCTCAAGAGTGAAGCATTCTAGATTAGAACAAAGCACAAAGAGTTCTTGCCTACATTTGAGACTTGTTCTAAAAACCCTCATCTGCTGGTCTTATTTAGACTCTAGACACTATTTAGACATCCTGGCAGGATGACTCAGTAGATGATGTGGCCTTTGCTGCAACTGCATCCTGTTGCAGCAAAGGTCCAGTAAGTGGGAAGCTAGTCTCTTTCAGTGTGGAATGTGCTCATTCAGATATTAGTGCAACAGAGATAGAAAATACCACTAAAGAAGAAAGCAAAAATGGCATTTCCAGAAGCCTTTGCAGAATAAAATAGTTCGTTCAGGCGCTTTTTCAAAGGTGAAGTGGAAAGAACAAAGACTAATACCCAAGGGAGAAAATTTCACTAGATTTTAATTACTTGAATGAAGCATGTAATATGCTTGCAGGCATGAGAGAAACTATATGATGTTAATGTCAGGTGTCACGTGCTTCATGAACAATTCACTAAGCGGGCTTAGTGAATTGTGAATTGAAGGTTTGGCATTTTGTTATGAGAAGAAACTGTCTCTGTTCTCTGCTTATCTCTAACTGTAGGCCGAAGCCTTGAATTCTGTGAGAACGAAAGTTGTTTAGAAAAAGGTGAGGGCTCTCTTGCAAGATGTCCCTCACATTGTGTCGTCATCAAGAGGAGGTTGAACTGTACCGCCCTGTTGGCACAGGAGTTTAGGATTACAGGCCTGAAGCCCTGTCTGTCAAAGTAGCTTAGAATTAGCCGTCCTCCGTCCTATATTAGCTACGTCCTAAGAGTAATTCCTTTGCTAGGAATTATCTCATCTACTGCTCTTGTGTCTCTGCTGTTTCTGTTTTGCTGTTTGCTATGCTTGTCAAGAAACTTGTGTTTGGGACTCTATCTGATTTGGAAATGCTTGATGCGCTCTGTACATGTTCTGTTGCTATTTGGACTTGAAACTTCTAAGAGCTATGCCATGAAAAGTGCACTGTGGCTTTTCATAGATTTGGACTTGAGATTACTGTTCTGGATTCGTGTTCTATAGCCTGCTGTTTCCCTGCATGGAGCCAAAGTTACGGGCACAGGGAGGCAGAGGCTGATTGTTGCTGTTCTACAATTCTGTGGGGGGGGGGGGACCTGTGAGAGGACCTTCCTCAGTGCTAAAGCTACGTGAATTGGGAAGGCTCCCTAGGTCGAAGAGGTTCATTTCCTGACATCTTGTTTCCGTGGTCAGCTCAGCGTTCCCTGACAGACTGAGTGAGGATTTAGTTGCAAGATGATCGTTAATCCACTGTCAGGAGGCCTTCTCCTTGAGTCTCCCTTTGTTCCAGAGGATTCCAGTGCAGTGTGGCTGCTCCTGCCCTCTAGGGACTAGGGTTAATTCTAAATGTCTACCCCTGAGTGAGTGCTGTTCGCATTAAGCCATTCTACCTGAAAGCTGTCTGGTCCATCTTCAGCTTCAAGTGTGTGTTTGAAGAAATGAAACCGTTATGCTTTGAATTCCGTGTGATTTACAATAAAAGAAGTCTCAGTTGTTGGAGTGTGTCACTTTGCCTAAGTTTGTGACCAAAGGCTCTGGAGAGAGCTAAGAGTCATGACAGTTAATACATTAAAAAAAGGATTAGCACATAGTTTACTTACCAATAGCATTATAGAGAGGCTCTCCAGTTAGTTTGTCCCAAACCACAGTTGTCTCTCTCTGATTGCTAACTCCAACAGCTTAAGAACAGAAGAAAGTTTTAATGTTTTCTAGATTAAACGTTACATATTTTTGGATGGATCCAGCAATAGATCACCAAAAGAGATGAAACATGTCTGGAAATTTTGAAGCCATAATGTGGGTGGGGGGGAATTGGTTCCCCCCAATTCCCCTCCCCCACCAGAAGAATATCGTTATATTTTAAAACTTTTAAAAGTAAACTCAGTTAGTAAATGTGTGATTGTTGTCTGAATAGATTAGAACTACATTAAATGACTGCTACAGCATCAGAAACTCAGGATTCCATAAAACAAAATCAAAACTATCAAGAACATTTATTGTCAAGAATACACAATGGTGACTCTACTCACATGTTGGGAAATTGAGCATAAATGTATATCAGTAAAATATACATGAGATGAATAATTTTAATAAGGAATGAAAGAAATAACTATGCTATGATTATTTAAAAAAAAAACACTTCCCCCAATGGCTTCCTTATTTCATGACATTTTACATCTTTGTTCTTTCTATAAAAGTCTTATTACATAGCTTTTAGAAATAATTTTGAGGGGGGGAGGAAGTAAAGGCTTTGAAACAATATATAAACACCTTGTCTTAAATACTAAAAGAAAATATTTCAAAATCTAAAGCTATTCAATTTTCAGGGAAAAACAGAAATGGTCCTCAGAAAAAAATGGGGGGGAAACCCCCCCCCCCCCATTTTCCCATTTTCCCCCCAGGCCTTCACATCTCTAAGCAGAACTCCACTCGTGAAATGGGGTTTTCTGGCTCCTTCCTTGAGTACAGTACTCCGCTCATGAGCATGAGGGAATGGCTTGTAATAGCCACTGGGGACAGCAGCGGAATGGGGAAGTCAGGGGAATTCAGCAGTGCCTTTCTGCTAATGCAAGACATCTCTGGATCCAAGCATTTCTCTTTTGGAAATATTTCAATAACTTTCATAATTTTCATTATTTATACACTTTACCCACATCCCAAATATATTATCTGGGATACAGAGAAGTTAGTGTATTCACAAAGGGTTCCTGTGCACTTATTCTGGGGGAGGGGAGTTTGCTGATATTTTTTTCATCTACAGCCCTTGCACTAAGTGGAATGCTACTCGTAACAATTATAAGTTTAGGGGAGAACAGCAGGCTGCCTGCCAGAAGGGAAGGCTAAAAAACCTGTGTACAGCACCTTTGATTTCCAGTAATGAAGAAAGGCATTGCGCAAACGGCAAACAATTTATGGCTTAATTTCCAAGCTATCCCAAGCACAGGAACGGTCACTCTGACAATATATATTAATAAGCTACAGAAATATCTTGTCTGGTTTTTTTCTAGCCCAGGGAATCACTTAAATAGTTTGGCTACTACTTTACATGTCAGATTTCTAAAGTTCACAACTGTCCCCCTCTTGACCTCTAGCCTTAGTTTGGGAAATCATCCATTATTTTAATTAAAAAACAGCAATACCTTTGATATTGGAAATGTCTACATTCAGCTGGTTCAATTTCTCACATGTTCGTTCCACACATTCATAGACAGATTGTAGTATTTCCTTAGGGTCTTGTTCTACCCACCTTGAACAGATAAGAAGCATAAAAGCAAGGCCAACATCAGAAGGCTGTATTTTGCAACTGACAGGGACACAGTGTATCATAAAGACTGATCCTGCTTGCTCTATTGTCTGAGAAATAGATGACAATTTATTGACAGTGATTTCAGTTAGTATCAGCTAGTTTGCTAAGAAGCATGGTTTAGTGGCTCTTTTCACCTTAATTCCTCTTATCAAAAACTTGTTCAGACAGAATTATTGCTTAAGAAAGAAGTGTATTTATCTCCTGGTGTTTTATAAGTTGGACAAGGAAAACATTATTCTCAACAGAAACATTCTAAAAACCAGATCACATATTTATAAACTTACTAAGATTGTTGTGTTTGTGTTCACTTTTTTTTGTCCCAGGACCAACAGAGAAAAATGCTTTATGATTTATAATCAAAGTGAAAATAAGATTTCAAGCTATAGGTTAAATTGCAAATTTTCCAATGTAAAAATGTGAGTAGCCTTGATTGACTGATTGATTTATTGTACATGGTGAACGGTGGTAGGAGCTGTGGTGGCAAAGTTAAGGCAGCTTTTTCTGACCGTTTCTGGCACAGGTCATCTGAACTGACATTTCTATGAAGAGTGAAGTAGTTATACAAATATCATGACATGTGACGAGATCATTGCTTACTACTTTTCTGGGAAATCTTATGTTGGGGCTAGATTACATGACTACATGATCAGAAAATACAGGAGAAAATATAACACAATTATTAATTTTCATCTCAAAACTTGTTTTGGTAATTTTTTTTAAAAAAAGAAACATACCAAAAGCACACAGACAAGTGTAGTGTCGCAAAAATGTCCACCTCTTGAACTTGTATTTCTACAAACAAACCATTCCACTGACTTGAGAAGAAACATGTAGCCTGAATGAAAAGAAGTTCAAGCAGAACTTCACTCACAAAATGCAGCTTTCCCACCACCTACTTATCAATGCAGCCCCGTGCCCTCCAAAAGCTACACATCCTCCCAAAGCACTTCAGAACAGCATAGATGTACGTGGGGGGCTGAAGAAAGAGGGGAATTGGTGCAAATTGGAGGAAGGAAAGTTGAAGAGCGGAATGCCCTTTCCACTTATGTAGGGCACTTTTGGATCCAAACCATAGAATAGAATTACATATCACCATCACATTAAATGGCAAGCATTCAAGAACACAAAGGAAGATCCATACCCTTCTTTGGGGAATTCCTGTTTGATTTCTACTTGGTGGTGACTCAACAATTCAGCCGTGTTCGCATTAAAAACCTGCAAACAACACAATACAAAACTTCACCAAACCAGTTTATAAAAACAGTAAGTAAAGGGAGTGGCAGACAAGCCTGGCACCTACACCTTAAACAGTTACTTGGAAGCAATTCCACTGATGACAGTGACACGGAAATACAGATGAACAGTCCTAATAAAACGCTGAGCCTTTTATACACAGCAGAAAATTATCAAAGATCAGGATGATATGGCAACACTTGCTTAACTCTAGAAAAGGATATGTAACACTATGTTGCTGTAAACTGGAGTTAAATATACTTTTTGAAAAGCAGCTATAAGCAAGGACTTTTGAGTCATGAGTTATATTATGGCTTTTGCAACGCTATGGAATGATTTTGCAATAATCTGAAAGGTCAATATATCAAGTAGACTAAGGGAGGTAGCAAAAAGTTTCTGGGGATTATGGACAAGTAGAGCGATGAATCAAGGATACCTCCCCTATTGTCTGAATAACTATAGTCTGAATAATACTAAAAGGGAGGGATGTAAAATATATGAAGCAGAGACACATATAAAGAAATGTAATGTAATTATCCACTTAGTGTGCAATCCTATGCATGTTTAGACAGAAAAACTCTCTACAACTCCTAGCATGCCCCAACCAGCGCGGCTGGCTAGGGTATGTGGGAAGTTGGAGGACATTTTTCTGTCTAAATATGCATGAGATTGCGCTCTTACAATATAAGTGGTATCATTAGTACAATATTATTCTTCCCCGTTAAGATTGGTAGAAATCATTTCCCTCTTTATACTGTTACTGGTCTATAAAGATAAACTGTTGAGATTAGTGTCTGTGCATAATTTACTGTTTTCTCGCAAACTTCATAACTGGTAATCTAAATCCCAAATTCACCTTCCCCTTCTGAAGTAGCTTTAGGGAGAATGCTGATACATTTGACATTCCTGAGTAACTGTATTATATAAACACTAACACTAAAAATAGAATACTGTTATGTTCACAAAAATATGACAGAGGAATTTTGAACACTGTATATCAATGATCCAATTTAGTTAGAAAATGGGCAACAGTAATTATTTTGTTTATTCTATAAAAATGGGGATAATTATGAAGTTTCCATGCTCTTCTGAAACATCTCAACTCAAGTTTGACCAGACTCTTACCAGAAGTGAGGCATTAGCACAGAGTCTTCAATCTGCAGTCAAAGCAACAATTACTGCTAACTAAATCTTTGTGCAAAAGCATAAAGTGGCCAGGGTAATTCAAAAACCATATTTAGTTCATGAAAAATATTTTTCCCACATAAAAGTATTTCTGCTTTAATATGTATTGTTTAAATCTTTTAATTATACCATGCTTTGGGAATACTGAAACGCAGATTAAAATAACCTAATAAATAAATATACTAGGTTCTGGCCATTCCCAGTCAGATGTGTTAGATGGACAAATAGACTAATATGGTATAAGGCAGCTTCCTATACTCTTATCTACATAAGTTTATTGGTACATTTAAAATGAAATAAAAATATTTTAACAGTTGCTGATGTAGTAGTCCTTTTCATTCATTGTTTTTCCAGCTTCTTCCTAAACTTTCCACTACATGCCCAGGTCCCTTGCCCAGAGCTTGCCTACTGAAACAAGTTGCAATGTATTAAGGGAATGTTAGAAAATAGATGTTAATACAGTTGCAAAGAATAAAGTGTTTTGTGAGGGTAGGAATAGTTAATCATGTCCACTTTGCTTCTTGAATCACTGGAGTGTAGCTATGGGCATGTATGTAAACACATTATTGGACTGCACACTAAGAGATATGTCAACATTAACTAGAAAGGTGTGATGCTTGGCCAAATGTAACATGAAGAATAAGACTAAGAGGAGGTATAATTCTTGCTCTTTTATAAGGCAGAAAGCAATAACCAATTTATTAATTCGTGTTTTTACTAGGAACATAGGAAGCTGCCTTATACTGAGAACATCATTTTTTTTAGTGCAGTAACGTAGACACAGACAGGGTTTCAGACAGGAGGGTTTTTTTAGCCCTACCTGGAGATTGAACCTGGAACCTCCAGCATGCAAAGCACATGCTTTACCACTGAGCTATACCCCTTGCTATGTCGACCTGTTTTAGTTTGCTGAAGGAAACCTACATTATAGTGCATTATATTCTAGAAGATATTTTGGATTCAAAAATATATGGCATGCATATCTTTATGAAGGTAAGACTTTACCATTGACTTCAATTACTTAAGACAGGGTTTGGGAACGTGGAGTCCTTCAAATATTCTTGGACTGCAACTCTCATTATCCCTTACCATTGGCTATGCTAGATAGGGCTGATGGAAGTTGCATCACCTGGAGGGCCACAAATTTCCAACACCTGACTTAAGATGAGTGAAAAAGACTTGAGTCAAGATAAAAAGTAGCACACACACATTTTGGCTCAATTCAGACATAATGAATTTAGATTACTGTACTGTGCACCACATGGAGCTACCCTTGAAAAGAGTTCAGAAACTATATGATTGGTATGCCCTCTATAGACCATATAACACCAATTTTGATACAACTTCACTGGTTTTCTATTTGTTTCAGATAACAATTCAAGGCGCTGATTCTTACCTATAAAGCCCTAAACAGCTTGAGGGCCATGGAATCTGAAGATCATCTCCTCCTGTATGAACCTGCCTGGGACTTAGGTTCATCATCTCAGGCCCTATTGTGTGTCTCACTTCCTAGAGAGGTGAGGCAGTTGGGGATCCAAGACAGGATCTTCCATGTAGCAGCATCCCCATTATGGAACTCCCTTTCCCAGGGATGGTACATTGTCTCCCTCATTATTGGCCTTTAGACAGTGGTAAAAACTATACTATCACACTTTTAGTAATTAATCCTGCTCTTTGATTTTAGATGGTTCCCCTGTTTTACTGCAATGTATGTATTTTTAGTTTGTATTTTGTTTGTTATTGTAAATCACTTTGAGCATTCATTGAATGGAGGAGCAATTCAGAAATGCATTAAATAAATAAATAGTCAAACCGGTGCTTGCTTTTTCCCTCTGCTAAGCACTCCTGTTTTTAAGTACAGTGACTTAGACCCCCTCTAGATGGATTCCATTTGACGCCTGGTTAGCCAATTATGCGCATAATCGCTGAAGCGCTTTATCGTAAATGCTTGTATGCAGGAGGTAATTGAGCACTCAACTGGTGACCTTACCGGTTGTTTCAAATGCGCTTTACAAGTAGTTAATGCGGAGAATCGCTTGTTCACATAGTCAAAATGCGCTTTAACGGCCGGAGCAAAATAAAACTCGCTATTTAACGCGCATTTGATAATGCGCATAATCAGAGAGAAAACGCGCCTCTATGCCCGATTTGCACTCCATTCTTGTAGAGGTAAATTTTTTAATGCGCCTTGAAAGAGCTTTAAATGCCTCTTGTAGAGGCAGCCTTATGGAAGCCAAGCAATAACTCTGGTTTCTCAATGCATACATCACTCCAAGCAATATTGAACAAACTCACTTCTAACCACAGTTTCCCATTCTAATTGGTCAGTGGATCTCATACCATGAAATGTCAGCTAAAAGATAAGCTTCCTTGGCCTGATGTCTGAACTGAGCTATACCATGCAGGTTTCTAATCTCCCTCTCCCACAAGCTTCTCTTTCAGAATGCATCATCACAGAACTTCAAACTGCTCTTTAAACTTCCCTTCATTTTAAAAACAAAAGAGCTGTGAGTACTAAAAGCAACAGCAGTGTCTAAAAATGAATTTTATTTCAACAAAAACACACAGAATAAAAACACAACAAAACATTGCGTTTAAAAAATGGGAGAGAGTAAGGATAGGAGGATAAAACTAAGTGTCTTATGATGGATTTATTTGTTCTTTTCTTGTTTTCTTGTTATATTATATACAATTAGGACACTTAGTGTCCCTGCCTAGCCTATTTCAGAATTGAGGAGAAAGGAGACAAGAATTTGTTTTACATTTGGCAAATATGTAGCAGAATTAATGGAATAAATGTAAAAGTAATGGCTAGCTCGATATTGGAGGACCAATGCATACATCTTATGATCCTGGTTGATATTGCAAGGTTGATTTTTTTTCTCACCATAACACAGCATGTGTTATAGCCACTTCTATAGAAATCTCTTTAGGCATCATAGAAACTTGCAGGTTCATTTGAATCCCAGAAGGGGCCTTTAGGCCAAATTGTACACACCAAGGTAGCTAGTACCAAATCTGGCAGCCTATTGCTATTAATAAATAAGCAACAGAATTTTCATAAGAGCATAAAATAATTACAAATTCATCCTTGTACCTCATACCCAGCTGAAAGCAGCATGCATGAGGAACATGCTCAAGCATTTAAAACCCTTAGTGTAGGGTTGATACTCTTTTGTGTACATTCCCATACTGCAATTACATTACTTGCCTTTTACACATTCCCCTTATCTGTAAAGGGAATCTATTGCAGCAGCAGGGACTTTAGACTGTTCCTGACAGCAATTTTGTCCTTGCATGCTTTCATAACTTTTGGTACAGACTCCTGAACTTTAGCAAAGTCCACTAGGAACTTATGCCTGTTTTTTTAAAAAAAATGAAGAGAGGGAAGGGAGAGAAAAAGAGATGGGACACAAGGGCTGCCTCTACAAGAGGCATTTAAAGCTCTTTCAAGGCGCATTAAAATTTTTACCTCTACAAGAATGGAGCGCAAATCGGGCGTAGAGGCGCGTTTTCTCTCCGATTATGCGCATTATCGAATGCGCGTTAAATAGCGAGTTTTAATTTGCGGCGGGAGTTAAAGCACCTTACCGCCGTGTAAACATGCGATTCTCCACATGTCAACAGTTTAAAGCGCATTTCGGTCGTCCAGTAATGCGCTTCGCCGCCTCTCGTACAGAGGTATTAGGCGTAAATGCGCTTCTGCGAATATGTGCATAATTGGCTAACCAGGCGTAAAGCCGAATTCTTGTAGATGAGAAAGATTTGGCAAAGATGATGTTTAAAGAACCAGAGATGAAGTTTTGAGCAGGTTTTTGACTAAAAGCATTTTTAAGACTGGTGATCTAATCTTAAATCTGGGAAAAGGCATTCATTTCTTATGACAGTGACCCAAACCTCCTGCTCTGGCAGGAACAGTCAATGTAGAAAAACCCAAGCCAAATTTCACGTTATATATTTTACACATGCCCAAAGAGCTTCCAAGCTCCACTGGAAATTCTCAAGTATGTGCATGTAGGATTGCTGCTACAAAACTGGATTAGGTAAGTATGACACAAATTTTGCATACATATATGAGTCAAGCACAAACCCATATTTCTTGCGTTGGTTCCCAGCTTTGAGTCTCACAGCAGGGCAGCAGATGCCTGTCAAATGCAACTACATGTAGTGCATGTTGATCTCTGAATGAGGCAACAGCACCGACCTCCCAGAGGCACATCCATACTGGAAAAAGAGGCAAAGAGCCCCTGCTGCACCTACTTGCAATGGCAATGCTTAATTCCTAAGATAGACAAAGACAGTGGTGGGTCTGCCTGTAAACCCCACCCTCTGATCCAGAAGCCTTTCCCTGTGTTTATGTGGGGGGACTCTCTCCTAAGGCAGTGAGGAGGTAAAAGCACTTTGTACCTACTCAAGGGCACGTTCATCTAACCTTTCCTCAGGGGTTCTATCGACTGTAACTAGAAACACCTGTTCGAGCCGAGCCCTGCGCGCTGGGCAGGAGGATCCCCGTCGCCGGCACATGCTCATCCCCTCCCGGCTTCCCTCTGTCCTCGGCTCCCGTCCTCCCCGCTGACCCACCAAGGGCAACCTCGCCCCCTGCCTCTGCTGCCCCGACTTCTCCACCTTCCCTGGGAGGGGCCGCTTTACTCGCGCTCGCTAAGGTCGCGCTTACCAAGAAGCGCGTGGAGCTGGTCCCTTGGTCGATGGCCCCCACCAGCGGGCCCATCGCCCCACCCTGGCCCGCCGCCGCCGCTGCTGCTCCCGCTGCCATGGGCAGGCTCCGTCCGCGCGACCGTGGCCCGTCTCCTAGGCGACCTTACCAGCCCGCCAGGAAACACCGACGAACCCTGACAGGCTTCCGAGCCGGCGCCCTTCACTCTCTTTACAACCGCGCGTGGCTGCCCGGATCACAGAGGCTGAAGGCGGGGAAGGGGGAGCTGCCACTCAGCCACCAATCAGTGCGCCGGGAGGAGGGGAGGGCGGGGATTCCCACGAGCGACAGGAAATGGGAGAAAGGTTCGGGAATCGGCTAAAGCCGCGGAGCCGGCTGGTCACGTGAGCCCGGCCTCTGACCTGGAGCTCTTCGACATCATCGAGTCCGCTGCACTGGCAGTTGCGGTCGCAGCGGCTGCGGGGTGACGGAGTCCGTGATGCAAGAGCCTTCGCGCTGGGCGGGGACGGGCTTGGGACGTTGGGCGATCGCCGCCACCGCCGCGCGCGTTCTTCTCCTCTATATTGTGAGGCAAGCAACCGCCCTTGCCGTTGTCACCGGTGATTGACAGCGCCGCCGGAGTTAGCGTTTAAGGAACGAGGAATCATGGCTGCAGTCGGGTGTAGGTGATGGTCAGGCATCTACTGAGGGCCAGTACTCTAGCAGGGGCCCACTCACATGAATCTCCTGGAGTTGCCCGTCCTCATTCCCCCATCCTGCTATTGCAACCTGCTTGAGTCCCTGCTTCCGGTCCAGACATGGAGGTGGTGATAATAAGAAGGAACAGTGGTAGAGCACCTGTTTTGTATGCAGAAGGTCTCAGGTTCAATCTAGGTAGGCCTTGAATAACTCCTGCCTGAAACCTGGAGAACTGCTGCCAGTCAGTGTTGGTAATACTGGACTAGATGGTCTGACTCAGTATAAAGCGGCTTCCTGTGAAGCTGTCTACCTGATCACTGCCTGTCAGAGAAGGAAGTGGTGGCAGTGATGAGGAGCAATAGCAGCTGGTAACAGTGGGGGTGAAAAGATGAACTCAGTGAGGGAGGGGGTCTATTGGGGGTATATATAGTTGTAACCTCTGAATGTCTAATCTGAAGTAAGTCCCACTAAGTTCAGTGATCTTACTCCCATGTAAATGGACTATAAACCTAGGAGTAAACTTCATTAGATTCTCTGGTTGTTCTTCTGAATAGGCATATATAGAATTGCACTGTGAATATTAGAAACCAGCTTAGTAGAGTAGTTAGAAATGAGCTCAGTCACCCCATCTCAGAAAGTAAACGTTTAGCAGCTGGTCATTGCAATCTATTGATGTCATATAGTGCTAAGGAAAAGAGAATCAGCACACACCCAAATGCTTTTTAAGTATGTTATGAGTTTATTCTACATGAATACTGCAAAGCTGTTCAAAACATTACAGATATTGTTATAAGACTGCATGATGAGAAGAAAAACTCGATTTAACTTTGATTTCAGCGCATATTGAAAACCAGAACATCATAGAAATGCAAGGTGTGGCTTTCTGCTCTGTTTAATTTTTTAAAATGAGGTCATTGTGAGGACAGCTGAATGTTTAACCAATACAAACAATAAGCCTTTTTGTTCAGTTTTCAAGAGATACACAATCCAGTGTTGACATGTTTAAACAAATATTGTGCAGGGGTGGATAGATATCTTTCTGCTACCTATTAATATCTCAGTGGCATACTTTCTGGTAATTGGAAAAAAGTGAATAACAATGGTGTCAGTTTAGCTATATAAAGATTTCTATCACTAGACTTGAACTTAATCACTGCATGTTGTCCTGATTTATCCTTTTACTTTGTTGCCCACCGAGAACATATGACATAATTTAAGGATGTATTCCACCAGTGTGATTGCATCCATAAAATTTTCTGGATGTACAAATATGCGAACAGTAGCAAAGAATATTATTATTTTATCATTGTTTGAGGGGATTTGTATGTATGCAAACTTTTTTAAAAATGTGGTCATTGTAAGTAAAGGTTTGGAAGGCGCTTAGCTCAGAGTCTTACAAATTTTCTGGCTTCAGGGAGCCCTTTCTGCAGTGATCCTGCAGAGGAACTCCCATACATGTACCACTGAATTGCTGGGAATTGTGGAGCGTTTTGAATAGTGAGGTTGACTGGTAACTTTTGGAATGAGTGGGGCTTTTAAGCTTCTCTACCCTCCTTAAACCAGGAGTTATACCACATTAGTAAAGGCACAGTGCTTTTAAACATGTGCGGAATGTCATAGTCCTTGCACTGATAAAACATTGAGTGTTTTTATGTAACCATAGATAGAGAGGAATGGCTTTCATATGAAAAAGGCATGAGAATAGGCCAGTTTGTATGCTCAAGCAGCCTGCCCCAGCTTATTTAAGCTACATGTGTTTTTGATGAGCAAGTGGCCATTTTGAATATTCAAGCCGCAACCACAGCTTGTCATGACATCCGAACCCAGCCGTGGTTAATAAACCACCCACAGCCCTAAAACGGCCCATGGATTCTGGATGGTTTGTTAACCATGTCAACAACACATTCTTGCCAGGTTTGGACATCATGACAAGCCATGGTTGCGGCTTGAATATTCAAAAGTTGTCTGGCACGTGCCACGGTTGACTGCAGTGATCATGCGAACTGGTCATTGACTTCCTTCCCAAGCCCTCTCATTTATTAATTAGGCATCTCGGATGGCATAAGGTATTGAATTCACATACTTTTTAGAAGAGCACAAATGCACAGGCACAGCCACTGTCAAAAAACAAAATGACAAAAACAACAAAGCTGTTTAGATGTCCTCCGTTGCAGGCAGCCCCCTCCCCCAGGAATCCCATTCAACTTCTCAAAGGCCAAACTACTTCTTTATATAAGATTGAAAGAGCTAATTATATCAGCTGCATTGACTGAGGTGCAGTTTGAACTTGAACCATGTGGTACCATTTTCTATGTCGCACTAGGAGTCTCGTGCCATTTTCCTAAAAGCTTTAAGAACCTGGCAAGACATTATTATCCCACATGAACAACACAAGAAGTGAACATCCGATCAGCTGATATCCCCCTGCAATGAGGGTGAAACTAAATGATAAGTTAAATGGATCATTGTATTAGAGTATATTAAATTTAAAAATAATAACCACAGGATTTCTTATCTGTATTGCTATCTGGTTCCTTTAAATACTTTGAAATGCCCCCAGGCCAACAGCCCCCTGACCACACACTTCCGAGGAAATGTGGTAGTGGTGAGCAAGCTATCTGTTAGCGGAGCCTGTCTGATATTACTAGTGTGATCTATGGAACCTTGTCAGGGTTTCCTCAGCATTATCTAAATACAGTTTGAAAGCCATTGACTTGATACAGAGTCATCTGCCAGATGGCCAGCCTCCTCTGATTGACTGCTCCATACATGTGGCAAATGATTTGTCTGAATATCTTGTTGCAGCAAAGCAAAAATAGCAGGCCACACTCAAAAGGTTTGTGATTGCATGCAAGGCTGGCTTTTGTGCTTGTCTGTGTCCAGTAATTCAGCTGACCTGTTTTCCATGTCTACAATACAAACCAAAAGTAGCTGGCCATGCACATAATAGTTGTGTGAATCTTCTTCAATTCTAGGCACATGGAAACAAACATTCTTTCCTTCCCCATGAAAGCAGTATTAAGTACATTATTTTGTTGTTGCTTGATTTTGTCCCCTCATTTGATCCTGCCAAAAAGCAAATGTGATTGCAAAAGGCTTCCTTTTACATTGTGCAAGCATGCAACAGAATAGATCAGGAAATAGATGCTAGGGGTTATTCTGTCATATAACATTGGTTTTAAGCCAGTGAGATTATGTCAGCTACTTGACTATTTCCCAGAGAATCACCCTACCTACTTTGTCTTCCTTTAAACCCTTGACAAGCTGTATGAATGGCATAAAGCAGTGCTAATGTTTGGTTGTGTAACTCTTAAGTTTAGCTTAAGGGAAGGAAAAGTCCAGTTACACAAGTGGGAAGTCCATTGGATTTAGTCCAGAAACAAATTTAATTTGGTGGTGGTTCAATTTATAAGTTGTCGTATAGCTGGAGCTTTCAGGGTGATATCCATAATATATCACACAATAATAGTAAAACCTACAGCAAAAAGAATTTAAAAGCACCAGATTAGTCTTAAAAAGAATCTTAAACAGAGAGAGAAATATAAAAGCAGCCAAAAATGGGAAAGGACACTTTTAAAATACATCTTTAAACATATTAAAATAAGTGTCAGCTAACAAATTTAAAAAGCCAATTTAAGAATAAAAAGGCCTTTGCCTGGCACCAAAAAAATCAATAAATTATGCAAAAGAAAGTGTATAACTGTATAAGCAACCAAAACAGATTCTGAATGTTCATTAGGAATGGGTACATTTTCTTTTTTATCTAACAAAACAGCAATGTTTCATGGCTTGAAGCTGCTAGTCTAGTCTAACAAATATGTGCACAGCAATAAAAAGGAAAGCACTTTATATTTTAAATACTTTCTGGCAGGCATTTTTCTGCTAAGTTGTTAATTTTAATATCCTGATACATTAACTGAATTGTTTTGTCTGCTGTCTCTTTTCTTCCTTTTACTGTTGATTATTTTGTATTTTATTGTTATAAATATGTTGATTAGACTTTAAGCCAACTTGAGGATTTAGTAATGGAAAGATGGAATAAAATACTATTTTATAAACACACACACTTCAATATAGACAATGTTTTTGACACTGAATTTCCTGCACGTTTCTGGTACAGATGTCTCTGATTTCCCCATAAAGTAGTTCGCTAGACTTAGCAGACTAAACATGCAATCCCATGCACACTTAGCTAGGAGTAAATACAGTTCAGCACAGTGGTACTTACTTTCAAATAAACATGCATAGATTGGGCTGCAGTGTATTAGGTTGGGGAAAACTCACCAAAAATTGGAACAATTGTAGTGGCTTTTCCCTCTGTTCTTCTGCAGCTGCCGAGCAACTTACACACAGATTTACACACACATTGAGGCAAATACAATGTTATGCAGGTCTTGTACTGTCTTTTACAGGTGGGAATTGCTATAGTTTCTCTTTAAATACTGGCAGTAAAGTACAGTACCCAAGATTTAATGGGACTAAAGTGCATATACAGAGGGCTGTCTGTGGTCTGTATATCATTGTACTTACTTTTGTTTCAACGAAACTTTCCATTTCATAGTCTATCAAATCTAGTATGAAATAGTTGGAAAAATGTAAAAGTATTTGTAACAAAGTGTGTTTTGGGTAGTAGGGACATTAGCTCTTCCGAGACAGAACTGTCATTATGATATCTCCCCTTCTACGCTTATGATGTAGAAATCCATGGAATAGAATAAATGAATGTAATCCAATTATCCCATTCAGTCTAGCATTGGCCAGATAGACAGCCAAGTCCTACAGATGGGTGAAATTCTTGTGCAATTATAAGAGGGAAAACTTATTCTGATGCTCCATTCAGGACCTTTGAGACAGGTGAAACTTAGGTCAGGTCTCGTGAACTTCAATTCAGATACAATAATTCTTGACCTTAATGCTTCTGCTTTTAGAGCTATATCTTTTCAAGCCTATTCACTAGCCAACTATATTCCAGAATGAAATTTACTACTAGGAGTCTTTTTCAGTATCATAAAACAGCATTTGCATATAAAGTGGACAGCAGGTGCTGTTTCAGTCTCGTTTTTATGTTGTCATTAAGTTTAATTTCTCAATTTTATTCATATGGAATTTCTAAAAATAAAGTCTCTTCCCTTGTCTATTGTAAAAATTCTGTGATCAAAAAGCTAAGTGTTTCCAGAGTAGATATGTGGACAAAGTTGGCAATTGGCTCTGTCACAGGGTGATCTGTGATCTGTTGTTGCTGGTGAGTAGCTGTTTTAGGTTGGACTAGGAATGTATGAGTCATTCATTTCAGTTTGTCTTGGTTGTTTTTACCCAGTTTGCACAACAACCCTGTGAGGTAGGTTGGGCTGAGAGTCTGTGACTGGCTCAAAGTCACAGAGTGGGAAGAACCCGGATTTCCTGACTCCCAGTCCAACACTCTAGCCACTACACCACACTGGCTCTCATAAGATAAAGAATGTCTTATTTTCACACCATGAAAATGTGAATTTGCTAATATCAAAACAGATGTTAGGGACAGTTTGGAATATTTTCATTCCACATGTCTGTGGGACAGTTTGTTTCCCTTGATAGTGGCCAGGGTATAGCAAATGTTTATAGATAATTGTCATGCAGTCACTTGTTAATTCCATCTTAGGTGGAAGTGGCCATGGATAAATGTGGCAGGAGAGAGTTCCTTACACTGTTGATTACTGATGGTCCAATTCTAGATGTTATCGTCTCACACAAGATAAAGAAGAATTAAGTTCTATATAGCAGTTATCTTCTAAAATCATGGTAATTTCAAAGTTTAACTTATAATTCTTCCAGACGCGGATTTTATCATGAGCCCAGCCTCATTCATAGAATTTTATTGAGGTCCAGATAATCGCATCTCCCGCTTGTAACCCTCCTGTATTTTCCCACCACTTATTCCATCTTTTTTTCTTTCCATAAAATAATCAATTGAGGAAAACAGAATAGCTGCATGATTTTTTTTTAATTCGCTGCATTAGGATCCATCTGTCTGGAAGCACTGTGAGAGTGTTGCATAAATTATGCTATTTCCAAGTGTACCAACGTCCAGATATTAAACACTTGATGAAAGACCTCCTGAAGCTTTGGATACTGATTTATTATACTGTGCAGAATAGGTGCTTTCCAGAGGCACATCACACCAAGGTTCAAACAATGCTTTTATACTCCAGATGTTACATGTCATCAGTCCTCATCCCATTGGTTTACAGCCCCTAAATACATCATTTCTGTATACCACTACTCCCGAGTAGACTGGGTAGGAGGACACATTTTGGTGGATTGTGTCCTGGAGCCATTTGCCAGCCGCCACTACCACTTGAAATTCAGAAGTGTTCATTTGATTTTCCGCATGAACCTGTTTTCCCTGTATGGTCATGCATTCCTTATATGGGCATACTGTCGGCGACATCATCCAGGTTCATTCACACCTGGATGAGTCACCCACCTTACGCATGCCCCCTGGCATCTGGAGCCATTTACCTATGAGTTTTTCCCGCCTAGGAGCGATAAAAGGCGAGCCGGGGAAGGAGAAAGTGGACAGCAGGTGCCTAACCCTAACCCCTCCATTTCTTTGAACTTTGCATGCATGGCTGCAGCAGGAGGAGACATTGTGACTTGTGTCTGTGGTTTTGTTATCTTTATAGATTAGTTTTTATGGACTCCCTGGTTACTCAAGCAGAGCGCCCGAGCGGGAAGGGGGAAGGGAGGATATCAGCTATTTCTGGGGCGTTTTGAGGACGAGGCTGAAGTGTGCTTGTGTGTGCATGTGTGTGTAAGTGTACGTGGGTGGGGGGTGGTGTCAGTGGACACATGTAGGATGCATGTAAGATGCGTGTAGGATGCGTGTCAGGGGAAATGGATGTGTTTGGGGGTGAAAATCACAGATCTGCACAGATTATTACAACAAGACCCTCTAAAGTTTGCTTGTTTATAAGAAGATTTATATCCTATCTTTCTACTATACATTGCTCAAAGAAGATCTCAGAATAAGGCAAATAAAACAATCTTTCAAATTAGACACGATAAAAGCAATCAATTGAAATGTAAAAATAGAGACAGAAGTGACAAAAACAAAACTATCCAACAATAACAGAAAATAATCACAGGTTTTCAAAAGGTGGTGAAAGTATGTCACAATGGGAGGGCAGATGAATCTCTTGGGGTTCATCTGGCTTAGAATCTCCTGAGGTTCATCTGGCAGTACCCAAGTAGGGAGTTCCACAACCCGCGTTCTGCCATGGAGAAGGTCTTTTCTCCACCAGATATTCTTCAGATAAAGGTGGGGTAATGAGTAGAGCCCCTCTCCAAATGATCTTGGAGAGCAGGCAGGCTTATATTCTGGTTGCTATCCAAGTAGGGCTTTAAAGGTAATAACCAGCACAAATCAAAACTGGAAAACACATTGGTACCTAGTACAGTTGCAATAACCAAGGTGTCACATATTCTACGGGACTGACCCCAATAGTGTGGTGGATGGGGAACAAGGGGGAACGCAGCTCTGGGACTTTTTTCAGAACATGTGTGGTGATGTCACCTATCAGGGTAATTGATGGACTTTCCTTGCTCTGGCAATTGAATGAGGAGATAATGAGGGTTTTCAGTTTTATTGTTTGTGGCAGTTTAGCTTTTAATAAGTCAGAGAATGAAGAAAATAATCAAGCAGAGACTGGATACTTTTCTTTTCTTTGAAGGAGTTCCTACTCATCCTAGCAGTTTAAATGGTAAGAGTCATTTGTGAGAGCGTTTGCATTTGTAATTAAAATGGCTTTTGTTCTTGAAAAATCTGTGATAATAGTGGATGTTTATGTGCTTTTAAATGACATCCCTGTGATGTGGGAATTAACAAATGAACAGCAAAAGTGGATCCTGAGAGCCTTCAGGTTGAAAAGAGGTTTATACTTCAAGTTTGGGAGGATAAACACCCACCATCTATTAGTGGACAGGTAAAGCTGAGTACATCAGCATATGGTTTTACTAGCCAGGTTTTACTAGCACATGTGGCCAGACTTACACTTTCAAGGACCCTGCCCACATTGTCAGGCCTTACAAACTGAAAAGTATTCATAGCAAAAGGCAAGCAAATGCCACAGGGACCTATATTGCCCCTACATTCAATGTAGAATCAAGGTTAGAACAGGCATGAACAGTTTTTATCTGGAAAATGTCTTGCAAATTGATAAAAGCATGCAATCAAAGGCACTCCCCACGCTTTGGGGGCAGACTAATGTAATGAGATTGGGTGAGTAGGTGGGGAATAGTCTGAAGGATCTCTCAAAGGAGATCTCTCTCAAAGAACTGGCAGCCCTTGAATCTGTGGTTGTGAAAAGAGATTGCTAGAACAGGTCAAACCTGTTTGGCAAGTTTAGCCTGGCAGGTTCCCTGCAGGTGTAGAAATTAGCCTGAGTGCTGGCTATCTTTAGAGATGGCCATAGACAAGACTGTGCTGAAGAGCACTTACTTTTCTCTCCCTGCTTCATAAGGGATATGCTAATTGAGTCTGGAATGAGAACAATAGGAGAAAACTAAGGGATAAACTACATGCTCCAATAACTAATAATTAGCATGCAGCTGATAGTAACCATTTTGTTTACTTTAGGGTAAGTGGTGGGGGCGCAATCCTTTGGAGTCAGTGGAGGCTTTTTTTTTTTAATCCATGTGCATGGTCTCAGAAGGAAATCATCATTATCCTGTCTCACAATCCTTGATTCCTTATTAATAAAGAATATAGAGTTTGTTTAGAGTAGGCTAAGAAATGTACTTCAATGCTAAGGAAAAGCAACTTTAAATCATATATATGCATATTAATACTCTTCTGCAAATTGAATCTTATTGGCCATATGGAGGAAAATCCTGCTATTATTGTTCTTGTTTTAATTCTCTGAAGTTTTAATTACTTCTCTGTTTTACTGCATTTGCTGTTGCCACCCTGAGATGCTTTCATATATTATGTAAAAGACCCCATTATGCTACTCTTTGAATCTGGTGTATTTATTATCCAGAACAGTATATAGTAAGAAAAGGTCAGCAAAAAGAGGTCAGCAAAACAAATCAAAGCACAACTATACATAAAACAAAGAACAAGCCAGGAGAACACATGCTTAGAAGGCCATATTTTGAATTGAGTAAAAGTTGTAAGACCTGCAAACCTAGTTGCATGCACTGACTCACTGGCTGCATTCGGACAACACATTAAGCAACTGGGGGGGGGGGGACAATCGTCAGTTGTGTTGCTTCTTGTATTGTGTGGAGGGTAACACGCTGCTCACAAACTACTGACAGTATGCTATTCCGCCCAAATAAGCAACTGAGAGAAACAACTGGCTTGCAAGTTGTTTAGCTCGAAGCCAGTTGTTTAAAGTGTTGTGTGGAGGGATGAGTGTGTTAATGGCGTGTGGTGAGTGGGTTAAGATACAAACCCATAGAGGCAGGCAGCAAGAGCGACCAAAGTGGCAGCTGCCACTCTGCTACAACTGGTGCAACTAGCAGAGGCTGCTGGGATAGAACTGGGAGAACTGAGGGAGGAGGGAGGGTGGGGAGAAGGACGGGGGCTGTGTCAGTCAAATGCTGGGTTGACTATTAGTCCACTCAGCGCCAGCCCCAACCACCCACAGTTGTGTAGGAATATGTTGCGTGGGGAGTACCCACAAAATAACCAACTGTGAGTTGGCTACTCAACCCACCATTGACTAATGTGTTGTCCGAATGCAGCCATTCTCAAGGAAGCTAAGGCACAGGCTAAGATCTTTAGCACCCCCTTCCAGTACGAATAACAACAAAGGTTTTGATAGAGTAATGACAGCTCAGTTGCTAACTGCTATTTGTTTGTATTCCGGCTTATACACAGGTATGATCAGCTCAAGTGAACAAGGGAACAATCTTACAGAGCCTTGGTATCTTTTCATACTTGGAGGAGCTGGTTGAGGAACCATTTGCCAGTATCGTAGGCTGGGAAATAGCTTGAGGTTGAGAATAGTATGAATGAATGAAGCTAAATTAAAGACTGATAGCCTATCTACACTACTGCTTTTAAAACAGCTTATAACAGTTTTAAACCGGTTAATAACCATTATTAACCGATTTAAAACTGTTATAAACCATTTTAAAGCAGTAGTGTAGATAGGCTGTCGGTGGGATTCAAACTAACTTAGGGTGCAATTCCATGGGTTGCCCTCTTGATACTTGTAAGTCCCTTAATTTGGAGGGTTACAAGCCTATGAAGAGCAGGAAGAGCGATGGGGCTTATATCCCAGTGCTTCTGATTGCATAGAGAGTCAGAATCCCTTCCATCTCTGTACTACTTGACTCAAAGATTTCTGTAAGTAGAGCTCTAAATTTTGGTGTCCTAAGTAGAGCTAAGTGTGGGTGCCAAGACAGTTGATACCTGATAACATTCTAGTGATGTTTCACTGAGAGTTAGAATGGCCCAAGGTGTTGGGCAGAGATGACTCAACTTTCATCCCCAGCCCACTAGACAAGGGGAAGGGATGAGTGAGACTTGCTCTGCAGGAAATTTTACTGTATTATTGGTTCACCTAGAAATGTGATAGAGAACAGGACTTTGTTGGAGTGTTAATCTTGTGGGCCCTCATTTTATGCTCTCTGTGTGTGTGTAGATATGTATGTATATATGTATGTATGTATGTATGAATAAACCTTATATCACAGAAACACCATGAAACTCCTCACTACTTGGAAGTTGAGTGCACACATGTAACAGTGTACTAAGAATGCTATCACAAGTCTGAAAACAAAAGAGGACATTTCAGTTTTGCCTGATCATAGCTCAGTTTGGTCTAAGAGCACACCCCTAGCAGTTGTGCATGCTGTCTTAGAATTTAAAATTATCCTCTGTACCGATGAAGTTTTGCTTTCTATCTTGAAACTCCAGCTTTGATGAAACTGATTAATACTTTTGGTGATTTGTCCAGCTATTCAATTAATTAGTCAAAGTTAGAAATAATGCCAATTTGAGATAGGGTATACTCTAGTGTATTAGCTAATTGGCAATTTTAACAGTACCTGGATGTCATTACTTATTTGGGAATAATTATTCCTAGAGATATATCTCAAATGATCAAGTTCAATCTAAACATGTTGATTAATGATATTTCATGAGATATAGATGGATGGGCGTCTTAAAAGTTGAGTTTATGGGGTAAAGTTAATACACTCAAGATGAATACTATATCTTGAATTGTTTATGTTACACATGGGATTTTCAAAAACTTAATGCTTTCTTTCACAGTTTTAGGTGTGTGTGTGTGTGTGTTCCTCTCTACCAACAATATCTCTGAAAAGGATGCAGCTTCCGGGTCTTGCTACATATCATTGGACTTATCTGCTGACTGTACCACATTTTGATCTTTTCCACTCATATTAGATTTTCCACCTTAGTTAGTGTTGGAATTTTCCTGTCTGGAATCTCTCTCCAAATGGATGGCATTAGGTTCTTGGCATATTAAAGTGGACAGAGCTCCTGCCACAATCTTGGTGGTTAGAGATGTGTGGCATATGATGTTACACCAATTACAGTTTGACCCATTTTCCCATGGGGAAATCCAGATTTAAAAATTGGAAAGAAAATTATTTTGTGAAGGACCTGGATAGATAGAATGATTTTTACCCTGGATCAATTATTGGGTGTTGATGATGAGTTTTTGCCCTTTACAGCTTTGATTTGCCTGCTACAGCTGAATGACAGTATTTGCAATTGCAACATTTATTAGAATCTAGATTTGGTCCTGTGGCTTTTACTGCCTTAGAGTCTCCTTTGCTATTGGAAACATTTATTAAAGCTGACCAGGTATATTGACCCACAATTCATGTTTATAAATACTTATCAGTGAAAAGATATGATACACAGGGTCTTCAGCAGCAATGAAACAGGGAATTGGAATGTCCTAGTTTGTCTATTTTTGCTGTAGGTATCTGATATTATGGACCTCTGGTTGCTTCTTATTCAGCAAAAACATATGGTTCAGATCTATTGGATGCCACAACATCTCTTTAATAATGGGTTGTCTAGCTCAGCTAATTGTTGGAGGTGTCATACAGTTAGTTCCAATGTAGTGTAGTGGCTAAAGTGTTTGACTGGGATCTGGGATCTGGGTTCGAGTCCCCACTCAGCCATGGAAACCCACTGGGTGATTTTGGGCTAGTCACAGACTCTCAGCCCAACTGAACTCGCAGGCTTGTTCTTGTGAGGTAAAATGGAGAGAAGGAGAATTATGTACGCCACCTAGGGTTCCTTGAAGGAAAAAAAGGCGGGATATAAATGCAATAATTAAATAAATTAATAATACAGTTAATGCTTTATTTATTCATATGTTTTGGAAATTCCCAATCATTGCTTCCTTTTGGGAGGAAGTTATTGTATGGAAAGGTCTTTAATATTTTCTAATGTTCATGTTCTCTTAAATTATGTACCTCCTTCTAGGAATATAATACAGGTTTGCCGTAAATGGATTGGATTTTTTGTGCCTTCTTTACTGCTAAAAGATCGATGCTACAGTACTGGAAAGATAAAAGCTCACTGCCTATAATGCAATGGATTGAAGGTGTAACAATATTAGCAACATTTCAAAGAGTGGTATATAGGCACCATTCATGAGTGGACTTATATTTGGATATTTGGTCTGCCTTTACTGAAATGTATGTGTAATTTATTCCTTTTTTTTATTTTTTAGAATGTTGTAATATTTGAACTGGAGGCCTTTAAATTATGTAATTATACTTGTGATTTGTTTGTTTTGTTTTGTTGAAAATAAAAACGTATTTTAAAAAACCATAGCTCAGATTTTGTTTTAAACAACACTTTTGTCACTCGTGCTTTATGTCTGCAGAGTGCCACCCAACAGTTGTTCCCTCCTCCTCCTCTTCCATGACAGCAGCCCAGAAATGTTCACCAAGAAGTGATGCATATAATGTGGAAACAAACTATTTTAACAAATTGTTCCACTGAAAGGTTTCATATGAGAACTAAAAGAGGAAGAAAGAATTAGAAGTGTCTTAACACCAGAAAGTTACTTATAAAGCTCCTCCTCTGTCATGCCCAGGGGCTTCCGTTTCAGAACCTGTGCAATTAAGAACTGGGGAGCAGGAGAAAAGCCATGCGACCTGTGTGGATGTAAATGAAACCTCTTGCCTATAAGCTACGGTAACAGAACCAAAGGTGTCACATAAGAAGCTTTTAAGGCACCTAAGGGTCTGTGCGACATTTCTGTTCACCATTACTCACTCTTGCACATTCCTTGACTGAAAGGAGCAACTTAGTTCTTGAAGGTAAGTGAGAAACAGAATATGCTATACATTAGTTTTTTAAAAAAGTGGATGGAATCTGTTCTGTCTCTTTATTGCAAACATTTTTGGTGATGCCTGAACAATTGTAAGGATTTTACCTACCATCTAAAATGCAAACTAAACCAGTTTAACTGAGGAACTTGGATGGGAATTAAATGTGTCACGTTGAGAAATAAAGTGTACATTTCTAAATTTCTGTCACAAATCTTACTCCATAACATGCACTAAGAAGATAAGGTCAACTATCACCAGTGCTGTCTTTACTCAATTAACTCGCACTCTGTAGTAAGACATCCATCAACATTTATCTTCTTCAAGGTTTTACTATAGTTCCTAAAAGCAGAGTAATATTAGGCTGATGGTATTGACTTTTTACTCAGTTCTACACAGGCTATGATATCCTCTCTTTTCACTGTTTACTCTTCCCAAACCCATTACCTCTAGGAAGAATAGCTGTGGCAATGGGTGTGAATAGTTAACTGGGTTACTCTGCAGAACTTTCAGTCTTCCTTGAATTTACAATAGGTCCGAAAACTATCACAGCTGGCAATAATATAGAATAACCTTTCCCAACTGGGTGCCTTCCAGATGTGTTGGACTGCAGGCCCTATCATCTCCAGCCAACATGCCCAGTGGGAATTATGGCCATTGTAGTCTGAAGGGAGTTAGGATGGCAAAAGCAATATTCTATAGTGGGGGGAAATTAAGAAATGGAATCACCAAAATTAAAATAGCACAAGCTGTGCTACTATTCAGAAAGTAGACAGGAACATTTTGCAATTCTATAGCATTCTACTTCTGACCCTTTCTAAAATGGAATGGATGGCCTATTTCCCTAAAACTAATAACTTCCAACTTACTTAGGTTTCCATGAGAACAGGCGCAAGAATGGCAAGACAAAAAAAAATTGAAGCATAGCATTCACCTGCAAACAGTCAGTCTGCTGAGATTTCTCCGCAGCTTCATGAAATACCTGTAGGATAAGAAAGACAAATTTCTGAAGAAACCCACTAGGTATTAAGTTCTCTAGTGCCAAATTTCATGGCCCTTCTGGTTTGTTGCCATTTGTCTATGAACAGAGGTTCCCCCTCCCCCTTGATTGTGAAATACTGTAGTATATGGCAAGGTCACCTATCTTGGACAATGTGCAGTCCAGCCATTTCCACCATTTTTTCCCATCACCCTCTTCTATTTCCTTTATTTCTAAGCTCCATACCTCCTTCCAGATTCAGTCGAATCTCCAGGTAAGGCTGGGAAAGGTTCTTGCCTGAAACCCTGAAGCGCCTTTGCTAGTCAGTACAGACAGTAGTGAGCTAGATGGACCAATGACCAATGGTTAAAATGCAGCTTCCCATGTTCCTGGGATCGTGCGAGTCTAATTTTTATAGATCGAGCAAGGCTGTTCATAATCATTTTATTTTCTGTTATTCATCTGTTTTTAATCCCTCTCCCTTCCTGCATTTCCAGGTCATCCTGGTACTTACTACAGCAGCACCTTAACCCTGGCCTGACCAGCCATCTTGCAGTGTGCTGAATTGTATTGCATGATGTCTTATTCTGCAGGGATGGCACTAGGCCAAATATCCCTTCTGTCCAGCAGAAGAGCACTACGTAACAAAACCAATAGTTTCAGTTCAACCATTTGCCACCTTATGGTTGGGAAAGGGAAGTGAAAATGATTTACTTCAATGAACTATATACCAGCAGGAAACATAGACATTTGTGTGTGTTATTTTAATTCCAGTGAAATAGAATGTATACACATTCAAAACTGATTATTTGAGATAACATACTCAGCATGCATCTTGGATAAAACTTACCTGTGCAATTCCCCCTACCCCTGTAATTAGTAAATGCATTTAATGATCTAAAATGTACCTAAATTATTTCCTTGATTATGACTCTTCTCATATCTCCCTTATTGATGATATCAGGTATATATATGCTCATTTCATCTTATATTTCATCTCATTTTGCCATTATCTTATAAAAACACAAAAAGAGTCCTGCTGGGTCAGAGCAAAGGCTATCTAGTCCAGCATTGTGTGTCCACAGTAGCCAACCAAATGCCTATGGGAAGCCCACAAGCAGGACATGAGTGCAATAGCACCCTCCCACTCATATTTCCCAGTAAGTGGTTCTGAGCGGCATATTACCTCTGATACTGGATATAATATACCAATTGATAGCCTTGTTCTCCATGAATGGTCTAATCTCCCTTTAAAGCCATCCAAGTTGATGGCTATTACCACATCTTGTGGTAGTGAGTTCCATAGTTTGAATGATGTGCTGTGTGAAGAACTTCCTTTTGTTTGTCCTGAATCTCCCACCCACCAGTGTCATTGGATGACATTGGGAGAAAAATGTCCCTCTATTCACTTTCTCCACATCATGCATAATTTTATGCACCTCTTTCATGCTCCCTCATAATTACCAACTCTTGACTGCATTCAGACAACACATTAAGTAACTGAGTGTGGGGGGGAAACAGTTGTCAGTTGTGTTGCTTATTGTATTGTGTGGAGAGTAACATGCCACTCACAAACTACTGACGGTATGCTATTCTGCCCAAATAAGCAACTGAGAGAAACAACTGGCTTGCAAGTTGTTTAGCTCGAAGCCAGTTGTTTAAAGTGTTGTGTGGATGGATGAGTGTGTTAATGGCATGTGGTGGGTGGGTTAAAACACAAGCCCATAGAGGCAGGCAGCAAGAGTGACCAAAGCGGCGGCTGACCACTCTGCTACAACTAGTGCAACTTGCAGAGGCTGCTGGGATAGAACTGGAAGGACCGAGGGAGGAGGGAGGGTGGGGAGAGGGGCGGGGGCTTTTTCCATCAAATGCTGTGTTGACTATTAGTCCACTCAATGCCAGCCCCAACCACCCACAGTTGTGTAGGAATATGTTGTGTGGGGAGTACCCACAAAATAAGCAACTGTGAGTTGGCTACTCAACCCACCATTGACTAATGTGTGTCCGAATGCAGCCTATATGTTGTAGGGAGGTTACTCTGTCCTGCCTCACTGTTTGTCATGCTTTGAAGAATCTCTCTCTCTCTCTCTCTCTCTCTCTCTCTCTCTCTCTCTCTCTCTCTCTCTCTCAAACACACCCACGCACCCACACACCCACACACCATATTTTCTATGAAGTCCAGCAAATGACGTTAGAAGATGATGCAATCTGCTAATCTGTTAAGGATCTCTAGACTCTTATCAGCTTTTGTCCAAAATCTCTTCTTTGGTGTCACATTGAAGTGAGTTAGTTTTCGAGAGAGAGCAATCTTTTGGTCTCTGGAGAGCATCCCAGGGACCAAAGGGTTGTTTGGATTGCCCCCCACCAAGGCCATAGACACTGCTGTGACCTCAGAAGGAGAACTTCAGAATCTGATCCCTCCACTTTCTCACTGCCCCCTTGCAGCCACTGTGGAAAGAACGGTGGTGCCTACACAAAAACAGTCTTGGTCTGTCAGAGAAGTCTGAAAGGGATGTTGCAGTAGGCAGGGTGAGGAGGAAAGAGGAGAAGCCAAGGTACAAAAAGCCCATGGCCTCTCCAACCCCAGCCCCACACCTCCACTGGTCAGGCTCAGAGGCCCATCTAGAGAAAAAGCAGGCAAAGGGGGATGAAGAGCTGAACATTGTCTCCATTGCCTCTCCTGCCCTTTTGGCAGCAGCCCTGCAGGGAATTGGGTCCCCTCTACAAGGATTTGCTTTTGCGCCTGGTTAGGCGATTATGCGCATAATTGCTGAAGCGCATTTACGCCTAATACCTCTGCACGATAGGCAGCGAGAGGTGGTGAAGCGCATTACCTGTTTTCTGGGACGCGCGTTATCCTTGTTCACATGCAGAGCTTCGAAGGAGCAAACAAGCGGAGCCGCAGATTTTTACTTCGCGTTTTTCCTGAAGCCCATCCCCTTTAGCAGCCCCCCCTTCCTTCACTCCGCCTACAGGAATGTACCTGGAATTCTACCTTTGTGGTTCCCGCCTTTTGTGCACTCCACCCCTCCTGGAAATTTCGGGTTGCCTGGCAACGAGATGGGAGGGGACAGGGAAGTGGTTTGCGATGCAGCTGGAGATGAGCGGGGAGAGGGAAAATGTATGCGATGACGACCGAGATGAGCGGGAACAGGGAAGTGGTTCGCGATGCAGCTCCGCTCACACACTTATATGCATATGTGCGTGGAAATGCCTCACTTCTATAGAGTTGCGCATAACCGGAGGGCTTCTTTGCAATCCCCTTCCTTCTCCCCGCTCATGTCGTGCTTCTTTGCAAACCCCTTCCCTTTCCCCGCCCATCTCGGACGTCATCGCAAAACCCAGCCCTCTACCCGCCCACCTCTCCGAAAATGCGCTTTACCGAAAAACTGTTCACATAGGCATAACGCGCTTCACATCCCGCCGCAAAAAAACCCTCGCTATTTAACGCGCATTCGATAATGCGCATAATCGGAGGGATAGCGCGCCTCTATGCCCGATTTGCGCTCCATTCTTGTAGAGGTAATTTTTTAAATGCGCCTTGAAAGAGCTTTAAACCTCTCTTGTAGAGGCAGCCCCAGATACTCTTTCCAGTGGGGGCGTAACCCATAGGAAGGATAAAGCAGGATCCCTGATCACATGGAGAGTTATACTCACATTCAAACTAACACAGGTAGAACTTTTCAGGTTGGGAACTGAGGGAACATGACTTGACTTGTGTGGGGATGTTGAAGACAGGGCTACTGGCCGCCTTTCTGTCTTTGTATGCACTTTTAGCTCTCACAGGCTCAGACGAATGCCTGAACAGGGCTATAGAATGTCTCTGGAAGCATTTCCCCATTCATAGACCTCATCAAATAGATCATGGACATGAAGTTTCAAGTTTTAGCTTAAGAATTGTCATTTGTATAAGCAACAGAATTTGGGGACTTATCATGGCGGAATCCTTTTGTTTGTTCATTTTGTTTTTGCCTCCTTAACTAATGTGGCACTACTAGGGTGACCAGATTTTGGAAACCAAAATCCCGGTCCCCCCCGCCCGCCACCCCCCCACCCAAAATAAACCCCCTACCAAGCCACCCCCCCAAAAACACCAGCCTGGACCTACCGGGTTCTCTTCCTCCGCCGCCCGTGCCGGGTCCTCCGTTGCCGCCCCCGCCAGGTCAGCCACCGCCCCCAGGTCCCCCGCTGCTGCCGGGTCTTCCTCCACCACCGCCAGTTCCTTCGCCGCCGCTGCTGGGCTCGTGAGGCCAGAGGCCGCGTGGAAGAGGCGGGAGAGGGCCGATTACATCACTTCCGGATCCAGCCCTCTCCTGTCTCTTCCGCGCGGCCTCTGGCCTCACGAGCCTGGCAGCGGCGGCGAAGGACCTGGCGGTGGTGGAGGACCTGGCAGCGGCGGACCCGGCGGCGGTGGTGGTGGAGGAGCCCGGGAAGCGGCCGCCTCAGCAGGTAAGTGCCCCCCCTCGCGCCTCGCGCTCCGGAGGGAAGTGGACATCCCTGCAGGTAAGGAGCGTGAGGCGCGAGGGGGGGCACTTACCTGCTCGGGCGGCCGCTTCCCGGGCTCCTCCGCCGCCACCGCCGCCGGGTCTACCGCCGCTCGTCGCCGCTCGCTGCCATCGCCGCGTGACCCCCCGCCACCCCGGTTTTCCCCCGCCACCCCCCGGTTGGCCCGGATCGGCCTAGGTTTCCCTGTTAGGACCGGGAAACACCAAGCGATCTGGACACCCTAGGCACTACTGTTCCCCTCTTATTTTAAACCATGCACATCTATATTGAATCTGAGAAGCAGTTGAAACATATTTTTGGTTATCCAAGTTGTGTCATGTGGGGCTCTTGTGGTCAGACATGATGTATGGTTATTAGTTGGCAGTGACTTCTGTTCTTTTAGATGCTAGCCTCCACTAATATGATTTCTAGACTCACACATGGTGCTCACATAACCATGTCAGTTTCAGTCAGTAAAACCTAAGTAAGAAAATAACCTAGCCCGGATATATTTAGTAATGATATTTCAGTAAAGTCCCCTCTACAAGGATTCGCTTTTGCGCCTGGTTAGGCGATTATGCGCAGAAGCGCAGAAGCGCATTTACGCCTAATCCCTCTGTACGAGAGGCGGCGAAGCGCATTAACAGATGTCCAAAATGCGCTTTACAAGTAGTTAATGCGCATAAGCGCTTATTCATACAGTCAAAATGCACTTTAATGGACAGAGCAAAATAAAACTCGCGATTTAACGCGCATTTGATAATGCGCATAATCGGGGAGATAACGCGCCTCTACGCCCAATTTGCACTCCGTTCTTGTAGAGGTAATTTTTTTAATGCGCCTTGAAAGAGCTTTAAATGCCTCTTGTAGAGGCACCCTAAGTGTGTGTTTGCCAATATGTCTCCTTTTCTTTTTCCAAAGAATGTTGTCAGAAGGATATATCTGCAGAATTGGCCATCTCTCAAATTACAAGCTCTGCAGCAAGCAAGGAGAAGAGTCCATACATGAGATGAGATCTTTAAATGGTGTCACGTATGAATCAACAGGGGAAACATATAGTCGAAATCTCCTTTGGAGGTGTAGGTCTGTTGGCAAGTTGATCTACTCTGTCTGTTCCACAGAAAATAGAAACAGTAGAAGGCAAGAGGATACTCTGGCACAGACTACACAAAAGACAGTGTTTGAACAGCAAGCCTCGGCAGCTGTGGATATCTGCATGGGCTCTGCCATAAACAGAGATACATACCTGGTTCCATCTTCTTGCAAAAGCATTTGCAAGAATTACAATGACCTGCATATTGCTGGTGGTCAGGTGCTGCCTATGAGTTCAGTGAAAAGAGGTTTTAGTTATGACAGTGGGATATGCCCATTCCTGGAATCATCAGAGATCCCACCACCAATGGAATCGATATCCATGCCGCCTGCTGAGGTCCCTCGCAAGCCAACTCAAGGGTATTCGTCCTGCTGCCGAGTGGCCAGCATCATGCAACATCAGCAGCCCCTCTCTAATTCAATACTGAATAACTACCTGGAGGAGAAGGTGGTGGAGCTGTACAAGCAGTATATCATGGATGGCATGGGCAACAGTGCATCCCCCACTCAGATCTTGGCATCAGAGTTCATAATGACAAACGTAGATCAAATCAGCATGAAGCTATCACAAGAGAGGAACATGAAGACGACCCAAGCCAAAGACATGGTGATTACCTGCCTGCTGCGACTAGCCAGTGGGAAGGTCTCCACTGAAATGAGCACTCCTAGTCTCCACATTTCCCAGATGAGCACTGTGACCAAATAAAGCTTATCTGCAACTAGTTATCTCTAAATCTCTAAAACAAGAAAAGGAGGAGTCAGTTTAGTGTCTGTGCTATAAAGCTCTTGGGAGATGGTCAGAGAACCAAATATTAATGATCTTATAGGTGAACACCTGCAGAAAGGATTTGTTTGGAAACCATATAGAAAGTTCCAGTGTTTTTCAGATGTAAATAATTCCTGATTTCTTCCAGCAATTACATTTTGCTTGCCTGTTGCCTCTCTCTACCTCCTTCCCATACTCTGTTCTTTTGCCTGTCAATGTGACCTTATTTGGACTGTCTCCGAAAGCTGTTAGCATTAGCAATCCTATCAAATGCATAGCCAAAATTGGAGGGGAGAGGGTTTTATTCATGAACATTTTCATTCCCCTTTTCTGTTATATTTTTTGGGGCAGGGTACCCATCTGCAAAAATGTGAAAATGTTCACAAGGGAGCAGGCATAATTAAGACAAGGAAGCGTAAGACACTATTGCACCCCCATTGCTGATCTACATCCAAAATGCCTCAATTGTGATGCTCTGATGTACCTTCCCTTCAAATCTAGATGTTGTCCCTTGTATGCAATTGAAAGGGAAGACTAGTAAATTGCCTTAGGAACAGGGACACCCTGTTTCCACCACCACCATCACACAGCACCAGATTGGGAGAATAATGGCTGTAAACGGGTAAAAAATGAATAGATCGGGGGGGGGGGGGCTGCAAACAGTTTTGTGCAATAAAAATCTGCACAACATTAATTCTATCTACTCATTTTATTTTATCATTCCTTCTTTCTTCCCATTCCCAATACCTTGCGCCTTAAAACACGCCAAATCCACATATAATTGTACAGGTGGGGTCTACAATAAAACATTACAGTGTAGACTGCTACTTTTTCCAGGATACTTCATCTCATTATTTCTCTCCCCACACCCACCCTGCTCTCTCTCTCTCTCTCTCTCTCTCTCTCTCTCTCTGTGTGTGTGTGTTTTACCCCTACCAGTCAGTGGCATTTCTTGGCCATTGAACATGCTCAGTCCTCATAGGGCTGTTTTTGGAAACCAAGCTCTTAGGATTATATATATATATATATATATATCCTTCTACAAAGCTTGGGATTCCCCTGAGCCTGCTAATACCTTCTTGCAAAATGGCATGGGTGGTGCCATTTTGACTATATTAGAAGCAGTGTTAAGAGAATTGAGATAACTGTATGGTTTATCTGATTGGATTATAACTTCTCATTGGGCTAGGTAACAAGTGTCTCAGGTCTTTTCCAGTTGAACAATGCCATTCATTGCCATTCTGCAGTATTCTTTTATTATGCTATTAACAGACTCTTAATATTAGTTTTATAGATGAGTGAATTAAATGAAATATGGTTGCATTGAAGATAATCTCATTTATGACCAATAAAATAAAGATAATTAAATAATTATATCAGTGAATTCAGTGGGTTATGGGTCAGATGTGCAATCATGGAAAGTTACAGAATAAAGAAATACATTGGAGTAAGAATAGGGTTCCCCCTTTAATTTACAGTGATCCATTTCTATTGCTTGTATTTTTCCACCCTGCAGTCAGAGGTCTGTGCTATAGCATTCAACCTGTATTTGAGGATATTCCTTCTTTCAGATTACTTACTTTTAATTTATAATTGTAGGCTCTTAATAATAATAATAATAATAATAATAATAATAACGATTTATTTCTTACCCGCCTCTCCATCTAGATCGAGGTGGGGAACAACAGCATAATGGGCTGTGTCTTGCTCTAGGTTCTCTCATAATTGTAAACTGATCCTAGGCTGACTTGTACAAATGGTATAGTAGTGTGTATGAATGCATGTATAACAACTAGGCATTACAACTTCAGTTTTGGATTTTACTTTTATAACTTCTAGCTCGTGACAGTTTTTCCAGATGGACATGATGGGCTTTGCCAAATCATGCTGTTTTTTTACTAATTCAGGAATTTCCTGACTATTGAACATGTTTGAAGTATGACTGCTTTCTGGATGTTGGTGTGGATGTATTCTGGTAGACCCAGTTTCTGGAGGTTTTCTGTCATTTTTTTGATGTGATGGTGACTGATGTGAGTAACGGAATAATTGTATCATCATTATTATTATTTTTATTATTATTATTTTATATTTATATCCCACTTTTTCCTCTAAGGTGTACATAGTTCCCCTCCTCATTTTTATCTTGTGGGATAGGTGACACTGAGAGATACTGACTGGCCGATGGTCACCCAATGAGCTTCATGGCTAAGTAAGGGTTTGAACCCGGGTTTCTCTAGACCTTGTCTGAAACTTTGCCCAGTATGCCACGCTGGCTCAAATGCTTAATTGATTAGATATTGATTGAAAAAGTAGAAGAAAGTATTTTGTGTCCTCCACCACACACACATACCTAGACGAACAGCTGATATAAGGGTTGGCTTGATTTTGCATGTGTTCAAAATATTCCAGAAGTGGGTTAGGACGACTTGTTCATAGATAGGTGTGGTATACTAAAGGCTTAAAAAGAATTCTGAGTGCAGTCCAGAAAGCTAAGTGTTCTTCAGTCCCATAGAAATCAAAATTCCTCAAGCATTTTACTTTTCCAAGTGTTGACATTCTTTACTTAGGCACGTAACGAACAGCTGACGTGTAGCTCACAAGCACAGCCTCATGATCATTATTTTGTAATAGCACTGCACTATTAAATATCCCCTTAGTCTAAGAGTACATAGCTCCCATAAAAATGTTATTATATTAAAACCTTTAATGGTCTTCATTCAAGGAAATTCTGAATGGAACTCAGGATACACTGATAATCTTTCGAGAGAACTGGGTGTGATAAAAATGTGAAAATAACTCAATTGCATTGAAATTATTAATATTGTGTACACATGTCTGCCCCAGTTGAAGAATATATTCTTTTAAAGGTAGGAACAAGATTACTTCCTAATGATTTTATATATATTTTTCTTTGTAGTTGTATAAGAGGCAATGAATTTGATGCCAGCCTCTATTAAATACATCACAAGAGTCATTACACCATTGATACATTTAAAGGATCCTGTAAGTGTTTAAAGACTAACAGCAACTGTGCAAGGCAATAAGACAAGTTTTAGCTTCTCTTCCATTTACATTCCAGTTGTCATGAGCTGTGAATTTAAGTTTTTCAGTGACCTTGTGCCTGTATTCCGATTGTAAAGGTAAGTTCAACTGCATACAAGAAAAGGCATTGATCTCTGTTTCATCTTGATGGATTCAGATAACCTCTGATCCTTGCCCTAGCTGTGACCACCATTTCAAATTAGGGAGTACAGGCAAGCAATCCTGCCAGTTACAGATATTAAGAAACAGGGCTGGCTGTAGATTTGAGAAAGCCCTCAGTAAGTGACTCCTGTGAGTCCCGTCCTATACCAATAGGCCGAACTGGCCAAAGGCTAAAATTTCCCACAATACCCCTCAATGATGCTGAGAGTGCTATGGAGAATTGTGAGAAATTTAAAACGGTGGATCATAACCACCCACTGCAGCAAGTACTGGGGCCTCAGAAGCTATCCATAGGTGCCATATGCTGGTGCTGAGTCTGTTAAGAGACATTCAGTGCTCATGCTAGGTAGCCCTTCGCTCATATTATAGTTGGGTGTAAAGTTATATTCCTATATTATCAATAATATCATATCTGGCTCCTCAAATATCTTAAAAGGTTTGTTCTGGTAAGAACTGATCCTGCTCTACCTTTTCTTTCCACTCCTCTTCCCTTGTGTGTTTTATCGTTTTACTCCGAAAGAGACAGGGCCAGTGGAGGCCAGGTGCCTCTGAATTCAGTGGGACTGTGGATCCACTCTGTGTTTCAGTCAGAACCAATTAGAACTGTAAAAAAGCTATCCAATGAGCTTTTTTGGAGATTAGGTTCAGCACCTTGGAAAGCTCCTTTAGAGTTCTGATTGGTTCGGACTGAAAACCAGAGCAGATTCACAGCCCCGCAGCTACCAGCCTCCACTGGACAGGACCGATCTCTCTTTCCCTCCCTCCCTCTCCCCCATTCTCTCTCATATGATGTAAGCCTCTCTGGGAGACAAAAATGGTTTATAAAGCTGGATTTTAAAACACACACTCAAATAAATAAATATTCTAGCTTTTGCTTCACTGGACTATCTAGGGTCCATCACATACATATATTAGTCTTTATAAGTGATTAACATAAAATCGGAGAAATACCTTGGCACATAGGATTGCTGCGGTAAATATTTCAATTGATGTTTGTTCTGGGGGTAGATGAACAATATTTTGAACAAGAAGAGGAATTCCAGTCTATTCAAATTACTTCTCACTCAGTAGTCTCATTTGTTGGTGCAGTTTTCTTCTAAATAAAAATGTGGATTGATAAGGGGAATAGTAAGGAGGCCCAGCCTGCAGCTTTGGTATGGATTAGCAACCACCTGTGTATGTTGCCTCTAAAGAACTGAAACAGAACCAAGCAAATACCTTCCACCTCTCAAAGGAATACTTTAAATGACTAGAACTGGAAGTAATATTATAGAGCTTCTAGGAAACCAAAAAGCATCACCAGTCACTGTTTCCTTTTTGTCCAAAACGTGTCTATTTAAGGGACACTGTTGGAACCCACTTCCTAGGCTCCCCTGCACCTGAGCGAGGCTCAGGTGGGCCTTTATTGTCCACAGCTTCAGTACCCTCAGCAGAGAGGTTTCCAATTTTCTATGTGCTTGTTATTGGAATCAGAGTTTAATCATATCACTTTGCTGAATTATGGGCTAGTGTGATTTTGTAGAACCCTGCCAAACTTTCTTGTGCTTTTCAGAGAAGAGTCAGAAATATATACATTTTCAGAGTGGTTTCACAAAACTACTTTTTCTCCAATTGTTGGTGATTCATTTTGTAATTGCCTAATAGGAGAACAGAGCCCAGGCATCATCTTTGATGTCCAGTACGAACTAGAGTAGTAGTACTGAAGATTTTATACTGTGTTGGTTGATTGGCTGCAAAAGTGTAGTCCAAACAGCTTTGTTTTGTGGGTTGCTTCAAGCAGGATGAAATTTACTTGGATAAAGTAGGTCCTTGAGCACTAAAATAAACTCTGAAGCATTAATGACATAATAGAGGTGCATAAAATTATGCATGGGGTGGAGAAAGTGCATAGCAAAAACATTTTTATCCTTCTCTCATAACACTAGGACTCAGGTTTGCCCAATGAAATGAATTGGTACTTAGTTCAGGATTGACAAAAGGAAGTATTTGTTTACACAAAGTACAACTATTTTAAGGAATTCACTGCCATTTGATAGGATGATGGCATTCATTTTAATGGTTTTACAAGGAGTTCAGACAAATTAATGGAGATCTCTCAATGGCTATTTTCCTTAATGGCTAATTGGAAGCTCTGTGTTCACTTCAGGGGAATACCAGTCACTGGAGGACAAACGGGGGTGGGGTAGGGGAAGGGCAATTGCCTTTGCGGGCTTTCTTCAAGCATCTGGTTGGCCACTATAGGAAATGAAACAGGATGCTGCACTAGAAGGACTCTTGGTTTGATCTAGCAGGAGGTTTCTAATATACTTAAGCATTATTAATATTCTTAAGCATTCAGCTGGTTCCAGGACCAGCATTCTGCATGTGGCACATGTGGCCTGGGTTATGCAGGTTATCTGGGTATGCTGAGTGGAAGATTCTTTTTGAAGAAGGTTGGATTCAGCAGCCTTTTGAGTCCTATGCCAAAGTTCGAAGCAGAGATTTTTCCAGCCATACCTGGAGATTCCAGGGATTGAACCTGAAACCATCTGCATGCAAAGCATGTGCTCTGCGACTGAGCCATAGGGCCTCCCTGCCCAATTACCAACTTACCCATTTTTGCAACTACTGGATCCCAATGTGAAACCAAGCAAAATTTGTGGTCAGAAATCCATACTTTTCTGAGCTTGCAGTGTGTTCGGCAAAGAACCCCAGTAATCTTGGTGAGACCAAGACTGACAAATCCATCCATCTTGATATATTGTTTTAAAGTTTTTGAATTCTAGGGTATCTTGGGGAACCGTTTTGGAGTTGAAATGTGACTCACAAATAATTTGAGAACTGGATGGATGGATGGATGGATAGATAGAGAATACAGGAGGCAAGTCATGCAGCTGAAATTTGAAGTCAAGGCTCATCCTTTCACAGAAGACATTGTAATTCAAGCCGCAATATATGGGTGCCATTCAAACAGTTGCTGAGTCAAAGAAAATAACTTTGCCTGTACATGATGCCATCTTATGTACAACTTCTAATATTCATGTGCTTTACGGTACATCTGTCGTCTGTTAAAATTGGCCCACATTTGTTTGTGTGCAAATGAGTCAAACTCATTTTGAGTCAGAAATACTGGTGGAGTATTTAACAGAAACCAAACAGCCTTTTTAAATATTAACCACTTCCTTAGCTGTTGTTTCCTCTGCTTCAGCAATGAGATGAATTTTGTACATGATGCATCAACAGATCTATGAGTAACTACCCAGAGAGCTTTGGCTATGGGGCGGTATATAAATGTAATAAATAAATAAATAAATAAATAAATAAATAAATAAATAAATTTCTAGGGAACAGACATTTCAAGCCATACAGGTGTTCTGTGCCTGAATAGGGCAAACAGGTGATGCAAGGAAACACACTAGTCCCACTAGTCAACTTCATGTTTGTTGCCCTCTAATCATGAAGGATGACCATCTGAAGAGGGCTGCCTCCTCTATGCATAGAGGCTTTCCACATGAGTCAGAATACTGATTTTCCATTGTTCTGGGTCACACAGAGAGCCTCCGTACATAGAAGAGACTCCAGCAACCAATGCATCACATGTTTGCCCTATTTAGGTACAAATTGTTTGAATAGGGCTTTATTCTCATGTGGAATTGCAAATTGAGAAGGGAAGCGATTCCAGTTAGATCATTTAAATTTCTAGTCCAATCATTTAAATGTCTTGAAATGAAACAATGCCTGAAATAAGCCGCCACACTGGCTTCATATACATACAAATGAGAAAGCTAAAAATAGGATTTTAAATACGGAGTTGTCGGAATCAAGAGTTTAATCATACCACTGTAGTGAATTATGAGCTGATGTGATTTTGTAGAACCCTACCAACCTTTCTAATGCCTTTTGGAGAAGGGTCAGTAATCAGTAATTTTTCAGGGCAGATTCACAAAACTGCTTTCTCTCCAATTGGTGGTTGCTTCAAATGTTACTGGCAATAGCACAGGAGCAGCCCTGCCTGATCAGCTCCTCTGCCACTCAAGGTAACAGTTGTCTTGGGCCACAGACAGGGCTGGCCCAAGATACTTTGCTACTTGAGATGAACAGCAAAGACTGAAGAATCCCATAAGTGCCTCTCCCTAGGAGTATAAATGCACAATATCTGAAATCAACTGCCAAAGGCAGCTGCCTCACCCTGCCTGGGCAACATTTGACTGATAGGTAGCATATGGCCATCCTGGCCTTTTTGTGACCTGTGCTGTTCCCCAAGCTTCTGCTACTGGTAGTAGCAAAAAAGGCTGCATTTTCTCTTTAAAACAAGGTACATTCCCCACAAACCTTTTTTTAAAGCAGGGGAGGACAAATTTAAGGGACCAGGTGGCCACTTCCCACACACCCCTGTGGGCTGCACACCTGCCACCACAGCCACACTGCCAAAATTTTACAGTGTGGTGGTAGCAGAAAAAACATAGAAGTTTGCTGCTGAATTTCAGTGCTGCAATGGAGATTTAAATGGGACAGATTTTGTTTGAAACAAGCTGCTGCCACTCTGCTGAATTTTGTGGCTCCCCACATGCGTGTTGCTTGCCCATCTGAAATGGCAAATGTGGTGGGTTTTTTGCCGCTGCTGAATTGTTGCCAGTTCACCAGGGGTGCCTCTACAAGAGCGATTTAAAGCTCTTTCAAGGCGCATTGCAGATTTTAGCTCTACAAGAGTGGAGCGCAAATCGGGGGTTGAGGCGCTTTTTATCTCCGATTATGCACATTATTGAATGCACATTAAATAGCGACTTAAAATTTACCGCGGGAGTTAAAGCGCCTTATGGCCATGTAAACATGCGATTCTCCACATGTAAACAACTTTAAAGTGCGTTTCATACAGCCCGTAATGCACTTCACCGCCTCTTGTGAACAGGTATTAGGAGTAAATGCGCATAATCGGGCAACCGGGCGTCAAAGAGGGGACCTGTAGAGGGGACCTGGGTGTGATTTCAGCAGCGGGAAGGTCGGAAATTGGCCCTTGAATAGGCTGACCATATGAAAAGGAGGACAGGGCTCATGTAACTTTAACTGTTGTAGAGAAAAGGGAATTTCAGCCGGTGTCATTTGTATGCAATTAGTTCCTGGTGAAATTCCCTCTTCATCACAACAGTCCACCACTCAGCTGAGCAGCAGGGGAATATTTGACGAGGGCAGCTTGAACACCCATGTGGCCTGTGGGTTGCACATATGTGGTTTAGAGCTTACTTGGTAGATGGGATTCAAAGAACATCATCTTCACATTTTTGTCATAGAATCACCAAGGCAGGGGGGGCAGCTTTAAGGCTCTCTGCCCTTCAGGGAAGGGCAGAGCCTAGGAGGCTTTGTCTAGCCAGAGAGGGACAAAAGGACTTGAGTACATCTACACTACTGCTTTATAGTGATATTGAAATGCACTGATAACTGTTGGGACACATTACACATTCTATATACCGTAGTGTTACTTCCTGCTTTTTATTCCACATTATCCAAAATACTGCAACAAATGTCATTGTATGTCCTACGAGGTATAAATGTAGGGTGACCAACTGTCAGAATTTCCCCAGATTTGTGACCAACTGTTAGGATTTTCCTGTTTTTGTTCTATCCTGGGTGCCAGGGGATTTTCTGTAATTTTCTATAATGTCCTGGAATTACATGCTTTCCCCTTTAAGGCCTCCGGTAGCATGGCGGCAGGAGGGGGAATGATGCTTTTTTCTGGAGGTGCCTCATTCCCTGCTCCCACTGCTCAAATTGGGGCCTTAAAGGGGAAAGCGTGTCATTCCCAAAAATTATTTTAAAAAGACCCCGATCGGAGCAGTGTGGTGGTGGTGGGGAATGATGTACTTTCCGAAGACCCAGGGAAGCTGCTTTCCCACTCACCCCCACTGGGTGTCCTCTTTTTTGGTTTCCCAAATATGGTCACCCTAATAAATGTGCAAGAGGGATATAACATCACCATGATGAGTTCATAATGATATGACACAATGTGTTGATTTGGCCTCAGTCAGAGCATCTCATCTTTCTAATGCAACCTGTCGTGACATTGAAGTCAATAAGGAGGCCTCTTAGGAAAACACAATCTTTTATTTTGCAAATGATCCCTTCTCCCCCTTTGTAAAGAGGTAAATCTTAGAAAGCGTTTTGCCCCAAGGCGTAATTAGCTAAGCAAACAAATCAGTTGATCCATCCAAAAGGAAACGAGAGTCACTTCAAGACGAATTCACATCCAGCCTCTTCTGAGCAAGAAGTCTTTCCGAGCGCCGCCTTGTAAGCCCTTTGATCTGTGCGCGCTTCATTTTCCTATGGAAAATGGGATCTCTGAGTTGACTCCTGTCTCCGCCTTCTGAAGACGAAAGCTGGTCTTTATCAGCAAGGTTATGTACATCAGCCAATACATTTTCTAAAGGCGGAACTATGGGAACCTCGTCTCCTCCTGGCACAGACTGGTATGTCTCGAGTTCAAAATCTGATTCTGAATTAATGTCTGACATTCCTTCGCCCTGAGCAAGGGGGAAGGAATTATTCACAACACAACCTGTCACTTGCCTGGCTAGGTTATCCTCTCATGCCCTGTGGATTCGTACTTATGGTCAGGACAGGGACAACAGGATGTTCAAAAACTGGATGCCAGTGGCAGTGGTGAGGAGAGAAGTATAGAAAACAAAGATAACAGCTAAGGAATATCTTCTGGAAGTTATGGGTGATGAGCACGGTGTGTGGATAAACATCAGTCACACACTAATATGGTATATGTACAGGACAGGGTGCAATAAGCTAGCCTTGTACTTTGTATTCACAGGGTACATAGAGGAGAAAAGGGTGAGGGATAGGTAGTGTGCATTCAGGAACATAATTTCAAATACAATTATTGCCTGATATGTGACTGCTGGTTGAAAGAAATTCTACCTCCCCTGGAGATAAGGATTAAATTCACATGACTGGGATGGGGAAGAGATTGCTGTCACAACTTCAATCTGGAATTAGACAATAAAGTTGGCAAAGAGGTAACGCCACAAGGAGGGATAAAGCAATACGGAATGAAACAACATGAAGCAGCTATTTTTGGGGGGAAGGGGCAGAACAGCTACTCAGAGTTTCCTGTCTTTCCTCCCAAATGCGTTTTTCTCCCAGAAACGATTCATTCAGTATATGTCCTGACGTTCATCCTAACATTCCACATAGTTTCTTGTTTCTGTGTCCTTGTAGCTATTCCACTCACTGTCCCTAGTGCTTTGCTCATTTCTTGAATTTCTTCCTTCCAATGGACATTCCATGTCATGAATTTCGTCATGTAACCAAATTTGTATTACACATCTACAGCACTTCATTGTTATCCACAACCTACAAAGAAAAATGAGCAGGAAGACCCAGATGAAGTGTGGGTGAATAGCACCGAATTTCAAAAGCATCCTCAGTAGGTGAGACTGTACACTTCTGTACTGCTTCATGTTTTTTGGAGTATGAGTGAATGTATAAGAGCTTTAACTATTCTCTTAAACTCAAGGCTTTTAAACTCATGTATTGGTTCCAAAGAGCAAAATATACTATAGAGATTTAGGGCAATTATTGTATTGTAGGCAACTCCAGACATATTCTATCTAGTCTGTACAAGAATGCCACCCAGAAGCTCTAGAGACTTATTAATTCTTTGAGAATTCATGTTCTTTTTGTACTCTGCAGAGGAGCTCAATCCTGCCTTGTGTTTATGTATAGCATAAACTATGGGCAAATGGCCAAATCTAGTTCTTGTGGACACCCAATACACAACATTCTTGTGAATGGGTTTTGTTATCCTCAGGTCTCATATGAGCTATATAGTAGGTGGAAAAGTGTAGTTTTCTCTTCCCAAATATGATGCAGACTCTCTGATATCGTGGTGGCGGTTAAACAAGCATCATGATTTTCTTGATGTGTGCTGCTTGCAGCAACCAATCTTTGCATCATTAGATTTTGCAATAATTGGTTTATATGGCTTCCTTTCCAACAAGAAAAGCAATTTTCCTAACATCACAGTTTATGTAAGTGTGCTATTAGTCATATGCCCCAGCCAGTATATTTGACTTGTTTGTTGTCTAATGTTTCAGGTGAAGACTCTTCAAGATTTATTTTGTAATTTTCAGCATGCCAATGTAAAACATATAGTTTTTGCCTACCTTTCACCATCAGGTTAGAATAAATTGGTTCTTGATGCAAAATGGATGTCAAGTGTTGAAACTTTCTCATGACTGATGAGCCAGGGGCTAGATATACCACCACTTTTTTTAAAAAATATCACTTTTCTGCCTAGGATGTGCATTCCATATATTATTATGGATTTTGCTTCTTCATTTGTCCTCTGAGCACCCTTGAAATGAAATCTTTCATGCCAATATTCACAATATTGAATATTGTGGCATAGCAGAATACAAAAATAGTTATTCATTATACGCGATCACTATTCACTTAGTTTTCCCCACAAAAGATCAATAATAAACAAAGCAGCTAGCCCATAGTGAGGACAAGACTATAACAAAAGCATGAGAAAGGACCAGCTTGTAATGACAAACACAAAGGCAGGGAGATAATAGTCTAAACAGAAAATCATCTCCTTGGCTCATTCTAACTTTTCCTCTTTATTGGGTAGAGGAAGTGGTATTCATTCAGGATATAGCTTCTTTGTTGCCAGCTTCACTCCTGCAGCCACTGTTACGGTCACAGCTGGAAATGGGTATGAGACATATCTTCCACACGGTTTTGACCTAGTGAAGAATAACTTGTTCTCCTAATCCACATACATTTGCTATAGGTGCATAATGCATTTTTCTTGGTGGTCCATTTCAAAACATCCACTTTATCAATAGTTGTCCCCATAGTTAAGAGAAGACAAGGGAAAGCATGGATGCTTCTGGCATAATGTCTTCAACAGCTGAGAATCAGTGCAATGAAATGGGGAGTGTCAGACTAGGACTCTTCTCAGCTAGCTGCTGTCTCTTAGAGTGTCTCTACATTAAGGGGAAATTGCACTGCTTACCCACGGCTTTGCGTTTCCTTTTTTGGTGTGATTGTTATGGGCTGCATTACACAGAGGACAGAGGCGACCATGTGCTTTGAATTGAATACTTCCTCTCCCTTCACTTCTATCGAGACCGCAATCTAGTAGCAGAGGATCCCACTTTTCCCCAGATATTACCACATTAGATTTCCAGAGGATACTGCAGGAGATGTCCTGGTTGTTGATGATGTCATGTAATGGACCCGAAAACTTCAGTGAGTGGCTAATTATAAGCATGCAACAAATCACTTGCTTAGAGGAGCCCTTAGCCTTACAGGGTTGTTATGATGATAAAGTAGGAGAGGGATAAACTCCTTCGAGGAAGGGCAAGATTAAAAGACAATAAATAAATAAAGCAATCTTATGTTTTATATATCTTATGCTTATATACAGCACTCTTGAGTTCAATGGCACTTACTGCCAAGTAGGTTTGTATAAGATTGCAGCTGAAGTTTCCTTTGTTACTCATTGGTAAGACTAACTGATATTATCTGCAGCAGAAAAGGATAAGGTTGTATTTTAATAGTTATATACACTTGCTTGTTTTGTGTTGTGAAGAGGTTTGTTGCTAGATGGCCCCAGTAGAAAGGAGGAAAAAGACAGGGAGAGAAAGAAAGGGAGAAAAGAGGAAGTGAGGAAAAATAAAGAGATAGAAAAGGTTTTAGAAATAAAATGAAGTTTTGTTTACATCCAAACCTTGTTTCTGAGTGCTCCTTACTGAGAAGGAAATACAAAACAATTTGGCAACGTAGATGGGATCCTGAGAGCTTGCTTGCCAGTTTTACTCTTGGCTTTGCCTGGAGTTGCTATTGGCCTTTACCATTACACCATTAAAGGTACAGTGCCTCCCTTTGTGCTACTTATCCTAGGGTGACCATATTTTGGAAACCAAAAAGGAGGACAACATGGCCGCCCCTCCAAGGGGGCGTGCCCACCCAAACATGGCCTTGGTCACACGTCTGATTTCACAGCACATAATTAAACAAACTTGTACTACATAACATCTTAATGTTAAAATCACTGAAATAAAGAACAAGTGAGACATTCAAAGACATTTGTAGCTTTTGCTGTACTTTGAAGCTTTTGCCATACTCTGTGTGATACAGTCTCCCCTTCCCTCAGGTATCTTTTTTGACTACAAATCCTTCACTGGATGACCATAGTCTCAACTTCCCTAACATTTTACACTCTTTCCCCATCACCTTTCTCAAATCCATACTTACAGATTCAGCATACTGCTACCACTGAATAAGTGTAGAAAAACCGAGTACAACAAACTAGCATTCAGAAAGAATATAAAATACTATCCCCCTGCAAACAAAAGCCATGGAACAAAATGGACTAACAGCTTCCCTCCTTTTATCCAAATATCTCCTGAATTTACACTGCCTCAGTGTGCAGAGAACAGAGATTCCAATCAGGGACCCAAAGAAAACTGGCCAAAAACACCTCAGAAACAGGTCCCATTGATTTCAATGAAGCTTACTCCCAGATAAATGAATATAGGATTGCAGCCACTTAACATCTGTGCATCTTTCTCTAGCAAGTGCAAGCCCCTTCTGTCAAGGACAACTGTGCACTCACAGAACCTGGCCTCATGGATCATGCAACCCGCAGGTGCTCTCCAGAAAGATGCTTTCAGAGCCTAGGAGATCCAGACACATTCAGACAAGACACACTATGCACTCACGTATTATCTTGCTGGGACAGAACAATTCCCAGAATGACCAGATACAAAAGAGAACAGGGCTCCTGCAACTTTAATTGTTGTGATGAAGAGGGAATTTCACCAGGTTGGGGGGAGGGAGGAATCCACAAAGCCACACTATAAAATAATCATAATCACAATCTCAAAGCCATACAGAAAAGAAATGTCTGGAACCGAGCTGAAAGTTGTGAGTACATATATCCCTTCGCATGTAGTATAATCATCATCATCACCTGCATCAGCACAGAAGCAGTTTTGGAGCCACATTTTTTTTAAAAAAATCATCATCATCCACACACACCTCACACACGGTCACCAAAGGCAATAAAAAATAAAATCTACATACCCCTGCATACCCACCCAAAGTGGGGGGAAACCCCACCCTTCCCCAAGACAATTTTTTAAAAAACTCCCCACACACACTTAACCGGGGGGGGGGGGAGAATAAAAATCCACCCCACACTCATCCAAGGCAAAATAATCATAATCATAATCATAATGGCTAAAAATAGAATACAAATCCACCACACACCAACTTACTCACCCATGGCAAAACTGATAATAGTTTTTAAACTCACCCAAGGCAACCCACTCTCTACACACATTCACCCAATTAAGAGTCTATCTACACTACTGCTATAAAACAGTTTTAAATGGTTTAAAATGGTTTATAACAGTTTTGAGAACTGTTGGGTCCCAGGACACGCTCCACAGACAGTTTTCAAAACGTTTCCAAAGTGTTTTATCCTGCGTGTGTAGATAGGCTCTAATTCATCAAAATCAGTACCCAAAGAATGGATAGAAAATCAGTAACAACTTATTTCATCATTGCAGCCAGAGATAAAATCCAATCTACCCCCCAACACCCCACTAGACTTAGATTGCAGCTAGAGACAGTTCATTTGGCCTGCACTACTTTAACACACACACACCACACACACAGGCACACACAGGAGCAGCAATTCCCAGGTGGGCGCAGAGCAGAGGAACGTGCCAGTCCTTCTATTTTAAAAAGGGGGGAGATTAAGTTGAGGTAGCGCACTAGGTTAAAAAAGTCAGTTGAAGCCAAACCGTATTACCTGGTGGTTGGAGGGGATGAGGCACCCTCAGTGTAAAGCCCCTCTCTCTCTAGGTCTAGGGAGCGGGAAAATAAAATACCATCAGCCGCCTCAGCAGCCCCACTGGCCAGGCCCTGGCTAAGCAAACAGGGAGGGACCACGTCGGCCCAGGTGGAAGCGAACCCAGGCAGCGGCTGCAGCCGTAATAACTCACATGCTGGCTGGAGGCCCGAGCGCCGGGAAGAAGCCCGAGCAGCGGCTGAATCAAGGCGCAGCTGTGGAAGACGAGGAGGAGGACGGGGCAGGTGGCGCTGGCTGGAGGCCCAGGCGGGAGCAAGTTTGGGCGAGCCACATGCAGTGCACGCGGAGGCTGAAAACGGAGGGGAGCTGAACAAAGAGCAACCAAATCGCCATGTGCTCATAAAAATGGGGAGGAGGCGCCCTAACTGGCCCAGGCAGGTGCAAGGTGAGCCACAAGCACCGCCGCTGCTTTACCTCCTCCGCTGCCGCTTCTCTCTTCATGCCCCACTGCTTCAGCGTCCTCCTCTGCTGCTTCTCCACCACCAATTCTCCGCTGCTGCTGCCACCGCCACCGGTTCTCTTCCTCGGGTCTTCTCTTCCTCGGGTCTTCTCTTCCTCGGGTCTCCTCCTCCTCCTCCTCCTCCTCCTCCATCCGTCCGTCTTCTCCTCCTCCTCCGTCTGTCTTCTTCTCCTCCTCTGTCTGTCTTCTTCTCTTCCTCCGTCTGTCTTCTTCTTCTTCTTCTTCTTCTTCTCCTCCTCCTCCTCCTCCTCCTCTGCCGTTGCCGCTCTCATCGCAGCAGCCCGGGCCCTGCTGCTGCTTCTGCTGTAAAAAGCCCCTGATCGGCCCGGGGAAGGGGCTAGAACGACGCGCACCCGGAAGTGCGGGTGTGCGTCGTTCCAGCCTCTTCCCCGGCCGATCTGGGCCTTGTTCTTGGCAGGCCCGGATGGGGGGGGAGGCCGGAACCACGCGCACCCGGAAGTGCGGGTGTGCGTCGTTCCAGCCTCTTCCCCGGCCGATCTGGGCCTTGTTCTTGGCAGGCCTGGATGGGGGGGGGGGGGAGGCTGGAACGATGCGCACCCGGAAGTGCGGGTGTGCGTCGTTCCAGCCTCTTCCCCGGCCGATCTGGGCCTTGTTCTTGGCCAGCGCAACCGCGCTAGCCAAGAACAAGGCCCAGATGGCATGGGAGAGGCCCAATTTTTCCGGACTTTGGGGGATATTTTAAAATCCCCCCCCCCCGGACTCAAATTTGGCCCCTTTTCCCTGACATGTCCGGGGGGATCCGGACATCTGGTCACTCTAACTTATCCAGTTCCAATTTCTTCAAGTGATTGAGTTCGTGCCTTTCTAGAAATTTGTCACCATGTTACAGATTCCACCTCCACCATTCTTCCAGCCTACTCCTGGTGACCCACCACTTCCATGGGAGCAACAGAAGTCATATTTCAGTACTTATGTCCTGGCAATAAACAGTAGTGCCCTTACATCAGAAAAGAAGAAATCTCTCCTTTTACATTGTCTAGGCCCTGAAGGCCAAAGGATCTTCTGAGATCTACCTCTAGTCCCTGATTTGCTACCAGACACTACTCCCTATGATGCTGTCATGACAGCCCTGGATGACCATTGTCGATCTCAGTTACCTCAAGAGCCCATTGACAAATATGTAGCTGTTTTACATGCGTTGACTGCTACTTGCACTTTTGCAATCTTTGCAGAGATGATTAGGGATTAAGCTGTCATGAAAACAAACAATCCCAAAATCCATGAAAATAGGGTGATCATATGAAAAGGAGGATAGGGCTCCTGTGACCTCCATCACACCTAATCCCCCCCCCCCCCCGGTTTGCCTCCACATTTTTATTATCTCTGAGGCAAAAGGTCCCTTATGGGCATTATCTTTTCAACCTATGAAGACAAAGGAAATAAACGATATCCAAAATCCATACACAAAGACTATCTTTACAATTTGGAAAAAGTGGAAATCTAAGTTGTCTCCAGTGTGGTCCCCCCTTACCCCAATACAATCATATCCGGGTAAGCTTGATGCTTGATTTTCACTAAAATCTCTGAATGGGGAAAAAGGATATTTCCAATTTATTTATTTATTTATTTATTGCATTTTTATACCGCCTCATAGCCGAAGCTCTCTGGGCGGTTCATAAAAATTAAAACCATGAAATCATTTTAAGATATATAAAACAAGGCACAATCTAAAAACACAGAATAACATACAATATAAAAACACAACCAGAATAAAACCAAGCAGCAGGAATTAATACAGATTAAAATACAAATTTAAAACAGCAAGGATTAAAATTGAGTTAATTTAACTGTAAAAATACTGGGAGAATAAAAAGGTCTTCACCTGGCGACGAAAAGAGTACAAAGTAGGCGCCAGGCAAACCTCACTGGGGAGCTCATTCCACAGCCGGGGTGCCACAGCAGAGAAAGCCCTCCTCCTAGTGGCCACCTGCCTCACTTCCTTTGGCAGGGGCTCACGGAGAAGGACCCCTGTAGATGATCTTAGGGTCCGGGCAGGTACATATGGGAGGAGGCGTTCCTTTAGATAACCTGGCCCCAAGCCGTTTAGGGCTTTAAATGTTAGTACCAGCACTTTGAATTGGGCCCGGACCTGGATCGGCAGCCAGTGAAGTTGGAAAAGGACTGGCGTAATATGGTCTCGTTGGCCAGTCCCCATTAACAATCTGGCTGCCCTGTTTTGTACCAGCTGAAGTTTCCGGACTGTTTTCAAAGGCAGACCCACGTATGACGCATTGCAGTAATCCAAACAAGAGGTTATGAGAGCATGGATAACTGTAGCTAGGCTATCTCTGTCCAGATAAGGGCGCAGTTGGTATATCAGCCTAAGCTGGTAAAAGGTGCTCTTTGCCACCGAGTTCACCTGTGCCTCAAGCGACAGTTCTGGATCCAAGAGCACCCCCAAACTACGGACCCGATCCTTTAGGGGGAGTGCAACCCCCTCCAGAACAGGGTGAACATCACCTCGCCGGACAGACGAACCACCCGCTAACAGTACCTCCGTCTTGTCTGGATTGAGTCTCAGTTTATTAGCCCTCATCCAGTCCATTACCGTGCTCAGGCACTGATTCAGAACAGCCACTGCCTCACCTGGGTTTGTTGAAAAGGAGAGGTAGAGCTGGGTGTCATCTGCATATTGGTGACATCTCAGCCTACATCTCCGGATAACCTCTCCCAGTGGCTTCATGTATATGTTAAACAGCATAGGGGATAAAATAGAGCCCTGTGGAACCCCATGGCTTAAATGCCACGGCACAGAGCAATAATCCCCCAGCACCACCATCTGAAAATGGTCATCTAAGTAGGAGCGGAACCACTGCAGCGCAGTGCCTCCAACTCCCAGCCCAGACAACCTATCCAGAAGGATACCATGGTTGATGGTATCGAAAGCCGCTGAGAGGTCCAAGAGAACCAACAGGGTCGCACTCCCCCTGTCCCTCTCCCGGCAAAGGTCATCCCACAGGGCGACCAAGGCAGTTTCTGCTCCAAAACCAGGCCTGAAACCCGATTGAAATGGATCTAGATAATCCGTTTCATTCAAGAGTGTCTGGAGTTGTCCTGCAACCACCCGCTCAAGCACCTTGCCCAGGAAAGGAATGTTCGCCACCGGTCTATAGTTGTTAACATCTTCCAGGTCCAGGTTAGGCTTTTTCAGGAGTGGTCTGATTACCGCCTCTTTTAACAAGGCCGGCACCACTCCCTCTCTCGAGGCATTTACAACCTCCTGGACCCAGCTGGTGGTCCCATCCTTATTTGATGTAATTAGCCATGACGGGCAAGGGTCAAGCACACAAGTGGTCGACCGGACTTGGCCAAGCACCTTGTCCACATCCTCAGTTTCAGTAACTGAAACTCATCCAATAAAACTGGACCAGACGGTGCTCTGAACACCTCTAGTAGCAGAGCTGCATTAAGCGTGGTGTCCAATTCAAGACGAATCTGAGCGACTTTATCTTCAAAGTGCCGTGCAAACTCGTCACAGCGTGCTACCGAGGGTTCCACCATCTCTCGCCCTGGCCCAGAGTGTAGCAGGCCACGAACCACCCGGAAAAGCTCCACTGGACGACACTGTGAAGATGCAATGCTGGTGGAGAAGAACTGTCTCTTCGCCACCCTCACCGCCACAGAGTAGGCTCGATAATGAGCTCTAGCCCGTGTCCGATCAGACTCAGCACGAGTTTTCCTCCACCTGCGTTCTAGCCGTCTCCCCTTTTGCTTCATTGCCCTCAGTTTAGGTGTAAACCAAAGAGCTGGCCGAGCTCTGCTCATAGGGAGAGGGCGCTTGGGTGCGATCGTGTCAACTGCCCAGGTCATCTCTGCATTCCACAGAGCGACCTGGGCTTCGACAGGAGCACCGGCCATATCAGCAGGAAAATCCCCCAGAGCCTTCTTGAATCCATTGGAGTCCATTAGCCTCCGGGGGCGGACCATTTTAATAGGCCCCCCACCCTTGCAGAGGGGAAAGGATGCCAAAAGTCTAAACCTCAATAGAAAGTGATCCGACCATGACAAGGGGGTAGATGTTAGTTCCCCCACTTTCAGATCACCATCCTCCTGTCCACCCGAGAAAACCAGGTCAAGAGTATGTCCTTTTACATGCGTTGGGCCGATGACATGTTGAGACAGCCCCATGGTTGTCATGGCAGCCATGAAGTCCTGAGCCGCTCCGGATGCAGGAGCCTCTGCATGGAAGTTGAGATCCCCCAGGACCACCATCCTGGGGGTCCTCAACACCAGGTCCGAGACAACCTCCGTCAGCTCAGGCAGGGAGACTGTTGGGCAGCGGGGTGGGCGGTACACCAGCAGAATCCCTAATCTGTCTCGGGTACCCAACACAAAGTACAGACACTCAAGACCAGCACTCGAACGAACAGGAAGCCTAGAGAGGGAGATCGTATTTCTATAGACCACGGCAACCCCCCCTCCCCGGCCCTGAGGTCAGTACTGGTGCTGCACCGAGTACCCAGGGGGGCAAAGCTGAGTGAGAGTAACCCCTCCCAGTTCACCCACCCAGGTCTCAGTAATACATACCAGGTCAGCCCCCTCATCCACAATCAAATCATGGATAATAATATAATAATAATAACGATTTATTTCTTACCCGCCTCTCCATCTAGATCGAGGCGGGGAACAACAGCATGATAAAATACATAAAACTAATTAAAACATGACAAATATTATTAAAACTGCATTAAAACATCCTAAAACATCATTAAAACATCCTAAAACATCCTAAAAACATTCTAAAAATTACACTGGATATGCCTGCCGGAAGAGAACAGTCTTTATAGCTTTCTTAAATTCTAAAAGACTGTTAAGTTGACGAGTCTCCTCCGGCAGGTCATTCCACAGTCTGGGAGCGGCAGAAGAGAAGGTCCTCTGGGTAACAGTTGTCAGCCTAGTCTTGGATGAGGGAGATTTTATTTTGGACCGACCTGGCATTCAGCAGCAGCAGCACCAACCCCGAGGGCAAGCTGGTAAGGCCACCAGGAACTACCTGGTTGGGGGAAGAACCAGAAAAGGGGATAGTTTTAAGGCAACTACCCCCTCTTCTCCTCATCTGGCCTGTTTCTCCCCCAACACCATACCTCCCCCTACCCGTGACCACAGTTATGTGGGCACCCCCTTGCCCCCTTGAGCTTCCCAGGCACATAGTCAAGATATACAAATAAAACAATAGTATACAATTTCAATTTGCTGCTGGTTGCTGGTTTCAACAGGTACAGGCAGTAGGGTGACTTCTCTGTGCGACGCTAAGTGCGCGTCGCCGAGGCGCGCTGCCGAGGCGCTGCCTCTGGCACGCTTTGCCTTAAATAGGTACCTGTAATGGGGAGGAGTAGTTGGTTAGCCGATTGTAATGGCCATCAGTTGAGGGGGTAACAGCAGAAAGCATGCCTCTGCAGTGATGGTATGCCCAGGATAAACCTAAAATAATAGAACAACTTAGAGTTAATTTGGGAGAATTAGACCTGGGATGGTTGCAAGAAGCTCAATTATCCCATTTCCTCAGGGACACTAACACAAAGATACATGCACTTAGAACTTTAACAGCATTAGAGCAAGTAATGTTAACGGTAGAGGAAGGAGGGAAGGGTATAGTATATTCAGTTTATGTTATATTAATAGATGCCCAGATGGGCACAATGGTGGGCTTGAGAAAAGTGTGGGAAGGAGATTTTGAAAGAGAAATAGATGATGCTAGATGGAATAAAATATGGAACAACAGACCATTTAGATCAGTATCAGCCTCTATTTGGGAAACCTCTTTGAAAATACTGCATAGATGGTATCGAACACCAATACAACTAGCACATATTACTAAAATTTGCAATCTCCTTTGTTGGAGAGGCTGCAAGATAAAAGGCACGTATTTTCACTTATGGTGGTCTTACTCACATATACAGAAATTCTGGAGATCAATACACAGAGAAATAATGATTATTACTAGAGAAACAATTGTATATGATCCAGAATTGTTTTTATTATCAATATATAATGGACTTAATATTGGACTGAAATGTAAAGACTTAATAATATTCTTGTTGACGCAGGCTCAGCATACAATTACACAACAGTGGAAAAAATTGGACAATTTGAATTTATCAGCATGGTATCGTAATATCTGGTCTGTGGCAATCTCTGAGAAAATAAATTATGACTTACTTCAAATTCAAGGAAAATTAGAGTCAACATTGTTCGAAGCTATATGGGGGAGATTCGTTCAATATGCATTGCAACTGGAAGTACAACAATATATGCCTGCTTCAGCTCTGAGTATATGGACATTGTAACGAAAAATGAAGGAAATATAGCACATTTATAATCTAGTTTAATTGTATATTTAGTTATGATTTTTCTTTTTTCTTTTTCCCTTCTTTGTTTCCTTTTTTAATTCTCTTTTACTTTGTTTTCTTTTTTATTTTTAATCCTTGTTCTCCTATCTACTTTGATTAAACTTCCTTCCCTCAAAAGTTGTATCAACCAATCTTTCTTTTTCTCTTCTCTTTACACTATATATAACTAAATAACTGTTGGTTTGATATCATTTTGTAGGGGATTGAGTGTACTTATTATCATTTCTTTGTATCACTTTAAATAAAATAAAATAAAATAAAAAAAATCTCTGAGGCAAAAGCACATCAACTTATCATCCCTTTCACCTTTCACCTGTATCATCCTTTTCACCTGAATAGCTGCTCTTTCACTCCTTCATTCGTTAGCGCTTCGGCTCCACTCCACCCCTTCTCTTTCTTCCTCCAGTCAGGTCCTGTCAGATGAGAACTTCAACCAGACCGCCTTTCTCCTGCGCAAAAATGGAACAACCCTTTAGTCTGGCTTTTTGGGGGCATCAAGGGAGTACAATTCTGTCCTTGCAGAGATTCAGGCCTTGTATGATTTAAAAAACAAAACAAAAACAACACTTTTGAGTCTGGGATGCAAGGTTTTGGTTTTATATTGAAGCTTCGAGCCGGCTGTTGGGAGATATTGCTTTTCCCTGCCAGAATCTGATGCAATCCATTCAAGCCCTCAGTTCCTTTAAAACTACATGGAGACTTAGGGCTCGTTAAATGCACTTAGGGAAAACAATCCAGACTTTTAGCATTCTAGGAAAGGCTGGGGAAGAGGCAGGGTGTCAGCAGGACAGGCACAGCATCATGTGAGTTCCATGCTGAAAATCCACACAGCAGGCATTGTGAGAGTGCACTAAATCACTTGTGTGATGGAGCTCTGTATCTTTAACAGTTGTATTGAAAAGGGAATTTCAGCAGGTGTCATTTGTATGCATACAGCACCTGGTGAAATTCCCTCTTCATCACAACAGTTAAAGCTGCAGGCGCTATACTAAAGTGACCAGTTACAAAAGAGGGCAGGGCTCCTGCAGCTTTAATTGTTGTGATGAAGAGGTAATTTCACCAGATGCTGCATGCATACAAATGACACCTCCTGAAATTCCCTTTTTCTTTACCATTGTTAATGATAGAGGATTCTTATCCTCCTTTTCATAAGGTCACCCTAAAAAAGCTTCCCATGACAAAGGACCTAACTCTGAAAAAAAAACCACCATTGAAATTGCATGGAGGGTAGAAAGTGTTTTCAGGTTTGCTAAATTCTCCACTAGCTTAGATGCCTCAGATCCAGCTGCGGGACATGCCATGCAACATAAGACAGCTAACAACAACACAAAAAAGCCAAGCAAATGCACACTGCTTCTGTACCTTTGTAACCACAAACTGCCTAGCAGGGCTCCAGTGTGGAAATCTTAATCAAAAGGCACAGTTTAAAGGCTGTCCTGCTAAGGCATCAATATGCAAGAAATACCATAAAAGGGGAAATTTTGCCAGAATCTGTAGGTCTGCAGTTCATAGGGTGTCAGAAAGCCTTACTGATGAGGATGAAGTAGAGCATGTGGAATAACTTTCAGCCACAATCCTCAGCATCCCACAAAATCATTCCATGCCTCACTGCTTATTGCAAGTCAATGATCATGAGATAAAGGTGCTAGCAGACAGCTCATCATACACCATTATTTCTTCAGATTCAGATTCTATAGTATTTGCTGCCAATAATAATAAAATAATAATCATAATCATAATAATATATTTATTTCTTACCTGCCTCTCCCTCCGGATCGAGGCAGGGAACAACATCAATACAAATAATATAAAATACATAAAACTGATTAAAAGCATATAAAATTAATAATTCCGGATATACAGCCAGAAGGATGTGGTGGGTCTCTCATCGATACTGAAGGCTATTTCACAGCACATTTGAAATACAAAAATCACAGTACATGAGGAAAAGTGTACGTAGCCTGAAGAGGTGTTTCCATATTAGGATGGAACCGTCAAAGATATTTTCAAAAGATACTAAATCCTAATAGCACGGAACCAGTCCTACACCCTACACTGAAGTCCCAATTGGAAATCTGAGAAGAAAACACAAACGTTTCCATATCCAAAGACTGATCTCAGCAACAACAATTCTGTGAGATGAAATACTTCTTAGCTTTATGTGAAAATGGAACTGCATCATTTCATTATCTTCTACTTACCACAAGATGTCACTGTTTTACCAAAATAGCTTCATGCTGCAGGCCATTTTACAAGCATGACTTTTTCTGGTATTTTTACAGCTTCTTTAAAGCATATGCAGATGAATTATATAGTTTTAGCTGCAATAGAAATGGAGAAGATGGCAAACTGTCAAGGACCAAATCAAAAGGATGTCTTTGTGACACCTCATAATATACCAAAGGAGAATTACAAAGTACCGGTTTTGATCTTCGCGTGGAGGCATTCCGGATCATCATACCCAAGAAATTTGGTTCTCTCAGGTTTTCCCTACATTTCTCTCCTTCTTCTTGGATAAATACAGCATGTATAAAAACCTACCTTTCAGATAAATGTCAGCTTTGTGGGAAACATATTTATTGCCTTCCTCTGTTCCAGATGGGGATGGGTGTCTTGTCTTTTCCCCAAAAGCATAAATGACATTATGTTGATATTTTGATGCACTTTGTGACACTGCAGTATTGCATGCCCTTGGCATTGCCTAATAAAGATGCTGAGAAGGATGGATGGTGTATTTTTTATTGATCAGTGTTAAGTACAAGACAAAAGTAGCCATTAAGTTGTATGGCATAAGCATAATATTTAAAAGTTTGTTCTGTATAAATCAATGTCGTTGAGTTCTTGTCCACAAACAGCCACCAAAGTAGGCTTTTCGTGACATGGGGGTCAGAACTTTGGGCTGTGGTACTTTCTTAATTTTGAATGGGAACTGATGCATATAAACACCCATGTGAGTAGGCTTCACTTATATGTTTGGTCTGCCAAAGAAAAGTAAACCTATATGCTGGGGCCATTTGTGAACTAGGCCATTCTTGCAATAAGTTGTCATTTATTTGTTACATTTATATTCCACCTTTTCCTCCAAGGAACCCAAGGTGGCATACATCCTCCTCCTCCATTGCGATATCAAGGGGGTTTCTATGATCAGGAGTATAGGGCCTTATACAGAATTCCCACAGAATACAGATACAGAGATTTTCTGTGAAAGGCTCTTTAGGAGATCTCAAATTCCTTTATACTTACTAGGGCTGTGCAAGCCTCGGCCTCAGATTCAGAAATCCAAGGCCTTGGCTGCTATTTTATGGCTTAACCACCATTTTAAGATAAAAATGCCATTTTAAAGAACAGCCCTAGGACTCTGTAATGGGGAAACAGCCTTCTTATAACAATACAGCACAGCTCCCAACCACCACAAAAAATTCTGTGAACTCCAGCAGTTTAAATAACTGTCAGTCAGTGGCCAGCAGTACCCACTGCAGGTACTGGCAAAAATAAGAGAAGAAATAGAAAGGGAGGCAGTCACACTATGGCTCAATTCAGACGACACAATAAACAACTGGTGTGGGGGAAACAATCGTCAGTTGTTTTGACTATTGTGTCATCCAAATGCTGCCATAGTCAACTCAGCGCTGATCCTCATCCACACCACAGTTGATTATTTATTACCATGTTGTGTGGGGAGTGCCCCCTAGGGTTAGGGTTAGGGTTAGTCAACCCACCATTGACTATTGTGTCATCTGAATTGAGCCTATATGTTAAAAGTAGGGGTGTGCATCGGATCGGATCCGATCCACGATCCGAATCCGATCCGACCCAAAATCGGGAAAATCCGATCCGATCCGATCCGATCCGACCAACCTCCGATCCGATCCGATCCGATCCGATGAGGTCCGATCCGGATCGGACGCCATTTTGAATGCTTTTTCCCATAGCCAAGTATTGTTTTACAAAAACGCCTATAACTTTTTCATTTTTAAAGATAGAAGGATGAAACTTGGGGACGTTGTAGACTGGTTAGGGATAGTTATCTGTGAGAAATTTCAGAAAGATTGGTGCATGCGTTTTGTGGCAATTAATTTTTTAATAAATACCCAGGAATGCTTATAGCTTTGTCATTTTTAAAGTTACAAACATGAAACTTTGCCACATTGTAGGAGGTACCTTGGGACCTATGTGTGTGAAATTTCAGAAACATAGGTGCTTGCCTTGTGTGGCAATTAATTTTAGAAAAATGGGTAGTAGTGGGGTAAATACAGTTATGCCTCCCATTTTTTTATTTTTTAAGATACAAACAGGAAACTTGGGCACATTACAGGTACCACTTGCCTTGATATGTGAGTGAAATTTCAGAAACATTGGAGCTTGCCTTGTGTGGCAATTAAGTTTTGAAACAATGAGGAAAGAAACACCTATAACTTTGTCATTTTTAAAGTTACACACATGACACTTTGCCACATTGTAGGTGGTACCTTGGGACCTATGTGTGTGAAATTTCAGAAACATAGGTGCTTGCCTTGTGTGGCAATTAATTTTAGAAAAATGGGTAGTAGTGGGGTAAATACAGTTACGCCTCCCATTTTTTTAGTTTTGAAGATACAAACAGGAAACTTGGGCACATTACAGGGAACACTTCACTTGATATGTGTGTAAAATTTCAGAAACATTGGTGCTTGCCTGGTGTGGCAATTAATTTTTGAAACAATGAGGGATTCATTGGACAGCACTTGCCCATAGGGATTCATTGGACAGTACTTTCCCATAGGGAATCATTGCATTGCACTTTCCCATAGGGAATCATTGCATTGCACTTTCCCACTGAGAAATACAGTTATGCCTCCCACATTTTTATTTTTGAAGATACAAACAGGAAACTTGGGCACATTGTAGACTGGTTAGGGATAGTTATCTGTGAGAAATTTCAGAAAGATTGGTGCATGCGTTTTGTGGCAATTAATTTTTTAATAAATACCCAGGAATGCCTATAACTTTGTCATTTTTAAAGTTACACACATGAAACTTTGCCACATTGTAGGAGGTACCTTGGGACCTATGTGTGTGAAATTTCAAAAACGTAGGTGCTTGCCTTGTATGGCAATTAATTTTAGAAAAATGGGTAGTAGTGGGGTAAATACAGTTACGCCTCCCATTTTTTTATTTTTTAAGATACAAACAGGAAACATGGGCACATTACAGGGAACACTTCACTTGATAGGTGTGTAAAATTTCCGAAAGCTGGGTCCAGGCATGTGGTGGCAATTAATTTTTGAAACAATGAGGAAAGAAACGCCTATAACTTTTTTATTTTAAAAGTTAGAAGTCTGAACATTGCTCACTTTGTAGATGGGTTAGGGGTAGATATGTGTCAGAAATTTCAGAATGATAGGTCCAGGCATTTGATGGCTATGGAATTTTTAGATTAAATGTTTCAAAAAATGTTCCACAGAGGCCAGGTCTTCCTTTCCTCCCCCTCCCGCTTCCCGCGAAGAAAAGGAAACACTGTCTCGTCTCGATCCCTTTGATCCTTGCTAGTATCCATTACAGGGCTCGTGTCTGCTTGAGTAAAAAGTGAAAGTAGGAAAGCAGACACGAGCCCTGTAATGGATACTAGCAAGGATCAAAGGGATCGAGACAAGACAGTGTTTCCTTTTCTTCGCGGGAAGCGGGAGGGGGAGGAAAGGAAGACCTGGCCTCTGTGGAACATTTTTTGAAACATTTAATCTAAAAATTCCATAGCCATCAAATGCCTGGACCTATCATTCTGAAATTTCTGACACATATCTACCCCTAACCCATCTACAAAGTGAGCAATGTTCAGACTTCTAACTTTTAAAATAAAAAAGTTATAGGCGTTTCTTTCCTCATTGTTTCAAAAATTAATTGCCACCACATGCCTGGACCCAGCTTTCGGAAATTTTACACACCTATCAAGTGAAGTGTTCCCTGTAATGTGCCCATGTTTCCTGTTTGTATCTTAAAAAATAAAAAAATGGGAGGCGTAACTGTATTTACCCCACTACTACCCATTTTTCTAAAATTAATTGCCATACAAGGCAAGCACCTACGTTTTTGAAATTTCACACACATAGGTCCCAAGGTACCTCCTACAATGTGGCAAAGTTTCATGTGTGTAACTTTAAAAATGACAAAGTTATAGGCATTCCTGGGTATTTATTAAAAAATTAATTGCCACAAAACGCATGCACCAATCTTTCTGAAATTTCTCACAGATAACTATCCCTAACCAGTCTACAATGTGCCCAAGTTTCCTGTTTGTATCTTCAAAAATAAAAATGTGGGAGGCATAACTGTATTTCTCAGTGGGAAAGTGCAATGCAATGATTCCCTATGGGAAAGTGCAATGCAATGATTCCCTATGGGAAAGTACTGTCCAATGAATCCCTATGGGCAAGTGCTGTCCAATGAATCCCTCATTGTTTCAAAAATTAATTGCCACACCAGGCAAGCACCAATGTTTCTGAAATTTTACACACATATCAAGTGAAGTGTTCCCTGTAATGTGCCCAAGTTTCCTGTTTGTATCTTCAAAACTAAAAAAATGGGAGGCGTAACTGTATTTACCCCACTACTACCCATTTTTCTAAAATTAATTGCCACACAAGGCAAGCACCTATGTTTCTGAAATTTCACACACATAGGTCCCAAGGTACCACCTACAATGTGGCAAAGTTTCATGTGTGTAACTTTAAAAATGACAAAGTTATAGGTGTTTCTTTCCTCATTGTTTCAAAACTTAATTGCCACAAAAGGCAAGCTCCAATGTTTCTGAAATTTCACTCACATATCAAGGCAAGTGGTACCTGTAATGTGCCCAAGTTTCCTGTTTGTATCTTAAAAAATAAAAAAATGGGAGGCGTAACTGTATTTACCCCACTACTACCTATTTTTCTAAAATTAATTGCCACACAAGGCAAGCACCTATGTTTCTGAAATTTCACACACATAGGTCCCAAGGTACCTCCTACAATGTGGCAAAGTTTCATGTTTGTAACTTTAAAAATGACAAAGTTATAAGCATTCCTGGGTATTTATTAAAAAATTAATTGCCACAAAACGCATGCACCAATCTTTCTGAAATTTCTCACAGATAACTATCCCTAACCAGTCTACAATGTCCCCAAGTTTCATCCTTCTATCTTTAAAAATGAAAAAGTTATAGGCGTTTTTGTAAAACAATACTTGGCTATGGGAAAAAGCATTCAAAATGGCGTCCGATCCGGATCGGACATCTGGTCCGATCCGATCCGACCAGCCTCCGATCCGATCCGATCTGATCCGACCCCCCATGTCCGATTCCGATCCGCTATCCGATCCGATCCGGGGGGGTCAGTGCACATCCCTAGTTAAAAGTACTCATCCCTACACAGAAATACAAGAGGATGAGCCTGGGAGCCCCATCGAGAGCATCTGGATTAAAATAAATGGGGAAAGGAATAAAAGGAGCATGATAGTCAGAGTCTACTACCAACCACCCAATCAAGGAGAAGATGAGGACAAAATTTTTGAAAAGCAATCTGATGTAGTAGTAATGGGGGACTTCAATTAGCCCGATATCTGTTGGGAGACAAATTCTGCCAAAAGTGGTCCCTCCAAGAAATTCCTGACATGTGTGGCTGATAACTTTTTCCTACAGAAATTAGAGGAAGGAACTAGAGGAACGGCTATCCTTGACTTGATACTGACCAATAGGGATGACTTAGTGGATAAAGTGGTAGTTATGGGAACTCTGGGGGAAAGTGACCACGTCATACTTGAGTTCTTGATTTTAAAGGAAGCAAAAGCTGAGTGTAGCCAAATGCGTACTCTGGATTTCAGGAAAGCTGGTTTTAATAAACTCAGAATTATGATAAGTAAGGTCCCATGGCAAGTGTCCCTAATGAGAAAAGGGGTCCAAGATGGGTGGGAGTTTTTTTAAAAAGGAAATTTTAAAGGCCCAATTACAAACAATTCCAACAAGGAAAAAAAGATAGAAGACAACAGAAGAAACCAATGTGGCTCCACAAAAAGCTTAGAGATGACCTGAAAATAAAAAAGGATACATATAGGAAGTGGAAGGAAGGCCAGGCTACAAAAGAAGAGTACAAGCAAGTAGCACAGAAGTGCTGGAATGGTATCAGGTAGGGATGTGTATCGTATCGTTCAAATGTCCGATAACGATCCAATATGCTCTTTATTGTGCATGCATTTAATGATAACGATACTATAGAAAAACTTCTGATCAGTATCCGATCCGATAATTTTCAGCCCGATTATATCAGATTATCGGACTGCCATATAAGTAAACCTATAACTTCAGTATTTTAAAAGTTAGAGGCTTGGAACTTGGTCACAGTGCTTATGGGGTATGCCTAAGTATGTGTATGAAATTTGAGATTGATCCCTCCAACCCTTGATTTTATATGAATTTTTAAAGATCGTTTAAGTTCTGACAGGTCAGAATGACAGCTCACCACGAGTGTTCAATTCAGACCTGTCAAAAAGTTGCAGGATCTTTAAAAAATTCATATAAAATCAAGGGTTGGAGGGATCGATCTCAAATTTCATACACTTGCCTAGCACATGTTGCTACATATATGTGCCAAATTTCAGATCAATCCCTCCACTCCTGTATTTTATATGAAATTTTGAAAGATTGTGCAACTTTTGACCTGTCAGAACTTAAACGTTCTTTAATAAATTCATATAAAATCGAGGGTTGGAGGGAAGATCTCAAATTTCATACACATACTTAGGCATACCCCATAAGCATTGTGACCAAGTTTCAAGCCTGTAACTTTGAAAATACAGAGGTTATAGGCATTTTTTTCTATTTTTTTTTAGCTCTATAGGGCACAATGAGGCTGCAAATAAAATATAGGAATTTCCAATAATTATTGTGAAGACGATATGATTCACCTACGTTATTATCGGAGGTGATAACTTTTTTGGTCCGAAATTCCGATAATGATAAAATACGATATTTTCGGGCGTGCACATCCCTAGTATCAGGAAGGCTAAATCTGAGAAGGAGCTGAGGTTAGCGAGGGATGCTAAAAGCAATAAAAAAGGCTTTCTTCAGATATGTGAATAGTAAAAAACAGAGGAAAGAAATGGTGGTTCAACAGCTTCATGAGGATGGCAGATTGGTGACAGATGACAAAGTGCTCAATTCCTACTTTAGCTTAGTCTTCTCTCAAAAGCGACTCTATGACCCCCCTGAAAAAAGTGAAGTACAAGCTGTCGGGGCAGGATTGCAGTTCGAGATTGATAAACAAATGGTCAAAGAACACCTAATTTCTTTGAACGAGTTCAAATCTCCAAGCCCTGATGAACTGCATCCTAGAGTAATAAAGCTGGCAGAACAACTCTCAGAACCACTCTCTATTATTCTTGCGAAATCATGGAAGACGGGTGAAGTGCTGGACGACTGGAGGAGGGCTAATGTTGTCCCAATCTTCAAAAAGGGCAAAAAGGAGGAAGCTGGGAGCTACAGAACAGTCAGTCTGACATCCATCCCTGGGAAAATTTCAGAACAGATTATAAATCTGTAAACACCTTGAAAACAATGCAGTGATTACTAGAAGCCAGCATGGATTTGTCAAGAACAAATCCTGTCAGACTATTCAATCTGATCTCATTTTTTGATTGGGTAACCTCCCTTGTGGACTGTGGGAATGCTGTGGATATAGTATATCTTGACTTCAGCAAAGCTTTCTTTTATATATATATATATATATATATATATATATATATATATATATATATATAATTTTTATTTATTTCAACATAATAAAACATAAACAACATAAAATACAATACATAACCCTCTACGACCCCCCCCCATGCACCCCATCCCCATGAGACCTTCTCTTAATCATTCTTCATCTTTCCAAAATTTTAACAGCTCTTTTGAAGGTTGATATCCTTTCCCCGAACTTCATACATATTCCAAAAAGGGACTCCATATTTCTCCAAAATCATTCTTACTGGACATTCCCCTTCTTATTTTCATTCTACACGTCAATTTATCATTCAATGCCATATCCCATATTCTTTGTACCATTCTTCTATAGACCTTTCCCCACCCTGCCCGCTGGGATGGGGAGAGGAGATTGCGGGCGAGGATGGGGAGAGGTGATGTGGGGGGCCACCATAGGGTGGCCCAGGGTGGTGCCACCGGAGATAGGAGGGGTCTGTGGCTATTTAAGGGGGACCAAGACCCCTCCAAATCTCCACTGTGTGCTGCGCAGCTAGCAGCGAAGCAGAGCTGAACAAGCACTACCAGCGAGGAAGCAATTGAGAAGAAGGAAGCAATTGAGAAGAAGGCTGACTTACCCTGAGCTCCAGCAAGCAAAAAGAAAATTGGCTCCAAGGCGAGCGGGAAAGCGGCTTGAAGAGGCTTCCCGCTGCGCCTCCGCGGCGGTAAGCCGCTCGGCGGCGGCCGCTCGAAGCGGCTAGAGGTCCGGCGGTGCTGCTGCGGCGCCAGCAGCACCACAGCGTTCGTCAGGGCCTAGGAAGCGGCGAGAAGAGGCCTCGGAAGCGGCGAGAAGAGGAAGAGGAAGCCCCACCGGATATCCCGCCCCCTCCACAGCTAGCGCGGTAGCAGCCAGCGGCAGGGAACTGCCGAAGATCAGCAGGAGGGCTGCACAGCAAAGAAGCCGGCCGCAGCGGAGACCCCGGTGGCGGCGAGATCAGCTGTAAAGCGCTTGCCCTGCGGCTGGGAGCAGCACAAGGCAGCGCAACCCGGCTGGGGCCAGGGGCAATCAGGCAGCAAGAAGCAAAGGAGCAACTTTGATCCTAGGACGGGAAGAGCCTTCTGTGACAGGGCAGCTGCAACGGAAGGCGGCTTCCACGGACTCCTCCATCCCCAGGCTGTGCCTTTCAGGTTTTGGGTAGCCGGGGGGGGGGAGGGGCGTATTAGGCTGTTCCTAGCGATTTACAACGTTGCAGGAGGACATCTGAACTCCAGCAGGCGGGAAAGATTCCTTGGAGGGGGGGGTTTGGAGGCCCTTCCCCCTTTGTTCTTATTCATAAATACCTGTTTTCTAAGTGGGAATTTAGAGCAGTTCTTTATTCAGTGTTAACAATACTGGGCTATTTGTTTTAGCAGTTGATATTTGTTCTTGGCTAAGTGCAATCGTACAGGGGCTGTAGCTCAAGGGGACTGCGTCAGAAGGTCCCAGGTTCAATCCCTACCATCTCCAGGTAGTGCAGAAAAAGCTGCTGTATGTAACCTGGTTTGATTCAGAATAATTGCTTCGTAGTGGGTGTTATTAACATCCCTATTTTGGTTTTCATCCTTAGTCCAAAAACCCGCTGGCAAGGCAGCTATTCAATTGCCAATTAATCTTGTGGGTATTAAACGCACTAGCAGGAATCAGGCCACCCGGTCAGTTATTTCATTATTGTTTAATCCGGCTGGTATTATAGTCTTCCTAGTAAGACAGCCGTTTACGCAGCATCATCATGCCTCCGAAGAAAGGAATTGGAGGGAGGAAAGGCAAGGGAAAGGCGCCCGCACAATCTTCACAACGTAAACGGCCCATTGAAAATTCCTCCTCCGAGGAAGAACTGGACCCACAGGTTTCCAGTCTTGTAGCCAGATTACAAGCTTTAGAAAAGGAAAAAGGTGTCTCGGCTATCCCAATTCCGATCCCGCCACGCACTCAGACTGAACGTAGGCACACCCGTAAGAAAAGGCATGACGATTTATTGAACACTCTTTCAGCTCGTCTACTGGCGATAGAAAGCGCCTCGGGTGAACCTTCCACTGAAGTGCCAGTCACGGCAGTGAGTCCAGCCACAGTTCTTCTCATTTCCATCGAAGAACAGAATACGGTGGCGTCTCCAGAGCCTACTCTTCAACACACCACTCCGGTTTTGGGACCTGTGCCTATGCCTCAAGGTGAGCTGCCATCGCATTACACCACAACGGTCCCCCAAGCGTCAGGGTTTATGCCAGCTCATTGGGGTTTTACGCCATGGTTCACCGGTCTGGGCTCGCAGATGGGAAACTTTGTTCACCCATCTTGGTCTCCCCAACCAAATTTGTCCCAGGTCACTCCTTCTGCCTCCGCAATTACACCTTTACAAGCTGGGGTGGCACCGATGGGTACGGTGCAGCCCCAGCAGCCAGACGCCCAACTCAACACTATTCAACAGGGGCTACCACAACCCCAAGTTTCAGATGCCATGGCTGCTTGCACTGCGGTATGGCAGGGACCTGCTGGTGCGGCTGCGACCAGCGTTTCCCAGGACATTAGGGATCCTTACGCAGGTGCTTCACATGACTGTATTCCTATTGGAAGCACTTCCGCACCTTTAGGATATCAGCTGCTCCCGGCCACCAGGGAAAAAATATGTAGAGGGGAGTACGTTGACATATTCTCCTTATTATTCCGGGAACAGGAGAGCTCAGATAAGGATAAGGGTATTGACAAACAGGCAGAAAGGTTTAAAAGGAAGAAAGTTGCGCACACCTGGGCCAATTGGTTGCCAGGATTTCTTATATATATAGGAGTAATCTTGCAACGTTTCCCAGGAAAAGGAGTTATTCTAACAAAATACCTCGATATGATCTATCGAGCGTATTCTGAGTACGAGGGCGGGGCTTGGCTGGCTTACGACCAATCATTTCGTCGAAGGGCTGCGTTTGATCACGCCCTTCGGTGGGATGTCAAAGATCATGACCTGTAGTTACAGTTCATGACGCCAGCCCGGCCTGGATTTGGCGACAGGGCGGATAGCGGACATATCCTAGCCAAGCAACAGCCCGCGTCTACCTCCAGGGGATACGCGGGCCAGGCGGTTCAACACCGCTCGCTCTGCTGGGACTTCAATAAAGGCTGCTGCACACGCAATCCCTGTAGATTCAGACATGAATGTCAAAATTGCTCAGGGTATCACGCCGCATCAAACTGTTTTAAAAACAGGAGCGGAAAATGGCCTGGTAAGGACGCACAGGGCCCCAATCGAGCCGGGGGGCAGCCACCTCCTTCCAAAGGGACCCAGCCCGGTTAAGCTTGAGCCACTGGACAAGTTACTGGCCGCGTACCCTAGATGGCAGGAGGCTTTGTACCTTAGCTTAGGTTTTAGGGAAGGTTTTCACATCCCTTTTCAAGGAGTTAGATGTAGTTCTTTTTCTAAAAATCAGAAATCCCTTTGTATGATGGAGAACATAGCTCGGGAAAAAATTAGGAAAGAAGTCGGTACAGGCAGGGTTCTGGGGCCATTTATGACCCCCCCATTCCACATTTGTGAGTATCACCTTTAGGGATCGTGCCAAAGAAGGCTCCAGGTGAATTCCGGTTGATACATAACCTATCTTTTCCAAAGGATGCTTCAGTAAATGATGCAATCCCTGAACATTTGAGCTCAGTTAGGTACGCTTCTTTCGATTCTGCTGTACGCATGGTGCGAAAAAATGGGCTAGGGGCATTGATGGGCAAATGTGATATAAAGGCTGCTTTTCGCATTATGCCCATTCACCCCGAAGTTAATTTATTAGGCTTTTGCTTCCAAGGGCAATTCTATGTGGATCATGCCCTACCCATGGGATGCTCTATTTCCTGCTAGGTATATTGCGCAGTAAACTTCTGAACATTTTAGGCAATAAAAGGTGTCATTGAGGAGATTGCAAGGAGTACTGGGTCATCTTAATTTCGCCTGCAGGGTCATCGCCCCTGGAAGGGCCTTTTTACGACACCTTTGTTGGGCTATGTCAGGCTGGCGTAAGCCGCATCATTGCATTAGGGTTACACAGGCCATGCGAGCCGATATTGCTGTATGGCTAAATTTTCTGGAACATTTCAATAGGGTATCATTTTGGCGGCAAGAACTTTTGGTAAAGGCAGACGGGCAGGTACATTTTGACACATCAGGTTCATGGGGTTTTGGGGGTTATCTGGGGAAAGAGATGGTGTGCAGTACAATGGCCCGGAAAATGGCAGTCCGACGGCACATGCCGGGACCTTACATTCCTTGAATTATTCCCCATAGTTGTGGCAGCACGTGTGTGGGTGCATGATTTAGCCAACGCCACTGTATTGTTCTGGTGTGATAACCAGGCCACAGTATAGGTAATCAATCCCCTTTCCTCTCATAAGCCCTGTGTCATGAGCTAGGTAAGAGCCTTTACTCTTCACTGTCTTAAGTTGACATTCTTTTTCGGGCAAAGCATATTCCGGGGCTGAATAACGATATAGCAGATGCTATGTCCCGACATCAGGTGCAGAGGTTTCGGGAATTGGCTCCTGGGCCCTAACAAGGCCGGAGAACATGCAATTCACTAAGCTACATCGCTGAAGCTAAGCTGGGTTGGCCCTGGTTAGGTTTTCCTCCATCCCTTTGGCTCCTTTGAAGGAGGAGATAGAGCAGGCTATTTGGGCAGTCCTTGGCGCCTAGCACCAGGGCTGCTTATCGAAACGCAGGTATGGAATTTCAGGCATTCCGCATGGCAAATCAGCTGCAACTTCTGTGGCCCATCCCGGTGGAGCATGTGCTCCAATTCTGTGTACATGCCACACGTAAAGGTTTGTCAACACGCACCGTTTCTCTCAAGCTAGCAGCTTTAGCTTTTAGGGCTAAAGCTCGCGGCCTGGAGGATCGTACCTCGGATTTCCGGGTACGCAGGGCCCTTAGTGGCTGGGCATAAGCTACACCTCGCACCCCGATGCATAGGCTTCCATTATCCCCAGATATCTTATTCGGGCTACGGGCACAGTGGCCGCTACTTTGCCACTCCCAATATGAACCAGGCTTATTCCTCGCAGCAGCATTAACAACATTTTTTGGGGCATTCAGGATATCTGAGTTTCTGGCCTCATCTAAGCTAGATACTCCCACACGGGCGTTGCAATTTTCTGATTTGCTTCTTAAAGAGCGCAGAGGCCCGTTTGCTTCTTCGATACTCATACACAGATCAGACGGGTTCGGTCGTGGGATTTCATTATTCCCCTCTACCAACGAAGTCTTATGCCCTCTGCAGGCTTCAGCAGCTTTCGTAACCCTGCGTGGGAAGGATGCTGGTTTTACTGTTTTGCCATCAGGATGGCACGTCCCTCACGAAATACCAATTCTGGGCAATAGCTATGCGGGCTCTTGATCATATGGGTCTGCGCGCAGCAGTGTTTGGTATGCATTCCCTTCGCATCGGTGCAGGGTCTACAGCAGCGGTTTGAGGATTTTATCCTCAGATTCAGGCGCCAGGCAGATGGCGGTCCACAGCATTCAAAACATGTGTGAGGCATGTAAACACTTAAGCGATGCGCAGCGGATGCTAATGCTTTCATGTTTGTTCTAGATTTGCCAGTGGCTTCTGCACCCGTGCGGGTTTCCGTATGCGGCCACAGTATGGTCTTCTGGGCCAGCAAGCATGTAGCCAACTCCAGCTTTGGATCGCAGCTTGGCTTGAGTCAGCACGAAACGTGGTATGCGGTGGGATGAGCTCATCCCTACCTTGCTGCAGTGGCATTCTGCTCGGTTTCCCCCACAGGTCTTGCTTATTCATTTAGGGGGGAACGACTTGGGCTTAATGAATGGCAAGGCCCTCATTTTGCAAGCTTTGGCTGATTTTCAGCATATACGACAGCGCTGGCCCGGCATACAGATTATATAGTCATGCATCTTGCTTCGGATGAACTGGCGGGTGTCCAGTCATCCTCTTGCTATTTGCACCTTGCCTCGGATGAACTGGCGGGTGTCCAGTCATCCCCTTGCTATTTGCACCTTGCCTCGGATGAACTGGCGGGTGTCCAGTCATCCCCTTGCTATTTGCATCTTGCCTCGGATGAAGTGGTGGGTGTCCAGTCATCCCCTTGCTATTGGAAAGGCAAGAAAGTGGGTTAATACTGAGAGGTTTAAGGCCCTAGCGCAGCATGGGGACTTTAGTATTTAACATCCTAACATTAGCCGTTTTCGGAGGGAGCTCTATAGGCGCGACGGGGTTCACCGGTCTCCGCCTGGTAACCAGTTATTTTTAGCAGATATTCAGGAAGGGCTACGTAATGTTCTGCTTCCGGGGGGAGGGGGGGGAGACTGTGTAATGGTTTTGTCTCCCCCTGTGGCGGTAGGAGCGGGCATTTGATATGTTTTTAATGGTGAGCATTCACGGGCACTATTCAAGTGATTGGTAACGCCTGAGGGCCAACCACTGAGAGCCCTGCGGCATCAGTTGGGGGGATAAGGCTTACCTTTGGGGCCAACCCATCTCGTCTACTCGGAGCCCTGCGGCACGAGTGGAGACGACACCGGAAGGCCACCCCCACCTCAGATTGGGGAAGCTCGGGGGGCGGCGAAAAAGCAGGCGCCACTTCCCGGGCTGTGAATGTCTCGCCCGACCCCTTCAATGGCCTGGCTGGCCATGCAAAATGCCCGCTTAGGTTACCTCCCCCCTTTATGCTTGCTTTTCTTGTAAATAAATAAAGTGGCCCTTGTTTAAATCCCAACTCTGTGTCGCCTCTTCATTTCTCATCCTTCGCTCCGCAATGTATAGCTTCCTTGTCCTTTCCAGTTTTTAGCAATCATTATTCTAACGGGTGCCAGGAGGTTGTTTATCAATTCTCTCTTAGTTCTATTCTCATTCTCTCTATCCCATACTGCTAGTAGAGCTAACTTTGGGCTTAATTCCAATTTACTTCCAACTATTTCACTTATTTCTTTAAACACCCTTTTCCAATTTTTTTGTACAAATTCACAGCTCCACCACATATGAAAATAAGTTCCAACCTCCTGACATCCTCTCCAACAGTTCTTAGACACTTTTTTATCTATCTGGTGAAATCTTACAGGTGTTAGATACCATCTCCACACTGTCTTATAAAAATTCTCCTTAATTCTAATCGACAACAGCTTTAACATTCTTACATTCCACAACCTCTCCCAGTTATAATCATTAATTTTTTCTTTTACATCTTCTTCCCAGATCATTTTTAAAGCTTTAATAGAGTCCTGAAGATCATCATCTATCAATATTTTATATATCTCACTAGTCAATCCTTTCTTATTTCTAATTTCTTCTTTTCTTCTTTTTCGCTCAATTAAATCTTCAAATCTTGTGTTGTTTCTACAATTCTTATTTTTCATTTTCCATTCCAGCAAAGCTTTTGACAAAGTGCCCCATGACATTCTGATTAACAAACTAGTGAAAAGTGGGCTAGATAGAACAACTATTGGGTGGATCTACAGTTGGCTACAGAATCGGACTCAAAGAGTGCTTATCAATGGTACCTTTTCCCACTGGGGGGAGGCAACGAGAGGGGTACTGCAGGGCTCAGTCCTGGGCCCAATGCTCTTCAACATTTTTATTAATGATTTGGATGAGGAGGTGCAGGGAATGCTTATCAAATTTGCAGACGACACAAAATTGGGTGGGATTGCTAATACCCTGGAAGACAGAAACAAACTCCAAAGTGATCTTGATAGACTGGAGCACTGGGCTGAAAACAACAGAATGAAATGTAATAGGGATAAATGCCAAGTTCTACACCTAGGAAAAAGAAACCAAATGCACAGTTACAAGATGGGGATACTTGGCTAATCAATACGACAAGCAAGAAGGATCTTGGAATTGTTGTAGATCACAAGCTGAATATGAGCCAACAGTATGGCTGCAAAAACAGCAAATGCTATTTTGGACTGCATTAATAAAAGTATAGCTTCCAAATTGCGCGAGGTACTGGTTCCCCTCTATTTGGCACTGGTTAGGCCCCATCTTGAGTATTGTGTCCAGTTCTGGGCACCACACTTCAAGAAGGATGCTGACAATCTGGAGCATGGTCAGAGGTGGGTCACGAGGATGATTAGGGATCTGGACACAAAGCCATATGAGGAGAGATTGAAAGAACTGGGCATGTTTAGCCTGGAGAAGAGAAGATTGAGGGGAGACATGATAGCACTCTTCAAATACTTGAAAAGTTGTCACACAGAGGAGGGCCAGGATCTCTTCTTGATCAACCCAGAATGCAGGACATGGAATAAAGGGATCAAGTTACAGGAAACCAGATTCCAGCTGGACATCAGAAAAAACTTCCTGACTCTTAGAGCAGTATGGCAATGGAACCAATTACCTAGGGAGGTGGTGGGCTCTCCCACATTACAGGCATTAAAGAGGCAGCCGGACAACCATCTGTCAGGGATGCTTTAAGGTAGATTCCTGCATTGAGCAGGGGGTTGGACTCGATGGCCTTATAGGCCCCTTCCAACTCAACTATTCTATGATTCTATGCTGGCCTGCGTTGGGCACTGGCTAGGGTAACCATATTTTGGAAACCAAAAGGGAGGACAACATGGTTGGCCCCCAAGGAGGCATCCCCACCAGTATGTCTGCCCCCAGGGGGCGTGTCCAGCACCAAGGGGGTGTGCCAACCTGAACATAGCCTTGGTTACATGTCTGATTTTACAGCATACGATTAAGAGAAATCTGTTCTACAGAACATCTTAGTGTTAAAATCACTGAAATAACAAGTGAGACATCCCCCCTTTCCTGATTTGTTATCAAAAATCCTGACATGTCTTGGTTTTTCCTGACATATGGTCACCCTACACTGGACATTTCCACCACTTGAATGGTGTTTCCCAAGCTGTCATTTACCATGGCTGTCTCAAATAAATACCAACCATTAAAGGTGAAGGACTCCCTTCTCTCTCAGTTGCCACTTACTGCTTACTAACTGTTGCTAGTTCAGAATGCATTCATAGATGTGCTTAACCATGGCCACTTTACAGTGCTTCATTTCTAAAGAGAAAGATAACCAGCTTTTCTACACAAGGCTGTTAATCCATTGCATATACTTTTAATTTTGTTGCAGAATTGAGATCCAAGCACCATATGAGGAGTATTTTGTTTCCTTCTTTTCTACTACATAACCTCTAGGTAGCACTGTGGCATAGCGGAATAACACAAATATACAAGTGGAAACTTTTCTTTCGCCATCAGAAATAATACCTCACTTTCCCTAACCCAACCTGCAAATAACCCGGGGCAGATCTACACCAAGCAGGAGATGACACTTTGAAAATGTTTTGAAAACTGTATATGGAGTGTGACCTGGGTCCCAACAGTTGTCATTACTGTTATAAACCATTTTAAAGCAGTAGTGTAGATCCTGCCCCTGAGTAGGGAATAATAAATGTCTCATGTAGAAAAGCTCAATTTGGTGGCTCACCTGCTTTGAAGTCACTTGAGTTCTTACCCTCAGTATCAGTGCACCTCTGCATGTCACTCCAAAGCGTGGTGGCAGCTGACAGAAAAGAAGCATCTAATTAATGAATGAGGTATTTCTTGGGGAGGGGAGGGTTAGAGCAGATATAGCTGTTTTGTTTCAATTGAGTGGATAAGTGATAGTCACCCACTATAGGTCCATGCAGGGCATGAATAAAAAAACAAGACCACACAGGTAACCGATACTAGCAGTCACACACACACACACACACACACTCCAAAAGCAGCTGTATTGACTCTAAGAAAAATGCCCAAATCCATATTAGTATAATAACCTTATTAGATCAAGTAAAAGATAACAAATAATCAGCAATCCTAGGAGCAGCTACAGGTCCAGCCATCACATGACCTGCAAAGCCTTATTTGAATGTTGGCAGAGCCCTCCCTGCCATTTCATCTTGGGACTCTGAATGTACAGCCACACTGACTTCAACATTTCCCCCTCTCTTATTGCACCCCCCCAACCTACTTTTTGTAATATTTTGCCTGATGAAGAAATCTGGAGATCACAAAAGCTGTTACATTTTTTGTGATCTTTTGGTTGACCTAATAAAGATATTACATCAGTATAGATTTTGGAATAGTGCCGGCAAGTTAATAATAATAATAATAATAATAATTATTATTATTATTATTATTTGTAGCCCGCCTCTCCCTTCGGATCGAGGCGGGGAACAGCAACAATATAAAACACAAAAATCACAACAGTTAAAATTTTAAAAGCAAGAGAAAAATACAACATTAAAAACATCTTAAAATTCATCTGGATAGGCCTGTCGGAAGAGGACAGTCTTCATGACTCTCTTAAATTCATGAAGACTGTCTATTTGTCTAACCTCCTCCGACAGACCATTCCATAGTCTGGGAGCGATGGAAGAGAAGGTCCTCTGGGTAACACCCGCCAGCCTACTTCTGGCTGGCTTGAGTAAATTCTTCCCAGAGGACCTGAGTGTGTGGGGTGAATTATACAGGAGAAGGTGATCCCGCAGGTACCCTGGACCCAAACCATGTAGGGCTTTAAAGGTAATAACCAACACTTTATACTTCGCCCGGAAACTGATTGGCAGCCAATGAAGCGATTTTAAAACTGGTGTAATGTGGTCACCCCTAAATGTACCGGTGACCAACCTGGCTGCCATATTTTGAACAAGTTGAAGTTTCCGGACCAGGCACAAAGGTAGCCCTATGTACAGCGCATTGCAGAAGTCAAGCCTCGAAGTTACCAGCGCGTGCAAGTTCTATTGGAAATGGCAGTTCTGTATCTAACATGTGGAAATGAGGAACTATGCCTGTACAGGAGAAACAAAGGGCAAAAATATTAATCATGAGCGGAAATGAATACTAACATTAGGATACAGAATCAGGTGTGTTCGTGTGTGTATGCACTGATTCCTATTTACAGAAACCCATTTATACCACCACAAAGAACTTCCAGTTGCTATGCAGAATTTCTATATCACACAGCTATAGCTATAGCAACCACCTTTGGACATGCAGGAAGTGCTTGTGAAGACAGAGGTGTGGGTGTAAGTCAACATCCCTATTGCAACTCTGTCCTTGGAAAGAGAGTCTTGAGGAGGAACCTCGTGAAAGCCACATAATGATTTCAGGAGCCATTAAGCATTCCAGTGTGCTGCTGTGTGCTGCACTGGCTGCTTCCTAAGGATCATCCCATGTGTTATCTTGAGCAAAGTGTTTTTCATTGCGGTGAGATTTTTTCCAAAGGTCAAATAAAAACTTCAGTGCTATTTAAAGTCTTTAAATACCACGTTTGTCCTTGAAGAGCTATTACTAAGTCCTGTAGCCATAATAGTATATTTTAGTGGTGAAAGATAGTGCGAAGCAGGGTAGGCTGTAGGACAGATAAATAACATCAGATATTGTGGAGTGTGCTGAAATATTGTGGTAATGGGTGTTGTTCTATACAGACAGAAGATAGTGTGACTAGATACCTATGATCACATCAATACCTTACACATTTGCCAACAAAATGTAATATTCTTGTTTGGCATGATGTGAAAGACACACTCCTCATACTAGGGTGGAGAACAACCCACACAGGTGAGACCCTTCCATATGGCCCGGGTGATTTCCATGACCCATTAAAGAACTCTTCACCCAAGTACTAATACTGGTCAAGCAAAGCCAGCCATCTCTGGTAATAGCCCAGATGGGTGGTGGATTTGTCTTTTTGGGAACCAATTCTTAGAAGGTGATTTCATGTTCATCCCATGGAATGTGAGAGCCACTTGGGAAAGATGACCCATCCCCATCCCTGAGAAGAGTGGGTCTCAGGATCTCTGTGTGAAAGAAACTGCTGTTTTTGAAGGAGAAAAAAAGACAGCAAGAAGAGGAAAAGGTTAGCTGAACTCTGAAAGCATTTTGGGATACTAGGTCTCTCTCTCTCTCTCTCTCTCTCTCTCTCTCTCTCTGAGCCTATCCACATTGCCCTTAAAACGACTTATATTCTGTTTAAAAATGTGGTTTTTTAAGTCGTTTCATTACGTGGTAGGACGCACTAAGCTACTGCTTCCTCCATTCTCAAAGCGTTCACTGGTGTCACACAGGGTTATTTCTGTGTTTTGCAGGCTGCTTGAGTTACAGAGACAGAAGTGGGCAGGTCAAGCAGCCTACAAAACAAAAACAAAAGTAGAAGAGACCCAGAATTAACCCTGTGTGACACCAGTGAACACGGAGGAAGCAGTCACTGTGAAACATAAGTACTGCTCAGTGTGTCCTATCACGTAATGAAATGACTTAAAAACCATGTTTTTAATCAGAATATAAGTGGTTTTAAGGGCAATGTGGATAGGCACTCTCTGCGGATCTGATATGGGCAGTGTGTGTGCTGCATGCTATGAGTGCTACCCTAATTTGTTGTTTAAGCAACATTTTATTCATTTTTTAATGTTTAATGTTTTATGTTTTGATTTTGAATTTATGATCTTTGGCCATAATATGTAAGTCTTCAACTGTTTTAAGAACATAAGAAGTGCCATGCTGGATCAGATCGAGGGTCCATCTAGTACAGCACTCAGATCACACAGTGGCCAACCAGCTGTCTGCCAGGGACCAACAAAGCAGGGCACAGTGCAACAGCACCCTCCAACGCGTGTTTCCCAGGAACTGGTGCACACAGGCTTGCTGCCTTGGATACTGGAGATAGAACCTAACCATCAGGGCTAGTAGCCATTGGTTAGGCTGACCATATGAAAAGGAGGACAGGGCTCCTGTAACTTTAACAGTTGTAGCGAAAAGGGAATTTCAGCCAGCATCATTTGTATGCAATTAGTTCCTGGTGAAATTCTCTCTTCATCACAACAGTTAAAGTTGCAGGCACTATACTAGCCTCTGCAACTTTAACTGCTATGATGAAGAGGGAGTTTCACCAGGAACTAATTGCATACAAATGACACTGGCTGAAATTCCCTTTTCTCTACAACTGTTAAAGTTACAGGAGCCCTGTCCTCCTTTTCATATGGTTAGCCTACCATTGATAGCCTTCTCCTCCAGGAATTTATCCAATCCTCTTTTAAAGTCATCCAAATTGGTGGCCATCACTACATCTTGTGGTAGTAAATTCCATGATTGGTATTCAGTTTCTGTCTTGCAATGATCCTTAGACTCAAACAATGAACATTAATTGTTATTTGCATGCTAGGAATGTTATCCTAGCCAAGGCTATTGACCCACAGGTAAAATCTGTCATGGGCCAGAGCTGATGGTGAATGGAAATAAAGCAGACCCTTTAGAGCCAGAGTCAATGATGGTTGGAAACAGCTCCCTTCTCTCTTTCTGCCACCTCTTTTCTTTCTCTTTATGTCAACCCTGCTGCCCCACCCAGTCAGAAGTGACATGAAAGCAGTTGCTCTGAGCATAATATGAGGGAATAAGGGGGAACGGCATGCATCTCTCTTGCCATGACCACTGCTTCCTGTTTGTTTTGAATCAGGACATTGGCTGGATGGCTTCCCGCACTCCATTGTTGTGAATGGGGCCTTCTGTACTGTTATGTTAGGTGCCTATGTGTATGCTCTCTATGCTAAGCTGGTTGTCTGTATTCACTCATTATTATATCTACTGCTAAAGCAAGAAAGGTAGCATTTTATTAATCAAGCAGGCACATTTACATTATACATATTCCTTGGCCCCCTCCACAAGGATGCGCTTTTGCGCCCGGTTCGGCGATTATGCGCATTATCGCGGAGGCGCATTTACTCCTAATCCCTCTGCACGGGAGGCGGCGAGAGGCGGCGAAGCGCATTAATTGATGTCCAAAAAGCGCTTTACAAGAAGTTAATGCGCATAATCGCTTGTTCACACGGCGAAAATGCGCTTTAACGGCTGGAGCAAAATAAAAGTCGCTATTTAACGCACATTCGATAATGCGCATAATCCGGGAGATAACGCGCCTCTACGCCCGTTTTGCGCTCCGCTGGTGTGGAGGTAAAATTTATAATGAGCCTTCAAAGAGCATTAAACCTCTCTTGTGGAGGTAGCCCTTGTTGTTATTCCTAACTGAAGTCCAGAGTGGTGATTTAGGCTTGCAGCAACTTTATTGTGAGAAAGCTGGTGGGTAGCTCATGGTCATCTTCCTTGCTTCATAACTGAGTGGGGATTTGAAACTGTGTTTCCCACACCCAGGCCCAATAGTCGAGCCATGGCACCACACTGGCTTTAAAATGGATGCTGCAATATTAGGTGCAAATATGGTACACTACAAAAACTAGTACACATATCGAGGAAGCGGAATACAATGATGGAGAAGTCAAAAGGCTGCACCTAGACCACAATCTACGTCATCTTTCTCATTTTAGAGAGAATGCACTTCTTTTGAAAGGACCAGTTTGCTCAAGAGGCTGACACTGATAATATGTGTGATTCCAATAACTGAGGCATTGTAATTAATTCTATGATTTTAATGAAAAAAATGTGAAGGAAAGGGAGAAGAAAGAGCACGTTTACATGAGATTGACACTCGTTTGATACTCTTCATAAAAACAGAGCCCCTCTTTTTAACCTCTGTGTAGAACATCTGATATTGGCTTCCTTTAGAGACAGTCATTTGTTTGCTTGATGAGCTACAAGTGGGGACTCAAGTAAGGCCAATATAATCTTTGCCTTTGTCAGGGACACAGACACTCCTGAATACATCTGACACTGGTACTTTCAAGAAGTACATGAGGCACTTCACACTAAGTAGCCTTTGGCACGATATTGTATATATCACAGTTTGCAATAAGTTTCCCTGCCGAGAGAAAGGATCTATATGAACGTTCATTTCTGTGTTAGACATTGGAGAGGTGCTGGTGATTGCATTCACCAAAGAGCTTTCAAGAGAATTCTGAGTGAATTCTCTGTAGCAGAATTCCCTGTATCATTTAATTCTTAAGATCAGTCTGTGAATTGATATTTCAATATATTTTAGGCTTCCTCTGTCCTGTCTTATTCACTGCAATCTGTGCTGTTTCAGTTAGCTTGCAAGATTAGCCTCCTGTACCACATTTATCATGTGATAGTGTGTACAACTAATGATAGCTTGGGTGTGAAATGACCATCACCTTAGTGATAAGAGAATTTAGTGTAAATTTTCTCATTCTCTGGATAGGGAGAATCCTGGGGTGAAAGAGCTGCCCATATACGTTAATAAAGAAATCCAGAATTTAAATACAGCTTTGACATAAGTAATGCCAGAACCTCCCCTTATAAGTCGCCCCAGCATATGCTTGACCCATGTAATTCCTTTACATATGAATAACAGTCACATACATATTAAAACCAAATCATAATTTGGAAACTAAAATAAGGCTGTACTTCTAAGCATGATTAGTTGAAAGTTAACTGTTAATATCAATATGATTTACTTCAAAGAACATATGTTTAGAATAGGAGTGTCCATGTGAAATAGATTGTTACAAATGGGAAACACACAAGGGTAGAGGACACTTTGAAACTTGAGTATTGCTTTTGTCAGTGGCTTATTGATATTTTAGCATTTTAAACAGGTATCTTTTATATTTTATCATGTTATCAATTTTAGGGGTCTAGTCCAGATCAAAAGTCAGGGTAGAAATTCATTAAGTAGCATATATAATTAAACAAACTGTTAAACTCTCTGCAAGATATCAGTGTACTTTCTACTGGCAACCAACTTAGTCTTGATGCTAAAGGACAGCTAGAAATATACTGTCATCTCTGATCTAGCATGTCCTTAAGGGAGGAAGTGACATGGTGGAAGTCTTTCCCCACTGCTCCTGGAGTTCCAAATCACCAGGTCATGCTCCCCTAGAGGGTTGCCCGACACTCTACGTGATATGCTGTTATGCTATCCTCACAATGTTTGAATCCTTATTTTCATCCCACCCTCTTCTTTCTAAACTACACAGCCTCTATCTCTGTTGATCAACACCATCAAAGTAACAGCTGGACTCGCACAGGCTTATGGTAACACCATATACTTCATTCCCAATGCTGACCTCAGGGTTTTGAGGGCCCTTGGGCAAGACGCCCTCCATGGACCCCCTCCTTCAGTGCATGTACCTTTTCATCGCCATTGTGATCAGCTGCTATTGCTCGTTGTTCTTCTCTTTCTCATCATTGCTACCAGTTGCTTGCTTGACAGGCAGATAACCAGTGAGCTATTAGGCAGTGGAATCTACTCCTCCTCATTTCCACCACTGTCTGAGTGAACAAGGAGGTTGCAATGGTGAAGAGGAGGAGCAAATCCAGGGAACTCTTTTCAGTGGGCCTCTGCCTGGGTGTGGGCCCTTGGCAGTTGCCCAGCCCTGCTCAGTCCATTTCCATCTCACCTTATTTAAAAGGCGGGCTTCCAGGATCTTATTTAGCCATGGTTGAAATTGCCAGTGCTTGCCAATACGCCACAAAAGTAAGCGCCACGGCCACATATTTCCAATTTGTATTCTTGGCACAGAAGTTACCTACACCTGGAGACAATTATTTTTCCTCTTCTTGTGAGAAAGTAGTTGCATCACATCAGAATTGAGTGGCAGGGTGGGTTGGTTTTGCATCAAGAAAGGATACATTTTCTACATCCTTCCATGGCACTCAAATTGAAAAAGCAGGAAGCATCTTTGGAGGAGTGTGCAGTAGATGCCAATAAACTCTCATTCAGAGTGCTTTGAACAGAAAATGATATGGAGAGGGAGAGAAAAAAATCCCAGAAAAAAGAGACAAACTTCTAATTCTGTATCTTTCCAGAGGACTCAAACAAAAAAACCAGGAAGCCTTTCAAGAGGTGTAAACAGTAGTTGCTTGTAGTTGAACAGAAAATCATATGGATGAAGAAAGAAGGTTTGTGGCGGGGTGGGTGGAGTACACAAATTCGACAGTTTTTAAATGCCAATTGAAAATTAGGCTTCTCTTCAACAAACTATTTTCCGTTCCTTTTCTCTTTAATTCCCCACCTCTTCCACAATCTTACCAAATACTGCCTCACATTTCTTTTCTTAAATATTCAGAATATTCCACAAGGAGCTTCTTTCTTGGCTTGCATACAGAACTAATCTGTCCAAAAAAATTAATACCTTCAAGGAGGATTTCCTACGAATTGGGCCCAAGCTTTCTCGGAATTCAAATCTGGATTAAAAGATAAGAAGTGAAACAAACCAATCTTTATCATTGTTCCTCCTATTCAGTCCACTGCCAAGTCATGTCTCTTTTACAATCTTGCAATAATATGACCCTTCCTCTCTACCCCATTAATGAAAACTGGTTCATGCCCAGCTCATCTTTTATCCTGACTACTTCAACCTTTTCTTCCCTGGTCTTGCCCTCTCACCTTAGTCACTTCACCCTTGTCCCCTTCATCCAAACTCTGTCAAAATCATCCAACTCTCTTGTCATTCTGATCATATGACTTGCTTCCTATCCCTTCCAAATTCAGGGCAGGCGCTTCATCCTTTCTCCAAAGTCCACCATGGCCTTTCCCCTCTTTACTTTCCATTCTTATATATCCTGTGATCTTTGCTCCTCTAGCTCCACCACCTTCAGTTGATGGAAGGTCTCCTGTTCCCCGAAACCTATCTCCCTTGTGTCCCTTATACGTGACAGTGCCTTCCTGAACAGCTGCATGATCTCACTTCTATTACTGCATTCAAATTCCTTTTCAAAACCCATATTTTCTGAGAAGGCTTTGACACACAACCCCTTAGTCCTGCCTCTATTTCCTTTCCTTCTGTTGTTTCCCAAGGGACAAATTTTAGATTGTTAATAATCTGCTTTTACTCTGTAAAGTACCATGCACATTGACGGCACTATATCACCTAAATAAAGCAAGCAAGTAGAAAACTTGCTTTCTTGGATCATTGTAGCTGGGATCTGTAATTTTTTTTGCTTTTGCTTTTGGCATCAATAAGAGGTGTCCCCAGGCTTTTCTCAGAGCATCATCTACCTGTCTAATAAAGCAGTCACATCCTTCTGTGCTTTATTCATCATTTAAAATCCTGTGCTATAAATAAAATAAGTGCATGGCTGCACAAATAATGAAGCTCTGACCTGCTTGAACAGTCATTAGGAAGCTACTGTAAGGCACTGCAGTGAGCTGCTGGAACTTGCTGGCATGGCCTCCTGTCTCCTGGTCATGGGTGCTTGCCAACTGACCTTACAGCTGGCTAGAGCAGCAGGTGGCTTGCCAGGGATGAGGAAGCTTGGCCAGGTGGCAAAATGAAGCCATTTTGATGGGCTATATAGGAAGGGGGAGCAGGGGGAGAGGAGAGTGAACAAGAGAGAGAGAGAGAGAGAGAGGTGGACATGAAAAGTGGATGAAGCAGCAACAGCAATAGCAGAAAGATGGAGAAAGATGGAGAAAGATGGAGAAAGATGGAGGAGGCTGGAAGTAAGTGAAGAAGCAGGTGGGCAGCTTAAGACAGGGCTGGAGACTGCACATAGGACCTTGCCAGTAAGTGCAGAAGAGATTGTTATAGGTGTCCAAAAGTCTGGGGGAGGAATGCCAAGCCCAGGAAGTCCAGGACAAGCAGCAATAGGCAAGAGAGGATGAAGTAGAACTTGACTTAGCATCCGTCAAAATATCCATAGCATAACACCTTCTGCTGAAGGATCTACTGATATTTCAAGCAGTGTAGCTCAGCCAGTTCAAGTTCTTCCTCCAACATTGGCACTCAGGAAGACGAAGACCATAGGAGAGAGAGAAAGGGGGGGTCCCCAATACTTGATGAGAAGTATGATTGAAAACACACTGAAAAAGAGCTACACCTAACTACATGGTGAACCACGATCTGGCCAGCAGCTATTTATTGACATCTTGACATTCAGGAACCCATAGGTGTTTTTTGCCCTGACCTAACTGTTCTTTTTCTAAGCAGCAAGCCATCTTATGAGGTAACTGGGGAACCAATAATGTTAATTTTAACCAATGTTTCAGTCTTTCTTCTTTCCAACTGTGGATACAGATGATGGGAAGTTTGATTTGCCCCTCCCAAGACAGCAGATGACAGGTATCAAACCAGAAACTGGCAGTAGGACACCAACCATCTTAATTCCTCCACCACCAGGGCTGCCTGCAGGCTGAAGGACCTTACCCCATGCCCGGCACAGCCTGGGCGTGGTGGGGTGATTGCGGGGGGCACGGGGAGACGAGGCGTGGAGGCGCGCCATTGGCGGCCTTGGGGTTTTCGTGCCAAGGAGGGGGGAGGAGGAACAGGAGTCGTTATAAGGCTGGAACTCCTCCCCTCCCTCCTCTTCGAAAGCGTGGCTGGCGAGCAGGCGGTGAGCTGGGCGGTCTGGCAGCAGCAGCTGCCTCTTAAGTGGCGTGGTGGCAGCACGTCTTCGGGCTGGGAGGCCACAGGTTTGAGGAAGGACCGGCAGGTCCTTCCTGGGGGTTAGCGGAAGGAGGCGGCGAGACCGGGCCGCAGTTCATTAGGCCTTCAGGGGCCAGGATGGAGCTTCGGGCGGGCCCGGGACGCAGCTTCCAGGCCGCCACTGGGATCGGCAGAGAGCCAGCTTGCTTCCGGAGGCCCTGCAGGGGCAGGAGTGGAGCCTAGAGCGGCCTTGAGCTGCAGTTACAGGCCGCTGCCAGGATCAGCGGTGAGCCGGCTGGCGGCAAAGGACCTGCAGGGGCAGTAGCGGTGCTGGGAAGGGCCTTGAGGCACATCGTCGGGCCGCCGCGGGGATCTGAGGCGAGCGGGGGGGCATAGACAGGCCCCACGGGGTGGAGGCAGAGCTTCGTGTGCAGCTGAGGCCAGGAGCGGCTGCAGCCATGGCGTGGGGTTGGGGCTTTGCCCGTTTTTTCCAGCTTCCCGCAGGTGTGCTGGAATTGAAGCCGGTGGGGGGGGGGGCTGAATGGGAGTCTGACGCGAAAGGGTCTGAGTCTGGCCCTGGGCGCTGTACCAGTAGGAAGAAGGGAGCCATTACTGGACAGCCAGGAGTCAATCACCGCACCCCCTCCCCCTACTTGGGCATTTGTGGTACCCCTGTGGGCGGTTGGTGGGTAGTGCACCCCCTTCTCCGCCCCTCCCTTCCTTTCTTCCTGCATTATCGGTACCCCTGTAGGTGGCAAGGTGGTAGCGCATGGTCGCTAATTGAGCTGGCATTTGGTTGCATTGCTGTTACTGTTTAAAGCAGAGTATAATGGCGCCTACGAAAGGATTAGGGGGCAGGAAGGGAAAAGGAAAGGCGCCACGACAAACATCAAAGCGGCCAAGGGCACGTTTGGACTCTTCTTCCTCTGACGAGACAGAGAATCTGGGAATAGTGGCAATATTAGCTAGATTGCAGGTGGTGGAACAGGATAGGGGGATACTTCAGCAGCAACCCATTACGGCGACAGTGGCCACAAAGGGCAGGACGGGACACCATCTCACTAGGAAGCAGAAGCAGGATCAATTGTGGGCTTCTGTTTCAGCTCGCTTGCAGGCAATCGAGACCCCTCGCACAGCAGGTGTAGGGAATGAGACTGAGGTGCAGCGCAGCAGCCAAACGCGGACGCACGGACATCTACATCTGGGAGGCTGCCTCTGGGAGAAGCCCGCATCTCACCAGCGGATGCTGGGCCACACATGCCGGGCCTGGCGGCGGGTCCAGTGACTGGAGGAATGCGTATGCCGCACATTGCAGGTGAGACCCCTAGCATGACACAAGCTGGTTCAATTCCACCTTGGGGACTAACCCCACCTTGGAATTGGTACCCATGGTTGTCAGGATTGGGCTGGATACCAGCGGGGCAGGGTATAGGCACACCTCAGGCGGGGGCTGCTCTTGCATCACATACATCTCCAAACATGCACATGACCCAGACCCTGACGCAGCCAGGGAGCTCTGCAATTTCCGGGACGGGAACATCCAATGCCGATCCCGGCCCAGTCTTGCAGACGCCGGTATCGGCGGGACGTCCACAGGAAGTGGTAGGTAACAGGGTCCAGGGTCCGTAGGTAAGCAACATGGTGGCATCACAGACACAGCAGGAGCCTATTGCTAATGCTGCGGCTTGCTTGGCAGTGTGGCAGGGCCCAGCGGGTGTATCTTGTATGACATCTGGGGCAGGCAGTACGGTTAGAGACCCATACGCAGGGGTGGAGGCAACGGCCATTCCTACAGGCAGTACGACTGCCCCGTTAGGATATCGTCTGCTACCAGCAACGTGGGAAAAAATATGGAAAGGGGAATTTGTAGATGTCTTCTCTCTGCTCTTTTGGGAGACGGAGACAAAAGACAAGGAGAAAGCTACTGACAAAGAGTTGGAGAGGCTTCGTCGCAAGAAGGTGGCAAGGACATGGGCGAATTGGCTCCCAGGTTACCTTATCTATATGGGAGTAATTCAGCAGAAATTCCCAGATAAGGGCGGCATTCTGACTAAATACTTGGATATGCTCTATAGAGCATATACAGAGTATGAGGGGAGGCGTGGCTTGCATATGATGAATCATTTCGTATGCGGGCTGCATTTGACCATACCCTTCGATGGGATATGAAGGACAATGATTTGTGGCTCCAATTCATGACCCCGGCCAGGCCAGGGGTCGGCGAAAGGGCTGATAGTGGCCATATTTTGGCAAAGCATCAGCCGATGGCATCTTCCCGCATGACAGCGGGGCAAGGGGTTCAACCCTGCTTGCTTTGCTGGGAATATAGTTCCCGCGGGGCCTGCATACGCCCTGCGTGTTGGTTTCGACATGAATGTTTGGTCTGTCATGGCCCTCACCCCGGGGCTAATTGCCCGAGGGCAAGGGGAGGTCGGGGAATCAGAAGGGACCCCCAGGGAGGCCGAAAATCAGGAAGTCAGCAGCCTCCTCCCAAAGGGCCCCAGTCCGGTCAAACTTGAACCATTGAAGCGGCTTCTAGCGCGCTACCCGGGTCTGGATGCAAGTTATTTAGAGGTAGGATTCCGGGAAGGTTTTTGGATTCCTTTTGTTGGTCCCAGGGTATCAGCATTTTCCAAGAATCAGAAGTCAGTTCAGGTTTCGGAACGGATGGTTCTAGAAAAGATTAATAAGGAAGTAGCTGCGGGTAGGGTGCTGGGGCCTTTTAGCAGCCCTCCGATCCCTAATTTAAGGGTTTCCCCACTGGGCATTGTTCCCAAGAAGGCTCCTGGGGAGTACAGGTTAATACATAACCTGTCTGCACCAAAGGAGCAATCGGTCAATGATGCAATTCCGGAACACTTGTGTTCTGTTCATTATGCATCATTTGACTCAGGAGTTTAGGTTAGGAGACATGGGCAGGGGGCTCTGATGGGCAAATGCGATATTAAATCCGCATTTCGTATATTGCCCATTCATCCTGCGGATTTTGATCTCCTGGGGTTTAGTTTTCGGGGTCACTATTATATAGATAGGCCCCTGCCCATGGGGTGTTCAATTTCTTGTTCTATGTTTGAGCGTTTTAGTTCCTTTTTGGAGTGGGCCATTAGAGAGCGCACTGGCATTGCCGACTGCACTCATTACCTGGATGATTTTTCTTCTGTGGGGCAAATGGTTCGGGCCAATGTGCCTATTTAATGACAGAATTTGCGGCTTTAACAGAAGAGCTGGGGGTCCCATTAGCTCAGGAAAAGACGGAGGGCCCGGCTAGCGTCTTAATGTATCTAGGGGTCGAGGTGGATTCCGTCCGCCGGTGCTGTAAGCTGCCTTTGGATAAAGTCAAGGCGCTGAGGGCACGTCTGTCTTCTCTCCGCTCACAGAGAAAAGCAACTTTGCGACAGTTACAGGAGATAGTTGGGCATTTGAACTTTGCCAGTAGAGTGGTGGCCCCTGGCCGAGCCTTTTTACGTCAGCTTTGCAATGCCATGAAAGGTCTTTCTAGCCCACATCACCATGTTAGGGTTACGAAGGAGATGCGGGAAGATTTGGCAGTTTGGCTATCCTTTTTGGAAGGCTTCAACGGGGTTTCATTCTGGAGGAGGGAGTTACTGTTGGAAGCGGGCATGCAAATACACTCCGACGCCTCTGGGGCGCTAGGCTTTGGTGTAATATGGGGCGACCGTTGGTGCGCTGAGAATTGGCCCAAAGATTGGCAGGAGTCCAATATATCTAGAGATTGAACTTTCCTGGAATTTTTTCCTATTTACGTGGCGGCCCACGTTTGGGCTTCTGAATTGCAGAATTGTGTTGTACATTTTTGGTGCGACAACCAGGCCACAGTTCAGGTCATTAATACTTTGTCTTCCAAAAACAATAGAGTCATGGGGCTGGTTAGGGCATTTACGCTGCATTGCCTCCAGAATAATATTCTGTTTAGAGCTCGCCATATCCCAGGCCTGGATAATTCAATTGCTGATGCTTTATCGTGCCAGCAGGTAAAACGATTTTGGGATCTGGCACCATGGGCAAGGGAGAAGCCGGAGGAAGTGCCGGTTGCCTTGTGGGAGATTGACAGGATGAAATAGAATGAGCAGTGTGGCTGTCTGTCGTCCCAAGTACTCGATCAGCATATAGAAAGGCAAGTAGGGATTTCCAGAAGTTTAGGCTGACCTATGCATTGAAACCGGAGTGGCCCATTCCGGTCGACCATCTGTTGCAGTTCTGTGTGGCGGAGAGAAGAAAGGGTAGTCAGGTTCGCACCATCAACGGTAAGCTTGCCGCCCTGGCTTTTTGTTCAAAGAGCCGGGGGGTGCAGGATAATACGGACAATTTTAGGATAAGGCAAGCCTTAAGTGGCTGGGCGCGTGAGACCCCCGCGATTCCAGATTCCAGGACACCCCTATCCCCTGATATGTTAATGGGATTACAGGTTAGATGGCTAGAGCTGTGCACGTCTCCTTTTGAGGCTATTCTATTTCATGCAACGGCACTAACGGCCTTTTTTGGGGCATTCAGAATCTCGGAGTTGTTGGCAGCCTCTAAGGGAGATACGTCTGGCCGGGCCTTACAATTCGGGGACATTCAGTTTTGTGCAGACCATGTCAAAATTCAGTTGAGATGTTCCAAAACTGACCAAAGGGGCACAGGTCAATTAATCACCTTGCATGCCTCTTCACAGGAGGAATTATGCCCGGTTCGGGCGCTGAGGGCCTTCCAGGAGTTAAGGGGAGTAGATCCTGGATTCCTTTTTTGTCATGTGGACCGTTCCCCACTGACTAAGTTTCAGTTTTCAGTTATTACAAAACGGGCGGTAGAGAGTTTACAGTTGTCAGATTTCCGTTTTGGGACGCACTCTTTTCGAATAGGGGCCGCATCCACCGCCGCAGCTTTGGGTCTGTCGCCAGCTCGGATTCAGGCGATTGGCAGATGGCGATCGAAGGCTTCAAGTATTATGTGCATATTCTCCCCAAATAGGGGGAGGGGAGGATAACGTAAGCTGACATTAATGTGTTTGTTTTTAGATTGGGTGCTGGCTCATGCCCCTGTGCGGGTCCTTATCTGTGGCCACAGCTACGTGTTCTGGGCTGGAAGGAGGGCTGCCTGTACCAACATCGGCATGCAGTTGGGCCTGAGTGGATTGGCCAGCATCCAGTGGGCTGGCAGGCATGGGATGAGATGGGACCAACTCATCCCGATGTTATTCCAGCGGTGTGTGGCCCTACCCCCTAATTCATCTCGGAGGAAACGATCTGGGGATGTTGAAGGGCAAGGCCATGGTGTTGCAGGCGACTGCCGACTTCCAAACTATCCGGCATTGGTGGCCAGGAATAGTAATTCTTTGGTCCTGTATTATACCTTGTTGCCAATGGAGGGCACCTTGTGACCCTAGGGCATTGGATCGCGCAGGCAGGAAAGCGAGTGGGGAAATCTTTCGCTTTCTGTGTGCGTACAGTGATTGGACCACTCATCCCACGATATCACCAGCGCGGAGGGAGCTATATAGGCCTGATGGGGTCCATTTGTCGGACCTCGGCAATGATCTCTTCTTGATGGATTTGCAGAGGGGTCTGCGAGACGTGATCTTGCGCAGATGGGGGGTTGGCGACAAAGCATAAGGCTTGTCGCACCCTGTGGCAGTTAGGCGCGGGCATCTTCACCTTGGAAGGGATAGGTGAGCATTCGCAGGCACCTAGTGGTGACTGGTAATGCCTGAGGCTCATCACCTGCGAGTCATGAGGCCCAGGTGGTGAGATAAGGGTTACCTTTGGGGCTAACCTTCCTCACCCACTCGAAGTCATGAGGCACGGGCTGGGGTGACATGGAAGGCCCCCCTACCCAAAAGGGGAGGCCCGGGGGTGGCGTATGTTGCACGCCAAGCCTGGGCCTGGACTGACTCACTCTACCTTTTATGATGGCGTTGGGCCATCCATGACGGAGGATGCCCGCATAGATTCCCCTTCTGCGAATTCATCAATAAATGTGGCCCAGTTTTAACCCAAAACCTTGTGTCGTCTCGTTATTTACCACGCTCCTATTTCCGCAATATACTGGCATGAAAATAAGAGGAGCCCTGCTGGATCAGACTAAAGGCCTATCTAGTCCAGCATCTGCCTCTGGGAAGCCCACGACTAGTGCAGGAGGGGAATACTCCTCTCCTGCTATTGTTCCCCACCTACTGGCATTCAGAGGCATGCTGCCTCTGATCTTAGAGGAAGCATATACTGCAGCTTTCATTACTGCAGGCATCGAGCAACATCTGGCCTTACACTGACAGGCCTGACAGCTGAACATGGCCATGTCACTTTCTCAGCCTCCCTCCCTGTCCCCTTTAGCTGGAATCAAGGGAACTACTATCAATGGCTACTGCAATGCCAACATCTGGGGACTAGGAACTTTTTGCTCAGTTTAATAAGCTTCAGTAGTGAAGTCACTGAATATATGTTTATGATATAAATTACTAGAGATACGTTACCTATTTCTATTTGGATACCACAGGAAAAAGTAAAACAATAAACTGACCATGTAATATCCAATGCCTGTCCAAATAATTGAAAGGAATCTTTTTTTCAACTCTTCCCCACCTGAGGATGTTTAGGTTTGAACCCTAGTGAATCACCAGGGCAGGAGAAGATTTTAAAAAAACAATTTGACAACTAATGAGAATGCTTCCATGCCTCTCTCTTCACCGTGGACTTTGTATACAGACAGGAATGTTGTTTTCTTTTTCTTAACCAATTTGTTATTGTAAGCATGAACAAAACAATAAAATAAATAAATAAATAAATGCAAGTGTATCTACATACTTTAAAACAAGAAAAAGGAAAGGAAAATGGAGTGAATTACACATAAACCTCTGCAAAGGCAGATCAAATATCCAAATATAAATCCATTCATGAATGGCACCTGTATATCAGACAGGAACATTCTTAGCAGAACTAATAGATGTTGATAGAGCATATGAAGAAGGCAATCTCAAACACAAAATATTTTGCAGTTTCAGTTTAGCACTGCATTGATTCCCTTGTTCTATCTGTGTTCAGAATTAGCCTTACAACTTCCCAGTGCCTGAAGATAATCTTAGCAAAGCTATAACAAATATGCATTTTCCCCACCTGACCTAATTTCCGTTTGTCATTCTCTGACAGAATTTAAGTTGGGCAATGTTTAATACCATACCAAATATCCCACTGTTTTTTAAAAAAAAATATTTCAGATAAAATATGTGCATGGTACTGAATAACATGATTATAGTTGATATTGAAAACTTAGAATCCAATAACAGGATGCTCTCTCCTGGCCCTCACTTTTCCAAACCCATCACTTGGTCTATTTATACATCTATTTATATATTGCTCCTCCCTGCTATACATTTCCTTAATGATGCTCACTTTCCCTGTTTTATTTGTTTTCCTTAGCTCTAAACCACTACTGTAATATTGTTAAATATTTAATTGCAAATCAGAGTTCACAAGACCAATATTTTCAGTTGTACTAGTTAAAATCTATTACTGGCAGGCAATGTATGACTCATACCTTTGAGACTCAGAGGTAATGTAATCTCCTTTTGAGCTGTTGTAAAAGCTTCTGCCCAAGGCTACTGAAGGTCACTATCACCCCTGCTAATGATTTCCCCAACTGTCACTGCTAATGAGTTCTTTTTAGTCAGTTTAAATGCCCACTGCTCTCCAGTTCTAGAGTTGATTTCCTCATTGACAGATTATGCTTCAACATAATGAATGCATGGCACATGAGGTCTAGCATGCTGTGAAGCCTTACCGTGCTTTATATAGAGCAGATAATGAATTCAGAGATAACATTGTTTCCACCATTTGTTCCTCTGTGTGTGTGTGTGTGTGCACGGGACAGAGAAAGAAAGGGAGGGAGGGAGGGAGGGAGGGAGGGAGGGAGAGAGAGAGAGAAAAGAAAAGAAAAAGAAAAATGGGAGGTCAAGGAGGGGGAGAGAGGGAGAAAAACTACCTTCTTTAGTAATAACCTCTGTACCTACACTTGCCTTAAGATCTAAGAATCTTTGTTTTAGGGACCTAGATGAAGTTATGAAATCTGTATATAAAATATAGAGGTTCAAATGCTGCCAGTGTTGTGACTAATGTAGAAGCAAGGATTGCACATACTTATACCCTGTAACCCTTGCCATTCCCTTTCAGATGTTCTGCTGAATCCATGAAGTTGGAGGTGGAACTAATGGGGTCATTTTTGCATGGAGGGAAAGTCTGAACAGGGCTTTTTGCAAACAGCAGAATTGCATTCTTCCAGTACATAAAACACATTTCATCAGTGTTCTTTAAAATGCTCTTTTTCCCTGGGAGCATTTCATTTTGGCATTCTCTAAAGGAAATCTAACTTTAGCAACCAAGTTTCACAGAAGTTTGTATTTCCTTGCTAACTTGGAGGTAGGGAGGTGTGTGTGTATGTGTGTGTGTTTAAGTGATCGTGTTGTTCTTCTAATCACTTGTATTTTGAACCATACCCAATTTCCAACCCAATATTTCCCACTGAAAAGTTCCTGAAAAGACATACTGTCCACAGGAGAAACACTGCTGAAATGTTAATTTGCTGATCAGCTTTAGTTTTTTGCTGAACCCTTTCTTTTTCTCTCTCTTCTTCCCCCATTCTTTGGTGTTAAGCTGACAAATACTGATTAGTGTCATTTCAGATGAGTACTCCCTTTCCAGTGCTTGGCAAAACTCAGTTCCCATTAGAGAAGGGAATAGCCTTGACTGAACATTCTTTCTTTTCTGCTGATACTGAACAGCCAGTCTATTTCTGACATATGATGCAGATGACCCCCCCTCGCTGCCTATCTGGAACGTTCTAACGCCCCTCTGGAACGTTCCAATGCTACTGTTTATGTCTTGCTATCACCATTTGCACATGGAGTGGGGGAAAGCCTCATGTTCCCCCTATTAGGCAGCAATCTGGTGTATTGAAGCATAGTACTTACCGTTCTACTTACATCTCTTGTAGAATAAAAACTGAACTCAACGGAAGTTACTTCCAAGTAAATTAGCATAGGATTAGGCTGTACGTATTTCAATGAAGACAAAGTATGAAGACATCTTAGCAACAAGAGAGTCAATCTTAAAAAACTATAGGAAATCATATCTAATAAAGACCTACCGCTGTGGACGCACCCCTGACCTGCTTTGAAGGCCAAATTGGATCTTTGGATTTGACCTCAATCTGCTTTGAGCCAATTCAGACCCAGTCCAACCAGTTTTGGACTCCAGTTCTGAAGCAAGTTTCCGAAATGGAATTATTCAGATTTTGAATTTTCCCATTGACTTGCATTGGAAAATAGAAATGGCCATACATTATTTAGTTTTTATGACAAATACATGAAATTTTGAGATCTGGCAGCTCTTATGGAGGTGATTGAACCTGCCAAATTTCAGTCAGTGAGGTCCAGTGCCTTGTGTGCTAGCCATGCATAAAGTTTCCTTTTCTCAAAAACCCAAACAAAATGTAAAAAAACAACAACTAAGATATTCTAATCAAAAGGTGTTTAAGGTGACAATTAGGCAGTCACTATCCCTAATCTCTGATGTAGGGTTTTATTTAAGTGAAAAATAATCCCTCTCCCCTGATGCTTTCTTTTTGTCTGTCCCAAATCTGCTACTATTCAGCTTCACTGGATGTCCTGAGGCTCTTATTAAGGGAAGAAAAGTTATCTTAGGGTGCAATACACATTACCTGGAAGTAAAAGTCACTGAATTTAGTGGAGCATATGATACTGCTTCACTTTCTCTACTCCATATAATTTTATAACCCCTTATTTGCCAATAATTCTAAATTAAATATCCTTTTAGAAGAGTTCAATGAATCATAGAATAGTAGAGTTGGAAGAGGCTTACAAGGGCATTGAGTCTAACCACCTCCAGCTGATATGGCCTGACCAAATGAAATGTCACTATTCCCTCACTTCACTGGGTGGACCATGTAAGACCTTAAAACAAGGATGGCAAATTGTGGCTCTCCAGATGTTTTGGCCTACATTCTTCACCATTGGCTATGCTGGCTAGAGCTGATGTGAGTTGTAAGTCAAAACATATAGAGGGCCACAACTTGCCCACCTGTATTTTAAATGTGAAAGTCAGCACTTCAAATTGACCCCAGAAATGAACTGGAATCCAAGGAAGATGTTTCAAAATAGGTGAGATAGGATGAACTTGTTGTCTGGCTCCTATTAAAAGTTTAGCTGCAGTGGTCTGGCTACAGTGTTCTGAAGTGGTCATCAAAGGCATTCCCAAATAGAGTACATTAAAATAATCCAGTCTAGAAGTTACCAGGATATGAATAACTATGGCCAAGCTATCTCTATCCACAGATGGCATTTCAAAGATGCTTCATGACAATGAAGCTTATTTATTTATTATTGCATTTATATCTCACCTTTTTTCCTCCAAGGAATGCAAGGCAGCATACATAATCCTCCTCCTCCTCTCCATTTTATCCTCACAACATCAACTCTGTGAGGTAGGCTGGGCTGAGAGTGACTGGCCCAAAGTCACCCAGTGGGTTTCCATGGCTGAGTGGGGACTAGAACCCGGGTCTCTGGATCCCCAGGCCAACACTTTAGCCACTACACCACACTGGCTCTGGTTGAGCCTCAGCTGACAGAGATAAATCAGCAAACAGCTCAGACTGTGCATCTGCCCCTTTAGAAGGACTGCAAACCCACCTTGGACATTCACAGAAATAATTATATTAATTTATCAATCATTACCATGAAAAGAATAGCTACTGTAAATTAAGTCAACATTATTAACAATGGTGGCCACTGTGTGAACAGAGAGATGGACTAGATGGACCCTCGGTCTGATCCAGCATGGCATTTCTTATGTTCTTATTATATTATGCATGACATACCTTCAGAAAAGTTTCCAAATTCTCAGTGATTGGAGTCTGGATGACAGTCTGTGGCTTGCTGTGGGCTGTTTAATCCATGATGTGCCACATGCCTGCAGGTGTGAATTTGCATATACAATCCATGCTCGGGGGTTGTCGTGTCATGCAAACCCAGCGAGTGTGAATGATGTGAGGGTTAAACAACAAATCATGGATTATGCAAGGGTTGTTTAACCCTTGCATAACCCACACTCATCAGGCTTGTACTACATGATAATCTCCAGGGCGGGGGTGTTGCATATTGGAAATGGTGGCTGCCCAGTAGGCCATTGACTTATGCGAATAGCCCCAAAGTGGGCAAGAAGTGTGGTCAGGATGATTTTACTTTTTCAATGATAGTTTTACAGAATTTTCTACCTTAAAAACTTGGAATGGAGGGCCAACCAAAGTGATGAACATCTGCTTGGATGTTATTTTTAGTAATATGGATTTCTTATTAGACAAATGAAAACATTCATAGTATTGAATATCTGCTCATATATGATCAAAAGATTAATAGCTGCTTTAATTTGGTATACTGCAGAAGTGGGTAAGCTTTTTTCTACCAAAGGTCACATTTCCTCCTGGGTAATCTGTTGGGGACCACATGCTGGCTGTGGGTGGGGCCAGAACAGTAGTGGGTGGGGCCAGTAAGACATCTGCTATTAACTCTCTTCCTTTCACCTCTCAGACTGCCAATGACTTTCTGTATTATTTTCTCACTTTGCTCTTTATGTAGGCTTGTCCTTTCCCCTTTTAAACTCGATTGCTTCCTCACATCCATGTCTCAGTCCCTCCCCCAGATCTGTTGCTTGGACTGATGTTTGCATTTCTTCCCCTTTCCTCTGTGAGCCACATGTGCTGCCCTAGGCAAGCTTGTTCCATGCTGTTCAATTGGCACCATTGAATTTTCAGCACTTGCACTCTTTATGTGATTCTGCTCCAGGAAGCAATTAAATAGAGGGTGCAGAGAGGGCAGAGAAGAGATGGACAGGGAAGCAGATGTACTTTCTTGTACTTTTCAGGGACCAGGAAAGATCTGGAGAGCAAATAGGGCCAAATTAAAAGAGAGATGATGCCACAAGGTGGAAGGCATGGATGGAAATGAATCTGAAGTTATTGGAGATGATCTCTCCATCTCTCTCTCTCTCTCTCTCTCTGTATGCTGTATGCTTGGCACCATACAAAACAGTGCTGAGGGCCATATGCAGCCCATAGGCCTCGGGTTTCTCACTCCTGGTATGTTATCACAGTCAGCACTCACCTCATATTGTTGAAAGGCCACATATATTTAATGCTTTAGCCATCCCACAAATCTGATGGTCTCCAAAACACAGGCTGCTTTCTTTAGGGCAAGGTGTTGAGACTTCTAGCAGTGCCCAGGCAAGAGCAGTCTGTGGAACTGGAAGAGGCTGCAGGGAGGCACTGTACAGGCAGAAAGGTTTCCTCTCCCTCTAAGACCTAAAACTTGGGGCTCCAGTTGTCGGAGGAAGAGGAAGCTGTGTCTTTGCAAGTGCTTGCCTTTTGCAGTTCTGGCCTGGGTGAAGTGACTTTTCCCAATGCCGGTGTAACCCTGCTCCAGGGTGTTTTATATTAATTGAAAAGAACTGTGATAGTCTTAAGCCTGCCCCCAAAGAAACAAGTGGGTGACACTTCAAATGCTGCCATATTCTATACTTGCGAAAGCTTCTGAGCAATAATCTAGCCTCAAAACATGTTTCCCCCCCTCTACTCCTGAGCTGAGCATGTCTTGAATGTGGCAGCTGTTCCACTGTCATAGTGGAGTATAGAAATGTTCTGTTAATCTATGTTTTCTGAAGTGTCCTTATTATATAGCTTATTTCCCAATGTTACAGTTTTTTTTCTTAACAAAAACTTTGCAATTATTTCTTTTTTTTTTTTTTAGAACATAGAACTTTTCCTCAACTGCATCATCCTTTCTGGCTATGAAATGTCTCAGTAGATGCAAACATATACTGTCAAAAAGTGTTCCCCTTATTATTGTTCCATAGATTAATGCTGTCTCTGGGACACTGGCATGTGAAATATTACTTATATTATTCCAAAATAGAAGAAAAACTGCTCCTAAGATGTTCTATATGTTGCTTAATGCAAACAATGAAAATAAATAAGGCATGTTCCTCACCAAATTCCTCTTGTTTCAGGATTTTTTTAAAAGCACAAATCATCATTAATAAAGCACTTAACATTACACTCCTGACATTAGGGCACACACACACAAAATCCTCAGTTATCCAAAGGATAAGAAAAGACACAGCAGATGTGTTCTGGAAGAAAAAGATTTATTCTCTTTTCAGATGACTTTATGGATTAGATTTTACTTTCCAATGAATAAAGAGGGAATTATGTCAGGGTGTAGTTGTTTTGAGAAACAAAGTTGTCTGGGAAGAAGTGGGTTTTGGTGGAAGTCATTAGACAGATCTGCATTAAATAAGCATAAGAAATGGGTAGAACTTTAATGTGAGTTCATAATTTACATGAAGGGTCATAATTTAGATGAAGAGCCAGTGTAGCGTAGTGGCTAGAGTGTTGGACTGGGAGGCAGGAGATCTGGGTTCTAGTCCCCCTTCAGCCATGGAATCTCACTGGGTGACTTTGGGTTGTAGTTGTGAGGATAAAGTAGAGAGGAGGAGTTCCTTGGAGGAAAAAAGATGGGATCTAAATGCAATAAATAAATAAATAATCATAGAATAGCTATGTGGGTGGCTTTTTAACTGGAATGATATTCGAGTTTCTGTTCCCTCTTACACCTTGTGTGCTCAAACTTCTATATTGCCACTGCTGGCCCATGATCTGTTTGGAACTAACTTGAACACATGGCTAAAGTACTCACAAGAAAACTTTATGAATGAACACAGCCATCTTTTAACAGAGAGGGAAAAGTTAAACCACAAGCTAGCGAGGCATCAACTTAATTGTCATAAACTGTCATAGCAGACTAGCAGATGGAATGTGTGGGTAACCCCAGAAAGCCTGCAAAATAAATAAATATGTATCTAAGCTAACACACACAACTCGCATACTGTTGTAACTCCAACATCCTTTCTCAACAGACTGTGAGTTAATCTACAGCATCCATTTGTTAGCTTCTGCTCTCAGTGGTAGGAAACAAAGCTGTGATTTGAATTTCACGCTGCCTGATATCCTCCTACCCAAACCTGGAACAAGTTCTGCCTAATCCCGGACATATTCAGTGGTTTCTCAGTGGCAAAAAACATTAACTAAACTATGACATTAAAAAGAGGTTCTGATACTCATCTCTTGTGAGCCCTGGCTCAGATCATAATTCTTTGTTGTAGCTAAGATTATTAGTTTGTTTTACTTTAGAAGAAGAAATTGTGTGGCTTTGGGGATGAGGGAATTAAATATAGATATTAGTAAAGTTTTATAAGCATTACAGAATTTAAAAAATAAATAATTGCAAACAAAAGGAGAGATCATAGAGTACAAAGAGTACATTGCACGCAGCCCTTTCACAGCCACAATGTCCATGTTTTGTTATTATTATTATTTTTTATCCTAGAACGCCTTCCAGAAGAGTATTTCTGAGTTGAAACAGCCTATGAATGCAGGGATCATCATTGGAATGGGAGTTAAAGGGATAGCACATTGAATAGAAGCCACCAGATTTAGCCCCATTTCTTGACACTTTCATGAGTCAATGCTGGTACCATTAGAAAGAAAGAAAGATAGAAAGATAGAAAGATAGAAAGAAAGAGTGACCAGCGGCCAATGTTTCCTAAGACTTTACAACAGATTTCACCAAACTGGTGTCCTTCAGATATTTTGGAATTCAACTCCCATCATCCACCACCAGCATGGCCAATGATCAGGAATGCTGGGAGTTTGGTTGGCACCAGGTTAGGGAAGGCTGTTTAAAATCCTTTAGTCATTTTGGTTTCTGGAAGTGAAAATATATGTTCTTCTTTATAAACAACAGCAATAACAGCAACAACAACTGCATAGAATCAAGAAAATATGCCATTTGGAACATTTTAACTTTCTACTGCTGGGGCTTAGCTCACATTCTCTTGCATGGACGCTGTTCCCATACCTAGAAGTTGCTTCAATTCCAAACACTACTAGAGGCCACCATCTTCTCCTTCACAGTTTAGGTCCAGTCTTGACAGGCTGTTCAGGGTCACATCCTTTGGGCATCCTTGGATCAGTCACTGTGTCTGGATCTCAAGTTTATGATGGTAGCCAGAAGTGCAGCTCTACACTAACTCAGAAGAGCAAATCAGTAAGGAAAGTGAACTGGATTTTCTGTAAGCAATTATGGGGAAATACATCTACAAAAAATGATATATGTTTTCTCAGCTTTGGAGACCATGAACACATATGTATCACGCTCTCCTCTGTTACATTTTCATTTCTCCTCAACCAAGGTCTGTATTACCGATCTGGATGCATGTTGCTCTATAGTCTTGAAGATCCCTGGACCGATCTACACCAGGCAGGAAATAACACTTTGAAAACGGTTTGAAAACTGTATATGGAGTGTGTCCTGGGCCCCAATAGTTGTCACTACTGTTATAAACCGTTTTAAAGCAGTAGTGCAGATCCTGCCCCTGAATCCTTTGGAAGGATCAATAATTTCTTCTGCATTGCATTTTTGCTATACACTTAGTTCACATGAGTCTAACTTTACTGTTTGTCTGGCTTGTGACAACTGCATCAGTCTTAAGCTCGAGGCTGAGATATCCTCTCATGCTCAATAATACTATTCCAAGTTGAGGAAGAGGGGGATTATACCACTTTAATCTACAGCACATTTAAAATGTTTGAGACTACATATCTCACAGTTGGCTCCTGGCTTCTTTGTCATCATAGTCATACAATGATGGAAGCAATTGTATGCCTTTGCAACACTTTCCCCAGACTATGGTTTTATTTCTTCCAGTTTGTTCCCAAATTAGATGGCTGCTCAGTATCTACATTACTGCTTTAAAGCGGTTTATAACAGTTTTAAACTGGTTAACATGGTTTAAAACTGTTATAAACCATTTTAAAGCAGTAGTGTAGATAGGCTCACAGTTCTTATAAGCTCTTTAAAGGAGAGAGAGAGAGAGAGAGAGAGAGAGAGAGAGAGAGAGAGAGAAGGTTAGTCTAGCAAAGGGATAGGGAAACATTTGGTGTCAGTGTGGCAAACACTAATCCACAGTCATAAATCTGGCAGTATTGCTTCAACCCTTGGCTACTCTGGTGCAATATTTTTGAAGGGTGATTATAAGGCTAGATTTTTTTTTATTTTTTTTTTAAAGGAATGGTGCCACTAGAGCAAGGATGCACAAGCTTTTGTCTGCAAGGGCTGCATGTAATGCTGGCTCAGGGATTGGGGGTCACATGCACACCCACATCCACCCACACCGGTTCTGATATAGGTCACTCTTTCCTCACTGCTAGCAGCAGCAGGGGAAGAAATTTGTATGAAGACTGCTGGGATAGGGAGTGGAGAGCCTTTTCTCCACCCTGCTCCCCTCAGAATCTTGACGCAGATTGCTACCAGCAAAGGAAGAGAGATCTGTATCAGGATTGGTGGGGGAGAGAATTCAGAGGCAATGTGTGCTTGTATCAGGGCACTGTTGGGGGCAGCAATTAAGACCTGCGGGGGCAGAAGTTGTGTTTCCCTGCATTAAAAGATCTCCCTTGGAAGGTTGCCTTTTTCGTGTAGGTTTTCTGGGACATAAATTGGAGAAGCAGCTGTAGGGGAAGATCTGCTGAGTCATTACACAACTGCATTGTCTAATGGTGATTCTAGACAAGGCTTTTCTAGTACCATCACCATGCCTCATTCACAGAATTTTGTCAGGAGTCCAGATGCCATCTTCTACTTGTAGCCTTTCCATATTTTCCCACCACTTCTGTCCTTTTCCTTACTGCTGAAAATTCATTAAGGAAAAGATGGCATTGATGCACAATACCTTCTGATAGTAACACTACGTGTCATCCATCTGGAAGCTCCCCTTGAGCCAAATGTGGTCCAGGTTCAAAATTCATCAATTCTGAGAATCAATGCTTTAATTTTTTTTAATGAACCAAGCTGTTAAGGCTGTGAATCATAGCCTTGGGACCTAGGATCATTTTAGCCTGTGAACATTGGGGAGAAAATGTGTTCAATGCCCAGAGAAATGTCAGATTTTCAGCAGGATTTCCAATTAAAATGGCAGTAATGTGTTGAGTTTTGCTCTGTCCTTCACTCTAACGTACAAGCATTTTGAGATATGACATCACTAGATTGAGCATTTTGCTGCCCCCACTCCTCATTATCTGATGAGGGCAGGGAAATCGTCAAATTGATGATGTCGTGCCATACAGCCAGCATACTTTCACATTATGGGGTGAGTGGGAGACCTTGAAACATAGATATTGGTTTTTGTAGCATTCATTCTTGTGGTGCATGCTATGCAGATCTAGCCAAGCAGGAATATGAAAAAGAAAACAGTCATAAAAGCAAAATAAGCTTCTGACAAGGGTCTCTGAGTTTCAGTCTTTCAGTGTGTTACTATTTTGACAAAAGGGCACATTGACCTCACATTCATTAGACTACACTGAAAATGAGGAAACTGTTACTCAGTGCATTCCAAGCCAGTAAAAGCATCTTTAAGGATTATGTGACAGCGACTAGATACCATAGCAGGAAAGAAACAAAACAAATTTCTATTTCAACTAATTTTATATTAAACCCCCAATATATTTGTTTGCTTGATAAAGGACACCTCTTTGTTTTATTTCTCTTGTGGATTAAACAGTAAAAAACATAAGAAGAGCTATGCTGGATTAAACCAAAGGTCTATCTAGCCCAACATTCTGTTCCCACAGTGGCCAACCACATGCCTATGGGAAGCCCACAAACAGGACATAAGTGCAGTAGCACCCTCCTGCTCACGTTCCCCATTAACTGGTATTCAGAAGCATGCAGCTTCTAATACTGGAGGCAATATATAGTCATCAGGACTAGTAGCCATTGATAGCCTTGTCCTCCATGAATTTGCTTAATATCCTTTTAAAGCCATCTATGCTGGTTGCCATCATTACATCTTGTGGTAGTGCTTAGAGTGTTACTTGGAATTAGGAGACCCAGGTTCTAATTCCCACTGGGTGACTTTGGGACAGTCAGTGGCTCTCAACATAACCTAACTCACAGAGTTATTGTGGGAATACAATGGAGAGGAGGAGCATCATGTCTAGGCTGACCAGATAAAATCCAGGTCAGAGCTCCTGTGACTTTAACAGTTGTAGAGAAAAGGGAATTTCAGCCAGTGTCATTTGTATGCAATTAGTTCCTGGTGAAATTCCCTCTTCATCACAACAGTTAAAGTTGCAGACACTATACTAGAGTGACCATATACAAAAGAAGGCAGGGCCCCTGCAACTTTAACAGTTGTGATGAAGAGGGAATTTCACCAGGAACTAATCGCATACAAATGACACTGGCTGATATTCCCTTTTCTCTACAACTGTTAAAGTTACATGAGCCCTGACCTGGATTTTATCTGGTCGGCCTATTAAACCACATTGGCCTCTTTAGAGGAAAGGTGGTCTCTATATATAACAAATAAATAATAGTGAATTCCATAGTCTGACTCTGTGAAACTATGAAGTGAAGAAGTACTGCCTTTTGTCTGTCCTCAAACTCCCATCATCTAGCTTCATTGGATGACCCCAAATTCCATTATTATGAGAGCAGGATTAAAATGTCTCTCTATCCACTTTATCTACACCACACATAATTTTATACATTTTTTGTTATGTTCCCCCGCCTTACTCACTTTTTCTAATCTAAAAAGACCCAAATGATGCAACCTCAATTGCTGAACAAGACAGTATAAACAGGTGCAATATTTAGCAATATGAGTCAATGACGTGAGCAAGATAGACACCTTAACAATGTTATTCTGAGGGACTCATTCCATGCTCTGCATCATATTTATTTATTTTAAAATGGTTTGTGCATGCATGTGTACATGTGGGGTTTCTACTGTATTCTTTACAGACTTTTATCAAGAGGTCAGGAGAATGAGTCCAGATGTTTCTTTGTATGCATATACAAAGGTTTCTCATTGAATACTTGACGCATGGAATGAATTTTCTTTCAGCTAAGTTCAAACTACTATGGGAAAAAATGAGTACACATTGCTTATTCTATTGCTAAAATTGCACTACATTATGTATCCAGTGACATACATTATCGATGGGTGTTAGTCCACTTAAAACTAGCTGCCCTTGTATGTTTATTGCATGTGTACTAATATTTTGCTGCATCCTGATTGGCCCAAGTTGGAAAACAATTGGGAGTAGCATGAGGATCCTTTGCAATTTGTGAATTTGAGATATGTCTATCTAAATCAGAGTCCAATAACCAATGGCACACGAGAAGGCTACTTCCAGACAGTATGTAATGACACCATTCTTGAGAACACCTTTTAAGCATAAGCGTGCACAGCACATTTCATTAGGTGGTGCCCCCAGGGATTTTTTAAGGTAAACTTGGGAGTAAATTCCATTTAACTAGGGTGACCATATTTTGGAAACCAAAAAGGAGGACATCATAGCCGACCCTCAAGGAGGCGTGCCCACCCCAACATGTCCACCCCCCAAGGATGTGTGCCCATCCTGACATAACCATCCCCAAGGACTTTGGTCACACGTCTGATTTACTGAACTGTAAACCAGAATCTAAAAGTCAATAAAATATGATATCGTCGAGCATCTCTGAATCCTACAACTAAACCATTACTGTTGTGAAATGCAGTCAGAGCTTGGAAAAAGGGGGAAAGGGGCAGAACTACAACATCACCACTTCCCATGTTTATTTTACAAACATGTCTCTCGAAAACAAAAGTGGGTTACATCACCATCAAAGAATACAAATGCTGAGATTTCAGCAGGCATTATGACACACTTCCAATGACATCTTTGCAGCCATAAAGGCTAGAATCCTTTTTTAAAAGAAAAACTCAGATTTTCAGGTGGCTGAACTCTGGGTCCAGCAGTGTCACATTCTGCATTTCTGGCTATTACAGAAACAGATCAGATCACCAGTCCAATTGCTAGTCCCCACCAGAGCAAACACATTGAAGCAATGAAACTTAGATAAGTGTGGATTTAACAAGTTCCCATTGATTCACTGTGTCTATTCTAGTTAGGAGTAGCAATTGGATTTAGGCCTCCAAGTTGTATGCATCCCTCTTGAAGTGTGGTGCCCAGAACTGGATGCAATATTCAAGATGAGGCCTAACCAGTGCCAAATAAAGGGGAGCCAGTAGCTCATGCGATTTGGAAGCTATACTCTATTAATGCATCTCAAAATAGCATTAGCTTTTTTTGCAGCCACATCACACTGTTGGCTCATATTCAGAATCCGCCCAGCCACGCTAATGGCGTTAGGTGATCTCCACGCTTTCTGGAGGTCTGGAGAACGCGCAGCCTGATCTGCCCCCTCCTCCATCCCCTCCCACCTTTCCCAGTGTGAAAGGGCCTCTTAATTCAAGCATTAAGAGACCCTTTCATACTGGGAAAGGTGCGGGGGGGGGAGGGGGCAGAGGAGGCCACACATTGTCCAAAGCTCCGGAAAGTGCACAGGTGGCCTACCCTATTAGCGTGTTAGTCGTGCTAATAGTGTAGGCCATCTGTGCACTTTCCATAGCTTCAGACAACACACGGCCTGCTTCCCACCCTTCTCTCCATGCTGCACCTTTCCTGGACTTTTCATTAGGTGGTGCCTGGGCACCAGGTGAACCACCTGTGCACACGCCTATGCTTTAAGCTTTATAGCATAGCAGTTATTCTGATTTTTGTTTATATACCTTTGATTTGGAACTAGCAATGGTTTACCTCAAGGTCTCAAATTAATGATAAACATCTGTGGTTATGGAATAGGAAGCTAAATACTGCTGAATTCTTTCATTAGGATTTTTATTGTAGTGGCTTTGGTTTTACTGAAAAGAAATCCTCAAGGCTATGCCAGGAAGAAAAAGCCCAGTAGTTTAAAATTACTATAAAGCTTTGGTTTTAAATGTTAACGCCTCATCTTTCTGTTTAGAGTCTGTGTTAACCATGGCGGTTTCAGGCACACATGCACTCACCTCATTTTAATATATTTTATTCTATATACACCTGCTATATTTTATATGTAGCTGTAGTCAGGTACACACAGACATGTGCCTATACATGTAATTTTGTGCACATACAGGTGCTCACTCCATTTGGTCTATTGAAATATTTATGTGCGAAGGCACAGGTATAGAAAAAAGTAAAGTGCCTCAACATGCCCACCTATAACCTTTTTATAAATGTTAAATAATTAGTGCTGTAGCTATAAAGCTTATATATTCCTTGTCAATGACACCTTCAAGGTCTCTACACTGCCTACTGCTTGACCTTGGTTTAAAAACACACAGAATGGAAACCTTGAAACCAAGATGAACAAGATTCATTCTGACAGAAACCAGATGCAGCACAACAGAGAAACACACACACACACACTTTCTTTTCATCGTTCTTTTTAAACACCCTTACTTTTTTTACCAGTCTCTAGACTCCTGAGGTACAGACTGACCTGTGCTGTACAATGCCAACTTTTACTGCTCCAATTATAGCTTGCAAAGAAAGTAACTGTAGAAGCTATCTGCCTTATTCCTTTGTAATGACTATATCTTCCATACGAGAGAAAAAAATTGTCTCTGTTTTGGACTGAAGCTACTCAATGTGGAAAATGTATACTTTGTAAAAGTACAACAATATGAAATTGAATATAGGGTTGTGTAGCTGCAATCCAATCCAATGAGATCCAGACACACACACACACACAGAGCTATTGTCTTATGCTATTGTCGATACTGTTGAAGCTCTTTGTTAAGACAACTAAGAACATTTATTCATGAAGCATTTATTGGCTCAATTTGGACGACACAATAAACAACTGGGGTGGGGAAAACAATCGTCAGTTGTTTTGACTATTGTGTCATCAGAATGCTGCCATAGTCAACTCAGCGCTGATCCTAATCCACACCACAGTTGATTATTTATTACCATGTTGTGTGGGGAGTACTCCCTAGTTGAACAACTGTAAAGTTGATTATTACCCCACCATTGACTATCGTGTCATCTGAATTGAGCCAGTGTGTGCTTGTGATCTCTTACAGTTGTTTACACGTTCTTTAGCTGATGTTGTGGTCTTCAGTTTCACTTCTGTTTTTTAAGAGCACTTTCCTGGTTTTTTTAGAGCAGGGAAAAAGCAATAATAGTTCTGAAAGCAGAAGGAAAGGTATTTTCCTACTTGTGTAATTTTGATATTCCACCATAGCACAGCGCCACCTAGAAGACATGTAGCAGAAAATCAGGAAAGGAAAGCTCTTTGTGTAGAGCTCAGATCTCAATGCATTCCTTTTTTTGTTTAAGTGTCAACAAAACTGTCACGGCTAAATCAGAAACATTCTGCTTTTCTATATGTTTTGATAATTATTTCATTTTTGATTTTTTTTTCCTTTGGGGACTGCTAGGAATGTAATTCGTAAATAAAGCGTTATAAACGTTTTCAGATCAATTCCTTAAGTACTTTCCTTTCTCAGCATTATCTTACAGTAGCATTAGGATGAGAATCTGGAAGAGTTCTTTTCTGTGGCTTGCAGGTATTAAATGTGCTGAGCAGCTGAGAACAGACATTCATCCATGTACAAATGAACACATGGGACAGAGGAGGGCAGGTGTATGCCTACTGGCTCTGCCCTCTCCCCATTTTCCATGCCTTAACCTGAACAAGATCTGACATGTATACGACGTGCATGTGCATTGGCTCTATTTACAGCAGGGGTGATGAACCTCTTTCAATCCAATAGACAAATTCAATTTCAGAGAAGCTCTCATGGTCCACACTGCCATAGTGGTGGGGTAGGGATGGGAGAACTAGGGATACTCATGCTCACCAAAATTACATAAGGACATAAGAAGAGCCATGCTGGATCAGACCAAGGGTGCATCTAGTCCAGCACTCTGTTCACACAGTGGTCAACCAGCTGTCGACCAGGGACCCACATGGAGGACACCATGTTAAGCTCACCAACATGCTCAAGCTCATTAAAATTCAAAGCTTGGTTTGGCTCACTCCCATTCTCATGTGTGACCTGTCCCCCACCCCCCAGTTCATTTGAACAGGAAAAATGACCTAAGGATTTGAACAGGTACATACAGGAGAAAACTTTCCTTTAGCTATTCCGGCCCCAAGCCATTTTGGGCTTAAAGATCAAAAGCAACACTTTGAATTGGTTCGGAAACAGACTGGAAGCCAGTGCAGCTGATGAAGCAGTGATATCACATAATCATACCAGTGAGTCCTAGTTAGTAACCCATCAACTCTGTTTTGAACTTTCTGAACCATCTTCAAAGGTAGCCCCACATACAATGTATTCCAGTAATCCAACTGAGAGGTTGCCAGAGTATGGATAACTGCCGCTAGGCATCTCTGTCCAGGTAAAGTCACAGCTGGTATATCAACTTAAGCTGATAAAAGCTGCTGAGGCTACTTGGGCCTCAAGTTACAATGATGCATCTGATATTTCAGGGAGAGTGCAACCCCCTCCAAGATAACTGGGCAGACAAACCAGCTGTTAGCAGTACCTCTGTCTTGTCTGGATTTTGCTTCTGTTTGTTGGTCCTCATCCTGTCCATTACTCTCCTCAGGCACTGATGCAGGGGCATCCACTGCTTCACATGGGTTAGATGAAGTGGGAGGAGAAGTAGAGCTGGGTTTCATCAGCATATTGATGCCACCTCAGTCTACATCCCTGGATAACCTGCCCCAGCAATTTCAGATAGATGTTAAATAGCATGGGAGATAAAATTGGGCCCTGTGGAACCCCATATAATTCTCATGGAACACAGCAGCAATCTCCAGCATCACTTTCTGATAATGGTTCTATCACAACACCAGGCTTGAGCTGGAGTGAAATTGAACTAGAAAATCACCTTAATCCAAGAATGCCTGGAGTAGATCAGCAACCATGCACTCAAGCATGGGGGTATTTGCTTTTTTGGCCAAGAAGGGGATGTTAGCAACCAGCCTATGCTTCTAGGTCCAGGTTAGATTTCTTCAATAGCTGCCTGATTACTGCCTCTTTTAAGGAGGCTGGTACTACCCCTCTCTCAAAGAGGAATCCTGGACCAAACTGACCATGCCTTCCTCATTAGATGTTAGAAGTTAGGCAAGGGGCAAGCCCATTGAATTAATATATCATAGAACAGTGGCAGGCTGGGGAATGATGGGAGTCGTAGGACTTTTTCTGTGTAGAATTCTTAGGATTGTGCCTAAGGCATTAAGCAAACCACAACCTGCCATTTTACATACTGCAACTGCTGCTCAGGTGTATTTTGAATGGTACATACCATTGTATAGGATAATTACATTTTCAAGTACATCTTTAATCCAAAGTACAATCAACGTCTTGGGGTTCAAACAAGCTGTTGCCGAGAAAATTATTGCAGCAGCCTTTCCCAACCTGGTGCCTTCCAGATGTGTTGGATTACAACTCCATGGCTGGCTGGGGGATGGTGGGAGTTGTAGTACAATACATCTGGAAGAGACCAGGTTGGGGAATACTGGAATACAGCATGTAGCAGGTGGGGAAAAGCCTTCAAGATATATTATTACATTCTAGTTCGGGCATACTTTTGAAGAAATCCTTGGTATGATAATAGGGATATTACAAGCATATCCCTATTTTCATTTATTAACTGTTGAAAGTTTGGCATGAACATGCTTTTTAAAAAGAGGATAAACTATTATGGAAGGTTAAATGCTTGACCATATGGATTGGAAATAGTTTTTGCAAATTTGAGCCAGCATCATAGAGAAAACTATTTATAGATTAAGGGTGCAATTCTATGCATTTTAAAAAACTTTACATTGGCATTTTTAGTAGTCAGTTTAATGGAGTTAAATTAGGGAAATCTATATTCAAAACTATATTTCAACAGGAATACTACTAAGCTTGGAGGAACTTGTTTGGTGGGATTAAGCAGAGGTGCTATCCCTCAGCTTCAGTGCACCATCTATAATATGGGGACAATACAGGCAGGCTTCCCAGCTGGTGGTTAGGACCACTGACATCATGTATGTGAACTGTTTGGGAAACTTGAAGTATTATATCTTTGCTCAGCTGCCTCTGAATTTATTTGAGTGGTTTTGGACATCTTGTTAGCATGCCAAAGGACAGGTATATTCTTTTTTGTGCGTGTGATCATTTTTCATCATATTTTTAAAGTTAACAACATGCCACTAAAAAGAGCAGCACAAGAGCTTCACTCATTTGGCATAGTAACTGCACATCCCAAACCACCCTCAATTGAGTTGCAAAAACTGGCCATGAATTCCTGTCTTGCTTACTGTTGTCAAAGGGGCCTGTTACTTATTTAGCACCAGATGCAGCCGAGGGTACAGGATTTGGCAACAAGGTCAGATGATTAGCTGCAGGACTTTGGCAAATCCAGAGCAATGGATAAGTTTGGATTAATGCCAGCTATGAAATAAACAGACATTTGCATCTAAGCTCTCATTTATAGTAGCAATCAGTTTATTCTATTTTATATAACATCCACTCACTACAGCAGTGCCTTTTCAAACAACTGCATTGTTCTCTCTTCCTTCAGCCTTGTGATTCATAATGCACCTTAGTCATGTTTATCCTTCAGAACTACACTTCTCATCTCTTCTGATTGCTTAATACATAGTACCCAAGGAGGCAACCAATAATCTTTTTCAGTAAAATATTGAACTGAAATCATATGGTGTTGTTTTCTCTCTTTCTGCGCAAACAAGCTATTGTACAGAGACGGCCCAAGTAATTGATACCTGAGGGAGAAAATCTCATGATACTCTCTGTCAACAGTAAAATAACAACAACAACAACAACAACAACTTTACTTTAATGGTGACCCCAAATTTGCACTTTGTGACCATTGCACCCTGATTAACGGTAAGACCAGCTTGCTTTTGTAGATGGGTTCATTGGACAGTTTTTCATAAACCTTTTAGTGTCATAATTTTAAGTTTGTAGCTCATATCAGATTTACAATTCAACCATTGGTGATCGTTTACAGCTTCATTTAAACCACTGGTGAGGTAGTTTGTTTTCCATTTAACAGCTTCCTCAAAATTCTTCCCCCCAACCCAAATTAAATGTATCTGAGCATACTAATTTCTTTACCATCCAAAGAAATGTGAGTGAAGTAGAAGAGGTTACATTCCCTACTGCTTCACTTGTGGAGCTCTTCTTACTTGCCTCAGAAGATGCTTAGCACAGCCATCTCTGACAGTACTAACTAAATGCTGGAGAAAGCAGAACAGGATTTTGGACTCATTCCCCTACCCCAATAATGAATGCCCCTGAAACTTAGAGTGATGTTCATCTGGTCAGTTATACGGATAGATACCAAGCCAAGAACACTGCATATGAACCATGGAATCCTGGCTACGGGGGTGTTTACATCCCATTTCCTCCACAAGGTAGGGAAGATCTAGCTCGATTCACAATGCTCTTCAGTGGTTTGGGATGCTTGTGTAACATATATAAGAAGTAGAAGCCAGGTACTTCCCCACTCCTTTTCTAAGATGTAATATTGTTCATTATGCAGAAAATAATAATGTGAGCTTATTACATTGATCCTTATTTACTTTTACATTGTTGTAATTAAAACATAAATAAAATAAAATCCCCTTGACAAGGGTTTAGGAAATGGGAATTTTGCTCATGATCTCACTATAATTTCACCATATGACTACAGGGCACTGCGAAATGAAAGAAATGCCAACAAACAATACTTTTTCCACTCTCTATTTCATTTCTTGCAACTCCCTCTCCCACCCCAAGCTCTACCAACTTCATTCTGGAACACAAACAGGCAAAGGGACTGTTTTTTGTTTTAAGAAATCTTATCTCATAAGAGAAAGAAAGTAGAAGGTTAAATCTAACATTTTTCTTATTTGACATTCTTGACTGTCCTGTTGAATGTCATCATCACATTGAAATCAATAGGGCACTTACATAAGACCATAAGAAGAGCCATGCTGGATCAGACAGAGGGCCATTTAGTCCAGCACTCTATTCATATGGTGGCCAACCAGCTGTTGGCCAGGGACCAACAAAGCAGGACATGGTGCAACAGCACCCTCCCACCCATGCTCCCCAGCAACTGGTGAACACAGGCTTACTGCTGGATTCTGGAGGTAGCACATAACCTTCAGGGCTAGTAGCCATTGATAGCCTTCGCCTCCATGAATTTATCCAATCCCCTTTTAAAGCCATCCAAATTGGTGGCCATCACTACATCTTGTGGTAGTGAATTCCATAATTTAACTATGCACTGTGTGAAGAAGTACTTCCTTTCATTTGTACTGAATCTCTCACCAATCAGCTTCATAGAATGATGATAATATATATATATATATAATATATATATATTATATATATATATATATATATATATATATATATATATTCTTACCCGCCTCTCCCCCTGGATCGAGGCAGGGAACAACAATAAATATAAATACAAAGAACATAAAATAGATAAAACATTAAAAACAAATAAAACGAATACATTATTAAAAACATCTTAAAGTTCAACTAGGTAGGCCTGCTGGAAGAGAGCAGTCTTCACGGCTCTCTTAAATTTAAGAAGACTGCTAAGTTGTTGAATCTCTCCCGGCACGCCACTCCACAGTCTGGGAGCGGCAGAAGAGAAGGTCCTCTGGGTAACACTTGTCAGCCTAGTTCTGGCTGATTGAAGTAAATTCTTCCCAGAGGACTTGAGTGTGTGGGGCGGATTATATGGGAGAAGGCAATCCCACAGGTAACCTGGACCCAAACCATGTAGGGCTTTAAAGGTAATAACCAACACTTTATACTTTGCCCAGAAACTAATTGGCAGCCAGTGGAGTGGTTTTAAGACTGGTGTAATGTGGTCACCCCTAGGTGTACCGGTGACCAACCTGGCTGCCATATTTTGAACTAGTTGAAGTTTCCAGACTAGGCACAAAGGTAGCCCTATGTACAGTGCATTGCAGAAGTTGAGTCTTGAAGTTACCAGCACATGCACTACTGTCTTTAGGTCTTCCACTCTAGGAAGGGGCACAGCTGGCGTATCTGCTGAAGCTGATAGTAGAAACTCTTGGCCGTCGCATCTATCTGAGCTGTCATTTGGAGTGACAGATCCAGGAGTACTCCCAAGCTGCGAACACAATCTTTCAGGGGAAGTCTAACCCCATCCAGAACTGGTTGACAAACCTCCAAACCCAGGTTGTGGCCTTTGACAGCAAGCACCTCCGCCTTGTCTGGATTCAGCTTCAGTTTGTTTTTCCTCATCCAGCCCATTACCACCTCCAAGCATTCATTCAGAGGAGACATACTATCCTTAGCTGATGCTGTTGTCGAAGGCATAGAGAAATATATTTGGGTGTCATCAGCATAGTGATAGCACCCCGCCCCATGCCTCCAGATGATCTCTTCCAGCGGTTTCATATAAATGTTAAACAGCATTGGGGAAGGAATGGCACCTTGTGGTATGCCACATAGCAGCTCCTTCTTTGAGGAGCAACTATCCCCAAGCATCACCATCTGGAACCTTCCTTAGAGATAGGACCGGAACTACTGAAGCACAGTGCCCCCGATTCCCAATCTCCTCAGGCATTCCAGAAGGATACCATGGTCACTGGTATCGAAAGCTGCTGAGTGGACCAGGAGTACCAACAGGGACATACTCCCCCTGTCAATACTCAGGTGTAGATCATCCACTAAGGCGACCATAGCGGTCTCAACTCCGTATCCTGCCCTGAAGCCAGTTTGAAATGGGTCTAGAAAATCTGTATCATCCAAAACTGCTTGGAGTTGGAAGGCAACTGCCCTCTCGATCACCTTGCCCAAAAATGGAAGGTTTGATACCTGCCTGTAGTTATTAAGGTCCAGGGGGTCCAAGGAGGGCTTTTTTAGAAGCAGCTGTACTACCGCTTCTTTTAAACATTTTGGAAAATTCCCCTCCCTGAAAGATGCATTAATAATATGTTGTAGATATGATCTAACTGCATCTCCTCCTGCACGACCAGCCAAGAAAGACAGGGATCGAGAGGGCAAGCTGTCCTTCTCACTCATCCAGGCAGCTTGTCCACATCCTCGGTACTCACCAACTGAAACTGATCCAGTGTAATCCTACTCGCAGAGTTGCTGGACACGCCATTGTCAGCTTCTGCAGTAACAACGCCGTCTAAGGGCCGATCTACACAGTCCTTTGGAAGTTTTAAAAAGTATTTTAAAACGTTCTAAACAGGTGCATTCTAAAACGTCTTAGGCCACATTACTGAGTACTCACATTACAGGAGAACAGTCTTCAGTCTTTGAAGCGGTGTGTGCGGTCACACACTGTTCTGCCCTGTCTCTTTCTCTTTCGTTTTTTCAATGAGTTTAGGGCAAGGCATTGTGGGGGTTGTAGTTCAGTCACCACTTCCTCCTTTGTTCCTCTGTCATACCCTAGCGAGTATAGGGCTAGGCATTGTGGGTGTTGTAGTTCACTCACCCACTTCCTCTTTCTTCCCCACCAATCAACTGCTAAGCATTTGGGCTCCGGTCAACGAAGCACTGCCCCCAGGAATCACAAACGGTAAGGAAGGACACATTATTTTACTTAAAACAATTTATTAAAAGTGAAACCGTTGTATATAACTGAAGGGAGTTTTAAAAAACCTCAGCTATACAACGTTATAGGGAGTGCGTCATGTGGCCCAAAGAGTTTTTATAACTCTTATAAAATGTCAAAAACCTTGTATGTAGATCGGCCCTAAGTTGGCTCCTATGTGAGAGATTTTATCCGTGATATGATCGTTAAAGGCATCACAGTGAAGTAACGAAGACTCTAAAATCGGGTTCAGGGGGAAAGGTATCTGTGTTAGACCCTTCACCACCCTGAACAGTTCTGCTGGATGCAAGTTCGCAGATGCAATGCGAGCAGAGAAGAAAGCTTTCTTCGCTGCACGTATTGCCACTCCATAGGAACTGGGTTCCAGTATTTTGAGAGAGGGAGAAAAATGTCTCCCTATCCACATTCTCCACACCATGCATAATTTTGTACACCTCTATCATGTCTCCCCTTAGCCTCCTTTTCCCCCAAGCTGAACAATCCCAGCTGTTGTAACCTTCCCTCATAGGGGAGATGCTCCAGCCCCTTAATCATTTTAGTTGCCCTTTTCAGCACTTTTTCCAGCTCTATAATATCTTTTTTTTAGATGTGGTGATCAGAACTGTTTACAGTATTCTAAGTGTGATCACACCATAGATTTGTATAAAGGCAGTATGATACTGGCAGTTTTATTCTCAATTCCTTTTCTTATAATGCCTAACATGGAGTTTGCCTTCTTTACAGCAGCCGCACACTGGGCTGACATTTTCATCGAGTTGTCCACAACAACTCCAAGATCTCTTTCTTGTTCGGTCACCACCAGCTCAGCTACCATCAGGTTATACTTGAAGTTGGGATATTTTGGCCCCAACGTGCATCACCTTACACTTGCTTACATTGAACTGCATCTGCCATTTGGATGCCGACTCTCCCAGCTTGGAGAGATCCCTTTGGAGCTCTTCACAATCCCTTTGTGTCTTAACAACCTTAAATAATTTGGTGTCATCAGCAAACTTGGCCACTTCAGTGCTCACTCCTAATTCCAGATCGTTTATAAACAAGTTGGAAAAAATTGGTCCCAATACCGATCCTTGTGGGACCCCACTATTTATTTCCCTCCATTGGGAGAAGTTACCATTTATTCCTACTCTCTGCTTTCTGTTCTTTAACTATCACTGATCCATAAGAGGACCCCTCCTTTATTCCATGACTACAGGAGGCTTTGGTGAGGGACTTTATCAAAAGCCTTTTGGAAGTCCAAATAAACAATGCCCACTGGATCACCCCTGTCTATATGTTTGTTGACACTCTCAAAGAATTCTAGATTAGTGAGACAGGACTTGCTTTTGCAGAAGCTGTGTTGGTTATTCTTCAGCAGGACATGACCTTCAGTATACTTTCTAATTTTGTCTTTAATACTGCTTTCAACAAATTTACCTGGCACAGGTCAAGCTAATGGGCCTGTAATTTCCCAGATTCCCCCCTGGATCCCTTTTTAAAAATTGGTGTAACATTGGCCATCTTCTAGTCCTTTGGTACAGCAGCTGAGCTTAGGGACATGTTGCATATTTTGTTAGAAGATCTGCAATTTCATATTTGAGCTATTTGAGAACTCTAGGATGGATACCATCTGGGCCTGGTGATTTATTTGCTTTCAATTTGTCAATAAGGTTGAGAACTTCATCTTTTGTCACCACTATTTGCCTCAGTATCCCAGACTCCCTTCCTGAAAACATCAGTTCAGGCACAGGCTTCTGTCCTTTATCTTCTCCAGTGAACACTGATGCAAAGAATTCATTCAGCTTCTCTGCAATTTCCCTATCCTCCTTTAGTACTCCCTTAACTTCATTGTCATCCAATGGTCCAACTGCTTCCCTAGCTGGTTTCCTACTTCTAATATATTTAAAGAATTCTTTATTGTTGGCTTTATATAATTAGTGATGTGTTCTTCAAAACATTTTTTTGCATCTCTTATTGTTTGCTTGCATCACCTTTGTGCAAGTTTGTGTTTTCTTTTATTTTCCTCACTTGGGCAAGACTTCCATTTTCTGAAGGAAGCCCTACTTTCTACAATAGCTTCCTTGACACTGCTTGTTACCACACTGGTGACCTCTTGGACTTGATGCTTACCTTTCTTAATCTGTGGAACACAGTTTAGTTGAGGTTCTATTATTGTGCTTTTAAGTAAGCGCCATGCATTTTGCAAGGATTTAACCCACTTGATTCCCCCTTTCAACTCTATTTTCACCAGTTCCCTCATTTTAGAGAAGTTTCTTCTTTTGAAGTCAAATGTGACTGTGTTGGACTTCCTGGGCAGTTTCCCACTTAAATATATATTGAATCTGATAGCTCTGTGGTCACTGTACCAATTGCTTCAACAACATTTCCATCTTGTATTAGGCCCTGGGCAACACCACCTAGGATTAAGTACCAGTTCACCTCTCCTCTGGTTGGTTCCATGACCAACAGTTATTTAGGGCATCAAGAAATTTAATCTCTTTGTCATGACTGGAATATGCATTTATCCAGTCAATGTGAGGTTAATTGAAGTCACCCATTATTACAACACTTCCTCATTTGGAGGCCTCCCTGATTTCATTTTCCATTTAAAGGTCACCCTGAGCATTTTGGTTTTCAACCTGTTCTGGATGGGGTTGCACTCCTCCTGAAGGAGCAGGTTCATAGCTTGGGGGTTCTCCTAGAACCATCTCTGTCACTTGAGGTTCAGGTGGCCTCAGTGGCACGGAGTGCCTTCTACCAACTTCGGTTGGTGGCCCAGCTATGCCCCTATCTGGACAGGGATAACCTGGCTTCAGTTGTCTATGCTCTGCTAACTTCCAAGTTAGATTACTGCAACACACCGTACATGGGCTGCCTTTGAAGGTGGTTCGGAAGCTGCAGATTGTGCAAAATGCAGTGGCCAGATTGATATCAGGAACCAGAAGGTCTGAACATATAAGTGATGCTGGCCCACTTGCATTGGCTGCCTGTACGTTTCCGAGCCCGATTCAAGGTGCTGGTTTTAATCTATAAAGCCTTACATGGCTTGGGACCACAATACCTGATGGAACGCCTCTCCCAACATGAACCTACCTGTACACTACGCTCAATATTTAAGGTTCTCTCCCGAGTGCCTACTCCGAGAGAAGCTCAGAGGTTGGCAACAAGGGAGAGGGCCTTTTCAGTGGAACAGTTCCAACTGTGGAACGATCTCCCTGACGAGGCTTGCCTGGAGCCAACATTGTTATCTTTTCAACGCCAGGTCAAAACTTTCCCCTTCTCCCAGGCATTTAACAGCATATGTTGAGTTTTTAAACTGACCCCTTGATAGTTTGTTTTTATGCTTTTTATGCTTTTAAATTTTGTATGTTGTGTTTTAAATGTTCAATGTTTTTAATCTTTGTAAACCACCCAGACAACTTCGGCTATGGGGTGATATATAAAAGTAATAAATGTAATATAATATGTAATACATGGTGTCCCTCACCAGATGTCTCTGGTGTCCCCCCTTTTCATTGTTGCACTTTAGCCTCTTTGATTGGCTGTCATGTTCTATCCTGTACTCATGGCCTATTTGCTCCCCTTCTACATTGGGGCAATCAAAAACATTTTCATATTCATCTCCTTCAGATGATTTAACCCAAACTGGATGCTTCCCAGCTCCTGTCGGCTTTCCCCCAGGATTTAGTTTAAAAGCTGCTCTGTCACCTTTTTTATGTTTAGCAAAGAAATTAAAGAGAGAACCAGGGAAAAGAATGCTGGACCAGAGAGAGAGAGAGAGAGAGAGAGAGAGAGATGTTGGGAGTGGAAATGGCAGCTTAAGCAGCCCAGATGCTTCATAGCTATAACAAGTTTTTGAAAAAAGGATATTACAGTTTTGTGCTCTGGTAGCTTCTAGCTTTTTTAATAGTAAAAACTATTTAGCTTTAGCCTTTTTCGGATGTTATCAGGGTTTCCTAAATGTGCATGGATGAAAAAGCACAATGGCAGGTGCCTCCTGTGGAACAGAGTACTCCTGTGGTCTTCATGAAGGGCTTTTTGTGTGTGATTGAACAGGATCCTGAACCCAAATATGGGCTTAACTTGCCAACTGACTTTCCAGCAGACAAGATTATTTCACTTCCAAGCAATCACAGTGCTCCGCAGCACATGTAGAGGTAATGCAGTCAGCAGATCAGCCAGAAATGAAATACACCAAGAAGAATTGTAGGATTGCATTTTTCCTGCCACTACCACCACCAATGATTAAGCAGGAATGTTTTTGGGAGTGGTGGTAAGGGAGAAAAAAGTGATTGAAAGCAAGATCATTATGAAAGATAAGGGAGGAAGTACTGATGCAAACAAGTAGAAAGAACCAACAGCCCATCAATAACAAATAACTCTGATAATGCCTATTATGAACGAAAGCAGCTGTCCCCAACTTGACACTCTCAAGATATGTTGGACTACAACTCCCAGAGTGCCCTAGCCAGGAGAGTGTCAAGTTGGGGAAGGCCGAACTAACGAATAGTATCACTAAGATATATTTTGCTCTTGTTTTAGTTTTGTATTATTTAGAATATACACAGCATTTTTTTTATCACACAGAGTGTGTTTTACAGCAATTATCTTATTCATTTTGAGGAAAACTCTGCATCACTATTTCTTTCATTATGCTGACTGGAAACAAAGGCTGAGAGAGTATGATTTGCTCAAAGTCTTCTCAAGTCCAATACTACCATACGGGTGTAGAGAGAGGGAGAGGGGATGGTCCTGGAAGTAGCTGCTGGGAAGTAGTGGTGCAGCTCCGTACCCATTTCTGCTGCTGTGCTTACTCGTGAGTAAGTGTGGTAGCAGCCGGGATGGGTGGCCACACCTCCTGCGAACTTGGGACATTCCCGGGACTGCGGGAAGATTTGGGCTTCCCCAGCGAGCCCTTATCCTGGGGGAAATCCGTGCCCATTCCTCCTGCCCCTGGGAGTCCCTGTGCATCATTTAGATTCACAGGGATCACCCAGGGGCTATCCCAGCTTAAAAGGCCAGTGTAGAAATGGCCAGAGAGGCATCTGCTATTTTCATCTTTTAAAAAAGTTAGCCATTTAAAAAATGATATTGGTCTTTATAGTAATAGTAGTGTTTGCATTCCTACAGCTCTGTCAAAGCAGCTGTATACGTTTCCCATCTACTGCCCCCATGGGAACACCCATAAAATGTGTCACACTTTTTAAGGTCCCCCCCTCTGCCCAATTTTAAATGTCTTTCTTGTCATAACTTTGGTATCCTTCTTTCTATAATCATTAAACCAGTTTTAAAATATATACAAATACGATTAGCAGAAATATGAATACAATTATAGCCCTACATAGCCACAACCAGTCCCTCTACGGAAAGCAGGCAGTAAAAGAGTTTGTCATTTCACTTTCCTTCAGGATGAGTAGTGCTAGGGCTGTCCCTATCATTAGTCAGGGTGAGGTGTCCCTTTCAGGCAGCTGGTGTTGGGCAGCAAATTGGTATCTATTTAATGTATTGTTGTATTTTTACTGCCAAAGAAGGGGAGAAGGTGTTCGTAGGATTTTCTGCTTCAGAAAAACTTGGCTTTCTATGCAGCTTGACATGTGAGGTAGGGGCATGAACACCATTTTCTACTTCATCTCAGGCAACAAAATACCTTGCGCCTCCCCTGAATAGCATTTTCCTTCCCTTTTTCAAGGACTGAGGTGAATTCAGACAGCCAGTTTGACATTGTAAGTGACATGCTGAAGCAACCCTGGGCTCAAGGCTAAAATAAAATTGTTGTTTCATCTGACATTCATTAAGATGTTAATTAACTAATCTAGTCCATTAAACAAAGAGCAGATCACATTTTACTCAAGGCTTCACCTTGAGCGAGGAACTCTTGCACATCAAAAAGGACTTGCTTGTATTGAAAAAGTGTAATTATTGAAGAGCATGTTTTATAGTCATTCAGTCTTCTCTGACTGAAAATCAAAATGAAGTGGGTTATTTCATTTGGAATAGGAATTGAGTAGTCTGCAGAAATTACTTTAAAAACCTATGCATAATGTAATAGAATATTCCATATAGTTTTGGGTAAAAAAAACCCACACCTGTTAATGTAAGTTCCCCTCTACAAGAATTCGGTTTGACGCCTGGTTGTCCGATTATGTGCATCTCTCGCAATTGCTTTTACGGCAAATCACTATGCACGGGAGGCGGTTAAGCGCATAACAGGTTGCCTTACCGGTTGTAGGAAATGTGCTTTAGAGGTGTTTAATGCGGAGAATCACTTGTTTACATGGTCATAAGGCGCTTTAACGGCCGTGGTAAATTAAAACTCGCTATTTAACGCGCATTCAATAATGCGCATAATCACATAGATTTGTGCTCTGCTCTTGTAGAGGTCAAATTTTTAATGCGCCTTGAAAGAGCTTTAAATTGCTCTTGTAAAGGCACCCTAATATAGAACTTGTGATAAACAAGAAACGGACATAGATGTTAAATTGTACAAATCATGGTACTCTTCTAATTTTGTGAAGGTATGACATATTAAATAAGTTGAAATAACTTTATAATGCAAGGATACATGATGATTTGACATGCAGCATCTAATTTACCGGGTTTGGGATATCCCAACCTCCCCCATGACACAAGAGGGACCTTGATATGAAGAAAATTTAGAAGTTATGAGTGGGTGATCAATGAGGAAGAGATTTATTTTATGGAAATGATAACCACTTGTCTGGTATCTAGGGTTTGGAAGAGCAAATCTGAGAACACTTCTTAAGCATCCCAAGTGATGGAATGTAGGATTCTACACAGTTATTGAAATTGCCATTTTCAGTGGGCATTGTTGTGTACTGCCTTTTAAAAGTAGTTTTTGATGTTTGCTGTCTTGATGTCTGCTAACTCTAAATTTTAGCTAGTTCAATTTTAATTTGATAACTTTTGCTGTGTCATTTTAAACTTTTGTCTATTATTTGCTGGCTTGAATATTTTTAATGAAAGGTGGAATGAAAATGTTGAAATCAAGCAAACAATTAAATGTGTGGAATCAACTTTTAAAATATTTATTCTCGACATATCCAAGGTCATCACCATGTGAAGTCTTTGTGCAGGCCAGGTTCTTACCAGAAATATACTAAGAACCTTCCTCGAATGTTCATTTTAATACAATAAGTTAAGCTTCTAGTACTTTTACTTCCAGGAATATAAAGAAAAGCCTGTAGGCAGTGTTTCACCCAATGACCTGTTTAGGCGATACATTGCAGCTTGTTGTGGGTTAAATAAAGGCCTGCGGGTACCAGGTTGTATATCCAGCCTCCTGCTCAAGGGTTGTCATGTTGTGTGGACCTTGCATGTGTGGTCTATCTGAGGGTTAAACAACCCTTTGCAAAACCCTAAAGCAGAAAACGCATGCTTGCCGGGTGACATGTTGGTATTGCTCCTGTGGGCCGCCAGCTTTGCTTTGGCCCTTTGGTCCAGGTTTCTAGTTAAACACAACACATTGACCTTTTTTCAGAGTGATTCTGGAAAAGTACTTCAAGTAATTGGAAATGGTTCCCAGTAAAGGACTCGATATACCTGCTTCTTATGTTATCTATCATTTTAGAAAGAAATTAGCTTGTGACTGACCTTGTACACATTGTTTTTGCTTCGATGTCCTTGAGTCTGGCTTTAGGCTTAAATAAAAAGCCCAAGAAATTCTCCTTTTTCAAAGACAAAGCTGAATGTCTATTGACAAATATTGTAATTCTTTTATTCCCCTTCACCAAACTCTTCTACTTCTTAGAGTCTCTGATCCTACAAAGCCAACAAGGTTATCAGACTTACATGCCTATTGTCTTGTTTTGACTTCCCAGTGCAATGTTTTGCTCAAGGAACAGAACCGAAGGTAGTAAGAGTGAAGGAGAGAATGATGGGGAGGTGGGGATGGGGAAATGAGGGTCATGAAACTGTCAAGGCCTTGACAGTGGTGATGGTCTGGCTGCAAACATTACCTATGGTCAATATTAATCAGTCTCTCGAAACATATGTGCTTGGTGGGTGACAAGCATTGAATAACAATACGGGGATTTAAGGTGCCATTGAGCTGGTTTACTGAATCTAAGAGAAAGACAATGGAAGGAATGAAAGACAACATGCCAGGTAATGCTTCCCTAAGATAAAATGAATATTTGGAAAGGGATCCAGCTATGTGACTTATTTTAAGTGTTCATGATTGTGCCTGCTGATGAGTGAGAATTTAGTTTCAGTTCAGCTTTTGTAAGAATTCACCAAAATGTAAAAGTTCTCCATATTTGGGACAAAAAGAACTTGAGGTTTTTAAAAAAAATCAAATGTGGGAGTTGCCAAAACTGACAGATTTGTCCCTCCAGGCTGAGGGCTTCGAGTGCTATGTGCAAGACTGGGTATGAATCCCTGTGTATAGGCTTGGGAGAACCGCAGAATTCCCCCAAGCCTACAGATGCTTCCCACTTGTGTGTGGATGGTGCTGTTTTGGCTATATAAGGATCCACACTTGGAGAACGAGTTAACTGTTAGTGCACAGCATCTTCACCTGCTTTGTAAACCAGGGATGAACAGACAGCCAAGGGTGGCGAATGCTGGGATTGGAAATCCAAAACATCTGGAGATCAACTTTCTGCCCACCCCTGTTGTAGCTCATTCCTAGTCTGTAGCATTTGATAGATGAAACACTTCAAATATTTGTTGCATAGAAGTGGGGCAAGGAACAGGAAGAGTGAACAAGCTGCTTTCATAGATTTGGCCTGCCCCTTGATCTTTTACAGTGTATCTCTTTTTGGCAATGAAATTGGCAAGTGTGTGTGTGTGTGTGATTCAGACTGTGAAAGCAGCAGGGAGCAAAGGGTGAAACTTCACTGAATCCCCATGCTAGGGTCCCAGTTCAGATTGGGTCCTCTGCACTTGCTTCTGAGTAAAACATAACATGTAGTTAGGCTCTGATCAACTATCCTGAATGTAACATCCATGTTATATCCACCAGAGATTCTGAAAAAGTTCTAGGGTTACTCAGTAGTAAGTACGTGTGGTATATAAATCTGATCCTTGCTCATGAGTAGAGCACTGAGAGAACTAAAGGTGCAATCCTATGCATGTTTCTGTTTAACAATGAACAATTTTAATACACTGTTTTAATCTTTTATTCTTTTATTTTTACTATTTTAATTTTTATGTTCACTGCTCCGGAATCTATTTTAGATATGGAAGGCATATACATATTGTAAATAAATAAATAAATAAATAAATAAATAAATAAATAAATAAAGTTTAGACCCCCCCAAAAATCCTACATCGCCCAACATTCCCCAGGTAGCAGTCTGACTAGGGAATGCTGGGAGTTGTAGTACTTTCCCCCCTGTCTGAACATGCATAGGATTGCACCTTTAGTGAAGTAGAGATTCTAAAAAACTGTACAGTAGTTTTCTATACCAACATGACCAATTCAGAGATAGTGGCATCCCTGTTTCCATCCTCTTAGACTCAGAGGCTCTGTTCAGTTTGTACAAGGCTAAAGGTTTGGAAGCTTATCTGAACAGAACTCTCTGAAACTTCATCACCTGGAAAACTAGTCTGTGTTTGCCTATGGGGTCTCTTCAAAGACAATTCCTAAGATAGGGCAAGCTTATGGAAGAATAAACATACTAGGGGGTGTTTTTTAAAATATAAACAAAGAAAAACAATTAACTGGAGACTGTGAGGCAAAGGGTGGCTTTAGCAGCTTTTTATGCTACCTGCTACACAAAGGACAGATCAACCTCTCTCTCTCTCTCTCTCTCTCTCTCTCTCTCTCCACACACAGACACACACACACATGCATGCATGTGGATACATTATATATGTTTTAGTGCAGCTTCCTTCTCCCTGAGAACTGATTTAGTGCTGTACAGTTAAACAGGAAGGGGAAAGAGAGTACCAAAGAAAAGTGCCAGTTAGTGGAAAGATTTCATGCAGTAGTAATTCTTTTAGATTTTACCACTTGTGCTGATCCTGCTAGACATCCCCAGATTTGCCATTTGGACTAGCAAGACTGCCCCAGACCCAGCATGGGATTATATCGTTTTACACTCACAACAACATTGCGAGGTAGATTAAACTGAGAGGGATAGAAAGAGAGAAAGATCAGTCCAAGGCCACCCAATGCATTTCATGGTTGAGCGGAAAATTTGAACCCATCAAAGTCCAACACTATTCCTTATACTACCTGGCTCACAAACAGCTCCCCAAGAATGTTTCTGCCCTGGTTTTAGGCATAGCCGGTGATGTAGTGGAGTCAGGCTCAAAGGGATGCAGCGCCAGCACATTTTGACAAACAGGGATGCTGACATCATCTCTCCCCCCCCTCTTAGAATTCCAAGTTCCCTCTGAGTTCAGCTGCAATCCTCACAGTAGCTGTTGCAGGGCGGGTGGGGGTTGGGGCAGAATAGATTTTCCCAGTAACAATATATTCTTGTGAGTTATCCCTGCTGTAATGCAAAATATTTTAGGGTGGCCTGGTCTTGAATGAGCAAGTAAAACTCAAAATCTTTATCAAAGACCTGCTCTTGGTAGAAATGAAAACTGTTAGAAATGGTGGATCAAGATATTTGCCTGATGTGGATCAACACAGTTGCCTGCATATTTGGATTCTCCTTGGGAACTGTCATGATGAGCATGTGCACTTTAAAATTTACTACTACTCCACTGGGCATAGCAGCCTGAAACCTGTTTTGTGATTGGAGGAATACATATTTAGCTGTTTGGACTGCACAGGTCTGGTATCTGATAAGACAATTTATTTATTTACAATATTTATATACTGCTCCCCATCCAGAATTTTGGAGCAGTGGACAAAATAAAATTAGAAAAAACAGGATAAAAACACATTAAAAGTAGATTTTTAAAAGAAACAAAGCACAAAACAGGCTGTGGCTGGTCATTAAGGAAAGGCTTCCTGGAACAACAGGAGGTACTGGAAGGAATACAAAGTTGGCACCTGCCTGATCTCCAGAGGCAGGGAATTCCATAGGATGGGGGGCACCACACTGAAGGCTCTTCCCCTGGTGGATTCCAATAGGGTGACAGGTCTATGTGGAACCACCAGGAGCATGCCCTCAGAAGACCTTAGTGACCAGGCAGGTTGATAGGGGAGAAGGCACTCTCTCAAGTATTCTGGTTCCAAGTTGTTTAGGGTTTTGTACACGACTAGTACAAGAACCTTAAACTTGGCCCGGTAGCGAATAGGCAGCCAGTGCAGTTCCCTCAGCAAAGGAGTTACATGCTGGAAAGGGGCAGCTCAGGACCACAGCTGAGCTGCAGCATTCTGCACTAGCTCCAGCTTCCGGAGCAACTTTAAGGGCAGCCCCACATAGAGTGTGTTGCAGTAATCCAAGCTTGAGAGGTTACTAATCCCTGTACCACCGTGGCCAAGCTATCCCTGTCCAGGGGAGGCCGTAGCCAGCGAACTAAAAGGCAGTCTGAGCTGCCATGGCCACTTGAACCTCCAGTGACAAAAATGGATCTAAGAGTACTCCCCAAACTACAAACCTGGTCTTTCAGAGGGAGTGCAACCCCATCCAGAACAGGCAGTGAACCTATCCCCGGACTCGGGAACCACTCACCCACAGGGCTTCTGTCTTGCCAAGATTCAGTTACAGTTTATTGGCCCTCATCTATCCTGTTACTGTGTCTAAGCACCAGTCCAGGACCTGCACAGGGTCACCTGATTCAGTTGTCACAGGGCGGATCTACACACAAGTTTTTTGACGTTTTATAAGGGTTATGAAAACTCTTTGGGCCACATGACGCACTCCCTATAACGTTGTATATCTGTGGTTTTTTAAAACTGTCTTCAGTTATATACAACGGTTTCACTTTTAATACATCGTTTTAAGTAAAAGAATGTGCCCTTCCTTACCATTTCTGATTCATGGGGGCAGTGCTTCCTTTACTGGTGCCCAAATGCTGAGCAGTTGATTGGTGGGGAAGAAACAGGAAGTGGACCAGTGAACTACAACACCCACAATTCTTAGCCCTATACTCGCTAGGGAATGACAGAGGAACTAAGAAGGAAGTGTGTAACTGAACTACAACCCCCACAATGCCTTGCCCTAAATTCATTGAAAAACGAAAGAGAAAGAGACAGGGCAGAACAATGTGTGAATGTACACACCACTTTAAAGACTGAAGACTGTTTCTCCTGTAACGTGAGTACTCAGTAATGTGGCCTAAGACGTTTTAGAATGCACCTATTTGGAACGTTTTAAAATACAATTTAAAACGTTCCAAAGGACTGTGTGGATTCCCCCACAGGGATATAGAGCTGCGTATCATCAGCTTACTAATGGCATTTAGCACCAAATCCCCTAATGACCACTCCCAGCGGCTTCATATAGATGTTAAACAACATTGGGGACAAGATGGGAACCCCATAGCTCAATGTCCAAGGGGGGGCCGGGAGTAGTCACCCAATGTTACTCTCTGAAAACAACCACCTAGGTAGGACCAGAACCACTGCAGCACATTGCCTCCAATGCCCATCCCAAGGAGTCAATCCAGTCAATCCTCTCTTGATAAATGTCATCCATCAGGGTGACCAAGGCTGATCACTTTTCTAACAGCACTCTGTCAAAGTCAGTTTTAGGGTTAGTTTGGTGTGTGTGTACATTGCTCTCAAGACAATGAAGTATGTTGACATATATAAGAAAAATAGAAAAAAGGATAAAGGTATAGAAGACATGGTACCTTGGGGAAAGGGCTTTAAAACAGATCAGACTTTTTTTCTGGCATCCCAGATTAAAATTTTAGTGAGGTACAGAGCTGAGGTAACAGGGAGGCTGTCTACATGCATGGAATGTCTTGCGGTGACTGTAGATCTGAGCTGCATCAGTTAGATGATGCAAGCGCAGCTTCGCAGCCACCATGGGGCTTCCCCATGATGCTGCAATTTGAAAAAGTCAGGGATTTACCCCAACTTTTTCAAATGGAATGACAGCAATACTCTGCTTCCGCTGTCTAACGTCGCTCCAAGGCCAATCCGTGGTCAACCTGGAGGCAGTGCCAGGTGGAAGGAAACCATCCTTTAGAAAGAGCTGGTGATCAGAGGGTTTTCTTTGAGCTCTGGGGCTGAAGATATAGTAGAGAAGTAAAGAAAAAACTATTCACCATAGATATAAAGAAAAATTGAAATGAAAATTGAAATGTACCTTAGATGGAACATTAAGAAGAACTAAAGAGCAATGCAGCAATGATTGTGGAGTTTTCTTCTTTGAAAATTCTGAAAAAAGATTAGAGGCAGCTTGTTTTGAGAGGCACTTTTCAGGAACACTTAGAGCAGGGTAGACAACCTAGTGCTTTCCAAATATGTTGGATTACAACTCCCTTAATCCCTGCCCACTGGCTTTGCTGGCTGGATCTGATGGTAGTTGTAGTCCAAAGCATCTGGATTCCACTAGGTTGCTTGTCCCTGGCTTAGAGAATAGGGCAGCCATATCTCAGTAGCACAGCAGATGTTTTGCATGCAGAAGGTTCCAGGTTTGATTCCTAGCACCTCCAGTTCAAAGAATCAGGTAGCAAGTGATGTGAAGGACTTCTGCCTGAAATCCTGGAGAGCCATTACCAATTGAAATAGATAATAATGGGCTTGACGGACAAATTGTCTAGCTTGGTGTAAGGCAGGAGGCTTTCTATGACCAAAGGACAGGCAAATAGTGTTCACACACCACTTTTTCTCCAGAATTCTAATTGTACAACTTTTCAGAACAACTTCTAAGACTAAAAGTCCTTCCTTAAAACCAATGTGCCTATCCATGGCAGAAAATTGACAGAATGGCAGCAGCTGCCTGCAGGCGGAAGCCAAGGAAAAATAAATTTGGTGCCAGCTGTGTTAGACACAAGAAGATGGGACTTGCAGAAGGAGACAGTATGTTCTAGGCTTTGTGGACACCGAGCAGAACTTGGAACTAGATTAGTATTGACTTGGTAGCTGCTGATTCCCAACAGTTCTTTTTCAACTTTCCAATGCGTTAATAAACATTTTTTTCCGAGTGATTTGATAAGTTTCCAAGGAAAATGGAAACTGATGCTCTGAAGTTGCCACCAAAATTTCCCTTCCTTTCCCTCTTTCCCCCGACAGTGACTCCATGCCTTTAACAGATGCATGATGGAAGACAGAAATTGTAGCTTTTCCTGATATGGAAATCCAGTGACTTTCTGCCCATCATGCAGCTGACTTTCTGCCCATCATATGCAGTGCCTGTCAGGAAAAACTAGCAATCCCTTAACACTACTGCCACCATTGAGGAAAGCACGGAAATGAAACAATATGGGAAGATGTTGCATTAGAAGACTGATCTCTTCCAGCAGGCCTACCCAACTGAATTTTAAGATGCTTTTAATAATTTGTTTTTAATGTTTTATCTATTTTATGGTCATTGTATTTATATTTATTGTTGTTCCCAGCCTCGATCCAGAGGGAGAGGCGGGTTAGAAATAAATAAATATATTATTATTATTATTATTGTTGTTGTTATGATCCATAATTAAGTCAAGATCTGTGGTTCTGTTAGGACATAATACAATCTCTTGATGTTGTACTTTGGACAAAGGAAGAATTTATGGTACAAAACAGATTCAGGGTAATACACCCCGCATCATATCCAGAGTAGCACAGCATCTAGCATTTCCAAGACAAATGAAGGACAGAAGAATAAAGGGCAGAATAATCCTATGGGCATCCAGGGAGTGCTCCAATGTCAGAGTGTCACTGATATCCTATTCTTGCTGGCAGGTGCCTGGCAGAGCAGAAAGAGCCTCTCTGGAGAGCAATACCCAGGAGGGAGGAGTGCCTTTATTGCACATGGAGGGGAAAAAACCAGATTTTCCCTGCTCCAAAATAAAATGAAAAACAGAGGGGAAGAGGTGAAATGAGTGCAGGACAGGGACGACATCATTTGAGTACTGCGCTGCAATACCACATACCAGGCATGGCGAGTGTGTGATAAATTGCTGATGAGATGGAGCTCTTTGTCCTCCTTTCTGCTGATATTCCATGAGATGCTTTTGAGTCGAGTCATGAGGATGGGGGTGGGGGGAACTGGGAGTGTTTAAGATCCTGTGGATCCTTGGTGCCTCTTTTGCTCACCTCCTTACTCTTCATCTGCATACTCACCGGTGATTGGAGCTCTGACCTCAAGTGAGGATGCTGCTGTGGTGCTTTCCATTGTGGCTGAAACGGGTGGGAAGGGCAGAGGAAAGACCAATTTAGATTTCTCTTTCTGAAGTCGTATCAGGGTCTATGGCCTTGGAGGGAGAACTCTGCAATATCTTATGGTCTCTGGGATGCTCTCCCAGGGACAATAAACTTTATATCTAAATCAACTATATTTTCATTTAGCTTTTAGAACACTTACATTTCCATTTGTCATGTTTTCATCCTTCTTCCCTTTCTTTTCTTTTTTAAGACAACACCTTGGCTCATTGCCTTTCAGCTCTCAATTTTCTTTCTGCATAAAAGCTTTGCACTCTCTGAAGCAGTTAAGATTTCTTTGGGTCATAGTAAGTTCAGTATCTCCTAGAAAAGTGAGTGTGACCTTCATATTGTTTAAAGGTAGCATCTTTCTAGCATATCTAATATAATTGCTTTCAGAGAAGGTTCTGGTTTGGTTGGAAATATGTATTGTACCTAATGGTAAGCCAAGCAGTATTCCTTGAAAAAAATGAATATAGCACAAACACTTATGTATCTGAATTGTTATCCACATCACTGAAATAATTTATTGTGGGAAAGGAGGAATAGCAAAACATTTCTAGGTGCACATGGTTCTATAGTTTTGCTATTTGGAGACATTTATTTCCCTAAAACAATAATGTCTGTACACCCCTGTGAAAGAGGCAGTCCAGTCCCAGATACTGTTAACGGGCCATTCACCTGCTTAGCTAAATGTGTGCAGCCTATTGGGAGAGTGTTGTGCTGTTGGGGAGTATAAGCTTCATATTTTGGGGGTGCTCTTGGGGGATACAGCATTGTTGCTGTGAACACAGGTGGCTTTGGTGGTGCAGATCACCATTTATTAGCTTAGGCTGATATCTCAACTATGAGCTCCATCACACAAGTGATTTAGTGCACTCTCGCCATGCCTGGTGTGCGGATTTGCAGCATGGTACTCCATGACTCTGTGCCTGTCCTGCTAACACCCCACCTCTTTCCCAGCCTTTCCTAGAATGCTGGGAAAGGCTGGGAAAGATTATTTTCCCTCAGCACATTTAATGTGCCCTAAGCCTCCATATAGTTTGAAAGGAACTGGGGGCTTGAATGGACTGCAACAGGTCCTGGCAGGGAAAAGTGATCTCTCCCAGCAGCCGGCTCCAAGCCTCAATATAGAACCCAAACTTTGCATCCCAGGCTTGAAAGCATTTCTTAAAATTATAAAATGCCTGAATCTCTGCAGAGACAGGATTGTATTCCCTCGATGCCCCCAAAGAGTCAGACTAAAGGATCATTCCATTTTTGCCTGGCAGAAAGGCGGTCTGGTTGAAGTACTCATCTGACAGGACTTGACTGGAAGGAGAAAGAGAAGGGGAGGAGTGGAGTGGAAGAGCAAAGGACTGAAGGACTGAAAGAGCAGCTATTCAGGTGAAAGGGATCATAAGCTTGACGTGCGAGTAAAAAAAGTGGAGGCAAACCAGGGGGAAAAATAGGTGTGATGGAGGTCTATGACCTTATCTAGACAGAGGTAGCCTAGCTACAGTTATCAATGACATAACCTCTCATTTAAAATGCCTTATACATGGAGTTGCCTTGAAACATGGTTCAGAAACTTCAGCTGACCCAAAATATGACTAGTTCATGTTAACATGAACTGGTTTACGTAATCACATTATGTCAGTATTTTGTGTTCTTCACTGGCTATTAGTCCATTTCTTTGTCCAGTACATAGTGTACCGATGGTATTAACCATTAAAACACAAAGCAGCTTGGGGCCAGATTATCTGAAGGATCACCTTCTCCCATAGACTTGCTGGGACCCAGTACTTTTGCAGAAGCAGGGGGCTGATTAAGATGGTCCACCCCAGGAAACTGATAGATCTGGATGGTTTTCTGATGGCTCGTGGGGATTTTCTTGTCACCTTGAGTTTGTTGAATCCTTGGTTGATCTGTGGAGTGGAGAAATGGCTCAGATGGTTGACATGATTGCTCTTGAGTGTCCTCTCACATGGAGTGGAGCCAAATGAGTCCCTGGTTTTCCAGGGCACTGTGGCGGATGAAATGAGTGAGACGACTAGAAGGATGTTGGAAGAAAACTCAGAATGTATCTGATCGAATGTGGACTATTTGAAAGCCTACTCCATGGCAATGAGGGCAGTGAAGAAATCCCACCACCATTGCATCTGCACAGAGTCACCCAGTAGAGCTTCTTTGGGTGATCAGAGGCCTATTACACCTGGCCTGTAAGAAGAGGAGGTGGACTACTCGATAGCCCACTGTGACCACTTTGCAGATAACATTAATTGTATCCATGCTGATTTGGATGCCACAGGTGAAACAGGTCTGGTGGAAATAGCTTTGGCCTATTTGTCCATTTACAATGGATACTTTTCAATTTGAACAACCTGATAATGTGGACAGGATCCTTGGAGAGGTGAAGCCTACCACTTGTGTGCTGGAATCTTGCCCTTCCCGGCTTATAAAAGCAGTTGGGGAGGGACTGGTTAAGTGGGTAAAGGTAGTGGTAAATGCCTCTTTTAGATAAGGTTCATCTTACCTAATGGAGCTGGTGGTAAGACCTTTGGTAAACAACAACAACAACCACAACAACCACAACCTTCCCTGAACCCCACTGTACTGGATAATTTCCAGTTGGTAACTAATATTGGAGCATGTGTTGGCTTCTCAGCTCCAGGAATTTCTGGATGATGTGGATTATCTAGATTCATTTCGATCTGGCTTCAGGTGTGGTTATGGGACAGAGACTGCTTTGGTCACCTTGATGGACGATCTATACTGGGAGGTAGACAAGGGAAATGTGTCCCTATTGGTTTTGTTGGGCATCTTGATGGCTTTCAATCATGGTATTCTTCTGAGCCTGAGAAGCACTATTATGATGGCTCTGGTTCTTTTTTAAGGGGTGATCTCACAAAGTGGTGCTCAGGGATTCCTGTTCAATGACTTGGTCATTGGCCTATGGTGTCCTTCAGGGTTTCATCTTATCTCTCATGCTATTTACTATGTATATTATATATGAAACCACTGGGAGAGATTGTTTGGAGTTTTGGGGTTCAGTGCCACTAGTACACTGATGACACTCAATTCTATCTCTCCTTTTCATCTAAATCCAAGGAAGCTATTCTGGTTCTAAATTGGTGCTTGATGTCAATCATGGACTGGATGAGGGGAAACAAAATGAAGCTCAGTCCAAACAAGATAGAAGTGCTTTTGGTCAGACACAAGGCATATTAGGGGAAAGGGATACAACCTGTGCTGATGTGGTTACACTCCCCCTGAAGACTCAGGCTCACAGTTTGGGTGTAGTCCTGGACTCTGCCTTGAATCTGGGTGTCCAGTTTTCAACACAGGCCAGTGCACCGATTGCACCCATTCTTAGAGACATCTGTTCTGACAATGCTTGCACAAGCCTTCGTTACATCCCATTCAGGATTACTGAAGGTAATTAATGGACTTTAATTGGAAGCAGCAAGGTTAAGATAACTTTAGAGGGAGAGGCTGAAGTGATTTAAGTGGGAAAAGTGACTTTTAACCTCCAGTTGAAGGAGCTAGAAGCCGAAGTGCAACTGTTGATTTGAGCAGAGAGGATATTTGAGGCGGATAGCGATGATTTAGGTGAGGGGTGCGGATTTATGAGTTTAGCTTTATGAAAAGAAAGCAAAAAGGTGAAAAATCCAGTGCCCCCGCCTGGAGCAGATTATTGAAAGATCATCCGTCTGATAGGAACAGGCAGCTGCTTACAAGGGTTGCTGGAACTATGCCAGACAATATGTCGGACAAGCAGCAGCAATCGGACAAGACAGGGAAATCCCCGGGTCACTCCAGAAATACTAAATATGGCACAGCTCCTAAAGCAGCAGGTGCAGTACCAAAACCGGCCAAAGAGAGTCAAGCAGAGACCTCAGATGATTTAATGAGCAAAATTCAAAATGTGATGGAGGTGGCTTTACTGAAGCAGGAGGAAAGATTAATGCAAAGAATCAAGGACTCACAGCAGGAATTTATGGTGGACCTTCAAACTGTGGTGGATAATATGGAGAGAATGGAGAGGAATACGAAGAAGCTGCAGGAAGACAGCAAGAAACAGGGGGACCATTTGAAGGAGATGGACTTGTGCTTAATTGCTTTGGAAGATCGCGACAGGAGAGTTAACATTCGAATTAGATTTTTTTAGAGAGAGAGAGGGAGAGAGTCCTAAGGATTTAAGAGACATAATCTTGGCATGGATTAAGGAAATTGAACCTCAGGAAACCTGGGAGATGGCGGATATTGAGAGGATCCACAGAGTGGGTTATAAGAAGAAGGGGATGCTCCCAAGAGATATAATTGTCAAATTTGCTAATTACTACAAGAAAGAAAAGTTGATGCAAGCAATTAGACGTCAAGCCCAGCTGATGCTACAAGCAACATCAATTGAGGTTTACCAGGATCTATGCCCTCAAACGGTGCAGTGGCGGAAGAGTGTTAGACTGTGTACAGTGGCTTTGCGGAAGAGATCGATAACATATAGTTGGGGATACCCAGTCTTTCTGAGATTTATGTGGCAAGGGAAGCAACATAGAATAATATTGTGTGAGCAAGGGATGGATCTTCTGGAAAAGCTGGGCTTAGTGGATCCCACGGTTGTTGGAGAAACAAAGCAGGATGAAGGTGCTGGAAGGGAAGTCTGTCCTGATCATCCACAGGAGGAAGGTGCCGTAGGTGGAATCCGTCAATGAAGAAATATTATTGTAAAAGGGATAAGAAAAGATTATAAGAGAGGGGAGGGTCGGATTGCTGCTCCGGGAATGTTGGGTTGCTTCTCTCCCCCCCCCCTGAAGAGTTCTAAGAATAATTGGGGCCATTGCCCAGGAAGGTCTGGTGAGGAGGGGGGTGAAGGTGGGGGGTAAATGTGGGTGGGTGGGTGAGGGAGGGGGGTATGTGTATCACAGAGGGACACTAAGGCTGCCTCTATAAGAGAGGTTTAAAGCTCTTTCAAGGCGCTTTAAAAAATTTACCTCTACAAGAACGGAGTGCAAATTGGGCGTAGAGGCGCGTTATCTCTCCGATTATGCGCATTATAGAATGCGCGTTAACCAGCGAGTTTTATTTTGCTCCGGCCGTTAAAGCGCATTTTGACTATGTGAACAAGCGCTTATGCACATTAACTACTTGTAAAGCGCATTTTGGTCATCCGTTAATGCGCTTCGCCGCCTCTCGCCGCCTCTCGTGCAGAGGTATTAGGCGTAAATGCGCTTCAGCGATTATGCGCATAATCGCCTAACCAGGCGCAAAAGTGAATCCTTGTAGAGGGGACCCAATATAGAGATGTGGGTGAAAGAGAGAGATGGAAAATAAATTAAAGGTTGCAACTTTAAATGTTAAAGGGCTAGGAACTGTTATAAAAAGGAAGAGAATAGAAATGTTATTAAAAAAAGAGAAAGCTGATGTAATTTTTTTGCAGGAAACTCATCAAACAAAGGAGGGTGTAAATGAGCTTCAAATGAGGGAAGTGGGCGTTTACGAAAAGTCTTTTGGCACTTCTAAAGCGAGAGGTGTAGCGATTATAATTTCAAAAAAATGTGGTATTACTATACAAAGGGTGAAGAAGGATGAAGCGGGAAGGTTTCTGATAATTTCTTGCATGGTAGGGGAGGAGGAATATGTATTGATTAATGTATATGCTCCAAATGGAAAACAAATGGAATTTTTCGATGAAGTTTTTAATGCAGTGGGTGAAGTGGGTAAAAAGAATATTGTGATGGCAGGTGACTTCAATATGGTATTAGACAAAGGGAAAGACAGGGATAATATATTAAGAGTTCTTAAGAGTGGTGGGAGGACGGGGTTAAGCAAATTAATGGAGAGAAAAGAATTAATAGATGTTTGGAGAGTATTAAAAGGGAAGAAAGGAAATATACTTTCAACTCACCAAGGTTTAAGAGTTATTCCAGGATTGATTATATTTTTGTGTCAAAGAATATGATGTCTAAACTTATAGATTGTGCTATAGGGGTAATTAAAGTCACAGACCATGCATTAATGACGATGGATATTAAAATGAAGAAGGATTATAAACAAGTTAAGAGATGGAGAATTGATACAAGGCTATTAAATAATAAAAATATAGTGGAGAACATAAAAAAAGAAATGCAGGAAATATGGGAAATTAACGAAAAGGACTCAAACTTGCAGGGGTTAATATGGGACAACTATGAAGGCTGTAGTAAGAGGGATTTGTATTAGGGAAATGTGTACCCTAAGAAAACAACAAGAAGCACAAAATAAAAAGATTGAAAAGGAGGTAAGGGACTTAGAGGAGAAGCTAAGAGAGACAAAAGATAAACGCCTATTTGCCCAAATCCAAGCTAAGAAAAAAGAATTAGAGAGAGAAGAGTTAGAACAAGTCCAAAGGGATTTGCTATATTTAAGGAGGGATTTTATTGAATATAGTAATAAAAACTTGAAGATGCTGGCTAGGTCCACTCAGTCAAAAAAGGCTAAGAGCATGATAGGGACAATTAGAGATAAAACAGGGAAAAGTTGTAACTTAATGAAGGATAAATTAAATATATTTCAGGAGTTTTATAGAGAATTAAATACATCAGATATGAGATCACAGATTAAGGTATTGGAATATGTAGAGAGGAATTGGAAAATAAGATTACAGGGGCAAGATAGGGATTATATGGAAGGATTAGTTACTGAGAAAGAAATAGAAGGAATTATTGCTAAATTAAAAGGAGGGAAATCTCCGGGATTGGATGGTTTGGGGCCGGAATATTATAAGGTTTTTAGAGGAATTTTAATACCAAGATTAAAAAAATTATTTAATAGTATAATAGAAGGAGGAAAGACCCCCCCCCCATCGTGGGATCATTCCTTGATTATATTAATCCCGAAACCAGGAAAGGTTCTGACTGATCCAGCATCTTATAGACCAATATCCTTAATAAATCAAGACTCAAAAATATTTACAGCAATAATGGCAAAAAGGATGAGTACGTTTATACATAAATATATTCGAAAAGATCAGTGTGGATTTATCTCAGGAAGACAAATGCCTAATTTTATTGGAAGAGTCTTAAATATAATCAATACTATCAATACTGGGTCCAGGAGGTTGTAAATGCCTCCTTGAGAGAGGGAGTGGTGCCGGCCTCGTTAAAAGAGGCGGTAATCAGACCACTCCTGAAAAAGCCTAACCTGGACCTGGAAGATGTGAACAACTATAGGCCGGTGGTGAACATTCCTTTCCTGAGCAAGATGCTTGAGTGGGTGGTTGCAGGACAATTCCAGACACTCTTGAATGAAACGGATTATCTAGATCCATTTCAATCGGGTTTCAGGCCTGGTTTTGGAACAGATACTGCCTTGGTCGCCCTGTGGGATGACCTTTGCCGGGAGAGGGACAAGGGGAGTGCGACCCTGTTGGTTCTCTAGGACCTCTCAGTGGCTTTCGATACCATCGACCATGGTATCCTTCTGGATAGGTTGTCTGGGCTGGGAGTTGGAGGCACTGCGCTGCAGTGGTTCCGCTCCTACTTGGATGGCTGTTTTCAGAAGGTGGTGCTGGGGGATTATTGCTCTGTGCCGTGGCATTTAAGCCATGGGGTTCCACAGGGCTCTATTTTATCCCCTATGCTATTTAACATATACATGAAGCCGCTGGGAGAGGTTATCCAGAGATGTGGGCTGAGATGTCACCAATATGCGGATGACACCCAGCTCTACCTCTCCTTTTCAACAAACCCAGGTGAGGCAGTGGCTGTTCTGAATCAGTGCCTGGGCATGGTAATGGACTGGATGAGGGCTAACAAACTGAGACTCAATCCAGACAAGACGGAGGTACTGTTAGCGGGTGGTTCGTCTGTCCGGCGAGGTGATGTTAACCCTGTTCTGGAGGGGGTTGCACTCCCCCTAAAGGATCGGGTCTGTAGTTTGGGGGTGCTCTTGGATCCAGAATTGTCGCTTGAGGCACAGGTGAACTCGGTGGCAAAGAGCACCTTTTACCAGCTTAGGCTGATATACCAACTGCGCCCTTATCTGGACAGAGATAACCTAGCTACAGTTATTCATGCCCTCATAACCTCTCGTTTGGATTACTGCAATGCGTTATACGTGGGGCTGCCTTTGAAAACGGTCCGGAAACTTCAGCTGGTACAAAACAGGGCAGCCAGATTGTTTACGGGGACTGGCCAACGAGACCATATTACGCCAGTCCTTTTCCAACTTCACTGGCTGCCGATCCAGGTCCGGGCCCAATTCAAAGTGCTGGTACTAACATTTAAAGCCCTAAACGGCTTGGGGCCAGGTTATCTAAAGGAACGCCTCCTCCCATATGTACCTGCCCGGACCCTAAGATCATCTACAGGGGTCCTTCTCCGTGAGCCCCTGCCAAAGGAAGTGAGGCAGGTGGCCACTAGGAGGAGGGCTTTCTCCGCTGTGGCACCCCGGCTGTGGAATGAGCTCCCCAGAGAGGTTCGCCTGGCGCCTACTTTGTACTCTTTTCATCGCCAGGTGAAGACCTTTTTATTCTCCCAGTATTTTAACAGTTAAATTAACTCAATTTTAATCCTTGCTGTTTTAAATTTGTATTTTAATCTGTATTAATTCCAGCTGCTGGTTTTATTCTGGTTTTATTCTGGTTGTGTTTTTAGATTGTATGTTATTTGTTGTTTTTGGATTGTGGCTTGTTTTATATTTTTAAAATGATTTTATGGTTTTAATTTTTGTGAACCGCCCAGAGAGCTTCGGCTATAGGGCGGGATAAAAATGCAATAAATAATAAATAAATAAATAAAATTTTAAAAAAGGAATTTAAAAGCAGGTTTGTTAGCATTGGATATATTCAAAGCCTTTGATTGCGTGGAATGGCCAGCACTTAAAACAGTTTTGAAAACATTTGGGCTTGGAGTAAAATTTATGGGAGTGATGGATCAACTGTATAAAAATAATAAAGCAGAAATAATGGTTAATGATGGGTTAATGCAACAGATTATACTAGCTCAAGGAACAAGACAAGGTTGCCCACTTTCACCGATCTTATTTGCGATAGTGATAGAAATTTTGGCAAATGTTATAAGGGAGGATTCAAGATTGAAGGGGATAGGAGGGAAGGAGAAAATTAAAATAAATATGTTTGCGGATGACACATTACTGACATTAGAAGATCCCCTGAAGGTTGGGGAGCTGATTAAAGAGCATTTGAGGGAATTCGGGGAGATTACTGGTTTACAAGTTAATTGGGGGAAGTCAGAAATGATGTTATTTAATTATAACAAAGAGGAGATGGAGGAAGGTAAAGTAAAGTTAGGTTTTAGGCTTAAAAATGTAGTACGTTATTTAGGAGTTAATATTGCAAAAGATTTAGATAGGTTAGAGGAAATTAATTTTGCAAGTTTGAAAAAACAGGAAGGGGAAAAGTTAGAGGTATATAGAAAATTAAAACATTCTTGGTTTGGTAGAATAGCGGTTATAAAAATGAAGATATTACCTAAGATTAATTTTTTGTTTAGAATGCTACCGATTAAAATATCGGATGCAGAGTTAAAGAGCTGGCAAAATATGATTAATGCTTATTGCAACGGAGATAAGAGAGCTAGGATTAACAAAGGGTTATGGTATAAGACACAAAAGAAAGGAGGTTTGGGACTTTCAAATATAAAGAATTATCATATTGCTAATCAGTTAAGATATGTTATAAATAGTATATTAGGGGAGGAAGACTTAGAATGGCTAGGAACGCAAACAGAGGAACTAGATTTTAAATTGCAAAATATTTTTTTTATTAATAAAATTCAAAAGAAAGATTTGAGGGGACTGGACAACCCATTGCTGAAAAACATTCTAGAGATCTGGGAGAAAGTAAAAGGAAAGTTAATACCAGGAGACTCTCCACTCGCCCCAGTGGTAGTTGTGGGAAATTTCCCAAGGAATTTAAAAGCAGAGTTGGAAGGAAGTTTGAAGGGTCAGGAAATTATTAAGTTAAGGAACTGGATGGAAAGAATGATAGATAAGGTGCAAATTAGAGAGTTGGTAAAAGGACAAAAGATAGCTTGATTCAAATGCTTACAATTGGAAAAATGGACACAGGAATGGAAAAAGATAAATAAGAAGTGTAGAAATAATACAAGATTTGAAGATTTAATTGAATCAAGAGGAAAGAAGGAAGTAATTAAAACTAGAAATTAAAACTAGCGAAATATATGGAATCCTGACAGAGGAGGCTGACTATCGAGACTCTCTTAAAATGATTTGGGAAGATGATTTAAAGGAACAAATTAATGAACATGACTGGGGGAGGATGTGGGATGCAAGAATGTTAAAGCTTTTGTCGATTAGAATTAAGGAGAATTATTATAAGACAATATGGAGATGGTATTCAATGCCGGTAAGATTTCATCAGATAGATAAAAAAGTGTCCAAGAATTGTTGGAGGGGATGTCAGGAGGTTGGAACTTATTTCCATATGTGGTGGAGCTGTAAACATGTACAAAAATTTTGGGAAAGGGTGTTCAAAGAAATAAGTGAAATAATTGGAAGTAAATTGGAATTAAGCCCAAAGCTGGCTCTACTAGCAATATGGGATAAAGGAAATGAGAATATAAATAAGAGAGAATTAATAAACAACCTCCTGGCTCCCGTCAGAATAATGATTGCTAAAAACTGGAAAGGGCAAGGGATATATACTATAGAAGAATGGTATAAAGAAATATGGGATATGGCACTTAATGACAAGCTAACGTGTAAAATGAAAATAAAGAGGGGAATGTCCAGTAAGAATGATTTTGGAGATGTATGGAGCCTATTTTTGGAATATGTATTAAGAACGGGGAAGGGGCAAATACCTTCAAAAGAGTCTTTACACTTTTGGAAAGAAGAATAATATATAATTGAAGGTCTCCTGGGGGGAGGGGAGCACGGGGGGTATGCGGTATGTATTGTATTTTATGTTGTTTTATGTTGTATTTTGTTGAAAAATAAAAAAAAATTAATAATAATAATAATAAAAAAGTTACATCCCATTCGGAATATTCTAATGTGTTCTAAATGGGGCACATTCAAAAACTTCAAAAACTGTTCAGAAATTTCAGCTGGTACAGAATGCTGTGGCCAGACTGTTGACTAGGGTCAGTTACGGAGAACATATGACTCCCTTGTTACAACAGCTTCAGTGGCTACTGCTGTTTCCAGGCAGAATTCAAAGTGCTCATTAGAACACAACAGTTTTTTATTCACTAGCTTTTTCTAGACTGATTTTAAAAGCTCTTATGTTCCCACAGTGAAAAACAGGCAAATACCTTATCCCCAGTAATAAAGTGGCTTATTTTCATAATTTATGTGAGATATATTGCTCATATATCACACCTGGCAAATCTTGCTGGCATGTCACCGTTTAAACCATCAACCTTCAGGTTTCTGCAGCAACAATTTGTGTCTTTTATTTGCAGCAAGTATTTAATTTGAATTACAAATTCTTTTGTGCCTGACTTATTAGCAGTTTATTGTAGAGTAAGAGCTTGTAGGAGTGAATTACCTTCCAATTTGAGCTCTCCAGTATCACCAGTTTATTGAAATTATGTATATCATCTCCTGTAGGTATATCAAATACACTTTTAAACATTCTAGTAGACAAATTCACAGCATCAACAATTATTAAGCGGAGTTGATTTTTCATTTGAAGTGCATGCCACAGCAGGACTAGGCTTGGTAAAAGTGTCTGCATTGTAACATTCTTGAATATTGCTTTTGTATAAAATTTGAAAAGATGTCTATCATCTTGACTTTGTTCAGACTAAAATGTAAGCGTACCATAAGCCTGTTGATCAAGGATACATAGTTGTTTTGAATTTTTGTTTCCAGATTTAAACATTTCAAAACTACATTCAATCCACTTTAGATTTGTTTCCTTATCCTTGAATCATATGTTCCTTGAATAATATCAAATTGCAAAAACAACATAATGAATGTACTGGCTAAGTAGGAGAAAAACCTCCTACTAAACATTCAGCCATTCATTTTTCTCTCTCTCCTTAACATTTGGGTCTGCAATTTCCTTGGACAACAGTACTTAGTGCCAGGGCCAAAGCATTGAAAAGGGTGGAGATGGAGGATACATTTTACAAGGTCCTGGAGGTCCCGAAGCTGCAATTCCATCACCATGAGGATAAAAACTGAGGCAAAATCACAGATTGAAGATATTTATGGAAACGTATTTCCCTGTGTCTATGGCTGCCTCTACAAGAGGCATTTAAAGCTCTTTCAAGGCGCATTAAAAAATTTACCTTTACAAGAACGGAGCGCAAATCGGGCGTAGAGGCGCATTTTCTCTCCGATTATGCGCATTATCGAATGCACGTTAAATAGCGAGTTTTATTTTGCTCCGGCTGTTAAAGCGCATTTTGACTGTGCGAACAAGCGTTTCTCCGCATTAACTACTTGTAAAGCGCATTTGAAACAACCGGTAAGGTCACCAGCTGAGTGCTCAATTACCTCCTGCATACAAGCATTTACGATACAGCGCTTCAGCGAATATGCGCATAATTAGCTAACCAGGCGTCAAACGGAATCCATCTAGAGGGGGTCTATATTCCTATTTCCCAGATCTTATGAGATCTGCTGGAACCAATCAGAAGCACTGTCAGAGCAGCAGAATTACTGGGCCAGGTCCCTCTTGAGAACAATGTGTGTGTGTGTGTGTGTGTGTGTGTGTATAAACGTGCTTGTTCAGTTAGATTGGGACTTGTAGTTTGAGACACAGAGGTCCCCTCTACAAGGATTCACTTTTGCGCCTGGTTAGGCGATTATGCGCATAATCGCTGAAGCGCATTTACACCTAATATCTCTGCACGAGAGGCGGCGAGAGGCGAAGCGCATTAACGGATGACCAAAATGCGCTTTACAAGTAGTTAATGCCCGATTTGCGCTCCGTTCTTGTAGAGGTAATTTTTTTTAAGTGCCTTGAAAGAGCTTTAAACCTCTCTTGTAGAGGCAGCCAGAGAAATGTGTACTTCTTTATATGACACACTTCTCAAGAACTACTAGACCCAGAGTTCCTTGTGCATAGGCAGAAGTGATGGTAGGACTGCACCAAAACATTTTTCTGTCTAAGTCATTCCACTAAGAAGATGGTGCCCCCCTTCAATTCCACCCAGAGAAGCCAACCAGACTGGCATCATCATCCACCACATCTCTATCTAATGGCGACACATAGCAGGATGCCTAGAACACGCAGCTTACTCCTCTAACAGAGGGAAATGGCCAAGGGGATGCCACTGCTGACCCCTCCAATGTCACCCAGCATCTGCCATTGGAGGCAACTGCCTCAGTCTTCCTAATGGAACACCTGGTCAGCTACCTGGATCTGTGTATGTTCAGACCTGAAAGCCATCTTCAGGCACAGAAAGCAGTATGAAAACCCTGGATTAGGCAGGCCTGGTGGAAATGCCTGGTGAAAAAGAGCATCCTGATCCTATGGCTGATCTAAATGTTACAACAGCAAGCAGAGTTTTAGAAGAGTTGCAAAGTGACAGAGCAGGAAGGTGATGTCTGGTGGAGAAGTGGTGGAGGACTCTTTCTCTGCTTGCTGTTTTTCTCCTGCATGATTCTCTTCTCAGTTGCTTTGCACCTATGGAATACCAGATATAATCCCTGTGATGAGAAAAAGGGTCTGAGGAGAGGGATAGTTGCAGGGGGAAAATACAGGCACCAGCTCCTGCCTTCATGTCCATGCTGGAAAGTATGCCACCACCACCATCACCACACAATTGGATACTTTGCATCTCCTCACTACAATCAACATTCCACTAAGAAAATGTACAGTTTATCCCTGAGATTTGGGGTTCCCCCTCCCAGCACATACATTCCATATTTTGCCATGTAGGGATTTTCCTGCAGCTGGCACTGATTAAAGTGTAACGTGCTCCCTCCTATGAGAGAGTGGTCCTCCCCCACCCCCACTGATTTGAAAAGCAGCATCTGATGTCAAAGCTTCACAATTTGTTTTATCTCTACATGAACCTGAGGCACTTTAAAAAGTACTTGAGTTCAGAATCTGAAGGTCTGCTCTGCAACATGTTAACAAGCCTGATGGGCATTCTAAATTGGGTTTTCTTCCAAATAAAAGAAAACCAGGGAGTGGGAAAGATACAGTCTTGCCTTTTTAATTTATTTGACTTTCTGTTTTGCAAAATCTCCTTCATTGAAGCACACCAAGTCAAAGGCCAATGGATCTGGGTACATTCTGAAAGGTGTTGAAAATGCCTATGATGTCACTGCATGAGGGAGATGCATTTTTGAGAGATAAGATGCTGTGGGTCATGCCGCACTGTTATGGTCTCATAGACGTGTGTTCTTTTCTTTGTGATAGACAGTATGTTTTTTTCTATCTTTCACTCTGATTACTATGTAAGCAAGTAAGGCAGGTGGGAGGCTGAGTGTATAGTTAGATAGTAACAAAATGTACTTTCTCCTGTGTGTAATCCTTTTGGTAATAAAGAACTGTTCTTTCTCCCCTCCCCATTTTTAAAACAATATTCTCACTGCTTCTAAATCCACTTCAACAACAACCTGTTAATGCAAACACTTCCAAAATCCCATAATGTTCCAAATTAAAAATCTGACAAGTAGAAACATCTGAATTTCTAAGAAATTCTTAAAGAAAGAAAGGAAGTTACAGACAAGGCTCAGTTAGCAGAAGCTTTTGTAGTTACATTAACTCCCCCCCCCCCCCACAAATAAATAAATAGGCCCCATGTAAACTTATTCCTGTTCCCCTCTCCCCCATCCCCTACGGATTATATTTTTTGGGTACATGTTGCCACAGATTGGCAAAGGATTGAACAACTATTTATTTGGCTGCAATGTACAAACAACTTATTTTCAATAAAAAGTGTCCCTTATTAATATATATCATACTTTCAAAAATAGAAAATTGTCACATCCAGCCTCATTGGCTTCATAAAGCCCTATATAAACATGCTTTTCAATATCTTTCTATGTACAATAACAACATATAGCCAACTGAAGGTTATTCCCCACAGTTAACGACATACGGGAGATATCTAGAGGTGTCTTGTTGAGGACCCATTGAAGTCTTTGGTGATTAAAAAAGTGATGTGCCATCTTATCGATCTAGGAGAGAGGCAAGAACTATGGCATGATTAGCTAGGTGAAATTTTAGTAAGAGTCACTGCTTTGTTGCAAGAATTTATGAGCAAGTTCAGCTGTGAGGAATAGTTCTTCTGGGTCTCTTCAGGCTAAGGCAGGTCATAATGGAGTATGGGTCACAGAATTTCTTTTGTGGGAGGGTTGAAGTCACATGCTCATTGCTATGCTTGAGGGACAACAGCTCAAGAATAATTATGGAACCCTTATCCAAAAGATCAACAGAAGAGAGCGGACACAGTACTAAAGAATGTTGCAGGAGGAAAATAGAAAGGGTTGGTTCTCTCTTATACCTCTAAAAAGAGATCTTGAGATGGTGAGCTTTTCTACACAAAGCATTATTGTGCGATTATAATTCCCTACATACAATTGTTTATGGGTTCTTCAGATGACTAGTGACCCTCCAGTTTTGCTTATGTTTGTAAACAGCACTTTCAGCGAGATTCTTTAGAGCAGGGAAAATGGGGTATTATTTCCGATGGAGGAAGGAAAATGCTGTTCCTACTTGTGTATTTGTGCTATTTTGCTATACCACAGTGCCACCTAGAAATTATGTAGAAGGAAAGCAGGAAAGGAAACAATGCTGTTTGTGTAATGCTCGAATCTCAAATCTGCAATGAAACCAAAAGTAGATGCAGCAAATTAACAGCCTCGTGTAGAAAAGCCCGGTGCGGCACTGCTCCAGGAATGGGTACTATTGTATTTTACTTATTTTTTTAGGACTAATATAAAGTGGTCATCTGGTATTGGGGTGCTTACACTTTATAAACTAAGAAAAAAGAAAAAAGAAAGAACACAACCCAGCCAAAGTTAAGCACTTTTAAGGCTCAGTGACTTCATTAGGAGAGGCCTAGTGCTTACCTGTACCATCTATATCAATGAGGTTTTAAAGTGCTTAATTTTGGCTGGAATTTGCCCAAAGTCATGTTTTAAAACTTCTTTTAAAAACAGTTGTAAAACTATACTGGGCACAGAGAGATAAAATGTATGTCCCTCATCTCCAGTGATGGTATGAAAATTATCTCATAGGTAGCTATGACAGTAGCACTACATTTTCATAGTGCATGTTCTGCTTCTGGAGACTTGGTTATGGTTTTAGGTTGTCAACACTTGAAAATATAAAAGAATTGGTTTGATCATGAAAGAAATCCTACGGGAAAAGAGGCGTATTTCCTGCAACAAGAAGAGGACAAATACACCTTTGGTTCACAAAAAGATAGAATCTGTACAAGCCCATAAAAGCTACTTCACTGTACATTAAGTGGATTCTGCTTCTGTATACATGCTGTTGAAATGGATGCAAGTTGTCCAGGAATAATGTTCAGCCTTTGGTGCATTTAATCCTTGTGGTTTTCTAGCACCCATGCCAGTGCTTTATTGCACCATTTCTCTCCTAAAAAACGTGTTGCTCTTTCCCCCCATGCTCTTTGTGCATGGGAAAACTTCTAGTATTTTAAAGCAATTATGGCCAACTTCAGTCTTGTTATTAATTTGTTTATTTAAAGACTTGAACCCTGCTGGACATGACTGAGTCCTCAGGTTGTATAAAGTATTAAACAACAATAAAAGCAGGAAAGCAAAAGTCAAGGAACATCCCTTCTCTAGCGTCTCCCACCACAATTACCACAACGATATGGGTTATACCGCCAATACACACACACTTAAGATGGTGATTCTTCTGCTACTAAGCAAATTGTGGTGGATTTCCACTATCAGTAACTGATTTGTGGGGAATACCACATTGAGGACTAGTAACTTTCACTAAGTAAAGGCTCACATCCCCTTATTAATAATTCTTTATTCCCTTTCCACTATCACCGTATGAACTCTTTTGTTTCCTGGTGACCCTTTACTCCACCCGATAGCTGGTTATAGGCATCAGACAAAACAGTCCAGAGGTTCTAATAATTAAAATAAAGAGTTAGAAAAGGCATTGAAAATTATAAATTCATCACTATAGAAAAAAGTTATATTAAGTATAATATATACTAAAAGCTTAATAATACATTGTTTTCAACATTTCTATTAGTTAAGGGATTACTTATAAACCGTACAGATGTTATCGGTTATGAAAACCTAGTTATATTAAGGCAACGGTTCTTTTCCCCTAACATTTTAGCCAATTACCTCATAAGGCTCCACCCATTAACTCACTTATGACTGTGAGACTCTGAGCCAATCTATACTCTAGCTTTTTAACGTTTTATAAGGGTTACGAAAACTCTTTGGGCCACATGACGCACTCCCTTGAACGTTGTATACCCGAGGTTTTTTAAAACTCACTTCAGCTATATACAACGGTTTTTACTTTTAATAAATTGTTTTAAGTAAAATAATGTGTCCTTCCTTACCGTTTGTGATTTGTGAGGGCAGTGCTTCGTTTACCGGCGCCCAAATGCTTAGCAGTTGATTGGTGGGGAAGAAAGCGGGGCTAAGGAGGAAGTGGGCGAGTGAACTACAGCACCCACAATGCTTTGCCCTAAACTCATTGAAAGCTAGGGAATGAAAGGGGAACTAAGGAGGAAGTGGGCGAGTGAACTACAGTGCCCACAATGCCTTGCCCTAAACTCATTGTAAAAATGAAACAGAAAGAGACGGACAGCAGGGTGTGAGACCACACACACCGCTTTCAAGACTGAAGATTTTTTCTCCTGTAACGTGAGTACTCCTTAATGTGGCCTAAGACGTTTTAAAACATTCCAGACTACTGTTTAGATGGGGTCTATCTTATTTTGCGTAGGGTTTCTGTATACTCAAGCACATCTAAGTCTTCTCTCAAGACTACTTCTTCAGCCTTCACTGTGGACCAGCAACTGCTTCTCCTCATCTTCACTGCTTTCCACTGACACCTTGTTCACAGCTCTATCTTGAAGACTGCCTCAGCTTCCCTCTTGCAGACCTTCTCAAACTCTTGTATCAAGTGGTTTCAGCCTCTGCTTGCGCTCTTCCCTCAGCTTCTTCTGCTGTTCTTTGGACTTCTTCCCTTGCTAGATTTCTCATGACTTCTTCCCTTGCTATGTTCTGCTGCTAACTTCTTATTTCTGAGTGGCTCTCAGAAATAAGAGTTATGGACCTCTCTTTTTATACACTCCAGCCATGACTCTATAGGTTCTTCCATGAGTAGAATCACACACACAAATGTTTCAAACAACTGAGAGCCTATCTACACTACTGCTTTAAAACAGTTTATAACCATTTTAAACTGGTTAATTCAATTCTACCAATTGAAGTTCACCGCCTTTTGATTCCATCCATCAGGAGCTTTTCTCGCACATAGCCTGCTCTTTGTTTAGCATAGCTATTTAATTGTTGTTTGGCAGTGTGCCAGCCTGACATTTAAACACTGTAACTTTCTATAGTATAACCCACCAGTAAAATACAGTATTTTTCTTTACAATTAACCCTTCAATTAATCCTTCACTTCTCAGTTCTTCTTTCAAAACAATACACATACTATTTAAAATATCATCAACAAATCAACATAAGGAATGGAAGGCAGAACATTTTTTTCTGGCAGATTCAAAAATCATAAAATCTATGCCAGTTTATTCAGTCAATGGAACAAGGTTTTTATTACCTTCTAAAAAGAAAAAAAGAAAAACTAAGCTGGTGTAGCAGGTTTCTTTGAGGAAGGCCTTCCACAAGAAGAGTTTCATTGCAGAAAATGCCCTGCTCCTTGCAGTCATCACTCTAGCCTTTGACAAAGACAGAACTCAGATCAAGTTCCCTTCCGATGATATCAGTGTACCCAGTGCACCCAGGAAGCCCATACAGAAGCGATTTTCTCTAAGATAAACTGGGCCAAGGCTATTCCAGGCTTTAAAGGTTAGAACCAACATTTTGAATTGTGCTCAGAATCAAATTGGAGGTCCAGTGCAGATATTTTAGAACAGCTGTTATGTGCTCCCCATTGTCTCACTCCTACTAGTAAGTGGGCTGCCATATTTTGAACAAACTTAAGTTTCTTCAATGGTTGCCCTGTGAATTGCACATTATAGAACTTACCTGATCATAAATGAAAGTAGCCAAGTCACCATTTCCTAAAATCAGTTTCAGCAGAACAACCAATCCTAGCCATTGTCTCTACTTAAAATTCCAGAAGCAGCACTAGGTCCAGAACCACTTACAAACCCTACATTGGATCATTTAGGGAAGTGGCAACCCTATCCAAAACAGAGGACCCACAAACTTTACAGATCAGTCAGACCACCCATCATAATATCTCCATCTTCTCTAGAATGAGTTTCAGTTTATTTCCCTTCGCCCTTTCACTGATCCCAGGCACTTGTTTAGGACATCTGCTGCCTCTACTGGTTCTGTTGAAAGTGAAACACAAACCTAAGTAAAGGTAATGGTACATTATTAAATCTTCAGGCAACCTCTCCAAATGATTTCATGTATAAATTAAACTTCATAGGGGACAAGATGGAAACTTCCAGAACACCATAGGGTAGCTCCCATGAGAAAGAGTAGGAGTCACTCAGCATCACCTCCTGAGATTTACCTAACAGGTAAGAGCATACCTCCAAATCACTCCACTGGAAACCTAGAAATATACCATTTGATTGTACTGTTGGCTGCTGTGAGGTCCAAGAGAACCTTAACAGTCATATTCCTCCTGTCTACATCCTAGCATAGATCATTCAGTAAGGTGACCAAACTTGATGATCACTGTAATCCAGAACTCCCTGGAGTTGCAATCACTACCTGTTTGATTACCTTGTTTAATAATAATCATCATCTTGTAATTGCCTCATTCAAGGGGAAAGGAGGTATTTCTAGGACTAACTTGGCCAACCTCTCCCAACTAGGATGGGTAAGAGTCTAACACATATAGTTGGCAGCACTTTTTCAAGGTCTCCATCTATCTCCTCAGATGTCATCAACTCAAATATGTGTAAGCAAATATGACAATCAACAGCCATAGATACCTCTTGCCCAGGATCTGTACTCTGTGTCATATGTTCATTCAGAATGAATTGGATTGAAAGAATTTTATCCACATAGTGCCTCAAAAACATGTCATAGCAGCTACCAGAATATAATGTGCCTCTTCCCTCTTGGAAAGCAATGTTGGACAGCACTGTATGGATCCAGTGGTGTCAGAGAAGGAAGATTTCTTTGCAGCCATCATTGTCTTAGAGTGGGCCTTCTAATAGCTCTCACTTATGTTTGGTCAGATTAGTTCCATGTTTTTCATCACCATCATTCAAGCCATTACTCTAATGTTGTCCATTTTTAAAAATATATATATCTATAAACTAGAATTCCCATGTTCCACTAAATGACTTACGTCCACGCCTGGGCATGGTGAGGCTGTTGTGGGTGGGGGTGGACAGACGAGGCAAGGAGGCTTGCCATTGGCAACCTCTGATGGTGCCACCGAGAGGAGGAGGGGAGATGGAGCCTATTTAGCGGCTCTCTTTGCTCCCCTCCTCTTCGTAAAGCAGCTCCCTCCCTTCCCTGTAGGCAGTGTAGGCTTGCTGGTCATCCTTTGGAGGCCAAGTAGGAATTTTTTTGCTCATAATCTTAAACTTGGTTGTGAGGTTTTTTTGCCTACTTCATACTGTAAGACAGGGAGGGAGTAATAAACAGGCTGATTGGCATGATACTTAATTAGGTCACATTTGTGGGCAAGTATGCGGGCATCTTCAGCTGGATAGAGTCAGTGAGCATTCAGAGGCACCAGGGAGGGGGGCTGACACCGGAAGGCCTCGTTACCTCAAAAGGGGAAGCCAGGGGGTGGCAAAATCACTGCTGCCACTCTCTGGTGGGGAGCGGCTCACCCTAACGATCTAAGACAGATTGCCATATTTGGAGTCAGATGCCCACTTAGGTTACCCTTCTGCAGATCCATCAATAAATGTGGCCCTATTTTAAAACCCAATATATTGTGTCACCTCGTTATTTCCACACTCCACAATCCCACAATGTGTTTTCATTCCTAAGGCAAGAATGAACATCTCAAGATCTCTTTAACAGTGAATGCATTAAAAAAACTATGTTAATTGATTCTGAGTATGTGAACTTGCTTAAGAATCTAAAAAGTATATTGTAGGATCATGCTAAAGACCATCTACTCCAGCATTCTTTGCAAGAAATTTAGCAATCAGCACATGTTAGGTGAGCTACTGGAAATTGGCCAATGCTCACTCATCATGGTGTACCTTCTGTCTACTCCTCTTTTAAAGTGTAAGCAAAATATAAAGGCTATGGCATTATTAATCCAGTGCCATTCATATTGTGCTCTTCAATTTTAATTGTTCACAATTAACCACGGAACTCTTAATAAACACGATGAGAATATATTAAAAATGAACAAAGAAAAGTATCATATTAAAGCATTTCTAAGGAATCTCAATAATTTTAATTGCATTGTTTTATTGTTAATTCTGTTTAACATTTCATTATGGTGTGGGATCTAATATGACGAGCGGATCATTTCCTGGCACACTGAGACAATTTATAAATAAGTCCAATGTTTATTTGTATACATTTTCCCACTCTAAAAATTATTACAAAAAGTGAACTGTATTATCTTAGAAACAAGCTTTTCTGCAATACCTTAGGGTAAACTGTACTTTAAAAAAAATGAAGATGGAGAAATGCTTTTCAGTGAATGAATCATATGTAATAAAATAAAATAAAAATGTTGATTCTTTCCCGAAGCAAAGATTAGAGTCTCATAGGAAAATCACCCCAAAATGAAACTATATACAGAGCTGAAATCTAAAATGTAGAAGTAGTCAAATAATAGCATACTAGAAAAAATGTAATCTTTCTGAAAGAAGACTTAGTTCTAAGGCTGTTAGTGTTTTCAATTGATTAAACATGGCCTTGACATATTTGGCAGTGTGCAAAAATAATGGGCCTGTTTTCTGTGGTATCTAGGTGAACAAGGTCAAACTTAAAGCTTGAAACAAGACAACTTCAAGTCTAGAGTAAATATAAATGTGATGTTGTAGAATCAGAATTCTGTAGCAATTGCTCTATATATACTCAAAATGTGTGATGCAGCTCATGTAACCTAGCTTGTTTGCGTATTAAGTGACAAATAAATCAAAGAGACTGAAGAGGCTGTAAATTCAAAGCAATTTTTGCATTCTGAATTAATTTTAAACAATGTTTACTTATCAGTAAATGTATCTGGTGTAGAGTTCATACATACATGTTAATCATTTTAGGACTGCAGGATCAACAATAACATGCACATATGTGCAACAGCCATCACAAATCAATCATTTTTAGTGAGTGTTCACTTCACCTCACCTCACCTGAGACACATTTCCCAATAAATTATGCTACATGATTACACTGTCTTCATAGATTGGCTATTATACACGTATGCATAAGTCTTCAGTTTTAAACCATGTGCAGTGCATTCTGTTCCACAGTCTTGGTGATGATCTTAAAGCCCTTTATGGTCTTGGACTTGGATACTTTGTAGAGAATCTCCTCCCTTCATAGATGTGAACTTGGAGCTACACTGTTTCTGTGGAGGCGTCCACTCTGTGGAATGCTCTGCTGGATGAGACATGTTTTGCTATGCTACTGCTCTTATTCTGGTGATTGCAGATGTGGCTTTAGGGGAAGGTATTAGGTTTGAATTAATGGTTGCAGAATTGACATTTTCCACCAGGTTTTTGCTGATTCTGGCGTATTCTGTACTTAGTTTTGACTGAGCTTGGAATCTGTTCCAAACAGAGTGGTTTTCTTACCACAGAGAATTGTTTCCTTTTGTAATATTAATATTAGTTTTTCAGCTATGAAGAGCAACTACTAATTTGATGCCCTCTGGGCTACGGTGGTACTACTTGTATTGTGGAGACAGGTGCGTCCCTTCGCTTCACACTACTGCTAGAACTTTTGTACCAGACCATTTGAGCCACTGCATCAAGTCCAGAGGCTTATACAATTGGACCATTAATCCTACTAGCTGAACATAACACAATAGGATTTTACTTTACTGAATTACAAAACCAGAATGTTGCCTTATATAGCAATATGACAACAATGACAATGATGAAGATGATAATGATAATGGTAATAAACATTTATATAGTGCATTCAAGTAGCTCTCCATGTGCATTTTCTTAATATTAGTTATAAATATTGGTCGGCTTTTGTATTTCTTTATAGCAGATGGAGGCAGAGGAAGCTGAGGCTAAAATGTGATGGTTTACCCAAAGCCATCTAATGAGATCTTGGCAGAAGTGATTTGAACAAGGAACTTCCTGTGTCGTGGTCCAATGTCTCTTAGCCACTAGGCTATAATGCTAGCATAACAAATAAATGTTATCATTACTTATTCAAATTAATATTGCAGTTAAAGAATTGCAGTTAAAAGGTCATGCTTCAATTTTGAGAAATTCCACATATTGAATGTCACTTTACATTGTATTATATAAATATCGATATTATGGTGAATTCTGTGTTCTCCAATGTACTTGGACTATAGCCAGACAAACTAGAGAACAGTGGGCCTCTCTTGTTGTGAGTGAAACAATTGTTTGTCAAATTGCATGGTCATCAGGTTAGTCATCAGCTTGTAACCAAATTATCAAGCTGGATAGTCCTTATTGCTGTCCTACATAAGCTTAACTATTGATTTCTTTGACACAGGGTCTGAACTAGACAAGAGGATGGAGATGCATGAATGCCTATTTAAAATTGTGTAAATAGCAGCCATGTCTCACCTCATCCACAGCAGTGGATGGGGAGAGTTTATCTTCACACTACTTTCTCAATGAAAGTAATGTGTGTGCGTGTTTATGAAATCGCTTGAATCTCTCCTCTCCCCATGCCACAGCCCTGATCCAGATAAGGGCTTGCAGTCACTTCTGCTTTAAAATCTAGCATGGTGTATGTAACAATAAATGATTAATAACAAAATATTTTTGATGATTCTGCCCAATTTAAATTTAATTTGACTTTCTGTGTGTCTGTTATGAAAGTTGTGACTGTGAAAGTTATGGGAGACATCACAAGACTAAACAGGTGTACTGTGTGGTGGTTGGGTGAATGTGAGTTGAATATGAAGAAACAGTGAAACAAACATGCAAACCAGCCACTTCATCACATGCTTGCATCTGCCAATAAGAGTCAATATGATCATGTGAATGAGGTCTTAGCTGTGAAATAATTCCCAATGAAATAAACATTTTCCATAATCAACTACCATTTTTAAAACAAGGGTTACTAAACAACCACCTCTTTCTTCTGTTCTCAATGGACAATTTAGGTAAGGACCATAACCGAGGCAGAACACATGGCTTTCACGTGAAAGTTCCCAGGGTCAATCCTCAGCATCTCCAGGTAAGAGTAGAAAAGAAAACCTGGAGACCTGCTGCCAGTCAGAGTGGATAGTAAGAGTTGAATGGATTAATGGTCTGATTTGGCATAAGGCAGTTTCCTATGTTAAGCACCCTGATAAGGAATTATCACATCATCATAAGATATTGGTTATTCAAGCTGACATGCTCTGCATAACAACAGCATGCTTTAAACATAGCTAAAAACAACAACCGAGTTTCACTTGGCGACTCTAAACTGCTTTCAGCATCTCTTGTCACTAGTACTCACAAGGCCAGCTGCTGTTAGTTACTAGGGTAACATGTATCAAGAAAGAAGTATTCTAATACCTTTCAAGGTTGAGAGGCTGTATATTATCTCATTCTCATTGTCAAATCAATCCAAAACTTGTCCCTGGGCAAAGGAAACAATTGTTTCGGTGGCATTTAAAAAGTTTTGTCCTCCCTTCATTTATTTATTTTTGTTTGTTTTTAATTAGATTGGTTGTTACCTCTATATAATAATTCCCTTTGGTTCAAGTGAGCTCCAGTTGTTTTAGGCTGTGTTTTGTTGTTTTAGGCTGTGGTTGTATTGATGGGTAACATTGGTCCCATTAAGAATAATTATTCATAGTGATTCAATGTATTGCTAACAATGTGACTTTGATCCTTGCTTATGCCATTTATACTGCATGTGAATGTTGATAATGTTGAATAGGACACAGAAGAGAAATCACGTATATGTTGTAGACCAGGGTGGGCAAATGACCCTCTACCCATCCCTCCATAAGCTGAATGATACCAGGGGGCAGGGCCATGCTCACTAGCATATGAGGTCCCTAGCTGGCAGGCTGGCTAGATGATTCTATTGCCATGTTGGCCAGAAACTGGCTTCACTGCATGTGGGGCTTCTCACATTGGGAAAGGCAAAATACCCATATGTACCTCTGCATTCTGAAAGTTAATATAGGTCATCATTGTCAAGATCAGGATCCAATCTGCAACCAGAAACAAGTTTCAGCTGAAGGAACTTCCCAGCCATGTGTTCAAAAGTCCATGTGGATTTTGATTAATTACCATGGAGTAACTGCACACTATATTATAAATTTATTTTTTTGTGGAAAAGTGGAGCAGTAATGTATATTCTGCAGCTGTAGATCATCTTGGGGCTTCCACATTTTTCAAGTGGTGTAGGTTAAAATACCAACACCAACATGCTGCATTAACTATTAGTGGCATTTTAGCAGCATGTTAATTTTCTCTACAACTTTGTTAATGTTAAAAAAAAACCTCTTTTAGCCTACATTTTAAAAAAGTTATTAAAGTTATCACTCAATAGCACTTAAATGACAAAACAAACAAACTACGATTTAGCACAAATTTTAAAATTGATTAAAAAACCCATATGGCTATGTCACGCCCTCTAGTGTGCATGGAATGTAGAAGGCAGCCTTCTCCATACTGGCTGGGAAAGATTGGAGTTGTAATCCCATACAGCTGGAGGGCACAAGTTTGGGGAAGGCTGGTACATATACAAACAAAAGGCACTACATAAGCTTGAAGTGTCAAGCCAAAAGAACAATTAAGGGAGAGTGCTAGAAGCCACCAGCCTTGAAGCTTTCCCCTTATGTTTAACCTGTGAGGTGTTTGTAACAGGAAGCTCCTGCCTTCATCTGTAGATCTGAATCAATTGGTTTTGTTGTGTTGTCATTTTTAAAGTCACATCTACTCAATTCCTCATTCTTTGGCTGATACCTGTAGTTTAGTGTTCTTAACAGCAACAGTGGTGTGAGTTTCAGAGAATTTTAAAGGATTTTTTTTTGCAGAATAATCACATATAAAACAGAAACAAAACACATTAATTTCATGGTCACTGGTATTAACACCGGTTTACTCTGAATTCACTATCTTTTCTTGTCATGGGGCTAATGTCAATTCTTTCTACAAAAACTAGATAGGCCTTTGCTGAATTAGAATGTTGGACATTGGTGATCATCAGACACACTAGTTACTGGGCACTCATGGATTTTTGCGGGTTCTATTCACGATGACATCTGCTTCCCTTGCATCTCCCGCTCTTCCATGACAAAAAAAGATCCCTGTAAGTCCGATTTATTTTTTAAAATGGAACTTGCCGTGATCACCTGCTGCGTGCAGAACAAGCGGCATGATAAAAACGCCCACTGAATGGGCCATGTGGTCGTTGCTTACTTCCTCTTTCTCCTGCGTGAGAAAGAGGAAGTATTATGCGACAGAAGTGGAGGCAGAGAAGCAACGGTAGGGAACTGTGATTTCCCCCGTCTGATGAAGCTCTAATTAGGCCTTTTGTCTGATCCAATATCAGTGCTCTTACGAGAAAGACTGAACACTGCCCATAGCTTTTGCAGGATTAAGCTCCACTGCCATTGTAGCTTTCATAATGTATATTATGAGATTATTGAGGGCCTCTGCACTAGTGGAAAGTGCTTCTGCTAGAGCAAGAGACAGCACCCTACTTTTGCCAGACCCCTTAACTGCAGCAGACCCCTGCTCCATACAGTTCCAGAAGGTTCCCTAATCCTCAGGAGCAGATTTTCAGGGGCTGCAGGGGTGGGGCTTCAGTGGGTGGGCAGGATCAGGAAAAAACAGGTGCCTTACTTGGCGCAAGTATTACGCCACCATTGGGTACAACCCTGAATGTTCAAAACAGAATGGCTGAGAGGGAGGCTCGGGGTGCCTCTACAAGAGAGGTTTAATGCTCTTTGAAGGCTCATTATAAATTTTACCTCTACAAGAACGGAGCGCAAAACGGGCATAGAGGCGCGTTATCTCCCGGATTATGCGCATTATCGAATGCGCATTAAATCGCAAATTTTATTTTGCTCCGGCCGTTAAAGCGCATTTCCCCCGTGTGAACAAGCGATTATGCGCATTAACTTCTTGTAAAGCGCTTTTTGGAATCAATTAATGCGCTTCGCCGCCTCTCGCCGCCTCCCGTGCAGAGGGATTAGGAGTAAATGCGCGTCTGCGATAATGCGCATAATCGCCAAATCGGGCGCAAAAGCGAATCCTTGTAGAGGGAGCCTCAGCCATAGAATGTTGACAGCTTGTTTGGGAAAATCTTGAACAGAGTCTATTGACAGGAGCAGGAAACTGGGGACATGTGATGCAGAAGTCCTGTGCAGCCAGGGAGAGTGAAGGTGGGGGAGTTAAGTTTAGAAAGCCCAGGATACAGAATGGTAGACGGAGGCACCCAACGCATCTATCAAGACTTATTGGACCGATGTCTGATGTTGCAAACAAGGCATCTAGATTTTCCTTAGAATAGACCATGTCAAGAGCAGTGCTATTGCTCTCCTCTCCTTCTTGTGCCAGGAAGCTCCTGGAATTCACACCCACTCAGAGCAACATAGGAAATACTGGACAATAAGTGCCTTACCCTCTCCTATCAAGCAAGAAATCTGCTGGTGAGCAGGGCTCTAGCCTGCTTCTTTCTAGGGCAGGTTGAAATTCTTCCTCACAAGCAGAACTGTAATTTAGGGGGAGTCTACACCAGCTGTTTATCGCAGGATGGTATTGCAGTCATTGCTAATGGGGATTCACCTGCTCCAGCAGTGATCTTGGCTCCACCTCTCAGTTTTCCTGGAATATCCCTGACTGCTTTTGTTGCATTTTTTTCAGCTGTCTCACTTCCATTCCAAAGAACACTTGTGGTGTGACCCCCCTTTGAGAGGTCATTGCTGTTCGCTATGATTTCCGGGCTCAGTGAACAGCCAGTCAGCTGTGAGGGGCGTGTGCATGGGTATTGGAGGTGTGAGGGAGTGGACCTATCTGCCATTTCACCACATATTTTGGATGGGTATCAGCATGTCTTTATTTTTATCGCCGAGTGTCTTTATTTTTTTTTTAATACAAACATATCTCTGCACAGGAGCACATATTCAAACGGAATTCCTATCCCCCCCATGTGTTGCTGTGGGTTTGCACTCGTGCACATCTCTCTCGAGTTATTAAAAATATATTTCTGCCCTGTAGCCATCTGCCTAGCCCTGTACACTTCTACAGATACACATGTGGAAGCACCGAAACGGGGACACACGTGCTCCTGCAACATCACTCCTGTAACTGTGGTAAAGATCAGTCATGTGTGCCCCGTGAGTGCCGACTGCGGAAGTGGGAAACATTTGGAAGCAACCCTCTTCCCACAGTGAAAGGACTGTAAGTGTAGACTAGCCCTCTCTCCTGTTTTATTCTAAAGAAAAAATGTCTAGAGTAGAATTCCCCCTCCCATCCTACCCTGGGTGTGAAATGAACTAAACCAAAATTGTTAACTTGAAGGGCTAAATCAGACTTCGACTTGCTTCCATCCAAAGGATCCATTGCAGAGTAGTCTCCACCCACCCTGCTTCTTGAAATAGGGGGATTTATTTATTTATTTATTCATTTTTTTATTTATTGCATTTCTATACTGCCCAATAGCCAAAGCTTTCTGGATGGTTCACAAAAGTTAAAACCATCAGACACAAATCAAAGTATAAACCAAACAACAGTATAAAAACACAATATAAAAATACAATATAAAAGCACAACCAGGGTAAAACCGAGCAGCAATGCAGAGATCTATACAGATTTAAAATACAGATTTGAAATACAGATTTAAAACAGCAAAGTTAAAAGACTACAATGATAAACTGTGAAAATACTGAGAGAATAAAAAGGTCTTCACCTGGTGTTGAAAAGGGTATAACCCTCCTCCTGGTAGCCACCTGCCTCACTTCCTTTGGCAGGGGCTCACGGAGAAGGACCCCTGAAGATGATCTTAGGGTCCAGGCAGGGCATATGGGAGGAGAAGTTCCTTCAGATAACCTGGCCCCAAGCTGTTTAAGGCTTTGAATGTTAATACCAGCACTTTAAATCAGGCCCGGACCTGGACCGGCAGCCAGTGAAGCTGGAGAAGGACTGGCGTAATGTGGTCTTGTTGGCCATATATGTGCAAGAAACCACCCTAATCTGCCATTTCTAGTATTCCTCACACAAAGTTTGTCCAGACAATGTGAGGAATGTTAAGGGGGAAATGAGTACCTCTTAAATGGGGTATTCATTTCTCAGCAACAAAACCAAAAATGGAGCCCTAATCACCATCGAGGATGTGATGCAGAATGTATAAGCTATTTCTTGGACCAACACTGGGAATAAACAATTGGTGCAGGGTAGGAATATCCTCAATATTAGGCTAGCATCTGCCATCTTGTTAGATCCCATTTTGCAACAATTAATTACAAGAAAAATGTTTCTAGACAAAGCTTTTATACTGTAATTGTTCTACCTCAAACACAGAATTTTATGGGGAGTACAGACATTGTTGTCTTCCGTTTGTGACTCCCGTTTCCCCACATTTTCTTCCATTTTTTTCTTACCATAAAAAAATCTGTTAAGGACAGAAAGCCGGAATAGTTCTGAAGCACCTTTTGATTAGGAGTGATAGGAGCTGTTTGTCTGGAAGCACCCATAGTAGTTTATGAGCTTCACCAATAGGGGGAAAATGTTTCATTTCTAATTCAAAATTTCTCACAGGATGTGTATATCAGTGGATGAATGGCGGTGTCCTGTTTTTGGCAAAGTAAGCAAGTGATAAAATGACCCCTTACACTGAGACTACACCAATGCAATTAATGATGAAATTGTTCCCTTAGGGGCTATGCAAGTAGTAGAAAATGGTATTTAAATAGATACAGGCTACTACTGAAAATCAGTGTAAAGGTGAAGGGTGGAAAATGTGGCAGTGAGCTTTCTGTTACCTCACTACTTTAACAAAAAGATGCAATCAATAAGCAATCATTCTGTGGTTCATGGATACCACTTATTGGTCACTCCTGATCATGAGGAAAATAGTACCCTTCAGGCTACACAAATTGCGATTGCAATGACTGCTTTTGGGACACAGAGTGAAATTAACTTCTAGGTTATCCCCGTCAAGGGCCATTAAGTCCTGAACTATGAGGGACACTGTGAACAAGTCATATTTTAGCCTCCCCTGAGCACAAAGCAGGCAGGTTCTGCTCTGTCCCTCCAAACCCTGACCTTCACTGAAATTTATGTGGAAATGAAAAGAGAAAAAGGAGGCTGTAGCCCTGCCAAACTCTGATGATGTGACTCATTTTAATTATTGGTATTTGGAAATTAAATGGCCTAAGGCTTGTTCGGTAGTTTGTTTCAGGCAAAAAAGGAAAAAGAAAAATGATTTAAGTCCACTTCAGGATCCTAGTACCTTTTTACAGCAGGTGTTGAGCAAGGCACTCATTTTTCTTTTTACAGAATGTCCTTGTAAGCATAATAACAATTAGGAAGCTAGGCCTTCACATCAAGATCTCCTGTTCTCTCTGACATTCTTCCTTGGTCTACTTCATTACTTATAATTTTATCAACAAACTTCTCACCGGCCTATTTTTTTTTAAAAAATGGCTTTGAATAATAACGCCATATGGCTTTTTAAAAAGCAGAATAGCTAAGGGACTGCACCAATAATGCTGAATGATGAGCTCACTGGATTTCTTTTCCTACGAATTTACTCTCCTTGCTGGTCCATATGCTCAGAATGTTTATTAACAAAAATGAGTAATCAAGTCATTCCCCATAGAAGGAGTTGGGATTAAACTCAACCTGACTGACTATTAAGATCTGCAGGAGACCCCCTTTTTGAGGGCACCATTACTGGCAGAGAGCTGTGCATCGGGCACATGTGAAAAGGCTTTGTCCTGTGTTGCCCCCACACTAGAATTATGATTGGCCCTTAGAAATGGTGTAAAGACTCGTCTTTTCAATTTAGCCTTGCAAAATGTATCGTTTCAATGTTTTATCTATTTTTATTGTTCTTGTTTTTATTGTTTTAAAGTTTTATTGTTTTCAGTTGTTGCACATGGCCTTGATGGCTTTTTAACTAGATAACGCAGAATAATGATGATGATGATGATGATGATGATGATGATAATAATAATAATAATAATAATATGCTCTTTTATGGGCCAATATGTGGGGACATTTCCTTATACTATTTCTTTTCATCTGCCTCTTGTTGTTATCTTGGCCATAGGCCTGGCTTTTATTCAGTTCAGTTTTAGATTTTAATCCCACCATATTCCAAAGTATATATGTGTTAAAATGTAACAGATTGTACATAAAAATAAATCTTATGCTGGTTTGCTGGCTGTTGCTTTGCCAAGAGGATTGTTGATAGATACAGCTTGGTGGATGATGTTTCATCAATGGAAGCTAATGATAGGAAAAGGTCTCTTGATAGCTGGGGATCTCTGTTAAGATCCAATCTTACAGTGCACTCTTATACATGTCTACTCAGAAGTAAGAACCATTGTCTTTAATGTTACTTACACCCAGGTAGTAAGTGTATATAGTATTGCAGCCTGAGGCTAGATCTACACTACTGCTTTATAACAGTATTGAGGTGCACTGATAACGGTTGGAGCACAATCCTCATTCCATATACTGCTTTCATAGTGTTATATCCTGCTTTTTATTCCGCAGTCATAATAATTTGACACAAGGTGTAGATCTGGCCTAAGTTAAGTCCTCTTGGAATCAATATGAAAGTCATGAAAAGTTAGTGAATTCCCACTAATTTACATGATATTTGTTTTTATCTGTTTTAATGGCTTATCTATTTTATGATTTTATATTTGTATTTGTTGTTGTTCCCCGCCTCAATCTGGATAGAGAGGCGGGTTAGAAAAGAAATGAAATAAATAAATAAAATAACTGCTGTTATGTCTGAATGAGCAAACTGTGGTTTAAAACAATCCCTCCAAACCAAGATTGCAAAACACAACTTGATTTTGATTTGCAATCCTCATATGGAGAGATCAATGAAACCATAATTTGCCAGTTCAGATGTAAGAGGAAACTATGGCTTTATTAAGAAAGAAAATACTGAATTAAATACCAACCCTGAGGGGAAGACAGAGGAGGAATAAGTAAGTACGGAGCTCATTTATTATCCTAAAACCATGGTTTGGAAGATCATTTGAATACAGCCACTGCCTTCTGCATATGTACCAAAGCGTTGAATACTTCCACACCTGCACAGAAAAGCAAACTGCTGCTTATGCATGTCAACAAATTCCAATGAAGGACTCCCAATGATATAAATGTGAGTTGATGTTGAGGATGCCTCCTTAGATGATATGTCCCAAGCAGCATTGCACATGTTCAGCTGGAACCAGCGTGCTGCAGGCAGCTTTGGAGCTCAGCAGCTATCAGCATTAGGTGATTATATTAATTGACTGCTTGTAAGAGTTAGAGTTACTGACAGGAGAGCAGCTCTGAGAAATTTGTGTGTTTTTTAAAAAAAGTGATGACATTCACCAGGAGAACAACATTGTGCCACCTTGAAGTGTGAACTAAATTGAAAGAACTAGGAACTGATCATCTATTTATTCTCACTGGGCTGTTCAGCAGCAATAACATCCTCCTCCTCCTCCTGCCCACTTAACTCTTCCACTATACTTTGATTAGGGGAAAAGAGGACAAAAGTAATTTTGTACAAGAGTCACTTTACGTTAATTTTTTTACAAGCAACTCACTTTAAGCTATGCATCAAAGGGGTGATCTACTTTTATATTCACCACACTGTTAGTAAAGCTTCACTCATGCATCAGAATTTCCTACACATTAAAAACTTGAAGAGTGGAACCCCAGACTTCAAGCTTTAAAAATAATCTGATAATTGCTGTCGTTATTCTTCTGTATGGAGTAAGTTTAAAGTACAACGAGGATGGTACTGTACCAGTGGTTGTAAATCCTTTGCTATTGATTGGCTGGACTGGTGTAATGGCACTGAATATCTACATACAATTCAATTTTTCAGGGACAAAGCCATCCGAATGTTTGCAGTCCAATGTCTATGAGGGATGGGAAAGTTATCTGTTTAGCTGGGACTGAAACTTTCCACAGGCCCTGTGATAAGAGGACTTTTATGGGCTAGCCCGACAACTAAGGTCCTAGTAACTAACATTCTTTTATTTCTATTTATTTACAAAATGTTACAGAGAGGAATGGAGGGAAGTAGAGATGGGAGAAGCTGTGTTGGAGTGCTGAGCACCATCACTTTTGGAGGATACTAGCTGATACTGAACTGAAGCATCTTTGAGAAGCAATTCAAAATCATTTTTTCTGTACAAATGTCTATGACTGGAAAATCCCAAGTATCTGATTTGCACCCTCCCCGAAACCTCAGTGGCTTAGAACTGGAAATATTTAATCAACCCTCTGCAAGTCTGGATCCTAACATTTTGATAGTTGTGACCAGAGCCAGATCTACACCAAGCAAGATAAAACACTTTGGGAATGGTTCAAAAACTGTATATGGAGTGTGTTCTGGGCCCCAACAGTTGTCAATACTGTTATAAACCATTTTAAAGCAGTAGCGTAGATCCTGCTTATGGCTGGTGCAAGACCTGCTGCTGCCTGCGGTGGGATGTTGTGCAGTTACCCTCTCTTCTCTCCTCCCTAGCTATGATGATGACGGTGGCCAGCTGTCACCTCCTCCTCCTCCTCCTCCTCCTCCTCCTCCTCCTCCTCCTCCTCCTCCTTTTCCTGCTCCCCCATGATGATGATGTTCCCCACCAGTCCATTGCTTTTTTATTCCCCCTTCCCACCATGATAATTACATTGGTGGTGACTCAGTTCTTGCCCCACTGCTGCCCTTGTTTCTCTACACCCTCTGCCATGGTGGCAGCTGACCACCCCTTCTCCACTCTTCCCCTCCCAACAATGGTGATAACATTAATGACCATGATGATGGCCACCTTGCCATTCTCCTCCCCTCTTCCCCCCAACTGTCCTCTCCTCTATCCCCCTTCCCCCTTGCTACGATGGCTATGGTCCAACTTTCTCCTACCTTTCCCGATGGCAGCTCAGTCACTGGTCACTGCCCTGCCCTCCTCTGCTCTCTGCCTCCTCCTCCCTCTTGCTGTGAGTGGTTCTCCCTGAGAGTAGGGCATTGGTGGGAGAGGTGGCCTGAAGATAATCTATGCTATGGCAGCACAGGTAATGTCCAGGGCTACCTTGCTCCCAATGTTTTGTTCTCAAGAAAAACCCTTACAGTGAGGAATTTGTGCTGGGCTCTTGGAAAAGCCATGCTGGCCACCCCCTCTTCTAAGCAACTGGTGGGACTTCCCGGACAATCTACCCACTCAATGCCACATTCTGAGGGGTCTTCAGTGTGAGGCTTCAGGAGGATGGTCCTCCAGAGAGCTATGCCAGCCACTCGTTGTAGCAGGAGAGCAGCCAACATGTCTTTCTGGAGCGCTGGGCAGGGTGTGTAGTTCTCTAGCAGTGGGATCCACTGCCCTTCAGGATCTGCCATCTGAGGTGGGAAATTCAACCCAACTGATGGAAGGGCTGGCCTTGTTGCTGACTAATAATGCCTGTAGTTAACAGGAAATCTTTCAAAAAATTATTGGCTTTTCTATCTATCTATCTATCATCTATCTATCTATCTATCTATCTATCTATCTATCTATCTGTCTATCTAATCTATCTATTTATTTAATCTATCTATCTGTCTATCTATCTTTCTATTATTTTACTTTAAATATATTTTGTTTACGTTTGTTACACATCTTAAAAAAAGTTTTAAAAAGTTTTGTGGCCTTGTTCTCAGTAAATTGGATTAAACAACGACTATACTTAAATTAGTATGTTTTGGGGAAAATAATAAGAATCAGTCTCAGAGTCCTTGAGTAGAAGAAAACTGACCTGGCCTTGAAATGCAGAATTACCAAGACTACACATAAATGAAGAGTTAGGGAATGTGGCCATGTATTGTTATGATCATTCTGAATTGCCACACTTTGGGTGATAATAAATTCTGCAAAGTGGGAATTCTAAAAGCTGAGCTGCTATTGTTTGTCAGTATTGAAAAGCAGTATAATAAACCTTACCGACCCTAAAGAATTAACTGTAGTTTCTTAAAGAGCATATTTCTCACCCTCTTGACACCCACAGAATACTAGAATTTCCAAGAACTTTATAGTGCCTTTATATTTCTAGGGATTCTACTTCTGCCTGATCGAGAAATGTTTGGATACACACTCACTGAGGGGACTTCAGTGATTCTTGCCATGCTCATCAAAAGATCCTGAATGCTGCCAGGTCTAATAATTCTCATTACCAGTTGGGGGAGAGAGGCACTTGGACTGATTTAGGCTGAGTGCCAAGGACATATTTTAGGAGCAACCAATAGGATATTAGCATTCCCAGTGATCAAGCGCTGATCCTGAATCCATAGCATGTTAATTTCACATTGTTTCTCCATTTTAAATTGTTTTTGGCCAGAACGGCTTCTCCCTCATGTGGGTTCCAAACCATGTTTGGAAACCTGGTGTGAAGCATGGCTAAGAGGGAGGAAGGTAGCAGAAAAATGGCTGGACAAACAGGTTAAGAAGCCCTCCTCACTGCCACTTTTCTGCTCCAAATCCTCCTCCTGAATTTGCTGTTGCCTATGAAAAGCAGCTTTTGAGCTTTTGTTACATGCATACACACATATTGTGAGGTTCTTCTCTAAGTGTAGTTGACAGTGTGGATTACCTTTTTGTAGGCCCAATCCTCTGCCCTCAATCCCAATCCACCACCTGAGCCAGAGGGATCGCCTTCACTCATGATAGGGCTGGTCCTGTCTTTTTGGTGGCATCCATACTATGCAGTTGGACAATGTGCTATGGTTACTGGAAGATTGCATTTCTCGCTGCAACCTTTTGGGAAAATTGAGATACTAGTCACTACAGGAGATATGGCCCATGGAGGCTTTCAATGCAGTCTGCCACTGGTGTGCAAGCCGCTGCCTTGCTGCTTAATCCTGCCCCCCATGTCCATTGCCAGCAGTAAATTTTGACAAATTTGTCACAGTATGGTTGAGGAGGACAGTGCTTGTGGTGATTTTCCTCAGGTATTATCCTCTCCAGCACAACTGACTCCTAACAACTATCTGGTGGGATAGCTGGAGTATAAAGAATAATCTCAGTATGTTGTCCTCTCCATGTGGTACATGTGTTTAGTCCTGCTTGCCAGGGGGTGGGGAGGCATGATGTGATCTCAGTGTGCAGGGAAGGGAAAATTTCAACTTCCCCATCCTTGCATGCTGAGATTCAGGGAAGGGGGGAATTGGTGTGGATGTCTGGGTGTGTGTCTGGGTGTCGAGGTCTGGGTGTAGGAAAAAGAGATGGGTGTGTTTGTGTGACTTAGAGTGGTGGGGGAAGACTGTGTGTGTATGTATGTGTACAAATGAGTGTGTATAAGAGTGAGGGGGAAGATTCAGTTTGTATGTGTATTTTGGTTTGAGAGTCAAGGGAGGCGGCGGCTGGATGTACTTGTATAAACTGAGCAAGTTGAATGTGTCACGAAGAAAGAGAGGCAAGGTGAGGGGAATGATTGCCCTGGCCATGCCTACCACCAACTCAGGTCCCATCCACCACTGTCTTTGTCCATATCCACCCCTGGCATGTGTCTATCGACCTGCCACCCATAGCCGCATGTGGCCCTTGGGGGTAGAAGGTTGCCCACACCTACTTTACAGGAATGGCGATAGAAAGTTTTGCAAGGAATACATATTCATCTGGTCTTTTAATGGAGACTGAAGTGAAGTCCTGATTGCCCACCAGTACAGCATCTGACAGAGAAATTGCCAGAGGTTCCATACATATGAAAACTCAGGACAGGTCAGGAGATGAAGGAGAACACCATAGTGTACCTACTTTTCCAATTTTTGTTTTCTGTTAAAAGTGTCCTGGGAATGGGAGAAACTTCTGTGTGCACTTGACTAAAGGGAGCATGTTTAAGTGATCTGAAGCATATCAAAGAATCACATTATATATCTGGTGCAATTTGAAATGACAAGGTATGGCTCTTGACTATTCCGTGATCGTGTCGGAACAATTTTATTGAGAAAACTGTAAAAAACAAAATTCCCACAAACATTAGAATATGTCAACTCCTTGTTCTCTTTCATTTACTTCCATTTTTCCTGTACAGTAAAGGACGTATGAAAATCTGTTCATACTACCATGTACTCCATTTGTTTCATCACTGGTAACAGGCAATGACGAATCATGTTATTAATGCCAAGTCAAGGTGAAATATTACATTGTTCTGCATAAATGCCAGAAGACTAAGAAAAGTAAAGGTCAGTTAATTCGGACATCCAATCATGCTTCTTGTAATCTTTGCATAAATGGTAATTGCTATGTTGCTTCCAAATAATTATTATAAACTTTGCATAGATGTTAATTGCTATGTTGCTCCCATAAGCTCCAGCCTATAATCTGGCACTTGGCTGCCACAGTGCCTAGAGCTGAGCTTACACAGTGCTGTCTGTAATTATAGATGTTTTAGGCATCTATAATAACATTATAGATGTTTTAGGCCTGATTACAATTAGGAAAGTGTGTATGCATCCCCTAATCTTGCAAGTGGGAAGGAATACAGTTATAGCTTCTTCTTCTTAAATTTTCAAATGACTGACAGGGTGTTTGAGGTAAAGCTGGTGGCCACCTATTCCTGACTACTGATTACAAAATAAGAGAAGAATAAACATCAGCTTGTGTGGTTGTTCAGGCGCCTTTCTGCGTGGTGGAAGAGAGTTTGTTCAGGGTGCCTTGGTCTTCCATACCAAGAGGCAAAATTGAAAGAAGCAGAGAGTGGAGTCAGAAATCCCCTTGCATCTCCCAGCATTTGGCCCAAAGGCAATGTTACTGGCTTGTGGGAACTGGATTTTATTGTACAGTTCTCAAGATCTCCTACTCCAGATAGTATTTGTCAAGATCTCCCCTACTTCTGGAAGCCCGCTCTCCAGATAACATATCAAAGAGTTTGCAGAGTGGTTGCTTGCCCTCCTCCTCACTCCCTTGAGCCCTTCTGACACAACTGCTTCATCATTGTTGCTTTTGCCCTTGCTCTGCCAGCAATTGGCGTTAATTTTGTTCTAAGTACAGTTCATCTTCTATCTCTACCTTCGAGCCATATAGGCAATCTATTGTAATTGTAACTTTTATATCATCTTGAAGATGCCCTTCACCTTGTTTACCCATATTTCTTTGTTCATCCTGTTTTCCCATGTGATACCAACTTAATATCTTTCCGGCATTGCTGTGCAGTTCAAAGCGTGTGCTGTTTCTTATCTTTGACCAAAAAAGAAAAGGAAAGGAAAAGACATTTAATCTATCTCTAGGTTTGTTTTTTTTACAGGATTGACACAATAAGGTCCAGAGTGCCTTCTTAAAAAAAGGACAGGAAATACAAAGCTATAGGAATATTGTTGAATAGTCCTACAATACACAACAATAGGGGTGGGCAACTGTTAGTCTGTGGAGAGCCACAAGCTGAACCCTTAACCATACAGGCAACCCATTCCTTGAATCATCAGACAGCATTCCAGGTGGCAACTGCTGCCTCTGCTATTGTTCACTATCAGAGGTGATCTTAGTAGTATAGTGATATGATCCCATCATGATGACACTATATACCTCTTGAACATTTATACTTTGTAGCAAACACAATGACATCGGTTGTGGTATTTTGAATAACATGGAACCAAAAGCAGGAAATAACACTAGAAAAGTGGTATATGGAATATGTAATGCCCACCCCAACAGTTATCAGTACACTTCAATACTGATAAAAAGCACTCGTGTAGATCTAGTCAAAGTGTGTCGCTGCTATAATACAATGCAAGCATTTCTGGTAATAGACTGCAATCCAATTAGTCTGCATGCATTTCTTCAACACTTCCTTTCCATTTGTTGTAAGCTGCCTTATGAGGATTTCTGCCCTGAAAGGCAGCCAAGACATATTTCAAACAAATAATAATAAAAAAATAAACTTTAAGTCCATACACTTCTGAAGAAACCAGGAGCAGAGGAAGCTGCCTTATAATGAATCAATCTATTTGTTCATCTAGCCCAGTATTATCTGCTCTCTGTTTCTCTCTATGAATTATACAGTTCTGTATGTAGCCTGCCAGTCCCAGGTTGCTCGTGAACCAAAGTGAGTAAACAGGAGCAGCAAACAGGGAATTTTACATGGGAAAATGGAGGGGACTCCAGGAAGATTACATCACCACCTACAGAGAATCAAGTAACATGGCCAACAAGCAGGGCTGTGCGGGGGGGGGGGGGGGGGGTCAGTGGGGCTAGTTGGCCAGGGGGGCATGATTTTGAGGGGGCACTCTGACGAGGAGGTCCCCCCTAGCTTACGCTACTGTTTCCATAGCGTAAGCGGCCCATCGAGAAGCGAAGAGCCCGTCTTGCGGAAACAGCGCAGAAGCTGTCCGTCGTGAATACCACGGTCAGACTGCAAGCTCCAGAGGGCCATGCCGCATGTGGGGCAGGGACATATGTGCCTTGAGGTGTTGTAGAACAGGTTTAATATGAAGATGTTATGTAGAACGGACATGTTGGTGGGCACGCCCCCTTGGGGAGGCCAAGTTGTCCTTCTTTGAAATGGGGGCACACACTTCCCATCTGGCCTGGGGTACCTCTTCCCGGCTTATTTGAGTTGCCTTTATTTCATTCTGACGGCATTTTGTACACGCGAGCGGGGCACAGATCAGACGTGTATGCGACTTATAGCCTCCATTAACACGCGTTTCCAAGGTGTTGATTAAATGCAACTTTTAATATTTCTTCGATGTTCGATCGCATTTTGGTAGTGTAACCTCCACTGCCCTTTCAGATTAATGCAAATCGTGGGTGTAGTTTGATGGGCAGGGCTCGTGATGTCATGAGTGAATGCTTGCCCCTTCTCTGGCTACCCTTACTTCCTCCTTCTTCTTCCCTTGACTGGCCTGTTCAATATACCGGTACTTAAAGTAAAGTTTCTTTTAAATTCCCACTGGAATCTTTCTTTCGTTGAGACGCGTGGCTACTCACATGGAGCTGATTCTACAGGAAGCAAGGGGGTTGGAATAAGAATGTGCGTTACTCATTTTGAGTATAATTTGAGGTCCGCTATGGCTTCCCTCCCACCCCCGCTCCCTTGCTGAGATCCTGGCTGGAAAATGGCAGGGAAACTTCTCTCCATGCAGTGCAAGCGAGTTCCTGCCATTGAGCTGTCGTCTTGCGCTCTGTTACTTGGGAGTAAGGCGCATTGCGTTACCTCCCCCCTCTGCCTTCTGTCACTGCGTTACCGGGAAGTTGTGTGTGTGTGTGATTGTGTGTGTGTATCGCACCAAAAAGACCATTTAGTACTGAGAAACCACTGCAATATCTTTGTTCTAGAAATGGTTACATGTGGCTAAAATCCCATTGAAAAGTGTGGCTGGAGCAATCTGAAAGGCACAGCGCAATTGCGGAAAACACAGGGGATTGGGTGGAATGCGATGAACAAACACAACGTCCGAGCTGACTCGCCCACGTTGTGGTGTCCCCTGCTGTGCCGTTCATTCAGATGGCACTGGCGGTTGCCTGAGTGGAACCGCAGAGTGTGCACACCACAGTATATGTTCCATTCTCCTCATTATGCACAGAAGGCGACGCAATTGGTAGATTATCAAGCGGACTGAGTGGGGGGGAGAGGACAGCAGTGCCAGCCAGGGTTTTTTGGGGGGGGCAGCGCCCAGCCCTCCCACACTCCTGCCTGCCCAGTAACACACCTCTGCAACGCAGAGACCTGCTGGGATGGCGAGGTTGCCCTGTAGCCCGCTCAGCGATGGCCATCCCAGAAGCATTGCTAGCTGGCATCTCGGGGTCCGGAGACAGGCAGAATAATGGGAAGTTTGTATGGTACTGGGACATCAATGCGAAATGCAACATTGTAATGGAAAGGCAACACAAAAATTAGTCCCTAAAGCAGCACATTTTCAAGGGGTGAGGTGGGAGTGTACAGCGGCGGATTCTTTGCGGGAGGAATAGGGGGCCAGATGCTCCATGGGTGGGTTCTTGCCAGGCCGTCCGCTACCTGGAAAAATGATGCTTTAATGGTTTTACAATAGGTACCAAAGCCAATGCTGCCCTGCTAACAACTGTAATTGTAGGAAAATCCAATGTTTAGCCATCATACACACATGCGAAGTCACGTGCGATTGTGATTGGACAGGCAACGGTGAAAAAGTCAGGTGGGCAGGGTTAACGAATGGCGGGAAAGTCTGGGGGAAGTACCATCAGGAGACAGGGCGGTGCTTTCGACAGTTTTTGAATGTTCAGCCATACACCCATGAACCGAATCTGCAGCGAAACTCCACATATAAACAATTGTAAAGTGCATTTTATGTTGCCCGTAATTCACCCTAACGGCTCTCTTCTACCGCTATTAGACGTAAATTCGAATATAAGAAAAAGCGCATATTATCAGAAACAGGCGCCAAAGAGACGTCGTGTAGAACTCCGCCCCCTTGGCATATTACCAGCTCTGCATGGCCCTGCCAACAAGGGAGTTGCTCCAGGGACCAGCAAGGTCTGTGCTATGTTTATTTTCCTGCCTAAGGATGTACACATCTACACTGGTAGCAAGCACAAGCTAGAGAAGAACGTACAAGGGCTTGAGGTGCAACTATCCACACTTCAACTTATCAGGGAAGATGAAGAAGTGCTGGACATGACACAGGAAGTGCTTTTGGAAGGAAAACAGGAAGTGGAATTTCTAATGAAAAAAGGGAGAGAGAGAGAGAGAGAGAGAGAGAGAAAGAAAGAAAGAAAGACAGAACTGGGCAGGATCTACACTACTGCTTATAATGGTTTATAATGGTATTGACAACTGTTGGGGCCCATTACACATTTTATATCCCATTTTCAAACTGCTTTCAAAGTGTTATATCCTGCTTGGTGTAGATCTGGCCCCAGACACAGGAGAAGGGTAAAAGGAAGAACATCACTCATAGGAGCAAGATAGGACGCATTCTGGTTCTTTGGAGCTCTGCAATCAATTCCAGGGCTTCCCAAGAGACAATGATTCTGCACCACGGGAACAAAAACAGCTGCTCTGGATGCCAAAGAGCATCTTTAGGAAAAGGGGTTGGAAAATGAAAATGGGGAAAAGCAAGTGGAGAATGGGAAGAGTAATCCTTTGAACAAAATGCAAACAAGTTGAGTCAGGTTAGTTGTGTCAGCTGAATACTGGACCTGGACAAGGATGTCCTGCTTTCAGGCTAAATCTGGCCATTGTAGCATTCCATAGTGGTTCCCATGGAAAATCAGGGGCAAATGGCTGATTTTTTTGCCACCCTAAATTTCAGGTGTGGCAGTGGTGGCAGCTGCATATTACCAGACCCTGCTGTACAGAAAGAAGACATGGGGAGGCTTGTATGTTTATGCAGAATAACATATATAACTCCCAGCTTCTGCTCCACTCACTTTTCAGTGGAACATATGAAGTGAGATGGAAAGTTACTGCCAAAAGCTGCTTCACTTACTCCAATTCCTGCAACTCAAATTTGAACCCAGGACTCACATGACCAACCTGATTCTTCTTTTTTGCATTTGTTCAAAAGATTGCTTTTCCCCTTGTCCACTTGTTTTTTCTCCTTATTAATTTTTCAATCACAGTAGCAAGGTGGGTCATGGACAAGGATCAAGGGCAGCTTAACCAAAAATCATCACAAATTCTTCCCACAAAAATTAACCATTAGTTATCACAGCTAAATTTCAGTAAAATATTGTTCATCTCTAGCATAAGGAAAAGCAAACTATTTCATCATTTTATATCTAAGATAAAAGGAGTCTAAGATAAAAGGAATTCATAAGATTAAAGGAATACATAAGTGTTAAAAATGTACGAAAGGTGTTTTAGTTTTCACCTTTGGAAAAACCATGGATAACTATCCAAGTGCATTGTGTAGTTCAAATACAGCTTAACACAGTTCAAATTTTTATCATATTATAGATAAGACATTGACCAGATCATTTATAAAGAATGTGACAGAGAAGATTGAGGGGCCTGTCATTCTTGCATTCTATACTGCACATTGTCCTTCCATTGAATCAGATCTCATAAATGAATCCCATTATGCAGACTAAAGCGGCAAAAAAGTAGTATCTCATATATGAATTGTCTTATTCAAAGTAAAGAAGCAAAATACACTTGATTAGCGCACCTCGCTAAGATTAGCTACAGGCACAAACATATATGGTTAAAACCAAAAAGGGATTGCAGAGCTCCAAAAGGAGCTGTCAAAACTGATGTACATTGAGGCAAAACATCTTAACTTCATGTATACATGGATAGGATCTGAGCTGGCAGTGACTGACCAACAAAGTGATCTTGGGGTTATGGTGGATAACTCAGTGAAAATGTCAAACTAGTGTGCAGCTGCTGTGAAAAAAGGGTAAATTTCAAATTAGGAAACATTAGGAAAGGAACTGAAAATAAAACTGCCAGTATCATGATGCCCATACACAAATCTACGGAGTGACACTGGGGGTACCATGTACACTTCTGGTCACCATACCTAGTCACCATACCTTAAAAAGGCTGGGAAAGGTGCAGAAAAGTTCAACCGAAATGACTGAGGGGCTAGAGCAACTCCCCTATGAAGAAAGATTACAACATTTGGACCACTTTAGCTTAGAAAAAAGACATTTAAAGGGGGACATGATAGAGGTGTATAAATTATGCATGTTGTGGAGAAAGTGGTTAGGAGATATTTTGCTCTCTCTCTCATAATACAGCAGGGGATGAACAGGGGAAGCTAAATAGCAGGAAGTTCAGAACAGAAAACAGAAATTACTTCTTCATATAGCTCATAGTTAATCTATGATATTAGCTACCACAAGATGCAGTGATGGTTGCCAAACCTGGACAACTTTAAAAAGGGGATTAGACAAATTCATGGAGGATAAGGGCTATCAGTGGCTACTGGTAGTCATGATGGCTATATATTATCTCCAGTATCTGAGGCAGTATGCCTCTGGACACCAGTTGCTGGGGAACATGTGTGGGAGGGTGCTATTGAACTCATGTCCTGCTTGTGGACTTCTCATAGACATTGCCATTGTGGGAACAGAATGTTGGACTAGATAGGCCTTTAGCATGGCTGTTAATATATTCTTATATATAACAGTTATCTATATTTAACTTAACACAATCTAATATCTATCAGAATCTAAAAGCCAAGCTACACACTTGTGGCATATGTTGTTATCACTTATAATAAAGAGATAGCAGCTATATTTACAATTGGGGCTCAACTCTCATTGTAGTACATATATGCCTATCCAGGATACGACATGCCAATCTTTGACTTTGTACTACTGGACCCACCCCATGAAGAGCATATATGCATTTAGCACATATGTGTTTTTGCCAACTATAGCTGCCAGTCCCAATAATCTGTACAATTATTTCCAACAGCATATTTTATAGCATATAGTGTGTGTGGTGTGTGTGTGTGTGTGTGTGTGTGTGTGTGTTTTAACACAAGGCATGGGACTTTAGTAAAGATTTGTATTCTCTTTTTAAAAAAAGAAAAACAAAACTTTGGACGTGGCTTCATTGGAGCATGGTGATATTGTAAAATGAATAGAAATGCTCTCCACCGTGACAGAGAAAATGTAAGTGGCTATAATTTGGAGCAGTTGTATTTATTTCTCTACCTCTACAATTGTCTGCAAAAAGAAAAAAAAATATGAGGGTGTTTGGATATGAAAGCTTTTTTGTATCTTCCAGAAATAAGCATGGGCTTGTTAAAAACCTGAGTAGATTTACCTGTCATTGGTTATCTGTGGGTGAAAGAAAATGTGCGAGAGAAAAGCCCTGATCAAGATATAGGAATAGCAATGTGTTTCTTTAAACTAGTAAGACAGTGCGCAATGATCCAGAGAGGGTATATCACATTGCATCACGAGATGGGTAGAAATAGTCTAAATTAGGCTGACCATATGAAAAGGAGGTCAGGGCTCATGTAACTTTAACAGTTGTAGAGAAAAGGGGATTTCAGCCAGAGTCATTTGTATGCAATTAGTTCCTGGTGAAATTCCCTCTTCATCACACCAGTTAAAGTTGCAGGGGCCCTGCCTTCTTTTGTATATGGTCACTCTAGTATAGTGCCTGCAACTTTAACTAAGGATTTAATTACTATGTTACTAACTGCAGGAATATTAATAATAGCAAGGAAATGGAAGATGAAGGATAACTATCAAATGGCTGAGTGGTATAAAGGGGTATGGGATATTGCTATTAATGACAAACTAACATGTAATATTAAAGTAGAAAAGGGAATATGTAATAGAAATGAATTTGGAAATATATGGAAATTATTTTTAGAACATGTATTGTTGAGAGGGAAAGGACACAAACCTGTGCAAGAAGTATCACAATTTTGGAAAATGTAATGAAGAAGAATTGGTCCTGGTGAGGGGTGCACTTGGGGTACCTCCACAAGAGAGGTTTAATGCTCTTTGAAGGCTCATTATAAATTTTACCTCCACACCAGCGGAGCGCAAAACGGGCGTAGAGGCGCGTTATCTCCTGGATTATGCGCATTATCGAATGCGCGTTAAATCGCGAGTTTTATTTTGCTCCGGCCATTAAAGCGCATTTTCCCCGTGTGAACAAGCGATTATGCGCATTAACTTCTTGTAAAGCGCTTTTTGGACATCAATTAATGCGCTTCGCCGCCTCTCGCCGCCTCCCGTGCAGAGGGATTAGGCGTAAATGCGCCTCCGCGATAGTGCGCATAATCTCACAACCGGGCGCAAAAGCGCATCCTTGTAGAGGGGGCCTTGGTGTATAAAGAATGGAAAAGAATGGTATAATTGTAGTTAAGAGTTGAAATAAAAATTATTATTAAAAAAAAAAAAAGAACATAAGAAAAGTCGTGCTGGATCAAACCAAAGTCCATCTAGTCCAGTATTAAAGCCATCCAAAGTGGTAGCCATCGCTACATCTTGTGATCGTGAATTCCATAGCTTAACTATGTGCTGTGTGAAGAAGTCCTTCCTTTTATCGGTCCTGAATCTCCCACCAATCATGGGATGACCCCAGGTTCTGCTATCATGAGAGAGGGAGAAAATGTTTTCCAATCCACATTCTCCACACACCATGCATAATTTTGTACATCCCTATCATGTCTCTTCTTACTCGCCTCTTTCTAAGCTAAACAGTTCAAGATGCTGTAACCTTTCCTCATAGGGGAGTTGCTCCAGACCCTTAATCATTTTAGTTGCCATGAAGGCACTTTCAGTATCACAAGAAGAGATCAATTAACTTTCATTCTACAAGTAATTGACTGCTTAACTGAATAGTGAATTTACCACAAAGCTCTGAGGATCCCAATATAGCACAAGTAAGGGACAAAAGATCTTTCTGAACCTATATGAACTAGTGTAAAGCCCACGTCATCATGGGTGCTAGTAGTCTGAGGAGGAAACATACTGTTCCTTGACTCCCGCTATTTCAGTCTTCCAGAAGCTGTATGGAGGTTACTTCAATGCAACTGAGGACTTTTGTCCCTTGCTTCCTCACACCCATTTCCACTGAACAATATTCACTTCTTCCCCTCAGGCCTCAAACCCACCTCCTTCCCTGTTCCTCCACTTTTTAAAACCTGGCTTTTCTTTTCTTCCACTGCCACCGCCTCAGAGTGTTTGCCACCCCTGTCACCCCTGTCTCCGCTGCCAGTATGGCTGCTTTGAGAGCGGGCTGGACTCGCAAAGCCTAAGGCCCTCCTTCTGTCCTGTCTTTCTCCCCCCCTCCCCCCATGCCTGTGCACCACGGAACTATGTGGCTGCTCACCAGCTGTCTCAGGCTCTTGGCCAGGGCACAGGAACATACTGTTTAGCTATTAAAGCTTGAGCTTTGAACTTTTTCAAACTTTCAAAATTTTCTGCACTTCTGCATGCTCAAGCTTGAGTTTCAAACAAAAAATGAACAAAATTGGTCTGGTAGATCTCGTGTAATAAGCCTTGCACTACTTATTCTTCTATAAGATAGGACACTTGAAGAAGGGCAAAGATTTTTATTTCAGTTAGGACTGACTTTTTATGCAAGACCAGCTGGTGTCCCAAAGGTAGTAGTTTAACTAGGCTCATGCTATGTCAGAGGTTCACAAAGCAAGCCAAAAGCAGATCATGTCCAGAACTGAAAAACACTATATAGAAGGCTGTGGGAGTTATTTAGAGATTACAGAATCAACCACACAGATTGGATGACACTAAACCCACTGATAAAATTAGAAAAGATACTTTCATTGGTTGCTAAGTGAACATCACATGGAAGTCAGAGAAACCCAATACTGATTATGTAAATATATTTATGCAGTTTACCCTGCCCAGATATTTTGCACAATAGTCTTGAAAAGAAACTATACATTTAATGTACTTCACATTCATTTTTATTTTCAACATGATTAGTAAACACAAAAATCTGATTTCTTATTTAATTAAACGGCACTGACAAGTAGGGTGCTGGAATTAACAGCACAATACTGTACATGTCTACTCAGAAGTAAGTCCCATTGAGTTTAACAGGGCTTACTCCCAGGTAAGTGTATATAGGTTTGCAGCCTAATTAAAACTATTGCGCTTTTTTTTTTAGCATTAATCCCTGAGAAAGTTAATAATGTATCAGATCTATTGAAATCAATTAAGAAGTTGGTTGTAGCAAAAACACTTGTCACAGAGTTATTGTAGGTTTTTTCAAGAAACTCACCATAACCGCTGACATTATATAATTATTGGGGTGAAAATGTCCAACAGAGCTGATCCTATACATGTTTATTTGGAAGTGAAACCCACTGAGGTTCATGGGGATTATTTCCAAGAAAGTGCAGTGCTAGAGCGCATATAAACATATATTAAAAGAGGAGACACTGTGCTCTGGAAACATTCATGTCAGAAGCATCTTACCCTGTCCAGGATTGAGCACAAAGAAAAATGGTTCTGCTAATTTGTAGCTAAAATGGGTCGCGCTGACTGGTGGGTCCTTGTTACATCCCAAAATTATCTTCCCTTCCCAAAGCAGTTTTTCAGCATTTTAAAATAATGATTCATGTTTTGAAAAGTTAAGTGATGAATAAAATGTTGATTGCTTAACAATAGTAACAGTGCTTTGAAACAAGTAAGACAAGCTTGAGAAGAGAACAATTCCTGCTAAATACGTGTGAGAACAATGGTTGTGGGGAGCCAGCTGAGACAGGGCAAGAGAAAAAAGGCAGTAGCTGTTCCTTGCAATAGAGGTATGGGCCACCGAGTGAGCAAATGAAAGAAACCAGCTCCCGTTCCTAAGAGAAACAGGTGTTACTTTTGCCTGCTTACTTGCTCTCTTTCACTGGGTGGTGGGGTGGCTAAGATTGATTTCTCTGGGTCCCATCACCATCTTTGAGTAATCCAGAGGGAAAGCAGTGAGTGAGTGAGGTGGCTGCTCCTTCCAAGACTCCCTTCTATGTTGTATCGCCCAGAGAGAGATGGTGAGCAAATGGGCAGAGGGAACTGCTTGCAATCTCTCTAGGAGGCACCATGTGCCCAGTCTTCCCTGCCACAGTGTCCAGAGAGTGAGCAAAATAGCACTGGTAGGAGCAGCCTCTGGGGCTTATTTACACGAGTGCTTTTTATTAGTACTGAAATACAGTGGTTACTGTTGGGGCATGTTAGGTATTCCATATACCACTGTTCTAGCATTATTTCCCAGTTTTTATTCTGTATAATCCAAAACACTGCAACAGATGTCATTATGTGTGCTACGAGTTAATAAATGTGCAAGAGGGATATAGCATCACCATGATCGGATTGTATCGATATGACACGAAGTGTAGATCTGGCCTGATTTAAAGAACCCTGGATTGTTGTGATATAGGTTCAGTACGCTGATGACACACAACTCTACTTCTCCTTTTCATCTTCATCAGGTGAGGCTGTGGATGTGTTGAACCGGTGCTTGGCTGCGACGATGGACTGGATGAGAGCTAATAAACTGAAACTCAGTCCAGACAAGACTAAGATGCTGTTAGTGGGGGGTTCCTCTGACCGGATGGAGGGTGTTCAACCTGTTCTGGATGGGGTTGTACTCCCATTGAAGGAGCAGGTTCGTAGCTTGGGGGTTCTCCTAGAACCATCTCTGTCACTTCGGCTGGTGGCCCAGCTATGCCCCTATCTGGACAGGGATAACCTGGCTTCAGTTGTCTATGCTCTGGTAACCTCCAAGTTAGATTACTGCAATGCGCGCTACGTGGGGCTGCCTTTGAAGACGGTTCGGAATCTGCAGCTTGTGCAGAATGCAGCGGCCAGAGTGGTAACAGGGACTGGAAGGTTCGAACATATAAGACCGATTCTGGCCTGCTTGCATTGGCTGCCTGTATGTTTCCGAGCCCGATTCAAGGTGCTGGTTTTAACCTATAAAGCCTTACATGGTTTGGGACCACAATACCTGATGGAATGCCTTTCCCGACATGAACCTACCCGTACACTACGCTCAACATCAAAGGCCCTCCTCCGGGTGTCTACTCTGAGGGAAGCTCGAAGGACAGCAACAAGGGAGAGGGCCTTCTCTGTGGTGGCCCCCCAATTGTGGAATGATCTCCCCGATGAGGCCCGCTTGGCGCCAACACTGTTATCTTTTCGGCGCCAGGTCAAAACTTTTCTTTTCTCCCAGGCATTTTAACAGCTCAAGTTGAGGTTTTGATTGACAGTGTGGCCAGGCTTAACAGTTTAAAATGTTTTAAATGTCAGTTGTTTTATGTTTATGGTTTTAAATTTTGTATATTGTCTTTTTAGTGTTGAATCGTTTAATATCTGTAAACCGCCCAGAGAGCTTCGGCTATGGGGCGGTATATAAATGTAAATAATAATAATAATAATAATAATAATAATATAATAATAATAATAATAATAATTTGAATGCAGCCAATCTCTATCGGCCTAACCTACCTCACAAGATTGTTACGAGGAAAAACAAAGCAATTCCCTGATCTCTGTAGATGCAAACAGTATACAAATGTAATATAAAACTTGTGTAAATGAATGTATCCTAAACTAGTTTATTGTATGTTGAATATATTGCCTTTCAAGTTTTGTATGTACCATTCATTTAGTGAAACAGTTAATTATATAAAGGTTATATTATTATGATTATCTATTTATTTTATTGCATTTATATTCCACCTTTTTTCCTCCAAGGAATCCAAGGCAGCGTACATAATCCTCTTCCTCTCCATTTTTTCCTCACAACAACAACCCTGTAGGCTGGGCTGACAGTCTGTTACTGGCCCAAAGTCACCCAGTGGGTTTCCATGGCCGAGTGGGGCTAGAACCCGGATCTCCCGACTCTCAGTCCAACACTTTAGCCACTACACCACACTGGCTCTTGCTGTCAGATAACTTACTTTTTTTAAAAAAAAATGTTTTTTTTTCTATACATGAGGAATAAAAAGAAAGAAAGATTGAATTTAAGGTCACCACAGCAGACAACACCTGATATTACAGCCATACTAATTTATTATCAGACTGGAAGCATCAGCTTTGTATGACCTTCATGAAAAATACACCCTAGAGGGTTTATTGACATTATATATGTGAGTAACAGAATGGGGGACAGGTGACTCTTGACGGAAATTTCTGCTTGGAGAGGTATTTTATCTAATAGTTTATGTGCAACTTTTTGAATGATAAGAATATGCAATCCACTATAGTGCCAATATAAAAGAGCTATTTTTTTTAGGAAGCAGACAAGCTAAAATTACTTCATTATTTACTTCATTGAAAGAAAATCAATGGCTAGAGCATAATCCTGTTAACAAAACCAACCTAGCCTCAAGGCATATCAGCAGCATGAACAATTCCAACACTAAATAAATAAGGGGCCAGACCTTGAAATTATATAGTCATTGACCATTTCCTTCTTCACATGAAGGTTATAATCCCAGTGTGGGAAAAAGAAATCCTAAAGTTTAAGCACCTCTGTGTATGCTTAGGAGAATATAGAAATGACCAAGAATGAGAACAAATGCAGAAGAGAAAATGGGTGTTGTGACCCCTCTCCCAGCATTGAAAATACTAAGTTGATTAACACCTTCAAATCAGGGACAGCCTACGACATTTTGCTTCAGAACAGTACATGCTATCCACTTCTCTCTCTTTCCCCGTCTCTCTTTTACACTCACACACACACACACACACACCACACACATACACAGAGTTCATGATGTACAGTATTCAAGGCTGGTGAAGTTTTTTCGCATCTCAGGCAGAAAATCCCCAAATCTCTACAATGTCTCTCTCCCTGGCAGTAAAAATACAATTATAATAAATTAAACAACTAACAATTTGCTGCCCTTTCATGACACCTAAAATCAGCAGTATGAGGTACCTGCCTCACTGCACCTAATGCTAGGACCATCTCTCATGTGTGGTACTGTTAATGTGAAGTGGGCTGTATAAAGAGACAACTGAGAGCCATTTCTGCTAGTACGAAGAACACGGTTAGACCAACATGAAGAAGCTGGGAAAAGCTGATTTGCCAAGACATCAAGACAGGGAGGGGTCTTCACTTTAGTGGCACAATGAAAGCCAGGATTTTATTTTTACCAGATTGTGCACTTTGGCTTAATAGCATCACACTTCTAGTGAACATGCAGTGATAAAGTCTAAACATTTCTCAATATGAAGTTCCCCTCAAATCTACTCCTGTTTTGAAATAAATGAGCTTTAATTTTTATACATTTCACTTATTAATAAATATTTTTTATGTTGAGAAATTGTTCCCATTGTTAACATTCCAGTAGACTTAGGCCTACACCAGGCCATTATCCCGGGGTCATCCCCAGGTCATCCCTGTGCGTCCACATGATGCATAGGGGATCCTGGGATCAACTGGGGATGACCCCGGGAGAACGGAAACTGGGGATATCCCGGTTTTTCCATCATCCCGGGTCCTAAAATGGGCAATGAGCCACATGGGGTGGCCCCGTGTCCATGTGGGGAAAAGCAGTTTTGCAATCCCCAGGATGGTGGTTGGTGGTGGTTGGGAGTGAGGTTTTTTTTTTTTTAAACGTACCTTTCCGCGGATTCAGGCCATGCAGTTCCTCTTCAGTTCAAAAAACGAAAAAGGCACCCACGGCGCCCCCCTCTTTCCTTCCAGGACATTGCGCAGCGATGTAGACGGTGGGGGAGGATCGCCGAAGCAGGTAAGTCTGTGATCCTCCCCCCTCCCTCCCTCTATGCCCTTAGATGTAGACATGCCCTTAGATGACAAATTTAAATCTATGTTTGTATGCATTTTATTTTTATATTTATATATCACTTAATATAATAAAATCTCTAAGCAGTACACACAAATATGAACGTAATTAAATGTACATAGATGAAGAGACACACAAAATGAGAAATGTGCATATTCACAATGTAATATGAAATCCTGTAAGATAACTTCCTGTAAGTGGTTCACCAGAAAATATTGGGAAATGATGCAAAATACAGTCTCTGGGAAAAGAAACATTTTATATCCCTCATTTGCCTAATATTAACACCAAACACTAATATTCAAAAAATAAACTTACACATTTCTTGTCTATGTGTGCAAATTGATTCTGTTTGGGACATCCATTGATTTATGAGCCATAAATATGATCATGGGCATATACCTATTTTTTTTTCAATTTAAAGTTCTTATTATTTAGAAACATAGATAAAACTCAAACATTACAAACACAAACATTACAACATACAACATTAAAATGGACTTCCAAATTTCTCCAACACACAAAAAGTATATGTTTCCTTTTTAAAGTGTTTTATTGGTGTTTTATTGGTATTTTAATGATGTATTGGTTTTATGTGTTTTAATCAGTTTTGTATTTTATGTTTGAGGCTGTTTCCCGCCTCAATCCGTTGGGAGAGGCGGGTAATAAATAAATAAATATATTATTATTATTATTATTATTATTATTTACACCTTATAAAAAATAAAAATAAAAGTCATATACCTATTTTATGAATAAACATCAACTGAAAACCTGGGTATTTGTCAGTCTCCTGCCTCCTGTGGTGCATCGCTTACTAGGAGGCACATAAAATGGTGTTTTGTATGGGTCAACTTGTAGTGTGACAAGTTTCATACTTTTAACCTGAAGTGCTTGATGTTGGGCTTAACCACTCTGCTCCCTTCTGTTCTTGAGCAACAAAAGCACATGTATAAAGATAATATAATAACTGAGTGGGAAAATGAGCAGCTGCAGCATGCCAACCATCCCTACAAAGGGATTTGGAATGGCTCTGGTGAGGCCAGGCTAAAGTATTTGAAAATATTGCTACCTAAAGAAAACAAAGAACCCAGACGTTTGTATCCTGGAGGCAGCTGTACTTGATTTTACAAAAGAATTTGCAATTTTCTCTTGTTTCAACAGCCCGTTTTATTATGAAATGACATTGTATAACTTCTGCTCCTGCTTTCATTCCGGTAGTAGTTCTATGTTTTTCCTTTTTCATTAGATTTCAAAAAATCCCACAGAGGATTGTATGATCCAGAGCCTTCCCACAACAAGAGTGATCTGTGTCTTTATACACACACAGTTAAAACCCAATTACCTAAAATTGCATTTGTCCCAAATGAGGTCATGTTCCTTTTCAAATATACTAGTTAGAATTTTAAACTCCCTCAGTAATCTAAATTCTCATTTAGCCAGCATTCTCATTACATTAGGATAATTGAAATTTGTCTGTAATGCATTAAACTAATCGAAACAATCTTTTAAAAACCACCTAAAACTTGAAGCTATTTACAAATGTTTGGTGTCAGCTTTTTAACACTTGTTACAATTCAGGTCAGGTAATAAATATTTACAACCATGTGTATTTTTATACATACCTAGCAAAGATGAGACTACTTCAATGTGAGCAACCCCAAATTATGATGCAAAATAGAGAATAAATTATAATAACTATATAAATCCAAATTGAGTATATGTGGATCAAACCTACCAGCTAATTTCGTAAATAATTGCAACCCACTCAATCCTTTCCTAATCTTCTGTCAAAACTAGTGAGATATTGGGAAAATCTTTGATTTGATGAATCTTCTGTTCATTGCATCGTTTTAAATGTGATGGTCCTTTCAGTAGTTTTAGCGAGAGATTCGTTGCTGAAAGTAATGGAGAACTATGGGCAGGTCTGTTGTCTCTAGGAAGGACGAAGAAGAGGGACATAACTGGGAAGAGGGCCTTGGGTGAGAGTCTACAGGCTGCATCAAAGGGCACCATAGGTTGAATCCTCCCCAAGATTGGTGTTCCTCACTCCTGGTCTGAATAGTCATGCCACCAAGGGTTCCTTTGTCTTGATTATTTCTTTTCCTAAACACATATTCTGGCATTGCCCTTGGCTAGGGTTCTGTGCAAAACACTGAGTAACCTGTGTTGAAATGCCAACTCTTGAGATTTCTAAATGATCACTCTAGCATAGTTTCTCAAACTTTTTACCCCCAGGGCCCTCTTGAGAGAGCTGAAAATGACTGAGGCCCACCAGTAACAAAATGGTAGCTCAGGGTGGGGCCCAATCACAATATGGTGGCAGATGGAGGCAGAGTTTGGCATAATCAGCCTGATAATTACCAGTGTAATTTTTATATTGATACCTAATCCCTTTTTAGAAGTTGCAAAATTCTTTGCCACAGCTATTTCCTTGTAGCAGAGAGTTCCCTAATTCAGCTTTCCTCAAGTTAAGGACAGACATTGGCTCTGGAGTTATTGTGACTTAGCCTCCCCATTTCAGGAAGAATTTGCTGGTCCCGATGCCCTAAGTAGGGAAGACATTTATGATTTTAAAAAATCGGTTCCTTTTTTTCTTTTTCGTTTTAGACTGCTTGTGGCTGGTTGGGCTGGCAATTTTGGTTTTGTTGTGGGGGGCCTTGCTTGCAAAAAAAATATTGCTAACAAATACATTGCTTGTTGCTCTGTAACAACCTGCTTGTGGTTGATAATTTTTTTTTTTGCCATTTGAAAAATTGGTTGGTGGTTGCCTACTGGTAATGCCATGGCTGGGCATTGTTTTCCCTCTGTCAAAAATCTACTGGTGGGTTTTGTTTTGCCTTTTAAAAACATCTGCTGGTGGTTGCCTGGCAATGCCATGGCTGGGCATTTTCCTCCCTTTTGTGCCATGAGTGGAGCAAAGGGGCAAGGTGGTGGTTAGTAGTGATGTGTGGTCTGGTTCCGGGGAAGGGGTGGTGGTGGTGTCACTAAGGTGAATAAGGGATGCATGGATTTCAGCCTGGAGTGAGTTGCATGTTGCACTCATGATCTTAAGCTCACTTGGTTCAGTTTCCTTCTCTGTGCAATGTCAATTATTGGTGGTACAGGAATATGTGGTTCCAAAGGAGTGCTTTTGGCTGTGTGGATTACTATTATTATTATTATCAACAACAGCAAAGGCATGGATTTTGGATGCTCTCAAAATTTGCTGCTTATGTTAATTCCTGAGTAATCCAGGTCTCCTTACTTCTCAGTAGACATGCCTTAGATGGATTGTTGTACTGTTTCTTTTGATTATGGTGGAGATACTTTGTGGTGGGGATGCAAAGGAGTGGATTTTAGGTCATCTCAGAACCTACTTTTATGTGACTGTGTGGCTACTCACTGACCCCCCCCCCCCCTTTGAGCTTGTGATCTTAAAGTCCACGTGTTTCATTTCCCTTTCCTGTAATATGGGCTACTGGGGGTTCAAAAGGCTGTTCCACCTCTAGTGATGACTCCTCTGGTGACCTTGTCCCCTGCCTGACTTGCACACACACAGACATCATTAATTTTATGGACATCAAGTGATGAAAATGTATGTATGAAGTGCCACCGAACACAAAGACCGGTTTTTGCAACAACTCTATGTTTTTCATTGCACTAAATGGATTGTGATACAAGTTGTTCTTCAAGGAGTTAAAAAGCAGAAACCAATCACTTGATACATATGAGTTATTTTAAAATCTTGTAATATTATTCTCCTTCCAAACAAGGACACTCAACACAATAACTTTTTAAATAATTCAAAAATAAAGTAGGTCAATGTCAAGGATTTTTGTTGGCATAACAGAAAAAAATCATGTATAATTCACTAGGAAGGTAAACTTTATTGCCTAAATATTTCAGTAAAGCAAGCAAATACTGGGGCCAAAATAATCGTTTTGTTTACTGCTTCCTGAATATATTATTTTCAAGACTGTTGAGAATTCTTTGCTATTTATCTTCTTAGCCAAATAAATAGCACCAAAGTAATTAAAATCTGAATTCAGTTAACATTTTTTTTATCTATCAAGTATATGTATTGAAACACTGGGTTTCCATGTCTAATTAAACAGACGGTGTCAAAACAGTTGTATGGCAAAATATATTAAGTTTACTGTAACTCGCTGTTCTTTTGTTTCCTCTTTTGTTAATTGATATATGAAATATTCTTGCTCCTATTCCAGTTAGACTCTTCCTGCTCCCAGGGCCATCTTCCACTAACTGTTATGTGGGAAAGTTCCTGATGATTTTTTATTTTAAAAATGTGAATATTGCTTATTGGACCTGTTCAGACAACACATGAAGCCATGGTTAAGCTGCTAACCCTTTTGCAGCAAACGGTTAGTGAGTGTGTTTAAACTGTGGATTTGTAGCCACCATGGTTAGGAATGGGTCACACAACACACTAAACCATAATGTTCAGCTCAACATGCTTAACCACTGTGGCTTAGCTTGTCATCTAAACAGGGTCACTGTGATGTTATTGTTTTTCTGTTACTTGTAAGATGCCTTAGATTTGTATCATCAAGGCAGGATATAAAGAATTATAATTCATAAAATAATGATGAATAAGTAAAATAATTGAGTCCTGTTGGTTGGGACCACACATGCTTTCTCTTTCATAACTCTTTTGGGGTACCTTCCTTTTGCACTTTAACCTGCCTGCTTTCTTTGTGTGGATGAGAAAGGCCTGAGAGATATGGGATATGCATGGAGCCACATTCCTGCAAGGGATCACTAAATTGGTGCAGAAATGTATTTATTGTTAGAACCTTCCCATTGTGCCTTCCATTTCTATAATATCACTATGCCAGTTATGCATTATAAAGTGTATCCATACAAATTGTAAGTTAATGTGCTGAAACACTACCTTGTTCTCATAATTTAGAGCTATAACTGCACCTCATCTCACCTTTCCTGCCCCAATAGCTCACACGCTTGCCTCTTAGCATAAGTAGTTTCTCGTCTAAGGACTATTATAAAAGCTGGCATGAGAAGGTGAACTCTTGGGGAAGAAGAGATTAAAAAGCTCTCCTATAATACCTTATTAGAGCAACAATTGTAGCAGTGAAGCAGAAGTTTACAAGCCTCAGCAAGGAACAACATAAACTAATTAGAAGAAATATATATGGCATTATGCATGGCCCGCTAAATATGTGTGGACATAAAACTGAACAGTGACCTATGTGTAATAAGACTTTATTCACCACATTACATTCCTATTATTGCAGGGCTGATTCCATTGTGAGTTATTATTGTTTTAATGCTCCTGCTGGACATAAAGATTAAAGAAGCAACAATTATTTTCTAAAAGTACACGGAACACTGGCAACCAAAGTGTCATATTTATAATCCAGATATGAAATTAATTAAAGTGTGGATAATCAAGGGAAAGGAACAGTGGAATGAGACATAGGACATTAATGGCTACAGCATACAAGCTATTGCACTCAGGCAGTGGGGTATTAAGATCTTGCTGAACTGATGCCAGGGCATAAGACTGCTTGTGCAAGACTGTGACTCTAGGCACAGTCCAACAAATGCATTCAGTTATACTGTACCAGTGTGCTTTTTCTGGCTTGTCTTTTGTGGCAAGGTGTACTGCATAAAGACCATTTAGGCCAGAAGCTCAACTTCAGCTAAATCTGGCATACTATTAATAAACAAATGCTGTATATTAAACCTGAAAGTGTGAATACAAGCTATGTATTTCTGAACTATCCTCACTTCACCCATTAACCCAGTAGCCTTGGCCTCCGTAATGTGGGGATAATAACACTTACCTACATATAATGGTTAGCGTACTGATCAGTGGGATGGGCCAGAGCTCAGTGGTAGAGCACATAAAAAGGCCCCAGGTTCAACCCCCAGTATCGCTAAGTTGAACTAGCAAAGAATCCTCCCAAGAGAGCCACTGCCAATCATTGTCAAAAATTCTGGGCTAGATGGACCAATGTTCTGACTCAGTATAAGTCAGCCAGAGAACGTCTTTAGGCTTTGAGACCAGCAATATTTTAAGGCTTAGGAAATGCAAGACATAATTGTTACCCCCAAGGAAACCGAGCTGGGGTGTCTGTGTAAATGTTATATTTTAATAAGAAAAAGGAAGACACAAAATTAAAGCACTAAGAGAATAGAAGGAAACATATTGAAGCTGACCACTTATTTTGGCATGAGGTCATTTCAATACAGTTGCGTAAATGTAAAATATTAGATTGGTATCAGCAAGTTTAAGGGCTTTTCTACACCAGGCTTTTATCCTGCACATTTACCAAGGCTTCTACTTCCGGAGTTTTTGTGAGACTAAAATCAGCTCTTTTACATGTGCTCCCCCCCCCCCCCCCCGGATTTTCTTTTTCTGCAAGTTCTATGTGTTTCATTATACAGCCACTAGACGGTGCTGTAATATAGTGGACTTGTAGGAATACACAAGCCATTGGAGTACCATTAAAATTAGATACTACATTTTCCCCATAAAGAAAGAAGTCATGATAATAGTTAGAAAGTATGGGAGAGGCCATGGAGGTTGACGACATCATGTAAAGAACCCATAAACTACAATAAAAGCCCTAAACCTGAAATACACAAGATTGTGACACAAAGGCCTCTATCACTCTCTTTGAGTTCAACTGGTCACTCTTTGGTGGTCCGAAGACAAATCAAATTAAAAATCATTTACCTGGTCTCTTTGTTCTGATAGAAATTAACAGCTAAAATGGTGACATAATCTCCAAACAAATGTTTTTAGTGTGTTTACTGTAAATTAGAACTCTAAATATCCAGGATATAGGATTTACAATAATAATTCCAACTCTTGCCTAGTAGCTTTGGATTGCATATAACAGGGCTTTGAAATTGATGGAAACGGACCATTTACATTTGGTAATGACAAAATATCAAAGAAGAAACATACACCAAAGGAAATATAATATGAATGCTCATTCACCATGCTTGGCCCTTTCTTTGTTGAACAGATTTTAATAGATCTGAGCAAGAAGAGCAGGGTTTTCTATTCTAAGCAAAAGTCAAATCTTAATTTTGTCTATAATCCAGGCATAATTGGGTTCCCTCATATAGAGGAAATTAAACATTTAACAAGATTGTGTAATCACAGAATAGTCAGGAGACAGTTGGTCCAGTTCAGTTTTTGAACTTTCTTGTTTCAAATTCTACTGTTTGCTTGTTTCTTGAGGCTACAAAAGCATGTTTTGAAAGCAAAGGCAAGAAATCTGAATTATTTTTAACCTAACTTAGATAAGAATGCGTAATCTACTCTAGACTGTTTGGAAATGGCCTTGATGATTTTAATGAGGGTTCTCTTGGGAGAAGAAAAAGGAAACCCCTAATAAATTATGCTGTGCATGTTAAAGATAGCAGATACTACTGTGACACTGGTCAGCTGTTATATGTCAAATTGCATGGGTCCTTCTGTTTATTATAAAACTGCTGTCATTAACCAATCTAATACTTTCACACACATTTAATGGAAACAAGGCTATTTTAAAAAGTTGCTAGGTTGATGGTCAGCTACTTTTGAGTGATGACAGCATTTTTCTATGAGGTGAAGGACAAAAGAAAGATTTGCTTATATCGAGAATGCTGCAGACTGATGAATATGCTGAAATGGCATGCAACGTGCTTGAAATCTGAAAACCAAGTTCAGAAGCAAACATTTTCAAAGGATAATAGTTCATGGGAATAAAGTGGACCAAGGGTTCCCATGGTGTGACAATGCCTTTCTGAAAAGATGGGGGGAAACTCCAAATTCCTTCTTCCCATTTGTCATAGCCCTGACCTGTACCACACTAATATCCCAGTCAGTATATCAATCACACAGAAGAAGGAGGCTGGATTTGTCTTCACAACTGTTGCAAAGATTTTTAACAGTGTCTGAACCTAGTATTATTCATGTATTTAACCTAATATTGGGCCAAATCCAATGGGATACAATGCCCCCCACCGATTCCGTTGCACCTCGCTGCTTCAATTCCACAAGTGGTGCTCACTGCTTGTGCAACGGAGATTTGTTGCTTCTAGAAGTGAGCGGAAATGCTTGTTTCTGGAATTGGGCAGGATGGTGGAACTCGCACAAGGGGGCTCCTCATATTTGTCCTGATTCAGAAACAAGTGTTCCTGTTCATTTCTGGGTTTCCTCTAGGAAGCATTAAATCTCCGTTGTGCAAGCGGAATGGAACCAGTGGTACCCACTGCTTGCAGAACCAAATTGGCAGGGGTGTAACAGAATCAGTGGGAGCACAGGTTCCCCATTGGATACTACCAATTTATTTTATTTAGTAGGGCAATTCTCTATAGTTTTCCTAGGATCTCTCCCTCTGGGAACTTAGCCCATGTCACATGTTCACATAACCTTGTTCTTTTCAAAACCAACTTTTATTCATACTTCAGACAACAGTGAATGCTATTAGCCAAAACATATTTACTTCAGTTTAACTAGGCAGAGAAAGTGAAATTATTGTGTGTGGGGGGAAGGTTATGGGGAAAGTTTAGCTGTCATTTGGTGGGCGTCTACCTAGTTGTAATATAATGCACCAAGTTTCCTTTCTCCTCCATCCCAGTCTCTGGCAAAGAATTCAAAATTTTGCAGAACCCATGTCAGGAAAATGACAGGTCAATTATAATCTTTCTTGATTTATGCTGATCCCAGATTTTAGGTTAGGGAATGTTTTAGCAAAAATCTGTGATTTGTCTCGTACATTTATATATATATACACACACATACACGAGCTTCAAATAGTATGGAGAGCACATGAAAAAAGTCCCTTTCCAAAAGGGGCCCTTTCTATAAACTGTGATTCTGGCCTCCAAAATACATGTATGAAATTACTCCTTGTCTTAAGTAGTTCTGTCAAATCTGAAAACCTAGAGTCAATTATTGAGAAAATAGGCACAATCCAGTCAAAATTAAATATCCTTTAGTCCTATTGATTTCAGTTGTATCTTTCAATATTCAATATTCTTTCCCATAGAAATCAGTGGGGCTTTAAAATGGTTCTCTTTGGATGGATCATGTCCAGTGTTACTGCAACTATAGCCATGTCTACATCAGGCTTTTATCCCAGGGTCATCCCTGTGCATCCCCATGACATACAAGGGACCCCGGGATCAACTCGGAACGACCTGGGGATGACCATGGGAGAACTGTGGGAGAACAGAAACCAGGGATATCCCAGTTTTTCTGCCATCTTGGGTGCTAAAATGGGCATGGAGCCATGTGGGGAGGCTCTGTGCCCATGGGGGGGGGGAAGCAATTTCATCATCTCCAGGATGGCAGGGGGGGTTGTGAGCGGGTTTTTGTAAAGTACCTTTCCGCAGATCAGGACCACGTGGCTCCTCTTCAGTTTAAAAAAAATGGTGCCCACGGTGCCCATGACGTCCCTCTTTCCTTTTAGGACGTCGTGCGGCAATATAGATGGTGGGGGAGGATTGCAGAAACAGGTATGTTCATGATCCTCCCCCCTCCCTCTCTCTACACCCTTAGGTGTAGACATGTGTCTGAAAGGAGTGTGAACTGTTTACTTTCAAGATAGTTGCTGAATATATCAAAGACCAGAAGAGCTTCAACCACCTTGTAAAGATCTATAATTATAATTTATTTATAATTCTATAAATAATTACCACTCTTGCCATCTGCCATCCCATCACAGAACTTTTACCCCCCTTTCCCTTCCCAATTTATAGGGTATTCATTATTGAACCCTTTTCAAGTTCAGTATTATCTGTCTTTCATATCACAATCTTGTAAAATCATGTTTATTTATTGCATTTTTATACCGCCCTATAGCCGAAGCTCTCTGGGCTGTTCACAAAAATTAAAACCATGAAATCATTTAAAGAAATATAAAACAAACTACAATCTAAAAACACAAAATAACATACAACATAAAAACACAACCAGAATAAAACCAAGCAGCAGAGATTAATACAGATTAAAATACAAATTTTAAACAGTAAGGTATGTTCTGGATAAAGTCCAGCAAGGTATGTTATGGATAAAGTCCTCTAAAGGATATAAATCTCGACCATTAGCTCATTATGAAAAATCTTGTAAAAACAAATATGGTGAATTTTAAGTAAAATATAGTTATTAAAGTGTCTGTAATTAGACATCATGACAACTGAAAAATACTGTGAATCTGTTGGTTTTTTTTAAAAAAACAAACAAACTTGCTTTCTTGTTTCTCAGATTTTTTTGCATCACATTCTAAATATTATCTTCAATCATGAGAGCTAGAAATGCATTTTTTATCTGGTAAATGTTGGTGAAGGCTGCTTATTAATGCCTTGATCACTACATGCAGTTTGTGAACCATGTCAACCATCCTAATTTACACAGCTCAAGGAGTTAAAAGAAGGTTGAGCAAGGTTAAAACAAGTGTTAACATGCTGTAATTTATTGTAATGTATTTGTCTTGTTTTGAAAGCCATCCTGAACATTTTGCTGAGGGTGGCACAGAAATCTTTTAACTAACAAATTGTCCTATACATGTCTGCTCACAAGCAAGCTCTATTGAGTTCAGTAAATGAATGAGATTAAAAAGTCCTTGGGCAAATTGCTACTTCTTGTTTAGTTGACAATAATATTTTTTAACTAATGGAGGCTGATGGCTCCGATGTGAGTGGGATGGTGAATACACTCCAGATTTCAGTTAGGACCAGTCAGAACTCTAAAGGAGATATCCATGTAAAAAACAAAAACAAAATTGTCTGCAGAATCTTCTTACCACACCCTTCTTACAACAAATGTTAAGGCAGCAGATATTTATTTGGCAGTGAAGCTTTGGGATACATTCAACTAAATTATGATAAATCTTACAAGTTAAAAGTATAACAATAACAAATCAAAGCATTCACTTTTTGGTAAAAAAGATAACGTAACAGATGAAGTAACATATCCATTCCAAACCAAAAACCAATGCTGCTAAATACCAAAATGAAAATGTTAAATCACTTTTTCATTTAAAGGCGGAAGTAGTAGCATATCTAGAGTTAAGGATTAAAAATGGACACAACATAATTAATGCTGACATAGGCTTTTGTGGGCAGTTTCCACAAAAGATTCTGTCAGACTAAATGTGTTAGTCTTTAAGGTGCCACAAGACTCTGTTGTTTCTGCTGCAGCAGATTAGCACCACTACTTCTCTGGTAGACTACTAATGAATAGTCATCATGGTCCTTAGATAATAGCGCAAAAGAGGCAGATCAGTATCTATTCATATATTATCAGTCCTTGCCAATGAAAATATTTCTATTCAGTACACTGTCCAGGCTCTTGTCCAGTATGATTGTAAAAACCTTGGTTCACATGTTGGCAACAAACCATGGATTGTTGAAAATGCAGCAGGAACATGCTTGCATGCTGGTTCCACGTGCTCACCCACTTTTACACTATCCCTGGATTGTTTACATAACATCTGAACCCCAAACTTTAGGTTGTTGTGGGATGATCAACTTAGAGTTTGAACCCATTCAAAAGGATAGGAAAGGCATTCATATACCTTTAAATCTCCTTACATGGGAGGAAAGAAACTTACTGTGTCTTGTCTTGTGTGTCCCTCCCTGGGTCTGTTTGCCATCCCCTGCTTGCTGTGTGTCATACCTTTGTGCCTTGATCAGCTATAGCAAATTGGGGAGGGGCAGAATGACAGATCTAGGAAGGAAACAAGCAGGAAAAGCTATGGTTGCCTTATTTCCTGCACATTGGAGGAGTTAAGGTAATCCAACTAACCTAAACAGAACATTATTTTACTGCTCAGTTCAGTAAAATACGGACTAGTTGACTGCCCTTTACAGTAGTCTTCCTCAACCTGGCACCCTCTAGATATGCTGGACCACAACTCCCATCATCCAGCAGTGTCATGCACCCCATGACATTGCTGGATGGGGATGATTGGAGTTGTAATCCACTACATCTGGAGTGCACCAGGTTGGGGAAGTCAGCTTTAAAAGGTTTGTGGAGGGAGGGACATCTGGCCAGAAATTGGAACTCTTGAGCAGATGGAACTGAAGAGAGACAGGTGAGGTCTTCTTGCCAACTACAAATTTCCAGCCCGTCAACATCTAAACCAGCAGGAAGTGACAGAAAGATCTGAGGCCTGGTTGTATAAAGAGGCTAGATAAAAGAGGGGCTGAAAAATGTGAAAACGAACAGTTTACATCAAGCTTGGGTAGCTGACTGGCACAATAACTGGGATAGTCTTTCAAACAGATCTTTAAATGATTGTAATTGTTTGAAGCTCAAGATTACTATGCCAATGACCTCCATAGCCAACTGCTGCTAGAATCTTTATAATCAATTTGACGTGGTATATTTGTTACAGTGATTTGTCTTCCCACATGTTTCAACCCACTTCAGTCATAGAAACACATGAATGAACAGGGTCAATATTAATATGGGGAAATCACCTCACAACTTCTTTCTTTTCCAAAACAAAATGCAGCAGAGAGATCTAGATTGTATTTGCTTCATAAAGCAGCTCTCTGGTTCAACCAATTTGTCTGTGTCAACATGCAGATTATGAATCATCCCAATTCTTCATATCTTCATCATTTCTAAAAAAAATGACTTATTCCTTTTGCCTACTTGGTTACTGATCATTCAAGAATGATTAACAGTTCTTATTTTAAGTCAGTGGATGCCCTCAAGAATCTGGTCATGAGCTGATGTCCATACTGCCCTTCTTAAAGTCTGTGCATAGATGCCAGGGCACTCAACAGTCCTGAAAGTAGATGATGTGTGGCAAAATAAACAGCTGTATCCTTCCTCTCTAGTGTTCCCATGTGCTTAAAGCAAATTATAAGTAAAGAGGATCATGCAGAAGAAAAGAAGCTTCATAAATTGTGTACAGGCATTTCTCTCCTAAATTGTACTCCAGTTGCTTCTATCTGAAATTAAAGTCTGATCATGTAACAACTTTGTTGTTGTGATTTCTGCAATACTTTAGAGGCCACCAGATGCTTTTGAAATCAATTTGCTTATTTAAACATTAATACTCCAAATGAGCTGCTACCTTTGCATAGATGTAGTTATTCTCTCCTCTCAAATATTGGAAAACATATTTTCTGAACTAGAGAAAATTATCTTCATCTTCTAACCACCACATTAGCCCTCTTTTCAGCATCAGGGAAATTAGTAATCCATCAGATTCTAATTCCCTGGTAAATTATAGGCAGGGCTGGCCCAAGCCATTTTACCGCCTGACAGGACAAAACAAATGACAGCCATCCCCCTGCAAATCATGTTACATAGTATCTTAGGCCAATCAAGTTATTTTAACACCTGAGGCCAGGACTGCCCCAAGACATTTTGCCTGCCTGACGCAAAGAACAAGATGGTGCCTCCCCAGTTCAACTACTGAAACCAACTGGATTGGCCTCAACACCATCCTCCACCCCATCTGAGGACAGCAGGCTAGTTTAGAAGTTTCACAGCAGGCTGCTTCAAACACATAGGTCTGTTCACAGAGAGGACCAGCCAGGGGCCGTTGCTGCCCCTTCCACATCATCCAACATCTACCACCTCAGGCGACCACCTCAATCTGCCTCATAGTAGGCCTGCCCTTGTCTGAGGTAGAAACATCTCTCCCCTTCCTTGGCTGTAAAAATACAGTAATAATAAATTAAGTAACTAACAATTTGCTGCCTTTTCATGACATGCTAAATCAGCTGCCTGAAGCAGTCACCTCACTCTGTCCAATCATAGGGCAAACCCTGGATGGGCTTTGTTAATTAACTAGGTATATCAACCCTTTTCAGTCATTACATCTGAACAGCATATACAAATGCATGTGAAAGGTATGGGGCTATGTGTGTTGGCACCACCCTTAATGTCCATAATGTCTGGCAGCCCCACCCCTTCAGTCCCCAGCCTCTCCACTAGAACAGTGAGGTCTGAAGAAGGCTCCTACTCATACTCACTTGAACATAAGCATAACACCCCCATGTGATCAGAAACCCTAATAAGCAGGGTCCCTGGTTGTACAAAAGGTTCTGCTCACATTCATGTATGTAGAACATCCCTTCAGACCTTGTTTGTTCAACCCATCAAGGATGAGAGGGGACATTGAGTGGAAACATTGAGGGCAGGGGCTGGGATGATTAGGAACACCCAATCTGCAGTTACAGTGCCTTCACAGGCTTTTGCAAAATCCTATGGGTAGAAAGTTTGGAATGTTGCACATTTTGCTTATACTTATTGAAGGATAACTCTGTGTTATCTTAAAGGATTGAATCCAGATTTAGGTTTGGGCAACTGGACTGGTGAAAGTGGAACTCCCTGGCCTAATCCACACGAAGCAGGATATTGCACTATAAAAGCAGTATGAAAGTGGTATATAAAAGGCAGGAGCCACACTACTGCTTTATAGCAGCATTGAAGTGCACTGACAACTGTTGTAGGGTGACCAGATAAAATCCAGGTCAGGGCTCATGTAACTTTAACAGTTGTAGAGAAAAGCGGATTTCAGCCAGTGTCATTTGTATGCAATTAGTTCCTGGTGAAATTCCCTCTGCATCACAACAGTTAAAGTTGCAGGGGCCCTGCCTTCTTTTGTATATGGTCACTCTAGTATAGTGCATGCACCTTTAACTGTTGTGATGATGAGGGAATTTGACCAGGAACTAATTGCATACAAATGACTCTGGCTGAAATTCCCTTTTCTCTACAACTGTTAAAGTTACATGAGCCCTGACCTGGATTTTATCTGGTCACCCTATGTTGGGACCCATTGACACATACCATATACTGCTTTCATAGTGCTATATCCTGCTTGGTGTGGCTCCTGCCTTTTATATACTGCTTTCATTGTGCTATATCCTGCTTGGTGTGGATTAGGCCCCTATCTCTCATGACAGCCTCACAGTTCTCAGAAAATGCTACACAGAGGATAGAGGGATCTGCTGAATGGAATGGTGCATGGTGAAGAGGGGAATCCTTCTATGGCAGGCAGACGGACTTTCCAGGAGCAGAACTTTCTGTAGCCCAAAGGAGCCCTTCTGTCCATGGGAGTCAAGTTGTGAATCCAATCCAGTATCTGCATGTACTTTATATTTTCACTTCTTATGAAAATGGTCTGCTTAATTTCTTTCAGGGGTATCCACCATTGTAGTCTGATTGAACTAGAAGGGAGTATTTTAATTTTATTTTGGATTATAGCAAGGTTTTTACTGTGTTCATAGTAGCTGAGTGTTCCTGTTAGATGTATACAAAACATTATGCCAACTAGAATGGAAAGGTTAAAGTGCACAATTAATGGGGGGCCACATAACCATGAAAGTAAAACAGATCCTTTCATACATAACCCATGATTTGCCACCATTATTTGCGAACTGGGAACATTGAATCCAGCCCTCAGTTTAAAATAACAAATAAATAAACAAACAAACAAACAAACAAATAAAACAAGGGAAGATATTTATGAGCTTTTTTTTAAAAAAAATTGATTTAACCCCTCTCAATTGCCTATTTAAATTAAAGAAATTACTTTCTCTTTTCACAACAGAGTTAAAGCCATCTAGTTTCCAGAGTTAAACCATTTAAAGCTGGAAGAGCATCAGAAGTCTCCATTGCACTCAGTAATAACTCTTAATTCTCATCACCAGGAGAAAGAGAACAAGATGCTAAGGTCATCCAGCAACACAGGTAATAAATCTCATAAAATTGGAACATGCCTCTACCAGTTTACTGAATAAGCCAACAAAACAGTTTATTATAGAAACTCCCATTTGGGGCTGAATTATGAGCACACAATTGATGACTATAAATGAAATATATTGCATGCAATTTATAAAAGGAAATTGAGAATCCATGGTAACTTTCCCTATGTTTAGTATAAAAAAGACTCTTGTACTCTGTAAAAAGCATAAACTCAAATAAAAAAGAAACTGTACTCATTTCACGTCTTTTCATTAAGGAAGTGCAATACATTTGTATTTTCACCTCTAAATGTTTCCACACCACAAGTATTATGAGGACCTGTCAAGGAAAGTCATACACCATTGTGCTGGGAAACTACGGGGCTGTCTATAATCTTTAAAAGCCTCATGGTGGCTGCGTGGCAGCGCTGCATCGGTTATACGATGCAGCAGCCACCTCGCAGCCACCACAGGGCTTTCCCGTGAAGGTGAGAATAAAATAAGTCAGGAACATATCCCAATTTTTTGGCTGGAGCGAGGCGAATACGACTCTTGTGCCGTCTAACCTCGCTCCAACTTTGCTGCAGAGGCGTTCCCTGGCTGAAGGCAAGTTCCATTTGGTCACCAGAAGCCAGGATGAGGGCGCGAGGAGGGTGTCTCCAGTACCCAGATGATCGCCAGAAACCCCATGCTCCCTCCTGGTGTGGGGATTACTCAGTGCCACCCCGCAGAAGCAAAACCATGAGGTTTAGGGGGAACACAGCGCCAACATGGTGCTGTCAAGGCAGCCCCAAAGTTGCTGATTCAGAATTTGCTCCAAATTCACTCTGATTGTTGACATGCTTACTTGTCATTATACAGGAAAGTGAAACCCTTCCCTTGAAGCCTTTCCTACTTGTTTAATTAGGATTAACATTTCTATTTAATTCTATTCCATTTCTCATAGAACACATGGGGCCTATACAGAGCTTGCTTGATGAAGGCATATAACAATATTACTGATGCTGAGCAGATATGAGACTGGCCAGTATGGGAGACTGTCTCGATTTTTTTTACATGTTTGTCTGGAATTCCCTCTTAAAGACAGGAAACAGATGTAATAAATAAAGGCTGGTGAATATTTAATATAGATACTAGATTATTATGCCTATTATTATTGTGCTTGTTATTTTCTTTGCTGTCATTTTTGCCCAACGGACTTTATTTGTTCATTCTGTTGGAAATGTGCCATAGTGCTGTTCTCCGTCACACATGATGGATATCTTTATCACTTACTGATAACTTAGTCCTACCTATCATTTTCATCAGGTATCTATGTATCTTGCGCATATAACAAAAGTGCTATGTACTCTAGTAATATTTCTTGGGCTATATGTAGCAGCAGTACATGGTCTGATTTAAACAAACTCTTAGTCAGCAACCATTTTTTTTATAACTGGTGGTGTATTTTTAATCAAGCCAGGCCTGAAGGGCCAGCTATGTTCCCTCTACCCACTTCCTTCCTCCCACAAGAAATAAGGCACAAAGAGCTCTTTACCCCTATCCTCTGCAGTGTGAACACCAACAGAGATTTCCACAGAGTTCTTCCATTATGTACCTCAGCTATGAACTCCTACTCAATCTCATTCAGCCATGAGGCCTGCAGTAGGGTGACCAGATAAAATCCAGGTCAGGGCTCATGTAACTTTAACAGTTGTAGAGAAGAGGGAATTTCAGCCAGAGTCATTTGTATGCAATTAGTTCCTGGTCAAATTCCCTCGTCATCACAACAGTTAAAGGTGCATGCACTATACTAGAGTGACCATATACAAAAGAAGGCAGGGCCCCTGCAACTTTAACTGTTGTAATGAAGAGGGAATTTCACCAGGAACTAATTGCATACAAATGACACTGGCTGAAATCCGCTTTTCTCTACAACTGTTAAAGTTACATGAGCCCTGACCTGGATTTTATCTGGTCACCCTAGCCTGCAATAACATTTTAGTTCCAGGCACATTTAGAATATACACATTTCCTGTGCATTTTTTCACAGTTACCTGGAAGTTCCATTGGTTTTTAATGGAATTATTCCAGGTAAGTATGCCTGGAATTGCAGCCAGCCATAATTTCACAATAAAGAAAAAGGTGACACTGGTAGTCTATAAAAGGCTTTGAGGAAAATATGGCGCTTGAAGAATTAAGGATGAAAGAAAAGCAGTAAGATAAAAGTGTGGTTTGCTTCAGGGCTGAACAGAAGGCCCAAAGATAGAACTAGGAGAAAGCAAGAGGGGAAAGTAAGCCAAATTAATAGAAGATAAGCATTTAAAGAGAGGAGTGATCAGGAAAGAGATAAAAGATGAAAAAATGAAGTGGAAAAACTCCCAGAGGTCTATATGCAGAGTGAATGTAAGGTATAGTAATATAGAGTTGCCAAGTGAGACTTCTGGTCTGCAGAATGTTGAGTAGGACATAATCATTTCAAGAAAAAGGGAGATAGGTATAAAAGAAGAGGGTAGGTGGGTGAAACCATCTATGTACGGATCTTGGAAGTGTTGAATAGGAAAAGGCCTTAGGACATGGCAATATCCTAGCTAAAGGAAATGAAGTGGGGGGGGGGGGGTCAAAAGCCACTTTAAAGTTGTTTTAGGAAATTATTCCTCAACAGCAAGAGAGAATCTAAAGGTGGGGTGAAATTTGTTGGAAATTAAGAAGCTCCTTCTTCGCCTCTTCCGTTATCCCATATTCAGCCTGATTGAGAAACTAATTCAACTTGAATTTCATTGATATTGTTCCTTGTGTTTTTGATGGAACTAAACTATCTTCAGTCTAAATATTGTGTGGCTTAGCTGTTTCATGGATTGCACAGCTCTTTTGCATATCTTTTGCAGTATGACCCTGTTAGGTAATTCCTTGCCCACTTCTTTTTAAACCTATTTATGGATATATATATATATATATATATATATATAATAAAAATATCAACAATGCTAAAGTGTACAACTAACAATGCAGAGCAGATATATGGAATCTTGCAGATTCAGTGCCACCACTGGATTCTTTTGTTTACTGTTGTAATATATATTTGCTTACATTTGAATATAAGATATTTGCCTGTATATGCAGCATGAAAGCAATAAACATAACAAATATTTAACAAGGGAGAAAACAATGAGTTGGCAGGTGTCCACTTTTTACTATCCAGTGGTTACCTTCAAGACAAAATGATTTTTAAAAAAAATAAACATAGACTGATTATATATATATATATATATATATATAGTTTTAAGAATGCCCTCTCCAAAAGTCGTGCATTAAAACCATGTCCCGCATACAGCAGTTTTAACAAGAAAATCTACATCTGATGAGTCCTCATAAAATCCAGGGTACTTTATTAGGTCACTGAAAGGCTCTACTTGAGGGCAATTTAATTCCATGAACTTTGATCAGCGTTTGGCTTTTAGAAAGAGGCACCCCGCTCTCTCCAAGTCCCCAATCGAAAGAGAGAATGTGGAGCAGCAAAATATAAATATTGGCATTGTTTTTGCTTTGCCATAGTCTAGAAGCTAGTATAACGAAAGCCGAAGGCTGTGTGTACGTGTATGTGCGTGTTGAGGTGCTGTGGGGAGGACGTAATGGAATGCTGTCAGTAAATACTTTGCCTCGGAGATGGCAGGGGACACAATGCAAGCTGAGCACAAAGGCGAACACTTCATAGGCTTTCTTTTTCTAAGCAGCCAGGAAGAGGGGAGGGGAGAAGGTGGAGTTGTTGGGGGCTTTCCTCCTCCTCCTCCCCCCTCCCCTTTCGCCCTGTCCTTTTCCCTCAGCCAGTAACGAGCGACTGTGCCTTTGAACTCTAGCGTTCGAGAGCGGGGCTGCACGCGCGCTATAAATAAAGTTAAGGGCCAAGCAGAGGGCGAGCGAGCATTGAGCTGAAGAAGTGGAAGGAGCGCGGGTTTCCCGCTCTTTCTCCTTCAGCGCCTGTAGCTGCCTCCCCTTGGAGCCATGGCGTGCGTGGACAGATGCCGCTGCTGCACGGACAACCGAAGGCAGAGCAGCATCCTCTACAACATCCTCAAGAGCGAGGAGCAGCAACAGCAAGTGATCAGCGGCCAGCCGGCGCCTCAGCCGAGGCAGGCGGGACACACGCTAGGGCTCGGCTGCTCGTGCGGCGCGCAGCGGCGGATGGCTCTGAAGAACCCGCAGGTGGCGTGCAAGGCGGCTTCGGCCGTGCTGGTGAAGACGCTGCGCTTCGTCAAGAACGTGCCCTGCTTCCAGGAGCTGCCCCTGGACGAGCAGCTGGTGCTGGTGCGCAGCTGCTGGGCTCCCCTGCTCGTGCTGGGGCTGGCCCAGGACCGCGTGCACTTCGAGACGGTGGAGACCACGGAGCTCAGCATGCTGCACAGGATATTGACCAACAAGCAGTGCGAGGAGGAGGACGAACAACAGCAGCAATTGCTGCTGCTGCACAAGAGCCAAGAGCAGCTGGAGCAGACCTGCAGAAGCGGCGGTGGCGGCAGCAGCAGCCCTAAACTACCGTCTGCGGGGGAGATCCAAGCCATCAAAGGCTTCCTGTCCAAATGCTGGAGCTTGGACATCAGCACCAAAGAGTACGCCTATCTCAAGGGGACGGTGCTTTTCAATCCGGGTAAGCCAAGGGCACATTATCGGCATTGGGGGAGAAAGCGTTGGGCTCTGTGATGACTGGGGTGGGATGTGGGCTAGGGTTACCATTTATTTTCCCTGGGAGGGTTCCTCTGCACTTGGGGCAGAAATGAAACAGGTCCAGCTTCCTCCTTGTCGCCATCACCTGCTGGATTTTCTAACCTGTTGAGGTTTGCCAGGTAGCTGTCAGTATTACATTTTGTTAGAAAGGGTGTGGGCATAACCATAGATTGTCCTCCCTTGCTGGAGTGGGTTGGGCTGGAAACTGCAGGCTCCTCAGTTCTGTACTTCTGAAGGTAAGAAAGTAAGTGCTGAAACTGAAAACTGAAAACAATGGGGAAAAGGTCAAAATTCTCTACCTGTTCTGCTCAGGAAGATTTACTTTGGCAGAAAACATGAGCTAGGAAATATTCTAAAAGAGTTAAGAAAAGTCCAAGAAAACAGATTTGGCACAGCTTTTGGAAAAGAAGAATTAAAACATAGTTTCCAGGTGCACTTTAGTTTTTAGTTGTTTAGGCTGAACAGTATCCATGTTTTCGTCAAGAAAAAATGCTGTCAAATTAAGACCACAATACTAGTCATATTTACATTCGTAGGAACTTTTTTCTTGGTAAACCTATATAGGACTGGGATACAAAGCTAAGAATACCATCATTTGATTGTATTTCAACATTTTAGGATTTCATCTAAATGATAGGGCTCTCAAACACATCAAAGCCTCATTCCGATGTGATGCTTGCTTTTACTAGCTTGACACTTGAAATTTTACTGGGGTTTTTAAATCTGTGACATGAAAGAAGTTTTGTTTATGACCTAGAAACTCTTTAACTTTGAACATGTACTGTGTGTGGTGGTTAAGGCTAGAGGAACAATTCCATTTTATTGCATATTAAATATAAATATTCACATTTAGGGAATGCACTAACAGATTGTAAACAGATTTCTTCAAGTACCTAATTTTGACACATTTTGAAAATGTATTTACAGGAAAAATGGCAACTTTGAGAATTCAACCACCACATCTAGTGGGATATCAATCTTATAGATTATTAGCACAGTATAAATTAGGCTACTACTTAATAAGAAAAAAGAGAAAAATCATGCAGCCAATTAGTGTATAATCTACATGATTTTTCAAATGAGTTAAACTAACATCTCAAGATTTGCTAAGTATTTCAGTAGTCAGAACTAACAATGCTATTATTATATTATTATTATTATTATTATTATTATTATATTATATCCCGCCTTTTCCCCAATAATGGGGCTCAAGGCAGCTTACAAATTAAAACATGTACAGTTAAAACAAATAGTGATATACAAAAATTAAAGATATAATTATATTTACATGTATATATAGCATAGACAAATTTATAATAGACATTTTTAAATGTACCTGAGATGTATCAGTTTAATATTTCAGAAATGGTACTAGAATTTTGAAACAGATATTCCCACACTTGGGGAAAAATAAATAAATAAATGTAGGAACAATTCTTTGCCACAGGTTTTTTACAGTTCCCTATTACTAGAAATGTCATTTGGGGCTCTTTTTGTTTGTATTGGGGAGCTATGAAAGTATAGTTGCCAGGAGTGCAAATTTTAACTTGAATGATATTGGCAGTCTCAACAAGTTGTTACCAAACCTCTCACTCTTTCTCCCCCTCCCCATTTTTGTGTGCTACCTGTGGCACTTTGATGATTTTTATTGCCAAAAATAAACTTAATTGGTCTACTTTATAACTAATGCGTTTATATGTGCCCATGCTAGAGAAGATAAGTTTTACAAAAAAATTCCTTTCCAATTTGTCAATTGTGACTGTGTAACTCACCATTCCCTGAAATCAATGCAACTGGAGGGGGTCATTGATTTTAATGGAGTTAAACTGTACATTTAAAAATGATTTCAAACAGCTTTGCATGTTTACATTAATATTTGGCACAAAGACACTTTAGCTGACTCATCTCACTACTAAAAGTTCAGAGAAGTCACTTTTTATTCTTGATTAATATTTATAACTTGCCAGTAAGTTGGCACAATGTAAGAAGACATTTTCAACTGCTTATAATATCTTTTTATCTATAATATAATATATAATATATTTTCCTCCCACTTTTCTAGATCTGCCAGGGCTTCACTGCATACAGTACATCCAGGGACTGCAGCAAGAAGCACAGCAAGCCCTAAATGAACATGTCAGACTGATTCACAGAGGGGACCAGGCCAGATTTGCCAAACTAAATATGGCTCTGTCCATGCTCAGATCCATTAATGCCAATGTTATTGCAGAACTTTTCTTTAGGCCCATCATTGGAACAGTGAATATGGATGACATGCTGTTGGAGATGCTTTGTGCAAAATTATGAAGTCATGTGAATCTAATATTAATATACAATCCAACATGGGAAAGTCCTACAACAAAATAGTGTAAAATATTGTAAAATAAACTAACTTATTATTTTTACATACAGTATTTTTGTATTCAGTAATAAAATATTATTTGAGTGCTCTTAATTTTTATTAATACACATAATTCAGTAACTTTATATGCCCTTAAAAAAAAAAGTGAAACTTCCGCATAAACATGCATAGGTTAAGTTCCAAAGTGTTCAATGGGGCTTACTGTCAGGCACATGTCTGTATTTAGTTTCCAAAGTGAACTGAATATTCTACAGTGTGCCTTTAACGAAATGTTAAACTGATCTGTGTATTGTGTTCAGTACAGGAAGTATTTATGGCAATTGTTATTATGGTCCTGAATTAACACATGCTAGATCAAATGGGTACAATATTCTATCTTGCATTTCATATCCATCTTTGCCAAACAGTTCATCCAGATTGAGCAAATCTGATTTAAAGGGCTTTGGAACAGACCTAAAATAATCACATCAGGACAAGCCTGAATCCCAACACGAGCAATTGGATGGGGTGAAAGCAAGCCTGTGCACCCAGGCTATTTTAGATATATAATGTTGGCATGTATATATATATATAAAAATTGGTACTGTAATGTCTGTACCAAGAGATTCAGTGTAATGTATATTTGAAAGAATTGTCAGTAAATGAAAACAATTGATTTCATTTACCTTGGATGTTGTCTACAGAGGGTAGATTCTCATCTCAGACTTGTGGCAAAAAGATCCTTAAAACCAATGACATTAATCTAGACGTTGCAGCACTAGCTGGGATCGGAATTTGACCTAAATAGACCTGGCTGACTTTACAAACAGGAAAAAACACACATCTGGTTTGTCTAAAAATAACTTTCCTTAGTTGTGTGTGGATTTACATGTGGCAGTAATTTCTTACATAGATCTTACAGCTGACTGCTTTTGGCAGAAATAATGACAGTAACAAAAGGGGTGGGCTAGAAATATGAAAGGACAAAGGTTGCAACTCAAACGTTATATAATTGGTAAACATTTTACAGGCCACCAAACTACATTTGGAGTGCCAATAAATAGACCAAAGCAAAGTCACAGTAATATAAATAGCATAAATTGATGGGTGGGGAGCCAAAAATGTCTCAATAAATATCTCTATACTGCTGCAGCATGATTTACTGCTGTGAAGGACAGGGGACATCCTTAAGAAGTGGGCGGTTGTGTATCATCATTCCTTAAGGAACAGTAAAGATATTTAATTTTAAGCCCTATATTAATGGACAATATTCTTCCCCATATTGTTGACATCACATGCACATATATCACATTTTATTTATGACTATAAATTGCTTGCATCTACATATTTCAAAGCAGTGTATGTAATTGTGTGAAATAGTTTGAGAACCACTAGACTATTTAGAGGAGGCCTCATACAGTGTCATGTATGTCAATTAATTTCATCCAAACACCACTGCTCCCAGTTCCAAAATGAGTAAATCAAAGGAAGCATAAGTATTATATGCATTTTGTAATTACCGTTGGATGTCAATGCTCCAACTCAAGCCATTTGGTACAGTGGGATTACACATAGGGAAATTTCAACAGTGTTTGGGTACTTGTTATTAAAGGTTTTTCCAGGAAAGCATAGGGCACAAATTAAGTGGCCTGATTAGTATTACAGTCTGTAAGTACTTGGATAAATAACACCCTTGGGAGCAATCCACCAAACATTGCTAATGCATACTCTCTGAATTTCAGGGAGTTTTCCCTGGAGTCAATCACAAGTGCCACAGAAATAAATGAAGATTACACAGCAGCATATATATTGTTGAGTTTGTCTAGATGTGGCTTTTAACCCACTGCTTTACTGGATTTTCTGCTTCTGTATTCTTTGTGGGATTAAGATTAGATCCTCTAACATGTTTTTTTCTAGGTGTTTTCCTTCTCTGCTTTTCTATATGTTCTGCTACATAACCTCTATGTGGCACTGTGAAATAGCAGAATTGCACAGCTACATTAACATTTCATTCTGCCATTCTCCCAGATGCTGGACTTTCCCTGGTCAACCCATCCGCGAAAATGCTTGGAAAGTATGGGAGAGGATCTGGAGAATGATGATGTCAACTAAAGCACTCACAAACGACCGTGAGTGAGGAATGGCAAACACACAATAAAACCCTTGTCTAGAACAGCTCATAAAGTCCTCTGCCAGTGCTACAGAAAACCCCTTAGACGTATATTATGTTGCTATTGGACACAATTCCTCAAAAACAGTTACTAATCCATAGAAGGCAGTAATTAAGGTGTGTCAATGTCTTTTCCCCATGATCTGCCACTCCAGCAAGTACATAGGAACGTAGGAAGTTGCCTTATACTGAGTCAGACCATTGGTCCATCTAATCCAGTACTCACAATGAGGTTTCAGGCAGGATTGTTTCCTTGATGAGGATCAAACCTGGGACCTTCTGCATGCAAAGCAAGTAAGTGGCATACAACATTGTGTAATATGGTAAGTATGAATAACAATACTGGCATACTGGCATTGCTGAACAAACTACAAGAAAAAAATACATTCTCTGCATTCACCTTGCTAAACTGGAAACTGCACACTAGCATGGTAGTGCTCAGATCTTCCTAGATGACTGAATTCAGTAATTAGAGCTGTACCCCTGGTTTGTAATGTTGGAACCTTGTATGTAGTACGCAACATTATGGTCCCTGCAGATTGACATGTTCGTGCATACAACACACACAGTTCTCTTCAGCACTACACATCTTGCAAAGCAGATGCAAATGTGCACTTGGGCTGCTGTGCATAGTTTAATAATATGTTGACTGGAATCTGAAAAGTTGTGTTCAAGGGCTTGGCTTTATAGTTTCTTCCTTTGAATGACAGGTCCCCATGACATATCACAAACTGCTTTGAGCTCCCTTCAGTTTGGGTGGGGCAAAGGCTGTTGTCCAAGGAACACAAGTCCAAAATTCCCATGAATGTAGGGAACTAGTCATGTGGTTCTTGAGATCCCAGGCCTGGATGAATGCAAGTATCTCTGGATTGAGTCCATTGTCTCAGGAAGTTATGCTATAAAAGGTGTGTGTCACTAAGGCAAAAATAAACAACCTGTGGTCCCTTGGCTTAATTTTAAACACATTCTGCCTGCAACCATTTCAGACCTGAGACAAGATCTGCCCTGTCAATGGCAGCCCCTTGGGCAGAAAGGAAGAGGGAGGGAGAGAAAAGGGGATGGCAGAGAGAAATGGGGTACAAGCTACCCACTTTTGGTTCTGCCCCTGCCCATTGCTGGCTTTGATTTTACCCGCTATTGACATGCGGCTCCCAACAGATTACCTGTAAGCGAATGCAACCATTGACAGAAAAAAGGTTGCTCACCCCTGCGCTCAGCAATAAAACAATAAAATATAATCCTATAAATTCACATCTAACAATCCATACACATCCTTCCAGCTTGCAGCAAAGCATAAGTTAAAAATGTATGTCTCAGCTAGACTCAAGCAATATTATTATTTAAAACAGTACTTGGAAAAGAGAGTCTAGCTATGTTGAGATTTCCCTTATCAATAGTCCAGCTGTATGTTTCAACTGATCCTTTACTTGTGAAGGTTCAGTGTGCGGAAAAAAACTGACTAAAAATGTCTACAGCACTTGCCCTTTATAGAGATAAATAATATCCAGTTGATTGTTCAAACCACTCTACAATAAGACCAGGCCCCACTATAATAATAATAATAATAATAATAATAATAATAATAATGTTCAGGGAGTTTCCTATAAGAATGTATAATTAAACACTTCAGATTTTACAGTTAATTCATATAGAGTTACTTCCAGTGTAACCCAATCCTAGGTATTATTTATTCATTTAAAATTATTTTAAAATTATTTTAGGCCACCTTTAAGGTGGCATACAAGATAAAAACCATGCAAAAAATATACAAATAAGTAAAAAGTAATAAATATACAATAAAATACTATAAAAACAAGGGGCCCACTCAGAAATAATTCCACTGAGTTCAGTGGGATTTACTTCCACATAAGTATGCAAGAATTGCAGATTTGATGTTTAATTCCAAATGACATGTAAAGTGGCCCACAACAAGTTATATAAAGTGACAATATAGTGATGTACTTATCAGAGGTTTGAAGAAGGATCCCTGCTGCCACAGGGTCAGATTTTTTCCTTTAATAAACTTTTTAGACTGAAAACCCTGAGCATGGGAACAGTTTCTGATGCTAACCTTTGTCCCCTCTCCTATCTCTATCCTCATAATCTTTTGCTCTTTTCTGCCGCGCTCTGACCACTTTTTTTTACTTCTTTCTTCTCTTGTACAGATTCTGTTTCCCACCCACTTTTTATTTCATGTACCTTCCAAGGCCCAGAGTTCAAATCCTGAAAGTCATGTCCTCTTACCTGAAAGCACTGATTCTTGTTGCCAAATAGGGAAAGATCTCCTGCAATGCACAGCAGTGGCATGGCTTTCTATGCTTGAGTGGTAATCTCACTGATCAATGGGAGATATAAGGATAGTAGTCATCAGTCTAGATCATATTTGGAGTAGGACAGTCTGCTTAAAATTAATCTCCTGGGCATTTTGGGGATTGCATAGTTTTTGAATTTCCTGTAGTATGTAATAAGGTCCAACCTTTGGCTGCTTTTTAAAAAGATAGTCTAGGGTTGCTTCATGTTCAAGTGGAACTCCCTAAAGTATGGTTTTCTTAGGCTGCAACTATATACACACTTATAGGAAGTAAATCCCATTAAACTCAACAAAACTATGTAGACACGTACAGGATTGCTTGCTTAGGGCACAATCCGATGCATGTTTAGACAGAAAAAAGTTCTACAACTCCCAGCATTCCCCAGCCAGCATATCAGGCTGGGGAATGCTGGGAACTGTAGGATTCTTTCTGTCTAAACATGCATAGGATTGCACCTTTAGTGTATTTTATATTAGGGATAAACATATTTCCACGATATTATGGATTTACTCTGCCCTGTTCATTCTGCATGTCTTCTGTTTTGACAGTTTCTAATGTTAATGTTGAAACTGCCCCATGTGTTTGCTACAGTTTTCAGCTTGTGTATTTCTCTTTTCTAATGTATAAATGTTCACCAGCACATAAGTTAAATGGATCTTGATGTTTTAGCATGAAAATTGTGATTTAATAGCTGTGACTAACCAACACACACAGACACGTTAGTAACCTGCAAAAATAAAAGAAGTAGAGAAGATGTAGAGCGTCATCAGACAGGGGATTTTTGCATTTCCCTACTGTCACTATGGCCTCCTTCTGCTTTCCTACAATAGCGATGATCTCTTTACATGGGTAGAGAAAGAGGAAGCAGCAACGACCACACGGTACATTCAGTGGGCATTTTTATTCACTGCTTTTCCTGCACACAGCAGGAAATGGCAGCGAGTTTTGCTTTTAAAAAATAAGCTGGATTTTCCAGGTATTTTTTTGCGATGGAAAAATGAGCGGAAGGCATGCGGGAGGCATGCGGGATACCTCCATCCAGGGGCCCTTTCAAACCTGGACTCAGCTCTGCACACTCCTTTTAGCACCTTCATGAGTGGGCATCTCTCACATCTTTTCCTGTTTGTGTTCTGAACAACGCATGTCTCTAAACATAGTCTTCCCAAAGCCCATTTTAGGTTTTCCAAGCTAACTGTAACTTCTTCATATTTCATTTAACAATCTTACTGGCTACAGCTTTTGTTAGAAAGCTACCACAGACAGTGCATTCTTCTAAATAATGGCGGTCAAGGCTGAAATTCCCATAACTTTAATTCGATGTATTCTGCTTGTCTAATTACAAAGTTCTTCATGGTAAAAGCTATTCTTGACATAGCTTTGTCTGTAAAGAATTTTGAGATACCTAAAAAAAACTAGAAGTTATTTCTTATAGAAATAGCTTTTATATCTTGCCTTCTCATTTTTTAAAAACCTTTGTTCAGGAAGCTTTTATAATAGTCTTCAGGATTTCTGTTATACCTAAGAACTATAGATCAGTTGACATCTTTCAGTTGCCAAAATATCAAAATCTACATAGCCAAAGGATTTCCCAGTTTTTTTTTTTTTTTTTAATATATATCACTAACAAGCAGCTTTTACATAGTAAGTTCAAACATGGGTAAAATTGTACCTATGATTCTATGCATCTGAGGATAGGAGTACTTCATCTAGTGGATATTCTAGGTATTACAGTTAATATTTAACATCTTTTCAAGAAACCTCATGCTTTAAATGCTTTCATTTCACAGCTTCATCCACAGCCTACCGGAAGAAGTAGGCGATTATTGTAGAAATAATTTCCTGCAGAAAAATAGCACTGTAGATTACACCTTACCCTTTAATGATGATTCATATGCAAGTAAAACATAAAAGGTCCATTTATTAAAATAGCAACAGGGAGTGTCTGTTAAAAAAATCACAACCCTTTAAAAGAAGGATAGAGCAAATTATACAAAATCTTTCTTGGAAGAACTAATGTTAAGAATAGCGTTTGAGTTATGCAAAACATATGGCGAATAGGTCCTCATACTGCATTATAAACATGTACTAACATGTGCAAACAGATACACAATGAAATAGTTTTTTGTGTGTCCTGAGAGATCTGCACAGTATAAATGAAAGTGTGCATTATGTATATATATGGGCAAAGTGCTCAAACGATTTCATGTTTCCACCAACTGATCCCAGGAAGGCAGTGGACATCCTGAACTGGTGTCTGGGTTCAGTACTGAGATTGATGAGGGTGAACAAACTGAAAACAATCCAGACAAGATGGAAGTGCTGTTAATTAATTCTGCTGATCTGCATGCCCTGATCTGGATGGAGTTGCACTATCCCTCAAGGATCAAGTTTACTGCATCCAACACTAATTCTAGACACATGTGTCTCTAGAAACATCTGCTCATGGCTAGGAGGAACAGGAACATAGACCAGATCATTGGTTACTCTATATTGTTGACACTGACTGGCAGCGACACTCCAGGGTTTCAGGCAGGATACTTTCCTTGTCCAATCTGGAGAAGCTGGGGATTGAGCCTGGGACTTTCTACATGCAAAGTATGTGCACTATCACACTGAGCTATGGTCTTTCCCCTTATCTAGAAAAGGCAGACTTGACTTCAGTTACCCATGCATTAGTTATCTCCAAATTATATTTCTGCAATGCTCTCTACATGATGCTGCTCTTAAAGACAGCTCAAAAACTTCAGTTGGTTTCAAAATGTGATCATCAGGATGCTGGCAGGAGCATGGTGGTTGGATCATATAACACCTATGCCATTCAAGTTACAATGATTACCAATTTGTTTCCTTTCCAGGTTCAGTTTAAGGCAATGGTTTTGACCTTTAAAGCCCTAAATGGTCCAGGGCCTGCTTATCTATAAGGGACTACTTTCACTCATACAAACCTATCCAATGTTTATGATCATCCCAGGTTCCATTCTCTGTTCGACCTTTTCTACAGTATCACCTTTTGATTATGGAATTTTTACCCTAGAGAAATCCAGCAAGTACCCTCTTTTTGCACTTTTAAGTGAACTTTGAAAACAGTTTTGTTTTTATAGATGTTTCTTCTCAAAACACATGCATGCACATTTGTTACAGAAGGGGAAAATGGCTTGGCGGGTATACCCACTCCCAAGCACATGTGCCAGTGCTAATAGGACTAACCTGAGTAGATAGAGAAAGGCAAAGATCAGGGAAATTACATTTGCCAAATGAGGGGAAGGTGGCACTATAACAATTTATTTATTTATTTATTTACTTACTGCATTTCTGTACCGCCCAATAGCCAACACTCTCTGGGAGGTTCACAACAATGAAAACCATAAAATACAACTTAGGTGTAAAAGTTAAACCACAATATAAAACCACAATATAAAAATACAACCAGAATAAAACCCAGCAACAATGCAGAGATTTAAAATACAGATTTAAAATAGCAAGTTAAAAGACCTGGATGGCAAAACATTAAAATACAGGGGAAATAAAAATGTCTTCACCTGGCATCAGAAAGAGTAAAATGTATGGCTGAATTCAGACGACACAATAAGCAACTGGAGGTGGGGAAACAATAATCAGTTGTATTGTCTATCATGTCGTCCAAATGCTGCCATAGTCAATTTAGAGCTGATCCTAATCCACACCATAGTTTATTATTTATTACCATGTTGTGTGGGGAGTTCCCCCTAGATGAACAACTGTAAAGTTGATTATTACCCCACCATTGACTATCGTGTTGTCCGAATTCAGCCACAGTGTCAGACGAATCTTTCTTGGGAGCTCATTCCACAGCTGGGGTGCCACAGCAGAATAGGCCCTCCTCCTGGTAGGCACCCACCTCACGGAGAAGGACTACAGAAGATGATTGTAGGGTCCAGGCAGGTACATATGGGAGATGTTCCTTCAGATAACCTGGCCCCAAGCCATTTAGGGCTTTGAATGTGAATACTAGCATTTTGAATCGGGCCCAGACCTGGACTAGCAGCCAATGAAGCTGAAAAAGTACCGGCTTAATTTAGTCTCATTGATCAGTCCCCGTTAGCAATCTTGCTGCCCTGTTTTGGAGAGCAAGAGACCGGAGGGCTATTTGACCAAGGAAGTTTGCCCCTGTTCAGACAACATGCTAAACCATGCTAAAACCATTTTGAGCTAAACATTATGGCTTAGCATGTTATGTGAACCATGACTTAGCATGTTGTGTGAACCATTCCTAACCATGGTGGCTACATAACCACGATTTAAACATGCTCACTAACTATTTGCTGCAACAGGGTTAGTGGCCTAACCATGGCTTAGCATGTCTGAACAGCCCCTTACTCTCATTGGCTCACAGACATAGGCCAATGGATTGGCAGTTAATAGTGTATTAAAGGTCATTTGTCAGAGAGTTCCTCTTCCCTCTCAGTCTTTTTTCCTTTCTTGTTGTGTTTTGTAGATTATAATCCTGCTGGCAAGGACTGTCTTTTCAAAAACTGATATATAAGCCACTTTGGGAGCCTTTTTCTTAAGTGTGGGGTAAAAAGACTTTAAATAAAATAAATCAATAAACAAATAAATAAATAAAACATTGTGTTTAAAAGGACATTCTTAACATTGTCCAGGGTGAATTGGAGCAGCAAAATGTGCCTAAGGCACAGAAAGAGAGCAGTACAGGAGCCTGAAAAGTTAGTTAAAAAGCTACCTACTGAAAGCAGAAGCTGTGATCTATTAGGAGAGGAAGATGCTGCAAGCTATTCTGAAGAAGGGCCTCTGGCCGGATTGTCAGCCAAAGGCAGATGGACCTCAAAAACAGTGAGGCTTCAAGAAGAGGCAACTAAGTGGCTTCTACTTCGCTTTGACCTTTTCACTGACCAGAAGGAAGACTTCAGGGGAAGCTGAAGCAAACCTGTCAGTTGAATATAGTTCGACTTCGAAAGCTGCGAATCCAACGTGAGAGACAACTGAGAGATGTTTTAAAACCCTGTATCCTTCCAGTGAGTTCCTAACCAGAGGGAGAGTACTTCAGGTCTGTCCCTCTGCGTCATTCCACGTGAGCTCACTGAGGGGGAGGGTTATTGACAACTTTTCCTAGGAGTTTGAACAAATCTTTTAAAGCAAGTAATCATTAAAGCTAATTGATTTTATACATTGAATACAGCTCCTTGTCTGTTTATTGTATGTCTTCAGCCTAGAACAGGGGAGGACAATCTTTTTGCCCTTAACGGGCCACATGCAGTGATGGATTAGGGCCATTTTTTGGCAGTGGGCATGGCTGGAGCTGGTGGTGACCAGGATTAGGTTTCTTTTCTCTCTCTCTGTCTCTCTCTCCCCCTCACCCACGCACCCACCCACCTACCTGCTTCTTTTGATATTTCCTGCAACTACTGAAGAATGCTGTGGGAAACAGGATTGTGTTGGATGTATGTGGGGGCAGACACATAGGGTGCTTTCAGCATGTCATCCTCCCAATGCAAATCGCATGCTACTCAGGCCACCAAACAGCTGCAGGGTGTTGGTGCATTTTTGTGGGGTGGAGGCTCCCTGGGGATGATTACCTTCTTACACACCATCCACTTCATCACAATGGTGCTCCTCAGAGCCCCCCAAACAGCAGTAATTATAGGAGCCTCCACAGCGGTCTATCATGTACCACTGAGAAATGTAGTTAAAGGCTAAAAAACCCCTCAACATTTGTTGGAGTTGGCATATTTTACTCATAAAAATTACTATGCTGCCAAGATTACTCTCCTTTGGACTATTCCCATTTTTAGCTCTTGATTTAACCTTAATTAACTCAAAAGGATTAGATCGATTCATGGGGAATAGGTCCGTGAACAGTTATTACCCATGATACTGTCTGATGTCAAGCATACAGCAGGTCTTGAGAAGCAGGGGATGTCAGGCAGTTCAATTTCTGTGCCACTACCTAACTTTGATCAATGGATGGAGCTAGAAGGAAATCAGCCAATCCAGCAAGGAAGGCAGTTTTTGATAGATCAGAGTGGATAATGTTGTACTGCCTGACCTGTATAAAAGCTTACAGGTCAATCTCACTCACTTGCCTGATGAGTAAGATTACTCTTCAAGTGCTCCCCCTTCCAGTGATCGACTGTCTTTACCTTCAGTTTTGCCTGTATCTTGCTCTCCCAACCAACTGGGAGTTGGGTCTGACAAAGAGTTAAAAGAAAGCTTTTTCCTTTCAGATGCCTTTGCCTTTCAGATGCTGGGTGCAAACCACAGTGGGTTGTCATCACCAGCATACTTATATTTAATGTTTTTAATTTTTGTGAACTGCCCAGAGAGTTTTGGCTATTGGGCAGTATGGAAATGTAATAAATACAAACATTTTGCACAGTTAATAATTTTGTTTAGAAACATAGAAGGGTGCAGGGTAATATGATGGAGCTCAAGGTACTATAACCAGAGAGCTTCGACTAAAGGGCAGTGTAGAAATGTAGTAGATAAATTATAACAGCCTTCTCTATCCAGTGTCCTCCAGATGTGTGTACTCCATCTCCCAGCATCCGCAGCAAGCATAGTCCTGGGTTAAGATGATGGGAGCTGTAGTCCAGCAATCTGGAGGACACCATATTGAGGAAGGCAGTTTTATAGGGTGTCATGGCAGTTCTCAACATATTTCATTATCATGGTGCAACATTTATACTGATGTGCATGTTTGACTCTTCTTAGACAAAGCATTTGACGGAATTAAACACAGGAAAGACAGAACAGAGCAATTTTAAAAGTTAACTTATTTTTTAGTCTTATATTATGCCTAAGCTGTTTTCACTGTTATATAATGTTTCAATGTCTAAACTTGCATATTCTCTGTAAATGCTCGCTATTGATAAAAAAAATCTCAACGTATTCTGATTAGGAAAGTAAGTCTCTAGCTATCATTTACTTACATTTGGCAAATTAAAAGATGAAGAATGCTACCTGAAAACACAGTACACTGTACTGAAGAAAGTTTAATTATATGTATATCCAATGTAATTATTCTCAATTGTCAAAGTCTTGGTGCATTGAACCAATGCCTCTGCATCAGAGGAACTACAAAAATTGATAAGAAAAAAGAATGATAATATATAGTGAACTTCTTTAAATGTTTAGACAGAAAAGTGAAATAACTAGATATATTTAGGGAACGCTCCTATGCATGTTTAGAAAAAAATAAAAGGCCCTACAACTCCAAGCATCCCCCAGCTAGCATGGGGAATTGCACCCTTAATTCTCTAATTGCTCTACCTTGGTGAAATATGTGTTTTATCAGTGCCTTATAATATATATCAGCCTGACTGACAGCCATTAGACTTTCCTTCCAGATTTGTTTTCTTTTTTAAAAAAACTTTAATTGATTTGAATGTAGCTTTTCAAGTTAATTCTTTTCATAGATTTTTTTAAAAAATAGCCTGGCACCTTTCTAGCATCAGTTCAAGTGGAAATTAGCATTCAGAGAAGAATCCTCCATGAGAACAGCTAATCTTTTTTGTTTGCTGCATACTTAAAGTAGACACTTTACATCAGAAGTTAAATACTATAATTATTACAGACCTTTTACTTCACAAAGAGCTCAAGCTTTTATTTCAAGCATACTTGCAAGAGAGAGAGAGAGAGAGAGAGAGAGAGAGAAAGAGAGACAGAGAGCGATTAAATAGCAGGCATTTTCCTACTGACAACTGTCACAATTGGTAGCTATTCTCTTGATATTGACTCTCCTGTTCTGTGTAGGAGCAATTCCCAAGTGTGGAAAACCTTAGCATTATGAAACACAAGATGGTGTAATTGCAGTTTTATTTTAAAAAACTCTCCTAACAATAATATCAGGAGAACTTGAAGAAATGCAAATGTTGCTTGATTTCCAGGGGGCCTTAAAAATTCCTTGCTCAGGGTCTCCCACAATCCCTGGCAGCAGGCTCACATTGGCTTCACACTGTTGGGCAGAATGAAGTAACAGAATTTAAGACTACATTCAAGCTTTTCTACATTATCTTGGTAGGGGGAAGATGAAGAGAGAAATCAAGTGAAACAGCACGACAACAGAATAAAGAATCAAAGGCTTGTTCTTCTAATACAGGTTTACATTTTTAGCAATCACCATATGGGTATGGTATGTGTAAGGGATTAATTCAAGGAAAGATTACATACAAAGTTTCTTGAACTTTAAAAGAGGTATTAACTATTTAGGATCCTACACCTGTAATGTTAAATTTATCCCTTATAAGAAGAGCCCTGGTGGTTTAGACTAAAGGCATATCTAGTCCACTGTTGCCAACCAGAAGTCCACAACTAGGACATGAGTGCAATATCATCCCCCATACATGTTCTCCAGTAACTGGTATAAAGAAGCATAGTGGCTCTGATACTGGTGGTAATATACAGCTATCACGAGTTGTACACATTGTTAGCCTTATCTTCTATGAATTTGTCTAATCCCCTTTTAAAGCTGACTCAGTTGGTGTCCATCACTATGTATTGTGCTAGTGAATTCATAGTTTCACTATGCACTGTGTAAAGAAATGATTCCTTATTTCTGTACTGAATCTCCCACCTTTTAACATCATTGGATGACCTTGGGTTCTAGTATTATGAAAAAGAGAGAAAATCTCTCTTTCCACTTTCTCTACAATATGCATAATTTTATACAGTCTGTCTCGGGGTAGGGAACGTGATGCTTCCAGATGTTTTGGACTACAATTCCCATAAGCCCCTGACAGCATGGTCAATGATAACAGATAAGAATTGTAGTCCAAAACAATAAGGAATTGGGATGCGTACTCCTATTTCATCATGTCTTTCTTTCTTTACCTTTTTTCTAAACTAAAAAGCCCAGTGTGGCATCACCACCCTCTATGATGCTACCAGCAACCTCTATTTCACTGCCACTACCCTCTTCTTTTAAGAGGGAACTTTAAACCTGTGTGTGTGTGTGTGTGTGTGTGTGTGAGACAAACCTTCAGCAACAAATACGACCAAGAAAGGTGTTGTTATAAAATAACAAAACAATATTGAAAACTTTATAAGGAAAAGGATATATTAACACAACATGGCATTAAAATAAATGTAGCTCCACCCACCTCCCAGGGAAAACTAACCAGTCCCCAAATCTATAGCTCAGATTCCCTAATCCTACCCTTTTCAAAGCCAGTCCTTAATTACTACACAAAGAAAACCCTGTCACAGTTATACTCTCTCCCTCCCTCCCTCCCTCTCCCTCTCCCTCTCAACTGTACATCAAACAGCCAATGGGACGATGCCATTCAAACATCTCAACATTCTAACTCCCCCTCCCCCTACTTACTATTGCCTGTAATAAAAAGGATTTGTTAAAGGAAATCGAGACCACAACCAAAACATTTAAATATATGTACAAACAACAAAATAAAATACCATTTTGTCACACCCAGATATTTACAATAAATAACAATAATTACTTTGTATATTTCCTCATAGGAGAATTGGTTCAGCTCTTGATCATTTTGATTACTCTTTCCTGCACTCTTTCTGACTCTACAGTATTATTTTTGAGGTGTATTATTTTTGAGAAATATAAAGAGTATTCAAAGTGTGCTTGCACGATGGATTTGTTAATAGCATTATGATATTGGCAGTTTTATTTTCAACTGTTTTCCTAACAGGGTGGGCACAAGCTCTCCCACTGCCTGAGGTGGGAGAGCATGTACACCTCTGTCTGCCCACCTCTCATTGCTTCCACCACAATACAGGTAATCTTCAGGGGTGCCCTTCCCACAATGTCTGACCCTGAGGAAGGAACCCCTGAGAGCCAGGCATTTGGGGATGGCCATCTCTTTGGCCCCATTTTATGAGCTGGCAGGATACCCCTCAGGTTGCAGCAAAGATCAATTTACTTACAATGCCCCTCTGACCCCCTCCTGGCCCAATCCAGTATTCAATTGCCTACAGGAGCTCATCAGACAAGCATTTTATAGCACACCCATTACTGGGCACTCACATTTTTTCGCGGGTCCTTTTGACGACGACATCTGCCTCCCGTGCATCTCCTACTCCTTCTGGTCTTTCTTCCTTCGTAAAATAAGGCAGAGAAAATCTGATTTTTTGGCTATAGTGAAACTTGCCCCCATTTCCTGCTGTGTGCAGGAGAACAGTGTGACAAAAATGCCCACTTAATTGGCCACATGGTCTTGCTTGCTTCCTCTTTCTTCCCTGTGTAAAGAGGAAGGTGTTCATCCCTATTGTGGGACAGAAGCACAAGGGAAAGCGATGGCAGGGCAACGTGATTCCCCCCCAGCACAGAAGCCTTGTGTTCCATTGACTTCATGCAAATGTTTTGTAATATTAACTATTTTTAAGACAGCCCAAAACTTATAAAATAGAAAGTAACAGTAAAACATTTGCATAATTCATAAAAAATGCATAATATTAATTTTATTGTTTACATCTTGCCCTTTCTCCAAGGGTATGCAAATTAGGTTATCCATATCTGGGGTATCATGGGTGGCAACTTTAGATATTGGCTACTAGTAGTAATTACTAATTATCCTGTTTCTTTTCAATACTTACAATTTAGTTTGCACTGAAACTATTAAACTGACAGTCAATGTTAGTATAATTTTAGGAAAAAATAAAGAGGGTTCATTTACATGCACACTGAAGCTAAATTAATCCTGCAGCAGGAATGCAATGGATATCATAAAGCACTTAACAGCTACATGGCAGCATTAAAAACAATAAGCTCTAACCCTGGCAAAAAAGTTGCATTGTTCACTTGAACAGATATGCATCACAATTTAGCAATAATCTCCCCACCCCATATAATTATTTGATCCATGCATTCCTGAGCAGCTTTGTTTGAATTATATATGCAAACCTTATGGAACACCCTATTTACTGACTATTGCTTTTTTTGCCTTTTGATGCATATTAATTTTATGCACCAGTGCCTCAGCTGTCATTTCATCAGCATGTTTACAGCTGTTTCATGTCTATTCCTCCAGGGTGGTACCACACAGAGCCACACACACCTACTTAAAGCATATAGTGGTTCCTCTGTCTCTGAATTTTTCTTTCATACTATAAAAATATTTCTTTCTGAACACGTGCAAGTTGACTTTCTACCAGCATTGTATTTCTTTTTTTGACTTAAAAAATTTCAATATTATAACTTTGGAATATTGATTTATATTGTAACACATTTTTGTAATAAAATGGGGTTGGAAGTTTATGTCTCAGGAAAGATTAATAGAACTAATTTCAGCAAAGGAAGCACTACAGGAGGCTATAAACCATTTTTGTATATTTTGCTGCCTTTTTTCATAAATCCCATGTCTATAGGCAGAGCTTCCATTGAAGAAAATAACAGCATGAGTTGCTCAGAGTTGAGGAAAAAGGTTCAAGCCCAGAGTAATATAAGACTAGATGGACCTTATTAAACTTATCTTAATCCTGTTGGGCTAAAAAGCTGCAGTACACTCTTCAACCATCTGCAGGGGTGGTGCTGAAGAGCATCAAAGATATGATCAGCAATTCACTCTGCCGAAAGCTGCCCTGGAAATACAGGGAATAAGGTACCTGGCTATCACTGCCAGAGTCCCTGGTTTGTGGAACAGGCTTTCTGTGACTTGGTTTGCATGTAATTTCAATGCCCCCATTCAGAAGACACCTTAACCACAGCTTTAACCATGGTGAATAAAGCCTTTGAACAAGGCCAATCCATTAGTTTAAAACCAATGGGTTGCTGTGCATGAGTGGGATAGAGAAGGCGAGCTGTCTGAAGCATGCCTGCCTCTTCTGCTTTTACTCAGCAATACACCACGATTGGCTCCTGCTAATTGTGATGTGTAAATCCAAACCACTGAATTAGGTCTTAAATAACACAGTGGTTAACCCATGGTTTGTTGCTAGATTAACCTCGCTTGCTCTCTTCCACTTGTTCCCAGCAATCAATTGGTTTTTATACAAATGGGTTATCATTATGTGTTAACAGCTCCAGTGTCTTACTGCAGGATTAGGTACACAAATGAATTTGTATACCTAAATAATTTTATGTATGCATATTTAAAATTGCCTGGTGTGCAGCAGCACTAAAGCTAAGCTAAACACTTCCAGCTGGCAACCCTACTTTTGCTAAGCTTATGGCCTTAAAATGTGTTTTGAAATATAGTTATTTGGGTTGAATACAAGTAATTTGTAACTATACTCATATCCTAGATTTTTTTTTAAAGTTCTAATTTCAAGATCAGAAAATTCAATCCATTTTCTATAACCTATGCCAATAAATAACCATGTAAGACTTCAAATTCTGTTATAAGTCATTACAGGGTAGGAAGGGCAGCCAAATGGAGGCGCACAGTACCCAGATTCCAATGGAAGCCCGGCCTAGAATGCTAAACATATTATATTTAATTGGGGAAGACATGTTTGCTGTTATCAAAAGGCATGAAAGAAATTAGTTATGCCTTATTAAACATATCAGCTCAGGCAGAGGCACTACTCTCTGGAAAGAGTCTCAATAGTACTTTGATGTCAGGTATTAAACCAATAAGAATGTGGCACCTGCTCTAGCAGCAGAATCAGACGCAAGGGAGCTTAACTTTTCATTTTGTTTCTTGGTATGGTATTTCATTAACACCTCATCAAAGCCTCACTAGAATACACAATGTTTCTTTTCCACTCTAGCTTTGCAGTTATTAAGTAATTTCATCTGAGTTTTTAAAGGAGCAGGGATTTTAAAATACATCACAGAAATTACCAATGCTTTTATTAAATATAAGAACGATTTGTAACATACTTAAAATTATGACAGGGTCCCACCTGGACATTGTGGAAGAATTTGAGTACAATCCTCTTGCCATATAGTGAGATCGATAGGCACATTTTGGTTTTAAAAAAATCAGAGCAGTTTGGATTTGATAAATTGGTGTGCTTGTTAACGGTTCCCTTTTAAATGATTTTTGTGCCAATCAGGCAAGCTGCAGACTAATTGCCTCCAGTCCTAGTCATAGGGCCAAACAAAAGGATTGCTCTACATTCACTTGGACCAGAGAGAGCTACACATAGTGAGTCACCAGCCATAGAGGATCTCTCATGTTTACAATATAATTGTCTATGGTTCACATTCAATAATTAATTCCCTTTCATCCCATCATGAATGGAAATCCAGAAAAATCATGCCCAAAGTCAATGATGAAACAACAGGCTCAAGATTCAAGCCAATGGTACATTTGGAATCCCCAATGATGGCCAGTTGTACATATTTCTAAGTAACAGCATCAGGCAATTATGGGACATGTTTGCACCAGCACACAAATGTAATATTATGCAAGCCTTCACATGAGAAAGAGGCATCATTTGCACCACAGTCCAGTTCTGATATTTAAGCAAACCCAAGTACCTATTTAAAGAAGTGCTATGTTTTGTTTTGCACAGGTCAGGTTTTCCGTGATTTGTGCAAATGCACAATCTCACATTATGGCTCTTCTTGGTGAGATTGTGCATCAGAAAAAAAAATAATACAAAATATACCTTTACATCTTTAACATACCATTTTGTCCTGCTTTTTTTTTAAAAAAATATTGTGAATATGTACTGTTGTACCTAGGCACATGAGTACAATTGCAGAAAAACTGTAATTTTCAAATTAACAGTCCCTGCACAAGCAGTTTCAAGGGTGGAAGAAAGTGAAAAGAACTGAAAAGTGAAATGCAGTGAGAAGAGTATTGGTGTAATATGCTCATATAATGCTTCAATTTGAATGATGAGCAGCCTAATGTTCTGGGATGTCCTCACAAAATGATATTTATCTTGAAAATAATTGATATTCCTTCAATTATGTCACAGTGGTGCCTACCATATCCCAGGGGAACTTCAGGCCCATGGGGCAAATTCAGCCCACCTGGGGTCTGAATTGGTCTCTGTGGTTTCTCAGACAAGCATGCATTCAGCTGGCCCCACCCCCTTTCCCTTCACTGCTGATTCTCCTGCTTTTGCGTGTGACTCTCCTAAGGCTTAGTTACTGACAGTAAGAAGTTTAAACTAAAATACACAGGTATTTTGGGCATTTTGGCTCCACCCCTCTTGTCACTGGCCCTGACAACCACTGAAATGCTACTTCTGAGAGCTTATCTGAAATTGGATTTAACCCTTGGGATGAGGCTTGATGCCACTGCCATATTCCCTGACAGCGAGTTAAAAGGTCGACCGTACAGTATTGTAGGCTGGGAGTGGGGATTCTCATCTATTTTAATCTTTGTCGTGATCCAAGGCCCTCCAGATTTTGAACTAAGCAGAAGAGTCAACACGTTCCCCTTATTCACGCTTTTAGAGGTTTCCGCATATTCCCTCCACTTTGTGATCCCTGTTGGAAAGCTCCAGTTTGAGCATGAAGAAAACAAAACCACAGATAGAGCTATGCTTATTTCTCAGTGTTTGGGAACTAGTAATACTCTTGAACCTCTTGTTCTCCCTGCTCTGACTCTTCAGAGGAAATGCCTCAGGCAGTGCGAGACCTTCATTTTAGCTCAGGCTTTGTAAACTGCATCTGCTCTACATGAACTCATTAATGAAGGGCTCGTTCTGAAGTGTCTCTTAGTGCTATCTTGAAACACACTAACTCTTCAATGCACTCCTGAAGCCATTGCTTTGGAGCCACCTACAGGAAGGGGCACATGTACTTGTTCTACTGTTTGTAGTTGTAAATATATTACAAAGTTTATTGTTTGTGATATGCATTTGTTTATATCTTTAAAAAGAAGTAAAAATAGTAACAAGTAAAGTAAATAAATGTACTTACTGTTCGTAGTTAAAAGTCTAGGGGTGCCTCTACAAGAGCGATTTAAAGCTCTTTCAAGGCGCATTACCAAATTTACTTCTACAAGAGCGGAGTGCAAATCAGGAGCCCAGGCACATTTTCTCTCCGATTATTCACACCTTCGCATGCGTGTTAAATAGTGACTTTTAAGAGCGCCTTATGTCCGTAAGAGTAAGAGCACCTTATGTCCGTGTAAACAACTTTCCGAGGAGGCGCATTAATGATCAGAGTGGGAGGGCTGTGGTCGTGGTTCATGGATGGAACTGCCCCTTCGTTGGGAAAGCCTCCCACTTTTTCGTTTAGTTTTAAAATATAAAGTTTATTTTAAGTCCCCCTTCGTTCATGGAGACAAGGAGATGGAGGTGGTTTCACGAGAAGTAAAGGGGGTAGGAAGGATGTGCGCATGTGCGCATAATTAGTGATCAGCTCACATATTGTCCCCTCACTTCTTGCTGGGTTCCTGACCTGAGCTGTGTGTGTGTTTGTGCGTGTGTATGTTTTACAATTGTTGAGCTTGCTGGGAAGAGGAGGGGGAAGGAATGCAGCAGCATCCCCTTGTCTGTTTTGGCGTATGTGTGTGTGCGAGACACATTCCCATTTACTCCTGAGCAGGTCACTTCAAATGGCAATCGGGGCGAAGGGGGGGAGACAGGTAACTGAACATGTTAATCAGGTCATTCCTGGCAGGTAACCTAGGAAACCAAAGGCGGGAGATTCTGGTAGGCAGGGAGAATAAAGGGAGGGAACCTGTTTGGGGAGTTTCTCTGGGACAAAGCGCATTACTTTCAACAACATTTGCATGTGATTCTCAGCATGTCAACAACTTTAAATCGCATTTCATACAGCCAGTAATGCACTTCAACGCCTCCCGTTTATAGGGAGTAGGCGTAAAAGCGATTGTGAGGAGATGCGCATAATCGGGCAACCGGGCATCAAAGCAAAATCTTGTAGAGGGGACCTAAGTAAGTATGGAGTGCCTGGATTAGCTGGCTGTGTGCCTGAATGGAAAGTGAGTGCTAATTAGTTGTTTAGAGTGCCTAGATTGGTTGGTTGTGTAAGAGTGGGAAGAGCTAGAGAGTGAGTAGAGTGTATATATGTGTCTGACAGAGAGAGAGAGCTGACAGGTTGATTGGGGGGAGATTTGAGGGGGATTTTTGAGAGAGATGTTGAAAGAGATTTGAGAGAATTGAGAGTATTGAGAGAGAGAGAGTCTGAAGCAAGATTATTAGATGAGAAGAGTGTTTGATTGAGAGATTGAGATAAGATTTTAGAGCACAGATTAAATAAAGAACAATTTGTTAAAGTATAAGACTTCTGACTGAAACCAATAAGCATTGAAACCTTGTAACCGATACGCAATTGAACTGAAGTAACCATTAAGCTTGTTGACACGCAATTTTTTATTAATAAATTCTTGTTAATTCCTTCTCCTGGTGTGGTCTGTGAGTGTACCTGAAAAGGTACTAGTGAGTGTACCTGAAAAGGTACTAGTGGCAGCAGAACAAAAAAGTTATCTGGAGGCCAGGTTGCTGGGCTGTGGTGCTGGGGGGCCTAAATAGTAAAGATGAGACAAAGGCAGCAGCAGCAAGTGGTTGAGGATAACCTCACAGTACTCAATAGTGAAGGGCACTTTCAATAGGTTTCTTACTGTGCAATTGAGTGAAATTGCTGCTGCTACTTGGTAGCCTTCTGTTGAATTGGCTGAGCAGCTTACAGTGTGAAAAGCTAGCTACATAAAGATTTTTCTTTGGCTAAAGCTGGACAATTAAAGTCACTGAGTAGGCTGGTCAGCAGTTTCATTTTTGAACCTTTGTGAGTAGCTGGTATGTTAGGAAGTCCGGTTGGAGGCCACTTTGATAAGGGCAAAGCACATTCTCAAATTCTACCTCTTCAATAGAATAAGTACATTGTGTGTGGGGGGGACTCCAAATGTACATCTAATAGAGGAAGCAAAGCTAGATTTGTAATTACAAGAACAATGTTGTGGTTTACAGAAGTCTTTACTAGGTCATGTCAGTGGTCAGGAGTGGCTTTTAAATGCAACCTGCTCTCTATTCCACTGTGAGGAATACAGTGGAATATCCAATATCCCTATTTCCACATACCTCTGAATAAAACCCTTCTCCTCCAATTAGGCCATTTTCATATTTTCTACCTTTGGGACTGCACTTTAACCAAAACTCTTTTCACCTTATATAACAGCTCTATCTTTTTTTTTACTCCCCATTTTCCCTTGTCACTCCTGAATTGTTCCGCTTATTCAGGATTCCCAAACAAAAATATGGATTACGTAGCCCTGAATTGCTTTATTTTTATTTATACATAGGGTTGTCAGTTCTTCTGCTTTACAGAGGACGGTCATCTATTTAAAGGACTCTTCTATTTGATGGGTTGTTGAGTCCAAGCTTGGTTTAAAGTCAAAGAACCACAAAGACGATGAGCAGGGCCATCAACGATTATTACCCAGACTGCGGGCTGAGCAGGTACATGGGTCACCTAGTCAATCTTCCCAACTATGGTGAGATATATTGTAATTCTCTTTAAATTGTGGTTATAGTTGCTAAATTTGTAAATTGGTACTCTCTTTTGTCCTCTTTTTGGATAATGCAATTCCCCCCCCCCCTTTTTTTTTTGGCAATGTGTATATGGCTACCTTATCCCTGGGTTAATTTGTGCTTCTAGAGATAACATCCAACATTAGTCCTACATAGAGTACACATATTGAAATGAATGGGATCTAAGTAAGTTGTGACTAACTTAAGTCCTATTTATTTCAATAGTTCTTCTCTATGTAGGACTAACCTGGGATACTACCCTATTTCTGCTATGTCCACTCTTGACCTTTGCTAATTTCTCATTCCCTTTTATATTCCCAGTACTTACCCTAGTACATTTTGGTGGCTGAAGAAAGAAAGAAATAACTTACAGCTAGTCAGCTGAGATGAGCATTTTATCACACGCTGATTACTGCCCACTCACGGTTTTTCATGCATCCTTTAGACGACACCATCTGCCTCCCGCGCACCTCCCACTCCTTCTTGCCTTTTTTACATCACAAAATGGGCCCCCTTATTTTTGGAAATGGAATGTGTTGCCATTTCTTGCTGCATGCAGGAAAAGTGATGTGATAAAAAAGGCCCCTGAATGGGCCACATGGTCTTTGTTTACTTCCTCTTTCTTCTCCAGGAAGAAAGAGGAAGTTTTGTGGCACAGGAGTGGGGGTGGAGAAGTGATGATAGGGAACCACGATTTCCCCCTCCCTATCTGATAACACTCAAAGATACATTTCTTGAGTCCTAACAATTTTTTTCAGATTTAAAAATCTGTTGTAAATTACCAAAGTACAATTGGCATTCAAAGTGATAAAGGTAAATTTAGTTCAAAAGTGAAATACAGAGGACTGCAACCACCATATACACCAAGGTTGTGCTTTAAATTGCTCTGATGTGTCTGAGAATAATTCATCACCTCTATGGTTGAATAGACAGTGTGTGAACAGAATATATATTATCTTCCTGCAAAGACAATCCTTGAAAAGTGCTGCTGATAAACACATCCAGATTAACGGCAATAACCAAGGGAACCAAAATAAAGAACAACATACATATGCACCTGTATTCTTCTTGTATATCTCATAATCCATTTGCCGATCTGAAGGATACACAGATTGCATTGTTACAACCCAGTAATACTCTATACACTGCTTCTTTCTGGCTGATTCCAGGTACAAAACCATACCAGTGACAGTTCCTGAACTATGCCATCATATAGAAAGCCGAAAGGGGAAAGGAGTTTACACTATTTCTGTAGAACTGCCTCTGTCTGTGGCTGTTATAGATGCAATAAAAGGAATGTGAAGGGTGCAGTTGCAAGCAGACTCACAAGGGAGTAAGTCTAAGAGCATGTCTACCTGAGACTTTTATTGCACACACAGGATTGGTCACTCACAGAAGTTTGCGGGTCCTTTCATGATGTTGTCAACCTCCAGGATGTCTCCCACACTTTTTGACCTTTATCCCGCTTTTAAAGAGATAATACAGTATTTAAATATAAATCTGCTTTAATGGCCATGTGAAGTTGTGCAGTTCTATAATAAGCACAGTGAACAAGAGAAGATACTCTGGGCTAGCCTCTCTCTCCTCCTCTCATCTCTCTCTTCTGCCTAAGCTACCTTTCAGTGTTTTCTATAATAGAAAGAAATACTGCTCTGAGCTCTTTGGAAGAACGGCAAGATAAACATGTAATATTAAGTTGATGTTACATAGTCTTGCGCAGTCCTCTCTGACTGGGTAAATTGTGGTGCCCTCAAAGAAGAAAAATTGTTGTGCCAAAAAGAAAAAGCTTAGCAAATTCTGACAAACATCCCACCTCTCAGCATTTTCTCCCTCCCCATTCCCCCCAGTTCCTAGACCAAGCAGAGAGAGGCAGCAAATGCTGAGGTGGTGGTGAAGGGGCTGTGGAGAATTTGCCAAGAAAGACATCCCCAGAAAAACAGCCTGTGTAAGGAGCTGATCTTAATCCCTCAAAGAATCAGGAAACTGAAGCCCCAGTAAATTTTGGGATAAAAAGTCTGGTGAGGTTAAGCTCTAATTGAATTCAGTAGGACTTACTTGTAAGTAAACATGAATCAAAGCAGGCATAAAAGTTTTCTGCTGGAAGGTATCTTTAAGGTCAGTTCTCATGATAGGGATTGACCAAAACCATTTCTGACACAAGAAAACTGGTTTTTTTTACAAAGATGGTGGGGAGGAGGCAGTGCTTCCTCCTCTTCCTTCATAACTTTCCAGAATGTTTTGTTTTGTAGACTGCACAGGCATAATCCTGTTCAGGCAATTGCACAAATATTCTTCCCAAAGTTTACTGTGCTTGCTGACATCTTTTTTTAGACTTTTGGCATGACAAGACTCAAGTCTTAGTACATTTCTCTGTGTAATTGGTCGCACACAGGTTACTTAAGTGGCTTTCATGTCTGCCTTAGACAGCTCTTCTATTTGAAGTATATGTCAAACGCAGGTGAACTGCTGGAAGACTGCAGATGAGCAAATGTTGTCCCCATCTTTGTGAAGGAAAAAGAGTGGACTCGGGAAACTACAAACCAATCAGTTTGACATCCATACCAGGCAAAATTCCAGAACAGATTATTAAGCAGCTGGTCTGCGAGCATTTAGAAAATAATGCATCAATTACTAGGAGCCAACATGGATTTGTTAAGAATAAGTCATGTCATACTAATCTTAACTTTGGCCAGATCTACACCAAGCAGGATAAAACATTTTGAAAATGGTTTGAAAACTGTATATTGAGTGTGTCCTGGGCCCCAGTATTTGTCACTACTGTTATGAACTGTTTTAAAGCAGTAGTGTAGATCCTGCCCCACTTTTCGACAGCTAGTTTGGTAGATCATGAGAATACTGTAAACATAGTATATCTTGATTTTAGCAAAGGTTTTGAAATGTTTTCCATGATAAGTTGTAAAAATGTGGATTAGACACTACTAGGCTGACCAGATAAAATCCAGATCAGGGCTCATGTAACTTTAACAGTTGTAGAGAAAAGGGAATTTCAGCCAGTGTCATTTGTATGCAATTAGTTCCTGGTGATATTCCCTTTTCATAACAACAGTTAAAGTTGCAGGCACTATACTAGAGTGACCATATACAAAAGAACGCAGGGAGAGAGCACGAAATTTTTGTTAAGAAAAAATAAAATTCAGGAGGGACCAGGAGCCTGGTGGGTGTGAAGAGAAGTGTCTGCAGGCACAGTGGTGTTCTTGGGCACTATGCGCGAAACCTGAGGCGTTGTGAAAAGAGTTACCATGTGGAGCTTATACAAAAATTCCATATTTCTGATGGATTGCTACCACATTATGATTGTAAAAATTTACTACAAGGTGGAAAAATAGTGTTGGGTAGCTCCACTCCATGAAGTAATCTGGGAGGTCTATGTTATACAGCTCTCTTACACTGAGTCACACTGGGCCAAGAAAAATCTATGCAGTGCTAATGCTAGAAATGAAATATCTGTTCTTTAAATTCGTATATGAGGACATTATGATCACTCACTAATTGTATTTCTGGTTTCAAGAGGGACACACTGAAGATGACCAGAGTTAGAAGAAAATTTACCTTGCCTATAAAACCATTATTTGCAATGACACTGAAAGATGAAGAGAAATCAAATGGTCAGTTTCTTTTGTGAAAGGATGCTCAACAGTAACACATTTACAGAAAATGGTGGTGTTTCCCTCCAGCTCTCATTTAGTGATGTACAGATGTGACCTGAAGATGGCACTCTTCACTTACAGTAATCTTCCTTTAACCCCAAACATGACATTCACATGTTATTTTGCTGAAATTATTATTATTATTGTTTCCCCTGGGATATATTTACTTGGTGAATCCTGGAGAGCAACTGGAAAGAAGAGATTGCCTTCAGTACGGAATAAAAAAAGTATGAAATTGAAATTAAAAATCAGCTCATTTTAACAGCAATATGTTATTACTGTGGTCATGCTGGTACAGTGGTATGCTTCTAAAGGACAGGACAAGGCTACTACTCCAGCCATTCTGTAGAAGAGCAAGAGCTGGCAGCACAGATTTCTTCAAGTTTACAAGTCAAAATACACTTGCCAAAACCGTCTCTTCCGTATAACTATTAAAGGTGCAGCAGACTTATATGCTTCTTTGTTCCATAGCAAGGACTTTGTGATTTTGCTGCATGGGGTTTAGATGCTTTCTTTTCTGGGGGGAAATGTATGAGCCTCCAGTTTATGAGGCACCTAATGCAAAATCTTGCAAAACTGAGAAAGCTTAGAAATGTATTCTTTACTAAAATGACTTTGAATGAAGGCTGAATAAATGAACAAATAAAGAAAAATGTAAGCAAATGCATCCTATTTTAAGCAGGAGTGTGTGTTTCATTGGGGATTTAATGGCAATGCAAAGCTAGCAAATGCTTTGCAATTTGACACAGTTTGTTGTATTCATTATTGATTTATTTAAAGCATTTTTAAAATCCTGCTGCTAAGTCAAAAAGACTCCTGGAGTGGCTTAAATAAAGAAGAAGAAGAAGAAGAAGAAGAAGAAGAAGAAGAAGAAGAAGAAGAAGACAGTCCCTGTTCCCAGGCTTACTTCTAAAAAGACATGACATAAAAGGAAAAAACGGATGAGGAAGGAAGAGGAAAAAAGCAAAAGGTATTTTAGCAGGGCTAATGGAATGATCTTACTTTGTATCTCATCTCCCTCTGCTTCAACCTGCTGGAATGGCTGTTGGTCTCTTCCTTTGTTATAGAATCCTATACTGAAAAACATTTTAAAAGCAGTTTAAAGCCCATCAGATGTCTGAAGTGTTATCCTGGGATACAAGTATTGATACACAAAGGCTGGGTTCACACAACAGGACAATCCATACTCAAGGTTGCCATTGTGGGATATTCACAGTGTGGGTTGTCACTGAACCATGGGTTGTTGTTGAATCATGGGTTGTCTTCACTAACAAATCATAGTTTGTTAACTACGAACCCATGAAGAGATCCCATGGTTTCTTGTTGGATTGTGAACTGTGGATTATTTATGGTTTGTTAGTGTGACTGGGTTTACACAACACAACCGACATTTCAACAACAATGCACACTAAACCCATAGGGCTGGTTGGCATGACCAAAATAAGATATCACGGCTCATTTAAATTGTAGTATGTGCCAGGCGCAATTTCCATAATCACTGCCGAAGCATTGCTTGTCGTGTCATTCAAATTTGCTACAGTCAGAGAAAATTAGGCTGACTACTGTTACCCAGAGGACCTTCTCTTCTGCTGCTCCCAGACTGTGGAATGGCCTGCCAAAGGAGATTCGTCAACTTAATAGTGTCTTTGACTTTAAGAAAGCCATAAAGACCAATCTCTTCCGGCAGGCCTACCCAGTTGAGTTTTAAGAGTTTTATTGGTATTTTAAAAATGTATTAGTTTTATGTGCTTTTCATCAGTTTTATGTATTTTATATTTGATGTTGTTCCCAGCCTCGATCCAGAGGGAGAGGCGGGTAATAAATAAATAAATATTATTATTAATCTCTTTCTCGCTCGTGGCATTTTTCTAGATGGACATGACAGCTTTGCCAAGTCATGCTGTCTCTTATTGATTCAGGAATTTCCTGACAATTGAGCATGTTTTAATTATGACTGCTTTCTGGATGTCGGTATAGATGTATTCTGGTAGGCCCAGTTTCTAGAGGTTTTCTGTATTTTTTTTTTTATGTGATGCTGGTGACTGATGTGACTAATGGGATAATTATGACCTTTTCCTGTTGCCATGGTTCTTTGACTTCCATGGCCAGTGGTGTATATTTGTCTCTCTTTTCTTCTTCCTTTTCAACAACATTTTTGTCATTCGGTATTGCTGTGTCAATGAGGTATGTGTGTTTTTCTTTTTTGTCTATGAATGTTATGTCTGATCGGTTGCAAGGTATTGTCTTGTCTGTATGAATTGTTCTGTCCCATTATATTTTATGATCTGCATTTTACAGGATTGTTTTGGGTGAATATGTATAGTATGGTGTAGGTTCCTCCTTCTTTCCTGATGATTGTTATTCTTTCAATGCATGAGTTGGGATGGAGCATGCGGTGTTTTGTGAGTTCGGTACGATTGAGTCTGTTTATTTCTTCAAGTTCAGTGTGTGACCTGTGTATGATTCCGAATGAGTATGTGAGGATGAGTATTGAGTAGGTGTTGATGGCTTTGAAAATGTTTTTTGAGTTGAGTTTAGATTATTATTATTATTATTATTATTATTGAATTGCCACTCAGCTGCTTTCAGTTAAATCTGTCTTTGAAGTTCCTTTGTTCAAGATTTGTTAAAAATAAGATCAGTTCGAGTGTTCTGGGAGGTTGAATTGTTCATTCACTTGCTTTTGAATATTGCCATTTCTGATGGCAGGTTTGTGTCCATTTATTATTTCAAGAAGAGACTGCTCAGTTTATCCTATGTAGAGTCCAGTGGAGGCATTGCTGGAAAATTATGGCAAATATCACTTTGGAAGACATACGGAACTATGAACCCTTGATAAGAACATAAGGAGAGCCATGCTGGATCAGACCAAGAGTTCAGCATTCTGTTCACACAGTGATCAACCAGCTGTTGATGGGAACCCCACAAGCAGGACATGAGTGCAACAGCACCATCCTGCCCGTGTTTCCTAGCAACTGGTGTAGATAGGCATACTGACTCTGATACTGGAGGTAGCATATATCTATCAGGACTAGTAGCTATTGATAACCGTATTCTCCAGGAATTTGTTTAACCCCTTTAAAGCTATCCAGATTGGTGGCTCTCACCACATATTGTGGTAGTGAATTCCATAATTTAACTATGCACTGTATAACAAAGTACTTTCTTTTATCTGTCCTGAATCTCCCACCAATCAGCTTCATGGGATGACCCCAGGTTCTAGTATTAAATGTCTCCCTATCCACATTTTTCACGCTATGCATAGTTTTGTACACCTCTATCATGTCTTCCATTACTTGCATTTTTTCCAGGCTAAAGAATCCCAGTTGTTGTAACCTTCCCTCATAGGGGCTGTTGTGGATGCCATTATTAAGCCCTGTAATAATGTTACCAGTGTAGACATGGAGATAGAGTTTGCATCTGATTCTACCACAGGGTCTGGTTCCTGACTCTCTATCTTGGCTACATGGTCTGTTGTTTCTGGTGAGTGGCCATTTTATGTTGGGTAAGCAAATACAGGCTTACCTCACAAACCCTGTGAGAGGGAAGTGTTATTGTCCAGGATGTAGATCATTGATGTTAAGTTGTAATGGTTTTAACTGGGAACTTGAAGAGAGGATTTCAAAGTGAATTCTCCTAACAGTGAGTGACGCACAGTTATAATGAAAAGGGTGTTGAGGAGGGGAAGCAAAAGAGGGCAAACGCTGCAAGCGTTTGTATTAGCAATAAGTCCAGTAACACTCCAGGAGCTGAAGAAATACTCACACACCAAGTCTTGTGTATGATACAGAGTTGTTTACTCGTGGTCCAATATATACAGCACAACAGTTTCCATCCAGATATGTACACAGTCCTTTACACAGTTCTCTCCACGTCCAAAACACACCACGCCTGACTTCTCCACCACACTAGCCATTAAACTAAGGCTTACTTTTGTACATTCTAGACATCAGCCCATCCCTGCCAAATCATCTTATCATTTCTGGCACTCTGCAATAATGAGTTTGACCTTTCCAGTTCTGTACATAAAAACTCTCTCACTATCTTATTGCCTACAGCTGGCTGATCTGTCCTTCAGGCTTCTAAAACTTTCCACCAATCCACTTGACTCTGGAATTTTCCTCAACAAAGGGATGGTAGGATGAGGTTACCTATGACTAATGCACACTCTCTCTTCAATTTCCCACTATTGTAAGCTAACCCCAGACCTTTCTTTTCCCTTTCCAATAGTGAAAAGGTTTGCCATTTTCCAAGCTTAGGGTGACCAGATAAAATCCAGGTCAGGGCTCCTGTAACTTTAACAGTTGTAGAGAAAAGGGAATTTCAGCCAGAGTCATTTGTATGCAATTAGTTCCTGGTGAAATTCCCTCTTCATCACAACAGTTAAAGGTGCATGCACTATACTAGAGTGACCATATACAAAAGAAGGCAGGGCCCCTGCAACTTTAAGTGTTGTGATGAAGAAGGAATTTCACCAGGAACTAATTGCATACAAATGACTCTGGCTGAAATTCCCTTTTCTCTACAACTGTTAAAGTTACAGGAGCCCTGACCTGGATTTTATCTGGTCACCCTATCCAAGCCCACCTATATATCCAGAAGCCCAGATTTTAAAAGCATATCCGCAGTCTAGGTCATGCACCATAGTCCTCCGCTACCAAGATAACTATGCTAATTTTTCCACATCCTTTTTTAAAAAAAATTATTTATTATTTCAACATATAATAAACATAAAACAAACATAATACATAACCAAAACCTTAACATCCCCCCGTGCTCCCCTACCCTTGAGACCTGCATTGCTCTAATATATTATACATTGCTCTAATATATTAAACATTTTTCCAAAACATTCTCTCCCCTTTATTAACACATAATCTATAAATGGACCCCAAATACTATCAAAATCATTCTTTTTGGATAATCCCATACTAACTTTCATTTTACTTGTTAATCTGTCATTGATTGCAATATCCCACGCCCCTTTATACCATTCTTCTATACTATAATTCCCTTGTATTTTCCAATTCTTCGCTATCATTAATCTAGCCGGCGTCAGGAGATTATTTATCAATTCTCTTATGCTTTTATTCCCATATTCTTTATCAAACAGCGATAATAAAGCTATATTTGGACTTGCTTCCACTTGATTAGCCACTATTTCACTTATTTCTTTAAAAACTCTTTTCCAAAATTTTTGTACATACTCACATGTCCACCACATATGGAAATAAGTCCCCACTTCCTGACAGCCCCTCCAACATAGTATTGAATTTTTTTTTATCTATCTGATGTAGTCTTACGGGAGTGAGATACCATCTCCAAATTATTTTATAATGATTTTCTTTTATCCTTATTGATAACAACTTTAAAGTTCTTAGTTCCCATATTTTCCTCCAGTTATCCGCAGTAATTTGTTTTGCTAAGTCATCTTCCCAGAATGTTTTCAAAATTTCTTGTAACAATATATTATATATTATATATTTCACTTATTGTACCTTTTTTACTTTTATTTCCCCCCTTCTCTCTTAACTCAATTAACTTTTCAAATCTTGTTTCCTTTCTACATTCCTTATTTTTCTTTTTCCATATCTGTGTCCATTGTTCCAATTGTATACCCTTAAACCATAAGTTTTTTTGTCCTCTTAAAACTACTTCTATTTGCTTTTTAACCATTCTAGATCCTCTTTCCCTATTATACTATTTATAACATATCTCAATTGATGAGCTATATAATACATCTTTATATTTGGGAGTCCCAACCCTCCTTCTCTTTGAATCTTATACCATTTCGTTTTATTAATTCTTGCTTTTCTATCTCCGTTACAGTAGTTATTTATCATGCTTTGCCAACTTCTTATTTCTACTTCTGTTATTTTAATTGGTAACATTCTAAACAAAAAGTTAATCTTTGGTAATATTTTCATTTTAACAACCGCTATTCTACCAAATCATGAATGCTTTAATTTCCTATAAGCCTCTATCTTCTTCATTATCTGTTTTTTTAAACTACTAAAATTTATTTCCTCTAACTTTTCTAAATCTTTTGTAATTTGAACTCCTAAATAGCGCACTACATTTTTAATCTTAAAATCTAATTTTAAACTACACTCTTCTCTTTCTTCTTTATCATAGTTAAATAACATCATTTCTGATTTCCCCAATTTACCTGTAGTCCTGTAGTCTCTCCAAACTCTCTCAAATGTTGTTTTATTTCTTCTATACTATCCCTTGGGTTTTCTAATGTCAATAAAGTATCATCCGCAAATATATTAATTTTTATTTTATTTTTTTCTTCCCCTCCTATCCCCTTCAGTCACTCATCATCCCTAATAACATTTGCCAATATTTCTATGACTATTGCAAATAATATTGGGGAGAGAGGACACCCTTGTCATGTTCCCTGGGCTAAAGTAATTTGTTGTGTTATTCCATCATTCACCAGTACTACCGCCTTATTATTTGCATCAAGCTGATTAATCACTCCTATAAACCTTTCTCCAAAACCAAATCTCTTTATAATAATTTTTAACGCTGGCCATTCCACGCAATCAAAGGCTTTGAAAATATCTAAGGCTATCAACCCTGCTTTTAAATTCCTTCTTTTAATAACATTTATTACATTCAATACTCTCCCTATTAAATTGGGCATTTGCCTCCCTGGAATAAAGCCTCATTGATCCTTTTTTATATACTTGTTTAAAAAGATATTCAGTCTCGTTGCCATAATTGCTGTAAATATTTTAGAATCTTGATTAATTAAAGAAATAGGTCTATATGATGTTGGGTCCATTAAGTCTTTATCTGGTTTCGGGATTAATATTATCATCGAGTGTTCCCACAATGGCAGGGTGTTCTCTCCATTTATTATATTATTATACAGTTTTTTTCATTTTCGGTACTAAAAGCTCTTTGAATATCTTATAATATTCTGGCCCCAACCCATCTACTCCTGGAGATTTCCCTCCTTTCAATTTATCAATGATTCCTTCTATTTCTTTTTCAGTCACTAATGCTTCCATATAATCCCTATCCTTATCTTGTAATTTTATCTTCCAATTCTTCTCTACATATTCCTGTATCTTTATCTGTGGACCCGCTTCTGATGTATACAGTTTCTGATAAAAATCTTCAAATATTTTCAATTTATCTTTCATTAAATTACAATTTTTCCCAGTTTTATCTTTAATTTCCCTATTATATTTTTCTCCTTCTTTGATTGCATTGATTTTGCCAGCATTTTAGAATTTTTATCACTATATTAAAAAAAGTTCATTTTCAGGTATATTAATTCTTTTTTTGCTTGGAGTTGGGCAAATATATGTTTATCTTTATTTATTCTAAATTGTTCCTCTAATTCCTTAATCTCCTCTTCAATCTTTTTACTATGTACTTCTTGTTGTCTTTTTAATTTACACGATTCTCTTATACATATCCCTCTTACTACTGCTTTCATCATGTCCCAAACTATCCCCTGTTTCATTTATTTCCCATATAGACTGTATTTCCATTTTAATTTTTTCCACAGTATTTTTATAATTTAAAATATTAGTATCCAGTCTCCACCTTTTTGCTTCCCTGTAATCTTTCTTTATTTCCATATCTATGCTTATTAATGCATAGTCTGAGACCTTAATTACTCCTATTTCACAATCCAAAATCTTAGAAATCATATTCTTTGAAACAAATATATAATCAATCCTGGAAAAACTCTTATATTTTGGCGAATAAAAGGTATATTTCTTTTCCTCCCCTTTCACTAATCTCCATACATCTTTCAATTCTTTTTCTTCCATTACCTTAGCTAAACCCATTTTTCCAATACCTTTTCTATTATCTCTATCTTTCATTTTATCCATCACCATATTAAAGTCTCCCCCCATTACAATATTTGCTTTCTCTACATTCCCCATTTTTCTAAACACTTTATCATAAAATTCGGTTTGCTTTTCATTTGGTGCATAAACATTTACCAAGACATATTTTTCATCCCCCATAGAACAATGTAAAATAATAAATCTACCCATAACATCACTTACCACTTTAACCACATTAAATGCACATTTTTTAGAAATTATTATCGCAACTCCTCTTGCTTTAGAGGTTCCATATGCTTTCTCATATACCCCACATTCCTCATTTTTAGCTCATTTATACCATCTTCCTTTTGATGAGTTTCTTGTAAAAATATTACATCAGCTTTCTTTTTATTCAACAACCCTTCAATCCTTTTCCTTTTAACAACACTACCCAGCCCGTTAACATTTAAAGTTATCAATCTTAATTTACTTTCTATATCTCCAATCTTAATTTTCTTTGTAGGTTTCCTAACGTGACACATATACCCCTTCCCTCCCTCCCCCTCCCCCCACATATAACCCCCCTTTTCTCCCCCTCCACCCCAGGTTCCCCCGGGCGGCGGCTCCTTTCTTCCTCTTCTTAGGACCCTTCAGAGGGGGGGGCGGTGAACATCCCGCATGGAACCAACTCAGGCCCCCCCTCCCTTAACTCTTCTTACTTTCCCCTTTGATCTATAATTCAGTCACAAACTGCTTCCTCCTCCTGCACCTTCTTCTTCTTTTTCTTGTTCCTGCTTCCCGTTGGTATCTTTCTCCATCAGGCCCAAATTTCACAGAAGATCCGTTCCTTGCTCACATGATGTTATTCTGTATTTTTCCCCCTGGTATGTAAATCTCAAGAATACTGGGTATCCCCAGCTATAGACAATTGATTTCTTCCGCAGGGTAGTTGTACACAGCTTCACACTTTTCCTCCATTGAATGGTTTGGGGACATAAATCATTGAAGACTTGTATCTGCGTAGACCGGAACATCAGTTGCCCGGCCTGTCTAATGGCTTGCATCAGATTTTCTTTTTTATAAAAGCTGGCAAATCTTACTATTATCTCCCTTGGGAACATTCCACTCCTTTTAGGACCCACTCTGTGGATCCTTTCGAAATCTGCATCATCCCATGCCATTTGCGGGGCCATCTCTTTAATCCATTCCATTAATTTGGTTTTCAAGATCTTTGGATTTTCCCCTTGCTGCTCCTGAAAGGATCTGATATGGATATTCATTCTTCTATCTCTATCTTCCATAGAGATTAGGTGTAAATCCATTTCCTGTAAATTTATATCTTGCTTTTTTATGTTATCTTTATTCAGATCTATCTGTTGTTCCATGGATCCAAGTTTGTCATTAATCATTTGAAAGCCGTCTTGTAGCTCCCGTTGAGATTTCTGGAGCTCCTGCTTCACCTCCTGCATAATCTCTGCTTTCTGCTTATTCAGCATGCCTTGGATGCTAGCCAGTAAGTCCGGCACCTGCTCTGCTTGTGGCTTCACTATTTTTGCTATTGCTCCTGGCTTAGCTCCATCTTTATGATTTCCACTTCCGGTTTGCGACGGACCTGTTTTCCCGTTCGCCATTGTTGTTTTTTCTAAATCTTTTCTCGCCAAACACGACCAGCTCTTATCAGAAGGATGTCCTTTAACTCGTGTCCACTTTGGTGATGAAGTTTTCTTGCTCTCGTCTCTTCCTTTACTCATCTGGCATTCAGCCAGCAAGACGGAGCTCAGATTCTATCACCTCTTAGATCCTTGCTTGTTAAGTATTATTGCTTAATGTTCTTAAAAGATGTTCCTTTACTCTCCGCTTTCATTTAAACATGTACTCAACACAGATAGTTTTGTTTTTCCCACTCGGTCAGAGCTTGGCAACCTTCCCAGGCTTATTAGCCGATTAGAAGTCATTGCTGGTATCTTTAACTCTGCAAATTCCTCTGTCTTATGCTTTGAATATTTAGATAACAAAAAACAGCTTTAGACTTACAGTTTGCCTTTTTAATGATGGGTTATTTTCTTTTTAAAAGCTTCATTACCGGGAGGGAAGATTTCCCCGACTGTCTCGTTACATATTGGAAGTCACCGCCTTCAATTTTTCCACATCCTGATTCACTCCAAATACATTAGTTTTGTGCTTGTTTTGAGTATTTGTATTTGTATTTTGTTTATTTTTATTTTATTTATTTATTCCATGTATATCCCACCATTTTTTCCTTCAAGGAACCTAAGGCGGCATACATAATCTTCCCCCTCTCCATTTTATCCTCACAACAACAACAACCCTGTGAGGTAGATTAGGCTGAGAGTCTGTGACTGGCCCAAAGTTACCCAGCAAGCTTCCATGGTTGAGTGGGGACTAGAACTAATATTGGTAATGAATGCTCTACCAATGTAAATTTCCCCGACTGAATGTATATCTTAAATTTTTGAGTGTGTTTAATAAATTCTCCTGACTTGAAGAAGCCTCTCTGTGTTTTAAATCCCCGGGTCCCCTCCTGCCAAGACATACTATTGCCAAGGTTAAAAGATCCCTTAATGAATCTGCGACTTGAACCCATGCACAAACTTGTATATGAGCCTAGAAGAGCACTTTTGGTAACAGATTGGCTGTACTAAATGGATTTTGTGTTGTGTTGGAACTGGAAGTGTGTCATTATGTGTAGTGGTCTGTAGGTTTACAATATAAGATAGTTCTTACATGTTCATTATGTAGTTGCACAGTAATGTCAAGAAAATAAACCTATAGCATTAGGGTGACCAGAGAAAATCCAGGTCAGGGCTCATGTAACTTTAACAGTTGTAGAGAAAAGGGAATTTCAGCCAGTGTCATTTGTATGCAATTAGTTCCTGGTGAAATTCCCTCTTCATCACAACTGTTAAAGTTGCAGGGGCCCTGCCTTCTTTTGTATATGGTCACTCTAGTATAGTGAATGCATCTTCCAAGGACCCCGAAGGTCCGTGTCCGGCCGCTGACCAATCACGTCAAGACACGCCAAGTGGTGAACTAAAAAAGCTTTTATTTGCTGCATTGCAATGCGACTGCTCTCCACTGAAGGTGTGGGGAACAGCCCCGGCTACAAGTAGGGTGCATATATTTATACTCAAGGGTCATCAGCCAGCAAGCGTGCGCATCATGCAGTACTTTTCTATTTTCAGCTCATAGTCTTATATTGAAAGCACATGTCAGCCACTGCCCTTTAGAGAGGTGTAAGAGCAGTAGGGAGGGGGGACTTTCCAAGCAGTGATATCAAGAAGAACATCCAGCAAGCAGTTGCTGCCATGTACCACCCACTCTATTTTCTCCTCTCATTTTCTAGGTGCCTATCATTCTCTTTGAAGCTTGACCCATATGCTTTGAAGCCAAACCACTCGAATAACAGGAAACTTGTGTAGTTGAACTAGAAACTTTCCAACTTGCAGGTTTCTCGGTTTCAGACTTCACACCTGTCTATGGTTAGATGTAATATCAGCTAAGCGTAGGCGTTACACCAGAGTTTGCACAGAGCGCGAGCAAATTCTGTCTAGCATCTAATATCAGCTAAGCATTTGCCAAAGGTCAGGGTCAGGGTTTCTCTTACCTCAGGACATTTGCTAGAGGTCAGGGTCAGAGTTTCTCTTGCCTCAACAAATACCAATACAAGAAATTATATGGAGGATCCTATAGGATGAGAATGCCTGACACAGGATACAAAGTAAAAGGTTATTTTTCTTTTAATACTGTAAGATAATTACAATGAAATTTCTGTTCATCTCACTTTTCCAACATGACTTATCTTTCTGCTGCTGTTTGGTTCCTCTGCCCTAATGTTTTCTGAACCCCTCAATAGCTCTGTACACAGCTACTGCTTGGGGAGATGAGATGAGCACTGTTCTCTTTAATACTGACAGCTTTCTCTGCAACACATTCTGTAGCCTTTAAATAGCATCTACTCAGGGGCATACCATCTTATACTGGGCAGCTTCTTTAAAAGCCAAATGCAAAGGTATATGTTGCTCCCAGATGTGAATCTACTGATGCAATTTCCTTAAAAAAATCCATAAAACCCAAAAAGCACAAACCAAAAATAAGTAATATTGCATATAATAGTTGGTCATAAGTTTGACATTTGAGCATGTTCAGCTGGGGCTAGGGGATTTGGAATGAGCCATGATCATTCAAAGCCAATGCATGTTCTAAAAGTGAGGAAAATGCAACTATTTATATCAGAACTCCATGGGGGTAACCATGAACTGGGCAAAAATAACAAGAGATCCACTTGTAAGATTATATTTTTAAAGGCAAAGCTGTTGATTTGCCTGTTTCAGTGCAGCTGCCATGTCTGGAGTAAGTGGAAATCTATCTTGATTGAAAATAATTGCTCAAAAGAAGCTACCAGGCATACTTCAGAAGGTATTGGCATCCAGATAGAAGCCTCTGCTGACAATCTCTGATGCCATGTCTTGATGGCGGCGCATTGGTGCCACGAGCCCTGGATCCCCCATATTTGCGTTCCGTCCCGCTATCTGCACGGTAAGGAGTGCAAGTGCAGGGTTTGCTGGAAGGAACTGCTGCCACCGCTGCTACATGGGTGCAGGGGCACATCCGCCCCCCCCCCCCACTTAATTTTTTTTCTTTTTACTTGTTTGATGTTTATGTGCCTCTCCGGCATGGCATTCTTCTGCCATGCCGGAGAGGTGCAGAGGCATTCTATGGGTGGTGTGGCTTGTCTAACTCTAACTGCCAGGGTTTTAAAAAAATGTTTCCCCCCTTTTAAAAAATGTTTATGCGCTTCTCCAGCATAGTGTCCTTCTACCATGCCGGAGAAGTGTGGAGGCGGGCCAGCGAGCCCTCCCATGTTTAGAGGATGGTGAACAATCAGGAGGCACCATCGGCTGGGGCATGCCTCTGCTGCAGCTCCGAAGCAAGGCAACAGGTGGCAGATGCTGTTGTCACCTTGCTCCCAGGATGGCTCCACGATGGCGACTGCATCATATAAATGACCTGCCGCCACTGTGCATCCACCCTGGGCCTTCCCCTCATCAAGATGTACCCCTGGTTTGAGATAATGTATCTGGTTAAAGCAGCTTGAATTAAACATGGAAATTAATCTGGAGCCATTGATAATGTTGCAATACCGGTGAAATATTATCCCATCACTCAGCAACCATGAACAGTCAGGTCACTGTATTCTGGATCAGCTGCAGTTTTCAAACTACCTTCCAGGGCAACCCCATGTAAAGCACATTGCAACAATTAAATCCAGATGTTACCAAGGTATGGATGCTGTTGGGAGATGTGTGGCCATCACTGAAAACAACATCCCCCACATCTTTTCCTGCTCTGTCCTCTAACAGCTTAGTACAAAAATTGTAACAACATAACAAAATAAAAATGATATACATGGCACATATGTTATAACATCGCAAAATCTTTCCCCCATTTTTATTTTTAGTGAAAAAAATCCTGTGTGTTTCTTTTCATAATTTCTTTCTTTTGTTGATTTTAGTTCAATTACAAAATTCTTAAATACATTTTGAATGTAAACATCCTATAACTTTGAAATACTACAATCTATTCCTGAACCTGTAAACCCTGATATGTCTGTGCACAAATTGTCAGCTTAGGTGATTATCAGAATGTTACAGAATGCATCTCTTTAATAAATCCTAGAACTATAATCCAGCACAAAATTGAGTGTACTTGAGCCTATTGATTCCAATGGACTTAAGTGTGCACAAGTCTTGTCTCCCATCCTGCTATTTATTTTGTCTGTAAAAAAATTAATTTTATATTTAAGGGGCAATTATACTGGGACCTGGGTTTCAATTCAGCTTGCATATGCTTATGCAGTTTAGGAATCATGGCAGCTGCTCTGCCAGTGAAATAGCTTGGTAAATTTGGACTGAAGGAAATATAGGACATCTTTAGACAGGTGTTTTCTCCCGCGATTTATGGCTTCTTCCTGTTTTGGATTCTCTTCGGGATTTATATCCCCTTCCTGGGCAAGGTCATCGAGCAAGTTGTTGCAGGACAACTCCAGGCACTCTTAACTGTAATGGTTTATCTAGATCTATTGGAGTCGGGCTTCAGGCCTGGTTTTGGAATAGAACTGCCTTGGTTTCCATGTGGGATGACCTTTGCCAGGAGAGGGACAGGTGAGTGTGATCCTATTGATTTTCTTGGACCTCTCAGCGTTTTTTGATACCATCGACCATGGTATCCTTCTGGATTGAATGTCTGGGCTGGGAGTCGAAGGCACTGTGTTGCAGTGGTTCTATTCCTACTTGGATGGCCGATTTCAGAAGGTGGTGCTGGGGTATTATTGCTCTGTGCCATGGCACCGAGGTCATGGGGCTCTATTTTATCCCGTATGCTGTTCAACATCTACATGAAACCGTTGGGAGAGGTTATCCGGAGATGTGGGCTGTAGTGTCATCAATATGTAGATGTCACCCAGTTCTACCTCTTTTTTTCACTAAACCCAGGTGAGGTAGTAGCTGTTCTGAATTAGTGCCTGGGCACAGTAATGGACTGGATGAAGGCCAACAAAGTGAGACTCAATCCAGACAATATGGAGGTACTGCTAGTGGGTGGTTTGTCTGTTTTGCTAGGTAATGTTCAACCTGTTCTGCAAGGGGTTGCATTCCCCTTAAAGGATTGGGTTTGTAGTTTTGGGATGCTCTTGGATCCAGAACTGTCACTTATCTGGACAGAGATGACCTAGCTACAGTTATCCACACTCTGATAACCTCTCATATAAAGCACTGCAGTAATCCAGACATGGGGCTGCCTTTGAAAATGGTCTGGAAACTTCAGCTGGTCCAAAATAGGGCAGCAAAATTGTTTACATGGACTGGCCAATGAGACCACATTACACCAGTACTTTTCCAGCTTCACTGGCTGCCAGTCCAGGTCCAAGCCTGATTCAAAGTGCTCATATTAACATTCAAAGCCCTAAACATCTTGGGGCCAGTTATCTGAAGGAATGCCTCCTCACATAGTACCTGCCCAGTCCCTAAGATCATCTTCTGGGGTTAGGGTTGCCATATCCTGAATCCATAAAACCAGGACAATTTTTTTTGGGGGGGGTACATTTTTTTTTAAAAAAAACTGAGCAATATGTAAAGGTCTAAGGAAACACAGAAAGCTATCTAACAGTGGCAATCTTATGTGTGTCTACTCAGAAATAGGTCATCTGCTTTGTGTTCAAGTGGTGGCTCTAGCAGAATATGTACTGTTTGGTGCCACTAACTGAAGAGATCAAAATGAATTGTAAATAACAACAACAACAATGTTGATTTTCCTATACATATTTAAAAGGCCACACACACGCACACACATCCCAAATTAAACTTAAGGCATGATCCAACCAAAGTTAAGCACTTTTAAGGCTGTAATTCCATGCATGCTTACCTGGGAGTAGGACCCATTGAACAACAGTGGGAGTTATGTCTCAGCAACCCAGCACATTCACCTGTCCCGAAAGCAAGCCCCACTGCAAACAATGGGACTTACTTTGTGTATACTCAGAAGCAAGTCCCAGTGAGTTTTGTGGAAATTACTTCTAATTAAACATGCATAAGTTTAGGTAGCTAAAAGTGTTTAATAGTAGCTGGATCGTACCATTATGTGTATATTTTTTGTTTTTAAAATCCAGATGAAAATATCCTTTACTGTATTTTATTCTGTTAAAATGAAAGTTTGCTTTTGTGCTTTGTTACTAAGTAATGTTTTTGTTTTCCTTCATTTTAATTGAGAAATATTTTTCTACACACATAACAGGAAAGCTACTTCATGTTTTTGCAACGCGGAATTTTAAATGAAAACATCAACAAGTGTAAAACCAGACATCTTACATTCACTGCAACTTACTTCCAAGTAACAGATTTGAGGCTTGCACCCCAAATCTAAGGAGGTGAATTTTTGAAGGGCATTTTTGGGGGGAGGGACTTTTCTTTTCTTTCTCCCCTCCATCCTTGCCTCTCCTTTCTCCTCCTTTCCCTCCCCTCACAAAACTCTCTTTCTTCCCCCACAAACCCAGTGTCTCTGCCCGGTGCTTACTCCAAAGCTCTGACCGCAAACAGGCAAACTCACCAAACTCAGGCAGCCTGAGGAGAGCACGTGCATCTTTCCCTGCTATTTTTTCTTCTACACAGCGGCAGGCACAATAAGATGAGTCACAGTGAGTGACTCAGCTGAGCCTGTGGAGGAGCGGCGGCGCTCTGGAAAAGGCGGCAAATTTTCTATGCTGCTGCCGCTCCACTGAACAGGCTCAAGGCACCATTTTTGAGGTCGGAATTTCTACAGCCAGCTGGACTGGGAATCCGGGATTCTTGCCCGGTCGGGACATTTCAGAAGCACCTGGAAATCAGGAAATCTGTGGTCCCTTTTTATTTTCTCAGTATTTTCACATGTTACCATCCTAATCTTTTAACTTGCTGTTTTAAATCTGTATTTTAAATTTCTGTATTGCTGCTTGGTTTTATTCTGGGTGTACTTTTATATTGTGGTTTAAATTTTATACTTAAGTTGTATTTTATAGTTTTCATTTTTGTGAACTGGCCAGAGAGCTTTGGCTATTGGGCAGAATAGAAATGCAATAAATAAACAAACAAACAAACAAACAAACTGTGGATTAATTAACTGACAATTTGCCACCAGTCTGAATATCCACATTCAAAATTTCTCATTAGTCCATCTACTAAGTCATACAGTAGTTTTATCCATGTTTATAAAGTAGCTTGCTTTCTCTATCATTTCTTATATTTGTTTTCCAAATCAGACTGTGCCTTACAAATATATACAGCATGATATATTAGCAAGTGACAGAAACCACCTAGCTGACAACGGCCTTCATTGGCCCAAGTGACCTTTGCTGTCTGAAGTACTTGGCATCTGCTTAAGATAAGGGGATCTATAATTAACATAATTATTCATGTTCCATTGACAGTCCCTCTGTTCTAGACACAATGTCCTTCAGTATATGGAGACTTACAACAACTTAGTAAATTCCTACAAGTTATGGCAGGACTGAAGGTTGTACTCACTGATGTTAGGAGGATGAGTATTTTCTCCCGTGTGACCAAAGATCTAAATTGCTGCAAAGCTATACTAGAGAGGCAATAACTATATGCCATCTAAAGACAGTATAGCAGTAGAGAAACCCAGATTAATTATTGTTTGTCCTAAAAGTTTTCAACAAAGAAGAACCCCTGATGATGGCTGAGAAATGGCAAGTCTTGCTATGTATGTTCTGGGAAAAGGTTAAGAACTAAAATTGAATTTCTTCCTGTGACGAAATCATTTATTATTTATTCTTATTTCATGTAAAGGGACAGATTTTTAGAGTAATGATTGCTTGTATATTTTGTACTATGGTTAAATTGCTCAGCTTGAATGAAACGAGGTAAAAGTGTCTGATTAGGCCTTAAAACTCTGCAAAGGTTCCAGTGTATGGGGGCCTGACTGCTAACAGAGGCCTTGGTTACGGTTGCTAAGGAGCATCTTTGGCGGTTACTGAAAGTGAATATCCCTGGTATTTATACTGATCAGGGGTATTACCAGAAGCTAAGCTGCCTGGAGTTCTGGGGGCTCCTCTAAAACTAAAAGAACTTCAATCGGTCCTTGGATAAAGACTAATAGAAGTGGATCCTGTGAGGTGGACAAACTGTTGCTATATCCCCATATCATGACCTCAACAGCAATTCAAGAGGAGCACTGCATGATCTAAAAGAGAGAAGATTCCCTCTTCCTCCCCAGGTGATGACTATGGACTAGAAGGCTAAACTGGGGATGTTGGAGCAAGGCTTGCTTGACATGCTTGTAAAGTTGTCCTCCATCTCCACCTAAGCCAGAATTGTTCTGGTATTGGGCTTACTCACATGCAAGTGTATATAAGATTGCAGCCTAAGACTGCAATAAAGTAGGCTTATTTAAGCTCAATAGGACTTATTTCTGACTAATCTTGCACAGGATTGTTTTGAAAGTAGAATAACCAGCAGTGATTTTCTTCTTATCAGAGGATTTCAGACTGTATTATTAGATCATAGTAAAGGAGAGTTTAGCTAGTATCCTGCCAAATGTTCATTAATTTTTTGCACACAATGTAATTTTTTGCTGAATATTTGAAGGGCTGCAGACTTGATGAGCTTAAGTTGTTTTGATATTAATGCCAGGTATAAGTCAACTACTTCAGGACATTAAGTCCCATTGAGCTTACTGGGACTTCCTTCTGAGTAAACATGTATATGATTGAACTGTTAACCTCGAAAAGCTGGTACTTTTTAGTTATGCTGGTTCATATGCATTTAATAATTGTTTTTTTATATGAGAAAACTGTCCCTGAGACATTTACCTATTTGATTGTTAAGATTTGCTTAACCTTTCTTGTACTATGCAAGCTAATAATGTCAAGGTCAACAAACTCTAAAGATGATGGCAAACTATAATTGCAGTTCAGTAAACTGGGACTGTTAGTATGGAGCAAAATGCTACAACTCCCTCGGATGCCTCTTCGAGGGTCACACAAATCTTAAGGTCTGAAAAAAACTAAAAATAAATGTTGAGTAGGAGGATTTCATATAAACAAAATACATGTTGCCATTAAAATTTAATGACTTCTGCAAGTCTATAAATTAAATAGCACCAACTGTAAAAATAAATAAATAAATAAATAAATGACGTAAGGCATGCTAATTCAGATTATTATCAGTGGCTGACATTTTAGCTTGGGGGGACATTTGAAGATGATCACAGAACAATTAAAATCAAAGTGCCTAACATACAAAGACATGACTTATTACCACCTTTCTCACACGGTGTAGAAATGCTAACTTAACCTTGAGAATTTACCCTTCTCTGTTATAGCTTTCCTATCTTTTCTCCTGCTGGCAATGACATATTGATTTTTATGGTATTTAGATAAAGGTAACAGATTTCAGGTAATAATACTGGGGGAGTGGCATTTAAATTGATGTGGCCTCATCAGTGACATATGAACTTGCTTCACTTGATATAACTACAATGGATTTTTTTTTAAAAAAATTACTAAAACATTAAAAAAAAAAATTCAGGCATCAACTTCTTTTGAACACTTTAAACAATCATTTTTGTCCGTAAAATCTCTTTCACCAATGGACTAGTTAACATGATGAATACTCCAATTATTCTTGGAGTGAAGTTGTCAGCAACAGAATGTCCAGCTAGGTAAAGGAAAGTTATCAGTTTGACTAAGATTAATCTCTTATGCAAGTTTTAGGAGTGGGAATAGGTGAATGGGGACCTCAGAAGAGAATGGGTAGGGGATGGGTCTGGAGCTGGGTTGCCCACGTGCGCCACTTAATGGGCTTTTGGCAGGGCTTGGGGAAGAGGAGACTTGGGGAGGGCTGTCCGATCAGGTGTGGGTGAAAGAGGGGGCTGCGCGAGGCTTTTTCGCCCAAGTGTGCCCCTCGACTGGGCTTTTGGTAGGGCTTGGGGAATGGGAGGCTGGCAAAGGAGTGTGGGGAGATGGGGACGGCTGCCCGGGCGGGTAAGTGTTGTGTCGCTAGGACGGATGTCTGAGTGGGTGTGCAGGGAGCAAGGGGTGTTAAGGGTGTGGGGTGCCCGAAGGGTTGCTGGGCGAAGTGTGTGTATGAGGCATGAAGGGGCGGGGGGGGGGGTGATTTCCTGCCTAGCACTATTTGGCTGAAGTTCCCTGCAGCAGTCGGAGAGGGAGAGGTCTGTCTACCGCCACTAAGGAGCCAATGGGGTGTGAGTGTCATCTCCTGTTGCTGGGATGGCGGCAGCCATGGATTTTGGACTGAGGTGACTGCTGGGATAGTACCAGGACAACTGAGGAGGGAGGGAGGGGACAGGGGCGGTCTGAATGTCAGTCAAGCGCCCCGTTGACTACTTCTGGGTTGACATGTGTACTGTCAGAGCAGAAACAAATCTACTGTTAAATCCCAGAAGGAGATGGTTAATCAATGTAAATACAACAGCAGTCAGTAGCTGTTACTTAAATACATACCATATTGAAAATATCAAACAAATCAGTTCTCCATACCTGAAACATGATGCCCATATTTCTTGTGCTCAGAAGTCAATGTGGGTAGCTTATCTGAGAAATGCTCTAATCTGGTTGGTAATCTGGTCCATTTTAGACACAGGTTTTCTTCTCAGCTTCTTCAATGAATGTGCCTTAATAACCTTTCTTCTAAAACAATTGTCTAATTAGTCTTGCATATTGCATATGGGTTAAGCAGCACAGGAGCCTTTCAATTTCCTTCCAGTTCCAAGATGCTACTCATTTCGTATCATCTTTGGTCACCTTAAATAATTCCTCCTGATCTTTTACATTACCAACCTTGGTACTTAAACATGGTTATCAAATCTGTCATTTTTTCTCTAAGCTGTGCACATGAAGTTCTTTAATCTTACTTCCCAGGTCCTTAATCATTTTACTCTCCTCTCTTTGCACCTTTTTAACGAATTATCAATGTATTTTTCCATACTCTAAACAGCATATATTCTCAGTCAATCTGAGAAGAGAAGGGGAAGTGAAAATGCCCCCAAAACATGTAGCTATTTTATAATGATCAGTCATCTGTTTAATTATTCTTTCATCCACAACAGATTTAAACAGCAGTACCTTTATTTAATTAAGATAGTTTAGTTTTATTGCCACCAGTCGTATTAAATAAGGTTTTCACTCAAAGTGCTTTTGCTTAATTGTGCTGTGGACTGGGCAGTTAGCAACCAGGAAGTTCATGAACACTGAAGCTTCCAAAGCTGTTTTTGATATCCAACCCAATCCCTGAAGTCCCGATTGGGGCTCCTGTGCCTACTCTAGAGTAAAAATGGGGCAGAGACACAGCTGCTAGATATGGGTTTAAAGCAATTTCTGTTTTGTTCCTTAATGATGGTAAATAAGTCATCATTCTTTTCGTAGGGCCTGTTCTCAGGGTCAATTCAGCCCATGCCAACTGTGTAAGGTCCCCTCTACAAGAATTTGGTTTGATGCCTGGTTGTCTGATTATGCGCATCTTCTCGCAATCACTTTAATGCCAAATCACTATATGCGGGAGGCGGTTAAGCGCATAACAGGTTGCCTTACCGGTTGTATGAAACGCGCTTTAGAGGTGTTTAATGCGGAGAATTGCTTGATTACATGGTCATGAGGCACTTTAATGGCCACGGTAAATTAAAACTTGCTATTTAACATGCATTCGATAATGCGCATAAGCGCATAAAAAAAACGCCTCGACCCCTGATTTGTGCTCCACTCTTGTAGAGGTCAAATTTTTATGCGTTTGAAAGAGCTTTAAATTGCTCTTGTAGAGGTGCCCTAACTATGGTATTTAGTCCATGCTTTCTTTCAATCATGTCTTTTGTGACAAGGCACCACATCTGTTGAATTTAGCTTTTCCACATCTGTTGAATGTGGCTTTTCCCATGCACTACAAAAACAGGATGATTGAAAATGATGCCTCAGCTCCATATGGCATTTTATTTACAGGATCTGTATCCTGCCCTTCTACTAAAGAGCTCAAGGTTTCACTTTGGGGAGTTATCTCATTTTATCCTTGCAACAAACCAGTGAGGTAGCTTAGGCTGAAAGGGGGTTGGTTGGCCCATGACCACAGCGAACACAAGCAAACAGAGATTCAGTACTATGTCCACATTCCTCTATTCTAGTTGGATCTCCTTCAAAGAGCTGGGAGAACAGGCCTTTTGTTACTTTTAGAAAGGTTCAAACAGAATATTTTCTCTCTTGACTTGGTGAGGTTATATTGGCCCACCTAAATTGCACCAAATGGTTACATTTTCATATAAAGTACACACATATGCTGTTTTATTAGCATTCTTTTGTTCTTTTTTGTGACAGTTGTGACTCGAAGATACAAAAGTATATCTCTCCGTACTATACTTGCTCCTGTCCTTTTTTTTTTTTTTACTAGCTCTCTATAATTAAGTCATAATGTTTCCTTTGATGCACATTTATTTTCATGGCAACAAAACCATTTTAGATAAACATTACTTTTAACGATTTCTGAGTCGAATCTAGGGACTTATGCAATGATAAGTATGTTAACCTCAGGCAATTGTGTTGCTGAAGAGACAGTTCTAATAAAGCCATAGATACTGCATCTAAAAAAAGAGAAGAAAAAGAAATAAAATTAATACTGGTGAGGTAGTTTTTTTTTTTTAAAAAAAAGGATAAGTGTTTTGTTCAAGTACGAAGATTTCCAGTTCAAGTACAATGTATAAAACCTGAGGTGTATCATAAACAAGTTTTTCCCCATAGGAACAAAATAATAATAATAATAATAATAATAATAATAATTGGAGCGAGAACTACAGAGAAACATTGGCACAGTAACTTCTTCCTGTTTTGCAAAATAAAATTGCTGTAACCCAATGATTGTAGAATGTGGATCAGTTTCAAATGACTCCCAAGACTGATGCTGAATGGTTTGTGCCTAGCAAACAAGTGATGGATAGTGTAAATGTTTGGTGTGGGTGTGCAGTGCTATGTATAAATGTATGTATGAAGGTATGTTTTGATTAGGACCCTGATTCACATCTTCTCTATCTGTTCAGTCTAGCACCCTTTTCTCCCAGGCTTTGGACCAAAACAGATATTACATTAACAGAGCAATCCTATAGTCCCTGGGATAGTGCCCCAGAGACCATAGAAAATGGTCTCTGGGGCACTGTAGATATTGCTATAACCTTGCCTGTAGATATTGCTATAACCTTGGAGGTTTCCCCTTGCAGCAACTGTGGAAAGTACCATGGTAACTGCTCTTGTGAGGTTATATTCCAATAGTGATGTTGGAATCAGGGAGAGGGAAAAGACCGCAAGACAGTGGGAGAGAAGGGAGGAGAGGCCAGGATCCACAGGATCCTAAAGCGTCAGGCCCCATTCAAACTCACGCAGTGGGGAGGATGGTTAGGGGAGCTACAGAGTAAGGAGGGGTAGGAAAACCACTACAAGGGGGCCTGTCATATGACTGGCAATCACGTGATGTCCCATGGTTCACTTACCTCTCCCTGCTCTGTGGATAAATCTGTGTTCTCCTGTCTCCACTGCTGGGTATCCCGCAGCTAGCTATATGACAGCAACTATAGAGAAAGTCCACACTGGCCAGAGCATCACCAGAAGTTGCAAACACTGTAGGTTACTGTCTCTTCCCCATGGAGCGGCCACCATGAACTATGGAAAGCCTAACAGATGACACATGAATCACCCTGGGACATGTTACTCTCACTGCAGAAGGTGGGCAATGGTGGTGGATACTTGACCCATCTTGGGAGGAGGGAACATTCCCACATGACACACTAATCCATCATGAATCACATTTTTTAGCAACCCACAGTAGGTTGGCATGACATCTGAACAGGCCCACAACAATGTAAGGTTGGCCCTCCCATGAGACAAGGTGAAGCTCCTGCTTCAGGTGACAGAGAAGGAAAAGTAACAAATCACACTATTCTTCCCTGCCAGGGCCCCCCATCACTGCCTCCTCCTCCAGCAAGTGATCCTGAGAGCCCTGCCAGCCACTCTCCCACCATGGTATTGGCTGCAGCAAACGAGCAGCTGGTGAGGCCCTCTAGAGCAGCTCCCCTCTGGAGAGTTGTGTTGGCCAAAGAAGTGAGTGGCATGGCTCTTCAGAAAGGCACTCAGACCAAAATGCCTGGCTCTGAGGGGAGTCCTTCCTGAGAGCCAGGCATTATGGGAAGAATGTATTAGAAGACTGCTTTATACAAGTGATCTCCTGGGACTCCAATGCCTGGCATTTGGGATTGGCTGGCTGGCTTTAAGAGGAGCCATGGCAGCTGCTTTCTCTGGTCATGCAGTGGTAAAGTTAAGGGGGATGAGGGGTGCAATGTGTGAAGGGAAAGGGGGAACAATGCAGTAGCAGTAAGGGGAAGGGGGTGGGAATGTATCATGGTAAAGGGAATGGGGAGTGGGCATGATATGGTGGCGGTAAGGGGAAGTGGGTGGGGGTGGAATGTGGTAATGGGAAGGAGGTTGGGGGGCATTACACAGTGGAAGAATGGAGGTTGGGGGACCATGACCTGGTGGTGAGAAGAGGTGTGTGATGCAGTAAAGGAAAGGGGTGCAACGTGGCAGCATGTGTACTCTCTCATCTGAGGCAGTGGAAGAGCTTGCCCTGGGGTTGACCCGAAATGTAAAGAAAAGGAGGAACAAGAGGCCTTTTTGCCTACAGAAGCCTTGAGAAGAGAAGATTGAGGGGAGACATGATAGCACTCTTCAATTACTTGAAAGGTTGTCACACACAGATGAGGACCAGGATCTCTTCTTGATCATCCCAGAGTGCAGGGCTCAAGTTACAGGAAGCCAGATTCTGTCTGGACATCAAGAAAAACTTCCTGACTGTTAGAGCAGTATGACAAGTCTGTGTAAATATTCTAATTTTTAAAAGATAATGAATTATACACCTTTTTTTGCAGCTGCCATGAGAGTGAGATGTTGGCTTTCATTTAAGAATTATATTTAAACCTTTCACAATATAATTAATAATATACTTTTTTTTATCCCAAATTGCTGAAGGTGTGTACTGGGGATGCTATTTATCTATCCTTATTCTTATGTCTCTTTTGACAATTTTGTATGTGGCCCAAGCACATTTGGGCCTCTCATGCTATTTTTTGCCACACCTAAATGTTCATGTGGGATAGAAGAGGCTGCAGTTCTATATCAGCTATACCATGGCCAGCTTGTTGGCCACTGTGTAAACAGAATGCTGCATTAGATGATCCTTGGTCTGATTCAGCATGGCTCTTCTTAAATTCTTTACTTACCTGGGAATAATGCCATTGAACTCAATGGGGCTTATATTTCAGCTGTCATGTCTAAGATTGTGCTGTGAAATTCCTGTTAATTGATCTCCTTTCCCTGAGAAGTTCAGGGGCAATGTTATAGAGTTTAGTTTCTTTGTGGATAAGTGATCACTGGAAAGTGATGGCATTTTTGTAATTCATTTGCTTACAGATCTACACAGTGGTTATGAGGGGCCAAATAGCACCCTGAGAGAGTGATAACACGCAAATATGTAAGTAGCTCATTTTTCCTAAAGCAAGATGTTGTTCTTTTATGCACCTCTGACCTGCAAGTACCATGGCTCTTTCTTTCAAGCCAGCTGCAAAAACCAAATGGCTTGGATGTTTATTTGTTTGTTTAAAAAGGTGAGATCCTGTCCTTCTGTCACGGAATTCTGGTGGCAAACCACTGCTTTTCGCCATTGCCCTAGCAAGCATGCTAGGAACTTTTTTTTTAAAAAAAAATCTTCCTGTACAGACAGCAGCAGATAGGAAAATACATGATCAAAAGCACAAGAAAGACTTTGCCACTTCCACTACAAACTCTTTGCCAGAGCATTCCAATCCCACAACTACTTACCTGGGGCTTGCACCATTAAGTATTCTTTCTGATCTGTCATATACTTTCATGTGTTGTGTTAGTATCCACCCTGGTCCTGCAGCTAATTGCCTGCTCTGTGGGCATTCCTTCTGATTCTGCAGTTACTTAGCCATATTGCCCCATAAGCAGTCATCCTGGTCCTGCTTAACAATATTACCTTATCCTGCAGCTACTTAAGAAAGGATTCTGCTCCTGCAGAAGGATCCTGTGGGGTAACAAGAAATAATAAAGTCTAAAGTTGCTGCATTTGTGTTGTCACATTGTTCCTTTTGGTGGAAAGCAGGGGATGTGACAGGTCCCTCTTGATGGAGGAAGCATCCCTTGTGACATCAATGTATTAAAGCATATAAATTAAAACAAACTGAAATGGCAGAAACAATAAAAAATATCAAAGCAGCGGCATAAAATTGAGTCAGGCAATGCTTTAAAAGGTCCTTGTCTGACAACAAAACAATTGTAAGCGTAGGTGCCAGAAGGCTTGGGGAGTGTGTTCAAAGAGCAGCCACCATAATAAAAGGGCTGCTTTCTGGTCACCACCCTCTTAATCTTGAAAGGTCAACACACCCAGGCCTGGATATCGAAAGTTGACCTCAATGTAAGAACAGGCTTGAGTGGGAGGTGGTTCTTCAACCTCTCCAAGAATGGATGAGATGCTGGTTTCAAAAGAAAGGGTTTAGTTTAATTGGGCACTGATGGACATTTTGGGACAAGCCAAGACTGTATAAAAGAGACTGGCTCAGCTGGAACCACAGGAGAACCAGGCTGATAATGCTAAACATCAAAAAGGTCACAGAAGGGCTTTTATATTGGGTCGCTATAACAGGAACTGACAGGAGCTGGGGAAGCATCTGGCTTTGGATGACTCATGGTATAAACGTTTCAGGTCATCTTAATGTGGATAGAATGGAACTTGGTAGTAAGCATACAGGAATAAATTACACTCCTTTAAAAAGAAAAAAAAGCTCATAGTGGAAAGGCTGTAGTTTAGCAATAGAGCATGCTTTGCACTCAGAAGGCCTCTGTTCAGTTTCTGGCATGTCCAGCTCTTCTATGCATGAGTGGATGAGTATTTAGTTGGATCCTTTCATTCCAACTCCAAACTTCTTCCTTCCTAACATACACACTACAGGACACTCATCCCCCACAGTCAGTGTGTCCTGAAAGATATACCAGTAAAAAGAACCTGGATTAGAAATATTGAATGATGACTAGCAAACATTTTGTTACAAAAAGATGGTCACATACTTAGCAAGGGTTAGAGAGAGTTCTTGGCAATGGAGGTTTCACATTAATCTCTCAGGGAGCTTTTCTACATGAGGCTGTGAATCGCTTTCAGTTTCATTGCAGAATTGAAATCTGAGTTCTACACAGAGAGCTTTTCCTTTCCTGCATTCCCATTACAAAACCTCTAGGTGGCACTAAGCTATAGCAGAATAATGCAGATACACAAGTAGGAAACTTTTCTTTCTCATTCAGAAATAATACCCTATTTTCCCTGCTCTAGAAAAAAAACACAGGAAAGAGCTCTTAAAAAACAACAACACAGAAGCAAAACTGGAGGATCATGGTGTCATCCAAAGAACCCATAAACAATCGTGAATAAGGAAACATGAGCACACAATAAATGCCTCATTTACAAAAGCTCAGGCTAACTCAAAAGAAATCTTTACTGGCTGATTTAAGCAAAATCTGATTCATGTGTGTAAGCATGCTGAGCTTACCAGCTATTTACAAACAATATTAGAACAGGAAATAAGCTTAGTGGAGAAAATGATCTCAAAAGATGTGGATGTTCCAAATAAATTAATATTTTTTTCCTATTATGATGCATTGACTTTTGTTCCCATGCATTCTCTTTCACATGGTCATGTAACTTCCATATATGTACATGTAATGACCTACACAAGTCTAAAGGAACCTTTAATCAGCAGTGTGGAGCACACAAAGCAAGTTTATGCACTATGCACCTACTAAAATGGGGACTAGCTAGTTCTAAAATGGGAAAATGAGCTTACTCATTCAAAGTCCATTGACTTGATTTTTACAGATTTATTTTCTCAAAACACAAATATTGGAGAAATTCACATTTGCCAAATAAGGAGGGGATGGAAATGTTATGGAAAAGGTGGAGAAGTGAATTTGAACTCTGTGGCTAAGTTCAGACGAAACTTTAGACAATGGAGGGGGGAAGAGGCAACCGTCAGTTGTGTTGATTATTGTGTCATGTGTTGGGCGACACACATTGCACACACACCTGACAGTACGTTATTAAACAACCAGGAAAAACAATGGGCTGCTCCGTTGTTTATTGGAGCCCCACTGCTTATAATGAGGCCAGGACTTTCAGCCGTGCGACGGAGAGAGGGGTGACGGGGGGAAGGGGCGATGTGTCGTGTGTCGGGCACTGCAAAAATAACATACCGTCAGTTGCCTCTTCCCCCCCTCCGTTGCCTAAAGTGTTGTCCGAACTCTGCCTATATGTTCAAGTGAGATTTGGGTGCTGGTAACAATGATGAACCATGGAGTGGGAATAGATAGATTTAAGATGAAAGGAAAAGAAATAGAGCAACAGTGGCTATAATTACCTGATTTCAGAGGAAGGGGCATCCAAAGGACTTTACTACCTGATTAGTTGAAATAATTTAGTAAAATACTGTGGACAAGGACTACCCTTGGGACTCTCAATGTTGCCTCTCAACTTCACCTTCAAATTTAAAAATGGGTCATGTGCCTCAAGCCAATTCCAGATAACGAGTTGCACCATGTGATCTATGAACATCCCAAGGAAGGGCAATGATGGGGAGACTGAACGGAGGCCTATCTGTCCCTGGAAATTTATAATAGGCAGGCACCAGAGTAGAACTGAGAATCATGCTAAGAAAGAGTCATGAGAAACAGTATTAAAGTCTATGAGAACCCAGGTTATTCTCAGAGCTGAAACAGATCAACATGAGGGATGTCCACGCAGAAAGGGATGTCCGAAACAAATAGAGCAGCAGTCTGGTTCTAGGGAATGAAAAGCAAGGTCAGGCAGTTTCTTTGCCTCTTGATTAATTTACATCTGGCTAGCAATGCAGACTAGCATAGTACAATATATTTTTAAAAAGTTATCAAGGGTACTCAAGTAGCCATTGACCTTGATAATCTGTTATGTCTGGGAGGTGGGGATGTTTCAGAACTGGACCAAATTTCTCATCACGGCTCTGGATTGGTTAATACAAAAGCATCTTCATGGACTAATCAGTTAAGTGGGGTCATGGCAATCAGGCTGTGGCAGTTTAGAGCCGTAACAAAGCTTCTAACATTTTTTTAGAAGGTGCCTTCTTGTACCAAAATGGACTCTTGAGGCAAGGTAATGGCAATTAAATCCATAGCAAACAATACATGTGTTAGGGAGCCAGCATATCTGAAATTCCTCTGTAACATGTTTTACATATACTCCAAAATAGCAAAGTGTCTCAAGGTTTTCATGTTTTTTGCTTAATAAAGATGCCTAGTAACTTCTTAAATCCATCCAGTTCTAACATCAGTGGATGTCCATGGCATACAAAGAATGACCACATGCTAGCTACTAAAATGCTTTTAGGATTTAACTTGGATTTAGGGAATTGAATTGCTTGTGCTAGTGAGGATTTAATTTGAGCCAGGGCTCAGCCCCAGAAGCAGGGCAAAGCCCTGGAGCATGCATGATGGGATATTAATGCATTTGCAGTGCTATTTTTTTCTGCTAGAGAGAAAAAACCAAGCCTCTGCTAGCATCTTTTTCTGATACTTCTGTTCCTATTCTGCAGAGAAGCCTTGGAATATGAAACTATAATAGTTTTAGATCCCCATCTAGAGGAATGGCACATTTTTACAGTGGCATGTTCAATTTTACAGTTACAGTGATAGAATTGCTTCATACTCTGCAATTGTTTGGGACCCAGAAACATAGCCACCAACATCTCATATTAGGTAGAACTCTGTCTTTACACATATGGGATAACTAAAGAGACGTGCTTGGTCTTCCCATAGAGAAATCATAAGTTATATCTTTCTCCCACCTTAAGATCAGGGGTTCAGAAAACCTGAGCAGGATTCACTGCTTGTTTGAAAGGCTTCTGTCGTAGCCAACTCCAACCTGCTGTCTTCCTAATAATAATAATAATAATAATATAGCACCATCAATGCAATGATACTGTACATAAAAAGAACAAACAGCAAGACCTTGCAGCAAGGCATACATTGTAATAAAATTTCAAAATAAAACCAGAGGGAAAAGAAAGAAGGAAGGTACAGGAAAACAGTACAAAACAAACTAATCAACATTACCAGCATTATTATTATTATTATTATTATTATTATTATTATTATTGGTTAATTTGTGACATCCTATTGTGACAGGGTAGAACAGCTTTCCCCAACCTGTGCCCTCCAGATGTTTTGGACAACAACTCCTACTATTTTGCCACCATTGAAGTCCAAAACGTCTTGGGAAAGGCTGTTCTATCTTCTTACAATATGATTTCACAAATTAACCAGTACTGCTGACCCTTGCTTCAGCTCAGACAGAGCTTTACCCACCTTAAAGCTCCCCTGCCATATAGAATCCTGCAGGTCTTAACAGATGATAATGATGAATGGCGTTCACTTGCAAGATTTAGCATTCTTACCAACAGTAGAATTACAGGACAGATATCTGTAAATTCCATTTCAAAGAAGATTGTATAAAATGGGTGTCCCTGAAACTCTGGCCGTATAATATAATTCATCTTCTCTGACAAATTTTCTAGAGCATCCAGATGGTAATGTTTTGTCTATCAGATGAAGTCCCATATATGACTGAACTGGTAGCTAACTTTTTAAAAAATATACCATACATATAAGAACTCAAGTGACTGGCTCTGTTAGCTAAATTGGAAAAATTGCATTTGTGTTCTGTTGTTTGTGTATTGTATTTTAACCTGAATGGGTCTTGTGATTGCAATAAAGAGATTGTTTGATAACTTTGAATGGTGCTGTGTCAAACATTGATAGAGAACAAAAAAGTATATGCCTTGATGCAATTTTCCTAAATGCTGCTGCTGATTATATAATAATACTAATGACAATAACAAAAACTGTTAGAGAGAATACCATAATTCTGATGTGGCAAGGATGTAGGAGGAGGATGTTTGCCTCACCCATTGGCTTCCTTTTTGTACTCCCTTCAGTCCCAATATATAAGTAAAGCGAACGACAGGAAACGGCAGTTATATAAAATGTGTAACTGAAATTTAGAAGAAAATTATCCATTTTTGTTGTTCTGATAGAATACTGCATATGTGTAGTATATAATGATGAAGGTATGTGTCTTCTGCTATTTGATAAGGTTGTTGCCATCCATGTATAGCCATTTCTGCTGTATAGTTTGTTCTAGGTTTTAATAGCTGTTCCACAGAACCTGTTATCTCAGCCATACAGCCAAGGAACTTTTCACACCACTGAACAGACGGACTGCAACTAATGCTTTTTCTCCATATATTTTCCCCTATATGATTATTTACCAGTGTGTGGCACTGATGTTGCAGAAAACTCAGCCCATTTCACTGTTTCTCCTCATTATTTGCTGACACTGTCAATGATATACCTTCCCTCTGATACCAATGGCCAATTTTCCCAAGCATTCTAGCCATGTGGGATAAAACATATTCTGATTGTTCTGGGAAGGGAAAGAGACAAACCTCTCCGCCCACTGTGTTTTCTCTAAGGATCACCCTCTCCTAACACCTGTAAGGAAAAACTTGATATGTAGCTTTATGCTACATATTGAGAGAATTAGCATTCTCTTTCTTTCCGTCAAATGCCCTGTGCCCTACATGAGCATTATAATGCAAAGGTGTAGTTGAGAATCCTGTGGTTGCCTCATAGTAAGTAAAAATGTCATTTTTCCTAAGCAAAAATGTACTATGTGATCTGTAAAACTGGAAAAATGTGGTAGTGTGTGATATATTAACAATATGTCCATGAATACCGCAATGGATCAAACCAGGGATTCACAATCTGTTCAGACTCATGGCCCACATCCAGTGTCTTATTTGTATTCTATGTCTTGTATGGCTTCCCCTTCACCTACACATGTATACACATACTTTTATGCTCCCAACCCTTAATTTTGTTTTCAGTTAACTTTTGTTGTTTTATTGTAAAATTTCTTCAGCTTTTTCATTACGGCAGTTCCCTTAGTTAACAGCCAATGCTGCACAATTACTTTTGATATCGGCTATTTATCAGAAGCCAATTCTTCCTTGGCTAAAAGCAATAACAACAAACTTTAAAAGGGCAAATTTAGAAACAGTAAGTAAAGTCCTTCACGTAAGACTGAAGGGCAAAGTAATAAAACTTTAAAAAAGCACAGATTCAGCCTGGAGGCCATTTAAGAACACTGTGGAAGAGGCACAGATGGTGTGCATACATCTGAGCAGGAAAGAGAAAGAGGGAGAAGGTGGCATGATTATGCAGAGAATTACACAATTTTATGAAGAGGGGGAAAATTCATCATCCCATAAGAAAAGCACACACCACACTTGGTTATTAATATATAGGAGTGGAACACAAACTGTGTAATATCGCAAGAACACAAGACATGTTCCACTTTTCGAGAAAGAAACATGAAATGAGTACATGATAATACGCAATTTTGCAAAAGTGTAATACAAAGTCTAGTCTAAAGTTCTGATGCACACATCGATCTTTTGCGCAAGCACAGGCATTTGTTTCAGTGTCAGGAGACCTCTGCACATACAATAGAGCAACAAATACTGAGCATCTCTTGAAAATGAAGGGAGTGGGAAGCACCAGCAGAGTGCTTGTCCCCGATGCATACTGGACTCTTTGTTTCAGAGTGAACAAGTGCACAAGTCTTCATAATCCCCATTTACGTTACAAGCTGGAGTAGTAGAGGTATGGTCCTAGATTGATTCAGAAACTTAGAGCCTTCTCAGTGATGATGCCCTGTTCTGTGGAATTTCTTCTCCATAGAGGCTCACCTGGCACTGACATTATTATCCTTTTGGTACCAGGCAAAAGTGTTATTATTCTCCCAGACCTTTTAATGTATTTTTCTCTTTTAACATGTTGTTTGTGTTAACCATATTCTTATTATTTTGTTATATGTTTATTCCTCCTTTCCTCCAAACAGCCCAAGGTGATATAAATGATCCTTTTTCTTTCTACTTTATGCTCACATAAGCTCTGTGAGATAGGTTAGGCAAAGAGTGTCATTTACTAGCCAAAACAAGGGGTTGTTCCCCCCATCTCTTTCTTAACTCATTCTACTCATCAGCTTTCAGCAGTAGCCCACCATAAGGTTGTTGTTACTCGCTTCTAGGTTATGTTTTAATATTTTGGAATCACTGTTCTAAACAAGAAGCTCAATTCAATGATTCTCTAAAATGGTCCCTGCAGTCCTAATCCACCAATGTTTGCATTGACACAAGCTAGTTTGTTAATACTGTTGGTGCCAATATTAATATATTATAACGTATTCTTAATGTTTTACCAAACACTACATTTTTATCCTGACTTTATATTATGCACCAAAACATTATAAACATTATGTGCTTAGCATGTTAAGTTGTTGTTAAGAGAATGTATTCATTGACTCTTCTGAGCATAACCTGCATGCAGAAGTTATATGCTCATTTTTGCAGTGGATATGATCTATACACTGCAAAAATGGGAAGGGAAAACACAGTCTAAAATAGGGCATCTCGTGTACTGGTAGTGGTAGATAGAAACAGGTGTGTGGCTATGTATTTACTTTAGGCTTTGGGTTCATGCTAAATACATCATATTAATACTTCAGTACGTATTGCATAGTTACTCACCCCATAGTCCTAACTTGCCAATTTGGCATGGGCTGATGCAGATCTTCCACACAGTTGCTTCAGTGAGCAGAGTTTCTGAAGATCTGCCTTTGTTTCCTGTTCATCACTGGTGTATATGACGCAGTCCTGGCTGTTTTTGTGGCCCCTGTGGAAGCATTTTGTCCAGCTCAGCCCCTTCTTTGAAATGTTCAAGGATTTAATTCATTCAGCATTTTAAGTGCACTGGCTTGATTTGCACTTCCCCAACTAAAACACAGATGGAAATTCAGTTATTCTTTGATTTTTGCATTTCTCTGAATTTTCTGGTATAGTTTTTTGCTAATATGATGATGATGATGATCGTGATAATATCAAAATGTTTATAAAATGTGTATCTTAGGTTAAAATGCGTACAGAAATGCATATATATGGTAAAGTGGGTACAAAAATGTATATTTGTGGAAAAAACCCATTTAAAATGTAATTTTGAGGTATTTTTAAACCTCAATTGCAAAACTTGCCCAACCAGAAAAAATGATTCTATCCACACCCCCTACTCCTTGTGTTTCCTGTCTATAGATAAATTCGTCAATTTGCTTATCACAAGTTCTATTCCTTTTCCTCCAGCACAGTCATTTATGCCTGCCCCTAGAATCTCTGCATGCAGAAATGATTTAGAAAAAAAGTGACCAGAAATGTAGCCCTTTCTTCCCTTCAGCTAACAGACTCACTGATCTTTCACCCAAGGGCTGCTTCCAAAATCACTTCACACTGTAGCTGAACTCTGCTTGAGGGAGGACACTGTGCAGTGGGAGAAACAAGAAAAGGGAGATTAATTTAACTTAGCCTAAATATTGTCCTAATTGATACTTGTGCTCGTGTAGAGGTCACCCTTGTGGTCCACAGCTAGATTGTTATCTCATAAAAATGATGCCTGCCCAATCCTTTATATATCAAGTGTTTCATAAAAGAGAAATCTCTTAACACTTTTCCTGATAGAGACGTAGGCAGCTGGGAGGATGCTGGTATTCGATAACTAAATCAGAATCCTGTGCGGAGCAAGTGGAACAAATCTATGCCACTGTACTGTTCTGCAGCTGCAATCCCATAACAAATCCTAGCTCCAGTCAATCAAGGTCATAGGCATGTACCTGAAATGCCCATAGGGTAGCACTGGTATCTTTCAAAGTACTGCTTCCCCTTGCTCCCACCACTTCATCCATCTACCAGTCCAGTAATGACACCAGCCTATGGCACAGTCACATTCCTGCTGCTACTGCTGCACTGCCTATTATGCGGCAAGCACAATTCTTGGCACTGTGCTCATGATTTTATAAGCATGTAAGTCACATCTCATAAAGAGCGGGGGAGAGCATGGCTGACCTTGAGTCTTTGGCACCAATGATGAGATAGGCATGCTAAGTCAAGCTGATGACAATGGATTCACTGGGAACAGCTGTAAAATAATGTTACTTTAAAATGAGTTAATGTATGCTAACAAATAGAAGCACCTCGTGGTTCTTTTTTATTTAATTTTATTAAAGAGGGTGTCACAGTTCAAATGATGATTGCATAATAGAGATAGGATATGCTATTACAATGCAAAAAAGCAGTTGACTTCAATCACAGCGAATAGTAAAGAGCTAGATAATTAGTTATGTTGCATTCAATTAATGCTTATGGAGTAATGACTTTTAGCAAAGGATGTCTCCAATTTTTTAAAATGAGAGTCAAACATGACTTTTATATTACCAATGTAACTGACTATCCTAGAGTGTGATTTGATCATGCATTTACTCTGACCTTGTTATTAGTGGTGGTACGCCAATAGATATGACTATGATTAGATGAAAGGGGTTAAATGCAGCACTGCTATTGAAACCGGTTCAAACCAAATTATACTGATCTTTCATCTCTGTGGGTTTCGGTAATATCCAGTGATGGTCAACTTCAAAATATCATTCTTTTTAGCACCATTGGCTCCTAAACTGCTTATGGAACCTAGGTTCCTCAACTACTTGACATGTATTTTGGCAATGTGATGTTATTGTTATTTCTGAAATTGATATGGATGTAACAGCATGGCTCAAGACGTATTTTGATAACTGAAGTCAGAATATTTGGCACTAGTTTATCAATGGCAGGCAGACAGCAACATTCTCATAAAAGTGACAACCTCAAAGGATTTATAATTGAACTCTAAAGCTAAAGGACCATTTTATTCACCAAAGAGGCCTAGGTTTAAGTCTGAGGTCCCATAATTCCTTGTCCACAGTTCTACAGCCTAGTGTTTTCAATTCTTCTAGAGAAAGAGAGAAAACAATGTAATCATATGTATATGAAGAAGAGAGAGAGAGAGAGAGAGAGAGAGAGAGAGAGAGAGGTGAGTATTCTAAAAATGCATATAGATAGACTAGGAGCCGATCTACACAATCACTTGAAACATTTTAAAATCCTTTTTTTATGTATTTAATTGCTGCATTTTTAAACATGTTAGGCCACATTGTAGTAGTTACGTTTCAGTAGATCCTTTTCCCTGACTTTAATATGTTTTGTTAGGTCTCACTCTTCTTTGAGTCTTTTTCTGTGTCGTTTCTTCCTTGTACAGTCTTTTCCATGCCCACTTCCTCCTAACCCTCACTTCCTTTCCCTTGATTTCATTGCATCAATCACTGCTGAAGTGAAACAGAAAGCATTTGGGTGCCTGAAGTGAAAGCACCACCCACACTTCTGTGATTGAATAACAGGCGTTAGAAATCACCTCCTCAGATACGGTAAGGAAAGACACATTACTCTATTTAAAATGATTTATAAAACTAAAATAATGTAACAAAGTATTAGATCGTTATAATTAAACACTGCAATAAATCGTTGCAGTTAGAGCGTCATGTGCTCGTAACCCTTTCTAAACATAACAAACCTCAAGTGTAGATTCCCTCTATGTATTCTTGTACACAGGACACATACTAGTATAACTAATTTCTGTTTACTATAGTGATGCTCAATCCTCTTCCCTGTGTTTACACTGATGAAAAATTTAGCAGCAGATTATTCCTGGTACTATAATTAACACTATGCTCAGGGCCTGTATATATGGTTAGTTTGTCTCTGTGTGAGGCTCATTGAACAAGCATTCACCCAGAAAGCATCTCAGATGAATGGAATTAATGACAGGTACAGCCACAGTGCTGCTTGATTCAAGTGATGGTCATGATAAGTGAAAAATGTATCCTTACTGGGTTTGATCAGGGGTCAATAGAGCTGGAATCCATTTAAGACCTCTCATCTCCTGCAATCCCCTGTGCATCCTCAAAATATGCTCTGATGGGTTAGGGAACCCCCTGGAGCACATTTGGGGGGCACAGGGGCTCCACAGGGGAGGAGGAAGTCCCACTGCATAAGCAGAAGTCCTATCACATGATGCTGGAACTTGTTTTAGGTGAAATATTTATCTGACTATGTGTTTTTTCAGATGAGGCTTTTAATCCACCATTTTACCATGTTGTTTGCTTCCAGAATCTTTGTGGGATTAAGATTGGATCCTCTGCACATGTTTTTCTTCTTCTTTTCCCTTCTCTGCTTATCTTTATGTTCTTCTGCATAACCTCTAGGTGGCACTGTGGTATATCAGAATTGTGCAACTTCACTAGTGTTTCATTATGCTATTCGCCAAAATGTTGCGAAGCGAGAGATGAGAAATGAAGAGACGACACCAGATTGGGATTTAAACATGGGCCACTTTATTTATTCAACCATTAAGCAAAAAGGGGGAGGAGAACCTAAGTGGGCATTAGCTATGGCCAACCAGGCCATTATGGGGATCGGGCGAGACATTCACAGCCCGGGGAGCGGCGCCTGCATTTTGCCGCCCCCCGAGCACCCTCGATATGAGGTGGGGGGGGTCAATCGGTGTCGTCTCCCCTTGTGCCGCAGGGCTCTGAGTAGACGAGGGTTGACCCTAGGGGTGAGCCCTATCCCCCCAACTGATGCCGCAGGGCTCTCAGTGGTTGGCCCTCGGGCTTCACCAATCACCCGAACAGTGCCTGTGAATGCTCACCATTAACCAAGCGTTAAGCAATGCCCGCACCTACCGCCATAAAGTGACCAAGTAGCCAATTAACCTAATTATCACCCAACCAGCTTTTGCAGTGTGAAGTAGGTGAAAAAACTCACAGCCAGATTGGATTGTGAGCAAAAAATTCCTACTTGGCCTCCAACAGGACGACCAGCGAACCCACACTGACAACAGGGGAGGGCGGGAGGGAGCCGCGCAGCAAACTGTGGAGATCTGGAGGGGTCTGAGTGGCTTAAATAGCCTGAGACCCCTCCTCTCCCCGGTGGCACCACATCTTCTCGCCCCATCCCCGCTTGCAACCTCCTCCTCCCGCCCAGCGAGCAGGGCGGGAAAAGGTCTTTGGACTTTCAGCCCACCCCCCATGAAAATGCTTGAAAAGCATGGTAGAGGCTCTAGAGGATGGCGACATTATCTAAAACACGAACAAACTAATGATGTGATTGCACAATAAAAGCTTCATCTAAAAAGCTCCTAGAGAGACAGATCAGTCTATTTCTGGCCCATTTCACTTTTGCATGTCTCCATTCATAAGCCCATTCCACCCCTTTTCTGCCTTAAACAGTAACTAAAAAACAGTACACAAAATGTACATTTAAATACATATTTTGAACATATTTTCTCAAAAAAACACATTTTATACTTTATTTAAATATACTAATTTTAAAATGAATTTTATGTTTTTTGAATTGAAAACTTCATTGTAAACTGTCAAGGAAAATAGCTGACACCTTTGAGATTGAAGAAACACCAAACAGGCAGAGTCCTGGTCCAACAAGGTTTTATTCAGTACTACGCACGTAGGAGGGAGTATGGTTCCAGCAGGCTGGTATCAAAACTCTCTGACTGGCAAAGGCAAAACTGTTACATTTTATCCCTGCTTAAGTCTTTGATGTTACATTCCACTTGCCCCCTCCCTTCTGTGATGGATTACATGTCAATAAATGTTTCAAACTAAAACTACTTCACAGAACATAATAAAAGCAATATCCTGGGTACTTGACGCTCCAATGTAACTTATTGTTCTCTGATAGTGGCAATCAAGGCCATTTGAGATGGCTCTTTGACTAAACATATGGCCAATTCTCATGAGGGAGTATTTACATGTTTACCTTATCTCAGGCAAATAGGTGCCTCTTTGTCTGTGAGATGTACTTTGGGGCAGATGGGTCATGTTTAATTTACAACACAACAGGCAGGATGAGTTTGGAGAGACCATAGGGGAGGAGAGGAGTGTGTTATCAGGAGGACATTTGGGGGTTCCTGCTCTGTTCAATGTTTCTTTGTCATGCTGGAATGTAGGGTGTGAAACTCTGGCCTGGTGTAATTTTAGTGTTTACATTTCCTCTTGAAACTTTCCAACAAAGGTGTGGGACATCCAGAGTTCAGATTTTGCTTTTATATCAAGAGCCGTATCAAATATTCCTTATCAAAAATTAGGAGATGAGAAATCCAAAGAATATCTAAACATTAGTTTAGAAGGTGTAAATTTGGAAAAAAGATCAGAACTAATGATATTTAATAGTATCCTTGTACAGTGTTACAAAGTAGCTCTTTCTGAGTGAACAGTACAGACACCACTTTGAGGCAAGGGCAATATGCTAGGTATTTTCATCCCGAGCTTTAGCAAGACAAGGAAAAAGCCACAGGAATGGGATTAAGGTCAGTCAAGTCAGACTAGATCAAACAATTGAGTTTCTAATTCAGTTTCTAATTGACTTCCTAAAATGCATGCCCCAAAGCTAAAGGTGGGAAGGTACCTGGTCAGTGACAATATGTTCCTATTGTTACAACCAGTCTTCACCCGTGTTGTTAAGGCAGGTGTTAGCATTAAAGGTCAGGTTTTGTTAACAGGATGGAGGTAGCAGGAAGGAGGAGTAGGGCTCAGTTCGGACGACACGCTAATCAACGGAGGGGGGAAGAGGCAACCGTCAGTTGTGTTGTTTATTGTGTCGTGTGGCAGGCAACACACAACACACACACAACTGACGGTACGCTATTTTGGGCAATTAAACAACTGAGAAAAACAACGGGTTGCTCAATTGTTTAACGCGAAATCTGTTGCTTAAAGTGTCGTGTGTTGGGGACCCCTCTCTCTCCGTGTACTATTCCACTCGGTCATAGAGTTCGCTGGCAGGAGCAGCTGAAAAAAACCCGGCTGCTCCTATACAGCTGGCAGAACTTGCGGTGCATGATGGGATACAGCCGGAGGACTGAGGGTGGGGGAAGGGAGGAGACGCAGCAGCCCAGAAGGACGCCTCGACTTTCAACCGTGTGACGGGGGAGGGGCAATATGTCGTATGGTGCGCACCGGCAAAATATCGCAAGGTGAGTGTGTCATTAACCCTTCCGTTGTCTAAAGTTTTGTCTGAACACACCCTAGGTCCTTTGTTTCCAGCAAGCACAGCCATTTCAGCATGTCCATAGACTTCCCCAGACCTTTGTGAGCTTTGTTTCTTGGTCATCTCACTTGTCAGCAATTGTTCTGAACTCAGGTTTAGGTGGTCAGGTGCCTTACCTTCCAGGAATAAGTTGCTACGTTGCTGCTGATCTCCTCCCAGAGGAAAGGCTCCATGACAAAATCACTAAAGGATCGCCCTGCCAGGATGGTTTTCTTCCTGCTGAAATCACCGGCTCCTTGCTTGTCAGATCAAGATGCTATCACTGGGTGCTTTGACTCCCATAGGCAAGGTTCCTGCTTCTGAAATCACTAGGGTTACCATTTACTGCTAGAAAAGGGCTCCTTCTCACTGTTTAACTCATCCTGCCAACTATTGATGTAAGCAACAAAGAGTCATGGGTCAAATCACAGGAGGTTTCCTCTAGCAAAGCATCAATGCTCAGAAGCTTCATAAGGCAATACAGGAGCAGGACAACATGGACCATCTTTTCACAAATGGATTTGGGCCTGAAAGACCAAGGGAAAATGTGAGTGAATGTGATAGTGCACAACATCATCATTGATCATGGGACATGTGTGTTAAGGTGTCAGCCTTAGTTTCCAATTTCCTAGCTTTGTGGAACTTTAGCCAATGTGAGATAGACTTAAACCTGGTTTTAAACTGGCAGACATTCTTTGATAAATGAATGCAGATGCATTTTAGGAAGTATGCCTGTCACTTTAAGCGAATAATGTTTACACACAAGCAGTGAAGACAATAGAGAGTTGCAAGGTAGGACAGATGACTGAGAAGTTTTTTCATTAAAGTTATGTTAGTGTTTGAAGTAACTAGAGGAGTTTAGTTCACAAGCAGCAGTATATACAATAATTTTTGGCCTACAAACCACATTATACATACCATCATGGGTTTGTATGAGATACTCCTGGGAATTGTCTAAGATTCCACTAGAGAGAAATCTGGCTTACAAACAGGCCTTGAAAAATGAGAGAATGTGCAAGGGAGGTTATAAAGAAAGATAACTGTGGAAGTGGAAGCTACTGTGTCATTTTCATTGCTGGTCTTCTATCACTGCATTTAAAGGAGCTCCTGCTTTTTGTCTGCTAAATTACTGTTCCTTAAAAGCAAAAAACTCATAATCCTTCCATTATCAGTGAATGACTCATTATAGGCCATTCTTATCTGTTGTTTTTAAACACTTTGTATGCAATAGAATATGATTAAATTGACCCAGGAAATCAACATGAGCAATAACAAAGGGTTTAGTCCATCTTTTCCATACTGGGTATATCTCTTCTCATTTCAGAACTACTGGCATAGTAGGTAACATTTTCTTTCCAATTGAACTATGAAATGTTATGACAACCAAATGTTACACAATTTGGTGGACTCTAGGAGTGAGGAAGTGGTATTAAGTACAACATTAACAAATCCAGACAACTGATCTGCTATAGCTCATATTACTATAGCTGAGAGAAGCTAGAAGCATCTAAGAAAAACATTTACACAACTGGAAGGAATCGATGCAAACAGCAGCCAAAATGAAATGCTGAAAGCAATGAACAAAATAAGGAAGGTACATGCTTGCAATAGAATTGCTAATGCAGATGTCATACAGTTTCAGGATCCATGTTAAAAAATCGAGTCAGCAAGAAAAAAAATCATGACTGCAGGAAAATTTGAATATATGTCTCACTGTACTTTGAACTAGAAGCTCATGAACTTGAAAGCATTTTTTAAAAACCCACTCAGCTCTCAATATAACATTTCAAATGCTGCTTAACAGCCAGTACATGCCACTTTGGATGTTTGGAGTCAGCTGCCCATGTTATAGAAAAGTAAAAAAAAGAAGTTTTATGGTTTTAAATTTTGTATATTGACTTTAGATTTTTGTAAACCGCCCAGAAAGCTTCGACTATGGGGCAGTATATAAATGTAATTAATAAGAATAATAATATCTGTTAAGAATATAGGAAGAGCTATGCTAGATTAGACCAGGAGTCCATCTAGTCCAGCACTCTGTTCACACAGTCGCCAGCCAACTGTTGACCTGGAACCTGCAAGCTGTTCCATTACACCTGGACATTTTCTGCAATTTTCTGCCAAATTTGTTATTTAAGATTGTGATCACCAGTTCCTCCATAGCACCTCATCTGCACTATGCAATTCATGGCTCAACTACTCTCAGATCACAGCCACTGGAGTGTTCAGATTCATATACAAAGTTCTTTTGTGACTACGGATCACATATTTTAGTAGAGGAGAGCATCAGTGCACAAGCCTTTGTTTGGTATATTCAGAATTGGGCTGCCACTGCTGCAGCAGGGCTGGGAGATGCTAAGATCTGGGCCATAGAGAGATGGCAGTCTTGGGCATGCATAAGTGTGTATTCAGAAATACAAATGGGTGTTGTTTCTGTTTGATTCAATGTTGATAGTTGTGTTCTTTTGATAGATTGGCTGAGGACACCAGAGCCTGTGGGGCCCTAATCGGCAGACAAGGCATGGCATCTGGGCCAGCCCTAGAGTGACGCAAGCAACTGTTGGCATACAGTTTGGGCTTGGTCAGTTGGCCTACATCCAGTGGAGTGACAGGCAGGGCATGCTGTGGAGTCATCTCCTCTATAAATGGTCCAGTCTGGTCGGTTCTTGCCCTGCTGCAGGTGTTGGTGTCCACCAGGCAGAGAATGGGGTTCCTGGAGTGTAAGGCATCAACATTACAAGCAAGGGATGTGATGGCCAGGCATCTGTATTGGGTGATCAAACATGCTCCCTCAGTGCCAGTGGCATGGGGGTGGGGAAGCCCGTAGCTTAAATAGGGCAATGACGAAAATCAATAGGTAAATCTGGATGTCAGTTTGCAGGGTTGGTAATTCCCCACCTGGCTGATTTACCATCCAGAGGGGACCTCTATAGGGACGATGGAGTTCACCTGTCCAATGCAGGAAATGATATTTTCCCGTAAGATCTGCATGTGGGCCTGTGGGATTTTCATCCTGGGCAGGTGGGAGTAGGGCGTCAAAGCCGAGGTTTGGCACCCTCCAGTGGCAGGATGTGTGGGCATTTTCACAATATTAGAATAAGGATGGCAAGCGCTCTGGCACCTTTTGGTGATTGGTGTTGTGACCCAAGCCCAACTCCAGGCTTTTGCTCACGAACTTGGCAAACTGACAACACACTCCAAAACGGTGAGATTCTTTATTTGTGAAATCACACGGAATTCAAGCATAATGGTTTCATTTCTGCATACATCCACGTAAAGCTGGTGACGGACCAGATAGCTTCAGGCACAATGGCTTAATGCAAACAGCAATCACTCAGGGGGAGACATGTAGAGTTGTCCCTGTCCCATGTGAGCAGTCACCAGCAGTGACACACACAGACTCATCAAGAACAAGAGCAGAGCCCAAGGAATTAGCTCCTGCACTGGGATGCATGAAGCCCGGCAAAGACAGATTCATCTTGCACGAACCAGACTCAGCCTGCCGGAAAACACTGAGCTGATCAGGGCACGAACCTCTTCGACCTAGGAAAACCCTCAGCCTGTAACAAAGGCTCTGAGAGGAGGCTCTCTCGCAGGTCATACACACACACAATCCAGAACAGCAACTGTCAGCCTAGGAAACTTTCCCTGTGCCTGTACTTTGGCTCCATGCAGGGAAAGCTCTCTCTCAAGCCATAGAACATGATCCTGAACAGTAATCTGCAAGTCCAAGTCTATGAAAAGCTTCAGAGCACTTTCCATGGCACAGTTCTTAGAAATTCCAAGTCCAAATAGCAACAGAACATGTACAGAGTGCATCCAACATCTCCAAACCAGATAGAACCCCAAACACGAGGAGTTTCAATGGCAAGCGTAGAACAGATGGTAACCGTAGAACAGATGATTCCTAGCAATGGGCCTCCCCTTTGTTTGTTCCACTTTATAGGGTGGAGGCTGGCAATTCCAAACCACTGTGACAGACAGGGCTTCAGGCCTGTAATCCAAACTCATGTGCCAACAAGGCGGCGCAGTTCAACCTCCTCTTGATGATGTCGCTATGTGAGAGACAGCTTGCAAGATAGCCCCCACCTTTTCTAAACATTCATTCATTCTCAAGGAGACTCAAGGCCTCGGCTAGCAGCCACAGATAAGCACAGAACAGAGACAGACTTTCTCCCAACAATTGCCAAGCTTTCAACTCACGATTCACAAGGCCAGCCTTGTGAATCGTCCATCAAACACCTGACATCTGACAATTGGCATATGTCAGGGTTCCACCTTTACCTGACCCCTTGATTCACCCCTTAAAGATATTTTGCCTTTTTAAGAGCCCTTCCTTTCACCTTTTCCTTCCCCTCTCAGTAACGTGGGGTTTAGGCCTTAGATGTGGTGTGATGGACACTCCAGACATCAAGGTCTTAACAACAACTTTTTACTTTGTTAAATAAGATGAGGCCAAATCACATAAACTTAAGGTACTTACACAAATAGAGCTGTTAGATTTCAAAAAGCATTTACAATGAAAGTAAAAGATGTATAACTGCAGTTTCCTCTAGCCTAGCTACACTTCCACCTGTAGTTTTGGCTTAGAGTCGCCTCCAGCCTCCACCTGGCTGTTCTCCTTCAGAGTTTTTTCTTGTTCTAGAGTCTCTCTCAGGCTCTCTCTCTCTCAGTGGCTCTCTCTAGCTCTCTGCAGCTCTCTCTGTAGTTTTCCACTGCCCTCTGTACAATTAACTTTACTCCTTTTTATACACTCCCGCGGAAACTGAAATATACGATCTGGTGTCCTAAATCTGGGGAAATGAAACTTAACTCCCTTAGGGTGGAAATGAAACTTAGGAAATCTCCAGGCCTTCAGGCTTAACCCAAAACCAAGCCTGTGTAGGCCTCAAACCTTCACAGCATATCCAGAGGACCTGCTCCTAGGGAGCTGTGCGGCTCTCGTGTCAGGATATGGTTTTCCTTTGGGGACCTTCCTGACTCACCTATCTGGAGTTGCGTGGCACCAAGCGAGAGTGATATAGGGTGGTCTCCCCACACTTACAAAGTGACCAGATAAAATCCAGGTCAGGGCTCATGTAACTTTAACAGTTGTAGAGAAAAGGGAATTTCAGCCAGTGTCATTTGTATGCAATTGGTTCCTGGTGAAATTCCCTCTTCATCAAAACAGTTAAAGGTGCATGCACTATACTAGAGTGACCATATACAAAAGAAGGCAGGGCCCCTGCAACTTTAACAGTTGTGATGAAGAGGGAATTTCACCAGGAACTAATTGCATACAAATGACACTGGCTGGAATTCCCTTTTCTCTACAACTGTTAAAGTTACATGAGCCCTGACCTGGATTTTATCTGGTCACCCTATACAAAGTATTACATAAGGGCTGGGTTTACCTGACTCCTGGCTTTGGAAAGTGGCTCACCCATATGGCAGGCTAGTTGCTTGAAGAAAGGACCTAATAGATCCCTGCACTTTCACATGCAGATCCAGGAAGGGGTGTAGTTCCCTTATTTAAATAAAGAGGCCCTAGTTATCCCAAACTTTGGTGTCTGTGTCTTTATTCCATTCTTCCTTCTCCTCTCGCAGAAGAGTAAACCTATTGAAATCAATAGGACTGAAGTTAGTCATGAGTGACTTGTCCCATTAATTGAAGTGGGACTGTTCTGCATATGATTAAGTTTGGATCGAACCCCTTACACTAATCACATATTTTTGGAGTGGGGTGCAGAAGTGCATTCTTCTCATGTGATTTGCACTGCAGGCATATGCAATATCAGATGTAGTTGTAGAATTGGTGTCTCTGCTGTGACATCACTAGATCATGAATTTTTATGCTTCAATAAATTCCTCAAGTTTTTGAGGTGTTATAAGACTCTCTCTTGTTTGTGCTGCAACAGACTAATAGAAGTGGTTACCTGTTAATAAGTTACCAGCTACTCAATTTTAGCTGACCTGTACTCATTCTTTGGAAACCAATAAGACCACATATTAGAGTAGGGTGACCAGATAAAATCCAGGTCAGGGCTCATGTAACTTTAACAGTTGTAGAGAAAAGGGAATTTCAGCCAGTGTCATTTGTATGCAATTAGTTCCTGGTGAAATTCCCGCTTCATCACAACAGTTAAAGTTGCAGGGGCCCTACCTTCTTTTGTATATGGTCACTCTAGGATAGTGCCTGCACCTTTAACTGTGGTGATGAAGAGGTAATTTCACCAGGAACTAATTGCATACAAATGACACTGATTCCCTTTTCTCTACAACTGTTAAAGTTACATGAGCCCTGACCTGGATTTTATCTGGTCAGCCTATATTAGAGGTGCTCACTGCAAGATATGGACAAATGTCCACCGTGTATTTATGGCTGTGCTGGGCTGGGACTTGCATGAGAACTAGAGGGCATGAAATCTCTTACAAACTTAAGAAGGAGACTCACACTGCCTGAATGACCAAATAATTGCCCATTCAGTGGGGAGACATAGCCCACTGATAATGTGAAACATCCAGAATAAAGGGGTTTTGTTTTAGCATGTGCAGTAGGGAAACATTGTGCAGTTGGAAAGGTGATAGATGTGCAGTGAAGAAAATGTGACAAATTAGACACATGCACATGTTTATTAAGAACTTACACAACAGCAACAGTTATTTATTTACACATATTTAGTGTTATCAGTCAGACATACACAGAGCTGCAGTCATAGGGGAAATGGATGAAAATTGCCAGCTCATCAATCCCTGAATATCCATATGGCTCCTACAGCTGTCCTATAGCAGACGGGGACCTGACATCTGTGGTGTAAAACCCCCATTTAAAACAATCTTCCAAGCTCTAGAGCAACTGGGTCTGAATCCCTATAGCCCAGAAGACCCTACGTCCCCTCTCTTTTGCCTGCTCTTCCTTCCCCTGCATTCCCCTCGCCTTATTAAATATGCAGACATTGCATTGTTAGAGTTGCTTATTGTGCACAAACTGAAACAGAGGAAAAAAATAGCTAAGTGGAGGAACTTCAAAATGTAGTTAGCTCAGACAGAAATTGCATCCCTTTGCAACTTTATAGCATAGGACATTAGCCAGTTGCAAATAGGAAAATAGAAAATATGTGAGATGGGACTGAAGTGTCCCATCGCATCTCCCTGCTCTCCCCCACCCCCGTGTAGCTTCTCTAAGGAAGGTGGAAGACGTCACATGAGGAATATTGACAAAAATAGCCCATATGGCAATTTGTCTGGTTGTGGGGAAAGCTTTTGGAACAGTACCAGAAAAGATACTCTAGCATGACTTCAGAACTTTAAAATGCTGCAGGAGCAATACTGGGGAAGGAAAGAAAGATCTGGTTCATAATGGAAAACAATACTTGTAAGCAGCAGTAGCAATATGGCATTGCTAAGAAAAATGCTAATGCATTCTTATTCAGATATAACTATGAGAAAGGATTGAAGTAGGCCTGAAAATGACTGTTATGCTCAAACAATTAATACATGGATGATCACATTGACTACGAAGGAAGAAACATAAGCACAGTCTAAGTTGTGCCAGTAGGAAAGCATATGGCAAATGAAATATGCAAGAGTAAAACAGACTACAAAATACAATCAAAAGAAATGCCAGAAGACGTTAGGAAGATTGAGGAGGCAAGATTTTAAAGTTGAGTGGAGTATAATTCAGACACTTTCCAGCCTGAATAGGATTAGACAGAGCAAAGAATACCTAACCAAAAAACAAAACAAAACAATTACCAATTATTTTCTTTGCTACTTTCTTTAAAAAAAGGCTAGAAATTTGACCTTTACAGCTAGGCTGGATGGAATATAGTCCACCTTTGCTGAGACATCTTGCCTTTTCTCAGTCTGTTCGGATGAAGAACAATGAAGCCTGGAGCCAATCTACACACTAGCTTTGTAACGTTTCATACGGGTTACGAAAACTCTTTGGGCCACATGATGCACTCCCTTGAACATTGTATACCTGAGGTTTTTTAAAACTCACTTCAGCTAAATACAACAGTTTTTACTTTTAATAAATCGTTTTAAGTAAAATAATGTGTCCTTCCTTACCATTTGTGATTTGTGGGGGCAGTGCTTCATTTACCAATGCCCAAATGCTTAGCCGTTGATTGGTGGGGCAGAAAAAGGGGCTAAGGAGGAAGTTGGTGAGTGAACTACAACACCCACAATGCTTAGCCCTATACTCATTGAAAGCTAGGGAATGAAAGGGGAACTAAGGAGGAAGTGGGCGAGTGAACTACAGCGCCCACAATGCCTTGCCCTAAACTCATTGTAAAAATGAAACAGAAAGAGATGGACAGAAAGGGTGTGGGACTGCACACATCGCTTTGAAGACTGAAGAATTTTTCTCCTGTACCGTGAGTACTTCTTAATGTGGCCTAAGACATTTTGGAATGCACCTATTTGGAACATTTTAAAATACTATTTAAAACATTCCAAGGTACTGTGTAGATAGGCTCAAGGTAATATAAAAATGTAATCCATTATATGCATAACCTTATGCATGTTTAAAGTCCTATAATTGATGAGTTGGGAATGCTGAGACTGTCTAAATATGCAATAGGATTGCACCCTTTATTATTTCTAGAATATGTATGCTAGAGAAGACATTTGAAAGCATGGAAGACTTTGAACCCATATCTCCACTATTTATGCATCCTGCTTCAATAGGACAGAAAGACATGTTCAGAAGTATTGAGGTTGCATTCACACTTATCACTAGTGGCATGGGAAGAATTTTCCTGTGATGAGATCCAACGTCATTGAGATAAGCGAATAAATACTGGAATCACATGGGCATAGCTTCCCACCAATTCCCCCCTCCAAGGATGATGAAGTTTGGGTGGAAAGGTCCAATGTGATTGACCCAGGTATGTGTTCCAGTATTCAGATGTTCAATGTGGTACTGTGGAAACTTGCACTGGGGTGGTAGGCCATGGGAATGCCTTTTTGGTCTTCATGCTTGGAGCTATGGTTCAGATCCCAATATTGTGATTGTCTCCCTCATGAAAAACACACAAGTGCAAGTTTGGGGGGGCATCTTAAAAACTGTCTTATTATGCAGATAACTCATACAATTAATTGACTAAGATTTCTGGAATTTTTGCTTATTCTGCGTCACTTATCTGAGAACTTATCACAGTTACAACCCTCTGATCCACTTGAGAAGTGAATTCCACTGACAGGCCCGTCACCTTGCATAATGCAGAATATATCATGCATAACACTGGCAGTTAAAGGGATCAAGAAAATATAGTGTAATTGTGTCAAAGTAGGTGTTCTGCAGGAATACTTTCCTGTCATTTCAAGATAAACGGCACTAATTTCATACTTTCTTCACCAGCCATCTGCTGTTAGGTGATCTGTTGCACTTGCAGCAGATGTGAGGTGAAAACTAAGGATTCTAAATGCTGGAATTGCCTTTGGCTTATATACCTGAACAAGCTAAGAAATGTATTTCAGTCCACTATCATGCCAATGACCTGCTAGATGGGTTATTTCAGTCTTTGCTGTTTGCTGTGTGCCATTCTACATTGCTCTGGTGTGCTGGAACAAAGTGGGAAAAGGTAACAGACCATAGCACTGCGCTCAGTCATCAGAGCACCCATTAGTTTGGAAAGCATAGACAAGTAGGGGAAGGACTGGTACAAGGATGCCACTTGAAAAGTTGGACTTGGCACATGCAAGGTTTTGTCTTGCAACATTAGTGATGTTTATGAGATGCTCCCCCCCCCCCCCCCGGCCCCATGAAATGTAGTGAGATAAAACCAGCCTGTTTACAAAGCCCATGCTTGAATAGCAAGAAAAAACAGTGGTACTGTGTTGGGATAAACCAGTCATGTGTAGAAGCCCTCAGAGGACACTCCACTTTACATTGTTCAGTGCATTTCCTCAATCAAACTTTTACTCTAATATTTTTGCTGTCTAATCTCTGTGTTTGAAAACTGATGACCTATTTTCCTGGTTTAACTGACCCTAAGTCCCTTTCTACACCATAGGGGCATAGAGGGAAGGGGGAGGGGGATCCAGGAAGTACCTAATAGACACCATTGGAGCACAGGAACGAGACGGGGGCCATCCCAGGCAAACAGCTTGGTGTAGAAAAGGCCTAAGACAGAGTTCTCTGGTTTGGACATAATGAGGAACTCCAACTTAATATAAGCCAAGAACTTTGCACTGAAGTTGGTGCATAACAGAAGAGAGGAGAGGAAGAGCAAGGGAGCAGTATTTAGCTCCATAATCCATGGCTCATGAACACTGCCCTGTAATTCTTATTATATCTATTATGTAAGCTTTAAGTCGCTCAGTGGTAGAAAGTGGGGGAGTGATGCTAATTACTCCCTGCTTATGATTGTTGTGAAGTAGCAGTCCACCATAATGTAATATAGCTTTATTGGCAGAGCCAGTGGAATTTGAAAAACAAGGGTCTGCCACCACCAGTCAAACAAATGGGTTGTTTTCAGCTTCTTTAGGAAAAGCAAGGAGTTTATCTTTTGTGTATTACTGCTTGCCAAGTCTAACCTCTGTGATTGAATTTGAGTAATGGTATGGCAAAAGGTCCGAGGTTCAATCCTGGCATAACTGAGTAGGGATGTGAAAGACTACTGTCTGAGAGTCGCTGCCAGACATTATAGACAGTACTATGCTAGATGGAGCAAAAGCCTGACTTCATTATAAGACAGCTTGCTATGGTGCTGCTAAGCCCATTTATAATTATATATATTGGAAGTCATTAACAAAATTACATATTTTCACTAGAAGCTAAATTTATTGAAGGTGAAAAGAAAGATGCATTATGTCAGTGGAAGCTGGTGGCATCAATTTTGGTGGGGCTGTGAATCCATTCTGGGTTTCAGTCAGAACCAGCCAGAACTAAATGAGCTATCTAAGGTGCTGAACCTATTTTTAGGATAGGGTTGTTAATGCATGTTAGAGTTTTCTATGCATGGACACAGCAGCTGATTTGAAAAGACAGGCAGGTTCACATGGGAGAAAAAGGTCCTTCAAGTAGCTAGTTGAGTTCTTTAAAGGTGATACCCAGCACCTTTAAAACACTAGGAAATGGACTAGTAGGTAGCGTAGCAGATACAATAAATGATACATGATAACAGCATTTTGCCCCATCAAAATTCTATGAACCAAATCACACTAGTTGGAGTTTCTGAGGGGTTTTCAGGGCCAGCTCCATGTAAAGCATATTACAGTAGTCAAGATGTAAATAATGCATCTAGGACCATGACCAGGTTGGACTGTACCAAGAATGGATGCAGCTGGTGCATCAGCCAACACCTGAACATCTAAGAATAAGCCCAAGCCCTGGAAAACATCCATGCTACAAATCTGATATTTTAAGGAGAGTTTAACCCCATCCAGATATCCCATTCCCGGATTTGTAGGCTTCCTAATCAATAGCACCTTTGTCTTGTCTGGAATTATTTTCTGTTACATTCATCCAGTCCATCACTGATTCCAAACACCAGAATCTTTCCAGAATATGTCAGAAAGGAGATTTAGAGCTGAACATCATTACCATATTGAAGCATACTGATGAAAATCCACTCCTCATCTCTGGACCTCTTCCAGTGGTTTCATGTAGATATTGAAAAGCATAAAGGACAAAACTGAACCCTTGGGTTTTCAGTGGACTCTATAGGCCAAAGGCCAAAGGCCAAGAGGTTGAGCTGAGCACAAGTCCTCCAGCATCCCATACTGAAACCTACCTATGAAGAAGTACTTGAACCACAGGAAAAATTCCTGCGGATAGGTCCAGTAGAACCAACTGGGGCAAAATCCCTCGGTCTCGCTCCAGGCAACGATCTACCAGAGTGACCAAGACAGTTTCCTCCCCAATAACAGGCCTGAAGCCAGATTAAAATGGATCCATATAATGAATTTTATCCAGGACTTCTTGGAGTTAGGACACCACTATGAACTCAAGCAGAAACGGAATGTTTCCCACTGGCTCATAATTATTTAAAACAGTGGGGTCCAACAGAAGATGAACTACCACCATTTTTACACAGGTTGAAATAAACCCCCCACATAAAGGACAGTTGACTATTTCTACCACCCAATCAGTCAGTCTATCTCTGGCTGTTTGCATTTTAGGCCACTTCCCACATTACTTTTTTTTAAAGCCTAATATGTTTTTAGTAGGGTGACCAGATAAAATCCAGGTCAGGGCTCATGTAACTATAACAGTTGTAGAGAAAAGGGAATTTCAGCCAGTGTCATTTGTATGCAATTAGTTCCTGGTAAAATTCTCTCTTCATCACAACTGTTAAAGTTGCAGGGACCCTGCCTTCTTTTGTATATGGTCACTCTAGTATAGTGCCTGCACCTTTAACTGTTGTGATGAAGAGGGAATTTCACCAGGAACTAACTGCATACAAATGACACTGGCTGAAATTCCCTTTTCTCTACAACTGTTAAAGTTACACAAGCCCTGACCTGGATTTTATCTGGTCAGCCTAGTTTTTAGTATACTCCTAGAAATTAAAAAGGCCATTACACTTCCTGTTTTAATCTCTCTCCCCTCCTCCTCCTCCTCCTGGGATAAGCCTGCTGAAATTTCTGGTAGGATTTCATACAGCATTTTGCAGGTGACTGCACTTGTAGCTTAACAAAATACCTCCACGCAGAAAACGCTTGGACACGCTTATTCATTTTTCTTGCTCCAGAATCATCATCTTTAGATTTGATAGAACAGACTTCCCATTTTGGTCTACTAAACAAGATAAAGTTTACAGTGATCTATTACGCATTCCTTTGAAAAGCTAACTTGAATCATTATGCTTCAGACAGCTTGTCTCATGGAAGGCTTTTCTTTAATGAACCATTATTTTACAGCTGGTCTAATTAAGGAGACATTGTCAGGTCAATTCAGAACTAAATGTAGTTTGTGTGGGCTTTAAAATCTTTGGCTTAAATATTTCTGGATGGTGTGTTGAGAGAGGAGATGGTGAGGACAACTTCAATGCATTCACAGAAAGCCAATGTTTACTACACCTTTCCCAATGTTAGCTGGGGATCATTCAGCATGCCCCAGCTTCCTTCAAGGTTATCAAAATGGACTTTTATTAGAGGCCTGCCGCCAAATACCTACACACAAAACACATCAGGATCAATAGACCGCAAAATAATCTCCCCTGTATGTGTTTGTCCTTTATCTTTGTCTGTTTATCACACACAGTCCTAATCTCCACCCCACTCCTGCCCCTTACCCTGACAACAGGTCTCACCACCCCACAATAACATAGTCCCTAGCTCCACTTTCCCCAACTCTCTTAACCATCCACAGATTCTTCTGTGAATGTCGTCTCTCCCACAACTTCTTTTTTCTTTCATTCACCTCCATTTTTCATCTCAGTCTCTTTCTTTCACCTTTTTGTTCTTTTTTTTTGGACCTGCCTTCTTTCCTCCCTGCTCTCCCTCCGTCCTGATATATGCAGTTTTATAGAAAGACCTCACGGCCTCAAGTGCAGTACAATATGAGATTTACCTTGTCAGAACACCTATCGTTGCTTCCCTATGTGATGATAAAAGACAATTGATAAGAAAAACAACAACCCAACAGAGGGCTCATCCTGACCTTTAGTGAATGTGTTTTCTAAATACCTTTTAGTCTTGACCAGTGGTGTAGAGCTAAGGCTTACAGGGTCCCCCTTTTTTTAAGCAGGGATGCTGACATCATCAGCCACTCCTTCAGATTTCCCTTCAGACACCGATTTATGCCTACTGCTCATGTGAAGGATTGGGAACCACTTGTGTAAATTAGATGTGGAATCAAATGATCCAACTCTGCTTCAAAGCAAGGATACATACATTTTATCTGCACTGTATTGCTTTGAATAAGATAATCATACTGATATGCTTTGGTTTGCATACACATCCTCAAAGATATTTTCATGCACATTAATAACTTTTTAGGCACTTTTGGGGCAAAAATAATAGTACAAAACTTGTTCCATGTGAACAGCATCTTCAGGCATGACTAGCATAGGAATGTCCAAATTAGCAAAAGCTGACCCTGTCAAGATTCCCTAATTTCCACCTCAAAGCACATTCCGATTCATATGTATACTGGGTTGTGAATCTTGTTTTTTCTTTTTGCATGAAAATTCATGCATATTACCTTGCATTTTTTTTTCAAATGCATGCATCAGTTCTGCTGATTTTTAATTGGACACATTCTTTTCCCATTCATCAAATTGTTTATGTGCATTTATGGAAATTATGCATTTTTTCCATGCACAATTTTCATATGTATGTATTTTTCAAACACATTTTTGTGTTGTGCTAATTGCTTTTTGAGCTTGGAAATCTATGCACTTTAAACACAAGTTTGCATTTGAATCTGCACTTGGTTCTGGGAAGTTGGGATTGAGCAAATTCTGTTAAAAAATGAACTGAAATTAATTTCTCATACATCCTTAGATGAGAATTGAATTGGGTAAAAAAATAACAGGTGGGGCACAAAGATGGAACACCCTCTGCTTCCTTCATCCAAACTTAACTACTTTTCCAAGCTGGGCAGTCATTAGATGGGAAGCTAGTGAGCAATTGGTCCACATAGTATTCATCCACTTACCTCACTGGCATGGTAAACTCATTACTGGGAAACATTTCCCATGACACTAGTGGTAAGTGCAGAAAATAGTGTGGAAGCCTTATACTGAGTGAAGCCATTACTTGCTTTATAGCTACAAGTGCTAAATGTACATCTATCTAGTGAATGGGAGAGGAACATGATTATAGGTGAAATCAGGTTTGAAATTCTGAAATGTAGCTCCAAGTTGTTTCTTCGTGTGTCAGTGGTGGCTGTGGTTCAGGTTATGCAAGTGAGTGTAGCTCTGGGCAGATTGGGTAAGCACAGGAACGCAGGGCAAGGGGCAAGGGGTGGACTTAACAAGCTGAATGACCACCACCGCTATGGTTTTTCTGGCTGGATAGCCCACAGCCCTTCCAGCCATCTAACTTTATTGTTTCCACCTTGCAGCAATGATGCTGCAAGGTTTTGAGGGAATCAGCTATCAACGTGGCACTGTATTAACAACCCTTGGTGCCTTCCGGATATTATGGACTGTACCTTCCAGCATTTCTGACCATTGGCATGAGATTGAGGCTGCTGGGAGTTAGACCAAAACATCTGGGGAGCACCAGGTTGGGAAGGTGGCTCTAGAGAGTAGCAGTCGAGTCTGTTGGGAGTGTCTTTAGCAGGGAGGAGAAATGGGTATGCTTGATCAGGGTTTAGGGTTTTAGAGGAGCCTGGAATATTCTATTTACTTTCACATTGTTATCAGCCATGTTTTACACCAGTTAATTAGGGCTGTGTACTGCCTCAGGCCAAATCCTGAATCTGAGCCAAGGTGGGCCGATTAAGCCTGCCTTTGTCCAGATCTGAGGCAGTACTGGGGCACCCTGAGGCTGAAGCAGATTGGCCCTGAAGCATCAGGGTGCTTCGGGCTGATTCGGGGCGGTGCTGGGTCACTCCCCCCCACCCGCCCACCTGCGTGGGAAAGCCGACACAAGGCTGGCTGTGAATCCAGGTGAGTACATTGGACTCACCAGTTCCACCTCCTTCTCCCTCCCCTCCCCTCCCCACCCTCCTTGCCTTCATTGGTCATCTCCCACCGCTGCCGCCAAGACTTACCTGTAAATCGTATCCTCCTCCCAGAGAGCCGATCCACCATTTAAAGTTAAGATCATGGGAACTCTTTGTTTTTACCATATCTATGGCTGCAAATGATGGTTGCCGTAAAGGGCCATTATTTAATACTACAATAAATTTGGAACTATGTGGGACACTGAGCCTATCTACACCAAGCAGGATGCAACACTTTGAAAATGTTTTGAAAACTGTATACGGAGTGTGTCCTGGGCCCCAACAATTGTCACTACTGTTATAAACCATTTTAAACCAGTAGTGTAGATAGGCTCACTGTCTCAGTTCCAGGGCCTGCACTAAGAGAGAGATGGGCATCCTGCAAGAGCTAAAAATGGCAGGTTCTCTTAAAGCTATATGCATGCAAACAACTCCCTTTAGCTCTTAATAAATTGCACTGCTGCTACAATCTATTTCACAGCCCCATTGAAATTTCTGAGAAACACCAACATACCAGGAAACTGGATAACAACGCTGGTCTACACTGCAGAGTTCATAGAATCATAGAATAGTAGAGGTGGAAGGGGCCTAAAAGGCCATTGAGTCCAAACCCCTGCTCAAGGCAGGAATCCACCTTAAAGCATCCCTGACAGATGGTTGTCCAGCCTGTCTCTTGAAGGCCTCTAGTGTGGGAGAGCCCATGACCTCCCTAGTTAATTGCTTCCATTGTCGTACTGCTCTAACAGTCAGAAAGTTTTTCCTGATGTCAAGCCGGAATCGACTCCCTGTAACTTGAGCCCATTATTCCGTGTCCTGCATTCTGGGATGACCGAGAAGAGACGTGTGTCCAAGGTTAAAAACAATAAAATATTCTTTTCTTTTTCTTTTGTCATTATTGGAACTATCCTAGCACATTCTCTACAAGTGCACACAGATAATTTCAAAGGCTTTAGTGAGAATGAAAGGGCCTTGCACACTTTTTCAACCATTTCATTTAACATTTTATATAAATTGAATGAAAGTGGCACTCTCAAATTTTGCAATGTCTGTGTTCTTCCCCCCCCCCCACTCTATGATGTGCACACTCTTCTTTTCAAAAGGGAAATAATTTCCACAAGTACAGCCAATTGTCAAATGTTCCTAACTTGGGAAATGCAGCTTACAGAAGTGGTTAATGTCTGCTGCTCTCAGCACAAATATAATTCATGCAATCTACCACATTTTCAGAGAAATAATTCATGTGGCTATCAACTATAATCCCAATCTTTTAATAAGTGCCAGTTCTGTTCTCAGAACAATGCCCAATCACTCTAATTTCATGAATATACCATTTTTTTTAGTTCATTGCAATCATGTTAGCATAGACAGATGATGATTGATGTTGATATTTGCCAGTGGTTCAAGTTGGAGAATATTATCAAGTCTGTTTCACAGTCTCTTGTCTGATTTGCTAAGAGAAAAGGATGGTAGTAGTGAAACAGGGATGTACAGAGACATGTCAGTAAGAATAGAATGAGTATTATAGCAAAGGCTTCCATGTAGACTAAAGGATACATGTATCATGATGTGATTTTAATTTCTTTGGCAGTTGAAAAATAGGAAGAAGTCAAACAATTAGCTACCTAATTTTTCTCTCCATGAAAGGTGCCACACACTGTAAAATTGGTCCTTTTTAACACCAGAACCCTTTTAACCCTTTTAGCACCAGATTAACACACACAAAAGGCAAAATCCAACACACAGAATTAGAATGTAATTCTTTGTTGGATTGCTGTAATGCCAAATACCTACAATAGATAGCATTAGTATACATAATAGGGTGACCATATGGAAAGGAGGACAGGGCTCTTGTATCTTTAGCAGTTGTATAGAAAAGGGAATTTCAGCAGGTGTCATTTGTATGCATGCAGTACCTGGTGAAGTTTTCTCTTCATCACAACAGTTAAAGCTGCAGGAGCCTTGCCTTCTTTTGTATCTGGTCACTCTAGTAGAGCTCCTGCAGCTTTAACTTTAACTCACCTGATGAGATTCCCCTTTCTCTACAACTGTTAAAGATATAGAAGCCCTGTCCTCCTTTTCATATGGTCACCCTAGTATAGAAACTAAGACTGTAGATCCCACACTGGTTAAAGACATTGTACAGGATGAGAGAAGGAGAATGACTAAAGCTATGTGTTAGGCTGCAGTCAGAAAAGCATGTGAAGATGGATGTCAGTTAAAAGAAATAAGATTACTGGGATGTGGGGCAAAGACCTGGCCCTTCCTAGACTTGCAGATAGCCTGGAGAAATGTTGCCCAGATTCTTCAGAGGTAGAAGGTGGAATAAGTGGGACTTATTCTCAGGTAAATGCATATAGGATTGTAGCCTTAATTGATGCATGCATCTTCATATTGCACACATTTCTGCTTATGCATATTAGGAAGTTCATACTGTTCCCATTGGACTCAGTGGCTATATCTAGTGAGGATAGGGCTGCACATGTAACCCTGGGGGCCACCATTCTCATGTAACAAAGCACAAACAAGTGTAAATAAATCAATATTGTGGTAGCGTAAGTCTATTCAAGTTACTGAATCCTTAAAGCATGCAAGTTCATCAAATTAAGCCCTTGTGCAAATTATACTGGGAGACAAAAATGAAAAAGAAAAAGAATCTATATTTATTACGTTTATTGACATTGTTTTTGCTAAGAAAAATTAAACAACATATACTATAAAATACTGAAACAGGACCACAGTTTCATGAATCTTTATATTTGCATGTTGAGTGTATGTGAATATTGCTTTCAGGCAACATTTCTAGTTAGTCTGTACTGTAGTGAACACTAAGGAGCAAATGTAGCCCTAAAAGTAGCAGAGAGAATTCTGTTTGGTTTTGTATATCATTGGTGTTGTTGCTGAATCTTAATTATTTTGGATTTATTAATTAGGGTGCAAACAGGCAAACAAGGCACAGTTTATATTGCAGACACAACACTAGGTCAAATGCACCACTGCCTGCAATAATAATAATAATAATAATAATAATAATAATAATAATGCTAAGAAATAGTTACTACCCAAGTCTCAAAGTTTGTATATCTCGCCACCCGTTACAGAACCCAAATGGCTGTATGAGGATATTCCCATTTAATGTCCTGTGAACCTTGATAAAACTGTATATTTTATTTTATGATATGGTCTGTTGACTGACAATAAAGTTTGATTGATTGATTGATACATAAACCAAAATCTGTCACTTTGCAAAATCGTACTTTTGATTGCAGAGCTATGCATTTTCAAATGTTGCATACCAGTTGGATTCCAAGGAAAACTTCAAGCTTATTTATGACTCCTTAGATGCCATAGAAAGGATTGATGACAAGCATGTTATCATTTTGTCACCAAGAGACATATAAAGAAATGAAATAGAAAGCATTTTCACAGCATGAAAACCGCAGGAGTGAGCAGCAAGGATCTTAGTACAAATAATATCATTACTATTTTAATCAAGAAGACATCTACAATAAACAATCAAGTCTGAACTATTATAAAGATTTTAAAAATTGCCTTCATCTTTCAGGCTCACTAAAATTTTCTGTAGTTTTGCATTTAAATACTTACTTTAAGTAATAGTGGCTTCGCAGGATGCATTTTTAATTGGTAGATATTGTTATATATTTTCGTGTTTAATCTGAAGAATTATTTATTTATGTAAAATGAAGAATAAATTACTTTGCTAATGAACCTCGATGCCACGTTTAGTTCTTGGTTTGAGCCTTAAAGTGAAATCCTACTTTCTTACCTCAGACAGACAGGCTTAATTGATGTGGGGGGAAATACCAGAAAGGACATTGTAAAAGTAATGTAACACATTTTCATTACATTTCCAAGAAGACATAAGAAATGCTGTAATGTAACATTATATGGCATCAGACATGCAACACATGTGCTTTACCACTGTGCATCATATGTAGGCTATAATTTTCTAAAAAATTAAGCTCTTTATACATTCTAAACTAATCTTCTAGTACAGTATAGCCAGATTCAAGTCTTATTTGGGCATTCTTCCTTCTCACATTTAACATGACTTGAGGGGGGAAATGGGGCAGAGCCTGCTAGTTCTACCTGTGCCATTGCATCCCCAGCACACACATCCCCACCATCCATGTGTTGGGGCTACAGTCTGCAACTTGGAAGCCTGCTGAACATGCATAGGCTCGCCCTGTGATCTGGACCTTCAAACAGGTTCCAGATCACTGGGAGATGCAGCAGGTTTCCACATTGCAGAGCAGGGATGAGTGAGAAGTTTGTTTCGATTTTGATAAGAGTTTATCAAGAAGTTCTCCATGTTCATTTTAAAATATTAAATACGAAAGGAATTGAAAGTGGCAGATTTGTCTATCCAGACAAAAAGCTGAGCACCTCTGTTTTCAACTATGTTAATGCTTAGTTAGGGTTGCTACCTCTTCCCCCCCCTTTTTTTTTTTGGATAAGCTCCTCCACTTTAATAGACATATGGGAAGCAGGTATACCATAAGAACAGAAGAACAGGATCAAACAAAGGGTCCATCTAGTCCAGTATGTTGGAATCCTCTAGTAGAACACGACTACAATAGCATCTCCTCTGGTTGTGTTCCTCAGCAACTGGTGTACATAGACATACTGCCTCTGATACTGGGGGTGGCATATAGCCATCCATCAGAAGTGGTAGTCATTGATAGTCTTCTCCAGGAATTTGTCTAATCCCCTTTTAAAGCCATCCAAATTGGTGGCCATCACTACATCTCATGGAAATGAATTCCATAGTTTAATTATGCGCTGTTTGAAGAAGTACTTCCTTTTATCTATCCTAAATCTCCCACCAATCCGCTTCTCCCTATCCACTTTCTCCGCACCATGCATAATTTGTACACTTTTGCTGAGTCTCCCCTTACTTACCTTTTCTCCTAAGCTAAATAGCCCAAGACACGGTCATGTTTCCTCATGGTGAGGGTTGCTACAGCCCCTTGATCCTTTTTGTTGCCCCTTTTCATGCACCTTTTCCAACTCTACAATACCCTCTTGTTTTAGGATATTGGTCCAATATTTTGGTCTTCTCCACGCTGGGGATAACTGTACCTATTGAATGTGGCTGGTGCAGATGGGTGAGAATTAACTTCCAGTTTGTTTTCTGATAAGAATTTATCAAAATTTGCAAAGTTCTCTATATGTGGGACAAAAAGAATATGAACTTTTAGTAAGAATGAATGTGGGAGAAACCAAAACTGACAGATTTGTCAATCCAGAGCCAGGGCTTTGAATGCCGAACTTGTAAAACTCTGGCTTTGCACCTTTGTCTATTCAACCATATTCATGCTCAATTAGAGTTGCCACCTCTTTTTTTTTCCTGACAGGCTCCTCAACTTTAACAGCAGCATGGCATGCAGATACATCATGGTCTTTTGCATGCAAGGAATAGGTGCACCTATTGAATTTGGCAGGGGCAGATGGGTGAGAATTTTGTTCCAGTTTATTTTTGATAAGGATTTACCAAAATTCACAAAGTTCTTTATATATGGGAGAGAAAGAACTTGAAATTTTTTAAATTTTAATGTGAGATAAAATGAAACTGGCAGATACATCTATCCCTATTGCTGCCCTTATCCCCCCTGCCCCCACCCATAGGGGCTGTGGGAAAACTACCAGGGCTGCAATGATGATTTGGGGACATCAGGTGCAGCCCTACTCTTACTCTCATGTGATATTAATAGCATGCGACAAAAACACCCCAATAGTGCTTTACAATGGATGGGCATCCTTGAAGGATAGAAGGAAACAGTGGATTCAGAAATCGAAAAGGAGCTTTTCAGTGGCTTGAAAAACAGCATCTTGCGAGCCACCATACTGTTTTTACATCCCCAAATGTAAAAATTCACTGGATGTAAAGTGAGTATTCTGAAAGTGAAATGAGCAAAAATTCAGGGAAAAGGAATGGTTTTCTTTTTCTTTTAGCTTCTTTGGAAATTAGTATTACTTAATGTTAGTGCTTATGTCAACTGGGAATGGTAATATCCTATCTAATATGCTTCTGGTTTTATATCATGTTTCTAGAGAATATCTGTGGAACAGGAAGCCAAGGTCTGGCAAACAATATGAGCTCCAGGCTTCCTCAGAACCTGGAGCAAAAGAGGAGGAGGGATGGACCACATCCCTGCCCCTGCTCCAATTGCCTGCTGCTGAAGCCCAGGATTTGTGTTGGCTCTGTGGGTGCAAGTGCAGAGCTATAATAACCCCCCCCCACCTCCTGCCTTCAACTCCAAGGTGGAGATGGGAGAGGGAGCACCTGCGCTTGCTTCTGCATAACTCAAAGCTTGAAGAGCCTGTTGAATTCAGAACCAGAGCAAGACAATGCACCTCTGACTCTTACCACCTGTCTGAAGCTGGAGAAGGGACGCACAGGTACATCTGCTCATCTGCGTGCCTGACAGACTCTCTGGCAACCACTGCAGGCGGAGGGAGAGAAAGATGATGCACTTTCACATCTTCCTTACACCTTGGAACTGATGGGGAAAAGACGAAGGCACAAGGGATTTCTTCTGCATGCCATGGACATCTTGCCTTTTTCTCCCAGTTCCATGGTGCTGTTGCTGCTGGTGGGAAATGAGGTGCATGGGCTTGCTCTATGCTTGAAAGATACTCTGAGGTGGAAGTCCCATTGTGCACAGAGGCAGAATCAGCTCTCCCTCTCCTCCAGTTCTGAATTGCTGGGGGACTACTGCCAATGTCTCCCTCAAGTGGCAGGGTCTTGCTTCTGAACTCCTGTTATGTCTTTGAAATACAGCTTATGGCGGTGGTGGGGGATTTCTTCCTCTGTCCAGCACTAAACTTGATCTCTAGGCAAAATTTGTTGATACATGAGCAAATGGAATAAACATTAAAATGATTTTTGTTAGATGTCTAACTTATAGAGGGGAAAAGAAATAAGAATCGTGGGTTGGATTCAAAGGTGCTTTGGATCCAGCAGATATTTTTGTGAATGGAAGGGAGGGAAGCAGTTTTTGTTAATTTCCCCTTCCCCTTGCAGCCCCCCTCCCCATCAGTCTATCTCACATATTATCCTGGTAGGTTCCTCAATCCCTTGGAACAAAGAGTACAGGGGGGTATGAGAGAAGCAAAAGCCCGGACCCAAGAGCACCACAAACCAAAAAACAAGCAGCAACACTATTTGTATTCAAACTGTGTTGTTCTGTTGAATGTCTAAGGTTTTATTCCCATTAAATGCTCATATTGTTTGTACATTCAATCACAAACCACAATGGTGACATGCCCGGACATGGGGAAAGACACAATCTATAGAGTAAGTGAATGAACCTTTTAAGTGAGCCCCCAAATTAAGCAAACACTGAAAAACCTGATTAACTTTAAGGCTTGCTTCGGATTTATTCTGAATATTGATGTTTTTCTGCCTCTGGGCTTGAAAAAGCTTTAGTCTGTTATAATGTTATGCTTCTGGGCTGAAATTGATCTAGAAACAGAGCATTTGACAGCTGGTGATATCGCTCTCCAACCCCAGTTCTATGCCTGCCTCTCATATTTCTTCTTATCCAAATTGTTTGGTTTTTTTTCCTATTCCTTGTTCAGCCACATTCTGTTCCTGTAGGCTGTTCATCTGTCTGAATTTTATTAATAAAACTTTCCCCATGATCTTGAAGTTTGAATATTCTTCACTATATTTTTGTGGAAGCCATTCCCGCATTCCAATGCCCCAGAATGATGCTAGGTTCAGGGCATTGTGGAGGATGCAAAATGCTACCCAGCAGGCTGCCAGTACAGCTGGTGGTGCCGCCCTTCCACTAAAATAGGAACATGAAGCACAAGTTTTTAAAAACTCTTTTTGCATCTAAGATTTCATATTTTCTAGAGCTTTAATAGAGATATTAGCCTTATTTTAGCATGTTTCCAGCCATTCTTTTTTTAATGTAATAAGAAAGACAACAGCTGTGTTAATATAGGTGTTAATTAGGGATGTGCACTGGATCGGGTCCGATCCACGATCCAAATCCGATCCAGGGGGAAATTGGATAAAATTATCCAATTTATCCGATTTCACCTGCTGGATTGGCCGATCCAATCCGATCCGATCCGGAAAAGTTCTGATCCAGATCGGATGGATCGGCGGATTGGCGGGCGACCACTGGCGTCCGCCACCGCTTCCATTGGTGGGCGCCAGCGGGCGCCCGCTGATGGAAGCGGACAGCGGGGGGGGGCTTCCCTAGTGGGGCTGTCCGCTTCCATCGGCGGGCGCCAGTGGGCACCCACCGATGGAAGCAGACAACGGGGGCAGGGGGCGGAGGACGGGAGCAAGTGGCCAGGAAAGGTAAGCAGGGGAGAGGGGGAGAGGGGGGGAGGGGGCCCTGCGCGCGCGCCGCTTACCTTCCGTGGCCGTCCGCTCCCGTCCGCCGCTGGCCGCTACTGCGAGCAGGCTTCACGGCCTGCTCCTCGGTAGCGTGCCAGGTGATGACATCACCTGGCGCACTACTCAGGAGCAGGCCGCGAAGCCTGCTCGCAGTAACGGCCAGCGGCGGACGGGAGCGGATGGCCACAAAAGGTAGGGAGGGGGAGGGGGAGGGGGCCCCACATGCGCGCTGCTTACCTTCCGTGGCTGCCTGCTCCCATCCGCCGCTGGCCGCTACTGCGAGCGGGCTTCGCGGCCTGTTCCTAGGTAGCGCGCCAGGTGATGACAGCCCCGGGGCAGTAAGGAGCGTAGGGGAGAGGGCTTACCTGCTGGGGCCATCCACAGCGGACAGCCCCGGGGGGGAGGAGGGAGTTAGGCCCCCCTCACCCACCTGCCGCCATTTTTTCCTCATAGATTCCCCAATGCAAGTCTATGGGGGTGGGTGGGAAATGGCGGCCGATCCAAAAATCGGGTGTCCGATGTTTGGATCAGGATCGGACCCATTCCGGTCCGGGGGGCCTCTGATTTTGTCCGATCCGGGACAAAATTGGAGGTCCCAATCCGGGTCCCGGTCCGATCCGGGGGGTCTGTGCACACCCCTAGTGTTAATTATAACACCCCTAGTGTTAATTATATTAAACTCAGCAATATCCAGTTTAATTTAATTTCATTCTCTTAACTGCTGTCCTTACTTCTTCCTCTCTAATTTATTCATATAGTTTATTCTTCTGATCTGAATTTGAGATAAAGCTTTCCAAGTACTCCTCTGCAGGACTGCCACTACTGTATTGTTTAGTATAAAAATTAAGGGAAAAATTAAGGGAAACTTCAGAAATACCCCATACTGCATCACTATTTTAACAGACAAAGGGGAGAAATGAACTTTCCTTTACTAACTTATCTCCTAGTTCAGATGATTGTTGATTAGAGTATAATATAGGTTTTGCTACATCATAAACTGCCAGCTTATCCCCTGCTGTAACTAATATTTTTAATTTAAAAAATATTGCTTTGTTCATGTTGCTTCTTCAAAGCCTAGGTTGACCCCTCCCTCCTTGTGGCCCTCTATGAAATTTGGAAATCTGTTCAAGCCCTTCAGAGCACATTTTGAGGGTGTGTGTGTGTGTGTGTGTGCTTGGAGGGGAGAGAGGCAATTGCCCCTTGTTTGTCCAATAGAAGCAGAATTGGTTTGTTTATTTGTTACATTTTTATCCCATCACCCCTCAAGGAGCCCAGGGCAGCATACATGATCCTCCTCCTCCATTGGATTCAACTGTATGTCTTTGTTTTCCCATTTCATTTTAAAAATATGTTTCCCAACTGATGAGGTGTCCCTAAACACAGCACCCTATACTACTGTAGATTTCCCCCATACATCTAATTTAATTCCTATTATAGTTTGCATTCTTCAGTGTTACATTATTAATAGTGCAATGCTATACATGTCTACTCAGAAGTAAGTCTCAATAGTTCAGTGGAGCTTACAGGAACTGAGAATAGTAGCCTTAGTTTCCATGTTCTGTTTCAATTACATTTCAGGGTTCATATCATGAGACCAGTTTCTGCTGTTTAAATCTGCTTCGTTGGTTACCTTGGCATTTCTGTAGGTAACATAAGAGAAAATTCTACATGGTATCACATCATCACTACATAAATAGGTCGGTCATGATTCATCTAAAGCCACATGATTTGTTATTCAATAGAGCAAAATATTTTAGGATATGCTTACATTTCACTAGAGCAGTATCAGTCTCCAGAAGAAATATTACTAATATATTGAGATTTAAACAAAACAAAACAAAACAAAACCCTGAGTGTATTCAGGACAGCAATATATCTTATTTATTTGCATATTCAGAATCTTTGAGATAGATGATCTGAAAAAACACACATCTAAAATAGAGCAACTGTAACTCAGAAATAATTTCACTACATATATGTATGGTTGGCCATACATACTAGACATTTACCTCTTCTGGATTTGAGTCATGGCTAACAATTCAGGAAAAGAAGCTGCAGGAAGCTGGGACATTATTATGTTTAAAAGCAACTATAATATTTGATTATTTATTATGATTTTTATAACACCACAGGTGTGTTTGGCATTTGATAGACATGGTAAAAACCACTGTAATTAAAGTTGTCATGTTTTCCCCCTATAAATATATTTTAGATACTATATAATTAAGCCAGCAAAATGCATTCCATCTTTGAAAACTTGACACATGGTGTAATATTTGGATAATTTTACTTTCCCATGGTTCCACATATCCCAAGCAAACTTCAGAACCTTTTCTGTATGCCCTAACTATTGTCTGCATAAACTGCCTACTATTTTGACTGTGTAAATTGCTTAGGCTTGAAAGTGTTCGGATTGCAATTCTGGGTTGAGACAAACTAATACCATCTTGTGCATGTTTGGACTGAAAAGGTTTTTCTACTTCCAGCATGCCCCAGACATCTATGCTGGCTGGGGCATTCTGGGAGTTGAAGGACTTTTTTCTGTCTAAACATGCATAGGATTGCTCCCTTAGTTGCCATATAAATGGAAAAGTATCATACAAAGAAAACAGATGTATAGCAGTTCATGCTATAGCAGTTCATGCAGAACCGTTCTCAGTCTTTGAGATGAAATGGAACATTTGCACGATAACTATGCTGTTTATTTATGTCTGGCAACTAAGCATACAATCCTAAACCCCAGAGCTAGCTTGCTGGAGGAGGATAAGATTGAGTGGATGTGCCCGTGCACTGGCGTTTGCCATCAGAGAAGAAGTCTGCTAGCAAAGAGAGGAGGAGGAAAGTATGCCTGAGTAGCCCTGTTATACATATAGAAAGTTTTGAAACAGAACATTTTGGGTAGGGTAGAATGCAGGATGTTGGTGGCTGATGGTATTATATAAAAAATACTAAACTAGCTGGTGAAAAAAAAGAGATCACTAATGAGGATTTTTCCCCACTGAGATACTGCTATGTTAGCCAAGGAGCTGTGGGAAAAACAGCAGTTTTCAGTGTGAACACTAATCCATTAAATACCTTTCAGTATCATTGAGGACCTAAATTGCATGAATGACACTAGTAGTGTAGATTTAGCCTAAGTGATTTCTTAGCCCCTAACAATGTTGGTCACTTTTTGGGCAGGAGAGAGGGCAGAAAGCATTTCAACTAAACCTTAATTTAGTTCATTAGTAATTAGGATTGGCTGCTCACACCACTTTTCTCAACTTTGGGGGAACATGCTCACTGAGCGTGAGAGTAACCAAGGGAAGGGCCACATCCTAACAAGGTGTAGAGGAATCTCGATTTAGGTGCAGCTAACTTCTCTTTGCCCCCAATAAAATAGAATCTCTCTCACCCACAGATGCACACACAAACATCTGACAGATAGAGAGAGAAATGAATGAAGAATGTATTTAAAAACTGGCAATTCTATGCAGCAGATGACACACTGCAAAGGTCCTCTCCTTTGTGGCCTCATTCAAACCTCCTTTGGAAGAGGCACTCTGAGGAGGGTCTCGGATGTTGGTCACAGTAGATGTATAGATTCATATCAGGAAAGATGTTCTGTCAGATATAGCTCAACTGAATCAGGGTGTGCAACCTCAGACTAGAACAGGGTGTACAACCCCAAATTTGGTCCTACAAGGATCCCCTTTCACATCTCTAGGGTTTCCCGTATGGCCATGCTCTCTTCCATTAGCTGCACCCCCTTTCCCTTGATCACCAACTGTTGGGGGGCTTCCTGCCTCTCCTAAGGCTTAGTTACTGGCAGTAAAAGCTTTAAGCTAAAACTTTTAAGGTTTTTTTTGTATTTTGGCTGCACACGTTTTGCCTTTGGCTCCACCCACCACTGGAACATAGCACCCAAGAGCTTCTCCAAAATTGAATTTGGCTGAAATAGGTTCCCCACACCTGGACTAGATGGACAAATAGTCTCATATGGGTCAGTTTCCTATGTATATTCTCCACATGAAGACTAAGTCTATTTATTGGTCAGTACTAACATTGTCCATCTTGACTTGGAGATTATGCACATTGACTGGACAATTAACACAATTCCTTGTTGCTTCTTAATATGTGCATATTTTCAGTGATGTCTGGTGAATGTGCAGAATGGCTAGATTTCAGATGCATTCTCCATACAACTGACTTTAACTCCAACGTATATAAACACAAGATATAAGTGTGTTAAATAAAGATAAATCTCCCCCCCCCCAGTTGTTTTTGGAATATAATCTCATTTTAAATCTTCTTTTAATCTGACAGAAAACAGGAAAATCTAAAATATTGGTTGGCATTTCATCCATCTCTTATATTTATTTCTTTTCACTCTGTTTTATGTTTTAAGAAGTAGATAGAGTGGAGTGCTAGCTCCCTTTTATGTTAATTTAATTCTTCCAATTGTAGAAATCACTTATTCTAGAACAGACCCTGTAAATTCAACAAACCCTCTAGAAACTTATACTGAAATAGCCTTAGGATCACAGTATATTCAGATATAGGTGTCTTAAAGAGTAATGCATTTGAGCTTGCTCACACATAACTGATCACTAGCAGCAAGATAATTGTTGGTGACATTGGTGACATAGAAATAATTGTTTGCATACCTTGTAAACATGTGCTATAATCCAACACTGATATTGTAGGGTTGGCAAATTGGACAAGAGAGAGTTACTGGAGCCAGAAGAATTATTGGAGATTTCCTTAATAATCAAAGTTTCCAGGTGCATCATTTGTTAGGAAAATTACAAGTAAGTAATTGGAATGTTGGTGCGATTTTGGCCAAAGTCTAACTTTTGGTATGCCCCGACAGCAACTGGCTGAGATGATGTGATGGCATGGATAGTTCATAAACATTCCAACTACTGCGGGATGAAACCAGTTCTAAAAGACAGAAGGAGCTGCTTGGATAGGAACACTGAGAATTAAAAAGTTGAATGGGAAAATGCCCTAATATAAAAGGATACCAAGGAACAGTAACCCAGAGGCAAGATGGCTAAAGGAAAGGGGAGTATGCAATGGAAGAAAGCATAAAAAGGTGATGGGCAGGGATGCTTACTGCAAGCCTGCCCCTTTCCCCTATCTTTTCCAGGGTCTGGGAGGAACTCACCTTGGTTGCCATTAGAGGTCCTCTTCCGTCTGATTGAGAGTGGGAGGTAAAGAAGCCGGGGAATGCACTTGAAGCCCTCCTCTTTCCATTCCATCTTGGCTCTTCGAAGTGGCATCTGTCTCTTCCTCAGCAGCTTCCCTCCCATCTCTAAATACAGTATGGCAAGCTGCATATGTATGGTAGTGTTCCCTATACTTTCATGAGGCTTTCAGAGACACCTAAGCCATGGCCACAGGAGAACAAAAAGAGCTGTACTGAACAGCAGCGGCCATTCTAAAGATAATGCTGCTCTCTTCTTCCTTGTTCTTTCATCCTCCTTGGCTGGGGCAGCAGCCTGACTGACAGTCAGGCATCAGAGGGAGAGGGCCAAAACAGACATTACTTGAAATACTTATCTAAAAACTACATCTTCTTTTCATTTTTACTCTACAGTAGGCACAGGGCTCCCAATCTGGTTTGGAAACCCAGTGTAGGGATTAGGGGGTCTTTTAAGATCTGGATTCTACTCTAGAATAAAATAGGAACAAAATGTCACCGCTAGACACTGTTTTAAAGTAATGTCTGTTTTGGCCCTTAGTCACTGGGGCTGCCCTGACCTGCCCCATTTCTATAAAGTCATCAGGCCCCCATATAATAATAATAATAATAATAACGATTTATTTCTTACCTGCCTCTCCATCTAGATCGAGGCGGGGAACAACAGCATGATAAAATACATAAAACTAATTAAAACATGACAAATATTATTAAAACTGCATTAAAACATCCTAAAACGTCATTAAAACATCCTAAAACATCCTAAAAACATTCTAAAAATTACACTGGATATGCCTGCCGGAAGAGAACAGTCTTTATAGCTTTCTTAAATTCTAAAAGACTGTTAAGTTGACGAGTCTCCTCCGGCAGGTCATTCCACAGTCTGGGAGCGGCAGAAGAGAAGGTCCTCTGGGTAACAGTTGTCAGCCTAGTCTTGGCCGACCGCAGTAAGTTCTTCCCAGAGGACCTGAGCGTGCGGGGCAGATTGTACGGGAGAAGGCGATCCCGCAGGTAACCTGGACCCAAACCATGTAGGGCTTTAAAGGTAATGACCAACACTTTATACTTCGCCCGGAAACTAATTGGCAGCCAGTGGAGCGATTTTAAAGCTGGCGTAATATGGTCACTCCTAGATGTACCGGTGACCAAACTGGCTGCCATATTTTGAACTAGTTGAAGTTTCCGGACTAGGCACAAAGGTAGCCCTATGTACAGCGCATTGCAGAAGTCAAGCCTCGAAGTTACCAGCGCGTGCACCACCATCTTTAGGTCTTCCAACTCTAGGAAGGGGCGCAGCTGGCGTATCAGCCGAAGCTGATAGTAGGCACTCCTGGCCGTCGCATCTATCTGGGCTGTCATTTGGAGCGACGGATCCAGGAGCACCCCCAAGCTGCGAACACAGTCTTTCAGGGGGAGTGTAACCCCATCCAGAACCGGTTGACACACCTCCAAACCCAGGTTGCGGCCTTTGACAGCAAGCACCTCCGTCTTGTCTGGATTCAGCTTCAGTTTGTTTTTCCTCATCCAGCCCATTACCGCCTCCAAGCATTCATTCAGAGGAGACACACTATCCTTAGCTGACGATGTTGTCGAAGGCATAGAGAAATATATTTGGGTGTCATCAGCATACTGATAGCACCCCGCCCCATGCCTCCGGATGATCTCTCCCAACGGTTTCATATAAATGTTAAACAGCATTGGGGAAAGGATGGCACCTTGCGGTACGCCACACAGCAGCTCCTTCTTTGCAGAGCAGCTATCCCCAAGCATCACCATCTGGAACCTGCCCGAGAGGTAGGACCGGAACCACTGAAGCACAGTGCCCCCGATTCCCAATCCCCTCAGGCGTTCCAGAAGGATACCATGGTCGATGGTATCGAATGCCGCTGAGAGGTCCAAAAGTACCAACAGGGTACTTTTGGACCTCTGAGGAAAAAGTCAATGGAAGAGACATGCCTGAGGGGAGAACTTGGTGACTAACTCAGGGAACTGAGGAAAGGAGGAATTGAAGTGGGGCATGGGTTAAGAGTGCTGAAGAAAGAAGGGCAGTACAGGTTATATGCCTCAAATCAAGAGCTTTAGGGAATGATGGATGGTGGAAGACTCAAGAAGGAAAAAGTGGAACTGGGAAACACTCTCATCTGGGCCATAAGTGCAGGAGAAGTTGCAAGTCAGTGGTTGGGGGTGTAGTGTGGTGGAGAAATGGGTCATTTCCATTCACAATTGTCCGTATTACTCTCTTTTCCATTTTTGCTACTGAAAGAATGTTTGGAGTTTTAAGAAAAGCTTCACTGCATTAAACTTGCTCATTAATGTTATTTGAACGTTTGTTTAAAATAATTAGTAATTCCTCCAGTTTTAATTAAAATGATAAAACATAGTATTTGCCCAGGAGACTGGATCAGTCATCGCAGCATATTGAAAACTAAAGTAATCCATTCTAGGTTCTTGAAATCCCATCTAGTAGACTATATAAATATGTATTTAGTGATAAGAAATTCCAATTATTTACCACAGTGACCAAAACAGTTCCTACAGAGTTGTTATATTTTCTGAGTAAATGTATAATTAGACCATTTTAAAAGCATTTTTATAGATTTGCAAGTGCTCAGATCTCTCGAGTATGTGTATTATCTTGGCTAGTTTTGCTTTTTAAAAACATGTGTAATCAATAAATCCCCAGTTCCATTATTTTGCTGTGCATATTGATTGCAACTTATATTTCCCATACCATTTGAAAATTTACCAGTTACAGCAGGTAAAAATCAAACTCATTGCTATACTTTACTTCCAATTTTGGTAAATGGCATTCATTTATGAACACTTTCCCATGTTATTTATTTTCTTCACTGTTCCTCTACACTTGATTTTGAAATGTCTATTTGCCTAGCTGACAGCTGTCTAGTACTATAGGATCTGAACGCCTTGATTATAATTTGTGGTTGCCTTTGTGTTACTTGGAATCATGATGTAAATCTTTGCTTAATACATTTACTCAGCTCTTAATACATTTACTCACCTGAAAATGTTCTTGCTTTTACTAATGATACAACTCAGAACCAGCTTCTAGTCCCCACTTGGTCACTTGGTGACTTTGGGCCAGTCACTGACTCTCAGGCTAACTTCCCTAACGGGGTTGTTGTGAGGATAAAATGGAGAAGAGGAGGACCGTGTATGCCACCTTGGGTTCTTTGCAAAAATAAAAAAAGGTGGGATATAAATGTAAAAACAAATAAAATAAAAATATCTAGAAATAAGTCCCACTGAGTTTCAAGGGCTTACTTTTAAATAAATACACATAATATCACAATTAATTTTCAGACATCTACAGTGGAAACACCTTCTTTTCAGATCCATGATACGAGAAAAGCATATATTATACACCAGTAACCCAAATGGCAGTATTATTTTCTAATGATGTCAAGAACATGTACATTTGATCTATAATACTATGGCTACATCTAGCTACGTTTAAGTTTTAAATAATCTTTCTCCCCTTTTCTTTTCCATACTTTATTTTGTCAGTCTCCTTCTTTGTTTAGTTTTTAGATATAAAACATTCATCCACAACCTGTCTCATTTAATTTGTGAAGCCCTATACTGGTTGTTTATCTTATATCAGTTATAGCATCTTCTTGCTATTTTATAAAATAATTTATTTTGAGAAAACGGAGGTCATTGTTTATCAGGGAAGAAACATATCAGAGATACGTTATCAATCATTACAGACTTCTGGAGTGCAATGGGCATCTTTCTACAAATATGAACTGAAAATTACATCAGGATTCCGTGAGCTGGTTGTTTTAAAGTGAAATTGGTATGAGGAATTCATACTTTACATTCTCCAGCTCCTGATGCTTATGTTTTGGAAGGAGTAATGGATTTTATACTCTCCAGACATCTCTTATTGTTTGTTCAGTTTTGTCTATTTTCAGATATGCAACTCCGTGTAGTTTGCCAAACTCATATAGATAATCTTGACTTTTTATTTGGAAGATTTAAACACATTTTAATGCAATATGAACAGCAGTGATCTTATATGTTGTCTAAGGTTAGAGGAAATTCTACTGGAACCTGTGCATAGCATATACTGTTATTTTAACTTTGATTTTTACTGATTTCATAAAGTGGGAATATTTTAAAGAAATTCAAGAATTTAAATTGCAATTATAGTGATGTAAAGCACCTATAGCACAATCCTATATATATATTTACTTTGAAGCAAGCCTCATTGAACTAAATGGGGCTTGCTCCCAGGTAAGAGGGTATAGGATTGCAGCTTTATGCACTTGGAATGCTATCAGTAGAATCATTGTGACATGTACATTTATGTAATGTTATGTGTATTGATATGAGACAACAATGGCTTGTTTTGCACCTTATTATTCGGGAAACCATGACCATTAAAAAGACACATTATTGAGGTTGTGGCCCAATCAAAAATATATTAAATGCTGTTATGTCATTGAAAGCTTGTGTTCTAACCAATGTTCTAATAATGGGTTGTTGTTGTTTTTTGCTGGTGAACAATCCAATATAAAGAAGATTTCTGAGTGTTCAAGTTGGTAACTCGTGACAGTACACAATGGTGATAATGGATATGTAGTCATGAGCTGGTAAAAAAATCCAGAGCATTGGATCCAGAGTCTGCTTTCTGATAACAGAAAGACCTGATTCACATGGTAAAATAACCCAATATAGATTATCACCCATAATGGCTTGTTGTGATTTCCAAACCCAGCACAGTTTCTGTAGGGTGGCTTAATTTTCATGAACAAGCCAATCATGAGAACCCACGCCTTGTTATTGGGTCTTTCAGGGTGGCTTGTCGTGATGCCTGAACCCAGCAGAATGGGTTCTGCATGGCTTGTTTGAATGGGCTACAGAGGCATTTGGCAAGAGCAGCAAAAAACTTGACCGCTCACTGTAGTGCCTTCTGCTCCTCCTCCTTCTTGCAACCCCCTCTTCCTCCAATGTGGCTTGTCATTTAACAGCCACTGGCTTTATCCCCATATGAGCCAAGTTAGCACAGCTATGGGTGTATGTGTGATTGACATACCTCTTGGTAAGTGTGTGAGCCCCCAAGTTGGGCCATGGTGATTTGGGAGAGGGGCTTTAAGCTTTCCCCTCCTGTTTTCATGCTAAAATCCCCCTCCCCTACAAAGAAAGGTTTAAAAAGAAATGAAAACAAAATTCAATTGTTTTCTTTTTTTAATTGTTCCCTAAAAGTGTATGTGTATGGGGATGAGGGGGGATAATTTCATCATGAAAACAAGAGAGTGAAGCCTAAATCCCCCCTACCAAATCACCATGGTCCCAAATTGAGGAGGGTGTGCACTTACCCAGAGGTAAATTAATCACATATACATGGATAGTGGTGTTAAGAAGAGGAACGGGCTGAAGGAGCAGTCAATGAGGTTTGTTTGTTTGTTTACTGTTAAAGAAAGAAAATAAAATCCTCAGCCACCTCATCCTAAAGCATAAGACAAGCCCCACCCTCAACTCTGAAGGTTCGGCATAAGTATGTCAAGGCAGGTGCCTCTCAAGACATGAAAAGAGTGGGGGAGAGAAAAGAGAGGAGTTGTGCCGCAAAGGGAGTGGACAGGAGAGGTAATTTGGAAACAAGTCACAACAAGCCTTGGAGAGGCTGATCCTTTGCCGGCACCATTTTGGGTTAGAAATAACCAACCCATGATGGTTTGTTCTCAACCACAATGCTTATTGTGGCATGACAACCAGCCCAAAGACTCTGTTAATGGAAGCTGCCTCTGCCTAATTTCCAGGGATCCCCCTGCACTAGGGATGTGTATCGTATCATTAAAATGTACGATAACAATACGATAAGGTCATTATCGTGCATGTGTTTAACGATAACGATATGATACAAAAACCAAGATAATAATCGGAGATGACAATTTTTGGGCGATTTTATCGTTTTATCAGACTGCCATATAAATATACGTATAACTTCTGTATTTAAAAGTTAGAGGCTTGAAACTTGGTCACAGTGCTTATGGGGTATGCCTAAGTATATGTATAAAATTTGAGATCAATCCCTCCAATCCTTGATTTTATATGAATTTTTTAAAAGATCGTTTCCGTTCTGACAGGTCTGAATGAACGCACATGGCGAGCTGTCATTCTGATCTATCAGAACTGAAACGATCTTTAATAAAATTCATATAAAATCAAGGGTTGGAGGGATCGACCTCAAATTTCATACACATACGTAGGCATATCCCATAAGCACTGTGACCAAGTTTCAAGCCTCTAACTTTTAAAATGCAGAAGTTATAGGCATTTTTTCTTTAAAAATAGGGCTGCAAAAAATATTGTTTTTTCACGATAATTATCATGAAGACGATACGGTTCACCTACGATATGAATGAAGACGATTTTTTTTTGGTCCGAAATGACAATAACGATAAACGACGATATTTTTTGGCATGCACACCCCTACCCTGCACTACAGCTCACCCTGTTCTTCAGGGTCCCCTGACCCCACATTTTCATGGTGGCGGGGGAGGATGCTGGTTGGACAGCCATAGGGAGAAGGGTGCAGGGAAATCTGCTTCCAACAGCACAGTTGCATACACCTACATCTGGATCGAACCCATTGGATTCTGATGTTGTTATAAAAGAATAAACAGTACGTAATTAGATATCACACACATACGAACAAACCCAGTAATCCTGGCACTATAATTTGTAGGATATACCTACCCAACAAAATAATTGAATAGTATTCTCTTTCACCCAGGATGTCTGGAAACTGTATTTCTGTGAAGGGTGCTAGGAATTTGAATGTTCAGTACTTTCACCAAATTCCCAAGATTATTTAGGAGGAGCCATGACAATTTATTGTTATAAAACTATTACATCTTGTTGACTCCAGGGGAGATATTTGGCTATATGCAATATTTCCAGTGGAGTTGTGCTTAATTCTAGAGACCTGGAAATGGCTTGTGTTTTTGGTGCAGTGGGAGTTTAGGGGCATGCAGTAAAAATAGCATAAGTTGAACTAATAACCCTTTGATTATTAGTTCAATCATCCTACCATACTCTCAGTCAGAGTGGTCTGTTTTCTGTTGTAAGAATTATGGGATTTATAAGGCCCACTCACCACCCATACTACTGAAACTCAGAACGAATTCAAACATGCGGACAGTGTGTGATACAGTGCTTCCTGAACTGTACCTTGATTGTACCATTTGAGACTCTGGATGGGGAATTGCATGTTTTAATGCCGGTTTCAAAACATGGTTCACGTACAACTGGCATCCTTGAAGAAAAAGTTCATATTTTTCTTCCTTTTTTCCTATTTATGCGCTCTTTCCATGTTCAGGGAAGGGTGGTTTTAATTGATTTTTTTTTTTTTTTTATAGAGTAATTGTAATATTTAAATAATCACTGGGAAGCACATAACATTATGGTATAAAGTATACTTTTTTTGTTTGACTGCAAATTTAATTTTAAGTATATACATTTCTCATATTGTCATACTTCTGAAATCTAGCCTTTCTTTCTCTTGAAATGCTGGTACTGATTTCTGGCAGTGTTGGCATGACCATCCGAATTGTGCATGAAAACAACTGTATAGAGCAACAGTACACATTCAGCACAATGCTTTAGATTTGTATCTGTGGATAAGAGTCATTGTTTACTCCCCTCACTGCCTTCCCTCCTATGATGCCAGTATCTTCCCAATTTGCCTACTTTGCCACTCTCATTCCATTCCCATCAATAATTTTTCCATTTTTTTTTTTTAAGTCCCATAGGATATCTTCCAAGCAGCATGAGATTGCTGCTTGTTTAGCCTGGAGAAGAGAAGACTGAATGGGTCAATTCGGACAACACGATAGTCAATGGTGGGTTGACTAACCCTAACCCTCACGCTAACCCTAGGGGGCACTCCCCACACAACATGGTAATAAATAATCAACTGTGGTGTGGATGAAGATCAGCGCTGAGTTGACTATGGCAGCTTTCGGATGACACAATAGTCAAAACAACTGACAATTGTTTCCCCCACACCAGTTGTTTATTGTGTCGTCTGAATTGAGCCAATGGCTCAATTCGGACGACACAATAGTCAATGGTGGGTTGACTAACCTTAACCCTAACCCTAACCCTAAGGGGTACTCCCAAAACAACATGATAATAAATAATCAACTGTGGTGTGGATTAGGATCAGCGCTGAGTTGACTATGGCAGCATTGGAATGACACAATAGTCAAAACAACTGATGATTGTTTTCCCCACACCAGTTGTTTATTGTGTCGTCCGAATTGAGCCATTGTGTACTGTTGCTCTATACAGCTGTTTTCATGCACAATTTGGATGGTCATGCCAACCCTGCCAGAAATCAATATCAGCATTTCAAGAGAAAGAAAGACATGATAGCACTCTTTAAGTACTTGAAAGGGTGTCACACAGAGGAGGGCCAGGATTGCTTCTTGATCATCCCAGAGTGCAGGACATGGAATAATGGGCTCAAGTTGCAGGAAGCTAGAATTTGGGTGGACACCAGGAACCAATTACCTAGGGAAGCCGTGGACTCTCCCACACTAGAGACTTTCAAGATACAGCTGGACAGCCATCTTTCAGGTATGGTTTAAGATGGATTCCTGTATTCAGCAGGGGGTTGGACCTGATGGCCTTATAGGCCCCTTTCAACTCTACTATTCTATGATTCTAGTGTTAAAAGTTCTGCTACACTACTGAGTGTTTGCTGGACCATTGGGATAGTGTGATAAGCTCCAGACCATGTGAGTGGAGTCAGGCATTTTTGCAAGAGCTTCTGATTCATTTCTAGGGGGGACTCTTCACACTGCCACTTTGCCGCTCCTACCTCATAAAAACCTGCAGTATTGCTGCTGTGGCGTGGGGGTGGGAAATCCCCACAGCACGAGGGAGTGTGGGTTTTCCAGCGGCCATTCAGTTTGTTGGGCTTGCTCCCTGCCTTCTGCTCGGCCTTCTTACTCTTCTGGCAACCTATCAGTGGTTGCCATCCACCCCAGAATGCCCCCAGATCAACACCGAAGTGAGGTCACATGGTGGAAGGACCATGCTGACCTCACTTCAAAGCAAACAGTTGGGGAAGTACCTGACTATTTCAATTCACAGCTTTGGGGAAAAGCCCCATGGTGGCTATAACTGACACAGTGCCACCATGCAGCCACTGTAGAGCTAATAAGGTGTATAGACAGCCCCTAGGCCAAATTTAAAGTCCTGGTTATGTCCCTTAAAGCCCTAAATGACTTTAGAATACCTAGCCTTCCATTTGATCCTGTTAGCTATTTAAGGCAGCATCCTTTTCATATTTATCTGGGAGTGAGCGCCATGGATGTCAGATGGCCTTAGTTCTGAGTAGATGTGTATAGCTTTGCACTGTACAATTGTCTAGGTTGGCTCTCCTTCAGTTCCACCACCACCTTCAGATGCATTTCGTTATGACACAAGAGAGGGCTTCTCTATAGCCATGCCTAGACTACATAACTCTTTTCTTAGGGAAGCCCATCTCTCTGGTGGCCTCCATCACTGCAAAGATCTTTCTTTTTCTGCGTATATTTTGCAGGCACTTTTGTCCCAACATGTTTTATCTGCTGCTTTATTCTTGTATTTTCTATTAATTGTATTTAATTGTTGATATTATTCATTTGTGGCATGTCATATCAGGCATTTTAGAGGCAATGACAGGATGAACTGTTTTAATAAACACACACACACACACACACACACACACCACAAACACACACACACACATAATGTGGCTCCTTTTTACACCACCGTCATAATTCTTCAAACTATTTAGTTATTAAAACTAGGGGATCGCTGGCTTGAGAAGGAGCCCCTGGGTGTGGGAAGGGCCAGCAGCTCTCATGCCACTCAGATAACAGCAGCAAAACACCTCAGGAACATTCATTCTGTGTCGTGTGTGTTTGTGGCATATTTTTGAATACTCCCATTAAAGAAAAAGTACTCCCTGCATGTTATAAACTAGAAACCCACACGCCACAGCAGCAATACTGCAGGTTTTTATGAGGTAGGAGCGGCAAAGTGGCTTCTCTGTCTTCTCTGTGTGAAATGTTACGGACCTTCTGGACAATAGATTATATTGTCATGTGTGTGTGTGTGTGTGTGTGTGTGTGTGTATACACACATATATATTGCGGCTTGAGGGCAGATGGAGACGAACTCCTGATGCATGTAATCAAACACTGGTAAGTGCCTATGGTAAGCTGTATTCAGGGGCAGTGAGGGCAGCAAAACAAACAAACAATACTTTGCTGCCACTACTCAATCATCAACCTGCCACCCAATGGAGCTTTTCAGAGTTGTCCTTTTACATTCCGGCCACAAGGACATGGTAGAACCATCTGAGGCCTGCTGTAATACATTTGCTGGGCACTTCCAGAATAAAATCTTTGGCATCCGTCGGGACTTAGACTCCAGTGTTATAGCAGGTGAATCTAGTGAGGTATCCAGAGCACAGGCTTGTCCTGTTTTCTTGGATGAGTTTCAGTTGGTTCAGCTCGAGGCCATGGACAAGGTGCTTGGACAGGTTCGTGCAACCACTTCCATATTGGATCCTTGCCCCTCTTGGCTAATAAAAGCTAGCAGGGATGGAACAACTGGCTGGGCCAGGGAAGTGATTAATGCCTCTTTGCAAGAGGGAGTGGTCCCAGGCCTCCTGAAAGAGGCGGCAATGAGACCACTCCTAAAGAAATCTTCCTTGGACCCTGAAAATCTTAATAACTAAAGGCCAGTAGCAAATGTTCCATTCCTGGGCAAAGTCCTGGAGCAGGTGGTTGCGAGGCAGCTCCAGGCACTCTTGGATGAAACCGTTTATCTGGATCCATTTCAGTCGGGTGTCAGGCCTGGCTTTGGTACGGAAACAGCCTTGGTCGCCCGGGAGAAGGACAGGGTGAGTGTGACTCTGTTGGTTCTCCTTGATCTCTCAGTGGCTTTCGATACCATCGACCATGATATCCTTCTGGCACGACTGGCTGAGTTGGGAGTGGGAGGCAATGCATTGCAGTGGTTCCGCTTCTACTTGGCAGGTCGGCTCCAGAAGGTGGTGCTTGGGAAATATTGCTCAGCCCCGTTGATTCTCCAGTATGGGGTTCTGCAGGGGTCAGTCTTGTCCCCCATGCTGTTCAACATCTACATGAAACCGTTGAGTGCAGTCATCCAGAGCTTTGGAGTGCGTTGTCATCAGTACGCTGATGACACGCAGCTCTATTTCTCCTTTTCATCTTCATCAGGTGAGGCTGTGGATGTGCTGAACCAGTGCCTGGCTGTGACAATGGACTGGATGAGGGCTAATAAACTGAAACTCAATCCAGACAAGACTGAGATGTTGTTAGTGGGTGGTTGTATGTTTCTTCCTGTATGTTTCCGAGCCCGATTCAAAGTGCTGGTTTTAATCTATAAAGCCTTACATGGCTTGGGACCACAATATCTGACGGAACGCCTTTCATGACATGAACCTACCTGAACACTATGTTCAACATCTAAGGCCCTCCTCCGAATGCCTACTCCGAGGGAAGCTCCCAATTGTGGAACGATCTCCTTGACAAGGCCCGCCTGGCGCCAACATTGTTATCTTTTCAGCGCCAGGTCAAGACTTTCCTCTTCTCTCAGGCATTTGGCAATATCTGAGGAGCCTGGGTATGTTTTTTGTTTTTGTAGCTTTTTTTGGGCTGTTGTAGCGGTTTTAAATGTATGTGTGTATTGTGTGTGTGTTGCATGTTTTTGCTGTTTTAATTTTTGTATATTCGGCTATGGGGTGGTATACAAATGTAATAAATAAATAAATAAATAAATAATAAATAGAACTGGGCATTTTCAGAAAACAATTTGGTTCTGTTGGAGAAATTTGACACAGGTTTATAATTTATCTTTCGCTACAGTAAATATAACAGACGATAGGGTTAAACAGGAGAACACTAGCTTTAATGGAGCCAATTCAAACAGCTTTCAAAAGAATGCTGCAAAACTAATACAGGCAATTGTTTTATTTATTTATTTTTTTAAAAGTTTTCATACACAGTTTACTCAAACTGCTTTATTTTTTATCTCAATTCACAGGGGGAAAACTGCATTTCATATCATCATAACCTTGCACTTTGCTAGTGAAGAGTGACTTTGTAAAGAAAACATATTTACATTCTGAAGACGCCCTGTTTGTTTGCTCTAAATTTATGCATTCCATAAAGCAAGCATGTTTTCCTTTTTTAAAAAGAGAAATTTTGTCAGATATAATTATACAAAAATAATCATATGCAAGTAATAAATATATTTCAAACAGCTCATTTTAAACCTAAAACACAACCACAATGGGTTTTATTTAAAAAAAATCTAGATTAAAAAGTACATGTTGTGCTTTATTTATGGTATTTTGTGCTCATAAACCCCTTTTCATTATGAGCTATGTCCACATTTCATTTATTTTATGAAAAACTAAACTATACTTTACCTACATTATGGTTACGTTTCCACTTAACCGTTTCATTTACTTCTTGGGAGTTGAAAATTTAAGGCAAATACAGTCTTTTTTAAAGTTCACATCCCTATTGCTAATAAGTGCAGCATTTATATTCTGTGGTGTCTTTTGTTTTCACTGATAGGAATGAAAGTTGATGAAAATACAAAAATGTTAAGTATGTTACAATTGTTCCAGCAAACCAAAGCATAGTCCAACATAGTCAAAGGTGGCATTAAGGTAATATAAAGTACGTGGCCACTACAATCGTACTTAAATTCCTGCTGAAATCTGTACGATCAGGGCTGCAGTCCTAGGCCCAGTTTCTTTTGAGTAAGCTCCATTGAACTCAAGCCCATCATTGTTGATATGAAGAAAAACTAGGAAACATTCAGGATTTCTTACTTACACTATGGCTGAATTCAGACAACACGATAGTCAATGGTGGGGTAATAATCAACTTTACAGTTGTTCATCTAGGGGGTACTCCCCACACAACATGGTAATAAATAATCAACTGTGGTGTGGATTAGGATCAGTGCTGAGTTGACTATGGCAGCATTCGGACAGCACAATAGTCAATACAACTGACGATTGTCCCCCCCCTCCAGTTGCTTATTGTGTCGTCCGAATTCAGCCTATCTCTTTCATTTCTTTAAAATGAGGAACAAATAACATGTTTACTCAGAAGTAAGCCCCAGTCAGCTATTCAAGGTGCTGAACCCCGCTCCCAAAATAGATTCAGAACCTTGGATGGCTCCTTTTGAATTCTGGCTGGTTCTGACTGAAACCAGAATGGATTCACAGCCCCACCAAAATCAGAGCCACCAACTTCCACTGGGTTTTGTATCTGAAATGGGCGCTCAGCAATCCTATATGCTAATTGGGATGGGGAGGTTGCTATTGGTTGTTTGTCTGACAGGTGAGTGGCATGTAAAATTTTAGGGCCATTCTCTATTTGAAGCCTGACAGGTGACCAACAATGCACTTACAAAACTGGTACACTGTTTGCCTGTGCTTTTATTCTCTGGTGAACAGCTCAGTAACTGTAATGAGGTTCCTAGGGACACTTAAAAAGACAATTAGTATTTTTCATGTAACTTACCACATTAGAATGTTGGACATTCATCTTCCTTACATTGAGAAAACATCAGATGGGACCAATCATGCATGTACTAACAATAACACAGATCTCTTATTCTGTACAAACAATTCCCCTAAGCTAAGTTAGCTCATTACAAATCTACCTGCTCAGAGGCTGTGCAAAATGCCAAACCTTTGTTCTTCACAATGGCCATGATCCAAAACACTAAGATTTAATCAATTGTGCTTTATGATCATAGCAGCTGATGCCCATATTCCTGCAAGGATCTCTAGGACAAGAATTTGCACTCCAGAACCCCAGAAATCCTCTCGATTCAAGGAATCATAGGGTTGGATCTAGTAAATCTATGTGTGCTACTTTTCGTTATCTCTGTCTAAATGCACATGCCATTGGTTAAATCTCCTCCCCCCCACCCATTTTTGTGGGTGTGCAAAATTCCACCCTACTGTCTTTAGGTGGAAAGTGTAGCTTACTCCCAGGTAAGTGACTAGAGAAGTGCAGATTGCTCTTTTTAGTGGAATTTGCATCCAGTGGCTACTGTGGTCACTTAAGCATTGCCCCCAAAAAGGAAATGCATCACCAAAAATCAGGACAGTGGTTTGCATAAAATTTACATATTTATATGTATAAATCCAAATTAGAAATCATTATTATAATTTAAACCAGGGTGGATTTGATTTAAATCAATTTGATTTAAATCATGATTTAAATCACTACTCAGAAAGACTTCATTTAATCATGTGACTTCCCCCCCCCCCCCAAAAAAGTGCACTCTTCCTCGCTATAAGCTTAATACATATTTTACACAACTCAGAGTTGCCAAAGACTCATTCTTGCTGGTATAATCTTAATATTTACAACCAGATGAAGGTTTCATTTTTAGAATAACAACTTTTCAGATTAGTTTTACAGTTATATCAAAAATACTGATTTGGTTATACTATTAGAAACACACCATAGATAGATAATTATGAAATTATTGCGAGGTGAACTATCTCCAGTTTAATAGGTTAATCTTTCATATTTGGACAACTTTTCTGCTGTACTTTATTGGAAGGAGAAAAATAATCATTACCTTAATAATAACAATTTAAATAGTTTTATTTAACTAAAACAATAACATTATAGCATATGTATTCTTATATTTGCTTAAACATCCATGTTTGTTAACTGATGTGATTAAACAAAATACTTTTTTTTTTAAAAAAACTTAGACTATCAGCCCAGTCCACACATGAAAAAACTTAAAATACTGTCCTCTGTAGCTCACTCATCTTCATCTTCTTTTCTGTTCATAATCTGGAAAAGAAAAACAAGCTTTCCTGCTTTATCAGGTCCCAAACGATTTCTCAATTTAGAATGAATGAGTCCAAAGGAAGAGAATATTCTTTCTACGCCAGCAGAAGAAGCTACTGCTGTTAAAAGTGAAATCATTACTTCAACAGTCTTTAAATCCAAGTGCTTAAGTGACTTCCACCAGTTCACTGGTGTGACTTTCTTTAAAACATCATCAGCAAACATATATTTCTTGAATGGTTTCCCCTTAGCTCTGAAGTTTATTATAGTTGGCATTACAGATGAATGATTGCTGGATACCCATGTCATAGCTAATTCCTCTTCCTCAGTACCGGATATTGACAATATTTGCGAGAAAATGAGCTGGAGACAGTGCTTGTCCCATCCGTTTTTTTAATGATTGTAATTTAATTCTGTCAGTGTGTAGTTCTGTTTTTAAGTGCTCACTCAGTTCCTTCCAATTTCAACAGCATCAGCAATAAAACAGCTATTTTTCTGTATTTTGTTTAAAGCTTCAGAAATGGGTTTCAGGATGCTCAGCATATGTTCAACATTTCTCTTAAGCCCAATGTTGAGGATTTTGGCCGTGACAGTGCCATCTATTTTTTCTCGATTTTGTTCACAAACTGCCATCAGAATAGGCCAGTTCTTGATATACTGCTCAAAACAGTCCACTACAGAGTTCCATCTAACATCTTGTGGAAGCGTTAGCTTGGTTCCACCCATTCTTTTCAGAGCTGCTGCTGCGAAATGATTGTTATGGAAGTATTTAGCAATTTCAACGACATTAGTCTTTATTTCTGGAACACTGAAGTCTTTGGCTAGGAGGTGCAGCAAATGAGCACTGCAACCATATGTTATTAGCTTTGTATTCCCTTCCTGCTCTTCTAAATTTCTTCTCATATTGGATACATTTGCAGCATTGTCTGTGACCAAACTGCATACTAGACATTTGAAGTTTACTTACTTCTTGTAAGTATTTTGCTGTGTGTGCATTTCCTGACATATCAATTGTTTCTGCAAGGAAGACATCCCCTTCTTCTGTTGTTACATAAGCACATACACTTTATCCAGCATTTTCCCTGCAGTATCTGCTCTGCTGGGTGGACTGTATCCTGGTCTCAGTGACTGAACCATATTAATGAAGTGTGGCTTTTCAATCAGATGGAAAGAAAAGTTTGTCGCGTAAACAAACAGGGCAATATTTTCATCAATTAACTCTCTTTCTAATCTGCTGATTTTTATCACAAACTTATCTATGGTGGTTCCTGGATGGTCGGCTTTTTTCTTTCCTTTAGGTGATATACTGTGGATGTGTGATGTATATGAAATAACTGAAACACTATCCTGGACAGATAACTCTGAAACTATAGAACAGGAGGATGGTGATCTCGAAGGTGGATAGTTTCCAGAATCCTTTATGTTGATGATGGATTCCCCTAAACAAAAAAGTCAGTGCTGTTATTTTATTATTTATACCATTTCTGCTTATTTAGTATTACTCATTCTATTCACTGCCACTTAGTACTGCCCAAAAATAGAATATTTTTCTTGTTTCAACTCTTTATTTCTTCATAACAACTGTATCAAAATGACAGTAACATGCAGTAATAATAATAACAAACATAATTTTGCTCAAATATGACAGTTCCTCAAGGCAGTCTTTAAGAAATGTGATGAAATCAAAAGGTTTACCAACCTGATGATCCTGCCTGTTCAAACATGTTCCTTTTGTCATCTTCATCACAGCACTTCTCATGATGTTGTTTCATTCAGGCCACCAGGCCTTGCATTTCTTTGTTGCAGCGTTTGCATTTTGCATGCATGCCTGCCTAACCCATAGGTAGAGGAACTTCATTGACATATTCCCAAACTTGGTCTCTTTTACGGCCTGCTACCATTACAGGTTTTCTCCTCCAGGGAAAGAATAATATGATAAACCTCAGGCTATACACAAAAAGACCCAAAGGCTTGTGGAGTATTCTGCTCAAAAGGTTTCACTTTCGTTTTTACTGCTTGCCCCTCCCTCCTCACACTTAGCTTCTTGTGCTGATCTATTCCACTCCCAACAATCTATTAATTGAAATTTTTTGAAACTTAGCACTTAAGAGGTAACGGGTTGATTCTGTGTACATAGATTTGCAAAGGAACAATGGGATTGTAAACCACCCAGAGAGCTTCGGCTATGGGGCTATATATAAGTGTAATAAATCATCATCATCATCATCATCATCATCATCATCATCATCTCTGCAGACACAAATTCACAGTTTTGAGAACTGTAAAACCAAGCATCTGTGATAATATGTCCTAGATAGAAAAATTGCCCAATAATCTTACAGAAACCTGTGGAAGAGCATGACATTGTAAATGGATTAATGGAATTCATTTACCAAAAAAATTAAACATTGCATGAATATACAGCCTCATGCTACATAATTAAAAACTAATCCTTATTTCATGAATAACCTTTGGACTATAATGTATCTTAAATAGAAAACTATTTTTAGATAGATTTTTCCTCAAAAAGCATTTTACTAAAAAAATCCGATTTAAATTTAAAAAATCCAATTTAAATAAAAAAGTCATTTTTTTATTTTTTCAAAAAAAATCATTAATTTTTATCCACTCTGATTTAAACAGAAAAACAGTACAGCTTACTGTGGAAGACTACAACCAGATTTGCCTGCATCTGCTGTGTAGGTGATAATTGTTGATGGAAATAGTTTTATGTTTTTTTATCTTTAAACTAGTTCTGTGGAAATCTTGCGGGAACTTTTTCTCTCTCTGCGAAAGAGACTTTTTTTTCTTGCCTCTTTCTCAAGAAGGGGGAAAATTTCAGAGAATTCTTCTCCTTGGGGAGGTGGAAAGTATTTCCCCATACTTTCAAAAGTGTAGCTGGTTGTTGAAAGGTCTATTTTTATTTTTTTATTTTTAAAAAACACACACACCTCCAGCACTTGGGGGAGCTCAGCATTTCTTCTGAACTCCTATTGGAGACCATGTGACCTCTCCCACTCCAATAGGCTTTTAGGGAGAACTCCTGGGCTCCTGCAAGTACCGGGGATGTTTTTTTAAAAATGGGAAAAAATAGAAAGAAGATCCAAGACATCTGCCTACACATAAAAAAGGTATATGGAAATCCTGTCCCCCTCCCCAAAGAGAAAATTCTCCAAAATTCTCAGCCCTCCTGGCCCTGTCACCAGAGATTTTGTCCCCCCCCCCCCCATGAAATGCTGAAAATTGAATAATCACAATTTTTGGCACAGCACTACTTTAAACCAGAAGTGGATGCTTTTAAATAGAGGATGGCCTGCTGCAGTCCTTCAGAGAGAGGAGTGTCTTCTATAAAAGGACTCGTGGCAACCCTCCCGGTTACTATAGAATGGAATTTACTCCAAAAGATGGGAGGATAATAACATTCTAAATTTTGACAGACAAATCCCCGTCATCCTACCAAAATGATATGTGAAGAGCAATTCCCTTTCCTCTTCCACTAAACAAGTACCTTTGTACTAGATAATTGCAAAACAACTTGAGTCATGTTAAGAGGTCAGAGACCGTATTTTACAAAGCTGTCTGTGTTCATCTAATCCCAGCTGTAACTTCTGAAGTGAATAGAAAAAAAAATGTTATAATAAGCTGTAAGTGAAGTTTGGGAGAGTAAGTAGTTGCTCTAAATCATGTACTGGGCCTGCAAAAAACAAAAAAAATTAAAAAAAAAGAATTCAAGTGAACTAATAAATGTTATTCAGTCCTCAGTATGTCTTATCAGCTTATGGGTCAGCAGCAGCAATTATACAAACAAGGAAGTCTGTGCAAGAAATGTAAGGCTCTGTTTATGACTCTGCTGTTCCATCGGCAGGCCATATATCATACCATTTGCCCTCTGAAGATGATGAGCTATTCCATTCCAGAAAACTCCATGGCTTAACTCAGCTGTGCATATTTATGGTAGTCAAGTAGTTTCATCTTCCATTGCCTTTTATTTCTTAGTAGCATTCCCAAATGCCTCTATCCTCATTACTTTTTAATCATTCTGCTTAAATCTGGATTCAGCTTCTTTTAAAAGAAGGGGGGAAAAGGAAAGAGTCAAGTTTTCATTAGTCCCATTCTCCCAATATTTCTCAGGTCCAAAGGTATTTTAATTTAATGTGTAGAACTAGGCTGACCATATGAAAAGGAGGACAGGGCTCCTGTATCTTTAACAGTTTCATAGAAAAGGGAATTTCAGGAGGTGTCATTTGCATATATGCAGAACCTGGTGAAATTCCCTCCTCATCACAAAGCTAAAGCTGCAGAAGCCCTGCCCTCTTTTGTACATGGTCAAGAGACAGAGCTCCTGCAGCTTTAACTGTTGTGATGAAGAGGGAATTGCACCAGGTTATGTATGCATAAACAACACCTGCTAAAATTCCCTGTCCTTTGCAGCCGTTAAAGATACAGGAGCCCTGTCCTCCTTTTCATATGGTCACCCTAGTAGAACTCAAACAGCACAAATGCAAGATGCCTAAAAGGTGACATAGTCCAACTATCTGCCGCTATGTGGTCTTAGCTTATTTTCATTAGATGAATACTAAGAATAAATGTGTGTAGGCATACTTCAGCCTGAAAAGTCATTGCCAAGGACTGTAAGAATCCTAGTCTTCACAATTAGTGCATTTATTTATTTATTTATTTATTTATTTATAAAACTGTCATAATGATTAATATAATAAATCCCCTAACCAAATGGTTTATTCACATAAGTATCATTTCTATGAGCTGATTGACTTCTATGAACTGGTTGTGAAAGCTCATTGGTGTGATGAGATATTAAATGGGATACAGATGTGTTTCTCAATTAATAAAAGGTCTCTTTCTATTTGTGGAGGGAAATGGAGTCCAGTATAGGATTCCTGCTGAATGAAGGTGATGAATTTTGCTAATTTCCCATCCCCCTCTACCATAACCTCCAGTGCCACCTCCTGTGCTGTTACAAATGGTTCCCATCAATCAGGAGGAGGTTAGCAGTGGAAGGAGGGATCTGTAAAAATTGCTCCCCTGGCATCTTCCTCCAGCATCAGTGGAACTCCTCTCAGCACTCCTCTTGATCCAACCCATTATATGTACATGCTTTCACAATACTTCACCTGCTCAGGGTCAATTTTCTGTATAAAATAATGGTTGCCTTTAGTAGTACTTACATCTAATACTTACATAACCCTTAACGATGCCAATTAGAAAAATCAAAGCAGTTGGTGAATGTTTCAGTAAATCTTAGCTCCACATTAAGGGATCATCAGGTACTAAAAGGATTTATAACACAGTTATTGAGATAATCCATATGAAAGAACATTTGTCCACAATTGTGCTGTCCGGTTTGACCACAATCCAACACAGTTGTTGAAAAGAGTTAAGTCTGTTTAGCCTTGTACTGGATTGTGGACATACTTTACAATAAGTATTATATGGATAATCCTCACATTTGGCTTTGCATGCAAACTTCACAAAATCTGCACAACTCCCACCACCCTCCTTCCCCAATAAAAAAAAGATGCAGCCCAAGAACTAGGGCATTTTTTTTTCTTTTTATTGTGTGTTCTAACAGAACTTTAGTCAAACATTGAGTACGTGAACATATGACAGTTCCTTTACTGTTTCTCACACAGAGCTGTTTATAGAAGAGGAATACTTGGGTGGAATGTTTCTGAAGCCAGAAATGGCCTTCTCCTTTTGTTTTCTCTCTCTCTCTCTCTCTCTCTCTCTCTCTCTCTCTCTCTCATATTTGTTTTTATTTAATAATATGACAAAGCATTATAAGAAAATCTTTTCTTTAAATAGAGTGAATATCAAATAGTATCCATCAATCCCTGAATCATGCTATTCAAAGTGCTTAAATCTACATTAAAAATAGAAGAAAAAATATTTCTGGTGGGACTTTAAAAAACCAAAACAAACGGAAATAAACCAATCTTGCTAACATCTACAGTGTGACTGCGGCCAGAGTGCAATGCTTTACACTTACTTCACAACCCAAATATTTAAGCTTAAAAATATAAAGGAACAGGCCATTGCATTGATTTACCTTTTCTTGGGAATTTGGAGTGAGGGAGCAGTCTGAGGTTTGGAAGCCTATCAAAGACTATTAAATTCCATGAGTACCTGGCAGGTGTCTATAATAAATAATAGCTAAATTAATTTTTCAAAGAATGAACTGTTCACATTCTATCTGTCCTGGCAGCTTTATTTGCTTGGTGTGGTTTATTTGGCACATGCCCAACTTTTGGGAGGGAGAGGGAGCACATACTAACAAAATAAGGGATTATTAGAAAAGGACCTGAGTGAACTTGCACCGCAATGAATATTTTTAGGCAAATAAATGTCAAAGTACATCCTAGAGTTCCTCGAACATGGCTTGCAGTTGCTTCTTTACCAGTTACAGTATGAAACTGGTTATTTCTCATGTACAGTTGAAACCCACAAACACCCCTAGATTGCATGTTACACATTCTTTCACCACATTGCATCTTATCCAACCAAAATACAACTTTTGCTTTTTGAAATAATGACAGAACAAACAAAACACACAACATGCATTATAGTGGCCATGACTGGTCAGTTGTTTAGGAAACTACCTCCAACTGATGAGAAATTCAGTAGTTTCATACAGTTGTTTCCAGCAGTTAAATTGTTGCATTTTAAGTGCAGAAAAAATGAAGAAGAAAAGGTTACATTTTCTTCTAGTGTAAGTTAATCAACATCAGTATTCCACTGCATCAGTTTACACTATTAGAAATGTGCTCCCAATAGTTTAGTGCTATATTAATTAAAATATCATATTGTTGTTCCCCAGTTCTTATATGAAAAGTGAATGATGCATCAGAATGTGTAAATATAGATATTAACGCTGATTGTGTTATCATTGAGTGAATGAGGAGATAAATTCTGGCTCTGTTAATGTCTATGACAAACTCTCATTGAGTTCCACATAGGCAAAATTCAGTCCTGAGTTTATGCAGAGAATATTTCCCGGAGCCAAGATGCATGCTCTTTCTTTAACTTTTTAAAGATGAAATCATACATTTAAAATAAAACTAGTTTATTTTATTCAATAACATTAATTGTTTCCAACATTTCTGGGTCTGATTTAAATATTAATCTTGTATAAAATATTGATGTTTGTTGGTATTTGCTTTTGCAACCTCCTGAGATCTCCTTTGAACAACCTTGAGATTTAAATGAAAAAAAACTTCTAAATTATTATTACAAGCTTTTTTTTTTTTAAAAAAAAGATAAGAATGAATAATAAAGAATACTAAGTTCTGAATGTATCAGTGAAAAGAAACGGCGATGACCGAACTTTAATATACATGGGGACTCAAAATAGTCTGCAAACGAATACTCTCATACTTCTTAAAAGACAGCATATTTTTGTAATACAATGTGACAAACCATATTAGATATTGTCCTTCTGCTCTCCTTTGGTATGGAAGCCATCACTGTAAATCTCTGTGGGATTTAGTGCACTTCAGTGCCTATTGCCTTACTTGCCTGACAAATGTGAATAATCTCATTTGAAGAATTTAAAGCAAGAGAAAAAACCACTGATCTCAACCCAAAAAGGGGGAGGGGCAGGGGAAGTCACAAACACATCCAACACTTTCTCGGGAAGTGAATGAATTAGAGTCAGCGTGTTATCTCTATATAGAGGAATACAGTCAACTCATGAAATAAAACAGAAAACCCTATATTTCTTTCTACATACTCCATAGTGGTCATAGTGGTTATTGTGAAGCAAGTGATACAGACTGGGTTTTTTTGTTTGTTTGTTTATTCCACAACTATTTACTATGTGAAATGTTAGACAATTAGACCATCTTAATTTCACGCAGTGTGGTGCAGTAAAAAGGTGAGGGAGGGTAAGGGAAGTGCAGCAGTGGAGTAATAAAGGAAGAAAGGGCTATGGTCATCGGTGGGGTGCTCCTAAGAGCAAGTGTCCACACACACACACACACACTGGTGCATTGCTGCAAGCATGGCCTCTGGGTATTAAGCTAGGAAGGCCAAAAAAATGGGTAGCGCTCCTGGGTTCAATAGAGCTTTGTCCAAATATTCCCAAGAAACATAAAAAAAAACACTCAAACTATACTAATGAAGCAAAAAGGTTTTCCTATCTATACAGCAGTCTCTTCATTTCTCTTTTTTTTTAAATGTAAATATACAAATCCCAATGACATATAAAACAAAGTCAAAATGTGAATGGCAAGAGACATGGGTAAAACAGGAAGACTGATGCTACAAAGAAATTTGCAAAAACATATGTACAAGACCCTGTTTTTCCTCATATTTCATAGATTGTAATGCATGTTTAACAGCAGCAGTCGAGGATGTAGTTCCAGGCACCAGACTGCAGACTTAGCTTCTACACAAGGGGGCAGAATTCCCCCTTGCATGTATGTCACCAAATGACACTCGATATACTGGTTTCCCGTGGTAAGAGTGGCAGTATCGCACTGTTTGTATGAGCCTCGTCAGGGTTCTGCTCCCTGTTAGTTTTTGTCTGTGGCCTCTGCCCATTAATAAGTGTCATAGGGATGTTGCAGTAGGTATGCTGGTTACCTATTGAGGTAAGAGGCAGGGTGCCAGTAGGAGGTACGTCGTATTCATAGCTTCGATAATAGTGTTTCTGACGCATCTGGGAATGATAGGTGTTATGAAACGTGGAGCGCAGGTCAGGATGGGCAGTGGCAAGAGCAGTGGAGGTAGCAGCAGCCATGGAAATTGCTGAGACCGTCTGCAGTTCCCCGAAGGGCCCCTGCTCACTGACATCTAAAACCTGCTCATGAGTGATGGGTTCTATCCTCTTAAAAGGCATTTCATACTGTAAACGTTTCCAGAATTTGGAATTCAACTTGTTGCATTTTGGTCCATGCCATTTAATAACAGTTAGGAGCTTGATGGTATGTTTCAGGGCTTCAACCTCCTGGTAGTTCATAATGCCCCGGAGTTCGCTGCATTCAATCAGTATCACTTTAATTTCGCCTGTCACTAACATGTTCCGAAGTCTTGTTTCCAGTTCAAAGATACTCCAGCCTCTTCTCACCACATAATTTGGAGTCATAACAATGATCAGTCGCTTGCTTTGGTCTACACATCTTGCCACGTCTTCTATGTATGCTACAAAGCAAAAGGGTGGCTCAAAATCATCCAAAATACATGCCTGATCTGCATATGTCGCATAAAGCTTCCAAAATATCCTTTTAGTGTATACATTACACAAATAATGTATGTATTACATTTAGGTATCACAAAAATTCAATTAAAAATTGATAATAACCACTCACCTGTTCATTTGTCTCCAGGAGAGGAAGAGCCTATATAAGAGTTGTATTGGGAAAGTTGCCCACAGAACTGTCTCTGCCCTTGTTCCAAGGCCTCATCTACACCAAGCAGGATATTGCACTATGAAAGCAGTATGAAAGTGGTATATAACGGGCAGGAGCCACACCAAGCAGAATACAGCTGTATGAAAGTGGGATATGGTCTGTGTCAATGGGCTCCAACAGTTGTCAGTGCACTTCAATACTGCTATAAAGCAGTAGGGTGGCTCCTGCCTTTTATATACCACTTTCATACCTGCTTGGTGTAGATGACGCCCAGGAAGCAAGCAGGGAAGAGCCCTTGTGTGCTTTCTTTAGAAACAAGGTCCCAATGGGAAAAGAGGTAGTAGTGGTGACTGGGCTCTAAAGGCAGCACATGGGGATCTCCCCTTTTTGCTTCCTGGAAGTGGGAGAAAGTCAGTTCTACAGTAAATTTCCATCCCCTTTCCTCAAATGAAAGGAACAGCCTAAAGCAAGGAATAACAAACTTGAGCACTGTGCTCCTTTCTGCAACACAATACTTACACAGGTAACCTCCAAGAAGCTGTCCCTTTTAGCAAGGTTTTCTCTTTGCTTCATATGAGGGGAAAAAAAGGCTCTCACTTGGAAGCTCCAGTGGAGCTGAGTTGTAAATTGCTTTGTGAGGCTTGTCTTAGTCTTTAAGGTGACACAATAATATTTGTTGGATTTTCTCTTGTTTCTAATAAGGCTGGAAAGGACAAAGCTCTGACTGAATTTTTAAGAGAGTTGCTTTGTTGGGGCTTCCAAGTGAGAAGGTTTTCTTTTTCATCCTATTTATTTATTTCTTAAAACATTTATACCCTGTCCTATATCATTGGGATCTCAGGGCGGCATACAGATAAAATCAAACAGTATAAAACAATAAATAATGTACACAGCTAAAATGTATTAAACCATTAACTAGCTAAAACAGTAAAAAAAATTAAATTAATTAAAATCAATTAAAACTATCCTAAGCAAAAAGGAGAAAGCCTTGCCTACGACAGCTTGCACAATGCAGCCTTGTTTAACACAGGGGCAGTGCCACTGAGACTTTGTGAAAGGCAAAGATGAATTCTTTTAACTCTATTAATAGAATTATCTGGATAAGGAATATACCCAATAGCAGTGGCAGTAGATAGTGGGGTAGGGAGGAAAAGAAAGGGGTGGAACTGAGATGTAATTACTCCCAAAACTTTAAGATCAACGCTGATTAAAATCATGAGTTTGTTTCAATAGAATATTTACAAAAATGTTACTTTTGTAAAGCTGAATTTGTACATTGGCATGCAAACTGGACCAACTTTTCCAGTTCTATATAATCCAATGTACTATATTCAGGAACTTAGAGCCAAACTAAATGTTCATTTTAACACAGCCCTGGTCTGGATTGGGACCATGACACTTCAGGAGAGGATATGTTAAGCTTTTGCCCCCCATTTTCGTCCTGAAATTCCACCCCTCCCCCATAGGGTGGTGGGTCTAAAAAAAAGCTCTATTGGAATCAATGGAGCTCTTTTTGTCTTTTTAACTCCACAGCTTTGCTATGCATGATTAGGAGAATGTTTAATTTGGCCCTTAGGGTTTCTTCCAGAAGAGGTTTTATTGTGCCATTACCTTGCCTCATTCTCAAAATTTTATGGGGGATCCAGACATATATTGCACATGTAACTATGTTTCCCCACAGTTTCTTATGTTTCTTTTTTAAACCACACACACACACACACACACACCAATTAAGAAGAAAAAGACTGCTGCATAATGCCTCACAATGACTTTGCATCAGAAGGAACTACATTCCAAACTATGCCCAAGAGGAGAATCCAATGAAAGTCATGTTTGCACAAGCATGGTTGTGTAGGCTGACCATATGAAAAGGAGGACAGGGCTCATGTAACTTTAACAGTTGTAGAGAAAAGGGAATTTCAGCTGGCGTCATTTGTATGCAATTCGTATCTGGTGAAATTCCCTCTTCATTACAACAGTTAAAGCTGCAGGGGCCCTGCCCTGTTTTGTATCTGGTCACTTTAGTATAGTGCCTGCAACTTTAATTGTTGTAATGAAGAGGATATTTAACCAGGTACTAATTGTATACAAATGACGCCGGCTGAAATTCCCCTTTCTCTGCAACTGTTAAAGTTACATGAGCCCTGTCCTCCTTTTCATATGGTCAGCCTATGGTTGTGCAAGTGGTTGTGCAAGCAGTTCTGCAATCCAACGCACAAGCACTTGTGCAACAAAAAGATTTGGTAGAGATCTATCAGCACTATTTGAGTTTGTGGAATGAAACCATTAGATGCTGCCCTCTGAATTCAATCAGAGACCCCCTCTACAAGAATTCGGTTTGATGCCTGGTTCTCCGAATATGCGCATCTTCTCGGAAGTGCTTTATGGTAAATGACTGTATGCAGGAGGTAATTGAGCGCACAACTGGTGGCCTTACCGGTTGTTTGAAATACGCTTTAGAAGTAGTTAATGTGGAGAATCGCTTGTTCACATAGTCAAAATGCGCTTTAACGGCCCGCAGCAAAATAAAACTCGCTATTTAATGCGCATTCGATAATGTGCATAATTGGACAGATAACGCGACTCAACTCCCGATGTGCGCTCCGCTCACGTAGAGGTAAAAATTTTAATGAGACTTGAAAGAGCTTTAAACCTCTCGTGTAGAGGCAGCCAGAGTGAGGGCAATTTCCTTGCCCTCATGCTAAGAGACTTCTGGGTAAACAAAATAATGGCCACTAGCCACCAGGATGACCACAGCCACCAATCACCAATCACCACTGCTCTCAGCCTTACTTTTAATGGCTTTGGGTGCATTTTTTTTTAGCAATATGAAGTGACCATGAATAAATCTACTTTGTAATATTTTGTATCTTAATTTTTTGGGGGGAGAAATTGTACTAATAACCATCAGCATATACTTTCTTTTTAGTTTTAGCTTAACATATTATTTATTATTAGCATGCTATACTTTGAAATTTATATTTACAATCAGTAACATAACCGTTGACCTTTAGTATAATGTATCATGAAATAGCATTGAAACAATGTTGCACTAAAATAGTTCTAAATATTTTGCACGTTAGTATTGCTAAGTAGAACAAATATATCAATGTGAGTACACACACAAAATTAAAACTTACTTCCAGTTGGAATCAAATCTCTATCAGGAATGAACAGTTTATATCCATAATGCTTTTCAAGCATATCTGGTAAGATTTCAAGAGCAAATCGTTCTTCTTCCCCAGTTTCCTGATTCCACTGGTCAGGATCCACTTTGGTGTATGACAGGTATGCATCATAATCTTTGTTATCTGTAAACAGAAAGGGAAAGGGATGAGAGACAGAAGAAATAAAGTAAACAGATTTTATCTTCCCACAACAGTTTAACCATTTTCATCTTTTACCTAGAGGCAGTGTAGCAGTTCTGCAATCCTCTGTCCCCTTACCTATTCTGTCTCCTTTGCCCTTCTGCTCTACTTCACTGCCTGACTATCCTTGGTTCATCTTCTTATAACCATTTATGACCAAGAAGAGGAGAGGGATGCTTGCATTTGCCAATAGGCTCAAACTATATTCCTCTTCCTTTTCTTGTCGTTAGCAAAGCTGTAATTTGTGAGTCAGGCAATCATGTTCTTTGAAGAGATTGCACGAACAATCACATGTCCCCATTTGCCCCTATAGGCAAGACAGCACTTCCTATGGTAGGAAGAGTTTAAATCATGTAGACCCACAAGAATCTGAATTTTAGCAGAATTTTCTGTTTTAAAGCTGATCCCACATTTTTAAAAACCCTAGAAGTTAAAACTGTCACCCCTCCCTAAAATCTTCCAACCATTTTAGACTGAAAGCTTGCACCTGAAAATGTTCAAGGTCAGTCTTAACTGTATACACAGAGCTGAATCGCACATCACCCAGGAACTGCAGGGATGTTTAACCCAGGAATTGCTGGGATGGGCGGAGTGTGCTAGCCAAATACTGCTTTAAATTAACCACCCACAACATACTACTTTAAATTAACAACCCACAAATGCTCTGTTCCTGAGTTGTTTCATGATGTGCACACCAGGAAACTCAGGTTTGTTAATGGGTTAACCAAACCATGGGCAATTGTTTGGTTAACTCTGAGTTGCTTAACCTATAAACAATCCAGAGTTTCTGGGTTCACATGTCACGAAACAACCCAGGAATGGGGCATTCCTGTGTTATTAATTAAAAGCAGAAACAATGAGCATGTGGTGAGCACAGTCTGCTCATTCCCACAATTCTCGAGTTAAACAACTCAGAATTGCTGCCATGAAATGTGAACTAAGTCAAAAAGTGTATATACATTGCTTTGGATCACAGCTAATGTTTTCACCTATTGAAAATTTGAATGAATATATGTGCATTTGTACACACAGGATGCTCAAAATAATTGAATATTTGCCCACTTTGAGGGGAGCAAAGAAAGGTGATTTCTGGGTTGTGTAAACTAAAATTTGAAAATATTTTATTTCAAGATTGTATGCTCTAATAGTCTCACACTTGATGCAGGATATATGGAAAGAAGGAGATAATAACATGGCGTATTCATTGGGGGTTATTTAACCCATGATGAGCCACAGTGCATGTTGGGAACCATTTTGAATATGAAAACCTGAGCAAGGGTTCTTGTGTCATGTGAACTCGACCACTGAGGGTTAAACAACTTTTGTATAACCCTTCATTTTTGTAGGGTTAAGCAAAAGGTTGTTTAACTCTCCAATAACCCTAGGTGGCTGGCTTCGCATGACATGGCAACTCCCACTCGAAGTTCCATATCCCAAATGTCATTCAGCATATGCTGCAACTCATAGACCCCCTCTAGATGGATTCTGTTTGACGCCTGGTTAGCCGATTATGCGCATAATCGCTGAAGCGCTTTATCGTAAATGCTTGTACGCAAGAGGTAATTGAGCGCACAATTGGTGGCCTTACCGGTTGTTTGAAATGCGCTTTACAAGTAGTTAATGCGGAAAATCGCTTGTTCACATAGGCAAAATGCGCTTTAACGGCCGGAGTAAAATAAAACTCGCTGTTTAACGCGCATTCGATAATTGGAGAGATAAAGAGCCTCAACTCCCAATTTACGCTCTGCTCTTGTAGAGGTAAAATTTTTAATGAGACTTGAAAGAGCTTTAAACATCTCATGTAGAGGCAGCCCGAGTGTGTTAAATAAACTATGGTGAGCCGGTTGTGTCATGTGAACCAGCCCATGGGGGTGGGGAGGTTGAATAATCTCTTTGCTAAAATAATATAGTTGAAATGTTAAGGATCACTTTGCAAATTTCTGTATTTCAAACAACAACACATCTTAAATCTAGTAGCATCCATAATTGGCAATGTTGAAAAAAATGAACTAGAAGATTAGACATTCAAGGTTTGAATGGGTCTGTGACTGTATAATAAACTTTGATTGACATTCAAGGTTGTGCAAGCAAATGTGAATGAGAAGAATTTGTTTGAGAATCATTGCATCATTTACCCCCCCCCCCCCCCCCCAGCCCTAGCTTTCACCTGAAAACAATTTTGGTGGATGCAAGTATGCATGGGTGGACCTGGTCCAGAACATGGCTTATACATATTTAAATGGATTTTTAAAAATGAGTGCAAAGGTACTGGATACTGTAGTGAAAACCATCCTTTTTATTTATTCAGTGTTGTGTTTAAATGAATCCGTTTGTTGTATTAAGGTGTTTTGGGTTTTGGCTTTGAATATAATGTGATTTCTTTACCAATGAGAAGTAAATGTCCCTTTTCAATATATACATTTGGTGTGCTTACTTGTAAGATTGAATGAAAGAAGCCATCATTAATTTTCATTAAAGGGTCAATAATGCCAAGTGCTCTGGAACTAATTCAGTGGAATAAGGGGTCACATTTTGATTTTTGTTGTGAAAAAAGTAGAGAGAAATCAATGGCAAGTAATGAAATGTTAACATCCATCCAACTCTCTAGACAGCATTATGCACAGGCTATAGAGAATATCAATTGCTTGTAAAAGAGGCCTGATTGAATATCCTACTGTGTGCTATAAGTAAGGTTATAGTGATTCAATGCTGAATTCAGCTATTTACTAACAGCACATCTTTTTCACACCTTACTCCTTTTTACACTTCAGGTAGCTCTTAAAAAATAATGCATGCCAACTCTAGCAGTTGGTTGGCTCTATGCAAAGCAACATGTGAGCGCTTTGCAGATGTCATCCTTGCATTGTGGCAGAAGGCTAGGACAGGATCATTCCTAAACCTCTTGCATCAGCAGAGCATGTGGCTATTATATATCTTAAATATCTATATATTGCCTTTAAGGGCCAATGTAACAGAAGAGTGAGTAGTGACAGGTGACATCAAGATGGAAAGTTGGGTAGAGCTAGTGGCAGTGGGAAAAAGTCAATTAGAAGGAGGACAGGGACAGTTAGGAGAGGTCAGAAAAAGAAAGTATTGAGTTAGGATGGAGAAAAATACTGGTAGGTATTTGAATTTGTTAGATCAGAATGTGTAAGTGTGGATTTTTTTGTGGTTTTTTTGTGTGTGGATTTTTTGCAGACTAGGATAAAAGCCTTGAATTACCCAGAGTGTTGATGACCAGAACTTTAAGGTAAAAGCTCATGGAACAATTATAGTCAAGATTTTTTAAAAAATATTGTTTTTTTGGTTAAAGAGGTGTATTGGATTAGAGAATGCCTCCTAAGAAAGCAACCAAGTCAAAGATCCACAAATGAATCAGGACTCCATAGAGTTGTGGAGAATTAAGTTCAAACTTGAAATGGTTCACATGGAAGAGTAGAGGATAGAGGGGAAATGATTTGGAAATTGAATGGAATCCCACTCTGCCTCTAAAGTGTGATTTAATGAAGGATTTCTGATAAAGCCCTGGCTCCTAAGACTTTCCCCAGAATCTCCGCCACCTACTGATTTAGAGAGCAGTAGGATTGTTCTCTTTATATATCTAGCACATGGGGCACCAATCTTTAATTCCACCCAGGGGAAAACATAGATATTTAAAAGAATAAACATATATTTATTTAACAGGTGAATATTCAGAAATAACAATAACAATAACTTATTGTTATTATAATCATAATAATGTTCTGAAAACATAACACCACATATCTGTTTTTAGTAGCTTCTCTTCCTCTCTTCTTATTCAAACCCTATCTCATGCTAACGTAGGGTGCAAACTTTTGCATGTTTAGACAGAAACAAGTTCTTCAACTCCTGGCATTCCCGAGCTAGCACTATTGGCTGGGGAATACTGGGAATTATAGGACTTTTTCTGTCTAAATATGCATGGAGTTGTACCTTCAACTAACTCTGTCCCCAAATTCATCTCACTTTTTCTCTACATCCTAACATCCTGACCTCTCCCTAACTGTCCTTGTTCTCCTTCTAACTGACTTCCTAAAACTGCCATGAGCTCCACCCAACTTTCCCTTCTGGATTCACATGTCAATCATTTCCTTCACTCACTCTCCTGTTACAGTCAAATAGCCCTCTCAAACTGAATACAAAATCAGTATAATATCCCAAAACAACAACAATATGCCATCTAAAACAAGTAGTAAAACAAGAAGCAACAATTTCCACTTTTTAAAACTTGAGCCAGTTTCAGATTTATCAGTAAAATAGATGTAAACAGTCAGGTCTTTAAAACCTATTTAAAAATACCATAGCGCCAAACAAATTTCCTGCGACAGGGAGTTCCAAAGTGATGATGTCACCACTGAAAGGGCATGGTCTGTTATATCTGTCAACTCTCCAGCAAGCCAAAGAATAAAATCCCATAAGCCAATTTTTATGACTGTATAGTCATTAGTCTCATATGGATCCATTCAAATAAATTGGCTGGTCAGGTTCATATAGGTCTTTCAAATAACCTGACCCCAAGCTGTTTAGGGCTTTAAAGATAATTAACAATCAGCACTTGTAATTGTGGCTGGAACTGCACTGAAGCCCACAAGAAGGTTACATTGGCAGGAATCTGCCAGTACAAGGAGGAAAACGGGATATGTTCCCTCAGGAATTTGTCGAAGTAACATTAAGCTTGTGAAAGGTAATACTAGTCATAGATGTGTGCAAGGGGTGTGCCAGGTGTGCCTAGGCACACTCTAATGTATCAAACAATAAGCGCCAAATTGAGGGGGGCATTGGGTAGGGATCCAGCGGGGGATCCCGACACAGTAGAACAGTCCTCTGGCTGCCCTCCAGCTGCTCTGTTGCCCCACCAAAGAACCACTGCCCCCGAGAGAGCACCATTGTTCCCAGCAGCAGGGGCAAAAAGGAATTGCTCTGCTGGGAGGCTCTCTGCCAGGAGAAGGGCCCCCGAAGGCTAATATCCCCTCGTAAATTCCTCCTCCAGCCAGTGTCATTACAAACCCCCACCAATGCTGGGGCTTGAGAAGTGTCTCCTCATCCCTGCCCCATCACCTCAACAGCCCTCCTGTGGTCAGACAAGCTGAACACAGAGTAGGGGATCAGTGTCTATAATGTTTTATAAATAAATTAATAAAAATAATGTCCTTTATGATTGAGTATTCCATAAATGTTCCCCTTTAAAAATAAAATAATAAAATTCCGTGGGTGCAGGTGCACACCCTAATGAACTGTGCTGCTCACACCTATGACACTAGTTAAAACATTCCCATTGAACTCAGTGTCAAGCCCCAGATTATTGTCTCCACTTCCCCCATCTCTATCCACACAACCACAGTAGAGGCTAGGTTTCTAACTAATTCTACAGTGTGTATAAACCCTGGCTTATACACTTAGGTGAGGGAGAGAGGTAGCAGGTCAAGAAGAGCTAACATTGCACCCTTGAAGATTTAAAGTTGAATGCTGAAAGCCCTTCGAGGGTCACACATATTTTGTGGGGAGCAAACAATACAAGGGTAGGTTGTGCACAGAGAATCACCATGGTCTTTTCCTCTCTGCCTGGTTTTGCATGTGTGCTGGGTATGTGTACTAGATCTGGTGACATTATGGGGTAAATTCACACATCACTGTATGTTGAAATTGGCAAGTGGCTTCATGACCGATGAATGGTCGTAGAGTTTTCAAAGATGCTGTGGGTGTGCCTGTCACTGTTGCTATAGTAGTATTTGTTTTTATGTCTAATGAATAATAATACTTATCCGTGTTAGAGAGAAATATGTCATTCATTCTCACTAGACCATTGATTTTTGTTTTAAATTTATTGTCTGAATTTTCTTATAAATGTATTAATTAGTAGTTTCACATACTTTGTATCCTTCCATTTCTATTAACATGTATTTTTTTAGAAATATGTGTGTATTTAACATAATGCACATATGGCCTGTTGATGGTAAATAAAGACTGATTAATAGCACAGCTACTGATGAGGGCGGAAGCCGAACAGTTTAGCTTAAAATATTTTTAAACACTCTGTTTTTAATCTTTCTCTCTTTCATATATAGATTCCATTCATTCCAGTAGTGTGAGTGTGTATGTGTGTGTGTATTCATTCATTAATTCTTTCCACTGGAACATTTGGTAGAGCAAGCATATATTTTTGTAAAATGAAGTGGCATGCTGTGCCTGAATTTGATTGTAGGGCTTTTGTGAAAGCACAGAAGATAGTTAGCACGTTGCTGATTCCTGAATTCTTGTAAGCTCACAATAAAAAATACAGAGTCTTAAAAATCAAATAAAATTGAGATAAATTGTGGGCTTCTGTCTCTTTTTTTAAAGCAGGAATTCCTCATTTATTCTGAAATACATGAGAAAAGTGCAGCTAAACCCTTTTATATCAATGCATCTTCCAAATGAAAATGTGATTGATTTGTTGCTTGCACTTTGGCTCCTAGTATAGATTATGCCATTTGAAAAATTTGCTTTTTGTCAAGGTAACATGCTTTAGTGATAAACATACTATCTGCTCTACTTCTATCCTTAGGTACAGAGACAACACCTGCTATTGAGCACATAAAGCCTGGAATGCTAACAACATTTACTAGAGCCTTCTGAACTAGCAGGGAGATGAAAGGCAAAAACCTGATTTCTGAAATCTATCTTGCTTTAATAGTTACTTATTCCAAATGCTGCCAGTATTAGCTGGAGTAGCTCCAACTGCACTTTATAAGAATGGGATGTTCTACAGCACGTACAGTATCAAGCAAATTCAGCTGCCACGACCCACCCCAGCAAAACTGCTTTATAATAAATTTTCTGAAGTGTTATTAATATAAAGTTGCTAAGAAAAAAAAATGAAACTGCAATCCTATTACAATTTACCTGGGAGTAATCCCTACTGAACTGAGTAGACATATATAGGATTGCCCAGGTAAGTGTGACTAGGACTGCAGAGTACATGTCCACCCAGAAATGTTTCCAGCATTTAAATAAACACAGCTTCAACAAGCAGTAACACTTATACCACAGTGAGTCTGTTGCAGTTCTGACTCCTTGCCCCAACTTCCGGAAGTGTCCCTTCAGAAAACACAAACCCCGGAAGTCCCACTTTTTGCTTCAGTCAGGCCTGACACACAGCACAGACCTTCTTTCTCTCAGGAACAGACACTTCTTCTGTTAACAGTAACTGCTGTCTTTCTCTGTCTGATCCCTTACTCTTGGTCTTCTGCTGTCTCAGGTTCTTATTCTTGACTTCGTCATCTGTTTTCTTCTTCCTCTTATGAAGACTTTCTTTAGCTTTCCTCTCAGTCAACCATGACTCCCTCTTTTTCTGCTCTTCCTTCTCTCTACCTCCCTCTACATCAGTTGCCAACATTATTTCCCCATTACCTGGGCAACTTGTTCCCTTCCCCCACCCCTGTTGTATTTATCTGATAATTACAGCTCCTTCTACAATATGAAGACATTTATACAACTATGGAAAACCTGCTGAAATTGCATTATGTGAGGAACAAGTTACGATGATTGTTCATAGTCAAGCAACATGGGGCTGGTTTCACACATGGGCCTCAGTGCATATATTCTAAATGTGTGAGGCAAAGACCCTTACCTTGTGGTTTTCTATTCTCATAGGCAGGTGAAGGTTCTGCCCCTGGGACTGGGTAGGCTGAGCTAACAAGCATTTCTTGAGGTGGAATAAACTCTCCTTAGATCCCTAAGGAACAGTATGGGTCTACTGTGCTGCACAGCATCAAGGAAGCACTTGGATGGTAATTGCCTCTGTTGTGCCTTCCCCACCACTTCCTTGATGGACTAAATCAGGGATGGGCAACATGTGGCCCCCACTTATCTCCAAAAATTGGATAAAAAAGGGGAAAAAAGGAAGTCTTGCTACTAAGGACAAATTTAGCTTGTTTTCAAGTCAGCAAGAGTGCAGCCCATGGAGAGGAACTGCCCCATAAACTACCTGAAATTGCTCACCCATGGACTAAATGAAGGGAGAGAACCAAGCACAGCAAGAAGGGCTTCAGTTTCTGGCTAAAATGAGTGGTATTTTACTTCTCTTGCTTGTTCTTTTTTTGGGGGGGGGGTACATTTCTTATCTCCTCTGAGGAGCTCTGAGAAAGCATTCCCTTCCCCAATCAAGGCAGGAAAGTGATCTAGAAACAAATTGCATCAGCTCCAGAAGTGCTTAGTAGCCTTAGAGATGCGATCTTGTCTGAGCTGAAGGCCATTCTGTATACAAGGGAAGAATTTGATGTTAAGCCCATACATGTGCACAAGTCATAGCGGTGCAATGTGGTGGGGATGGATCTGTAGGCTCTATATCACATGTTTTGCTCCAAGATTCGACCCACATTTCTCCTTAATATAAAAGAAATAGCAATGGTGTGGGGCCCAGTCCTTAGAGAAAAGCCATAGTTAGTTTTAGGCAGACATGGTCAATTGTTATCCATCCTTTTAAAATGTTCAGAGAAGGTTTGACTTCAATATAGCTCCTAAAATAAGACATTAGGGCTTGAACACAGAGTATTTCTGCTTGATTTCCACAAATATCTGCAGCCCTCTATTCTTACATTTGCAATTTATAATTCATAACACTAATAAAGCAGGCACCCATTAATATGCTTCCATTCATCTAATCTCTCCATTGAACTAGGGAGAACAAGGAAGACAATCTATGCATCCTAAGGAAGTACAATATATCTGTGTCTACTTGGAAGTAGGGCTGTACAGATTGTGCAAAATCTGTTCTCCCTGTGTTTTGTGGATTGTCAGGAAACTTTCATTCCATCATCTACCCATCAACAGAATCAGATTTTTTTCAGTTTCCAAATTTGTGCAAAAGTGAATTTGCACAAATTTGCATGTGTGCAAATGTCCCCAAATGTGTAAATTCCCTGCAAATGCACATTTTCAAGCTTTCGCTTATGGGAGGAATGTGCATTTTTGGTCATTTTGTTTATTTCGCATATTTTTCTATGACAAAAGGGGAAATGCCAGTCCGCTGTGGAATCCACAGGTCAGATTCATAAGAATCCAAAATCAATTGGTTCCAATGCAGATTTCTTTGACATCCCTACTTGGAAGTAAGTAAAACATAATGGGTCTTACTCCTCAGTAAGTGTGCTTAGGTTTTAAGCTTAAATTTACTTGTAATGGAAGATTTCCACTGGCTTCAATGTGGGGTCGGTGATAATACATATTAATTGCTCTAGGGAATACAGCAAGCTGTATCTCTTGCTGTCTTCATATGAATTCATTATGCCTTAATGTTTAGAAGTCCCAACCACACGATAAATTATTAAATTCTAGCATTTCTGTGATGTTTTAATACCAACTTATTAAAAATGAATCTTCTAAGTCTTATATACTAGGCTCTGCAATATAATAAGGCAATATGGAGTAGGAAACAATTCACAAATGATATAACACACCATCATTTTCAAGCACAATATTAAAATGCTTTTTATCATGTATTCATTTGCTGAATTTCAGTTGTCAAATCTGAGATCTGGCATTGATATTGACACTAGATGAGATGTCATTTAATTAGTTAGGCCAAAATTGAATGATGTATTATTAATGTTAGATATTTGCTTAGTTTCCCTCTAATAAGTTTGGAAGATGCTCTCCAGTTGCTCACATTACATGGAGTATTCAAATTAAATCCCACAGCTGCAACATAACAACAACAACAACAACAACATCTACATGCTGCTGTAGAGCCTTAGATGGCAACCTGATTGATAGGAAAAAGTTAAAAACCCTGTAAGATTTAGTGTTCTAGAACAACATATTGCCTCAATTGCTGGAAAACAAGTCCAGTCCAAAAATTACTCAGAAAATCTTGCTAAGGCATAAGGAATAAACAATAGCTGAATGCAAAAAGTATAAACAATGGTGAAACACTCAATCAAGGATGCTACAAGTTTATAACTGTCAGATCATGGGTTGGATCCAATCTTGCTCCTTCCACTAATGGAGGGGTCTGGAATCCATCAGATGGTTCCTGCTGGAGAAAGGGTGTGGGACACCAATTTTCTCTGATTTCCATTTCCTCCTGCTGTCCTGCAGCCCCCAGCACTACTTCTCTTCTGTTCTGGAGAGGTATCCACGCAACAGCATGGGTATTGAGGGGGAAGGAGGAATAATAGAAAATCATCTTGAATCCCCTTCCTCCAGCCAGCAGAACCCCATTGAGTCTAACTAAGTCTAGATTCATCCCTGCCTCTAACTAATGGTGGTAATCTGCTACAAATGTAGACTCCCCCATGTCTTTGATATCCTGATAAGTTTACATAACTATATTGCAAAATTTGAATATGTGCCGTCATTAACCACGATTTCTTCCAGACACATGGGTACCTCTGTGTAGCATCTGCTAGTTGCTGTTGTGTCAGTACTTTGCTTGCGATTGGGCCCAGCTGATGGTAGAGGTATGGAGGAAGTAGACTGAGATGTATGGAAAGCACAGGAATGATGGATAAATTTATTTTTACTGGAGTAAATTGGGTTAAGATTAAATAGTGAAGCTGATATGATGTAAGAGTTGAATAACAAAGTGGTGAATTACTTGCATTTTCATTGGAAGATTAGAATTGCAAATGGTGTTAATATATATTAATTATTATCACTCTCATCAATAATGATCTCTTCTCTTTCTTCTATGAGAATTAAATAAGTGAATGATGTTATGTTTATATGTCCAATGTTTTAATCAAAATTATGTACAAAATATGTTACAGAATGGTGTTGAAAAAATCTAGAAACTCTACTGAAATGGTTAGAGACATAACTAATAACCCAGCACACGAAGTACTGAAATTACAAGAGCAATTTGAATATTTTGATAATAAAATGTGTAACAAGAATATATATAAGAGGTGTATTAGAAAAAAATGGGGATGAGAACATGGTAGAATTTCAAGAAAACTGAATGTGTGGCTTCTTGTTGCCAGATACTGGTGGAACAATCTATAACGATAATACCCATAGGATTAACTACAGCACATGACAGCACGGGACATTCTGGCAAAGTTTTAGGAGAGTCAGTTATAGAAAATATGGAATCAATAGTTTAGGATACAGAAGAAATCCATTAATGAGATAAAAATTCAATGTCTCGAAATTTGTCCTGTTACGAACAAAAAAAAGAGAGTTGTAAAACAATATTTGTAACAAAAATATATTGGAAACATTATAAGTCAAAAGGAAAGTTGAACTAATAGACTTTTTTTAACAAGATGTTGGTTAGAAATGTTAATATATAGCTCTAAATTTACCGCATAAGGCATGCTAGGAGTTGAAGGACTTTTTTCTATCTAAACATGCATAGGATTGCACCCTAAATCATAAATAAAGAATATTTGTCATTAGGAGTAAGTCAGAAGCAGATTTTTTTAAAGGCTGACAAAATGGAGGAATTCAGGCAAGGGCATAGAAGGATGAAATGCAGACATTGTATGGAGTCATTCACACGACCAAAATTGAAGTGTTGAATAAAGGCAATACTTACTAATGACAAAATAGATACTAGGTGAAAATCTTTTTTTAAAAAACCTGCCTTCTTGAACATAAACATTTGTTATATGGAACATTAAAGGTTTAATTATTCTAAATTGCTAAATGCATTTTAAAAAGAGAGAAAAGCAGAATAAACTCATATTTGTAATGCTGATAGTTATAAATTGCAGAATGATTTGGCTGACAAGACATTTGCTAATGGAACCTCATCTTGAGCCAGAATAACATTTTAATCCATATGAAAATAATTTTGAAGTGTTGAAAATAGCTGATGCAGGCAGAGGGCTTCTCCACACAAGGCTAAACTCTTGTACCCTTACCGAGGCTTCTGCTTCCACACTGCTTGTGGGATTAAGATAGTCTCCTTTATGAAAGTTTTTTCAGATCTTTTTTTCTGGAAACGTTGTATATGTTTCATTATACAGCCATTAAATGGTGCTGCGGTATAGCTACAAAATAGCGGGATTCTGGAAATTCACCGGAAATTTATCCCACTTTAGAGCAAGATAAAATCTCTTAGTGCATTTCCCCATTGAGAATAATGCTGGTATAATGACCAGAATGCATAGGAGGGCCCCTGAAGTTTGATATTATCAGGAGAGCCAGTGTGATGTAGTGCTAAAGTGTTGGACTGGGAGTCAGGAGATCCAGCCATGGAAACCCACTGGGTGACTTTAGGCCAGTCACAGGCCTAATCCACACCAAGCAGGATATTTATTGCACTATGGAAGTGGTATATAAAAGGCAGGAGCCACACTACTGCTTTATAGCAGTATTGAAGTGAACTGACAACTGTTGGGGCCCATTGACACATTCCATATACTGCTTTCATAGTGCTATATCCTGCTTGGTGTGGATTAGGCCACAGACTCTCAGCCCAACCTACCTCACAGGGTTGTTGTTGTGAGGATAAAATGGAAAGGAGGAGGGTTATATACGCCACTTTGGATTCTTTGGAGGAAAAAAGATGGGATATAAATGAAATAATAAATAAATAAATCATATAAAGGACTGCAAAAAACTGTGAGTGACCAATTACGAGCATACAATTAATGCCTCATGTAGAAATAATGCCAGGGGAGATTTGGCTATAGAGTGGTATAGAAATGAAATGAATAAATAAATAAATATGCCTAGCAGTTCTAATTTAGTGATTTTGTAGATAGATCAGAGAATCTTGATTATTGATAATATTTTCCCTACAAATATTTAAACACCACTGTTCTTTATGCCCCCCACCCCGCAAACATCTATCAATAAAATATGATTTTTTAATTACTGGTGATGTTATAGTCTTGTATTATAACAGGAGTGGGCAACATGCAATATATGGGGCACATGTATCCCCTCTGGCCTTTTCAGCACCCCCCTCTGAGCTACCAAATTCAACGCTTTAAGTATGTGTGTGGGGGGGGGAGGGTAAGCTGCCTTTTAAATGCAGAAATGTGTGGTTTGCCACCAACATTCAGCAGTGCACCAGCAGCAAAAAGATACTATTTTAAAGCAGAATTGCTCTTTTTGCCGCTAACACAGCACCACCAAATTTGGATGGCAAACTATCAATTTCTGATTTTGAAGTAGGCTTCCCCTCACCCCCCTACTGCTGCTGCACTGCTGAATTTCAACAGCACATTGGATGGCACAGTGGAAAGAAGGTTTTGGGGTGGGGTAAAGCAATGAAGTCTCCTGATGCTGAAATTTGCCCATCCTGTATTATAGTCTCCTTGATACAAATGTGCCATGTAAGATGCATATCATGTCATTGGTCTTAAAAACTATAATTTTGAAATATTGACCCAATCTCCTTTTGTGATCCAAATCCAAATGACAGAAGATTATGTTTGGCATAAACATGTACTAGTCATACCCCCCTCAAACTGCACAATCTTATTAGAGCTAGCAAATTAATGGCATTCTATTCAAAGTAATGAAGAGACACACACTTTGTAGACTATATATTCTTCGAAAGAAAAAAATCTATTGCAAAGAAAGTTTTATGTATGCAACATAATTTACCCAATCCTAATAAATTCTTTCAGAATCTTAATCTACTAGCTGTAAATGAAGAACAGATTAAGTGGTTATTGTGGGATATAACATGATGATATGTAATGTGCCATTCAATCTACGCCAACTGGGAAAGCACCAAACCAGATGGTTTTCTGATAGAATGGCATAGGACGTTTAAGAGCAAATTAGCCCCTTATTTATTTATTTATTTAACACTCCACCGGGGGTGGGGGACTTTTATGTCTCAAGAACTATCTTTAACAATGTACAAAGCTAGTATTTCTGTTTTATCAATTTTGGGAAAGAACTGAAAGAATGTAATTTTTCATCTGCACAAAACCACAGGGAAACACTATAGTGAGATTTGAAGTGGTATCACCAATATGTGGTTGACAATACCCAGCTCTATCTCTCCTTTGCATCAGATCTCAGGGAGGCTGTGGAGGGACTGAACCATTGCCTGAAGATCATGATGTATTGAATGGGCTATAGCAAAATTTGAATTTTAATCCATACAGTTGATTGCCAGTTTATGGGTCTCATATTATGGGAAAGCAAGATAAAATATTTTAATTAATGAATAATCATAGACACATTTCTGTTATAAATATAGATTCAAATGTTGTGAACACATTTTGGCAACTATTTTAAGAAACATGCCTAGATGGAGCCATCTAGACCAGACTCAGTTTATAAGTAAGTAAGCAAAATGTTCTGATCAAATTAGACTTTAGACTTATTGTGCTCAACCTCTCAGCAACCTAAAGACATATCAGTGGAAACAAAGTATTCAATAAAATTAATTGGTGTGTGTGTGCGTGTTTTATTGCACACAATACAGCAACAATACATGTCTGCTTTAAGTACCTATGTTCACAAATTATCATTAATTGTAGGTTTTCTAAATTTTTCATCTTAGAAAATACCAAGGATATCCATACCTTTTTATTGATTAAGATAGTGCTAGAAACTACAGGTGGGAAAATAAAGCCTGATTTAGATATAACTGGGGTGAAAATTATAGGAAAGAAATATAAAGTACAATTAAATGATGATTATACTTGATTGATTTTTTTCTAATCCATTTTCTTCAGTTTCTAAACTGTTAAATCTAATAAAGGAATTCTTGCCTCTACCAAAATTGTTAATAAATTGGAACAAATCAGTAATCATTTGTAAGAAGATAGAACCTGTTCTACAAGGCTGATTGTTCCAGGTGAATTTAAAGTTTTATTAACTATTTAAGGTTAATTATAATAGTCAATCTGTCAAAAATAATCACTTTGAAATTGAATTCGTTGCTAGAGGAAATTAAGACAGATTTAAGCCAATGGCAACACATAATAATAAAATGCAGTTCTCATTTTGGGGACAGATAAATGTAATAGTAATTGCCACTATCTCACATATGCAATAGTCTATGTGGTCCAACTGTAATACAGAGCTGCTTGGGGTGTGGGGGTATGGATGACAACTGTGTCAATGTGCTCTTGGCCCTCATGAAGGAAGCCTCTCCCATATGTCAGCTCCTGTGGGTTCTATTGGCCCATGCCCAGGCCTTGCCACATTGCACAACAGGATTATTTGTATTTTGTTTAATGTAAACTCTCTTTGTCTAGAATGAGTGGAAAATGTCCACTTGTTCCCAGGACAAAGAGAATCTGCATTCTAGAATTCATGCATGTGGTCCTCCAGCTTATAGGGGGCAGTGCCAGGGCTCCCAACATCACAGCTACCCCAGCCCCCATAAACCCACTGGGCTCTAATAATCTCAAATAGCAATTTTAAAATGCGTCAGATATTTAGTAAAAAAATAATTAAAATTTGCAATTGCATATAGCAAAGTGCAGATAGCCACCCAACCTGAAGATTTGGTTTTCCAAACCCTTAATTACAACATCTTGCTGTTTTTACTCTCAGAATATATGTGTTGAGTTAATCTTAAATCAGAGGCAGCTCCTGGATGGGTCAAACATGAAACAGCACAATTCCATTACTGGCCTAATAGCATTAACATATCAACATCTTATGGAGAAAAGTAATGTCTCTATTTATCCTTGCTGCTAAACATGGCTGGTGAGTAACTTCACAAAGTAACTTCACCCACATGTTTTCTCTTAGTTGGGACAATTTGTTCTTATGTACAGAAATAAACAACTAATGTTGAAAGTATGGGGCGATCAGGGCATATGCACCTTGGATGCTTGAAGAGAAAAAAATCTACCCTTTCTTATGTACAGAAAGATAACTTAAAACAAGATGTCAATTGCAGCACATGTGTTTATATCATTGTAAACACATCCAGTTCTTAGGATACTACACATTTTAGATTCTATTACAAAGTTAAGCAAAAGGTATTGCGAACTATTTCTAGGTCACTGAAAGAAACCTAGGAAATAGATGCCAGTTCAACAACTGAAATTAATCAACAAAATCATCTCTAGAAATTAGACTGTTCCAGATGTAGACTGATCTACATGGGGTAAATTGGATCCTTAGAAAGCTCTTGTATGGGATAGTAAATGTGTTTTTTGCAGTTTTGCAATGCTTCACTATCTTGTGGGCTATGGGACTGTTACATCTTCATATGATACTTTGGCTGCAATCCTAAACACACTTGCTAGGATGTAAACCACAGTAAACACAGTGGGACATGCATAGAATTGTGCTGTTAGTCTATTTTAAGCAACACGTCTTTGGAATATTTCCTATAGTTTTGTGTCTAGAAGATGCATAAAAGTGATGGCTAAATTGTGCCTTTCTGGTGGCTAAAAAACTACCATTGAAACATTGTAAATCTAGTGCCCCTTGAAGATATTAAAAAGTAGTTTTAGGGTCAAATTACACATGATGTTTAATATGCAGCCTGAAGCTACATCTCCTCTATTTAAGCAACAACAAAACTAACTAGAGCTACAAGGGTAAAATTTCGATTAATCTTGTAGCAGAGAGGTTTATCCCTTCCTTTCCCAGCTGTGACTTTCCCCAAAACTCCCCACTCTCCAATGGCTAAGTTTATATAGTAGTAATACATTTTTTTACATCTGAAAAATAATTGTGTTTTCAAAGAAATAAACAATTATTTATAACCAAGAAACAAGATATTAATAATGATATATGAAAAACGTACATATTTTTCTTTGAGTCACATTTAGCACTTTCAAACTGCATTTTTGGTGCAAAAGCAGAATATAAATTCCTCTATTAGCACTGAGGCATTGAGTTCAATAGTAGAGGGAATGATGTTATGATCTCAGTTAGTGATCATGCAGCAGTTGCTGCTACAAATTCAATATTTATGTGTAGCTAGTACATAGGGTAAGAAAATAACCATTGCAGATATTAAATAAATACGTTTGGAACATGGGAAGAAATCCAGGTTGTAAAATGAATTTGTTTAGATTTTTAGACTGCAATTCCCAAAAGTTCAGGTTGGAAATCCAACAAGATAAAAACCCAATCCACATACACATTACTGATAATCATACATTTCTTTTCAGCTTAACCCCATTTGCAAAAAGGCAGCCCAAAAAGCAAAATCTTACAATACTTCCCAAAGAGTCTGGCTAGTTGGATTTACCACAAATTACATATATAGAGAGCGAGAGCGTGAGAGCGCACATGGATGATAAGAGAATGCATTTAGGCCATCATATTGATATACCAATTCTGTTGCTGCACTGGCTGCATTGCTGCTCAGTAGTCTCCCTTTGCGTTTGGCGAGCTCTACCAGAGCATTAGAATGGAAGAAGAAAATACGTAATTTCCCCAGCCTTGTAGAAACTGCATATTTTCCCCACTGCGTTACTGGTGGCCACCATTAATGCAGCAGGGACAAAGGGCGCGCCACAACTTAGAAGAACTCTTGAAAGCTCTCGAAGGCTCGCAAGCACTCGGATGTGGGTCCCTCCTAGTGTCAGATGGGTCTGCCTGGGCCTGTGAGGGCTGGATGTGGGGGCATCCACTGCCTTTGCAGACCCAGGTGGATATTCGCAACAATGCTAGGATATCTGAATTAGGCTGATTATCTAGATCCATTGCAATCTGCCTCCAGGCCTGGTTGTGAGACAGGGACTGGTTTGGTCACCTTGGTGGACATTCTATGCTTGGAACGGGCAAGGGTAGTGTGTTCCTGATGGTTCTGCTGGACCTCTTAATAGTTTTTGATACCATCACCCATGGTCTCCTTCCAAGATTTCTGTCTGGGATTGGCCTTGGAGGCATTGTTTTACAGAGTCTCCTGTCCTTCTTAGAGGAGTGTTCTCAGAATGTGATGTTGAGGAATTCCTGTTTGTTGCCATAGCCTTTGGCTTGTGGTGTCCCTTGGTGCTCCATCTTGTTCCCCAAGCTATTGAACATATACTTGAAACTGTTGGGCCAGGTTGTTCGGTACTACCAATATGCTGAAGACACCCAACACTCTCTTTCTCTCTTTGCCATCTGGTGTCAGTAATGGACTGGATGAAGATGAACAAATTGAAGCTTAATCCAGACAAGATAGAGGTACTTCTACTTAGTCAAAAGGCAGATCAGAGGATAGAGATTAAATAGAGATTAAATAGTTAAATTCCCTTGAAGACTTAGGGTGCATTCCTAGTTTTGGGCCAGATCTACACCAAGCAGGATATAGCACTATGAAAGTGGTATGAAAGCAGTATATGGAGGCAGGATCTACACTGCTGCTTTATAGCAGTATTGAAGTGCACTGACAATTGTTGGGGCCCATGACACATTCCATATACCATTTTCACACCACCTTCATAGTGTTATATTAGGTTGACCATATGAAAAGGAGGACAGGGCTCATGTAACTTTAACAGTTGTAGAGAAAAGGGAATTTCAGCCAGTGTCATTTGTATGCAATTAGTTCCTGGTGAAATTCCCTCTTCATCACAACAGTTAAAGTTACAAGCACTATACTAGAGTGACCATATACAAAAGAAGGTAGGGCCCCTGCAACTTTAACTGTTGTGATGAAGAGGGAATTTCACCAGGAACTAATTGCAAACAGATGACACTGGCTGAAATTCCCTTTTCTCTACAACTGGTAAAGTTACAGGAGCCCTGTCCTCCTTTTCATATGGTCTGCCTAGTTATATCCTGCTTGGTGTAGATGTGTCATGAGCCCCAACAGTTGTCAGTGCACTTCAATACTGCTATAAAGCAGTAGTGTAGATCCTGCCTCAGTCTGTACCTGGATGCCCAGAAATGCATTTGTGCAGTTGAGGCTAGTAAGCCAACTGCACCCATTCCTAGAGATTTCTGATTTGGCCATGGTCATGCATGACTTAGTTACATTCTGTTTTGGGGCCCCTCTACAAGGATGCGCTTTTGCGCCCGGTTGTGCGATTATGTGCATTATCGCAGACGCGCATTTACTCCTAATCCCTCTGCACGGGAGGCTGCGAGAGGCGGCGAAACGCATTAATAGATGTCCAAAAAGCGCTTTACAAGAAGTTAATGCGCATAATCGCTTGTTCACACGGGGAAAATGCGCTTTAACGGCCGGAGCAAAATAAAACTCGCGATTTAACGCGCATTCGAAAATGCGCATTATCGGGGAGATAACGCGCCTCTACGCCCGATTTGCGCTCCGTTCTTGTAGAGGTAAAATTTTTAATGAACCTTCAAAGCGCATTAAACCTCTCTTGTAGAGGCACCCTTGACTACTGTAACACACGCCATGTGGAGAACCTTTGAAGAGTGTTGAAAGACTTCAGCATATCTAGAAAGCTGTGGCGAGGCTGGTAATCACAGGGAACATGTGACTCCCTTGTTACATCAGCTTCACTGACAACCAGTTTATTTCTGTGCACAATTCAAAGCTTTGGTTATGACCTCTAAAGCCCTGCATGGTTAGAGATCAAGCTACCTAAAGGACCACATTCTCCTGTACACATCTGTCCAGGTCTTAAGATTTTGTGGGGAGGCCCTTCTCTCATTCCTGCCACCATTGGTGGTGTGTCTGGTGGGGACACAAGAAAGAGCCTCCTCAGGGACTGCTTCCAGGCTCTGAAACACTCTGCTGAGAGAGGCTAAGTAGGCCCCCTCTCTGTTGTTCTTCCATTGGCAGACAAATACATTTTTATTCAGGCAGGCCTTTGGCAGGTAAGTTGGCCTGTGGTTGAAGGGTTTTTTAATTGTTTGGATACTGTCTATTTCTTTTATTTTTGTGTTTGTATGGATCTTTTGTATGTTAGGTTTTAATTAAGATTTTTGTTTTTAACATGTATTTTATTATTGTTAGGACTCTTGAATAACGTTTTTGTTGGAAAGGAGGGGTATAAATTAAATAAATCAGTAATAAATAACAAATATAAAGTTGTGACAAACATTAGTAGGGTTCAAACCATGAAAGGTTTTATAGGCTGAACATAGCACTTTGAATTTCTGGAGGAGCGGTCTCTGAAGGTAGTACTGGGATCTATTCCACCTCATGGCTGTTAGACTGTGGGGTGCCACAAGATTCTATCTTGTCCCCCATGCTTTTTAACATCTACATGAAACCCCTGGGAGAAATCCATCAGTATGTGGATGATACTCAGCTATACCTCTCATTTCCATCTGCATATCCCAGGTTGGCTGTGGAACTCTTGAACCAGTGTCTGGAGACTGTCTTGGGATGGATGAGGTTGAACAAGATGAAATTTAATCCAGACAAGATGGAGGTATTGTGGGTTGGGAAACCAACTATTTCAGATGGAGGTTTACAACTTGTCTTAGATGGGACCAGCTTAGGCTGGTATGCCAGCTGTGACCCTAGCTGGAGAGGATGGATCTTGCCTCAGTTCTCCATGCACTAGTCATGTCCAGGCTAGACTACGGTAATGCACTGTACATGGGGCTGCCTTTGAAGGCGGTTCGGAAATTTCAGCTGGTGCAGAATGCTGCTGCCCGAAACTTGGTGGGGGTGAAGCGATTTGATTACATATTGCCTATACTGCACCAGCTGTACTTGTTAACAGTGTGTTTCTGAACCCAATTCAAAGTGCTGGTTTTGACCTTTAAAGCTCTAAATGGTTTGGGACCTAGTTAATTGCAGGACCACTTTAAGATCAGAAAGAGAGGCCCTTCTCATTTGCCCACCCATGAGAGCAAATAGGTGAGTGATCATGTGGGAGAGGGCCTTCTCTGTAGCGGCCCCACACTTTTGGAACAAATTCCCATCACAATCCACCATGTACCACCCTTGCAGGCTTTTAAGAAGGCCAAGTTGAAAACATTCTATTTTACTATGGCCTTCTCATGATATGACAACTGTTATTGTGGCTATTGCCATTTGGTTTTGCTGGTTTTATTGTTGGCTTTTATTTTTTAATTGCTATTTTATTCTGTTTTTGTTTTGCTGCTTTTAATATTTTAACTGTTTGTATGTATTTTATTGTTGTAAGCTGTAAGCCGCCATGTGAAGGCTTCTGCCCTGAAAGGCAGCCAATAAATGTTTTAAATAAATAAATAAATAAATAAATAAATAGTAAAAGATAGAGACCAGCCTTGGACACAGGCTTGCAATTGAATAGACATGATACAAAAAGAAAAAGGAATAGGGAGGGATGAGGAAAGCAAATATTCAGTCACTGTCAGACAAGCTGCCACATGCTGTACCATGTTTACTGGAAGCCGCCACATGCTGTACCATGTTTACTGGTGATGGGGAACCTCCAGCCCATGGCCTAAATTCAGCATGCCACGACTCCTCATCTGGGCCACAGAGGCCTCAGTCAAGAACCTTCCCTGAAGCACTGCCACCTCAGGGAAAGGAGTGAGATAGGGGGATGTAGAATGGCTCCAACTGCTGTCATCTCTGAAGAATTCTTCAAGGTTGCAGCTCAGAAGGCTTCACTCACCTCCCCATCTTTCCCCAATTGGAGAAGGTGAAGAGGAGTGGAGCCAGCTCTGGATTAAGCCTGTGCCTCAGAAAGCAGCTCATCAAAGGAATGGTGCAGGGTTTTGCCCAGGAAGGCAAGGAACAGGTGAAGCTAATTCAGGACTTTGCTCCGAATTTGCTTTTCCTGTACCTATCCTGGGCAGCTCTGCATAGAAGAATCTAGTTTAATGGTGACCACTGAATTATTTATATTTAATTAATGGAGATTCATTAATGGTTACCATTCTTTTATCTTCCAGTGCAGATTGCTGTTGCTGCTGCTGCTGCTGCTGCTGTTGTTGTTGTTGTATTTTTCATTTTGAAGCACTACAGCCTGAAGAACTACAGTCAGCATATATTTCTTTTTAAACTGAGAAGTTTTGAACAACGGGCAGCATATTAACACTAAGGGAAAATAGTTTAAGTAAATACTTCTCATTGGAAGGCATGCACCAGAGGTAGGGTGACCAGATCGCCCTGAGTTTCCTGGTCCTAACCGGGAAAACTGGGGCGATCCAGGCCGACAGGGAGGTGGCGGGGGCAAACCGGGAAAAGGATCAGCTCTCCTCCCACCCTAAAATGCCCGCGCTGCTCCGCATTTACCGGCCTCGGCAGGAAACAAGTGCTCAGCGTTAGGGAGCGTCAACAAATTCCTTGTCGGGTGGCTAACTGCTTTAGCCACCTGACAAGGAATTTGTTGACGCTCCCTAACACTGAGCACTTGTTTCCTGCCGAGGCTGGGCAGCAGCGCGGGCATTTTAAAGCAGGTTCTTCCTCCTCCTCTTGCTGCTGTTGCTGTTCCTCAGGTACCTCCAGGGAGCCCAGGAGCAGGGCAAGAAGGGTGAGGTGGCTGCAAGGGGTCATGCAGCGGTGGAGGAGATTGGCAGTGGCGGTGGAGGACCCGGTAGGTCCGGGCTGGGTTTTTTTGGGGGTGGGTGGCTTGGTGGGGGGATGTTTTGGGTGGGGGGGGTGGCGGGGGTGTCTGCTTGTTGGCCACATGGCAGGCGGCCTTTTTAATTTTTTATTTTATGTTGGGGGAGGTCTGCTTTGGTGGGGTGGCCATTTTGGACTGGTATTTTGCTTTCCAAAATCTGGTCACCCTAACCAGAGGGGCCTATGGCCTGATTGGAGTCCACCAGGCGAAGAGCCCCTTCTCTTTGAAACTCCCTGCCCCTGGAGGTCAGGCAGGTGCCAACACTATGCTGCTTCCAGTGCCTCCTGAAAACAAGGAAGCATTCCTCAGCTGACCAGTCACTGTTTTTATTGGTACTTCCTTTTAAATTGATCAATTATAATTTGCTCTTTTAATATATATATATATATATTAAAAGTCTTTTTACTCTTTTATTCCTATGTTTATCATTCCAGAATCTATTTTAGATATGGAGCGGTATATAAATATGGTAAATAAATAAATAAATAATTCTCAAAAATTCAGAGTCCTAAATATTACAAGGTACAAACAAAATTCACTTTAGCTTCTGTTCCATGTGGGTAGTTCCTTTAGAGAGGATACTCCCTTGCTTATGAGGAAGTGAGGCTGGGGCTTCAGTATTAATAAGAAATGAACACACTGAGGCTCTTCTATGTGATCATTTCTGATCTTAAAGTCATAATGATGCATTTCTATATTTCATTTTTGGATGGAAAATATTTCCTCTAAATGTGCCCCCACGTAGCTAGGCCTAACGTGTATCATGTTCTGAAAAGATGAAGTTTCCAAGAACATGGTACATTTTAAATCTTATACATTTAAGGCTGGCTGTGGAATGCTGGGAGTTGTAGGACTTTTTACTATCTAAACATGCATAGGATTGTGCCCTAAATATTTTCCTAAGATTTAATTCCCACCTAGCTGCCAAATGCAGACTGTTATGTTGTGCCACATATGCTCAGTTGAAGCTTTGCTTGCTATTTTCTTCACAGGCCATTGCTCATTTTAATTGGCTTTTCTCTTCAACAGTGGGAATACTGCAAAGAAAAGAGCAACTGCATACGCTCACACTCTTCTTTGTATCCCAGGTATAGATCTTTCAGTTTGTCAAAGAGAAAATGTATCAGCCAAAGATTCACAGGCTGCCTAGAACAACAATTTTGATGCATTATCTAAAATACATCAAGAGAAGCGACAGAGGGATTTAAAAATCAGAATAAAAATTAGGATGTTAGGAAACAAACAAACAAAATAAGATGTACGTCCCTTAGAAAAGCAGGAAGTATATGGAGAAGCGGCCAAGTCATATATAGCACTTAATTGGAAGTCTCCCAAGAAACCTTCTAAACAGCCGTTTATTAGTAGTAGAGATGCTGGAACTAAGTCAAAAGTGTTGAAACATCATATGTGTCTATATATTTTTCTGGCTGTGATTTAGCTACATGATTTATTTGTCCAAACTCTCTCAATAATTAGTGAGCTTCTCCTTAGGCTGTTTTATTCTAATTGTCCTACAAACTTACCAATGACATCCAGAAGCTTTTCTTTGGGCAAAGGTTGGACTCCCTTCAATTAGAGACCACGTACATAATGTTATACCCATGTATTTGAGGAAACTGAAAGGAATCTCAGACAGTTCTCTATCAGAACTGTGTTATAATATTTTACAAAGTGGTAATAATTGTGTTACCAGATATCATATGTTACTCTGGCTCTATTTTGTTCCCACATACCTTTCAGATCCTCCTCTGAAAGGTATTAAACTGGTAGTATTAAACTTCAAAATTGGATTTTTGATCAAGGCATCCAAACTGATAGGCAAATAAATTAAAATTCATTTTTCCCAGCAGGTACAGGAAATATAAAAATGATCAAAATAAAGCCTCTTACCTGGCTACTATTACTCTCCCCAACTTCAGACAGGCCTTCATGGCTATTCATTTCCAAACCAAGCCAACTGCCATGATCAATGGCAGACAGCACCAGATCCTGTTGGCACTGTAAATTTGCATTTGTGGAGCTTCTGAGTTGGAAAACCTTCCACACACTTCTGTATATGCTGAAGTTGAATAGAATATCTCACTATTATGCTGTTCATACTTTCAATTTTTCAGTTTTTGCCTATTGAATTTTTAGGGATGTGAGTTTCTTTAAATGTATGCCCTTATTCCTTGGAAAGTTGAAATGACCATAGGTTAAAAGTCATAAAAGCTTCCTTTTCCCCTTAGTTAGTAATCTTGTTATGTGTGTTCTGCCTTTTGGCTGCCTGTATTTTTAAACTTCATTTCAAAATAAAATTCCATGTTAAAAAAAAGTATATGGAGATGCTTGCTTGCTTACCTCCGTCTAGTTCTTCAGCACCAAAATGATTCCTGTAGAATAGCATAATCTCAATCTTGTAGCACTTGTAGATAGTCACTAAACAAACAAGTAGCAGCAGAATAGCACCAAGCCCGCCAGCAAGCTCAACTGTATACATCAGCTCTGCAAAGAATTATAAAACTTAATAACCACCACATTCTGAACTAAAGGCAGCCATTTCTTATCAAGCCTTGGAGGAAGCAAACCCTGTTAACAGTTCTCAAATACATGATATATTTTCTGTTTGTAGAATGAAGATGTGCTTTACTAGTTTGTTGGTACAAATGTAACATCATTTTTCCTGGAAACAATAACTGCTGTTATCTTCTTGTTGAGCACATCAGGCACATGACACTCACCACGGTCTAGACAGGAGGCGGCATTCCTCTAGGAGCATTGTTTTATTTCTCTTTTGGTCAGACATGCAGATGAAGCTAAACATATGCATTTTTCTTTTTCAGAAATTAAATACGTGAAGACAAATTATTTCATCCCTCCCAGTTTCTCATGGTTCAGTTGTGTTTTAATGTCTCACACCATTCCCTGTTGATACACAATTCATCTTTCCTCCTCAGCTCTCCATAAACAGGTTTGCATTTCCCCCCCAGAGATGTTGCAGATCATCCCAATTTGTCATTTCTGACATTCTGACATTCAAAGTTGGAACATGACCACTTTCTTGGATTATGTTGTACCATGGGAGATTACATGATGGATTGATATCACTGTCATGTAGCTTAGTTGCCAAGCATGAAAAAAGCTTGGGCAAATGCAGTGGAATCTGCCTGTCTGTCAACAGTCATCTCCTGAGGAATATCACTTATCAGATAATAACTGTAAGTGTTAAAGTTGACCATTGCCTCCACAGTTGCGAAGCACCTGCACACGTAATGACAGAGGAGTGGCCATCTTGAGTCAACTGTACTATTATTCTTACTGTTGTTAAGACAGGAAATGAAAGATGGTAAAATGAAAAGATATACTACTAAATGTCACAAGGGTGTTGTATTGTTTCATAAAGTGCATTAAAATTAGAGATGAAAAATCATCTGTCATCCTAAAAAAACATACAAAACACATTATCAGCAGTAATATTTCTATCACCCAGCCTTTTAAAAATGGCTGTGGCTAGAATTAAAAACTAATAAAGAAAGAGAGAGAGGGAGAGAGAGAGAGTTTTTGACAGATGGAATCAGAATGCAAAATAAAAGTACTGTGCTGTGTACGCCCTATAAACTGACTAGTGGATTTTTTAAAGTCTGTCTTTAAGATCCTGGATGGCAATTGTGAAGCTATCTATTTGCATACAATGTCACTGACTGATTTGGAGCCCCTCTAGATGGATTCTGTTTGACGCCTGGTTAGCCGATTATGCGCATAATCGCTGAAGCGCTTTATTGTAAATCCTTGTACACAGGAGGTAATTGAGCGCACAACTGGTGGCCTTACCGGTTATTTGAAATGCACTTTACAAGTAGTTAATGCGGAGAATCGCTTGTTCACATAGGCAAAATGCGCTTTAACGGCCGGAGGAAAATAAAACTCGCTATTTAACGCGCATTCGATAATGTGCATAATCGGAGAGATAAAGCGCCTCAACTCCCGATTTACGTTCCGCTCTTGTAGAGGTAAATTTTTTAATGAGACTTCAAAGAGCTTTAAACGTCTCGTGTAGAGGCAGCCTTAGATATGAAGATCTAAGTCAAGGTGGACAATTTAGGGAGGTCCAGGGCCATTCTTTCACCAATGGACACCTCCTTTCTACAGTCCACGCCTGCCTTCTCCACAGAGCCAAAAAATAATAAAAAATGGAATAAAATTAAAAATGGTGTACAGAGTAGCTACAGAGTGCCAAGAGGGCCAAAATTAGCTTTTTTTTCAACCTAAAAGTGTCAAACAGTTTTCAAAACAGGTTGTCCAGATGCATTTTGTTAAAGAAAAAAAGTTTGTTTGTTTGTTTGTTTGTTTACAACAAGGGCGGGGGTTGTAGAAGGGGCAGTTGATTCCACATTCAGCCCACAGGCAGTACATTACACCCCAGTCTAAATCCTGGAACACTGAAACTGGGACTTTTCACGCAACCACCTTGTGAATGGGGTATATGGTGTGCAACTAGGCTTGCTCCTTTGCGTCACTAATATGGAAGCATTTGGGTCCACCAATAAGAGTGAATTGGACATAAATCTCATCGATTTTTATGAGAGTTATCAAAGCTTATGTATACACAGGGTTAAAGCCACTGATAGTAATACTACTACTCAGAACTTACTAGTTTTTTTGTTTTGTTTTTTTTTGTTTTACTTTCTTGAATAGGTTGCTTCAAGAGTCTGGATAATCAAGAGGGCTCTAGTTCATGAAAGCTTATGCCATAATAATTTGTCAGTCCTTAAAGTCTCACAAGACTGAGGTTGGATCCAGACTTAGTCAAAATTAGAGTAGATCCATTGAAATAAATGGGACTTAAGTTAGTTGTGACTAACTTGCATCCCGTGAATTTCAATGGATCTATTGAAGTTTGACTAAAAGCCTATCTACACAGTACCTTGGAACGTTTTAAATGGTATTTTAAAATGTTCCAAATAGGTGCATTCCAAAACGTCTTAGGCCACATTAAGGAGTACTCACGTTACAGGAGAAAAATTCTTCAGTCTTCAAAGCGGTGTGTGCGGTCTCACACCCATCTTTCCGTCTCTTTCTGTTTCATTTTTACAATGAGTTTAGGGCAAGGCATTGTGGGCGCTGTAGTTCACTCGCCCACTTCCTCCTTAGTTCCCCTTTCATTCCCTAGCTTTCAATGAGTATAGGGCTAAGGATTGTGGGTGTTGTAGTTCACTCACCCACTTCCTCCTTAGCCCCTCTTTCTTCCCCACAAATCACAAATGGTAAGGAAGGCCACATTATTTTACTTAAAACGATTTATTAAAAGTAAAAACCATTGTATCTAGCTGAAGTGAGTTTTAAAAAACCTCGGGTATACAACGTTCAAGGGAGTGCGTCATGTGGCCCAAAGAGTTTTCGTAACCCTTATAAAACGTTACAAAGCTAGTGTGTAGATCGGCTCATTGTCTGACACCAACCCACTTTGGGGTTGTTATTTTTTTTGCTGCAACTGTCTATCATATTCGTGTTGTGTTTTAGCTATTTTGTTTAGACTGTGCTGCTATAACTATACAGTATTATATATTTCAATTAAAGAAATACGAACCTAGAGAGAAAAAACACCTGAGCAGTAACTGTTACTTTCACTACTTAGGTATGTTTGTACTTTTATTATTGTGATGCATGCAGCTGCTATAAATGCTTCAGTATTTTCAAAAAGACAAAATGTAATTAAATATTATTTTTGTTTTTAAAGGGATTTATTTTTCACACTGTTTTTTTCAAAACTGTAATGTAACCACTTTATATTCGTTAGTTTTAAGATCAGGAGTGTTGGTTCCACATACTTGGTATATTTCTTATCTGCAGGGAAAATATGTTTGTTTCCTTCAAATAAATAAACCTACAACAGTTTCATTAGAATAGTAATAAAATGGTTTGGAAATAAATGGAAATGGAAATTATACAGCATTGGCTTACCGTAGTCCTGTTTATCATTTCTGCTACATGTGATGCAGCTGTTTAGTGGTAACCAGAAGATGGGAATTTAATGTGCTAGGTTACTAGGTGCAAAATACACCATTTATGTGCCTGCTGTAATGATGATGCATTGAGGCAAGGGAAAAATAGTAGCACAGAAAAACTAGCCAAGAATTATTATAAGATTAAACAGAAAAGTTTTCATGGAGTTTTTCTTCAACAATTATTGTGCATGTTGCTGAATGGATGTTCTACTAAAGACATTTCATTTGGGACCATAGGATGTCTCATTTGAAGAATGTTTTCATGCAATTTTCACTGTTAGAACTATAAAATCCCTGCAGCATATATACTTCTTTGCTTCATTTCTGAGAAAAAGTACAGTTACGTCCCACTGAAATCAGTGGGATGTATACTTTCCTATCTTTCTCTAGAATGCACCTCCCCAGCCCCATCTCACAGATTGATTCTGACTTGGCCAGCAATCTTGAGAGACTGAAAGCCTACCTACACTACTGCTTTAAAATGGTTTAAAAGGGTTTATAACAGTAATGACAACTGTTGGGGCCCAGAACACACTCCATATACAGTTTTCAAAAAGTGTTCTAAGTGTTTTATCCTGTTTGTGTACATAGGCTATCTGAGTGTGTCCTAGTATCTTCTGTGACCATGTAGCAGCCTTCCTCAACCTGATGCCCTCCATATGTTTTTGGCGGCAACTCCTATAATTTAACCATTAGCAATGCTAGCTAAGTCTGAAATCTGAAATATCTGGAAGGCACTGGATTGGGGAAGGCTTCCTTACAAGGCATGGTGGGGAACCCTACTGTGACTATGCTGGGATGGCAACCATTCTAGCAGTCATGTAAGATCCCATCCTCATTTATTTATTTATTTATTTATTTATTTAATTACATTTGTATACCGCCCCATAGTCGAAGCTCTCTGGGTGGTTTACATAAGATTAAAACAATTAAAAACAATATACCAAAATTAAAACAGCAAAAACATACAATATACACACAATATATACATACATTTAAAACCACTATAATAACTTTAAAAAGCTATAATCCTAGAAACAAAACAAACCCAGGCTCATCAGATATTGCTAAATGTCTGAGAGAAAAGTCTTGACCTGGTGCCAAAAAGATAACAATGTTGGTGCCAGGCGGGCCTTGTCGGGGACATCGTTCCCCAATTGGGGGACCACCACAGAGAAGGCCCTCTCCCTTGTTGCTGACCTCAGAGCTTCCCTCAGAATAGGCACTCGGAGGAGGACCTTAGATGTTGAACGTAGTGTTCGAGTAGGTTCATGTCGGGAAAGGTGTTCCATCAGGTATTGTGGTCCCAAGCCGTGTAATCTTTATAAGTTAAAACCAGCACCTTGAATCAGGCTTGGAAACATACAGGCAGCCAATGCAAGCGGGCCAGAGTAGGTCTTATATGCTCAAACCTTCTGGTTCCTGTTATCAATCTTGCAGCTGCATTTTGCACAAGCTGCAGCTTCTGAACCATCTACAAAGGCAGCCCCACATAGAGCGCCAGGTTATCCCTGTCCAGATAGGGGCATAGCTGGGCCACCAACCGAAGTTGGTAGAAGGCACTCCATGCCACTGAGGCCACCTGAGCCTCAAGTGACATAGATAGTTCTAGGAGAACCCCCAAGCTACGAACCTGCTCTTTCAAGGGGAGTGCAACCCCATCCAGAACAGGTTGAAGACCCTCCATCTGGTCAGCAGAACCACCCTCTAACAGTGTCTCAGTCTTGTCTGGATTGAGTTCCAGTTTATTAGCCCTCATCCAGTTCATTGTCGCAGCCAGGCACCGGTTCAGCACATCCACAGCCTCACGTGATGAAGATGAAAAGGAGAAATAGAGCTGCGTGTCATCAGCGTACAGATGACAACGCACTCCAAAACTCCAGATGACTGCACTCAACAGTTTCATGTAGATGTTGAACAGCATGGGGGACAAGACTGACCCCCGCGGAACCCCATACTGGAGAATCCACAGGGACGAGCAATGTTCCCCAAGCACCACCTTCTGGAGCCGGCCCACCAAGTAGGAGCGGAACCACTGCAATGCAGTGCCTCCCACTCCCAACTCAGCCAGCCGCCCCAGACGGATACCATGGTATCGAAGGCTGCTGAGAGATCAAGGAGAATCAACAGAGTCACACTCCCTCTGTCTTTCTCCCAGCATAGGTCATCATACAGGGCGACCAAAACTGTTTCCATACCAAAGCCAGGCCTGAAACCCGACTGAAGTGGATCCAGATAATCGGTCTCATCCAAGAGTGCCTGGAGCTGGCTCGCAACCAGCCGTACAAGGACCTTGCCCAGGAATGGAACATTTGCTACCAGCCTGTAGTTATTAAGATTTTCAGGGTCCAAGGGAGATTTCTTCAGGAGTGGTCTCACTGCCACCTCTCTCAGGAGGCCTGGGACCACTCCCTCTTGCAGAGGCATTAATCACTTCCCTGGCCCAGCCAGTTGTTCCATCCCTGCTAGCTTTTATTAGCCAAGAGGGGCAAGGATCCAACACGGAGGTGGTTGCACAAACCTGTCCAAGCACCTTGTCAATGTCCTCGAGCCGTACTAGTATGGTAAGTGCTCAGCATAAAATCCAATTCTTGGTACATATTCCCACTAATTCAATGCAGGAACATGCCCCCCCCCCCCCACTGCATGGTGGTCCCATGACTATACAGAACATAACAACAGAGTGTCACCAGAAAACAATACGTACGTGGGCCTTCTCAGTAATGGCATCCACCTCAGGAACACTTTCCCATGTGTTACAGAGGTGGAAACTGTGGCAAGCCTCAAACATCTCATAAAAACACATTTGTTCACTCAGGCCTTCCCTGACCTGGAATTGATTATGACCCTGCTCTGTTTTACTGCTTTTGTTGTAATGTTTTTTAAGGTATTTGTTGTTTTATGCTGCTCATATTATTTTTTTTGTTGAATCATTAGTGTTTTTATGTAAACCGTTTGGAAATCCTGAGATGTCTAGCAGTGTGGAAGTAGCTAAAACAACAACAACAAAAAGACACATAGATAATATTGATAGTGAACTTTTACCTTATGTCACATTTTAGATAAATGTAAGAGGGCTGTTTCTGCTGCAAAGGTTATACTTCCTTTGAAATACAGTGCTTTTACCACTCATGTTTACTGGAGTGGGAGATTATTATTTTTAAAAAGATTCTGTTTCAGCACAATCTCACTTTAAAAGGGTAGAGGAAGAAACAAAAATGCAAGTCATTTCTGATCTGTTTAGTCATCATGTTATGATGTTAAAATTACAGACCTTGTCCTGTTTAAGGACCAAAGCTGGGCTCTGAAAAAACTGCAGAGGAAAATTACCAGGAATTTCCAAGAGGAAATGGCATTCTGTTCAACACAACAAATGAATGAGTGCCAAAGAGTTACTTTTGAGGACAAAACAACCATCCACAGCTTTTCTACACAAGGCATTTATTGTGCCCTTGTCATTCCCTCCATACTCATGATGATTTAAGGGTCCTTTAGATGATGTCATGACCCTTCAGTTTTGCTTGTGTTTTTAAACAGCACTTTTGATGGGGTTTTTAGAGCAGAGAAAATGCGGTATCATTTGTAAAACTGAAAGAAAATGCATTTTCCACTTTTGTAATTACATTATTTTTCTATAGCATGGTACCACCTAGAGGTTATGCAGTGGAAAAACAGGAAAGGAAATGCTCTGCGTCTAATGCTTGGTTCTCAGTTTTGTGAGGAAATCAAAAGTAGATACAGCAGATTATAAAGTCATGTATAGAAGCTCTAAGTTACAGGCAATTAACAACAGTACAAGCCTTGTTCAACTCTAAAGGAAAAGCCTACTGATTACTACTGTAGTTGTAGATTTTAAAGTAAAATAAAATAAAGTGAATTGCTTCAATTTGAAACATGCATTTTGACCAATGGCTACACTTGTTTTCTTATCAGGAGGATACTCCAACCAAGAAAACCAAGAAAAGAAACAGTAATTAAAATAAAGTACTGGCATTCTCTAGACACATTGAATGATATCATGGGTTATAAATGCATTCACTTTGCAGTAATCCTTCCACAATCATCAGATGCACTTCTGGGATGTATCTTTGATCTGCACCTGGTTTTAATTTTTGATAAATTTCCTTGGCAATGTCAAGAGGTAATTTACTTATCATTAACTGCACTTGCAAAGAGAAGTAAATAAATGGAAGAGTGCTCCCAGAACCTTACACCACCACTTATTTAGGTTTTTTTTAGAGGTTTTAATTTAATGGCCTGGGATGATATACCCTACATTATCATATGCAAAGGTGCTATTGTATTAAACACCATACTGCTTTTTTAAAAATCAGGGTAAAATATCCAACTATATGATTCTCAGTTCCACCCTTTTTGCAGGTGATCTGATTCTGAATCTTTCAAATATTTATTACTGTATCTTCTTCAGTTATTTTGCTTTTAATAGACAAGTACTTTCCAAACAAAGAAATATCTCTGTGCTGCACTCCAATTGCAGTGACAGATAATTAGTAAATTATACAAAAATATGATTTATAATTAAAAATATAAATGTAGGGTGCATGTTTAGACAGACAAAAGTCCTACAACTCCCAGCATAGCTGGCTAGGGAATGCTGGGAGTTGTAGGACCTCTTTTCTGTTCAAACATGCAAAGAATTGCACTCCTAATTTACTTAAAGGAATCCTGAAACAGAACTTGAGATGGTTTTGTACTTCTTTGCATTCCATCTTATTCTGCTGTGCCCAAGCAACAGAAATTGGGGCCAGGCTGGTGAGTGGGATGATGCAGAGGGGATAGTCTGTTTTGTTTTCATTATTGTGAACTCTGCTTTTGATTACCCCCAACAAAATGTTATTTTGTGGAGCCACCTTGGTCTCTAGATCACAGTTCCCCAAAACATTCAAACTCAGTGTCAGGCTTTGCCAGCTGACCAAGGCTGAATGACAAGGATGGCCATAACTGTTGTACAGATAAACCCAGCAATAAACCCATCGAGGCCAGGGGAGAAGGGAGGGCGAGGCAAGGCAAAACAAAGCTATATGCTGGGCTTGGGACTTTACAGGTTCCACGAAGCAAATTCACTGAGGCTGAGAAGAGTCTTTTCCCAGTCCAGGGTCCAATATCCAAGGAAGTCAAGAGATATACAGGTAAGGGCAAGGCTCAGGGTCTAGGTTCAGGCTGAGGAGAGCTGGCGTATCAATATGACATTGCACTTCAGCACTGGCCTGTGGAATTCCAAAAGCTTTTATTTCCAGCATCCTGGAGCAGCTGCTGGTCATTAGTCTCCAGTCTTCTGGAAGGCTTTTTGTCTTAAACAGGCTGACACTTATCTTTGTTGCTCTTTTACACTAAGCCTCCTTTGCTCTGCAGAGGTCAACGGAACTTGGTCCTCTGAATCTGACACAGGGGCTTTGGCAGGGCACTGATCATTATCTGGGGGTGAGGGCTCTGGAGCTGCTTCTGTGCTAGACCCCTCACCCGGATCTGCAACCTGCCAATCCTCTTCATCCTCAGAAGAATCCGAGGGAGCCATGACACTCAGCCTTTGGGAGCCTTTTCACAGGTCTATCTAAATAGTCATTAGTGTCCAGCATGTGGACTAAATGGCAATAAACACTTCTTTGATTTTCTTGCAATTTGCTCAGCATCTTCATCCAACAGGGAAATTTTGACATGAAAATGGAAACTTAAGAACTAGTAATCTAGAAATCCATATTAGCTTGACTCATCAGTGACTTCTAAGAATACAATGGCAATGGAAAGGTGGAAAGAAGAAGTGTGGGAATGGGTTTCAAGAAGAGATAGGAACTCTCCCTCCCTTCTCAGTTTCTGCCTATCAAACATGAGGGTCTTTACTTTAGTTGACAACCACCTCCATTTTGTAGAGCACTATGGCCTCTCTGTCACTGAGTCACTGTTTCAAGTGGTGTGGAATGGTGCATGGATGCCCTGGTGGATAATTTGGAAGCCATTTTGATTGCCTTGAAATGGGTTGTTTTGATTCATGGGTTTGTCAGCAACACGGCTATGAGCTCCTGGCTGAGCATTTGCCGTTGCCTCCCTGGATCAGTGGCGTTTCTACTCAGGATTCAGATGGAATAGAAAAAAAGGACTGGGAGCAATTCTCTAGTTCTTTTTCAATCATTTACTTTCTGTCCCTAAACTTTCTTAATTTTACTGCACATGTCCCCTTTTGTATCCTGTTCTTTCTCAGAAGCTTCTCTTTCTGCTTCCCTTTTTGGGAAGTCTTCAGCAGTTAACAATTCAAGTTCTTTTACGTGAAACTAAATAAAACTCCAGTTCTAGAACAGCTCTAATTTAATCTCCATTGCTCTTTTTTTGTATCTTATCGGAGTACTCCACTATCCTGAATCCATGATTATTCACTCCGATTATTCATATTCTGCTCTCTTGTCTTTTAGTTAAGAATGTACTAGTTCTGAGTCAGCTTTACTGGACAGATAGCAACCTGTCCTCCAGTATAGAGATGGAGATGCATTGGGAAAAAGTTCCCCCATTACTACATCTGGGAGGTTCATCAGACGAGTGTTTTATCGCTTGCTCGCTACTGCCCACTTACGGATGTGTGCACGTCCTTTAGACGATGCTGTGCACCTCCCACATGCCTCCCGCTCATTTTCCCATCACAAGATAGACTCCTTTTAATCCAACAATTTTTTTTAAAAAAAATGGAATGTGGCATAATCTTCTGCTGTGTACAGAAAAAGCGATGCAATAGAAATGGCCCCTGAATGGGCCATGTAGTCTTTGTTTACTTCCTCTTTCCCATCAGGGCAGAATGAAGAAGCAATGAGGAACAAACGCGTGGGCAGAAAAGCAATGGTAATGAAACACAATTTTTCCCTGTGTGATGATGCTCTGAATTAAATTACCCAAGCCATTCCTGTTCCTAAAGGGCTTATCCCCTGAACAACAGAGAAGTAGTCTGCAGATGTGTTTACAGAAAGTTGTCCTGGGCAAGCATAGTAATAGATATTAGATAGCTGAATATCTACAGAAAAAATATTTACGGGGGGGGGGGGGAGATCACTCATCTAGTAGCTCATTTTATTTTAACAGTGCAGTGTTAAATAGCCTTTCAAAGAAGAGGCAATGTGCCATTCTATACAACTCCATTTTTAAATATGAAATATTAGAAACAGCATTTTTATTTGGATTAAAAAAAGACAAGACCCAAGAATGCTTTATTCGAAAGACCCAAGCTTTAAAGGCCTTCTCATGCCATACTTTTTGGGGGGTGGGAGGGGAATCATAAGAATGTAAGAATAGCCCTGATGGGTGAGCCCAAAGGCCTATCTAGTCCAACATCCTGTTTCTCGTAGTTGCCTATGAGAAGCCCGCTAGAAGGCTCTCCCACTCTTGTTCCCCAGCAACTGGTATGCTGTTTCTGGAGCAGTATACATCCATCATGACTCATAGCCATTGATAACCTCATCCTTCAATAATTTGTCTAAGCCCCCTTTAAAGCTGTCTATGATGGTAGACATCACCACAACTTCAGGAAATATAACTTATAGTTTAACTATGTACAGGATGAAAAAGTACTTTCATTTATTCTGTCCTGAATCTCCCATCACTCAGCTTAAATTGATGATCCCCCACCTTAGTTGGATGAGAAGTGGAAAAGCAAAACACTGTTCTCACCTCTAAGTACTTTTCAAGGCTGGGATCATTCCCTTCCCACTTCTGGCAGTGAACAGAGGCAGTGCAGAGGATCTGCAAGTTCTGGGGGAGGTCTTCACAGGTTTTCATGTGTTCACAGGGACTGTGTTGGGAATCCCAAGTTTAAAATATAAACTCAAGAAGCTTCATCCTGATTCTTCCATTCACTTAGCTCACATGACTCTTAGCTCACTTCCCCTCAAAGAAGTAGGAGAAGCTCTCAGCTAGAGCCTGGCCACCTTGTGTTTGGTTACTCAAACAGAGGATCCAATTCAAACTCAAACTATTTCAGAAGGTAAGAGGTTTGTATGCTTCTTCACCACCATACTATTGCGGCATTGCATGGCCTGCATGTATGAAGCAAAGCTTAAAATTTCAGGGTAGAACTGACTTCACAGTCTCAACAGATACAACTGTCCTTAGCTATTGCCAGATGATTTGTTATAAATGGCATCCAAGAAACCACAAGTTCAACAAGTTTGGTAAAACCTATTGTGAAGAACATTAAATGAGAGAATAGTTCTTTTACTTCCATGGTAACAGACAGTTTCCTGAAATTTTGGCAGTTTTTCAAAACCATTCCCTTTTCATTTTTTCCCATTAGAATAAGCACTAAACACCTTCATGTTATGTAGCTGCAATAATATGCCCATTTATCTGGAAGTATGTACGCTGCTTTTGTAGGAAATAATGTATGAGTAGTTGGGTATGGGGACAGCAAATTACCTAAGGGTTAAGTGGCGACCAAAGATTTCAACCTGAAAGAATGAAAAATCTGTGCTAGAATTCATGTTTTTTTTTGTAAAGCCTCAATTAATAAAAGAAACTCAGTCATGTTTACTAAGTTTTGAGATGTTACATTCTGGAATAAATTCTGGATCAAAAGCTAAGTCTTCAAGTGGAAAATTTCTGGAACTTCTTACCCCCAGCTAGATCTGAAAAAACTTGGGTGAGTGCTATTTGAAAAAAAGAAAAGAAAAGCTGAGCAAGTGGGAGGGAGGGAGAACATTTTGTTAGAAACTTTAGAAGAAAAGATAATAAACTAAAACAGATTCACAGGGATACAAGTCCTAGTGATCCATGAAAATCTGGACATATGGCACAATTAAGACTAATTGACGCTACCTTGTTTTGGAGCTTCACAAATGCCAGAGCAAGTTTTAAAACATCCATTATATCTTTGCTATTAGTCCCTTTCAATGTTATTTCTGGAATTTTGAGGACTAAATTGACCAAGCCTGCACATAGTTTTAATTGTTTTAATTGTTTTTTTACTATTTTTAAATTCTATACTTGTTTTAGCTTGATTACTGGTTTAATTTGTTTTTAGCTGTGCATATTTATGATTTTATATTGTTTGTATGATTTTATCTGCATGCCGCCCTGAGATCCTTGTGATATAGGGTGGAATAAAGATGTTTTAATAAACAAACTTTTCCAAAATAGTGAATTCTTTCATAAAGATTTAGACAAAGAAAGAGCTTTCAGGAATTGGATGGTCTGGGCAAAATGTAATAGCTTTGTTATTGAGGTGAGATGATTTATTATTTAATTAGCTTAGAAGTTTTCATAGTAGTGGGAGTGTTTTATATAAAAATGACCCAGGCTATAGTCAAAACAAACTATGGCCTGGTACAACCCATCATCATCAAAAATCATTCAATTGTTGTAAATGAGCGATCATGCTAGTTCATGCTGCTTGATAATTGCCACTGTGAGGAGGAGCAGTAGGACGCTTCATCCCTGAATTGTTTGCCATGCCATACTAACTATGACTCTGGCTTGTCTCTCCCATGACAAGTCAGAGTGGGAATCCAGGTTTAAACTCAGTGTTAAACCCTGGGTTCCAACTCTGGCTTGTTGGGGGAGTGACAACTTACAGTTCCTGGTTTGGCAAACAACCTAGGGATGGAACATTCATGGATTATTTAGACATGCCTGCTCACACTGGGAATTATCAGATAATATGGACCAGCATATTCATTTATTCACTATAACCTTTTAAAAAAAACCTGGGTTATTTTGATGTGTAAACCAGTCCATATACATGGGACACCTTCTGCACATTTATTCAGAAATAAATTCCACTGAGTTCAGTAGGGCTTACTCCATAGTGAATATAGTAAGAAAACAATCTACTCAAAAGTAAATCCCACTGATTTCAATGGGGCTTATGCCCAGATAAGTGGGTATAGGATTGCAGCACTTGGAGTAACATGAGAGCACATGGTTCATAAGGAAGAACACAACTCTAATCCTCAGATCTGCTGGCTTGAGGTGGGTAAGATAGGGCTGAAGTGTATTTCCACCAGCAGACAGGAGTTCCATCAGCGGGAGTGATGTCCACCCTGAAAGCCCCATTTGCACCCATGGAAAGGTCCATAGGGACAAATCAACCATAGGGACAAATCAACCACCAGCAGCAACCAGCAGTAGACCAGAAATCAGGATGCTTCAGAGGTGGGACATGGGCAGCTTTGGGTCTGCTGTATTTATTCCCCTATGACACCTCAAGCTGGCAGAGGCAGTTTTCATCACCTTGCTTTCAATAGGATGGAAGGAAGGGAACTGCTGGGTGAAAAACCAGTGAAAAAAACATTCCATACTTCCCAACGTAGCCACTTGTGTTCTGGCAGGGCTCCCAATGTGACATTGGGTCTGTGGTGGATCTACATTCCTCCAGGGGAATGCATCTGCACATCAATATAAATTGGAGTGAAGAGCCAGTGTTGCAGACACTGTAGGCACTAGATCAGAACCCTGACACTGAGCCCAGGCCAAACAATTAGGAACCCCATGAGGTGGAGACAACCTCTCTTAAGCCAGATTCTGTCAAGGCCCTCATGTTCCAGTGAGCCTGCTCACTGACACAGGCAATGTGGCTAGTGAAAAATCATGGAGAGGTGACAAATGCCAAGGTTCAGGCCTGAGGGATGCCTCTTCAAAGCTCTACACTCCTCAGCAAGGCAGAGGGGCTTGAGAGGTATTATCAGGGTCAGGAAGTATAAAGGGGCCCTCACTCTAGGCCCTAACTTCGCACTAACAACATGTTTAGCAATCAGGCGGAAAAGAAGTAAATTACAAGTGCAAGGGTGGTGGTGGGAAATGCACGTGGGATGGATTTCACAAAATCTGGTCATCCCTAATCTGAATCACAGTGTGCATAGCAAGGGGAAGTTTAACCCATTTTCTCCCCAGCTGTGATCTCAGGAAAAATCCACCACTAACCACTGCAGCAATCAGCAGTCTGAAAAAGCACCAACTGATGTCAATAGGAGGTCCTTCACCATCATGCTAACTCTGCACAGGAGGCATGATTTTTACTGAGATCATGGCTGGAGAAAGTTGCCCCTTCCCAAACTTGGTATTTAATTTTTAAAAAGTGTTATGTGTAGTTAGTTAGGCTCCGAGCTCTTGCCCAACAAGTCATTTATATGCTGGCTTCTGTCCATGGTCCTGAAAGACCAGTCTATGACTGCCCTTGTTTGCTGGAATAACAATGCTGCTCTGTATCTATATCTGACTGTTTTTATGGGCATAATTAGAGGACAGCCTTACAGATCAGCTATTTAACAGCTGTGAAACCTTATCACCAATAATATGCCCCCTCCAAAATCACCACTGAGTGGCTTCCGTAATAATATAAGGAGCAATGAATGATGGTAAATGCCCCAAAGCTGTAATTTCCTACAAAAGAAATAGAAAATGGTGCCATGAAAAATATTGCTAGAGTATTAAAAGAATTCATGTGAAGGGTTGGGATGGAAAGGGGAACAGTGTCAGCAATATTGATTTCAATGAAATAAGAATGGGAAGTGGTTAGGAATTAGCATTAAGTGTTTCAAAATTATCTATTACAGGCATAGGCATAGGTACAGGTAGAAAGGGAAGAGATATGGAGAATAGTGGGACTGGGTAGTGCAAGTCAAGAAGAATATTTTTGCACACTGAAAGTAACCACCAGTCAAAAGATTGACTTGGGTATAAAGTAAGTAAATAGTAAGATGTTGAACAACTTTGTGAAAAGCCCTTCACATCTTTGTGAAGTTTTATATGCTAAAAAACAAGTTCAAAGAAATTCCAAAAGTAATTAGGCAATTAGAGGCTACTTTGTAATTTCAAGATGCCATGTAATTAAATAAGACTGCAGGAGGTTAGCTCCATGATGAGCAAATGCTTCATATTTCAGCAGTGCACCACTGAATGACTAGGACCCCTCTCCATTTATTATTACATTATATTGCATTATTAAGAGCTATTATATTTATAAACTGTGAGCCTTCCTGCCTACTTGCAGTTAAATCTCATGAAACTATAATGCTTTAGGACAGCACAAATCCCTACATTATATATGTATGCAGAGTTGGTTATAAATTTCAGCATCTGCTTGAATTTGGTGTCTATTTGTCATATTCCAGTACATTTCCTGCAGGTTGCAATGGCAAAGCAATTGCTCACATCACTAAAGAACATGGTGTGGAATCAACTTTTGCTCTGCCAATAATTCCACAAAACCCTTGCATTCTATAACATGTGCAACATTTATTTTGCTTAACAATTCTAACACTAGGTAAGAGACTTAAAAAAAACCTCAACAACATAGAATTTGTCTAGTATGAGTAATGCTGAAGAAGCATCAATGTGGTTTCCTCAAATGGAAATTTTACCTCACTATCCATGTAGATTTTTTGAGGGAGTCAACAAATATGTACACAAGGGATATCTGGTAGATATTATAATTTGGATTTAACAAATTCCCTTACCAAAGACCTAGGGACATCTGAAAAAATCATTTCAGTTCATGTTTTTTATCAGGATTTACCCAGTCTACGCCTTTTGGACTGAACATGGATTCAAACACAATATGATTTGGTGGACAAAAAAAAAGTGTTCAACAGCAGGCATGCATTTGAAAAATGCACACAGGTACACTTTAATCGATGGGAGAAGAATGAATATATTTCAAAGATGTGTAAAATTGATGTATACATTTAGAAAAAGAATCACAAAAATATACATGTATTTTCATCCCCCCCCCCCCCTCCCAAAGCTCACAATTGGACAGACACGAATCAGAACAAACTTTGGGATAGAATTGGACAACTTTGGCAAGCTCACATTTTGCTGCTTTGCACATCTCTACAATGACTACTAAGAGCGCAATCCTAAGTAGGGCAAAATAGGAGATCCACTAGAGAGACACCACATCATCCAGGGTCTGGCTGGCACACAAGTGGGAAAGGCTGGACAGGAGGGGGGCAGTTGTTTGCCAGTTTTTTCTCCCAGCACTCCTCCATTCTATTTATTTTCCCTCCCATAGGGACTGATCTTGAGGTTGCTAGATCCAAAGCCATCCTGCCCCAAGCTTGAAACACCACATTTGGGGGCCTACTACGGCTTATCTACCATCACACCTACATAATTTTCTGCAGGTTTAACTGGGGCCTCTGGGATAGACATGCTTCCTTGCCAGCCGAGGGGTGACTCTGCTCTTTCCTGGCCCCTGTTGGATAGCCACCCAAGGGGAATAGGGTTGCTGTCTAAGGGAACATAACAATAATTAGGTAAGCCAGTGAGCTTTGTTATTGATCAGCAGCAGCTATGGAAAAAGTTAGGGCAAAAATGGTAGGAAGAAAGGGTGTAAACAGTGGAGTCTTTCAAGGAACTGTATTGGGACCTGTGCTATTTAACTTATGCATTATAAATAATCAGGAATCAAGGATAGATAGTGAAACAATCAAATCTGCAGATATTCAGGAAGGTTCAATTTCAAAAAGACTAAGTAGAATTTTAAAAGGAGTCATTTTCTTCCACACTGGGTGATCAAGTAGTAGTTTAGTAGATTAAATGCAACAAGAAAATGCAGAAGTGATTCATGTTAGGACAAGAAAATCTACCTTCGCATTCATCCATCCATCCTGATGGTATCCAAACTGGCTATACCCAGCATGAAAGAGACCTTAGGAGCCATAGTTGAAAGTTAATTGAAAAATCAAGTTCATGGTGATGAATTACTAGGCAAGGGGCTGAAAATAAAACAGCAAATATCTTAGCCATAATATAAATGTATGGCATATCAACCTTTAAAATGTGCTTTACGTGACTGCTAATCCTATCTCAAAAAGGATATCAAAAAAACTGGAAAAGGTATAGGAAAGGGAACACAAATGTTTACTGTTATTACCTAAATTTCAGTGTAATTCTAAGTGTGTGGGGAGCAGCTCACACTGGCCAAAGGAAGAGTTGGGGGATAACTTACATTGGGGTTTCACAGCAATTGGTGGCTCCAGGGTGGCACAGTTTAGGGACCAATCCTAATCAGGAAATTGGCAAGGCTTTGGATCCAGTGAATCCAAAGTCACCTCCTCTCTGCCCTTGGTATACCCAATTTCAGATGCCAACACCAGCTTTAGCCAGTGGTGATTTACGCCTGCAAACCATTCCATGGGCAAAACTGGACCTTTTTGCCAGTCATGCCCTTCCAGCAGAGAAACTGCTTGTATGATTCAACCTAAACCCTGCCAGCCAGCAGATCTGGGATTTAGGATTGCTCTGTTTTTGTTGTTAGCCATCTTGGGTATCCAGTACTGAAAGGTGGGACCCTCTCTCTCTCTCTCTCTCTCTCTAACTCTCCCTCCCCCCTCTCTCTCATACACAAAATCAAATGGTGCCTGTATGGGTAAAACCTTTGGAAATGTTTAGTTGAAAATGACAAGTAAGGGGGAATATGATAGAAGTTTATAAAATTATGCATGGCCTGAAGTGGGACTACACAATGTAACAACAAATTGAGCACAGCCCTTCAGCCATATATGGAAGGCAATCAGGGAATTAATAAATGTCCTATATTTTTAAATGAATGCCTGAGATGGCAGATACAGGTTGTTTATCAGGTACCTAGCAAGTTATCATCCTTCACTATTGGCCTGGTTCAGAAATTGTGTAGTCATGGTGTGGAAACATCGAGCAAACTGCCAATGAAATTAACCAGCATGAATGTCAGGATGAACAAAAGGAAATATTTCTTTATTCAATACGTATTTAATTAATGGAATCACTTGCTACAAGATGTGGCGATGTCCACTTGCTTTGTGAAATATATAGAACAACATAAGTCTATCAATGGCTATTAGGCATTGATGTTAATTTTTTTTTGCCCCAAATCAGCATGCATATATGCTGGGGACAAATAGTCGAGAGTAGCAATTTCCCTTGTGACCTAGTCGTGAGTGTTTCTTGTCAGATAAGACAGAGATGGGTCTAATAGAGCAATGTAGTTTTATATTAAATCAGTGATCTGAGACAAACATGAGACAACACAACATACTCTTTCCTGTTACTTCCTCTTCTTTCTAGTCGATTCTCTCTGCAAAGTTACATTGTATGTTCTTCCGATAAGACCAAGACATGTTAACCAATAAAGCAGATTCACCTTCTCTGAGGAAAGACTTCAGTTGTATTATGGATGTTAAATGCAGCCAGAATTACAGCTTCACAAGAGATGCTTTTTTTTTTTTAAGGCTTATGATTTATGTTTAAATGTCTGGGATACAAACACACACACACACACACACACACACATCAAGCACAGGATGTATTTAACTACTTCAACACATCACTTGATTTCTCAAAGAAGTTCCAACTTCTGAGAGGATATTTTCCATTTGGAGTCATTGCATCACATCCATCTGCTGGGCTTAGCTTTCCAACACTGGCAGGCAGCCACATATTGTGCCATGTGCAAACAATTCAGTCCTGCAGTAAAGAGAGCCCTGCTCTGAATCCTCTTGTCATATGAAGTCAAATTGATAGCCACCATAGGCAGGCCTTTCTGTGGAGAGGTTCCCTCTCCTTGCACCTTCTTCTCCAAGGAGGCCTGCTTTCAACATTTAACAATCAGGCTTAAAAATATATTCTTATTTAATAAGCTTTTACACTGGATTGTTCAGTGTTTTTTTTAAAAAAAAATCTTCACAGTTTTCTTCGTATGCTGTTTTTTAAAAGTATTTCTGTCTGCGGTTTTTATCATTTGGTTTTAATGTTTTATTATTAAGTTTGTAAGCCACCTTGACTGCATGATTTGAGTTGAAAGATGGGCTAATAATGTAAAACAGCAGACATATATAAATTACAATTGGGGACACTATTCCTTCCTTGACTATTGACTAAATATAATCTGAGAGAAAGGATGAGTGAACTCAGTGAGGCTTACTTCAGAGCAGATATGCAAAGGATTCCAGGAAGAGATAATTGAGGCACTACTTGGTACATGCAGCTTGGCATCAAGGATTTGTGGCTCAGTGACTAGCCCTTGAAAACTCCTCCAGCATTGACAGGAGCTTCAGAGTGGGGAGGGGAGCCGATTTGCCTAGCTGGTGCAGCTGGGCAGCCTATCTAGGTTGTTTGTGTTAACACACTAGGACTTGTTAGTGCAGCTGCATTCACACGTCATGACAACGCAGAATTCTTTGGGTTACTGTGACATGTGAATCCAATGCTTTCAATTGGACTTATGCCTGGATTGGTTTGTATAGGATTTCAGTTTAATGTGTTCCAATATTGCACTGTATCAAATAACAACACCTACCACATTGGTAAGGTTATCATTGTAACTTATTTGGTATGCTCCATAACCAAATGATCCAGCAGTAATATGTAACAATACACATTTCTTGCATAGCCATGATGTAGGTCTAAGCAAGGAAATCTTATTAAAATGTTGCCATGGTGAGAAAGAAGATCCCAATAGCTATGCACAACTTTTCTAGCTAGGAAGTCTGAGATACTTGCTTGATTTTTTATATATAACTGTCATGGCTAATTTCTCATCTTACTGAAAAAGTTGTCAAAATGCAAAGTATGCTGAATACATCCATCAGGTACGCTTCATATCTCACAGCCACAATCAAGTAACTTCTCAAACAATTCAAATCCTCTGCTGTTTTTCCCCAGACAAAACCCTTCTCCTATTTCTAACATTTTACTATTTGTATTATTTCTCAGTATTGAGACATTTTATTAGCCACATCCTTGGGCATCAAATGGAAAAAGACCAATGGTGGAGAAAGGTGAATAGGTGTACAAAGATGAAAAAATAAAAGAACATTTTTGTTTTTAAAATGATAGGGTGTTTTTTTTAAGGGCAGGGTAATGGACATGATGGGTATTTTGAAACATTGGTCGAAATGACACGTGTTAGTTAAGAGACACTGTAATAAAATTATTCATATGTTTTGTTAAGTGCTTCTTGAAAGGGAACACTAAACAGGACAGGAGACAAGATTAGGCATTAAGGGCATAACAAATGCATGGTCTTCTGCCATACAATTCATGCAAAAACCTGTTTGTGCAGATATATCCTAATAGCAAATGCATATATTAAAGAATACACACAGAGAGTAACATAGGTTAGCTGGTTAATTTCCAGTCTTAAAGTGGCACGTAACCTCCAACAAATGGCTCATCCAAACAAGAATTGGCTGCACTGTTAATACAGGAAAAGGGCACATGCCTGGGCACTGGGGCTGGATGTCCGTGTATGGCCCTGTGGCTACCCCAGTGCCCAGTAATCACAGCATGTGGAAGAATGCACACTGTGCTGTTCAACCAACACTGTAGCAGGATGGATGAGGAAGGATGTTCTATGAACTCACCATCTGTCACCATTGGACAGCGACCAAAGGGACAGTGCAGGCCATTCTGCCTTGATGCTTCCAAAAGTTGGCTGGCACCAACTGCTAAAAGCATCTGATTAGAAGCAGTCTGCTTGCATGAAACTGCTAGATTCAGCCGCTCTGTCATTTTAATGCCATATGGTGCATGAGCCACCGGCCTTATCCACACCAGCCGTTTATTCCAGAATAGTATCGAGGTTGTCCATACCGGGCCACATGATGCACAGCTGATCCCACTGTGATCTAGGGATGACCCCTCAGTTATTCAGGAATATCGGTGACTGGATTTTTCACGGCTTTTACGGCTCTCCTGCGGCTGGTGTGCCCCCCCTTCCCGAAGCTGTTGCTGTTCGGTGTGAGCTCCCAGCACCAGTGGGATTTCGGCCATGTGCAGGAGTGGGTGTCTGCTATTTTTAGCACATTTTTGATTGGGTATTGGTGTGTTTTCATGCTGACCGTGTGTATTTTTTTAAATACAAACATATTGATGCGCAGGAGCACATTTTCAACACAGTACCCATCCCCCCTGTGTTGCTGTGTGCGTACTGGTGCACATCTCTCAGGAGTTATTAAAAATATATATCCATGCCCCGTACCAGTCTGCCTAGCCCCGCCCATCCTGCTGATGCACATTCTGAACTGCCTTCATGGGGTACACAGCCTCCCGCAATGGCTCTCCTTTACTTGCGGGAAACTTCCCTCACGTGTGCCCTCATGATCACCCCTCCCACCTCTTGAAAGGGCTCTAGGTGTAGATGAGCTCACCATATACTATCACTCAGCAGGGGGTGCCCAGTAGTATTTCACCCACCATCACAAGAGCCATAACTGGTACTCCAAAAGCTGTGTCATGACATTGAGGTTACTGCCAGAATGTTAGTTTCTAGCCCATGTATTTTAGCATACTAAAAGAAAATCCTTAATTCTCCACCATCCCCACTGTAAAACCTGCAAATTTTAAACACAGCATTTTGAATAACCTTGCTCCCAAAAACTCCTCTTCAATCTAGAATGAATGAAGATCCAGTTGCCTCAGTGTTCATTTTTCCTCCCCTCCCCGAATATAGTTGGAACTTACTGCTTTAAATATATATATTGGGACTTATTTCTTACCAAAAAATGGTTAAACTTCTATTACCAGTAGCTTCTTGACAGACTAGTACTTGTAAATTTTTATTACTTCATATACTTGCCAGTACTTAAAAGTATTTTCTATATTAACGTTATTTTTTTTAAAAGTATATTGAACTGTATTTCTTCAATAGTCATATTTAACTATTTCTTTCTTTCTTTCTTTCTTTCTTTCTTTCTTTCTTTCTTTCATGCCCTTTCCAGACAGAAGCAAAGAATATTTTGCTCTCAGTATAAAAAGGACCAGGGAACTAATGATAAATAAGAATACACCAATATAAAACATATAAAACATAAACTTCTTACAGTGTAAACCACCTTTTAAAATTATAAATAAATAAATTAGATACTTACCCCTTTTAAGTAGAATAACAGTAGCATGTCTGCGGCCATATCCATTTTCAACGTAGCATGAGTAATTCCCGAGGTCTCCTTCTTCCACTGAATCAAGAATTAATGAGATGGAAACTTCCTGTTCTCCAAGATGCTCCTTTAGAACTCTGGAGAAAGAAAATATTGACCCCCATATAAAACACTGTTTACATAATATCATTTAGAAAGATCAATATTATAGTTTGGATATAGTTTGTACTCTTCTTCTTCTTCTTTTGTAGATGTTAATAAGAGCTGCAATTAATTTGACATCCATAAGCACATCCTGATAAAATATTAAGGGTTGTGCACAAAATATTGGTAAATATTGGTTTACATGTTCTTTAAACATTTTAAAGGATTTCTTGAAACCATGGTTCATAGACCAGATTTTAAGAAAATGTTCACCTGATGGTTCTGACAGGGAAGAAATGTATCTCTGTTTTCATTTGCCATCTTGGTAAAATAGGGTATGGCTTTGTTAAAACAGGATTTATTTCCAGATGTTTCTCCATTGCTCTTACTGTACACATATAACCCAAAAGGAAGACTTTCATTTCATTGCTAATATATCGAGAGAGGAAGAAATGCAAGCACTCTGGTTAAAACACAAGTAGTGTTAACCCATCATCCCTGGTTTTCCTCTGCAATTTCATGCAGCAGAGTAAATAAGACATTTCTTTACACTCTCATAACCCCTGCTCAACACAGAAAAAGGAAAAAAGATTTCAGGGTTCTCCCCAAGCACACATGAAATGACCAATTCCAAAAAGCAATAAAGTCATTTACCACTATCTTTGTTAAACTTTTAAAGTGCTAAAAGTATGTATGTGAATGTCTTTGGGAGTTGAAGAACTTTACATAAGAACTACAACATGCCAATTGTTTATATAATATTTTACGTTAGGGCTGAGCTTCGTAGGATAAAATGAAATCATACTTGGGGTGAAATATCACAGCCCGTTATTTTATTATATTTTAGCCTGATTTGTATTACTTAAAATCTAAAGACCTACCAAGCTATTTTAAAACAGGGGTGTGCAATTGAATCCTGAGTGGAATCAGGTTGATTTAGATAAATTTTGGAAATGTCCGAATCAAAGCAGATGTCCTTCGAAGCAGACTGAAGCAGAATTTGAACACTCCTGAAGATTTAGTCTTTGGGGGAGCACAGAAACATAGACAGTGCATCTCCAAAAACGGGTCCATTTCTCCCCAAGCTTTCCATACAAGGAAAATATCAGGTAGGGGGAGGGGAGAGGGAAAGGAGGACCAGCACATCTAGCTTCTAATCAGGGATTTATTTGTAAGGAAAAAGCCCATGTGGAGGGAAGCAGGTTCCCCAACTAAGTCACTTGCTAGAGGAGCTCAGGGCAGGATCCTTACGACTCTAGAGAGTGAAGGGCTGCCTGTGATGTCACTGATGGGGCACCACCTCCTGATGTCATCTGGCCCGCTGTTGGTCTGGGAGGGGGGGACAATTCAGACCCTATTCCAAAATGGTTCAACAACTCTGTTTTAAAGTGTTGGCCTTGGGCCTTGCATTGCCAGTGCTGAAGTAACATTTCAGATAACCTGTTTTTTGGCCTTAGTCTTGCTTAAGTCTAAAGATAGAAAATGGAATGGAGAAGAAGCTAACGATGCACAATGGGGTGTTTGAATTTCCCTCTCCCTCTTTAAGGAGGGTTCCATTGGAATCAATGGAGGCATTTTTTTTCTTTTAACCTCCCCCCCTCCCACCATGGGATCTCTTTGTGGAATTTTGGGTAGAAAATAGTTTGGGGAAAAGCTTGAACACCCCTTTCAAAATTTCACAGTTCCAATCTGAATTGGGGACCACACATGCTTACCCTAAAGTAAATAAACCAATCATGCATAGCAAAGCTTTGCTAGAATGTTTTGTTTGGTCCTGAGAATTGGTACTCCTAGGGATGTATGAATTGCGCAAAATCTATTCCAACTGTGTTTTGGAGATTATCAGGTGTCATTCATTCAATCACCCACCCATTGACGGAATTGGATTTTTAAAAGTCTCTGAATTTGGTCAAATTTGCATGTGCACAAATTCCTTCCCAAATGAGCAAATTTCCCCAAAATGCGCATTTCTGCACTTTAGCTTATGGGAAAATACATTTTTTGCCAAGTTTTTTGGTATATTTTTCTACAAAATTTGTGCAAAATTCCCCAACATTAGGAAAATGGTCCACATGTCTGTGGATTCCGTCTGACAGGGGAAAAGCTGGTCCACTACAGAATCCGTGAGCCAGATTCATAAAAATCCAAAGTAATTTGGTTCCATTGCGAATTCCTCCGATACCCCCTAAATACTCATGCAGGGAAGTTTGGGTTCCAAGTCTTGGGCAAAAATGGATTCTGAATGAATTTCTATGGAGGAGGTAACTGATCTTAGGAAGCTGGAAACGAAATATTTTTAGAAGCAGGAAACACAATTTAGATTCTCTTCCTGTTCTTCCACAAAAATCTCTGTAAAAGATTTACCTTAGTTCCTGTTTTGTGTGATGGGAGCGAGAGGAGTGAGAGAGTGTCTCCTCCATTATCAGAATTCTTGAGAGCCTGAGGCACCTCTTCTGATGTATCTGAGAATCAATACTGGGCCATTACAGGAGGCAGGGAGGGGTGAAACGGAAGGAAGGACTTTCAACAACATGAGATTTATCTCAGTGGTTCAATGCATTGTGCTGCTGCATGTTTGGGAATCTTTTAAAAGGTATGAAACCTGGTGCCCTCCAGAGATTTTGTACTACAACTCCCATATGTCTCACCCAACCATAGCCAATGGTCAGGAATCATGGGAGTTGTAGTCCAAAACATTTGAAGAACACCCCTGATATAGAAGATTAAGGAATGACTGCTCATCATAGCAATTTCCAGAAAATATTCCGCGATTTTGGCTGGTATCTTATCTAATTTAGTTTTCGAGATACTTTTGTATAGCCACAGAATCCCCACTCTCAATTTAAAAGAAGTCTTGAACAAGCAGTTTCACATATAATTGTGTATATGAAAAAGAATGAGCTTCTGATGCTATTTTCAGTGCTCACCCTGTGGAAAAGGAGGCCTATAATGTTTTAATACACTCCAGTAATGTCTGTTGCTTCTTTTACATAGTGCTTTGTTCATTATGGATAACGAGATATTAGTCTTGACAAAATATATACAACCTCTTTTTACCTAATATCACTTTCCCAAACCCGACTTTCATCCAAATCCTCAATAAACTTTTCGCCTTTCATCCAATACATTAACGGGCTGACTTCTCCGCTGTATCCAAAGAATGCTCGACAGGTTAGATTAGCAGCATGGCCTGTTGAAGAGAATTAATAGAGAAAATATGTTATTGCAAAACTGGAAAAAGTGTTTTTCATTTTAAGATTGACAGCTAAGAAATGCACACACCTAAGAGAGCATTATTGGAAGTTGACCTTAACAGTCATTGCCTTTTAGAAACATTTTTTGTCCCAATTATTTTCAAACAATTGTCAGATACATTTGGGGAGTGGGGAGGAATAAACCAATTGGCCGATTCCTTTAAAAATAGATATTCACAAGCAGATTAATTATATGGGGTTAGATACAGACATGCAACTGGGATGGTAGAAATTAACTTCCCTGTCCCCTCGTCTCCATGGCAACCTCCTCCCCTGTCCTCTGAAAATGCTATACAGAGGCTCAGGGAACAGGGCTGAATGAGGTGTGTCAGGAGGGGGTGCGAGGAAATCCCTGAGAATCAGCCAGAGGCATCTTCTGTGAGTAGAGCCCTGACATGCTCAGAATGCAGATCCTGGATTCAACTCATAGTCTTGTTTTAATGAAGGGGTAGTCAACATTTTATTTATTTATTTATATGTATTTATTTATGTTTACATTTATATCCCACCTTTCTTCCATTGTGAAACTCATGCCCTGAGAACCCTGCCCCTCCTATTCTGTATTTTTAAAAAAATATTTATTACATTTCTCTACTTCCCTATAGCCAAAACTCTCTGGCCATTCACAACAATGAAAACCGTAAGGTACAGCATAAAACAATACAGAATACAAAAGCTTAAATGACATCTACAGCAACTGCAAAGCACAAAAGGCTCAAACAAAGCTTGCAAACAAGTCAATTCTGACCCTTTTGGCACTCTGTAGCCAGCACTCACCATTTTTAATTTCAAAAATTTATATTGAGCTTTTGGGCATTCACAATGTGTGTGGCCTGCAGAGGGGGCATTTCTGGGGGGCAGAAATTACCCTGGATCTCTTGCAGGTTCCCACCCTTGTTTTAAAGCATCATTTTCCCATACATGGCCAAAAGAATTCACAGGTTTCTACAACACACAGAATCCAAAGATCCTGTAGTCGACTCTTACAAGGTAATGCATTTTATTATATTGTTGTTCCCCGCCTCGATCCAAACGGAGAGGCGGGTAAGAAATAACTTATTATTATTATTATTATTATTATTATTATTATTATTATATACTATTGTTTAGCAACTAGATTATTGGCATTCACTCAACACTCATTTTCCATCTTATACATTGGCTTTTTAATGCTGGATTTCTGTTTGTTTGTTTTCTGATGGCCACTACTTATATTTTAGTATGTTTCAGTTATATCATATATTCATATTTTTATATTATGATTTTAATCTTGTACACTGCCTGGATATTTTTGCATGAGAGGCGATACGTAAATATTTTTAATAAATAAAATAAAACAAAACAAAAAGAAAGTCTTGTATGGTTGCAATGTGCGGATATAGCCTCACAGGGTTCCCCCTCTCCTAGGGTTTTTCTCCACCCAGCATCTTTCAACTTATGAGATCTAATGAATGTACAGACTGAACTACTTTGGCTGTAGGCCAACTTACCCTGGACTCAACATGATGCTCTTGGCATACTGAGCCATCAAAGCCTGCACTTCTTCAGCCAGAATGAAGCCACTGACTGAGATGTTATTTATACTTTTAGCATCCTGTCAGCCATTTATAGGTACATCCGTATTTTTTTTATATAAAAAAGCTCTTGCATCCATGGGGAAAGTGGGGGGAAATGACAAAAAAAAGGCAAATCTCTCTCTCTCTCTTTTAATGACTCTTCCCATTAACTTCTTAGGGATTTCCCCCTCTTAAATGAAATATTGAAGCATATTTTTTAAACTCAGAATTCAAAGTTTCTGTTCAACATGAAATATTTACACATTGGAAATAAATTAGGAAAGAAGCACCATCTCTTAGCAATACTGCACAGATTACTGCTGAGCAAGGGCCATTAATATGCCAGGTGTTCTGCTATAAATTAATACCAAGACTGCAGCTGCTGTATAATCTATACGTTCCAGCCTGGCTGAGTTTAACAATAAACTATTGGGAAGGTCGCTGGTGGGTCATACAGGCAGGATCTTTGTGACTAGCTACTACTGCTGCTACTGATGACCTTGTTAGTTACTTTGAACTAAGAGAAGGAGTAGGGGATGTTTGCTCTTGGTTCGTTTGGGAAGAATGCTTGTTTCTTACTTCTGAGCTTAGCCGTGTTTACTCACACGTGAACCTATTGCTGCCACAGGAATTTACATACATGCATGTACCACACCATTAATTATTAATAAGACACAAGCACTGCAGTCATTTGAACAGGCAAAAATGTTCACCCATTTTGTACTCTGGAATGTAATGTTGAGATCTGCACCAATCTTTCACTACAGCAAAGGGCACATGTAGAAAACAAAGCTAAATAAAACTACCATTTGACTATAGGCCTGTGGGCAGGGGCTCCTTATTTTTCATTTTGTTCAGTGCTTTGCAATTTTCATTGTAATCATAAAATAATAAATAAACAAGCATGTCTGGCAAATTATTGAAGTAATACCCCTTCCTTATTGGTCAGATCAGCAGTTGAGCCTGTTTTTAGTCATCAAGAAAGATTGTTCACTGCACTTTTAAGCACACCTTGCTATGAAAACATGTGAGCAGTAATGCTGGAATTCCTTCCCATCCTTATAATATAACATTGTATTTCAAGTGTATGAACTGCAGCTGGCCAAGAAAGAATTCTCTTAACAAGTCCACAACAATTAGGATGTCCTTGTGGCAATTGTTTTTCTTATTTCCTTCTGTCTTGCTCCTCAAACGTGAACCTTGGTTGACTGTCCCTTTTGGATATCCCGTGTCAGAGAGATCAACTTGTGTCCTCATCAAAGGTCACATTCACAGACAGTTGGAGCAAGGCTGGTGAACATTCCCTCAAGTGGAATATTTTAAAAGAAATGTCTGACTTTAGCATGGACTCGTTTGCCTGCAAGTCTAATTTTGTATGTATAATAGAAATGTGAAATTTCTGGAATTATTTGAAGCCACAAGGAAAGCCAGTGTCCCCCCCCAAAACAAACAAACAACCAGCCCAGAGCATTTGGGCTGGGGGTGGGAAGTAATAGATACAACTACTTATTTTCTTATCAAACCTAAACTTATTTTACTGCTTTAACAACATAAATTGCATAATGTATAAGTTTGCATATAAAATGTTACAATAATTTGAATATGTATGAAATGTACAGAGCAGTCTTATATATGCAGTTTACTCCATGGTTAGAGTGCATAAGATTGCAGCCTTAAAAGGATAAATGCCTTCGTTTTGTAAAGATAACTTTTCGAATATACCCAATAAGAGAGGGAGGGGGAGGGGGAGGGGGAGCGAGTGAGCGAGCAGTGATGCAGTTAGATAATTTTAGACCCTGGACTTAATGGTCTTATGGCCTCTTTTTTAAATAGCCATGCATATTACTTGAGTTCTGAAGCACAAAACTATAATTTATCTTCTCCTCACTGTAATCATTCCATGGTTTACAACTGCTTCTATATTCTTGAGATGTTACAGCAAAAAATAAACACAAGCCAGTTGCCAAATCTGAAGTAATAATAATAATAATATAATAAATCTGAGCATGTGCAGTTTTGCATTTTAAACTCACTTAAATCATGGCATTATCATGACTACAGAAATACAGAAATAAAATGGAGGTTTCTCCTGCTGCCCTTATGGTAAATACATTTGCCTGGGACTAAGCACCATTTTTGTGATGGAAAAGGGTAATGTATTTTTAAAGTAAAAATAATAAAATGAGCATCTGTAGCCATGTGCAGGCCTGGCCAGCCACCCCTTGACTATAAACATTTTTTTAATAAGAAGAATGAAAGGACGCTGCGACGACCAGCAACAATTCCAGTGGGCCCCAGCATTCCCATGCTAGCCAGGTGGTGCTGTCAGTCAGTCATGGGCTAGTTACATTCCTCTCTCCCTCTTGCTGCCCTGCCTGCCATCTTTCTGTTTATGGGGTGGGGAGACTTGACTCCCTCTCCCTGCCAGCCCTCCTTTCTTTTTTACCCAGATGGTGACAGTGGCTCTTCCTCCTAGCCAACTCACTTGTTTAAGAAAACACTGTGCCAGCTGTCTGGTTGAGATTGCAGCCCCAAGGCCTGCCATTTTAAATGAAAGTTTTGTCTTTCTCAACTTTGAGGAGAAGCAAGTGGAACCAATCAGATCCTGCTTCTGGGGGAACATAGCCAATGAGGGCACAGCAGCAGCAAAGGGGCTGACTCAGCACTTCCTTTTTCAAGCAAGTGGGCTAGGAGGGGCGCTGCTGCCACCACTTGTCCTGTGGTTGTTTGGGGACCCTCCTGAGCTGTGGTGTCTGGACCTGCACCCCGTGATCCAGCCCCGATAGCACCACTGGGAACTGTTACGAAGAGGCATACTGTCTCTGTTACTGGAGGTTACGGGGGCCATATGAAAAGGAGCTCCGGCCTCCTGTCTCTTTTAACAGTTTGCAGAAGCAAACTTGGAAACTGCAGAAGTGGTGCAGCTGCCAAATGTCTACAACACTCAAATATGTACATGAAGCAAAACAGGCATTTGACTTCTACGTGGAGATGTGTGTAATTCTCCACCCCCATGCCCAAGTATGAAAAATCCACGTGTCTCTGTTTTATATGCAACTCACAATGGAACCCTATGCATATTTACTTAGAAGTATGTCCCACTGTGTTCATTAGGGCGTAATCCCAGATAATGTACATAGGACTGCAGCCTCTGACACAGTTTCAAGCTGGTTGTTCTTGCTCTCTGCTGATCCATTGTGGGTTAGAGGAAGTAAGCACCTAGAATATCTTGGCATGGTGGGCGGGAGTACTACCCCTATTCTAAATAACTTTTTGGGCTAGATAACCTTTTGGCTCCTTCCTGGGCTGTGTCTACACCAGCCATTTATTCCAGAATAATATCAAAGTCATCCGTACCGGGCTGCATGTCACACAGCTGATCCCGCTGTGACCTTGGGTCAACCCCTCAGTTATTCAGGAATATCACTGACTGGATTTGTCATGGCATTTTTTGGCTCTCTCTCTTGGTACAAGGGAGAGGGCCTTCTCTGTGGTGGACCCCCAATTGTGGAATGATCTCCCTGACGAGGCCCATCTGGCGCCAACATTGTTATCTTTTCGGCACCAGGTCAAGACTTTCCTCTTCTCTCAGGCATTTGGCAATATCTGAGGAGCCTGGGTTTGTTTTTTTGTTTTGTAGCTTTTTGGGCTGTTGCAGTGGTTTTAAATGTATGTGTGTATGTTGTATGTTTTTGCTATTTTAATTTTTGTATATTGTTTTTAATTGTTTTAATCCTATGTAAACCGCCCAGACAGCTTCGGCTATGTGGCATTATACAAATGCAATAAATAAATAAATCCTGAAGTCTGTGGCTGGTGTGCCCTCCTTTGCGAAGCTGTTGCTGTTCGGCACGAGCTCCTGGCCCAGCGATCAGCCAACTTGCTGTCAGGGGAGTGCGTGGGCATCGGCATGTTTCATGGCTGAGTGTGTTTTTTTAAACAGATCTCTGTGCCGCAACACATTTTTGATACAGTACCTATCCCCCCTTGTGTTGCTGTGTGTCTGCGCTGGTGCACATCTCTCAGGAGTTTTTTTAAAAAAATAATCCTGTGCTCTGTAGCTGTCTGCCTAGTCCCACCCACTTCTACTGATACACATTCGGAGCTGCCATAATGGGGCACATGTTTTGCTGCAACTCCTCTCCTTTACTTGCGGGAGACTTTGGTGGCGTGTGCCCTGTGAGCGCCGATCGCGGAAGCAGTGAACCAGCATGATCATCCCTCCTCCCTTGCAAAAGGGCTGTGGATGTGGATTAGCCCCAGCTCTGAGAATTCCAGTATATTCAGTCTTTTATGCTTTAGCCAACTCATGGAGTAAAGTCAGATTTTAAATAGCAGGTAATTCACAGAGAGGCCTAAGCAATTATTGCTTTTGTAAATGCATTTTTCAGTAAAGGTTTGAACATCTGGCCTAAAAATGGTGCAATTTAGACAATGACTGGGCACATTATGTCTCTTGTGAAAACCTCATCTTTCATTTCTTGTAGATGCAGAGTCATTATAGTTATACTTACATTCTTGTAATGAGTTTAACTTTACATTTTGCAACAAGGGCATTCCCTCCCTCCCTCCCTCCCTCCCTCCCTCCCTCTGTGTGTAATTTGCTGCATCATTCCATGAAATCCCTACTTTTTCTCTAGGTGAAGTAGATGCTTCCTTATCCATTCCTTACCCAAGGTCCTAAAACAATATCAAACAACATTTAAACACATCTGCAGTCCCAAGGCAAACATAGATTTTTTAAAACATGGAAAAGAGGTGGATAATACAAATCACGTTTCCCATATATTTCAAGATCCTTTCAATTTAACGGAATTAGTTAATCATAAATATTTTTGAATGCCGTGTTCGACAACTGAATTCTACAGATAAACAAGGTCTTGAGTTTATTTATTTATTTGTGCAGGGAAGAATTCAGAATAATCTGGACACAATGATTCTGCAGGTTCCTACAATAAAGATGCATTTTCAGTTCTAGCTAATTGGATTCAGGCAGAGGCTCTTTGAAAACAGTGAGGAAAAAACCCTGTCTCCTATCTCAAATGGGAACCTTGTTAAGTAGCCTGGTTTCAAAGTGAACAGAATGCAAGGAGGACCTTATATAGCATCAGAGTGTATTCACTTGAAGACAGCCAATGGCAGCAGCAGTGATAACATTTGGTCTCAGTGCTGTATTTCTGTAATTAGTGAAGTGCTGGGCATCTTCAAGTGGGTGCTGTGACCCAGTTTGTCCACTAGAGGACAGTGCCTATCTTTGTAAGAACTGAACCATTTATTTTTAATCCAAAGAAATTGCCCGGTGTATAAGCTCTAATTAAAAACATCAGCATTCGAATAACCTGCTAGTTGCAATTAGCAAATGGTGAATGTTTTGTGCCTGAGTAAAATGTCATCTCGTATGGACAGCTTAAATTACATTTGCACCATTAGTCATACATGTTAGAATATCCTGCAATGACATCCATGTTAGTCTCGTATTGTGAAGATTCATCACTGAAGGGTGTCTGTTTTCTCCTGGAAGCGAAAAATAATTAGCAGACTATCTCATCAAGCTGGAGTTCAAATAAACCCTCAAAGAGACTTTGTGAGGTTTAGCATGTTGGACAGTCTTACCTAGATCTAATAACATACAGAAGGGTATTTTGGATGAGGATAAAAAGCAGAGAAACTTCTTAAAGATACTGGAAAATATAATTTTAAAAAATCATTCGGTAATGCAGATTGATGCCTCAAAATAAATAGAAGCCTCACAGATGTCATACTAAGACAAGCTGGAAATTAATTTCTAATGACAATACTAGATTGTATAAATTAAGAGATACAGTCAAGGCTGCAAGGACTAAACCTTTCCCTCCCATACATGTGGTCACATTCTCTACAATTCTTCTTCCTGATACTGAAGGAAAAATGAAATAATGCCTAAAAATTAGCCTACCAAAATAGGGACTGCACTGGAGTAAAGGGTAGAAATACACTGGTAACGGCATTTTTTCTAAACGTGATTGTCAGTTAACAATGATGTGGGGGGCACTTAACTGTCTCCCACCTGCCAACTAGCTTCTGTGATCCCTTCCCCCTGCCAGATGAATGTAGTTCTTCTTGCCTTGGAGCTAACTGAGGCATATATGAGGGGGGAAGCTTTGGGAAGAGGTTGTAAGTGAAATTGATAAGTGGGGGGGAAGGATGAGCACCTCATTTCACCCATCAATACTCTCCTGCAAATGCTCCCATGCCCACATTAGTGTTATGATCCAAGCAAAGACCTGGGAACCTTGGTTTTCCTCATAACGTGTAGTCTGAGTCAAACTGTCAGGCATAATGTATTGTAGATATGTGGGGTGATAATATTTTCCTAAATAGTACTAGAGACAGAAACATACATCAAAGGTTTCAAAAGCAGATAATTATTTATTTGTTATTTATTAATTTTTTTCAAAATTTATTTTAGAAATAAAATATCCAACAACATCAATCATAATAAAAGAGGATGTGTGTCTGTCAGCACCTAACACCAAGATCGTGAGACCTACACATCTAAATCATGCCATGCATACTAAGGGAACCTTAGGAGTATGTATCTTGGGGTTATTTGATCTTTAAAATGTAATAGTTATTTTCTTATCAATTTAAACGTGTCTTTGTGTTTGAAGCCTGCAGTACTATCTTCAGCCATTAGGTGGCAGACATTCCTAACCCCAAACCAGCAATGCTAATGAAGCAAACAACTGGAAATAAAACTTAGATTTATTTAACAACTAGAAATGAATCTTAGGTTTGTTTCCAGTTGTGTGCTTCATTAGCATTATTGGTTTTAGACATCCCTAACCAGCACATAGGTGATAGAGTTTGGATCCAGTGGGAGTAATCTGAGGAATAGTTATGGCCGCCCCTTCTGTGTAGCAGCCCCTCCCTCAGGGGAATGTAGTGGACCGATCCATCCCTTAGGGGGCTGTAAGGGACCATGATTACGGGCGCCAGTGGGCATGGTTTTACTCAGAGCAGGCATAACTTTGCTTGAAGTCTCCATTGTATCAAATTAGGGATTGTTACAAGCTGGATCTGCTCATTAGTAAATCATAAAAAATAATTTCAGAACAACCAAAAATATCCATTACAAAAGATAGAATTGAGCACAACCAGCAAACCATTATTAAAATAATCAGCTCATCAACTATAAGCCTCAGAGGGCCTTGTCATAATCACACCACAATCGAGAAGGCTATATCCCTGTCATCTAAACACACTTAACATGTTTAAGATTTGTATATCGATTTTTAATGTCCAAAGTTTTAATTTTTGTAAACCGTCCAGAGAGCTTTGGCTATGGGGCGGTGTATAAATATAATAAATAAATAAATAAATAAGATTAAACTATGTTTTTTACCGGTGGCCACTGGTGTTCTGGCGTTATATTTTTGGGCCCTGCCAGGTTCTATCGTATCCTCCTTGCTGCTTAACATCAACATGAAACAGGTGAATAAAGTCATCCAGGGTCTTGGAGTGTAGCATTAACAGTATTTAGTTCAGCATTATTTTTGTTCTGTCATATGTTTTATTTCCTGCTCCCTATTTTAATTGTTGAATTGCTTACTCCTCCAAGTCTGATGAAGGATCTGCTATGGTCACTGCAGACTTGTCCAACACCAATCACACTCTGATTCTTTTGTTATGAAAGCTGGGTGTGCCGTTGAAGTGGAAAGAGCAACAGGTGGCCCCTCCGACAATATCAATGCTGGTAAGAAAACCATCAGTACTGATGTCATGATCATGACCGTCAAGAGAATAAAGGTCTGTACTGATGGGAAACATCTGTACCAAGGTGGTGAGGGTGGGTGGGTTATGTGAGCAAAAGTAGAGGTGGATGCAGGCAATACATGTAACAGAGCAGTTATCAGTACCAAGGGGGCTGTTATTGCTGGCATCTGGGACTAACAGGGATATTGTTGGTGCACTGTTAGTCTAGGGCAAATGCCTGACACTTCTTGTTCCTTAAGTCAGTCTTTTGCTGTGATATTGGTTGCCTGAAGTGCTTTCTCTCAAATGGCCACTCTTAACAGCAGCAAGTTTCAGCAAACATGCGTGGTAAAACTCTGATTGTGTGGGCAAGTATCCCAAAGACACAATAATAAAAAGAAATGCCTGTCTGTGAGGAACAATTTGCTCCCACCACTGGTGTATTTAAGAAAGAATGCCTTCAAACCCATAAGCTCTAAGGTCTGATGAAGATGCCTGATGGTGCAATCAGCACACACTCCAACAAAAATGCAAAACGAGGGAGAAGAAATTCTAAGAGAATAAAGGAAGAATACACAATCAAACAAAAAGAGAAGGAAAAATTTGAAGAACAGATCTCAGTGAAATCTCATCATGCAAAGAGAAAGAATGCTCCAAAACAATGCTGCCATAGCAGCAGTCAAAGAACAACTGAGAGGGAAAGGTAGCAGCCATGCCCCTTGAGTGGGTGCAGTGGGCTTCCTGCCAAAAGACTCAGCTCTAGAATGTTCCAAACAAGTCTCTGCACCGCTACAGTACCCAGATGTGTGATGCTAAGAGACCACAAAGAAGAATTAAGACATTCTAAAACATAAATTCTTTTTAAAAAACGAAGAAAACAATTCAAACAATACAATTAATATCAAGATTCAAAAGGGCAGCAATACGATAATAATGTTATAACAATTATAAAGCATTAAAATTTAATATGTATTAATATTGCTTTCTGAATGATAAAGGAGTTGGGGCATCCCTTACTTGTCAGGGAAAGGCATTCCATAGATGGGGTACCAACCACAGAAAAGTTGCTACTAGCCTGATTTCTGGGGGAGGCACCTGAAGGTCCTTTGGGCAGGTTACTTTTGGGAAGATGGTCCTTCAGGTACCCTGGTCCTCAGACATTTTAAATTAAAAAAAAATAGAAACAGTACCTTGAATGGAACTTGGATACGAACTGGAAGCTAGTGTAGATGTTTTAAGACTGGAATTCTGTCCACATTATACCGAATGAACTGAAGTTCTAAACTTTTTTCTAGGGCAGCTCCACATATAAGTCATTGCAGTAATCAACCCATTACATTATTGTTAATTGAACTGAACCATTAGAGTATCATGGAAAGATCATTCCAGATGCCAAACCTGCTTTCTCGATCCACATTCTTACATCTGCTTACAGTATCAAATTATGTGGTAAGGCTGACAAAAGCAACACAAAATATTTCTTTTGTTTCCAACACTTTTCTCCTGGAGCTGACAAGAGGTGAAAATCATATCTGCTGTTTCTCTGCTGCCAATCAGGCCTGACAGTTCTGGCCTACTAGAGCTACTAAAGTGGAGATGTGAAACTAAAGGAGAGGAACATTCCTTCCTACTTTCCTTCAACTCAAGCAATCTTCTCAGGGTGATCGGACAAAGAGAGATGGAGATGGGGTGCATTGGCATACATCTTTCTCCTGTCCCACCCGCAAACCTTGAAAAGACAATGACCCTGTTCAGATGACATGCTAAGCCACAGTGGTTAAGCATTTTGAGCTTAACATTATGGCTTAGTGTGTCATGTGAACCATTCCTAACCATGTAGCCAGCCCTGGATTAACCTTTAAGCAATATAAACACATGCTTAGGGCACCAAGGGAAGGGGTGCACCACAGAGTACCGGTACCATAGCTGTAGCCATCTAATTTTAAGGAATATAAAAACATAAGGAAAAGTAGTTTATATTTAATATAGTTGTGTGTTCTGGCATGGGGGATGGCCTTGAAGAAAACCGAGTTTTTAATGTCTTATTTCATTTTCAGCACTTATTGAGTCTTAATGTCTTGCCAGCTAAGCAATGGAAGGGTCAAGGGGGCACCATTATTGGGCTGTGCTTAGTGCATCAGCTGGCCTTAATCCGGCCCTGCCATGGTGCCTACATAAGCATGGTTTAAATACACTCACTAACAATTTGCTGCAAAAAGATTAGCGGCCTAACCATGGCTTAACGTGTCATCTGAACAGGCCCACTATGAGCTGTCATAGGACTTGCCAGCAAGGGCAATTCCAAGTTCCCTTCTTCTATAGTATGCTGACTGCAAAATAAAAACACATCAGTGATTTAGATGCACCCTCTTTTGATATTAGTGACAGCTTTGTTCAGAAATATAAGGAGACTATTCTCTTTAGTAATCAGATCTCTACTTCTAATGTTATTTACCTTTTTATTGCAGTCAACATGAATCAGTATTTTATTGTGTATTTTAAAACAGCAAATTCAGTGTGTTACACTTTTTTTAAAAAAAAAATCACCTACTGACAAAATCCTAAGAATCTAAACTGTCAGTTTTAGAAAGGAGTTCTTAGTTTTCACAGTTTTAAACTGCCATGTAGCTTAACGGACAAGACACCTTGGTAATCCTCTGCTTCCACTCTGTTATGCTGATATTCTTGATCCAAATATGTTTATTATGATGACCTCCAGTATCACACTGCTTTTCTAAGCTGCCAAAATACATAGAAAAAAACTGATGCTGGCCAAAATGAATAGCATATCATTAATGCTGACCAGGCTTATAGAAAATCCACAGATGTAATTCCATTTTTAATTTTATTTTCTTGGTCTGAGTTGAGTATTTTCCAGGCAGCATTTTTTCATGGAAAATCTGTAAGCCTCTCAAATTTGCTCAGGATTCTATTAGCAATGCCATTCTTCTAACATTGTTATACCAATTAAAAGCATTCGCTGTTTTGATATATACCTATTTTGCTGGTGAGCATGCTGAATCATTGGTTTTGTAGTCGTAAGGTTTCAAAAACATGCATACATGTTCCACATATGGGATTGAAGGTGGTTGGCATGGAATTGTTAAAGTATCAACAGTATCAAATAACATGGAGCAAAACATGTTAAGATAATTCAGATAAAATTATATATAATGTTCATTCATGGAAGCACACTAAGTAGGCTTATCAAAAAGAACTTCAGAAGTTTAAAGTCAGCAACATTTTAATAATGGCCACACTGACTGGGGGCAATGGGAGTTGTAGTCCAAAACAGCTGGAGGGCACTATATTGGAGAAGGCAGATATAGCGTGTGTATCCAATTACACATCTATAGGAAAATTGAATTGTGTTGATGTCATTCATTATGAATGTTGAATGAAATAAAAATACCTGAATCAAGCAAAGGTTAGAAACTAGAGATGTGCATCGGATTTGGACCAAATCCAAACCCTGAGTGGAATCAGGCCAATTTGATCAGCTTCTGTTGTGTCCCAAAGCAAACTTGGCTTCTCTCTGAGGCCAAAAGAACTGAAATGGTTCCAGAATGAGACTTCATTATTGACTTGTGTTTCAGGTATGATACAAGCCCCTAGAATTTATGTCCCCAAACAGCATATTTTGCTTTTGTTTCTCTAAATGCTGCAGGGGGCAGGAGGATAGTGTGGTTGAGTGACTGACAAGTCCACCTTCTAATCTTAGGACATGTTTACCAGGGGCTCCAATCACTATGCTTTGGTGGAGGGCAAAGATGGGACTGTGATTTGGCCATTCTCACAAGAGCACTATGCTTCACAATTAAAAAGGCTTGAACTGGTTTTGAACCATCGTGACTCCCTAGGCCCTGTACCTATCCATCTGAAACATGGCAAGTTTGATACAAAAAACCAAGCAAGCAAACAAACAAAACCACAGAGTGCAGCGGGTAGGGAAGCAAATCACTTATTTCTCTCAAAATTGGAGAACTCCCCTGACACATGAACCACTGCACCTCTCCTTTAGAAACTTTATCAGTATCTTACTTGGAGAAGCTTCCAAGTTGCCTGTAATTTTCCGAAATGCCCATTCACCATGCCTGACTTGCCTAGGTGTGGGGAGCCATTGCGAGGTGGGTGGGGAAAGGACATGGCGAGAAGGAGTGCCATTGGCACTCGCTGGGTGGGGCCACTGGTGGAAGGAGGGGCACTTGGAGCACTTTTAGCCTGAGGGACCCCTCCCTTCCACTCCTGTGGCAGGTGTGTATGGGCACCATTTCCACAGTGGCATTTAATTTGATGAAAAGCTCTTCTAAAATAAAATTTGGAAATTTACAGTGAGGTGTTTACTTAGAAATGTCCCACTGTGTTCAATGAGGCTTATAAGTGTCTATCAAGCATGTTTAGGATTATCCTTTTACAGTGCAATCCTCTGCATATTACTCGGAAGTAAATGCTAATGTCTTCAATAAGGTTTACTCTCAGGTAAGTATGAATAGATTTGTAGCCTCACAGTTCAATTCTATGCATGTTTGCTTGGAAGTAAATCCCATGAAACTTAATTCAGTGGGGCTTATTCCCAGGTAACTGTGCATAGGATTGCAGACTTAGGCTACAAACATATAGCTATTTATATGAAAGTCCCATTGAACTCAGTATAACTTACTTTTGAGCAGACATGCAAAAGATTGCACTGTCAGTCACCCATTTCTTAATCATACAGAAATGGGATGAACATAGTGACTGGATTTAGATAACAAGATAATCAACGGTTATTTAAATAGTTGATGGTTGGTTATTTAACCTACTGTGGGCTATTGTGTTGTGTGAAGGGAGTTTTTTAACCAACGGCTGGTTATTTGGCTGAAATAACCAATGCCGTGCAGTTTGCTATTTGAACCACCGTTGGTTACCATGTTGTGTGGAGGGCACCGTAGGTTATTTTCGACAGCCACAGAGTCACAGGGAAAGAGCGGTCAAAGTGGCGTCTGCCACTCTAGTCCAGCTGGCAAGATAGCAATGGCTGATGGGATACTAGCGGTAGGACTGAGGGGGAGAAAGAGGACAGGGAATGAGTGAATCAACTCAATGTGGACTAATAGTCAACTCAGTGCTGATCCTATTCCACACCATGGTTGATTATAATAATGTTGTGTGGGGAATAGCCCCTAGATAAACAACTGTTGAGTTGATTATTCCCCACCGTTGACTATCATGTTGTCCAAACGCAGCCAATATTTTTCACAACATGGTATAGCTTGGTATTACCTGTGGCAGCTAGGGTGATAATTGTGGAGACACCAACCAGATTTAAGCTATACAATAAATACATTCTTCTGAAAAACAGAGACTATAGATTGGGGAAATTAAGACTTTAAAAATAAGAATGAAGTAGTATGCTGACGGTGAAATATGGGCTACAGTCACATAATATTTAATATTCTCCTGCACATCTACTCAGCAATTTCATTTTAAATACCAAATTACAGGAAATCCTAAAAATGCACCTTACAAGCTTTATTCTTTTCCTGGTAGTTGTCTGTGACAACGTGGTAATTTATTCACTGTAGACGCACATTCCACATCATATTCAGTGGATCTCATTAAGATGTCAACATTTACTAACAGCTTCCACCCCAGACACTAAAGTTACTGCACTTTTCTTCCTAATAAAAAGAGGCATGTCAAAAACTATTGTGAGATAAATGTTGAAAAATACTGTCTTCTTAGCTCGTGATTCTTGTTTGATTCCCAAAACGAAAAGCCAGATTCACTTGACACTGTGCGAATCAGAAATATTTTATTTCTCTCAGTGATCATTTTCTGTGGCTGAACAAGAGCTTGCATTAACCCACTATTCATATCCTGGCAGGCAGATTGTTTTGCCAGTCTCTTATGTGTCACGTTAAATAAACACATTATAGTGCAAAATTGGTCAAAGTAGTCAACAAATAATGAATTTATTGATACTGGTTTTCTAAATGATCCTCTATGGCAGGTACAAGAAATGTATAGCCCTCCAGATGTTATTGGACTGCAATGCCCATCAGCCCTAGCCAGTGGTGAAGAATGATGAGAGTTTCAATTCAACAACAACTGGAGGACCAGACATTCCCCACTCTTGCTCTATGGTGACCTAAATAATCACACACACATGTTTCCTTTTCTCTGATAAAATGAGTATTCCTCCAGCAGAAGGACTCCTTCCCCAGATGCTCCTTCTGCTGGAGTTATAAAAGCTTTGGATCCAACCTGGTACATCCAAATCTATATAGAGCACGGATGTTGAAGATCTTGGGACCCACATTTCAGTGATAGGTGATCCTGAAGGCTAAAGGGTCTGGGACAAATAGCAACAACAAAAATACCTACATATTTTAGCTTAAAGCTCTTACTGCTAGTAACTAAACCTGAGCAGAGGCATTTCACCTTTTAGAATGAGGAGAAAAGCTGCACAAAAGCTGGGAAACCCTCAAAGTGTTTGGTGGCAAGGGTGTGTAGCCTATGGAAGGTCATGTGGCCATTTGAGAAACCCTGGTGGGCCAGGTTGGGACCTCAGGCAGGCCACATTTGGCCCCAGGACTAAGATTCTACACCCCTGATCTAGAGAGCATGAGGTACCATATTTGAGAAAATTCTGTGATCCTACTTCCGGGATTGGCCTGCCCAATTTACATCACAAATGTGATGGCCTGGACTTCTCCCGGGCCCTCGCTAGTCGTGGTGGCCATTTTTTTTCAAAGACGATCCATGGAGAGTGCCCAAGCACTCTGCAGCAAAAGTATTTTTTTGCAGAAATATTTGATGCTCAGTTAATCACAGAGCAGTCCTGCACTGGGCCAGAGGTCAGAGGTCAGTCTGACCTATTTTGCCCTCTGGGGAAAGGAACTTGGGTTTCTGTTTTATCACAGGAAGGGGCTGCTCCTTAACCGGTACCATTTATACAGTAGACATCAGGCTTATGGAACCTGGCTAGAGGTGCCATGGTAATGCTCACTGCAACCTCGAGTGCAGGTATGTGCCCATTTGCAGTTTTGAACCTACTTTGCCCTAAGGGGGAAAGAACATGGGCTGCTATTTTATCACAGGAAGGGGCTGCCACTTATCAGGTACCATTTTGATGGCATGAATATGAAGGGAAAGGCACCATGAACAGATGACGAGAGAGGAGACAAACTCCGGTGCTCAAAAAAATGCAAGGTTTGTTATGCTCAACGCGTTTCGGAGAACTGTTCTTCTTCAGGAGCTATAAAATAAACGAAATACCATAAAATTAACCATAGAGGTTTTTGTAAAAGCAACACCCTCATTCTTTTAAACAATTTTTTTTGTGGGCTTTTCTACATGAAAATTCTACATTGTTAAAAATCTTAAAAACAACATTAGAAATTGAAATTAAAATAAAGCTAAAAACACTCTTCCATTCTAACAGAGATTGTTCCCATGTTTCTACTAACCAATTATTTAACGTTGGTGAAGACATGATCTTTTTTTTATCCACATCTTTCTTTTAACAAGCACACTCCTTACATACATCTTTGTTATCTTCCCACTCCCCCACAAGCATAAACAAGCTTTATTTTAATTTCAATTTATAATGTTGTTTTTAAGATTTTTAACAATGTAGAATTTTCATATAGAAAAGCCCCCAAAAACTTTGTTTAAAAGAATGAGGGTGTTGCTTTTTCAAAAATCTTTATGGTTAATTTTATGGTATTTTGTTTATTTTATAGCTTCTGAAGAAGGAGAACAGTTCTCTGAAACACATTGAGCATAATAAATCTTGCATTTTTTTTTAGCACCAGAGTTTGTCTCTTCTCTTGTTGACCATTTTGATGGTAGCCGAGAAGCCTCTTCAGACATAAGGCCAATGGAACTATTCCATTTGGACACACAGTCAGAATTGGGCTGCCACTGCTGCGGTGGGGCTGGGGGATGCCAAGATCTGGCCATAGAGAGATGGCAGCCTTGGGCATGCAGAAGCATACGTTCTGAAAGGAAGATGGGTGCAGTTACCATAGATTCAATGTTGATAATTGTGTTCTTTCGACAGATTGGTGGAGGAGACCACAGTCCTTGGGGGTCTTAATCTGCAGACATGGAGTGGCACCTGGGCCAGCCGTAGAGCGACGCGAGCAACTGTTGGCATGCAGTCAGGCTTGGTTAGTTGACCTCCATCCAGCAGGGTGGCAGGTGAGGCATGCTGTGATGGCATCTCCTCCATAAGCAATCCGGTGTGGTCGGTTTTGCCGTGACACAGGTGTGGTGCCCACCTGGGGGAGATTGGGGTTCCTTCTAGGCAAGACCTGGAGGATATCTGGATGGCCAGATATTTGTACTATGTGATCAAACTTGTTCCCTCAGTGTCAGAGACCTGAGGGTGAGGAAGTCCTTAGTTTAATTAGGGCAATGATGAAAGTCAATAGGTAAATTCATCTTTCTCCAAGGATTGGCAAGGATGTGTACTCCGCCGTCCAAATGTTTTTGTTATCCAGAGGGGAACATTATAGGGCAGATGGGTTCACCTGTCTAATGCAAATAATGATATTTTCCTGCAGGATCTGCATGTGAGCCTGCGGGATTTTCAGGGCAGGTGGGGAGGGCACCAAAGCTGAGGCTTGCCACCCTCTAATGGCGGGTTGTGCGGGAATCTTAAGGCATCAGATTTGGCAACCATTCATTGGCATCTTAAGGTGATTGGCAAGTTCCGAGGCCTGATCCCAAAGGGCTGTACACCTCACGACTCAGGTTATATGTCTTGCCTTTGGGGACCTCTCTGTTTCACCTACTCGAAGCTGTGCAGTACTGGGTGGGGTGACACAGGCTGGTTCCTCCCAAGCACACAAGTGTAGCTCAAGAAAGGAGCTGGGTTTTACTCCACTCCTGGTTTGGCTGAGTGGCTCGCCCATAATGCAGGCTAGTTGCCTGGAGAAAAGATTAAGCTGACTCCTTGTAATTTAATTATCCACTGGGTTTCCATGATTGATGGAAGGAAGACAAGAACAAAAAGAGCATTATGGTTCTATTATTTGCCTAGGCAAATGGACCTTCTTGTTAATGTCCATGCTATAAGTTAAATGAGAAGCAGGGCTGAGTAGTGTTGTGTTTTAGTTTCAATTATGTATTTCTTTCTATGTAACACAGTATATAGTTAGCACTGCACATTGAATAAAATCAGATGTTTTACAGATGGTGGGTTACTGCAGTAATTAAGAAGTTTCACATTTTGTTTTGTATACAGTACACCTAGTATTAAAACGAGGACCACTAGGGAAGTACTAAGGACACCTCCATTGGTAATTTTATCCTACTTAACAGAGGCACAGGTGTAGTGAAATGACACTTGATTTAATCTGTGAGCAATTAGTGCCTTTGCATATTTGGATTTATTTTATTTATAGCAGCCTCAGCCCATCCTCTCAAACACGCATAATTACCTTTCATGGTCCAGCAACTGTACATACAAAGACAGCCTCGGGATTTGCCTTCTCTAAACAAAGCATCATCTGCAGTGCTTAGGGAGTGACTCCCTGCCAGTCGCCCACAGCTGGATTCCAACACTGAGATTTAGGGATCTTTGGTTGTTAGACTTCTGTCAACCAGTTTTGGAAATAGAGTTACAGCCCAGCTGGAAATTAGCCAGACTCAGTTCAATGCCTTATCATTGAAAATACACATGACGGAATGGTCAGAAACAGTATTTCCTGAAAATAACCTCTTCAGTCCTTTGCCACCAGAAGTTATGCACAGCATCTGTGAACCAGCATTCCTCCCTTCTGATTATATTTCCTCCTTTCCTCTCTGCAGCTATGAATAGACTCAATAGAAAGTGAGAACTCTGTGTAACACGGCAGATAATTGGCTGCTGCTCTCTGTCTTGCCTTACCCTTGTCCTCTTCTTCCTCTTGCCTCGCATAATCCTTTTTTTGGTTGCATCACAGGAAACTTTACAAGCCTGATGGTATACACTTCACACATTGATGGCCTTCTAGTTACTGATCTTGTTCTCCCCACCCTGGTAATCTTTTGGTCTTGGCCACCCACTCAACGTTGCTAGCAACAGAGCTACATGTATGGGATATTTTGCTTCAATGCAAAACCCTGAAGTAATATCCCATCACCACTAGGCAAGGGGCTAAAATATTTAGTGAAAACTGGCAGGGCCTGAAAGTAGAATATCTCAGGTATGATCATTGTGCTGCACTAAGGAACTGCTTTACTAAATAGAAACTCCAGTTCACCTGTAACTACAACCATGCCATTTTTATACTACATTCAAATAATATCTATGTCCCTTTTAACACATTGATTCCCCCTTTCTCTTGTGGTGGTTGCAAAAATAATCGGTTTCACATTTTTCAAAAAAGGACAGCAGTTTCACAAATCAATTAATGATCTATCTTTTAAACTTTGGGAGCTGTGCTGTGATCCGTAATTTCTCATCTTTTCCAGCATTGTGAACTGGCCTTTTTCAGCATTGCGAACTGGCCCTCTCTCCATCACCGGTGGATTCCAGGTCACATTAGAACTCCTATGTACATAAATCACCACAATTGCTGTAGCGTGGCAACACTTACACAGATTCACTTTGTGATGTGTCTAAGTACATCACGGGAGCACAGGCAAATTCAAACTTTATCTTGGATTCTAAAGGATGATATATAACACATTTTGAGCCCCAAAGTAATTTTCTAGGGGAAAGCAGCAACTGACAACTTACTTGGATAGAACCAAATTAAACGAGGATACCAAGATTCTGTAAGAAGCAGCTTGACACATCAATTCACACAACAGGTTATCGGAGTGCATAAACTCCTGTGGTTAAACCCCAGCCCAATTTGTACATACATATTACTGAAGAGAATGTGTCAAGCAGTCAAGTTCATGCTTTCCAATATTTGGCAGATAAGAATTGGTTCCTTATTGTTGCATTAGGATAGCTGTTCTCTTACAGCATAGGAAAATATAGTTGCTTCCAGGCATTTTAGCAGGCCCTTCCCCCACAGAATTATAACATCAAAAGAGAGACAACAGACATTCCCAAAGCTGCCTTTTAATGATGCCTACAAAGCAGATGTTGATGCTCTAAAGAAATGTTTTATCTACTTTTCTCATTAGATCTCATGAAAGCTGGATTTACGCACCTATGTTTTTCACATCATGATCATGACTATTCTGTTGTTTGAAGCCTCTATCATGTGTCAGCAATCACAATACAAGAAATATGCTTCAGTGACATTGGAAATTTATGTGTAATAAACTTATAATATGAAAATTACTTTGTAACATGAATCTATCATACACCTCCATTTCAAGTACTATGAGATTTTGATGTTGGGAGAAGTGGTTTCATAGCATTACTCAGTTATGGAGCAAGCTATGAACAGGAGCATAGACTGAACTATTCTGTATTTTTCTAGAATTGTATTTGTGTTACAGAAAATAACTTCACAAACACAAGTTGAAATCAAGAAGGCAAAGTGGGACAACTTCAACTGAATAATCCCTAAGCAATTAGAGAAGGTCATTTTCACTTAAATCATTTGTCTACAAATTGAAATTATGTTATTTATTTTAATTTGTATCTTGTCTTTCTACCACTGGTGTTTGCCTACCAGTGGAAGAACAGCACAGAGGAAGCAAACCCAGCCTCTCTTGGGTGGGAGTTCCACAGCCTCGGAGTGGCCACCAAAAACATCCTCCCTTGGGTCACCACCAAATGCGCCTCTGAAGGAAGCAGTCTTGAAAGAAGGGCTTCTCCAGATAATCTTAAGAACTGGGCAGGCTCATAAGGGAGAAGGCAAACTTTCATGTAGCCTGGTCCTAAACTGTATAGGGCGATAAGGCCAGCACTTTGAATTCCGCCCAGAAACAGACTGGTAGCCAGTGAAGCTGCTGTAACAAGGGAGTCATATGCTCCTTGTAAGTAACCAGCCCCAGTCAACACCCTGGACCAGCAGAAGTTTCTGAATAGTGTTTCGACTACTGTAACACATAGAGTATGTTTGGATTTTTAATTATATGTATTTAAAATGTTTTAAATCTTTTAAAATTTTACTATGTTTAATTATATTTTTTATTTTTGTATATCTCTATTTGTTTAAATTGTATGTGTTTTAATTTGTAAGCCGCCTTGGGTCCCAGTATTGGGAAAAAGGCAGGATATAAATAATGATAATGATAATAATTATTTATTATTGTTAATAATAAATTATTATTATTATTAATCATAATAATTATGTTACAGTAGTCCAAATGGGATGTAACCAAGGCATAGGAATACAGGAACATAGGAAGCTGCCTTATACTGAGTCAGACCATTGGTCCATCTAGCCCAGAATTGTTGACCCTGACTGGCAGCAACTCTCCAGGGTTTCAGGTTGGTTTCTTTTTTTCTCGCTACCTGGAAAACCCAGGGATTGAACCTGGGGCCTTCTGCATGCAAAGCATGTACTCTGTCACACTGAGCTATGGCCTCTCCCCGTTTTAGTAGAAAGACAGGGCATGTGTGACCTTGGCTAGATCATACATATCAAAGAATGGATGCAGTTGGCACACTTTTTAAATGGAAAAGCTATTTGGAATATAAGCATGTACGTTTTCTCAAACAAGTGGAAACCTATGATAATTTACAGAAACAAATGTTTGGAGCAAGGCTCCCTCCAAACCAATGGAAAGGAACATTGGTGATTGTGAGCTGAAAGCATAGCCTTTACTTTTTAATGTGGATGGCCTTGGGAAGTATCCAATGGGGAGCAGCAGTTAATGTAAATTGTATTGTACTAGTGTAAACTACTCTAGTGCAACATCAATATTGTTCTCTGGCATATCGATTTCCCCCTTAGCGATTGTGTCCCTTGTTATGGCATTTAGAGGACAGATTACAAAATAGGAGAGAGTTGACAACGTTCATAAGTAATGTGATTTTGATTAATGGCTATTTTAAGTGTTGATGGGACAGTGTGCCTGGCTCCAAAATACCAAACTTTGTGGATGCCTATGGAAATGAGAAACTCTTTGTGAAATGGTGCCATATGGTTTGGATTTTTAAAATTTACCAGAGAAACCCCTCATTTTTTTCCTCATTAGCATGGTTAAATTTTCCCAAACTAGGAATGTTTCACATGTTTTCACCCATAATGATGCAGATTTTCAATTTAATCTGCATCATCTCAATACACACACACACACACACACACACACACACACATAAATGTGCATTTTCTCTCAAAATAGCGTTTAAATGCATTTTCCCTTTCAAAATACATTTTAAATGCATAATTTGATACACAAACTGCTGAGAACTGTGTTCCGACCTATAGAGAAGTGAAAAATCTGGCAGGTAGCTAAAGTCCAACCTACACATTAATCTGAGAGGTGTAAATTAGGTCATTTGTATAGGAGTCCGCCATAAGAGGTAATTAATTTTTATACTTTAAAGCTGAGGTCCTTGTTAGGAAAAAAATGGCATAAGGAAATTAAGGTTAGATCTACACTGCTGCTTCATAGTGGTATTGAAGTGCACTGAAAACTGCTGGGGCATAATCCACATTCCATATACTACTTTCATAGTGTTACTTCCTGCTTTTTATTCCACATTTGTAATGATTTGACACCAGGTGTAGATCTGACATAATATTAAGAATACATAGGCCAAGTTTTACCACAGCAATGAAAGGGGAAGGGTAGGCTAAGGTATGGAAATATCCCTACCAATCAATTTACATATATGACAATCCTTGCTTTCTTTAAAGCAGTCTTAATGTGTGCCCTTGGACTTCTAACCACCTTAAAATACCTGAGCATTAGCATTAAATAATCTAAAGTATCCATTTACACCTCCTGCAGAGCTATTAATATGTGGTTCAGCAGTCCTCCTGTCTTCATTTAATGCACATTAGGGCTAGCTTTTTACCTGTTGCTATTTTACTCTGCTATAAGAGATATTAGTTAATGTAAGCTCTACTGGGGAGTACTGAATGGCATGAGACATTGGTAACAAAGTATAATTGTCCAGAATCAATGGCTGCATTCGGACAACACATTAGTCAATGGTGAGTTGAGTAGCCAACTTACAGTTGGTTATTTTGTGGGTGCTCCCCACACAACATATTGCTACACAACTGTGGGTGGTTGGGGCTGGCATTGAGTGGACTAATAGTCAACCCAGCATTTGATGGACACAGCCCCCGCCCCTCTCCCCACCCTCCCTCCTCCCTCAGTCCTCCCAGTTCTATCCCAGCAGCCTCTGCAAGTTGCACCAGTTGTAGCAGAGTGGCAGCCGCCACTTTGGTTGCTCTTGCTGCCTGCCTCTATGGGCTTGTGTTTTAACCCACTCACCACACGCCATTAACCCACTCACCCCTCCACACAACACTTTAAACAACTGGCTTTGAGCTAAGCAACTTGCAAGCCAGTTGTTTCTCTCAGTTGCTTATTTGGGTGGAATAGCATACCGTCAGTAGTTTGTGAGAGGCATGTTACCCTCCACACAACACAATAAGCAACACAACTGACGATTGTTTCCCCCCCCCCCCCCTCAGTTGCTTAATGTGTTGTCCAAATGCAGCCAATGTATGGTTAAGCTGGTTCAATGTTGCTTGGACTGAAATCATTTGCAGAAAGAGGGTTAAGCTGTTGACCTTTGGAAAATGTTTTTACTTGATTGTTTCATTTTCTCAAAAGGATTTTAACATTCATTAAATAGAATATATAATGCTTAATAGAGCCAACACACTGAGGCTGAAGTTAACATTTGAAAAGGCCATTGTTGCCCCCCCCCCCCCGAAAAACAGTCAGAAGAAAAAGATTGACATGGCATTTTATATGTACCCAAGGAACTTGAGAAATAATAATAATAAAAAATCTATATCTTTGTATTATAGATGAAGATATATAGCATGCTGACATGAGGAAGAAATTACAGCAGAGAATGCAGATGAGGTTTTGTCAAAGCGTATGAAAAGAGCCAAGCAAGTTCAACTCCTTACAGGGGGAAAATGCATCTATTTAGAAGAGGCAAAATGCTTGATTTTTGCAATAAAGCACCAAATTAAGGATTACTAGTTGGTGTTGATTATCTAGGCTTTCAGAGAGTTTTTCATAACGGTGATCACAAAAAGCCATTACAAACAATTTGTATGCTTTTGGGGTTGAAATATTTGTTATGTTAGCAAAACTGGCTCAAGGGTCAGGGAACCAAGAATAAGAATAAATTGGCCAATTTTCACCATGTCAAAAGGTTAACACTGGGATAACTCTCAAAGTTTAATAATAGACTCTGGGTGGTTTGTTTTTTTTAAAGAGTTTTCTATCCTCAAAGTACGATTCTGCTGTTTCAGGTCCCACTGAAATAAATCAAGCATTTGGTACTGAAACTCTTTGATGATCTGGAAAAAGCTGTTGTCAGATATGACACACAATTTGCTCTAAGTTAGCTAAATCAAGAAAGGATTATGCTCAGAGAGGCCTAACAGAGTGAAGGGAGTGAGGAACAGTATGTGATATGAATATTGACAGATGTGTAGGAGGAAGACATAAGTACTTATATAGTGTAGGAGGGAGACATATGAACTCATACTCTATAGGACACCAAACTCACAATAGCATCTCTGGAGGAATCTAATATGCAGCTGCAGTTTTAAAAATGTAGGGGAAGACATGAACAATGTTGTAAGGAAGGTATTTGTCATCCAGTCTAGGTGTTCAACCTTATGCAAGCCCCCCCACCCAAAGCATCAAGTCCTCCTTACTTTCAGAAATTGAACAAGAGCATATCATGGTTGTTTACTTAATACAGTACATATTTTCCGGCCATCGCAACAGATGAACCTTTGCATTTTGCACAAGAAATATAGATGTTATTAAGGTTGTTGTGGCTGTTCCAGATGTAAGAATGTCCTCATATGATGATGGGAGTAACAATTGGTTTTGTTACCATAAATTGTTACCAAACTTTTGCCACATTTGGAGAGGTGCATTTGGCATCAATCCAGAAATGGGCCTTCTACAAAGTGGCACCCTCATTCCCCTTAAACTCTTTGTTCATCTTTTAGCACACCTTCAAATCTAATCTATGTACTCAGGCTTTGGCCTGTGTTTCATTCTGATCACTGTTATTTGATTTTAAGTGCCCTGGATCATGGCTGTATTTTATTATTCAAATGTTTTGTTTCATTATTTTAAGGTTCTGTGTTTCAGATTGTTTACTGGTTTGTATGTTCTTCTTCTTTGTACACCTTGGGAAGTTTTATGAAAGGGAATATAGAAATGTTTAAGTAAATAAATGAAAAATATGGTATGAACATGTTTGCCAGTTTCCGGACATATAGGCGTTTCTAGGCACACAATCATGCCTGTCTGTCCAGCACCCACAGCTTCTGGGCATCCCAGCCTTCCAGTGTGGGTGAATCTTAGTGTGTGTGTCTGCCTTGCACACTGTATAAGAGAGGACTCATCTTATAGCAAGAACCCCCACAAACATTTGTGTATCCTATTTGTTTTTGATTTAATTTATTGGGAGGCTAATTATGAATGGTGGTAATTAATTGAATGGGGACTGATTTGGATTGGAGCAGGAGCTGTGTGAGATATTAATTGGGGAAACCATTGAAGAGGAACTTATTTGGGTTGATCTGGGGGTGGAGAGCAAATCAATTGAAGAATTTCTTAGGGAGTAATTTGGGTGAGAATTTAAATTCTAGTAATTGTTTCTACATTTGCTTATATATTTTTAAATTAGTCTTTCTTTTCATATATAAGCATATACTAATGTTATGTAAATATATGTCTTTTTTGTCACACTTTTAGTAGTACATATCATCTTTTTTGGTGATCCTAGAGAAATTCTTCAGTTAACCAGCCAGCCAGGAGTAAAAGGAAGAATTCCACAAAAAAGAAGCCTGTGGCCTGGCATGTATTGATTGGGATTGTTGTTAATTTGTTTGTAGTTATGTATTGACCCCAAAGGAAAAAAAACACTATATAGGATCTCCTTGACAAGCACCGTAATTAGTCACATTATAAAAGAAAGCTCTGTGTTGTGAGTGTGACAAACCACTGTATGGTTGCCTACACATATTTAACTTTTACTTAATCTATTGTTTAAAGCAGTGGGTGTTCCCTTTTGTTGTATAACTAAGAGGACAAATTGCTGAGTCCGCAGAGCTATCAGTAGAAGGAATAATTCCACAGAAGGAAGGCCTGTGGCCTGAAGATTATTGACGTGCGTTATTGCTAATTTGTTTGTAGGTCAAAGATGCAATTCCTCAGCATCAACAGGAAGAGCTAAGTAACACAGAAGGAGAGAATGTAACTGATGATGAAGGGTTTCCGCTAGACTTTTATACATTATACGTTTTATCCCTTTTTCTTATATTATCTGTGTGCAATATACCATCTCCAGATGTATACTGAAGAAACTGTAAATTCCACACTCATAAGCCCTATTAAAGTGTTATTAAAACTAGTATTATTCAACATGTGAGCAGGAATGGGACCGTGTCAATAGCCCACCTCCCAACATTGTGTCACCATGTAGCTCCACCCAAAGGCATCCACACATACAGTGTGAATGCGTACAGCTGAATGCATTTAGGCTTCCACACATTTTGGGGTTCCAAATTGCCTGAATGCCTACACACATACAGCTATACTTGTGAGGGCCTCCCTAGTGCAGATGTTCACCTTGTAGTCATGGATGCCTTTGGGCAGAGCTACATGGTGATGTGTGATATCAGGAGGCAGGGCTATCAGTATGGCCCCATTCCTGCTCACATGGGTACTAATGCTAGTTTTAATATTGCCTAGAATAGGGCTAACGTTACATGCTACATTTATAAAAGTCATTTACTTCTACAATTTAGGATGAAGTACACTATGGCTGTTCCAAGAAATTTACAGATGTCAAATGCTCAACTAATGACTTCATCGTTAAAACCTGTAAAGGAATATTTAGACTTCAATCCTATGGCCCATGGGAGGGTGTCCCGTGTGTGTGTGTGTGTGTGTGTCATAGGATAGTTCAGATCTCCCCCTCTGAGGGTAGGGAGATAAGTCAGTCTCACTGGGGGATAATTCATCTTTGGATGCCCCCTCCAACCCCTGTGGAAACTTCTGCAGCCCTTACCTCTCTGACGTTGGAGCTCTGATACTAGTAGAGTCAAAAGAGAGTGAATAAGATGTGTTGAAGTCAGGTCAGGGGAGACATTGGATCTACAAGATCCAGAGTCCTCCCAGTCTGCTGACGCAGGGGAAATGTATTGCAGCCCTGGAGCTGGTGTACGTAATTTCCCTCCAAAAGTGTAAAAAGCAAACAAAGCGCAACAGGAAGAAAGAGGAAAATGCCACTTGTCCTTGCATACTGTCCTGTGAGAGTTGTCACATCAGTATATGGAATTGTGTTTTTAAATTGCAGTCAGGGCTAGTTCCAGGTTTTTGAGGGCTCTTACGCAATGGGCCCCCTCCTTCAGTGAGTCTACCTTCTCACCACCATTGTCACTAGCTGCTAGTACTCTTCATCTTCTTTCTCGTCATTGCTTGTTTGAGAGGCAGAGAACCAGTGAGCAAGTAGGCAGTGGCATATATTTGCTTCTCCTCCTCCTCCTCCTCCTCCTCACCAACACCATTCTTGTCTGTGTCTGAATGAAAGGCAGGTGAACAAGCAGGTTACAGTGGTGAAGAGGAAGATCAACGTCAGGTGGCTCTTGCAGGCTAGGGTGTGGGCCATCAGCAGGTGCCCAACCATGCCTACGTGATTGCACATCTACTTCTACCACACATTTGAGCATATAAGGATGTTCTACAAGACTGGTAGCCATCCTACTTGTATCTTATTTGGCAAATGTTTCCCTGCTAGTTTGAAGGAGAGAAAACCCTGACATTATATGAGGACATCTGTTGGGGAGCAACACCTGTAATGTTGCAAACATGGCCACTTGAAGCCCCCATTTGCATTAATGAGATACTTACAGAAAAGAATGAGCAGCCATGTGAGTGTAAAATGGCTCGCGGCACTGCTGAGTACCTTATGGACTGCCCAACAGCTCACCCCATGCTGCTCGCTTGGGTTAGGTAAGTTCTGGGATTTGGTGAGCACAATGCGGGGTGGGCACAGGGCACTCCATGCATCCCAATATTTTACTAACGAAAGGACCCAGCTTCGCATGGGTGGGAATGGCCCTTACATTGATACACTGAAGCCTTCAAGCAAACTTATACAGCTGTCAGAGTTGGATAGGCTGACCATATGAAAAGGAGGACAGGGCTCATGTAACTTTAACAGTTGTAAAGAAAAGGGAATTTCAGCCAGGGTCATTTGTATGCAATTAGTTCCTGGTGAAATTCCCTCTTCATCACAACAGTTAAAGTTGCAGGGGCCCTGCCTTCTTTTGTATATGGTCACTCTAGTATAGTGCCTGCAACTTTAACTGTTGTGATGGAGAGGGAATTTCACCAGGAACTAATTGCATACAAATGACACTGGCTGAAATTCCCCTTTCAATACAACGGTTAAAGTTACATGAGCCCTGTCCTCCTTTTCATATGGTCAGCCTAGAGTTGGACACATTGTGCCTGCCCCATCTGAGTGAAGTCATGCCCACTGACACCCCTAAGTGCAGACCCTGCCATGGTGCATCCCTATAGCCGACTGAGGGAGGGGTCTGAGAGGGGCTGCTGCCCCACAGCAGTATAACTGTCTCCCTCAACCTACTAATCTGCTGCAGGTTCAAACTGAATAGAGTGCAAAGCTATATGCTAGTTAGTGAAGTCTGCTCCTAGTGGCTGAAAATGTATCTACAGGCTTCAACCACATGGACCCTTTTAAATTAATTAAAATCAATGTGTTTTAAAGATGAAATAACCCTAAAGTGGACATTCCTAGGGTCCCCTCTTATACATGCCATGTAGCATCTAGCTTGCACAGTCTTGAAGCTATGGTGATGACGGGCAGACAGATTGATGGACAGAGACACATCCTCTTTTATGATTATAGGTAATCATATGGTTAAAATATATGGGTAAAATATGCTTGGTACAGTGCTGAATCATCATGCCAAGTTTGGTTGAGATCGATGAAATGGTATTGAAGCTGTAAAACTTTAAAAATTTTGACTGGCTACTGTTAATTTTCAAGATGGCATATCAAATTTTCACTATGCCTAAAACCAGAACAAATCCTAAAAGTTTCATAACGATCGGATGTACGGCTTTCAAGTCCATCGAGAACATACAAACACTCACTTCAGTATATACAGTATGTACAAATCTTTAGGATACATTTCCATGCAAATTATAATTGGTTTCCACATGAACCTCATGATATAAATAACAGGCTTGGAAAGAAAACTTTGTAGAAATCTGTTTCTCTTTATACAAAATGGCACAGGTTTTTATTCATGGTTTCTTTGGGATCACCTATAGCTTAAAAACAAACCATAGGTTGCTTACAGAGCAATCCTATGCACATCTACTCAGAAGTAAGTCTTGTTGAGTTCAAAGGAGCTTACTTCCAGATAAGCTGGTATAGAATTGCAAGCTAAAAGAGGACCAGCATTTATTATACTCATTTGGATAAAGAAATACTTATCTAGAGTCTTAGACTGACCACAAGAAGGATCTAATCTGGTAGCTCTATCATTTTTGTGGTTGATTTTTTTTGTATAAAACAATGTGCAAGTTCGCAAATCACCCTATGACCATACAAAATAAGAGAAGGAATCATTGGCATGAAAGAAAATCATATTAAAATTTCTTGAGAACAGTTAAGATTTATATCCTACGTAGGGAGCGCAATAGCAGGAATATAATTGTGTATAAAATAATAAATACTATGCAAAAGGCATAGTAGGAGTAACTTTTTTTCTAGTTATGTTAACTGAGGGGAAATGTTCAAAAAATAATGAGAATTTTAATGTCTAAAAGCAATTATATTCTCACTCAGTGTGTCATTTGACTTTCATTTGGACTGTTATTTATCCAGAGTTATAATTATTAATGCTAATGATATTGTAGCATTTTCTACAATCTCTAACAATCAAGCATTATTAAGGATAATTTTATTCCAACATTGTCCTTTAGGTGTCTTGGTGGTAGATAATTCCATCTTTACCAATACCTCCAGAGCTAGCCAGATAAAACACAATTTAATATACTTAGTAAGGGCCTAACTACAAGTCACATGCAAAAGCCCAATGACTGCTCTTTCTAGGGAAAAGCAGCTTTGGGAAATGCAAGTCAAATGGAGAAGCACTGGCTACTGTGAGTGTGAGCAAAAGCCTTGCTCAATCCGCCACTTCTCTGCTGCAAATGGTCTCCAGCTACCATTCTCCCCATCCTGGGCTTTCAAATGTGTGTTCTGCTTTCCCAACATGTGTATAGAAACCTTAGAGCTAAATTACATGTTACACTAATCACAAGTGTTTAGCTGAGGGTTGTTGTTTTCTTTACTATAAGCGCATGTGGCACCAATCTTGATCAAGACTACCACACACTGGAAGGGGAGGATTAAAAATCCCCTTCTATTAGCTTTCTGATCTCTCCCCCACCGTCCCCATGGGATAGCTGACAAAAGCAAAAAAAGTCTCCATTGGAGTTTTGTGTGTGTGTGTGTGTGTGTTCGTGTGCGTGTTAGGGACGTCACAGAAATCTGCAATGAATTCAAATGAGTTCATATTTCTATGAATCTGACCCGTAGATCCTGAAGCACACCAAGTTGCTTCGATCCCATGGAATTGTGGACCCTTTTTAAATTTTTTTTGGGGGGGGAGGATTTGCACAAATTCACATTTGTACCAATGCACACTGGCTCAACGGGATCAACATTCTTATACATCCCTTTAAAAATCCAATTCTGTCAATGTGCAGATGACGGAATGAAAGATACTTGACAATCCGTAAGATACAGATGGAACAGATGTAATAAAATCTGTACATCCCTAGTCTGTGTTGTTGTGCGTGTTACATGCATGTATGTGCATGGCTGTAAATGTGTTGTGTGCATGTGCGTATTTGTGTTGTTTGTGTGAGTATATGTGTATTTGTGTGCACATATCCTTATCCCAGCATCACATGCAGCCCTCTGGGCTGAAAAGATTGTCCACCCCTGCTTTAGATACTGTTTCTGCTGTAACTACAGGTGGTACTGATTACTCCAGAACTTCCTGAGGGTGTACAGTTCTATACAGACTTATAATAGAGATTTTCTCTGTGCCTGAGCCACTCAAGTTCTTGTTGCTCTGATGAAATAGTAGAGGTTAATTCAACTTTCCCCCTCATTTGTAATAAGGTCACATTTTTCTTAGGGTCATTCATACTAGGTTAAGCAATTCTTGTACAATTACAGAGTAAATGGGCTGAATTGTTGAGTTACCTTGAATCTCTGCAGATGGAGGCAGTGGCAGCATTTTTAAAATTTCTCAGCATTTCCAGTATTACTAATACATAGCCCTAGAGTGAGCTTTTAATACACAGAATGCTGGACATTCCCAGGATGGCTTACTAGGGCCACGACACAATATGAGATCGTGGATCTCTGGGAGAAAGAGAATTTTCTAAAGTAGAATGGAAAAGCTTCAACTCTTCATTTAAAGAGGAAACCTACCATGGAAAGACAAGTAGCTATTCCTCACACAACTATCATTAATATATTTGCAATATTTTAGGACCTTCATGTGGCCAAAATTGGGTAATTATTCCTTGAAAAAATCTATAGTCTATGAAAAAAGCTGCAATGATGGCTATGATAGGGTCAGGGCTTTAACTTTTCCTATCCTCAGCAAACTCTTAATTGCCTTGCCTGTTGCCGAACCCTTATGTGATTCAGAGGATTAAAAATCCAAGAAGACCCATAGTGGATCAGACCAAGGGTCTATCTAGTCTAGCTTTCCCTTCACACAGTGGTCAACCAGTTGCATGTGGGAAACACATAAGTAGGACATGAGTGTGATAGCACTCTCCCGATTGTGTTATCGATTGTGAGCTCTAGCCAGACTTGCTAGGCTTAGCTGTTGTACTCAGATAATTTGATACACTCAACACTCTCTTGTGACTTTATGATGGATATTGATCAGATTGTCTTTGTAGAGAAACCTGTCTGCCACTACTGATCTTCTCATCCAAGGAATCCTTGATGAGCTTCTATAAAAGTGAAAGACCCTGTTCAGATGACATGTGAAACCACAGTGGTTAAGCATTTTGAGCCAAACATTATGACTTAGTGTGTTGTGTCAACCATGACTTAGCATGTTGTGTGTACCATTCCTAATCATGGTGGCTACATAACCATTTGCTGCAAAAGGGTAGCAGCCTAACAATGGCTTGACGTGCCATTTAAATAGACCCAAAGGTTCCTTGGAATACAGTTTCAAAACCACTGACTGACATCTTTGCAAGGTGATTGCCTTGTATATGAGTTGCTTTTTCTGCAATTGGAAGGGATCCTTCCATTCACAGGGATTCTGATCCAGCAGAGGCTCCTGCTGATGGAAGGAGAAAAGCCATTTTTATAGATTCCCCATGCAGCCCCCAGCAAAACCTCCCACACTCTTCTTGAGGATCCCTCTAAAATTCAAACCAGATTTTGCCTCCCTCCTTCCTCAGCAGGAGCATCCCATTAGTGGGAATTCCACTCACAGGAACTTCGGATCCACGCTATCGTCTTTAATACATTTGTTACATGTCATCCAAACATCTTCTGTCAGCGAGAGCCAAAGCAGACAATAATTTAAATCTGTATCTAGCAGTTACATTTTGTGTTCATTTTTACTCTAGAGTAGGCATCTGCAACTTAAAAGTCCCCGTCCCATGCTAGGCTCCTGATCCATATTGAAGTTCCGCTCATTATGCTTTGCCCCTCACTGACACTGCAATGTAGCCTCTAAGTTAGGGTGACCAGATAAAATCCAGGTCAGGGCTCATGTAACTTTAACAGTTGTAGAGAAAAGGGAATTTCAGCCAGTGTCATTTGTATGCGATTAGTTCCTGGTGAAATTCCCTCTTCATCACAACAGTTAAAATTGCAGGGGCCCTGCCTTCTTTTGTATATGGTCACTCTAGTATAGTGCATGCACCTTTAACTGTTGTGATGAAGAGGAAATTTCACCAGGAACTAATTGCATACAAATGACTCTGGCTGAAATTCCCTTTTCTCTACAACTGTTAAAGTTACATGAGCCCTGACCTGGATTTTATCTGGTCACCCTACTCTAAGTGCTTCTCCAAAATTGAATTTGGTTCTTGGGCTAAGGTTTGATATCCCAGTTTAAGCTTCCAGGAAGTGTCAGGGACTTGTTGACATGATTGCAGTCTTCCATACTTTGCCCTATCCAGAAGTTAACAAAGGAGGCTGCCTTATCCTGAGTTAGACCATTGGTCTATCTAGCCTACTGATGACACTGCTCTTTTCTGTTGTTTTGCTGAGTTATACAGCTTCCATCTAGAACCTTTCCCTGAGATATTTCAGTCATGATAAAGAAGGAAAGATGGAAAACTCTGCCTGCTTTATAATCTCAATGTACGGAGGAAAAGCTATCACTCTCTCTCTCTCTCTCTCTCACACACACACACACTATCAACGACATGGAAAAAAATCCCACAGACAAAATTATTTCTTTGTTGTCTACATCTAGAATGTTATTTTCGTTTGGAGATGGATGTTCTAGTTATCCGTTTGTTGTATTTTGTCAATGGTATTATTATTTTGTATATAATCACTTCAGCTGCCATTATGCAAAAATATTTTCTATTAAGGAAAGGAGAAATGCAGTCTAAATCCCTTCTTAAATCATGAGCTGAAAGTGAAAAAACTGAGTAGAAGTAAGGTAGAAATTTAAGGACTGCAAAGCAGTCCATGGAGTGAAATGTCAAGGGTAGTTTTAAAGTACCACTAGAATTTGAACGGTTTAACTGCAGTGCAGTCAGTTATGGGTAGTCATTATTTCCTACTGCAAAACCTTCAATTCCAGAAAGCCTCTGCTGCCTCTGGTCAAGATTCGTTCTGTGGGGGGAAATAGCTACCTGATAGGGATAGCCTAGCAACTGTGATCCATGCACTGGTAACCTCACAATTAGACTTCTCTAATGCTCTCTATGCTCTCTAATGCTCTTACACGTGGCTCAGTGTGTTAAAAGTACTTCATTGTCTGCCTATTACCTACTGAGTTGTGTTCAATGTTTTGTTGACACACAAAGCCCTAAACAACTTCTGACCTGGATTGCTAGTTGACTGCCTTTCCCTATATTTCCAGGTAACCCCTGAGGTCTTCTGAGGAAAACTTACTGGCTGTTTTGTGAACAATCAGATGTTGTCAGGTAATGGCACAAAACAGGCTTGCTCAGTGGTGGCACCTGCCCTTTAGAATACTCTCTCACATGTAGTTTTAGAGGCAGAAATGTTGGCAAGTTTTAAAAGCCTCTTGAAAACATGTATGTTTACACAGGCTTTCCCTGACCTATAACGTATTATGTTATTGCCCTCTTTTACTGTTATGTTGGTGTAATGTTTTTAATTATTCATTTTACCTCGTTTTTATAGTGTTATACTGTATTTTAATGGAAACCACTTAGGGATTTTAAGAAACGTATTATAAATAAAATAATACATACTACTACTAAATGCTTTTGTTGGTTTTTCTCACTGATATGGATAGTGATGAACTGAGCAGTGGAACCATGTGGAACAAACAAACTTCTTTATGGAAGGAGAGTGCAATAGACTGTGACTTCTTGGTGCATGTACACCTCATATATGTGTAACGATGAGACATCAATCTACGTGCAGTTATCAGTTATTATCATGGTTATTGCTTTCTATGGAAGAAGTAGAAAATGGCCCTCAAGGTGGCTTCATGGATCTGTATGTTTACTTGTGCTTCTTCAAATTTTGACAACTTACAATAAATGAATTCTCTCTTCAAGTTGCCAGACTTATAAGCTCACTCTAGCTTCTGTTATGCCTCTGGTTATGGAGTCACTTCTTCAAAATAAACATTTCTTTGTGGAACAGAAAAATATAGCCCCATACAAGTACATTTAACACAACACCAGAGTATATCTTTCAAAGTAGGATTATTCTCTAAGGCAGCCTTCCCCAACCTGGTACCCTACATTTATGCCTGCAGTTTTGTATAGATGTCCACTCTACAGCCACCATTTGTGTAAATAGGCCTTTATGTAAAAGAATGAACCACCAATTTTATGCAAAAATATGGCTTGGTGAGGGATTGGGCTGCTGCATGCTGCATGCTCCATGCTGGGTGGCTGTAGACCACCTGGTGGCTTGCTGTGCACAGTGAACAGAGATAGGTGGCCAGCAGGGGGCTGGCATGCAACACACAAGGTGGGCTGGGTGAGTCCATCCATCTCTACTTATAGATGTGTTGGACTACAACTCCCAGCATTCCTGATCATTGGCAATGTTGGTTGGAGCTGATGGGAGTGGAAATCTAAATCATCTGCAGGGCACCAGGTTGAAGACTGCTTTAAAGAGATTCAGAAAATTTAAAGTATGATGTTTCATGTAAACTTTAGATAAATATTGCAATTGAACAGCAATTACATCAATCATTGCAGCTAAGGCCCCCTCTACAAGAGGTCGCTTTTTCGCCTAATTCTCCAATTGTGCACATTTCCTGATAAGCGCGTTTACGCCTAATACCTATACACGAGAGCCGTTGAAGCGCATGGCAGGCTCTCTGCAAGGCACTTTAAAGTTGTTTACATGCAGAGAAGGAACAAGGAAATGTTGCTGAAAGTAATGCACTTTTTGCTGGAGGAACTGCCCCCTCAGGTTACCGCCGTTTCTTCTCCCCACCCACCAGAATCTCCCACCTGTGGTTACCTGGGTTACTTGCCGGTAATCACTTGGTTTACCTGTTCCAATCGCCATTTGAAGTCCCCCCCCTCCCAACTGCTCAGGAGGAAGTGGGAATGTGGCTCGCAAGCTTCCCTTCGAGCCCCTTTTAAAACTTATTTTTAGTCACGGCTGCCTCTTCCCCCCCCCTTTGCCGGAGAGAGCGAGCGAGCGAGCAAGGAGAGATACGCACATAAGCACGCCAAAACAGACAGGGGGAGGTTCCTTTGTTCCTTCCTCCTCCTCCTCCTCTTCCTTCTCCTCCTCTTCCCAGCGAGATCAAAGGTTTTCCCTTCTTCCCTTCTCAGTAATACCTTGTTGTTTTGGTGATGTACAACATACACATACACACACACACACACACACACACACACACACGCAGCTCAATGCCAGGAACCCAGCAAGTGAGGGTTCTTAGGGTTGTCTTAGCAGATAGCTAATGATCCACATATCCACATATCCTTACTGAACCCCCCCTTACTTCTTGTGAAACCACCTCCATTTGGCCCTGTGTCTCCATGAAAAAAATATTCCAGCAGGGCAGTTAAAAGACACTTTATTTTCAGTTCACGTTGGGTCACCTATTCCTGGACCTTCCATCCAGATTGATGGAGAACAAGGACGAAGTGGCATGGAGGAGACAGGAAATAAAACTAAAAGAAAAACTGGGAGGTGTTCCCAGCGAAGGGGCAGTTCTCTTCATGTATGACATCACGACCACAGTCTGCCCACTCTGATCATTAATGCAACTTCTCAGAAATTGTTTACACGGACATAAGGAGCTCTAACTCCCGCGGTAAAGAAAACGTCGCTATAATGCAAATGCGAAAATGCGCATAATAGGAGATAAAAAGCGCCTGTACTCCTGTTATGTGCTCTGCTCTTGTAGAGGTAAAATTGGTAATGAGCCTTGAAAGAGTCTTAAAGCGATCATGTCGAGGGAGCCTAATTCTTCCTTACACCAGTGTGTGATTTGGCTTGACATTGTTGTAAAGTAGAATAATAAAGGATGGGGGTATCCTAGCAACACTAACATTTTAAGTGCTATAAAGGCAACAGCCCTATTTACAAAGTGATGCTCAAAACCTCTCCATCAGTATATAGGCAGAAACAAACACTGTCTTTTTTCATGTTAAGATCTTTTACAATTAGATTTGTAACAACAATTTCTTAACCAATGGCATCTCATGATGGCAATGAATTTTTGGCAATCTTTACTTAAAATGGGATGGCAGTGCCATTTATAAGACATTATCATGGAAGATTCAACTAAATACTTACTGAATACTGTAGCTCTTACATATTGGACTGAATGATTGGAGCAAAAAAGACAAATCTCAGCTAAATAACTGAGGTCGTTAACATGGAGGAACAAATCATAATCTGATGACAGAGCTGCCATTTACACATTACTGTAGCGTGGCGGGAAGGGAACCACTTTCTTTATTTTTTACATTTATATCCTGTCTGTCCTCCAAGGAGCTGAAGGCAGTAGACGTGGTTCTCTCCCCATCTCCATTTTAACCTCAAAACCAACGGGTGAGATAAGTTAGGCTGAGAGATAGTTATTAGTCAAGGTCACCCAGAGTGTCATCACAAGGGGGGAAATCACATTTCCTTACCATCACTTCTCTGCCCGGGCGTTTGTCCCTCATTACTTCCTCTTTCGAAAGGGGAAGTAAACAACATGCACGTGGCCCATTCAGTGGGCTGTTTTGATTGCGCTGCTTCTCCTGCACACAGCAGGAAATAGTGGCAACTACCATCTCAAAAATTAAGTCGGACTTATTGTGTTGTTTTTTTGTTGTGAGAAGAAGGCTAGAAGGGGCGGGAGGTGCGCAGGATGCACATGACATCATTAGAGGGACCCGTGAAAATCCATGAGTGCCCATCAATGAGTGTGCAATAAAACACTTGTCTGATGACACCCCCAGTGAGTTTCCTGGCTGAATAGGGATTTGAACCTGGAACTCCCTAGTCCAACGGTTTCTGTGCATTTATCCTGAGGCTCAGCAGTGACATTTAAGACCCCACAACCAGATGTTTATTCCTGATTGTGTGGACCATTTTCATGGAATTGTCACTCATAGTAATGTGTAAAGTCCATTGATTACCTATTTGAATAAATTGTACACAGTGACTTTTTTATGAGGGGAAAAGCCCTCAACCTAGGGTGCTATTATAGTTTACTGCACAAAGTTGAAACTAAATGTGCTATTTTTCACCAAAATATTGTTTCCCATTACTGAAGAGAAGTGATGGGCCTGAGGGGCTCATGCATTACAAATCTCATGTGCTTTAAATTGCTAGTAAATCACTTGCGTTTTGCCTTTAGTCATTTTTGCCAAGCTCAGCATTTATTGCTTACAGCTGAATACAGCCACCTAAATCATCCATCACATTTTTATAACCTACTGTAACTTTCCATTTCATACACCAAGGAACTGGCACATTTTCAGATAGTGCAGGGGTGAACATTTTATTCATCCACTGAATAACACTCTCTCTCTCTCTCTCTCTCTCTCTCTCTCTCTCTCCATATACATAATATGTTGCATGATTTTGTTTTACAGTGCACTGGGGAAAATTATATATTTCCAATTATCAAGCTGTAAGAAGCATGACCATAGAGATGTTGGGATTATTTATTTATTTATTTATTGTTCTATCTGCTTTAATCTCTTTTTTCATATTTCTCAGGTTGTTGCAGAAATGTCTACTTCTAGTAAAACTGTCCTGTATAAACAAACACATTTGAGAATCATTCTGCATTTCCAAAATGTTTGCATGCTCTTTTATATGATCGCATGACCATTACAATTTAAGAAGCTTCTGACCAACAAATATCTTGGCTGTTTTATAACAGTTTGCTTGTCCTTATTGCTTGGGCCATGATCCCCTCCTGACTCAACCATATCTAGTCATCTATGTATATTTACATCTTTGTTCCCTATGTTCATCTTGAACATTCCTAAGCTTTTGGCCAATGTCACTTTATTTTCTCTTATTTTGTATTTCAAGAGTTATTTTAAGACAGACAGTGGGATTTAATTTATACACAAATCTCCGTGTTGGTGTACTATTCAATTTATATTGTGTAAATATCAGTTTCCATACAGCTTGAGAATGGGAATGAGGATATCAAGGGCAATGATGTGAAGAAACCTCCACAATCTTTTTATAAATATTCTTCCTTAATTAGTGAGACTACAGAACTGCCAAATGCTGATTTTTCAGTTTTTCATTTCCCATATCTGTTTGCTACTCATGTTTTAGAATGTGATGAAGCAAAGGTGCCTTTTTAATGTCATAGAACAAGAAATTTACATCCCAACTAAAACTGAGGCCTTCGGAACTTGGATTGAGTATTTTAACACATTATAAGATGAAGTAGCAAAGCAATTATTCATAACTGGTTCAACTTAATAAATGTTTGGAGTGTCACTAAACTTATGTGATACTGCAAACAAAAGCTATTTGTTCCCCTTAATTTGTTCATTAAAAATGAAAAACCATTGCTTATTTACAGTTTTTGCCAAATGCCAAATGCCTAACATTACTTAATTCCAACTTGTCAGAAGGAATTCATCTGATTAGCTTCGTATCTAAGTTACTTCTCAACTTGGATCTGAATCATAACAGAGAGTAAGAAAGGAGGGTCCTTGAGCTTGCAGAAGTGAAACTCGGAAAAAGTAATTAGTACTTTTGGAGTACCAATAATATATACTTGATTGCTTTTCATGGAAGTATATACTGTATCAATTGTTCCAGCCCACGGGGCCCTGCTATGCATTAAGGTGGGAGAAGCAGGGCACCTATTTGTGTCACTTCTGAAACCAAACAGACATCTGAGCAGTCTCTATGTGCTTTAACCTTGTCGGTAACATCAGGATGCTATGTTTCTTGAGAAAAATAACATTTTCAGCTGCAAAATAGTAATGAAGAAAAATGCAAATCACCTGATTATCCATATATGCCCCAGAGAAGACAAACAGACAAATAAATATCTGTTGTCTGTTCTGTCAGGAGAAACTAATGCATATTGAAGCACAAATATGTGATTCTTTCATCTGCACTTTTAAACCCACCTCCAACCCCAAATGGGCAACAAGGCTGGCAAAAGTGTACCTTGCCACTTCCCATGGCAGCCTCTCTAGCTCCCTTAATAGTTTATATAGTTGTTTTAATGTATATTGTATTTATAACCTGTTTTTATGCTCTCTATGGTTTTAAATTTTGTATAGTGGTTTTTAATGTCAATGTTTTTAATTTGTAAACCGCCCAGAGAGCTTCGGCTATGGGGCAGTATATAAATACAATAGAATAAATAAATAAATAAATTTAGAGGGTCAGGGGAGCCTGCTAAATGGGATGAGCTATGGTGTGGGTTTGGGGGTCATTGGAAGACAGATCCTGGATCCAACCCCATGTATAGGCTCAGCCTCAGTTTGTTCAGAAAGTGCAAATGTTCATACATTCCTTCATAAGTGTCTGTAGTAGATATCATTTTAAAAAAATGGTTGAAAGCAAATCTTGACTATCTGAAAACAAAAATACACTTAAATTTTTACAAATATCTATTAGGACTGATTGAGTTACAGGCAAAGTAAATTGAGGCTGGACTTAGAATTTGATTCAAGCTGCTCATTGTAGCTGCAGAAGAGAGGAGACAATATGGAATCAAGGTTTCAGATTAAAATCAACTACAAATATAATTGGAGGCAGCATAGTATCAAACAGCTAACATCAGCAACATCAGACAGCTAAATAGAAATATTTAGAAATGCTTTTTAGTAGGATCCATACTAATGTATTAGCCATCTATCATTTTCAGAAACAAACACGATGAGTAATGCTGTTGCAAGAAAAAATACCAATATGTAAATAATTAGTATTACTTGCATGGGAGAATTGTGTCTTCATTACTGTACTAATACTACATTACTGTAGCTGAAACTTTCAGATCACCCTGACATGGTGAATGTTATTGTTCATAAAACAATATTTATAGCCCATTATAAAGAACTGAGTTGAGGGTACTAATTGCAGCAAGGGGTTTGTGGGGATCACACATTATTTCAACACATCTGTCTTTTCTTTGAGTAGTGGAGAGGGTGTTATAATTCTAGGACATTGTTTGTGAAAGAGAAAAATACAGTGGAGTGTTTTTTCCCTTTCATAATTCTCAGTTACACTTTCAGATAAAACTTTGCTAGATTGTTATTTTTTAAATCGAGAAGAGTTTCTGCAGATAATATTCATCTGTCTGAATCAGTTTTTTAGTTTCAAGTTTGTTCTCATAATACATGTTTATAAGAGGCATGTCAAACAGAACATCACAGTTACAGTTATATCCCTCCTTTTAAAAAATAAACAAAAATGTTTGCTAATTAGGTATAGGCATGAGAGCTTTCCAGAAAATCAACTGGGAATGCATGCAAACCCGTTGCAAACATCCCCCCTTCCCAACTTTTTAAAACTTGGGATAGTTTAAAGATTACTTTTAGGGTGACCAGATAAAATCCAGGTCAGGGCTCCTGTAACTTTAACAGTTGTAGAGAAAAGGGAATTTCAGCCAGTTTCATTTGTATGCAATTAGTTCCTGGTGAAATCCCCTCTTCATCACAACAGTTAAAGTTGCAGGGGCTCTGCCTTCTTTTGTATATGGTCACTCTAGTATAGTGCCTGCACCTTTAACTGTTGTGATGAAGAGGGAATTTCACCAGGAACTAATTGCATACAAATGACACTGGCTGAAATTCCCTTTTCTCTACAACTGTTAAAGTTACAGGAGCCCTGACCTGGATTTTATCTGGTCAGCCTATTACTTTTGAAGTGTTGATGGAAGATAATTGTGGGATCAGTGGCTTATTTCTAAGACTACTATTTGCTATCAAATAGCAATAGGCCACTCTTCTACAAGGTGCAACTCCAAATCCCTTCTCAAGTACCACTGTTGCCTGTTCACAAGTGCCAAAAGTCCGAGAGTGCATTAGTGCAAGCGTGCATTTGCAAAAACATGAAATTCTTGTACAATGAGTGGATGATGAACGAATGATGCCTGACAATCTACAAAATACAGATGGAACTGACTTAACAAAATCCATACATCCCTAACATTACGCACCCTTTCCCCTTGGCTGAAAATGCATACAACTTGCAGATTCCACACTCCGCTCTCTTCTACTGTAATTCCATGCCACTTCCCCTGTAACCACCCTATTCCTTGACATGTACATCTTAAAGGAATGGTGAGAGAAAGCACTGATGATAAGGCATGCACCACCAGTTGTTTAATAACAGCCTATTGCCCCATTCTTTCATCATGTGGTTAATCTGGTTGAATGCTGTTTTTCGTGTCATTGTATTCATGATGCCTTGATACGTGCTTTACCATAGCTATTCCATAAATTAATAAATACAATGACTGGCCCTGTTCGGACGACATTTCTGGGACTGTGGTTAGTGAAACTGTGGTTCTCTGTGGTTTGTACTAACCACATGCTGTGCTGTCACACACGACACCATAAACCTGCCCCGTTTCTCTAAACCACATGCTAACCACAAACCTGTGCTCCCGGGTCCTCTGAATGCTCAACCCCATATTCCAGCATCCTTCATGGTACAAGCGCCTGAGCAGCCATTATCGGGCTGCTCCTTTTGTTCAATGCTGTTTTTAGTGAGTGTGTAACATGGAAGAACCATTCAGGAATATGCACGCCACCCCCTCTCTCACTGGCCAGGATGCATGCCACCATTTCCTTCTCCAGCAGTTATGAGTGCAACACCCACTTTCCCTTTCCCATGGCCATTTTGATCAGCAACTGATAGATAGGAATAGTAATCTTATAGGCCCTGGGGAGAGGGCGGGTCAGTGAGAGGGGATTCCGAAGACCTTTCTCTTGGATACGTGAGTGATCATAGCAGTTCATAGATGTGGGGGGGGGGGCATAGATGGGCTTGTGAAGTGCATATTGTGTGCAGGAATCGGCCTTGAGATCACGAAATGGTTGGCCAGTGTGGCTGTACCAGCATGGCAGGAATTGGCAGCGGAGATCTGGCTAGAGCGTTTCAGCCAATTTAGACCACTCTTGCCACCTAGTTCTATGATACTGGCCCATAAACCCCAGGGAGATCGCATATGACACTTTAAGCCAGGGTTACAGCCGCTAACCCTGTTGCAGAACAGGGTTAGTGAAGACTGTCCAACTGTGGTTACAAAGTGACCAGCGTTTAGCAAAACACATTGCACATGACACACTAAACCCTGCCGCTTAACCAAAATCCCTTAACCAGCTGGGTTTAGAGTGTCATCTGAACAGGGCCACTAAGAGTGCATCAGTAATGTGGCTAATCTGTATTAATATTGTCAAATGTATAAGAATAAAAATAATAGGACTGTCTTAATCCTGCTTGGGGGAACAGGAAATTATAATAGCTTTAATTAAAAAATAATTAGCTTTCATGTTTTGCACAACTGCAATGGATGGTTTATTTGTATTTCTATGTAATACTGTGTGTAATTTTGTCTCATATCCAAGATTTAATAATTATGGGAGATTTTGGACCCACTTGTGTAAACAATATATAAACCTCCACAGTAGGCATTTTAAAAAGGGAAAATGACTAACCTTTTAATCCTATGTATATTTTTATTCACTCAAAAGTTAGACTCACTTAGTTGAACGGGATGTCCAAGAAACTTTCATCATCATCATCATCATCATCATCATCATCATCATATATTTCTTACCCACCTCTCCCTCTGGATCCAGGCAGGGAACAACATTAAAAGCAAATGATATAACATACATAAAACATATAAAAACTAATACATTAGTAAAATATCGATAGAACTCTTAAAATTCGACTGGGTTGGCCTGCTGGAAGAGATCAATCTTTATGGCTTTCTTATGCCAGGTGAATCTCTCCTGGCAGACCATTCCACAGTCTGGGAGTGGCAGAAGAGAAGGTCCTCTGGGTAACGGTTGCCAGCCTAGTTTTGGCTGACTGTAGTAAATTCTTTCCAGAAGACCTGAGTGTGCGGGGCAGATTGTATGAGAGAAGGTGATCCTGCAGATAACCTGGACCCAAACCACGTAGGGCTTTAAAGGTGATGCCAACACTTTGTACTTCGCCCAAAAAGTAATTTGCAGCCAGTGGAGTGATTTTAAAATTGGTGTAATATGGTCACCCCTAGGTGTACTGGTGACCAACCTGGCTGCCATATTTTGAACTAGTTGAAGTTTCCGGACTAGGCACAGAGGTAGCCCTATGTACAGCGCATTGCAGAAGTTGAGCTTCGAAGTTACCAGCGCGTGCACTACCATCTTTAGGTCTTCCAACTCTAGGAAGGGGCGCAGTTGGTGTATCAGACGAAGTTGATAGTAGGAACTCCGGGCCGTCGCATCTGTCTAGGCTGTCATTTAGAGCGACGGATCCAGGAGTACCCCCAAGCTGCAAACACAGCCTTTCAGGTGTAACCCCATCCAGAACTGGTTGACATACCTCCAAACCAGGTTGGGACCTTTGACAGTAGCACCTCCGTCTTGTCTGGATTCAGCTTCAGTTTGTTTTGCCTCATCCAGCCCCTTACCGCCTCCAAGTATTCATTCAGAGGAGACACACTATCCTTAGCTGACGCTGTTGTCAAAGGCATAGAGAAATATATTTGGGTGTCATCAGCGTACACATAGCACCCCACCCCATGCTTCCGGATGATCTCTCCCAGAGGTTTTATGTAGACGTTAATCAGCATTGGGGATAGGATGGCGCCTTGTGGTACGCCACACAATAGCTCCTTCTTTGAGGAGCAACTATCCCAAGCATTACCATCTGGAACCTGCCCGAGAGGTAGGACTGGAACTATTGAAGCACAATGCCCCCGATTCCGAATCCCCTCAGGCGTTCCAGAAGGATACCACGGTCGATGCTGAATCCACAGATCAGGTTCATAGAAATTCAAACCAATTTGATTCTATTGTGGATTTCTCCAACATCGATAATGCCATTGCCTTTAAACTGCAGCTGAAGTCAATGCATACCATCATGCTGGAAGATTGCTTCATGCATTAAGGGTGAAATCCTATGCATGTTTAGGCATAAAAAAAGCCCCACAATTCCCAGCATTCCCCAGCCAGCATAGTCTAAACATGCATAGGATTGTGCCTTAAGCCTTCTTGTATGCTTGTATTTGAAGTCACGCTCTTTCTATTTCAATAGCAAAGCCCTGTACAAATATACGGTTATGAACATAGTGCTGCTGGTCAGCCAATAAATATAATTTGTTTCTGTTCAGTATATTCAAGATGCAATCCTCACACTGTTTAGCGCCTCAGATTCTTATAAAAACCTTATTTTAGAAATCCATGATGGTATAAATACATGTATAAAAATAAGTGAATAAGTTTCAAGGTGAGCTACTACAAAAGAAGCATTATAGCCAGCAAACAGAATAAATGAAGGTTGTGGGTAGTAGGTGGGGGGAAGCCATAGTTTAAAAATCATGCCACAGCATGCAACAAAATAAAAATCTCTCACCCAGAGAGCTTTGAGAGTAATTATGGTTCCAAACTAAACGTCATTGAAGGTTTATTGACAAAAAGAAGCATAATACATGACAATTTAAACATTTATTTAATTTATTTTTTCACTATACTTTTGAAGCAATGTTACCTTGACAGAAATTATATTATTAAATTGAAAATGAGAGAATTTTGAATAAAGCATGTTTTCAATTTTCAGGAAAATCTTACTAGCAAACACTTCTTTTCTGTTCCTAGTTACCTTGGCTCTGAAGACTGTTTAGTAACATTTTAGCCATTCTTATAGAAGAGAACACTTTATTTCACAGGGAATGAAGCTGCCACTGGCTCCTGTGCATCAAATGTTTCATTCTATTCCATGTTTCATATTAAATCTGAAACAAATGCAGGGCAACTCTGGCAACTATTGCTTGCTAATTTATGCCAAACAAAGAAAAACCAACTATTTTCACTTCAAACAACTGATATAGGGTGACCATATGGAAAGGAGGGCAGGCCTCCTGTATCTTTAACTGTTGTATAGAAAAGGGAATTTCAGCAGGTGTCATTTGTATCCATGCAGCACCTGGTGAAATTCCCTCTTCGTCACAACAGTTAAAGCTGCAGTGACCAGCTACAAAAGAGGGCAAGGCTCCTGCCGCTTTAACTGTTGTGATGAAGAGGGAATTTCATCAGGTGATGCATGGATACAAATGACACCTGCTGAAATTCCCTTTTCTATACAACAGTTAAAGATACAGGAGGCCTGCCCTCCTTTCCATATGGTCACCCTAAATTGGTAGAGCTTTGAAAAATGATGGTGAAAGGATCATTTGCCAAGACTAAACACAACTCATGCGCTGCCACTTTACTATGTTGTGGGTGGACACATTTCTTAGCAATTGGCACTGAAAGAACAGACACATGGCATATCTGTACTACATATTCTTGTCAATTTTATACTATCGGTTTTATACTCCAACATTCTTTAATCTTGACTATTGTAGCAAGGTTGCTGAGAATTCACTTCCTGTTAGAAATTCTCAACTTTCTTATGGTGGGAGCTGGGGACAGAGAGAAGGGAATTATTATTAAACCAGTTCAAGCCTACATTGTTGTCACGTTCATAAAAAGCTCAAAATGGAGGTAGATTAGTCTGAAATGGAAGCAGGCCTTCTTGATTGCAGCACCCATTTGTGGAATGTTCCCCTCACATAGGTTCACTTGAATTCATAATGTTGTAGAATTTATATTATGAAATTCAGTGATAGTAGATGGTTCTTATATGTATTTGTTCCTCATGAATTGTGGTAATATGTCTTTTATCTTGTATTATAATAATTGTGCCATTTGCCCTCAAAAGAAGGTGGGCATTGACCAAGACAACTTTACTTAGGCCCTGGAAGTTGAGGTAGCTGTCCACATTGTTACCTCTCTCATTGTCCCCCCTCTCCAGTGGGATGTAGTGGATGGAATGCTAGATCAGGGAGATCAGAGATAAAAATCCCAGCTCATCCATGTTATTTACTGGGTGACATCATGCAAGTCAAAATAGTTCAATCTAAACTACCTAACAGGATAGTTTTGAGGCTAAATAAAACAGGCCTCTGTATGCCACACTCAGCTCCTTGTTAGATGGGTGGAATACTAACGTGACAAACAGCTAAAGTGCTGACTATGTATTATGCTTGAACAATATCGATTATTGTTTGGATAGTTGGCTATACCATGAAGCATAAAAACGCCACAAAGCCAAAGATGTCAGCTATACGCCTTTAAAATCATAATATAGAATACATACACTGATGTCACAAGGGACAAAGAGGAGAATTAGCTTCTGCTCCAATAGAGTTTCTGCACTCATTTATGTATAAGTGAATAAGTACAATTAATTCCTCAGGAGAAAGGTGAACAACTTCATGAGCAAAACCTCCTCCCAACATGGACTGTGGATGGATTGGCCTCCAATGACAGAGAGCTCTTTGAGGGTGCAATATGGCCCCTTGCCATATCCAACTTCTCCACACACACATACACACACACACACACACTGGATTGAGGGTTTGCATCATAGTAACACACTTCTTGTTGGTAACAAGAGTAAACATATTCTCAGAATTAGGAGGAGAACCAATGCCTCTTTAATGCCTCTTAAAAATAAAATAAAATTTATAGACCAATCTTCCTCTAATAAATACATTAATTGAAAATTGTCAGTTGTATTAAAACTAACAAAGGCTTTTTAAAAGTCACAGTTCATAATTGTTACATAAAACGTGTGCATTATGCCTTTTGTGACATCGGAACAAAGGGTAGGAACACTTAAAACAGTCAGTTTGACATTGCTAGGCAATTACTACCTTCTTACATATGAATGGCAATCAAAAGTTTAAAATCTGAGGTAGTCACTTGTCATGTTACTTTTTATCTTTCATTTTCTTCTTTGATGGAAAGAAAAGCAGGGCTGTTTGCCGCTGCTATTAATGAATCTATGATGGAAGATGAGAGGCAAAGTACTTCTCTGGAAGTCTGAATCTTACAAAGTTTTAATTGCACACAATGGAACATGTCATGAACTGCTTCTTTTAAAAAGGATGGAGAGTAGTTTATGGATAAACTTAGGAACCTCAATATCTAGCACTTTACTAGCAGGTCACCACTGTAGTCTTGCTGTGTTTCTACATCCAAATAAGGGGCCCATGACACATTCCATATACTGTTTTCAAACCACTTTCAAAGTGTTATATCCTGCTTGGTGTAGATCTGGCCTAGATGTTTGAGAGGGGTGGATGAATGGATACATCTTGTTCCTATGGCATATCCATATAAATGCATGCATGCATATGAACAGTAAAGCAGTGCCCATTCTAATATTTCACATACTGGTGAGGCTCCATTTTTGATCCTTGATAACAGACTGAAGGACACATGTTTTTCCAAGTGTTTCTTGCAAAACCCACAAAGAGCTGTGCATGATACAACTCCTTTATTTTATTTTATTTTTTCATTATTTTATTGTTTGTTTGCTAAGTAACTATTTATCCAACTTTTGCTCAAAGAATTTACTTATATACATGAAACTATTACTACTTAAGTACAGGATGATATGAAGGGAGGGAGGAACTGAAAGGAGAGAGAATGAGGGCAGGAGGGGGCAAGGGTTTACGCTTTGCATTGTATTGCAAAATGGGGAAAATCTAATAAAACTATGCTCCAGTTGTATTCATGCAGTACCTGGTAAAATTCCTTCTTCATCATAATAGTTAAAGCTGCAGGAGACTTTCCCTGTTTTGCATCTGGTCACTCTAGTATAGCTCTTGCAGCTTTAACTGCTGTGATGAAGAGGGAATTTCACCAGGTGCTGCATGCGTACAAATGGCACCTGCTGAAATTCCCCTTTCAATGCAACTGTTAAAGATACAGGAGCCCTGTCCTCCTTTCCATATGGTCACCCTACTGTAGGGACATAAGCATAATCATCTTGCTCTGTAGACTTCTGCTGCAATCATTGCTTTCTTGCTTTCTTGCTTTCTTGCTTTGTTAGTTTGTTCCTGGCAAATAAAATCTTTATCCTTCACCCAGTTGTGTGTTCAATGTTTCTGAATCCTAAAAAGAACCATTGCCTCTTGGCAACACAGCTTGTTCATATAAATCATGCCTTAGCCTATTATCGAGCCCAGCTGTGTGATGGAACATAACAACAAAGGTTACTTAGTAAGCAGGTGATTCAATAAGAATCAATTTTTGCCACATAACCCACACATTGAGGGTGACTTCACATGGGACCCAGAAATGGTGGCAGAAGCATGACTTACTCACACTTCCTCCATTAACCTTGCTTTGGATGGTCATATTTTTACCCTACCACTATCACCAATACCAGTGTCACATTATTATCTTTTTCTCCATTTACACTACAAGATCAGCCTAAAAGCAGCAATTCTGAGCCAGTTTTTAATAAATTCAATGAGACAAATTGGATATTACACAGAGGAAAATTGATATTGACCATACAATCAAAAATATAAAATTATGATATATTCATCAGAACATTAGAGGAAATCTTATCACTACACTAATTTAAAACTATTCTGCAAAAAAAAAAGGACTGAATGTTCTCCAGGGATAAATCATGCATTGTAGTGGTACCCCATTATTTCTACAAGGCCTTTCTAATCCATTCACCTCTAAATTAACCTCTACATGAGTATTAAGAAAATATTACCCAAATCTCAATGGAACCTCCTTGCTGCTTTTGAGAGCTGCCAGACATTTTAATTTGATGTGTATGTGGGGGGGATTTTGCACTAACTAATCTATATATTTAATTTGCAGTTTGTCAGAAAACAAGAAACTGTGGCAAATTTAAAGCCTAAACTATGCTGAAGCCTTCATGAATATTCATACTAAATTATCTCCCCCCTTTTATTCTCGTCCACCCACATCTGTACACTACAATGTTTGTTGCTCAAGAGGTTGCCCAGAAACAAGATTTAGGAGTACTTTCTCCCTTGAGAAATGTAATTAATTACTATTGTTTTCCCCAAAGGATTTCACTTTCAGATCATTTATTTTCTAGTGTCACTGATGAGCTGACTGGGAAAATGAAACACTTGAGTTTAATTACCAGTTCAGATTGCAGCTTTGTGAGCAGGTACTTCATCTTCTACTCTTTCTATAATTGTCTCTTCTTATGATATAATATGCAGTTGTATCTACTACATTTCACAATGTTAACAATGGCTTACTACTACTTTCCTGATGAAATGAATATAAGATGATTATAGAATGAATCAAGGGTGGCCACAAGCCTTCTGTGCAGCAGATTTGAGTCTTTCACATATGTTTTTCAGAGTCCTAGGACTGGAGAACCAAAAAGATGGGAAATGAACAAGTAAATTAACTCTTCTCCTGCAATAACTTGAAGCTCTTGTATTAACATTACAACTTTTATGAACACTTCTAAGACTGGATAATCAATTTCAGGTTCTAAAATAAATGAAATATTAATCAGTGAACACATGCTGTGATACAAAGGATAGTATAGTATGTCACGGGCTTGTTTTAATAACCACTGAATGTAGTAATTTAATGTTAGATCTCTAGCTGAAAACCTTGCTCTTAGATATCTGGCTTCTTTTCTGTACAGTAAGCATGTTTTGCTATTGGTTTTAAATGCTCTAAAAGAAAAGAAACCAACAACTAGATTCAAATATGAAAAGGGAAATGTGCTTTGCTTGGAACAAGTATTCATTAAACTTGTTCTTACTCTTATCATTAAACGTGCCTGTCCAGGCTGTATCTATGGGCTTTATCAAATTTTCCGCCCCCCCTGGTACCTGCAATTTTGACCTCCGTTTCATTAGTGTGGCAGGTACTGGTTCCTTTCATGATCACCACTGTTGTCTACTCTCCTGCTATTGCGCATACCCCTTCTCTCTCTCCCCCCCCCCCCCCCAAGTTCATTGATTCTTGTTGGGTGATAGACATGGTTGCCTTCCCACCCTTGCTCTGGTTTTGTTGTCTATGGTTTTATCGATTTAGCATTTAATCAGCTGGCCGCCATTTCTGTGTGCAACGAGGTTGGGGTTGGAGAAGCAAAAGCTTCCCCTGCTAAGGTCAACACTTAAAAAAATATTGTTTTCACCAATCCTTACTTTCATTTATCTTGCCTCTCATTGTGCTGCCTGAAGCAAGTTTATTCACCCTGCTGCATGGCAGAACCAGCCCGGGCAAGCTAGGGGGTGTTTGTGTGTGTGTGTGTGTGTGTGTGTCTGTGTTTTTCAAATTCAAAACATGGGAAAATCATGATCCTATCTCATACTATGCTCAGATACTCAGATTATAAATATTTCAGAACAGAATCAGCTTATCAGCAAACTATTCTTGCTTATGAATGATTCCTGGTTGGTACAACAGTGACCTTTTAGCATTCTCAGAAATGGAAAATCATTTTGCAGTAGAAACACAGAACTGACAAATGATTGGAATTAAGTAGGGATATGTTCACCCGTTTCGATAGCAGTGGTAGATATTCTGTTCGTTTCAGTGGATTCTATACAGCTGGCCCTTTTGAGTAATAACATAAAGTGTATGGTTTTCTATACTGCCATTTTTATTAAGCACTATCTAGAGTAACATCTGAACCCTAAACTGTAATTAAACTGAACTATAATTTACTAAAACAGGTCAACTTTGTAACCCATGATTTGAAGTTGGTATGATTTTGCAAACCATAGTTAAGATTAAATGCAGTTTGTCTAGGTTTGCACGTTGCACTAAGCTCCCCAAATTAACCCCAATCCAAAATCTTCTTTAAATGGCTGTTCAAGTTCACCTAGTAATATATGCTTATCAGATATATTGAGTTAGGCTGATGATGGTGATATTGGTCAGAATGTCTCTTGTATACTATTATTTATTTATTACATTTTATACTGCCCATCTGCTGAAGCTCTCTGGGTAGTGCACAATTAAAACCATTAAAAAGTTTAGATAAATTTAAAACATTAAAAGTTTAAAAAGAGATATAAAAACCAGCTAAGATAAAAACCAGGGAAAGCCTGGTTGTCAGGCAATGTTTAAAAGATGTAACATTTTCAACCTCCCGAATCGCACAAGGCCAGAGGATGGTGCCACTACAGAGAAGACCAGGCGCTGAGGTTCTTCATGGCAGCATTCCATTCTTTTTGGGTGTATATAAGGGGAAATGGTTTGCTAGGTATGCTGGTTTAGGGTTTTGTAGGATAACAGCATAACCTTGTAAGTGACTCGGTAGCTAGCAGGCAGCCAGTGCAGTTCTTTTAATGGAGGTTTTACATGAGCAGAGCTAGGTGTTCCGGTGAGCACCCTAGCTGCTGTGTACTGCACTAGCTGCAGCTTCTGAACTACACACATGGGTAGCCCAACATAGAGCACATTACAGTAGTCTAATCATGTTACCAGTGCATGAATTACTGCCATAGGAAAGGGCATAGTTGGCATGCCAACCAAAGTGGTATATACTAACCATGCAAGTGGTTTCTACCAAGCATGTACACAATGAGCTTGTTTTTGAAGCTATTGCTGATAAAATATTATTATTATGTTTCTGCCATCTTGCTACTTCCAGAAAAGAGGATTCAAAAATTTTAAATGGTTGGCTTTACAAATAATTGGTGAGTTAAGCAGTCAGCAAAGGATTTTGAGGGAAGTTTGAAAGGTCATATCAAAGATTAGGATTTATAGGTACAGCCTGATAAAACTTGGCACAAATACTTGAAGAACATATTTGAAAAGTAGAAGTTACACAACAACAGGCAACTCATCCTTGGATAACTATCGATAGGGACCAAATTTCTGTAACTATTAATTTGTTACTACTAGAGATATAGAGGCTGACCATACATCTGGCAAGCTTTTACTCAGAACTTTCTTTTACTGAAACCATTTAAAGCTGTCCAGGAAGAATACCTGAAATGCAGACCTTGAGACAACCACCCCAAATTCTTAAAAGTGAGCTTGCTTATATGTAGCTGTTGAATACTGCTAAAAAATTTTTTTTATGTGCTCCATTGGTAACAGCATTAAAAGACACCATACACTCTAGATCGCTGCTCAACCCTTGGATATTTTCTGCTTTTATAGTTGAAGTCATTGCATGAATGGACCTTTACTTGGTCTAACTCTGAGTATGAAAATAGAATGGCAGCAGACTCATTTGTCTGAACTCTGACCCAATCCCAGATAAAATGTGCAATGGGCTACATTCATAAAATAAAAAAGAGGAAGTCAGGTGAGATTTGCTGAACACTTCCCCCATCCTGCGGCTCAACTTCCTGCAGCCTGACGTTCAACTTTTTTTCCTCCCAACCAGGTTCCAGTCTCAAAGTGAGCCTAGCATGGTTAAATATCCTTTACAACATTGTAATATTTCAGATTCAATATGGTAATTTGTTCTGTCAAAGAAGCCAGTGTAAAATGCTGCTGCTTCCTGTAAGTATCTTCATTATTTTGATTTTTGGATACTTTGATCTGAAGATTGCACTGCATTGAGGCACATTGCATGCATCTGAAAAACTTGTATATTACTAATGGGAAGAGGCTGAGACCTAGTTCTTTCTCAAGTAATAAATCTGTGTCTGAGTTGTACCACTGCAGGCTGCAAGTGAGGGTTCACACAACTGAATGCTCCTCCACACCAAACAACAACAACCCCCCCCACCAAACCCCCCACATTCCTTTCACTGAAAACTATGGAGTTGGGGTTGCAACTACTGTCCTTGTCTCCAACTTCCACATGTTCATCTGATCTTCTCTGTAGAACCTATGTGCATATGTGCATATAATTTCCACATAAATAAGCTTTATCCATCCACATAGACTCTGTATAGAAGATAAGATTAGTGTACAAAGTTCAGGAGTGCATTCCTGACATCCCTTTTATGCATGATATGGAGAAAATGCATAGAACTTCTCCCTGTTTTACAAAACTAGAACCTCTGATTATCCAATGAAGCTGAATGGTGGGAGGCTCAGGACAAACAAAAGGAAGCACTTATTCAGAAAGGGCAAAGTTAAACTATGTTATTTACTACAACATGTAGTGATGGGCCCCAAACCCGACACCTTTAAAGGGTGATTAGACAAATTCATGGAGGACAGGGCTATCAATGGCTACTAGTCATGATGGCTGACTATTACCTCTAGTATTAGAGGCAATATGCTGGGAACACAAACCAGAGGGTGTTTTGTAGGGAAGGAGAAAGCTGTCAGTTTCTCTCAGTTTCTTATTTTTCTTGTTTGGTTTATCCCAAAATTTGATTTTTTAAAATTCACATGAAAGTTTAGATGCATTTTTGTGCTTATTTCTACTAATTCATGCATTTTCTATGCAATTTTGCCTAATATATACATTTTTGCAGTTTTCCAAACCTAATGCATATTTAATATTATTTTCACCAATATATGCATTTTTGAGTGTACACATCTTTTTTATATATTGGAGGACTCCATTGCAAAATTGGGAAAAGTGCAACTTTCAAAGGATCACTGAGTTTCCATTGGCCTATTGCAGGGCTGCATGGAGGTTCCCCATCTGCCATGTCCCTTTTCCTGGCACAACTCTTATCCCAGATACCATTCGTTCAGTGTTTTGCTGGCTATCTGTGCATTTTTCCACATTCTAAAAAGTTCAAAAACATCTGTTAAGGCTTAATTACTGGGGACACACACTTAAAGCTAAAATATGCTGTTATTTTTGGTGTTTTGGTCCCATCCCTTTTGCTTTCAGCCCTGTCCACCTCTGGAATGTGGATGTTTAGAACTTCTCCAAAATGGAATTTGGCCCCCACCCCTGACATATTTGTCCAAAACTGCAAACTGAATGAATTTCTCCCCCATTCCTATTTCATTGGCTGCATCTAAAAAGATTAGCATAAGAATTTGAGGCTTCTTGTGATTATTAGATTCTCCTCTTCATGGTGCCGCTTTGCCCCCTTAAAACCCTGTGGCATTACAGCTGCAGGGTGGAGAGAGTGTTGGCTTCCGATGGCTGTTTGGATTGTCAGACCTGCCTCCTGCCTGGCCTTCGCACTCTTCCGGTGACTTATCAGTAGTCACAATCTGCCCCTGGAATGCCCCTGGCCCAAAGCTGAAGTGGCCCAAACAGTGGGAAGATGGTGGTAAATCCCCAACTTTTTAAATCCGCAACTTCTGGGAAAAACCCCATGGTGGCTGTGAGTTGGCTGCATCATATAGGGCATAGGGCATATAGACAGCCCCCTAATGACATCTCCCACTGTATTGTGTGTGCTGTCGACTTTGGGTGCCACTTAAATCCCTTTGGTTTGTTTATTTATTTATCTTGCTTGTTTCAGGCTCAAAACAAGTTGAAGAAATATAGTGTGCGACCCCAATGGTCTTTCTGAGAGATAAATCTGTGCTAAATCAAAGACTGAAAAGGGATGCACTAAAGATATCTCAGAAGGAAAGGGGGAGGGAAGCTATAGATAGTGCATTATTAGTTATCTTTGTAGTGTGAAGTAAACAGCTTAAACATGATGTGAATAAGACAGGACATCAATAAAGGGATTCAGAAGGAAAGTGACATGAGGGTAGCAGAAAGAAAGAAAAAGAACTTCAGCAGTGGCATTTTAGACAGATTAAAGGAGAGAAAAGTGACAGGCAGTGAGGCCAAATGAATTATAGCAACAAAGGCCAGAGAAGCATAACAAAGAAAAAGAAGAATTTCAACTTCATGGAGAACAGTAGCAAAACTATGGTCTGGAACATGTGGATTAATCTATGGAGGTCTGTTGTGAGAAGGATCGTATCTTGGGACAGACGGCAGGACTTGTTTGTCTTCTGGCTTCTTTCAGATTATAAACCTATGGCTCTTAAGAGAAATAAGTTATAGATTGCCTAAGAAAGGTATGCATAAACCATATGCCACTTAATATGAAATGCTAACCCTGTTGGTTACATACCTGGAATATTTATGGATAGACAGTTTTATTATAATATGTAGAGTTGGAAGAACCTGGGAAATTTATGTAATGGTGCTTAGAACCACATTGATTTTTGCCTTGAAGCAACAACCTTTTCTGACTGGCATTCAGGTTCTCCAGTTGTTGGTGTTTCTGTGTGTATGTGTATGAGGTGTTAGTGTATTTGTTACTACTCCATATTTCCCACCTTTTCATGTATACACAAACCCAACAGTTTCAGCAAAAGCAACAAGGAAGTAACATTCAATTCAGATTGATACAACATTATTTTACTCAGTAATTCGTAAAGACATGATTAGGGATCCTGGACAAGAGAGCTGATGCTCATCTGAGGACATTATTACTGCTTCTTAGTGGCCTTATTTGCTGACTGAAGGAGCTGAGTTGACAGACAAGGATTAAAGCATTTTAGGACTGCCATGCCCTTTATTTAATAAATCTGTAACTTGGCACAGAAATACTGATAGAACTGGTTACTGAAAAGAGGAATGAATGAATAAGAACTTTGGAGAGAAGGTTGGGAAAAAACAGGCACTTATTTGTGCATATCTATCTATTTATCTCTTTTCCCATCATGTGAGCAGTGTATTTGTGTGAGCAGTATCTTAGCCAGGGCTCCTTGACATGAACCAGGAAGCAAATGTCCTTGAATTTATCATGGTGAACTTCCTAGGGCTGTGTATGCTCAGGCCTTAGATACTTCCTGAGACACAAATTATGGGGAATAGAGTGGTAGTCCTCTCTAGCTTGGCTCCAGCTAAAGACCTACTGCTGGTTCCAGCCATCAGTTCAAACTTCATCAACTAATATCAGGAATCTATGTTGGAAGACACACATTGCTCAATCCAATACAGTTGCTTATGGCCCTCAAAAGGCCTTGAACAGGGTTCAGCTGTAGCAACTTGTAGGCACAGAGAAACTCCAAAATTCGCTTTCAGTATCATGAAGGCTGCTGTAGCTGGCTGTTGTCTTTTCCATAAAAGCTTTGGAGTAACTCATTAGTTCCAACACTTTCCTATAAATAAGCCTAAATACACATGATGGGCATAATTGGATACATTCCTCCTGTTTAGCCCTGACTCCATTCCCCTTCCCCCGTCTTCTCCTGTCTCCTTGTTATCTATTTTTAGAGGCCTATTCTCTCATTCTTTATATAGTGCCATGTACATAGATGGCAGTTTGTAAAGTGCTAAATGAATAAAGCTATTGACTGTGCAGGCTTGAACAAAGAGAAGATAACAGATTGCAGGATCTGCCAGGCCAACAGCTTATCTTTAGGTTAAGAACAGTCAAACAAGACAAAGGAATGGCTGTGGGATAGAGTCATAATGGGCTAGACATGGCTACAAATATTAATAAACAGCATGAGAAGAAGTCCATTTTCTCTAAAGATATGCTGAGTTTAGCTATCACTGTCACACATGATTGACTGGTATTAGGGGTGTGCATCGGATCGGATCCGATCCACGATCCGAATCCGATCCGACCCAAAATCGGGAAAATCCGATCCGATCCGATCCGATCCGGACAACCTCCGATCCGATCCGATCCGATCCGATGAGGTCCGATCCGGATCGGACGCCATTTTGAATGCTTTTTCCCATAGCCAAGTATTGTTTTACAAAAACGCCTATAACTTTTTCATTTTTAAAGATAGAAGGATGAAACTTGGGCACATTGTAGACTGGTTAGGGGTAGTTATCTGTGAGAAATTTCAGAAAGATTGGTGCATGCATTTTGTGGCAATTAATTTTTTAATAAATACCCAGGAATGCCTATAACTTTGTCATTTTTAAAGTTACACACATGAAACTTTGCCACATTGTAGGGGGTACCTTGGGACCTATGTGTGTGAAATTTCAGAAACGTAGGTGCTTGTCTTGTGTGGCAATTAATTTTTAGAAAAATGGGTAGTAGTGGGGTAAATACAGTTACGCCTCCCATTTTTTTATTTTTGAAGATACAAACAGGAAACTTGGGCACATTACAGGTACCACTTGCCTTGATATGTGTGTGAAATTTCAGAAACATTGGAGCTTTCCTTGTGTGGCAATTAATTTTTGAAACAATGAGGAAAGAAACACCTATAACTTTGTCATTTTTAAAGTTACACACATGAAACTTTGCCACATTGTAGGTGCTACCTTGGGACCCATGTGTGTGAAATTTCGGAAACGTAGGTGCTTGCCTTGTGTGGCAATTAATTTTTTAATAAATACCCAGGAATGCCTATAACTTTGTCATTTTTAAAGTTACACACATGAAACTTTGCCACATTGTAGGCGGTACCTTGGGACCTATGTGTGTGAAATTTCGGAAACGTAGGTGCTTGCCTTGTGTGGCAATTAATTTTAGAAAAATGGGTAGTGGTGGGGTAAATACAGTTACGCCTCCCACTTTTTTATTTTTGAAGATACAAACAGGAAACATGGGCACATTACAGGTACCACTTGGCTTGATATGTGTGTAAAATTTCAGACAGCTGGGTCCAGGCATGTGGTGGCAAGGTATTTTTGAAACAATGAGGAAAGAAACGCCTATAACTTTTTTATTTTAAAAGTTAGAAGTCTGAACATTGCTCACTTTGTAGATGGGTTAGGGGTAGATATGTGTCAGAAATTTCAGAATTATAGGTCCAGGCATTTGATGGCTATGGAATTTTTAAATTACATGTTTCAAAAAAATTTCTACAGAGGCCAGGTCTTCCCCTCCCGCTTCCCGCGAAGAAAAGTCGTCTCGATCCCTTTGATCCTTGCTAGTAGTATCCATTACAGGGCTCGTGTTTCCTTTCCTACTTTCACTTATCAAGCAGAACGGCTGAGCCTAGCTGAGTTTTGCAGCCATGCGTGCAAGGAAGGATCACTCTGGTCTCGATCCCTTTGATCCTTGGTAGTATCCATTACAGGGCTCGTGTCTGCTTGAGTACAAAGTGAAAAGTGAAAGTAGGAAAGGAAACACGAGCCCTGTAATGGATACTACTAGCAAGGATCAAAGGGATCGAGACGACTTTTCTTCGCGGGAAGCGGGAGGGGAAGACCTGGCCTCTGTAGAAATTTTTTTGAAACATGTAATTTAAAAATTCCATAGCCATCAAATGCCTGGACCTATAATTCTGAAATTTCTGACACATATCTACCCCTAACCCATCTACAAAGTGAGCAATGTTCAGACTTCTAACTTTTAAAATAAAAAAAGTTATAGGCGTTTCTTTCCTCATTGTTTCAAAAATACCTTGCCACCACATGCCTGGACCCAGCTGTCTGAAATTTTACACACATATCAAGCCAAGTGGTACCTGTAATGTGCCCATGTTTCCTGTTTGTATCTTCAAAAATAAAAAAGTGGGAGGCGTAACTGTATTTACCCCACCACTACCCATTTTTCTAAAATTAATTGCCACACAAGGCAAGCACCTACGTTTCCGAAATTTCACACACATAGGTCCCAAGGTACCGCCTACAATGTGGCAAAGTTTCATGTGTGTAACTTTAAAAATGACAAAGTTATAGGCATTCCTGGGTATTTATTAAAAAATTAATTGCCACACAAGGCAAGCACCTACGTTTCCGAAATTTCACACACATGGGTCCCAAGGTACCACCTACAATGTGGCAAAGTTTCATGTGTGTAACTTTAAAAATGACAAAGTTATAGGTGTTTCTTTCCTCATTGTTTCAAAAATTAATTGCCACACAAGGAAAGCTCCAATGTTTCTGAAATTTCACACACATATCAAGGCAAGTGGTACCTGTAATGTGCCCAAGTTTCCTGTTTGTATCTTCAAAAATAAAAAAATGGGAGGCGTAACTGTATTTACCCCACTACTACCCATTTTTCTAAAAATTAATTGCCACACAAGACAAGCACCTACGTTTCTGAAATTTCACACACATAGGTCCCAAGGTACCCCCTACAATGTGGCAAAGTTTCATGTGTGTAACTTTAAAAATGACAAAGTTATAGGCATTCCTGGGTATTTATTAAAAAATTAATTGCCACAAAATGCATGCACCAATCTTTCTGAAATTTCTCACAGATAACTACCCCTAACCAGTCTACAATGTGCCCAAGTTTCATCCTTCTATCTTTAAAAATGAAAAAGTTATAGGCGTTTTTGTAAAACAATACTTGGCTATGGGAAAAAGCATTCAAAATGGCGTCCGATCCGGATCGGACATCTGGTCCGATCCGATCCGACCAGCCTCCGATCCGATCCGATCCGATCCGACCCCCCAGGTCCGATTCCGATCCGCTATCCGATCCGATCCGGGGGGTCAGTGCACATCCCTAACTGGTATGTTAAATAACTCTGCAGTGAAATGCTGCCTTATGTCTTTCCTCATATATTGTCTCTGTCTAAGGTGATAACACTTGCAACTGTGCACAATTGCTTTTGGTGACTCTTGTTGGTGTGAATGTGCAATTCGAGTGAAATCTGCAGAACAATGTCACTCGGCCTAGCTTTTATAATTTTCTCTAGCACATGCCTTCAGTTTCCAAATGCAAAATTACTGAGACAGAGCAGCAATTTTGTACCACCAAGAAAACCTGGAATCATTAAGCCAGAATCATAAATATGACTGGAAATTAAGTATGAACTGAATTGTATTGGAAAACTAGATTTTTGAGGTTGGTTGCATGAAAATTTAATAGCAGTGTAAAGCTAGTGTAAGTCTTAGGTGAGTAAAATGTGGCTTGTGGAATCTGGTTAAACTCTTGACCGTGACAACGTTCTAGGCTTCATTGCTTTCAGGCATCATTATTTTGAAAATGGCAGATTTATTATTTTATATATTAGATGTGATTGTTTTGGATTTTGTTAAAACAATGATAACAATACTTGTACTTGAGATCAAGCCATGCTCCCCTGAATACTTTTCCCAATACCTGGAATTCAGCTGGTGGCATGTCAATGAGTCTCTTCATAACCCTGCTTCAGCATTATTTATATATTTTTCAAATTCTGTTATATTCGTTTATATTATATTAACATTTATATGCTGATTTTCAGTCAGAAGTGGATTTTAGAAGAACATATTAAGCCCTCCAAAAATGTTCAGCTACAAAGTTTTAAGACAGACTTGGAGAACACTGAGAACAGCTTAGCAAACAAAAAGGTGAGTTGTCTTTCAACTCATGATTTCCATGTCAAACATTTATCCAGGTGTTCAGAGTAAGAATGCCCTCATCCTGAAACTGGGACAACAATGTTTGGAATAGAATCCTCATATGTGGTTCAGGGAAGTGCAGAAATTAATGATGGAGGAGGGAAAGGTAAGGCTTTTTGAAATCCACCATTCCCAGCCCCTGATAGCCCAGTTTTAGCCAATTAATACCCTTCATAGCTTTTTAACAGTATCTTGAGGGGCATCACAAAGGTAAGGGAGGCTCTGCCTCCTCCCAATAATTTGAACATTGGTCCAATGCTTTTGATGGTAACCCAGCAATGTTGGAAAGAATTACAATCATGTTGCCCCTTTGCCACTCAGGTAATGGCAGGTCAACCAACAGGCAATGGCAGATTCAACCAACTTCACATGTGGGTGATGAGGATGTAAGAATAGCAATTGCAGCCAGTATGCCTCAGCAACCTTTAATTAGCCTTGAAGGAAGTGGACAAGGCACTGGTGAGGTTACCTCTTAACAGAGGTTAGCGCTGGATGAAAAAAAAACATTAGGGTTGTGAGAGTTCATACTATGTCTTTGGAAACTTGAATTGGTAGCCCAGCACATATCCATATCTGTTGGTAGCCCAGCACATATCATTAAAAGTTCCAAAACTTCCAATATGGTTGGTTTGACAGCTAACGGGGGGGGGGGGGGAGTGGGGGTGCAGTTTGACAGCTATCAAAGCCTCTGTTTTGAACTTTTGAAAGTAAAAAATTCATAGCCACAAAATGCCTAGACCTATCTTTCTGAAATTTCTCACAGATAAGTACCTCACTCCCTTCTGCCATGTGGGCAAGTTTCATGTTTCTATCTTTTAAAATAAAAAAGTTAAATGGGTTTCTTTCCTTATTTCTCCCAAAATACATTGCCATGACACGCTTGAAGCTATGCTTCTGAAATTTCTCACACATGTTAACCAAAGTGGTACCTTTAATGTGGACAAGTTTCATGCTTGGATCTTTAAAAATAAAAACATTGAATGCATAACTGTCTTTCCCCCACTACTACCCATTTTTTAAAAAATTAATTGCCACACAAGGCAAGCACCTATGGTTCTTAAATTTCACACACATGAGTCCCAACATACCATCTGCAATGTGGCAAAGTTTCATGTGTGGATCTTTAAAAATAAAAAAGTTATAGGCATTCCTGGTACATTTGTACAAAATGCATAGCCACAAAATGCCTAGAGCTATCTTTCTGAAATTTCTCACAGAGAAGTAACTCTAACCATCTGCAATGTGGCCAAGTTTCATTCTTCTGTCTTTACAAATAAAAAAGCTATAGGCATTTTTGTAACAGAATACTAGGGTATGGGAGAAATTACTCAAAATGGCATCCGATTAAAAAATCGGAGGTCTGATTTTCATATCGGGATCGGATCGGATCCGATACAATGGACCTCTGATTTTTCCGATCTGATTTTTTTGCGTTCCTGCACATCCCTAGTTAAGATAAAAGAAAGAGGGGAAATGTATTTACTTATTAGCAAGAAAAATATTGTTAACATTTTTGCTGTGGAGAAAACAGTATATCTTCTGTATATCTTTTCTTTTCTTTTTCTTTTTTTTTAGTTTCTGTAGACTTTTGTTGAGTTTGTTGGTGTGTGGAAAAATAAAATGTTTTTGATCAGGAAGACAGGTAGAAAACCAGTGACCAAGTAGGCAATGGTATCTGTTCCTCCTTCTCACCACTATCATTACTTGAGCCAGAGTGAGAGGCAGGTGAACAAGCAGATTGTAATAGTGAAGAGGATGAGCAACACCAGGGGCTTCTTGTCAGTGGGATCCTGCTGGGGCATGGGGCCTTGAGAAATGCCCAACCATGCCTACCCTTGCCAGCCCTGACTCTGTCCTGGTTTGTACGTACTGACAACCCAGAGTATAGGTTGAGTATGGGTTGTCATTGAATCATGGGTTGTTATTGAATAGTTGATTGTCATTATGTGCAAATCCTATGGTTTAACTATGGGTTGTTAACCATGAACAATGCAAGAAGAGAACCCATGGTTTGATTTTGGGTTGGGAACCCAACAACTGATGATTTAACAACAACTCACACTCAATCCATACTCTGGGTTGTCATTACATGCGAACCAAGTCTGACTCTATAGAAACTTTACTATGCAAAGAGCTTTAAGATTTCATTAAAAGTGGAAATGAAGGGGAGTCATAAGACAGCAAATACAATAATGAATTTGCCCTTAGGTAGCAAAACACTAACACCTTGGCCAGGATTAAAAGACATCACATTATGTGCATAGAAGAAAACAGTAAGTGTATCAAGCGTTCTGCTTTTTATTTTACATGCATGACTCTTCTTGGGAAGAGTCTCTTATTTCAAGGAGATTACTTCATGCCCCTTTAATACTAGAGCAACTGTTATAAAATGCAGGAAGCAAGGCTTCAAATGGCCATGCACAGTTTTTTCCTGCATATGTGTGGATCCTGGCCTTAAGGAAAGCCTTAAAAATGCTCTTCTGATCAGTTTAAAGAAAAGCAGATAGCCTTTCTCTGGAGCACTGAAAAAGACTAAAATCCCTTAAATGACAGTTTCTGTCTCATCAAAACTCATGTCAGCTCTCAAGATTAAAGCCATATTTGTGTTTTCAGTTTTCCCTTTTAATAATTGGTAAGGTTATATCTATGAATATTATAGTATCTAATCTGAAAAAATTCAAATAGGTTAAAAGGCAATCCATCATTTCCTTTAAAATGTGATATTAACAGCTTTATAGTTAAATTAGGCTTTGAAAAATGGGTAAAGGTTGTCTATGAGAAAGCTCTTTTTTATGACAAAGATAATTGAACCCATGAAGAGGAAAGTATAACCTGGAAACGATTTAGAAAATTCATCACGAAAGTGTGTCATTATATTAATTTAGAGAGAAAACCACTTTTTTATTTACCCATCTCTAATGAATTCATCCCCCTTGGTTCAGGGAAGGGAATGACAAAATTTTCATAATGAACATGTCAAACATTAGAATATAACCTTGTCACACTCCACATAGTTCTAAATTGTTTTTTTTAAAATGCCCCTAACAATCAGTGAGGGTTTTCTTTATATAAATATTATAAACATTTTTTCTTTGAAAGATAACATAAAATGGTTTAGGGAAAGTTATATCCAATAAAAGTATTAGGGATTCTTTCACTGGATATAACTGTATATATGTATTATGCAGCTGGCACATGAGGCTGTGAAAGTTCAATTCCCCACTGAATGGGAAATAAATCACCCCTGAAAAGTAACTATTTATCATCACAAGATGATTATAAAGTGTATAACAAAAGTTTGAAGATGGCTGTGTCAAGGCCTATTATTATTTCAGCCCTCAAGTTTAGCCAAAGTCAGAATTTGGAAGCAAAAAAGTTTGAGGATGATTTATGGCCAATCACATTAATATTTTAGTAGTAAAGTCAATGAGATGATCAAAGCAAAAATAATGTTGGGGCATCTGAAGGATGTGCCAGGTTGTGTTACATTTTTTAAAAGACATGTTGTATATTTCCATATAATAATCCCTATATTCTCAAAGCAATTTGATGCCTTTTTGCAAAATACAAATCAATATGCATAATATATTTTGTTTTGTTTTTTGGATATTTAAGATACAAACAGCAACTAACCTTCCTGCCTTATCCTCTCTTGATCCCTCAAGGCTTTACTCCAAATTCCTTGACCTTATTACACCTGATGAGTAGCTAGTAAGAATAGGGCCTTTTATGTAGTGCATCTCACTTTATGAGATGCCCTACCGTGGTTTGAGGCTATTTAAGGAGGAGTGAGGCTGCCACAGCCTCCACCCATTTGGCTTATCTTACTTAAAGCTTGTCTTTATGATGTTGTTTTTTTAGGAACTATTTTTATCTGTTTGCCAGCCAAGTATGTTAACATTGGTGTCTCATGGCTACTGTGTTTAGGAATGCTCTCTCTCTCTATATATATATATTGAATGATGTTTTTTGTTGTGTAAGCTGCCCTGAATCCATTCATAGAAAAAAGGTGGGAAATAAACTTTTAAAATAAATAAATAAATAATACATAAATAAAAAGTTAGTCATGACTAACTTAAGTCCCATTGATTCCAATGAAACTAAGCTCCCCCCCCTCAATTTTCTACCCATCGCTTCCTGTAGTTCCAGTTCTACCAGTCCTCACATTGTTTTATAAAAGAATAGTTATCTTAAGACAATTTATGACCTTTGATTTTAAAAAAGTTGTGGATTAATTCCTTCCCAACCTCATTACTGGGTTACAGTCTTAGGTAACTTATTGAAATTTGTTATTCATTTGAATTCTATGTTTTAAAGCAGGAAGAAACATGCTGGATCAGACCAAGTGTTCATCAAGTCCAGCATTCTGTTCACACAGTGGCCAACCAAGTGCCTGTGGGAAACCCACAAGTAGGTCATGAGTGCAATAGCCAATTTTAGTTCTGTTTTACACTCATACAATCTACTATATGGAGTTACTTCATTTCATTCCTGTGACTTGAGATTTTCAAATGTTACTTTTTGCCCAGTTATCCATTCCTCCAAATTTAAAAATGATCTGTTGAGACATCAAGCCATTGTTGTCATTATGTGCAAAGTGAAATATCAATGACTGGTAAAACTGAAGTTACAATTAATTTTTGTTTAGATCATGCAATATATGGTTACTCAACAAACCTAAACGATCTTGTAGAAACCAATATGAGAAACCTTGAAAACACATATTTATTTTCAATAATTTGTGGTTAATAATAGTGACATTATATAGCTGAGAATTTAATTTTTTATTTTCAAATATTATTTCATGGATCCACAGTCTAGTCTATTAGACTATTGGACACTCCAAATACATTTATGTATTTATCAGTTAAATATGGATTTCAAAGCCAATAAGAAAAACAACAACACCAGAAGCGCATGTATTTGTGAGAGACGGAATCTGAGCCAGACATTCTTTCTGCCTCAGCCAGCCAACACCAGAAGCATATGTATTTGCAAGAGACCAAATCAGGGCCAAACATTCTTCCTGCCTCAGAGCCACCACTTATAAATGTTCTGGCAGAGTCTCTACAATTCAGAAAGCAAGTGTTCTTATATGTTGATCTAAATGAATAAAAAGTAAGCCAGATTTGGATCGCTTATGCACTAAGTGGAGTGTGGAAAGTGTGGGAAATAGTTTTGGTCAATTTCTTTCTCATCCTTTGATTTGAATCTGAATTTAAGCCAACAAGCTGCGAGCCTACTGAACTCCTGAAAGACTTGCTAAAATAGCAATAAATAAGCAAATATATTGCTGGAGATGCAATACACCAAAGGCATTAGTAACACATATGTTGTTGAGTTGCTCTCTAGTAACATCTTTTGGCATAAATAGTCATTATAATAACACATTTGTATAGCGTTAATAATAATAAATTTTATTACGGTCAACAAGACCAGCAAGTTTGCATAGTGTTGTCGAGTGTTGTATTAAAGAGTGACTGGAACTATGATGTTGTTGCAATCCTTTCAGCAATCCTGTGAATAGAATCTGCAGTTGGAAGGCTGAGGCTGAAGGAAGTGGTTTGATTAAGGTTATGTTGTGAGTTGATGGCAGAGGCATTGAAACAGGGACTTCCTAATTGTATCTCAGTCTGTTAGCCGCTTGCTTGGTAAATTAGGGTGCATGGCTGGCTGGAGAACGCTGGAAGTTGTAGAACTTTTTTCAGTCTAAACATGCATAGGATTGCAATTAAGCAATTCCCATTCTAGGTTATTTTTTAGAAGTCTGGGCAATAAATGAGCACCACACATGTGTTTTCTTAAGAGTGCTGCTAACAGCCAAATTATTAATATTGATGGACTTTAGCTAAGAATTCCTCTGGATATAACTTAATGGGAACAGGGTATACTCAATTTACAATACAAGAGGGTAATGTACCCTAAATGTGTCACCCTGGACATTAAAAAAAAATGTGTGTCCCTGGATGTTAGGAAAGAGAGAGAGAGAGAGAGAGAGAGAGAGAATCTCAAAGTATATAAAGATGTATCACTGGAGAGCTAAATTCAGCGCTCCATCTCCCACCCCCAACCCCCATTTTCCCTTCCTCTTTTTTGTTCTTGGTTTCTTATAATTTTAGGATTAGGAAGTAGGAATAAGGGGAATAAAGAGGAATAAAGAGGCGGTGTGCTACAGAAAAGGCTTAATGGATATTGTTATTTTTGTATTCTTTTTGAAACAATAAAAAGACACCACAATAAACCATTTATTAAAACATTATGTTCTAAAAAAACCAAGTGGCCTCGATTTCTAAAACAAGATTTCTAAAACAAGAATCCCATGCATTCTGCTCTCTTGTTTTCAAAAGTGTATTCTTCCTTGTTTGGGTTTTGTTGCACCTCATGAACAGGAATTACTTTACTTTGAATAATAGTTGGAACTACCAACTGGTGCATGATTGTGCCTACAATAATAGTTACTCTAACTTTCTATTCAGGCCACTAACAATATCATTTACCACAGCCTTCACGAACTGGGTGGCCTCCAAATGTGTGAGACTACAACTCCTAGCATCCCCAGCATATCTGGAAGGCACCAGGTTGGGAAAAGCAGACTTAACAATTTAATAGTGCAATAGATGAGGATACAGCAGTGGTAGACACCATGATTCAAACTTCTCTGTGAATTGGCTTGAACATGTACATAGAAGGCTTGCTGTGCTCCCCACCCCCGACATTAATGACCTCAACCCAGTTTGAAAGCATGTTAGTATATATTTCTATCTTAAATGTGGTCTGCTCTGGGATAGACATTTACTTTGGTTTTACTCTGTTATGTTTTTGTATTTGATCATCTTAAATTTTGTTTTGTGAACCATCCAGCTATTGGGTGGTACAGAAATGTAACAAATAAAAATAAAATAAAATAAACAACATCCTGAGATACACATCTGATTTTCAGGAATTCAGAGAGAATCATCATTCAAATAATACTGCAGGCTTCCTATGTCAATGGTATTCGGTGAACTAAATGCCGGGTACACAATATAAGATGGCTGACAATGCTGTCTCAACACTGACAATTCAGTATTGTTTTTAACATCAGTATGGTGTTTAAGATAAAATATCAAATGGCTGTTAAAAAGATTTTATTGATATCTGTTTTACTATAAGAAGCACTGATACATATTTGAAGTGTTTGGGATGATAGAAGTTGGGGTGGTTTGTCTTTATATATCAATTCTTAATGTTTAAAACTGTTTCCAGGCCAAATATCAGTACTTTGTAACATTTAAAAAAGATGATAATACTTAGAAGGATTTATTGAAAGCATCCTCAAACTGACATACTGTGTCATTTCTAAATGTCAGGGATTTTATGCTCACTTCATGAAAACAGATCTCATCCTCAGGGACAGCATTTGTATGGCATATCTTTTAAAAGTCTTCTTAAAAACCAGTTCAATAACCTAGAGTGACCTTTGTTCTTCTTTACATGCTGGACATCCAGTGCACTTAAAAGAATCAGTATATTCTTTTTCTTTCTACCATCCTAAAAATTGGTACACACATGCCAGCTTTACATGTGTATGTAGAGATAACATCCATCTAAGGAAGTAAACCATGAACAACCCTTGGCTCCGCACTTATGGATGGAAAAGGCACTGAGGTCTATTTTGCTGCAATTGCATGTGCCTAAAAAGTACTATACTACATATTCAGAAAATGTATTGTCAAAGGGGAGCCTTATTACCTGCACGTATTGAACTCATACCCTTTTGATCTGGAGCCAAAGGCGGGCACTTCCTAACCATCTGTGTAACGTATGCCTGCACCATAGATAAACTGTATTTTGGCAATTTGTGTGGCACAGTAATAGTCATTGCTTCACATGTGTATCATACACTGCTAAATTTCAGGATACAGATCAGGGGTTCTTCTGGTGCCTTGCCACCTTATTGCCTACCAAGACAGTTGTCCTGGGGGATTTCAATATTCATCTTGGGGTCATCTTGGGAGGGAACCAGCTTGGGATTTCATGGCTGCCATGACAACCATGAGGCTGTTTTACAACATCATTAGCCCAACATATTCTGCAGTCAACTCTCTGGATTTAGTATTTATCTGGAATGAGGGGATAGACTTACTATGGTGATTCTTGCTTTCATAACCTGATTGGATTACGTTGAATGTGGGGCTGTTCTTGAAGATGACTCAGAAGGTTCCAATAGTGCAGAATGCGGTTGCCACAATTTAGACTGGCAGAGCCAGATAGGATCACATTACACCAATTCTTACAGAGTTACATTTACTGCCTATTCGCTTCCAAGCACAATTCTAGGTGGTGGTGTTTACATTTTAACCCCTAAATGGCTTGGGACCCAAATACCTAAAGGAACATATCCTGCTGTATCAACCTGTCCATGTCTAAAGATGTTCAGAAGAGGTGGCACCCCAGATGCCCTTCTGCTGAAGCTCAACTGGTGCTCATACTGCTATCATTTCAGTGCCAGGTTAAAACTTACTTATTTGCCCACATAAATAAGCCAGTGTTAGGTTTACTCTTCTATTTTTCTGTTCCCCATTTATTTTATTATGATGTTATATGGCTGCACTGCAATACATTCTGTATTTTTACACCTCTTGTATACTGCCCTGATATCTTGAGATGAAATGAAGGTTAAATGTATTTAATAATACTAATACTAATAGCAATACTACTACTCCTAATTTAAGGGTATAGCCCTTTTGCATATCTAAGTGTGTATTAGATTATACAGTTATATGTGTGTATATATTCATAAGTATGTTTTGTAACTTACAATTGTCAGAGTTGAGTGGAAGTGCCAAATTCTGTGTTAAAATGCTGATAGAAACGTACACACTACAAGAATAATGGGAGTATGGGGGGTTGCAGTAATTTCATTGAACAAGCTATTCCAATGCTGTGGGAAGTTAAATCTATTCTTAATTATTTTGGCTTTTTTTTAATTAAGAAGTAAATAACTTCATTAAAGAGAATGCTTTCTCTTCTTGTCATGTTAGTTTTCTCAATAGAGATAATCAGTGCAGTCTATGGGTGAGTTATGGAGCTCATTTCATCAATGAGGAGGCAAGCTTTCTTTTATATGCAATATTTGATAGTCTTTGTCAGGAAAGAAATTAGTTTTTTTTATAGTTCACTGTATCCTTCTTAAAGACCTGCTTTCTGCATTTCATTAAGAGAGATTATAAGTGATGCCAAGATAAAGCCTAATAAAAGCAGCTTATTTTAAGAAGAAAGCTGTGATAGATGCACTCCTAATTCTATGGAACTATTTTGACTGGATGGATGGATAGATAGATAGATAGATAGATAGATAGATAGATATTCCATGCATGTCCACTTGGAACTGTATGTGATTAAATAAGTACAAGTGTAAATGATTGAGTAAACAAGTGTGATTAGGATCACAACCTAAGGAAATGGACCATAGAATAGTGTGAAGTCATATTCTATAACTACTGAGCTTTTATTTTATTCCACCATTTGGAATTGGCAGACAGAATGTAGTATAGAAGCTGGTTCTCTTTATAGCAGATCAGGTAAAACAGACACACACATTCCCATAAAAATAGGTCTCCTTAAAAGTAATTCTTCTTGATTTGAATGCAGCAAATGAGTGTGGTTTATTATTTACTTGGTTTCAGATTGTTACAGCCCTATAATCTCTCAATCTCTCTCTCTCTCTCTCTCTCTCTCTCTCTCTCTCTCCCCCTCTGTGTGTGTGTGTGTGTAGTGCATGTAATATCTATATACCCATGACTATTTCATTTTCTATATAGTATGAGTACTCCTTGGGTACCCATACTCAGTTGGGGGTCTTACATACTCAGGTTCCAACAGCCTTGATGAAGACGTCTTCTTGCAAGGATCCCTTTGGTATCCCTAATAGACTAGCATACCATGAAGTTGCCAAAATGGGAAAGTAGGTTTGTGCCAAAGTAAACTCCTGCCAGATTTTAGCATGTCATGACTACTTCTGTGCAAAGTGCTATTATGCATAGTTCAGGTACCACAGTGGGAATACGTTCTTAAATGTGCAATTTTAGCTTTAATTTTATATGCCTGTTCTATTTATTCTGGGGTCTGAGGCCAATGAATTGGTCAGTGATAAACATATTTGTCAATGAAGAAAGTGCAGTGCTAAGTACTAGGGATATACACTGGATTCAGACAAAGCCTGAAGCCTGAGCAGAATCAGGCCCCTTCAGCACATTTCAGTGGTATACCCCAGAGCTGAGGGTGATGAAACAAAATAGGAGACGGCTTGAGTACAGATGGAGACAAACTCCTAGTGGATGCAATCAAACACTGGTAAGTGCCTATGGTAAGCTGTATTCGGGGCAGTGAAGGCAGCAAAAAAATGATACTTTGCTGCCACTATTAAATCATCACCCTGCCGCCCAGCGGAGCTTTTCAGAGTTGTCCAAGGGCTTTTACAAGCCGCCCCCATGGACATGGTAAAACCATCTGAGGCCCGCTGTAATATATTTGCTAGGCACTTCATGAATGAAATCTTTGGCATCCGTCAGGACTTAGACTCCAGCATTATAGCAGGTGAATCTAGTGAGGTATCCAGAGCACAGGTTTGTCCTATTTTCTTGGATGAGTTTCAGTTGGCACAGCTCGATGACGTGGACAAGATGCTTGGATGGGTTTATGCAACCACCTCTGTATTGGATCCTTGCCCCTCTTGGCTTATAAAAGCTAGCAGGGATGGAATAGCTGACTGGGCCAGGGAAGTGATTAATGCCTCTCTACGAGAGGGAGTGGTCCCAGACTGTCTGAAAGAGGCAGTAGTGAGACCACTCCTGAAGAAAGCTTCCCTGGACACAGAAAATCTTAATAACTATAGGCCGGTGGCAAATGTTCCATTCCTGAGCAAGATCCTTGAGTGAGTGGTTGCTGGCCAGCTCCAGACACTCCTGGATGAGTCTGATTATCTGGATCCATTTCAGTTGGGTTTCAGGCCTGGTTTTGGCATGGAAAAAGCCTTGGTCGCCCTGTATGATGACCTATGTCAGGAGAAGGACAGGGGGAGTGTGACTCCGTTGATTCTCACTTGATCTCTCAGCGGCTTTCGATACCATTGACCATGGTATCCTTCTGGCCTGACTGACTGAGTTGGGAGTGGGAGGCACTGCATTGCAGTGGTACCACTCCTACTTGACAGGTCAGCTCCAGTAGGTGGTGCTTGGGGGACATTGCATGTCCCCATGGATTCTCCAGTATGGGGTTCCGCAGGGGTCAGTCTTGTCCCCCATGCTGTTCAACATCTACATGAAACCATTGGGTGCGGTCATCCGGAATTTTGGAGTGTGTTGTCAGCAGTATGCTGATGACATGCAACTCTACTTCCCCTTTTCATCTTCATCAGGTGAGGCTGTGGATGTGTTGAACCGGTGCTTGGCTGCGACAATGGACTGGATGAGAGCTAATAAACTGAAACTCAATCCAGACAAGACTGAGATGCTGTTAGTGGGGGGTTCCTCTGACCGGATGGAGGGTGTTCAACCTGTTCTGGATGGGGTTGCATTCCCCCTGAAGGAGCGGGTTTGTAGCTTGGGGGTTCTCCTAGAACCATCTCTGTCACTTGAGGCTCAGGTGGCCTCGGTGGCATGGGGTGCCTTCTACCAACTTCGGTTGGTGGCCCAGCTATGCCCCTATCTGGACAGGGATAACCTGGCTTCAGTTGTCTATGCTCTGGTAACCTCCAAGATAGATTACTGCAATGCACTCTACGTGGGGCTGCCTTTGAAGACGGTTCGGAAACTGCAGCTTGTGCAGAATGCAGTGGCCAGATTGGTAACAGGGACAAGAAGGTTTGAACAAAAAAGGCCGATTCTGGCCCGCTTGTATTGGCTGCCAGTATGTTTCCGAGCCCGATTCAAGGTGCTGGTTTTAACCTATAAAGCCTTATACGGTTTGGGACCACAATACCTGATGGAACGCCTTTCCTGACATGAACCTACCTGTACACTATGCTCAACATCAAAGGTCCTCTTCCGGGTGCCTACTCCAAGGGAAGCTCGGAGGATGGCAACAAGGGAGAGGGCCTTCTCTGTGGTGGCCCCCCAATTATGGAATGATCTCCCCGATGAGGCCTGCTTGGCGCCAACACTGTTATCTTTTCGGTGCCAGGTGAAAACTTTTCTTTTCTCCCAGGCATTTTAACAGCTTAAGATGAGGTTTTAACTGACTTTGTGGCCAGGCTAAAAAGTTTAAAATGTTTTAAATATCAGCTGTTTTATGTTTTATGGTTTAAAATTTTGTATATTGACTTTTTCTTGTTCAATCTTTTAATTTCTATAAACCGCTCAGAGAGCTTCGGCTATGGGGCGGTATATAAATATAATTAATAATAACAATAATAATAATAATAATAATAATAATTTCTGATGCTTCCTGAGGTGAAGTGGGCTTCCTTCTGAAGCTACCTGAACCACAGCTTGGCCAAAATGAGTCTTTATTACTGACACAGTCATCCTGTATCCTGTCTAGTGTCTTTTGGTTTTGTTTCCCTAGTGTGTTGATGAAGGGGGGAAGGGGGAGCACAGTTGAGTGAGTGACAACTTCACCTTCTAATCATAGGGCATGTTTTACCAGGGGCTCCAATCACTGCTTTGTGGGAGGGCAAGAATGAGGCTCTGAGATGGTCATACTTCCAGTGCTACCAGGATTCACTATGGAAAATACTTAAATTTATTTTGAATTTGTCTGTCATTTTCAGAAAATTGGTCACATCATTTTTTGGGGGTGGGGATACCCTCAAAATATAAATGCTGCTGTTGCACAAAACTTTCTGAACCTATTCATCTAAATGTTGGCAGGCAATAATAATAATAATAATAATTTCTTACCCACCTCTCCCTCTGGATCGAGGCGGGGAACAGCATCAATACCAACAATATAAAATACATAAACTGATTAAAAGCATATGAAATTAATACATTAAAATCAACAAATTCTTAAAAAGGGCAACTGGGTCTGCAATTTTGCCATGAATTAAAAGTTTGTAGCAATTCCTTTAAAAACAAACAAAATATAAAGAGGCATAACACAAAAAAACCCTCTGTGCCTATTTCTCCCCCCTCCCGATATTTGGCAGATGCAATCCCCTCCATAGGGGCTACTACACCTGAAAGTTTAATCCACATTTGACAAACAGAAGTAATGCTATATCCATTTTTTATTTCCCATGATAGTCAAGATATTTTCATTACATCTGTATCCATTCCCCATCCCCTGAAAACAGGCTTTCCCTGGCCTGGAATATTTTTTACTAAATTCAATTCAATATTGGAAGATGGGTCAAAAGGAGAGCTATTTCTGCCCTCCTTCTCCTCATGCAGCCCTCTCATCTCCCCTCCCTGCCACACACAAGCTGATGGTTAAGGGACAATCTAAAACAGGATTCAAGATTGCATGAAGGGATAACTCAGAAGGGAAAAATTAGCAGCCCCTCCCCTATGAGCAGAAGCACTGTCCACTCATGCATGGTACTCTTTGGTTCCCAACGACTGCATAAAGTTCGTTATCCAGTGTTTGTGAAATAAGGGCAGAAAGGTTAGTAGCTCTTAATGTAAAATATAAAATGCCAGCAAACAGGTGTGAACAAGAAATGGAGCATTTTATTTTTTTGCCCTGAGCGCTCCTATGAAGCAACTGGTACTCGGCAGGTTATTCAACCCAACTGACCTTCTGTCTAACCCAATAAAGCAGTTCTAATGATCTCATATTCTGAAATGGCTCCAAATCTTAGCAAAATTATGTAGTTAATTAATGAACAGACATGGTTGTGCACACCAACCCATGATACAGAGTAGCAAAAGAAAAGAAAGCATAATAAAAGAAAGCTCCAACTTCGACTGTTGTGTTTTACTTGCTATTTCTTATTCAACCTTTCTCAGACCATTATTGGACTTTTTCAGATAATTCAGTTTTTTCTATATGTTGTTGTTATTGTTACAGGAAATTGCATGGTAGTGCTTACAAGAACATGTGCAGATTTTCTTTTAATTGCCAGGTGACATATAACTCACCTTTTAAAAATTCTTCACATCTTTTAAGGTCAGGGCCCTTGGGTGCTAGAATATCATACCGAATTTTCTGTAACTAACACTCCTTCAACCCATATTAAAAATATCCACTGCAGCTTTAGGTAAAATACCTGGCAAAAGTTTCCAGCTTAAATAGATTCAAAGTGGAGTGTTGGGTTCTTAAACTGATCAAAACCTAATCAGACCACAAGCCTGTGTTAATCGCACATTTCACTATCCATTGTAACACACAGACCTGTTCAGAGGACACGCTAAGCCACACTGGTTAAGCATTTTGAGTGAAACATTATGGCTTAGTGTGTTATGTGAACCATGACTTAGCATATCATGTGAACCATTCCTAACCATGGTGACTACATAATCACGGTTTAAACATGCTCACTAACCATTTACTGCAAAAGGGTTAGTGGCCTAACCATGGATTAGTATGATGTCTGGAGAGGCTCACATTAAACTTGATGAACAACCATATTACAAAATTTGAACTATAACTCAGAAAGGCCAGCCTTACTCCCTGATGGCACCTGAATGTCTTATTGTCGTTAGAAAATCAGAAGAATGTATGTTCAGCATTTTCTAAAAACTGCACATACTCCATATGTCAAAACAAAGGTGCATTTGTGTTGAGCAATGTGAGATAAGAAGTCACTTTCAGACATTTTGGCTTTAATATTTACTAACTTTTGGGAGAAAATATAATAGAATGCCTATAACTTTCTGAACTAATTATACAACACATCTACCATCATTCTCCCTTTCCTCCTTTCTATGCTTAACTATACTCCATCACCTAGACTCCTATAGGGCTTGCTTGACAAGGATTTCAAGAAGTCTACCAAAGGGAAGACAGTTTCACTTTTTGATCATCTCTGACTGGAAACAGGTTTCAAGGGAAGACGGCAGATAGGAGAAGATCATGTTCTTAGTCCTTGGGTTTTGAATTGAAAAAGAGAAAAAACTTTGACAGGACCAAGATGTGAAGATTAAAATAAGCCTTAACTTTTGTCATCTTATTCATATTTCTTCTTCAGTCCTAGCCAGACAATCATAAGCAGCATTTTCCACAACAGGAATGGAAAATGTAAGTGGAAAAATGAATACTGGACAAATTATACCATGCTGAGGAATCAACTAGAAGTTTACAACAAATCCCTTTCATTATGGTTATTAGCCAGTTGGAAAATCAAAAGCAAGAAAATGCTTGTCAAACCAAAAGAGGCAGAGACGGACTTCTAGAATTAAATCCAGCAAAGGTGGGTAAAGGATGAAGTCTCTAAAATATATCTTGTATCTGAAAGGTTTCTTATTTCCAAGTTATACTTGGTTCTTCGCCCCCCCCCCCCAATGCAAAAGATAAGATTAACAACATATGTATTTAGACCAAGAGCCCTTGGGAAATAATAGTTTTTATCCTCTGAACTCACTAATATATTTGCTTGCAAATGTTCCCATAGAATTTGCAAAGAACTCATGTGCAACTTGTGAACTCTCATTTGCCTTTCATTTCCTGCCCTTGTTTGAAGATGGTAGATTGACTTTTACATAAAAGGTGCAGATGGTACCAGAAGCAGCACCAGCCTAGAAATTACTACAACATTGTATAAAATATCAACTTTTGAGATTTCCCAAGTGTATGTATTTGAAATCTATGTGCTCAGATCTAGTATTCTAAAAAGGAAAAGGAAACATCAAGGCCTCAGTGCAAAGGGGAGTTGTCCCACAATCCAGCAAACATTGGTTCTGGGCAAAGCCTACGCAACACAATTGTATGTAACAAGGATGAAGACAAAGATGTATGCATGTTTTTATTGTTATCGCACATTGTTAAGTTACGTAATATGTTGTTAAATTTGAAAAAATATTTTTAAAAAAGAATCCTGCCATGGAATTTGGCAGCATAGTAATGTTCACATGTGAAATTTTGAACCAATTAGCTAAATGAAAATAAATAGATGTTTCTATGAAGCAGAAAACCCGCTGAGAAAATGAACAGGATTTTATTCCTTAAATACTGCCATGACAGAGAATGATATATAACTGCTATATGTCATGCATGCCTCAATAATTGCCCATGCCTTGTTCCAGTGAAGGAAGCTATTCCATTGGTGGGAGGGGCTAGTTGAAAACAACCCATAGCCCTATTAATCTCAATTCGGACGACACAATAAACAACTGGGGTGGGGGAAACAATCGTCAGTTGTTTTGAGTATTGTGTCATCTGAATGCTGCCATAGTCAACTCAGCGCTGATCCTAATCCACACCACAGTTGATTGTTTATTACCATGTTGTGTGGGGAGTACCCCCTAGATGAACAACTGTAAAGTTGATTATTACCCCACCATTGACTATCGTGTCGTCCGAATTGAGCCAAAGAGTCTATTAACAAGAGCACATTGGAAGTTCAACCAGCTGAGACCATTTTAGGCAATGTTTACCCATTCTTTATTCTAGACCCTATACATTTCTAGACCCCCATACCTTCTCTATATTTTTTAAAAATGCTGATGAAGTATGAGTTCAAAGTTATGCACATGCAAGTACATATGGTAGGATTACATAGGAATGACAAACTTTCTTATGGGTGGCATCTGAAATAATATGGCAGGATCTACGTCCACAGCAACACAAGATCTACACTAGTTCTTTAAAACGTTTTATAACAGTAGTGACAACTGTTGGGGCACAGGACAGATTCCATATACAGTTTTCAAACATTTTCAGTGTCATATCCTGCTTGGTGTTGATCTGGTCCATGTTCTGAACTAGTGACCTGATGGATATCAGACAGGGACTTATGCTGTACAGCGCTTCTCAGCTTTGGCCAAAACAGAGATTGCAGGGAAGTCTCCTCGCACAACTAGTCCAGAATGGATAATTTCTTGCACAGTACAAATGGCCCTGCATTTTCAGGATAATATGGACATGCTGGGGAGCTGTTGGCATATAGCTTCCAAAATATACTGATCTGTTAATTTCAAGCATCAAGATGAAATCAACGCATTTCGTAAGAGAAACTGAAATACAGAAATGGCAACCACAGATTGCACCATTGCGATACACCATTTTTTAAACTCACGCTGCAGGTGGGAAGGGGAAAAACACATTCCCTGTGTAAATATTTATGCTGCGATTATGGGGATGGCTTCATAGCAGGCACAGTTGTGTTCTCACTTCATAGCCTGTGCTGAATGTCAACTGTATACATTGGGATCAAATAACATTTGGAGACAGCATTAGCCACAAGAACTAAAATTTACCAATTCCTGACTTCAAATGATAGCAAGCTTTCCAGAGATTAATTACTTGAATGAACTTTCAATGAAGTCATTTCCAGGAGCATTCGGTAAATACCAAATGCTTTCAGACATTAGTTATTTCATTAAAAAAAACACCACACACACACACACACACACACACACAGATATCATTTGGCTTTGTCCTGAAATGGTACCAGAACAATCTTTTCAAGCCTCTTTACTTCCCAATATTGGCCTATTTTCCAACTTTTTATTATTTTAATTTTAATATATAATCAAGATTAGAAAATCATATTCCCACAGAGAAGAGCATAATCTAAAATTGGCACAGCTAGTGTTTGCTGGGAATGTAAGAAGAGAGAGAAATGCCTCATTTGCTTTTAAAATTGATACGCTGAATATAGCACATGTAGGGAAGAATTAACTAACTGTAGCAAAATGTTTTTCTCAACTGCTTCTCTCTGTTGGAAATCCCACTATCAGACTTAAAAAAACAAAGATAATGAGAAAGGCCTGTAAGCTGCAAAAAGGCACTGTCTATCTTTAATCATTTCAATCCTACTTTAATGTGAAATATTATAAAGTACAACAGTCTTCCTTATCCCCATCCCATACTCAAATATATTCTTTTGCAATTCTAATCTATTATTATTATTATTTTGTTAGATATCATTTTACAAGCCTTTGTCACCCACAGTGGAATGAATTACAACAAACAAAATGTTGCATCACTTTGAAGATGACAGTGAATATAAATGTTGTCAACAGCACAATGCAAAAGAGCAGGAGGTAAGACAAGGGGCACATGCTGGTGTCTGACAATAGAATGCATATGAGATCTGAGATTCAGGACACAGACAAGAAGAGAGCTACAGAAATAGGAGTTCAGTTCCTTCTCCACTTCTAGTGTTAAAGTCCTGGTGAGGACAGCTGACCGGGATTTTAACACCAGGAGTGGAGAAGGAAAGTGGTTGGAAACATCACCCCTCCCCCCATTCTTCTTCTTCTGAGAAGCTGGAGGCAGCCAGGAACCAGCTGAGCTGTAATGTGTCTGGGAGCGGCAATATGTGTTGTGCAAGGCAGAGGGAGATATGGCAATAGCAGGGCAAAGTGCCATTACAGGGGAAGGAGAGATAGATATCTAACACTCATCTTATCTTCCGGTCACCCTGCTACCCCGGGGATCTTGGGGAACGAACTAGGCCACACACAGAACCTCTCCTTGCTCATATGCAATGCCAGGTCAGTTAAAAACAAAACTAGTATCATCTATGACCTCCTTACAGATGAGGAGGCTGACCTGGCATGCTTCACAGAGACCTGGCTGGGAGATGACAGTGGCCTAACATGTGCCCAAGCTCACCCAGCTGGGTACTGTGTTAGTGAGCAGGTGAGGGAAAGTGGGCAAGGGGCGGAGTAGCTGTGTTCTACAAAGATAACCGTAACCTGACCAGACTTCCTGTCCGTGAATTGAATCACATCGAGTGTGTGTACCTGAATCTGAAGACCAGGGATAGACTAGGGATTCTGTTAGTGTACTGGCCACCCCGCTGCCTGTCAAACTCCCTGGCTGAGCTCACAGAACTGGTCTTGGAGCTGGTGTTGGATTTGCCCAGGCTTTTGGTCCTCGGCGACTTCAACATCCCATTCAAGACCAGCTTGTCAGGTGCAGCTCGGAAGTTCATGGCATCCATGACAAACATGGCCCTATCCCAATTGGTCTCTGGACCCACACATTCAGCAGGTCACACCCTCAATGCTGTTTTCAGTTCCGAATAGGCAAATCTGTGGGTGGAGGTGACAAATACCTCTGCGTTGTCATGGATGGACCATTTTCTGGTCAGGGTTAGTATCACGGCTGCCACCCGCCCCTGCAGGGGTGGCTGACTGATTAAGATGGTCCACCTTCGAAGGCTGATGGATCCTATTGGATTCCAGAAAGCCTTAGAGGGTCCTATGGCTGGTATTGTCAACGATCCTGTAGAAGCCCTGGTCAATAGATGGAATCAAGACCTAACTAGGGCTATCAACACGATCACCCCCAAACGTTCTCTCTGACCCGCTCTTAAACGGGCACCCTGGTATACTGAAGATCTCAGGGAGTTGAAGCAGGAAAGATGATGACTGGAGTGCCGATGGCGGAAAACTCGACTTGTATCTGACAAGAGACGACATAGAGAATATCTTCGTTCCTATGGAGTGGCAATACGTGCAGCGAAGAAAGCTTTCTTCTCTGCATGCACTGCGCCTGCAAACTCATGTCCAGCAGAACTGTTCAGGGTGCTGAGGGGACTAACTCAGGCACCTTCCTCCCTGAACCCGATTTTAGAGCTTTCTGCAGTTCACTGTGATGCCTTTAATGACCATTTCACAGATAAAATCTCTCAGATAAGAGCCAACTTAGACGCCGTCATTATAGCAGAAGCTGACAATGGAGTGTCCAGTAACTCCGTGAGTAGAATTACACTGGATCAGTTTCAGTTTATGAGTTCTGAGGATGTGGACAAGCTGCTTGGACAAGTGAGGAGGATGACTTGCCCTCTCGATCCCTGTTTTTCTTGGCTGGTCGCCCAGGGAGGAGATGCAGTTAAATCACATCTACAACATATTATTAATGCATCTCTCAGGGAGGGGAGTTTTCCAACATGTTTAAAAGAGGCAGTAGTACGGTCGCTTCTAAAAAAGCCCTCCCTGGACCCCCTGGACTTTTAATAACTATAGGCCAGTATCAAATCTTCCATTTTTGGGCAAGGTGATCGAGAGGGCGGTTGTCTTCCAACTCCAGGCAGTTTTGGATGATACAGATTTTCTAGGCCCATTTCAAACCAGCTTCAGGGCAGGATACGGAGTTGAGACCGCTATGGTCAGGGGGAATATGTCCCTGTTTGTACTCCTGGACCTCTCAGCGGCTTTCGATACCATAGACCATGGTATCCTTCTGGAACGCCTGAGGGGATTGGGAATCAGGGGCACTGTGCTTCAGTGGTTCCGGTCCTATATCTCAGGCAGGTTCCAGATGGTGATGCTTGGGGATAGCTGCTCTTCAAAGAAGGAGCTGCTATGTGGTGTACAACAAGGTGCCAGCATTTCCCCAATGCTGTTTAACATTATATGAAACTGCTGGGAGAGATCATCCAGAGGCATGGGGTGGTGTGCTATCAGTACGCTGGTGACATCCAAATATATTTCTCTATGCCTTCGACAACATTGTCAGCTAAGGATAGTGTGTCTCGTCTGAATGAATGCTTGGAGGCGGTAATGGGCTGGATGAGGAAAAACAAACTGAAGCTGAATCCAGACAAGAATGAGGTGTTTGCTGTCAAAGGCCACAACCTGGGTTTGGAGGTGTGTCAACCAGTTCTGGATGGGGTTACACCCCCCCCCCCCCGAAAGACTGTGTTCGCAGCTTGGGGGTACTCCTGGATCTGTCACTCCAAATGACAGCCCAGATACATGCGATGGCCAGGAGTGCCTACTATCAGCTTCGGCTGATTTGCCAGCTGTGCCCCTTCCTAGAGTTGGAAAACCTAAAAACAGTAGTGCCCGCACTGGTAACTTCGAGGCTCGACTTCTGCAATGCGCTGTACATAGGGCTACCTTTGTGCCTAATCCAGAAACTTCAATTAGTTCAAAATATGGCAGCCAGGTTGGTCACCGGTATACCTAGGGGTGACTACATAACACCAATCTTAAAATCACTCCACTGGCTGCCAATTTGTTTCTGGGCGAAGTATAAAGTGTTGGTCATTACCTTTAAAGCCCTACATGGTTTGGGTCCAAGTTACCTGTGGGATCGCTTTTGTCGTGACTCTGGCTAACTCTCTAAAGTTCTTGCTCACGACTTTAGGTACACTGATACACAACAATAACAGTGAGATTTCTTTTATTGTAATCACACGGAATTCAAAGCATAACGGTTTCATTTCTGCAAACACACACTTGAAGCTGAAGACGGACTACACAGCTTTCAGGTAGAACGGCTTAATGAGAACAGCACTCACTCAGGGACTGACATTTAGAGATTAACTCTAGTCCTTAGAGGGCAGGAGCGGCCACGCTGCACTGGAATCCTCTGGAACATAGAGAGACTCTAGGATTAGGCCTCCTAACAGTAGTATATCGGTCAACTGGCAACTAAATCTTCACTCAGCCTGTCAGGGAACGCTGAGCTGACCACGGAAGCCAGAAGCCAGGGAATGAACCTCTTCGACCTAGGGAGCCTTCCCAATTCACGTAGCTTTAGCTCTGAGGAAGGTCCTCTCACAGGTCTCACACACACACGAGTTTCAGAACAGCAACGATCAGCTTCTGCCTCCCTCTGCCCGTAACTTTGGCTCCATGGAGGGAGACAGCAAGCTATAGAACACGAATCCAGAACAGTAATCTCAAGTCCAAATCTATGAAAAGCCACAGTGCACTTTTCATGGCAGAGTTCTTTAGAAGTAACAAGTCCACACAGCAATAGAACATGTACAGAGTGCATCACACAATTCCACATCAGATAGTAACTCACAGCAGCAGCAGAGCAGCAAGAGGATAAACGAGATAATTCCTAGCAACGGAATTACTCTCAGGACAAAGGTAATATAGTGTGGAGGCTGGGAGGCTGGGCAATTCTAAGCTACTTTGATAGACAGGGCTTCAGGCCTGTAATCTAAACTCACGTGCCAACAGGGCGGCACGGTTCAACCTCTTCTGATGATGCCACAGTGTGAGGAAGATAGCCCCCACCTTTGCAAAGCATAGTTTAATTCCCAGAGAACGTTCAAGGCCTTCGGCCTACCATTTGAGATAAGCACATACCAGAGAAGCAGAGATACATTTTCTCATGACAAATTGCCAAGTCTTCAGTCCACAATTCACAGGGCCAGCCCTGTGAATTGTCTATGAAGCACCTGACACTGAACAGCTTTCTCCCATATAATCTGCCCCGCACACTCAGGTCCTCTGGGAAGAATTTACTCCAGTCATCCAGAACTAGGCTGATGAGTGTTACCCAGAGGACCTTCTCTTCTGCCACTCCCAGACTGTGGAATGGCCTGCCGGAGGAGATTTGACAAATTAGCAGTCTTCTGGAATTTAAGAGAGCCGTGAAGACTTCTCTCTTCCGGCAGGCCTACCCAGTTGAATTTTAAGATGTTTTTAATAATGTATTTGTTTTTATCTGTTTGAATGGTTTATCGATTTTATGATTTTTATATTTATATTTATTGTTGTTCCCCACCTCGATCTGGATGGATAGGCGGGTTAGAAATAAAATAAATAAATAATAAATAAATAAAATAAATCATTTGGGTGGTAAAGATGCCACTGCAAACGTATCAGGGAGGCCCAGCAGCTATATTCATTAAATGCAATTTCCACATTTCCCCCATGCAATTACATCTTTTAAGATATAGTAGATCTGGATTAATATATGTTTTGCCATAATAGTGTACATTGTTTATAAGTATGACATGAATAGGCTTGACAACTGACCAGAATCCCTCCCAATGGTTTTGGATAGCTTCCGGCACAATATGTGAAACTGGCAAACCATGAAAAAACTACATGTAATATATTTCTGCTGTGACAGATTTCTGTGAGGTTCAATTGTTAATACAGAATTCCCCATTTCAGCAGGGATTGTCTGCAATCCAAACCCCACATTCCATGCTTCCACACATCCGTTTTTCCAATGTCTCCACGGCCCTTGGGACCATGCTCACGACCATGGCAGGAAAGCGCGCCATTATCATCCATATTTTTAGGAAATCGGTGCTGCCCTATCAGCTTCACACAGTGGAGCAGACTGTCCCTAAACCCTAGGTTTTCAGCACTTGGGAAAAAACATTGGGGGCAGAGTAGAACCAAATGTCATCAATGAGAGAGGCTTGTTTTCCCACCTGTGTCCAGGCTTCCCCCTGCTACTATATTTTTATGAATAGAAACTAACAAATACACTAGAAACAGCTGTAATTTATTGAAGGCAAATAAGCTCCAGTCAGGGAATTCAAGCTCCAAACCCTTTTCTTCTTTTCTTCTTTCTTCTTTCTTATCTTGTGATAATCACAAATACAGAACAGTTCATTTATTTGTTGCAAGTATTTATTTGTTACAAATACCTTAAAAACCTTCATTTTCAAGACAAATTAAATAATATTAAGCCATTGATCAAGAAGACACTTGGAGATTTTATTTTACAAGAGAGTTTTGTATTTTTTTTGTTGTGCAAAAAAAAAAAAAGTCAGGTGGCATTAGGATCAACCAGAAAGCAATGCATAATTGCGTGGCAATAGTGGCAAATTACAGCCCTTGGGCAGAGTCAATTAAAATGGTGTGCCCTCCACTCACTTCTGATACTCAAAACAAGTTCTTGGGCTGAGACTTCTTTAATTCTAAGTGTATGCCTTCTGGACCTGTCTCCAACTGGTGTATCACAAGGTTCTACAAAAAGTAGAGCCTATAGGCCAGACTTTCCATCTTTGGTCTAAAATGCATTAACTCAAGTCATGGAGAGCAGACTGGGATTGTGCCCAAAGAAAAGAAAAGTTTTAAAAAAGACCACTGCCATTGTACTGCCATGGGAAAGCCGCTTCTCAAAACTTTTGTCCAGTTTTCTGGCCCTTGTTTCTGAAACTGACCCCCTATTCCATGCCCTTTCCACTCCATCCCAAATGCCAAACTGAAATTTTTCATTTCAATATAGTTTACTTTATTTATATATCTTTTGCCAAAGTGGACTGTGCCCAGAGAGGCTCACAATAAACATGGTTATCAAAATGCATGCTATTTGAATGAATATATATATATATATATATATACTCATATGAATAGATTTAAATAAGACAAATAAAATTCAATAAACATGGGACAAATTAATGATTACAGTAAAATCACTTCTGCTTAATATATAACAAACACAGAGCAAAATAAAAATTAACGAGCCACTCCCCAAAGTAACCCTAACCTTTACTGCTAGCGCAATGGTCACAGAAGCCTGGCTTAAATTCTATTCAGACAGGGTGGGATCTTTTCACCAAGATACATGAATACTTACGTTTACATAGCACTGCTAGAAAGCATAGGTTATTTCAGTCCTTTCCTTCTAACAGAAGGATTATGTAGAACAGAGGTTTATAATTTTTCATTCTTTTAGCTCCTTGCAACATCACTGTTGGCCATAAATGAGTGGCCTATGTAGTAGTTAAGGATCTTTGGTAACCATTTCTTAATACTTCTATTGAGAGCTCTGTAGCCCTCTTGATTAGGCAAAAGTACTCAGCGATATGGGAAAGATGGAGGACAATGTTTGTAATATTAAATCAGGCCCCGTCTCCTATCACACGGAGCTGCAATTGGATATTTATCCGAGAAATGGCTGGAATTTGATTAGGGATGGGTGAACAAGCGATGTTCAAGATCACCAGGATTCTGCGAACATCATCTTTCTGCTTGCCTCATGTCCAATTCCTGTTCATGTTTGTGATCACTGATCATTCTGCATGAATGGGAATCTTGCGCAAATCAAGCAGCAATCGAACGGGAGATTTCACTTTGATACAACCTGAATATGAGTATCAAAAAAATGGGTGGGTGGGGAAATGACATAAATAAGAAGATGTCTCCATTATATTGGGATTGGCAATCTGTTGAACATCTCAACACATAATTTTATAGGAGGGATGGGACTACAGAATTACATGGGATAATCTGATCAGTTAATGAAGTGACAATATTATCTCCAGATAATGAAGCATCAGGCTCTGAAGCAGCAAGATAGACAAGGACAGGACAGCAGCATTTTAGGTACTATATAGTAGTTTTGAGTCTGTTTACTTATATTGTTTTTGGACCCTGAAGCAGTAAATGAAATAATAATAATAATAATAATATATTTATTTATTTATTACCCGCCTCTCCCAACGGATCGAGGCGGGGAACAGCATTAAACATAAAATACAAAACTGATTAAAAGCACATAAAACCAAATACATCATTAAAATACCAATAAAACACCAGTAAAACACTTTAAACTTCATCTGGATAGGCCTGCCGGAAGAGATTAGTCTTTATAGATCTTTTAAATTCCTGAAGACTGGTGAATTGGCGAATCTCTCCCGGCAGGTCATTCCACAATATGGGAGCGGCAGAAGAGAAGGTCCTCTGGGTAACGGTTGTCAGTCTAGTTCTTGTTGACTGTAGTAAATTCTTCCCAGAGGACCTGAGCGTGCGGGGCGGATTGTATGGGAGAAGGTGATCCCGTAGGTAACGTGGACCCAAACCATGTAGGGCTTTAAAGGTAATAACCAACACTTTGTACATCGCCCGGAAACTGATTGGCAGCCAGTGAAGAGATTTTAAAACTGGTATAATGTGGTCACCCCTAGATGTCCGGTGACCAACCTGGCTGCCATATTTTGAACTAGTTGAAGTTTCCGGACTGGGCACAGAGGTAGCCCTATGTACAGCGCATTGCAGAAGTCGAGCCTCGAAGTTACCAGCACATACACTACCTCTTTAGGTCTTCCAACTCTAGGAAGGGGCGCAGCTGGCGTATCAGCCGAAGCTGATAGTAGGCACTCCTGGCAGTTGCATCAATCTGAGCTGTCATTTGGAGCGACAGATCCAGGAGCAACCCCAAGCTGCGAACACAGCCTTTCAGGGGGAGTGTAACCCCATCCAGAACTGGTTGACACACCTCCAACCCCAGGTTGTGGCCCTTGACAGTAAGCACCTCCGTCTTGTCTGGATTCAGCTTCAGTTTGTTTTTCCTCATCCAGCCCATTACCGCCTCCAAGCATTCATTCAGAGGAGACACACTATCCTTAGCTGACGCTGTTGTCAAAGGCATAGAGAAATATATTTGGGTGTCATCAGCGTGTTGATAGCACCCTGCCCCATGCCTCTGGATGATATCTCCCAGCAGTTTTATGTACATGTTAAACAGCATTGGGGATAGGATGGCACCTTGTAGTACACCACATAGCTGCTCCTTCTTTGAAGAGCAACTATCCCCAAGCATCACCATCTGGAACCTGCCCAAGAAGTAGGACCGGAACCACTGAAGCACAGTGCCCCTGATTCCCAATTCCCTCAGGCGTTCCAGAAGGATACCATGGTCTATGGTATCGAAAGCCGCTGAGAGGTCCAGGATTACCAACAGGGACACACTCCCCCTATCAATACTTAAGTGTAGATCATCCAGAAAGGCGACCATAGCAGTCTCAACTCCATATCCTGCTCTGAAGCCAGTTTGAAATGGGTCTAGAAAATCTGTATCATCCAAAACTGCTTGCAGTTGGAAGGCAACCGCCCTCTCGAACACCTTGCCCAAAAATGGAAGATGTGATACTGGCCTGTAGTTATTAAAGTCCAGGGGATCCAGGGAGGGCTTTTTTAGAAGCGGCCGTACTACCGCTTCTTTTAAACATGATGGAAAACTCCCTTCCCTGAGAGATGCATTAATAATATATTGTAATTGTAATCTAACTGCATCTCCTCTCTGGGCGACCAGCTAAGAAGGACAGGGATCGAGAGGGCAAGTCATCCTCCTCACTCGTCCTCGGTACTCACCAACTGAAACTGATCCAGTGTAATTCTGCTCGTGGAGTTGCTGGACACTCCATTGTCAGCCTCTGCTATAATGACAGTATCTAAGTCGGCTCTTATCCGAGAGATTTTATCTGTGAAATGATAGTTAAAGGCATCACAGCGAACTACCGAAGGCTCTAAAATCAGGTTCAGGGGGGAGGGTGCCCGGGTTAGACCCCTCACCACCCTGAACAGTTCTGCTGGACGCGAATTCGCAGACGCAATGTGCGCAGAGAAGAAAGCTTTCTTTGCTGCAAGTATTGCCACCCCATAGGAACGAAGATGTTCTCTATGTCGTGTCTTATTGGATATAAGTCGAGTTTTCCACCATCGGCACTCCAGTCGTCGTCCTTTCCACTTCAACTCCCTGAGATCTTCTGTATACCAGGGCGCCCGAACAGAAGCAGGTCGGAGAGGACGTTTTGGGGTGATCGTGTCGATAGCCCTAGTTAGGTCTTGATTCCATCTATTGACCAGGGCTTCTACAGGATTGTCGACGATACCAGCCATAGATCCCTCCAAGGCCTTCTGGAATCCAAAAAGATCCATCAGCCTTCAAGAGCGGACCATCTTAATAGGTCCGCCACCCCTGCAGGGGTGGGTGGTAGCCGTGATACTAACCCTGACCAGAAAATGGTCTGTCCATGACAATGCAGAGGTATTTGTTACCTCTGCCCACAGATCCGTCTGTTCGGAGCTGAAGACAGCATTGAGGGTGTGACCTGCTGAATGTGTAGGTCCAGAGACCAATTGGGATAGGCCCATGGTTGTCATGGATGCCATGAACTCCCGAGCTGCACCTGACAAACCAGCCTCGAATGGGATGTTGAAATCGCCCAGGACCAAAAGCTTGGGCGAATCCAACACCAACTCCGAGACCAGTTCTGTGAGCTCGGCCAGGGAGTCTGATAGGCAGTGGGGTGGCCGGTACACTAACAGAATCCCTAGTCTATCCCTGGCCTTCAGACTCAGGTACACACACTCGATGTGATTCAATTGCCGGACAGGAAGTCTGGTCAGGTTAAGATTGTCCTTGTAGACCACAGCTACTCCACCCCCCACCCACTTTCCCTCACCTGCTCACTAACACAGTATCCAGCTGGGAGAGGAACTAAGTAAAAAAAACAACCCACTTTATCACTGATGTTAATGATGATGTGACAATGCTGATATACTTTGCTTGCAATTCATGTAGAAAACTGTTATAAACCTATGCCGGAAAGCTGAATGCAAGGAATCTACACCTGCCAGGAAGGCATTGATTGCTGAAATTTAGAATGATTCAGTAAGTAGATTATAGATTATTTCTGGATTGAACTCATTCTTGTCAACATCATGTTGCATTGCTTAAACATATGCAGGGCCTTTTAATGTTTTTTTCTTTACTTCCAATACTCATGGTTTTAAACATTTATTCCTAATTAAATTATAGCAGTTTAAAATCTCCTAAGGTAAAGTCTTTACATGACATCTTTCCAAGTCATTAATTATGAACAATAGACAATATTTCTTAGTTAGACTGTTTTAATTTTGTATTCTATATCTTGTTTGTTTATTCTTTATCAGAGGTACAGTTGCAAACTACTTGTCAGGCAAGTGAATATGATCCCAGGAGCATCTATACCTCTAGCTAACTTGCTTGTTTATTTATGTGTGTGTGTGTGTGTATATATATTTTATATATATATATATATATATATATATATATAATCTCCTTACACAATGACTGTTGTTAGAAACTATAAAATGTTTTTTTTATTCTTATAGTTTTCAGAGAATAACATTGGGTGCCATTTCTCGGCCCATTGGCAATGGGGTGCTGCAGGGCACCATCTTGTCCCCAATGTTATTTAACATATATATGAAGCCACTGAGAGTGGTCCTTAGGGGATTTGGAGCTAAATGCCATCAATATGCTGATGACACGCAGCTCTATCTCCCTGTGCCAACTGAATCAGGTGAGGCTGTGCAGGTCCTGGACTGATGCCTAGACTCAGTAATGGGCTGGATGAGGGCCAATAAACTGAAGCTGAATCCTGGCAAGATGGAAGCCCTGTGGGTGAGTGGCTCCCGAGTCTGGGCAACAGGCTCATTTCCTGTTCTGGATGGGGTTGCACTCCCTCTGAAACATCAGATTCGTAGTTTGGGGGTACTCTTAGATCCATCTCTGTCGCTGGAGGCTCAAGTGGCCACGGCGGCTCAGAGTGCCTTTTACCAGCTTCGGCTGGTTCACCAGCAACAGCTTCTCCTGGACTTGATAGCTTGGCCATGGTGGTACAGGCAATGGTAACCTCAAGGTTGGATCACTGCAATGCACTCTATGAGGGGCTGCCCCTTTCCAGTATATAACCCCTTTGCTGAGGAAACTGCACTGGCTGCCTGTTCGCTACCGGGCAAGATTTAAGGTCCTTGTACTAGTGTACAAAGTCCAAATGAACTTGGAACCAGGATACCTGAGAGAGTGCCTTCTCCCCTATCAACCTGCCTGGTCACTGAGGTCATCTGAGGGCATGCTCCTGGTGGTTCCACATAGACCTATCGTCCGATTGAAGTCCACCAGGGGAAGAGCCTTCAATGTGCCCCCCCCCATGGAATTCTCTGCCTCTGGAGGTCAGGCAGGTGCCAACTTTGTATTCCTTCTGGCACCTCCTGAAAACGTTGTTGTTCCAGGAAGCCTTCCCTTAATGACCAGCCTTAAAATCTACATTTAATGTGTTTTTATTCTGTTTTTATTCTATTTTATTTTGTCCAAGGCTCTGAAATTCTGAATGGGGAACGGCATATAAATGTTGTAAATAAATAAATAAAATATCAGACACAAATCCATTTTCTTAAAAAAGGGATTAATAATATTGGTTGATAAAACAAGTAGGACATGCAACAAAATGCTGAAGTGTATTCCCCACCCTCTAAAAAGAATGCTCCCATTTAGACCTCGAAACAGCCTAGAATAGCTGCCTTTCAGGCAGGCCTCTTGCATGTGTGTGTGTGTGTGTGTGTGTGAGAGAGAGAGAGAGAGAGAGAGAGAGAGAGAGAGAGAGAGGTGTTGTTTCAGAACAGGGAAAAGGACACAATTTTTATTCTTCTCTACCCACCTCCTGCCTTTCCTTGCTGTGTGAGATAGTACTAGAAGGTTCAGGTTTTGGGTGGCTGTCAGACCTGAACATAGAGAGTGGGAATGGGAAAATGGGTCCTTTTTCCTTTTCTTCCTCCTGAAACATCCCTGTATAGTGCAATGCCATTGCATGCACCCACTCCCTGCAATGCCCCCACCTTCAGAATACTTAAACAAGCTGTTAGGGTTAGAGTTTCCTTCCCCCTTCTTCTCTCACACTTCAACATTCCATACATCTGAGAAATCCACAGGTTCATGTTAGATGGGGTTTTGGTCTCCCTCTTTTAATTTACAAACTTATATAATTCTCCACACATCCCCCGCGTATGAAGAAACTACAACATTATTTTTGGGTGGCCCAATTTCACTTGATCACCTGATTACTATTCGAGGAAACAATAGTCATAAAAATGCATTGCTTCCACCACACCCAAGGATTTTTAAACCTGGCTGGGAATCCCTCTGCTTGCACACACTGAAATAGCACAATCCTTCTCTCTTGCTGAAACTTGCAGTGGCACCTCTGATCTTCCTTTTAGGACGTTAGCAAAGATTAGTAAGAAAACCATTCCTCCAGTACTGCGTAACAATCATCATAAAGCAAGTGTTTAATGCTAAATATTACTATTATCACTTTTGAACACAAAGTTCACATGTATCACTTCAGCAGCATGCACTTATTAGTAGTGGACATAGCTAAGATGATATAAAAATAATTTTCTGTTTCGACACACATGCACACACGCACACATTACTAAATATGTGCTTCCATGATTATGTAGAAATATATGGCTATATAAATATTTGTGCATGATTGACATTAAATATTCTCCTAATTACTTTAATTGCATGCACATACCACAGATTATTTAACGTGTTCACAGCAAAAACTATCAGCATCTGTTGTCAGACCTGAAAAGGAAACAGTATCTTATGAAAGTGCCATAATTAACTACTTATATAGTTACTATGGGAACAAAATGGACTCACACATGTACCACAGCTGTGTGTGATTGCATAGCTGTTATTTTCATTGTGCATATGGTGAATTTTAAAAAGATTATCTTTCAGATATCCCTTCATTTTGCTGGATTTCTCACCCAAATTTTGTTCATCTGAAATTAAATACATTATGGGCTGCTGTTGTGAAGATTTGCCATGCAATCAGATAGTGGCTTTTACATTTTATAGCCTGGCCATATTACCTACAAATATTTTCTATTAGGAGATCACACAATAGCAGACCAGACATTACATTTTGCTGACATAATAAATACCCTAGCAACATATTACTAAAGACTGATCCTCATAAGGCCCCAGAATGTCAGACCCAAAGCACACATTTGTTTCCTTTCCTTTTTTGCTCTAAAGTCAGTCAAGAGCCCACAATATAGATCAGACCCTAGCATGGCGATAAAAAGAGTTTAAGCCTCCATTCCACGCACCCAATGTGGTCCCAATCTGGATCAAGGGCCATATATGTACCACGGTCTGCAGACTGCCCACCCCTGCTTTAAAGCAAATATATCACTATTCCGCAATATAAAGCATGATTCAGGGATTGGAGTGATCCTAACCCACCCAAGCTAGGGTTCTGATCTAGATTGGCACCCCTGTGCACATCCTAGAATTTTAGTTATTTTATTTTATTTATTTATTCTAGAATAAAAAAGAAAAAAAGTCATCCCATAAAATAAGATGTGCTTTGGCCTTCAGTTATATATGTAATAGGATGAGAAACCAATCCTTGGGCATACCTATCATTTCTGGAACATTAAATATAAACTGCTCTCTCACACACATTATTACATGAGTAGGTCATGCTCATCTGATTCACCTACAAAAGAAGGAAGGGCAGATTACATGAGGAGGGCAGATTCATGGGAAGCACAAGCTTAGTCCCTGTTCACAATAAAACTTCTATATCTGACGTGCGATGCACACATGTCCAATGCACATTCCTTTCGCATGCCACGCATACAACTTCGTGCAGGGGTGGAGCCTGAACCAACTGTGAACTGTCACACAGAATTTAGCAGCAGGTTTTTAGCTTTCACTATTTCAGAGAAAATCTTTTAAAAACAGTGGGAAGGAGACCTGGTTTCGGTTCGCTACGTTGAGCCTAGTCCCTCCCCAAGACATTTCTAATTTTGTTGGTATGGTATATCACATTACAATATGGTGAAGCTTTATTTTTCAGTTTATAATTTCAAGATAAAACAAACTTGCATCAACATTCACTGCTATGGTGAATCTTGCAGCATACTATGAACCTGAAAAACATCCTTCTTCATTCAAATAGGAAGTCTAGGTAAAGATGGCATCAAAATATAAAAAAGTACCATACTGGGAAAATCAGGAAAGTATGATTCTGATATATAACAAATATTAAATCCTAGGGTTTCCAAGTGCAGAAACCGAAGTCTAGCCAAAAAAGGTTCTTAATGAAGTATAATATCGAATGCAATATATCCTAATGGATATATAGGTTTCCCATTTTATTTCGATGGTACTGTATCTAAGGGTGTTATCAAATGAGCATTTTATTGCACGCTCGTTACTTGGCACTCACGGATTTTCGTGGGGTCCTCTCACTATGTTGTCTGCTTCCCACGTGTCTACTGCCCCTTCTAGACTTCTTCGCACGACAAAAAAGCCCCCCTTAAGTCCATATTATTTTTAAAGATGGAAGTTGGCACTATCTCCTGCTGTGTGCAGGAGAAGCAGCGCGACAAAAACAGCCCCTGAATGGGCCACGTGCACCTTTTTACTTTCTCTCCTCTCCCTGAGAGAAAGAGGAAGTATTGAGCAACAAAAGCAGGGGCAGAGAAGGGACAGAAGACAAGCGTGACTCCCCCCCCCCCCATCTGATGGAGCTCTAAGAGTTCATCCACTCACTGGCTCAATTCGGACGACACAATAAACAACCGGTGTGGGGGAAACAATCGTCAGTTGTTTTGGCTATTGTGTCATCCGAATGCTGCCATAGTCAACTCAGCGCTGATCCTCATCCACACCACAGTTGATTATTTATTACCATGTTGTGTGGGGAATATCCCCTAGGGTTAGGGTTAGGGTTAGTCAACCCACCATTGACTATCGTCCGAATTGAGCCACTGTAGGCATACTGTCCAAGATTAACATCAATATGGTAATATTTTCCTTTTGCATTTCAGCTTCTAATGTTATGGGATCCTCAAGTGAATCTGTATTTACATAGCAGGTTGATATATCAAGTTCCTTAAACAATATAAAAGGCAAACTCGCAACTAGTAGATTAATACACAAAGGAAACATCTGCATACTTGGGAACAATTTTGAAAGTAAAAGATTACCACCAGTGGTACAATTTAGAAAGATATGATCTAATTATCTTTTGAGAATCTTCATTAACAAGCAATCTTTGCCTATGCATGGAAGCTCGGCAAGTACAATTATCTAAAAGGTTTGTTATGTAATTTTTTTTTTTGCACTTTGCAATGTGCAGCAGAGCACTAAAAATGAGCAGAATGTAATAGACATTTAAAGGAAGAGTCACCAATTCTCCCACCAGCTACTACATTAAATGTATTCATCACATACTTTTGTCTACCTCCAATTCACTCCACTCTTTGGCTTTATTGTTCTGCATACTTCTTTCAATCAGCCTGATTGAGAAACGCTTTTCATCCCATGAGCACAAATGTAGAAATTTCAAGTTGCTATCTTTCTCTTCCAGGCTTTCCCCCTCCCTCTCCCCCTTGCCCCAATGCAAAAATTACTTTTGATCAGATATTGGCAAAATTCTGAAATGGGGGCAATATAAAAAGCCTAGTATGCACATAAAACATACCTGAGCACTTGACATGCAAAAGAAAAGATTCTAAGGCATTCATTGGCAATTCAATATATTGTTTTAATGAATGCTATAAAGGGAGCTTAGATTGACCAGGCCTTGTTTCTATTCATTAAACAAAAAACCTACGGTTTACAAAAACAATGTTAAGGCTCTACAGATTCCAACCAAGCACCAAAAAGCAGGGAATTCGGGAGTTAAGGCTCCCAAGCCTTAACGCCACATCCTCCCTAAGGAGGCAGAAAGTGCAAGTGAAATTCTCATTCTCCCAAAGCAGATAAACCATGAGGACAGGGTGGAGAATACGATATGCAGAGGTGACTGTGGGGTTGTGGAAAACTGATCACGAACAACTTAGGGCCACCTACTTCTCTTTTTTTGTATAGAGCAGCCCTTCCCCAACCTGGTGCCCTCCAAAGGTGTTGGACTACAACTCCCATCATTGCACATCAGTATGTCCCATGGTCAGGAATGCTGGGACTTGTCATCTCAAACACCTGGAGGGCAGCAGGATGGGGAATGCTGTTCCATACCCTTACCAAATACAGGGTCTGCCCAATACTTTTCTCTCACACACATCTTGCATATAGCAGCACTCTTGATAACAAAAGGGGCACGATTCTTTCTTTCTTTCTTTCTTTCTTTCTTTCTTTCTTTCTTACATTTGTATACCGCCCCATAGCCGAAGCTCTCTGGGTGGTTTACATAGGATTACAGATCTAGAACGAGAGCATGTGCCAGGCACTTCCAACTTTTGATCAATATCCTGCCTTTCAAAAAACCAATGTTTTTTTCTTAAAATGTATTTATAAAAAATATACTGTTCACTCCCCACAATCTCTGCACAATACATCATCTCATCAAAGCAACAGCGGAGCAGAAGAGGTTTAGTTTGGCTGTCTTGAACACCTTTCAGATGAGATTAGTTTGCAATCCTATACCTCTTGGGAGAAAGCCCTAGTGAATTCAATGTCACTGGCTTCTGAGAAGACATGTATCAACCTTCTCCAGCCTGGTGCTCTCCAGATGTGTTGCACTGTAACTCCCATGTTATGTGTTATGGGAAAGACAAAAATCAATTCATACTTGATTTTAAAATAATTTTTGAAGTCAAACTTTTTAAAAAAAATATCCTAAAAATTAAGGCACGAACCGATCTGCTTCCAACTTGGCATGGCTCAATTCTAGGGTGACCACTAAGGTGTGGCGTAGTGGCTAAGGTGTTAGACTGGGAGCTGGGAGATCAGGGTTTTACTCCCCACTTAGCCATGGAAACCCACTGGGTGACTTTGGGCCAGCTGCAGACTCTCAGCCCAACCCATCTCACAGGATTGCTGCTGTGAGGATAAAATGGAGAGGAGGAGGATTATGTATGCCGCCTTGGGTTTCTTGGCAGAAAAAAGGTGGGATATAAATGCAATAATAAATAATAAAAAAACACTGTCAGGATTTCCCCAGATTTCTCCTGGTTTTTGTTCTATCCTCGGTGTCAGGGGGGATTTTATGCAATAGTCTATAAAGACCTGGAATTAAACACTTTCCCTTTTAAGGCCACCATTAGCGTGGCAGGGGGGAATGACCTGCTTTCTGGAGGTGTGTCATTCTCTCCCACTGCTCCAATCAAGGCCTTAAAAGGGAAAAACGTGTCATTCCCAGACATTATAGAAAAGGGCCTGATTGGAGCAGTGGGGTGGGGGTGAGAATGACATGCTTTCCCCTCCTCTGCTCCAATTGGGGACTTTAAGGTGGCCCCAGAAAGCCATTTTCCTGCCAACCACTAGGTGTCCTCTTTTTTGGTTTCCCAAATATGGTCACCCTACTCAGTTCTTGCTCAGGCTGCATTTCCATCCCTAGATATTTACTCAAAAGTAAGACCCACTGAATTTACTTGTTTCTTAAAAAGCAACACACTTGCTTTTAGATTTGCCAGTCTCAGCATTTTATGTGTGTTATGAATGCCTGCTCTGTCTGTCCCTATAGTTTCCTGCAAGGTCCAGCCAGGGGAAGCCAGTATATTAAACCCAGGGGTGGAGGGTGAGATTCCCTCAAGTTCATCTGACAGCAGGTGCTAAAGAACATGGACCTTCCAGGAGTGTTGAGGCTGAATTTCTGGCAGACCCAGCCAGGCAACTTTATGGCCTGTTAGTCCCTCCATTTGGTAGCCCGCAAAGCACCTGCCTCATAAGGCAAATGGCCACATGAGAACTGTTATTATGGCCTGCTACTTTGTTTGTCTTTAGTAGTCTGTGGTCTAGATCTCTTCAGAAGGGGGAATAGTGTTTTGTGGTTGGGGTCAGTCTAAATTATCTCCAGGGGTCCCTTACTCAGTGCCTCTGATAGCAAAGAGATTGAGGATTTTCCCCAACTTCATTACTCTTGAAGTTACTAGGGCTGTTGAAAATAGATTTTATAACATAAGCATGAAAACAGTGAATACCCCTTTTAACTTGTTTAACCAATGAAAACATGCCACACAAGAAGTCTTAAGATATGAATGGTTTATAAAGAAAAGTAAATGCAAAAGAACATCAGATGCAGAAGTGAAATCTGAAACATTACTACTACTACTACTACTAGTAGTAGTATCCTGCCTTTTGCCCAATGCTGGGCCTCAGGGCAGCCTTACAAAACTAAAACATATACAGCTAAAACCTATAAATAGGAATATACAAAAGTTAAAAATATAATTAAATACTGTTCAATATTAAAGCGTTTAAAACATTTTAAATACATAACAATTTAAAAGTCAAAGGTATAGACAGAGGTCCAGATTATTTGCCAAAGGCCTGCTAGAACAAAAAAGGGGTTGTCTGCCTCCAAAAGCACATCAAGGAGGGAGCCAGTGTAGACTGCAAGGATTAGAAAGAAAATTCATGTGTACACTATGCAAAATACATGACAGCTCAACTGTTTCTAAACCTTATTAGAAAAACAGGGTGACTAGGCCGAAACCAGCGTTCTAGGCCCAGAAGCACTTTGAAAGGTTTCAACATTGTACTTAAAACTTAACACCGGCCCAAACTAATTAAATGAAGTGTTTGAAGCTTTCAACTTTATAGCAGTATGGACCAAACTCTTAGTAAAGAGGGAAGGAGCACTGTGTGTGTATGGGGTGGGGGGGGGATAGAAAGAAAGGTATAGCCACCTATTCCCAGGAGAGATCTGAAGATCAGGTTACCATGGATCCAGAGGAACCACACCCTGCTTCACCAGGGAGCAAAAGAGCAAACTGGCCTTATGAAGTTAGCCCAAAATACTCTCAGAGCCAAAGGAATGCATGTTCCAGAAGAGAAAAGAGAAACTCTTCTTCTTCACTCAAAAGGTCTGTGCTAGAGGCAGCGGCCATTTCACTCACCCACCCCACATTCTAAGGCAGGAGGGAGAGGGGAGAGCGATGCTACTGAGCATGTGTCGCGCTATGAGGGAAGCATTGACTTGAATGAGAGGTTAAAATATTCCTTAAAAATCAACCGAAGGGAATTTTAAAAAACAAAAAGCTTTCCACCAACTACAGTGAAGGAGGAAGAAGACCCCACCACTGGATTAATTAATAAGGCTCTAGAAATTATGCAAATTGTGAGCACAAAACTCAGAAACCGAAAGTCATTTGACAAAAGCAGGGAGACAGGTTTGTGTTCCTTTTCTACCTTAAACTGCTCTCCTTCCCTCAATCTTTCACCAATCTTCTTGAAATTTTCAGGTAATGTAAAACAAACATTTCTTTCTGGCACCTGTAAATTTCAGAAAGGTTAATGAAACATTTTCGATTTTATGGCTGTTAGAATGACCCCCCCCCCAATTATCACTTTAACATGGCGGAATGTGTTTTTTACTGACGGCCCTTAACAATGGAGGCACGACTGTGCCTCCATTAATAAAAATATAATCTAATGTTATTCCTAGCTGTCATTTTGCTGGCTCCAAACATGAGCACTGTGTAGTGAACGTTACAAACGCGACCTACGAAAACACATTTCCATGAAAACTTGATGAAAAGAATCAAATCACTCACTGCCAACAACTTGTCACACTAGACTTTTCTAGATGATTACACTCACAAAGCCATGTATGGACTAACATAACCGACATAATTATAGCTCTAAGAACTTAAGAACATAAGAAGTGCCATGCTGGATCAGACCGAGGGTCCACCTAGTCCAGCACACTGTTCACACAGTGGCCAGCCAGCTGTTGACCAGGGACCAACAAAGCAGGACATGGTGCAACAGCACCCTCCCACCCATGTTCCCCAGCAACTGGAGGTAGCACATAACCATCAGGGCTAGTAGCCATTGATAGCCTTCTCCTCCAGGAATTTATCCAACCCCCTTTTAGATCCATCCAAATTGGTGGCCATCACTACATCTTGTGGTAGTGAATTCCATAATTTAACTAGCTATATCATTCCTTTTTCTAACCTGGAGTTGAGGAAGAGTTCTATGCATCTAAAGCTTGCCTGGAGAAATTTTAGGTAACTTGAAAAACCTTATCAACATAATCTGTTGGGAACTTGTACTTCATTAGTTTCTCAACCAGGTATGTTGTCAGCTTTGGAGTGGGGTGGTGGGTTTGAATTTTCACTGGAACAGTGGCAGTAGGGGAGGGATGGGCTAAACACTATCCCCACTTGGTACAGTCCCAATTCAGCCCTGTGGCTTCTAAAAAATATGCAACAGACATATTTCAACTAGACATTTCATATATTGTCTACTTTGGTCCTTAGGGGGAGTAGGTAATTACCTATGCCTGGCATAGCAACACTGTTGTTTGCCCACCACATCTAATTGAAAAAAAAACCCTGCAGGAAATCTAAAAACTTTCTTTCGGCATGTTAAACATGTGTTAATATTTATTTCTTAGTCATTTTATTTGTCATCTTTTTATCCTGCTTTTCAGATAACTATCGTCTCCCAAGGTAGGCTTACATCCATCAAAAAATGAGACATATGCTCTGCCCTCAGGCTTACAATCTAAAAAGACAAGACACACAAGGAAAGGGGAGTAGAGGCAAAGGTAGAGGACGGAGATTATTTTGACAATGCTGGAAAATATTTGTTCCTTTAAAACATTTCTATACACTCTTCCATTCAACATTTCTAGGTCAGTTTATAATAACCAATAAAAACACCATAAAAGGCAGTGCTAAAAACCATCATAGAAGGGAAAAAAATGACAGGGTTTAGAAGCTAGAGAAAATAAATATGTCTTTGTTTGGCACCTAAAAGACATTAGCGGGTGGGGTGGGGAGAGTTCCATAAGCAAGGTGCCACAACCAAAAAGCCAATCTGTCTCAGAACTACCCACCCCATTTCAGATAGTGGTGGAACCTTGAGGAGGGTGTCTGAGAAAGATGGGCAGACTGATGTGAGAAAGACATTCCAGGAAGGGATGTCCAAATGTTGTGGAATTGGTCCTGTGTGTTTTGCAGATTGTCCTGCATTGTTTGTTCCAGCATCTGCTCACAGATGGATGTGAATTTCTTTTTGGGTGTGTGGAAAAATACACAAAATAATCAGTTAGAGGTTATGTCAGTAAATTATGTCAGCACGTGCATTTAGAGCATTGTCCAGAGGCACTGCATGGCCCAAGGAGACCAATGCACAGCATTCTGTAGAAATCTGTCCTTATTTTAGTCCATCTCAGATTTATCCAGTATCCACAATTCCAAATCCCAAGCTATGAAGGCTTTAAAGATAAGCACCAGAACTTTGAACCGTGGTCAGAAATGGACTGGAAACCAGTGGAGCTCTGTAAGCACTGTTGAGATGTATTTCCACCTGTGAAAAAAGACTGTATTTTAACCTGTTTGTAAATGTTTTATAGTGCTGTATCTGTAAGTGTCCTCGGAGTGAGCTTATAATATAATCGAGTAAAATGGAAGCCCAGAAGCCTGGCTGTGCTACTGTGTATATTGGGCATGAGACAGATGTGGCTGCCTTGGTTACAGTTACTATGGTATGAAAGCTTCTAGCTGACAGTCTAAAAATGACTAGTAGGAAAAGCTGCTTTTGTTTATATAGGTATCAGGTGGATGTCAACATTACATTTGGATTGGTCAATGGAGCAGCACATTTGATTGGTAGTTAGAAGGCCCATAAAGAGCATGATTGGTTAGAGCTAGTGGCAGCACAAGCTCTCATGCTTCCTGAATTGGGAGAAAAGCCACTAACGGGACCCAACCAGCAGCCACGACCCACCACTTATACTGAATAGAGCAAACCAGAGGGTGTACTCTCTGAAGAGCTCTGCCAGTTGGCGAAAGTGCCCAGCATGGCTCCTCAGAGAGTCACCCTATCTGAGGTCCCCTCTAGAAGAATTCGGTTTGGAGCCTGGTTGCCCGATTATGCGCATCTTCGCAGAAGCGCATTTACATCTAATAACTACACACGAGAGGCAGTGAACCGCATTACGGGCTATATGAAACACGCTTTAAAGTTGTTTACATGCAGAGAATCACATGTTTACATGGCCAAAATGCGCTTCAACTCCCGCGACAAATTAAAACTTGCTATTTAACGTGCATTCGAAAATGCGAATAATCAGAGATAAAAAGCGCCTCGACTGCCGATATGCACATCGCTCTTGTAGAGGTAACTTTTTTTAATGCACCTTGAAAGAGCTTTAAATCACTCTTGTAGAGGCACCCTGAAATGCCTGGATCTGAGCAGGTCCTTCATTGAGTGGAGATGTATCCAAGGAGATTGCCTACACTGCAGGTAATCTTCTAGGACACCCCTCTTTCAGAACAGCCACCCATCCTCTGTTAGCTCTGGCTAAAGAGAAGACTGGGTGGCTGCTCCGGAGGAGGAATGTCCCAGGAGACTGCCTACAGCACAGGTGATCTCCTTGCACACCTCTCCAGCCAGGGAATGCCTGGCTCTGAGGAAGGATCCCCTTAGAGTCATGCATTTGAATCTGGTTCTTAAAGTTAGCCAGAGGGCAGGCGACTCCACCAGAGCAGCTGCCCATCCTGTGTCTCAATCTGAGAACTCTCTCAGACCCCCTCTACAATAATTTGGTTTGACGTCTGGTTCTCCGATTATGCGCATCTTCTCGGAAGCGCTTTATGGTAAATGACTGTACGCGGGAGGTAATTGAGCGCACAACTGGTGGCCTTACTGGTTGTTTGAAATGCGCTTTAGAAGTAGTTAATGCGGAGAATCGCTTGTTTACATAGTCAAAATGCGCTTTAACGGGCTGCAGCAAAATAAAACTAGCTATTTAACACGCATTCGATAATGTGCATAATCGAATAGATAATGTGCCTCAACTCCTGATTTGCGCTCCGCTCATGTAGAGGTAAATTTTTTAATGAGACTTGAAAAAGCTTTAAACCTCTCGTGTAGAGGCAGCCTCAGAGCAAAACATAGGCCAGGCAACTGCTCCATAGAGCCCCACCAGCTGCTCTCCTGCTGCAGCATTTGCCACAGCAGGTGAGCAGGGGTGGAGGGTCCCTCCAAAGCACCCACTAGTGTTCTCTCTCACCTCGCTCCACTGATGTGACAGCAAGAAGTCCTCTGGGTGGAGAAGGAGTGTGCAATTTGCCACTCCATCACCTGAAGTGGGAGATTCACCCTGCCTCATGGGAGGGCCAGCCCTCATTAGAGGTTCTAGCTAAGATTCTCAAGAGAAGAAAAGAAAAGGTCAGTCAAACAAGACAGTTGGTGGGAATTTAAAGTTCAAGATGGAGTGGCTGGTGGGAAGAGAGTTGCTGGCTGAGGAAGGAGAAAACCTTCTAGTCAAAAAGAACACTACTGAGAAGAGGTTTAGACTGGAGCTGGTTGCTGAAGAGAGGAAGCCATGCTCTTTGTACCACTTTCACCAAACATGAGGGCTAGATCTACATTACTGTTTTATAGTAGTATTGAAGTGCACTGATAACGGCTAGGGCACATTGCACATTCCATGTAAGTTTTCATAGTGTTAATTCCTGTTTTTTATTCCACATTATCCAAAATACTGCAATAATGTCATTGGAGGGAATAAATGCACAAGAGGGATATAACGTTACCATGATGGAATTGTAATGATTTGATACAAGTTGTAGATCTGGCTGAGGTCAGAGATTTCCATAAAACATGCATAAAATGTGCACCTGAGGACCTGTGTGCTTGCACAGTTTAATGCCCAAGTGCTACCTGTTGATGGAACTCTACTGCTCTGCCATCTTATGGTTCATTATCTTTAAACTTGATTTGGACTGTAGAGTCCTTAATATAGAAGAGGTCACCTTCAAACAGAGGACTGCCCTGTGACAGCTCCACAAATACAAGACCGCCTTCTGTAAAATAGGACACATGGCCACCCTATCTCAGAAGCTGCGGTGAAGTTTCAAGCAGGCTGCAGAGCCCAGCACCAGAAAGCTTCAAACTGGTGTCTTCCCAGAAAGGATTTCACCAGGAGCCTTGCAGCTGAATAATCCTAGAAGCCAGAAGCAGCAGGAAAAGCTAGAAACTGAAGGCAGAGGAATGCTGCTGTATAGCATCTGTTCTTCTTTGTAAAGGTTTGGCTGCAGTGGGTTTAGGGAAATCTGGTTTGAGGGAAAAGCCACTGAGAGCTTATTTTGCTGGGAAAGACCCTCTTACGCATTAGTAAGGATAACCAAGCAATCTTAACCTATCATTTGAAGAGTGACAGCTTATTCCCTTATGTAAATGCCTCTCTTAAGAAACATCATAATGTTTTTGTTCATCTTGTAAGGTTGTCCCCAGTGCTGATGTTAATCCCATGTGTATGTCATAAGAACCAGACTGAGTTTTTATAAATTACAGAATGCTGATTTTGGTGGTAGTAGTTAAAGGTAGCATAGTTCCCTAATTGTGAGATCTATTTAGGAACTTTATTAAAAGTTTTGTCAGAAAGTTCTACTGAATCACCCCTTATCGTTGTGTGTGTGTGTGTGTTTTAAAAAATGAATATAGGTGGAAAAGCCTGCAGCACATGTAATTGCACAAGAAGGATAACGTATGTGTAATTTCACCACACCACCAATGAATGGTGAGGTATAAAATACATCTATATCCAATGGAATGTAAATAAAGATATTGTCCCACATATTTTCTTAAAAGTTTCAGGTAACACCAGTCTCAGCAGCATTTTAAAAAAAGAAAAAAAGTGTTAGACACTGGATAACTATGGGTCCAGAGCAAACCTCATAATAAAATGGCATCCAGAACAGCATCCCATCAGGAAAAGAAAAGTGAACAATATCAGGTGGGCAGTACATATGGTACATTGTTCACGTCTATTGCTTATTAACAATGCTGATGGAACAAAAACATTTCATTTGTTTTTCCACACAAATAATCAAGGTATTTTCCATTGCCAAATGGTACATGTGGTTGTTTCCAAAGGAACACTTATTCAAAAAGAACTTATAATTAAATACAGTTCAGTAGTTTAAACAACAGATGGCTGCCATCCTTTAGGCTTCCATTTTTTTCAGATCATTTTTTACTGCTCTCTGAAAATTATAATCTGTAATAGTTCTTGCTTCTTTGTTGATTTTCACAAAGGAACAATCTGGAAAGGAAAAATGACTTGAATGTGAAGGGTGAGTATTTAAAACTTTCTCCCCCCCCCCCCCCCCCCGCGCCCCATATATATACTGTTATACTGACTCTGGTTCAAAGATGGAGAATAGGCAGTATAATTAAAGAGTTTACGTTACAGACAGAGCAGAATAACTGGAAACACTAAGGCTTCTTTAAATTAGTGATTGGTCCCTCATGGATGTTCGTGGGTCATTTTGACGCTGCGTGTCTCCTGCTCATTTTCCCATTAAATTAAAATAAAATAAATAAACCCCAGAAACCCCAGTTCTTTTGAAATATTTTGTGATTTGTCAGGATTGCCTGCCATGTACAGTCAAAGTTTTGCTATAAAATGCCCACTAGAGGGTGCTGTCCCATTACACTGTATGGGCTGGGAAGTTTTACATTACAGGGTATGTGACCTCTGCTCTCTTCCTGTGTAATTTAGCTCATTTTAAAAGTGGAGGAGAAGCAGGAAGCAGAGCGATGATAAGGAAACAGATTCCCCCGCTGTCTGAAAGTTCTCTAAGTCAAAATGTAGTTCCCTAAAGTCATGAAAGACTACATTGATTTTGGCACAGATTATATATATATATATATAGGCTGACCATCTGAAAAGGAGGACAGGGCTCCTGTAACTTTAACAGTTGTAGAGAAAAGGAGATTTCAGCCAGTATCATTTGTATGCAATTAGTTCCTGGTGATAGTCCCTCTTCATCACAACAGTTAAAGTTGCAGGCACTATACTAGAGTGACCATATACAAAAGAAGCCAGGGCCTCTGCAACTTTAACTGCTATGATGAAGAGGGAATTTCACCAGGAACTAATTGCATACAAATGACACTGGCTGAAATTCCCTTTTCTCTACAACTGTTAAAGTTACAGGAGCCCTGTCCTCCTTTTCATATGGTCAGCCTATATATATATATATATATATATATATATATATGCAAGCAAATAGCCCCTTATATAGGAGTGTGCACCATAGACAAGATTTGTTCTGACTTTTGAAAGGGGACTAATTCAACTATAACCAATTCAGTTGCTTGACCTTTGCCTCCAGTTTGAAGTGAAGCTTTGCATTGGAAAATCTGCGGCATTATGTGTGTGTCACTGTTGGCTTACAGGGGAAAATGAAAAAAATGGTGCACACTTTTTGACAGACTTGGATGAAATCTGCATACATTTCTGAGTGGATGATGCCTAACACATTTCAAAATAGTTGAACAGGTTTCTGTTCTAGGGGCCTTTGAGATGTTATTTTTTAAAGGACATGCATATACCATTTTAATTTCTTAGCAGAATTAGATTAAGCATGCAGGCAGAGTTGCCCCTTCTGATTTCAAATAGAAAAGTTCAGGAAGTCTTATGCAAGGGGAGTTTTTAAAGTTTTGCTGGAAATGGATTTGGTTCATCCACCATGGTTTTTTGGGCAATATGTATGAAAATTGCAAATTTCATAGAGGTGCTCCTAGGTAAATAATCTATAAGTTTTCAGAAGGATAGGTGCAGGGGTTAGGGATTATAGATGAGCAAAAGGTAGCTAGTGGCTTTATTTTTATTTTCTGCTTGACACCAACTGATAAATTATTCATTCTATACCCTCTCAAAATAACTGAGATTGTACATAAAAAAGTAAGCCCTGGTAACATTATTCCCTAGTTGGAAACTACAGCTTTCTATTTCAAAATGATATCTCCTTCCCTTCTACCTGCCATTTTCCCTTTATGGAGTGTTTGGGGAGAAAATGTGACAAGTTTTAACTCTTATATAGTTTAGAATTGTTCTTGAAACTACAAAATATATGCGTTGGTTAACAACTCCTAATTGCTACTGATATATAGCATGCTCCAAAGAGGCTACCTATAGCTGTCTGTATGGCTAAAGAGATTTTGCCTTGTATTCACAGGGGCATCTCATCTGTTGGGGTATCTGTTCCAGACAGCAGGTCTATGTTGTTTCTGAGCAGTCAGCTAACAGATACTACACTGCTAACACCTCTCCCATAACTAACCACTGTAGCTCAGTGGCATACTTCACCATGCACTGACCAGCAGTCATGTCACTCTTGGGAAAGCATTCTTTGGTTATCTAGAAACCATAAGACTGGATTTTCCTGTTCAAAAAAGGAGCTATACAAGCCATAAATGCAACAAATACAAGGCAACAAATTGGCCAGGGCTTGCCTTAAAACTTCAGCCTGTTTTCTGTTGCTGTGCACTGTAGCTCTCCTCTCTCTTTTTCTTTTGCTCATTTATTATGCTAGGTCTTCACAACCAATACAATAGTTGCACATTTGTTGGAAAGCTTCTTCTTTTTTGAAAGAACATCATCAGTTGAATGTAATATGCCTAAAAAGCATTACTGACTTCTGGGGGTGTCTATATATGGGGAAAGCCCCAGGGTGGCTACACAGTGGTGCTGTGTTGTTTGTATGACACAGAAGCCACTGCAGAGCCATCCCAGGGCTTTCCCCCGAAGCTCAGAAATAAAAAAGTCGAGGACTTACCCTGGCTTTTTTGTCTGAAGCGTGGCAAGGACTGCACACTGCGGAGGTGTAGCCTGGTGAATAGCGATCCCTGATTGGTCACCATCCACCTGGGCAGGGGGGAGGGGGTGGGCCAGTGGCCGGTGAGCTGAATGGCCACCGGAATGCCCCTGTGCTGCTTCTGGAGTGGGGAGATTCTTCTGCCTCCTTCCAGTCTGTCTCCAGCAGGGTGAAGTGGGTGGGGGATGTCACCCACTTCCACAATGGCATGGAGGCTGCAAAATCACCTGAAAAGCTTGGATGTTCTTCTTGTAAGGGAACAGCTAGCTGGGATCCACAGAGGTGTCTTTCATGGTTAGCCGAGCAGGCAGAAAATAAAATAAAATCACCCAGCATTGGAGCTCCACTGTCTACAACCCACGGTGCCCCCACTCCCATGATGATCCATATAAACCCTGCACTCACTCCTGCAAGTGGGGATAACATGGTGCAACCCTGCAAGAGCAAAACTGCGGGGTTTTGAAAGCTTGCAGCACCAATGCGCTGTCATCAATACACCCCGCAGGTTCCTGATTTTGTGAATGCTGTAAACACAGAGTTCCTTATCCAAGGAAGTTAGTCAATCATATATACAGAGAAGCACAATCAAGTATATAAGCACTTCAAGCCTGAATATTCTTTGGGATATAAATATAGCTGCCCAGCTATTGGGCAGTATAAACATGTAATAAATTAATAAATAAATATGGAAAGTACACTTTGTATTAAGGCCTCAGGTTCCAGATTTGTATTCTCCACACATTATTTTTTTGCCACAATGAAAACTACTAGAAATATAAAACAAACTTATGAATTGGAGATAAGCCACCACACATTTTAAACCTTCTCTTGGCACATTCATATTGGTTTGATTACAATGAGTAACAAGTTTAACTTCTCTGTATTATTACAAACCTTATTTGATGTAGCATAAGAAGGAAAATGATTGGCTTTTTAACAGTTCCTTTTAACTAGTTGTTAAAAGGGACTGTTTAATCTACATGATAACAATTAAACTGTATAGCATCACTAAGAAATTGTGAAGCTCTGTTATAAGGCTGCATAGAATTGGCTCCCTGGTAACATTCAAACATTCTTTTGCCATGTGCTAATGGGAATCTCACCAAGTATATCTGATATACATCAGAAAAGCTTCATTATATAGAGAGATCAGTGTTCCATCTAACCATAGCTGACACTCCAGGATAAATAGCAGAAGACACTCTGCTTTGTTCCCTGGATTCTTTAACTAGAAAAGCTATCTTGCATCTAGAATCTTAGACTTTTCCAAACGATATTTGATTGCACTAATTATGCACAGATATTACTCAGCTGCTGCAAGGGTTCCAGACATCTGTGTGCTGTGTATAGCATTATTGCATGAGTGTCATAGAGCATAATCACACGGGGGGGAATCACATTTCTTTGCCGTTGCTTCTTTGCCCATGCTTCTGTTCTTCATTATTTCGTCTCTCTTCCCGGATGGGAAAGAGGAATTAAACAAAGACAACGTGGCCCATTCTGGAACCGTTTTGATCACACCACTTTTCCTGCACACAGCAGGAGATCGCAACACATTCCATTTTTTAAAAAAAGGTGGATTTTTTATATAGTATCAAAACCATAATATACATATGCTTTATAAATTAAGAGATGGATCCAAGATCTGACTTCTGTGAGAGGATGGGACCTTCCACAAGAAAAGGGGTTCTGCTTGTGGAAGGTACCTCTGCCTGATTTTTGGGATCAGCTTGTAATGGAATTGCGGAACATCTCAAGAAGTTAGTGGTGCATAACAATTGCTCCTTTCCATGTCTAGAATTCCAGTTGGATCTATTGCTTTATTATCTCTCTGAGATTGTATGGCTTGAATGTCTCGTAGATAGCCTCTGGCGAGATTTCAAGTGTAGCCACTTGTTATGAGAGTAGCTGGGATAGTCATATCTATGTTGGCTGCTTGCCAGTTGCTAGAAGCAGGAGTGTGTAAGCATTTTCTGAAAGGCACTCGAATACAGCCAGAATATAGGATGGAATAATGTGAGCATAGTAAATATATGTGTCCCTGGGACCCACCCAATTCAGAACCTTGATGCAGGTAGAATGTGCTGCATACCGGGCTGTTGGAGTTTGTTTGTCACTTATTGTAAGGGGGTTCCCAGTGACTGTAAGGATATAAGCATTATAATCTTGTTCTGTAGTTTCTTGCTTTCTTGCTGTGTTAGGTTACTCTTCCTTAATGAAATATTTAGCCTTCACCTATTGGTGTGTTCATTGCTTCTGAATCCTAAAAAAAGAACCATTGCCTATTGACAACACTCTCCATCTCCCCACACCCCAGATCACCCCAGGAGCATTGTCTCCTGACTCTCTGCGTAACATTTTCAGGGAGCATTTAGGGTCTGCCATGGGAAGGAGGAGGCAGGCAAGTCCACCTCCATCAGCATAGTTGATGCAGCATAAATCTGGATACAACCCTAGGTGTTAATGTCTATTTTCATAAAAACCGAGAGAATTATACGGAAAGCACATGAATGTAAAGAAACATGCTGAGTTTTTTTTCCATGAAGAGCACTGCAAAGTAATCTAGTCATTTTCATCTTTCTTTCTTTCTTTAAAAAAAAAAGAATTTATTTCTTATCAATCACATGTGTCATCACAGTGGGCCTATGCAACCACTTAGGAAGGGTGTTATACATATGCCAGGATCGATTTAAAACACACAGACGCAAAATAAAACAAGTAAGTGCACAAACCTCCATATTCTGTTAATGTAAATCTGTTAGGAATGAGCTACAATACATAATTGAAATTTGCATTGTGAGTAGTTTTCTACATACTTATGCCACTCTGGTTTGACAGAAAACCCTCTCAAATGCCATATAGTATTTCTTTTTTTTATCATCATCATCATCATCATCATCAATGCATGGCTGAAGGAGGACTATGAGAAGACCTATCTTGGAATGTAAGATGCAAAGAAAATATGTGTCAGTGACAAAAGCCATATCCAGTTGTTATATTTCCAGTTTGAGTGTTAGGCAAAGCAGGGGACATTCAAATCAGCCAGTGGGACCAAGCAAGAGGCACAATGAACATTACTAGCAGAAAAGTGAAAGTTTATGATCCATGAAAAATGGCCTTTGGGCTTTAAGGTACAGATTAATCCTTTGTTATTACAGAGTGGCATCTAATAGACCACTAAATTTGACTCCATTATAAAGGTGGGGAAAACACTATCATTAGAGAGAGCAATTTGGGAATTTGAGTCTTTCACACTCACAATAATTACATTGGCACCCTGTATTAAAGTAATGTATGTTGTCTGCCAATAGTGAACTGCTGTAACTGGTGTTTACATATGAACTCCAAATAAGTTGCTTAGAGCATAAAAGGGGCAATTGGATGAACTGAAATGTATAAGGACTCTTCCAAACAGAGTGTCAGGTACAGGTTTCAGCAAATTGTAGTTAGATTTATTAGAACTAATTTGGAATGCCTGTGCAAGCTTATCTCTGTCAGGATTCTCAGGGAAAGAGTTCACACACCCTCCACCCTCTGGCCTTGAGCCATTTAGAGTTTCCTGGGAAAGTGATAGAGTGTTTAGAAAAGTGTGTGTGTGTGTGTGTGTGGGATTGTGGAAGGAGTCACTCAGATTGTAGTGTCATCTTGGTGAGCTGAGTAGTGCTACCCTGTCTGGACACAGGCGTGATTTACGGGTTGAGCCCCTATCCGTCAAGTGGTTTTGCCTCCCTTTATAAGCTGGAGCAAAGGCAAGGAGCCTATGCTAGGATCATCTTTCGACTCATGGCCTGAGGGGTTTCAGGGTTGTATTACACAGAGGGCCATCTAATAGAACCAACACTAAAGGTTTTTGTAGCTAAGATTGTGTCCCATCTCTTATACGGTGCAGCAATCTGGAGCAGCCACTGCAAAGATAAACTTGATTTTATTCAAAACAAGTTTTTGCATACCCTCTTGGCAGTGTCGCACAGGATGCCAAGACAGAATTATTAAAGACTGAAGTAGGTCTTCCTTCCCTAAAAGCATGTATACACAAATGCACAATATTGTATTGGAAAAAATTACAATCGCTGTCAGAACAACATTTAGCAAAATTGTGCTTTTTGGATTTGCAGAATAAAGAAGGATGTGCACAATCTTGTAGATGTCTGATGCTACTCAACCTCCTTAACAACAATAATGCAGGATGTATCTGTTCGCAAGATTCGAGATATTGTCTTTGGTGAAGATGCCAAAAGAGATTCTGAATATATATAAAAACTGCAAACTTGCTACTTGGTATACTAAAATTAAAACAGATCATAAAAGGGCTATTTACTTGTGAGAATTAACCTTTTTCCCTGTTAGGCATGCTTTTACCCAGCTCAGATTTCAAATGATGCCCACCGAGTATCCGGCTGGAAGATTTTCCAATAGACTTATAAAAGAGCGTTTTTGCATATGCGAATCAGGACATATTGAAGATTTTGTAAAATATATCTTGTATTGTCCATTATACAATTCACCTAGGGCTAAATTTATTCTCCCTTTTCAGACCACCTTAGAAGGCCATACAGACGATTCTAAAATCAGATGGTGGTTGGCTGATGTGGATAAATCCATCAGCTATAGGATAGCCTTATTTGCACTAGCTGCAAGAAATATAAGAGCAGCCTTTCTAAACCATACTAGTGTCTAATCTTAAGTGGCTAAACAGAAGGAATGTTTTTAAATTTTGACTATTTTATCTGTACTATTGTTTTATTGTACCAAATGTTTTTGCTCTATATTTGTGCGCTTTGTGCTTGTATTGTGATGGCCATTGGCTACAAACAATAAACAGAAAGAAAGATAGGTATAGTCTTGCCTCTCCATGCCCGAAACCATATGTAGCATTTACAACAATTCTTAAACTGGCTGTTAAGGCTAGGCAAAATGTTTTTCAGCCGATCAATCAGAGTCAGATTCTGATGCAGAAGAGATGTCGCCAGAAGCATATCAGCCTGTACAGAAAGTGGGAAAGGTGACTCTCACGGGCTCTTCAACAGCTGGGAATGAACTTTTGCCAGCCCTTATCTATGAAGGTTAAACAACCCACAAGCTGGAAATCAGTGTTCTTCCAAAGGGGAGGGCACTGAAAACCTAGCTGATCCTGGAATCCACCGCAGATTAAAATGGGCAGAGTGAAAGGAAGGTGAGAGGAGGTAGGCCCAGCTAGCTTCTCGTCAAAGGCTTCTTCAGAACCAGTCTCCCTGAAGTTAAAGCGTACTGGAAAAGAACTTTCCCTTTTTCTTGAAAGGACAATTGTCTCGCTTAGTTTGCATAATCTTGCCTAGAGAAAAGTTCCTACAAAATTAGAGTTCCTTCAGGTGGGAGGAGATGTTTATTGCCTGAATAAAGCCTTGTTGTCTTTATTGTCTCTCAATAAAGCGAGGGGTGTTGGGAAACACGATACTGGCCTTCCCCAACCTGCCAAGAGTCTCTCCTTGTAGCAAGACAAGGAGCATAAAGGCAAAGGAGAGATTATGTTGTTGGTCAGCATGAACAGAATCAGCCCCCTTCAAATGGCCCCATATGTCAGGAAAAACCTGGACATGTCAGGATTTTTGATAACAAATCCGGGAAGGGGGGGAATTATGAAATTTGAAGAAAAATCTGGATTTTCCCATCCTCTCCCAACCCAAAGGGCAGCTCTACTTTATAGTCAATGGGAATTAACAAAAATGCTTACAGCGATGTCATTTTTAAAGATAAAGAGATAAAAGTTTGCACCATGATAGGTAGGGCTTTAGCCATGCCAAATTTGAAGCAAATCTGTTCATCCGTTGATTTTTATGAATTTTCTAAATTGTGAGGTTTTTAAATTAATTTTTAAAAACATCATTTTTAAAAGATAGAGATGGAACTTGGCACCATGATAGTTCTTCAGTAGGGCTTTAGCTATACCAAGTTTGAAGCAGGTCTGTTCATTGATTTTTAGGAATTGTTTAAAAAAGAATTTAGGTTTTAAAATATATTTTTTAAAAACCCATCATTTTTAAAGATAAGGAGATGAAATTTGGCACCAAGATAGCTCTTAAGTAGGGCTTTAGCCATGACAAGTTTCAAGCTGATCTGTTTATCTGTTGAGTTTTAGGAATTTTTAAAGTTTGAGGTTTTGAAATTATTTTTTAAAAACAACACTGGAGCCATACGTTTCAAACTCAGTGTGTCAAACCTCCTCTTTGGGGTCTTGCACTTTGAGCAGTTTCAGCCCCTGACATAAAGGGATCTCAATTTTTTAGCTAAGAAGTGTTGGGTGGGCATGGGTGGGCATGTTGCAGATTTGGTGGGCAGTCGGGCACCTTGAGCTCAGCAGTCCACAGATCAAAATGTGGGAAAGGAGAGGTCAGTCAAAGCAGTCCACAGGGCAAAACAGAATGGGCCAGAGGCCTTTTTCTCAGAGTTCCACATCATGGGTGATGAAGGGCCATCCTTAAAGAAAAACTCTCATGACCAACAGTGAGGTGCCAGTCGAGAGGCTTACATCTTTGCTGCGGATGTTGGAATGTGGCATGTCTTTGCTTGGCTACCCCTTCCCTTCCACTTCACTTTTTGTTCACTTGTGAGCTAGGCTCTGTCTATACTGCTGGCATGCAATGCAGATCATTTGAAGTGTGTGTCAGAGAAAAATAGATAGATTTGCAGCTTTGGCTGGCAGGCATATATCTTAAAGACAGAGTTAGACTGAAGACACAACTCAGAGATGGCTGTATTTGAGCCCTGAGAGGCTAGCGTGCCACACAGAGCCTTTTAAGAGCATCTCAGAGTCCAGTGTTGGTGCAGGCAGAGGCAGCTGGCGGTGGTGGTTTTTAAAGTAAGAGTCACCAGAGGTGACCAAGTAATAAGCTTGCACCCTTCTGTCCCGCCACAGGGTACAAGTGTGCAGCCTGGCTGGACCATTGGGAAACTTTGGAAGAGGGAGGGAGATTGATTGTTTGAGGCTGGAGGCTTTGGTTTAGCTGCCATGACTTAGAGAGAGAGAGACAACAGACGCTGCACAGACAACCCAGAGACACCTGTTGTAACTTAGCCCCATGGTTCTGGCATGCAATGCAGGGCATTAGAAAGAGGGTCTCAGAGTTGCGTGTTTGTGCAGGAAGTAGACAGGACTTCAAAGTCTGGATGTGAAAAGTGGTGCCAATGCAAACGCCTTGAGAAGCTAATGTATATAAGTGTGAAGTGTGAATGGGTGGAGTAGTGTCTGCTGCCCACAACACCCACCCTAATGTAAGAGTAGAGAAACTTGTGACAATCATACACAAGTTTTTTAAAAAAATTGAACTTTAAGAACAAGAAAGTTAGCCAGCTGGCAGCAAGCCGTGTTAAGCAGCTGCTTGCAGCGGAGTGAGGATACTATCAGAAAAGATATTTGAGGGAAGAGGAGAATGTATCACATTGAGTATAGCAACAAAGTACAGCAAAAGCTACAAAAGTAGGAGTATGCAAGCCAAGGCTTTCATATGCCACCCCAGGAGTATACTGGAAAAGAAACTGTTGGTTCATTCTTGTATGGAAGGAAAATTTCTTCCAAGTGAAGATATAAACATTGGCATTCTCTCTCACTTCTCCTCTATGATCTGATCTGTATTCTTCAATAAAACAGGAAAGACCAGTCAATGTTAGATTTATAAAACATGTGAAATACAGTATTTATGGAGGGTGTTCCATCAGAGAATAAAGTGACTGAAGCCACTTTACCCGGAATCCCCAGACATATTCTGCCGCCTGATCTTTCCACCACAATGTGATGTGATAAGTGGAAAGCGCTTTCAAGTCTCCTGACTCAAGCAATTTCTTAATCACATTACTCTCTGATGGAATACCCTCTGTAAATACTGTATTTTGTATGTTTTTATAAATCTGAGATGCCTCGACTTTCTTGTTTTACTGAAGTAGAGAGAGGAGACCACATCATAGAGGAGGTATGAGGGAGAGCGAATGTCAAATTTTATATCTTCAATTGCTTTCTTTTCTTTGCAAATATTGTAGAAGAAATAAAGTTTGCTCTATTCTCTCTCTCAATTAATGGCTAAGAATTAGAAGGGAACTGGCCAGTTAATTGTGTCTTTGGCCCATGGTTTGCCCTAATAATTACAGGTGCTGAAGAAGTTCACCAAGCTGAGGCCCAGAAGTGAGTTTCAGGGGCCCAGTAATGCTCACCTCAAATGAGAGGTGAGCATCAGAATACTCCAAGTTAGACCATTGGTTTATTTAGACCAATAATGATTCTAGTCTACATTGACTGACAGTGACTCTCCAGGATTCAGACTTGCCTAAGATACCCAGGATTGTGTTTAGGACTTTTTGCAACCAAAACATGTGATCTGTCACTGAGTGATGATGACTTCTCAGCTTATCTCTGTACTTGAAGAGAGAAACCTTGAAACTAGTTAAAATTGTATTTTCTGACTCTGCTATGCAAGTCAATATAGAAATAATATTAGAGGACTGAAATTAATTTTACTTAAGAAAACTTATATTTGTCCTCACTGTGTGCAAATAGGATTTGCAAAGTTCTGGAGTATGTGATATATATATATATATATATATATATATATGCTATTTGCATACACAAATGCATTTTCTCATGTTAAATATTTATCACTGCATTTTTTATAGGAACAACTTTGCAATTGTAAGAGTTTATTACACTTATCTATACTAAATGTTTCTGAACCACTTCAAACTCAGTTCAGAGTGGCTGACAGCACAATCCTATGTATGGTGATTACTCAGAAGTATGTCTCTAGTAAGTGTGTTTATGATTGCAATTTAGGGCTGCAATCCCATACTCTTTATGTGGGAATAAGCCCCATTGAACTTAATAGGACTTACTTCCAAAAAGACATATAGGATCACACTGTTAATCAGTTACCAAATCATTTTCAGAAAGTAGGATCTGAACCTAAACTTAATACAGGAATTAAAATATTAATGAATCAGAGCCAGAACAGAATCTATTTCTGCGGTTTGACTTCCTGGTTTGTACAGAAGAAGGAGAAATGGCAAAGTTTCAGGAAAGGGGGAGAGAAATATTCCCTCCTACAAATGCACACTGAAACACAGAACAAATTAAAAGCATTTTATATAAAAACAACAACATTTCATTTAGACTTATTCAGGACTGTTTTTATCTATTTTAATCATTTCATTCTTTCACCTGTCATAATTAGGGCCAGTTATTTTCTAATGTATATTTATTTATTGGGTAAATTTATATGCTTCACCTTCAATATGATAGCTTCCTAGGGAGACTTATAAGCTGAGTAAAAATAGAATATGATACAGCCTAATAAAAGCAAAATATTTTTTAAAAAACCACTACAATACAACAGTGGCAAACACAGCAATAAAATCTAGGGAGCCCAGCAGGAAAAAAAAAAGATCCCTAACTGCTTAAAAGGTTAAACTGCCTGGGAAAATGAAAAAGTCTTCCACCTGGCACCAAAATAACGTCAGTGCAGGCATCATACATCATGTCTCCAGACTCAGAGCCTCAGCACTACCCTGAGAAGGACTCACAGTTCAATGTGCCACTGGTCACTCCATTTCAAAGAGAACCCTTACCACCCCTTCATACACTTTCCATGCCCAAGGCCATAGCCCTCCCTCAAGACTTTCCCACAGCTTTTCCCATCATTCCTCCATGCAGGAGCATGAGGCTAAAGAAGTAACAGTGGGTCCCTCTTAAGGGACCCACTAGCATCCAGTGGGTGCAGAATCTGTTCATTATTGGGCATAGTTCAGTGTCAGGTAGAGAAGAATAATCTGTGAGTACATGTGCTATAGGATCCTTCCCTTGGGCATCATGCCAAGCCAGGACACCTGATGTGCCTCCCTGGGAAAAGCATTCAAAAGGTGAGGTACCACAATTAAGATGGCTTTCTCTGGCTGTACCTGCTATACTACTGAAGGTGGGAGTTGTCAGAGAGAAAATCCAGATGATGACCTCCATGTGGACTGGTAGCAAAAAAGAAAGTAAATGGGTTCTAAGCCAGGCAGGCTTTAACGGTAATCACCACCATTTTGAATTGAGTCTGCCAAAATAACTGATGGAATACCTCTCCCAGCATGACCCTACCTATACACTATGATCTTCACCTGAGGCCCTTCTCCAAGTGCCTCCTCTGAGGGAGGTTTAGAGCAGGCATTGTACAAGATATGAAAAGGTTTCTGGGATTTTTATTGTTGATTATGCAAAATTCTTTTATATTGTTGCATGCAAATGGTTTTATATTATGTTCTTATATGGGACAGCCTAGCCACTGGTAACCACATAATTAGACCACTTTAATGTGTTCTATGTGTGGCTGCCCTTGTGCCTCATTCAGAAACTGCAACTGGTGCAAATTCAGCATCTAAGGTGCTCACTGGGACACCCAGCTATGCTCACATACGTGCTGTGTTAAAAGAACTGCACTGGCTTTCTATTGACTACTGAGCTATGTTCAAGGTTATGTTATTGTCATACAAATCCCTAAAGAACTTGGGACAAGATCTCTAGCAGACCATTTACCTTTATAAATACCCAGATGACCTTTAAGATCATCAGAGGAGGTCTTGCTTGTTATTCCAAAACTAGCAGAAGTCACCACGTAATACCTTGATGGAGGGCCTTCTCTGAAAAAACCTCCCCCGTGCAGTTCAGGAGGCAGAAAATATGTCATGTTTCAAATGCCTCCTGAAAACACACTTGTTCACCCCTGCTTTTCCTGGCTTGTAATTAATTGTAATTAATCATGCCATACTGCTCCTTGTATTGCTCTGTACTATTATTTGAATTGGAATTGTTTTTAATAATGTATTTTAAATGTGATTTTAATATTTATATATGAACAGCTATGGGGTTTTATTATAATAATTGGTACAGAAGTATCCTAAATAAATAAATAAATAAATATGTTGTATTTTTAGAGTTTAAATCTTTATAAACCATCCAGAGATCTTTGGCTATTGGGCAGTATAAAAACAGAATGAATGAATGAATGAACTAGGAGCCTATCTACACTACTGATTAAAAATGGGTTAAAACGGTTTATAACAGTAGTGCCAACTGTTGGGGCCCAGGACACACTCCATATACAGTTTTCAAAATGTTTTCAAAATGTTGTATCCTGCTTGGAGTAGATCAGTCCTAGGTGATCAATTAAGATCTAATCAAGTCAAGTCACTGAGATATGTCATATTTGAAGGTGTAAACTTTGTTTCTAGCCTCTGTGAAAATTCTGATCTGCAAACTTATCTTGCATTTGATATAGATACTGCTATGCTGGAGATGAGCAATTCCTCTGTATTTTATATTGGAAAGTAGTATAGTAAAGAGCCCAGCTATGACTTCACAGCTGAACTTTTGCAAACACTATCTCAGCAGGCAACATATAGTAAATACTTACAACACTACAGCCGAGCTCAGCCAAGACAAAAGCAAAGCTTTGAGACATGGATGCAATTCAAAAGAAACAGGGAGCTAAATAATTATAGAAGAATGCTCAACCAGATATACAGCCTAATCTACAGTATGTATAGACATGTTTAGATCCATGGCTCAAACAGTTTTAAATCTACTTAAAGCCAAATAGTTCAGCTGCATTGGTTCTTCAGGCTGGGCCAATGCTTGGCAGGGATGCTGAAGCAATCCACAAAAGGTTTCATGCCTTATAGCCATGTCTTCAGATGCGATATTTTTGCCATTTTCTTCTCATCTCAAACTGAGTGCATGGGTCATGCAGATGGAGGACACAAGGAAAAAGAGAGGGAAGAATGCCATGGTGCTTCTGTCTCTTGAAAGATGGCATTTATTTTACATTTCTGAAGTGTCAAAAAAAAAATCAGTAACTTAAACTTATTAATATGCAGCGCACAGAAGAGACTGCACACACAGTTTGCTCAGAAAAGCCTGTTGCTACTAGTATGTTTCCCTAGATGCTTTTCCACAAAGCTCTCTGGGAAAACACATTTTGTCTTCCTTAATGTAGCCCTGCAGACACAGCAGTGAGGTGCATTTGCCTTAGAAATCCGGGTTCTCAATTGTTTTCTTGTGTGCTATTTTGGATTGGAATTGTATTTATGGGAAGGCAGTGGGGAATAGAAGCTCCTACAGCCTCTTTCTCTCTTTCTTTGCTTTAATCTTAGTACCTTCCTTCTCTATTTAAAATGCACTAAGGGAAATTCATGACTCAAACAATCCTCCATCACAATTAATAAATCATGAGGCGGTGCATTTTCTTTTTTAAGAATGCACAATGCATTAGTAATTGCTAAGCTACCGAGTGCAATTCATAAACAAACTAAGTTTTAAAACAATTAGATGGCTAAAGCCCTTCAACTGAAGAAGAAGAAAAATCTAATAAAAATGAAGAAAAACAAGGCTGAGAAAAACAGAGGAGATATCTGAAGAGCTTGATGACTATAATGGAAAGGAATATTTAGGACTTTAAAATGAGCTAAATTTAGTATACAGAAGTTATTAAAATGATTAATAATGACATGCAACTGATATTGTAATTGCCTTACTAATCATAGGGGCATTATGCAAAGTTCTTTAAAATGAACAGCATCATTTGCATCTGTGATGTTGCTAATTAGTTTGGTGCTTTGTACTACCAAAAATGATCACACAGCAGCAGTATATATTTAGAGGATTTGAAACAAGAGGCATTTATTAAAATGTAACCTTCCAGACCTGGTGGTGATGGTGACTTTTGTCAGCTACTTTGAACTTTCTGCCCCCTTCGTTGACTGTGACAAAGGAGGGCAACACATTTTCTGTGGTGATTCATATACCATACTGACAGAAATCATTATAGTAACTTACCCAAAATAACCCACAGCTCTTCGCGAATGATGCATTTAAAAATAATGTTGGCGCACATGGTAAATGCTGACAGCTACAAGGCTGTCTGAGCTCTGCAGCTGAAATTAATAACTTCCTTGTTACCAACTAGTAACCAAGGCAACAACAAGAGATAGGAGGACAATGCATTCAAATGCACGAATATGGATTTAGCATTATGCATAGAGCCCTGGTGGGCAACTAATTTTTGCAGAGGCCAATTTTGAATTAAGCAAAGGTTGACAGGGCCAGCAGCACCAGCTTTGCCCGCTGATTCACTCCTAGGAGAGTTAATGCATAGGAAAGGGGTCTTTTCACCTCCTCTCCAATATGAGCAGCCTATGTTGCAGAACTATCCCTTTATCTAAGCTATCTGAGATGGAAGAAAAAGGCTCCTTAAATGCTTTCTTCTGAATGTGAAATGGATAAGATGCCAGACCAAGACATTTTGCTGCCTGAAAAACAAGATGGCACCCCATCCCATTCCATGTACAAAAGCCGGTTGGCTTGCAGATGAATTTGTCTTCCACACTGTTGACAGGACAGCATCTTCCACTGCACCTGAAAACAGCAGGTAACATTAGGGGGACAAGGCCGGCTACATGGTACACAGGTCTCTCCTCCAACAACTTACTACTCCTTCCTAGCATCTGCCATCTGAGGCAACTGCTTCACTCTGCCTAATGGTAGGGCTGGCCCTGCAGCTGACCCCTTCTGTTCCTCAGCTGCTTACTCCAAATGCCAGTGTCTTGACTCGTGCATGCATTTTGTTTGTGCCCTACTGTGGTTTCATGTGAGAAAGTGACTCAGGTACATAAGAAGAAAAAGGGCCTTGGGATTAGCCAAGATGCAAACTCAATTTCAGAGAAATTCTCAGGTGCAGTATTCCTAGGCTGACCATATGAAAAGGAGGACAGGGCTCATGTAACTTTAACAATTGTAGAGAGAAGGGAATTTCAGCCGGTGTCATTTGTATGTAATTAGTTCCTGGTGAAATTCCCTCTTCATCACAACAGTTAAAGTTGGAGGGGCCCTGCCATCTTTTGTATATGGTCACTCTAGTATAGTGCCTGCACCTTTAACAGTTGTGATGAAGAGGGAATATCACCAGGAACTAATTGCATACAAATGACACTGGCTGAAATTCCCTTTTCTCTACAACAGTTAAAGTTACATGAGCCCTGACCTGGATTTTATCTGGTCACCCTATCGTAGTGTTCATGATTTCTATTTAGTATCTGTGAGAGCCTGTTGTGCTCTTCATACCTCATTTTTTCTACCTTCAATCCCTCCTTACTCTACCTATGTGAGAAATGGTATGCTGCTACTCTGACATTGGGTTGGAAATAGTTGTTGGCAAATGCCTACTCAACGATTTTCCTGGAAAAGAAATCTGTCATGTGCTGTAACGCCTGGCACTATAATGCAGGCACTATACTAGAGTGACCATATACAAAAGAAGGCAGGGCCCCTGCAACTTTAACTCTTGTGATGAAGAGGGAATTTCACAAGGAACTAATTGCATACAAATGACACTGGCTGAAATTACCTCTTCTCTACAACTGTTAAAGTTATATGAGCCCTCTCCTCCTTTTCATATGGTCAGCCTAACCAACATGTAAGATATGAGGGCAACAGTCCTTTCCTGCTGTTGGTCCCTAGTGGCTGGTATTCAGGGGCACGTTGTGTCTAATCCTGGAAGCAGTATATTGCCATCTCATGATTATTAGCCATTAAATGTAGCTATGGCCCTGGATCCTACTCCTATTTCAAAAGCCTCTGAAACTTTGTTTCAAAATATGGATTGGGATATATGAGAGAGAGAGAGAGAGAGAGAGAGAGAGAGAGAGAGATCAGAACAGGAGAGCTCACATGGCTAAGTCTGTGGTTAGCTTTCTGTAGTTAGCCACCTAAAGTTGTGGGCAGGCATTTTCTCTGTTTCCTCTCAAGGTGTGAAAAATACATGCAGGTTTTTCATTTCCATTTTTGTTGCAACAATTCTCTTCTCCAGACACCAAGTGCTGGGAGAGATCATCCAGAGGCATGGGGCGGGGTGCTATCAGTATGCTGATGACACCCAAATATATTTCTCTATGCCTTCGATAACAGCGTCAGCTAAGGATAGTGTGTCTCCTCTGAATGAATGTTTGGAGGTGGTAATGGGTTGGATGAGGAAAAACAAACTGAAGCTGAATCCAGACAAGACGGAGGTGCTTGCTATCAGAGGCCGCAACCTGGGTTTGGAAGTGTGTCAACCGGTTCTGGATGGGGTTACACTCCCCCTGAAAGACTGTGTTCGCAGCTTGGGGGTGCTCCTGGATCCGTCGCTCCAAATGACAGCCCAGATAGATGCGACGGCCAGGAGTGCCTACTATCAGCTTCGGCTGATACGCCAGCTGCGCCCCTTCCTACAGTTGGAACACCTAAAGATAGTAGTACACAGGCTGGTAACTTCAAGGCTTGACTTCTGCAATGCGCTGTACATAGGGCTACCTTTGTGCCTAGTCCGGAAACTTCAACTAGTTCAAAATATGACAGCCAGGTTGGTCACCGGTATACCTATGGATGACCATATTATGCCAGCTTTAAAATTGCTCCACTGGCTGCCAATTAGTTTCTGGGCGAAGTATAAAGTGTTGGTCATTACCTTTAAAGCCCTCCATGGTTTGGGTCAAGGTTACCTGCGGGATCGCCTTCTCCCATACAATCCGCCTCGCATGCTCAGGTCCTCTGGGAAGAACTTACTACAGTCGGCCAAGACTAGGCTGACAACCGTTACCCAGAGGACCTTCTTTTCTGCCGCTCCCAGACTGTGGAATGACCTGCCGGAGGAGACTCATCAACTTAACAGTCTTTTAGATTTTAAGAAAGCTATAAAGACTGTTCTCTTCTGGCAGGCATATCCAGTGGAATTTTAGAATGTTTTTAGGATGTTTTTAGGATGTTTTAATGCAGTTTTAATAATGTGTGTCATGTTTTAATCAGTTTTATGTATTTTTTCATATTGTTGTTCCCCAACTCGATCCAAAAGGAGAGGCGGGTAAGAAATAAATTATTATTATTATTTATTAGTATTATTATTGCAATATATGGAAAGACAGATAGAAAACGATGCCATAACAGCCCTTAGTGACAGAGCACAGCATTACAATTTGATATTACCTCCAGATGCAAAAACATGGAGGGCAGAGAATAAACCAAGCCACCACTCTTTCAGTCATTATCTCTAATAGAACAGGAAAAACCTATTTGGTTCCATGGCACTATGGCTTCATCTACGATCAAGCAGGACATTGTACTATGAAAGTGATATGAAAGCGGTATATAAAAGGCAGGAGCCACACTACTGCTTATAGCGGTATGGAAGTCCACTGACAACTGTTGGGGCCCATTGACACATACGATATACAGCCTTCATTGCTACATCCTGCTTGGTGTGGCTCTTGCCTTTTATATACTGCTTTCATACCACTTTCATAGTGCAATATCCTGTTTGGTGTAGATGAGGCCTATATCAGCACGTGGGGACAAAATCCAGGCCATGCAAGTGCTAACTGAATTTCCACCACCAAGAGCCTGCGGGGCTTGTAAAATGTCATGGGTTCCTTATTAACATTTTATAACATATGATACAAAGAACTCAGATACTATGCTAACATTAAGCAGTTTTTAAAACTACTTCAACTTTAGCAGGAAGCAGATTAACACCAAATTTAATATGCACAGTTATTAATACTTTGCATAAGGAGTTTATTGTTGCTGCATTGAATATTTTAATAACCTTCATCCACACGTAGTGCTGAGGACGTTATAGCTAGCTCATTCATTTTAATTAGTCATCTTATAAATTATGTGGGTGACATTGCCCCAGCTGCCTAGCAGCTAGTAAAGTGCTGTTTCTGTATTCACATGTAAATAATGGTGGGTGACAATTAAGAAAATGTTGATAAAGGACCATGTAATTACTGCTATTAACACTACACCTTAAAAACAATTGAGGAATGTGTTATACCTGCACAAAAGGAAAACTGCTTTGAAGCTTAAGAACAAAAGCTTCATCTCATACACCTGTTTTATTTCCTTTACTTGGCAGCTACTCATTTAAATGTGCCATCAGAATCAATAGCAGGGAACTAACAGGCAAGAGCAGAATATTGTGGTTTGAGAAATTATATAAAATGAAGACTAGACTATTAGAAAATATGTTTGCCCCATTTTCTAGGTATGCCCCACTAAGTCCAAAAAAACTACACTACATGTAGCCACTGTAGTGTGGTGGCTGGACTAGGACTGAAGAGACAGGTTCAAATCCATGCTCAACCATGAAGCTCCCTGGATAACATTAGCAGGGACAGCTTTCAGGTAATTTTGAGGGTCCAGAGGGCTCTCCAAGGCTGATGCTAGGATGATTTGTATGTTTTATTTGGTTTTTTAAAAAGGTTCCAAGGATCCAGCGCTGGAACTCCTTGGTGGCCACCAAAAATGCCTTTGGTCCTGCTGCTTTTGTAGGAATTCTACATCAAGGCCCATAGGCCATTGTGGGAAAGAAAATGGTGGCTGCTGCAGAGCTATCAGTCCAGCATAGCATGACCAGATCGGCAGGGGTTTCCCGGTCCTAATCGGGAAACCTGGGGCGATCCGGGCCTACCGGGGGGCGGTGGGGGCAAACTGGGGCTGCGGGGGGTCACGCGGCAGTGGCGGCGAGCGGCGGCAGACCCGGTAGGTCCGGGCTGGGTTTTGGGGGGGATGGGTGGCTTGGTGGTGGGGTTTCGGGTGGGGGGACCCCCCTGCCACCACCTGCAGGGGCGTCCACTTCCCTCCGGTGCTCGAATCTACTGAGAAACAGGCTTCGTGGCCTGTCCCTCAGTAGCACGCCGGGTGATGATGTCATCACCCGGCGTTCTACTGAGGGACAGGCCGCAAAGCCTGTTTCTCAGTAGATTCGAGCACTGGAGGGAAGCGGCTGTCCCTGCAGGTAAGGAGCGCAAGGCGGGAGGCGGGAGGGCCCCCTCACTTACCTGCTGGGGCGGCCGCTTCCCTCCGGTGCTCAAATCTACTGAGAAACAGGCTTCGCGGTCTGTCTCTCAGTAGCGCGCCGGGTGATGATGTCACCACCTGGAGTGCTACTGAGGGACAGGCCGCGAAGCCTATTTCTCAGTAGATTTGAGCACTGGAGGCAAGCGGCTGCCCTGGCAGGTAAATGGGGGGTCCTCCTGGCTCCTGTGTCGCGCTTCTTACCTGCCGGTGGGCGCCAACAGACAGCCCCAGCAGGTAAGCCCCCTTCCCCCTCGCTGTTTTTTTGAGGGGGTGGCTTGGTGGTGGTGGGGTTTGTTTCAGGTGGGGGGGGCAGCGGGGGGGTCAGATCTGCTGGTTAGCCACATGGCAGGTAGCCTTTAAAAAAAATTTTTTTGGGGGGGGGGTGGGCACGCCCCCTTTGGGCGGCCGTTTTGGGTGGCCATTTTGGACCGGGATTTTGGGTTCCAAAATCTGGTCACCCTAGTCCAGCACATCTTTCAGTGCAGCGGATCCTTGAAAGAAAGAAAAAGAAATTGTGCAAGCCCTGGAGAGACCTACCTGGAGATACCAAGGATTGAACCTGGAACGTTTTGCATGCAAAGCACATGTCCTTCCACTGAGCTACAGCCTCCTGAAGTGGCACCCTAAAGCTCCTGGGCTGCTATGACCTTTTTTCTTTTTCTTTTTTTCTTTCAAGAACCTGAGCTGAAAGATGAGCCAGGCTGGGCCTCCCTGCAGACGGTTCCACTTGTTCTTTCAACTAGTCATTTACAAACTGTTCTTGAAAAAAAGCACTCTTGCTTGCGTTCACATTCAGGTTTGCAAACAGGACATATTCAAATGATTTGCAAACAGAAATGAAATTTTTTTGCATCCTTAGCTCATTATCAGTCTCCACTATTTATACTAGTGCTGAGCTGAATGTTTTTCAATGTGAACATTTGGCCTTTTTTAGCAGATGGAGGCATCCCCATCTGCTAAAACACAGCAGGGAGAATTGCGTGATTTCCAGTAGCTCTGGAAATCATACATTCTCTGACTCTCTGTGCCTATGAGGGTCTTAAAGGCCCTATTAGCTCAAAGGCAAATCTTTACCCTTGTGTTAATAAGGGCTTTAAGGATCCCCATTGGCGCTGGAGGGGGGGATGTGCAATTTCTGGAGTCTCCGGAAATTGTGCATTTCTCCCACTGCGTTAATGGCGGCTGTCATTATACACAACAAGGGAAAAGAGTGGAAAGCCAGGGTGGGCAGCTGCTGACTGCTCACAAGCCTTGTGAGCACTCAGTGGAGGCTCGCGTGGCCTGGTTCGTGGGGCAGGCTGCAGCAGCGGCAGGACGAGCTCTCGCCAATTTCGGCCACCCCTATGATCTGCTTTTATTATTTGTATTAAGAGCTTCCATTCCTAACAGGATGTCTGCAGGCCAACCAGGTGGAAGATTATGAGTTCTACTCTATAGTCAAGGTTAGAAGGCTCAGGTTTTTTTTGCCACTTATCTTCTGATCAATACTTTTCAAACAGCTCTTTAGCTTTAGACATAGGCCCTTTCCACACCAGGCTTTTTGCCTGGGATGGCTCCTGGCTGGTCCCTGTGTGTCGATGCCGTGTATTAAGTACTTCCGGGATCACCCTCCCTCTTCACCCCTATGGTGTAGAAAGGGCCACAGATGCCCAACATGCATGGTGGCCACACGTACACAAATGGTAGTCTCAATTGCAGAACTATTTTCTCTATATATCATGGATGGGCAATGTCCAGGGGTCTGTGGGCCAGTTTCCACCCCAGAACCAAGCAGGAACCAGTGCTCTTTGCTCTAGAACTAAATTTGCCACCCAAATGATTTGGCAGTAAAAGAGGGACAATTTTTCTCTTAACAAGCTCAAATCACCCCTTTCTTGAAGCCATACTACTTGTAGTCTTGAAAAGATCAGGAAATTGTCCTTTTGCTGCCATGTCACCACCTCTCGGCAGCAAATATATGGTGGTAGAGGCCACAAAAACGGCCAGGAGAGGCCACATGCAGCTCCTTGCTCAACATACATACCATTAAATACTTCTCCATTGACTCTTATGATGAAAAAGGGTTTGAAATCATGAAAAACCAATGCCCTTTTCAACATTAACTTCTCCGCCACTTTATCTGATACAGATGTACTCCTTAACAATAACTTATATTATTAACTTCAGCAACTATTAGAAGATGCAGGATGCTGTTATATATCACATTTTGCCAGATTTACCCAAATGGAACAGAATAAGTCTAAAGTGCACTCCTACATTCAATGGACTAATGCAAATTTGTGCAATGTAGCCTTCTAAGTACTATTTACATATTTTCTCCTTCATTGCTCAGATACAGAAATGCATGCAGCAGGATCATTTTCAAGCAGAACACATGCAGATCAGCAAATGAAAACATTAAGAGCCAGTGGGTGCTTATAACAGTTTTTATAGATCTACAATGGCCCAGTTCTAAAGAAGAGGAAGAAAAGCTACTCACATCAACAGGCTCTCCTTGTTATTTTGAGAAGTGGACTTTAGACTGAAACTAACAGCACAAACATTATTTTTCTTCTGAGAGATGCTGTTTCTTGTGACAACTTCCTGACAAAGTATGCCAGGATAACAAGGTATGCAGGACTGACAGCCAGGGATGGTACCATACTGAGAACAGTCTTTTGAGTAATTACCTGATCCCAATTAAGCAGTCCTGGTCAAAAACGTCTGAAGATTTACATAAAAAAAATGAGAACCATTGTTCATTTTCCAGATGCTAATGTCCTTCCCAGCATGCTGCACAGGTATTAAGGCAAAATTAAAATAAATAGCATGATGTTTGCTGCAAACATGACCATATTGGTTCTCTGCCATGCATTGAAGCAGAGAGTAAAACCAAACCTCAACCAAAAACTTGATCAAATCCTTACTTGTATTCTTGTGCCTTCATTGTAACTTAAAGCAACAGTTCTCTATCCTATCTGCCACTTTCCAGACTCTTAAAGTGTTCCAAATACAAAATTGTAAAGTAATCTCAAACTAATTCTGGGCACAGGCATACACATCAGGGTTTCTAGTTATAGTAAAATGCTAATTGTAATCCAGTAACTACAATTCTTTTTTTAAAATTCTCTTCTGGATCAGGTTGAACAGACTTTCTCACAGGCTTCAAGCAGAATACAGTGAAAGCTGTCTTATGCCAACTATTTATTCATCTATCATAGTGTTGCCTACTCTGGGCATAGGTGTGCACAAGGGGTGTGCCGGGTATGCCCAGGCACACCCTAATGTCTCAAGCAATAAGTGCTAAATTGAGGGGACTCCGTATGCGGCAGGAAAGCCTCACCAATGCCACAATTGCAATGACCCTCCTAGGTCAGGCAAGCCGAGCGCGGAGTAAGGCATCAGTGTCTACAGTGCTTCATAAATAAATGAATAAAAATAATGTCTTTTATTACTGAGTATTCAATAAATGTTTGCTTTTTAAAATTAATTAATTAATTAATTAATTCCCCAGGTGCACACCCTAATGAAATGTCCTCTACACTCCTATGACTCTGGGCAGTATCCAGTTGTGTCTGTGCTAGCAGAAATTAGGTCTGAACTATGCACAAGAGAAGAATCCAACTAAAGTTACATTTGAAAAACGTAAAGGAAGAGAGCATCCAAATCAGGACAAAAAAAAGGGGAGAAGTAGGTTCTCAGGATACTTTATTTCAAAGCCCAATGCTTTTCGGCCTGTGTTGTTTTTTAAGGCCTTCTTCAAGGGGCTGTAATATTAAAAATACATGAAATTATGTTTGCAGGGATAACATATAACATAGATAAATTAATATATATGTTTGCAGGGATAATAACCTCTAAACATATATATTAATTTATCTATGCTTTGTTATTTTAGCATCCTGAGAACCTGCTTCTCCCCTTTTTTGTCCTAAAGTTACATTTGCTCAAGTGTGGTAGTGCAACCAATTGTGTATAACTCTTGTGCAACCCATTGTGCAACTGGTCATGCAGCTGTTTGTGCTTTTCGCTTGTGCAACTGATTATGCAACTGCTTGCACCCACTGTACAATTGCTTTGCAACCATTATGCAACACATTGGGCAACCACTTTGTCGTGAACTTGCCCAACCCCCAGGCTTCTGCTCACGAATGTAGGCAAACTGATAAGTCACTCAAGGCAGTGAGACTCCTTTTATTGTGAAATCACATGGAATTCAAGCATAACGGTTACATTTTCGCATACATCCACGTAAAGCTGATGAAGGCCAGGGAGCTTTAGGCTTCAAAGGCGTGATGTGATCCAAAACAGCAATCACTCGGGGCAAAGACGTGAAGGGATAGACCAAGTCCTATCTGAGAAATTAGCAGGCATGAAACACGCTGACCCATCAGGAACAGGCCCAGAGCCCAAGGAAAAGCTCCAACGCAAGGGTGCATGAAGACCGGCAGAGACAGAATACGTCTTGCACTAACCAGACCCAGTCTACCGGTAAGCACTGGGTTGATCAAAGTAAGCAAGATGCCAGGAAACAAACTTCGACCCAGGAAACCATCCTACCTGTAGCTAAGGTTCTGAGGGAGGCTCTCTCGGAGGTCACACACAACACACAATCCAGAACAGCAACAGTCAACCTAGGAAACTTCCCTTTGCCCGTAACTTTGGCTCCAGGAAGGGAAGCTCTCTCGCAGGCCATAGAACACATGATCCAGAGCAAACATCAGTCCAAGTCTATGAAAAGCCTCAGAGCACTTTCCATGGCACAATCCTTAGAAATTCCAAGTCCAAATAGCAACTGAGCATGTACAGAGTGCATCCAACATCTCCAAACAGATAGAATCCAAAACACGAGGGGTTCCATGGCAAGCGTTGAACCGATGATCTCTAGCAAAAGTCCTCCCCCTTTGCTCATTCCTCTTATAGACTGAAGGTCTGGCTTATTCTAAGCCACTTAACAGACAGGTCCTCAGACCTGTAAACCAAACTCATGCGCTCACAGGGCAGCACGGTTCAACCTCCTCTTGATGATGCCACAATGTGAGAGACAGCTTGCAAGGTAGCCCCCACCTTTTCCAAACATTCTTTGTTCTCAAGGGAACTCACCAGCTCAAAGCCTCAGCTAGCAAACCTCCCGTGAGAAACAACGACAGATGACAAGCTTACAGAGACACAGACTTTCTCACAACAATTCCCAATCTTTCAATTGACAATTCACAAGGCCTCCCAGCCTTGTGAATTCCCTATGATGCACCTGACATCCAACACACTTGCACAACAGAAAGATTCAGCAGAGCTCTGTTAAGAGGTATGTCAGTTTGCAGAGTGTAACTGTTGGATATTGCCCATAGACTGGCAGTAGCTTTCCAGGATCTCAGGCAGAGGTCTTTCACATCATCTCCAAATTGAACCTTTGGAGCTGGAGATGACAGAGACTGACCCTGGAACGTTGTGCATGGAAAGAGGGATGGGCAACTTCAGGGAAGTTGAGGGGCCATTTTTCACACACACCCACACCCACACACACACACACACACACACCAGTGCTTTGCATGGTAGCAAAACACACACACAAATCAGTGCTTTTGCCACCAAGATTTGTCACCAAACCACCAGTGTGTGTGTGTCTAGATTAGAGTAGAGTGTCTAGATTAGAGCTAATCTCTACTCTAGTTCTCACTCACAGAGTTGCCAAGCCTGTGTCTGGACTTTAACACCACAGACTGCAGGATAGAATGATCCTGCACATAGAAAACTATCTTTCCAGGTAAGACATCAGGCCTATGACCGTTCACTCTGCCACTAATTTTCTATACCTAGAGTTTTTCGTTTCTATAGAGAAAACATTGAATCCTAAATGGTCCTACACAGAATTTGGAGGAGTATGACCCAGATACAGGTTTACTGTCTCAAAGAGAACTGGGCCTCTATAGTCTGGAAGTGGTTGTCCACTTGTGCCAAGTGTCAGTCATAGTTGAACCTGAACTAGAAATGAAACCAAAATTGCAGAGGTCTGGCTCCCTAGATTTGATACATATCTGAATGGCGTCACAACCTGTTTATAAGTTTTATCACAGTAACACAGTGGCTTGTGCACTTTGAAGAAGTATCCTATTCTTGGTAAGAGAATAAAGCCAGTTAGCAAAAGCAAGGGCTGTTAAAAGGCATTCATTGTGTATTACACAGGTGGCACAGTCTTTGCACCACTGGGAAATAGGAAGCTGCCTTATACTGAGTCATACCATTGGTCCATCTAGCTCAGTATTGTTGACACTGACTGGCAGCGGCTCTCCAGGGTTTCAGGCAGGATTCTTTCTTCGCCCTACCTGGAGAAGCTGAGGATTGAATCTGGGACCTTCTGCATGCAAAGCATGTGCTCTTTCACACTGACCTATGGCCCCTTGCATGTAGAAGCATCTTGTGAAGCCCTTTACAAAATTATCATAAACAGAGTTGGATGTTTCTAATGCCTGATCCTGTACATGTCTTTGCCAGAGTAGAGCTAATGCAGATAGTATAAACTAGTTGATGCCATTTGGACTATGAGTTGCTTCACTGATTTTCACTGAAGTTTAACTGAATCCTTTGCAGTAGTTTGAGCAGAAGCCTTGATATTCGTGGTAGTTAATTTAATAATTTTTCAATCTGGATTTGACGCAGTCAAATACACCTTCTGATCATAATTAGGACGCAAGCAGCTCTCCAGGGCCAGAGACACTTTGGTTAAAAAGAAACGCTTTGCCCATTTTGTCTCAGAAGAGTTTCTGCACCAGGATCCTAGAAAAAATCTTTCAAAGAAACACATTTCATCATGCGGGCATTTTGATTACTTTTTCCTCCACAAAGTACATAGATTATTTGTCCTAAAAGGACTGCAACTGACAGTAAAGAGAGTGTTTCATTTACTTTAAAGAAGAGGATTAGCATTCAAAATATCATGGGATCTTGGGCTCTCTCTTGCTTTCTCTTTTAAAGTGAGACAGCAAAGGACTTGAATTTAAATATATGCAAAGTTGTGCTGTAATTATTTTGATCAGTGAAAAATAACTAATTCAGATCTACAGAAAATGTAGGGCATGAATGGCCAGTTAATTTGGTTATTGTGTAATTAACAGTACCTCCTAGGGTTCTGTGTTTTTCTCCCCCTTGCAGAACAAAATATTCCTGTATTTAGCATTAGTTAGATACTTTATCATTCGCGCAGAAGAAATAGACCCTCCTAACAGCAATGCATGTGCAGTGCAAATGTCAGAGAATGAGATGGCACCCAGCTATTTAGCAGCAGATTGGACTCCGCTCCCAGCAGGCATGCGGCGTCAAAATGGTCAAGGCCCATAATTATTACTTCACTTAAGTAATGTCTTGCTATAATTTGAATTTGAAATATCAAAGGCTCCTACAGTCAGCCTTTATGTATTTAAGTGAACAATGTTTACTTCCTTCAAAAGAAACACCAAACTGAAAAGAGAGAAGGGGTATGAAAATGAGATTCACAAAAAATAACAAGGGGTAAATGAAAAGTAATTATCAAAATTTACATAAAATCACCTACTGTGAACTATAGCATCAAGACATCTTCTATAAAAGAAAATAACAGCTCCAAAATCAGTTATGCACCATAAACACCTAAGGTAAGGCACCAGAGTCCATTACACGATAGACAGTTAATGCTCTCCTTTGGTGAGGTTTAGTGACTGAGGGCCCTAAGGCAGAAGTGCCCAGTGGTCTCATATAAGGTGGGTTTCCATCTTCTAACTGAGACAGAGATCAGGTCCCTTTAAAAACTTCAAAGTAGTACAGAGAAGTGTACTCTGTCCGTCACAAGAACACTTTGATATATTTTTGGAACACCTTCACAGGTGTTTAAAAAAGAGAAATTCTGCCTCAGTTTATTTATTTTATTTATTACATTTATTTATTACATTTATATACCGCCCTGTAGCCGAAGCTTTCTGGGCGGTTTACAAAAATTTAAAATCAATATACAAAATTTAAAAACCATAAAAGCAGACAACATATAAAAACAGTATACATTCAAAACAACTGTGAACTCTCAGTCAGGCCTAAATATAGTTTAGTTGGAAAATGTCAGCTGTACTTATAGGGTGTGAGTCTTTAAACAACTGCCTATTCCAAATAAATGCTCATGCTAATGAGTAACACTAATACGTACTAATAAATAATAATAGTAAGTGGGCCTCAATGATGAAAGTGCATGCACCCATACACACTGGTATAGGGTGCTGTGACAGCAACAAATATGACACCAAGAGACCTAGAATCTTAAACACACCTGAACTCAGTGGGAATTCTGTATAAACCTGCTTACGTAGGTTGCTGCTGCAGGAACAACAGCACTCATTATTCAGCTTTGCTCACCAGCAATTGTATGTGTAACTGAAAAGAATTAGGTAGCTTTAGACTTGTAATTTTTGCAGTAAGTAGATGTATTGTTGTTGCGGTACAAAATGCCGTATGTTTAAAGCAACTGCTAAAAAACAACCGCAGGGAAGGAAAGCAAGGATACAGATGACAGACTGAAATAGGCCATAGATTGATGTATTGATCTATATCACTAACCAGACCAAAACACTATCCAGTTCTGGGTACTTTAATGAAGGGCAGATCCATTTGCCAATTCACAGCTGCCTGGGCTGTTAACAGTGCAGCTGAAAGGTGAAGTATTTTCTACACTTTTGCAAGGATTATTTGCTTAACTTAGCAGGAAGCTCAGGAAGAAGATCCAGGCAAATGCAAGTGCTGGTATAATTGCATTCCCTTCGTTTTAATGCTTTCAAGAGTGGTGTCAAGTGTTGTATTCTATTGTTCTATTTCAAACAATAGACAGATGTCTTGAAATCTATACTAAAATCTATTCTGACTACAGTGATAGAAATGGAAAATGTGCTCATCCCCCTTTACCATTTCTGCCTTTATATACTTTACCTTTCACATCTTTAAACTCCCAAAGTTGCCTGTCCTGTCACATCTGTGGAATAACTAGAACAACTGTTTCCTTCCCTGTGTAAAAGGGACACAAAGCAGCCTTCCTGCTGTAAAATCCTTCAGCATATAGACTTGGGTTTTATATATTTTAAAAATAGGAACCCAACATTTACCTATTTATCAATCCATATGCTACATTACATTTATGGGAAAGTGAGTGCTAGCAGACTAATGCACAGTTCCTTCAATATATCCTATCATGTTCGTCAAGACTTGTCCTTTTCATTCAGGTCCAATTATAACAGGAACTGCTAGGGGTAGAACAAGAAGTCTTGGATTTTGGTGATGCTGTTGCCTTCTATGATGACCACTTCAGGGTGGAGATTTCCCTGGGATGTGAAGCATTTCTAGGCTCCAGAATGACTCAGTCCATGTAGGCCACCAGTACATTTTCCTGGATCTTGAATGACTAGGCTAGGACTTTTCTGGTCAATAACAGTATCCACGTTGACTGACTTGAAATTAGGATGGCCGCTTACAAATTGCCGAAAAACAGGAAATGTATTATCAACAAAGAGAACAAAAGAGGACACCAATCTGCGCAAAATTTATATATGCTAATTTTATGTCTAGATGAAAATTTTGAAATAATTATTATAATTTAAATGGAAGTACATTCAATCTCAACATAGTGTAGAAGGTTCTGACCAAGCGTCCTGTGTGCCTGCATGATCAGTCTGTTGCCCAGGTGCTAACTGTTGATAGTCAACAGTTCTTATAATAATCTGGAATTGGGCAGGACAGCCCTTCAGTTAGAGTACAGCTTCAAAGAGAGGGCAGTTCTCGGTCAGCCCTTCAAATAGAGGACTGTCCTCTATAAAAGAAGATATATGGCCACCCTACTTGTGATCTCAGAGTCCTGGTTCTCACTCAATGTCTGCTTAAGGCCCATTATGTGACATGTAAAATGATTTGGCCATAAATTGCATGGCTGTAGCAATGTTGACAGTGTTGGTTTATGACTCACATAAAATATATATATTGTTTCTTTTGTTTCTGTGAATATTATCCATTATTTATTTACGATATAGTTACTATACTTGTTACTGTATTATTCGTTCTCTTTTTTTAGCTGAAACAGGCCATCTATATCATCATGCAAAGTCAATGAATAGAAAAATTCATATACTTAATTTTATACATAAGAATTAGTCAACTGATTAATCCTTTGCACTTCTAGAATTAGAATGCTTATAGTATTTTTTTTTCATGAAGTGAATTAGTGGTAGGGACAAATAGAATGCAAATTACATGGTGATTATATTAATCAAAATCTGCTATTTAAAATAGGCATTTCCATTTACCTCTGGGTAGATTCCCATAACCATTGTCCCCATTCCATGATGACCACTTTTTACCATGTGGTGGAGAGCTGCATGGAGCCATTTCTAATGAAAGTCTTCAGGAAACAGTCACTCACTTGATTTGAGCTTTATCTCACATTGCCTGAGCCATGATTACAAAGTCACTGCCAAGAAGTGCCTGAAAAAAATCACGATGTGATGGTAAAATTGTTGTGCAAATTGACACAATTTTATGAAGATGTTTATTATGCTTATGCTCTCCACAAGCCTATTTAGGCTTGATTATATGAGAATGTAAAGTTATATATATATCCCAATTCTATACTCAGAGAAGTCAGGATGTTTTGGGACAGGGTGCCATGCAGGCCGAACAAAACATGGAGGAATAATGTCTTCAAGGTCACTCTGTGAAGATAAGAACAACTTGGCTTACAAAGGAAAAAAGCCAGTTGCTGTCAAGGGAAGCAGTGAACGGAAGGAGGAGGGAGCAGAGGGTACTGATGAGGATACCTAGGAGAATGGAGGTGGCAGTAGCACATGCTGTTGCCAGGTAGAACTCAGTAAGCAAGATTGTGAAAAGTGGTGAGGTTTTTCATTGCTCTTGTCAGGTGGCTCTGCCAACCTTTCAAATAAGCCATGCACAACCCACACAGCCTTGCTCACATGTCACAACAAGCCATTCTGAAAACAAACCATTGTGAACAACAAGCCAAGGGTTCTCAATGTGGTTTGTCCATGGTTAACAATCCACACTTAAGCCAGCATGTTGGGTTCTCATGAACAACAACTCATTATGAAACAAACAATGCTGACAAGCCACTGTGGGTTGTTGTATCATGCTAACCCGTCACGTGCAAGATCTACCCGTGTCAAATCATTATGATCTTGCACATTTATATCTCGTAGGACACACTCAATGACATTTGTTGTGGTATTTTGGATAATGTGGAATAAAAAGCAGGCAATAACACTATGCAAGCGGAATATGGAATGTTTCATGTGCCCCAACAGTTATCAGTGTACTTCAATGCACTGATGAAGCAGCAGTGTAAATCTAGCCCATGTCATTGTAATGTACTATGCTTCCAGTGCAAGTCTAAGAGGACACTTTGCCTTATTATTTTATTGCTGAAAGCTGAGTCCATCTCCACCTGCAATGCTGGTTGTGCCATGCAAAGGACTTTCAGAGGTGGGAAGGAGTTTCCCTTATACTTTAGCTTTAAAGGCCATAATTAGCCAATTAATTATTATTATTGTTTTTTAAAAGGTGTTTATACATTGTTGTTTTTAAAGGTGTTCAAAGGAATTTTTAGAATCACATGCAGCTACACTAAAGTTCACAGTTGAATTATCAAAGATGCTACTCTAGCAAGGTCTTCTGAAGTAGGTCCTGGGAATCAGAAGTGGAAATGTGGAAAGAAGAGCAGAAACAATGCAGCAAAAAGCAGGAAACGGCAGAAGCGATCAAAAGTCAATGCTGTGCCCAACTATTTGTCAGATACTTTCCTTATTATTGTGAGGGGTGGGGCACAACAGGCTTCCAGAAAGTGGTGTAATTTTTCATGGAGTGAAGTCTATTAAATTACAGGGGTGGGGGAAACTTAGCATAACAGGAGAGGGTCTTTCTTTAAATCATGTAAGTCTATATCTACCAGTTCCTGGGAAACACGGGTGGGAGGGTGCTGTTGCACTGTGTCATGTTTGTGGGTTCCTGGTCGATATCTGGTGGCCACTGTGTGAACAGAATGCTGGACTAGATGGACCTTTGGTCTGATCCAGCATGGCTCTTCTTACGTTCTTGTGTATTGCTTTTGCCCTCCTCCTTGAGAAATTTACTGAAAATGGCTCCCACTTTCACAGGGTTCAAATGCCTCCCACAGGGTTCAAATGCCTCCCACCACCACATTTTGTGGTGGTGGGAGGGTGTTGGAATAACACAATGTAATATGGCCACAGCAGAAGCACAAAGGAGAAGGAGTCAGAAGAAGTACTGATTTTTGTGAGTGGGGTGGTTCTTTTCCATGCCCTGGATTCTGAGGACATCAAAGTATAGGAATACCTACTTTCTCTGCTGATTTATAAGGAAAAAAGGAAAGGGTGTTCAATAAGGAGAACTACTGATAAAATAAGGCTACACTTGTCAAACACCTTAGCCATAGATAAAGACCACATGGATAAGCATTGGGCTACACTTTCCACTGATTAAAACAAGAAGCTAAATGTGTGATTCCTTCTGGCAGCATATTAAGACACAGGATCAACTTCGTTGTAGAGGTGGGAATATGCAGCCTTTATTAGGAGGAAATGGATTTGCAGGGACACTTGTCGACCTAGTTTATGACTCCTCTCAGTGCTTGGTGGTCACAGTTTTGCATCGGACTAATTGACCTCCAGATGCACTTGCCATATACGAAGGCAACACACAGAATTCAACCGTGATCAACTTTTTGCATCTAGTATTCACGATGGACTGGGAAAACCACCGTGTTGGTGTGAGAGCCACTGATGTTCACATGACTGCTACAGCTTGCGGTTGGAAGACAACACATATTTATAGAAAATCAATGGAACATCGTTGCAGACAAATTACGGCAATAACATCCTTTTGTAGCACATGCCTCCATTTTTACTTGTTATTTTTATTCTTTGTTACCAAAATCCCCCTTAACTTGTTTAGACGTTGGAACTCAGCTTTACAATAAGTTTGTCATAGTGAGGCCTTAAAGATTTATGCAGGATGAAACATCTTAGATGTTATGACTCTCAATACAGCATTCATGTCTTACAACCTAACTCTATATTGCTCACCAGTGTTCATGCCCCCCACTTCCACTGCCTTGTTTACATGTAAGGAACTCTAATCACATTATAAACTTTGTTTATTCAGGAAATCTGATAATGAAATTTAGTTCAAAGCAGCCACATAGGAGATGACCTTTCATACTAATAATACTAGCATAATATCTGTTTTCTGGGTGCATGACAATAGTTTTGTATCAGCTGTTCCTACAATGTATACTGTGGCACATCTGTATACAATTATGTTACCAACTGCCATTGCCTTGGAAAATGCTTAGATAGATTTGCCTTCAGTAATTTGGATATGCAGGTGTGCTGAAGTAAAAGTGACAGAGGCTGATGAGCATGTGAGGGCAAGCAGGCAGAAGAAGGAGGCCTTCCATCTTCTGGTATGCTTGCTGCCAACAGCTTGTCCCAAGGATGCAGATGTCAAAAGCATTCTGAGACATCTCAAGATGTCACCACATCTACTGAAATTTGGGAGAATCCATTAGTTTAATAATGACATGTAATTAAAATAAAATTGCATTTTTGAAAGCGACAAGACAGCTGAATAGTTAATGAAAATGATGCATGCATTTACCATTGGTTAGAAACAGTAGGTTCTGCTCTGTGGAGTTATTGTAATAATCACATAATCTGCAATCTGATGTTGCCTAGAGTCATTAACTGCAATAAAATATGTTTAGAGAAAAAGATCCATCCATGCGTTTAGATGAGACTGAAGCAGAATAGTTGGTTATTTAATAAAAGGATGTGGCTGCGTTATTCCCCCACCCCAAGAATTTTCATTAATTTTGGAATGTAGGAACAGGCAAAACAATGACTTTAATAGGAAGCTCTTCAGTTCAACACCATCTATTCTCCATCACTTCTTTGTATTTCTATTACAATTAGAAAGGGTAGTCAAAGTACACTCAGGAAAGCAGCTTTGTGGCATAGAATCAATATTAGTATGCAAAATGTCTGCACAGAAGCACTTTACCAGCCACCACATGTCAGCTAGAAGAAACTGATGCGATGATGAGTGAAAACAGACATTTAGAGGGAAAATGCATAGCCTAGTGCTATCATGTGATTCAAAACATGGCAAATGTCCAAATGCTCCTCTTTCAGGAAAGTCTTTTGAAGGCCATCAAATCTTATCAATGCAGCCCTTTGCTTTGAATTCCAATGTTGATGCCCTATTCACCCTGTGGAGTTAACACAGTTCATTTTATAGGGAATAATGAAGCCACGGCTGCCAATAGCTAGCGCCACTGCGTCCGTTCAGAGGTGACGTGCTGTGTAACTTGTTCTAGCAGCAAGCATATTTTTTAAAAAAGTAAATGTGTGCAAGTGTCATAATCAGAGGATTGTTTGGTTACCAGGCACTTATATCACATAGGAACTAATGATAGACCTAGACAGTTTATGATGGTACTAAGAAGACAAATATTTATTACCAGGCTTCAAACATACAGGGAAGTACAAAGAACATGGCTTGGATATTTCTAGACCTCAGAACATATCTTGCTAGCCTTGAGACAGCTGCAGATACCACAATTGTAGATACCATGAAATGACACGTTTAGTTTTAAGATAATGCTACAAGAAAAGCCAACTTCTTACATTTCGAGTAGTATTCAAAATGGTAAAAAGTCTGCTGTAAGACATACAATTTTATATCATTAGCTTTAAATTTACTGCAACCAGGGTTGATCCATGTGTCCACTGATCCAAGTGGTTGCTTGGAAAAAGATTATTTACAGGCATCATTGATGCAGTGTACCCCTGAATTCCTTACAATATTAGGGAAGATTCTGGGGCATACATCTTGGCTAGCTATTGAGAGCAACAAAATGTTTTTGGACGATCCTGTCTACCATCTGGAGAATCCAAATTTCCTAGTTAGAATGCTGAACACTACTCCTGTCTCCCTAGATACAATAAGCAAACCAACAAAAAACGAAGTGGACTTGGCTGTAATAACTCAAACAGTATTTAGCAGAAAGAACTGTGGACCTCTGTTGCATTTACTTCACACAAGTGCTTTGTTCCTGGCACGATCTAGTATTTTTCTTGAAGCAGAATGATTGTTATGTTAGAAAGTACACAGTATAAAATTCTTGGTATCACCAGTTTCAGCAGCTAGAGGCATATAATAGTCATAGCTGCATTAATAAAAACCTGCTGATGGATGAAAGCCATAATCCTGGAATTTTCCTTAGATTAAAACTGCACCCCTAAGGCTGCAATCTGTTCCATACTTACTTAGAAGTCCCAATGGAAGATTTCATATATAGGATTGGGCTGTAAATCTTATTTGGGGGAAAGCCCCATTAAAAGCAACAGGACTAACTTCATCATATATAAGATTAGGATCAGGTTGCAATGCTTTGAAAAGTACCAGAATACCATGCTTTTTTCTGTATATCTAAGAAATACATTAATGTAGCAGAAGGACCTTTCCCTGACCTGCTAGCTGGGGCGGGGAGAGGAGGTTGCGGGCGAGGATGGGGTGAGGTGATGTGGGGGCCTGCAATTGGCTGGCCCCGGGTGGTGCCACCGGAGAGAGGAGGGGTCTAGGGCTATTTAAGGCTGGGACCCCTCCACATCTCCACTGCTTGCTGCGCAGCTCCCTCCCGCCCTCCCCTGTTGTCAGTGTGGGTTCGCTGGTCGTCATTTTGGAGGCCGAGTAGGAATTTTTTGCTCACAATCTAACTTGGTTGTGAGTTTTTTCGCCTACTTCACACTGCAAAAGCAGGATGGGTGATAATTAGGTTAATCTGGCTATCTGGTCACTTGAATGGCGGTAGGAGCGGGCATTTTTTATGCTAGATTAATGGTGAGCATTCACAGGCACTGTTCGGGTGATTGGTAACGCCTGAGGCCAACCACTGAGAGCCCGCGGCATCAGTTGGGGGGATAAGGCTTACCTTTGAGGCCAACCCTTCTCGTCTACTCAGAGCCCTGCGGCACCAGGGGAGATGACACCGGAAGGCCTCCCACCTCAGATCGAGGAAGCTCGGGGGGCAGCGAAAGTGCAGACGCCACTTCCCGGGCTGTGAATGTCTCGCCCGATCCCTACAATGGCCTAGCTGGCCATGGCAAAATGCCCGCTTAGGCTCACCTCCCCCTGTTGCTTATTTGTTGAATAAATAAAGTGGCCCATGTTTAATCCCAACTTTGTGTGTCGCCTCTTCATTTCTCATCCTTTGCTCTGCAACAGGAAAAATTCCTATGTACATATGGACCAAGATAGCTTAAGAGTCAATGGCGATGTTTCTAACAGGACAACACTCCTAAAGAGAATGGCATTAATTATATTGGAAAGTTGCAAAAGAAACATCCTCAGAGACTCTGATGACAGAACACCCATAATTACAACCGTTTCTATTTATTTTCATGAAAATATGAACCTACTAACTTCTGCAGACAGTAACTCATGTATCCTCTGGTCAAATAAACAGAAGACTTGGCAGCTTGGTTAACAGGAGAAAACTTGAGTCAGAAGACAGATAATGGTTTCTGGTAAGAAAGGATCAACACCCTATGTTCGGAAGTTCACCAGTCTTCCTGGGCAAATTTCAAGAACAAATTAACATGACTTTGCAGATTTGGATGGGGGCTTGTAGGAGCCATTCCCAAGCACCAATCTGTAGCATGCGAAGCAGTCCTAGCACTTCATGGGAAGTAAAACAACAAATAAAAATAGCAACAAAATCCAAAGTAAGATAACGTCACAACAATGGGCAGTATCTTCTTATTCAGCACTAGAACTAACAAAAATTATGTTACATTATTGTAACCAAGCTCTAGTGCAATAAAAATAGCATTTGCTGGCATGTTGAATTTTTCTCATGCAGTTAATTCTATTGACCCTATTCAGGGGTATTGTTTACTCTAAAATTTAGAGTTGTTTAGATTCGAGATAATTGAAATTTTGTCTGAAATTTCTTGCTATCAATGTTCTAAAACATACAAGCCACACTTAAGTATATTAAGCAATATGCAGAATCCTCAGACTGCTTTCCTTCCCTGGGCATTGCACCCTAATGTTTAAAACCCATAAGTAAACCACTATTTTGCTGTTTTTATCCGGATCCCACAACTACTAACACTCTTATACATTTAGCGCTAATAATTAGTATACTGGAATTCTGCCAAAGTAGCACAGTAATTAGCTCGCAAAAACAAATAAGTCTTCTAACTGCATTCATTGGATATGATAATCCTATGTGCATTGCAAAGCATATTATGAAGATGCCTCACACTTCAGATACTGGAATTTTGCACACTAAGGCTAGATCTACACCATGCAGCATATAACACTTTGAAAGTGGTTTGAAAATGTGAGATGAAATGTGTCATGGGCCCCAACAGTTGTCAATACTGTTAGAAACTGTTACAATGTAGTAATGTAGATCCTGCCTAAGTTTGCCAGTCCTAACATTGCATGCAAATATACTGCTTTAGAACTGGGTTCCCCCACTCCGCAATTCCAAAATGCCCATCTTCAGTGTATTATTTGTGCGCCAATTCATATGTAATTCCATTATTGTCAATGTTAGTTCTAGAAAGTCAGGTATGGATCCTATGCATAATTTAGACTGATCTAAGACATCCAGTCATTATGGGAAGACTATAAAGCTATGGGATTTAAATTTTGAAGAGTAGGATATATTAATTATCCCTATACTGTTGACAAACAATATAAGAAGAGGCCTAGAAACATAGAAAGCTGCCTTATATGATTCAGGCTATTAAACCAACTAGCCCAGGATTGTTGAAAACTCTAAGGAATTCCCTTAGGCCAGGGGTGGACAGAAGGTAGATCTACAGGTGTTTTGGACTTCAGCTCCTATAAAACCCTTCCAGCATAGCCAATGGTCAGGCATGCTGGGAGTTGAATTCCAAAGCAACTGAGGTTCTGCCTTTTGCTCACCACTGCTTTAGGAGCACTATTTGGAATATAGGGGGTTGGACTTGGGAACAAGATGCATTATAGTTTCCCATATGATCTGTGGTCAAGAAGACAGACTGTATAAATGGTATACCATAAGAAAAGTTCAATAAAAATAAATATGAGAAGTGAGCAATACCGTATTTCACCGAATATAAGACACCATCGATTGTAAGACGCACCTAAATTTTAGGGCCACCAACAGGGAAAAAGTTTTGCGTCGATTCTAAGATGCGCATTAATTTCAGCACCCCTTTCCTCTCACCTCCATTGCTGTCGCCTGTCCTCATCGCCGCCACTGCTCTGCGCTGCTGCCAGTGCTTGCCTTAGCCTGGCAAGGCGGCGTTCCCAGTAATGAGGTGAGTGTTGCCAGTGGTGCGGAGCGGTGGCAGCGAGAATGGGTGATGGCGATGGGGGAGGGGGGCTAGGGCCCCGCAAGTCCCCCTCCCCCTCCCCTCCCCACTTACCTTGATTGCTGCTGCCTCGGCCTGGGAAGGCTTCAGTACTGGGAAGGAGGCCGAGATCTCGCAAGATTTCCTGAGATCGCGGCCTCCTAACCAGGACTGAAGCCTTCCCAGGCCGAGGCAGCAGCGATCAAAGTAAGTGGGGAGGGGGGAGGGTTAGGGCCCCACAAGTCCCCCTCCCCCCTCACAAGTCCCCCCTCCCCCTTGCAAGTCCCCCTCCCCACTTACCTTGATTGCTGCTGCCTCGGCTTGGGAAGGCTTCAGTACTGGGAAGGAGGCCGAGATCTTGCGAGATTTCCTGAGATCGCACCCTCCTTCCCAGTACTGAAGCCTTCCCAGGCTGAGGCAGCAGCAATCAAGGTAAGTTGGGAGGGGGACTTCTGACTGGCCTTGTGGGGTCCCTCGGGACCCACTACGGTGAGTCATGGGGGGGACATGCAGAGCCCTAGTTCCTTCTGCAAAACACGAGAGAAATCCCGTGAGTGCAAGGCGCCATCGATTCTAAGACGCACTCCATTTTTACAGATGTAAACATGGGAGAAAAAGTGCGTCTTAGAATCAATGAAAGACGGTAATAGCTGCACAATGAACAAAAAAGTTTTTTTTAAAGAAAAAATACAAAATACTGAAGCAATTGGTAGATGAGCTATTGATTTTGAGTCAGTTGCTAAAATTCATTACCACAGTTTTTGATAAGGCTCACCATAATATCATATGGATTTGCTACTTGGAATTCTGGATGAGATCAATCAGGTAGCAGCTGACTTAGTATAAAATTGCCGACTAAGTGATTTGCAAACTAAATACAAACAAGATGTCAACTTCTAACCAGAATTACTTATTGGTAGTATGTGCTGACAGTAGATATACAAGAAGATAGCTGCTTCTGAGATTTTTTTTTTTAGGGTTGTACATGTATCCACTTGTAAGCATCAACACTTCTGAAGCTGGCATTAAGTATCAAGTGCCCAGCCCTTGGCTTCCTTTGTAGTCAAGTGGCCCAAGCAAATGTCTTTATTATGCAAACAGATGAGCATTACCTCATACATAATCCACATTCAGCAATTAAAAGCAGACTTCACAAGCTGGCTTTGCATAATACAGAACTACATAAGTTACAGGTAGCCATCCCAGGATGCAGCACTATGGAAGAAAGTTGTGATGAAACTGCCATGGGCTGCTCTGAGGGTCTCTTTGCAACCTGAGTGCTCTACCAAGGGGTCTACCAAGGCAGGATCTACACTACTGCTTTAAAATGGTTTATAACAGTAGTGACAACTGTTGGGGCCCAGGACACACTCCATATTCAGTTTTCAAACTGTTTTCAAAGTGTCATATCCTGCTTGCTGTAGATCTGGCTCAAGTCTCACCTTCAAGGTGGTCTTTCTGGGTGGTGGTGGTCACCTCCCTGCTGGTAAGTCTCTTAGAATGCCTTGGGACCCAATGTTGCTCCTCCTTTCTCAGCTGACATCCCCCCTAGGATCCCTTACTCCCAGACCCTCTTCCTTATTAGCATCTTGCATTCCCATGAGTTCAAAGGGCCCTGGATGGCAATCCTTTAGATGATTAGGCTACAGCTGGGCATCCTCCTCTCTGTCACAGTTGTTCTCACTGATTTTCTACTCTTCAAACCTTGGCATCTTGAAAGCACCTTCCTGTCCCCCTCCCCATCTGACTCAGAAATGGTTCCCATGTCTTCTTGGGGTGCATCTGCAGAGGTGCTGGTCCTGATCCCTACAAAGAGGCATGCATAATCCCTCTTAAGGGTGAGCAGAAGACTGCTTCATACATCTTTTTTTAAAAAAATGATGTACCCAACACATGTAATGTGTACTTGGAAAACTGTAACAGGTGCATACAACAAACATATACTTACAACACTATGTATGACTTAGGGACTGGCTAAGGCTCAGTGTGATCACATAACACTTGAAGCTTCTCTAAGAAAGAGTAGCCTCTTCAACTGTTCAGAAATACAGCAGAATTCAGAGGGGAGATGGGGACATGTGCTCCTCCCTGGGCCTCTAAACTCCCAACCTCCCCAACTTGAAGGGGAAAGTCTGCAGTGAGGCTGTGACCACATTTGGATGAACACGGTTACCATCCTCCATGGAATCGAGAACACTGAGTCTATCCACATTGCCCTTAAATATTCTGTTTAAAAACGTGTTTTTTTAAGTCGTTTCATTACGTGGTAGGACACACTGAGCAGTACTTACGTTTCATAGTGACTGCTTCCTCCGTCCTCAAAGTGTTCACTGGTATATTACAGGGTTAATTCCTTGACTCTTCTTCTTTCGGTTTTGTTTTGCAGGCTGCTTGACCCACCCACTTCTGTCTAGTAACTCAAGCAGCCTGCAAAACAAAAACTAAAGAAGAAGAGTCAAGGAATTAACCCTGTAATACACCAGTGAACACTTTGTGGATGGAGGAAGCAGTCACTATGAAATGTAAGTACTGCTCAGTGTGTCCTACCACATAATGAAACAACTTAAAAAACCACGTTTTTAAACAGAATATAAGTCATTTTAAGGGCAATGTGGATAGTCTTACTCTCTCTGGGATGCATCTGATGCCTGTAAGCGAATGGTATCAGGGACAAGCTGTGCTCTTTAACAGAAGAATATGTCTTAAGGGGAGGGCAAGGAGGAGCAAGTAAGATGCAGATAATGCTGGAAAATGCACCAAGGATGCGGCAGAAAGGCACAGAGCAACAAGATTGGGAAGGAGACACAGAGCCTATCCACTTTGCCCTTAAAACGACTTATATTCTGTTTAAAAAATGTGGTTTTTAAAGTCGTTTCATTACGTGGTAGGACACACTGAGCAGTACTTACGTTTCATAGTGACTGCTACCTCCGTGTTCACTGGTGTATTACAGGGTTAATTCCTTGACTCTTCTTCTTTAGTTTCTGTTTTGCAGGCTGCTTGAGCTATGGAAACAGAAGTGGGTGGTTCAAACAGCCTGCAAAACAGAAACTAAAGAAGAAGAGTCAAGGAATTGACCCTGTAATACACCATTGAACACTTTGAGGATGGAGGAAGCAGTCACTATGAAACGTAAGTACTGTTCAGTGTGTCCTACCACGTAATGAAATGACTTAAAAAACATGTTTTTAAACAGAATATAAGTTGTTTTAAGGGCAATGTGGATAGGCTCATAGGCTTCTGGCAGGGAGTCAGCAGTGCTTGAGTAGCAGGCCAAATTAATCAACACTTGGGCAAAATGGCCAGAAGTATTTACATTTTATCATCATGCTAAAATTGATTGGAACTGTACACATTTTAAAAATTACAATGATGTGCTCTACCTTCAGACTCACAAGCTAAAATAACATCAACAACAACAACAACACACACACACACTACAGGAGGAGGTAAAGAAGCACCAGCAGGGACTCCCAGCAGAAGTCAGAAAGTGACAATCAACAGCCTAGAAGGTGTATTGGCCATGTGCAATGAAATTTTACCGCATTCAGAGCTCCTTAATGCTTGAAACCTACAGCCAAGTAGGAGTCATAGAACCCACAACAGTCTGCCAAAAGTAAATTCCCTTGTACCCTGGCCTGTGTGTGTGTGAGCGGGTGTGCATGAGTACAGATGGACTTTGCGGAATTTTCCAATTGCATGATTCAATTTTTTGTGCGTATCCTGCTTAGATAGACAGGGTGATCAAGATCCCATCTACACTACTGCTTTAAAATGGTTTAAAACGGTTTTAAACAGTTTAAAATGGTTTATAACAGTTTTGAGACATGTTGGGGCCCAGGACAAACTCCATATACAGTTTTCAAAACATTTTTAAAGTATTTTATCCTGTGTGTATAGATAGGCTCCAAGATGACCCTATGGTGTTCATTGCCCCATAATTCTGACATCCCATAAAAAATAATACTGCAAAATGAAATCTTCAAATTCATTTCTAGTAAACGAGGAATATGAATCTCAGACCTCACGGGAGTACTTCAGAATAAATGGTTTGAGAGAACAGCAGAATAATCTGACAGGAGAAAAATATGCATTTTTGCATATCAGAGTAACAACAACCAAAAAGTGAAAAGAGCTTGGCATACTTCAATTCTAATCAATGAGAATGGAATATGTGCACTTCATATTCAAGACTGTTCTCCTGATTTCAACTAAGACATCATTTTATTACAGACAATTACCTAATTAGCCTTCTTCCAGTGTGGCAATGAATGAAGCATTCATTTCAACTTCTAGACACAGGGGAAAGTAAGGCTGACAGCCAACAACATATTTCAATTTTTAAAATACATTATTTTTAACCAAAGAGATTTTGTTTTTTTAATCAAAGAACCAAACTTCTGTTTTAAAAATCCCTGTGATCACCTAGGAATTGAGTAAAATTCCCTGTGATCAACCAGAGTGACTTATTAGAGATGGGATAGTTTCCTTTGCCCAGGCCCAGAGTACTGAGCTTCACTAGAGCAGGGCTTTTCCCTTGTATAGGTCAGACAGCAAACCCTGGTAGAAAAACAAGGGGATATGGGACAAGCTGATAGCTTGGCCTACCATGGGGATAGAGAAAAGACAAGATGCACCAGGTGTATTTATTTAAATCACCAACAAAACATTAGTTTTGATAATGATTTACTTTTTTTAAACCATGTATTATTTAGGGTGGTGTCCAACTAATGTTCTGCCAATGGAAGGCAGAAATCAATAGGAAGGGGCAGATTCCCCTTCTCATTGCAACTTTCTATGCTTATCCCATCTGCTTCAGAGAGTTCAAACACACAGAAGCACACCAAGCAGTTACTTGAAGCCTGGGAGATTTTAACAACTATTGCCAGGCACTGATGTCTCCTTCTTGGCAAGATCTTGGGCAGAGCGGTGGTGGAAATAGATATCTAGACCCCTTTCAGTTTGGCTTCAGGCTTGGGATGGATCACCCTGACAGATGACCTTTGTCAGGAGAGACACAGGAGAGCTTGACCCTGTTGATACTCCTTGATGTCTCAGTGACTTTTGATACCTTGACCACTGGAGCGTTTCTGTGGGTGATATGATGATGTTTCTGCTCCTCCTTGCAGGGTCAGTTTCAGGAAGTGTTGGGGGGATTGCTCAGTTCTATTGCTGTGGGATCCCACAAGGGTCCATCTTATCCCCATATTTTTTGGCATCTATATGAAGTTGCTGGATGAGGCCATCAGGGGATTTGGAGTGAGTTGAAAGATACCCAGCTCTATTACAATTGTTATCTGATTCAGGTGAGGCCATGCAGGTGCCGAATGAGTGTCTGGAGTCAGTAATAGGTTGGATGAGGGCCAATAAATTGAGATCATGTGGTTCTCATGTCTGGGAATTGGGTATTCAACCTGTTCTAGATGGGGTTATAGTCCATCTGGAAGGGCAAGTACATAGCTTGGGGGCACTCCTTAACTCAGCATTGTCAAGCATTGAGGCTCAGGTGGCCTCAGTGGCTAGGAATGCCTTTTACTCACTTCGGCTGGTTGGCCAGCTATGTCCATTCTTGGATGGGCATAGTCTGGCCACAGTGATTTTTACTCTGCTAACTTCCTGACTGGATTACCCTTTCATTTATTTATTTATTTAGTTATTTATTACATGTCTAATAGTCGAAACTCTCTGGGTGGTTCACAACGATTAAAATGATAAAATACAACATGATAAAATACAATATAAATGCTTAAATGTTTGCTACAGCATAAAAATAAAATAAAAACCACACTGTAATCTGTTGTATGTGAGTGGGTGTTTAAAGATGACCTTGAAGCTTCAGTGAGTGCAGAATGTGGCAGGCAGAATCATATTACATCAATTCTCGGGGGGAAATGCACTAGCTGTCTATTTGCATCCAAGCCAATTCAAGTTATTGGTGTTCACCTTAAACCACTAAACTTTTCAGGACCCAAATATCTGCAGGAATGCCTCTCCCTATATCAGCCTGCCCTTGACTTAAGGGAACAAGGAAGAGAGCCTTTGCAGCTGTGGAACCCCAACTATGGAGTACTCTCCTTATGGAGGCATAACTGATACCAACATTGCAATTTTTTTGGCACCAGGTCAGTAGCTTTTTGTTCACTCAGGCATTTTAATAATTTGATTGTCTATTCTACTGTATTTGTTGTTTTTATCATGTTGTGGTGATTTTAGAGTCTTTTTTGTGTTGTGTATTTGAATGTATATTTGTACACTGCCCTGATCCTTGCAAGGATGAAAGGCAGTTTTACAATGCTTCAAATAAATAAATAAATAAATAAATGTTAAAACTTTTGCATTTATTACATGCACTGCATTTTTTCTATGCTCATCCAGAGCTGCAGCCTCCCAAAGCACCCTGTTTAGCCATGTTTGCTACTTCAAGCCATCCTTCCCACATCAAGTATATTTTCATATGCTGATAGCAACAATGATAATTAAGCACAATGTCAGGGCAAAGTGGGGTTAGAGGCAAATTGTGTGCTTCAGGACAGAAAAGGGTGGCAACTAGGGATGTAGGAGCATGCCCAGTTCGAAGCTCCAAACATGAGCGCAAGAACACATCCACCTGAAATATTTACAACTTGTTAAACATGTGCTCACATTTGTCTCGTTCCTGATTCTCAGTTCAATTTCACAAATTGGGGCAGATCTGCACAAATTTCCCATTCAATCATTGCTCGATTTATGCAAGTTTCCTGTTTGCATAGAGTGAGAAATGATTACAAACGCAAATGAGAATCAGGCATGAACCTAGCGGTGTGACCCCTGGCAGTTGCACAATTGCTTGTTCACCCATCCCTAGTGGCAAATGAAAGTCCAAAGGGCCAGAATCAAGTTCCAGAAGGCAACAGAGGTAAGGCAAGGCCCATGAGTCAGTATGGCTACTCTAGTGATTTTATCAGTGGTAAGCCAAGGGCCAACAGAGCTTCGATTGGCTCCCCAGGTCATTGGATTCTTCTAGTCTAATCAGCTGCAGCATCTCTTCCTATTACTGTCAGGGGTGGCACTGTGCAGCAGTAAGACTTAGGCCAGCCAACTCCTCCATCAGAAAGTATCCAATAATTGTAGAGAGCAATGTGGCTGGGCCCTGCTGCTGGATTACCTTGTTTGAACCTTCTGGTGCCTCATATACAGTCAGATAAAGTTTGGAAACCAATGAGGTCACAGGCAGGCAAGTCTGCATTGGAGAGACAGCCTGGGAATACATTGGGAGGAAGTCATTTGGCTATGGGAAGAAATAGAGGTGGATAGTGACAGTTAAAAAAGACAATTTATTCAGAACTTTATTCAGAACCTCTCAGTGGCAAAGTTTGTCAATTATGTCTAATATTGTACTAGCCATAAACATTCACTACTACGAGAATACCAAGCTTATTTGCATTTATGATTTGACATGGCATGTGACCTGGAGTCTTGACAAAGAAATACTTGGACCCATTTGGGCTATTTCCATTTTTCTTCATCACATACCACATGTCTTCATAATAAGCAATTATCAGTGATGCAAGCTGTCTTTCAAAGAACACTTCTTTCCCCACTAAATCTTGTCACAAAATAATTGAAAACTCTGGCACAACTGCAACATTCAATTGTAGTATAAACGCTTTGATAGAAAATACTGCAGCAAAATGTGACCATCAACAATAGGAGCATTCCTATAAAAGCCATGCCTACTACACATTTACAGCTTCATTACTCAAGAGAGTATTTCTGAAGTTTTTCAAAATGGTATTAAAAGAAACAATAGCATTAGTACAAAATTTGTGTGTGCATGACGAAAAGAGACAGGAACTATGTATGTTCATAAAGTATACTTGAAAATGGAACCAACTACACCAGGATGAAAAGCTTTCATGGCTATCTTTTAATTAAAAGCCCATGTGTAATAAAAGGATAAAGAGTCATATGATTCAATATAAAGAGGAAAATATCTTACTGAATGTGAAGTCCGGAAAGCTGTTTTTATTCATTCATTAAAACCATTCCTTAAAAGAAAATGGGAACATGCCCAAAATGTATTGCTGCCTTTTGCTTTAATAACTAGCTCTCATGACTCATAAGACAGAACGTGCATACTAAAGCACAAGTGAAACAGAGATAAATGAGCTACAACTACAAAGGTTATTCATTTCCAGAAGTTTAATTCACCAAGACAATTTTGAGATGACTTTTTTTTCTCCACGAGGAAATCTGTTGGATCACGGGCATTTAACCATAATCTCAGCAGCAACAGTAAAAACCAATCAGACAAGCATGGTGATGTGTTGCTCATACTCTCATCAAGAAAACAATATTTAATCATTTAATTACTGACATGATTCTGTCTATACATGACATGGATCATGATTGCCTGATTCAAGGCCTATAGAAAGTCACTGGGAGCATTTCTAATCTCGTGTCTCTTGACACAACCTTGGACAGCTTCTTTAAAGTTCAGAGTGGTTCTGACTGAAACCTAGAGCAGATTCACTGACATTGGAGCCATCAGCCTCCACTAAACAATATGCTTTTGCAGGGTGGCCTGCTTACTGCACTTACTGCAGGGATCTAGTTTATTTATCTGAAACATCTAGCCATGGCCTGTATATCCTGCTTAAGAATGCAATATTTGATCAGCCAGCAACCTGATCTGATATAGTAATTCCTATGGTTCATAATTAAGAGACTCACAGTCGTGAGTCTCTTGATAAGTTCACTCAGTGAATAACACATTCCACGATGTTAAAGGGGTAATTGGGGGGTGGAGGTCATTCTAAACATTCATAAAATCAAAAATGTTTCACCAATCTTCCTGAAATTTACAAGTGCTGGAAATAAATGTTGGTTTTACATAACCTGAAAAGTTCAAGAAGATTGGTGAAAGATTGAGGGAAGGAGGGCAGTTTAAAGAAGAAAAGGAGAAAAAGTCTGTCTCCCTGAAAATGAAATGATAATTCCCATTGCCAACTATATGTGCTCACAATTTTTGGAGGGATTAAACACTTATTAATTAATCCAGTAGTGGGGTCTTCTTCCTCCTTCACTGTAGTTGGTGGAATGCTTTTCCTTTTTTTAAAATTCCCTTCCGTTGATTTTTAATTAATATTTTCCACTCCATAATAACAGATACACGATGGCCATGTTTCACTCTTTCTCCCCCTCCCCCTCCCCCTCCCCCTCTCCCTCCCTCCTACATCAGCTAGAGAGAAAATAGCCACCACCTCTAGCAAAGACGTAATCAGTGGCTTAGTTCGGACGACATGTTAGGCAATGGAGGGGGGAAGAGGCAATGGACAGTAAGTTATTTTTGGAATGCCTGACACACAACATGTTGCCCCTCCCCCATCGCACATCTTCTGGGCTGCTGCGTTTCCTCCCTCGCCCCTCCCTCAGTCCTCAGGCCATATCCCATCATGCACCACAAGTTCTGCTGGCTGTATAGGAGTGGCCTGGTTTTTTCGGCTGCTCCTGCCGGCGAATTCTATGACTGAGTGGAATAGTACACAGAGATTACAAGTCCCAGCATTCCTGACCATGGGACATACTGACTTGCAATGATGGAAGTTGTAGTCCAACACCTTCGGAGGGCACCAGGTTGGGGAAGGGCTGCTCTAAACAAAAAAAAGACAAGTAGGTGGCCCCAAGTTGTTTGTCATCAGTTTTCCACAACCCCACAGTCACCTCTGCATATCATATTCTCCAACCTGTCCTCATGGTTTATCTGCTTTGCCCACCCCTGAACTAACATATTTATAGAAATGCACAGGAGCACATGTGCATATGTTTGAATTAAACTCTGTTTCGTAAGGCACACAGGGAAGCAACAGAATCGAGATCAGAGCTTTTCCAGGAATGGAGTTTTCCTGAGAAAGTATAACAAAGTGATAACACTTATTTGCCAGAATGTGGCAATTTAACACATACAGAACCTACATGCATTGAGTGCACATGTGTAGGCCTTTATGCAGATGAGATCTCAAACATGTGAAGGTCAGGGGGGTAAACAATAGGTGCAAACCCAGCACAAACACCCATGTGTTTATTTGTACGCAGATTAAGTACCAGCTTCAGCCAACATTTTATAGCCAAGCTCTTGCCTGGCACAGAAATAGCAGTAGAGGGTTTTGTGGCTGGGGAAAGCTGGTTTTGATTTTTTCGTGCAACTACGACCAATCAAGGCTTGCAATGACCAGAGATGCTGCTACAGAGATGCAACAAGACAGGTTAGATAACACGAACACAGAGCTTAAGAGGCAAGCAAGTGCAAGACTTTAATGTAAAATGGTAAAGGGAGCAATCACATTAGCACATAAATATAACCCAGAGATAATTAGCCTACTTAAAATGTTTAATCAGTTATATTTTACCAATAAACCATGTTTTGAAAGAGGCATGCCTTTTGATCTTACATCCATTTACCAGCACAAAGAAGCATATGAAAATACATATGTGAAGAATATTTGTTCTCTAGAATTATGAAAGCAAGCGACTCAACTTTTATTGTCAAGGTTGGCTGTGAAAAAAATTAAATGCTCACTGTATAATTATTGAGTTTTTTTTTTCCAGAGCTAAGTATTCAGCCAAGATTTTTTCATTACTTGGCTGTGGGGGGAGGGGAATGGGACAAAAATGTTCCACAAAGATTGGATTAATGTGGGGTGGGTGGAGGGTGGATGAAATCTAAGAACCTTAAAGATGAGATGACCAAGGGTTGAGTGTTGGGTTTTTAAAACCAAAAATGAAAAGCTTTGTCACCACTCCAGTTGGTGAGTTGGCTGCCTCATTGGGAACCATAAGGGGATTTGCGGGGGTGGGTGTGGAGATGGTTGCCTCATTGGCTACTTCCTCTTTAAGGTGCTAAATAGTCCCTTAGAACTGCTATTTGCCCCACAGAGAAAAACAGATGTTTGCATTCAGCCCACAGTATTATTTTCTCAAATGTTAAGGAGACCCTGCAAACCTACCTGTATGGCTATGCTGGTCTCTGAGCTGTGTGTTCCCTGTTGTGTCTCTGCCATACACCATGGTATACCCCAGAGCTCAGAGTGATGAAACAAAACAGGAGACGGCTTGAGTACAGATGGAGATGAACTCCTGACGGATGCAATCAAACACTGGTAAGTGCCTATGGTAAGCTGTATTCTGAGGCAGTGAAGGCAGCAAAAAAACAATACTTTGCTGCCACTATTAAATCATCAATCTGCCGCCCAGCGGAGCTTTTCAGAGTTGTCTGAGGGCTTTTACAAGCTGGCCCCAAGGACATGGTAAAACCATCTGAGGCTCGCTGTAATGTATTTGCTAGGCACTTCCAGAATAAAATATATGGCCTCTGCCAGGACTTAGACTCCAGCATTATAGCAGGTGAATCAAGTGAGGTATCCAGAGCACAGGCTTGTCCTGTTTTCTTGGATGAGTTTCAGTTGGTACAGCTTGAAGATGTTGACAAGGTGCTTGGACAGGTTCCTACAACCACCTCCATATTGGATCCTTGCCCCTCTTTGCTAATAAAAGCTAGCAGGGATGGAACAACTGGCTGGGCCAGGGAAGTGATTAATGCCTCTTTGCAGGAGGGAGTGGTCCCAGGCCGCCTGAAAGAGGTGGTAGTGAGACCACTCCTGAAGAAATATTCCCTGTACCCTGAAAATCTTAATAACTACAGGCCAGTAGCAAATGTTCCATTCCTGGGAAAGGTCCTTGAGCGGGTTGTTGCGAGCCAGCTCCAGGCACTCTTGGATGAGACAGATTATCTGGATCCATTTCAGATGGGTTTCAGGCCTGGCTTTGGTACGGAAACAGCCTTGGTTGCCCTGTATGATGACCTATGTCGGGAGAAAGACAGGGGGAGTGTGACTCTGTTGATTCTCCTTGATCTCTCAGTGGCCTTCGATACCATCGTCCATGGTATCCTTCTGGGATGACTGGCTGAGTTAGGAGTGGGAGGCACTAATAAACTGAAACTCAATCCAGACAAGACTGAGGTGCTGTTAGTGGGTGGTTCTGCTGACTGGATGGAGGGTCTTCAACCTGTTCTGGATGGGGTTGCACTCCCCTTGAAGGAGCAGATTCATAGCTTGGGGATTCTCCTAGAACCATCTCTGTCACTTGAGGCTCAGGTGTCTTTGGTGGCACCAAGTGCCTTCTACCAACTTCAGTTGGTGGCCCAGCTACACTCCAATCTGGACAGGGATAACCTGGCTTCAGTTGTCTATGCTCTGGTAACCTCCAAATTAGATTACTGCAATGTACTCTAAGTGGGGCTACCTTTGAAGATGGTTTGGAAGCTGCAGCTTGTGCAAAATGCAGCGGCCAGATTGATAACAGGGACCAGAAGGTTTGAACATATAAGACCTACTCTGGCTCACCTGCATTGGCTGCCTATATGTTTCTGCGCCTGATTCAAGAGCTGGTTTTAACCTATAAAGCTTTACCGGCTTGGGACCACAATACTTGACAGAATGCCTCTCCCGACATGAACCTACCTGTACACTACGTTCAACATATAAGGTCCTCCACGTGCCTACTCTGAGGGAAGCTCAGAGGTTGGCAACAAGGGAGAGGGCCTTCTCTGTGGTGGCCCCCAAACTGTGGAACGCTCTTCCCAACAACGCCCGCCTGGTATCAACATTGTTATCTTTTCAGCGCCAGGTCAAGACTTTCCTCTTCTCTCAGGCATTTAGCAATATCTGATGAGCCTGGGTCTTTTTTTGTTTGTTTTTTAGGCTTATAGCTTTTTAATTTATCATAATGGTTTTCAATGTATTTGCATATTGTATCTTTTGCAGTTTAATTTTTGTATATTGTTTTTAAATGTTCTAATCTTATGTAAACTGCCCAGAAAGGTGTGGCTATGGGGCAGTATACAAATGCAATAAAGAAATAAATAAAAAATAAATGAAACAGCATAATTCTAAACAACCGGGTACTAATGCACGTTTAAAATATTACCTGAAATCCCTATCAGCATGTACATTTATGACTCTAGATAGCCTGTCTGAAAAGTGATTATACTAGGTGGTTCCCCCAGTGCCCCATTTAATACAAGCTTTGAGGCAGACAGAGTTCTATCTTAAATGAAATCCAGGCATAGGTGAACATAATGCAGCCTGATGAAGTTCTAACTCTGGATATACTTCTATTTCTGACCGAAGATGTGATACTGGTTAAGATGAAGGCAGAATTCTGGCCCATCTCTACATAGAGTGTTGACAATATGTTGTCACAGTCATCATCATCATCATCATCAACAACAAAACAAAAACCTTGCATTTATATAGTGCTTTGGAATGTTCAAAAAGTTTTGCATACGCTGCTGTCACCATTAAAACAGCCACAAAAGATAGATGAGTATTATTATTCCCAAATAATGAGGCTATAAGAGAGTGGCTTGACAAAAAAAAGTTCAGGGCGGAAATAATTTTTTAACTGGAGACTTGCTGTCATCATTATTTTCTTAGCCAACATAGCAAACATGTCCCAGGTCATGATCTGAAGGCAAATGATGCAGCCATTTTGCGGAAGTTAAAGAGGTCTGGGTCTGTTTCATGCCGGGATAGGCAGACGTTCAGATAGGAGACTTTCCAGCTGTACCTGGAGATGCCAGGGATTGAACTTGGGACCACTGTGCACTACCATGTCTCTTTCCTCTTTTTCTCTCCACACTGGCTCTCAGTTCAATACAGTTCTTCCCTCCATTGCAGCAAAGCTCTGCTCTCAAGGTACAGCAAGGCAGATGGTGCAGTCAGAGGCTGGATTCTGGTCAATACTAAGAGGGCTCTAGCCCCTTTTGTCTTCTCTTCCAGGGCCTTGGGAAGCTGCTGAGAACCCTATGTATACTACAAATTCCATGTTGGGGGAGAGATGGGAAATATATGTGATATTTATTACTATTTTGTTTAAGTTCTATTGTTTAACTTTGGTGATTCTATAAATGGTTTAAGCAAATTAATTACCATACTTTGATAAAGATAAAGTGTACCAATATGCGTGCTTTTCTTGCTTTCCGGACATCTTAGGAAACCTAGTGTATTAAGTTTCAACTACAACAGAAACATTTTCCTATTTGCTTAAGTAGATTTTAAAAGCATTCTAATTACAGAAAACTACGCTTTGAATAAAAAGATCTCAAATGACTATTGCAGTCATATTTTTGGGGGAGTGTTATTGTTTGTCCTTCATCCAGAACTGAATGGGAAATTTTATAGATGTGGAAGGGAAAAACAACAACAAAGCAAAACTTTCAATTCTAGCAATCCTGGGTACTTCTAAAAAGAAAGACAGACTTGATTATTGAAAGTTGGAAGAACTCTGCTATTGCTATACTATGTATTATATGCATTTTGTAAATAAATGTGAGTACTTCAAGAGATAATGTTGAATTGTAAGGCACTTTTTAGAATCCATTGCTGTCCTTTCATATGCAATGTTAATAGCAACCAGCTATGTAGAAAACACTTTAAGAAATGGAAATAGAATTCAATAAACACATAAGAGCACAATGGTTCTATCTGAATATCCTGTGCGCATGCTAAACAAAACTTAGGATACAGATTCTTCGAAAAACTTACAAGACAACATGGCAATTTTCAAGGCTGTGGCACTGGTTGTCCTTACTTTACAGTCTATTCCCATTACAATCTCAGCTGCAGTGCTGATAGATCCCTCACTTAAGAAAAGGTCCCTGGCCTATTTTGTACCTCTCATCTACATCTCAATAAATACAATTGCCTAGCATGTGCCATTTTCTACATTATGAAAGGCTCACATAAACACATTAATTTCATGCTAGTTCTCTTTGTTTGCCTAGGTATTGTCCCTCAACTGAAGTTTGAACGTATGAATAACCAACAGAGGATGCTTTCATACTGAGGGATGGGGAAGAATTTCATTTAGTTTGCATTTTGATACAAACTTATAAAATATGACTTTCCCGAATCAGTATCTGAACTGGAATGCAGTTATCCTTTGGTATTTTGTGATGCAGATCACTGAACAAAAAATATGTACAAAATATGCATATAGTAGGGGGAAATGTGACAAAAATGCATTTCTTGGGGTGGGAAATGCACAGAAATGTGTATATTAATGAAAAACAACAATATCATGGAGCATTATATGAGGAAAAACTGCTTGCAAAAATTGTATATTAGGGGAAAGTACACAAAAGCAGATATTGTGAGAAAGGCATATAATAATACTAATAATAATACTAATAATAATTTATTTCTTACCCGCCTCTCCGTCTGGATCGAGGCGGGGAACGACAACATGATAAAATACATAAAACTGATTAAAACATGACACATATTATTAAAACTGCATTAAAACATCCTAAAACATCCTAAAAACATCCTAAAAATATCTACAAATTCCAAACAGACTTTTTAATTTAAAAAAGTCACAAACTAATGTAGAAATGGGATGGAACAAACTGCAGGCAGAAAAAGAGAGAGACAGAGACAGAGAGCGAGAGAAACAAAGAAACCAACACGGACCGATTTGTCCATCCCTGCCCATACATACATACATACATAGGACCTTTCCAAATTAGTGGATTATGAGCACAAGACATGTGCATTTAGTAGTCATTGGTTTAGGGAGTAGGAATCCAGGTGTCTTTCTTCAAATGGCACTTATATGATGGATATTTTCCATTCCCATAGTAATTAAAACACAATGGTTTTTTCCCATGGAGAAATGTCTTCTCCTTCACTATGCATGGCAAAAATAGGAGATTATCCCTGCCTATACAAAGAATGGCAATAGCCTACCTCTCTAACTAGCAATTTAAAATGTGCACGCATTGCATGCCAAATAACAGAATTTTGGTTAGGATCCTCCCAGAGTGCAACATGATAGAAGAAATGGGAGCAAGAGATTTGAGATATTTGGGCCCTAACACGCCACCCTCTTCACAGTGTTCAGTTGCTTGGGCTCCTGCCTATTCTTAAGGTAGCAGTCAATAAAGGATAAGAGATGGGCTTTGTAAAGTAAACAAGGATATTGTGAAACATTTGAGAGCTGGGGAATGGAAGCTCTTGTGTCTGCTAACAGATCCAGAAGTTGCAAAATACAGCAGCAGCAGCAGCTTGAGTGAAGAAAACCCACCCTGTGAAGAACTAACCTCTGGCAGCTTGAGCAGCCATTGTTTGGCCAGGGTTATTTCCTCTGACACACTTGGGAGTAATCTCCATTGAACTCGATGGGCCTGTTCAGACAACACACTAAGTCATGGTTAGGCCACTAACCCTTTTGCAGAAAATGGTTAGTGAGCGTGTTTAAACCCTTGTTATGTAGTTCACACGACACGCTAAGCCATAATGTTTAGTTCAAAAATGCTTAAACACTGTGGCTTAGAGTGTTGTCTGACAGAATCATAGAATAGTAGAGTTGGAAGGGGCCTATAAGGCCATTGAGTCCAACCCCCTGCTCAATGCAGGAATCCACCTTAAAGCATCCCTGACTGATGGTTGTCCAGGATCAATGATGCCTATTTTCAAATCACATGAATAGAATTCCAAGGTCAGCACCAGGTTCGAGCTCCACAGCCAAAAATTCCAGCTTATCCAACCCACTCATCCAAGTTACTGTCAGCAGAGTTGCTGTGGTGAGTACCTACAAGCTGCCCATTTTGATGTTTCCACAATGTCCTACACAGCATCACTCTAGAGCACTGTGGGAACATCAAAATGGCAGCTTTCTAGCTGTATGCCTACTGCTGCCATTTAGTAAAACTGGGAAGTTCCACCCATGCATGCTCATGGGTTATCCTACTCATATGGGGGGGGAAGGAGGCTGTCACTCCCCCTCATAGAATCAGGCTGCACAGTGTTAACCTACATATTGCTTTTGCTCTGTGCTCAGTCATCACATCCATATTGATGTTTGACTGGAAAGGAAATGTGTAACAAATCCTTGTTGCTGACCTGTGATGAAAGTACTTCAGGTGGATATTCTCTGTGTTTCACAAACACACACCATTTGAACTTTCAGGATTTCAGGGTCAGACATTTAGTGTTGCACCTCATAATAAAATGGCCTAAACTACCCTTCCATGAATATATTCAATTACTTTAGAATTCTTTGAAAAGAAGAAATAGATTGGTGATCAAGATTTACAATATTTATTTATTTATTTATTGCATTTTTATACCGCCCCATAGCCGAAGCTCTCTGGGCGGTTCACAAAAATTAAAACCATGAAATTATTTTAAAAATATAAAACAAGCCACAATCTAAAAACACAAAATAACATACAATATAAAAACACAAACAGAATAAAACCAAGCAGCAGGAATCAATACAGATTAAAATACAAATTTAAAACAGCAAGGATTAAAATTGAGTTAATTTAACTGTTAAAATACTGGGAGAATAAAAAGATCTTCACCTGGCGACGAAAAGAGTACAAAGTAGGCGCCAGGCGAACCTCTCTGGGGAGCTCATTCCACAGCTGGGGTGCCACAGCGGAGAAAGCCCTCCTCCTAGTGGCCACCTGCCTCACTTCCTTTGGCAGGGGCTCATGGAGAAGGACCCCTATAGATGATCTTAGGGTCCGGGCAGGTACATATGGGAGGCGCTCCTTTAGATAACCTGGTCCCAAGCCGTTTAGGGCTTTAAATGTTAGTACCAGCACTTTGAATTGGGCCCGGACCTGGATTGGCAGCCAGTGAAGTTGGAAAAGGACTGGCGTAATATGGTCTCATTGGTCAGTCCTCGTTAACAATCTGGCTGCCCTGTTTTGTACCAGCTGAAGTTTCCGGACCATTTTCAAAGGCAGCCCCACGTATAACGCATTGCAGTAATCCAAACGAGAGGTTATGAGAGCATGGATAACTGTAGCTAGCCTATCTCTGTCCAGATAAGGGTGCAGTTGGTATATCAGCCTAAGCTGGTAAAAGGTGCTCTTTGCCACCGAGTTCACCTGTGCCTCAAGTGACAGTTCTGGATCCAAGAGCACCCCCAAACTACAGACCCGATCCTTTAGGGGGAGTGCAACCCCCTCCAGAACAGGGTGAACATCACCTCGCCGGACAGACGAACCACCCGCTAACAGTACCTCCGTCTTGTCTGGATTGAGTCTCAGTTTGTTAGCCCTCATCCAGTCCATTACCGTGCCCAGGCACTGATTCAGAACAGCCACTGCCTCACCTGGGTTTGTTGAAAAGGAGAGGTAGAGCTGGGTGTCATCCGCATATTGGTGACATCTCAGCCCACATCTCCGGATAACCTCTGCCAGTGGCTTCATGTATATGTTAAACAGCATAGGGGATAAAATAGAGCCCTGTGGAACTCCATGGCTTAAATGCCATGGCACAGAGCAATAATTCCCCAGCATCACCTTCTGAAAATGGCAATCCAAGTAGGAGCGGAACCACTGCAGCGCAGTGCCTCCAACTCCCAGCCCAGACAACCTATCCAGAAGGATACCATGGTCGATGGTATCGAAAGCCGCCGAGAGGTCCAAGAGAACCAACAGGGTTGCACTCCCCCTGTCCCTCTTCCAGCAAAGGTAATCCCACAGGGCGACCAAGGCAGTTTCTGTTCCAAAACCAGGCCTGAAACCTGATTGAAATGGATCTAGATAATCCATTTCATTCAAGAGTGTCTGGAGTTGTCCTGCAACCACCCGCTCAAGCACCTTGCCCAGGAAAGGAATGTTCGCCAATGGCCTATAGTTGTTAACATCTTCCAGGTCCAGGTTAGGCTTTTTCAGGAGTGGTCTAATTACCGCCTCTTTTAACGAGGCCGGCACCACTCCCTCTCTCAAGGAGGCATTTACAACCTCCTGGACCCAGCCGGCGGTCCCATCCTTATTTGATGTAATTAGCCACGACGGACAAGGGTCAAGCACACAAGTGGTTGACGGACTTGGCCAAGCACCTTGTCCACATCCTCAGGCCTCAGTAACTGAAACTCATCCAATAAAACTGGACCAGATGGTGCTCTGAACGCCTCTACTAGCGGAGCTGCATTAAGCGTGGTGTCCAATTCAAGACGAACCTGAGCGACTTTATCTTCAAAGTGCCATGCAAACTTGTCACAGTGTGCTACCGAGGGTTCACCATCTCTCGCCCTGGCCCAGAGTGTAGCAGGCCACGAACCACCCGGAAAAGCTCCACTGGACGACACTGTGAAGATGCAATGCTGGTGGAGAAGAACTGTCTCTTCGCCACCCTCACCACCACAGAGTAGGCTCGATAATGAGCTCTAGCCCGTGTCCGATCAGACTCAGCACGAGTTTTCCTCCACCTGTGTTCTAGCCGTCTCCCCTTTTGCTTCATTGCCCTCAGTTTAGGTGTAAACCAAGGAGCTGGCCGAGCTCTGCTCAGAGGGAGAGGGCGCTTGGGTGCGATCGTGTCAACCGCCCAGGTCATCTCTGCATTCCACAGAGCGACTTGGGCTTCGACAGGAGCACCAGCCATATCAGCAGGAAAATCCCCCAGAGCCTTCTTGAATCCATTGGAGTCCATTAGCATCCGGGGTCGGACCATTTTAATAGGCCCCCCACCCTTGCAGAGGGGAAAGGATGCCGAAAGTCTAAACCTCAATAGAAAGTGATCCGACCATGACAAGGGGGTAGATGTTAGTTCCCCCACTTCCAGATCACCATCCTCCTGTCCACCCGAGAAAACCAGGTCAAGAGTGTGTCTTTTTACATGCGTTGGGCCGATGACATGTTGAGACAGCCCCATGGTTGTCATGGCAGCCATGAAGTACTGAGCCGCTCTGGATGCAGGAGCCTCCGCATGGAAGTTGAGATCCCCCAGGACTACCATCCTGGGGGTCCTCAACACCAGGTCCAAGACAACCTCCATCAGCTCAGCTAAAGAATTTAGTTTTCTTTTTCATAACAAGGGTAGGATCATTAATATTGCATTCAGCTTCATGGATTTTAAATTAAGTTTTCATTTATTTTTACATACTGAGCACACCAAAAGGGCCGACAAAAAGGAAGATGCTTCAGGACAATACCGTTACATAATTGAAGAATACAGTATATAGCTACATTGAATTTGTTTTGATATATAGTTGTGGTGATAGTGTTTATTTCTACAAAAATGCCATTTAAAATGCTCTCTATGCACTAGGAAAGCTGTCATCATGCCATTATCACATAACATTTAACAGATGTTAATAGCATCAGACAAAGATTCTTTGACACTGCTAGATATTGTCAATTTCCTGGTAGTCCTATTAAGGAAATGTGAAAACCTGAAGGGAATATTTGTTTAAGCCTTTTTGTGCTAGTACTCCAGTTCTATAGATCTTTGTGTTTATGCCACTCCAGTTATAACAGCAAGTGGGGATATGTCTAGAATATGGCATTGTCTCTGTATTGAAATACCGTTAAAACCAGTTTGTTTAGTTTGTAGGGTATTTTATTCAAAACAAAACTCCCCTGCACGTAACAAGGGAAATAATCTAGAAATGTGAAAAATGTAAAAGCTGTTGATACATTAATATTTGCAGCTGGATACATTATTATGTTATGGACAAGGCAGCTTGAATGGCATTTCATTTAAAATCATGCCTAGTAATCCAGACTCAAAATAAAAATAAATAAAGTAGAAGCCATGATGAATCCACCCCACTTTTCTGGAAATGTCTTTCAACAAAGGATATGTAAAAGTGGCTATAGTCACCAACCTGCTCATCTATACATTCCAGGTTGACCCTTCCCATTTGTCTTCCATCATAACTCCAACTTATGTTAAATAGGTACTGCTGGAATTACCTGGTGGATGCATCATCAGATCAGTTTGATTGGTCAGTTTGAATTTCTCTATCTGGGAGCTGCCCAGCCCCATAGGAATACCTGTGCTTGTGAAAGAAACTTCCTATGTCTTCTTGTGGCTTGCAAAGAGTAGAGGCTAGACTCTGCCTTCTGTGGAATCCCAGGTGTCTCCACCATCTGCACGCTGCTTTTGTGAGTTACTCTTAAGATCCTGATAAGTAAAGTTTTGTTAGCAAGTTTGAGGTTCCATTTTATTTCAAATGCATCACACCATTTCTGAATTTCTCTCAGGTTATTTCATAAAAACATTTAATTGGAAACTAGAGTTGGTTTAGTTCTTTGACTAGCCTGAAAGTTGGCGTCACTCATGTGATGGACTGCTTGGCAAATGTGCTGACCTGGTTTTAAGGTACTTAAAGAAAATTCAGGAACATAGAGCCATAAACCTAGATCCCCCCATGTTCAGATTATGAGTTCTTAAATATGTGGGTGGTGGCAGATACCTTTGAGGAAAATAGAGAATGGGTGTCCTTTTGCTGGTCCTACAATGCAGGTTGGTCACAGATGCCCAGGCTGATGGTTGGCTCTAGTTATAGTCACAGCTGAGGCGAAATGTGCAGTTTCCCACTGCAGCATTTGTATGAAAACATTAAAACTTACTTTACCTACACACAGAGAGCTATTTGTAGTGATGGGAGAACTTTTATTGGCTCATTTTGGAATTTGCATGGTATTTATGATCATTAATAGAGATTATTCAGGTGAACCTCTGAGAGTTCTCCCCTAGTGTGTGATACAGCTACATGCCTGCAGATGTTGCCACACATAAGTGCCTTCTCATTTTGCCCCCCTGGGAACTGCATTGCCCAGCACCAACCATGACTGAGAGCTGCCTGGAAATGTAATTGCCTTCCCAGCACCAAAAACACATCACACTAGGAACAATAGAGGGTTACGGATCTAGATGTTTGACAGCAACCAAGTACAATCAAGACCAGTATCCAAATACAAGATACCCATTCAGCAAAAGACTGATTGATCAGGAAGTCTGGTCACTTAATTCATAGCAAACAACAAGAATTTCACAGAAGGTAATTACATAACTTCTGCATTTGGGCTACAAAGCAGCATAGTCAGCCTGAATGTCTTACATTTCTAGACAGAAATGAACTTCTGGGGTAAGTTATGCTCCATCTGTAGTACAACCAAGCATTAGAAACTGGACAAATGAATATTGTTAACCAGGTAATCTTGTACTTTGATGATATCTGTAATTATTTGCTACCCAAGCTACTGTTTTTAATATAATAATTGCAAATTCTCAACAGATACATTAAAATAAATTTGCTTTAAAAGATCACCTTTAAAACTTCCTTTGACAAACAAAAACTCTGATTTTAAAATTCCTATATCACTTCTTCATTCCCTTGCATTTGGCTAAAAATCATGGCTGATTATGAACAAAGAAGCCTTGGTTTTCCTCCCTCTGGCTGTGAAAAATGCAGAGATTTCTAAAAGGAGCCTCCCAGGAGAGATACCTAAAAGAAACTTTCCTAAGCTTAAAAAAAAAAAAAGAGCATGATTCTGCAGTGCTAATCAAAAGTAATATATTCAGCCTGTTCCCTGGGACCTAGCCTGTTTGGTTGTGAATTGTAAGGCATCACTTGAGCAATTCAATGAGTTGCAACTGGGGCATTGCAGAATGGATTTCAATGCACAACTAGGAAGGAAGACGGGCCTCTGCTAAGGCCTAGCTTCTACACTTCATGTATGATGTGTTAAGGGATTTGTAAATGTCTGCATATGTAAACACATGCTAATGAACAGGGCAAGATGAAAAGCTGCAGGTCCAAAAATGTCAGTAAGTAAAAGCAGCAAACGGCTTCTCTAATATCAATGATTTTCGTACACACCGTTCTCTCTGCTCCGCCCTTGACACATATCCCTGTTGATGTTCCTCTTTTTTCCTAGCAAACTACTCATTTTTCTCCCTTTGGCAACATCATTGAACTTATGGTTTATTTACATACCACTTATTTATATAGCACCCTTAGGGATATGTGGGAATACTTGAATGAGGTAAAACTGCCACATGGCTTTTTTTAATTAACTGACTTTTAAAGATGAATATCTCTTGTATTACAATTTATATGAATATGCAGGTGTTTAATGTTTCCTACCCCACTACTTTCCTGCCCCTCAGAAGTGCCCTGAACTTCTAAGAGAATTGAATGGTATAATTGCATAATTTAGCCGGTACAACTGTAGGACTCTTAACAACACTCTATTGGTTTCTGGCTAGCTTCTGGGGATAGTGCAATGGCTGGATGCATGTCTAAAGAGCCAGTCCTGCCTCAGGCACAGTTCCGAGCTATGGATTGCACAGCTCTACTAATTACAGCACGAAAGTAAACGTAATTGTCCCTTTAATATACAGAAACAGCTGTATGGAGCAATGTCTTTAAAAGGCAAAAACAACAAAAAGTCCTTTGGCACCATAACTAGCACAGTTATCATGGCATACACTTTTGTGGACTAGAATCCACTGCAGACATGACTATGAATATTGTATTGAACCTTAGCTCCTAAAAATAAGTTTAAAGAGCTCCACTTGAGGATGTCCTCTGATAGCTGGATGCAAAGTGCCTTAAAAGAGCTGATGTTTCCCATTGTGCATCTGTGCCATACTTCTCTGATGATAAGTCATTTATCACTGTAAGATCTTTCTTTTTCTAGGCAACACAGTGATTAATAGAAAAGTAGTGGGTAGTTAAATATTTAGCTTTCACGTCACTACAATCCTGACAGAGACCTGTAACAACCATATCAACTACAAAATCCCTTTGAAATGGTGCCTTTCCATATTATGATTTCCAAATATTTCTAATAATTTAAATGTACAAGAGACCAGTTGGTCTGTATGGCAAGTTTGGAAAACATGTTACTGATTATTCAAAATAATCACGTAATGGGATGTTAAAGTCCAGCTGTGTAACTCCTTAGTGTCGTTTCTGCAACATTCCTAAAGCAAGGGAAATTAATTTTCTGTTGTTTCTCCAAAGTCTTTTTTTTCCATGTAAGGAAAGTGTAAAATCCCTTATTTATCTAGAAAGCTGAAGGAGCAATAATCCACTTAGTTAGTTTTAATATTTTTGTAGAATCATGGCTACAAGAAAAAAGTTTATTTTCCATGCTCATATAGCCCTTGCCCTCTGTTGTATTCACTAATGTAGATATGAACTTTATATATAATATTTGGGAGATTGTTTAGTGGAAAACAGTATTGGCCATTATCTGGGTTAAAATCACAATGACCCAAAGGCTCCATATTGCACTAATAGTTCCCTCAGCAATCTAGTCCACTCAAATAAGCTATTAATAAAACCAGAACACCTGAGATTACCATGGTTTTATGTTAATGTAGCTGTGCTGAGGAGAGGATTAGCATGAAGATTTCACTGTACGATTTAAAAATATTTCTTTTGGGTAAAAATACCCCAAAATATCTGATGGGAAAATGATCCTGTATCCAAAGTTAATTTAAAAGCACTGCTCTTCATAATACAAGTCTTAACCGACTCAGAGTCAATGTTAGTTATATCGTATTGGGAAACTAATATGACCATACAGAAATGTCAACTAAGCCTAGCGACTACACTCCATGGGAACAGGGGATGTATGAAAACCTTCTGAGAAATATCTCTAGTCTTACTGAAACTCTTTCGACTTCCACTGGATATTTGCCTGAGCATAAACCTTGAAATTCACCTCACATTTCACTTAAGTCAAAATCCAGTGACAACTTGTGTCAGATATAGGTCTCTGTCTATAGTTACAATGAACACAGGCATTTTGCTGATATGACCTAAGGTCAGTGACTGAAAACCAGCTTGATTCGAATGGAAGAAACATGCATTTAGGAATTTGGGGACATTGCTTCTGCTCAGAACAGTTGCAGCAAGTTTGCCTCAGGTGAACAGATTGTTATTACTTCTGAACCAAGCTAAGAGCCATAAGAACAGAATGTGCTGATAAAATAACAGAAGAGTTTGAATTCTGGAAGGAAAGCTAAGAGCCATTTACTTATCATTTTTAAATCCTCTCACACTAAAAGCAAAATAAAGAGTAAAATGATTGCTTGTTTATTTGCGGTATTCGTAGCATGCTTTTCAATGCATGTCAAACTTGCCCGAGCAGATAACCAGATACTGGGGGCACCTGGAAATGAGATGCTGAGCTATATAGACCCTTGACCTGATTCAGCAGGGCTCCAAGGAAGTTGGGTAACTTGACAAACTTATTTCTATCATCTGAAGAATATGTAAGTGTGTGAGAAAAGCCTAAAATCATCAGCATGGATCACCTGAATAAACTCACCCATTTTATTCTATACCAGCTGACTGTCCCTGACAGTATGCCTAGGTGCATGTCTTTTTCTGATGTGGGATATCCAATTAAGGTGGAAATAGGGTAACGTGAAACATATAGACTGGAAGAACAAGCTGGCTAATTCTCAACAACCCAAAGGCTTAAATGTATTACGTAGGACAATCACTTAAACTGAAGCTCACCTGTTAGCCTGAGGCAAGTAAGAATTCTACCTCCCAACTCTGGTAATCTGGCAGGGGCATTGTTTTCTGGCTACAGATGTTCCATAAATGACCAACAATGGATGTGGACATTTGTGGCAAGCCTGCCATAATTGGCTTTTGTTTTGGAGGGAGTATCATCACAGTGCTTAAGGACTTAGTACTAAGGATCTTCATCACTTGGAAATCCATCCCTTTTGGGCTCAATGGATGCATGCTGCCTGCCTGACTCGCAATTTGCACAAGTAGAAATCACACAAAATTATGCAAATTTTGCCCACAATTTGCATTTTTTGCACAGACTGCAGCCACAATTTGCGTTATTTGTACAAATCGTGGGCTGTAATTTGTGCACATTAAAAGTACCTGAGATTTGAGGAAAACATGCACATTAAAAACACACACAGAAAATTCTCTAACTGGCCTGACATGCTCCAGACGGAAAACAGACCGAAATTCAGGGCGCCTAGCCAACAAAAGCTCGCCAAGCTCCACGCCCCAAGGCGGATTTCTCTGACATCCCTACTTAGTACCAACTTCAATTCTGTAATACAGATTGCTGAGTTTCATGGAAAAATTATTAGTCATGCTCAATAGTATGCTTTAGTCATGAGATGCCAAACTCACAAATCTTACATGACAGTAATAAGCTTAAATCTGACACTGGATAGTTAAGCTGAAAGGATATAGAAATGCCAATGCAGATATAAGGTCAAATGAAAAGGCCTCTATCAAAGTACAGAACACCTGTTGACTGTTGCTTTTCTTTGGAGTTAGGCCTTGCTTTTTAAAACTAACAAACTTGTATTTATTAATATCATTGCTTATATCTGTTGAAATTAGCTTTGCTGCCAAAACAGGTAAATTAACCATATTTTTTGAATGATATTCAAAATTAGATTTCCCCGATTTTTTTTTTATAGAATACCAATATGTAATGTTACTCATGTCCTTGCTAAAGGCTAAGGATAGTACTGTAGTATTTCACTGTTGGCTACCCACTGGTATTATGCCATGGCCTACAGCAACCTTCTGCAACCTGCTGCTCTTCAGATGTTTTGGACTACAACTCCTGGCATTCCTGATAATTGGCCATGCTTGCTGGGACTGATAGGAATTGAATCCAAAATATCTGGAGGGCAAGAGGTTGGGGAAGGCTGGACTATAGTATTCATGGCTCATAAATGCATATTTATTGGGAAAACATTGACCTTCAGCACATTGATTTGTCATTCAAGATCGATATACAAGAAGACTTTAGTGGGGATAGACATCTATTAAAAATGAGTGACCCACAGGCTAGAGGGGATAGGATAGAGCAGAAGTGCCTCTCCACCAGTGGGGTAGCACATTTGCCTAAGCAGCCCCTAAAACAACCCCCAGAGAGTTCCACAGGTATAGATCTACTGTCAGGGACAGCCCTAAATGAAGGGTTTGGGGTTAGTTGGGGACAGATTGGAGGTAGTTTGAATCCACTGGATCCAACCCTGTCCTTGCTCCTCTGAACACCCGGTGTTGCCTGGTTATGGGATATAATGTTTTACACACACACACACGTTGTCAATGTCAACTATATAGACTGAATACAGTGAGTTACTTAAGGTGGGAGGGAGGAGAGAATAAATGGAGTGTTGGTGTGCTGGTGACCGGTTGGTGGAGAGTATGAGGTAACAGTGTTTTAAATAGGAGTGTCTGTAGTCAGCGTTAAGAGAGTGCAGGGACAAGGTGTTTGTTATTTTGGGGTTAGAGGTTGCGGGCAGAGTTGAGAATAGAATACGTATAATAAAAAAGGAAACAATAACTTCAGTGCTTTATTGAACATACACAAATATATCTTATCTACTGTTTTAAAGTGTTATTAATAAATAATCATTTATTTTGTTCATCAACATTCAGTGTGGCACCATTCAAGATAGTCAATGTGAGGCAATAGGTGTATTGTTGGGAATATATGGTGGTAGCAGTATTGAGAGTGGTCAAAACCTGGTAGGAAAAGCAGTATCTCCTTGATCTGGGCTTGTAAGTGTATAAGGGGCAAGGTTTGAAGTGAAAGGATTAACCCCCTCTTATACATCACAAACGTACCCATAGGCTCAGGGAAGGGATCCCTAGGGGAAGGATTCGACACACCCCAACATGGGGTGGAGTAATTATGCTAGCCTAGAGCAAGTGATGTTCATATTTCTCCCATTGAAGTCACTAGGGGAGATTTTTAAAAACTAGCAGCGCTTTTGAAGTGGAAGATCATCTTCCACTTAACCCTCCTTGTTCTTAGAATTGGTCTGTTCAGCAAGAGACACTAGTACATGTAAAGCAACATGTAAATAATGCTTTTCTTACCAATAGTAGATCAGGATGGGGAACCTCAGGTCCATGAGCCAAACCTGTCCCTCTAGGGTTTTCAGTCTCAGCCTTGAGAGTTCCCATATGGCTATGCCCCTTTTCCTGCCCATTCCCCCCTGACCGCCAATCATTTCTTTGTTTTCCAACTTCTGCATATCTCCTCCCCCAATTCTGAAAGTCTGAAAAGTTTATTGTCACAAACGTTTGCTTTTGAAGTTATTATAGATGACTGAAGATGAATGCAGCAATTTCTTGGCAAATAAATTTGCTCAACTAATGATCAAATGTTACTAATTGAATCACAGATTGGCCAAGGGACATCTGTCACTGAAATCCCTACATAGCTGTTTGAGATGAACAACAGCAATACAATTTTGGAAATTGGTCCCTAGGATTTATATATCTTATGGATTTTTGCATATTCAAATATTGATGTGAGAGAGGGGAGTGGATTTGCAAATGATTGTCCCAAACCATTTATTTCTCTTCAGTCCATTTCCTCCATTCTTTAAGGGCCAGTTAAGATGAGTCATGGCTGACATACGTGGGTGGCACCTATATCTTGATGTGGCTTCTGAATTAACACAGGACTAAAAAGAAAAATATTTCTGAATCATTACTTACTATACAGCAGAAAATCTTTCCTCAGAGAGAGAATACCCTAAAGGGAACATTTTCAGTGACTTACACCAGCCAATTAACACTTTTAAAAACCCATAGAAAGAGAAGCAAACTCTGGACAGCTCCCTGTTCACTAAGACCTCTGTCAAAAAATTTGCTTGCTGTGGATAACCTAATGAGGAATATTTTGGACACACAATTTCAAACCTAAATATAATCCTAAATTTTACAGCTTTAAAAGAAGGGTCCTTGTTTCAGTCCTTAACCAGAGATAAAGATTTTATTGTAAAGCAAAGAAAGGTACAGGAGAGGACAATGCCAATACAATGCCCTTAATCAGCTCCAGAAGTAAGTAGTAGGAACAATGTAGTGTCAGAGGAACAGTTTACACTGTATAGTTTCTGAAGTGCTCATGAAGTGATCTGATTTAACTAGCTGTATTGGAAGCTTCATAAAAAACTGCAAAGATAGCTGGCTAGATTTTGGCACTTGCTTCGTCCAAAAAGAACCCAAACTAGTTTGATTGGTAATTCTGTCACCTCAACATACTGTTCAATTGATCCACGAATGCATTCAATTAGGCTCATGTTCATTAGGCTCTCTGCAGATACAACCACAGCTTCTTGTGATTGCCATGGTAGGAAAAATGCTGCTGTGATAGCAGAAAATGCAGCAGGGAGGCAGCAGCCATATCTCTACAGATCCTGACTAGGCAATAACTTCTCTGTGCAATGCATTCCTGGGGGCATTTGGAGGGCAGCACCAGGAGACAACACTGACTATGTGAACTAGCCCTGTGATTTATATACATCACCAAGGCATGGCTACTAACATTATTTCCTAATATTAAAGGATACAAGCCATAAATCATGAGCTTCCTGCACTCCTTGAAAGCAGTGATTTATTTCATATACTTGTTTAATTGATGCTTGACATATATTTCATTGCTAGCTACATAAAACAACAACAACACAGTGGAATCTAGATGTTTGTGAAAATGGATGGATGGAAATCTTTCTGTGAAAATGGATGCATTATCTAGCATGCAAACGTAGGTGCCCTTGATAAGAAAAACCTAGCACAGCCAGAACAGCCTTGACAAGCAGACTAGCATTACAGTTGTAAAAGGATGGGAGAAAAAGAGTATTGTAAAATTGACCAGGCTAGCATGATGCCAGATTTTAACGTTTGTCTCCTCTACCACATAAATGAAACTCGAATATAGGAGGTTATCTTCCATTTTTGAGATTAGATGGATAATGCCCTTTCAATTTGTTATTCAAATAAAATTGGACTGTGAAACTTCCTCTATAAGACCAAATCAAAGTCAGCATATAGTTCATATAACACAGCAATAACTCAACATAGAGGATCTATCCACTTTCCCTAATGCTATTCAAATAAGTACATGAGTAGAAATATTTGTATATCTTACACTAAAATGTTACAACGATCTACACCTTTGTAACTTATATGTAGATGTCAGAAGTAGAAAAGTTACTGAATGCTACTAAATCAGTGAAATTCACTAACTACTTCATTAAAGTATTAATTTCTGTCAATCTTAGAATTTATTCATCTCTCTCTCAAATGTCTTCAGTTGCTAATTTGCTAATCAATCGTAAATTTACAATTAATGAAATAATGATATTGTGTTCCTTCAGATGATGGCAACATGGTAATAATCTCATAGAAAAGTTCTGATATAGATATCTTATAAATATATTATAAATCATATAAAAATCTCAGTTACCTATGTAAAGATTGCTGAAATCTATTCTATATTTTAAAAATCAAATACTCTCTGACATCTTGTTCAAAGTAATTTAAGCTGCTATTTTTACTTTGGAGTTAGTGTAATTTAAAGCAGTAGGACTAACTTCCTGAGTAAACGTTTTTAGAATTTGGGTATTCGTTTCATTTTAAAGTTTGATGGAGTTCTTTCTCTCATTACTTTATTTTGCTGTATAGTTATAGTTAATAGAGACATACAGCCAAAGATATAAACTCAGTGTGTACTTTGGATTTGGTCAAATCCCAAACTGAATCAGACACATTCAGACAGATGCAGGAAATGTCCGAATCAAAGTGGAGCTCTTCCAAAGCAGACTCAAAATCAAACTGAACACTCCAAAAGAGTCAGGATTCAGGGGGAGTACAGAGATTCAAACAGTGTGTCTTTGAAATATGATACGTTTCTCCCTAAGCTCTCCATACAAGGATGAAAACTAGGGGTGGGAAGTAGGGGAGAGGAAGGGGTGTAGTTTTGTGACTGGCAGCACCAAGTTCTAATCACAGTGAATGGTTTTACTGGGACTCTCCAATCCCAGTGCTTTTAGGGAAGGATGTTGAAGTAATATATTGCAGGACTGATCCCATATTCAGTGTATTCTGCTAATTCTCTCTCCCAAGAGGAGGAGCATTGAGAGAGGTTTTGGTGGAGTTTGTGGGACCTGGGAGAGTGTAGCATTGAATGTTTGCTTGGATGATCAAGTCATTCTGCCTCTGCCTAGGTATGCTCTACATCCCTCATCCACCCATGTCCTATTGCACTTTTGTGTCTATGGTACCTATAGAGCGGGGGGGGAGTCATAAACTGTTTTTCATTTATCATAACTCCTTACCCCTACAGTTATTCTTCTGAAATTTTGCAGCTTTCATGCTTACTGTCATCTCCATGACACATTCCACTTTCATGCATTTTTTTTAATGAAGGGGGTAAGGGAATCACTTACCCCTACCACCAATTTGAGTACTATCCTTCCAGAAAAATGCTGCACCTATCCTTCTGAAACTTTGCAGGTGTTTAAAGTAGAGATTTTTTTTTCCTTGCAGAACTTGAGAGCATGCCCTGTGCAAATTTCATGTTTGATCACTGGTCGATTTGTGCAGTTTTCTTGTTCATGCAGAACAAGCAGCAGACTGAGAAATCTCAAACATGGTTCCCTATTTTCAACCAGGGCTACTCCATGCCATATAGCATCTTCATAACAATTACCCACGCAAAAAAAAAGGGAAAATAACTGCATGCTTTTTGGGAAACACCTAAATTGCATAAAGCTCCCTGCACATATTTATCTGAAATATGGCTGTCTCAATCCCTTCCATAGGGGCAGCTAACTAGAACATTTCATCCAATCCTGCTAAGAACACATGGGACAGAACTTGACTGGCTGCTCATTGCAGCTCCACGGCTGCTTGAGGTGGCAAGAAAGCTTGAAAGATAATTTTTTTTTGAGAAAACTGAGTTTATCTCCCCCATGAAAGATGCCCAACCCCCCCCCCCCCACTTTTACAGGGGCACAAATGGTCTCACAAAAGTCATTCTAGTATGTCACCATGTAATAATGAGTGAGCAGCCACTAGGTGAAGAGGATGATTGGAAAATACATTCCACCATATTCTGTTTTATGTTTCTGCAGAGGCTGTAAGCAGCTTGAAAAATGACGAAGTGCACAGCCCCAACTACTTTCTCATTTCGGCTGAGTTGTGAAAGAAGGCAGGTTGTGCTTCAGGTTATCTCTTGAAACCTGCAGGAAAACGAATCTAATGTTCTGTCTGCTGTGGTTTCAGGAAAGGTTTTTAGGCACCTCCCTCTGAAGAAAAACTGAGATTATTTTCTAAAAGATGATGACATCCTTGTGCTGTCTTTGTCTAGTGAAGTGAAGCAAAGCTCTGTGAAGGGAAACTTACTTTCTTGTTTCTATAAACCTCATGGCCATTGGGGAGTTTTGTTTGGCCTGCCACAAGTGCTTAATCATTGTAGGCCAATAGGGACTGGGAACTTGCGGATCTCAGGGGTTGAGCAGGTGCTTCTAGTAAGCAGACTGAACACAGATAATACTTTCTACAGTATAATGCGTGTCATCACAATATGGTTTCAGTAGTACTACCAACCATTTGGTGTTTCTAATAAGATACGATTAAAAATTTAGTAGTTGGATTTTAACCAGTTGTATCAGTTGTAACAAAACCCCTACTTCACTGACATAATGTCATCTTGATTTCTAAGTGTTAATTCTGACTATTCAAAGTATATATTTACTAATGTTATAAAACACTTAGGATCGGACCCTATGAACATTTGTACCAGACACTGTACTTTCTTTTATTAATCTTCTGCAGCAGAATTTCAGAAATTTTCCTTTAAAAATAAAGCCTAAATAATACGGAGCACAGCATGACCTTGATCTTGCAGAAGTTGTCCAAAAATGAGCAGTGGCACACTAAATTATCAGCAGGGCTAGCCAGAGTCAGAAATTAGCAACAACCTAACTATAATTATAAGAAGTCACATGTACACAAAATTCTAATAACACTCTTCGAAAACGCCTCAGAAGAGAGCAAATATTTCACACGCCTTTATCATAAATAATAGAGTAGAATGTATACAGTAGGACATTAGAGTCAGAATAGCAATACATAAGAGCATACAACTAAACATGATGAGGAATTAAAATCTGAACTCTGATAACTTCGGGATTTTTTTCCCTCTTACTATAAATTCAGTTGATATGATCCAATACAAGGCAGATTAAACTCTGCCCAAATGGTAATGAGGTTGTAAATTAACCATGCTAGTGTTGTCTCTGATGTAGTATCTTTTCTGGTTTTAAGTGGGGGTATTTTCACAAATGACTCCATAAAATGGGTGCTTTTATGTGGTGGTAAAGGCAATTATGTAAGGAATTTACTTTGACAAAAATAAATGTAAGAAAGCAGTAACTTGTAATTTCCAAGGCAACACAAGAAGACCCAAAACCCCTACCTTCATTAAAGGCCACCAAGGTAGCATAGATCTGCTATGACAGTAGAAGGCAGCAGCCAAAATTGGATGGTAATGGTGACAACCCTATTCATCACGTACCAAAAAGTTCTGAAGAGTCTCAAAATGAATTATATACCATTGAACTTCAGTTGTGGTCTGACAACACTACAGAGGTAAATACTGTTCTGGAGGTATGAAAGCATACCTTAAAATCTAGGCATGCATAAAGGATTAATTTCAGTATGTTTTGTTGACAAGTAAACTGAAATTTCTCAGCACCTGGTTGGTCAAACTAAAACAGAGTCATCAAGAAATTTGGCTTCTTGTACTTGCAACACTCACTCTACAGTTTCCTTAGTAAATAAGACATTACAGAGAATAAATGCAAGAATAGGAACACTAGGTTTATTTCTATACTCAGTTGTGTCCTTCAGTACACCTATTCATCTACTTCCAGTTAACGTCTTTAAACTATTAGTCACAAACAGGGCAATAACAAAATAAAGAAGAAAAATGACACCTTACACAACAACTACTTTTTAAAAATGAATTATATTCATTTGCATAGGAGCATCAATTCAACTATGGCATTATCATAACCTAACCTCAAGCATCCCTGCCCAGAAACACCGTGTAATGCCATCTCTCCACTCCTTTAATTTTAAATGTTAATGCCCTCATCAAACATTAAGACACAGATAACATCAGCACTTCCAGAATGCCACTTACCCAGCTGCGTCTCCTGAATTGTAAGTTTACTCTCCGAAGGGTACAAAAGCTTTGGTGGTTTTTCTGTTAGTGGTGCTGGAGAGAGAGAGAGAGAGAGAGAGAGAGGACGTTCATTGTGAATATTCTTGAATAATAATATTTTGTTTGATAGGTGTCAGACAGAACATACTTCAGATAAGTAGGACAAGGGTTATTCTTAAAATGATATCCAAAGCCTAACCTGAATCAGTGTCCAGTGTTTTCTGCAGCAGCATTGGGCAACGGCTTTAATTTTAGCACAATATCCATTGGTGTACATGTCTGCATATACTGCATATGCATTTTTATCATCAACTAGAGTTGAGTAATTTTGACAGGGTTTTGTTTTGCATTGTACTTTGCAGTGTTTCAAACACTATGGGGCTACATCTGAACACAAGTGCTTGAAATCAATTGAAAGTAGTTAAGTCATGACTAACTTGTCTGATTAAGTTCAATGTTACCTATGTTCAACTAACTTAGGTGGCAATCCTGTGCATGTTTAGACAGAAAGACGTTACAATCCTATGCATGTTTCAACAGAAAAAGTCCCAGCATGCCACACACAGCTTGGTTAGCTGGTGCACCTGGGAATTACAGGACATTTTTCTGTCTGAAAAACATTAGTCTGGACCCAGTCCTTTGACTGCTAATAGAAAAAGGCATGTGTAAAAGGAAACAGAGACAAATGTAGGTGGTGGTGGTGGGGTTGCACAGAGCGGAATTAATAAGAATGTAAAGGGTGGGGGAAGGTGGCCAGGGCACAGAGCTGGTGCCAAAAATGGAAGGAAGCCACTATGTGGAATTATGGGCAAACTATATGAATATGTTGCAGAGAATGTGCAGAGATTCCAGATTCACTAAAAAATGAAAGCATCTGCAGGAAGAAGGTTACAATAGTTAGGGGGTTAGAGAGAGATGAATAAGGCATAGACAAAGATATTTGCAGAAATGCTTTGTCCTATTGTCTCAATTATCCCTTTGTTCAATAAATAGAAATTTTAATACTCAAAACTAACACATTTCTATACAAGACAGTTTGACAAAAAAGGAAGCAATTCAATAGAAAAAATGAGATTTTTAAATTATTATTTGTAAAGTGAAAACAGCCACACACAAACCCTTTGGTTCGTGAAGTTAACAGCTTCTGTAAAAACCTTTTAAAAAAGAAGAAGAATCAGAGCACAAGGATTGCTGCTTGATAGACAGAGGGCTCAATAGAAAGAGAGCTGTTGAAGCCCTCTTTCTATGTAAAGCCTAGCCTGCAAAAGCCAGGCTACAAGTGCAGGGGGAGGGAATGGAGGCTTTTACAGTCTCTTTGCCTTCCATTTATATATACATAGATGGACCTGTCAATATGTCTAGCTTGCTTATCAGGGATTGGGCAAGGATGGAGATGGAGAGGCTTTGGGATTAAGTGGCTGGTTTCGCACGACACATTAGGCAACAGAGGGGGAAATAGTGTACTGACCATGTGTTAGGTAGACAGTGCTCCCCACACGACACGTTGCTACCCCGTCCATTGAGTGGCTGAAAGTTCTGGCGTCCATCTTGGGTGCAGCGTCTCCTCCCTCCCACCTCCCTCTGTTCTCCAGCAGTATCCCAGCATGCACCACAAGTTCTGTCGGTTGTATCAGAGCAGCCGGGGCTTTTCGGCTGCTCCGGCCGGCAGAACTCTATATGGAATAGTGCATGGAGAGGGGGGTGGGTGGTTTCAGATGACACTTTAAACAATGGGCTTCAAGCTAAGCAACGTGCAAGCCCATTGTTTCTCTCCGTTGCTTAATTGGGCAGAATAGCGTATCATCAGTTGTGTGTGTGGTGTGTAACCCTCCACATGACACAATAAGCAACACAACTGATGGATGCTTCCCCCCTCCATTGCCTAATGTGTCGTGCGAAACCAGCCAGTGGATTCAAGCCTCACCTACTTGCTCCACTGTCGTGCTTCAGTTTAAGGGATTAAACAGAAAGGAGGAACAGCTGAGCCTGGGAGTGTTTGGGGAGTGACCCTTCACAGGAACAGGCAGAAGCTAGCTGAAGGCCAATGCATCTGACAACAATTCCCAATCACCATCATCCCCATAAAAGATATGCCAGCACTCAGAAGCAAGGCTAGAAGCAACTATTGTTCTTGGTGCCTTGTCTTTGTTGCTTACCTACCAGCACCTTGATCTTGCCTGGACATGTCCTGACCTTGGACCGGACCCTGACTACTCTTTGACACTTTCCTGAACCCAGTATTGTTTGGCCCGGCTTCTGATGGATACTTTGGCTTTTGACCATGGACTGTTCATTGATGTTTCCCTCCTGCTTATCAAGTTTAACACCAGTGATTTATGACATCTGCTTTGGGTCCTCCTTTCTCCCCCTATCCAATGTCTCTTCTGAGGTTGCAGTGGGAAGTATGAATGACTTTCCTTATTTTTCCACAGCTTCATTTCTAAGATGGGAGGGGCTGGAGCCTGACCCTTTCTAAAATTCACATGCTCTGTAAAAACTGGGACTCATAATGGATAAGTTGTGTAAATTTTCATTGTATATACCGATAAAACAAGTGGGACCAGCAACAAAATATTGCAGCATGGAATAGTGATGGGCTGAAATTTTTTTAAAAATCAAATCAAGGTGACCTTGATTTGATTATGTAATACAACCACTGCCTCCTTTTTTTGTGGGGCTGAAATTTTAAGCCAGGGTTTTGGGGGGATCAGGAGGAATAATAATCTTCAGGGATTGAGTCAATTATTATGATTTGGGGTGAGGGGTGGAGTTATAGAATCACAGAATAGTAGAGTCAGAAGGGGCCTATAAGGCTATCGAGCCCAACCCCTTGCTCAATGCAGGAATCCACTTTAAAGCATACCTGACAGAGGGCTATCTAGCTGTCTCTTTAATGCCTCCAACATGGAGAGCCCACGACCTCCCTAGGTAATTGGTTCTATTGTTGTACTGCTCTAATGGTCAGGAAGTTTTTCCTGATGTCCAGCTGGAATCTGGCTTCCTGTAACTTGAACCTATTATTCTGCATCCTGCACTCTGGGATGATCGAGAAGTGGCCAAGGATTTATTTTCTTTTTCTTTACCCCTCCACCCCACCCCCCCCGAAGCTTTGCCATTGCTTGAAGTAGCAATGGAACTGTCCAGCAGCATCCTTTTCTATTTTCAAAATGCCTCAATACGCTACAGCATTTTGAAAGTAGAAAGAGATGCTGCTGGGATGATCAAGCAGCTCCTGCTCCACTGCTGCTTCAAGCAGTGGCAACACATTTGGGGAGTTTAAAGAAAAATGAAGATACACTGTAGTCTTGACTGGGTTGTCTGGAGTGACAGGCCATGCGTCTCCCCATGCCCACACTATAAGAATTCACCTCTACCATTGAAAATTCTCTCCACTTGGTCTTCCAAAAGTATATGTAGATATTTCGCCCAGCTTTTGTGTGGAGTGCTCCTGTTTGGTGTTCCATCTGTTTAGTAGTCACCATTTCACTATCACCTGTCTGTTTTGTTTTCCTCACTCTCCGCATTCATTCATCAATTCTTTTCTATTTTTTCTACTTAATGAAAATGACTGAGACCCAACAGTCACAACATGGAGTTATAGGGTTGGGGCCAGTGACACAGTAATGACAGATGGAGGCAGAGCTTGGCACACTCAGCTGGCAAAGGCCAGTATAATTTTATATTGATATTTAATCCATCTTTGAAAATGGCTAAATTATTTGCTACAGCTATTTCCTAGTAGCAAGGAGTCCCCATAATTCAGCTTTCCTCAAGTTAAGGGCAGACATTGGCTTTGGAGGTATCATTACTCAATGTTCCCATTTTGGGAAGGATTTGCTGATCCAGCAGCTATAAGTCTTGGTTTCCTACATGGTTCCATTGGGCACCAGAATGCCTGGGCAACTTCTTGACTCACCTGATTTTAACTGTAATTCTTAAGATTATTTTATTTAATCTTAATTTAATTATTTGCCATGCTGCAAAACAAAGTGTTGCCCTTTATTTGGGTTCAAAATCTTTATTTGGATTCAAAGGAATGGTTTTGAATTTTGGAGCTCAAACATCCCATCTCTGCTTTGTACTTTGGTTTTTGGGCTAGTTACTTTTCTGTTAGTCCCACCAGCTTGCCTTCTGGGAAATGAGTATGTTGTGACTGGCCAAGCCCACCATGGCAGTCATTTTATGAATGTTTCTTGTGGCAGCTATTTTGTGAAAGTGCCCATGACACTCTCGAAAATCCAAATGTGCCCACCGACCCAAAAACATTGGGAACTTTTCCTCTGTTTATTTTATACTGTTTTTATCTTCCCCCTCTACATACTTCTCAGAGTCTCTGATGTTGGAGGTAGCATATAGCCATCAGAAATAGTAACCATTGACCAGTAGCCATCTAGTAATCTGAGGCAGATTACTAGTAGTCATTGATTTAGTAGCCATCTTTAGCTATCTCCTGTAATTTCTTTTTCTTTTGGTCTTTCACACTTACCGTATTTCATCGAATGTAAGACGCCATCAAATGTAAGACATACCTTAATTTCAGGGCCACCAACATGGAAAAAGCTTTGCGTCGATTCTAAGACGCACCTTAATTTCAGCACCCCTTCCGCCCTTCCCTCCTCACCTCCATCATCATTGCCCATCCTCGCAGCCACTGCCGCTGCTCCGCGCTGCTGGCAGCGCTCACTTTGCCCTCCCAGTAACGATGCCTTGCCAGTGGCGCGGAGCAGCGGCAGAAGCAGCGAGGACCGGTGGCAGCAATGGAGGTGAGAGGGGAGGGGGAGGTCCCTGCAAGTCCCCCCTCCTCCCTCCCCCCTTACCTTGATTGCTGCCACCTCAGCCTGGCAAGGCATCGTTACTGGGTTCCCAGTAACGATGCCTTGCCAGGCTGAGGAGAGCATTGCCAGTGGCCTGGAGCAGCGGCGGCGGCAGCGAGGATGGGCGACGGTGATGGAGGTGAGTGGGGAGTGGGAGGGTTAGGGTCCCGCAAGTCCCCTGTCCCCCCTTACAAGTCCCCCCTCCCCACTTACCTTGATTGCTGCTGCCTCGGCCTGGGAAGGCTGCAGTACTGGGAAGGAGGCCAAGATCTTGCAAGATCTCCCGAGATTGCGGCCTCCTTCCTAGTACTGAAGCCTTCCCAGGCCAAGGCAGCGGGAGAAATCCCGCGATTGCAAGGCGCCATCAATTCTAAGACACACCCCATTTTTACAGACATAAATATGGGAGAAAAAGTGCATCTTAGAATCGATGAAATATGGTAACTTACATTTGCCAGGTTTTTTAAAATTCCTCCCTCCTGCTGGTTTTACATTCACTTCCTCCTAGAACAGCTTCCCTCTTTCATCCTCTTCCTCTTTATTCCCAGTAGTGATGTGTATGGACGGAAAAATTTCAGAAAGATAGGTCCAGGTATTTTGTGGCTATGAATTTTTTACTTTAAAAGTACCATAACTTCCAAAATGGTGGGTTTTACAGCTGTCAAGCAGCACCCCCTCCCCTGCCTTCTCCCCCCTCTGTCAGCTGTCAAACCCACCGTATTGGAAGTTATGGAACTTTTAAAGTAAAAAATTCATAGGCACAAAATGCCTGGACCTGTCTTTCTGAAATTTCTCTCACATAAGTACCTGAAAACCTTCTGCCATGTGGCCAAGTTTCATGTTTTTATCTTTAAAAATAAAAAAGTTAAATGTGTTTCTTTCCTTATTTCTCCCAAAATACCTTGCCACTACACGCTTGAGCCTATGTTTCTGAACTTCCTCACACATCACTAATTACATGTCATCTCTAATGTGGCCAAGTTTCATGCTTCTATCATTAAAAATAAAAAAGGCTTCTCAATGGAGTTGGATTTTTGTGGGGTGGGTTGGATGTTTGGAGAAACGACTCCACTGATGTGATTTTTTCCTTAAATATTTCACATTAATTTAACTGCTACCTATTACTACTTCATAATTCATTTTTAAAAACTCAAAGTTATCAGTGCACCATCATGTTTCAGAAAGTATCCTCTATGTCATTTAAATGTAGATTTGCCTTTTATTGTCAAGCTCAGCTCAATTATTTCTTATCAGTTAGTATTTCTTCAGCCACTGTTCTTCTAAATCTCTTAACTCCCTTCAAAGCAGACAAAGTTCTGTCATGGTCTCTAAAAGGTATAACAACTGCTAGAATAATCCTAGTACAAAGGACATGCAGGATAGGGAACAACAAATTCCATTTATTTAACAAACTGATACATTACTTACCTGAGGCCTTGGAACTCAGGTGGCAGATTTTTGTGTGAAACATAATAGCCTTTTTTAACTGCATGGGGATTAGGGATGTTAGTCTCACAAAACACTTTTGGTGTGTGTGGTAAAACTTATCTGTAGCATCAGCCTGCCTTACAGCAGCCATTTTTGTCATTGTGAGGCACACCATGGTATGAAATAAATTTCTGAGGCACTGTTTGTATGGCTCTAGACCATAGTGACAGAAACGTGCAGCTTCCATGGTCAAAAGTCCATTGGGGATTATTTAAAACTGTTTTCCCCTCTAGATAAATAGATAATTTCCATGTGCTTATAGAACTGATCAATGCACTCCACCCCTCCCCTCAGGAAAGGTGAGGGAGGCCGGTACTGTGAATATTTTTATGTCCACTGTGGCCACTGAGAGCTTGCTCACAGGAAAAAGTGGTTGTTGGGCCAAAGAAAGGTTTCTCATCTCTGATGTATGGAACTGGGCTGTGGATAACTTGGGCTCAACCTGATATCCATTACTTTATACATAATTCTTTATAAACGAATCTCCAGCATATATAAAAGAATACTTGGAATCCATTCCATTCCTTTAAAGGCCTTTTCTATTGCCATATTTTATTTTATGAACAACGTATTCGTTTTTTTTAAAAAAAAATCCAATAGAATTCAAATAGTAAACTCTTTTGTTCTCATTCTGTAGGGATTGGGCCGAATACTTCTGTAGAGACACACCAACAAGACAAGGGAACTGATTCTGAGTCAGACAGGAAGGGGGAGGTGGGAAGCATGGTGAGTCTCAAGGTTGCAGGAGTATGGGTGGGTAGGTGGAGGGGGTGGCAGCAAAGATAACAATGACAGAGAGGATAAAGCCCAGTTGCCATCTAATCATTTGGATGACAGCCAGGCTGGGCCCTCTGAACCTGTGGGAATGCAGGCTCCTAACGGAGAGGAGGATGGGGAGGATAAGAGACCCAAGAGTTAGACATCAGGTGAAAAGGGAGAAGCAATGCTGGTTCATGAGGTACTCCAAGAGACTTGCAGCAAGGGAGGTGGCTATTTGGAAAGACCCATGAAGGGGGTATGTAGTAGCCAGCAGCAGCTTAGTGGCAACTGTAATTCATGGTATTTTATCCTGGAGAACTACTTGAAATCTGCTGTATTATGGAAAGCCTACTAGGCTTTGCTGCATGAGGATACTGTCTATTGACTGAGGCAATACATGTTTGTTGTTTGCATAATAAAGATAATTGACTAGAAACAGGGCTTGTCAGCTTGAGTACAAAGCCAGGAGCTGGGCACCTGACACCTGCCCCCATTCCCTCCCCTTCAGGTTTTCCCATTCCTTCTTCATATTGAGCTGTATTTAAAGGACAAATGTTTCATTCTTCTGAGTAAAATCATTAAGCCAGCATTGCATAAATGTAAATATAAGTTAGAAAATAAAATAAAAGGATTGTGCTTGCACTGGTTTTGCAGTGAATCACATTACTCTGCATATACTTGATATTAATAGGGTTTTACATGTGTGTGTAATTTGGTGTAGTAAACTTTTTCATGGGCAACTAATGTCAATAGATCCCAAATCCAACTGTGTATATTTGGGGTTTTGATTGCTTTCCAGTATTGAAGAATAATACACTTAGCTGTTAGTGTGGCCTTACTAAGCCATGTATCATAAATCATGCACCTGTGGCAAGTATTATTTGCAGGAATGTATCTCACTAAGGCGTTGACACCTTTCACACTGAATGAGAGAGCCAACATTTAAGATACAAACATTTAATCATCTTGACCACTTCAAACAGACCAGGCCAGGCCATGACTTTTGCTCTCAAAGTAACCCTAGCTTCTAATAGTGAAACCTTGGCAAATAGCTAATTCTGTTTACTTTTGCTCTGAGCATTCATGTGTGAAGGTGAAGCCTGTAAATGATAATTCCATTCTAGTTTTGTTAGAATCACAAATACATTTTAGAATCACTATGCTGTACTTGATCTTTGAACAGGGATATCTTTCCACAGAGATCACTTCCAATGGTGCAAAATAGATATCCCATACATTAAGGTCTGTAAGTTTCATGGCATTTAAATATCCCATCTACTTTTCTCCAAGCCTGGAAGAAAATGTTTGGCCAGTGAGGACAGGAACAGACTAAAGCAGTTGCTGAATGGAGGGATGCTGTTTGCATTTGGGTCCTGTTTGTGGGCTTGTAGGCATATTATTATTATTATTATTATTATTATTATTATTATTATTATTTATAACCCGCCTCTCCCTCCGGATCGAGGCGGGGAACAACAACAATATAAAACACAAAAATCACAACAGTTAATTTTTTTAAAAAACAAGAAAAAATACATAATTAAAAACATCTTAAAATTCATCTGGATAGGCCTGCCGGAAGAGAGCAGTCTTCGTGACTCTCCTAAATTCATGAAGACTGCTAATTTGTCTAATCTCCTCCGGCAGACCATTCCATAGTCTGGGAGCGATGGAAGAAAAGGTCCTCTGGGTAATACTCGTCAGCCTAGTTCTGGCTGACTTGAGTAAGTTCTTCCCAGAGGACCTAAGTGTGCGGGGCGGATTGTACGGGAGAAGGTGATCCCGTAGGTAACCTGGAACCAAACCATGTAGGGCTTTAAAAGTAATAACCAACACTTTATACTTCGCCCAGAAACTGATTGGCAGCCAATGAAGCGATTTTAAAACTGGTGTAATGTGATCACCCCTAGGTGTTCCAGTGACCAACCTGGCTGCCATATTTTGAACAAGTTGAAGTTTCCGGACTAGGAAACTATGTACAGTGCATTGCAGAAGTCAAGCCTCAAAGTTACCAGCGTGTGCACTACCGTCTTTAGGTCTTCCAACTCTAGGAAGGGGCGCAGCTGGCGTATCAGCCGAAGCTGATAGTAGGCGCTCCTGGCCGTCGCATCAATCTGAGCTGTCATTTGAAGCGACGGATCCAGGAGTACCCCCAAGCTGCGAACACAATCTTTCGGGGGGGGGGGTGTAACCCCATCCAGAACTGGTTGACACACCTCCAGACCCAGGTTGGGGCCTTTGACAGCAAGCACCTCCGTCTTGTCTGGATTCAGCTTCAGTTTGTTTTTCCTCATCCAGCCCATTACTGCCTCCAAGCATTCATTCAGAGGAGACACACTATCCTTAGCTGACGATGTTGTCGAAGGCATAGGGAAATATATTTGGGTGTCATCAGCGTATTGATAGCACCCCGCCCCATGCCTCCAGATGATCTCTCCCAGCGGTTTCATGTAAATGTTAAACAGCATTGGGGAAAGGATGGCACCTTGTGGTACACCACATAGCAACTCCTTTTTTGAAGAGCAGCTATCCCAAAGCATTACCATCTGGAACCTGCCCGAGAGATAGGATCGGAACCACTGAAGCACAGTGCCCCCGATTCCCAATTCCCCCAGGCGCTCCAGAAGGATACCATGGTCAATGGTATCGAAAGCTGCTGAGAGGTCCAGGAGTACCAGTAGGGACACACTCCCCCTGTCAATACTAAGGCGTAGATCATCCACTAAGGCGACCAAAGCGGTCTCAACTCCGTATCCTGCCCTGAAGCCAGTTTGAAATGGGTCTAGAAAATTAGTGTCATCCAAGACTGCCTGGAGTTGGAAGGCAACTGCCCTCTCGATCACCTTGCCCAAAAATGAAAGATTTGATACTGGCCTATAGTTATTAAAGTCCAGGGGATCCAGGGAGGGCTTTTTTAGAAGCAGCCTTACCACCGCCTCTTTTAAACATGAAGGAAAATTCCCCTCCCTGACAGATGCATTAATGATATATTGTAAATGTGATCTAACTGCATCTCCTCCCTGGACGACCAGCCAAGAAGGGCAGGGATCGAGAGGCAGTCGTCCTCCTCACACATCCAAGTACCTTGTCCACATCCTTGGTACTCACCAACTGAAACTGATCAAGTGTAATCCTACTCGCGGAGTCGCTGGACACTCCACTGTCAGCCTCTGCTATAACAATGGCATCTAAGTCGGCTCTTATCCGAGAGATTTTATCTGAGAAATGATCGTTAAAGGCATCACAGCGAACTACCGAAGGCTCTAAAATTGGATTCAGGGGAGAAGGTGCCTGGGTTAGACCCCTCACCACCCTGAACAGTTCTGCTGGATGTGAATTCGCAGACGCAATGCACACAGAGAAGAAAGCTTTCTTCGCTGCACGTATTGCCACCCCATAGGAACGAAGATGTTCTCTATGTCGTGTCTTGTCAGATATAAGTCGAGTTTTCTGCCATCGGCGCTCCAGTCGTCGTCCTTTCCGCTTCAACTCCCTGAGGTCTTCAGTATACCAGGGCACCCTATTAGAAGCGGGCTGGAGAGGACGTTTGGGGGCGATCGTGTCGATAGCCCTAGTTAGGTCTTGATTCCATCTATTGACCAGGGCTTCTACAGGATCGTCGACGATACCAGCCATAGAACCCTCCAAGGCTTTCTGGAATCCAGAAGGATCCATCAGCCTTTGAGGACGGACCATCTTAATAGGTCTGCCACCCCTGCAGGGGCGGGTGGTAGCCGTGATACTAGCCCTGACCAGAAAATGGTCTGTCCATGACAATTCGGAGGTATTCAATACCTCCACCCACAGATCCGCCTGTTTGGAACTGAAAACAGCATCGAGGGTGTGACCTGCTGAATGTGTAGGTCCAGAGACCAACTGGGATAGGCCCATGTTTGTCATGGATGCCATGAACTCCCGAGCTCCACCTGACAAACTGGCCTCGAATGGGATGTTGAAGTCACACAGGACCAAAAGCCTGGGCGAATCCAACACCAGCTCCGAGACCAGTTCCGTGAGCTCGGCCAGGGAGTCTGATAGGCAGTGGGGTGGCCAGTACACTAACAGAATCCCTAGTCTATCCCTGGCCTTCAGACTCAGGTACACACATTCGATATGATTCAGTTCCCGAACAGGATGTCTGGTCAGGTTAAGATGGTTTTTGTAGACCACAGCTACTCCGCCCACTTTCCCTCACCTGCTCACTAACACAGTACTCAGCTGGGAGAGCCTGAGCCCATGTCGGGCCACTGTCATCTCCCAGCCAGATATTGGTGCTCCCAGACATATTTTAGTTGCCTTAAGTTGTCCCGTTGTCTCTCTCTCTCTCTCTCTCTCTCTCTCTCTCGCGCGAGAGAGAGAAAGAGAGGGGGTGGGGGAAGTGCGAAGATGTCTGCTGCACTTTCTCTTTCTTTCTCCCCAACTCAAGCCGTTACTGTTCTCCCGCTGCCAGCTCACGGCTGCCTCTGGTTGTCCCGTTGTCTCTCTCTCGCGCGACCTTGTAGGCTGACCATATGAAAAGGAGACAGGACTCATGTAACTTTAACAGCTGTAGAGAAAAAGCAATTTCAGCCAGTGTCATTTGTATGCAATTAGTTTCTGGTGAAATTCCCTTTTCATCACAACAGTTAAAGTTGCAGGGGCCCTGCCTTCTTTTGTATATGGTCACTCTAGTATAGTGACTGCAACTTTAACTGTTGTGATGAAGAGGGAATTTCACCAGGAACTAATTGCATACAAATGACACTGGCTGAAATTCCCTTTTCTCTACAACTGTTAAAGTTACATGAGCCCTGACCTCCTTTTCATATGGTCAGCCTATCTACTTGGCCACTGTGGGAACAGAATTCTGGACCAAATAGACCTTTAGTCTTATCTAGCAGGACATTCTTACGTTCTTAAGGCAGGGATAGACTTTGTGCCTTCCAGATGTATTGGACTATAACTCCCATAATCCCTGACCATTGACATTACCAGAAGGTGGTGTTAGGGGGTGGCGGTTATTGCTTGGCCTCATGGCCATTGGCCTATGGAGTTCTTCAGGGCTCAATGTTGCCCCCTAAGCTACTTAACATCAACATGAAGCTGCTGGACGAGGTCATCCAGAGTCTAGGATTGGATCTCATCACTACGCTGATGATATCCAGCTCCATCTCTTTTTTAAAAACTGATGTCAGGGAGGTTGTGGAAAACATGAACTGCTGTCTGGACACAGTGACAGATTTGATAGGGGTGAACACATTGCGACTCAACCCAGGCAAGATAAAGGCTCTGTTGGTCAGAAAACAATCCATCATGGGACTGGGAAACAGCCTGTTCTGGATGGGGGTGGATTCCCTCTTGAAAGACCAGGTTCACAGCAGGAGGATACTTTTGGACACAGCTTTGCTCCTGGAGGACAAGTTAGCTTCTGTGGCCAGGAGCATTTTTTCTCAGTGTTGGAAAAACTGTGCCCCCTTCCTAGGGAATGTGGATCTGGCCACAATGATGCACATCTTAATTACCTCTCGTGTAGACTACTGTAATGTGCTTTACTAGATCCTGACGTTGGTAAGTGTTTAAAAACTACAGCTAGTGCAAAATGCAGTGGCCAAACCATTGTCTGCCATGCATTTTAAAGCCCATGTGTCACTGGTCTTGAGCTAAATGCACGGGCTTCCAATTCATGTCTGAGGTCAATTCAGTGTGCTAGTTTTGATCTACAAAACTCTAAAAGGCTTGGGTCTGTGATATCTGAAAGATAATTTCCTCCCATATGGGCCTGCCCATACCTTGTGACCTTTCTCAGAGGTCTTGTTGTATGCCCCCAAACTATTCCCCAAATAAGTTCAGCACCTTGGATAGGTCCTTTAGAGTTCTTAGTGATTCTGACTGAACTCAAGAATGGATTCACAGTCCCACTGAAATTGGAGCCACCAGCCTCCACTGTGCCTCACCACTAATGTGATAGGTTGGTGGATATTAGGGCTGTGCACGGACCCCCCGATCCGATCTGGAATCTGATCAGGATCTGGATCCGCTCCAGGTTCGTGCAGAGCCCTCCCTCCTGCTCCCTCCCTCCCTCTGCCCAATTGCCCTGCTTATTAATCACTTTTCTGACCACCAGGGCTAGATCTACACTACTGCTTTACAGAGCTATCAAAGTACACTGATAATTGTTGAGATATATTACACATTCCATATTCCACTTTCATAGGGTTATTTCCTGCTTTTTATTCCGCATTATCCAAAGTACTGCAACACTTATTGTGCATCTTCCAAGGTATAAATGCGCAAGAGGGATAGCATTACCATGATGGGATCGTAATGATTTGACACAAGGGCCCAGGGCTCTCAAAAAATGTACAAAATCAAAGCAGATTTTTTTTAAAAAGGGGAAAAAAGCCAAAACAATTTTAATAGTCAAACACCTGGCAAAACAGGGAAGAAATTCCATAGCTGATCTCCTTGCTAAGGAAAGGGCCCTACTACATGCACGGCATAGCCTGGGCATGGTGGGAAGATTGCAGCGGGCGTGGGGGACGAGGCGTGGAGGCACGCCATTGGGCGGCCTCCTGGATTGGGAAGGGGAGGGGTGGAGGGGGAGCTGGAGCCTTTATAAGGCCCGGGCTCCCTCCCTCCCTCTTGGGAAGGGATAGGTGAGCATTCGCAGGCACCTAGCGGTGACTCATCACCTGCGAGTCTTGAGGCCCAGGTGGTGAGATAAGGGTTACCTTTGGGGCTAACCTTCCTCACTCACGCGGAGTCATGAGGCACGTGCTGGGGTGACACGGAAGGCCCCCCTACCCCAAAAGGGGAGGCCTGGGGGTGGCGTATTGGACATGCCATGTCCGGGCCTGAATGGACTCGCCCTACCTGTTATGATGGCATTGGCCATCCATGTCAGAAGATGCCCGCGTAGTTTTCCCCTCTGCTGATCCCTCAATAAATGTGGCCCAAGTTTAACCCAAAAACCTGTGTCATCTCGTTATTTACCGCGCTCCGATTCCGCAAGGTCCTGTCCTGTATACCCACTAGGGCTGTGACCGGATCTGGAGCAGATCTGGCCAATCTAGCCCAATCTGGGCCCGATCCGAACTGGATCGGATCAGGCCAGATCAGAACCGTGATCCGGATCCGTGCAGAGCCCTCCCTCCCGCTCTTCCCGCTCTCTCCCTCCCCCCAATGTCCCTCTTTACCTACAGCCTCCTCCACATCGTCCTGCCTCTTCGATATCAGCCAGCTGCTTTCCCACTCGTGCCGGGTGATGACATCACCTGCTGCGATCAGCAAATACAGTGCTTTAAATTGGCAAGTCTGTATGTCCACAAGCTTATGCCACAACAAAAGGACTGTTCAGATACACAAATGTGCATGCTATAATAAAAACTGTCATCTATGACGGCAACTTCTTCATTGTGATGTTACCAAGCTGTGTGGGAAAGAATTTGCCTCAGTAGATCATGTGTCACTAAAGGGTAACTTTGGAAGGGGGCCTCACTTTCAAGCAAGATCCACTGACATTTATATTTACTTCCTATTACTAAAGTTGGGGGATTAGAATGCCATTAAAGTATAAATCAGGGATAGGGATGTTCAGGCCCATGGGCTGAATCTGGCCCTCCTTGAATCCTAAGCTGGTCCTCCAGGGTTCCCCCAGATGGCCACACCTTCTTTCCCTAGTCCTATCCCCTTTCCCCTAACTACTGATTGTTTGGGGGTTTCCTAAGTTTTGCTGAAAATGCTATTTTTCATTTTTAAACTTGAATCTTTTGCTTTTGGCCCCATCAAACACAGGAATATGGTTCTCATGAGCTTCTCTGAAATGGAATTCAGCTCTTGGGGTAAAAGAAGTTCCCCATCCCAGGTATAAATAAATGATACCTTGTGGGTTAGCTTAAAATGATGCAACCAAATGGAAAATTCCTTTAAAATGCTATAGGAATGCTACCTAAGTGCCGAAAGCAATATAGTGATTTCCTATACCTGCCACAAAAAATGGCTATGTTTTTGTGTTACTTTAATGACAATTCTATTTAGATACAATTCCAATACACTTTTGGTTTCGTCATGTGTCGCAGAAATCGCATCTTTGCATTACAGTGAATTTTTGAAAAAAACAAAATCTCTATCTGTGTGGGGCTTTCTTTCCAACGCTTCATCTGTTCCTGGAGTTTCTCCCCACCACCACATCTGAAGTCATAATCCTGTCTTTGTGACATCACAAATCACTAAGGGAATAGGGACTGCAATGCTGCAAATGGAAGATTTCAGGTAGGGCATCAGCCATGGAAACAGATGAACCATTAAGAAACAAAAGTCCTGTTATGCAAATCTTTTCAGTGGTAAAACCGGGGGAAGGGGAATACACAACACAATGTAGGAAGTGTGTAGGCAAAACTGTTTCCAAATGACTGTTCACAAAGTTTTAAAGGAACATGGCCCTAATGACCATGGACAGTTTGGGAATATTTGGGGTGGAGAACACATGTGCAAACAGATGTTGAAAGTCCTCATTATCTGCTCATCTCTAATTGAAGCTGACATGACATTTGAGCCAGCCTAGTAACTAGGGGAAACTGCACATATTGCTCCTTTTCTATATTGGTCTACTTGAACATTCATAACAATTCCCAATGCCCTGTCACAGAAAAGAAAAGAGCTCTAAAAAGCTACAATAATAAAAATGGAGCCCTCGCAGATGGATGAGTATACTTAAAAAAACAACAACCCACCACCACTAACAAAGAATGAATAAATGAAAGAAAAACAACTCTTAGCTTTTCTGATTATCAAACCTTACAATGAAAGGTAGGTACTTCAGTATGTGTATTTGCACAATGCCTCTATATAAGCAAGCTAATTTCAATTGTAATAATTCCTTTCCTATAATAAAACAAAAGAACACAAGATCCAAGGTATTGCAAAAGATCTCCCTGAGACTCAGAAACAGGAGTGGGATAACTCTGGCCCTCCCACCCCCATCTGCCCCTCCAAACATAGTCAGTGATCAAGGATGATGGGATCTGTAATCCAACAGCAACTGGAAGCCCAGGTCTGCTCAGACGGTAATCCAATTTCCTGAGTTGCTTATTACTGTAGAAATAAATAAGGCAGAAAGTAGATGACATCTATGGAGTAAATCAAATAAAAGGAAGAAGAAATGACCTTAAAATTAGGTTGCCTTTTAATTTTATGCAGTGCAATACTTGTTATTACCATGGCAATTGAGCTGTCCATCCTTCATCTCTGAAATGGCCCTTCTGGCCAATACAGCTAATGTTACTGTGATGTTCTACTGCTTATTGTTATAATTGTATTGCAAGGTTTATTGTTTAGGATATGCATATATATATATATATATATATGTCTTTAAAAGGTTTAGGAATACTAATAAGTAAAGTAAATGACTAGGCCGAAATGTACTTTCTGTTTGTGATTATAGGTCTTAGTAAGTATAGAGTGATTGGCTAGTTGTTTAGAGTGCCTGGATTGGTTGGTTGTGTAAGAGTGTGAGCAGCTAGAGAGCGAGTGGAGTGTATATATGTATCTGACAGAGAGAGCTGACAGGTTGATTGGGGGGAGATTGGAGGGGGAATTTTGAGAGAGACGTTGAAAGGGATTTGAGAGAATTGAGAGACTGAGATAAGATTTTAGAGCATAGATCAAATGAAGAACAGTTTATAAATGTATAAGAGTTCTGACTGAAACCAATAAGCACTGAAACCTTGTAAACGATACGCAATTGAACTGCAGCAACCATTAAGCTTGTTGACATGCAATTTCTTTTTAATAAAATCTTGTTAATTCCATTAACTACCCTTAGCCTCTTCCAGCCTGCTTCGCTCCCCCTCTGAAGTGTCATCTTCAGATAGGCAAAAAAGCGACAAACTCAGTGATTGAAGGACAGAGAGAGGAAGATCACGTCCACTGCTCCTCCCGCCCTGCTGGCTTCATCCTGACAGGAAGTTCGGTACACAGAATTCACAAAGTTCAAATGCTTCCATCTCACGAGGACACATCACATAGGATTGTGCCATAAGCAACTAACAAGTTGCTGACCTTTCATGCCACCCCATGTCATCTGCTTGAGGTGGCCACCTCATTCTGCCTAATGGTAGGGACATCCCAAAATATCTCCTTGATGGTATATCACTTTGATGTCTTTTTAGCAAATAAGGTAGGATACAAATGTTAATAATAATTTTTAAGAGTAAATATTAAGATGCTGAATAGTTTAACGCAGCTTGAAATTATGACTCTAAAAAGAATTTTTCCTAACACTGCTCTTTTGTATGAATCCACATTGCCACATGGGCATAATCTTCGCAAATAATTATTTATCACTCAACAACAACAACAACAACAACAACAAGAATAGCCTACACCATACTAAACATACTCACCCAAAACAATCCTGGAAAATGCAGATCATAAAATATACTGGGACAGAACAATTCATATGGACAAGACAATACCTTGCAACCAACCAGAAATAACGGTCATAGACAAAAAAGAAAAACACACATACTCATCAACATAGCAATACTGAATGACAAAAAATTGTTGAAAAGAAAGAAGAAAAGAAAATAGAGAAAAATATACACCACTGGCCATGGAAGTCAAAGAATTATGGCAACAGGAAAAGGTCACAATTATTCCATTAGTCACATCAGTCATTGGCATCACATCAAAAAACTATATAGAAAACCTCCAGAAATTGGGCTTACCAGAATACATTCACACCAACATCCAGAAAGCAGTCATAATTAAAACATGCTCAATCATCAGGAAATTCCTGAATCAATAAAAGACAGCATGACTTGGCAAACCCCATCATGTACATCTAGAGAAACCGCCACGAGCGAGAAAGAGATATAATAATAATAATACCATTTCACTTTTCATTTAGGGGAATGGAATCATAAGGAGGCAGAGCCCCTTCCCTTCCAGAAAATTTTTTTTGGGAGCAGAACAGACCCTCCATCCCCAAACATCATGTTGGCAATCCCTGCATGTACTTCTCCTGAATGCTGATTTCACTAAATTCATTCCAGAATTCAAGCATATGCTACCGTTTCAGCTTTCAATTCTGTTGGTTAATATGCATGCTTTCCACTATATTACAGGTGTGCCCATATGCATTGATAAAATACTACCCCCCATCTCAATGTAATTATATCAAGAGTACTCTTTTCGGGGCAATGTTTCAACGATGCACCCATATCAATTGGTCATGTAAAGAAGGTTGTGCACAGAAGGCACAAATGACCTGAAGATAGCTATGACAAGTTGTGCATGTACATTATTCTTACAAGTTCAGAAGTATAAAACAACCCCAACACCAACGCCCCCCAAACCACCAAATGAACAAATCACAATGAAGAATTCCTAATGGATCAGTTCCATTTCAGAAACAAGAGCAGATAATGTGGAACTCAAAACATCCAGGACGAAGTTTGGATGAAGAGAATTTCAGAAGAATCCCTAAATCCTTCACAATATCTAATAACTAAAATTAACTCCCCACTCCTGATTTTTTGTGGGGCCATTCATCTCCTGTAAAAGTGGATGGGAGAGGAAGATATGGGCATTCTGACCTGTCCCCAGCAAAACCATGGCAAGGTTGAGAGGTTCTGGCATGCATCACACCTGGGGCAACATCCAACTGTGTCAATGTGTTAGCGCAAATGATGATGCATAAGCAGAAACTACATTGTGAACTATGCACAAGAGAAGAATGCAGCTTGTGCAAGCCTGTTGTGTAAACTATTGTGCAATGAATCATAGAATAGTAGAGTTGGAAGGGGCCTATAAGGCCATTGAGTCCAATCCCTTGCTCAATGCAGGAATCCACTTTAAATAGAATAATAGAATAGTAGAGTTGGAATGCATTGCACATAACTTTTCTGTAACTGTTGTTCAACTCTTTTGTAAAATATATTGTCCAACACATTGTATAACACTGCACAACTACTTGCGCAACCAGTTGTGCAAGCATAATGGGCAACGGAAAGATTCAGTGGAGCTCTGCTAGCACAATTTAAGATTGAGGATGACACCATTGGATACTACCCATGTTCTAGGCACCAAGGCAAGGATTTTTCCAAACTTAAAAATCAGGGAGGATATACTCTCAGAACCTTGTTTAAGTAATGTAAGCCAAAGATGAGCTGTTTGCTGAATTAGATTTTAAATGCCGGGTGTGGCCTGCTTAATTTTTATGGGTCTTTTTAAAACTGGTTTTCTTCTATGATTTAGTCATGATTTTGTACTTAGGGATATTGGAGGAATCCATTTGTGGGGTGGGAAATTGGGGAGCTTTTGCAAGCTTGGCCATCCATACTCCGGTCTGACATCTGCCAGCTGGCCTGACTCAGTCTGCAGCGAGTTGGGCCAGTTGGCAGTGGTGAGAATTTGGGTCCCCCCCTCTAAACCCCAAATGTACGCAAATAAAAGCTGTAATTTGTGCAAATTTTGGCTGTAATTTCCACACATTTAGGGTTGGGGGGGAAATCCCGCCCAAGTTCCCGGATTTTGGGGGCAGACCCCTGACTAGGCTCGCAAGGGCAAGCCAAGCCAGGGGCAGCATGGGAATCTGACAGGACCTAAAAGGGCCAGATTCCTGCACAACCGACAGCCCTACTTGTACTTTAGTGTTATTAGCCATATTGAGCACTATTTTCAAGTGTAAAGGCAAGTATATGTTTAATAAATTAATTAAATCCTGTTCTGTCACTGAAAAGTTCAGTGAAATTTGCTTTCAATCTACTCCTCCTTCTAACATGCATGAATGGCTAAAAAAGAAAAAAAAACCTGGCTGATTATCAGAATCTATTTCCTCCTGTACCTTCTTCAAGGAGACCATGGGCAAGTTTACATCTCTAATGGAAACCTGTGTTAAAAGGTAAGATCCTCCCTCTCCTCTGTCTTGAATCTGATGTTGAAAAACATATCTAAACTGGGCAGAAATGCTCACATCAATCATTGCTGAAAGCAAAGGCCTTTCCACACACCCTATTCTCAGCGGGAGCTCTGGGTTGCCTCTTTGCTTATCTGCCTGTTGTAAGTTCTTATCCGTGAAATGTTTGGGAGTGAAACACTGGGCTATTTCTGTTTTCTCTGGATTTATTGTGTATCTTGCTTTCTATCACTGAGTAGGAACAACAGGATTAAATGGAAGTAGTAGAACGGTGTGTCGAATTGTTTCACTAAAGCATGACTGCTGTGCAGAGGGAAACAGATGGGCATTTCCCTGGTTGTGCTGTATAATTCTGACAGCCCACTTAAGGGAGGGTTGTAGAAATGTGTGGAGCCCACAAGTGCTTTATCCATTTTCACACACATGACATGTAGATACAGTTAAAATGTACTTACATATCAGGGTTCATGATACAATGATTTCTCTTAATATAGGACTATGATTAAAATGGTCCCTTAATAGTTCTTTTCACACACCACATTCATGCCTAATGAACATGTTGAGGTGGGGAGCCAGCTAGCACCCTCTGGCCCTTCCCCAGGCTTCCATATATTAATTCTTCCCCAACTTTCATGCCTTATTCATATCATGTATATCACATTTCTCTATAAGATTTATTTACATCTAGTTGAATCTGTGACCAGAGGCTATCCACATCCAGCTTGGGAGTATGTGCTAAAAGCAGGGCTCACAGGCCATCTGAATAAATGGAGATGTGAGGCAGGATGATTGGTTCATTCCCAATAAAATAGAATTAAAAACTGCCTTTGAAAGTCAAATGCCTCAGTTTTAAAAAGGTGCTTGCTAAATGGGAGGGGCTTATACTTTTTGAGAAGCAAAAACACCCCATGGATGAATTAGTTATGTGTCCCTTTGATCCAGAAGGCTAGCTGCAATTCTACACGAGTGGGTTGCTTAAATCTAAGGATGGATGAAATTACTTCTGTTCCATACCATTTTTGTATGTTTATGGGGAATAATTGCAAACCATGATCCTCATCACAAATGAGGTTCAGTGGATTATCTGAATCTGTCGGTGAAAGGTAGACACATGCTCAACCAGTCAGTATCGTGTGCATGATGCACCAGACATCTATGACCTGTGCTTACTGGGAATTCTTCAATTCATGGGGAATAATTGCAAACCCTGATCCCCATCATGAATTGGTTTCAATGGGTTACCCTTATGTGTCAGCGGGTAAACCTTTGCATGTTTACATATAATTCCCTCCTGATTTGTTTCCACATTAATCTGTGATTTTTAAATAATAAAAAAACTCTTCAAAATGTACATGTAAATATGTATTTACATTAGGGCTGTGCACAGCCCCCCCCCCCCCGACGCACTTCGGAGGCCACTTTCGAGCCTCCAAAATGGGTCCGATTCAACTTGGGATGTTTCAGAGGGTGCCCATCTCACCTCGGCACTGGAGCTGAGTCGAGATTGCCCCCCCCAAAGCAGGTGGGACTTGCGGTTCCTGGGTGCCAGCCAAAAGCCAGGAGCAAGGCCGATCAGGATTCCACTGGACTACTGACTCCCTGGTCTCCCTTTGCCACCCCAACCTGCCTCACACCACCCCCTCGCTGCCCCATCCTCCCAACCTGCCACTGGGACTTACCTGCAAACACGTCCTCCTCCTGAGTGCCAGGCTGCAATTTCAAGTAATCATGGGGGCTCTTTAATTTTAGTATATCTACAGCTGCAAACTACAGTGATCATAAAGGGCCACTTCTCTTTTACAGCCATCATAGGTTGCAGCCATAAATATACTAAAAGTAAAGAGCCCCTACAATAACTTTAAATCACGGCCTGACTCTCAGGAGGAGGACACTTTGCAGGTAAGTCCCAGTGGTGGCGGGAGGCCGGGAGGTTGGGTTGGGTGGGGAGGAACTCACAGCCAGAGTTGTACCTGCTTTCTCAGGTGGGTGGATATGGGGGAGCGGTCCTGTGCTGCCCTGAATTGGCCAAAGGTGCCCTGAAGTTTCATGCTTGGCCTTGGGGCATTTCAGACTGACCTGGTCCTGCTCTGGATTCAGGCCAAGGCAGGCCAAACCGACCCAACTTACCTCGGATTCTGGGATTCAGCCCAAGGTGGTGCACAGCCCTAATTTACATGCATAGTTTCTCTCATGATACCTATTTTATTTTGATACTTCAAACCACCAAGACCTGCACTGCACCATTTGTAGAAGTATGGGATCTGTAGTATAGCTATGTTGCAATCTATGGCTTGATCTACACTACTACTATTGAAGTGGTATTGAAGTTTATATAGTAGTACTGAAGTTTGGGCGCATTATGCATTCCATATACCACTTTGGTAGTGTTATTTCCTGCTTTTTATTCCACATTATCCAAAATACTGCAACAAATGTCATTGTAAAGTATAAATGTGCAAGAGGGATATAGAGTTACCATGATAGGAGGATAATGATCTGACACAAGATGGAGATTTGGCCTCTATATTAGTCACCTTGGGAATTACCTTCCAGTCAAAGAAGACTTTAATATAGAGACCAAATCTACACCTTGTAAGTTTATCCTCCATATTAGTCAGAGCAATGCAACTCATGACATTTCATACAGAAATTCTCAAAGATAGAAATCTTCAATCATCCCTACTTAAATTTCATTGGATAACTATGTGCATAATTTATGCCCTTTCCATTTCTGGCATATAATTCTGAGAATCAGTATGCAGTCATTAACCAGAAAGAGAAGGATATAAAGATGGACAGACAGATGATGCTTTCTTCTTATAAAATTGATAACAACAACAACAACAACAACAACAACAACAAGTTTTGGCCAGTAGTAAGATTTTGTTTTGTTTTGTTTTTTTAAACAACCAACCAAAAACAAGGCAACTGTTTTCTGTGCCCAGTCCTGGAAGGTTAGCATAAATCCTAGGAGAAACCGATCAGCTTCTCAAGTGCAGATGAGGCAGACCAAGGTACCTGATAAATTGCATCACATTTATCATAAGGTGGCCCTTCCATATGTGCTATTTTATATACATATACACATGGCTTATCAAGGCAGTCATCCAGTCAAAGAAGACTTTAACCCTGCATAATCCTTATCTAAACACTTTTTAAAGCTGAAGTCCCTCGGGAATTCCTACTTTCTGAGTCTCTTGGCACTTTATTATTATTATGTTTTTGGTATTGTTACAAGGTTGTGTGAACAAAACATCTGATACAGTGTATTTAAAAAAAAACTGTTGCTGCAAGATGGTGACTCCCCAAGGGACAGGATGGGAGGAGATGTGGCATATAGCAAGAGAGCCTGGATGATTTTGAAAAGTACTTACTATATACAAATCAAAGCAATATGGAGAATGCTCTTATAATACTTTCACTGTGCGTGCATCTCTTCAGCAGTTACTTGGCAACAGACTGAGATTAGGAACCATAAGCACTTGCTCTGCAAAAGATGCTACTGGAACCAGTGGTTACACAATTACCAATTTATTCCCAGTTCCCAACAAAAAAACCTTGTGGTTGCAAAGAAAACAAGATTTATATGATGAAAGAAACTCACGGAAGGTCAAGCCCTAAGCATTGACATTACTGTTAAAAGCCTTAAATTGATTTTTTGAAGGAAAACACACACAAACTTAATGGTAGAGAAAATGTACTAGTAAAAAAACCACACCACCATATACTACTAAAGAAAATACATAATATTAAGCAATTTTTCTTTTGGCATTCCAGCAGCAGCAGATTTCCTCAAGTCTCTCTAATTGCTTGAGGAAATGCTCAATAGGAGCTATAGGATTGTACAGGAAAATTCCTCTGAAGCCATAGAGCTCTGATGTCAGAAAGGTTTTTATGATGTCAGACCACTTATTTTTGCGCCTCCCAGCCACCATGAAAGGTTTCACAGTGGCTCCCTGTAAGAGGTCAGAACTCTGACCTCATAGAAGGGGGGGGGGAGAATGGCAATTTCAGGGGCATGCTGGTGGGCAGTAAGGGAGTGGCCAAGGATCTCAGGATTCCAAATCCCTTCAAACTCCTGCCTCTGCCCACATCCCAAGGAAAAATGTTTCCCTCCCATTGCCAGTAATGGGAGTGAACAATTTTCTTTGATCCATGGACAGGAGAAAAATACTGTAAGATTCGCCTCCCTCTTGACTTTGGTCCTGTCAGCAAGAAGTGACAGGGCATAGGAAGTGATGGAGCACTGTTATTTTGGAGTGCTCCACTGAGAGCATAGGATTGCTTTCCAAGACAGCACACTTACCTAAGGGTAAACTCCATTGAACACAGTGGAATTTCCTTCCAAGTAAAGATACACAATTTGTACTGTAAGGATGTACTGAAATCCTAAGCACACTTACTAGGGAGCAAGCCCCACTTAACTTACATTTACCTAGTTCTGAGTACACATGCTTAGCATTGCATTGGACTGCCATCCTATGCATATTTATTTTGCACTGCACATACTGGAACTGAATGAGCATGTGTGGGATTGGCTGTAGTGTCACATTCACAATGTGCAGAAAGCGGTGTGTGTTTAAACTAATATTTAACTATATAAAAACATTCTTACATCAATATTCCTCATAATGATGAGATTCAGTCTTTGAATAAGTTCCTTAATTCCAGAATTTCAAATTATCCTTCCATAGGGGTTAACACAACTTTAACTACACTAGTGATCACTTGTAATAACTTTACATTCAATGGAGAACATTACCCCCCAATTACAGGGTACAGCTATGGGAACTTTCATGGTTCTATCTTAAGCAAACCGATTAATGGGAAAATTTGAAAATGTGATATTCCAAAAGAGCCTACAAACAAACCATTGATATGATGACATTGGCAATATGTTGATAATATTTGTATGGTCTGGACAAAGAGCCAAGGAAATATTTGAAATATTGCATCAACTCTTTTCAACCCACAATCAAATTTACATTCAGTAGCACCATTGAGAATCTGCACAATTGTTTTGTCAGCATCTTCCTCATTGTTGAGAACAACAAATAGTCACTGATCTTTAAAAGAAACCCATGGATGCCTATACCTACCTAAACTGGAAATCCTGTCAACCTAAACCCAAAAAGAGAAAAATGATCTGCAGCCTTCTCCAACCTGGTGCCCTTCAGATTTGGATTACAAATCCTATTTATTTATTTATTTATTTGTAAAATTCATATACTGCTCCATATCAAAAGTAGATTCTGGAGCAGTGAACAGATGACTAAAACAGTAAAAAGAAAGAAAATTAAAACAGCAAATTAAAACTGTTCAGTTTAAAACAAAGTACCAATAAATACAGAGACTGGTCAGTTGAGGAATGCTTCCTGGAAAAGAGCTGTTTTCAGGAGGTGTCTGAAGCAGCATAGTGTTGGTGCCTGCCTGACCTCCAGGGGCAGGAAGTCCCACACACTGAAGGCTCTTCTCCTGGTGGACTCCAATTGAACCAAAGGTCCATGTGGAACCACCAGGAGCATGCCCTCCAATGCCCTCAGTGACCAGGCAGGTTGGTAATGGAGAAGGCACTCTCTCAGGTGTCCTGGTCCCAAGTTGATTAGGGCTTTGAACAGTAGTACCAAAACCTTAAACCTGGCCCAGTAGCCAATAGGCAGTCAGCAGAGATGCCAGCAGATTGAAGAACATTGGAAAGAAGAAGAAAACTCTGGATACATAGATTTGATGGCTTATAGATTTGATGGCTTAACACCACATGGCCTCAACTTGGAGGATAATATCTGACATCACTCAGCCACATCAGATGCCACACTTTGCAATAGCATCCTCAGTGTTCTGTTATACGCTTTCAATACACTATCCTTTAATTCACATCAGAGCAGCTGAAGAAAGCCGAAGCTAAATGTTTTACTTAAATATTTCTGTTATGTTTTTCATTGTAATAAGAAATATAATGTTTTCAAAGATTATCTGCATCCTTCCCAGATCCAGAGCTACTGTGTCTGAAGTGCTGGGTACCAAAAGTATTACCTGTACCACAGGAACAAATTCTGAGAGATATGCCAGTCTACTGAATGATGTTCTTAACAATACCTTTCCAATTTCCTTAAAAAGCTGCCTTTTAAGGGATAATAGCATAAATATACCACTATATTTCCAGAGGCATGTCAAAAGTAAGCTGTTGAAGATAAAATGTCCAGAAAAGCATATGCACCTATGCTTGAACACAAGTTTATGCTTTAAGTTTGCACTGTTTAATCACTGATCACAAATCATTACTGTTCATATTTTTAGTGCTGCTCACTATTGTCTTCGGCATATGATGAAATAATTCTTAATCTAATTTAATCAATATATCAAACCCCATAAGCTATGCCTCTTCTCCAAAGCTCAACTCTTCAATAACCCCTACAAAACAGAAGAGGTTCTGTCACCGCCACTTTCCAGCATAATGTATTACTGCTATTTATCATTTCAATGACATTTTCCATGTACAAATTGCTTTAGAATTGCTTTAGAATTCATATTTTGTTTATTCTCACAATAAACTTGAGAGCTAAGTGACTATGCTGAGAGATTGTGACTTCCCAAAGGCCATCAATATGAGCTATTTGACTGTGTAGTGATTTGAACCAGATTTTCCTATGACCAAAATGTTTTGTAAAGATTGTATGAAAACTGAAATCAGTCAACTACACTCATACAATGTGAGCTGTCTTTGGAAGACCTCAGCTCATCTATACCAAGCAGGATATTGGACTATGAAAGCGGTATATAAAAGACCGGAGCCACACCAAGCACTATGGAAGTGGTATATGGTATGTGTCAATGGGCCCCAACAATTGTCAGTGCACTTCAATATCGCTATAAAGCAGTAGTATGGCTCCTGCCTTTTATATACCACTTTCATACCACTTTCATAGTGCAATAGCCTGTTTGGTGTAGATGAGGGCCCAGTCAACTTTACAAAAGACTATGTCCCTATACATTTCTTTTTTGCCCACTATATCACATTAGAACATAAGAAGAGCCATGCTGGGTAAGACCAAAGGTCCATCTAGTCCAGCATTCTGTTCACACAGTGGCCAACCAGCTGTTGACCAGGAAGCCACAAGCAGGACATGAATGCAACAGCACCCTCCCACACATGTTCCCCAGCAACTGGTGTACATAGACGTGCTTATCCCCACGTCCAGCTTGCTTGGGCAGGGGAGGCTAGTTGCGGGTGGGGGAGGAAGAGACGGGATGTGGAGGACAGCGATTGGCTGCCTCCTAGTGGTGCCACTGGGCGGGGGGAGACTGGGGCTATATAGAGCCTTAACCAGTCACCCACCCGCTCTTGGGGTGGGTGGTATTGGTGTGCATTCACAGGCACCATTAAGGTGATAGGTAGTGCCTGAGGCCCATACCTGGGAGTCCTGTGGCACCAGGAGCTGGGATAAGGTCTACCTTTGAGGCCAACCCTCCTCATCCTCTTGGAGCCCTGCGGCACGGGACAGATGACACCAGAAGGCCTCCCTACCCCAATGGGGAAGATCACGGGGTGGCGAAGAGCCAGGCGCCACCTTGCAGTCGGTGAATGCTTCGCCCATTCCCAGGAATGGCCTGTGGGAGGCCAATGATAGGATGCCCACATAGGCCTCCTCACCACCTTTTGCAGATCATGAATAAATGTGGCCCTTATTTAATTCCATACAGTTGTCTCGTCTCTTTATTTCCGCCATCCACTCCACAATTACTGCCTCTGATACTAGGGGTAACACATAGCTATTAGGACCAGTAGCCATTCATAGCCTTCTCCTCCAGGAATATACCTATAAGAATATTAACTTTAGGGTCTTGATCCTATTATCAATGCTGATTTGATTTCATATTAATTTCATTCTTCTGAGTTCCATTATTCTTCTTATTGGTATGCTTAAAACCATATATATATTTCTCACTGGTAAAAGTGAAGCAATTATTATCTTGCCTAAAATACAAATTTGTCCAGCTTGGAATGCTTGCCTAGATATATTATGAAGAGGGGATCATTTATTTCTTCAAAACATTCTTTCCAAGCTTCAAATGTTGCAGAAGATTCTATACATGCTAGATCAGTGAGTCTTCAACTGCAATTCAAAATGTCACCTTCTTTTCATCCAAGTCCTGAACACTATTCCAAGCTCAACAGAACTGCACAAAAGTCTCCAAAGTCTGATTTTTACAGCTTCAGGCTGCAGCTACTGGCAGAGTCTTTTACGAGGTTTTAAAAATTCACCTGTTCTTCCTGTTTCTTAATTGAAAATTTTAGTTATTCACTGCTGATGGATGTTTGGAAATTGTATTTTAATGAAACTAGTTTTATTTACACTTGTTCACAAGTAATATGATTTTATTAACACATTGGTATTGTTTTAATGCTGCAAATGCCTAGGGGAGTCTACGGCCTTGAAAAGTGGCTAAGAAATGGAATAAATAATAATAACAATGGGGCACATTGCAGGCAAGGAAACTCTCAAGCCTCAGGAACAGGAGATATGTGTGGTCCATGAGCTTACCTGATCAAACTCATGAAAGCTCCCCAACTCAGATCAGGGAAAGATTTGGCAGATTCCCTTTATATACCCTCTCTAAGGTCTCTATCAGCCCACAGTTAGACATTCACCCAATTAAGTCCCACCCCCCCAAGCCTTTCAATCTCCCCATGTAAAGAGATTGTCGCTACTGTGGGACAGCAGCAGGAGGCCATAGCAACAGTAGGGAAATATGAAAATCCACCAGTCTGATGAGAATTGGAAAGGAACCACAGATTAGAATTATACTGTTGGGTTAAAAAGATGGCCTTTATTAAATATAATTATTGGACCAGTGAATCATCTCATGACTATTGTTTGAAAGCTTATAATGTTTGTGGGGGGTTTCTCTAAAGCTATGCATTTTAACATTGTGTGATGCTGTATGTTATATGAAGTGTGTGTGTCCTTCCAAATTTTTCTGTGGGTTGCAAGAAAGAAGTTGGTATTGCTTGGAGCTCTCTTGAAAAACAACAACAAAAACCCCTCCTACAAAATCAGTTTAATCAAAAATCATGTTGGTTCTTTAGAAAACCAAAACCACCGTCCAACATGTGTCCCACAGGCAAAGAGCTCTTCAAGTCTCTGAAAAATTATTTCTTTACACCCTTAAGCCACAAAACCAAGTTAAATATACCTGAGTATTTTAAACAAATCTAAATCAGTTCAGTTGTGCCTCATTTCTTCTATTGCCTTTTTTTCCCCAGACAGCAAGTGTTGGTGTCAAGGACTTGCCTTCAGTGTGTATTTTGTCCCTAAATGAACTCTTCTGTGTGTGGGTGTAATGAAGTTAATTACTTGGAAACCTTGACAGTCCTGTTGATAAGCCAAAATGTTCAGAAATCTTGATTAATTGGGATATTCATCCAAACATCAAATAGAAAACCCACTCATCTGGCAGCCAGGTCCTGGGAAATTCCCAATAAAGTTGCTATGGCTACATTATCTTCTCTCCTGCTATTTCCTGGTCCTGCCTCCCTCAACCTGGTGCCCTGCAGTGCAACGCCCATCAGCCCCAGCCAGCATAGCCAAAGGTCAGGAATCCTGAGAGTTGTAGTCCAAAATATCTGAAGGACAGCTGGTTGGGTAAGTCTTTGCTAGTCAAATCCAAGTGTATGACTTCCAGCCATCATCAAAGGAAAGCATGGGCAGTCAGATTACTTTAGTATGTTTAGAAGGAAGATTATTGTAATATTCTTCAGATAAGTCCTGGAAGCTCAACTCAAACAGAAATGTAACCATATGTTCAACCTGGCAGGTAACCTTGTACGGCTTCTCTATCCTATGATGAAACTATGAATTGTATGTATTTTACAAATCTATGAACTATATGCACTTTAAAATGGAATCTTTTTTAAATAAAAGCCATTATGAGGCTTCTTTAAATCGTATTTCCTGTTTAATGAAAATATTATCAATGTTAATTAGTGTTTAAAGAAAGATGCACTAAAGTTTAGGGTTAGGCCAGAGGTTCATCAGACGAACGTTTTATCGCACGTATGCTGCTGCCCACTTACAATGTCGTCTGCCTCCCGTGCACCTCCTGTTCATTTTTCCATCACAAAATAGACCCTCAAAACTCCAACTTTTTTAAAAAAACTGAATGTGACACTATCTCCTGCTGTGTGCAGGAGAAGCAGCGTGATCAAAACGGCCCACTGAATGGACCATGTGCACGTTGTTTACTTCCTCTTTCAGAAGCGCAAGTGGAGAAGCGATGGTAAGGAAACACGATTCCCCCCCGTGTGATGACACTCCTAAACAAATAATAGTGATGATGTCACTAAAGCAATCCACCTTTGGTTAGAGCATGACTCTTTCCAGCTTAGGGGCAGTCTGATTTCATTACTAGTTTGAGCTGTAACTAAAGAGTTCTCAATCACTATACTCTGGCCTTTTCTCATACAAGACTCATATTATGTTCCAATTTGGGGTTCAGTTTTATATTTTTTACCATTTGCATCCATTTTCTGTTGTTGTTTGTTGTTGTTTGTTGTTGTTGTTGTTGCTTTCCTCTGTCACAGCCCCAGTTCACATGTATCACTAAACCATGGTTTAATTCTAGGTGCATGAGGTGGAATGAGCCACAGTGAAGCCTCAGACCTCTGTGTTCCTCCCTCCTTTCTCCTCCTCCCATGTAGCTGGGAGATGGATTTCATCAGTGTTTCATTTCCCTTTCACCTAATCTTGGCTTGTCACTGAATAGAAATCAAAGTTCATGGTTTAGAAGAAGTTCTGGTTGAAACCATAACCCATAGTTTCAAGTTGGCTTGTTTGAAATTGACCAGAGTTTGTTACACTATATAACAAGAAATCAGAATTAGGGGAAAGTGAAGCCCAATGCTAGCAAAGAGTGCCTCTACAAGAGCAATTTAAAGCTCTTTCAAGGCGCATTAAAAAAAGTTACCTCTACAAGAGCGATGCGCATATTGGCGGTCGAGGCGCTTTTTCTATGCGATTATGCGCATTATTGAATGCGCATTAAATAGCGAGTTTTAATTTACTGTGGCCATTAAAGCACCTTATGACCATGTAAACAAGCGATTCTCTGCATTAAACACCTTTAAAGCACATTTCATACAACCGGTAAGGCAACCTGTTATGCGCTTAACCGCCTCCCGCGTATAGTGATTTGCCGTAAAAGCGATTGCGAGAAGATGCGCATAATCAGACAACTGGGCATCAAACCAAATTCTTGTAGAGGGGACCAAAGTCTTTCTCCCAGCGAAGGGGAGGGGGGGAAGAAGGGACAGGGAATAATACATGGCTCTGGCTTGCCCCAACATCTAGTACTAAATGGTTGTTTAGCAGTTTTAAAATCGCTTCACTGGCTGCCAATCAGTTTCCGGGCGAAGTATAAAGTGTTGGTTATTACCTTTAAAGCCCTACATGGTTTGGGTCCAGGGTACCTACGGGATCGCCTTCTCCCGTACAATCCGCCCCGCACACTTAGGTCCTCTGGGAAGAACTTACTCAAGCCAGTCAGAATTAGGCTGGCGGGTGTTACCCAGAGGACCTTCTCTTCCATCGCTCCCAGACTATGGAATGGTCTGTCGGAGGAGGTTAGACAAATTGACAGTCTTCATGAATTTAAGAGAGTCATGAAGACTGTCCTCTTCCGACAGGCCTATCCAGATGAATTTTAAGATGTTTTTAATGTTGTATTTTTCTCTTGTTTTTTTAAAAAAATTTTAACTGTTGTGATTTTTATGTTTTATATTGTTGTTGTTCCCCGCCTCGATCCGGAGGGAGAGGCGGGCTACAAATAAATATTATTATTATTATTTCATGCAAACTAAGCTTCCCTGTGTCTTCATTTTTTCCTTCTCTCTCTTTTTTCCTACACCCTCCTCCTCCTCCTCCTCCTCCTCCTCTTCTTCTTCTTCTTCTTCTTCTTCTTCTTCTTCTTCTTCTTCTTCTTCTTCTTCTATAAAATCCCTAAACAAAGAATAGTGGAGCAAACCACCTTAGGTCTAGGCATGATACAGCTGTGGGTTTCAATCACAAGTTGATGACCAGTGCTCTGAACTATAAACTACTTTAAAGAAATGTAAGGAATATAAGTACAAAAATAAATTTCACAACACAATCCTAGGCATGTTTACTCAGAAGTAAGTCCTATTGAATTCAGTGGGGCTTATTGCCATGCAAGAATGGATAGGTTTGCAGTCTAAAAGGCTTAAAGCATTTAGGGGGAAATGAAATGCTATGGGGGAAATGAAATTAAATAGGTTGATAAGTGTGTTGACTAGGTAGCCATTGAAACAAGTAAATTGGGAGGAAAATACCGAACATGTATAAGACTCCAGAGATGTGCAATTCCATCCATTTTTCAAGTAATGGGCAATGTGGAATGGCTGGCATGACAATGTGATTGTGTTATAGGGCAGTATCCAATAGGGGCGCTGAATGGTGGTGAAGTCACACTTCTGTGGCTAAGCCCCAGACCAGCAAAACATCCATTCCCAGAAGGGTATTGCTACCATGCATGCACTGGGGCTAGCATGGGGGCACTGGTGCCAGGGAGTGTGCTCAATACCCTATTGGATACTGCCCTATGTCTATTAATATAGAACCTAAAACAAAATGTTGCAGTACATCTTTACTCCTAGCAGGAGTACTTCTGTTCAGCATTCCTTCTAGCCAGCCAGCCAGCCAGTCATGCCCTTCTCCAGGATATCCCTGCTGCAAATGACACTCAACATTCCATGGCTACTGAGCATGCTCAGTTTTACTTGTTTAAAGGCCGTTTGTACTTCTGAAAACCTGAGTTCTCCCAAGCATATTGATATCCCTTTTTGTCTATCAGTGGACACATTCTGGCTACATAGTCATTGGCATTCACTATCTCAGTTTGGTATGAGAGGGATTGATGCTCATAATGTTAAAAGAAAAATAGGGTTAGATTAGTATAAAAACTGTTTTTAGTTTTACTGCAGGTTTAATTCTATTTTAACTTTTGTAAATTTATATTTATATATTTTCATAGAATCATAGAATAGTAGAGTTGGAAGGGGCCTACAAGGCCATCGAGTCCAACCCCCTGCTCAACGTAAACTGCCTTGAGTCCCAGCCCTGGGAAAAAGGCAGGAAATTAATAATAATAATAATAATAATAATAATAATTTCTTGCGTTTTCAAAAATAAAAAGGCAAAATTGGCCTATTGCAGAGCTGAAAGTTGAAACGAGACCAGTTGTGAAAGGAATGACAGTTTATTGATAGAAAATGGATACAGAATAAAAATACAAATAAAGCTCACACATCTCTTCAGCCCATGGAGCTGGCAACTCCCAATGAGCTGGCATTTGCTCAGGCTCCAATCAACAGCATAATAGAGATTATTGCTAGAACCCATGCACATTTCCCCTGGAGAGAAGCCAAATGGGTTAGAGCTCAGCTCAATCTTTTATACCCTTTATCTGATAGTACATGGATCACAGGCAGGTAATGAATTACCTGTTCTATGGCTAACAGATCCCAACGTTCCAACATGGGGGTGGGTGAGAGGAAAAAATCCCAGTAAAGCAAATAAAGGAAATTAGACAGTTGCATTGTTGACATAAGGTTCACATCAGACAGCTAGCAATTGTATTGGTGCCTGACCAATTTCCCCTTGTAATAAGTCTACAGAATTGTCCAATATATCTGGGGCATACTCTAAGAAAAAGAAAACCTGACCTTTATTCCATATTAAACAGGCCTGTATACGAACAGTATATAGGACAACTGTGTAAGTTCAACACCTGACCTGACACCTCACCATTTCTTCTGGTGTCAAAATTACATAAAAGCAGCTTAACATTTTATGAGGTGTCACAAAACAAGAGATGGTTGGCAATTCTACTCTTAACATTGATCTGTCATGCCTGCCTCCAGACATCTTACCCGTTATTTAATTCTACTATGAGATTTGTATTGTTTACCTGGACTAGCCTAAACAATAAGGCAGGGTAGATAACATGGGGTGCATGTGTCCCGATGCCCCCATATATATGGGGGGAGCATCTGCAGTGGCTATGGTAGGCTGACCATCTGAAAAGGAGGACAGGGCTCATATAACTTTAACAGTTGTAGAGGAAAGGGAATTTCAGCAGGTGTCATTTGTATGCAATTAGTTCCTGGTGAAATTCCCTCTTCATTACAACAGTTAAAGGTGCAGGCACTATACTAGAGTGACCATATACAAAAGAAGACAGGGCTCTGCAACTTTAACAGTTGTGATGAAGAGGGAATATCACCAGGAACTAATTGCATACAAATAACACTGGTTGAAATTCCCTTTCCTCTACAACTGTTAAAGTTATATGAGCCCTGTCCTCCTTTTCAGATGGTCAGCCTAGGCTATGGAGCACCACAATGGTTACATTAAGCCTGAAAACAAGCTAAGTTTAATAATTGTAGAGCTCTGTAATGCTATGGAGTGGTTTTAGTGGGGGGGTTTGGGGGTGCCCAAAGATACCCAGCCGACTACACTCCACAATAGGTGTCAACAATGCTCCCCACCCCAGACCTCTGGAAGTTGCTCACCTGTCCAATAAAGGACAGATGCAATGGTAGATTTCCTGACTATTGCAAAGATCCTTTCCTCATTTTTATTAGTGCCTTTCCTGTTAGGAGAGGTATAGCTGAAAGGGACACAGGAATTGTAACAGTTAAAGACACAGGAAGGAAGTTGGGAATATAGGGAAGCGTACTGTTGCCATATGGGAGGGGGTATGAACTACTTGTATTCCTCCACACCTGCATTTCCCTACAGAGCAAGACAGGTCACATGAGGATTAATTTAGCCATGCTTCCAGCGCATTTCCATATATTTCACTTGGAAGCTAATGCTAATATAAACGTGCCGAATTACCAGCAAGTGACACAGAATAATCTGCAATGTAACAAACAATAGTGCCTCATCTAGCACAGCAAGGAAGCTTAATACAGCATAGTACATTAAAGCAACTTTAAATAATAACTGTGGAGACCAACCATTGTCTGACATACTTCCCGTGGTGGAACTGGTAGCAGGAAGCAAACAAAACAAAGGAAGGAGAAGAAAAGAGCACTTCAGAAAAATCAAGTTTAAGATTATTCCGGATGCTAATAATTGCGCTATTTTCAAAGGCCACACATATCTGAGACAGGAATAAAAGCCATGTTTTAGTTTACTTCAGCTAACCAAAAGAACAAAGAACATTTCAATAACATGTTTTCACTGGATTAATATCCACATTCATTGAATAAAGTGCATGCTTCAAATGCTAATAGCATATTTTAACTTTTCCACATCATCATTTCCTTTTGATATTTATGATAGGAGTGCACAGGGAATTTATTAGATTCATATGGGAGCCAATACTCTATGCATCTCTCTGTGTGTGTATTAACCTGACGTCATTTAATTATTCAGGCTCCCTTCTTCCACTAACTTGGTGTATTTGAAAAGAATATGGTTTACTTATGGTAGCAACCAAGAATCAAAACAAAGAGACGATAAAAATGATAGAAGACAGTACAATTCTATGATTCACTACAAGTGAAACGGTGGACAACAAATATGCACAATCTGAAGCCACTTAGCAAGGAAGTTAAAGAATGGACAAAACCCGAAAGTGCCACAATTATACCTTTGAGTGTAAAATTGGCAGGGGAAAATCTCAGGAAGCAAATTATTGTGCATTACGTGATATTGATTTCTACTTTTTGCACATGTTGCTCTCTAGAGCTTCTACCACATTGTTATCAGGGAAATCCAGCACCACAATTCTCAAATTATTTTGATACATTCTTATATGTCTATAGGGAGGGGTAATTTCTTGTTGAAGATCCCCTAAGCCTGCCCTACCAACCTTCTAAAAGTGTGACATACTTCATTTCTGTTGTGTACACGTTGCTTAACTGGAAGCCAACTTCTAAGCCTCTCTGTTGCTATGTTCCCTGCTCTGCGCATGCAATACTCTCCCCTCTCCTGCCTCCTGCAGGCTGTGGATGATTGTCAGTGTAAAGGAGAACAGATAGACTGTGCTGGGTGAGGAGATGGGTGAGGTAGTTAGAAGTTTTAGTTAACAAAGCATGAGTTTTAGTAGGAGTTTTAGAATGACAAAGGACCTTGGATCAGCCATCTGGAAAGGGATTAACAGCCAAGGATGAGGCGCCAGGAGTTCTTATCTGTGGAAGCTGTAAAAACTGAGTTCGAAGGAGGGAAAGTGTGAACAGGGAGGATTGCAGCTGGCGTCAGGAAAGGGGGGGGTCATTGTTTGAATCCTTTGATTCCATGTAAGATTCAGGCAAGGAAGGGAGACGTGGGCTCTTTGCCTTACATAGGCTGACCATATGAAAAGGAGGACAGGGCTCATGTAACTTTAACAATTGTAGAGAAAGGGGAGTTTCAGCCAGTGTCATTTGTATGCAATTAGTTCCTGGTGAAATTCCCACTTCATCACAACAGTTAAAGTTGCAGGCACTATACTAGAGTGACCATATACAAAAGAAGGCAGGGCCCCTGTAACTTTAACTGTTGTGATGAAGAGGGAATTTCACCAGGAACTAATTGCATACAAATGATACTGGCTGAAATTCCCTTTTCTCTACAACTGTTAAAGGTACATGAGCCCTGTCCTCCTTTTCATATGGTCAGCCTAGCCTTACAGTCAGTCTGTGCACTGCTCACATTCAGCTCCTCTACTGCAGCCCACCCAAAAAAGTCTTCAAAGAGTTCCAGGCAGGTCATCTGCCAGGAACCCTTTGCTCAATTCCCCCATTTCGCTGTGATTGCCTTGGGGGAAATCCATCAAGACATTGCTTTTCATCAAATTTGTTCATTAATAGAGCGTCTCTAAAAGCTGATGACTTGCCTTGCTGCATCCTGAAGTGCCTGTGTAGTGCATTCTAAACCTCTCAGTCAGTCATTCCTTGAGTTCAGTCAGGGCAAGAGCAAGCAAGCATGGGAGACAGCTGGGTTCAGAAGAGCACATTGAATTCTCACTTCAGAAGGAAATAAAAGCTTTGCTTTAAAAAACATTAATATTTTTTTGGGGGGGGAGGACTGGGAAAGCCTGGGAGGTACAACAGCAGTCATGGTTGGGGGCTAGGATCCCTTTCCCCTTGCTTTGTTTTTTAAAAAATCCCCCCCTTTTTCCCCTTTCTTTTTTTCTTTTAAACGGGTGCCCTGGGGACACATTAATGATCATGGATATGTTTTGGGGGGTCCTAAGAGCCACACCACATCTTACTAACGTTTCCCCACGTTTCCCCTTTTTCAATTTCCCTTCTTTTCCATTTTGGTATCCCAGGGGTGTGGGAGTAATTGTGTGTGTAGCAGTGGAGGGCCTTTTCTTTCTCAGTGTAACTTCTTTCTCAATTTTTAATTAATTTTAATTAATACCTTTCCCAAATGTTTAAAACCTAGCCTCCATTTGCCTTTTTGTATAATGGGCTGGCACTGGAGCAGAGAAATGTGGGTTTTTCTATGTTGTGTGAATCTAAGCCCCGAACCCTGTGATTTGTACTCATTATCTTGAAGTTACTTGCCTCTCAATGTAACTTGGCCTACAGTGATACCTGGCTCCACCTGCAGTTAGCTACCATGTACTTACTCATCACCAGCCTCATTGGGGACCAGCTCCACTGTGTATAGGTTTAAATATGAGGCGGGGAAGATACTAACTGCTGAACTTCATTACCTGGCCCTGTAGATTTCCGACAATATCTTTATCATTCAGGCCTTTCTGTCTCCCAAGTTTGAAGGTCAAAGATACAGTCTGAGACATACAGTTGCCTATGAGATTTAAATGTGGGTTTAGACACACATGATGGATTGAAATTGGGGTCATTGTTATATTGATCAAGATCAAAGCCAAATTGTCAAGATTCAACAACTGCTATAAGTTATTAAGCAACTGAACAACTTGGCACTGTGCAATCAATGCAGATAAAAATTAAAAAGGGGAGACAAGATGAAAAATGGGTAATGAGGAGAAAAATAAAAAATTAACAATGAGAGCCAAGAGTAACAGGGAAAAAAGAGACATCCAAAGTAGGTCAGAAACAGGGAGTAACAGTAATTCAAAATGCATGAGTGAACACATCTATAAAGTAGGGCAGGTATGAATGAATATCTGGCAGTGAAGTATTCTAGAGGTATAGTGCAGCAGAAGAAAAAAGGCAACAGCAAAAAAAAGGAAGATATTCTTTTGTTATCTAAAGGAAGAATATTTAGAGAATGACGAGACAAAGGAGGCATGTGAAAAGGAATTTGGGAAGAGAGGGGGGATTTAATCAAGCTTAAATGGCAAAACCAAAACAAAACTGTATTTTAAATATATGTCTTATGGTTTCCTTTTTATACCTCAAAATAACCACTATGAGGAATAATCATTTTGAGGAATGATTGTATGGTTTGAAACACAAGTGTGTGAGTGTGTGTATGCACACACACTTTCCTTCCCTAAATTGTGTCACAATCTGTTTGGCTAGCTCTGGCTAGGAAAACCATGAGTGAGCGTCCCCCAATCTGCTTACCTGCTACCTGTGGCCTGCTGCTCATGGGTAAGCTACCAAGATGCTCTGCTGGACAGAAAGCTCTTCCTTTCACCTACATGGACCCGAAACCTGACTCAGCAGATTGCAGAGTACATCATCTTTACGGGCAGGAGTATAAAGAAAATCTCTGCCTCGGGTGGTGCACTCGTGGGGGTGCTGCTGAAGAGGAAGGGCCAAGGATAAGTATCTGGATACTGAGAAGTGGGACATCAGCAAGATAGGAAGGTGGGGGTTGGCATTGGTTTAGGAGGCCGAGTGCTGGGGAACCAGGAGATGATGATATTAGTCCCAATGATAGCAGTTTAGACATCTTTGTGCTGCTCTCCTTTCCTCTTTGTCCCCTAGACTCAGTAACCTTGGAGGCCTACCTGCATGAGCATTTGGTGAAACAGCACTATGAAAGTGGTATGAAAGTGGTATATAAAAAGCAGGAGCTACGCTACTGCTTTATAGCGGTATTGAAGTGCAATGACAACTGTTGGGGCCCATAACACATACCATATGAAAGCTATCATACCGCTTTCATAGTGCTATCTCCTGCTTGGTGTAGATTCTGCCATGTTAGCCAGCCAAAGAGGCCCAAGGGCATAGCAGAAGATACACATGTGTATAGGTGTTTCTATGCTAATGTGCTAGAAGCCTCAGAGCCAGGATGGCATGTTGGAGTTGCTGGTTTTAAAGGAGAATTTAGATATAGTGGACATCATGAAAACCTGGTTGGAAAGAATCAAAACTAAAAACTGCCAGTATCTGATTGCCCTTATGCAAATTTATTGTCTGACCACTGTTGAGATACTGTGTGCACTTCAGGTCAATGCACCTAAAAATGGATATTGCAAAGCAAAAAAAAGGGAAAAGGAAAAAAGAGGCAACTAAAATGATCCAAGGGCTGCAGCAACTCCCCTATGAGGAAAGGTTACAACATCTGGGACTGTTTAGCTTAGAGAAAAGGCCAGCGAGGGGAAACTTGGTGTATATTTATGCATGGTGAGGAGAAAATGGATAGGGGGGCATTTTTCTCCCTCTCCAATTATACTAGAACCTAGGGTCATCCCATGAAGCTAATTGGTGGGAGATTCAGGACTGATAAAAGGACGTACTTCATCACACGGTACTATGGGCCGATCTACATACGAGGTTTTTGACGTTTTATAAGGGTTATGAAAACTCTTTGGGCCACATGACGCACTCCCTATAACGTTGTATATCTGAGGTTTTTTAAAATTCCCTTCAGTTATATACAACGGTTTCACTTTTAATAAATCGTTTTAAGTAAAATAATGTGTCCTTCCTTACCGTTTGTGATTCCTGGGGGCAGTGCTTCCTTGACCAGCGCCCAAATGCTTAGCAGTTGATTGGTGGGGAAGAAAGAGGAAGTGAACTACAACACCCACAATGCCTAGCCCTATAATCGCTAGGTTATGACAGAGGAACAAAGAAGGAAGTGGTGATTGAACTACAACCCCCACAATGCCTTGCCCTAAACTCACTGAAAAAACGAAAGAGAAAGAGACAGGGCAGAACAGCGTGTGACCGCACACACCGCTTTAAAGACTGAAGACTGTTCTCCTGTAACGTGAGTACTCAGTAATGTGGCCTAAGACGCTTTAGAACGCACCTATTTGGAACGTTTTAAAATACTTTTTAAAACGTTCCAAAGGACTGTGTAGATCGGCCCACAGTTAAACTATGGGATTCACTTCCATAAGATGTAGTGAAGGCTACCAATTTGGATGGCCTTTAAAATGGGATTAGACAAATTCATGGTGGATAGGGCTAACAATAGCTACTAGTCCTGATGGGTATTTGTTACCTCCGGTAACAGAGGCAGTAAGCCTATGTACAACAGTTGCGTTGGAACAGGAACAGGATGGTGCTATTGCACTCATGTCCTATTTGTGGTTTTCTCCCAGACAGCTGGTTGGCTACTGTCTGAACAGAATGCTGGACAAGAGGGACCCCTGGTCTGATACAGCATGGCTCTTATTATGTTTTTATGTTTCTCATAGAGACTCCAAAAAGACACCTCCAAAGAGAGCTCAAAATATTCAGGCAGTTGTGTTGATCTATATCAACAGACTATTTCTAGCAGTTTTCATCTCCATCAGGAAGAGATCTTTTGTAAAGCTAATGGTTCTTAAATGCCATTTCAAGACCAAGTCACACAAAATACTTTGTTTTGCAATAAGGAACAATATATTGTTAATGGAAAATTTCATTTCTCCCAACCCACTGTGAGGTTTGCATCTTGGGAGTGGCAGATGACGTCAGTTTCCATGTTAATAGACAAGTGCCAACACTACATCCCTGTGACCTCTGGCTCCACTACACCACTGCTAAGCATTGTCCAGCTATTCCACCTTTTCCTCCTTAATGAATGTTATTGTGGAAAGAAACAAGATGAAAGAAGGGATAGGAGAATATGGAAGGGTTTTAAGTGGAAGATGATGTTGTCTGGACCTTCTGTAAAATTCCATGGCTGAAACATATCAATTGCATGATAAAAGCCTCATCTGCATGCATTTTTGGTAACAAAATATGGTTTAGGGAGCTGAATTCTTTATTCTTGAGCCTGTAAAAGCATAGCTACATCATACCTAAATCTATTTAATTTAATAAATTTAGGTGCACCTAATTCTGCATAGGATTAGCCTGCAAACCTGTATCTTAAGCATGTAAATGTAACAGAATGCTAAAATCACATGATAACCTTGATAAAAGATGTTATTATTGCAGTTTTGTGTTTATGGCATTGAAGGCCCTTATACTAGCTAGTTAGCATGGTGGCACAGAATGTTCAACTACTCAGGGAACCAAATAGTTTACAGTCCAACATCTGTGAGGGAAGGAAGGTTGTCAATATGGCTAGGAATACAATTTTAAAGTGGGACAGGCGAGGATTTGGAAGAGGTTTCAGCAGGTAGGGAAGCTAATGAAAATTGAGCTCAGAGGCAAGGAAACTGAAGGAAGGGTCCAAAAAAAGTGAATAGACTGAAAATCTAACACCTGAAATATGAGGAGTTAATTGAGGAAAAGGGCAGGTAACTGAGGAAAACTGGTTGCTAGGTCTACAGCAGGGATGGGGAACTCATGCCCCACCTTGCCCGCCCCTCCAAGAAGGGAGAGAGTGCAGCTTTGCACAGTCTTGAGTACCACTTCTCAAGGCTGTGGCAATGGAACTCAGCCAATGCCTTGAGGAGCGGCTGACTCCACTTTGCTTCTCCTTTACCTTCCTCAATTGGGGAAGGCAAACAAGGAGCAAACTGGCTGCACTCTCAGTTGGCTCCTGTTGTCTAAGTCCTTCTCTCCATGTAGAGAGACCCATGGATCAAGTCCTTCCTCTATACGCATGGAGAAATGGAAAGTGGAGCAGATGACATAAGGTGCTAGCCTTCAGAGGAGGAAGTGAAGCTTCAGGAGGGAGGAGCCCAGCCCTTGACATCATCTGGCTCCTGGGAGCAGTTCCAAGGAGGCAATCTGTCCCTCAGGGCCAACCATATTCCCCCATCCCTGCCTCATCTAAAGCCCATTCCTTGACAGGTGAATCCCACCAGTTCTTATTTGTACTGTCACTGCAGCACTGTGACCTGGCAATCCTAAGGAGGCATCAAGAGTCAGTGTGTGGTGAGCAATGACTGAATTTCAAATTAAGATTTGAACTAATGAACCAGTTCTTTGACTGCAATTTTATAGCCTTTATGGATGTGCTACCTGATGTGCCATTGAGGTTTTTTTTTTTTTAATATATCATTACCTCAATCTCTTCACAACCATTGCAAATAAATTATTTTGCATGAGAAACCAAGGTATGAACTTCTGTAAACACACTGTCACATTCCCAGTGCTCTGGATATGTGTTTTGATACAAAGGAGGCATTTTCTCAGAAACACTGACTGAAATAAAAAAAAAGTGGGAGGGTAAATTTTGCACAAAGAATCATAAATAAACTTCCGGTGTACATGTACAAATTTGCAAAATGTTTAAACTAGAGTTATATTTGGAGCTTCAGGAAGTCTAAATGGACTACCGCTATATATTTCAGGGATTTTGTGATTTGTATTTAAATGCTTAACATTATTTGAATGCACTTTTCCATGTGATTTAATTAGCTATAATCGTACAGATCTATTTAAAGTGGATACCCATGATGCATGACATGTCCTTTCAAGTAGGTGTACAATTATTGTGGAAATGAGTGTAATAGTAGAATCCACTAGCCCAAGGCAATAACAATTACAAGAAATGCTTGTTTAGTTAAAGGTCACAATCTGATGCCTTGCTTTTCCCTGTAATACTCTTGTCACTGTACAAGTTCAAACAATTAAGGCACATTTTAACAACCATGATTTCACAGTTAACTTAAGAACCATGCTAAAAACAGATGGATAATTCCGATGTGCTTTTTTTGTGCATGCACATTTTAGCACAGAGACTTTATAATGGTTTATAACCTCCATTCTCAAACAAAGTTCATTTTTATTATACTTTTGTCTTTTGGTATATTTGTTAGATGATGTAAATTGTATGAAGGAGTAATAGAACAACAGAAGTTACTCCGTTTTTCTTAGTAATACATCTTAGTTGTTCAAAGAAACACGTTAGAAAAACAGAAATCCTTGCTAACTCAGTCATTGCAAAACGCAGAGGCTGCCAAATGATTGAAAACTTTAAGAATGCCTTCAATAGGAATATGTGTTCAGAATATTTGGGCAGAATGAAATCAGACTATTATTGTCTAGTAACTGTGAATGGCTAAGGTTTCACAGAAGACAAGGGTCTGATTGACAAGCATCCAGTTGTAAGGGTAAACTGTTTGGCAAATGCTCTTTGTTTCCAATAATGTCAAAAAGCCTCCATCAGTGGATCAGAGCTTGCATGGGGATAAACATCCACTGATGTGATAGGAATATATCTTAGCAGAGGGACATCATGGACATGAGTACGAAGAGAGGGCCTGAACAACATAGTCTATGAAAAAGTACAGCAAGATATTATTAAGGGGGTAGACATGGCTTAAGATATTGTATATCTTCTAAATATACTTCTGATTAATTTACTATAATGGTTTGCTGACACCACTGTGTTAGGTATTGACATCATTTGGATGACCTCAGTATTGCAGGATCCTGTGGGTACTGGTTTGCATCTATGCCTATGGGCTTTGCTTATTTATTTATTGTTTTGATTTGAACCCCGTCTTTCTAGCAAATAAATAAATAAAAAATAAATGGCACTCAAGGTAGCTTATAGGCCCAATTAAAATTGATTAAAACAATTAAACAATGCATTAAAATACAATACAAACATAGCAATTACAGAACAACAGTTCCATTTACATACCCAAAATCTTCAATAAAGCAGTCTTTGCCAACCAGTGGAAAGACTGCAGGGAGGGAGTGAACCTAGCCTCCCTTGGGTTACCACCAAATGTGCCTCTGAAGGTGGCAGTCTCAAAATAAGGGTCTCTCCAGAAGATCTTAAGAACTGAACAGGCTTGTATGGGAGATGGTGGAGATGCCCTAAGACCTATAGGGCTTTATAAATCATAACCAGCATTTTGAATTCTGCCTGGAAACGAACTGCAAGGCAGTGAAGGTCCTGTAACACAGGAGTCAAATACTCCTTCTAACCAGCCCTGGTCAACAGTCTGGCTGCAGCATTCTTGACCACTAGAATTTCTGAACAGCTTTCAAAGGCAGCCCCATATACAGCACATTGCAGCAGTCCAAATGGGGTGTAAGGCACGCATGACTATGCGCAGATCAGACATCCTTAGGAATGGGGACAGCTGGTGCACTAGCCTCAGCTGTGTTTACCACCACCAAGACCTGGGCATCCAGGTTCAGGGCTGAGTCCAATAGTATTTCAAGGGGAGTGCAACCCCATCCATCACAAGCTGAATCCTTTCCCCCTGATCTGCATTTTGAATGCCCAAAAGTCATTCTGTCTTGTCTGGATTAAACTTCAATTCGTTGCCCTCATCCAGTTAATTATCAGCCTCAGGAACAGCTTCCTTGGATTTAGATGGAAAAGAGAGAGTTGGGCGCCATCAACATACTGTTGGCACCAAACCCCCAAACTCTGGAAATCTCTCCCAGTGGTTTCATGTATATGCTAAATACCATGCGGGAATAAGATGAAATCCTGAGGGATACCACAGGCCGACAGCCACAGCATCGAACAAGAATCTCCCCGCAACATGTTTTGATATTGCCCCCTTTAAAGTCTGGATTCCTGTTTCTAAATATATAGTCGGCTTAATCCTTACACCAACCTGGTTCAGTGCTTACAATTATGGATGCACTACTGATGAATTAATACATATTTTATATGTAAAAACCATGCTTTGCTTTTTTATGTGACTGTATATGACAACAATAAAATGTGTGTCTTTCTGTGTGTTTATGAGTATGTTCTATATATCCTTATGCTCTTTGCTGTAGCCTACTATCCTAGCATCATTCCTCCTAAATTAAAGGCCTAGAAAATATGTTCCAGTAAAGTTAAAGTTAAATCAATCACATACTATTGCCCTTCCTTCCCCATCCATTCACTGACTTCCAGTGACCTGATTCTGAAGCCAAGTTTCATTGCCAGAAACTAGTCCTTCAGTTTGGATTGTAACACATTTCCACTGCACCAGATGTAACAGTATTAGTCAGTTTCTCCTTTTACTGCCAGCAAGCTGAAGTTGTCAAACAGCATTTGGTGCTGACAAAAGATGGCACACAATTCTAAGATTACTACAATGCAGGGCAATGCTTATGCGGATAGTTATTTTAGTTAGCATAGATTCTTCTTGATAAAGGCTGAAACTGAAGGCAATGTTGAATATGCCAGGACAGATATTTCTTAAATTAATATACTCCATTGACCCTATATATCCACACCATTACCTTTTTTTTTCTAAGCTGCCCTCTAGCACATAATATTTTACTTATAGTATTTATGGATCCTTGCTAATTAATGTCAAATACAGTACATACTTGCTTACATATGGCAACTGTCATCTACATCAACTGGTAACATTTTGCTGTAACATTTGTAATACCAATGTCAGGGTCTGCAGGTATATTTTCACAGATACTATTCCTGTCCTGTGTAATGCAGGTTAGCTAGGAGTCCCTTGGATCAGTTGGAGCTGTTAATTGGGGCAGAATAGGGCCGTGTTTTATTTGGGGGAGGGGACAATTAGTACAATAATTTACTAAGACATATTAGTCTTGATCTTTCTTCAAGGACACCCAGAACACAGGAAAAATCAGGTAGATGTGTAGATGTATATAGTTTTGTAGGATACTTGAAATATTGGATGCTTTTAGCAGAAAAATTGCACTTGAACAAACCAATGAAATTAAGAACTAGGGATGTATGAGAATTTAATTCCTCTTTGCAAATCACTCAGACATCTAGCATTTGCAGCCCCAAACATCAATAAGAACTCAATTCTTGGGGATTTTTCACATTCAAAAGTGTGCACATGCCCCTCCCTTCCAAATTGACATGTTCACACTTTAACTTGATTTTAAAAAGGCACACGTTATAGCTTATTTGACTCTATCTAATGAAGAGCCCTATTCAGGCATCCATGGATACAAAAGGCTCTCCCCTTAAAAAGAAAACCACCCATTATGAGTAGAGGACAACAGAAACACATATGAAGGGGGGGCATATGTTTGCTTTCTAGAGAAATAAAATCCCTGAATAGAATATTCCATTTCTGAATGGCAGCATACTTGCAGAAGTAGTTGTTTTTTAATTCATGGAAGTATAACTGTCATCTTATGAGAGTTTGCAGCTCTGACATTACACTGCTTTAAGAGAAGATTACCTGCATGACCAAGATGTAGTGTGGTTGTTTGTGTGTGTATGGTTGTTTTCCAAAAGTTGGGTGCCAATGTATCATCAGATCCAACTCAAACATGAGCTTCCTTGCAGCTTTCCATGTGACCCCCCAAGTATACATCTAGGCCTGTGATCTGTCCAAAGACATCTCTCTTGGCATCTGCCTGGTTTTCTGCACCACCTGATTTTTTTCTTTAGATTTTTTTAAAAAACAAACAAACAAACTGGGTAGGCTGACCAGATAAAATCCAGGTTAGGGCTCCTGTAACTTTAACAGTTGTAGAGAAAAGGGAATTTCAGCCAGTGTCATTTGTATGCAATTAGTTCCTGGTGATATTCCCTCTTCATCACAACAGTTAAAGTTGCAGGCACTATACTAGGGTTACCATATACAAAAGAAGGCAGGACCCCTGCAACTTTAACTGTTGTGATGAAGAGGGAATTTCACCAGGAACTAATTGCATACAAATGACACTGGCTGAAATTCCCTTTTCTCTACAACTGTTAAAGTTACAGGAGCCCTGACCTGGATTTTATCTGGTCACCCTAAAACTGGGAGGCTGGCATGGTGCTATTTTACAGCACTATGTTTACTGCAATGAATGCCTCTGGATCCCATGTGAGCGTCAGAGATATTCTTTGAAAATAAAAATGGTAAGTGGCTGAAGTCCAGCATGCCCCTTGGCAAAAAAGAAAAAGAAAATCTGGGGATAGAGGGAGCAGGGAGGGTAGAAGGGGGAGTGAAGTTTTTTTGTTTGTTTCTCTGGGCTATATGTTTTGTCTTTGTGTGTGTGTGTGTGTGTGTGTGTGTGAGAGAGAGAGAGAGAGAGAGAGAGAACTTGTATGGTCTGGGTGTGTGGTGTGGGTGTTTTTCCTGTATGTGTGTTTCAACACAATCAGATTGCATTCTGTGAAACTGGTATTTTGTTGTGATTTGTGAGGGCAAATGTACTATCTGGCATTCTGGGTTCAAATCCCCAAATTTTTCTGCATTCAATTTCTTGGCCAAATTATTTATCACTAAGCTTCATCAGTTTGCCTTCTGTGAAATGGGTGTTGGAGGAAAAAACTGCAGAATACTTTTTTGTTCTTTGGAGTTCAGCCCCACGTCTGCCTTGTACTTAGGTTCTTGGGCAAATTACGGTTCTCCTAGTCACATCACTTTGCCTTCTGAGAAATGGACGTTTTGTGACTGGCCATGACAGCCATTTTGTGAGAGGATTCACAATGCTATCTCAAAATTTCAGATGTGCACATCCACCCAAAAAGGTTGGGGATCCCTGATGTAGACCCAACAATGTGCGTATAACTGTCATATTGCTATGACAGATAGTGAAGACATTCTATGTTGTTGTATATCAAAATTTAGATTAAATTTCTATTCATACCTTTGAAGAACACTGCCTGAAGATGCACAAATTGCCATCTGAATATAGAGGCCTAGGGCATCTTGTTGAATGCTTTGAACTGTCAGATCCTGTCTTTGGATAGAAGATTGATTTCTTATCACCAGTCACAGTATATTAAACTTTTAAAAGGTTAAGCAGATGAGCTGAGTAGTTTTAACTAGATGAGACATACTTCAGATCATTATGTCCTCATCAGAAAGCAAGGGGAGCATTATACTGTCATTCATTCATCAACAGGTTGGAAAGGAATACAACAGCACATATTTTAAATACAATTTGCTTGATTGGCTGCAGATTTTCTGCAACAGACAACATTCAGATCACATTCCTTGTGTAGGATAATTAAATGTCAACAATCCTATATGATATTTGTGACAGGCAATACGTTATTAGAATATTATACTGAAATCCCGATTTTGCACCCAACTGAAAGACAAGCTCAGAATCTTTATCCTATCCTGAGGATCTGCCTTTATAAGTATAATAGTGGTGCCTTGTAGAATAATGAATTGTTATTTGTTGCTGTGGTAACAAAAGTTAATGTGTTCATGTCAGCATGCCCATTGAGTGTCTAAAAGAGAAACAATTTAGATAAAGCATTCCAAAATACCAACAAGCACTCTAGCCCTGACCAGATTATTTAAAAGTAAATCCCAGGATTTTCAGCAGAATATATTTCCAGGAAAGGCAAGTGCGCAGCCCTAAATAATTTCGTAGGAATTATTTCAAAATATGTGCTGAAGTTTCCATGGTTGGCAATATTGATGTTGGGGTAAATTCATCATGACAGCCCCCATGGCAATGCCTCCAAAAAAGAGTCCAAAAATGCAGACAGCTGTGTTTAGGGTGACCAGTTAAAATCCAGGTCAGGGCTCATGTAACTTTAACAGTTGTAGAGAAAAGGGAATTTCAGTCAGTGTCATTTGTATGTAATTAGTTCCTGGTGAAATTCCCTCTTCATCACAACTGTTAAAGTTGCAGGGGCCCTGCCTTGGTCACTCTAGTATAGTGCCTGCACCTTTAGCTGTTGTGATGAAGAGGGAATATCACCAGGAACTAATTGCATACAAATGACACTGGCTGAAATTCCCTTTTCTCTACAACTGTTAAAGTTACATGAGCCCTGACCTGGATTTTATCTGGTCACCCTAGCTGTGTTGATCCACATCAACAAACCAACCCTAGCAGTTCTTATTCCACCAAGAGCAGGGTTTTTTTATTTATTAAGCTAATGTATCTTAATTGCCCATTCAAAACCAACCCATGGCAAAATACTTTGCATTAAAACAGCGAACAATATATTGTTGTTGTGAAAATTCATTTCTCCCCAGCTACTATGAGAATAGCAGTGATGCTAAGAGGGAAAAGGCTAGCTAGGCTGCTAACTGGTGTGTGGTCTCATGCTCATACCACCCCAATACTGAAAGGTCTGCATTGGTTACCAATAGCTTTCTAGGCTCAATGCAAGATATTGTTATTAACTTTTAAAGCTTAAGGCCTGGCTATCCCAGTACAAATCAGCTTGGTCACTAAGGTCAGCAGGCCATTTTGAAGACACCCTGGTTTGGAGAGATCTGTTTGTTGGCCATGCTGGAAAAGTAGGATGACCAGATAAAATCCAGGTCAAGGCTCATGTAACTTTAACAGTTGTAGAGAAAAGGGAATTTCAGCCAGTGTCATTTGTATGCAATTAGTTCCTGGTGATACTCCCTCTTCATCACAACAGTTAAAGGTGTATGCACTATACTAGAGTGACCATATACAAAAGAAGGCAGGGCCCCTGCAACTTTAACTGTTGTGATGAAGAGGGAATTTCACCAGGAACTAATTACATACAAATTACACTGGCTGAAATTCCCTTTTCTCTACAACTGTTAAAGTTATATGAGCCCTGACCTGGATTTTATCTGGTCACCCTAGGAAAGGGCTTTTTCCTGCTTTGTTCCCCAAACATGGGGCACACTCCCTTTGGAGTTATGACAGGTCCTTACTCTCTGTGTGTTCAGGAAGGAGGCCAAGATAGATCTTTTTAACTTGGTTTGTAAAATTGTTAAGTTTTTTTTATTATTGTTACTACTGTTTTACTATGTTTTTATCTGACTATGATCTTTATATTCTTGACCATTTAACCCCCCCTTGGGTGGTCTTAAAAAGGGGGCATAGAAATTATTATTATTATTATTATTATTATTATTATTATTATTATTGGTGTGTGTGGCAAATAAAGTCAGCATCCCTGCTGATACAAATGTGTCAGCTCTGTGCCTCTACAAGACCTGACTCCACTACCACTGGTTGGCAAGTGTTTTATCTACAGGAGAATCCATTTCAATGAAAATTTAACATCCCAGGTTTTCTTCTTATTTCTGACCCATATTCCCCAAATTCCTTGTAAACTGTAAGTGATGGCCACTTTACTTTTTAAAGTAATGTAAAATGTATCATTTTCAGAAGTACGTTGGGAAGGACTGAAGAGGACCATAGTCTGGAGATAAGGAAAGAGGAGGGAGCCAACACAAATCTCTATAAGACGTTGGGGCTGCCTTGACGGTGCCGCATTGGCATCATGACTCCTCAAAACCTCACAGTTTCACTCCTGTGGGGTTGAGCAGGTTAATCCCCACACCAAAGAGCGAATATGCGGTTTATGGTGGTCATCGGTACTGCAGCTGCCCCTTCCCCCATCCTCCCTGGCTTAAAGAGAGTGTACATTGTCATAGAACTGGAGCTGCTTTGCACTCGTGTTACACCTTCCGTTTTCTTGCATTTGTAATTGCTTGGAGAGTCTGCACAGTTGAAAGTCTGTTTTCAACTGTACAGAAATGAACAGGCTGAAGTGCAGAGATAGTAGAAAGGGAAACTTTCCAACAACTCTTCTCCCCACGCCAAAGGCAGTGTGGGGGCATTCCAGCGGCCATTTGGCTTGCCGGCCCACTTCCTGCCTTGGCGGACAGTGACCAATGAGGGGTGCCATCTGCCCGGCTATGGTCCACATCGAGGATGGAGTGAGGTTAGACAACTGATCCATCCTTAAAGTCAGGGTTTGTCCCCGAACTTTTAAAATGAGGGGCTTCTTTGGAGAGCCCTGTGATGGCTTCGAGATGGCTTCTGCATCATATAATCAATGCAGTGCCATCGCGGAGCTACTTCGGGGCTTCCAGAGCATCTAGACAGCCCCCTGCACTCATTTAACTCCTTTCCCATCAAGACTGAAGCCCTAATTCATGCATTTCTTTACCATGTAGATCAAACATGTGAGGAAAGAGAGCACTCCAGCCCTGCCCTTCTTCCTCATCATATTCATTATCCTCTATTCGCAGAAGATAACTGTCTAAAGAGGAATGGAATATTCCCACTGCTCACAGGTGCAGGCCTGAATAGGGCTTCAGAATGAAACTAGGTTAGCAATTTGTTAAACAGAAAACTGTTCATAAGAGCTAGTCTGTAATTAACCTAGCCTTTTGGAACTTAAGATTTTTTTTCTTTAATAATAGTTCATGTACCAGTGGGCTTGTTTTACCTCCTGAGATGGTTGTGCTCCATTGCTGAATAGTGTCATGTCATACGATAAATATGGAACTAAACAATGACAACGTGCAAAATGACAGGTTTTTGTTTTGTTTTTGTGATGAAATTATTATAAAGCATTTTACCAAGGAGTGCTTTGAAACAACTTGAAGTACTGAACACCAGCCTTCATTGTCAGAGACACCTAAAAAAGAAACACTGAGCTAGGCCACTCTATATTTAGGTATGCAAACAAGTTAATAGCCCACATTCCCAGTTGTAAGAGAAGGCTTTTTTTTGGTACTTTGGAAAGAGCACAGCTTGAATACTTGACAGCAGTGATAATCATGGTAATCTGAATATTTTTTTAACGCTCCACAAATGAGCATGCAAGAAAATGTTTGCATGCTGCCAACCTTTGCTGTGTTTTATGTAAGAGTTTACCTTGTAGTTTTTTGACAGGAATACTGTAAGAGCCACAAAGAAAGGGTTTGTGTTTTTTTTTTGGCAATTTCCAACTCCTAGGTGGTTGACCACATTTCAGGTAGGGATATACAAATACACATATATCCAGTCCGAGGGATGTTCATCAAGGGAAAATCTGGCCCTCTTGGGCCTCAATGGCTTTATTTTTTTCCTTTAAAAACAGCAAGATTGAAGGCTCAATGTGTGCCTTGGGCAAACTGTGCCCATAATTAGCATAATTTGCACAAATTGCAGCTATAAAGTGCTTAGCTTTGCATAAATTGCACTTTCTGCACACAAATCCTCCCTCCCTTTCTACTGATGCCAGCACCTGTAGGGAGAGACAGTCTGTGGAGGATTCTGCAGCTTGGATTCTTACGAATCTGATGTACTTTCAATCCATTGAGGATTTCTCCAACAACCCTAATTTGACTTTGATCAATATATCACATTATGGGTTGTATCTCACACAAAAATGCTCAAAAAAAGAAGGGCCTCCACCTGATTTCCCCCCTCAGTAGCCTCCTGCATATGTCCAAAGGCCTATCATTAGGGTCAGGGGGTCCTCAGGAAAAGTCTGGGATGTGTGGGAGGGTGTTGCATTGAAAGAGGAGTTAGGGAGAAGGGGCTCCTCTCACACAAACTGCCCCTGCAATTTTTCCCAATTCCCCCTCCTACATCCCATATCCCAGGCCTTTCCCAAGTGTCCTCAACCTCCAGGAACTATTTTTGCACTTTTGAATCAATATGCAAACTGAAACTCTGGTATTATTTAAAATTTTCACTTGTCCAAATTTTGCAATAGAGTTTGCCAATTTCGCAATAAAGTCTGTGTACAAAACACACACAAAACTGGGGAAAGTGCACACTAACATGCATATAACAGCACAAATTACTATGCAGTGGCACATTCCCTTTACTTTAGAGGATGCATATAGACAACATGACTAGCTGCCACTGAAAGCCTTATCTTCTATGAATTTGTCTAATCCCTCTTGAAAACCATCTAAATGAGTGGCTGTCGTATCTGAGGGAGAGACGTGGAACGGAGTAACATCAACATCTTCTCTGGCTCCGCATGCATTTCAGCCTACATGCTTCTCTACATTCCTTTCCTACTTTCCACCTACATCCGTTTCCTTTTCCTTGTTAAATCAGAGACCTTACGCTGCTTTTAAGATACAGCAGCGGCTATCACTCTATGCCAATTTGCTTGGCAGGGTCAGTCCCAATGAACACCAACTCGACACAAAGGCATGGATGCTCATCTCCTTTCGCAGCCTGGGGTTCAAGTTCCAGCCATGCCTGCAACATCACTGAGTTGCTCCAGAGCCCAGCCATATGATAGGCATTTATTTGATGTGAACTATCCCAGAGGAAATGTCACAACTGTCATGCATTAATCTTACTTAGAGGTTGTGTGCTGGCAACAATTGGATTAAATTTGTCTAAATGTTTATCATTAGTCACTGATTTCTCTGAGAGATCATCATTCAGACAAAAACTCTGTGACGTGTTTTGTTTTGTTTTTGTGAGTGAACAGGCTGTTGTCAAAAATCAAGAGTCTGCAATGTGAAGTGTGCCATTTTAGCTCTTGTTTCTTCTTCTGAGAACAAGGAATTGCTGGTAGTATGTTCCTGGGGCTGCACGCGTCCAACAACAATCTCTTGCCATGTGTGATTCCAGTTGCTTACGGCAACAACAGTTATGTTTTCAAGCACATTCTCTGGTTGCAGAACAACTGTGATACAAAACACCCTGATTCTTACACAGAATTGTATATGATATAAAATACTCCCGATCTGATTAAAATTATCGTCATAATTCATCAGTCCCAAATAAGGGAGGGGGGCTTCCTGAGAGGGGGAAAATGGCATTTTCTCAGTTGTATTCCTACTTGATCAGTGCTAAGATCTAAACAGAACTCCTCCAGTTTTTCTTATTAACTTAAATTGGCACTTATTGATACTAGCTGTGAAATAAAAAAGCTGAGGGAGACATATAGTTGGGTCTTGCAGAGTTCAGTATCAGCACAGGCATGTTAACAATAAAGGAGTCCCTCTGACAACACATTAACAGTGACTATCCTTATTAGTCCAGTATGATTTTCTCTCTCCTGCCCCCCACTTTGAAAAGGACATTTATTGTTGCAAGAATGTACATCTTGGGCAGGATCTACACTATTGCTTTAAAATGGTTTAAAACGGTTTATAACAGTAGTGACAACTATTGGGGCCCAGGACACACTCCATATACAGTTTTCAAAATGTTTTCAAAGTGTCGTATCCTGCTTGGTGTAGATCGGTCTTTGTACTCCTAATTCCAGCATAACAATGTATTATTTTTAGTCACTGAGGTTGTGTATTTTTTGGTGCTACAAAGAAACTGAAAAGTCTCTGTCCTGCACCCCCGCCCCTCTCAAACAAGAGAACTCAGGACCAGTGAACCTGGCTCAAACTGACAATGACTCCTCCTAATTCAGAGAAACACAAGGAAGGATGAAAAGAGGACTGGATGAGAACAATCAAACAGACGCTGAATCCAGGCAAGACAGAAGGTGATGATGTGTAGTGGTCCTTGTGACTTAGAGGAGTTGGGCCTGACTGCTCCCGATAGAATCGTACATTTTTTTTTTGTTTTAGAAAAAGAAGAGTTTCTCAGTGCTGCAGGCCTGTGTTTGGCTCAAGGAGGCCCAGGTGGCAGCAGTGGTTAATAGTGTGTTTTGTTAGCTGTACCCAATAGGCAGCATGCAAGCCCTCCTTGACGATAAGGGATGTGGCACTGATCATCCACACTCTGGTGACCATGAGATTAGATTATTCCAACATACTCAAAACCGGTCTGCTTTACAGAAAGCTTGGAAGCTCCAAGTGGTGCAGAATTATGCCATCCGTCTATTAACAGGGGACAGTATTATTTCAATTCTAACAAAGCTGTACAACTGTTTAGTTTACAAGCCTAATGTGCTAGCTATTCTTTCTCAATCTCACTATGGTGTCCCTTTGGGAGAGCCTCCTCCCAAATGAACTTTGTGCATGGAGCTCACGGGCGCCTGTCTTGCCATGGTCTATCGTGTTGTGCAAGCCCAGGTGGCAGGAGTTGTTTGAAAAAGAAGAAAGCAGAAGCAAGGTTATAGTGGTGGGTTAAACGTCTTGTCTAGAAAAGCCCTATATGAGAAGAATGGAAAGAAAACTCTATTCTGAGAGGCAAACTGACATAAAAAGCATTTTGCCATTCCCAGATATTGATGATGGGGAAGGTGAGTGCTAGACCACTGTAGGGAAGCAATATTTTTCTTGGAATGCTCAGCACCTAAGGTCCTGCAAAACCACTTAGTATGAGTCCTTTGACACCAGTGAATAGCCTGCATGTATCTTGTGTAGTTTATTTAGAAAGAGTAATGGGGAGATTTCATAAAATGGTAATATGCTTGTAACGATTATAAAACATAAAATGTACCTATGGGATTATAAATATGACACAATATAATGTTTAGGTTTATAAAACACCACATACTGTATAGCCCAATGCGCTAAGCTTTCAGATCATCTTGAATAACCATTTGGACAATTTCATATGATTTTAAGATCTGAATGCAGTTGTATCCTGGGCAACCCCAAACAATACTATGTCAAGAGTGCACAACTTTTTAGGCCCCAAGGGCCACAGCCAGTGACAGAATTGGGGGCTGGGCTGGGTCTCTCTCTCTCTCTGCCTGCATACACACCACACACACACACACACACACACTCCCCCCCCCCACACACACATGCAGGGATGAAGAGATTTAAACTCTCCCGGTGTCCCAGATCACTATCTAGCACTATTAATAACAGTGTTGAGCAGCATCCCCTGACACACACACAGTCTACCTGACCAGGTGGGCTATGGAAGAAAGTGAGAGTGGACCCCAAGGTCTGTGATTCATACTGGGAGCAACTGGGATGTGCTGGGCGTCCTTTAGCTATGGGCTAGCCATTGATCTCAGTCCAAAAAATAAGATAAAGGTATGAGGACCTTTCCAAATGTCAGGGGTGGGGGGAATAACATCCAGATTTAATTTTTACCACAACTCTGTTAGCTCCGTCTAGTGCCAATGTAAAGGACTGGAGGAATAGCTTTGCTTTAGTAGAGGCAACCTTTTTTGCTTTTTATTTTTACATGTTATAATGAACTCACATAGGGAAGGGGAGGAGTCTGACACTGCAATGCCTCCCTCTACATGCATCCATTGAACCCTGTTTGTATGTAGGCTCCATACAGGTGACCAGGAACCCTGTATAAAGCGTAAATCCATGCATTTATTTATTAGCAATACATATGCTGCTTCTCATAGCCATGTGGGTTCTTTTCTGGGACAATGCTGAATATGTACCGCTACAGTCTTGCTTTCCCTTATGCTCATGGGCTTGGATCCTAGCTAAAGTTACCAGAATGGGGCTTTTCTGCCCGCCCTGTGCAGATATCAGCACCCTGTCTGTTCCTAGAGGTTGGGGGATCCTTGGGAATGGTATGGGATAAGGTACAGGGGGCTGCAGACAGAGGGGGAAGTTGGTGGAAATTACCCTGAAAGGAGCAGCTTAGGGTCCCATTCACAGAATATACATTTTGAACATATCTTTTCCCACCTAGGCTTAATATTAGTTCTTTTAATATTAACTATTCATTTTATGTAGATGGTCTGCAACTCTTCAACAATCCCAACCATTTCCCTTGCCAACCTTTCTTTTTGTTACTCTGCTGTTTCGATGTGATATCACTAAAGGTAAATTTATAGTCTGACCTTACAACATCCTGTGGGAGGAGACACTCACAGCAATAATTTCCTGCTATAGGATCGGCCTGTCTGGACCTCTCAAATCTTCGCTGGAGCCTCCATTATTTGCTGCCCCACCCCTTTCTCAGCTGAGTTTTTGCCCTCTTGGGGAACATTTACTTCTATTGTAAATTGAATCATGGTTTAAAACAAAAATGTGAGAAATCCTGAGTTTAATGACAGCCAAGAGCTTTGTCTGGCATGGGACTTGTAGATGCTTACACATACAACCTGCATCAGGACTTTGTCCTTATCTTTCCACAGCTCCTTGGGTTTCATCAGCCCCATAGGAAACATTCACAAATTGAAGGGTTAATAATTCAGATGGTGATACTATTCGGCAATACTTGGTGCACAGATTAAATACCCTTGAATATTGTTGATGTGTAGGAGTTAGGAATGATGTCTCAAGGAGAAGAAGGTCTGGGGAGGGAGGGAGAGTTTAAGTTCTTGAAACCGCTGGTCTAGAAAATGAAGAGCTTTAACTTAAGTCTTCAGTTACAATATTGATTTTCTTTTAATTTCCTAAAAGTTTTACAATCTTGTTGGTAGACCTCTTTGATATGCCAGTGCTTTGAAAACTATGGGAAAAAAACTCTGTAAGAATGGCTTCATTGTTGACGTGAGACAATTCTATCAGTCAAGCTATTATTAAATAAGATACATCTTGCTCATTTAGCCAAGGTGCTCCCAACATGCCATTTTATAAGCAATTAGCCAGCAAAGGCAGGGAGCCATCACCAGTGACAGACTAGTAGGCAGGATGTGTCACTATGGTAGCAGGTGTGCAAAAATTAATCAGAATTTGTGAGGCAAAGGGGGACAAGGGAGCCAACTGCAAAATAACAAAAACCACTGTGGAGGCAGCAGCTCTTTTACAATAAAAGGATACATGTAGATCACCATGAAAAGCTTTCACACAGCAGCAGGTTCATGTCGGGACCTTTGAAAGTTTCTCACAACATGCATCTCTTACCTATCACATTACAGATCTCCACATGGGTGCCATGAATGTGCATGCTGCCTTGGAGGCAAACTGGGGGACCTTGACTCAGTGGGAATGGTGTGCACAGCACTTCTTGTCAAGTGGGATGGTTGGACTTGGAAGTGCCAATGATAAAGTGACATGAAGAGCCCCTGAAGCCACCTCTGGAACACAGGAACCTATCTATACCAAGCCAGACACTTTTACCCATGTAGTCCAGTATTATCTATTCCACGGGTGGGCAACCAATTTGGCCTGTGGACACATTTGGAAATTTGAGAAACTCTCCTGGGCACAACCATAAAATGGCTGTTATGGGTCGGCATGGATAGTCACAAAGGACAGGCCACCTGCTCAGAGGCACTCATGACAGGAAATTAAGATGGCAGCAGCTAGAGGTTCCCACTTCACTTTGAAGCAATCCCATGCGAAAGCCAATAAGGAATTTTAAAAAAATATATTTTAAACTAAAAATTGAGAGGAGTAAGTTGTCTCATTGGGGACCAAAGAAGCACATTAGTACCTGTGGGCACTATGTTGTCTATCCCTGCTCTATTCTGATTGGAAGCAGTTCTCCACTGTCTACAGCTTTCCCTTCACCTAGTATCTGATCAATTTTTAAAACTGGGAATGCCAAGGATACCTTCCCTTATATACACCCAGATGACATTTATGATCTTCAGAGGAGGTCTTGCCAGCCATTCCAAAATGAACAGAATGTCACCATGAGGAACCTCAACAGCAGGCCATGAGGAACCTCAACAGCGGGCCTTCTCAGTAGTGGTACTCACCATCTGGAAAACCCTCGCTTATGCAGTTCAGGAGGCAGAAAATGTAACATCCTTTAAACGCCCCCTGAAAACTTATTTTTTTCACATAGGCTTTCCCTGGGCTATAATGTATTTGGTTTTATATGGTATTAAGTTTTATAGCTTCTATTATGATCTAACTTGTTGCATTTATGGTTTTAATTGTGAACTGCCCAGACAGCCTCAGCTATTGGGCAGTATAAAAATGTAATAAATAAATAAATAAAATAAGGATTCAACCTGGGGCTTCCTGCATGTACAGGATATGGTCTGCACCCTCCTTTGCCTGCCTCAATGTACATTTCTTCACCTCCTGGCAGGGGAAGGCAGAGTTGGTGGCCAAAGGCATCTTCAAGGAATGTGCCCTGCAGCTCTTGTTCACATTTGCTTGGAATATCTGCAAAGCTTTGGGGTGAAGAAAGGGATGTCCATGTATCCCTGCTGATCTGACTTGACTGAAGCTGCATTTCTGAATGCCACTATGTGGACCTTAAATCCCAAAGAAGTAAAAAGACCTAACTGTGAGCAACCTTAGACAGGATTGCAGAGAGTAAATGTACTCTACCTCTAAACCTTGAATGACAAAAAACAGACCACCCTTGCATACTAATATACACTTGCCATAACTTCATCACCAGTCACAATCTAAGACAAATTTGGATAAATGTGTTCAGCATAAAAAGAATGAGCTGTAACTTTTGTACTTCACTGTTGCTTTTCCCTAATCCCCTTTGTCCCAGTCATTCTAATGAAAGTTATCTATTTTGGTAGTCGGGAACTGGGTTGACTTTTGGGGGTAAATGTCCCCTCCCATACCATTTTTTAGGTTCCTCATCATTCTACCCATAGGCTAAGTTAGTCTGTGTTGGCCAACATTAAGTATGATGGTGATGATGATGATAATTTAGCTGCTGTCATTTGTGGGAGCAAGGGAAAAATGTGTCATTGAGTAAATACCACCTAAATGCAAGGTCACAAGAAGCATAACAAATCACCAGAACACTTGAATCCAAAGTAAGTGTGGCTTCTCTTTGGAAAACACTGTCAAAAGCACCCAGCCATAATCACAAATAGAATGTGAATTACCAAATAAGAAGTCAGGTCATTTATTTACATTTGAGGGCAGGTCACAAGATATTTTGTAGTCCCTATTTCAGCCTCAAAACCTTTAATTTTTTTAACCTTCCCCACCCCTGTTTGTCCATAACTCTGCATATTATTCCCCCTCCCATCACAAATAATCACGCTGTGCCCTCTTCTTGCTCTTTTGCAGCTTTAAGATCCACATTCCCACCCACCCCTCCCTTCCGATGTGCTTGTATCCATGCCAACAACAAAAATGAATGTGTCTGTCTAGGACTGTTGCTATAGTGGCAGCCAACAACTCCATCATCACACATTGCAGCCACGGAAGAAAGCATTTCATGTCAATGGGGCTTGTGTATCTCTGTAATTTAGTTTCTGCCATGTAATTAAAAATCATTTTGTTAACATAGCAGAAAGGAGGGTAAGTTCTGTTTTGATGTTTGCCAGTGCATTGACAGCACCATAACTCAAACACAGAGATGTGATGTCACAGGAGCTTGTGATGGAATCTGGCTCAAGGGGCCTGCTTGTTTTACTCCTGTCCAGGTTTACAGGTCACTGCAGAATGATGAACTTTGAGTATGTTACTCAACTGTTGGATGGCAATTTCCTATCTGAGCTTTCCAAAAGAGGTCCCTATTGATGCACAGAGTACAGTATCCAAGCTGGCCTGTGTACCAGTACCAGTGGGTAGGGTGACCATAGTTTGGAAACCAAAAAGGAGGACAACATGGCAGCCCCAAGGGGGCGTGCCCACCAACATGTCCAGCCCCCAAGGGGGCGTGCCCACCTAAACATGGCCATGGTCACATGTCTGATTTCACATCATACAATTCAGACAAACCTGTTCTACAGAATCTTAATGTTAAAATCACTGAAATAAAGAACAAGTGAGACATTCAATGTATCTGAAATTAACTTTACTCACTCCTACTTTTGTAGCTTTGCTGTACTTTGAAGCTTTTGCTATGTCCTGTGTGATACAGTCTCCCCTTCTCTCAACTATCTTTTCTGACTGCAAATCTTTCCCTGGATGACCACAGTCTCAACACTCTTTCCCCATCACTTTTTTCATATCCATACTCACAGATTCATCATATTGATACTAGGGGTGTGCACGGACCCCCCGGATCGGATCGGGACCCGGATCGGGACCTCCAATTTTGTCCCGGACCGGTTCGGACAAAATCGGAGGCCCCCCGGACCGGATCGAGTCTGATCCCGACCCAAAAATCGTAAATTTTTGGATCGGCCGCCATTTTTTTCCCCATAGACTTGCATTGCAATGCAAGTCTATGAGGAAAAAATGGCGGCGGGTGGGTGAGGGGGGGCCTAACTCCCCCCCCCTGTGGACGGCCCCGGCAGGTAAGCCCCCTCCCCCGCGCTCCCTACCCAGCGGATAGAAGCTCCCTATCCCGCGCTCCCTATCCCGCCAGCGGATAGAAGCGGACGGCTCCGGGGGGGGGGGGGGTAAGCCCCCTTCCCCGCCACTGCTTACCTTCTCGGCCCGTCCGCTCCTGTCCGGCGCCGGCGGCTACTACCAGCGGGCTCCGCGGCCTACTCTCGAGTAGCGCGCCGGGTGATGACATCACCCGGCGCACCACCCTGGAGCAGGCCGCGGAGCCTGCTGGGAGTAGTAGGTGCCGGCGCCGGACGGGAGCCGCCGGGCCGGGAAGGTAAGGGCCCCCCTCCCCCCTCCGCGCGCCCCCTCCTCCCCTCCACGCACCCCCTGCTTACCTTCTCGGCCCGTCCGCTCCCGTCCGGGGCCGGCGGCTACCACCAGCAGGCTCCGCGGCCTGCTCTAGAGTAGCGCGCCGGGTGATGACATCACCCGGCGCGCCACCCTAGAGCAGGCCGCGGAGCCCGCTGGTAGTAGCTGCTAGTGCCGGACGGGAGCGGACGGGCCGAGAAGGTAAGCGCCCCCCTCCTCCCCCCCGCTGTCCACTTTCATCGGCGGGCGCCCGCTGGCGCCCGCCAATGGAAGCGGCGGTGGGCGCCAGTGGGCGCCCGCCGATCCGCCGATCCGCCGAACCGGTTCGGAGCCTTTTCGGACCGGTTCGGATTGGATCGGCCGATCCAGCTGCGGGATCGGAAATCGGATAATTTATCCGATTTCCCACTGGACCGGACTCATATCGTGGATCGGGTCCGATCCAGTGCACATCCCTAATTGATACCGCTGAACAAATGACGCAGTTGACTATTGCAGAAAAATCTAGTACAACAAGCTAGCAGCCTAGCATGCAGGAAGTATATAAAATATTATTACCCTGCAACCATTAGCCATGGAACAAAATGGACTAAAGGCTTGTTGCAGTCACTTCTCACCTCTTAGCTTGTTTCAACTTCTGGTTTATTAGTGAGAAACTAATCTAAAAATGTGTCATTTTATCTCTGGTTTATTAGCCTTGTACACAAGACCATGGACAGTAGCAATACAAAGAAAGGCCAGAACAGATGCCCATTATCACAATGCTACTCAAGGATCTTTCCCTCCTTTTATCCAAGAATATCCTGAATTTACACTGCCTCAGTGTGCAGAGAACAGAAATCCCAATTAGGGACCCAAAGAAAACTGCCCAAAGAAACTTTAGAAATAACTTTTGTTGAATGCAATAAAGCTTACTTCCAGATAAATGAATGGAGGATTTCAGCCACTTCACATCTGTTTACCATACTCTAGCAAGTGCAAGGCCCTCCTGTTAAGGACAACTATGAACTCACAGAACCTGGCCTTCTAAAACATGCAACCAGCAGGTGCTCTCCAGAAAGATTATTTCAATGCCTAGGAGATCCAGACACACTCAAACAAGTCAAGCCAAGCCATGTTATACCGGGACAGAACAATTCTGGGACAAGACAATACTTTGCAAGCAACCAGACATAACAGTCATAAATATAAAAGAAAACTACAACCATCTCATTGACATAGCAATACCAAATGACATAAATGTTGCAGAGAAGGAAGAGGAAAAGAGAGACCAAGCAAAGGTTTCAGGGAAACTCAAACATATTGGCATAGGTTGAGATATTTTGCTAGCCAGAATTTTCATCAGTAGAACTCCAATGGAAATACCTTAATATTTATGACTTTTAACAATTTTACTTTGGGCTTTCAGACTTCAGAAACTTCAGGTGAATGATATGAAATAACTAGCAATAACAGGAGAAATGAAAAACCATTCTCCCCTCCCCCCCCCCCATGCCCATTGGCGGAAGAGTAATAGTTAGATCCAAAAGATCAGTGAATTAATTGAGGAAATATATAGAAGATACAATATATGATACCTCAGCTAGGCATGATGTTGTGAAGATGAATAAACTGAGGAGGAATATGACTTTTTAAAAAATCTTAGAACTCTATGTATTTCAGCCTTCCCCAACCCGATCCTCTCCTAAAGTCTTTGACTATGACCCCTATCTGGTCAAGCTGACTGGGCGTTGGGAGTTGTATCCAACACATCTGGAGAGAACCAGCTTGGGGTAGGATACTATATTTAACAAGAATCGTCTGTTTCTGTACAGTTACCGAAAGGATAAAACAAATGCCAGCACTAGTAAATAGGGCTGTGAACAGATCTGGATCCGGATCCCAAATCCGGACCGGATCGGGGTGATCTGGACCTCCTGGAACTGGATCCAAACCAGATTGGGGGAGGTCCAGATTATTCCAGACTGGATTGGATCATTCAAGATTGTTCCAGATCGATCTAGAGATCCGGGGACCATTGGCCTTCCAGGTTCCTGGGTGCCAGCTGCGCAGCTGGCACCCAGGGACGCCAGGCTGGCGGTAAGTCCATTGAACTCACTGCCCTTCCCCCACTCTCCCTACTTACCTGCTGCCTTGTTGCTGCCACCGCCGTTGCTGTCCACCGTTGCCATCTGCCACTGCCGTCCGCCACTGCCGTCTGCCACTGCTGTCTGCCACTGCCGTCTGCCACTGCTGTCCACCGCTGGTCTCTGCTGCTGCTCCCGCTCTACTGAGAACCAGGCTGCGAGGCCTGGTTCTCAGTAGAGCAGAAGCAGCGGCGGCCAGCAGACAGCAGCGGTGGATGGCAGTGGTGACGAGAAGGCAGCAGGTAAGCAGGGAGAGTGGGAGGAGGGCGGTGAGTCCTTTCCCCCATAGACTTGCAAGTTTATGGGGAAAAGGAAGGTCTCCAGATCTGGATCTGGACCGGATTGGAGGGGCTGTTCACAGCCCTACTAGTAAATATCACATAAGTGAGGTAAAAACTGTGATTATATGTATACATATATATGATATCCATCTGTTGTGTTTATTCTTGTGCTTATAGTCCACAGGAAGCAAACTTTTAAAATGTTTCTTTAAAAAAAAAGAAGGGACCATTTCATGGTCAGGTGAAAGCTTTTAGTCATTATGACAGGCAATTACAGTACAGCAAAAAATATTACTAATGCTATTTTGTCTCCAAAGTGCATTTGATATCAGTGTGCACTTAAACTAGTGATCAAGATCTAGTAAGGAGACACACCTGCTCTGCATTTCATATCTCTTTAGTACCTTAGGGATGCATCGCTTAATAATTTAGAGCTAAACCATTTAGCATTTTAGCCCATCATTTATAATATTACACACCGGATTTCAGTAATGTCTGATAAAATTATGTGCTAGTTGCCTTATGTGTGCGTAAAACTTAATAAGTCTTTCTCTCCTCCCTCCCCCCTCCCCTCCACCAAGCTTAATAACTGATTTCTTACATTTTTGAATGTGAAATTTTATCGCTTGTGGATAGAGTTTGAACCTAAATCTTCCTATCTTATAAATTGATTTTTAGTTTTCTTTTTGATCTTATGAATTTCATTCAGACATTGACCTCTTGTTGTTCATGAATCTGTCTGATTTTATGTCATATAACAATAATACTGAGGAAAAGGGACTATTGTAACAGCCCATAGGGCTCGTTGAAACCCATAACCTGGTTTTGGAGGCCTCTGGCAATCATAACTCTCGACCCAAGACCATTCACTAATGCTTTCATCTTTTCCCACTATAGACTGGCCAATCGTTGTGTTAGTACAGTCAAAGAAAGCAATGGAAATTCTCTGGAGGCTAATGCCTAAAACTGTATATAAAGGAGAATTTGAATTTGCAGCAATCATGTAAAGCATATAAAATAAAAGTCTAATTCTATCTGGATATGTCATGTTTGGAAGGGAATGGTGAACCACTATGAAGAGGAAGTCTTTTGTAGTTAAATTCATGTATTGTAGCATGCTTAAGCTTAATAATAATAATAATAATAATAATAATAATAATAATGTGTCTTTTTATAGGATCTATTGCTAGCCTGTAGCCTGGTATTGTGCTTGCTGCTTAAATAGAAGTGGGTGAAAAGCCACCAAACATGGGGATAATATCCTGTGTTAATATCACTCATTACAATTGTTTTAGTTTTGAATTTCCGAATTCAACACTTCCTTATTTCCATCTCATTGCAAAATATTCATATTGTGGTCAACATGCTGAGACATGCTTTCCAAAATGAACTGAAGGGTAAAACATTGAAATAGAAGTGCTTACAGGGGTATTCTAAAAACCAGCTTAAAAAGGTGAATCAATATAAGGAGCCTAAATGAAATTCAGACTCCAAAAGAATTTAACCGAGAGTGGCGGCTGCAGAATAATAAAAAAGTGGAACTTCCTCTTTCATCTTGGGTGATTTATGTAGAATGCACACTGCTAAGTCGAGTAAGGATATTGATTTTCATTTGTTCAGGATGAACTAACATAATATTTGACTCAGACATCATAGTCAGTACCTTAGATCCAAAGAGGCAACAGAGAGAGTGAAAGAATCTTTGAAAAATGCAATCAAGAAACCGTTGGTGCTTCAAGATGTGGTGATAAACAATGAGGCCATTTTGGTAGTGGCAGACTTGTATTCCATTTTCTTCGAAAATTCATGATCAGCCAGTTCAACTGTTTTTTTTTTCAGAACAGAGGTACCTTCTGCTAGACATTAGAGTGCTAGTAAGTAATATTATAAAGGGTTAGGGTTAGTTGCTGAGTTTCACAAGAAGACTGGTAAAGATTGCACTGTTATACCATCCAGATGTAACACTCACATGTGCTTGCATATGAGCCACTTTATTTCTATGGGTTTGCGTGAAAGGTAATGAATTAGAAGTGCTTTGGACTTAAGTGGCTTATGGACAACACTGGAAGATCACTTTGTTAGGGCTAAATGCTGGTTTCTCTACTCTTCTGTAAGCACCCAAAGGCTCCAATTCAGATCAGTACCATGGCACTCTTAGTGAGGAAGATTTAAGCTTCCCCAACCTTTTATTCTAAGGAATTCACCCCCTTCCCGTTTGGCCTTGCTTCTTATAAAGATGGTCCTAGAAATTCTTTTTCAGCATAGAGGCTTAACACTGGTTTCGACCTTGGTGATTTCTGAACAGGAGTATGCTTTATAAGGAGACATTTTCACATATCTGTTAAGCAAGATATTATGAATACATCTCATTATGATCTACAGGTAACTTACTCAGCATTAGTTCCACTGGCATCAATGGCACTACCTTAGAGTAAAATGAAATGTCTCTGGACTTATGGTTAGGTTTTACTATGTAGGTCTGTTGTGGCTAAATCGACTCCTCCCCATTTGTTAATGCAGAGATTCTTGTATAAACTAAGTTGGAAACAATTGGCAGTATCTAACTATGTCATTCTACTAAGGCAAAAGCTGTTGCACTAGCGGAAACTAGTTCTGAACCATGCACAAGAGGAGAATCCAACTAAAGATACACTTGTGCAAGCATGGTTGTGCAACTGGTTGCATAAGCACTTGTGCATTACACTTGCACCCCCCATTGTGTAGAGCTTGTGCTATTTGAGTTTACCGTATAACATTGGGCCTGTTCAGATGACATGCTAAGCCATGGTTAGGCCACTAACCCTTTTGCAGCAAATTGTTAGTGAACATGTTTAAACTGTGGTTATGGAGGCACCGTGGTTAGGAATGGTTCACATGACACACTAAGTCATAATGTTTAGCTCAAAATGCTTAACTGCCATGGCTTAGTGTGTCATCTGAACAGGGTCACTATTGGATACTGTAGGAAATTATTAAATTTTGAAGAACAGTTCTGTTTGAAACTATTATACTAAGTCAAAGTTGATTCACCTAATTTGGAATCTTTTACTTAGATTCTACTCTTCAAAAGAAAGGAATTCAAAAGAGAAGGATTAAAAACTACAACAACAGATGCAGGTTAAGAGCTGCATCTAAAGCAATTTCTTATAGAAAGAACTCTGATTTGTGGATTTAATTAAACAAGATTTTTCCTCTCTAGCTTTATCTGCCAAGAAATGTGGCTGGCCAATTAAATATTCACACTGCATTTGTTTTCACTTCTATCCACGAGGGCAGTGATTGGAAGCAATTACACACAACAGTTTATCTAATTGAAAAGCCACAGTATGAAAGGACAAGATCACCTGCTGCCTTTAAATAAATATTACAGACGTTATCTAGCCAAAATTAAGCACTCTGAAGTCACAATGATTTCAATATGAGTAGTTTAAGTATGTGCTTCACTTTCTTATTGAAATCAATAGGATTAAACATGTTTAAATTTGTCTTGATTGTGCCCAGAATATACTTGGTAAGACACTGAACATTGTACTGTAGTATACATGCTTCTGTGCATGAAAACCAGTTCACAACATATTTGCCTTTTTCTATCTGCCATGTAAAAAACAGTTCACTCAAAGGGCAAAAGGAACTCTTGTGTCCACTGTTAGTTAACAAACCATCTGACATTTTATTGTGATGTTGTTCTTTAGAATATTAATACAGGCTATTGATTTATGAAAGTTTACTTAGAACTATTTTAAGGGAGAAATATTTTTGGAGAGCAAGGATTAGGCAAAGTTTTTTCACTTAACAGCTTGGAGAGCAAATGTTCTCATTAAAGAACTACAAGTTAAAATAGCTCAGTGACCATGCTGGCTGGGCATGATGGGGGTTGTAGCCCAACACATCTGCAGAGCATCAGGATCAAGAATGATATTATTGAAATAAGCAAATATTTTACTGATTGTGACAAGAAAGAAAAATCATTACAAGGTAGTGTATTAATAGTATTTTACCATGTAAAAATTAACGATATTTTTGATGATATATCAACCTCTGTTAATTGGAGGCTTACATATAAATCTAAGGAAGCAGTTGGTTATGTTGTAAAAAAAATCAATGATTGATTCTTCTGTTTAAAAATCATTATTTTTGTTAAATTTGGACAAATTGGGTTTAATTCAGACCTGATTATACTTAGAGAGGATCCATTGAAATAAATGGAATTTAAGTTAGGCACTTTCCACACCAGGTAGTTTGCCTGGGATGGACCCTGGCTGCTCCCTGTGAGGTTGCAGGATGCACAGGGAGTAGTGAGATGGGGGTGGGGGCACAGGATTTTTCCTGGTTCCCTGGAACCAGAAAAATCCCAATTCTTCCAAAGTTCCTGGGACCGTGGAAGAATGTGGCAGCCCGCCCCAGTGCAGCTGCGCTTACTTGCGAATAAGCGTGGCTGCACCGATGGCCACGGAGCCGCACCGTGCAGATCCGAGGGCATCAGAAGAGGGGGTGGCAGTAGTTTTGCCACTTCTGGGACGGCAGGGGCCCGCGGATTTTGTTTTTTAAAAAGGACTCACCTTTTGCGCTTGAGTGCTCTTCTCCATTAAAAAACCAAAAGAAATGGCTGCCGCGAGTTGCAACAGCCCGGGAGAAGCCTGGGCCATCACATTTGTGATGCGGCTTGAGCATGCCGAACCCGGAAGTGGCTACTTCCAGGTTTGCCTGCTTCCTGCCCTCTCCACCCCTATGGTGTGAAAAGGGCTTTAATCATGTCGAACTTATGTCTGGATTCAACTCATTATTTGCAATGGGTTTCACTCCCGAAAATGTTCTGAATAGCTCTATAAGTGATGTACAAAGATTTGTGAAACAAGGAATGTTAAATTCTGTATTAATATGCTTAGACCAACTATAATGATAAAAGCTAAATATTGGAAGGCAAGTAAAGTTTCATCTGTAAGGGACTACTAATATGAGAAAGCTTGGTTTCTTATGGGAATGCATACATTTTCAGTTATGATTTATTTGCATATGGAGTGAGCTCTGAGTATAAGATATTTGGAAAGCAGATTCCTTTATAATGATGTTTGTGAACACACCATTAATGTTATGAAAAGTTGCTTTTCGCTCTCTCCTTTAAGTATAAAATAATTAGGGGCACAATCCTATGGTCCCTCGCAGAGTGTCCCAGGGACATAGGATTTTTCAAATTCCCCCTCCTGAAGCTGCAGACACTGCTATCACTTCAGGACTTTCGATCCCTCCCCCATCCCTACCGCCACTGTGGAAAGAACTGCATTATCTTCTTTCCGAGGTCATAAAGGAAACCTTGGTTAACCCCACAGTGGTAAAAAAGGGGGGTATTCCAGTGGATAGGGAGGGGAGAAGCCAGTATCCACAAAATCCTATGGCGCCTCCAGCCCTGGCCTCACCTTTGGCAGCAGAACTCCTCTACATGGACTCAGAGGCCCATGTACAGGCAAAAAAAAAAAAAAAAAAGGATCAAGAGGTGAAAATCACCTCTGTCATTCTTCCTGCCCTGCCCAGCAAGGAGATGAATCATGGAGGCCTTTGAGATCAGAGGCTTCTGTCTGGAAGATGGCAACCCTCTAGGGTAGCACCCTAAAGTGATTAAAGGCATTCATAAGCAGAATCAGAAGACTGTGTGTGGCTAGAAGGCTCTCATTGATGGATTTTTAAAAGAATAATGTTAAATGTCAACAGGTCCAGTACTTTTATATCCCCTCCCCTTCCCTTTGTTTCTCTTTCCAATCCAACAGCATCCCTATCTGCGGTGTGTGTGTGTGTGTGTTTTAAAAAAATATAATCAAGCTGAGTTAGGAGAATTTGCCAGAGATTTTTCCTCTCCAAATTGGTTCTTGCTGTACTAGTCAGTCCCTAGGTTGTGATTCACAATCTCTGCAGATATTAATTCTCTCTTCCTGTTTTTAGCCATGCCTTTTGTTGTTCTGTTTTGACTAAAGCCATTGAATTAAAGTATACCCTGGAGCCCAATGTTTTGTGGTTGCTGCTTTTTTGCTTTTTGTAGTCAACAGCCTAAATCACCACATTTATACATGTTCTTCAGTACAATACATTTCTCAGCCTCTCTTCTCCAGAGAGATGTGAGGCTGAAGAGGCATGCAAATACAATTGCCTCTCTACAATGAGTGCAACATATGTGTATCTCTTGTCTGAGACTCTGATCACAGTAGGAAAGCTTAAAGAGGTAGACCCTTAACCAAACTTAAGTAAAATATAAAACAGCATGGTAGTGTTGGGTATGGAAGACCTAGCCTTCTGCATCCGAAAAATAATGTAGCACAGATGTCTTAATAGCAACGAAGCAGGTGCAGCTCCATAATTATACTCCATTTCCATTCATGAAAATGAATTGTATATGCTCAGAATACTGGAAGGATAAAATAGCTGATAGAAATGAGGTGCCCCAAGCACATTAGCTTACAGAGCAATCCTGTTCTTATGTTAAGCCTGCTGGATGGAATAGGATCAGTTCTAAACCCTGTTGCACTGTGAAGCACTAAGTCTCCAGAAACGGAAGGGGTCTGGTTGATAAGGGTTTGGCTGTAAGGAGGTGTACTGTCTAGCTAATGATTTACATTGCATGGCAAAAAGCCTTTCTTTATCAGCAGGTCGGGATGGATGAAACCCCTGACGTCTGCTCCAGGGGCTCTACTGCAGGGAAATCCAGGCCACTTGGGGCCCTGCGGGTTTTCCTGGAGCCCTGCTGCATATGCCAGCTTTGCGGCTTTATAAAAGATATGATAAGCTAATGGCAGCTGCCATTAGCCTCTCACAGGAAAATCGCAGCCATAAATGTTGCATTGTATGCCATTTTCAGCCATAAAGCACTTAATTTTACACAAAGTGCACCTTTGATGGCTGTATTTTTGTAAAAGTAAGTGCTTTACGGCTGCAAATGGCATAAAATATGCCATTTACGGCTTTAATTTTTCCATGATAGTCTAATGGTAGCCAACATTAGGCTATCACATCTTTTTGAAAGCTTGAGAGAAGCCCTGCGGGAACTGTTGCGATTGTGGAGATGGGTATGGCTGGTCTGATGCGGACCCCGGGTTTCGTTCTTTAGAATCTGGCCTCATTTGAGTCTGTGGTGGATTTCTCCAGCATCCATAATGGGGATGAACAGCTGCTGAAGTAGAGTCACAGAGATGGAAAGGACCTTGGAGGTCATCTAGTCCAATCCCCTGCTCAGTGCAGGCTCAGCACTACCACCACATCCCTGACAGATGGCCATCCATCTGTTTAAATACCTCCAGCAAAGGAGAGACCATCAACTACAGGCAGAAGCATGATGAACAGGGCTGAAAAACATAGTCAGGAAAGAGAAAGTGGAAAAGGGCATAGGGTAGACATGGCTTAAGACAGGGATCCCACAAACACCTCCAGTGGTGCCCACAGGGACCCAATGGGGGCTTGCTTTTAAATATATGAACACTGATTTGTATGAAATGCATACGGCCTTCTACAATTGTACAAAAATGGACCAAAATCCAAATAAGTATTTCTTTGAAGGTGGGGTTTTCTATACATGCCACTTGTTCCTCTGAGCTTAGTTGCAATTCTTATAGTAGCTGGGGGTTGGGCGGAATGAATTTTCACAGCAACAATACATTGTTCCTTGTTGTAAGATAGAGACCCATTCGATTTACAAAAGACCTGCTCCCAGCAGATGAAAACTGACTTCTTAACATGGATCAACACGGCTGCTTTCAATGTTCAACTTTCCTTGGGGGCCTGGCTATGGAGATGTCATGGTAAGCAGCACCTGCACTTCAGTTTTATCATTGCACCACTGGGACTGATACATTTTGCCAAACTGACAGTATTGTTTTACTGTCATTTTTACATAACTTTCCTATTCCAGGAGAGCAAAGGGAATGGCTCATGTCTGAGTATACTGGCTTAGCTGAAAACAATGTAAGGCTAAAAACAGTAGAGGGTGACATCTGAGTAAGAACTATTCATCACAAGAAAATGCAAATACTTTGGTGGGACATAGGATGATACCAAGGCATTTGCCAGAGACTCCCTGGTTGAGACTGCTCCAGGAGAGTCTGCTCATGCCACTGGTGAAACCTTTACCTAGATGGATCAGAAAAGTTCTAGGTCTTACTTCAGATGGTCTTAGCCATGGGTGGTCTCAGTGACCAGTGATCCCACTATCATGAAGGTCTCGACTGAAGCCATGAGCAGAGATCCATTATTGTAGTTAACCTCTGCTGTGGTTGGAATTTGTGGTGATCTCCTGTTTAATAAAACTGAGAGCATTTCTACACCAGTGACATATTGCATTGTTGTGATTGGTAACTCCTGGAAGTTTGCAGGTCTTTTACATGATGTTGTTAACCTCTAGGACATCTCCTGTGCTTTCCCCCTTTAGCATGCTTTTAAAAAGGTCAGCAATAACCAGATAAACAAGGTTAATCTGATATATCGGCAGCACTACCTAGTGGCTGTATAACGAAACATATAGAAAACATAGAATTTATTGAGAAAGGGCATCCTTGATTCAAAGTGCATGTCTACCTGCCTAAAGGAGCCTATCTTAATCCCACAATCTGGAAGCAGAAGCCTCAGTAAGGATGCAGGATTTTAGCCTGGTGTGGTGAGGTAGGTTAGGCTGAGAGTCTGTGACTGGCCCAAAGTAATGCAGTGAGCTTCATGGTCAAGTGGGGACTAGAACCTGGAACTCCCAAGTCCCAGTTCAACACTCTAATGATTATACCACACTGGTACCACACCACAGTTGTCTTTCTCATAAAGAATGTTTCGAAAGCATAATTGCTGGAGATGTAATGCATCTAATGCTTCTTCAACTTATATGTTTTGGCAATGTCCCATAGTCACCCCTTTTTGAGAGGAGGTTATAATAAGGATAAACTTTGTACTGAAACAATCTATAATATGGAACAATATGCATGTCCTCCTAAACTACCTACCGGCCTCTTGGAAGTTAACACATGGTCAGCGCAGATGGATCTTCAGAGCCCTTATGACAGCTAAAAGACTTATATTATCACATTGGAAAGACAAATGCTCACCTCCCATATTGTAATTGATTGAGGACCTAATAACTAGGGATGTGCACGCCCAAAAATATCATATTTTATCGTTATCGGAATTTCGGACCAAAAAAATTATTGTCTCCGATAATATCGTAGGTTAATCGTATCGTCTTCATAATAATTATCGGCAATCCGATATTTAATTTGCAGCCCCATTGTGCCCTATAGAGCTGGGGGTTTTTAAAGTTTTTTTTTAGGAAAAATGCCTATAACCTCTGTATTTTAAAAGTTAGAGGCTTAAAACATGGTCATAATGCTTATGGGGTATGCCTAAGTATGTGTATGAAATTTGAGATCAATCCCTCCAACCCTCGATTTTATATGAATTTATTAAAGAATGTTTAAGTTCTGACAGGTCAAAAGTTGCACGATCTTTCAAAAATTCATATAAAATACAGGGGTGGAGGGATTGATCTGAAATTTGGCACATATGTGTAGCAACATGTGCTAGACATGTGTATGAAATTTGAGATGGATCCCTCCAACCCTCGATTTTATATGATTTTTTTAATGATCCTGCAACTTTTTGACAGGTCTGAATGAACGCACATGGCGAGCTGTCATTCTGACCTGTCAGAACTTAAACGATCTTTAATAAATTCATATAATATCGAGGGTTGGAGGGATCGATCTCAAATTTCATACACATACTTAGGCATGCACCATAAGCACTGTTTATTTATAGGTTTATTTATATGGCAGTCTGATAATTTGATATAATCGGGCTGAAAATTATCAGATCGGATATTTATCGGACGTTTTCCTATCATATCGTTATCTTTAAACACATGCACGATAAAGAGCATATCATATCGTTATTGTACATTTTAACGATATGATACACATCCCTACTAATAACACTATCAACATTTGAATGGGTGTTATGTAGGCGTAACTTGCAAGTGGATAAATACATGGATATTTGGTCTGATTTTCTTGAAACCTATGTATAACTCTCTCCCTTTTTTAAAATGAATGGTACACTTGATGGAAAATAATGATATTCCTATATATGTTTTTTTTTCTTTTTTCTTTCTTTTTCACAATGTATTTTCTGTGCTGTTTTGTTGATATTCACAATAAAAAAGGGGGGAGAATGTTTCAAAAGCACCTTGGAGTAACAAAAATACCAGGATGTAATAAAATTATACCTGGAATGAAACAGTTCAAATACCCTTTTCTTCATAATTCAAGATAACTTAAATGTCAGCAAAGGATTTTTGTATGATGAGTAAGAAGAATAAGGCATAAATCTCATATATTATCAGGTGCAATTTTTCAAGTTCCTGTCTAATTTATCTTGTGCTAATTATATATCCCTCTAGTAAAGTAAATAACAGCCATTAAAGTGTTTTACAAGATAGTGACATTGCTCTGTCCTCAGTGCAAATTCGTAATACCTTCAAGCATTTAGATTTGATAGATCTTGCTGGGACATTAATCAAATGCCCACACATAACCATGGTAACAATGGAAATGTTTGTCACACAAGCAGGTTCAAAATTAGAGTTATCTTCAGGAAATCCAAAATTGTTCACTTAATATTTTTATAGGAATAAGATAATTTGCAAAAGGTTAATATTCAATCAAAGAATAACTTACGTATGCACCATAGACAGACATTTCAGAAGATAATAAGAGGCAATTATCTTTTGTTAAGGCTGTGTAACATATAGAAATATAAAAAGAGGAGTGTCAACTTAGAAAGTTCTGTTTTAAGACACTGAATTGATGGAGGGCAGGAATGATGTGTGTCACTCCTCCTGACCACTTCTATTTCCAGACAGCTCTTGAGAATACACTGTTGTACAATTCTTGCAAACAGCTAACTGGGCCTGTATTGCAAGAATGCATGCCAAAGGCACACGTGTCTCACTTTTAAAAAGGCCAACACAAACATCTAACACTGAAGTACAGGAAGTGCCCTCATGCTAGGGTGGAATCACTTCATTTTTTAAATAGGAAACTCATGTGAAACTGCCTCTGTGTAAACAAAATGTAAAAAATGGGCCTATTTTAGGTGGCCCCCAAATTGTGGAATGCTCCTTAGAGAGATCCACCTGGTGCCTACTTTGTTGATTTTTCAGCACCTGAAAAATACATTTTTTTTATTTTCCTAAGCATTTTAAAAGAATTTTAACAGCATTATGCTTTATTTTTAAAAATATTTTTAATGTTGCATTTTAAAACCACTTTCCCCATGTTTTACCTGCTCAGTTATTTCTCTCTTTTAATTTTTTCGGAATTATTGCTGCTGCTTTTAAAGGAATTCTTTTAATGTGTTTTATCACTGGTTTTATTGTATTTGGTTTTAGTGTGTATGTCGACTTAAGCGCTTCCACTATAGGGCAACGCATAAATTGAAAAAAAAAATCATTAGAATATTAGTGTTCTCTCTGGCCTGATTAATGTTAGTATTTCCCCAAAGCACAATCTTTAAATGGAGCAGCATGACTCACCTCCACTGGTTAAAATGAAGGTAGTCAAGTGTACATGTAAAGATTCTATTGCTTTTATACCTCTGAATAAGGCCAGATCTACCCCAAGCAGGATAGGATGTTTTGAAAATTGTATGTGGAGTGTGTCCTGGGCCCCAACAGTTGTCACTACTGTTATAAACCATTTTAAAGTGTAGTGTAGAGCCTGCCTAAGTCTAAAAAGCATAACGAAAGGGTGTAATTTGCAGAAGTTACAAATATATATATTTAATTTGGTGCTAGGGGTTAAGGTACCAAGTTCCAACTTATTCTTCACACCACAGGACTGGCCACACTGATGTCATTATTGTTTGACTATACGGACATGCGCTGATCTCAACATGAATTGGCTATTTGAAGTCTCATTTGCAGCAGTACAATAGCTTATGGAATTGGTGCCAATTGAGTGGATGTAGTTAGTCTTGGCTTAGCCCAGAATGCACTTGTCTGCAGCAGCAGCAGTTGGGTTTTACATGATCTTTCCAGTCTATGGGAATAGATGGAATGTCAATTCAGGCTGGTCAAAAACTGCAGAACAAAAACTAGTAAGATGGAACAAAAGCAACCAACAACACATGAAAACCAGTGTTAAATATGATTAAATATTTAAAAAGCAATCACATCTAAAATCTAGAACACCTGGGAGAAAAGTGTTGGTGCCCAGTGATCCTTCTTGGTGAGGGCATTACATAACCAGGGCACCACAACTAAGAAGGCCCTGTCTCTTGCAACCACCTGCCTATTTTCCTTCAGCAGGCATCTCTGATGGATGGCCTCTGAAAACAACAGAAGGGTCCAAGCAGGTGCATATGGGAGTATCTCATCATTCTAGTGCTTGCACACCACTCAACATGGTTAAAACAATTAAAATCAAGCTCTGGGGTCTGAGTGAAAAAAAGTGTAATTGAGGAAAGGATGAGAGCCAAAGACCAAGAGAAGGTGTTGGGGGGGGGGGGGAAATGTGAGGGCCTAGTAATCTGAAGGAATGTGGTAGAAGCCAAAGGAGTTTGGAAGGAAGGGAAATAGGAGACAGAGAAGCTAAAGAAACATGGGTGGAGAAGGAAAGAACTCTTTCATTTGAATAACCTGCCAAAATGTTGGCTTCAGGTTTTAGCCAAAATTGTATTCTGGGTTTTAAAAGCTTTGCTGCATGCTCCTGCTCTGGGACAGATTCCCACCACAATCTAAATGCGTTATGTAGCATTCCACTACAGACAGCAGGGCAATTTGCTGCTGAATATTCCATGTGTTCTGCTTGTTATTGGAATCTTAACACCAAGACTGAAGGCAGCACAGCAGTAAGTGCAAAGACGTTAAAACAGTTGCATATTCAGTCTGGTTAAACTATGCTTTTGTATAAATTTTGCAAAGGCCATACAGGCATTTGGGTTCTCTTCTCTTTCTCCAAATGAATCAAGAAACCATTCATATACACTAGGCTGACCATATGAAAAGGAGGACAGGGCTCATGTAACTTTAACAGTTGTAGAGAAAAGGGAATTTCAGCCAGTGTCATTTGTATGCAATTAGTTCCTGGTGATATTCCCTCTTCATCACAACAGTTAAAGTTGCAGGGGCCCTGCCTTCTTTTGTATATAATAATAATAATAATAATAATAATAATAATAATAATAACGATTTATTTCTTACCCGCCTCTCCGTCTGGATCGAGGCGGGGAACAACAACATGATAAAATACATAAAACTAATTAAAACATGACAAATATTATTAAAACTGCATTAAAACATCCTAAAACATCCTAAAAACATTCTAAAAATTACACTGGATATGCCTGCCGGAAGAGAACAGTCTTTATAGCTTTCTTAAATTCTAAAAGACTGTTAAGTTGACGAGTCTCCTCCGGCAGGTCATTCCACAGTCTGGGAGCGGCAGAAGAGAAGGTCCTCTGGGTAACAGTTGTCAGCCTAGTCTTGGCCGACCGCAGTAAGTTCTTCCCAAAGGACCTAAGCGTGCGGGGCGGATTGTACGGGAGAAGGCGATCCCGCAGGTAACCTGGACCCAAACCATGTAGGGCTTTAAAGGTAATGACCAACACTTTATACTTTGCCCGGAAACTAATTGGCAGCCAGTGGAGCGATTTTAAAGCTGGCGTAATATGGTCACTCCTAGATGTACCGGTGACCAACCTGGCTGCCATATTTTGAACTAGTTGAAGTTTCCGGACTAGGCACAAAGGTAGCCCTATGTACAGCGCATTGCAGAAGTCGAGCCTCGAAGTTACCAGCGCGTGCACTACCATCTTTAGGTCACTCTAGTATAGTGCCTGCAACTTTAACTGTTGTGATGAAGAGGGAATATCACCAGGAACTAATTGCATAAAAATGACGTTGGCTGAAATTCCCTTTTCTCTACAACTGTTAAAGTTACATGAGCCCCGTCCTCCTTTTCATATGGTCAGCCTATATACACTATTATCCATAACCATCTGTGAATAAAGTATTAATGGAGGCACGGTCGTGCCTCCATTGTTAAGGGCTGTCAGTAAAAAACACATTCCGCCATGTTAAAGTGATAATTGGGAGGGGTGGGGTCATTCTAACAGCCATAAAATCTGTGAAGGACATGGGGTTTCAGAGAACCTTGGAGCTCAAGGGGGGAGGGAATTGGATGAGCTAATTGTTGACATAGTTCTGGGCTGGTTATCTGCCTCGTACCAGCCCGGGAGAAACAGGTGGCTCTAGCTAACGTGCTCCTAACGAGTTTCAGCTGAAAAGAATTAGGGAGGACTGATTTCCCAGGCTAGGAGGCCCGCCTGGAAAAAAAATAGAAAAACGAAGGTTTAGGGTGGTTCCTGCATCTCTCTTCGGGGCAGAGGCTCTGCGAGGAGGTGATCTCCATCCGGCCGGATTCAGTCGGGTATTAGTTAGAATTTTATTGTTTTATAAGCCTGCTCGGTTTGGGGTTGCTTAGCACTTTTAAGAAGTGTGCCTAATTGATTGGGGACCCAATTGTTTTATGACTTGTGTTTGTGCTGCTACTACCATACCTACCTCACTCCTTTCTAACCCCCCCTCTTCCTTCCCCTCCCAATAACCTAACCCTTATTTTGCTATTGCCTGTGTATAAGAATGTCTGTTTTGACCAAGGCCTTAACTTAGAGTAGTGTGTAAATAAACTTGCTTTGGTCCTTAAATTCTGTGTGGTTATTTCCAGTGTTGGGTCAAGCCAGTTTTGGCTGGGGAACTGGGTGGCGGGGCGAGAAATACCCTGCCACGACAAGAGGATGGTTTTTTACATTCTCTTGACAAAATCTACAATGTTTCACCAACCTTTCTGAAATTTACAGGAGCCAGAAAGATTGTTTGTTTTACATTACCTGAAAATTTCAAGAAGATTGGTGAAAGACTGAGGGAAGGAGAGCAGTTTAAGGTAGAAAAGGAACACAAACCTGTCTCCCTGCTTTTGTCAAATGACTTTCGGTTTCCAAGTTTTGTGCTCACGATTTGCATGATTTGTAGAGCCTTATTAATTAATCCAGTGGTGGGGTCTTCTTCCTCCTTCACTGTAGTTGGTGGAAAGCTTTTCGTTTTTTAAAAAAATTCCCTTCGGTTGATTTTTAAGGAATATTTTAACCTCTCATTCAAGTCAATGCTTCCCTCATAGCGCAAGGCACGCTCAGTAGCGTCACTCTTCCCCCTCACTTCTGCCTTAGAATGTGGGGTGGGTGGGTGAAATGGCCGCTGCCTCTAGCACAGACCTTTTGAGTGAAGAAGAAGAAGAGTTTCTTTTTTCTCTTCTGGAACATGCATTTCTTTGGCTCTGAGAGTAATTTGGGCTATCTTCATAAGGCCAGTTTGCTCTTTTGCTCCCTGGTGAAGCAGGGTGTGGTTCCTCTGGATCCATGGTAACCTGATCTTCAGATCTCTCCTGGGAATAGGTGGCTATACATCCCTTTCAATCCCCACCCCACCCCACCCCACTCACACACAGTGTGCTCCTTCCCTCTTTTCTAAGAGTTTGGTCCATGCTGCTATAAAGTTGAAAGCTTCAAACACTTCATTCAATTAGTTTGGGCCGGTGTTAAGTTTTAAGTACAATGTTGAAACCTTTCAAAGTGCTTCTGAGCCCACAACGTTGGTTTCGGCCTAGTCACCCTGTTTTTTTTAATAACGTTTAGAAACAGTTGAGCTGTCGTGTATTTTGCATAGTGTATACATGCATTTTCTTTCTAATCCTTGCAGTCTACACTGGCTCCCTCCTTGATGTGTTTTTGGAGGCAGACAACCCCTTTTTTGTTCCAGCAGGCCTTTGGCAAATAATCTGTCTGTACCTTTGACTTTTAAATTGTTATGTATTTTAAATGTTTTAAACGCTTTAATATTGAAAAGTATTTAATTATATTTTTAACTTTTGTATATTCCTATTTATAGGTTTTAGCTGTATATGTTTTAGTTTTGTAAGGCTGTCCTGAGGCCCAGCATTGGGCAAAAGGCAGGATACTACTACTACTACTAGTAATGTTTCAGATTTCACTTCTGCATCTGATGTTCTTTTGCATTTACTTTTCTTTATAAACCATTCATATCTTAAGACTTCATGTGTGGCATGTTTTCATTCGTTTAACAAGTTAAAAGGGGTATTCACTGTTTTCATGCTTATGTTATAAAATCTATTTTCAACAGGCCTAGTAACTTCAAGAGTAACAGAGTTGGGGAAAATCCTCAATCTCTTTGCTATCAGAGGCACTGAGTAAGGGACCCCTGGAGCTAATTTAGACTGACCCCAACCACAAAACACTATTCCCCCTTCTGAAGAGATCTGGACCACAGACTACTAAAGGCAAACAAAGTAGCAGGCCATAATAACAGTTCTCATGTGGCCATTTGCCTTATGAGGCAGGTGCTCTGCGGGCTACCAAATGGAGGGACTAACAGGCCATAAAGTTGCCTGGCTGGGTCAGCCAGAAATCCACCCTCAACACTCCTGGAAGGTCCATGTTCTATAGCACCTGCTGTCAGATGAACTTGATGGAATCTCACCCTCCACCCCTGGGTTTAATTTACTGGCTTCCCCTGGCTGGACCTTGTAGGAAACTATAGGGACAGACAAAGCAGGCATTCATAACACACATAGAATGCTGAGACTAGCAAATCTAAAAGCAAGTGTGTTGCTTTTCAAAAACCAAGGAAATTCAATGGGTCTTACTTTTGAGTAAATATCTAGGGATGGAAATGCAGCCTGTGCAAGAACTGAGTAGGGTGACCATATTTGGGAAACCAAAAAAGAGGACACCTAGTGGTTGGCAGGAAAATGGCTTTCTGGGGCCACCTTAAAGTCCCCAATTGGAGCAGAGGAGGGGAAAGCATGTCATTCTCACCCCCACCCCACTGCTCCAATCAGGCCCTTTTCTATAATGTCTGGGAATGACACGTTTTCCCGTTTTAAGGCCTTGGTTGGAGCAGTGGGAGAGAATGACACACCTCCAGAAAGCATGTCATTCCCCCCTGCCACGCTAATGGTGGCCTTAAAAGGGAAAGTGTGTAATTCCAGGTCATTATAGACTATTGCATAAAATGCCCCGACACCGAGGATAGAACAAAAACCAGGCTAAAATTCAAGGCATGAACCAATCTGCTTTCAACTTGGCATGGCTAAAGCCTTACTTAAGAGGTACCATGGTGCCAAGTTTCATCTCTTCATCTTTACTTTCTTTTTTTTTAATGTACTGCTCAAGGCCCTAGACCCCAAAGAGGAGTATTGGGTTTGAAGTTTAAAAATTCCTAAAACTCAAGGCATAAACAGATCTGCTTCCAACTTGGCATGGCCCAATCCCTACTTAAGAGCTACCATACTGTCAAGTTTCATCCCTTTATCTTTAAAAATGATGGAATTGTAAGCATTTTAGTTAATTTAAAAAAATTAATTGAAGGTTTAAAAATTTCTAAAAATCAAGGGATGAACGGATCTGCTTCCAACTTGGCATGGCTAAATTCCTACTTCAGAGCTACCATGGTGCCAAGTTTCAACTCTTTATCTTTAATTTCATTTTTAAAACTTGTACTGCTCAAGGTCCTGGACATCAAAGAAATTTCTGTTTGAACTTTAAAAAAATCCTAAAAATCAAGACATGAACAAATCTGCTTCGTACTTGACATAGCTATATCCCTACTTAAGAGCTACCATGATGCCAGGTTTCATCTCTTTATCTTTAAAAGTGAGGGAGATCCAAGCATTTTGGTTGATTTATTAATGTTAAAAGTGAGTTCAGCACATAACACTAGCTTTGATTTTATATTGGATCTCAAGATGGTATAACATCCTGGCTGACACTGGCTTGGTTGTCAACTGTATAATATCCAGTCATCCGTTACACAAAGCCATGAAATTCATTAAACAAAAAATCTACGGTTTTATAAATACATTTAAAGAAAAAAAAACATTGGTTCTTTGAAAGGCAGGATATTGACCAAAAGTTGGAAGTGCCTGGCACATGCTCTGGTTCTAGATCTGTAATGAACAGTGCCCCTTTTGTTATCAAGAGTGCTGCTATATGCGAGATATGTGTGAGACAAAAGTATTGGGCAGACCCTGTATTTAGTAAGGGTATGGAACAGCATTCCCCATCCTGCTGCCCTCCAGGTGTTTGAGATTACAAGTCCCAGCATTCCTGACCATGGGACATACTGACTTGCAATGATGGGAGTTGTAGTCCAACACCTTTGGAGGGCACCAGGTTGGGGAAGGGCTGCTCTAAACAAAAAAAGAGAAGTAGGTGGCCCTAAGTTGTTTGTGATCAGTTTTCCACAACCCCACAGTCACCTCTGCATATCATATTCTCCACCCTGTGCTCATGGTTTATCTGCTTTGGGAGAATGAGAATTTCACTTGCACTTTCTGCCTCCTTAGGGAGGATGTGGCGTTAAGGCTTGTGAGCCAACTCCCAATTTCCCTGCTTTTTGGTGCTAGGTTGGAACTGTAGAGCCTTAACATTGTTTTTGTAAACCGTAGTTTTTTTGTTTAATGATATATAATATAAACCACAGTCTTAAGTCTCTCTGAACTCTGTGTTTGCTATTGATTATTAAGAGAGGAGGGGGGAGGGAGGGAGGGAGGGGGAGAGAGAGAGAGAGAGAGATCTTACATACCTACCACAGTGTGATTAGTTTATACTCCGCTGACCTTATTGATCATGTGTCAGTAGAAATTGCAGTAACTAAGTATGTACTGACAACATGTTTTAAATGGAATACTTGTTGGGAAATCTCTTTTAAAACTCAAATGCCAAAATACAATTTAAGAACCCTGAAGACACATTCACTCGGCACTGAAGCAAAAATAGGAAAAGATAAGCATCTAAATAGGAGTGCAGGACTGCTTGAAACCCAGAGATTTACAGAAGAGGGAGGGAAGTTGTGAAAGGCGAGTTTCACATTTTCAAAATAAATTGCTGTTCTATACATTCATTTCCTATTCCCACAACTGCTCTCCCACCCTGCTACAAAAATCCCCACATACACACAGAGAAGCTTGTCAAGTTACACTGAAAACTGGTTCACCTTTCATGTTCTACAAGGTCAGATCTGCTCGTTACATTATGCCTAAGCAACGTGTGAAACTATTTTAAATGGAAGGTGAGCAAAGCATATAAAAAGGAAAGAGGACAAAATTGAAATGATAGGGTAGATATCTTAATGTCACATTCAGTGGATTAAACTGCTAAGTGTGTTAACTGTACAGCAAATGCAATAGTGACCTTGGCCAGATCTACACCAAGCAGGATATGACACTTTAAAAATGGTCTGAAAACTGTATATAGAGCGTGTTCTGGCCTCCAGCAGTTATCGCTACTGTTATAAACCATTCTAAAGCAGTAGTGTAGATCTTGCCCTTGATACTTTAATATGAACATAAACGGGGTGGGGAATATTTGTGAGCAGGTGACAGAAAATTGGGTAAGACTGACAGCCAGTGTGGTGTAGTGGTTAGAGTGTTGGACTGGGACCTGAAAGATCCAGGTTCTAGTCCCCACTTGGCCATGAAACTCACTGGGTGACTTTGGGCCAGTCACTGACTCTCAGCCTAACCTACCTCACAGGTTTGTTCTGAGGGGGAAATGGAAAGGAAGACCATGTAAGCTGCCTTGGGTTCCTTGCAATAGGAAAAAAGGTAGAATAAAATAAAAATAAATTAGGAAAGTTTCAGAAAGTAGCAGTGAGATATACAAAAGCAAAGATATTAGAGTGTATGCAAACTGTAGCAGGATCTGCACTACTGCTTTAAAACATTTTATAACAGTAGTGAGAACTGTTGGGGCCCAGGGCACACTCCGTATACAGTTTTCAAACTGTTTTCAAAGTGTCATATCCTGCTTGGTGTAGAACTGACCTGCAAGTAAGTACTGCTACAGAAAGCCACACATGGGCTTGATGCAGTTTAGACCACATCCTGTGATCGATCACTGCTTGAACACCTCTTCCTGGGGCAGATCTACACTAAGCAGGATATGACACTTTGAAAACGGTTTGAAAACTGTATATGGAGTGTGTCCTGGGCCCCAACAGTTGTCACTACTGTTATAAACCATTATAAAGCAGTAGTGTAGATCCTGCCCGGGTTTCTTTGCCCAAACCACCATGCAGTACTGGCTGTTGAGGGCCTTTGCACAAGACACCTTCCATCAGTGTGTCATCAACTGCTCTTGCTCCTCCTCCTCTTTCTCATCATTGGTACCACTTGCTTGCTTGACAGGCAGAAGGCCAATGAGCAAGTGTGCAGTGGCATCTACTGCCCTCCTTCTCACCACCAGTGAGGTCTCGGCCAGACTGAGAGTCAAGTGAACTCTCACAACATGTGTATCATGCCAGCATGATGGTTATAGCCACCATCATTCCTTGTATATGCCAATATATATTGGATGGAGCAGGGACTATCTTTGAATAGGTAGCAATGGTGAAGAGGTGGAGCAGGTCCAACCTTTGGACAGGTTGTAATGGCGAAGAGAAAAAGTAAGTACAGGCAACTCTTCTCAGATAGTCCCTAGTCAGAGGGCCTTCAGCTGGTGCCCTACCATGCCTATCCTTGGCATCAGTCCGCCCACCACACATATTAATGCATTTTCAAAGCATGTGTTTTCTACTTATTTCTACTCACTTACAAATGGGATAGCTCAGAAAACAAGCCTCAGCCAAATAATTTCTTAAGAGGCCAAAGGGAAAGAAAAAAAAGTTTTCATGTTTTGGGATTTCCCAAGCAAACATAAGTCTTGCTTCTTGGTTCCTTCTGTGACATATGAAAATTATTAGGAAATACGTCTTATTTTTTTGCTAGACAATTGCAGAACATTTCTTCCAATTCTTCCAACAGCAGTGAATCTGCTGATTAGTTGGGCTGGAGCATGGCAATGAAGATATTCCTTTCACTTGACCATATGGTGTCCAAAGATAAGGGGAAGTGAGACACATCAAAGAATCTAGAGCCAGCCTTGCATGGCAGCAACCTCTGCCTATTAACATTTCACAAATCAACAAACTTGAAATGGGGAGCAAGAAAAAGACCACCTTTTTGGCTTGGATGTCACTTCCACATCATCTGGTCTCACACCATTCCAGCCATGTGAAAATAAGACTCATATTGGTGAATGGGAGGACAACACAGTTACTTCCAGTAGTGATATTGCTCCTTGCAAGGAGGTCTGCAGTAACCACAGCATCCAATCAGCCATTTGGTTCTAATTTATATGCATTAAAAGAGCTGTTTGTGACTGTATGGACTTCTCGGAAAAAAACATCCATGTTGCAAAGATATTGTCTGAACCAGCCCTGTATCTTTCCTAATGGAATATACATACACCTGTGACCATGAAGCTTATATCATGGCAGGATGGTGGTTGTACTTATCTTCATGCCTGGCACGCACCAACAAATATCCAGAGGGGACAGTCTTTGAACAGAGTCGGACAAATCTGGCTCTTTATTCTTTATATGCCCACTTTCCTGGGAACAAGCTCCACTGAATTCAATTGAATGTTTTGAGTAGCTGTTTATAGATTGGGCTGTAAGGTTGCAATCCCATGCACTTGCATGGAAGTAAGCCTCTTTGAATTCAGCAGGACTTACATATGAGTAAACGTGGATAGAATTAGGCTGTAAATCTCTTTCCTTAGATGTACACCTGAAAGGCATTCCTTTCTTCAAATCGCAACAAAAAGGACAATTCAGGGATGTTTCCGCTGCCCTGAGTGCAAATCCTGTTTCAGATGCTTGATTCCTACACTGCCTTGATTTATACTTGTTATTTTATTCAAAACAGCCTGCAGGAAATATGCTTTGAAAATGTGTAAATGCAATGCAGAGGCTTTGAAAACACCCAAACAGATATAGCGAGAAAAAGGAATACAATAAAATATAACTACACAGCAGTCTTCTTTCTAAGCATCTCACCGAGTTTAACGTACATACATATCTTAATTTTTATTTATTGTTAAGAAAGCATGATAACTTTATTGCGTATGTGAACTTTAAAAGTGCAAACCACTACTTTCTATTGATCTAGCAAGGCAAACTTATTAGAAATCATAAGCTCTGAACAAACAGAGAACAATTCATTTTCTCCCCTTTTGTTAACCCATTCTTGATAAAAGAATAGAATAGTTCTCTTTTCACATAGGGATTTCAAATAGAACAATCCTCTGATAAACAACTTAGCCTCTTCATTTACCAACTCAGACTTCCAAGAGATATCTTCCAAGACGGTAACATACTATTTCATTTGAAAACCATTTTCCGCTATGAAGTGAATTAATGGAGATAAAAACTCTGAAATGACTTTTTAAAAAGAGGAAATACTTCAAGAGCCAAGGCAAACTGATTATTGTATTCAGAACATGTAAAATTTAATTCTCACAATTTCCAGTACTTATATCTACATATTAATAATCTTTTTCATCTTAATGAAAACAACATAAAAGGGCAATGTGGCTCTTCAGGGTAACTATATTAGGGGAGAGTGTCCTTTCACATCACAATGGACATATGAGGAAAAATGTCTCTCCAGAAACCATTCTATCATTCAGTTTCTTTTTTATCCTTCACTGTCTAACAGCAATTGAAAATAACATTCTCTAAGTTCACCTGACCATCGACAGCCAAATAGGCACAGCATGATTGAGAACCTTGATCATGTGGGGAACCCACATACATACAGCCGGCTTCCCGCTTCAGGCTAACCATTCAGATGGCAGGAGCTGGTGTCCATGACTAGCACCTAGTGTGGGAGCCAGAGCTGGAACTTGAGCAGGAGCTGAGCAAGGGAGTTCAAAATAGGGATGGATGGTCTCACCCCCCCCCCCCCCCAATTTCCTTGGGTGCTCTCTGAGGCGCCACCATCACTCACGACCCCAGGATGAGCTCAACAAGCCTCTGTATTCACCTGGACCTGCTCACTGAGCAGCCCAAGGCCTGGCAACTTTGCCTGGCAGCCGTCCACTGCCTTGTTGAGTCGCCATTTTACGTAAATACAGTGACTCATGTTTTTCCATGAATGTAAACTTGTGGAAATGATGGCCTCCTAGCCTTCTGCCTGCAGTAGCCAGGATCAGAGAAGGAGAAGGCAGTCCCACCACTGCCGCCATGGTAGTTGGCTTGGGAGGGGGAGAAGGGAGCGCCACTCCCTTCTCCACTTCCCATTCTGGCTACTGTGGCTGCAGCGGCATCTGTGGGGCGGGAGGAAGCCATGAGGCTACCATTCAGGCAAGTTTACATTTAGAAAAAAAAAAGCACTAGTTGCCATATTTACATAAAATGGTGACTCACTGAAGATGCAGATGGTCCTGTAAGTTGTAAGGGGAGAGCCTGTTAGACTCCACCCCCCTCTTGGGCACTCGTGACATCCCTAGTTCAAAAGGGAACCTATTCAAATCGGATCCATCCTGATTCAAAACAGACCCCACCCCACCCAGTCACATGTGTTTACTATTAAATTCATAAAACCTCAGATGACACTGCAGGTTTCACATTTAATGTCACATATAACCTGGTCTTGATATAGGGACGAAAGGAGATATAGGCTAGCTTGTGTGTGCATGCGTGAGTGTGTGTGTGTGTATGTGTGTGTGTGTGTGCGTGCGTGCGTGCGTGTGTGGATTTCACCTCCTCCCTTCCTCCATGTTCCACTTGAAAGGTCTGCAGTTTGATCTGCTGCTCAAGCCATAGCATAGCAATCACATAAAGTGTAATTGCTGCAGCAAAAAAAGCCTTTCCAGTGTAAAGTTGAGTGACCAAAAGGTGTAGGAAGGGAGAACAGAGGGGTTTTGAGTGGCAGGTGGGGAATTGCTATACACTTTGCATAAGATGCTGTAGTGGCACAAATAGGAGTTTGTGCTGCAACAGTCACAGCCGGTGTGAGATCAGGCTGTAAGAGAAATTGGCTAAATAGCTAAACTGACTGATAGACAGACTTTTCAGTTAGCTTTTACACTGCCAAGGAACATAGAGTCGAAAAATAATGAGACAAAATTAAAAACCGTTGCATATGGATCGGAAGCTTCATCTTAGTTTAATATTCTACCCCCATCTCTGCTCATCTTGGCTTCACAGTATTATTGTTTGTGGGCAAAACAATATGAACTTGGGGGAAGAAGATTATTGCTGTACAACAAGGCTTTAAATCATCAGGATTGCAGTGAATTGGAACTAATTTGATTAAAGAGATATATGGCATGAGAAAGATTGTAACAGGAAAATAAAAACATCCCTACCACTCTCCTAGTTTCTGTGATTTCTTCTAACTGCTGCAAGGCAATTACAATTCCCCCCCAATAATAATAATAATAATAATAATAATAATTCCTATTACTCCTCTGTTAGGCATTTCAGAGCTATAAGATATTGTTACAAAAACTAAAAATATAATTTGACATTCAACACTCCCAGCAATATAACCATTTAAATGATAAGGCTCTATATAGCATGACATGGCATTCCAGAGGCAGCTAGAGAGCCATCTGTCATGTATGCTTTAAGGTGTATTCCTGCACTGAGCAGGGGGTTGGACTCAGTGGCCTTATAGGCCCCTTCCATACATCCCTATACATGATTCTATGTATAGGGATGTATGAGAAATTCATTTTGGTTCAGTTTTTTTTCAAAAAATCAGGATTTACCCATTTCACACCATCTGGACAGAACATGGATCAGGACATAATTTGCGGTCAAGGTCCATACATTTCCAAGTTTGCAATGTGATTTGTGGAGCCAAAAAAAAAAAAATGCACTTGACAACGTGCACATTCAAAACATGTGCTTGAAAAATGCATATTTTTGAAAAATGCACACAAATATGCTTTAACCAATGGGAGAAGAATGCGTATATTTCAAAGATGCACACAATTCATTCGTACATTTGGAAAAATAAACATGAATATATATACATGGATTTCATGAGAAAAAAAAATCAAAGCACACAATCTGATACCGATCTGAGTCAGAACAAGCATGATGGAATTCAGAGAACTTCAGCAAGCTCAGGGTTTGTTGAGTCGCATACCTTTAATTTAGATGTGTGAATATTCTTTGAAGATATCCCTGTTAAGGCCTAACATGTCTGAGTAGAATAACTAAGGAGGTGCGAATCAGCAAAATTCAACCTTACCAAAATTCTTCGAATTCCATCTTGAAGTTCATTCTGACTCAAATCATTATAGGATTGAGAGCTTTGTTCCCCCCCTTTTTGCATGAAAATTCATGCATGGTGTTTGTGTGTATTTTTCCAAATGTACACCTTAATTATGCACATTTTTGAAATGGACACATTCTTCTTCCATTGATTAAAGAGTCTTTGTGCACATTTCTCAAAATACAAATGTACACATGCTGTCAAATGAATTTATTTTGGTTCGCAAATCACACTGCAAGCTTGGAAATGTGCAGACTTTGACAACAGATTGCATCCGAGCCTGTGCTCAGTTTGGAAAGTGTGATCTGGGTAACATCCTGATCAAAAATGAAGTGAAACGAATTTCTCTTACATCCATACAAATGACACATACACAGATACTTTAAAAAAGGAATTACATTAAAAGGCATAGGGACAAAAGAAGGTTTTTCAAAGGACAAAGGAAAGGTCTTGCATCCACCAAAGATTGGAAAAGGAGGACACTTTCTGTTCTAGGCTGAATCCCTTAAGGGGAGGCAGAGTTACGTATGTTCCTCTGCTGTCTAGTGCATTGGGTTTAAAGAAAGGGAGAACTACACAAATAAAGACTTTATTGGCTGGATAAACAATAACTAGTGCTCCCAGAAACAAGGGCTGAGAAGGGGGAGCACAGCACTACTTTTATACAGCCGAAAAACAGTCAAAGGAATGGTACTAGCTGGAAAGAAGGTAATTTATGTTGATCATTAGAGGGACTATTATACATCTCACTACTGCAGAAGTTAGGTTGGTGGATACACTAGACAAGGCCCTCTCTGTAGCAGCACCTAAGCCATCAGACTCTCCCACTAGCAGGGTAAATTAGTCTCCTTTTTACTGTGTTTCATTTTTATGTTCAAACTCTGTTTTATCCTAAAGAAAACGTCTGCTCTTGTGTTTAGTAGATTTTTTTGCTCAGCTCCTCTCTTTTTCTTGCCTTCTATCTAAGAATGTTCTGAAACATCATTTTAATATAAACCCTACTATCTGCCATCACTCCCTCTAATGCTGAACTCAGTCCCACTGCGCCAACAGGATTGAAGCCAAAGTGAGACCACCGAGAAACATGAGGAAAGTATCAGTGTGAATCCTGAGGTACAGAGAAGTATAAAAAAATAAAATAAAATAAAACTGGACTCCCCTTCCCCAAAGTATTTAATTCCCATCTAAAAGGTTTCTAACATAACAGCTCAGTTGCAACCTATTTGGACCAGGGTTTTCACATAAACTTTTCCAAAGCCTTTGGACAGGCTCATGGCTGAAGGTGGAGAAGGGACAGAACTAGGAAGGTGGAGAAGGGAAAAAGATGAATGAACAGATGATGAAGTGGGCAAGATCAGATGTACCTGGGGTGTGTGTGGGAATAAGAGGTAGGAGAAAGGTGAGCCTGGATGATGAAAGCCAGATTAAAAGATGTAGGGGAGGGGGAAGGTGAAGAACAAGAAAAAGGTGAGGGACAGAAGCAAAGGCAGATGGCAAACAGAAGCAGTGGGTAGGAGAAGGAAAAGCAGGACCAAGAACAATAGATCGGGGAGGGGAAAGAGGGGAAAGAGAAAATGATAATGGAGGGGAAGGAGAAGATGGGGAGGGGAATGACAGGATAAATAAGAGAACAGAGAGGAAAAGGGGGGCTAGAAGAACACAATGAGAGACATATGGGACAACTAAACTCTTTAATTAATCTCCACTTGTTCTTATCTATGGTTCCAGCCCAAGCACTAAGGCCTACTAGTCTGGCTTCAGGTGTACAGCTACCAGCACTGCAGTCAACTACAGGAGGTCCTGAATTCAAAAAGTTATTGATCAATGCACTTCTGATTTTATCACTTATTATGGCAAAACACTATCAAAACCTGTCATATTATGTTTCAGAATTAGCTTGCAGACATAAAAAGGGCAATTCCTGGCTTTTATAACTCCCCCCCCCCCCCACAACACTGTTTGATGGAATACAATAAAAACTTGCCTACAAGACTGCAAATAATGTGAATTGTTCCTTTAATCTGATAGGAGGTAACTTACAATAAATGCATAGTTATCAGAAAAAATGGAATGAAAGAAGAAACTACATATGAATGCTAAACACAGGAATCACAGTATTTGCTGGATTAGTTAATTACTTCTAGGATGGAAATACCATGGGAAGCTGGGTGACTGCCTTTCATCTACACACCAAGACTTTTTAGATTCTAAAGTTTCTCCTTGTGACGATCGTTAGCTAATCAGTCTAGCCAATCAACCACATCTCATTACACCTTCCATTATCTTTGGGCTTCTAGGTGCATATACACATATGAACTTGCTTACACCTCTACAGACAGTATCTCTGTCATGCAGATCCTAGCTGAACTACATAAATCAGGGCCAAATATACAGTTTAATTACTTACTGACATTTTACCATTGACAAGCCATATGTGATAAAGATTAGCTAGCGTAATGTTTTGAAAAGGTCCTAAAGAGTCCACTGGAACGTGTAATTCATCTGCTTTAATATGCACATTTTGCTGAACCAGCACAGTTAGTTATCTTCAGAGAAGGATACAATTTAAACAGCAGAATCTACTTTTGATCACCACTTTGAAAGCTTCATTAGCACATTGCTATTCAGCACTACAGCTGCTTCTCTTTAATGGCTGAAAGTAATCAAACTGTAAACCCATCCTTCAGGAGTCCTCAAAGCAGCACAGTATTTATATAGATATATTAGCGTGGCTTTAAAGGCAGACTCAAAATCCAGCATTTCTTTTCCAGTGCATATTTTTTGTTGAAGACAGAAAAAAGAAGTTAGAACTTCCTAAGGTTAAAAAAAATCTACCTAAGGCCCATTAGAAAAAAAAAATGAAAACAAGAAACATTTGCATCCTGATTTTGCCACGAAACTCTACCCAGATTTGTAGTAAAATGGCAGCAAATGAACACAACCCCCATAATTTAAATGTTTCAAATCACCAAATAATTTTACAAATATAAAAAATAATAATATTGCAAGTAGAGATTACATGTGTTTCAAATTTGAATTATGTTCCTATCATCACTGGAATTATTTCAATATTGGCACAGATAGCTATTTAGGAAAAAAAAAGCTACATGTGACTGTATTCATTCTATACAAGGTGATACATTATATGGTGAAAAACCGTTTCCGTCTCATCTAAATCCATATTTTCACATTATCATATGGAAGGTCTAGTCACATGGGATAGATCTTCAATGCCATTGCTGACTAGTCATCAGGATGAGATGCTGATATAGGGAAAATGATGTGCTCTTGGCAGGATCTACACAACTGTTTTATAACAGTTTATAATGGTCTTGAGAACTGTTGGGGCCCATGACACATTCCATATACTGTTTTCAAACTGCGTTCAAAGTGTTATATCCTGCTTGGTGTAGATCTGACCTTACACCTCCAGAACTTTTATATAGATTATGAGGAACACTACAACTTAAGAACATTAGGAGAGCCATGGGGGATCAGGCCAAGAGCCATCTGTTCCAGCATTCTGTTCACATATTGGCCAAAGAGCTGCCTGCCTATCATTGTGGCTACCATTGCACCACTTCAATCACATAATGGTTCAAAGTTTTCAATGAAATCAATGTGCTTGGCCCTTCTTGCCTCTAAATGTACCAAGAACCACATTTGCTACAACTCCTGACTGGTACAGGATTGTCCTGGTGCAAGAGCTGTTTGCCACATGCAGCTGCTTGTCCACAACCCCTTGACGGTCTTGCTTACCAGTGCTATTCAGATTGCCACTGCACGAGCTCCATTGGGGCAGGGCATCATATGAATCACATCCAGAATATTTGTAAAGTGCAATATACTCATACATTCTTTCAGGTTTGTCACTTGGGTTGCAATCCCTCTTCTTAAACATGCAGAAATGTGCAGACTTAGCAAAAGTCTAACTAAGATCAGTGAATGTGCTAATTTAAATGAACAGCAAGACATACAGCAGACTTTGACCTCTTTACTGCTGTTCCTTTGAGTAAATTATAAGTAATGGACGGGGAGCGATTTAATTAAAAAAAACAACTCTTCGTGGTTATGCATGATTAAATTCACAGGCCAATAAAGATTAACATATAACAGTTGCTTGTTTTAACAATGCTCCATGGGCCTATAAGCTGCGGAAGGACAACAGTTATTCCTGTGACTAAGAGTTAATGCCGTTACAGTGGCGGATTTGCTTTGAATGTGTCATTTTCTGGCAGATTAATACAAACACAACACAATGTCAGTTTGAAAATATATGTCTATAAATGCAAGATGTTCTGTATTACATTCACAATACTTTTCAGGAAATGATTTGACCTATTTTTTTATGTTTCCCTTTGATGAAATAATAAGTAACTAACACTGTTGAATTTTAAATTATGCAGTTATTAATAATTCAAACATCAGTGTGCACAAACTCAGCCCTGGAATGGAAGGCGTGGAATTGGTCCAAGGCCTAGTGGGTTGGTCTGCTGTGGATTGATTATCTGACAGTTTTCCTATGGAAAAGCAAGTCCATCCTGCTCACTAGAATCCACAGCTGTGGTATCACCTGCAGCTTAGAACAGAGAGGCTCCTCTGTTGTCACTACGGGCCCTTTGCTAATTTATATCCAAATGGTATATCATGCATATTGTGATCAATGGAAGAGATTAGCACTAGAGTTTTAAAATGTTTTTAAAAGAAAGGTGCTGGGACTCAGGTCTGCTGTCCCGTAATAGGCATGTATGAAGGTAGAGAGCCCATCTAGTCCAATAGTCTGTCTCTAACAGAAACTATCCAGATGTGTTTTGAAAACTCAAAAGAAGGACATGAAGTCAAAAGAGCCCCCCTGTGTTGTTGTCCTCACCTTTAAACGTGGCTATTGAGAAGTCTATTCTTCTGAACATGGATGACCCAGTTAGCTTTCATGGTTAATAGTATCCAGTAGAGCCGTCCTCCCTGAGTATGTGTGAATAAGTACTTTATTTTGTCAGTTCTGCATCTACTACACACCATGACATGGTGCTATGTAAAATAACTTTTGTGCAGCAGCTGTAATACATAAGGTAACCCCAAGAGGAGGTATTATATATAATCTATTATAAAGAGATAGAAGAGTTTTAAATTAGCTGTTCTAAATCGTTGTAGGCAAAGTTGATTGTTAGTTATATTTTTCCATGAGAGGATAGTGTAGGTGGTTGTTGGACACAACAGTCAAAACATTTGAGCGTTGCCCATCACCAATAAGACTGGTACCAAAAGGATGTTACCATCTTCCTCACAGTAGTAGTATTCTAGTACAATTCAGACTTTTAATCAACAGCTAAAAGAAAACATTTTCCTCAGCCTGATGTGATATGTCAAGAAATGCTAATGCTCATAAGCCATCATGTTACCAGACAGACTCAGAAAGTTCATGAAATAGCAAGCACATTTGGGGGAGACAGTGGAAGATCAAAGATATTTCAGTTGTCAGTCAGCAATCAAACAAGAAACATTTCCAAGGGTACATTTTTCCATAACTCAACAGGCACAAAATGTGATCTCTGACTATCTTGGAATGATCCTGCCCCCTGGGGTGAACAGAGAATTCAGAGATTCTTTACAAAGCATGTGGAACTGTGGACCAAATTCTTATCGTGAGACAGTGATGTCATAGTTAACAGGATTTTCTATGGTGGTATAGTAGTTAATGCAGAAAACTGTTCCTCTCACAGCAGGATCAGTTCTTAATACAAGTTTTCTGTGTGGAGTTTTGTATATTTTTCTTTCCCTGGTTTTTAAATTCTTTTTTGCTTAGACATAGTTGATTGATATATGGAATAGCTCATTTTACCTGTGGGATTGTTTTCAAAAATCTTTGCTTTGTTTAGCATTATTTTTCTCTTTGTACAGCTGTAGACATTCTAAGCATATGGTGTGAGCATGGCAGAGTCACATATGATTGGAGGAAATTTGATGGTTTGGTTTTTCCTTTAGTATCCTGACTGATACCGACACTACACCTTCAGCTACCTTCAGTCATTTATTTTTAAACTACTCCCATTGTCACATCACTTTTCTTAATGTCTAACTCTAATTCTCACTGCTTTAAATCAAGTATTTACTATACTTGAATTTACAAGAAAAGAAAAGGAAAAAAGAGTTCTTTTTTAGTATTAAATGTGATGGGGTGGAGACTTCTGTCTCTCTCTTTTCCCTACATTCCCTCTTCTACAGAAATAACATATTCAATCCTTATAACACTATTTATTTTACTTTCAGTTATTATTATTATTATTATTAGTAATCATCATCATCATCATCATTATATTTATATCCCGCCTTTCTCCCAGGGCTGGGACTCAAGGTGGTTATTTTCTTCTATACTACCTTTCTGAAGCTATCCAATGTAGTTTACAAAAAATCCAGATGATTAAAAACAAAAATAAAAACAAAACACAGTAAAACACTAAAAAATAAATTTTAATACCTGAGGTTTGTTACACTAGGGTGTGGAAAACTTCTTTTAGGTGCAGGAGAGGCCACTGGAACACCCATCCCCCAACCAGCCCTCTCTGGGCTGAATGATATCAAGGGGCTTGGCCACACTCCTGCCAGTTGGGGAAAGCTTACCTACAGTGAAGCTACTAAAAACAAGGCATTGGCTGTAGGAGCATTCTATCCCCCACCGCAGTCAGAGTTGCTTAGCCTCCTTGTATCCTCCCCAATGGGGAAAGGAGCTGCCTACTCTTCCAGCCACCACCTCAACCAGGACCTAACTGCTGTGTATTTGGGACTTCAATCTGCTCCCTTCCTCCCTTCTATTCTATCTTCTGGGTAACAAGCCACACTCACCATGTTCTGTATTCCCTCCCTCCTTCTGAGAATGCCCAAGGACAGATAAAGTCCCATGTGATAAAATGGAACAAAAATGTTGCATTTTTAATCAAAACTACAGGGCATAGCATACATTACACCCCTCCCCTGACCTGACACAACAAGCAGTTTTCTGAAAGATGCTGAACAAATGGAATAATCACCTCATAAAGTTTAACCCCAGCAGAAAACAGACATTACCTGTCAAATTGCTGGAGGTCACTCATCAAAATTTAAACTCCCATAAATAAGCCATTTGCTACCCTTCCTATCTCAAAATCAGCACGGACTATCCTCAAACTGAATTCTCTTCCACTGCTAAGTTACATATCAATCCTCTGAGTTGTTTTCTGAATATAGACCATAGAAGCTACTGGATGGGTTCACATGTCATGCTAACCCATGGTGGGTGGCAAGCTAAGCTGGGTAGGTGGTTACATAGGCCCTTTCTACACCATAGGGGTGTAGAGGGAGGGAGGGTGATCCCGGAAGTACCTAATACACACCATCGGTGCACAGGGAGGGAGTGAGTTCCTGGAAGTACCTAATACACACCATCGGCGCACAGGGACCAGCCAGGGGCCATCCCAGGCAAAAAGCCTGGTGTGGAAAGGGCCTCAAACAACCTACTGTGCTCTCATCAGGTGACCAGGCAAGCAAGTAACCAACCAGGTATCCCAGTTTCCAAATATCCTATAACATTTTTGTGGGAGCAGACATTCCTTCCCCTCCAACACACACATACACACACACTGTCCTGGAATGACAGTTCATTGGGGGCATCGGCCTTCCAAGACAGGAATTCTGTTCTTTTAAGAAGGGGAGTAAAACAGAACATTTTAAATATATATTTACTGACAGAAGGATAAAAATAGGCTGCCTGAGTTTCTTGAAACATTGTTGCTCTATATCACTTATTCTTGCCATTTATTTCCTGAGGGTCTCAGACTGCTGTTATCCAAGACACGGAACTATGGAGTGTTCCGTGTGGTCAAAAATCCACACCTGCCGTTTAATAATCTTGTATGCTTTTGTTGTACTTGAGGGAATGTATAAGCCATTTCTTCTCACAGCACTGAACAGGAACTGAATAGGAGAAGTTTTGAAGGGGTGCTCAATTATTCTTACAGGGAAAAAAGTGTATTATTTTATTGTTATGTTATTAAGGCAGATCAACTGTTATATATTCTTATAGAATATAAACATTTTTTGGAAGTATTAACTTCTACCACACATTCACTTGTTGTTTTTATGTCTGATATCCTATGCACGTTGCTACACAGGGCACACTTACAGCACAATCCTATGTATGTTTAGACAGAAAAAGTTCTACATCTCTCTGACATGCCCCAGCCAGCATGGCTGACTGGTGAATGCTGGGAGTTGTCATAGGCATGCAGAGCGAATTTCATTAGGGTGTGCATCCAGGGAATTGAAGCCTTTCCCACTCCCATGCCCCCCACCCCGATTGAAGCAGTGGGGGGGTGGAAAAGCATGTAAGTCCTTCCTTCCCCATCAACACTAACGGGCTTGATTGGGTGGGTTTGGAGCAGAGAAAGGGAAGGGGGGAGCGGCGGTGGGAAAGAGCATTCTCCATCCAGGGCCTCTGGAAATGGCCAACTCCCCTCTGCCCCCCCATGATCCCCTCTCCACTGCCGCCCTCACCTGCTTCCTCACTCATGTGTCCAAGAAAAGTGCAGCAGCCTCTTGAAGCATGCACTGCCAGCACACCTTATTTCGCCTCCCGAGTCCCGACCCTGCCTGCCCACTGCCAGGCAATTTACTTTCTCATTGTGCGCCTATCCAGCACGCAGCTCCTGGAGCTGCGTGCTGGACAGGTGCGTGGGCAGTGGAAAAGTAAGTTGCCTGGTAGCAGGCAGGCGGGGTTGGGAGGCGAGATAAGGCGTGGTGGCAGTGCACGCTTCGAGAGGCTGCTGCACTTTTCTTGGATGCGTGAGTGAAGGAGAGGAGTGAGGGAGGGGACAGAGGGGCTGTGTCTTAAAGAGACAGCACACTGGTGATGCAGCTGCCTCTTTTCCCACTAAGGAAAAGTCAGCCAGCTGGCTGGGATGGGAGCGGAAGGTGCCTGCCCGCCATCCGTTGCTGATTGAAGTGGGGGGGAAGGAAGCGGAGCTCCCCCCCAAAAATATTAAGGTGTGCCTGGGCACACCAGGCACATCTCATCTGCATGCCTATGGGAGTTTTAGGGCTTTTTTCTGTCTAAACATGCATGGGATTGCACCCTTACAATTTCTATAAAATTACATGGTTCTCAATCAAATGGAGAACCTCAAAGATACAGGAGGCTTTATGGAGGAACATAAGAACATAAGAAGAGCCATGCTGCATCAGACCAAGGGTCCATCTAGTCTAGTTTTCTGACTCCAAGCTGAGCAGAGCAGAAGAGGAAGCTGCCCCAGCTGGACTAGAAGGAATATATGGAAGAGAGCTCCCAGAGAGCGAGTGATCAGAGCGAGCAAACAGGGAGAGCAAACAGGAGTTTGTCAGGGGGATGTCAAGGGGGAAGTCATTAACAAAATTACAACACAATCGAAAGGCAGAAACAAAGCAGAAATGGAGACTATGGGCAGAAAGGAGTCTCTAGTGGTGGTGACCTGCAACTTGTGTGCGATGCTCGTGTCCCTGCCTGAGATCAACATGACGTACACCTGCAACAAGTGCAAGCTGGTTACACTATTGGAAGAAAAAGTGAAAGCAGTTGAACGGCGAGTGTCCACCCTCCAAGGAATAAGAGAAGGCGAAGAGTTCTTAGACAGAATGGTGGAACTGCAACAGCAACAAGAAGCGCAAGAGATTGAAGAGCAACAGCAAGCCGAAGCAAAAGTGGCGAATGCTGAGATGAGGAAACCTAACGAAGAGGGAACTCCTTGGAAGAGGGTGACAATTAGGAGAGGAGGAACTAGAAGACACTCTGCACCACTGGAACTATTAGAGTTATGCAACTGCTTTCAGCTACTGGAGGAAGAGACTGGAGGACAGTCTGCAGAGGAAGAATTACAAGAGACCCTGTGCAACAGTGAGCAAGAGGCAGAAGGTCAGTCGACCAAGAAGAAAAGAAGAGTAGTCGATGTGGGAGACTCCCTGCTGTGTGGGATTGAAACCCAAGTATGTCGTGAAGACCCATGGACTCACCAGGTGTGCTGTCTCCCTGGAGCACAGATTAGAGATGTGACTGAAGGGTTGCCAAAGCTCATCAAGCTCACTGACACATATATTTTTCTTCTCATCCATGTGGGAACAAATGATATTGCCAAGCGGAGCTACAAAGAAATCACATCAGACTTTGAAGCTCTGGGAAGGAATCTCAAGAACTTTGGGGCCCAGATAGTTTTCTCATCCATCCTTCAATTCTTGGAAGAGGAATAGAAAGGGAAAGAAAAATACTCCAGGTGAACGACTGGCTACGAAGGTGGTGCCGACGTGAGGTATTTGGATTCTGGGACCACGGACTATGCTACTTGGAAGATGGACTGCTGGCAAGGGACGGGTTGCACCTCACAAAGACTGGGAAGAATGTTTGGCGACAGCATGAAGAATCTCATCAGGAGGGCTTTAAACTGAATCCTACAGGGGCAGGAGATGTAAACCTTGAGGCAACAACGGATGAAGGCTTATGCACCATAACAGAGAGAACAGCTCCAACAGTGCCCCAAAACAGTGTTCAGAACATTGTAGGAAAGAAGCCAGACTGCAAAGCACATGGGCTTCAGTGTCTATATACTAATGCCCAGAGTATGGGAAACAAACAAAATGAACTTGAACTCTTAATACATGAAGGCAAATATGACTTGATAGGTATAACTGAAACTTGGTGGGATGACTCCCATCACTGGAATATAGCAAATGAAGGATATAACTTCTTCAAAATGAACAGAAGAAATAGAAAGGGAGGCGGAGTCACACTGTATGTTAAAAATACTTATCCCTGCACAAAAGTACAAGAGGATGAGCCTGGGAGCCCCATCGAGAGCATCTGGATTAAAATAAATGGGGAAAGGAGTAAAAAGAGCATGATAGTCAGAGTCCTCTACCGACCACCCAATCAAGGAGAAGATGGGGACGAAACCTTTGAAAAGCATATTGCCAGTGTTTCAAGGAAATCTGATGTAGTAGTAATGGGGGACTTCAAGTACCCCGATATCTGTTCGGAGACAAATTCTGCCAAAAGTGGCCCCTTCAAGAAATTCCTGACATGTGTGGCTGATAACTTTCTCCTACAGAAAGTAGAGGAAGGAACCAGAGGAACGGCTATCCTTGACTTGATACTGACCAAAAGAGATGACTTAGTGGATAAAGTGGCAGTTGCGGGAACTCTGGGGGAAAGTGACCACATCATACTTGAGTTCTTGAATTTAAAGGAAGCAAAAGCTGAGTGTAGCCAAACACATACTCTGGATTTCAGGAAAGCTGATTTTAATAAACTCAAAACTATGATAAATAAGGTCCAATAGCAAGTGACCCTAATGAGTCCAAGATGGGTGGGAGTTTTTAAAAAAGGAAATTTTAAAGGCCCAATTACAAACAATTCCAACAAGGAAAAAAGATAGAAGACAACAGAAGAAACTAATGTGGCTCCACAAAAAGCTTAGAGATGACATGAAAATAAAAAAGGATACATATAGGAAGTGGAAGGAAGGCCAGGCTACAAAAGAAGAGTACAAACAAGTAGCACAGAAGTGCCGGAATGGTATCAGGAAGGCTAAAGCTGAGAAGGAGCTGAGGCTAGCGAGGGATGCTAAAAACAATAAAAAGGCTTTCTTCAGATACGTGAATAGTAAAAGACAGAGGAAAGAAATGGTGGTTCAACTGCTTCATGAGGATGGCAAATTGGTAACAGATGGAAAAGAAAAGGCCGAAGTGCTCAATTCCTACTTTGGCTCAGTCTTCTCTCAAAAGCGGGTCTATGACCCCTCTGGAAAAAGTGAAGTACAAGCTGTCAGGGCAGGATTGCAGTTTGAGATTGATAAACAAATGGTCAAGGAACACCTAATTTCTTTGAACGAGTTCAAATCTCCAGGGCCCGACAAACTGCATCCTAGAGTAATAAAGGAGCTGGCAGAAGAACTCTCAGAACCACTTTCTATTATCCTTGTGAAATCATGGAAGCCGGGTGAAGTGCCGGATGACCGGAGGAGGGCTAATGTCCCTATCTTCAAAAGAGCAAAAAGGAGGAACCTGGGAACTACAGACCAGTCAGTCTGACATCCATCCCTGGGAAAATTTTGGAACAGATTATAAAGAAGTCAGTCTGTAAACACCTTGAAAACAATGCAGTGCTTACTAGAAACCAGCATGGATTTATCAAGAACAAATCCTGTCAGGCTAATCAATCTTATTTATTTATTTATTTATTTATTTATTTATTTATTTATTTATTTATTGCATTTTTATACCGCCCTATAGCTGAAGCTCTCTCTCATTTTTTGATCGGGTAACCTCCCTTGTGGATTGTGGGAATGCTGTGGATATAGTATATCTTGACTTCAGTAAAGCTTTTGACAAAGTGCTCCATGACATTCTGATTAAGAAACTAGTGAAAAGTTGGCTAGATGGAACAACTGTTAGGTGGATCCACAGTTGGTGACAGAATTGGACTCAAAGAGTGCTTATCAATGGTACCTTTGCACACTGGGGGGAGGTAACGAGCGGGGTAGCACAGGGCTCAGTTCTGGACCCAGTGCTCTTCAACATTTTTATTAATGATTTGGATGAGGAGGTGCAGGGAATGCTTATCAAATTTGCAGACGACACAAAATTGGGTGGGATTGCTAACACCCTGGAAGACAGAAACAAACTCCAAAGTGATCTTGATAGACTGGAGTGCTGGGCTGAAAACAACAGAATGGAATTTAATAGGGATAAATGCCAAGTTCTACACCTAGGAAAAAGAAACCAAATGCACAGTTACAAGATGGGGGATACTTGGCTAATCAATACGACAAGTGAGAAGGATTTTGGAATTGTTGTAGATCACAAGCTGAATATGAGCCAACAGTGTGATGTAGCTGCAAAAAAAGCAAATACTATTTTAGGCTGCATTAATAAAAGTATAGCTTCCAAATCGTGTGAGGTACTGGTTCCCTCTATTTGGCACTGGTTAGGCCCCATCTTGAGTATTGCATCCAGTTCTGGGCACCACACCTCAAGAAGGATGCAGACAATCTGGAGCGTGTTCAGAGGAAGGCAACGAAGATGATTAGGGGTCTGGAAACAAGGCTCTATGAGGAGAGATTGAAAGAACTAGACATGTTTAGCCTGGAGAAGAGAAGTCTGAGGGGAGACAGAATAGCACTCTTCAAATACTTAAAAGGTTGTCACACAGAGGAGGGCCAGGATCTCTTCTCGATCAACCTAGAATGCAGGACACGGAATAATGGGCTCAAGTTACAGGAAGCCAGATTCCGGCTGGATATCACGAAAAACTTCCTGACTGTTAGAGCAATACGAAAATGGAACCAATTACCTAGGGAGGTGGTGGGCTCTCCCACATTAGAGGCATTCAAGAGGCAGCTGGACAACCATCTGTCAGGGATGATTTAAGGTAGATTCCTGCATTGAGCAGGGGGTTGGACTCGATGACCTTATAGGCCCCTTCCAACTTTACTATTCTTTGATTCTATGATTCTAGCACTCTGTTTACACAATGACCAACTAGCTGTCGACCAGGAACCCACAAGCAGTACACAACTGCAACAGCACCCTCCCTTCCATTTTCCCCAGCAACTGGTGTATATAGCCTTACTGCCTTGGATACTGGAGGTAGCACATAGCCATCAGAACTAGTAGTCATTGATAGCTGCCTCCTTCAGGAATTTATTCAACCCCCTTTTAAGGCCATCCAAATTGGTGGCCATCACTACATCTTGTGATAGTGAATTCCATAGTTTAACTATGCACTGTGTGAAGATGTATTTCAATTTATCTGGCTTGAATCTCCCACCAATCAGCTTCATGAGATGATCCCAGGTTCTAGTATTATGAGAGAGGCAGAAAAATGTCTCCCTATCCACATTCTCCACACCAAGCTAAAGAATCCCAGCTGTTGTAACCTTCCCTTATAGGGGAGATGCTCCAGCCCGTTGATAATTTTAGTTGACCTTTTTTGCACTTTTTCCAGATCTACAATATCTTTTTTAGGTGTGGTGTCCAGAACTGTACATGGAAGTCTAAGTGTGGTTGCACCATTGATTTGTATAAAGGCAGTATGATACTGGCAATCCTATTCTCAATTACTTTTTATAATAATTCTTAACATGGAGTTTTCATTCTTTACAATGGATGCACAATGGGTTTACATTTTCATTGAGCTGTCCACCACAGCCCCAATATATCTTTCTTGGTCAGTCCTCACCAGCTCAGATCCTATCAGGTTATACTTGAAATTGAACCACATTTCCCATTTGGATGCCCATTCTCCCAGTTTGGAGAGAGCCTTTTGGAGCTCCTCACAATCCCCTTTTGTTTTAACAACCTTAAATAATTTGGTGTTATTGGCAAACTTGGCCACTTCGCTGCTCACTCCTAATTCCAGATCATTTATGAACAAGTTTTTCAACAGGGTGTGACTTCTATATGCTTATTAATTTTGTCTTGAATAATGCTTTCAACCAATTTACCCAGAACAGACGTTAAGCCTGTGATTTCTGGATCCCCTCCAGATCCCTTTTCAAAAATTGCTGTTACATTGGCCATCTTCAAGTGCTCCAATACAGAGGCTGATCTTAGAGAGATTTGAAGGATGCACATGGGGCTGCAAGGAGAGGGGACTGGATGGAGAAATCCCATTAGCATCCACTTGGGGGATCAAGATCCTAGATACAACCCAATATATTTTGTAATGTGGTATTTATTTTAAAATAAAATGGGCTCCATTTTATGGCATTTAAAACAGGCATTTGAAATTTCTTGTATGTAGCAGCATACAGATGTCCATTTGCAATCTGCATGAGGCTTATTATTGCTTTACCCAGCAGCACCCTTGTTTTTTAAGCTCCTCAATGAATAGAAGCTGGAATGGGGAACAAATCTGTTTGTTTCATATTTTAATATGACCTGACATAATTCACCCTTTCCATACTAATATACAAAGTGGAATGCAATAATAATAATAATAATAATAATAATTTATTTATTACCCGCCTCTCCCAACGGATCGAGGCGGGGAACAGCATCAAACATAAAATACAAAACTGATTAAAAGCACATAAAACCAATACATCATTAAAATACCAATAAAACACCAATAAAACACTTTAAAATTATCTTTCATTTTTCACATTTATCCAAATTTTATACTAAAGTTCTCTGATTTTTAAAAAATGCATACACGAGGGGAAATTGTGTAGAAAAATACACGCATTAGGACAAGTGTACATTTTTTGCATGCATTAGGAGAAATGTAGATAAAATGTAGATATTTGTGGACATGCATACAAAAATCCAGACAAGATAGGAAATGGATACAAACATTCCTATGTTAGGGGAAAGGCATTCGAAATGTGTATGGATTTCATGTGGAACTACCTCTTCATTAAATAATTCACAAATAGATGTGGAAATGAGATGGAACAAACTGGTGCTTTAAACCTCCCCCCCCCCCCCCCCGAAAATTGTAGAAAATGAAATAGATTTGATGAGCCCTAGAGAGGAATAAAACGTTTACTGAAATATGAAGACAGAAGTGAATATATATATATATATATATATGAGATAGGCATAGATTCTTCAGTAACACATCTAGAGGGTTAACTTGACAACAGATATAACCACTTCTGCAACTTGAAACCCCCCTTAAAACAAATATATTTCTGGTATTTATTTTCATTTGCCTGTCTTCTATCTTGCTCTTCCTCACCACAACTACCCTCTGTTAGGCTAAACTACCAAATCCATTTCTCTCAGTAACTATAGAAAAAGGAAAGATTGTTATTACTATGTTGCCATTTAGCAAGAGTGATAGGGTGACAAGTATATAGTTGGATAGGTGTAAGTGTGAGCAAAGATCACTTGGAATGGCTTAGCTATTTCCCCTGTACCTAATTCCATCTGTAGATTGCATGAAATGTCAAAAATTGGTAGCTTTGACGGATCTGCAACAGCAAAATATATTAGGGTTCTTGTTCCATTGTGTTTATGTTTAATGGTATAAAAAGGAGGGGGAAGAGCACCACCAAACCGAAGAAAAAAGACAGCCACACTCTGGGGCAAGCAGCAGATGAGTGGAATCTTTTTACAAAAAACCAAAATCTTATATTAAAAATACATTGAAAACAAAACAACAGTTCAAATAATGATGATGTGTGGTTACAGCTAAGTGTTGACAGGATCATTCAGAAATAAGACAATTAAGGCTGCTGGCTGTTTATGGATTAACTTAAATTGCTCTCAACTGACCTTGGCTTTTGAGTAGGAGGAACTGAGTTTTGAGATATTACATACTGTGGTGGGGATGTCCAACAAGTCAAGAACTGTTGCCTTTTGCATTTAGGTTTTATTATTTGACTATTGTAGTAATAACTGAAAATACAGTAAAGTGTGTTTTCCCTCAGGTGAATTCATTTGATGAGTTTCCAGGTGAATGTGTAAATGTTTAGTTATAGTGTTTGTTGTTAGCAAAGTAATTTTAAAAAGGTTGTTTTTTTATCTGATATGGGTGTTGTTTTGTGTTTAATCTTAAGCTATTTTATGTTTTATCTTTTAGCTGTTTGTCTAATTTGTAGTTATACTTGTTTTTCATGAAGCTCCTAATGAAGGATGTTTTTTTCTGAAATGTGTAGAGCATATTGAAGAAATGTTTTTTTTCTAAAGATTAAAGAAAGATTGTTTTATAGCACCAGAGCGTGGCTCTCTTTTTTCATTGGTTAATGTTTAATGGCTTTACAGATCAGTTGAACTGTAAGCTACACAGTACTTTCATGCTACATGCCTATGATTTAAGAAACAAGGGGAACAATTTATCAATAATCTACAAAAATATGTAGAATGCAAAAATAATTTTCTTTTAGGACCCTGTGACCTAAGGTACTGATTAAGACAAAATAACTACTGGGTCTACAAGTAGTCATTTATGTACATGAACTGGGCCCTGGAAGAGTTTTGAATTTAGTACTGGAGAATTGAAAAGTACTTGTATTTCAAGTTCTAACTGGAGGAAAAAGTCCCTAAGAAAACAAGATGCATCATCTAATAACTTAGGCAGGATAGTGCAATTGTAAGCCCTTGTTTTCACACATAGCAGCTGAATTGGTAGTTGTGTGTCTGGACTCTACCAGTTTGAACTGTTGGTGACGGGTTACATGATAACATTCTTATTAGTGCTGGGCTGAATCCTGCCCCTATTTTTGGGAACTTTCTCGCTCTCTCTGTGAAAGAAGCATTTTTTTTCTCCATTGTCCATAGGGAGGGGGGAACTCAGAGAATCTTCTCCTTGGGGAGGGGGGCAGGGTCTCCATATACTTTTTTTAAAAAGTGTAGATGGTTGCTGAGGGACAGTCTTCCTATTTTTTAGTTTTTCAAAAAAACACCCCTTCCCTTGACATTTGGAAGAGCCCAGCAGTTCTTAGTGAATGCCTATTGAAGACCCTGTGACCTCACTCTCTCCAATAAGCATTCAGGAAGGGCTCCTGAAAATACTAGGGGTGTTTTAAAAAAGAAAAGAAAAAACAAAGAAGACCTTTCAATAACTAGCTTCATTTAAAAAGGTATGTGGAACCCCTGTCCCTCACCCCAAAAAGAAAATTCTCCGGAATGCTCACCTCTCCCAGCCTCTTTTGCCCAAGTTGTCATTTTTCATCCACCCCCCACAAAATGCTGAAAATGGAATGGTTGAAATTTTTGGCACAGCACTAATTTTTATACATAAAAATGTGTATAACTAGTAAATGGAAGATTCTTCTGAACATTTAGTGTTCTGTATGATGATATTTTTTTTGTATGGAGCAGCGTTGAGCCTCCACCTGGAGTCTGAAATGGTGCAATTCTTAGAGATAGGTAAGCTCTCTGCCATTTGCCCTGAATTAACTTGGGGAAAAAATCGGAGTTCTTTTCCCCCAAATCAGGAAGAACATGGATCATTTTCTGAGCCAATCAGAGGCTTCAAAAATTCACTTTCTCAGAAATAGCCCTTCCCCTCTGCTTAGAAAAGTTTAAAGATCCTCTGGTTAGGGTTTTGTCCAATTTTCTGAGGAGCAGCTCTTCAAAACAGCTCCCAATGTAAAGCAGCAGAGACCTTTCCCCCGTTACTTTGCATGGGGCTATTTTGAAAGGCTGCCTCCAGCGAAAACTGAGGATGCAAGCAGTGGTGAGCTGGGTAATTCTGAACCATAGCCTAATGGGCCTTATTGGGACTTCCTCTTTAGATTGTAATGTGGCCCACAGAGTCCAGTCAAGGCCAATTAACTGTAAGCGTGCAGAGGTTCACAGCTTTTGTGGTGCACAGCAACAAAATGTTATAATACACACTCACGCCTAGTGGAGAGGAGGAATAAACATATATTTTAAAGGGCCCATTCAAGCCTGGCTGTTCCAAGAAATCTTTAGAATTTAACATTAAGTCTAGAATCAACTGCAGACTGACCTAGAAGTAAGCCTCACTTAACCTAGTAGAATACACATCTAATTAAGCACGCATGGGATTGTGCTGTGAAACTGATAGGGAATGTTGCCTCAACCTAACTGACTCCATCTTATATTTTCTCAAACCCAGTATTCATATTTCATGCCCCCCCCTTTTTCCTCTGTCTCTTCTGGTAAGTCACAGACAGCTTCTGCAGCTTCGGAGCAAAAGGCTGACCGCAGACCACAACCTGACCTAGTTGAACAGCTACACTGACATTTAAGAGCGCACCTGCATGCCAGACCATTGGGTTGCGCGCGCATCATCCTGTTATGTGACGTGACATGCATGTTTCCTGCTTGTTTGAACTGTATAACTAGTTGCTTCACCCATTAGGGGGGGCCAGTCTGTGGAGCTATCCCAGGCTGTCATTGCTAGCAATAAAGGCTATCTGTAGAACCTGTAACTTTGGATTGGACTCCGATTATTTACTGTAACATTTTGGTGCGTTGGCCGGGAATCATCCCTCACTGGGAGACCCGCCCGATAATCGGAGAAGCCTACCAGGGAGATTTCCCCCGCTTCTGCTTGGTTCCCCGCGGCCCCCGGCCGGCCGTGGCCCTCCTTGGGAGCGCGCCTCCAGCCTTTAGCTGGTGCCCATTCAGGTTCTGTGGCAGGTCCGGGGACAGTGCGGAACAAAACCGGACCGAGCGGAAGTTCAGTGCAGATACCCTTCTGCCCAGCGCTGGGACATCTGGATCAGGCAAGTATCAGGGGAATTGCCTATCTTGTTTTGTATTGGCCGACTCAGTAGAGTCGAAGGAGGGCCTGATCAACCCTCGGAATTGTAGACGCGCGTATTGTTTGGTATTGCCCGACTCAGTAGAGTCGAAGGGGGAGCCTGATCATCTCCCCGTAACGGTAAACTGTTTCTGTTTCTCTGAACTGGGAGGTCTGGGAGGACGGGTGTCGTCCTGGATGTTTGATGTGTGAATGACTGTCTGATTTCTATTGCTGACTGTTCGAACTTCCGGCAGCGTAGGCTGACAGCGAAGAGACTGTGTTCCTCTGTGTCAGCCGTCTGGCTCCCCCACTTCCTATAGCCAGACGGTTCCCTGTCAATCTGATTGCCCTTCTGTGTACTGTCTGTCTGGTGAATTATATTGTGATTTAGACAGGAAAGGATGGGGGGAGGTTTTTCAACCCCACTGAATCTTATGATTAAACATTTTAGTGAAGTCTTTGACTTGACCAAGTGTAATGTAAATGATATAGAAGCTAAATGTTATTGAGACTGGCCAGCCCTAGGCCCCCTAGTAGACTGCCCCCCCCAAGGTATTTTACAACCTGGCCATAATAGAGGGGGGGGGGCCTCAGCCCAGAAGACATCCCATATACAGAGGGATGGCTAAGAGTAGCTAAACATCCCCCTCCGTGAACTGAAGAAAGTTGGCAGAAAATGCAGCCCTCATCCTGATGAATCAAGCCAAGAAAGAGAGAAAGACTAAACCCAAGACAAGCTGCCAGGAGCCCACAGCCCCAGGAAAAAATTGCTGACATGATTGAAGGCGTTGTACCCACTGACAACTGAACAGATGACCTACCTCCACCCTACGTGTCCCAGACTGCGCCCCACCGCCACCCCCTGATGTCCCAGACGTCCCTAGGTCCGGACCAGACACCCTGGCTCCCTCTCCAATGTCCCAAGACTCCACTGCCCAGCCGTCAACCGCCACCTCTGCACCTGAATACCCCACTTTTGCCTGATGTGAGAGTTAAGAAACTGACCCGCCTACTAGAACCAACCAATCCCGAAAATTCCTGACCCCGCCACTCCAGCCGCCTCCACCTCGGAAATTTAGCCGCTAACATAGCTGAAACGAAATTTCTCCCTGTCCGTGAGAGTCCCGCCATCGTTCCTGCCGTCACCGACCCTGCCACGAATGCGTCCACGTACCAGACCTACGTCCCCTCTCCTACTGAATTCCCGAACTGAACTGCCTGAATTGAACTGAGCTCTTGAACTCCTGAACTGGAAGAACCACGGACCCTCCTAAGAAGAAGAACCCGAGAAGTTTGTAGACATAATTGAGGATGTAATAACTGCCCATAATCCAACCTGGACTGATATCCAACAACTAATGGGATATCTCCTGACAACTGAACAGAGACTAGAGACCCAGGCTAATCTCGAAAATGCAACCACAGAACGGGGCCAGAGAGAAAGCATCCCCAACCCCAACCAGAGCAACACCGCCTATGCCCCAAGATTAGACACAGAAGGACGCAGACATCAGCGTGATTACCAGCAAGCATTTATTAATGCCATCAAGAAAGGCAGGCGTACAATGATGAACATGCAGAAAATCCATGAGGTTCCAGCCGAACCCAAGCCATCAACTGCGTACCACAGCCCAACAGCAAAAAAAGAACTCAGAGTTTCCTCGGCATGGCCGGCTATTGTCGCATCTGAATCCTGAATTATGCAGCCTTAACACAGCCCCTCTATGAACTCCTGAAAAGTAATCAGTCGGAGTCTTGTCCCCGAATGTGAACTGAAGAAGCCCTCTCAAGCCTCTGAGGTTTGAAGACTGCCCTGACTAGCCCTGGCCCTACCAGACATTTCCAAGCCTTTCCACTTGTATGTATGTGAACAAGAAAAAACTGCCGTTGGAATCCTAACTCAGCACACAAGCTCCTGGAACCGCCCTGTTGCTTACCTAAGTAAGAACACCGATCCTGTTAGTCGTGGATAGCCCGGCTGTCTCCGCTGCATCGCCGCTACATGCCTACTCTTGACTGAAGCCATAAAGCTCATATATGGCCAAACCATTGAAGTCACTGCCTCCTACTTAATGAAAGTCCTGCTTGAAATTCATGCTGCTCTGCTGTGTGAAAACCCAAACGTGCATGTGAAGGACTGTGCCACTCTGAACCCTGCCACCTTAATGCCTTTGCCTGAAGCTCCTGTCCACGATTGCCAGGAAATTATAAAAACCGTGTATTCCAGCCGACCTGATCTTAAAGACACTCCAGTTTCTGAGAGCATCGTCCTGTTTACAGATAGAAGCAGTTTTGTCCGAAAATGAAACCACATACTCTGGCTACGCAGTAGTCACTGAAAACGAAATCCTACTAGCACAGACCCTGCCGTCTGGCACGTTCGCCCAGAAAGCAGAAGAAGCAGAACCTTACAGCCACCCTAGAATTGGCAAAAGAGAAAGAAGCCACCATCTATACTGAATCTAAATATGCATACCTGACTCTCCAAGTACCGAGACCGAGGATTCTTGACTGCAGAGAGAAAAAACAGAAATTCAGAAGCTCCTCCAAGCTGTTTGGAAACCAGGAAAAGTAGCTGTTATTCACTGCAGAGTACACACAAGCAAGCCGTCAAAGAAGCTGCAACGAAGAGTTTCCTGTCAGCGTTGGTTACCACCACTTCCTCCCACCAGAGATGTGTTCCTTCTCTCCGCCACGTCATCGAGAAAACCATGTACATTGATGACCTGGCCAGCCTCTGCACAGATGTTTCCAGCTGCAGAAGCTCTGTGCAGAAACCAAGTTGAAGTGGATGCCCATGCTGCCTGTTGCCTTGCTCCATATGCGCTGTACACCAAGAGCCAATAGACTGACCCCTTATGAACTAGTCTACGGAAGACCCCCGCCACTACCCAGTACAGTTGAAACTCTACCACTGCGAGAAGAAATTGGGCTGAACAGAGTCCTCAAAGAACTGAATCAGACAGTGTTAGAATTGGAACAGTACACTGAGCAAGGTCCAGTTGGCTTAACAACTCCAGTCCATGGGTTCAAGCCCGGAGACCAAGTGTATGTCAAAAGTTATAAAGAAGATCTTTTAGAAAAAACTTGGGAAGGGCCCTCTACAGTCTTACTGACTACTCCTACTGCCTTAAAGGTTGAAGGAAACCCCGTCTCGATCCACTGGAGCCGTGTGAAAGCAGCCGCCAGTGCAGATCAATGGACCAAGCAACACCAACTGAAATTGACGCTGAAAAAAACTGCCTACGTCACTGGAAGCCTCCCTAGGGTGGGAGCGAAGTGACTGGGGGTGCTGCATCCCTTCCCATCCTGGATAGAGGAAGTAGATACCGCCCGAAGACTCCTGAAAGACTCTTAGTATTAACACTCCTATTAATCCTTGTCCCTGCCTCAAGTGATGTCACTCCCTGTCAGTCATGTATTAAAACTGTTAAATTCAGAATAGGCTCCAGTGTAAGGGTAAGGTGCAACCATGCACTTTCCAGAACATCACATACTCCGCTTGCATACAAGACAGTGCCATTACCTGTTTCAACCCGAAAAAAGCCCCTGCCCAGTGGAGTCTCGAGGTCAGAGACTCTAATGGACAGAGGACAGTACTACAATGAGTGTCCCTATTAAAATTGTGTATGGTAGGCCACGTGAGAAAAAAAGAACACAAGGGATTGTATTAGATCTGCAGGCAGTATGCTTATTCTGAACTCCCTGAGCCCTGGGCAGGCACTTGCACCCTAGGAGAGATTCGCCCCTCCTTCTTTCTGGTTTCCCTATCAGAAGGTGTGCGTCTGGGCCACCCAGCGTACAACAAACGCAGTATATCCCCAAATGTCAAAATTGGGGACTGGAAAGATGATAAGTGGCCCCCTGAGAGGATTGTTCAGTGTTATGGCCCAGCCACCTGGGCACAAGATAGAATGTCGGGGTACAGAACCCCCATTTATATGCTTAACAGAATCATACAGTTGCAAGCAGTTCTAGAACTAATAACCAATGAAATTGCAAGAGTACTGAATGTCCTATCCAAAACCCAGACCCAACTGCGAAATGCTGTGTATCAGAACCGCTTGGCTCTTAACTACTTGCTTGCTACTGAAGGCGGTATGTGTGAAAAATTTAATCTCACTAATTGTTGTCTGCATATTGATGATAATAGAAAAGTTATTGAAGATCACCAGTAAAATGACTAAGCTTGTTCATGTTCCCATGCAAACCTAAAAAAGATTTGAATAGGCAGAAAGACTGAGATCCTGGTTCACATAGATGAGAAGATTAAAAGGGATAATAGCGATGGTTATTGTAGAACTCTTGGTTTGTATTCTCCTGCCTTGTTTAATGCCTCTGTTGTTGCAGAGTTTCCGTGGAATGGTGAAGCAGATAGCAGACCGGCGCACGGCTGTCCACTTAATGGCTTTACGTGATTACCACCCTGTACCAATGGCAGACGAAGATAGTGAAACTCCTTAGTAATTGAACATAGGAGTTTCAAAGGGGGGAATGATAGGGAATGTTGCCTCAACCTAACTGACTCCATCTTATATTTTCTCAAACCCAGTATTCATATTTCATGCCCCCCCCCTTTTTCCTCTGTCTCTTCTGGTAAGTCACAGACAGCTTCTGCAGCTTCGGAGCAAAAGGCTGACCGCAGACCACAACCTGACCTAGTTGAACAGCTACACTGACATTTAAGAGCGCACCTGCATGCCAGACCATTGGGTTGCGCGCGCATCATCCTGTTATGTGACGTGACATGCATGTTTCCTGCTTGTTTGAACTGTATAACTAGTTGCTTCACCCATTAGGGGGGGCCAGTCTGTGGAGCTATCCCAGGCTGTCATTGCTAGCAATAAAGGCTATCTGTAGAACCTGTAACTTTGGATTGGACTCCGATTATTTACTGTAACAAAACTAGTGCAGCAAGGTGGATAAGGGCAAAACCCTATGCATACATAGACAGAAAAAGAAATCATACACTCCCAGCATCCCCCAGCCAGCTATGTTGGCTGGGGGATGCTGGGAGTTGTAGGATTTCTTTCAATTCAGATGTCCATAGGATTGCTTCCTAAGAGACTGAGCTAAAACTCAAGGCTCAGTTTGGATGTTAGCGCTGCCATGAATTCCTTAGCTGGTCTTAGGAAAGCCAGAAAGGTGTACATAGGATTGCTGCAGATGACCCAAACAGAATTAGATTTATGAAATGCCTCCTGTAGTGTTCAAGTACTAAGGATACTGTGGTTAGTTAAAGGAGGGTAATTGGCCTCTGTGTATTTTCCAACACAAGGCTCAAACTTCTCTGCAAACATTGCTGGAGAACATTATTAACTTATTCATTTGAGATGCCATTAATTCCCATAATAGGGTTCAATAAACTAAATATTAGCCCGTCCAGTGTACACGGTCCATTAATGTAAACCACCAGGACTAATAATCAAGCTGGATGTTGGCACAATGCAATTATCATCAGTAATCAATTTCCATTTTCACTTGTTTTGAGATAAGCAATGGAATTGCTAATGATGCCGCAGGCAGAATGGATTTTACAGCAGAAAACAAAATTCAATAAAATATTATACACACAAAAAAAGTACAGGTCACATCCATAGTAGAGTAATGTAAGTAAACAAAAAAGGACACTGTTAATGACTTCTCTGGTTATCATGCATTTAATATCTTTCTTGTTTATTTGGGGACATTTTAAAATCCCTTTTATTCTAATGGCAAACTTATGCACAATTGCAGGGCTGCCATCTTGAGCAATTTCTAGGGAGTAAGCACCATTGTATGCAATGGGACTGTCTTCTGAGTAAGTATGAATAGGATTACTCTGTAAATCTGTCTCATTAAAATCAATGGGTGTCATGATTCCAATCCTTCAAGCACATACACTCTGGCAATCTGACACAGGACACTCAAATCAGTGAGATTCTTTAATGGAAGAAATCCCATGGCAAAAGCTTAATAGTTGCACTCTTCAGAAATTATATAGTTACTACAACTGTGACAGAGATCCACACAATGGGTTTTCCTGTTGAAATTTCTGTGGCTCAAAACACAGGACAATGGGCTCTGGATTCCTGGGGAAATCCTTCCCAGGCAATTGAAGATAAAGGCCAGAAGCCTGAATGAACCCTGAGGTCAATCTTACCAGGCAATGAAAGACAAAGCTTTCCAAAAACAGCACAAAGAACTAGAATGATTCCTGGGGTCAGTTCTAGAAAAGGCCCAAACAAATATGCACACAGAGAGACTTTGGGGGGGGGTGTCTACACGACATCTCCTTGGCACCTGTTTCTGATAATATGCGCTTTTCCTATATTCGTATTTACATCTAATAGCAGTAGACGAGAGCCATTAAGGCGAATTACGGGCATCATAAAATGCAGTTTACAATTGTTTATATGTGGAGTTTTGCTGCAGAGTCGGTTCAGGGTTGTATGCTTGAACCTGGAAAAATTGACGATAGCACCGCCCTGTCTCCTGATGGTACCTCCCCTGCACTTTCCCGCTGTTCGTTAACCACGCCCACCTGAGTGTCTCGCCGTGGATTACATGTTAGTCCCTGGGCAATCACAATCGCATGTGGGTAGAATGTCTAAACATTGGATGTGCATACTATTAGAGTTTTTAGCAGGGCAGCATTGGCTTTGGGACCAAATGTAAAACCATAAAAACATCATTTTTTCTGGGTACTGGACAGCCATGGCGAGCACCTGCCCACAGAGTGTCCGCCCCTTATTCCTCCCACCAAGAATCCGCTGCTGTACACTCCCACCTCACCATGCTTGCGGCAGCTGCCCCTTATTTCCTGCCCCCTAGCAACCTTGGCCATCTTGGAAATGTGCTGCTTCAAGGGCAAATTTTTGTGTTGCCTTTCCGTTACAATGTTGCATTTCGCACTGATGTCCCAGTTCCATACAAACTTCCCATTATTCTGTCTGTCTCCGGACCCCAAGATGCCAGCTCACAATAGTTCTGGGCTGCCCAACGCTGAGCGGGCTAGAGGGCAACTTCGCCATCCCAGCAGGTCTCTGCATCACAGAAGTGGGTGACTGGGCCACTGCCCCCCCCCAAACCCCCTGGCTGGCACTGATGTCTCTTTGTCCCCTCTTCCCCACACAGTGCGGCTGCTGTTATTCCACCTAGCTGTACTCAAGAGGCAGAAGGGGCGTTTGCAGCTGCGCCTCTGCGATATGGTGCACTCATTGCGTTTCCTTCAGCATCGAATGAGGAGACTCAAGTGGATAGTCTGGCATGCCCGCCCTCTGGTACCCCTCTGCCAACCGGCAGTGCCATTAGAATGACCATGCAGCCCCCCCCCCCCAATGTGTGAACAGCAGCTGTGACGTGGCATCTGTGGACTGACATTCCTTCCCATGCGACTGTTGCCATTTGCCTTTTGGTCACTGCGTTCCGTCCAAGCCCCTGTCTTCCCCCCCCCTCCCCCGGCGTGCCTGTCAGATTACTGTGCCCACGCTTTGCAATGGGCTTTTGGCTACATGTAACCATTTCTAGAATAAAGATATTGCAGTGGTTTCTCAGTACTAAATTGTCATTTTAGTGCAATACACACACAGAGACACAGACACACACACAACTTCCCGGCAAAGCAATGACAGAAGGGAGAGGGGGGGAGGTAACAGGAGTAGATAAGAAGCCCGATCCCCGACTGACAACTGTTACCCAGAGGACCTTCTCTTCTGCCGCTCCCAGATTATGGAATGACCTGCCGGGAGAGATCCGTGAACTTACCAGTCTTCAGGAATTTAAATGATCTATAAAGACTGAGCTCTTCCGGCAGGCCTACTCAGATGAATTTTAAGTGTTTTATTGGTGTTTTATTGGTATTTTAATGATATATTGATGTATTTTTAATCAGTTTTGTGTGTTTTATGATGATGTTGTTCCCCGCCTCGATCCGGAGGGAGAGGCGGGTAATAAATAAATATATTATTATTATTATTATTATTATTATTATTATTATTATCCTGGGCCATGCTTCCCATGGAGTTAGTCCCCCCACCTGCTCAGTGTGCCTTACTCTCAAGTAACAGTGTGCAAGACAACAGCTCAATAGCAGGAAGTCGCTTTCACTGCATGGAGACAAGTTTTCTTGCCTTTTTCCATCCAGGATCCCAGCAAGGGAGTGTGGGGGAGGGAAGCCTTAGGGGACCTCGAATTAATTTAAGATCATAAGAAGAGTCATGTTGGATCAGACCAAAGGCCTTTCTAGTCCATCATCTTGTTTCACACAGTGGGGCATGAAAGCAATAGCCTTTTCTTGCTGTTATTTCCCAAAAATTGGTTTTGCAAGTAGAAGGCTTTGCTTCTTCAGGGATTCTTTCCCCATCTTCATATTTGACAATTGAATATCCAGAACAAAGCATGTAATTAATGTAAATCCCAACACACAACTAAAACAATTGACTATCCATTAAGTGTTTTGCAAATTGGCCACAATGGGCTACCACCAAGGGGCCCTCCTTGTCATTGAGAACAGATCCAATAAATGACACTGCAGAAAAAAAACTTGTTTGGCCACCCTCACTGCCAGTGAGTAGGTGCTAAAGTGAGCTCTGGTCCTATCAGCTTTGGCAGAATTTTGCCTCTGGCTCTTATTCCTGCCATTTCCAAATGAGCCAAATGACATGGTCAAAGCAGGAGAGGTTACGTAGGAGCCATTGGCCTTGTTCACACATAATGCTAAGCCATGGCATGGTTCCTTGAAATTAGCCTTATCATTATGTCTGAATTCATTCCTGCAAAACAAACCACAAATGGAAGCCATGGTTTGTTTACAACATTTGGTTTGTTTAAACCATGGCTTATCATGATGTTTAAATACAGAACTATGACTTATTCCTGGCTGCTGGATGGCCTGAAACAAAAGTTCTCAGCAAGAGCAGCCTCAAATAAAAACCACTCTGAAGACTGGCAAAATGGGTGGGAGAGAAGCAAACCAGAAATAGAGAAAATAAGCTATGGTTTGTTTGCTAGTAAGCAAGACAATTCATCGCTAAAGCAACAAAGCATGGCTAACATAAACCATGGCTTACCATATGTGCAAATGCAGCCAATGCATGTTGTATAAATCATCCAAAGTAATTTCCAATTATAGAGTCAGTCAATCAGGGCTTTGACAAGATCATCAAACATGGCAACTGGAGCTCATGCAGGGTTGTGAGGTATCTATTCAGATTCATCAGGCACACATGATAGACCATTCTAATAGTCCTTCTATCCCTGCAGAAATTAGAAATACTCACAAGCCTAAACCTGACCAAGTGTTCTGCCCATGACAAAAGGACCACACCAAACTCACCAAACCATAGGTCACTTTCATCTTGTCTAATACAAAATAAGAAATCGGGATTATGACTTTCTATATGTGTATGGCTAGGTATCACTTGAAACAGACCCGTGGTTGTCATGGTATACACAGAATCCACGTATCACACAAAAGGGTCTCTTTAATACTTTCAAATTCTCCCAGAATAATCAGATTAGGAGCCTCCATCACCATCACTAAAACTACTTGTGTCATCTCCGGCAGACAGGTAGCCAGTAGAGTGGGCAATGTGTTAGCACCATTCTTAATCTGTCTAAAGAGCCCAACGCCAAGTCCATAAAGTTTGCCGATTACTAAATAAGATACCTGGAGAAGGAGATATCCCTATAGGCCATAACAAACCAAGCCAAACAGTTACAGGAAAGGTATACTTCTAAAACAAATGAGAAGGCATCCCTATATGGACCATTCTAGAACTTTGTGATTAATGCAACGGTTCATATTCCAATATTTATCTCTGTAGTTAAAACTCCAGAAATATCTAGCTTTTGTTAAAGAAAAAAAAGGAGTTACAGTATGCATTAATCATGTTATGTGAGGAATAATAAACCTTATTCAAATAGAATAAAATGTTGTGTCAAAAGCTGTTGAAAACAAATTTCTCTAAAATCTTTATAATTAGCAGCTGTAAAAATGGCGGCTGGATACTTGCTGTAGTTCTGAAAAAACATAATGGATAAGTCAGCACTCCAGATGTGAAGAAAAACTATGATGCTAAAACATAATTTGCAAACACAATATTAATTGCAATGAGCACGACTGAACCAAATTTAAGCACTTTTAATTCCTATTAATTTGAACTGGAGTAGTTAAGTCCAGCTATAAATCTTTCCTGTTGGAATCAATGAGGCTTAAAACTCCTTCATCGTGATAGAAATGCATTTGTTTATATTAATCCCTTCTTATCCTTACTTCCCTGCTCATTGTCAAACTTTTCTTGGCATAGATGAAGTAGATAATTTTAGCTAATGTAGTAAAGTGCACTGCTATGTATGTTGAATAATAATAATAATAATAATAATAAAATAATAATAATTCATAGACTTCATATACAATTTCATTGATGAATTTGTTTTACTCATTGATTACTGGGCATTTTATTAATGCAATGTCTGGGAACTACAAGTTTTAAAATACGTTAAACCAGGAAGCAATTCCATATGAAATGGCCAGGGTGGAAAAAGCTGTAGACCTATTTATTTTCCTTACATTTTTTCTCCAATACTGTTTTAATATGGTTCCTAAATCTTGGCTCTCCATTTAAATCTTTTAATTTAGTTCAATAGAAGTCATTTATTTTGGAAGTGATCACATGTTCTTTCCTTTGCAGTTAGAAGCCATAACTTAGTAGCAGAGTGGATGCTTTGCATACAGAAATGGCCTGATTCAATCCTTAGCATCTTCAAGGTGTCTAAGAAAGGTTTCTGTCTAAACTGTAGAGGGCTATTGTCAGCCCACGTAGATAATACTGACCTAGATCATTTCAGTACTTTTGTGGGGAGGTGGGTGAAAGCTGGCAGCAGTGACAGTGTCATTGGGAAAGGTTTGGGACCATAGTCCCCTCTACCAAATGAAGGACTCTTGACAGGAAATTGGGGTGCACAATGACTGGGAAGAACATGTTTGGCAGGAGCCTGACAAGCCTGTTCAAGAGGGCTTTGGACTAAATCCTGCAGGGAAATGAGGCAAAAGCTTGGTGCTAGGTACTGAGCCAAGTATTAGGGACAAGAATATGTGTGATAAAACTGGAAGCAGGGTAGTGGAAATGGTCTGGTAACTTGCAGATAAATACTAGAGCTACAATTTGTCATAGAACATTTGTCCCAGTGAAAATTTCTGAGATATTTCTTTTTCTCACTCTGGTAGAAAACGGATTCTGCAGGATTCTCTCAGAATATTTTCGGCCACATTTTTGTAATGACCGCCATTCAGCTCCTCGCCTTCCAATGATACTTGGTTCAGGGCATTGTGGAGGATGCAAAATAGTGGTTAGGCTTCCAACACAGTTGCTGATTTTGCTACTAGCAGCGGGAGAAGAACCAGAAGAAGACAAAGACAGAGGAGGAGGAAGAGGAAGGAAGGAATCTATGCTACTGCCATAGCCAGGAAAAATATGTTTGTTTGCCAAAATATAGGGTGGATAATTTTGAGAGGCCATTTCCCCACAACTCTGGTAAATACAGCAGGACAATGCAAAAATCATGACTTTTTATGTCTACATGCTATGCACTCAGTTTGTGTAAAATAAAAATAAAAAATGAACTGCCCAAAGACTTTGGCAACAGGGTGGTATAGAAATATAATAAACGAAAATGTAAAGAAAGCAAACCCAGAAAACAATAAAGGAAATTTGGGGGTGGGATGCTTTTATCTCTAGTTTGGTCCTTGGGATGCAAATATAAGAGGGGGCAAGAATCATGTTAGAGAACACAAGAACAACTTGGCCTTAAGAGTGAATCTTTAAAAGTGCAAACATGAACTGCATTCCTAATCTGTATAGTATATTAACCACTGTTTGCCAAAAGGGTTAAAAGGGAATGGCAAACTATCGCAGCTGAATCTGTACAAAAACAGGAAACTATAGGAAATACATGCAGTTTCATCCCCTGTGTAATGCCTTATTCAGACAGAAACTTTAAATGAGAAATGACATCCACATGTACAATATTTATTCCACGTGAAAGTGCTTTAATGATTACTGAATTATAAAAATCAGATTTTGCACAAATTTGGATTTCTGAATACCTGTTTCTAAACTGCATTGCTTTGGAAAGGAAGTAGCTCAGCCACATCCATCAAATGTTTTGCAAAACACCTTCCCAAATTACCCAGTACCAGTTGAATCTGGATCCAGCCAATAATCTGGACAGTGAGGGTGAAAGTGCTGTAACGTTAAGCCATTTTGTCATTTAGCTATTTGCAAGAATGCTTCCACATTTCCAGTACACTTGTTCCATCACTATACCTTGTCAGCATTGTTTGTCTATAATAAAAGAAACACTGAATCACCGTTTTTAGTATAAGACCCACTTTTTGCACACATGAATTTCTACAAGAAAGGAGGTACAGAATACAATCACTGCTTTTTATGAATGCCTTCTAGAAAGCATTTTGCGCTGTTAACACCTACCTGGAAAAATGTTAGGTAAAAATAGATAACACCATACATTATTACTAGCTTTAAAAGCATGCAGTTTTGCTTTTTACCTGTTCTTAAAACTGGTCACATCCACGCCAACAAAAGGAAAGTCATGTATTTTATTGGAAAGAGAACTGCTCCTTTATATTGGATTTGGATAGTAATGACAGCCTCACTGCTCAAACTACTATCGTAGCAAGACTGGGTTCCATTCTAAGTCTATAGCCACTACTTATTTCTCCACAAGCCAAGTAAATTAGTATTTCCAAATGCTCTCTCTGTGTATTATCCTGTTCCCATTCTGCCTCTCTGCGGTGCCTGACTGTAAACACCCCAAACATGCTGTGTGGCTAGATATAGATTTCAAAATGATATCAGAAAAGGTGAACAATACTTTATGTTTCTACAATAGTTTTTTGTTTGTTTGTAGTATTGACAAGTCAAACATTATCCTAATATTAATTAAAATAAGTATGCAATATTTACCAACTATACTGTACAAAATATTGTATTAAAACTAAAATGATAATTCTGTTAAAACAGTTTTGCCTCAGATCCACGCCCAGACATGCCTGGGCATGGGGAGGCCGGTTGCGGGTGGGGGTGAAGAGACGAGGCGTGGTGGTAGCCCATTGGCTACATTTGAATGGCGCCACGCGAAGGGAGGGGGTCTGGTGGGGGAGCAACTAAGCGGACGCTTGTCACCCCTTGTGGCGGTTAGGTATGAGCATCTAGAGTGGGGGGATATTGGTGAGCATTCTCGGCACCATTGAAGGCTGGGAGCCATGCGGCACCAGCTGGAAGGTTAAGGCTTACCTTTGAGGCTAACCCTACTCACCTGCTCGGAGCCGTGTGGCATGAAGGTGGTGACACCGGAAGGCCTTCCTACCCAAATGGGGGAGCCCCTGGAGTGGCGAGATGGCAGGCGTCACTCCACGGGGCAAGAATGGCTCGCCTGATCCTAGAATGGCTCTGGATGAAGCCATAACGTAGTTTCCCGCTTAGGAGTTTCCCTTTTGCAGATCTTGTTGAATAAAATGTGGCCCATGTTTAAAATCCAAATATGTTGTCTCATCTATTTATTTCACCATCCACTTCCGCAATAAGAAATATTGGTGTCTATCTAGAAGTTTTATATGCCACCTTTTGGGGAAAACTCTCACAAGGCAGCATTTACAAAATTTTAAACCACAAAGCACAATAAAACAACGTTAAAAATAATAGAACAATAACACCAGGATCAACCAGTTAAATCAGATAACACCAAATATGCAAGTCCTGACTCAATTATAGGAAAGTCAACATGCAAGTCTTTAGGGCCCTGAACAGACCTAAGTTTTGAACATCTAAGACTAATATTTGAACATCAAATGAGTGAACAGTGAATGTATAGCCCAAAATGCTTTGAAAGGTCATTAATACCCGATAGAATGCCTCTCCTGACATGAACCTACCCATACACTTCACTCAACATCTAAGGTCCTCCTCTGGGTGCTTACTCCAAAGGAGGCTCAGAAAATGGCAATAAGGGAGAGGCCCTTCTCAGTGGAGGCCCCCAAATTATGGAATGATATCCCTGATGAGGCATGCCTGGTGCCAACATCGCTATCTTTTTGGTGTCAGGTCAGATTTTCTCTTTTCCCAGGCATTTAGCAGCATGTGATGTGTTTAATTGATCCCAGATCTGTTTTTTTTCTTTTTTTAGGTTTGACTGATTGCTCAAAGTTGTTTTTAGATGTATGTTGTCTTTGTGTATATTGTATGTTTTTATAGTTTCAAATTTTGTATATTGTTTTTAATGTTTTGATCTTTTGTAAACTGTCCTGAGGGCTCCATCTACGGTGCAATATAGAAATGTAATTATTATTATTAATAATAATAACAACAATTATAGTAATTATAATGATAAAGTCATTTGATTTTGGATTTTTGGATATTGGTGCAAGATTCAGTTTTCACATTGATATATGATTAGCAAAGCCAGGTGCCGATAACCCAGCAGGTGAATGTTTGCTTTGTGTATTAAGAAGGTTGAGGATAGGGACAGAAATGAAAGCCTGTTCAGACATTCTTCAGAGTGCATTCATATCAAGGCAGTAATACGAAAGCAATCTGTTTTCACTCAAGTGCTCAAACTGATTTTTATATGTGCCTGAAAATTAAAAAAATGTTAGGAAGATGGGCTGGGTACCTGTTCTTTTCTGGCAGGGCACATCTATTCATATTAATACAGCCACTGGAATGCACTCACCACAGACTAGGGGAAGTTGGAGGGAGATATTTCTTTTTAATGAGGGAATAAAAGAATAGAAGACCAGAGCTGGCTACATAGAATATGGGAGTTCTCATTCTGTGTTGCTAGAGTTGCTGAAATGTGTACAGAAAGTTAAGGAGTTCTATGGCTGAGAACATAGTAACATAGATTTTATTTGATTATCAGTTTTAACAGACGGTCAAAGAATAGGTCACTAAAGTTCATATTATGTAACGGGCTGAGGAACATAGACACAAACATTTTTCACTCTAGAGACTTCTATTAGATATTTGTCTTTTAAAAATACATTCATGTATTGCGAAACAGCATCAGCATTTGACTAAGACAGACATTATATGATAGTTTATTATTTAAAAGGTTCCAGTTCACAGAGAACATTAATGGTATTCAATTCATTTGTGCTTTCCCTATCATCTTTAAGCAGAAGGATTATAGTGAAAGAAATATTTTATGTCTTATCTACAGGCTCACAGGGAGATGACTATGGCAGACCTAATTACATTCTCAATGAACTCACAGAAAAGTGGTGCAGAGGTGAAATTTTCATTAAAACAATTACTCATATCCTCATACACTTATTCATATATACAGATTATAAACTGTAGAGTGGGTGTTCTGAAAGTATGGATCAACTACATTTCAGCAGCAGTGAGCGGTCTGAACACTTGGCATGAGAAGGTATGTATTATTAAGAGCTTTTTTAGGGAAAAGAGTGACAAATGGAAAAAGAAAGACATAGATTCAGTCTCCAAATTGAATGAAGGCCATAGCATTTATCTTTGCAGTGCTTTCCAAATATCCATTCACTAGAAATAAGGGTAAACTACATAACCAGACGGGGTTGAATATCTGCTGTTATATCAATCATTACCTTATTAGTGCTCAGCATTAATGCTCCAGGGGATAACACCAGATATGCCAGAAAAATTATACTACAAGGAACACAATCATACCTATTAATTCAATACCCAAACCCCTGTATACCCCCATTGAAAACTGGAAAGCAGGGGTCCCTAACATTTGTGGGCACATTTGAAATTTTGAAAAAAAAATCCCTGTTATATATGAATGCTACACTATGGTGTAACCATGAACAACGCAGAGTTCACTACCCAACAGTAAACCATGGATTCTCTTCCTGGGGTTAACAACCCATAGTTAAACCACAGTGCAGGGTTCAGATGTAAGACTAATGACAATCCACTATTCAACAACAACCCCTGATTAAATGGCAACCCACACTCTGGATTGTCATTACCTAGTTTTAGCATGACATAGGAGAAAGCCATTTTATGTATGCCCAAGAAACAGGCATCAAGGGGGTGTTACCTGTAGATCTTAATAACTGGACTGGTAGGGCTGGCCCTCCCTTGAATTCCCCATCTCAGTCAGCAGAGTGTCAGGAGTGGCAACTTGTGCCACTCTTCTTGCGTCTACCAGGATGGCCTACTGCTGCCTCCAGCAGATGCTCCGGAGAACCCCACCATCTGTTCTCCTGCCATGGGATTTGCCACAGTGGGAGGGTGGGGCCAGCAGCATTCTCTGGAGCAGCTGCCTAATCAGTGATGTTAATGATTGCTCCAGAGAGCCCTGCCAGTCCCACTCTCCTGTTGTGGCAAATGACATATCAAGAGAGTGCATTCAGGGTCATGCTAAGAATCCCTTCAGTGCAAACAAGAGGGTGGGTCAGTCCAAAATGCAATGGGATGTGTGCTGTTCTGCTTAGGTGGCAGGAGAGCTTGCACTGGCCTCATAATGAGACAGGCAGGCCCTATGCTAAGCGGGATCTAAGCCATTTAGGGCTTTAAGCCCAGGAAGTAAATTGCAACCTGTGCAGGTCTTTCAAGACAGGTGTAATATGGTTGGGATACCATGTGGATTTGTACCATCTTAAACTTCCAAACAATATTCCAGGGTGCCCACATAGGCAGCATTGCAACTAGCATTGGGGTGAAAATCTGCCTGGGTCCGCACGGGCGGCAGATGCCCCTGCATCTGGTCTTCATGGGTCCAGGCGGATGTGCCTGGCAGATTTGCGCTCCAATGCTACTTGAAAGGACAAAGGGGGGGGGGAGAGAGGTCCAGGCAATTTCCCCAAGAGTGTGTTTGCACAACTGGGACAAACAGGGAATTTAAGGCCCCCATCAGCCAGGGGAGAGAAATGCAATTTTCCCAAGGCTGAGGGAATCGCAATTTTCCCCTCCACTCTAATGGCGGCCTTGTGGAAATTGCATTCCCCGCCCACCTGCACCAACCATGGCCTGAAAACCTTGAATTAAGAGGGCATTTAAAGCCCCAATTAACACAGGGGGAGAGGCAAACTGCACTTTCCAGGGCCTCAGAAAGTGTGAAATTCATCTGGCATGCCATTAGAAAGGGGAATTGTGCACTTTCCGGATGCCCCAGAAAATGCACTTCACTAAGCACTCAGCCTGGCTCTCCAGAACAGGACCAGCCGAGCAAGGCTCTGCAAAGTCATGGGTTGAGGGCCCAGAGAGTTCTACAGTCCCTAAATAATCTATGTATGATGGAACTCAAGCATGGATACCTATTACCAAGTCATACTGACTCAGGAAAGGTCATAGCTGACACACCAAACTTAATTGTGCAAACACACTCCATGCCACCACCACCAACTGAAGATCCAGGAACTGTGTAGGGTCAAGGATCAATCCCTAGGTATGGACCTAATCTTTCAGGCTGAGTGTAACCCTTTCCAAATCCCAAAGTCAGGTTTTCTACCATTTTATCTGGATTTAACTTCAGCTTGTTCACTCTCATCCAGCCCTTTACTGAACCTGGCAATGTTCAAGAGTTTTGACTGCTTCCTTGGTGCTTCCAGTGTTCAAGGTTTTGACATGCTCTCTCAAGAATGTTCAGTCCCAGAGTTTCTTGTGCATAGGCAGGGGGAAAGAACAGCTAGTGGGAGGGACAGAGCACCACATTAATTAGGGACATTGAGTCCAGGGACATTGGGAGCTAGTGCTGCTGGTAAGATTTAACAATCCAAAATATATGTGATAGTGCAATCAGATGAATATTTAGAAAGAAAAAGTCATCCTACAATTGACAGCATTCCCTAGCTAACTGTAGGACTTTTCTCTGCCTAAATGTTTGTTGATTTGTATTTTCCATGTTTAACATAAATATACATACCATATTACCATGCCTGGCTGCAACTAGAAGTCAGTCAGGCATAAATCTTAGGAGGCTTAAAAATATGGAATTAAAAGAAGCTAAATCCTCCAGTCAATCCTCCAGGTTTTCAAAACAGACAATGGATTTCTACAGTCTGGCTCAGGTTGGGCCACTAAAACATTGCTGGGATAATACATTTATTAGGACCAATGAAAAAGTTACAAATTAGTCAGCGAGCTTTGTAGCACCCACTTTAGGCTGGATGTTATGATAAAAATAGCAAAACGGGGAGGGGGTATAGTAGAAAAGGCCCAGTGTGGAACATGTTGTAATTTCAGAACTGTATGACATGTCCTTTCAGAATTAAAAGAGAAACTCGCCCACTGCCCAGTAACTCATAAAATTGCATGTATGGGATGGGATTGTGGTTGCAGGGATGGGAGTGGGGATGGGAATGTTGATATTTACTTTGGCTGTGCATCCTCATAAAGGATCCATTAAGCACAGTTATATCTTAATGCACTTTCTTGTTTGCAGCAATAGTACTTTATAGCCAAGTACTTCATGCCAGCACTACTGCATTCAAGTGGCATCACTGCAATTTTTGCAGCACTGTGATTCAGTAATAAAGAGATTACTTTCAGGCACTACCTTGTTGCTATCTTAATCCCAAGGACACAGCAAGAATGAGTATTGTATTGCTGTATGGCACCTATGTTCTGCCCTGTATTTTCCAGACAGTTTGGTAAAATACATAGTTCTTACTTAAGCACTGCAGTGTTTCAGATAGTTCTGCTGTTCTCATAACACAATAAAATACGACTTGCTACATCTGTAGGACTGGTATAAAACTTCTTTCCATGTGAACATTCTGCATCATGAAGGATCATGTTCTATAACAGTCTAACAAATTTTGTCACATTTCAGGTTCAGTTCTAGTATTTAACTCTTCATTGACATGACTACCACATAACACACTTTAGCTCCTTACGCCAAATACAATAATTGTCTTTTCAGGCTGCTGATGTAAAACAAACAAACAAACAACCTGCTTCAAGCTTTAAATATTTCAGTATTTGTTTTTTAAATAAACGTGAAAAATATATTGCATATTTTCCTTACAAATGCCATTTGCTAAAGGAAAGAAATATATTTAGTGTGCAAACTTTTCCAGATCTTTAGATGTTAAAAATATTTATTTGTTTCATTAGAAGAACAAACACACACACAGTTATGTTTTAGCTGGTTTTGAAGCTTGTTTTGAAATATCCAAACTACAGGTGGAAGGCAGGACTCTGGTACTTCTAAACAAGCATATTATAGCCGATTACATCTGTACGAAATGCTTAATGAACATGCACGTTGGATAGGCATTGAGGCATCAGGCTCTGCCTCAACCTGTGCACATTCATTTAAAGTCTAAAGAGAGTCTATGTACCTGTACTCTCTTATGATGTTTAAATTAACATTCATAGGTCAGGAGCAGAGCCACTCTACACAATGCACATTCATTGTACCCACTTCAAATCTCTGGAAGAGGCTCTGCTTTTATTTTGTCAAGACTTGGAAATTACAGTGCAATGCAATACAATACAATAGGCACCACTAAGGTTATATAAAATCAAATAGGGACACACAAGAAGTTTGCAATTTTGATTTAAGTTTGCTAAAATGATCCCTTCCATCTATGTAATCCTTGACTCTGAAGAGTTCTGCAAGTAGAGCTATCTTCAAAGCAATACTAGGGATAGGAGAGAAATTTGGTCCATTGACGTATCGTTATTTTTTAATGGATTTACCTAATTCACACTTCCCAATCCTTTCAATGAGCTAAGACAGAACTATGTTCCAAAATCTGCGGTTTTGAGAGTTTCCTGATGCAACATCTCAGGAAAAATGCACACATACAAATGTGCATTTTAGGGAAATGTGGGCACAAAATGCATGTATTTGGGGGAGAACAAAACTGTTTGAAATATGTGTACATTTATAAATGTGTGTGTGCACACACACAGATGTGGATTTCCATATAGCTTTTTTTAAAAATGGAAAGGGACAGAATGAGCTTCTTTTTAATTGTGTTCGACAGATCCGTCCAAACCTAGGCAATCCCTCTCTAAGGACAGTTGCTAGCTGGTAACATACTGGTGATATGGTTCAATGGGAGCTAAGATGACCCAAGAAGACATAGGTGATGGGCAGAGATTGCTATCTTTCTTCACAGACTAGACAGGGGGAGGGTATGAGTGAGGTATCTGTTGTAGCAGGAAGTTAGTCTGCCATAAAACTGGATCTGAAAAGGAGGCAGAGAAATGGTTTTGCCTTCTGTAGGAAATCCTATGGTGCTAGACATCGGTTGGAATGCTAAGGCTGTGAACCCCTCATGTTGTGGTTTGTATATATCACAGCAACATGATAAGAGGGAAAGGAAGCAGCAGCCAGACACCTTTCAATTGTACCTGGATCCAGCTCCAGCTGAGAGACCCCCTCCTTCCTGCTACCAACCGTCGCTGAGGCCATCAGAGGGAAAGGAGGCAGCAGTCAGGCATCCTTCCATCGTGCCTGGATCTGTATGAGGCTATTAGAGGGAGAAGAGAGGAAGCGGCAGCCCTTCCACTGTCCATGACCTTCTGAACTTGGCAACTAAGAATTTAGTGCCTAAATTTGCTCCCGCCTCCTCCTTCCCAATCCCCTTTCCTTTTGTGTCGTGTTTTTTTTTTTTTAGATTGTAAGCCTGTGGGCAGGGACTGTCTTAAGAAATATTTTGTAAGCTGCCTTGAGAGCCTTTTTTGGCTAAAGGGTGGGATAAAAGTGCTATACTAAATAAATAAATAAGTCTCCAGTAGCCCACTTCTAAGGTAATCTTGGGAGTCACAACTTCTGAAACATCTCTTGCTTGTAGTGGGGTGCATTCACATAATATTATTTTGTTTAAAATTAGTGAAATAGTGCTGCTGCACCATAGAAGAATGAAAAGAAAGACTTCCCTTCTTTAGGAACAGCTGCCATACTTTCCAAGAACTCTTCCCCCCCCCCACTATTCTGTGTGTATGGTGTGTGGGTGTGGCCAGTAGCTTCTAGCTACCAAGAAGAGTCCCGCTGTTGCCACCATTGTTGCAAAACAGGTTGCAATGGAAGGATGAATAGGGTAGACAAATTTCATGCCCAAAATATTCCCAACATTTGAACTTTTAGCCCATATCTAATAGTAGGTTCTTGTGTATAAATGTTTATTCCACAATTAGTCTTCAGGATGCTGCAATACTCTTTATTTTGTTTGTTTAACTGGTATTTCTGGAACAGGATCGTTATCAAGCACAGATAGTGAAAAAGAAAACCGTGCTAATCTCGGTTATTAATTCTCTAACAAAAAACTCATCAGAATAAGAAATGCTAGTACAGTCACCTGGAGTCAGAGTTCTTACATATTTCTATTTTATTTGCTCTAATCTTATTCTCTTATATACAGCAGGTAAAGGACATTCATTCGCCTTCTGATACCATTAATAGTTGATGGTGTTGGTTGAAATAGGTTTGTCAGTAACTGAGCAAAAACTAAATGAAATAACTTGCTTCTTCTCGGTTGATAAATTTAAGAGCAGAAATGTACTGAGGGTAAAAAAGATGCATTCCATACTTCTTTAATGTAGAAACGTGGATTTCACCATTGCAATGCAGTCACTATGGACATATTCAAAACAGTCTAATATGAGAGTTTAAATGTTGATTTCGTGCTGAATTCTGTTAAAAGTTAAACCTAGATTGGAAATCTGCAGATCCATTAAATCAGTCTACTTTCTGAAATAACTGGCAATCTTCCAAAAAAAAAAAAATCTACATTTAGCTGAACCGATAGCACAGTAATTTATGTAGGTGTCACACCACTGAGCATTCAGTATCCTTGTGATTAGGGTTGACAGATAAGCCTAAATTCAGTTAGTATCATTTTTACATGTGTTCTTAAGGAGGTCCATTCCATCCTGTTTCTACATTAAATGTGCAGAATTTCCCCAAAACATCTGCATAAAATTATTATTTAAAAAAATATGTATGAGTTGTCTGAAGACTGCCTTTCAAAGAAGATTAGCATTCCTTACCAGCTACTAGCCACTCCAAGAAGTTAGAAAGCCCAACTGGTGAAGCAGGCACTTCCAATCACATTTCCAGCTTCAATCTCAGCCTACCTCTGAATTCCAGATATTAGGACATACAATGGGACAGGTCTAGTGCTCTGAAGCCCTGCATGTGGGCTTTTGGGAAGCATCTGGCTAGACCACTGTCAGAAACGGGATGCTAGTCTAGATAGACCTTTGTTCTGATCCAGCAGACCTCTTCTTAAGGCCCAGTGCCAAATAAGATTACAGGTGGTTAGGAGCCAATAAGGTACCACTAAAATGCAATACTGAATGCCCTTCTCCCTAGGCCTGGGAAAGGATTCGTTGTACAGCTCATTGTTGATTGTGAATATTAGACGTTTCTGCTCCACCTTATGCATTTGGACAGCAAACAAGAACAGAAAACACAGAGTTTTACAAGGCAGTAGTAGAAGAGGCAAAGAGAAGTTGAGTTTGTGGCTTAAATTTACTTTGATTTATTACATTTCTTTACCTCCCAATAGCCAAAGATGTCTGGGTTGTTCACAACAGTTAAAACCATAAAATAAAACATAATATACAACTTCTATAATTTTAAAACTGTAGTATAAAACCACAACAAAACCAGGAGCAATATAAAGATCTAAAAATATGATAACAGATTTAAAACAATAAAAACAGAAGAACTTAAAATGCTTGTGAGAATAAAAGGTCTGCACCTGGCATCAAAAAGATCACAGCATAGGTGCCAGGCAAACCTCTCTGGGGAGGGCATTCTACAACTGGGATGCTACAACTGAGAAGTCCCTCTTCTTAGTAGTACCCCCACCTCACAAGGGCATTGAAAGTTAATACCAGCATTTTGAATTGGGCCTGGAAACAGCCAGGCAGTCAGAGCAGATCACAAAACACAGGTGTAATATATTTACATCGGCCAGTCCCTATTAATAGTCTCGCTGCCTCAGTTTGAACCAGCTGAAGTTTCTGGACCATTTTCAAAGGCAAACCCACCCCCCTATAATGCACTACAATAAGCCAGACAAGAGGTTACCAGAAAAATGTACAACTGTACCTATGCTATCTTTGTCCAGATAAAGATGCAGTTAGTATCCCAGCTGAAGCTGATAAAAGTCCACCTATGCCTCTAGTGGCAAGGCTGGATCAAACAGCACCCCCAAACTATGAATCTGATCCTTTCGGGGAGTGCAGCCTCCTCCAGAACAGGTTGAACATCACATTGATTGAGGCTCCTGGCTTATTATTATTATTTTTATTATTATTTTTATTATTATTACTATTTTTTAGTTGATGTCATGTCCTGATTGACCGGCTATAGAAGTTTGCATCTGGCGCTGTAGGAAGAGGCTGCCACTGCTCCACAGTGTGTTGTGACATAAGGAGGTTCACCCTTGTTCTTTCTTGGAACAGGTACTGGCTTCTCCTGTCCAGCAAGCACTTGTCAATCATGGCACCAGTGGCTGTGTACTTTGTGTATAAACTTGTGCGTAAGTAGTACAGACTTTGATTGGTTGAGATAAAGAATGCTTTGGAGAAAGCATCTGGTGCTCTTTCAGTAAAACATTTCAACCTGTCCTAAACCCACAAAAACAGAAGAAGACGCATTGATGTCGAACAGTATCAGTGTGTGCATTTGTTCCTCCTTTTGCTTTCCCTATTTTCATCAAGGGCTACGATAAGTGCAGGTAGGCAGACTAGGCCACAAAAAGATTGCAGATTGCAGCAGAAAAAGTGAGAAGGAAAAATCCCAGAAGAAATCTCTTGAGGTTTGAAAATCCCACAGGAAATCGCTTGAGGCTGTCAAGTAGAAAAGTGGATACACAGCTCAAACACATAATCCCTTTCCTACATCCTCACACAGGCATGTGTGCACTGCCAACAATAAGGAACTGTCACCGATGGCATTTATTTACACCTGCCCATATCAACAGGACAGTCTATCCTAACTCTGGCAGTAATAAAATTGACAATATTTGTAGCGGTGGGCATTTCCTGCTCTGTGCTTCTAGATGATCACAATAGATGATTTCTTGGCTATCAAGCACACTGACATACTTGCGCTTGATACTTACAAGCTACACCAGGACAGTGCCAATACCTTTGCTCGTTCTTCCTTGTCCAATTGGCAGCATTAGATGTTGGCACTTTAGCACGCTGCAAACCTTGAATGAAATGTAACTGTAAACTAAGATGCGACAATTCCCTCTTCTTACTGATAATGTTTTCTGCAATACATTACACAGCCAGCAGTTTGTTAAGCTGTCACTTGATGTAGTCTAGGGATGTTGGAGGATTCACACGGAATGGAATATTACTATTGAAAAGGAATATGCCATTGCCCCATTTGACCTGAAACATCATCAAGAGGTTAAAATATGACCAGTGTAGTAAATTTTGTGACCACAGTTATGCTGCCCTAGGGCCAATAAAGACAACTATATGTGCTTTTTCATATATATAGGGATGGATGAATCTGCTTATTTCAGTTTCTCTTGGTTTTTCATTTTTTTCCAGTCTTAAATCCAGTTCATTCCAAACTTTGAACATTTTTCCAACATTATTTTTGTTCATCTCAAACACTGTGAGTGCACATAAATATTCATATGCATTTTGTGTGCATTCTTCCTAACACATGCATTTTGTACATACTTTTTCCCAATATAGACCTTTTTGGCCAGCAATCTTATTAACATAATGTGTTTTTTTACCATTATTTCTTTATGTTTCCTGACATATTTGAGTATGTTCATGGCAACATCCAGACCTCTCCTGTGGTCCAATGGTTCTGAATGCTCTCTCCAGGATTCCCTTTACATTCCCAGAAACAGTACTCCTCGTCCCTTGCCCTCATAGATGGTGTGGTTCTTGTCATGCTGGCTACATCCTTGCACTCATAAATGGAGTGCGGAGATGGCAAAAGGGGGGGGGTCCCAGGGAGGTAAGGAGACTGCAGAAGCTGCTTTAAGCAGCTTCTTATGTGTCTTACAGCCTCCCCATCTCTCTCCAAAGTTCTCTGGCTAGGCAGGTGAAATCACCTGTCTAGCCAAACATGCTTCGGAGGCTGACGACTATCATGATAGGATTGTACCAATGGAACCAATTATCTAGGGAGGTAGTGGGATCTCCTACACTAGAGGCATTCAAGAGGCAGCTGGACAGCCATCTCTTAGGTATGCTGTAAGGTGGATTCCTGCATTGAGGGAGTTGGACTCAATGACGTTATAGGCTACTTCTAACTCTACTATTCTATGATCCTATTGGATTATACAGATATGGATAGTCACTGCTAAAACTACGTGGTTTAGAAGAATCATGGGTCTATAGCCCTCGACTGGTCAGTGCATGTTGAAACGCTACATGTTTGTGAATCACCCTGAAGTTGCTAACATGTGTGCATTAGTAATTGCCACATCTCCCTCATGCAAACACATATAAATGAGCTTCATTCCTTCAAAGGGAAATGTCAGTGTTTCGCTGTCAGAGACTTAGGAGTGGTGAGAAGCACTGCCACTTTGGAAGGAAAATGAAGTCTTCATTGAATTTGAAGCACCCACATAAATAGTGAAGTTTGAAGGGAAATGTTTGAAAAATTGCATTCTAAATCTTATTCAGACTAGCACTAAAAGCATCCAAATAGACTGAGAACTTGAAGATCATCTAATGATCAGTTCAGGTCAGCCTAATCTGGGCAAGTTCTTTATTTAGAAAATTTCTCAAGACGTCATCAGTTTGTTCTTTTGGTACATCAAGGAGCTATTTGGAACATTGTTTGGCATGCAAACATCTTCTGGTAAAATCTATTGTTGATATATTCCCTGAGCATCATTCAACTACTGTGTGGGCTCTATCTCTACACCATTCTCAATAGCACAACAAAGTGTAGAACTATTGTTTCAACCATGTCACAATTGAGGAAAAAGCTATATAGTCCATGATATTCTAAGTTGCTGTGGGTGGGGACGCAAGTTGAAAGATACCCAAAACCAATCCTTTTCAGCTATAGTTGCTTTAAAAATGAGTGTGGAGTTTGTGATAAAACAAACATTAGCAGTATTGCTGAAACATAAGGCAACAACATGGCCAGGATGGGTGGGTAGATGGCCTCCTTCTCTCCAGAAAATCCAGGAACAGATACAGCCATCCGCCTACCATCCAACTGTGCTGTTAGCACATTTGCTACTTTGGCATTTCAGATAAAATCCACCTCAAGAGCTCCTCCACTCAGCCTGTCTGTGCTGAAAGCATATTGCATCATTGTGCTACATTTGCATGTCTTACAATCTCAGTCAAAATCAGTGTTAAACTCCCCAATGTTCTTTATTAAGGGAGGCATGGCAGTGCCTCTCTTGTTAAGGGCGGTCAGTAAAAAACACGTTCCACCATGTTAAAGTGATAATTGGGGAGGGGTCATTCTAACAGCCATAAAATCGAAAATGTTTCGCCAATCTCTCTGAAATTTACAGGTGCCAGAAAGAAATGTTTGTTTTACATTACCTGAAAATTTCAAGAAGATTGGTGAAAGACTGAGGGAAGGAGAGCAGTTTAAAGTAAAAAGATTAAAGAATCCCCTGAATCCGAAACTGAAAATTGAACTCAGGGGTTGCGACCATTTTTGCCCAGCTGTCCTTACCTTCAGGGAGCCTTATTCATTAATCCAATGGCAGGGTCTACTTCCTCCCGTTCTAGTGTAGGTGGAACTGCTTTTCTTTTTTAAAAATTCGCTTAAGTGGATTTTATTATATTTAAACTGTGCCTCTTTAAGAAATCCGGCGGCCATTTTGATTATGGCACACGTTCAGTAGAGTCTCTCCCCCCCTCCCTCCTGCATCAGCTACAATGGCTGCTTCCTCTAGCAAAGACAGTGCTGTAGTCTCTTCTCAGAAGTAAGTTCCATTGACTGAATGCAATGTCTTACTCCCAGGTAAGTGTGTAGAAGATTGTAGCCTTTATTTAAAAAAAACAGTCTGGAACCTTGGAAGGCGGAGAGGGAGAGATGTGAGTGACAATTCCCTCTCCTTTACAGCACTATAACTCTACAATTAACAACTTGCTTGCATGCTTTGCATGTGTGTATGTTCATTTGATTATGGCTGCTGATCATTAATTTTCATATCAATTCAATCCAAGGCATGTCTACTCAGAAGTAAGTTCCACTGAGTGCAATGAGTGTCATTTCTATTGTACTAGCTTGAAGGGGTGTGTGGATTTGGTTGTACTTCTCTTTGAGAGCTCTGTGTATTTAGGGACCAAGGCTTTTTGTAAGAGAAGAGGTTAAGCTCCCCCCTCTTTTTCTTTTTCTTTTTTTTAAATCCATGTATTTGATTTTTAAAGAATTTTTATTCCTTCATTGTTATTATAATTAATAATAATAATAAGTAGAAGTAGTAATACGTTTATTAATGTTACATTTATATCCTGCCTTTTTTTCCTCTTGCAAGGAACCTAAGGTGGCTTACATAATCCTCCTCCATTTTATCAGCACAACAACCCTGTAGGGTAGAAGAGTCAGTGACATTCTGAATTCTCTTAGCTTTTCTAATATTTTTTGATCAGGTTGAACAAAACTATTGTGTATTGTTATCTCCAGTACCAACATCTTTGACAGGCTTAATATAGGATTCATTGACCACAGGCTGTTTTTAGAGCAAAAAAATAAAAATAAAAATCCAAACTTGAATAGATTAAAATTAAATTGAGCAATATTTCTAAATACCCACATGGCTATTCTTGGTACTGGGTCAGATGTAGTGATATAAGAGGATGTTCAGACTCCATTTAGTTGATCAGTTGCAAAGAAGCTTCTCTAGTAAGGAGGAAGGGAAAAGCCCTAGACTGATCATTCTTTCAAGTGCCATATCTCCCCCCACAAAAACCCATGAAGTAGGTTAGGCTAAGAGTCTATGACTGACTCAAAACCATCTAGTGAGTATCACAGAAATGTAAAACAAATGTTTGGTAATGTTTGGGTGTATGGCATGTGCTACTTTTATCCTCACAACAACCCTGTAAGATAGATTAGGCTGGAAATTTAGGCCTGGCCCACTATCTATGTCTGTATGCCTGCCTCTTTCATATATGCACACAGAAAGGCATCCTTAGGTTTGTTCTTTACTTACTACATACCATAAACTATGTATGAATAGAGCTGTCACAAATGATGCAACACACTCACTTTTTGCACTTCCTAATACATTTGTTTCCCAACTAACTTACTGCTAATACTATAGTCATAAATCTAAAACTAAAATATGTTATTTTTACTATAGTAAGATTAAAGAATCCACATACATCAAGTGCAAATCAGAGAACCTACTATTTTTCATATTAGTCTTCAAGAATTAGGATTCTTTTCCTAATTACGCCTTACACGGAGGTTGCCTTTTTCACAGCGGCCGGATCAACATTTTCATCAAGCTGTCCACCTCCCCTGCTCCAAACTCTTTCTTGGTCAGTCACTGCTAATTAGCTCAGATCCTGTTAGTGTATATGTGAAATTGTGATCCCCCAATGTGCATCACTTTACACTTGCTTACATTGAACAGCATTTGCCCTTTTCATGGCCATTCTCTCGGTATGCAGAGATCTTTATGGAGCTCCTCACAATCCTCCATTGTTTTAGCAAGACTAAATAATTTGGTATCATCACCAAACGTGGCTACGTCACTGCTCACTTCCACCCTCATTCTGATATTATGAGAAAGGGAGAAACTGCCTCCCTATCCACTTTCTTCACAACATGCATATAGGAGCGAGCAGTGAGATGGCCAAATTTGCTGCTGACCTCAAAATATTTAGGGTTTTTAAAATGAAGTGAGATTACCAAGAGCTCCAAAAGAATCTCTCCATAGTGTGAAAATGGGCATCAAAATGGCAACAACAGTTCTACGTAAGCATTTGTAAAGTGATGCACACTGGAGCAAAGCATCCCAACAGCACATATACACTGATGGGATCTGAGCCTGCAGTGACTAAACAAGAAAAAAAAAACTTTGGGAATGTGGTTGACAACTCAGTGAAAACGTCAACCCAGTGTGTGGCAGCTGTAAAGACAGCAAACTCCATGTTAGGCATTCTAAGAAAAGTAATTGAGAATAAAACTGCCAGTCTCATACTGCCTTTATACAAATCTATGGTGTGACCACACTTGGAATACTGTGTACAGTTCTGGTTAACTATAAAATTTAGTATCACAAGATGTTGTGCTGGCCACCATTTTGGATGGCTTGTCCTCCTTTCCATGTGGTCACCCTATAACATGACACTATTCCCCCTTCTGAAGAGGTCTGGACCTCAGACTACTAAAGACAAAGTGGCAGACCATAATAACAGTGTTCATATGCCCATTGCTTTATGAGGCTTCTGCAGGCTACCAAATAGAGGACTATCAGGCCATAAAGTTGCTTAAATGGGTCTGCCAGAAACCTGACCTCACTGTTTCTGTTAGGTCCATGTCCTACAGCAAATGCTCTCAGCTGAACTTGATGGAATCCCATCCTTCATCCCTTGGTTTAATTTACTGACCTCCCCTTGCTGGGCCTTGCAGGGAACAATAGGGTAGACGGAGCAGGCATACATAGCATGCGCAGAGTGCTGAGAGTGGCAAATCTAAAAGCAAATACGTTGCTTTCAAAGAACCAAGGAAATTCAATGGGTCTTTTAAGTAAATATCTATGGATGGAAATGCAGCCCATGCAGGCTTGAAACTTGACCACAAACATGATCACAATCTGCTACTTTAAGATGCAAACAGGAAGAAAAAGCATGTAGCATAAAATGAGCTAAAATAATTAATATAGTAAACTGTAACTTATTCTAATTTAGCATATTTTCCTGTATCATCTTGTGTGCTTCCAGAATTAATCAGGGAGTTTTTAGTCCAGTAGAATTTTTTTTCAGGTTCTCTCCAAATACAGACACAAAACATGAAATGCTTATTTTCATGAGTCAGTCATAGAAAGCTTTTATTTCTGGACATTGGCTATTGAAAAATTCAAATGAGACACCTCAGATTTCAAGTGAAAGAGCATAACATCTGGGGTTCATTTATTATTTTGAAAAGTGGGTGCAACACATATCACTAGCTTTAATTTTATATTGGATGTCAAAATGGTGTAACATCCTAGCTGATGCTGGCTGCTTGTCAACTGTATAATATCCAGTCATCCATTACACAAAGCCATGAAATTCATTAAACAAAAAACCTACGGTTTACAAAAACAATGTTAAGGCTCCACAGTTTCCAACCAAGCACCAAAAAGCAGGGAAATTGGGAGTTAAGGTTCCCAAGCAATGATGGGAGTTGTAGTCCAACACCTTTGGAGGGCACCAGGTTGGGGAAGGGCTGCTCTAAACAAAAAAAGAGAAGTAGGTGGCCCTAAATTGTTCGTTATCAGTTTTCCACAACCCCACAGTCACCTTTGCATATCATATTCTCCATCCTGTCCTCATGGTTTATCTGCTTTGGGAGAATGAGAATTTCACTTGCACTTTCTGCCTCCTTAGGGAGGATGTGGCGTTAAGGCTTGGGAGCCTTAACTCCCAATTTCCCTGCTTTTTGGTGCTTGGTTGGAAACTGTGGAGCCTTAACGTTGTTTTTGTAAACCGTAGGTTTTTTGTTTAATGAATATATCCTTATACCATTTACCAATAGTAGCTTAGTTTTAGAGGCATCTATACTGAAGTGAAAAAGCTTTAGCAAGTATTTAGCACAGGCAAGTGATGAGACCTCTGTGTTTTGTAGCAATAAGACTTCATTATTTTGAGTACTGCTGGCTACAGTAATTAACCTTGACATTTTGTATGTTTCTTTCACTCAAATGCAAATGCATGTGTACACACAGAGAGACAGAGAGAGGGAGGGGGAGAGAAAGGGAGGGAGAGGCACTAGTTTATCCCAAGCTTTGGTGTCTGTGTCTTTATTCTATGCTTCTTTCTCCACTCGCAAATGCTGAATTTATCTATGCAGAGATAGCAACAAAGCAAACTTATCTGGATGCTTCTAATGTATCAGACTAATGTAACTCAGCCTCTGTTAACTATTCCATTTCCCTTTTTCCCTGCAGAGCTGACTAACAATGTTGCCAATTAGTACTAATGGTAACAGTGCTTTCTGCAATCTGGACATTTATCATAGAAGAATTAGAAAAGCACAAGCAATTGACTATTTAAAGAGCAAATTGCCATCCTAGATTAGTATCTTTTGGTGACTATCAGCCAGGATGAGCTCTGAACTAATGACCTACTGGTGAAAAGCTCTTTCTCCTATTAATCAAAGAGTTTTCTCCTGTTATGTTTCTGAGCCTGCAAGCACTGCAGGATGGTACAACAATATATGAAACTAAAGGTTAAACACAAAATGGAAACTAGGGCAAAGACAATTTATGAGTGACTAAGAGATTCCTGACACATTGCACATGAATACTGAAACTTTCCCATCCTGTTCTTCCTATTCACCCTCCCCCCCCCCCCCCCCCGAGCCATGGCTCTACCATAGTCCACACTTTGCCTTCCATTCTACACATTCAAGAAAATTAGATATTACAATCTTTCTACACAAAGAAAAATGTGTAATTGATAATAATCATGAAGATATAATTGTTTTACATCGGGCAGAGCAATCCTACTTGTGACCGGATGGTATATCTGAAGATTGGATGTCTGCATCACCTTAACCAAAGTCCTGCTGGGCTTATGCAACAGGGCAAAAAAGATGGAGGACTGATGAACCCTCTCCACCCAATTCATGTGTGTGTATTTTGTAAATGCTAACCATTTCCCTTCTATTATTTGCAGGTTCAAGAAATTATCTAATTATCTCCAGGGCTAGAATACGTTCCCCCTCAATTCTGGGTTCATGTTGTATAGGCTGACCATATGAAAAGGAGGACAGGGCTCATGTAACTTTAATAGTTGCAGAGAAAAGGGAATTTCAGCCGGCGTTATTTGTACGCAATTAGTTCCTGGTGAAATCCCCTCTTCATCACAACAATTAAAGTTGCAGGCACTATACTAGAGTGACCAGATACACAAGAGGGCAGGGCCCCTGCAGCTTTAACTGTTGTAATGAAGAGGGAATTTCACCAGGTACGAATTGCATACAAATGATGCCGGCTGAAATTGCCTTTTCTCTACAACTGTAAAAGTTACATGAGCTCTGTCCTCCTTTTCATATGGTCAGCCTAATGTTGTAGAAAGGGGAAGGCTATGAATCCTGCAGATGCAAAGTTTTCTCCAATATGCCCCAATATGCCCATGGAACACTTCCTTTTACCTCCACTGACATTGCAGCTCTGAAGTTAGAGAGGCAAGGACTGTGGAGGTTCAACTGATGGCTGGCAGATCTCCCCTTGGAGAGATCTGAGATGGGGAGATCTAAAACAGTCTGTGTCCCAAGGCAACCTCCCTGGGACTGTAGGATTGCCGCCTAAATGGAATAAAACATATTGATAATATCCAATTTGTACCATTACTGACATTTGGTGGGTCTCTTATTTTTCGTAAGGGTACGTTCTACGTGACCCAATTGAAAATTGCTTTGTTCTGCTACAGCTAACTCTTTGACTGTGATTTCAGTTCATGAATAGCTGTTCGTATACATTGTTGATTGTTGGAATGTTGCATCTCTCATGTTAAATTTTTTAAAAAATAAAAGATCTAAAAGAACACTAGTTAATTTCGGTATCCACATAAAAGAGAATCAAATCTCCAGGGAAGCAAACAAGCCAACAGCAAGACATGGTAAAAAGCCTGACTAACAATTTGGGCATTCACTTTCTCACTGCTGATGTATGTAAAATATTTGAAATACACTTGGCACATGTATTTTTGCTGGATCAGCTTTATTATAATTGTGGGGTGGTGGTGGTATAAGATTAACAGTCATTTAATAGTAAATTTAATAGAATTCTTGGAATCTAGTTTCATAATTCTTTGAGTAGAAATATATGGTTACCTATTAAGAGAGTAATCCTGTGGATTGCTCTGTTAATAGGCATAGGGCTCTGAGGTCAGAGCTCTGTTTCTATCCTATGCCCTGCCAGCAGGAGCTAGGCAGGATAAGAAAAGGACAGAGGCTATTTTGCTCCCATTCCCGGTACCAAAAATGCTTTTAGCTAGATGGGCCTCTGAAACGTCTTAGCTGACTTACTGGTGATGAGCAGGGACAATAACAGAGATCCTGGCCTCTTCCCCCCCCCCCCCACCATCCTATCCCTTTTTTGTCCTCCTCAAGCTTTTCTGAAGTTTCTGTTTCAACCTTGGAGGAGTTACTATGGTGCCTTCCTCTGTGGCTGTGAGGGGCAAAGGCCAGGGAAAGGGGAGCAGTGTGATGTTGGATTCCCTCTCCTGATGTCAAAGGAGTGTTTAGGGATTCAGGGCATGGAATCTGATATATCATATGGTCCCTTGGATGCTCTTCCATAGGATTGTCTTGTAAATACACTAATTTATTAAAACAGAACTCCACTTAGCTTGTGACCAAAAAGGTGTAATTCAGTTTATGCCTTGTAGGGTTTTTTCCTTCTTTCTTGTTTTATGCTTCATCTTACTAGGCTCTACTATCAAATACATTTTTTAAAATTAAAACCATTTGTCATTTTAAAAAATCATTGAAATTATGACAGAACTTCCTCCCCCCAATACACACACACACACACACACACACACACACACCATATCTGGTAGTTTTCCAAAGTGCAGTACACCTAAGATATGATTTTTCTTAATACGGAAATACAATTATATATGTTTTTCATGTTTGTTTTTTTCCCATAAAGGGCAAACTATAATTTCACAATGATATGTTCCCAGTTTCTTCCAAGGGCATTAGTAATGTTCACATAACTTTTGAGGAAAGTTCACAGTGGCCTTTTCCACACCAGGCGTTTTGCCAGGGATGGCCCCGGGGATGGGGTGTGGCAGGCATGGCATTTTTCTGGGTTAAGAGAAACCAGAAAAATCCCAAATCTTCCGCTGTCCTGGAAGATTACTCGTGAGTAAGCGTGGCTGCAAAATGAACACAGAGCTGAACTGCGCGGCTCCATGGCCATCAGGGAAAGGGGTGGCACCAGTTTCACCACCCCTGGGAGAGCAGGGAGGGGGTGAGGAGTTGATTGCATATGTTTCTTGGTTTTTTTGGTACTTACTTTTGTGGAAGAGCACTCCTGCACTCTTCCTGGGTAAGTAAAAAAAAAAATGGCCGCTGCGACAGTGTGATGGCCCGAGAGCAGCCCAGGTCATCACATTTTAAATGTGCATTGGCGTGACGAACCCGGGAATGGCTACTTCTGGGTTCGCTGCCCCTCTGGCCCTCTACACCCCTCTGGTGTAGAAAGGGCCAGTGACACGGGAGATGGGGCAAAGAATTTTTCTTACCCACTCTCTTGTTTAATGTTGTCTCCCTAAGTAAAAAAACCACTCTTCGGAGAGGCAGCATTTTTATAAAATAAATAATTTCAACTTTAAAACTTTCTGTTCAGTTAAGTAAGTCCAGGTATTATAGTTCTAGCTCTCTAATATCTCTAGAGCTGTAGCTTACTCTAAAAAGCAACATGATACACAGAATGTTCAAAATTCAACACAAATACTTTATTTGGTCCTTACTCTTCAGGAGTTATCTCCAGTGTATAATCCTTATATGTTTGTCTGTAAGAAGAACATGAAAGCAAACCTTCTGACTACACTCCCATGATACTAATAAGTGCTGTTATCTGGCTATTTGGGGTACTTTCATGTGTCACCAATTTGTTACAATTCTGCTATCTTGATACAGATGGGGATTCTCCATGTTCAAGATGAACAACTTGAAGTGATGATGGCCTCACATTGATTCTACGGCTTCAATTGTCTGTGGAACTTCATTCGTTCTTAAATGAGCCCAGAGAGCTTAAGTTCAGTGCTGAGTCTGTGACACAAAACATATGAATATTCTTTACTATAAAATGCCCGTCATTATGACTGGTGAGTAGCAATGTGCATGGCCGAAATTATTGTATTGCATCGTTCTCGGAAATCCCAACATAAATTGTTTTTGGATCCGATCATATCGGGGGGTACCAGGATTTGATCGGATCCAAAATCCGATAAATATCAGAAGTTCCGATACGATAACAGTGTTTTCCCCCATAGGTTTGCATTGGGGGAAAGAAAGCTTTCCTCCAATGCAAGTCTATGGGGAAAAACACTGGGCCAGCACTCCCTCCCTCATCCCACTCGCACTCCCTCCACTCGCACTCCTTTCCATCACCGCCACCTCCGCCCCTGCCGCCCCGTAGTACTGCTAAACAGGCTTTCTGGCCTGTTCATCAGTACAGAGAAACACAGAGTGATGTCATTATCACTCGGCACGGTTCTGTACTATAGGGTGACCAGATTTTGGAACTCAAAATCCCGGTCCAAAATGGCCACCCAAAACGGCCATCCAAACGGCGTGCCCACCTCCCCAAAAAACATAAAATATATTTTTTTAAAAAGGCCACCCGCCATGTGAGATCTGACCCCCCACCCCCCCACCCGAAACAAACCCCACCACCACCAAGCCACCCCCCCCAAAAAATCACAGCGAGCGGGGAGGGGGCTTACCTGCTGGGGCCGTCCACTGCTGTCCGTGGGCGCCAGCAGACGGCAGCGGACGGTCCCAGCAGGTAAGAAGCCCGACACGGGAGGCGGGAGGCTGAAAAGCCTAGTTCTCAGTAGTTCCTAGCAGTGGACAAGGCCCAGGTAAGGAGCGCAAACGAGAGGGGGAGGGAGGCCAGCCCTAGGTCCGATAATCCAATATTTCCGATAGTTATCGGACATATGGATTTTGGATCTGATCAGATAGGGCCTCCAGGAATGTTTATCATTATCATTAATCGGATGTCTGATGATGACCTTATTGGTTCGTTATCAGACATTTGAACGATACGATACACATCCCTACTGGTGAGTATGTGGAGAGGCCCCCAGGGTGTGTGTTCCTGTAGGATTCTGTTATTGAGGGCTAAGCTATCTACCATCAGTTGCTCTCAAAGCAGCACAGCCCTATCTGTAGTGCTTATTTTTTGCCATGGCGATGTTTAACTTCTATAAGAGAAAAAGGATGCATCACTGGGAAGGGGGCTAAACTGCATTCTGCTCCCAGTGACACTACTTTTTCATACTAGAGTATCACTAGGGTGACCATATGAAAAGGAGGACAGGGCTCCTGTACCTTTAACAGTTGCAAAGAACAGGGAATTTCAGCAGGTGTCATTCGTATGCATACAGAACCTGGTGAAATTCCCTCTTCATCACAACAGTTAAAGCTGCAGGAGCCCTGTCCTCTTGACCATGTACAAAAGAGGGCAGGGCTTCTGCAGCTTTAACTTTGTGATGATGAGGAAATTTTACCAGGTTCTGCATATATACAAATGACATCTGCTGAAATTCCATTTTCTATGAAACTGTTAAAGATACAGGAGCCCTGTCCTCCTTTTCATATGGTCAGCCTAGTATCACAATGTTGGGAACTGCTTTGTGTACACACACACACACACACACACTTTGGCTGCTTACTTCATACAGTGGTAAGAGAGGATGGGAACAGCTCCCATTTTATCTCTTCTCATTCTTGGGCTTCATAGTCCATCTTTCCTTCCTCACTGCTCTCTTCCCCTTTTCCTGCTCATTTATTTTCCTTTCCTTTCCTCCACATGCATGCTGTCCTTCTTCCCTCATCTTTCCTCTTGCACTTTTTCTTACCTGTCCCCCTCTCTGCCTTGGCTTCTTTTCTCTGCCACCAGAAACTGAAATAAATATCTCCCACAACAAGGTTCCTTTTCTCCTTGCTTTAGCAGCTTCTATTGGAGGAAGGGGCCTTGTGGAAGGCACTTACTTCCTGATCCTGGCAAAAGCAGAGGCAGTGGTGTGAAGGAAATCAGAGAGAGCTCCCTGGCCAAAATAAGCTGGGGAAAGGGTTGGCTGAGCCGAGCACACACCATCAAACTTCACAGAATCCTACTGCTCAACTTGCTCAGCTGTAATCTGGCCTCGAAGTGACCAGTGGGGAATCTCTGGGTTGTGGCTGGAGGGAAGGAAAAGGCCACCTCATTTATCTTCATCATAACACACTATGCACCTGCACACAAGTCTACACTGATCATGCTAAATAAATAATAATAATAATAATAATAATAATAATAATGCTGTGGAAGTTCCTGGTGACTTCAGAAATTTAAGCAAGCACCTCTCTCATGCTGCAGTTTTGAAGTGTTAGAGGAGAAAAGGTAGGGGGTCTCTACTATTATCCTTCATGAAGTTCAATTCCTTCTTTTGTGCCTTCAGTGACACACTGAAGTTTAGTGATAGATATATAGACTAGGGTATTGGGATATATGTTGACAGTGGATTAGATGTTTCTCACGTTCATCAGAGAGCCTGCAGGGAAAGAGAAGCAATTCCCTGCTCTCCCTCCTGCAGGGTTGCTGTCAGTGCTCCATCATGCCCAAAAGTTGGGGAAGGCCTTGTTTATTCCCCTTGGTTGCTTCATGGTTTTGGCTATCTCATTGCCAGCAGAGGCTGCTGGCTCCAACGTCAGTGGGGCAGCGAATCCACTCTGGGCTCAGAACCAGTCAGCTCCACACCTTGGATAGCTCCTTTAGAGTTCTGATTGGTTCTGACCAAAACCCGAAGTGGATTCACTGCCCCACTGACATTGGAGCCACCCGCTTCCACTGATCATTGCTAACAGGAAACCTGGAGGAGTAGGAAGAAATGTCTGCCTCGGCATTGTGAGTACAGCCAGGCGAATGCTCTATTCAGAACACTGCACTGTATTGACTGACTGGTCTAGTCATAAAAATGTGAATTATAACAATGACAAAAAGTTAGGGACTCCCATGCAGCATATCAAAATATGCACCACAAGTGCCTTGTACCCACGCCTGGCATGCCTGGGCGGGGGGAGGCCAATGGGGTGAGTGAACAACGCGTGGAGGCCAGCGATTGGCTGCCTTGTTTTTTGGCGCCACTGGGCCTGGGAGGGGGCATAGCTATATAAGAGCTGCGCCTCCCTGCAGAGCCCTCTTCGTTTCGAGGCTCCCTTCCTCCCTCCCTTGTTGGCAGTGTGGGTTCGCTGGTTGTCCATTTGGAGGCCAAGTAGGATTTTTTTGCTCATAATCCAACTTGGTTATGAGTTTTTTCGCCTACTCCACACTGTAAGACAGGTTGGGCGTATTAAATAGGTTAATTTGTGTTAATTGGTCACATTGATGGCGGTTAGGTGCGGGGATCTCAAGTGTGGGGTATATTGGTGAGCATTCACAGGCACCATTGGTGGTGATGGGTAGTGCCTGAAACCTATGGCAGGGAGTCTTGTGGCACCAGCCAATGAGTGAAAGGTCTACCTATGAGGCCAACCTTACTCACTCCCTCGGAGTCTTGCAGCACAGGGGCGGTGACACCGGAAGGCCTCCCTACCCTGCAGTGAGTGAGCTGTATGGCACCACTACAGGGGTTGTGAATGGGTCTCCCGATCCTAGAATATGGCCTGATAGAGCCATGTGAGAGATGCCTGCTTAGGTATTACCCCCTTTTGCAGATCATTAATAAATGTGGCCATGTTTAAATCCATGTGTCGTCTCGTTATTCTCGCCTCCACTCCACAATGCATTTATTGCCGGGTAGTAGCTTATTTTAAAAATGAGGTTTCCATCTTCTAAAAGTGTCCTTAATGCATGCCATTTCCTCCTAAACCAATTTAGAAATTCCATGCACTTAGTTAAAAGAGGTGATGAGGTTAGGGGAAGAAGAAGGAGGGAAAGGTTTTGACAAAAAGGAAACTGACAGACATTTTTATATTTCAGTTTTCCTTTCTCACTCCATAAAAAAGGCAAGAGTATATGAAGGAAATATATTGATTTCTATCACTCATCATTCGTGTTTTCATGAATTCATATCTCATATTTTAAAATTAATATGGTTCTTGATATGAATTAAATGCACCAAACAGAGAAAAACTATACAAAGGGAATGAAAAATGTCACTGCTGGTTCCAATTTCTTCTCTATATTCAAGCAATTACCATGTGTTATCAACCTCCCAACAGAAGACCAAACTAATATGGTGATATTGTTTTGTTATCCTATACCCAGAAGAAGTAAAAACGAATACTAGAAGAAACATGTAAAATATATTATTTTAAATATTAAAATACTTTTTAGATATCTTCTCTTTTAAATAAGAAATCTTGAGGGGAATAATACTCTGCATTTATAAAGGATAGTATCCAACACTGTCATTCCACAACCTCAAATGCTGCTAATGGAGTTCTGCCACATCTTTCAATTGTGCAAATGGCTGCACATTATGCTTATGCAATCAGTTGCACAAGCACAATGCATGACTGTGTGAACAAGCATAATATGCAACAGCTTGCACATTGACTTGTGCAAATGTGCTTGCGCAAACACAGCTTTAGTAGGATTCTAATCTTGTGGATAGTTTGGAATCTGGTTTCAGCTAGCATAACATCATTTGTGCTAGTGCAATGACATTGTTGGATACTGGCCAAAGAGAGTTAAGATATATTTTTTTCAAAATTAAATCTTTTTTTTTTCATTTTTTAAAATATTACTGAACATTTTTCCACCTTACATGCTTCCATTATTAGTTCTCTAAATGTAATGAAATGCTGATGATGTTTTTCAGAAAGGAAGAATTACCTAACCAAAGATCAGGTTTTCCATTCTGTTTCCTATTTATCTGCCTTGTGTTTTCAAAAATCTGCATGCAGATTTGCATGCAAATATGGATCTGTCAAAATACACTTTATTTTAAATATGCATTTTTAAGATTTATTTTGATACTTTTTTTGGCCATTTGGGAATGTTCTAATAGAGCAATCCAGACCACCAAATTAGTTGCCTGGTAAGGGTTAGGATGTGGTAGAGATATTCCTCCACTAGTGGCATTTGGGGTGCAAGTGGGAGTAAATCCAATCACACTGAGTTCTCTAAGAGGGTCCTGGATTGCGACCCTCAGCTACACTAACCTGGAACTGGCATAGCTAATTCCCTCCTATTGGTTTCAGCATGTGGCAGGTGGGAGGAATAAAATTTTAAAAATCCAACTGGATAAAAAGCCTGTGAAGCCACCCCCACACGTGCCTACATGAACTGACCAGGCTGAATTGGTTGACAATTCACCACTTCACTCCCTGTCCACAGCACCAGTTATAAATCCGTATATGCAGATTAGTCTATCCAGTAGTAGTTCCTTAAGCACCCCTTAGGCAAATCAAGATAAGGTCACAAAAACAAGAGAATGGAGACAGTTATCCTTTACTGATTGACCTCAAAATCAGGTAATTAGAAGTAAATTGTCTCTGAAAATGAAAGCCTCTAGCCATAAGGAGAAGACATTGTCAGATATATCCTTCATAAATGTGTCCTTTTTTTTAAAAAAAATTTTTTTTTCTTAAGACTACTTGTAACTACCACAATATACCGGTGAATTCCACATGTTAATTATGTTTTTCAGACTTATTTTATCAATTAATCATAATAGGGACTAAAGAGGGACAACTGTGATACTCTTGCTTCGGTACAGATATTCCAGTAACAATGACTGAGGAACAGTCCTCAGTAATATCTTTCTACCCTGTCCTTGCTTTATAAGATACATTTTTAAATCATTCCACTAGTATGCCTTTGCTCAGAGTCTACAGTTGTCTTTGTTGTCTCTCTTTCCCTCACCTTCACATACTGTACAGTTTTCATTTTGGGTTAGACGGTAAGTGCATAAATTAAACTAAATAATTTACAGTACAATCCTATGCATATCTACTCAGAGAAAGATCCCAATGACACTCATTCCCAGATCAGGGTGGATAGGATTGCAGCCTTAATCATGTTTTCACACTGAGAACTTTATCTGTTTCCAAGCTTTAGAATTGTGTGAGTAGACCCTACATTTGCATATTTATTGACATATTCAAGATAAGAAGCAAAATATATGCTGAGCACCAGTGCTAAGAAGTAGAGATCCAGCTTCGGATATGAACATTTTAGGTACCTTGTTTATTAGAACACCGTCTCATATTACTCCCTTAGGAGTATTCTGTACTCTACATAGACCAATTATCTGAAGTTCCTAGGAAGGAGAGGGGAAATAATAAATGATACTGAAAGGACATCGCTGCTGAGTTTACCATACTCTAGGGAAACGTAAAAGTAAAATTACATCTTCTAATTCTGCAGCTATAATAGGAAACATTAACATCAAATGTCATTTAACTACATTTATAAAGGTTAGTTAATAAGCATCATGGGTGCCTTAAGACTGGATTTATTTAATTTTTGTAGAACCTTAATTCAACTAGAGGATTATTAGCCAAAGATATATTTTGTATTCTGCATAGGGATGCTTCCAAAATATGCTCAGCCAAATTTCTCCCCAGAGTTTGGAGAATTGAATTACCTAGTCTTGTTTCCAAAATATGGCTGATTCATTACAAATCTTCCATTGTTCAACTGTCTACCCATTTTGGACATACATGTTATGCCTATGCAATTTGTCAGTGCCTTGAGTTACAATTAGAAACAAACACAAAATACATATATTTAGCACTTCCATGACTTCCAGGAAGGCAGTTTTCTCACACCTGCTTGACATTTCCTACCTATTTATTGATAGGCAAATACATTCCTACACATAAGTTAAACACTATCCAAAAAGTTATTGATACAATGAAATCTACAATACCATAATGTTTACTATTTGGTAGTGATCTAGCAGTGAACACAAATGTGCATAAACATCTGAAAAGCACTTCACAGAAGCATCCTAATATACACATGTATACAGTTACACCAAGATTTCTTTATGCATGTTTTATCAATTCACACATGTACATTGTTAATGCAAGGGGGAATATGCAAGGTACCATAAAGCCAATTCCCCTGGTTATCCATTAAAACTCTCTAGCATCAGTTCCAAATGTATTAACAGGTTAAACTTACTTATTAACATTTTCCTTTACTTTTATTAACTTCATATCATCAATAGTAATAGAGGTGAATAAGACACACTATGAAAAACAATTCATTCAGTGAAAATCAATTAGGTAGCTCCGTTGGAGATTTCCATTTGGTGTAACTATCATATCACATATTTGTTTGATAGATTGTCAGTGAGATTTTTATTACCACTTCTATTGCATCATGTTTTCAGGTCCCTGAGATGGGATTAAGCACTGCAGATGAAGATGGCACAAATCTATTTTGTAGCTATTAAAATCCCATTGGAATACCTATAGCATAGAATGACTTGATCAAAAGGAAGCTTTTGAAACATCCTTTGTACTACTGCTCATGGGAGTGGCAAGGAGGAAACCTAACAGTTCCCTATCTTTACTTCTAGGAATCCAGATACAAAAGGGGAGTTTTCAAGGCTAGAATGTGGAATCTCTACCTATAAAGTGGAAAGTATGTGTGTGTCACGTATGTCTGGAAATGTTTACTCACTTCCAGATGATTTAGAAACTTGACATGGTGACAGTGATAGGTCTGGCTGTATAATGTACCAGAAAAATCTAAAAACACGAATTTTGGTGTTTTTTTAATATTTTTAAAGAATTTAATAAAAACCTAGTTTTACACCTACAACTCCCAGCATGCCTTGGGCAGGAGGCCAGACTTACTGTCCTTTGATGGCCATTGTGAGTGGCTGCTGCGTGTCTTTTACAACCCCAACTCCTAAGGTTGGTCTCAAGCAGTCAACCCAATTCCACATAAAAGGAAACAACCCACATGAATGGGCTGCATCCATATGCAGTGTCTCCTCCCACCCTCTGTGTAGTTTTAAAATGTAACTAGATACAACAGCATGACTTTGAGGGGACAAATATGCTCAAAGGCACTCTGTCCTGATATCACTATTTTCTCAGAATCTGGGGGAAGCAAGTGTGTAGCGTTTGCCCTTAAGAGGGAGGGAGGGGAGGCACTCTGCACATGCCCAGAAACAGACCTGACAAAGGGGGAAGTGCCCGGCCCAGCCCTTCAGTACAGGATCCTGATGTAGCACTTGTTGGGTGAGAAATACGGGCCAAGGCAATCCCAGCAGGATTGGCAGGAACTGGGTGCGTCCACTGATAGCCGCTTATCTCCCCTCCTTGGCGATGCTACTCTTTTGAGGCTCTATCGAGGAGCAGCATCGGCGACAAGAGGATGTCTCAGAGGATGCGGGCACCTGCAGGCTGCCAAAGGCATGCTGGTAGGTGTAGTACTGACATGTAGAGTGGCTGATTTAAAATAAAGTATGGGTGAGCAAACCCTGACCTCCTCTCACTAACTGTTTTTGTTCTCCTACCTGACTTTCTCCAACTGCCACTAACCCTGCCCAACATTTTAGTCTCAACTATATCAGTCAATCCTCCATTCACTCTTCTGTCTCAATGCTCTAGTCAGGCTGTTACATAAAAATCATAAACTTTATACAGAAATCCACAAGCAGGGTACCACAACTAAGAAGGTCTGCTCTCCAGTTGTCTTCCGCCACATCTCAGACGGTGTTCAAAGATTAACACATTATTCAGGGTCCTAGGCTTTTGTCTACAACTCCCAGCATGCCTTGGCAGGAGGAAAGACTTATCAGGCTTTAATAATAATAATAATAATAATAATAAATTTATTTCTTACCCGCCTCTCTATTTGGATCGAGGCGGGGAACAACAGTAAATATAAAACATGATAAAATACATAAAACTGATTTAAAACAAGGCAAACATTATTAAAATAGCAATAAAACATCCTAAAACCATCCTAAAAACATTCTAAAATTCCACTGGATATGCCTGCCGGAAGAGACCAGTCTTTATAGCTTTCTTAAATTCTAAAAGACTGTTAAGTTGATGAGTCTCCTCCGGCAGGTTGTTAACTGGTAGTGGCTCACCCTCCTGGGCCTGAAGGGAGAGCGATTGGGGCCAGCTGCCTCAGTTGCTAGGCCCCATCAGGAGCAGGAGGGGAGGAGGCTGCAGCACTGGGCCCATTCCCAACAGCAACCAAGCAAACCATCAGTCAGAAAGCCAGCTCCCTCATGGCCTACTTATGGGCACTGATTGCACAGTGTAGTGTGGACTGGCTCAGCCAGACTTCACTTCCCATGAGCTTCTGCAGCAGGACTCCCATTGGGCAAGTTGGGCACCACAGTAAAAGGCATGCCGGGAGTTGTAGATTTGTTTTCAGTGGGAACAAGGGAAATTACCCGCCTCGATCCAGACGGAGAGGCGGGTAAGAAATACATTGTTATTATTATAATTATGGTGACAGCTTCACAGTAGCCCTGGCCATGCATTGAAGGTGAGAGTGAGCGGGCGGGGGGGGGGGGGGGAGAAATTAATTTAATTTGTTTTAAAGTTGCCTCACAGGCCTAGGACTGGCCTATCTTGAAGGGTTGTCATGAGGGTGAGAGAGGGAAAAAGAATGTACCAGAAAAATCTAAAAACATGAAATTTTGAATTTTAAGTATTTTTATTCCAGATAAAAGGCCCAAGTCAGTTTCCTTGACCATCCTGGCTCTCTGCCAAAACCTGTAAAATGTATATATTATATAGTAAATTATGCCAATACAGTATTCTGTGTTCTGGATGCTTTTCTTTTATCAATAATAATAACTTCAGAGCACATACATACAACAGTTCTTCACATTCACTGAGATCTGCTTCCCTACTATATGTTGTTCAGTTATCTGGGCAATGCTGGGTATATTTTGAAAGGACACACACAAAAAAACCAGAGAAACAGGTTCTCAGGATGCTGAAATACTTTATTTCCAAACCCAACACGTTTCGGCCTGTATTGTTTTTTAAGGCCTTCTTCAGGGGACTATAATATTAAAAATGCATTAAATTATGTTTGTAGGGATAAGACATAACACAGATAAATAAATCTGTTTAGGGATTAATTAGGCATATTGCCACAAAGGCCTGTGCCCATATGTAAGTATGTAAGGCTCTGGGGCCTGTCCACGTTACACATTAAAACTTGTATAAATCATATATATATATATTTTAACAAAAGTATAATATACAGATTCTTACTTGATAAGAGATGTCTGCAGAAATACTCCTAACAGGATGATAGTCTCCTACAATAATTACTGGCAACTGGGAAAAGTAATCATTCCAGGGCCCTCCTTATATTCGAATTCATTTTTTCTCATTGTTTTGTCATTTTTGGGGGCTCTGCCACGTGCCTCCATGTAGCAGTGATGAGTGCAAGGTCTCAAAATACGTAATTACTGCTATTCTTATTGCTATTGTGTGGGAGTCACTGAAGGTAATTGCTGAGTCACAGGAGTGGCAAAAATTCAAGATCTAAATTCAAGCCACTGGGATTTAAAGTTTTTAACCTCATTCTGTTTCCTTTCTTAAAAACAGTTCATTGTCTTGTGTATTCAATTTCTCCAGAACCCAAAACTTTAAGTCTGCAAAAGAATGACATTGTGCTGAAAAGTGATCTACTAAAGGAGCACCTGATCTGTTGTTCTTTAAGTTACTGAGGTGTTCTCCTATATGCTTTTTCAGAGGTCTAATTGTTTTGCATATATAAATCTTTGGGCATTTACACTGGATGGCACAGATGACAAAAGTACTGTTGCAGGTGGTGAAATGTTTGAGGAAATACCTTTGCTGATCAGATGGATTTTTGAATTCTGTGACTTTGATGGTGTATTTACAGTAGCAGCAGTTTCCACAGGAATGGTGACCCTTGGGTATGGAAGCACTGGGTAAAAAAATGAGTAAACTTCTGTCATGTTCTTTGTATTCACTCCTGATTAAAAGATTTCTTATGTTCCTGGTTCTTTTAAAGGAGAGCATAGGTTTTTCCTGACATTTTGGGATATGTTGGACAATGTGCCAGTGTCTCCTTATGCTTCCTTGCAGATTATTTGTTATATGGTCAAACATTAGACTGCAATTGATTCGGTCTGGGACTGTTATATTCTTGTTTGATAAAAGCTCTGATTGTGATTTTGCCTCTGCCTCTTTGAGGCCTTGTGAGATTACAGCGTCGGGATACCCTCTTTCTTTTAATTGCACAGACAGTGTCTGTGATTCCTATCTGAAATCTGATGCCTTGGAACAGTTACGTTTAAATCTTAAAAACTGTCCATATGGGAGATTGTTTCTTAAAGAATAAGGATGGGAACTATCGTATCTAAGATATCTAAAAACATCGGTGGGTTTTCTATAGATGGAGGTGATAAGATATTCTCCCTCCTTCTTCACTTTTAGATCTAGGAAATGAATTTCTCTGGTGTTGAACTGGACATCAAATTTAATATTGTCATTCTTAGAATTTACCAACATTATAAACTGTTGTAGAACTTCCCTATCTCCCTGCCAAATGGAAAATACATAATTTTGAAAACATATTTTTAGATTTGCATTTTTTTAAGCTGGTAGAAAGGTTGTTGTTTCGACGACTGCTCCGGCCAAGGCATGATGGGAGGTGTAGACTTTTCTCTTCTCCCAGGCATTTAAGAGCATATGTTGAGGTGTTGTTGTTGTTGTTGTAGTTGTTTGACTCAGAATAGTTGTTTTAAATGGATATTGTATTTGTAATATGTTTTTATGCTTTTTATGCTTTTTAATTTTGTATATTGGTTTTTTAATGTTTGTTTTTAATTTTTGTAAACCGTCCAGAGAGCTTCGGCTATGGAGTGGTATAGAAATGCAAATAATAATAATAATAATAATAATAATAATAGGCCAGTGAGGTAAAACAAAAAAATATGGTTTATCATGAAGCTCTAATTTAATATACAGTTCTTATTAACACAATTTTCCATTTATTCTAACAAAACAATTTACAAACTCAACCAAACTAAAAAAAACCCACAACCAACCTAAAGATGAATAAGGTGCAGAGAAATTTATTCTTTATCAAATAAATATCATAAACATTATTCATGGACTCAAGCAACGCCGGGCATATCAGCTAGTATAAAATACAATGCTAAATGGCTAGATTATAGAAGCTGCATGGGGTAAAAAGTGAAGCTGGCTTTTTATTATTATTAATATTATTATTATTATTATTATTATTATTTTAAAAGGAGACATAACTGAACAGACAAATCAAAATATGAATGCTACACTAGGTTTCCTTTATGGCCATTTAGAAACACTTCCAATCCATTAAAAGGATACAGAGTTTATGCAAGACTGGACTCCTTAAACACACTCACCTCACACTCCCTGGCACCTCTTTGCTTATAAAGCAAAGTGTTTGATAAGAGTTAGAGTAATTTAAATTGCTTTAGCAGTGATAATTCTGTCCCTAGACAGTAGGGATGCTAATAATGTCTTGCTGGTATCAGACTGGGCTGTGATGTAAAAGTGTGATGGTAGGAGGACAGTGGAAATTAGTATTGCTAAGGCAATATTGCAGATACACTGTGGCTATGTTCGAATGTGGTGGCCTCTTGTGGTGATTCAGTAGCAATGTTTTGGGCAATTCCTTAGTCTACTCTATACAATTGTTCCAGCACCCCCTTTTCCCTAGCAATTCCTACTATTTTGTTTCCTACTTTTTATCCTATGCAGCCATTTGTTTCCTCCTCTCATGATTAATGGATGCTCTTCTGAATCTGAAGCCTAGGATGTTTTTTTTAAAAAACAGCAACAACAATAACAACAACATGCACACAGAGAGCAACATACATCTGAAGATATTACTGGAGCCAGCTATTTCTGTGGGACTGTGAAACAGGCAGGAGTTGCACTGATTTGGAGAGAAAAATAGTGGAAATTAATTGACTGATGGAGTCTGGTAAAGAGGTACAATAATGCCATTGGTTGAGGAATAATGTGTGGCATAACAGTATGGGATGATGGATAACAAAGAAGTAAACTTAGGATAAGGTGCGCAGTGGAATCTGAGACAGAATAATTTGATAAAACTTTGGAAAGGGAATTTTACCTGAGTTTTCATTCTTTATGGAGCCATGCCTACCATTCCTATTTATTTATTTATTTATTGCATTTATATCCTGCCTTTTCCCCTCTAAGGAACCCAAGGTGGCATACATAATTCCCCTCCTCTCCATTTTATCCTCACAACAACAGCCCTGTGAAGTAGGTTGGGCTGAGAGTCTGTGACTGGCCCAAAGTCACCAGTGAGCTTCCATGGCTAAATGGGGACTAGAACCCAGATCTCCTGACTCTCAGTCCAACAGTCTCACCACTACACCACACTGCATCCCTGCTGCAATTTCTAGGATTATTCTTAAAGATAAATGCAAACTCCACCGGAGTCAAGAATCATTCACTTCGTGAAATATCTCTATTTGTTTTAAAATCCCTAATATTAGCACAGTCACTGGCTAGAATGTAAAGTTAAGTGGTCCATTTTTTGTTACTGACTTTAAGATCTAGCTTGTCATTTAGTTCCTTCTCTCAAGTGCAAGGGCAACATATTTTGCCATCAAAGTAGAGAACTGTAAATGTATCAAGCTCCTATGGGAAAAATGGGTTCCCTATCAGCTTGATTGTGTTGATTTTTAACTGTTGAACAATTCGGTGATGAACAATGAATACTTCACAGAATCACAGAATCACAGAACCACAGAATAGTAGAGTTGGAAGGGGCCTATAAGGCCATCGAGTCCAACCCTCTGCTCGGTGAAGGAAACCACCTTAAAGCATGCCTGGTAGATGGTTGTCCAGCTGCCTCTTGAATGCTTCTAGTGTGGGAGAGCCCATGACCTCCCTAGGTAATTAGTTCCATTGTTGTATTGCTGTAACAATCAGGAAGTTTTTCCTGATGTCCAGCCGGAATCTGGTTTCCTGTAATTTGAGACCATTATTCCATGTCCTGCACTCTGGGTTGATCAAGAAGAGATCCTGGCCCTCCTCCATGTGACAACCTGTCAAGTATTTGAAGAGTGCTACCTTATCTCCCCTCAATCTTCTCTTCTCCAGGCTAAACATTCCCAGTTCTTTCAGTCTCTCCTCATCGGGCTTTGTTTCCAGATTCCTGATCATCCTTGTTGCCCTCCTCTGAACACACTCTAGCTTGTCTGCATCCTTCTTGAAGCGTGGTGCCCAGAACTGCACGCAATACTCAAGATGGGGCCTAATCAGTGCTGAATAGATTTGGAAGCTATACTTCTATTAATGCAGCCCAAAATAGCATTTGCTTTTTTTGCAGCCACATCACACAGTTGGCTCATATTGGCTTATACTTGCCAGATCAAAGGGAATAAGACTTGAAAACTTGGATGAGAAATGCATATAATAAATTTGATGCTTCTGCTTACTTTCAAGAAAAGATGATTTGGCGAATGGAGGCTCATAGAAGATGACCAAAACTATCACAACCAAAACTGGATAGCTTCAAAGGTATGAAAATATTTTCATTTCAAATGGTGCAATCAAGCAACTATTTTCAATACAATTAGGATATTTAGATTTCCTATAAGTACTGATGCTCTGAGGCAAATTGCTTGCTCATTGCCTAAAATTTATCTCAATAATTTCATGTCTTGTTTCACAGGTGATTTGAAATCTAAATTAGAGGTGCCACAATATTTCACCTAAAGAAAAATGTAAACATCATTTGCAGGTTCCTACTCAGGCAATCACATAAGGTATGCTGAGAGAAGTTAAGACAGTTTTATCAAGAATGGCACAATGTTTAAGGACACTTTGTGTGGATGTCGTTTTAGGACACTGGATGTCATTTTAACTAGGAGTGTATGAGAAATTCATTTCAGTTTGTTTTTGATCAAGATTTTCCCAGTTCGCCCGTTCACCCTGTTCGGATTGAACATGGAGTTGGACACAGTCTGCAAGTCTACATTTCCAAGCGTTCAATGTCATTTGTGGACACACAAAAAATTGACAGCATGTATATATAGGCCTTCCGGTCACGCCAGGCTTGCCTCAGCGTGGAGAGGCAGTTGCGGGTGGGGGCGAGAGGGGGACACATGGAGCCATGCCATTGGCTGCCTCCGCTCCAACTCTGGCAGGGCGGGGGAGAAGCTGGCGCCTATATATGGGAGTGCAGCCTCTTCGCGCCACATTCTCTTTGGCTCTGCTCCCATCAGAGGACATGCAGTGCATGCGGCAACAAAGAGAGCTGAGGAGGATAGGAGGACAGAGGTGGCAACAGAGTGGTTCAGGCGGAGGTCTGATGACAACGACTCACAGCATTCAGCCCTTGATTGGGCATTTGCTTCAGGCCCGTGGGGCCTCAGGTTTGGAGGGGGGAATCAGGCAATTTGCCTGTTCCCAGCTGGGAGTGTGGGTGCACGCCTACAATTCTCGCCAATGCAAGGTCTCCCTGGGAGGAAGAAAGGCGGGGAGAGCCTCTTTTCACCCTTGCAAACCAGGTGGTTTGCCTGTTCCCGGCTGGGAGCGTGGGCATGCACCTAGCGCATAGGTCTCCCTGGGAGGAAGAAAGACAAGGTTCGCATTTTCTCGGCTGGGAGCTGCCTCCCCCCCACTCCACCAGTAGATTTGCAGACAGAGAGCAGCGATTCACTCAGGCAACAAAGATTTAGCAGGGACAGTCAAATTCTTGGTTTTCTTTACAGAACCCACAAAGAGGGGTGCTAGTTATCTGGAAAGGGTTTGTGATTCTGTGGTGTTCCATTAAAGTGGTAGTGACAGTTATTAATTCTTTTTAGCATTATTATTAATTATTACAATTATATACCGCTCCACAGCTGAAGCTCTCTGGGCGGTTGACAAAAAATTATAAGAGTGAACATTAAAAGTAATTATATTAATTATTACAATTATATACTGCTCCATAGCCAAAGCTCTCTGGGCGGTTTACAAAAATTAAAGGATTGAACATTAAAAAAGTCAATATACAAAACCTAAGCTTAGATTTACTTCATACAAGGGTAATTTTAATAGGAAGTAATTAATATTACTGGTCCACACAAATCTGAATTTGACTTCACAGTTTTATCACAAATAATAATAAAACAATGTTACCAAAGAAAGGGGTGGGAGGAAAGAAAGGAAAAAGAAAAGCCTCCCGCTCAACACCTAAAAGGGCAAGAGCAAGACACGCATCCTCATCCGATGAGGAAATTAGCCCAGATATTCAAGCCATTTTAAACAGACTTCAAGCTGTGGAACAGGATAAAGGAATCAGACCTCCCAGGGGGGTTCAAGCAACCCTACAGTATCAGGCATGGACAGCCTCCAGACTAGGAAAAAGACACAGGACCAGTTATTGCTTTCTGCTTCAGCACGTTTGGATGCGATAGAAGCCTCAACGAGCACCAATACAGCCCAAAGGGAACAAATAGAGCAGGCAGAAAACATGATCAGGGCGGAGCCGGTATCTGCAGGAGAGGTTGAAACTGCCTCTGGATCCAACACAACAAACACGGCTCCAGGAAGTGGCTCGACCATGACAGGGGATTCTGGTGAGAAATCGAACAACACATCTATTACACACAACATGAACTGGGGGAACACACCACCTTGGGGATGGTACTCTTGGCTGACTGCGATGGGGTGGCCGGCAATGAATCCGGTGGGTAACACAGGTTCAGGTCAGGTGAACGCTCAATCCACGCCATTGAGTATTCAAAGGGAGCTGGTAAGTGCAGATAGGAACTCTACTCACCAAGTATCGCACACACAGGTTACATCTAATATTGAGACACCTATTGCTGGCCAAGCAATATCACAAGAAGGTGGCTTAAATGTGACATGGAAAACCTTGGCAGTTGCTTCTGCACACACAGCGGTGTGTATCTAGCAATCAGGACATAGCAGCAAACATAAGTGATCCATTAGCAGGAGTAAGCAGGGAAGCCATGTCAACAGGTAGCAGAGCATCTCCTCTAGCTTATCATTTGTTGCAAACTACTCAGGAAAAAATTTGGAAAGGGGAATATATAGATCTATTTTCGCTGCTTTTCCGCGAATTGGAGGGCAGTTAGAAAGATAAATCCATAGATAAAGAAGCTGAGAAGTTGAGACATAAGAAAGTGGCTAGGAATTGGACGAATTGGCTGGCAGGTTTTTTAATATACATGGGCGTGTTGCAGCAACGTTTCCCTGAGCGCGGCAGCATCCTCACAAAGTATTTGGATATGATTTATCGAGCTTATACCGAATATTAGGGAGGAGCCTGGCTCGCATATGACCAGTCATTTTGTCGCAAAGTGGCATACGACCATTCACTCCGCTGGGATGCAAAAGATCATGATCTTTGGCTCCAGTTTATGACCCCTATTTGGCCAGAAATAGGCGAAAGGGCCGATAGAAGACATTTATTGTCCAAACAACAACCCACTCTTCAATTTAAGGGAGAAGTGGGGTAGGGGGATCGATCCCGCTTGCCCTGCTGGGAGTATAGATCAATGGTTTTCTGTAACCGCCCACTGTGCCGCTTCCACCATGAATGCCTGTTTTGTAGTGGCTAACATTCTGCAGCAAATTACCCAAGAACCAGGGTGGGCAGGGGACAATTCAAGGATGGACAAGGGGGCAAGAAACAGGGCGGACAACAGCCACCCCCAGAAGGGCCCCAGTCCAATTAAAATAAAAGTACTCTGTCAATTGTTGTTGGATTACCCAAACTGCCTAGATGCAGCATATTTGGAGCTTGGCTTTAAACTATGTTTTCTCAACCCCTTGTTGGGACCTTACTCAGCCTCATTTGCTAGAAACTATAAATCAGTTTTGTTCTTGGAGCATTTAGCCAGGGAAAAATAGATAAATAAGTACGATCGGGACTAGTGATTGGGCCGTTTTTTACAACTGCTTATACCCTTCATTCATCATTGATATGGTGTATTTAAAGGCCTTATTAACCCACATCATAGGCTGAGAGTGACTAGTAACATAAGAAGTCCCAGGGTAATGCACCTGGTAAGGGATTTTACACTGCTTTGTGTAAGTAAGCAGGGCATCGTATCAATGAACTGGAAGTGAGTTTGAGGCATTTAGGGAGGGGATTGGACTCACGCAGGAGTGGCCCATACTGGTGGAACATATATTACAATTTTGTGTGATGGCTCATAGTAAGGGGTTGACAGCTCAAACTGTTGGTGGGAAGCTTGCCGCGCTGCCTTTTTTTTTTATATAGCAAAAATGAGGGGCATGCAAGACAATACTGATGATTTTAAGCTTAGGAGGGCACTAAAGGGATGGGCCAAGATTTCTCCTACCATTCTGGATCAGAGGTGCACATTGTTGCCCAACACACTTGTAAGGCTTGGGCGATCTGGCCAACTATGAATCTGGATTGTTCCACACCTCTGCTTTTATTGCATTTTTGGGGCATTCCGCATATCAGAATTGTTAGCTTCTTCTAAAAAAGATAAGTTAGGTTGGGCATTGCAGTTTGCGGATGTACAATGGAAAGATCAGTGCATACAAGTCTGAATAAGGTGATCCAAGACGGATCAAAGTGCATCTGGTACCACTATTCAATTGTCCCTAGCTCTGAGAGAGGATATATGCCCAGTGCGGGTTTTACAAGCATATATAATAGAGCGAGGCAGTGATGCGGGTTTCTTGTTTTGCCACCAAGATAAGACACCCCTCACCAAATTTCAGTTTTGGTCATTAACAAAGCGAGTGCTTCAGGCGTTGGGTTTGACCCCTCACAATTTGGCACTCATTCTTTTAGAATTGGACCGGCATCAACTGCCACATTGATTGGTTTCACAGCAGGTGGGTCATTGGAGATCAAAGGTATTCCAGTCTTACATCAGGAAGTTGTAATAGTAATTGTTAGGAAGTATATTTACATTCGTGTGTTTATTTTAGATGTTTGGGCAGGACGTGACCCAGTACACGTGGTCTTCAGTGGCCACAGTTTGATCTTATGGGCTGCCCAGAGGGCAGCCAGATCCAGCATGGGGATCTCAGTTCGGAACGAGCCGCCAAGCTAAAGTATTGTGGCTTGGCTGGCGGGGGATGCGTTGGGAACGCCTCCTGCCCACCTTGTTTTAACAGCGTTTGTTTATTGATCACCCACAAGTTTTAGTTATACACTTGGGCAGTAATGATTTAGGGATACTGAAGGGTAAAGCCCTTATACTACAGGCCATATCGGATTTTGGAAACGATCCAACTGCGATGGCTGAGCATTACTATAGTCTGGTCTTGCATGTTGCCCAGATGCGTTTGCCGTGCGGGTATTGAGAGTCCAGCCTTGGAGAAGGCCCATAGAAGAGTGGACAGTGAAATGTTCAAACACTGATTGGCGTGTAGGATTTTAGTATTAAACATCCCGAAATAGTTAGTTCTTGGAAGGAGCTATACAGGCAGGATGGCGTACATCTCTCTGACAATGGTAATTATGTGTTTCTGCAGAATCTGTGAAGAGGATTGATGGAGGCTCTGTGCTGCAGGTGGGGTGTTAGCAACGAGGCAAGGGGCCTGTTGCTTCCCATGACAGGTGGCGGGCATCGGGAGTAAGGATAGGGTTGGTGACCATTCATAGGCACCATTAGCGGTGATTGGTGACATCCGAGGCCCTCAGCTGGGAGTCTTGCAGCACCAGATTGATGGGATAGGAGTTGCCTCAGAGGCCAACTGTATTCACCCATTCAGCATTGTGCAACATGAGGGGAGGTGACATAGGAAGGCCTACCCCAAAGGGGAATCAGGTGGGTGCTGACTTATACACAGCACCTATCATGATGCGAATGGTTCACCCAATCCCATTAAGGCCAAGACGTTGGCCAAGATAGAATGCCTGCTTAGGCCTCCATCCAGCTTCGCAGAAAGTGAATATTAAATAAAATGTGGCCCTGTTTAAATCCAACTTGCTGGTGTCGCCTCGTTATTTCGTCCTCCATTTCCGCAATGGAAAAATGTGCATGAAAAAATGTGTGATTTTGAAAAATGTACACAATACACTTTAACCAATGGGAGAAGAATGCATACATTTCAAAGATGCCCACAACTGATGTTGTACATTTGAAAAAATATAAACCAAAATATGCAATGATTTTCATGCGAAAAGAAAAACCAAAACTCTCAATCGGATACAGATGCAGGTTGGAATGAGCTTCAGCATGGAATTCAGAGAATATTGGTGAGATCAGGTTTTGCTGATTTGCACACCACAATTTTACCACTTAGAGTTGAGAGACGTTGTCTTAAAGCACACATGTATATTTCCTCATAATTATACTTTGAACAATTTGTTCTCCCTTAAAAGGCACAGAACTAAAGATATATGTTGCACATGAGTGATTCCTCAGGTGGCTAGTGTCAGATGAGGCTCAAGAAGAGCTAATCAGCTTTCCACCTACAAGTGAAATGTAGGTCAGCTTGTTTCTGAGCCACATCCAAATTCACCTCCTGTGAAGGCACAACCAAGGCACAACCCACTCAGTCTCCAATCCTCCGAACGTTTTCCCTTGAAATTCCACTTAAAGATTGGGCCAGTGGCAGTAGCAGCACTCTGATCATGGGAAAAAGAAGTTATTTATTTTGCCCTCAGCCATGCTTTGCAGCATACAAGACACCACAGAAGAGAGGGGAGATACCTCCCTCCTTCCTTCTCCCCAAAGCTGGAGCGAAGCCATTTCTCCTGCTGCCACCATCAGCAGGGAGGAAGGTGGGAATTGGTTGCTTGATGAGTGCAAGAGAAGCGATTAAGGGGTTAGTATGAGATAAACTGGAAATTCTTCTCCAGCCTACATTTTAACAAGTTCCAAATGAATAAATACATTGGGGTTTGTAATCCTCATCTCTTCTTTAAGGTGACCGCTATAAACTCCCAAAAGTTATATCCAAGCTCCGGATTATTCTCACTGGTGTCTTTAGATCAAATACACCAAGGTTGAGCAGTTATAATGTCTCAGTTGTCTGAAAGTGATTGCTTCCATAGCCCAGTTTCTGTTTATTGAAATGAACATGCATCTGTTCTAACCAAGTAGATCTGAACTGAAATTGTCTTTTTAGTTTCATTTTTGCTTTCACTGTTGTTGCAAAGCATCTCCATTTTTCAGCCTAGAGAGAAAGATACTGCTTCCTTCCTCTACTCTGCAACCTTGAGGGCCTACACAGACCTTATCTTAAACATGTAGTAAGCAGCTTCATGGTTTTGTTTTGTTTTTGTTTTGTTTTTACACTAGTGTAAGCAGGGGGGAGCTGATCTGGACTGGTACCCAGCACGAGGGTAGGAAGCTTTAACCCTCTCCCCTATGGTCCAAAACCAGATCTATAATTAAAATAGCCATAGCAATACCTCTCAATTAGCCACATTATGTGAAAGCCATGTAGAGAATGTTTCTGCCATAGAAAAGGGGATTTAATTTCTTTTCATGGTTATGTGATCTACAGTTTTTCTGTTTCCTTTATGAAAGTGTGTAAACTGTGACATTTAATGTGGCACATTTAGGCAGCATAATGTATAATAAATGGAAAGTGATCTTATAAAGCTCTTACAAGTTAAATACAACTGTACCTAGCTGGAGTCATATTGTTACAAGTCATCACACTTTATCTTTCCCATTTACAGTTAAGACTACTGTTTCTTTACTGAGAAAGCAATATTCCTTTGCCCTAATAGTGTAATTTATTATCAGCCAAGAAGATTTCAAGGCAATCTGAATTTTATTATACTTTCAATATATTTACATTAAAGATGCCTTGATAGCATATTGCTGCAGACAAGTACCAATGTATTATCATTGGGAGGAAAGGATACCATTTTCCCTTCACCAAAAATATGTTTGTACTCCACAGCATTATGTCACAGCTATTCTATCTAAGAATGTCTTAGAAGGTGCACAAAATTTGACATTACCAGTAGCTAAATTGAAAGCAAATGCAAATGCTGAAGTATCACTGCTGAGTAGGGATACAGGGATTTCGTAAAATCTATTCCATCTGTGTTTTGCAGATTGTCAGGTGCCTTTCCTTCCATCTTCCACCTTTTCTGATTTCCCGATTTGTGCAAATTCACCCTTGTGCAAGCTCGCACTTGTGAAAATTCAGAAATGCCCCCAAAATGCACATTCTCGTGCATCTTATTTTTCTATGACTAGATTTACATAAAATTCTGGAAAGCAAAACAAAAAAAACAAAAAACAAGCCGAAAACAAACCAGCACACAAGTCCCTGGAATCTGTCCAACACAGGAATAGCAGAATCCATGGGTTGGATTCATTGTAATTTGAACTCATTTGATTCTATTGACGATTTCTCCAATATCCCTACTGCTGAGCTATTCATATAAAATATGTTTATGACACCCTTTTTTATCCAGCTGTGGGAGGGCTGCATGTAAATGAATTAGGTGTAATTCAACCTTTCCTGACCATTTCACCCAGACTGCATTTTCTGTAACTCTATGAAAGAAACCTTTACCTCTTAATACTTGACAGATTATTAACCCCAATAACATTCATAAATATAATCTAACCTTCATAAGTATATAAAGAAGGGATCAGACAACAGGCCCTTCCAGTCAAGCATTCAGTATCTAACATTAGGTATCCACAGGCCTCCAGAAAGCTCCAAAGTTGGCTTCCCCTTACAGCTGGTAGGCATAGGTATGCTGACTCTAAATTGAAGACCCCAATGTGGTATAGTAGTTATTGTCACAATGTTCAGCACAGAACACTGGTTAGAAAACCAGGAAGACCCAAGTTCAAGTTTCCACCTAGTTACAAACCTCACTGGGTGAACTTGGGTCCGTCACTGTCTATCAGCCTAACCTACATCACAGGATTGTTATGAAGTTAAAATGGTGGTTGTGGTGGAGAGAACCATGTATACTACCTGAAGCACTTTGGATAATTGGTGGAATATAATAAATTAATAAATACATTTCATGACTAACAGCTGCTAATAAACCAGTAATTATATAAACGCTATATAAAGCCTAGGTTTTGAAGTTAAATATGAAAAGGCTTTGTACTCTTTACATTACAAAAAATATTTCAACATAATCACTGTAATTTGGCATGACACAAAATTGCAAGAAACAGTCCATACACAGTTCTACTAGGAAGAAATCTACAACAATGTCTGCTTTAAGAAGAAGGCAGAATGACTGATTTCACTAATAGAATGTCTCCAAGGGTTATAACGAAACAGACTACTACACCCCACATAAGTAATTTGCTCCATTGCTTATTTGTGCAGAGAACAACATAATTATCACCATGGTGCAGGTCAGTACATCAGTGGCACATTCTTGAACAACCAAACCTAAGGATGGCAAAGGCAGACTAAAATGACTGCTAATGCAAGCGTTCCAGCATAATCTCCAGTGGGTCTGAAGCAGCGCCAACACAATTTGTCACAGTCCTCCTTCCCTTTTTGTGTAGTGTAGGATTATTAAAATATTCAAAAAGACTGGGATGGGGATGGTTCAGAGGCAGGAGTTCATGAATGCCTCTTTTCTTTGCTCTATTCCCTACCTTTGCTTCTCTATCATTTGGTCCCTTTTGAGATAGCAAACTTGGGAGTACCCTCTACATTTCTGTAGTGCTATTTCCTGCTGTTTACAGGACAATCCAGTGCAATGCCTGCCTGCTCAGAAATTAGAAATAACTCTCAGGAACTCCACAGCCTTTATCTGTCAACTGTGCAATAACAAACTGAAAGCAACAATGAGAAATTTCATTTAAAAAAAAGGAGTTTGTCATTGTCGTTCCTTGAATCAAAGCCTAAAGAGGAAAAAGTACCAGGGCCAGCTTCAGGTTTGGAGAGCCATCGAGCAAGACACCTTCCATGGGCTCCTCTCCCTCAGCGAGTCCATGTTCTTTCCACCACTGTTGCCAGCTGCTGCTCTTTCTCTTTTCCATCGTTGCTGCCACATACTTGCCTGCCAGGCAGAGAACAAATGAGCAAAGAGGCAGTAGCATCTACTGCTCCTCCTTCTACTGCTCACTATTTCCTGGTCCAGAACAAGAGATGGTGAGAAAGGGAGGTTGCAACCGTAAAGAGGAAGAGCAGGTCCACTGGTCTCTTGTCAGTGAGCCTCTTGTTGGGCCCTTGGCAGGTGCCCTTGACACCAGTCCTAGCTAGATCAGTAATTCTGTCCACAGGTTTTTCTTGAACAACTGAATTTCTGTTGCTGCAAATGTCAGACCAGACAACAACCATTTTAATAGGTTGAGAGCCTTACATGAACATTGCAATTTGCTTCCCCTTTAATCCTACAGTAGATTTCTTGATCGAGAACAAATGTTTAACATACACAGAATTCTTTTATCAAGCAGCATGTAAGAATACCCAATACGTTATAGAAATAGGTCTAACTTAAAATAGCACCTGAATTATTTATCATATCCCCAATTACTATGCTTGTGATTATGCATATACTGGTCACACTTTTACTGAGAATATTGTTTTTAGTCCTAAGAGAGATGCTTCCCAAAATAATAGTTCACCTAATTCTAAGAAGGGGTTTATTCACACCACTACATTTTCTAGCTTGCACACAGAGATCTTAAAATCTTTTAAACTTGCTTTACTTCACGTTAAAGGGGCTAATTTCTCTGAAAGTATTGGAAACTGATTCAAGCCCGGATGTGATTCAAATTGTTGTAGAAACACAGTATGAAACCTAATAATGACTTTGGCAGAATAGTCACTGCAACTCTTTAAACAACAAACACCTTTGTGCATAGCTAAACATCAGCAAAAAACAGCCATGAGAGGGTAAGGGGAACACATCCATAACAAAGGCTTTTTCCTCATGTTAAAAAAATGCATACTGAGAAGCTCCAGTTACCTGTAACTGTTAATTCTGTGGTTCTTCTGACAGAAAACAGTCCATATTTTAATTCACAAGTGTAATTTCCAATGTCATCTTCTCTGACCTCCCGGATAACAAGAGTATCCTTTTTGAACAGAATACTTGGTCTCCAGCTTGTGACTTGGCATTCCTGTGCAAAGACAATTACAGTACCTCAATTACTATAGTCCTTGCACTTAAATCTGACACATCAGTTCAGTTCCAAACCAGTAGTCTTAAGAGTTTTAAAAGGTGACATAAAACCAGGACTAAGTTCATTACCTCTCTAAAGAAGCTACTTTGGGACATACTCAGGGCTTTTGAAATAATTTACTTCTCAGGTATTTTCTCTCTCTCTCTCTCTCTCTCTCTCTCTCTCTCTCTCTCTCTATTTTAAAATGCCCTTAATTGTCTTAACAAGGACTAATTGCCTCACATTTTGTTTCTGCCCAAGACTCAATAGCCATGCTGAGGTGGCAAATGGGTGGTAGACCTTGGGAACTGTATGAGAAACATTCTTCTGCGGAAGTATCATATGACTTCCTTCCAAATATATAAATGGAAGAAGACTAATCCCAATTAATGTCATGTTGATTTGATGCATGACCCCTGTCATTTGATAAGCATGAATGCCCACCTTGTAGTGTATGGATAGTTATTCCAAAACAGAAAACAAAAATGTGAATTAAGGAGTGAGTCTTTGAAAGCAGCATGAAACTGGTTTATAGCAGCTACTTCTTTAGTGAAGCGCAGCTGACTTTGGTTGATTATATAATATCTGAAAATGCCTTAGGAAACATCTAGAGGCATTTCTCAAACATGCTGAGCCACCATAATGATAATATGTTTTTATGTTAGATAGAAAAATCCCAAAGACTTCATCAACACAACAACAGATAAGATACCATTCAGAGATCAGATTTCCCTGTAATACTGGACAGTCCCTTGAACATTAATATCACATTTGAGCCATCTGTATTTAAACAGAAAGAATTATGCTTAACAGTGCAACAGAGAGCAATTAGGAGTAACAACTTCTTCTGGCAGGGCTCCTGAACAGTGCGACAAGCAGAAATCCAACTGGTGAAGTTTCCCTTCACTACTTCTCCACTCCAGGGAAAGCTTCACCTGATGAATTTCTGCTAGCTAAGCAACTGAGCAAGGAGAAAAAGTGGCAAAGGAAAATGAGGTAAATGTAAATGATGTTAGGAAATAGGCTCTCTATGAAAATGATAATCTCATTTACTTCAGAAGTGTACTGATTAATGACTTAATTACACCAGGAATTGCAAAATACAAGAAGTCACAAATGTAATGTAGTTTCTGAAATTACACACACCATTCCAACTGAAGTTACGGTCAGCATTTGTTCTAGAATGCAAAGTTGAATATCAAATAATTTAATAGTCTAAAATATAATCTAATACAATTTTAAATTCTGAGCTTCTTTCATATTGCTCTACTCCAGTAATCTTGGAAGTAAAAATTAAAACAAGCTAGCTGCATGAATTTGAATGCATTTTTATTAGTTTTTTCAGAATGCTCCAAAATGTTATGATCGTTAAAATCAGCGCACTTCAGGCTATTTGTTTGTTTAGTGGACAAATACTCTTTAATGGAATAAGACTGACTATTAGCTTTAATTTCCGCAGTATTTCTTCCTGCTCAGGCTTACCTTTATATGACGTCAGTAGACCTGCAAATAGGAGGACATTTGCAGGAAGTGGTATAATGATATCCATAGACTTGTAGGACAAACTGATCAGTCAACAGCCTTCTGTTCCCTACAATTTAAGCAGGATCACTTCTTCTAAACTATCCTTGATGTATATAACATGATCTAATTTTTGTTTGTTTTTCATCAAAGCAACACTGTAGCTGATGAAAATAACCAGTAGTGCCCACCACTCAACACGATAACCAGTGGTGGTTTAAATAACCTTCTCTACATATCGTTAATTATTTGCATGGTTATTTCAGAAAAATAACCTGCCATGGGTTAAAAAAATCCTGCCACATGACATGATAACCCATGGTGGATTATTTAACCCATTGTGGGTTATTGTGTCATCCGAACCCAGTTTATGTTTATGATTAGGAGCAGGCATTCAGTTTCTGTAAAATAGAAAGCAGCAGATCTGAATAAGGTTGGAAATATGAGCAAAAGAGAGAATTTCATTTTCAGTGCTTACTTAACAAAGAAATTGGTGCACTGGGACATTTCCCCAGCAAATGCCCCTCTGCCTGAGTTATCCGTTTCCTTGATACAGTTTCCTAAGTCTAACCCAAACTGTATATAATGTTCAAGTAAAAGTTACAGATTACCAAAACTGCAGCAGAACATGTCACGTAATACTTTGTCGGAAGCAACCAAAGCCTTTCATATTTCTTACCTTATACCACAGGATTTCAGGCTCTCTATATGGTATTAAAAAATCCTGTATGTCAGGGCATGAGATTTCCTTGGTTTTGCTAAGTTCAGCTTTTTCAAAGTATTTCATCTTTGAATTGTAGCAGAGGCCAGTGTCATTTTCACCCACTGTCAGCGAAATTGATACTTTCATACAGTAAGTAGAGTTTCTGCAATACAACAAATATAAATAATAGTCCAGTGAAATATAAAACAAACATTCCTTGCCCCGATGTAATAAAGCTGCTCTAAATTGTTACAAGGATCTTCTTAGATATAATAAAACAAGAAAGTGAATCTATGCTTGCATTAGACTTTCTTTGCAATTGTTATTGAGTCACTGTTTTTAATCCCTCATTATAAACTAGTAACATGCCTTTATGTCTATATTTTGAATGGGGGAACAGCTTACTGCAAAGATATTGCCAGTGTTAAAGAGCTGTATGCATTAACCAGCAAAACCCATAACTGTCCTGCTAATAAACACTATTGCATCATCTCTCAAGGCTGAACAAATCCATTTAAAGTATTCCAGCTCCAAACAGGCACCTGAAGAATCACACCATGTACTTGAATGAAAACCCAGCTATTCATCAGATTTAAACAGTTTTTTTTCAAGTGAAGCAATAATTGAAAATATATCCTTTTATACCATTTAACTCAAATCATTCAAGAGTTTTTGAGTACTTTGAATACAGATTAGTTGAAGTCATATTTAGTAGGGATGTGCACTGGATCGGACCCGATCCACGATCCGAGTCCGGTCCAGTGGGAAATCGGATAAATTATCCGATTTCCGATCCCGCAGCTGGATCGGCCGATCCAATCCGAACCGGTCCGAAAAAGCTCCGAACCGGTTCGGCGGATCGGCGGATCGGCGGGCGCCCACTGGCGCCCACCGCCGCTTCCATTGGCGGGCGCCAGCGGGCGCCCGCCGATGAAAGTGGACAGCGGGGGGGGGGAGGAGGGGGGCACTTACCTTCTCGGCCCGGTGGCTCCCGTCCGGCGCCGGCGCCTACTACTACTAGCAGGCTCCGCGGCCTGCTCTAGGGTGGCGCGCCGGGTGATGTCATCACCCGGCGCGCTACTCTAGAGCAGGCCGCGGAGCCTGCTGGTAGTAGTAGGCGCCGGCGCCGGACGGGAGCCACCGGGCCGGGAAGGTAAGGAGGGGGTGCGTGGAGGGGAGGAGGGGGCGCGCGGAGGGGGGAGGGGGGCCCTTACCTTTCCGGCCCGGCGGCTCCCGTCCGGCGCCGGCGCCTACTATTCCCAGCAGGCTCCGCGGCCTGCTCTAGGATGGCGCGCCGGGTGATGTCATCACCCGGCGCGCTACTCTAGAGCAGGCCGCGGAGCCTGCTGGAAGTAGTAGGCGCCGGCGCCGGACGGGAGCCGCCGGGCCGGAAAGGTAAGGAGGGGGTGCGTGGAGGGGAGGAGGGGGCGCGCGGAGGGGGGAGGGGGGCCCTTACCTTTCCGGCCCGGCGGCTCCCGTCCGGCGCCGGCGCCTACTACTCCCAGCAGGCTCCGCGGCCTGCTCTAGGATGGCGCGCCGGGTGATGTCATCACCCGGCGCGCTACTCTAGAGCAGGCCGCGGAGCCTGCTGAAAGTAGTAGGCGCCGGCGCCGGACGGGAGCCGCCGGGCCGGAAAGGTAAGGAGGGGGTGCGTGGAGGGGAGGAGGGGGCGCGCGGAGGGGGGAGGGGGGCCCTTACCTTTCCGGCCCGGCGGCTCCCGTCCGGCGCCGGCGCCTACTATTCCCAGCAGGCTCCGCGGCCTGCTCTAGGATGGCGCGCCGGGTGATGTCATCACCCAGCGCGCTACTCTAGAGCAGGCCGCGGAGCCTGCTGGAAGTAGTAGGCGCCGGCGCCGGACGGGAGCCGCCGGGCCGGAAAGGTAAGGAGGGGGTGCGTGGAGGGGAGGAGGGGGGCGCGCGGAGGGGGGAGGGGGGCCCTTACCTTTCCGGCCCGGCGGCTCCCGTCCGGCGCCAGCGCCTACTACTACCAGCAGGCTCCGCGGCCTGCTCCAGGGTGGCGCGCCGGGTGATGTCATCACCCGGCGCGCTACTCGAGAGTAGGCCGCGGAGCCCGCTGGTAGTAGCCGCCAGCGCCGGACGTGCCGAGAAGGTAAGTGGCGGGGAAGGGGGCTTACCCCCCCCCCCCCGGAGCCGTCCGCTTCTATCCGCTGGCGCCCGCGGGCGCCAGCGGATGGAAGCAGGCGGCCCCAGGGGGGGTAGGGAGCGCGGGGGAGGGGGTTTACCTGCCGGGGCCGTCCACAGCGGACGGCCCCGGGGGGGGGAGGGAGTTAGGCCCCCCCTTACCCACCCGCCGCCATTTTTTCCTCATAGACTTGCATTGCAATGCAAGTCTATGGGGAAAAAAATGGCGGCCGATCCAAAAATGTACGATTTTTGGGTCGGGATCGGACTCGATCCGGTCCGGGGGGCCTCCGATTTTGTCCGAACCGGTCCGGGACAAAATTGGAGGTCCCGATCCGGGTCCCGATCCGATCCGGGGGGTCCGTGCACACCCCTAATATTTAGCAACCAAAAACAACCTGCTTGTTTTCTGTACAGCAAGACCTCATGTATGTTTACTTTGAAGAAAATTCAACAGAGTTCAGTGGGGTTTACTCCCAAGATTGCAGCCTGAGGCACCATAGCCTCCAAAATCAAAGTGTTGTTATAGGTACTCTGTCATGAGTGTTCAATATCCACATGTTCACAGCAAAGGCAATATGATGCTAGGAAAGTTAATTTTGCTTCTCTTACTTCTGTTGTTTTGAAGTCTGAAAAAAAGAAAATGCACTTTGAAAAGTATTTTGTTTCAATTTTGGTTTCTGTGTGGGTGGATCAACAGCATGTTAAAGTTGATCACCCTTTAGACGTGCATGGTGACAGCAGAAGACTCTTCCCCCTGCTGCTCTGTAAATGCCTTCTGATCTCTAATCTGATCAAAGTATCTCTAGCAGTGAATATACATAAAGTTTCTTAGATTATTTCCCCTTTCAGATACTATGAGTTGAGATATCTGGATTTATATTTGCTTGGTATACACTTGGTATATTTTTGGATGTACAAAGATACCATGAGTTGAGTCTAGGTTTATAATCGTTTGGTGTATGCACCTTGTGTACAACTGTGTATAGAGAAAGTAGCCCTAAGTCTTCCTCAGAAAGCGCATTGCTGTTCTACAGGTTGTGATTTCAATGGAAAATGTGATGGAAGCAGAGAGACTAGTAGAACTTCATCTTCAAAAAGGAGAAGTGTCTCACTTGAAAATGAAACTGTAACATGAAATTAAATGTTTGTACTAAGCTAGTCAGGGTGCCATTATAATTAGGGATGTGCACGCCCAAAAATATCATATTTTATCATCGGAATTTAGGACCAAAAAAATTATCGTCTCCGATAATATCGTAGGTTAATCGTATCGTCTTCTTAATAATTATCGGCAATCCGATATTTAATCTGCAGCCCCATTGTGCCCTATAGAGCTGAATTCTTTTAGAAAAAATGCCTATAACTTCTGTATTTTCAAAGTTACAGGCTTGAAACTTGGTCACAATGCTTATGGGGTATGCCTTAGTATGAGTATGAAATTTGAGACCAATCCCTCCAACCCTCAATTTTATATGAATTTATTAAAGAACATTTAAGTTCTGACAGGTCAGAATGACAGCTCGCCACGTGCGTTCATTCAGACCTGTCAAAAAATTACACAATCTTTCAAAAATTCATATAAAATCGAGGGTTGGAGGGATTGATCTCAAATTTCATACACATACTTAGGCATACCCCATAAGCACTGTGACCATGTTTCAAGCCTCTAACTTTTAAAATGCAGAAGTTATAGGTTTATTTATATGGCAGTCCAATAATCCGATATAATCGGGCTGCAAATTTTCGGATCAGATATTTATCGGAGGTTTTTCTAACATATCATTATTGTTAACCAGATGTCTGATAACGACCTTATCGTTATCGGACATTTTAACGATATGATACACATCCTTAATTATAATATTCTAGGATGTGTAATACCTGCCCAGGCAAGGACAGGAAATAATATGCATGCAAGGGAGTTTTCAGGTCCGTTTCTCTCTAAGAACTTTACACATGCTTTTATTTGCCAGCTCAGCATATTGTGAATTTTGTTCATCAAAATGTGCACCTGGTTTCTATGTGTTTATGATGGAAGGAGGAGTTTTTGGAGGTAAAACTAGCCTGGAGCCCACTATCTCTCTCTCCTGAAAGTGCAGTTGCCTAAAATCCCAGATAGATGTATGGTTGTCACATTATGTGGTCAGAGGCATTCATTTATTTTTAAGTCTTTTTGGGAATAAATAGCAGGAAATATGAAGAAACATTTATTTATCTGCAATGGATAGTCCATTCCGTTTGGAGTTGTCAACTGAAAGTTCAGTATATGCTGCTGTAGCAAAGGGTGGGGGAGGGATATAGCTCAGTGAGATGGTCATATATTGATGAGGGCTTGGAATTCATCCCTATCACCTCCAATTAAAAGAATCTGTGGATGCAGGCTGGAAAGGATGTCTTGCTGTGACCTTGAAGAGCAGCAACCAGTCAAGTAGACAGAACTTAGGTAGATGGGTTACAAAACTGGCTAATTATCAGGAAGCTCGCTGTATTCAAATTCCAAGACTAGGTCATTAGAAACATTAAAAACAAGCTGTGTTTGTGCAAATGAATGTTTTGGATATCCTATCATTCTTCTCTTCCAAGCTTTCTCAAGCTTCATAATAAACAAAAATGTAAGAACGATTCATTGAGTTCAATATTGGATATATTTTTTCTCCTGCCAAAATATCTTTTTTAAACAACAACAACAACAACAACTACACACCTTTAAATTGATAGGAAACATTTAACAGAACTGGATTTACATTCACTTGTCATATAAATGAGAAGGAAATTATGTTGCTTTGACTATGTATTCTTTTTTCTTTCTTTCTTATTTTAGTTTTGCAAATGACTGCAGAGGTCCATAAAAGAACACTACAAACAGAATAATCTACACACAAATATCTTAAAAATACTATCACATATGCTTCATATGCTAGTATGATAAGCCCACCATAATGTTGCATCTAAGAAATATTATTCAGGTCACAAAGTTCTTGTACTTGTAACAATTGCTGAGGTACATATTTTAGTTTTCAGGATTTTGTTGAGCATGAAGCTACTGTGTAGACATAAGGGATAGGCTATGACATTTTCAGGACAATGCTGTTTGTCCATATTGTGCTACCTGTTTTGTGGAAGTTTAACTTCTTTTCATGAAAAAAATCAGTTCATCTTCCCATTAAAAGGAAAGCAGTGCTGAAGTCACAGTCTAAAGTGGAACATGAGCACTACACAATGTCAGAGACTACTTGAGGCAATTTCACTTCAGTAGGCATAACACTGTGTGTGGTGGGGGAGCCCAAGAAATGTTATGTCCAACAACTAATTCAACTAAATGGTGTAAGGATAATGCACTTTTATTATATAAAGTAGCTTTTGCGAGCACGCACACTAAAAGCTAAATTTTACCCAATAGGAAAATAATATTTAGGGCCAATGCGCACATTCTGAACAATAGACACTGCCCCACTGTGTGTACAATATACCGAAATTCAAGAACATAAACTACCACACCTCAGTATATAAAACATGATATAATGGGGCAGAGGCAGCATAAGGATTGCGTACAACAAACTGACTTACCTGCTGATTTTGGAACATCCAAAGCACTTTAGATCACACCATCTTTCTATTCCAAAGCTCTCTTTTTGGACTAATTTTTGAATGGAAAAGGCTCTTACTTACACCTCCCATACAGCACAAAGTGAAACCAATGAATGTATCCATGGAATACACTGTATTTTCAGACACAAATATTTACATGACATTACTTCAACTCCCTAGGCACATCTACTTTTCATACTGAGGAAATAATAATAGTTTGGGTCCAAATGTTCATAATGTTTCTATTGCACTTGAGGATGGATTTAATTTGCTTCCAGATCTACTTTATTGAATTTAAAGTTCACTTTGACCTCACTGTAGATAATACCCACCCCCCACCCCCCACAAGCCAGGCCAACTTGAGGTTAACATTTGATGAACTGGAGAGTGTCTACAAAAGTTCATGCTATAATAAATTTATTTTTCTTTAAGGTGCCACAGGACTCATTGTTTTCATTTCACATCAGTTCTTGTTACACCAGAGATGAGTAGATTACTGATTTCCCTCATCTGCAGCCCCCCACCCCCCAGAAAAACTGGTCTGGAGAGTCCTCAATGTTCTGGTTTACAATTGCCAGTGTTCACAGTTGTAGACTGGGATAGTGTTGTGGCTACAGAGCCCTGTGTCAATAGAAGCATCTTCCCATTGGGTAGAAGAATCTTTGAATTCAGGCATATAAATTTGGCACCAATTTAAACCCCTCATAATGGGTAATGTCCACATCATGCCAAATGCAACAAGAAATTTCTGGAGGGAAGAGTAAAAGATACATGTATTATTCTTCCCGTTATTTGGCTCAGTTTTGTGAATAGCGTGGTTACGACATGTAGGGTTTAATAAATTAAGAATCATTATGAGCAATTTTCCTCCTGCTAATTGGAGGGTCTGATTCAAGTGGTTTAAATCCAAATGGAATTTCCCTGTGGGGCTTTCATTGTGTACCACAAAATTGGTACAAATCTCACAGTCAGTGCCCTTCTCAATATTTTGCCATTACTAATGTAGCAGAGGCTCAACCAGCCTATTAGCTTCCCATGTTTATAAATTGAAGAGAGAGCAATTAGTCTGGATGAACTTTAATTCATTAACAGTACAGATGGATAATGAAGACAAGTGTTTCAAAATGCTATCTATAATGCTACAATGTTCCGATCTCTACCGTTAACTGGGTTTACTTATATGACAAAAGTGGAACCGGTACTGATCAAAAACATAAAAATCGATTAAATATTATATGTCCTTAGCATTGCCCATACTGTACTACCATTTGGAGTGCTTCTAGACAAAGCTTTTATGGCATTATGGACTGTTACATGAGGTCCAAAGGATGACATCTTCAACTCATAGCCCCCTTGTTTTTTGACCACTTCTTTTACTGTGGAAAATCCATCAAGCAGGAAGAGACAGAATAACTTCTCAGTTCCTTCTAACTGATAGCACTTGGAGCCATCCATGAAGAAGAACCTGAGCTTTAATATAATTTTCAACAGTCATAAGTATCACTCACTGATTGAAATAGTATTGGGGGGCTGTCTCACCCAGATATTAGGGGTGGGTGAGCTCCCCCACATCCAATTCATCAGACACTTGTCCTGTCATGGTCGTTGTCTGTCCTTACTCTTTGGGCTGTGTAAACTTCTTTTGAGGCTTAGCCCAGCTTGACAAGCACTTGGCAGCCATTTGCCCTTTCTGTTGAAATTGCACACTCCCCCCCCCCCCCACTGTGTTGATGTTGGTCACCATTGATGCGGCGGCGTGGGGAAGTGCACAATTTCGGCAGCGAGGGCAGATGGCTGCTGAGCATTTGAAGGGCCTCATGGGTCCATGCTCGTACCATGTGTGCCCGACTGGTTCTGGGATGAGTGGGCATGGAGGAGTCCATCAGACTCCTGGACTTAGTGGGGCACTTGTGACAACCCTACCCAAAGTGTATAACACACACACACACATTTTCCCGAGGGTCCAGTATGTCTCTGGGTATTCATTAGGGATGTGTATCGTATCGGTCCGATGTCCAATAACGAACCGATAAGGATGTTATCGGACATCTGATGAACGATATTCCCTAAGGAGGCCCTATCTGATCGGATCAGATATCCATATGTCCAATAACTATCAGACATATCGGATTTCTGGACCACCATTTCAGGTGTTTTTCCCATAGGCTTGCATTGGGGGAAAGAAAGCTTTTTTCCAATGCAAGTCTATGGGGAAAAACACTGGGCTGGCACTCCCTCTCTCCCCCCAGTCATGCTCCCTCCCCCCACTGACGCTCCTTACCTGCCACCGCTGCCGCCAGTTGGTAGTACTGCAAAACAAGCTTTCTGGCGTGTTCCTCAGTACAGAGATGTGCCGAGGGATGACGTCATCACTTGGTGTGTCTCTGTACTGATGAACAGCATGGAAAGCCTGTTTAGCAGTAGTACGGACCAGCGGCGGTGGCAGGGAAGACCGCAGGTAAGGAGCGTGAGTGGGAGAAGGGAGGGTGGGGTCCCCAGGGGTCCTCCCTTACCTGCAGCCTTCCCTGCTGCCGCCGCTGGTCCATAGTACTATGAAACAGGCTTTCTGGCCTGTTTCTCAGTACAGAGACGCGCTGAGTGATGACGTCATCACTCAGCACGTCTCTGTACTGAGGAATAGGCCAAAAAGCCTGTTTCGCAGTACTACGGACTGGCAGAGATGGTAGCGGCAGGTAAGGAGAGGGAGTGGGGGAGGGAGTGCGAGTGGGGGGAGGGAGGGAGGGCCAGCACAGTGTTTTTCCCCATAGGCTTGCATTGGGGAAAACTTTCTTTCCCCCAATGGAAGCCTATGGGGAAAACACCTGAAATGGCAGTCCGTAATCAGATCGGAATTTCCGATATTTATCGGATATTGGATCCGATCAAATCCAGGTACCCCCGATATGATCGGATCTGATATTTTTAATATCGGAAAATCCGATCCGATTCCGATTCTGAAATTTCTGGCTGTGCACATTCCTAGCATTCATTTCTATATATAAAACAACATATGAATTAGTGTAACTCAATAATGCTGGCAATCCTTTGGCAGCAATTTCCACTATTTAATGATTAAACTATTATTAATTATTAAGATAATAAGATGATGATGCAGATGCATGTGCACCAAAGCCATAATCACAAGCTGTGCTCTGGGTGCTGCTACCAATATGGGTGATAAACTGGCAACTCGGGAGAGGATCTTCTCTGTTGTGGCGCCCCAATTATGGAATTCTCCCAGGGAGGTTTACCTGGCACCAACTTCTTTGCTACTGGGGCACTGAGTGAAGACCTTTTCCTTTCCCCAAGCTCTTAATTGCTGTCAAATCCATTTCCTGTTTTACCTGTATTGTTGCTGTATAGTTTTGCATTTTTGTACCACATATAGCAATCCAGTCTGCTATTATAATCTGATCACTTATATCAGGACTTAAGAGAGATGAGTCCCCCTTACTAAGACTACTTGGATTCTTTACTTCTTTTCCAGTTTTCCACCTCCTTTATTTATTTATTACATTTCTATACTGCCTAGCAGCCGATTGGGTGGTTCACAACAATTAACCATACGTCATAAAATACAATCTAAAATGTAAATGTTTAAAACTACAGTTTGAAAGTACAACACAGAATAAATCCTAGCAGCAATACAGAAATTTAAAATACAATCGCTTATTTCATCCTCTTGAATATATGAATAAATCTGGGGTTCATGTGAGTAAAGGAGATGTTAACCCACACTAACTAATGTATAAAAAAAGCTCTTGGGCTTCTATTATGGAGCAATTTAACTTCAATTGTAATGTACAAGAGATTTATTGGGCTTCCTTCTTTTAAAGGTAAATCAAATTAAAACACGCAGGCACACACACCAACTAACTGCCCAGCACAATAAAACAGCCTTCCATTAAGACCATACTCACAAAAGCACATAAAAATACCACAAGGTATTTGTTTTAATTATCTTAGCCAAATTAATCACACCAGGAAGTAGTGATCTGGTTTATTGCATGCTTCAATTCTCAGAAGCCGTAATTTTAAAATTATATCCCATTCTAATAAAATGAGTACACTATGATCCTGAATTTCCATGGCTCTTCCACATCTTCTGAAGAGGATGTCATGCTTAATATCTGTCATTGTACTATTTGCTAATGTTCGAACTATGTCCATGGGATTGATTTATATTTCTCTGTTCAAGGTTGTCAAGAAGAATACCATTTTCTTTTTGTGCTCTAGCAGTTTGTAAGCTCCCATTTTGCACAGGCTGGGGCTACACACAGTGGCTGAATTCGGACAACAAGCTGAACAACTGTGGGTTGTTGAAGCAACAACCCACTGTGTTGTTCAGCTTGTTGTCCTAATTCAGCCACACAACCCACAGTTGTTAAAGGAACAACTGAGATGAACAACTCATTTGTAAGTTGTTGAGGGATTTTACAACTGACAAACGTGTTGTCCGAATTGGGGTGTTGTTGAAGCAACAACCGTGAGTTGTTGAGCAAGGAAAATCAGAGAGCAGAGTGGCAAGAGAGGCAGAAAGTGGGCGGCTGCTCAAGCACGCTCGCAACAGAGACCCGGCTTCGCCGCCATAGCAACCAGGACGCCTCCCCCACCTGGCAGCTGGCACGGAGCTCAACAAGGGGCCAGCTCCTGCAAGCACTCACGCAGGGTGCCCAGTCAGCTACCCAAACGGACAGGGAAGTGCACCAGAAGGGCGCTACGGCAAAGGGGGAGGGGGAGACGGAATAAACAACAACCCCAGGCACCCTGGAGCAGGGGGCAGCCACCCCACACCAAGAGGGGAACAACACCCCATCCAAAGTAGACCCCCACTGCAACGCCACCTCCACCCTCGCATCACCCAGAAGGACGAGGGCAGGGGAAGCGGCGACCAGAGAGCCCCCCCTCATCCACCCAACACGGCTGGACAGCAAACCATTGCTGGGCCCTGAGAATCCCGTTGGGGAGCGTCGCGCCCATGCAGAGGCATCCCGGGTGTGTAAAAGCATCAGTGCCTGGATCTGGCTGCGCTACCCCCACCCCCTGTGAGCGTCAGCTGTGGAGTTCCATCTCTGGACTGGCATCCCGCCCATCTCCACATCATCCCTTGACACGTTCCGTGCTTGGCTCTCTGGGGGTGTGGCCTCGGCCGTCCCCTCTTCACCGCTGTGCCTTCCAGCCGCCGCCTCCCTTCCCGGGGACAACTGTCCTTTCCGTAGGTTCTGCCCTGGCATAGTGGGGCCCATGTGCCTTATTGCCCATGTCTGATCTCCCTGCTGAATAAAGTTTTCTACACCACCCCACTCTCGCCTTCTTTCCTGTGTGCGCGGAAGATGCTCTAGGAGGGAGGTGGGGGGGTTGGGGGCTGGGGCGTGGGTGCCAACGTTGGAATTGCAGCGCTGGGCATGTGGTGCGACTGTTGTATTGGTGCTGCCGTCCCTCCTGGCTGCCTCTTTGCCCGAGGCTGCTGAGTTCCACCCACTGACTGAGGCGGCCAATGGGGTTTGAGAGGCGTGTCCTGCATTGGCTTCAATGGCGGCACCCATGGTTTTCGGCCGCAGTGCCTTCTGCGATACCTGCTGGAGGACTAACGGGGTTTGGTAGGTGGGGAAAATCGCGGCTGAGCTGTCAGTCAGAGCCGAGTAGGCAATCTGCAACCGGGGTGGTAGCCGATTCCTTGCAGCCCCTGCTGCATTGTGTTGTCTGTAGATCACCCACTTTTCCAACAACCGTCAGTTGTTCATTCAACAGCCGAGGCTCAGCGTGTTGTCTGAATTGAGCCAGTGAGTGAACATCTCTGTGTGTGTGTTTTCTCAGGATATCTCTAGCCCCAAGGTCAAAACAAGCCCTAGTTAATAGGGATGTGCACGCCCAAAAATATCGTATCGTATCGTTATCGGAATTTCGGACCAAAAAAATTATCATCTCTGATAATATCGTAGGTTAACCATATCATATCGTATCATATTTCTGATAATTATCGGAAATACGATATTTATATCATTTCTACATTTTGCCCTATAGACTCTAGAGTTGATTTTTGAGTCAGAAAGGCCTAAAACTTCTTAATTTTCCAAGTTACAGGTTTGAAACTTGGTCACAGTGCAGACTGAGTGTTGCTTGTCTTGTGTGCCAAATTTTAGAACAATTGGTGCAAGCGTTACTCAGAAGTAAGCTTTCAAAATCCACTTTTTCAGGTGGCTGAAATGTGGTCCTTTTTCAAGATATGTCCATTACAGATGGGCATCTCACAGATGGCCTTGATGGGAATCAGCTGTGCCCAATTTCAGATGCACACCTGCAGGCATTACTCAGAAGTAACCTCTCAACAACATGCAGTGTTTCCGGTAATCCACTCCATGCTGCTGCTAAGTGCTAATAACTCCTCATTTTTAAAGATCTAGTCCTGAAAGTTGGCAACCTTACCGAAGGGCTGTATTGAGTGGACTCATGGCAGCACTCCGCAATGAGAGCATACGTCAATTTGACATAGCTTCTCTCAACGTTGGTATTGAAGCCAAAAACGCACATGCACATCGACCCACCAAGGCGGGCCGGGCAGGCACAGTGGCTCAAAAAAGGCAATACATCAGATGCTTCTGCATCCCCTCAGTAATGGAGGCTAGGAGAAAGAAGATGATCCCCATCACAGATGGCAGGCAGGCTGATGCAGGCAGGCAGTTATTTTTGGCAGAGGTGGGCAAATAGGCAGAGGGCCAGTTGGATCTGTCCCCGATCATTGAAAGCGAAGCTAGTCCATCCCTAAGCTTTGTGCTGGGCCGACTGCACATCTGGCAGGAAGTGCCTGGACAGCCAAGGTTTCTGAAGCCCCAAGGAAGACGTGCTGCTCCACCTGAAGTAGGTGAAGTAATGAGGTGACTGGTTCCCAGGAATCCATAAACTTGCCCATCTCTATCTGGAGATGCACCTGGCTGAGGAGGACCCATCCCTAAATCATAAAAGGAATAATGAGGGGAGAAGATTGGGGGTGGGGAGACAGTTGGATGTGGAAGGATGTTTCTCAAAAGTGGGAATTTCACAGCCTTTCTTGAAGAGCGAGTCTTAGCAAGGCAGGGTCTCGGAGGGGCAGGAGATACCCCTGCAGTGGGGCAACCTGGATGATCCTAGCAGAAGCATACATGCTGATGGCAGCCTTGCAATGCCGACAGCAAAGTGGGGATCTGATGCCACTTCAAAGTGGTCCCACACCATGCTGCCCTGTCACTTCTGGGGTGACCCAGTCTACCCGCCAGCGCATGGACTCTGGGGTGTCACCACAGAAGCAGGGGTAGAAGACCTTTCTTAAAGATCCGCCTTAGGCAGGCAGGGCCCCGTAGGGTCAGGAGATACCCCTACAGCACGGAAACCTGGACGATCCCACTAAAAGCATATCTGCTTATTATTTTCTGCACCTATGTGTGGCACAGTGAGTGGATGCACTCCACCGAATTGAACTAACAGTGAGGAGGAACTATGCTGCTAGCAGTAGCTTATCTCAATGATTAGGCCATGCATGTCTAAGTACAAATAAAAGGCTATTGGGGGATAGGGGAATAGCACTGGAGTTACTTATTTTAGAGCCAGTCTTACCCAAGCAGGGCCTCATTGGGGCAGGAGATACCCCTACAGCGGAAACCTGGATGATCCCACTAAAAGCATATTTGCTTATTATTATCCGCGCCTATGTGTGGCACAGTGAGTGGATGCACTCCACTGCAGTAGCAGAACTGCTGCTGCTTTATCTCATTGATTAGGCCATGCATGTCTAAGTACAAATAAAAGGATATTGGGGGTAGGGGAATAGCACGGGCGTTACTTATTTTAGAGCCACCTTTACCCAGGCAGGGCCTCATTGGGGCAGGAGATACCCCGGAAGCGTGGAAACCTGGATGATCCTAGCAGGAGCATATCATGTGCTGCTTTGACAACTGCGAATGGCATCAAAACAACCATCACACAATGCCTTGACCTCATCATGCTTCAAATGACCCAGTCTGCCCACCATTCCCGTGCAGGCAGGTTGGCAGTTCTTCATGACAGAGCTGCGCACATTGGCTGAAGCAGTGGCAAAAACAAACAAACAAACAAACAAGGCAAGGTGTGAGGGATGCTTTTGAAATCCCTCACCAATGCAGCTACACCTGAAATAGGTGAAGCGAATGAGGTCCCTGGTTCCCAGGAATCCAGAAACTCACCCATCTGTATCTGGAGCAGAGGGGAAAGTCACATTCTGGGTAGAGGTGGGCACATTGGATGGAGCAGTGTCTCAAAAAAAAAAAAAAAAAAGGAAATGCATGAGGGATGCTTCTGCAGTCCCTCACTAACGGAGTCGATGAGGTGTTTGAAACTTTGAAATGAAGAGCAGACCCCCAAAAGTTAGCTGCCACAGAACAAGGGACGTAGTGACGAAAAATAATAATACAAGAATCTGTCAAGGCGCTGTCACTGGAATGCCATGCATACACTGACTGCAGTCCCTCACTACAGCAGTCCAGACTGGGCACATTGACTGGAGCAGTGTCTTTAAGAAAGACAGGAATGGCATTGAACGCATGGTGTGAGGGATGCTTTGCTTTGCAGTCCCTCACTAAAGCAGTCCACACCAGGAACATTGACTGGAGCAGTGTCTTTAAAAAAGAAATCAAATGTGTGAGGGATGCTTTTGCTTTGCAGTCCCTCATGAAAGCAGGCCAGACTGGAAACATTGACTGGAGCAGTAGCAAAATAAATACATAAAGGCAAGGTGTGAGGGATGCTGCTGAAGTCCCTCACCAATGCAGCTACACTGGAATTAGGTGAAGTCAATGAGTTGCCTTGTTCCACAACATCCCTATTAACAGGGAATCCGGGTTCAATTCCAGAGGGTAAGAATACATCTTGCAGGAAGCAGCTTGACAGGCCAGGCTAGCGCCAAGGAAGATATGCACTTGTTTTCACTGGGGGAGAGACAGCCACCCCAGAACTGCCTCCAGCAACAGCATCTCTCCTATACCCAGAGCCACCTTGCCCAAGGCGTGCCTTAGAGCCGTGTTTCATTCTGCTGCAAAGTGTTTGAAATTATTTATATTAATAACATTCCTTTACAAACAGTTTGAGTGCTGCTTTGACCACAGATTGTGTAGTGTTATCCTGTTTAGCGGGCTACAGGACACACCAGCACTCTCACAGTCAATCAAGCAAACACACACACACATACACACACAGAAAGAGAGAGAGAGAGAGAGAGAGATTTTTATAAAAATTTTTTTTAAAAGAAAGTTAAACGGAAGGGGACAACAACACACTCACTCAGTCACAGTACCCCCACTCATGCTAACCTAACCCTTCAATCAAACCAACCAGAAAATGTATAAATTATAACTCAAACACACAAGCAACGAACAGCCATATGAACCTGAGACACAGAAGGGAACAGAAAGATGCAAGACTAGAATAAATCTCCAACAATTCATCACCCAAATCAATCCAGCAGTAATTAACTATAAGATCGAGGACAGAGCTCCAACAAAATCCACCCTTCTCCCTCAACGCCTAACTCCCAGCAGAGCTGGAACACCAAGTGTGGGGGTTTTATGCAGGGATATCCTTAGCACTCCTCCAGCATTGTGATTGGAGCCTGCTGGAATCCTTGCTGCACGATTGGTCACTCAATCTGTCAGTCTCAGCAAATACACCCCACCTTCTAGCTCCGTCCATGTGGCCCCAAATGAAAAAGAGCCTTCCGATAATACGATAAAATTCCGATAATTATCGGATTATTTTTATAGTCTCCGATAATTATCGTAGGATGTTGTATCATATCGTTACCGTTAATCGGATGTCCGATAAAGACCATATTGTATCGTTATCGGACATTTTAACGAAATGATACACATCCCTACTAGTTAATTCGACTGATTTCTGTGTTCTTGGGAGAACTCTCACCCCTGCCCCCTTAAGAGAGCTGAGAAAATGGTTCAGAAACTTCAGCTGGTCTGCTGAAGCAGTATTGGTAGGGGTAAGGTGATTTGTTCACGTAAGGCCTACATTGCACCAGCTGCACTGATTACCAATGTAGTTCTATGCTCAATTCAAAGTACTGGATTTGACCTTGAAAGTTCTAAATGGTTTGGGACCAAGTTACTTGAAGGACCACCTTCACCCATATCAGCCTGCACACACTTTAAGATCAGAAAGAGAGGCCCATCTCTTTGAACAAGGATAAACAAATTGCAAACCACCCTTGAGAGCAATTACGTGGGAGGATCACATGTGAGAGGGGTTTCTCTGCAGTGGCCCCACACCTTTGGCGCAAGCTGCCATCAGAGGTCCACCATGCTCCGTCATTGCAGGCTTTTAAGAAGGCCTTGAAAACATATTATCTCACCATGGCTGTATCATGATTACTGTTGTTGTTGTTGTTGTTGTTGTTGCTGCTTTTATTGTTTTTATTGCTACTGTATTGTGTTTTTGTTTTTATTGCTTTTAATAGTTTAACTGTTTTTATGTATTTTATTGTTGTAAGACATCTTGTGAGGGCTTTTGCCCTGAAAGGCAGCCAAGAAATATTATAAATAAATAAATAAATAATAAAATCCAATGAACCTGTGATTGGCTAACAGGGACAACCTTAGAAATTGGCCAGGGGTTTAAGTATATTCCCTGGGAGTGGGCAGTTACAGCTGCCATGGTTTTTGTCTTTATCTTGTCTTTGTCTTTGCTTTGATCTCGAGTAATCTCTGTTTGGGCCCTGCCCTATTGGAAGATCCGTGCTTAGGTACGTATAGCAGGTTTAGGTAACATTGTTATTTTTGCCTTGAAGTATTGTCTCCAAATATTACTCTGGTTCTTGTGTGTCTTTTATTCCCCTTTCCCAATAAACTTACTTCCTTTTGGTAAGTGCTACTGCTTAAGGTTTCAGGCCTAAGCCTTAGAAATAGAGTGTGCTAGTTTGTTCCCCCCCCTCCCCATTTCATAACCTTTAGGAGTGTCTGTATGATCTGGGTGTCCCCTGCCTCAGGTTGATTTGGACGTAAGGGGTGGTAGAAGCCTACCTTGCTGGACTGCTGTTCAATCTGCAACCTTCTGTCCTTGCCTACACTGCTGGGAGTTAGGGCAGTCCCCTTTCTCCCTTCACAAAGATTATTCCTATAACTGATGCACCTTTTCATGAAGAGCAACATTTTGTACATACCTAGTGGAAGGGGGAGAAAATCATGAATTTCCAGGAACATGGGGGGTGGGGGGGAAGCAAGATAAAGTAGCCTCTAGCTCTTTTTTTCCCTTAAAGACACAGAAGGGGGAAACGTTAGCCTGAGTCCAGCCAATTGCTCCATGAGCAATATGGAAGGAGGCCCTCCGAGACAATGCTATATTAGAGTTAAGTCCTTATTGCCCAAGCTCATTCTTTTCTCCCAATCAATAAGATTTTCTCCCTTGCCCCATTCCATCCTTTTAGGAAGAACAGCAATGTCTGAGCAGTAGGGGGTAAATCTGAGTGGGTTCTATATCATTTTTGGCTTGCTCACAGTGAATTTGTCTCAGGAGTAGTTTGGACCATGAAAAAGGAAGACCCAGAGGACAAAAGTAAATGTCTAATCTCGTTAAATCTGGCATCTAGTTTTAATCAATTCATTGAAAGCCACCTTGATGTATGAAGAAATGTGTAACTCTGAACACGAGCAGAATGCCTTTCAATTTATATCTGCTTCCCTCATTTCCACCAACATCTGGGATTATGGGCTAAAGGCCAAAGAAGGGAAAATGCAAAGGCAGGTTGAACACCTCTCACCACAGAAGTAGTACTGCATTGTACAAGGCTGAGAGGGCATCATTTCCAAATACTCCTCCTGTCACTACACAAAAATAAGTTATTAGGAGGTCATCCAAATAAATTTGAACCATGGTTAAGACCTGCATTCAAGGACCACAGGGCATGTGCAGAATTACTTTATTTTACTCCACAGTAATCACATGCAGATTTTCAGGGATCTCATCCCCCTTAAATTGCCATTTACGCAAATTGCGGTTGTCATCTGCTTGATTTGTGAACTTGCAGCCATAACATACTTAATTTGCACAAATCCCACTTGCAATTTGTGCAAATTAAACACGTAATGACAAAACTTTCCACAAATTAAGCAAATTACAGGTGAAATTTGCATAAATTATGCAAGTTCCTGTCACAATTTGCGTAAAGGGTGATTTAAGGGGGGGGGAACACGAGAAAGTTTCTGGATTTTGGGGGAAAGCCTGCAACTTAGCTTGCAAATGCAAGTCAAGCCACGGGCTCAGGAGAAATCCGGTGTGCTCAAAAAAGGCCAGATTTCCCCGCGATGCCCATCCCTAGTCCAAGTCTGCACCATCTATTTCGAAACCCTAAGCCTGAAACATTAAACAGTAGCAGTAACCAAACAGGAGGGCTCTGGATTTAGTACCAATGCTGACTTGGAAGAAAACGTGCACAACTGAGGTAGGTGTCAATTATATTTACGTAAAAAGGGGAATTGAAATGAAAAGGCATACAAGAACTAGACAAAATTTGGAAACAATATTTCAGGCAGAAACTAACAATTTACCTACACCTGTCTCTACATATCTAGGCACAGGTCTTCAATAGGACAGGGTCCCAAAAGATGCAAGATGAAGACAAAAGGTGGTGTCAGCCCCACTCTTTTTATGCTCAAGACCCTGACAACTCCAAGGAGATCTCTGTTAGCCAATCGCGGACTGGTTGGAATAGTGTTTCCAAGCCCCTAGGGTAAGGGTGGGGAGTAATTTCTCCCGCAGGAGTGCAGCTGAGATCATTCCGTCCAATTACTAGACCTTGGAACCAGAGATATCTTGAGATAACACACATGCAAGCGATTGTATCACTACATGCCACTTCAGCTTGGCCAAATGATATCTTACAGACAGAGCACAAAAATGAAAATGGGAGTTTTTGATAGCAAATGTTGGCAGATTATGCTACATTGAATATGTATAATGTATCTTATGAATGGAATGAGTCAATGGTGAATTAAAGGCCAAGATCAGCACTTGGGCTCTGTACTTGAAACCTAATTCAATGTAAATCAATATATTTAGTAAGTTGAAATATATCAGGGTTATATTTAGATAGTTGCTACTTTGTGTTTACTAAAGCTGCACCCAGAGCAGCTTTAGCCTTCCTCATCATAAAATGTCTGGTTATAAGCCTGCCAACTCCCCCAGTGAATCAACCACAGAAGAGATTACACAACCCGGTCTCATTTTATCTCTCATTAAAAGTCAGAGTCAAATCCATTATTTCAAAGGTATGAAAATCAATACTACATTGGCATGTTCCCACATCTTAATCCAATTCAAAATTCTCAATAAAAGAAATGCTAGAGCAATTTACGACAACATACTGTGTCAAGAAGCAACACTTGCCAGAGGGCTCAAGGGAATAAAATTAAGTGGAGTTCCATAATATCCTCACTGCACGTTACAATAGAAAGCAAGGTTTCTTAGAAAAAATTAGAAACAAATATTTCTGTCCCTTGAAGTACATGGAGGTTCTCTAACCTTTAATATAGGTGCTCTGTGGAAGCTCTGATGTGCACACAGGTGTCCCATTCACTTCAATGAGGCAGCCAGCTCTGTGTACCCAGCAGAATGCACCCTTGAACCTGTGTCCAGTACTGGCATGTATAGGGAAGGCCTATACAAGGTATTTTAGCTATAGGGCTAAAATACTTGATAACAATCAACTTAATAGATTTGTGGAGCGAGTCATGAATTAATGGTTTATTTCTGTTACAGACCAGTTTTTATACAAAAGAAAGATACTGTTTGGGTTGAGTTATGAAGAAGGAAGTGTATGCCCTGTATGCATGTAAGTGCCACATAATGGAGAAAAGATTTTTTCCCAATAGCAGATTGACATCAAAAATGTCAAGTAGCTCTAGGGAATTGTACTAACATTTGAGCAAATAAATAAAAAGTCACAGCTGGCTTTAACTGTACATATTGTATCAATCAAAGAATTTCCACAGTAAGCACACTACGGTGGCACCCATTTACAACTAAAGGGAATTTGACCAATAAAGGTCATTAACAATCCAGCTAATTGCAAATGTTTATTATAAGTACATTGCTCCAGGGGTTCTTGCTAGGATGAAACTACTACATCATCACTTTGATTTTAAAATTTGCTTTATCCACAAACAACTGTTTTGACAATGCACAACAGCCACCTGAATAATTAAAGTGAACATTGTTACTTTCCCCTGAGTCCAATGTCCCAGTGGAGCGGGGTGGCATTTTTGCCCTCAGCCCAGTGGTGATGCAAGATGAAGGGGTGGTTGCAAAGTTAAATCAATATGTGCTGTCAGTTTGGTCAGGAACTTGGTAGAATGTAGAGTCTTAAACTACACATATACTTTGGACTGTGTATAAGGAGGACTGTATACAGAGTCCAGGGAATGCATGTAGATCAGGGAATCATTCTTTCAGTCACAGTCTTAGCTGTCCCTATGTAAGTATGTGAAATTGTCATGCGAATAGTGCTAAATTCTCACTCTCACACACAGCTCAATAAAATGTAAAATGTAAATTCCTTTTCATCAGGAATTCATAAGGACAGGCAGAAATAGCCACAAAAATAAAAGAACAGGTTTCAAACATCCTAGGATAACCACAATTGTCCATGACTGCAGTGGAAAAAGTGAAAAACAAAACAAAACAAATGGAGCAATAAGAATGAAATCGGAATCCTTGCAGCAACTCAACATCATAAACCATAAGCTTTTGGGGGCCATGAGCTCAACACAATTAGGATAAAGGTGACAAATAAATAAATAATAAGGAAACATCTCTTAGGAATTTTAGTGTTAAGGACCGCTCAGGACTTCACAGTTAGGGTTATGATAGTTTATCTTCACAATACATTTCCCTGTGACTATTGCCATGATGGTGCCACCCGGAAAATTTGATCCTGTGATCGTGAGAATTCGCATCCAGAAGATGCATCATTCCTTCAGAGTGATGGGTGCTGTCTATTGAGCATTAAAGTTAACCAGTTGTAAGTTATTCCAGCCCATCATCTCTATTAACACACTGTGATGAACACGTGGGGGTGGGGGTAAGAGCAGGATCTCACACATGGTCCCTGCTTCTCTTTTCCACATATTGAGCTGAACACGTGCATATTTTCTGCATACACCTTAAACCCGAGAAGTGCCAAGCCAACATAGTTTGTACGAAGTTTGGCATTACAGTTTCACAAATGTCTCAGCAATATGCTAGCATCTCCATATGTCCATTCAAAAGAAAATAATCTATACATGGTTTTTGTCACAAGATATATTTCCAATAATCACCTCTCTTTCACATGAGAAGCTAGACCTACAGGCCAACCTTTCTGGTATTTTTTTCCATAGATCCTTTCTTTCCCATATTACAATAATGGAATGAATACCTAGCTGTTCCAATTTAAGTAGTAATTTCCCATGTGGGGTTGTATAACGCAGTTTTCTGAAATCCACATTTCTAATGTTTGTGTTAAAGGAAAAGGGTTTCTCTCTCTTTCCAAAACATTATTTTGTTGGGATTTATCTAACTTCTGCTCAGGCATTTATCAAACTGCATCTTTTAAAACTAACACTTAAGCAAATCCTAAAGTTCTCATTATATTAGCACCTTCCATTAAGAGGCAGTGCTAATGCTGTTGTAGCTTGGTCAACATTCAGCTGGCTTACAATATTCAACCCTAATTTCAAGCTGCATGGTATTTTACCTCTGAGCTACTGTGATTATTTTATAGGATCCATTTCTAATTTACACTAAGATCCATTTTCACTGTTGGAGCCAGGGAATGAAATCACAATGTAAATGACAAACTGAACTGCAGCATCAAATTGTCCGTTTGTAAGGAAATCTGTTAAAATTTGACTGCAGAGATAAAGAAAAATGAAACATGCACTGTATTTTAACAACGGACTGAAATCTTTTCCTGTCTTTTCCCTTTTTTGATGACATTTCTCAGACAATAAATATAAAAGTTTATCAAAAACATGTAAGAAAGGAGCAGGATCATAATGGTCTTTCTTAAATGCATTCAGCATACTGTGTACAATGGACTCTACATCCGTAGTCTCTGTACACGTGATAAGGAATCCCACAAATAGCAGGGTTCCTGATCATGCCGATCAGACCTATGTGAATAGAGTCTGTATGTGTGTAGTGCCTGTTCCCACAGTACATTGAACAAGCATAAGTCAGAGATGGAGCCTGCCACCATGATCCTAATCCTCCCTACACATATTTACTTCAGCCCTATTCAGTCCTTAAAAACTTCAGCCTTGGAGAAGACTCAGAGGATCATCAGACAGGGGGAAATTGCATTTCTTTACTGTCGCTCCTACTTTCTGCTGCTCTTCTGCTATAGGGATGAGAAAAATCACACAGGGAACAGCGTTCTTCAGTGGGCGTTTTATAGTGAAACTTCTCTGCACATGGCAGGAAATGTCGACCAATTTCGTTATCATAGTCCAAACAAAATGCATTATAACACACTATGCTTGGACTATTATACTATGAAAAAAAATGGCAGAAGGAGCAGGAAACCATCGGGAGGCGCGCAGGAGGTGGACGGTGTCATGAAAGGGACCCGTGAAAATTTGTGGATGCCCATTAATGAGTGTGCTATAAAATGCTCATCTGATGACACTCTCAGGCATGTGTGTATGTGCTGGTCCCACCTCTCCAACCCCAACCTCCCATGTCAATAGGGAAGGTCTGAAGAGAAACTGTAACTGCATTTGACAAGTGGTTACTGGGTTCCATGTGATTGGGAATACTGCACAATCAGCTGAATAAAGTTAGCTTCCCCATCAACATTTGGAGGTCAGGGCTGGAAGGAATAGGGCATGCCTGTATCTCCTCCTATGGTTTTGTAATGCCTGAATAATGCTCTGCTGTTTTGTAAAGTGTTTATTATGACACCATCAAGATTACATCTCCATTGCTGATTATGAGGATTTGATGTACTAAGTGCCATGCCTCCCCCAGACTCTTCATTATTAGATGACGAAGGGCAAGCTCCAGCAGAACCTGGGAGAGGGATTAGCAGCAAGATAGTGCAAGATAGTCAAGATCTGGCTGAAGCCCCTTTAGCAGAGTCTGATAAGGATGAAGGGGATTACAAGGCTCCTCCAACCCCAGCTGAGCACAGGCTCATGAGAGTGAGGGATCAGTGTCGGCAGGCAGCCCGAGCACAGAAGATACCGTGCTAATTGTCAGCCCCTGGTGTCAGGTTGTTAAGGGTTAAAAGGTCCTGAGCAGCCCATGGATGATGCTGGAAACAATGAGCAGCCCCAGTGTTCGGCTCATCCAGCTCTCCATGTGTTTGGACTCCCTGGAGAACCAAGACCCCTTGGACTGCAACCCCAACTCTGCCTGTATCTAGAAGTCCTACTCTAGAAGCCGTCCTCTGCATTAATAGACTCTGCTGACATCCCAAGCAACTGAGGAATTCCAGCTGCAGCTTTTCTGGCCTGGCCTCCATATTTGATAAGGACAGCCATAAATCTCTGCTCTGAGCTAGCAAACGCTGACACTAAGAGACTATTTAGAGAGGCAGGTGGGTGGGCAAGCAGCTTCAGGATGGTGGGGCTTTGGTGGTGGATGGGGGGCTTGGGCAGGCAAGGAGCTTGTGCAGGCAGCCTTGGGAGGGTAGGGGACTCTGCTTTGGCAGTGTGGATGTTGGGGCTGACTTGGCAACACCATGGGCAGCGTGTGTGAGGATGGGTAGGGGGCCCATTGGAAGCACTATGCTGAGGGCCCAGTGGAATCTGTCACCGGCCCTGACACAATTACTCCTCCAGGAAACGACCACTCCTGGTGCCAACCAAGTGGATTTGGGCAATGTGTGTCACTCTGATGGGTGCAATGTGCATTGGTGGAGAGCCCAGGACTTGGCAGGAGCTAGGAGCAGAAGCAGATGATCCTGGTACCAGCCAAGTGACTGTGCATAGTGTGTGCCACCCCAAGTCAGGGCTTCAGCTGGTGCCTGGAAGAGTGACAATTTTTCTTGGTGCTGGCTTAGTGGCTTTGCAATGTTCCTCCCAACATTGTTTTAGTCCTTTTCTTCATGCTGAGAGAAGCACAGAATTCCATGCTTTTCCCAGCTTGGAGACAGGCAAAATGGGCAGAGGTACAACAACAGTCGGTGTAGCCTGAGGTGTGTGTGTAATTCATCCCACCTCCAAAAACCAGTTCTGTACCAGTGCCATAGATGCATGCAACCATGTCAAGAGCTGGTAATCTCTAACATCTAGCCATGTGAGGATTTTATGAAACCTCTGTGACTTATCAGAATAATATGGATCGACAGGCTTATATATATTCAACCTTCCACATAGCTGGATTCCACACATGACAGCTTCCCAACATAGTTTCACATGACCATGCTGAGTTTACAGGTATACTGTACTGTAAATGAACTTCTGTATCTTCCCAATATTTCTGCAGCAACCAGAAGCAATCCATAGGCTCATTCTGTTAAACTAGTAAAGTCAAAATCCCTATTCTCTTTCAAATATCCTTAAACAAACTAACATGGGTAACTGCAGATAAAATGCACCTCTATTTTATTTAGACATAAATAGTTCCATTTGTTTTTTAAATTATTTATTTTAGTATTCTGAATATATAGAAAAGCAATGGTTGGTCTTATTAAAAAGAGCTCTGTATTCCACAATCACAAAAGGGATGTGTACTTAACTGGTGTGTCATTGATAGCTTTAGGAATAGAGGTCAGAAAGATTTGCATATATATTGTAAGATTTTTTTTCTTTTAAAAACTACTTGAAGCATTTCATCCAGACACATCTTAAGGAAAAAACTATATTATCCTGTTAATGATTTAGCCTGACAGGAATCAACCATAAAGATACACTGCTCTATTTGTATTTAAAAGAAAACAATTTAAAAACCAAATAGCTCTCATTTAATAAATAACATGATCTCCTACAAAGTTGAGGGGCACATTTCCAAAAATGGGAGCACAATGGTATTTCACCATTTTTAACAGTTTCAGTCACACAAATAACTGCAGAAGTAACACATTTGATACTTCTAGTTGTCTGAAATTGCTTCCTGCAAAATTCGTCTGTCAGCAGATGTGTCAAGCTGGCCTGCAATGACATATATCAGAAATATATTTTTAGAAAATGATCCTGATGTATATGTGAGTACCTTACCAGAAAACTGGAATTATTCATGAAAAATGCAAACCTTGAAAGCATTTCCTTTTCCTGAATTAGTTTTCTGAGAGAAACGCAAAACCTATATCACTACAGTACTCCATCCCAGTCCAGCAAATGGTTGCCATCATAAGTGTGCAAGCATGCTATTCTCACACCTGCTATAGCTTCCCCATTTATTTTATCAGAAGAAACACATATATCCCTTAGTACATTTCTCACCACAAGCAGATCTGCTCCCTTTATTGGAGCACACCTTGTATTTGTAGGAGATCCATGGGAATGTTTCAGTAGGACTCCTGAGTGCTTATTTTTCTCTGGGCTGTATACATTTGTATTATGTTTTTTTTTCCTACATGCCCAGCATGTGTTACTAATAATATTAAAAACGAGGGCTGCTGCCACTATATGCATATAAAATCGAAGTCAAGGCAAGCTTTAAGTTTTCTACAAGGTGACACTGTGTTGGGAATTGGAGGGTAAGCTAGCCTGGAAACATCAGGATCCTGAATAATATTCGAAATAGGAAACAGGGGTTTACAAAGAAGCGTGAACTTTCCCATATGGATTTTCAATGGAAATCCATGTCTATGGACCACGTATGCTGCATGGGAGTTTTGCACATTCCTGATTAGACAAAATACCTTGCAGATTAGCCCTTCCAGACACATATAAAAGCCCTGTTCAAGTGTACTTTCTCTATAGAACCTATGCATGGAGAAGGGGGCATCAGGACCATACTCTAGGACCTTCCCCTCAATGTCCTGTGTAGCATCCAGGACCTGTAGCCAGCCTTACCCAAGATGTTGGGACAGGACCAACAGTGCAATCCCTCTACTTCTTTCTCACTGCATAGGTTCTATGTGTGGAGAACGCTTACACAGGGATATGGACCCTATTGGTTCTAAGTTGTCCACAGCCTCCGTCTGATTTGCTTATATGGTGCGGATGGACTAGGCCAACTTGCTTGCCTGCTTTATGTTTTGTGAATTTATGCTTTTGTTATTATTTGTTTTTTGATTGATTTGGACTTAACCTTGCTACCAAGAAAATGGCAGCTTACAATAACAAGAACTAACTATGAAATCAGATAAAAACTTGATTAAACCAATAATAAAACAAATACATTAAAAACAATTTAAAACATAACAACAACAGAATAAAAAACAGCACCCGACACAACAGGCCAGCTTACAAAGACCTGCTTGAATAAAAACATCTTTGCCTGCCAGTGGAAGGATAACTGAGAGGGAGCTAACCTGGCCTCTTCCAGCAGGGTGTTCCACTGCCTGGGTTGCCACTGAGAAGACCCTTTCTCAAATCGTCACCTCTGAAAGGAGTGGTTCCAAAAGAAGGACTTCTGCTGAAGCTCTGAAAACCCGGGCAGGCTCATGTGGGAGAAGGTGGTCTCAAACTATATAGTGCTTTTAGGTCATAATCAGCACTTTGAATTGCACCTCAAAACAGACTGGCAGCCAGTGAAGCTGTTGTAGCAAGGGAGCCCCATGATCCTTGTTACAAAGAAAGGTTTGTCTGACTGCACTTGAGACAGAAGACAACTGCAAGCTTTAAACAGGGCCTTTAACAAGCAGCTTCTTGTTACAACTAAGCAGGCAAATTAATCCGGCAATAGCGAAAGCAAAACACTCTATGTGAGCTAACCATTCAGTGGCTCTCCAACTAGTTATTTCTCCCTCCGTACATTGGATTTGATCTAATAGCTATTGTTTATTCCAGGACTCCCTGTAATTGGCTCCAGTCCACAGTATGGCAGCAGCATTCTGGATCAGCCTATGTTTCTGAACAGTTTTCACAGGCAGCCCCACATAGAGTGCATTACAGTTATGATGAGAATCTATACACCTGACAAAGTTCAAGCATTTCAATGAACCTGATGTTGCTACCCTATGCATGTTTAAACAGAAAAAAAGTTTACAACTCCCAGCATTAAATGTAGGACCTTTTTCTGTCTAGCACTGAACCTTTACTGTTTTAGCTACCTAGATAGCCTCCTAGTGAAGTATGAGAAACTGTAGCAATAGATTAAACTCATATATACCACAATGGACTCAGCATAAAACAGAATCAAACAGAATCAAACTATACCCTGGTATTAGTTTACTGGAAAGCCAAACCAAACACAAAGAACTAACAAAACGTCAAGAAAGATGCCCAGGCTTTGGAAAGTATATAAAAGAAGGCAATTATTTCTCAAAATATGTTGTTTCATATAATTAATTTTCTTTATATGAGAAATACTTTGAAAATGCTCAAGTTATAATTTAATACCTGAAGCAAATCTATAAGGAAAAGTTAAACCTGGAACTGTTTCGCTTGGAAAGACATGGTAGAGGTGTACAAAATTATGCATGGTGTGGAGAAAGCAGATATGGTGGTGTCTTTTTCCCTCTCTCATAATACTGAAACCCAGGGTCATCCTAGAACCTATTTGGTAGAAGATTCAAGACAGATAAAATGAAGTAATTCTTCATACAGGGCATAGTTAAACTATGGAATTCACATCCAAAAGATGTAGTGATGGCCACCAATCTGGGTGGCTTTAAAAGGGGATTGAACAAATTCAAGGATGATAAGCTTATCAAGAATGATGATAAGGCTAGTCCTGATGGCGATATGCTACCTCCAATATCAGAGACAGTGGCCCTTTCCACACCAGCCATTTTTCTTGGGGCTACCCCTGCCTGCTCGCGGAAAGTTCACATGATGCACAGAGCATCCTGCAAGCAGGCCAGGGCCAGCCCTCCATTTTCGTGGGGAAGCTGGGAACGCTGTTATCCCAGTTTGTTCCCTGCTTCCAGGATGGCAGCGAGATGGGCGGCTGGTGTGGCCGCCCATCCGGGACGCAGCTGCGCTTACCTGTGAGTAAGCACGGTTGCACCGATGGCCACGGAGTCGCACCGTGCAGCTCTGAGGCCATCAGGAGAGGGGAGACCCGATTTTGCCATCCCCAGGATGACGGGGGAGGGGGCATGATTGCATGCGGGTATTTTTAAAAAAATACTCACAGTTGCGGAGGAGCGCTCATGCGCTCTTCCATGGATCTTTGCAAAAAAAAATGGGCACTGCGACTTGCGACAGCCTGGGAGAAACCCGGGTCGTCGCATTCATGATGTGGCTTCAGCATGCTGAACCTGGAAGTGGCTACTTCCAGGTTTGCCTGCTTCCCGCCCCCTCCACCCCATAGTACGGAAAGGGCCAGTGTGCATATGTATACCAGTTGCTGGGGAAAAGAGCAGGAAGGTACTGCTGCACTCATGTCCTAGTTCTGGATTTTCCGTGGGCAGCTGTTTGGCAACTGTGTGAACAGAATTGCTGGATTAGATGGACCTTGGTCTGATCTAGCATGGTTCCTCTTATGTCCTTATTATAGCAAACACACTTGTGGCTGCTATACTTAAGGTGATGAGTAAAAATGGGTTCTACAATGTGTAATGGAAATTGGGGAGTGTTATTCTAATATTTATACAATCAAAATGGTTTCACCACTCTTTCTGAATTTTACACAGGTCAGAAACAGGTTTTTGTTTTATGTACTCAGAAAATTTCAGAAAGATTGGTGAAAATCTGAGGTAGAAAAAACATAATTTGTGTAGTGTTTGTGAAGATATTTTAGCCTACTTACTTAAAGTATTGATGGCTTCCCATGCTTTTTTCCCTGTAATTGGTGGAATGCGATTTCTTTTTTAAAAATTCAATTTCTTTTTTAGAAATCCCTCACAACTGATTAGAAAGGGAAGGAAAGAAACGGATTCCTCAAAGAGAAAGAGAGCCATAGCCTGCCTCACTTTCTGGATCCCAGGTTATGTAGGTTGTTGGTGGGGGTGGGGGCTTCCACCTCCACTGCCTCCTTTACCCTAGTAGCAGCAGTCCTTTAATTCCCCAGACCACTGAATCTCCAAGGAAGAGATTGCCAGACTGCCAGGTGAGGGGATGGGACTGACAGCTTCACTAACACATTCAAAAAAGAAATAGCATTCCACCAATTATGAAAGAAAAGGCATAGGAAACTATCGATGCTTTAAGTAAGTAGGCAAATTGTTTGTGCCGGCACCAAAGCAAGGATGCAACACATTGAATATATGCATAATTATCCATTATGATTCCATCACAAGTGCCGAGGAAGCAATAACATTTGAAGCGTGGATGCATGGAAGATTTGTAAGCAAGCACAATTTCTGACATTGCACAACATCATGACATTTCATGAGGCATGTCAGTTAAGGCATCAGCCTTAGCTTCCATTTTCCTGTATTTTTGGAGTTTGGACCAACATGAGATAACCTACACTCTGGTCTTTTAACACAGCAGTTTTTTAAAAAAATCATTGAATATACCAGGTTATAGTTGCAAGCCAACTAGTACAGCAGTTATGTAACTACTGTAAAATAAGGTGTTTTGGTGGAAATGGTGACAGACCTGTGATTGTATCTGAGCTACAATATAATTATTTTATCACTTGCCCTCATTCCAGTTTCAATAAGCTCTCTTGGCTCTCTTATCTTTTTATGTTCATTCCACAGCAATTAAACAAAAATGCAAATGTCATCCCCAATTTTATAATAAAGACTTGTATAAAACTGCATTAAAGTCAGCAAGTGATATATTTGTTTAATGATCTATATACTCCCATCATACATTGAATAAATTTTACGCAACATCACTGCATACACATTGAATATATGCATGTGTTTGCATGCAAAATGTGCAAAGAATGATTATCCATTATACTTCCATCACAAGTGCTGAAGAAGCAATAACATTTGAAAGGCATAACTGGTTTAATATGAGAGCACTATATGAATTCTGAATGACTGTTTTAAATGACCGTGGAGGAAATACCAATGTTATATATTATATTATTTGCAAATATTAGCTAACTAGGATTATACAACTGATTACAGTTATTTAGTTTTACTATTATTTGTTATTAAGGTTTATATACCATCTTATTTGCTAAAAAGCCATCAACGTGGTCTACAACAATTTAAAATAATGAAACTTTAAAATAAGTTATTTATAGTCATGTTTACCAATAATCATTATTTGTGGGATTGTTTAAATTAAGAGGTGACATTGGGCAGTATCCAATGATGCTGTCTGTGAGCAGGGCCCACCATTGCTTCCCTTCTGCAAGTGACTCACACCGCTTGTGGAACAGGGATTTCTGGGGGCTAGTCCCAAATTAAGCAAAAATGCTCATTACTGGAACAGGTCAGGTCTGCTAAGCTCATAATATACTCCAGCCTGCTGATGTGGTTTACTTGCTTTGGAAGAATGAGAATTTCACTTGCACTTTTTCCTTCCTTAGGGAAGATATGGTGTTAAGGTAGGGTGACCATATGTAGGCTGACCAGATAAAATCCAGGTCAGGGCTCATGTAACTTTAACAGTTGTAGAAAAAAGGGAATTTCAGCCAGGGTCATTTGTATGCAATTAGATCCTGGTGATATTCCCTCTTCATCACAACAGTTAAAGGTGTAGGCACTATGCTAGAATGACCATATACAAAAGAAGGCAGGGCCCCTGCAACTTTAACAGTTGTGATGAAGAGGGAATTTCACCAGGAACTAATTGCATACAAATGACACTGGCTGAATTTCCCTTTTCTCTACAACTGTTAAAGTTACATGAGTCCTGACCTGGATTTTATCTGGTCACCCTACCATATGTAAAGGAGGACATGGCTCCTGTACTTTTAACAGTTGTATAGAAAGGGGAAATTCAGTAGGTGTCATTTGGATGCATGTAGCACCCGGTGAAATCCCCTCTTCATCTCAACACTTAAAGCTGCAGGAGCTATATTAGAGTAACCAGATACAAAAGAGGGCAGGGGTCCTGCAGCTTTAACAATTGTGATGAAGAGGGAATTTCACCAGGTGCTGCATGCATACAAATGACACCTGCTGAAATTCCCCATTCAATATAACTGTTAAAGATACAGGAGCCCTGTCTTCCTTTTCGTATGGTCCCCCTAGTTAAGGCTTGTCCCTTAGCTCACATTTTCTCTGCTTTTTGGTGCTTGTTTGAAAACTGTATAGCCTTAACTTTTGGTGGCAGGGTTGGATGGTAAACAAGGTTTTTGTTTATTTAACGTTGTTATGAGCTGCCATGCTCATTGGAAGAGCCTAGCAGTACAATTGTATATATGTCCTACTCAGAAGTAAAACTTATCAAATTCAGCAGGTCTTACTTCCAGGTAAATGGGTATATGATTGTAGCCCAAGACTCTAAGGGTGCAATCCTATTCATATTTATACAGAAAAAAAATGTCCTGCAACTCCTGGCATTGTAGGAGGTTTTTTTTTGTCTAAACATGTATAGGATTGGATTCCCAAAATACTGAAATACTAGTGAGGTCCAGGTAGAGTTATCCGAGGAATCCATCCAGGAGGTGATGCTTGGTGAATTTTCAGCAGCTGTCCCCCCACTCCAGCTTACTTACCAGTGAGCTGGCCCAACTCAATCTATATCAAGTTAGGACAGCTCATTGATTTTCAGGTGGTTTTCTTTTTTTTAAATCACCATTTACGCAAATTATGGATTTTTAAGTTGTTGCTTTTAAGAATGTAGATGCAGTTTGCATAAATCACATTTTTAAAAAAAATCTGGGAAAGCCCCCAGATATGTGGGGAAAGGCCCATGGCTCGACTTGAAAAGACATGCTGAGCCAGGGGCTCTGGGAAAATCCACCAAGCCCCAAAAGGGCCGGATTTCCCCACAATGGCCAAGCCTGACCCTTTAAGAGATTCATTGCTGACAGAGACGGTTGGATGGGAGAGACTAATGGATCTTCACAGCAATATAAGATGTTGGAAAAGTTGTCTCTTGCCTGAGAGCAATCCATAGTCCTGTAGATCCTGAATCTATATTAATTACCCACTTTCTCCATGCTGTGGGCTCCCAAGAAAATGATCAACATCTCTGGTTACAGATTTCTGATTATGCCTTTATCCCATTAGAACCGAAGCAAAAGCTGAGATTTTCATAATGAAATGAAATGGTAAAGAGGCAAGTAGTTAAGATGTTTTTTGAGAGCATAAATCTCAGAAGGTAGAAACATAACACTTGCCTCAGAATGGAGTCAAAAGCCACAGCCAAATTTGAATGTTTGCACTCCTTAGTTAACACCTCCTACTTTAGGCCATCGTTTTGAGGCTGTCTCAACCTTGACATACAGGATATATAGAATTTAACATGGAAATGATATCCCATTTGCATAAGAAATATGGTATTCCATATGTATAAGAATGTTTTATTAATACACTGCAACCTTTCCAGGAAAATCATGACCAGGAATAAAATCAGCTATTTGCTCTCTGCAGCAGGTATAAAGCTGTATGTTTGAAACAAATCCTTATAAGCAGATCCATATGTTCTGCCTAGCAAAGGGCACCTAGAGCAGAATTTCTCAGAGTTTAAAAATGCAGGTAGCAATACAAATATGGAAATTTGCATAATAGTAGTGCAAATATGGAAATTTCTCATAAATGTATTTATGAGTCACTTTTCTACTAAGATACTCAAACTGGTATAAAAATAAAACAAAAGTGCATTGAATGAATAAAAATTCACTCTAAAATTTAATCACAAAAACTAGGAGCAAAATTCTAGTTATATAATCCTCAGACCAGCCTATCAACCTGAAGAGAGAAGGAATTCCAAGAAAGGAAGGTTCCCACTTAGTGGTGAAAACTAAAGAGGGAGGTGCCTGAGAGGTTGTCTGTTAGCAGCCATTGAGCCGTAGAGGGAGGGTGCTGCAACAGTAAAACAGTTTTCATCTGACTAAAGGATCTCAAGGGGTGTGGAGGAACATATAGGAAAAGGTGTTCCCTTCGTACAGTAGGTTCCTTTTGAGGTTTTACAGATTAGGGCTAACACTTTGATTTGGGCTTATAAGCATCAGCCAGTAACACTTAATTAAAATCACCTATATCTTCACAAACACTGCTTCCACCAGAAGGCAGGCAGCAGCATTCTCCACTGGCAGCAGATGTGGAGTCATATACCAGTCTAGTCCCATATAGAAAGCATCACTGTAGGCTAAATTCAAGGTTACTGGTGCATGGATAATGATAGCTAGGATAGATCCCTCCCTCTGGAAGGAAAGTCTGATCCAGCTTACCAGCAGCTGCTGACCATCTCTGCCACCTAAATAGTGAGGAGCATTCCCAGGCTGTGTACCTGCCCTTTCACCCAGCCCATAATGGTGCGAAGGCATTTATTCAAGAAGCCAACTACTGAACCTGGACCTGATCATCATTATCACCAACATATCGATAACAGGGCACAATTTGGTTCTGAATCTGAAACAAGGTAGAAAGATCCAGCAATAGTATTTTAAAAACAGTGTGGGCATCTTTGTTTTCATAATGATGAAGCAAGAAATTGAAAAGAACTTGAAAAGAATTGAAAAGAACTTGTTGAGATTTCCTCCTAGAATCAGTTCTGAGGAAATGTTTACTTAAAAGTAAGTCCAATCCATGTAAGTGTAGGACTGCAGCCTTACTTTCACTCATTAAGCAAACATTTACTTCTATTACTCATTACACAAACACTACCTATGTTTACTCAAATGTAGGATTGCAGCCTTACTTCTATTACTTATTATACAAACACTTTAGGGGAAAAAATCCCAGAATAATATACCAGCAGAATGCCCATCACCATGAATGGTAAGCTGGGCAGTGAGTTTGTATATTACAAGAACCCCCAGCATCCTGGTTCTACTATACATACTTCTAACATGTCTCTTTCCTAAACATTCATTTAGCTTACAAGTTACAATACTGGGGGAAAATAGTTAAAAATCACTGGGAAAGATATTGTTTAGGTAATCTCGACAAGTTTTAATAATAGAGCCAGTTGTTGTCATTGGCCTGACAGTATTTATATATTGTTAGCCACCCCGAGGCCTCTTTAAGTCAAGTGGTGCCATAGAAATAACAATAACAATAAAAATAGTTGCATACAGAGAAATAAGAGAGTGAGGGTAACAAACTCACCTATATCTAGATCTTCATTCCTCACTTTTATTTATGTAGATCACTGCCAAACCCTTTTTTATAGTAGTGCCAGCATTATGGAGCTCTTTCCATGAGGATGCAGGAGTCAGTCACTACCAGTTTTTAGAAAGTTGCAGAATCCTTTCTATTAGAGTAGGTGTGGGCAACCCACAGCCCATAGGCCACTGTGGCCCTTGGCCACTCTCCATCGGGCCAGTGAACCTAGGGGAGCCCTGTCCACTTTTTCCCACAGTGCTGTGATAGGGATCCTCATCAGGGTTATGGGTGGGGTGAGGTAAGAGGCTTTGGCCTCCCGCTCTCCCAGCAAGCCCATCTCTTCCCCCATGTGTGTGTGTGCACGTGCATGCAGTATGGGGTGTGTGTGTGTGCCCCCAACCCATCACATGGCACTGCATGCGACCATCAGAGCTGAAAAAGTTGCCCACTCCTGTTTTAGAACATCAATGTTATAACATCTATTATAAAACTGATTTAGGCTGCATCCTATACACATCACAATGCATGGTGGCTGGTGTCCATTGGGGCTGGTGGGGTGGAGGGCAGAGCAAAGCAGCTATTGTTAGGTCATAATAGGTGGATGCAACTAGATCTACTTCTCTTCCTTCCCACTTGAAAAGACCCTATGGACACTTAAGCTAGGATTACAATAAAAATGGTGGTGGCAGTTTCTATTCCAAAACCAGGCCTGAAGCCCAGTTGAAATGGATCTAGACAGACCATTTCATTCAAGAATGCCTGGAGTTGTCCTGCAACCACCCACTCAAGCATCTTGCCAAGAAAGGGGATGTTAGCCACTGGCCTATAGTTGTTAGCATCCTCCAGGTCTAGGTTAGGCTTTTCAGGAGTGGCCTGATTACAACCTCCTTTAAAGAGGCTGGCTCAACTCTCTCTCTCAGGGAGAAATTTACAATCTCTGGGATCCAGCTGGAAATCCCCTCCTTATTTGATGTGATGAGACATGAAGGGCAAGGGTCAAGCACAAAGGCCTCAATAACTGAAAATCATCCAATAAAACTGTACCAGACAGTTCTCTGGATGCCTCTGCTAATGGAATTGCATTAATCGTGGTGTCCAATTCATGATGAATCTGAGCTACTTTGTCTTCAAAGTGTCATGCAAACTTATCACAGCATTTTACTGAGGATTCCACAGTATCTCTGCCTCGTCCAGAGTGTAGCAGGCTATGAACCACCCAGAAAAGCTTCGCTGGGTGACTCTGAGAAGATGCAATCCTGGTGGAAAAGTACTGTCACTTTGCCACCTTCACCACCACAGAGTAGTCTCGCTAATGAGCTCTATCAGACTTAGCATGAGTTTTCCTCCACCTGTGGTCTAGCCATCTCCCCTCTTGCTTCATTGCCCTCAGCTCAGGTGTATACCAAGGAGCTGGCTGGACTGCCTGAATCATCTCTGCATTCCACAAAGCAACTTGATCTTTGACAAGAGCACCATCCATACCAACAGAAAAATCCACAAGAATCCTCTGGAATCCATTGGAATACTTTAGCCTCTGAGGGGGACCATTTTAATAGGCCCCCTACCCTGCAGAGGGGAAAGGCTGCTGAGAATCTAAACCCCATTAGAAAGTGATCTGACCATGACAAGGGGATAGATGTTAATTTCCCCACTGTCTTCCTGCCCAGTTAAGAAAACATGTGTCCCTGTACATGTGTGGGGCAAGGACATGTTGAGATAGCCCCATGGTTGTCATGGTAGCCATGAAGTCCTGAGCTGCCCTGATACAGCAGCCTTGGCATGGAAGTTAAGATCCCCAGAACTATCATCCAGGGGGTCCTCAACACCAAATTTGAGACATCCTCCATCAGCTCAGGCACGGAGTCTGATGCATAGTGGGGTGGGCAGCACACCAGCAGAATCCCTAATCTGTTCTGAGTGCCCAACATAAAGGAGAGGCACTCAAGACCCACACTCGAATGAACAGGAAGCCTACAGAGGGAGACTGTATTCTATAGACCACCTCAACCCCCCTCCCCAGCCCTTGAGTCGGTGCTGGTGCTTCACCGAGTACCCAGGAGGGAGAGAGTAACCCCTCCAAGTTCACCCACTCAGGTCTCAGTGATACATACCAGGTCAACCCCCTCATCCACAATAAAATCATGGATGAGGGAGATTTTGTTTTGGATTGACCTGGTATATCTTTCCTCCAAGAAGCTCAAGGCAGCTATCCTACTTTATGCTCACAACACCCGTTTGGGTCCAAGATCACCCAGTGAGTTTCATGACTAAATGGGGATACAAACGCTGGTCAAAGGAATCCAAAGCTCTAGTCTAACAGTGGCTCAATTCGGATGACACAATAAACAACTGGTGTGGGGGAAACAATCGTCAGTTGTTTTGACTATTGTGTTATCCGAATGCTGCCATAGTCAACTCAGCGCTGATCCTAATCCACACCACAGTTGATTATTTATTACCATGTTGTGTGGGGAGTACCCCCTAGTTGAACAACTGTAAAGTTGATTATTACCCCACCATTGACTATCGTGTCATTCGAATTGAGCCACTGTCTCCACTCCATTCAGGGGCAGCATCCCTTCTTCCTCTGGTTATGAAAATTTCAGTTTTATCACATTTCAAAAATGATATACTGTCACCACAATGGCCAGAATCCATCACAGAGTTAAGTACACTTACAGTACAATCCTATACACAGCTACTCAGAAGTAAGTCTTACTGATGTCAATTGTACTTATTCCCACTTTTGCAGTCTTAACCCCACTTATTTCGATGGGTTTAAGAATGCCTAACTGTGCTGGATTGCAACCATGGTGACACTGTAATAGTGATCCTTAGAAATAAGTACTACATAAGCTCATAAAAGATGCTGGGATGATATACTACACCATAATGGCTCTGAGAACAAAGCATACATTTTTAACAAGTGCGTGAATCTATAATTTAAATTATACATAGCACTGTTGTAGTTTATGAAGCACAGAATAAAACATTGTAAATGTTTTCGTTTTACTTATGTCCATGAAAACATAGTCATTAGGAAACTGACCCACCCTCCATCAAAATAAATGTGTGTTAAAGACTAAGTAGTACTTCAATGTATGCAGTGCATCCATCCATCCATCCAGGACATACTACACCCTGTCTAGTAAACAGTAATTGGATGTTTAGAACCATGAAGCACTTTATACAAATAAGACCAAATTTGAAACCAGATTTCTATTATTCAGCAGTTGGCAAACTTTTCTTACTCTGAGGCTGTAAGTGCTATGATATACCATTTTCTATTTTAGAACTCTATATACTATTTTTTAAATATCATGCTTAGTACAGCATTTTTTTGCCTCTAGGAATTGAGAAACCTTTAAAAAGTGATAAAACACAAAAAATATATAATTATTGTTTCACTTATGAGAATCAGCTCCTAACAGGCCATTGGGGGCAAAGGAAAAAAGTGCATCTCTGGCAGGAAGCAGCAGCTGAAATATTTTTGTTGCATACACCAAACCATAGGCTTGACCTGAAAGTTTTTATATGAGTCAGACCTTGTCACATAACATGTTCAAGATGCCTTCATACATCTGACCCAATCTTTCTGTTCCATCCTTTGAGAAAAACCTCTGTGGTGACACACAGCTGACATCTAGATTTAGGAGCTGCTGTGGAAATATTTAACACATATAGCACAAGCAATATTTAATTTTAGACACAACAACTCCAATCTGATTCCCAAGAACCGCACAGGCATCAACTCGGATCCAAATGTGTCATTCTGCCAACAGAAGGGGAAGTGCTGGCAGAACTCCATCTTGTCTGGATATTAAGCTTTAGTTTTCTTACCTCACTCAATAACTGAACAGACATCAGAAACTAATTTGTTACGCCCACTTCGTCCCAGGGCTCAGAAGAAAGTTAGAGCTATTTGTTATAACCATACTGATGTCACAACAGTCCAGACCTCCAGATAACATTGCAAACATCCAGACAACATCACAAGCAGTTTAATGTAGATGTGAAAAAGCATGGGAGGCAAGATGGAATGTTGTGGTACTCCAGAGGTTCACAGATTCAGGAAGCTCCCTTATACCAACTCAGACCATTGGTTCATCAGGGCTACCTACACCAGGAGCCTTCAACCTATTCAGCTCCAGGACCCACTTTAACCCACATGTAATTTCAGGACTCACCTCTTAATTTTTTGCCCTATAATTGTATGGTGGTAGTCACAGCCAATGTCAAGGGCAAGGATGGTTGGGTACCTGCTGAGGGCCAAACCCCAGCAGGGACCATTGACAAACGTGCTTTGGACTTGCTCCCCATCTTCATCATTGCAACCTGCTTGTTCACCTGCTGTTTGGTCTGGCCCAGACAATGATGGTAGTAAGGCGGAGGAGGGACAGTGGATGCCACTGCCTACTCACTCACTGTTGTGAATGTATTTCTGTGCATGCATTTCAGTGCATATTTTTCAAAAGTGTGCACCCATTAACTAAAGTATAAAAACGTGTATTTTTAAAGTGCATTTCAAAGTGCAAATTTTTTAAATATAAGAATGCATTTGTGAATTGCATTTCTCAAAAACAAAAAGTGCTCATGCTTATGTTTGCATTCGGGGTGGCAAACAGGATATGTTCAATGATCACTTACGGGCACTACAAAATGAAATGGAAGCAATACATACCAACATCTCTTTTGTTTAATGGGTGTGATACAACAGCAGCAATGTTCAACCAAGGCGAGAGGAAGGCAGTCAAGTTCTAGCAAAAAGACTCACACCCATGGGATAAAGTTGCTTTTTTACATTCCCCAGTCAAGGTGTCATAATAGTTGTATTGAAGTCCTTTATCTAAGGTATGCATGACAAGACTTTGAATGAAGTCAGATACTGTACATACCAAGACACAGTGCCAACAAACAATAGTTATGTTTAACATGCATTTTTGTTCAAGTTAAGCTATGGTATAGGGACCATTTGCAACCAGTGCAATGGGGTCACAAATTTACTAATAGGCACTTAACAATAATGCCATAATTAAAACTCCCTGCTCCTGAGGTGTTTCTCAATCTGATTATCTGTGGTTGCACATATAGGTGTTATTTAGCTTGTGGCAGCCACAAAGCAGGACTGAAATACTCTCCGGTGTGTGTGAATTACAAGCAGGTAATGAAAAGATTGGTGACTGAAACAATGATTATTGTGTTTTTAGTCAACTAATGCATTTGTCCCCAGTCTTGGCCATAGCAACAGTGGGCGTTTTCAGATTACACTTTAGGCTCTGTGATTAGCAAAACTGTGGTTCTCTGGGGTTAGCACTAACCACAAGCCTTGCTGTCACACACAACACTTTAAGCCATGGTTAGAGCCACTAGCCCTGCTGTGGTTAGTGAGTGTGCAGGGTTTAGCAAAATGCATAAGACACCTTAAACCTTGCTGCTTAACCAAAAGCCTTAATCAGCAGGGTTTAAGGTGTCTGCTGAACAGGCCCACTGATATTGCCTTGCTAGAAGGTCTGGAGCCAGAATTTTCTACATCAAATGATGCCTCATCTTCTAGCTGACATCATCAAAAGTAGTTGTGTGAAGTACATGAAAAGCAATTTAGATCACAGTATGCCACAGCTGGAGATCAGAAAATATCTCTAAGACCTTGACCAAACTCAGACTGATACAGGGGTCCAGATTTGGCACAAACAGACAAATATCCAAAGGGCCAGAGACAAAGAACATGGTCTAAGATGGGCCAGTGAACAGGTTCTGGAGGGTGAAGCAAGATGGGGTGGGGCCAAGCCTGGAAGGCAAGGCACAGCATGGCATGGCAGGTAAGGAGCTTTTCCAAGGGTTGAGTTCTCTACGAGCTGGCTTAGATGTTAGATTTTTGTGTAGTCTGGTGACATTTATGGAGTCTGCTGACAGTATTCAGACCAGTATTGGAGCTTAGAGGATACCCTTGACATACAAAGGCTATCTGTTTTGCTCATCAACCAGACTGCTGGGGGCTCAGAAGGTAAGGTGCTTCTGTTGAAGGCCTGGTTCAAGATGCACATATGCACACGCACACACAGACACTATCTAGGGGCTATATATGTCCTTCGGTATCAGAGTAACTATGCCTCTTTGTACTAGTTTTTGAAGAACACAAGCGGAAGGGGGCTATTGCACTCGTGTCCAGTTTGTGGACTTATCATAGGTGCATGGTTTGCCACTGTGGGAACAGGGTGCTGCAAATAGGCCTTGGTTCAGTCCAGCATAGCTATTCTTATGTCTTTATAATCAGAATTACTTCTTTGTGGGATTCACAACAAGATTGGTGCCAAAATGTCCACAATACATTTCTCCAAATATAGAATTTGAATACCAAACTTAACTGACAAATCTATAAACATAAATGTAGGAAGAATGTGTAGTAATTACTTATGGGGCTACCCTAAGTATCCTCATTATCTGTGGTATGCAATTTCAGTGGAAATCTATGGAGACATCATTATACTTTAAGCATTTAATAAAATTGTTTCCGTGTGAGATTATGACAGCAAAACAATTAAAATTCTTGTCCTAAGAGAGCCAAAGGCAATGCAGCTAACAAAGCAATTTAGAACAGTTCAGTTCTGATGCAGTGGCTAGTTTTCAATGAATACTTGCTGTTTACGCAGCTCAGCTGTAGTCAAGGGACTCAAGCTATCCCATTAGAATCAGAAACAATGAAAACCACAGTACGGAGTATTCTTGTAACCAAAAGCTCAAACAGACCAATTGAAATTCAAAAGCAAAATTAGAACAACACCAAATGAAAATGATTAAGGTTCATAAAATACCTTGCAATTTTAAAATTATGGTAGTTTGTTTTGTGATCTAGAGTGCGTAGGAATTCTCTTCATAAACGGAAATCCATGTTTCTTGATCATAAATGTTTGCAGGCTTGAGGAAAACCTAGACCCAATGCTGCACCTGGATGATCAGCTTGCAACACTGTCGTCAACATCATCTGGTCTGAAAACTGAAACCCATTCTATCAGACTTACACTGACAACTGCCATAAACACCTTCACAACCTTATGGCTCAACTACTGTGACATGTTCCATGTGGGCTGCCCTTGATGACACTTCAAAAGCTTTAATAATTGCAGAATATACATAGGCAGGTGCCTTCTAATGAGGGTTGTCTGGAATATTCCAGTAGGGATGTGCATTTTATCGGATCCGATATCCGATTCCGATTAAAATCGGAGGATATCAGACATCCGATACCGATTCTGATTCAAAACTTAGTATATCTGATTTTTCCAATCCAATATTTTTGTCTCCGATTTTTATCAGAAAAAAACGGAATATCAGACGCCAAAACATCGTGCTTGGCAGCTGTCAAAGTAAGTTTGACAGGTGTCAAAGCCACAATCACGCTCTTTCAAAAATTCATAGGAAATACACGCTTGAATGGATTTTTCTGAAATTTATTAAATTTATTAAAGATCATTTAAGTTCTGACAGGTCAGAATGACAGCTCGCCATGTGCGTTCATTCGGACCTGTCAAAAAAGGTGCACGATCTTTAAAAAAATCATATAAAATACAAGGGTGGAGGGATTGATCTGAAATTTGGCACATATGTGTAGAAACATGTGCTAGATATGTGTATGAAATTTGAGATCGATCCCTCTAACCCTCGATTTTATATGAATTTATTAAAGATTGTGCAACTTTATTGACAGCTGGTTGACCGGGCCTCCATGCTGTCATCTTGTCTGCTTTTATTCTCATAGGCTTGCATTGGGGGAAACGTGTGCATAACTTTTTTATTTGAAATGATAATGACATGAAACTTGGGGGGCCAGGACTAGCAAGATCCAATCTGCAATGTCCAAAAAGTTTCATATCTCTATCTTTTCAAATTAAAAAGTTATAGTGGTTTCCCCAAAAGCCCCACCCCCTGCTGTAACTTCTTCATTTTTAAAGATAAAAACTTGAAACTTGTGGGACATTGAAGATGGGATCTGGCTGGTCATTTGTGAAAAAAACCCCAGAGCAATAGCTCAAACACTTGATTTTCTATATTTTTAAAAAATATCATGCTCGTTCTGAAAGGTGGTTGACTGGGCCTCACTCAGTTTTTAAAAAGGAAAGAATTCAACACAGTAAACAGCAAGCTGATTTACGCTACATTTATGTTAAAACAACACCCCATTTCGAGAATTACTTTATTTATTTATTTATTTATTGACTTATTACAATTCTGTACTGCCTAGGGATGCTGGAGAAATTTGAGATGGACTGAAATGGGTTCAGACTTCTAAGAATCCAACCTGCAGAATCTGCTGAGGACAGTCACGTGGCGTCTGCAGATTTCCGGATTATTGTTTTTTGTTTTTTTACTTTCCTGAAATGTACACAAATTTATTTCTAGGAAAATGCACAAGTTTCTGCTGAGATATATACCATGGTGGAAAATATATGCAGGAAAAAGTTGAAAAGAAGAGCAGACAAAATGTTACGTACTAACATAAATTATATAAATTGTTGCGAACTTCCTTACAATTTTTCTGCATATTTTTCTGCATAATGGAGGGGGGATCTAATCCATCTGCAAACAGATTCCAGAACAAACAACGCTTCACAATCCACAAAACACAGATGGAATAGATTTCTTAATAATGCCCAACAGCTGAAGCTTTCAGAGTGGTTCAGCTATTAAAACCATCAAATACAACATGGGAAAATACAATACAAATGTTTAAAAGTTTAAAACTACAGTATAAAATAAAAATAAAAACAAAAACTTTTGCCATGCAAAGGTTTACAATACAGTAACTGATTTAAAACCACAGAAACTGAATTTAGAGTTGTCTTCAACTCATTGCCTCTTGATTGAGTTGTCCAATATAATAAACAGTTTTCTATTAGAAATATCCCTTTGGGTCTGACACAGCTAAATTAAATAGACATATATATATATATATATATATATACGTGAACTCATTCCAAATGTCAAACTGTTTCTGTAAATCTTCTCTGTAAATATTTTCACAATTTTTTCTACTATTATTTTTAAAGACAGACTTAGCAAATCTCTCTCTCTGTCTATTTCTCTCTTTTTAAGAAAGACAATTCAAGACTTCATTCCATTTGCAATTGCTTGCTATTGCCAAAAAAAGGTGATATCGCCCTACTTCTATTTGATGTTTCCTGTTTCATGTATAAGGATAACTTTAGCCATAACACTGTACTGGAAGGTCGTGTTTAATCGGTTATCTTCCATAACTTATGAATCCCTTTTAGAGTAATGGTTTTCTAGGCTAGATAAAGCCTCCTATCTTGCAATTAATCTTTGTTTTCAGATACATGATCTCACATTTGCCCTTATTAAAATGCATTGTGCCTGGTAAATGAGCTTACAAGTATGCAGATCATTCTATCTCTTTATGAAAAAGCCACTCTATAGTTGAGACATGTTGAATTCTTTGTAAAAATAATGGAAGTTCTATTCCTTAAAGAGGAGAGTGTTCTATATCAATGATTTATTTTAATGGAAACTACCTAGGGTGAGGAATACGAACCAGCCCTACATTGGAGAAATTAGATGGAAAATGGCTCAGTTTTAAAATTGGAAGCAGAAACATGTTTTTATTTTCCCCTGGGTGTTTCCAACTGTTTTCTTGTTGATGGGGGAAAGCATAGTTTAACGTTATCTGACTGGAGGCATAGGTGTTTCAAAAAATGCAAGTATGCCATTCAAGTGAGCCTTTCATTTATTATTTGGACATTTCTTATATACTTTCCATATTTTGATGTTTTAGTCCTTTCCCTCTGTTATTCAATTGAAATTACAAATATATTCTGCACAAGCACAGTGGCAGTTGTCATGAGATGACTAAGTGGGTGCCACCTATCTAGCTACCCCTGGGTCTCACTGCATTCTGTAGTCCTCAGTCCACCTCCACTAGCACTTTGTAATTTAATTTCATAATATACTTTTAATTAATAAAGGCAGCTAGGAGCCCCCTGTCACCAACATGCTGCCTGTTGTCAGCACTTCCAAACTGAGCCAGCTGACATCTGTGGTTCAGCCTGTGCAAAACAGGCAAGCCTCAAAACTTTCTACCTGCTGCTATGGGCCAGGGATGCCAGAGAAATCTACAATGGAATCAAATGAGTTTGGACTTCTGTGAATCCCCATGGATTCTGCAAGTGGCCAGCTTTTCCTAAGTCATGTGTACTTCAGACCATTAAAAAAAAAAAACACTTTCTGGAATATAATAAAAAAAATTTTTACTGGGGCCCAGGACCAGTGGGCACTCAGTAAGAAATGGGCAGCTTTCCAGGGAAACAGGCAGCTGCAGAGCACTCACGGAATATGCAGGTTCCCCTCCTTGGGCTGCTACATCCTGGATTGTGCTGGTGGGCTGGTGATTATGCCGGTGGCAGCAGCAACGGCATAGGTGCCTACTGTTCTTGGGCCCCGTGAGTGCAGCCCTCCCAGTCAGTGCATGCTGGGAGCTGTAGGCTGTTTTTCCATTATGGAGTCCGAAGGTTATGCTTTAAAATGGAGGTTCCATCATAAAATGGTGGTTCCACCATAACATGGCTGCTGAGGCCTCCGATTTCTGAATCCAAGGCTGAGACTTGCACAGCCCAACAACAAACATTTTTTTGTGGCAGCTTCAAGTTTCACCACAATGCCCTGAAAAAAACAGTGCCCAGGTCATTGTAGATAAATAACATGGCAGCTGACAAGAGTGCCTGCTGAAAATACATCTGCTGCTACCACCACAAACAGAAGTTTTAGACTACTGGTCAGGATAACAGCTCTGCCAATTCTTGTTTCTGCCAATCAGAGATTAGTAGGCATTTTACAGAATGGCTACACACGGTATTTTAGCCTTAGCCTACACCATTGTGCCAAAGCTTTATCCTGGCCATATCAACTTGGGCACAGTAGTACTTCTGTATTGTTCAGTACTCTTCTGTAGTAGTGGTATGCTACAGAAGAATATAAGCTGATTATAAGAACATGACATGTTTCTTCTTGTCTGGCCTAACAGGTGAAAGGAAAGGGCCTAGGCATTTAGTCCTAGAGTCAATCACAAGGAAACCCATCTCCATTAAATGTTTTAGGGCCCAACACTTTTTGGAAAAACTATACCTCTGTAAAAGCAGTACATCATCGGTGGCATGAGGTGATAATGGAGTGTTTACACTAAGAGTGAAAGGAAGTGAGGGTTTCCCTCATTGAAAAGTTTAAAACCATCATAATCTAAAAACAGGGCAATTGATAGACTTGATAGAAAATTTAAGGAGAACATGGTATTATAGACTATGTGGCCTTAAATGGATTTTATTTATTCATTTATTTATTACATTTCTATACCGCCCATAGATGAGGCTCCTTGGGTAGTTCACAAAATTTAACTTTGAGCAGGATTTCTAGGTTTTTAAAGGGGCAGGACAATTCTAGCACACCTGGGGATATTGGCAGTATTTCTCCATCATGAAATTCATGACATCCACATCACAGACCTTGTAAGCCTTCCTTAAAATAAAAGTTTGCACACAGCAACTTTAAAAAACACCACCAGAGAAAAAAAGACACTATGTCCTTCTCGGGGACCCATAAGGCTAGATTTATAAACAGGTCCTTGGGATCCTGGTCATCAGTTGGACTGACCAAAAACAAATAGGCGAATCAAGGACAGGCATGTCCATTTTCCAAATCTGGCAGTTAAGGTAGCCATAGGCAGGTAGCACAGTCAAATAAAGGCCAGAAATGCAATTCCAAAGGTAGCAACCATTGGTCCAACAATTCAGAGGGAGATAATATGATCCAATACAGACATGCAAGTGCTCGTATTTGAAAAGTAGCAGTCCAGAGGGAAATGAAGTGAAGAAAGGCAAGGTGGGTAGTGTATAAAGCAGCAAATGGGAATCAAACTGAGGCAGCAGATATATATGTCCAGTAAGGTTCTTATTGGTCCTCAGGTCAACTGGTGAGGACAATACATCTATCTAGCCTTTTGTCTAGGTGATACTGCAAAAGAGGAAGGATTACATTATTAGTTTCTTGTGCCTGAGAGCTTCAGTAGGCACCAGTGTATGCTTTCACATGCCCTACAGCTCCTAGCAAATTGTCACCCTTTTGTGGCAATTTCCAATGCAGTTGTCCATGTTATTTATTCCTTATTTATGACACCAATCCAGTTTCAACCTAGTCAATCCAAATATGATCATATTGAGAGATGAAAAGAGAGAATAAAAAATAATGAAACAAATAATCATTCAGAATATAACAAACCCAAGTCAGAAATTGTGAAGCCCTCTCACATGAAGCGAAAATGCAAAGGCCTCAACTAACATCACAGGGGTTCTCAGGAGGGACGGGACCAAAGATACTCCTTTTATAAGCAATGCAAAACAGTGATTATGGCACAGCTACTGTGAGGAAAGATTCACACAAAAAAGAAACTCTTTGACCTAATTCTGTCAGTGCAATTCATTTTCCCAGAATCTCAAAAAAACCTGCTTTTGAATTTTGCAAAGTAGATCAGATTATTCTCTAGCAATGACACTTATTGTTGAATACATCTCACTTCCTATATATAAACTAATCAACCAAGAATAGAAAATGAAATAATTTCATTTTCTCATTTGGAAATGTTTGCATGATGATTATTCAAGTAACCTAACAAGTCTGGAGACAGCAATCCTATGGCTCCTAGACAGCATTTGGTGGGCCATAGGTTTGTGTTGGATCTCCCACACCTCCCTGCGAACCATGCCAGTTGCCTCCCCGAGATTGTAAAAATGACCCTGGAGTGGAGGAAAAGGATGTGGTTCTGTGTGAGGGACAGGGGGGGCTGGGGAGTCCGAAATTGGCAGCGAAGTAGAAGATCATTGTTGATACATGATTTCAATGAACACATATCATTCTCCATGTTCAGGGTTAGTCCTACAGTACAAACAACCCAAGCAATCATTGGAGACAGGAATATATTTTCAGGTACTAACAAAGCATATTGTTATTTGAGAGATCTGCCTTAGGATCTCATTCCAATGTTATTTATTTGGCTAGTTAGTTTATGTCATATTGGGGTACAATTCCCAACCATGTGTAGCCATATACTTGTGTGATGTGTAGCCATTTAAGGACAACTAGGAGTCTTGGGATAGTCCTGTCAATTCTTGTTAATCTAAGTGAACCCTTCCTTTTTTATTATTCCGTAACGGACAAATGAATAATCGGTGGCAAATCTGTTGTCTCAAAGGTCAAAGGCAATTCTCATTGGAAAAGTATTCTTTGAGTACAAGGTAATCTAACATTTGGGGGTAGATATTCTGCATTTTGGAGATCAAGCATATTTAACAAAATGTAGGTTGTTTCTGCTTAGGACTTTAGAGTCTACTCATTCTCACAAGGTACACTGGCTGAATGAATAAGGAAACCATTCAGAAAGCTGAAAAGCTTCTTCTGCAGCCATTTAATCATCTCAGTTCACAGACATGTATTCCAAAAGGGTAGGATTAAATATCTCTCCATATAAAAAACAAAACAAAAAAAACCACCAGTATGAAATATTAAGAAATTCATTGGCCATTTTGAATTGTGCAAGTGGTTAATTAAGTGGAATTTAACTGGATTCTACATTTGTGCATAGTTTAGAACTTGGTTTTTTTATAGTGCAGTGTCATTTGTGCAAGTCAGATAACACCATAGAACAGAACCGAATACTATTTATCCTACAGCAAATGAGAAGTGTAAATGTCTTAGTTCCCTGTCCCTGGACTCTAAAATCCAGGGGAAAATGCTCATTTGAGGTTCTCTGATTTCTGTTTCAAAGATCATTCTGACTTGTTTATGTATTGGATTACAATTCATGCATCTTTTCATGTGCATTTCCCCAAACATAGACATAAACTGTGCACATTTTTGAAATCTACATGTTTGTATCCATTTTTTCAAATGTATGCATTTTTCAGGCACATTTTTTGCTGTGTGCATTGCAGTGAAAGCTCAGAGATATACAGACCTCAGACTGCAGCTCACATTTGAATCTGCATTCAGTTCTGGGAGATGCACATTGGAAATATTCTGGTCAAAAATGAATTGAAACAAATTAATCACCCACCCTACTAATAGCAAACCATAGGTGACTGCCATGTGGGAGTCCAGTGTGTAGTGGCAAATTTGACTTTTCTAGATAACAGTCATCTTATAATTTTAGCATATTGCTGTGAAATCTGGTTAAATTTTAATTTTAGTATTTCCAGGCATATTGGATTGTTCTATTAAACGCATTTAATGTTCTATTTTGAAAATGAAATGGCTTAATGGTGCCTACCAGGTGGGTAATATTAGGTAGTAACAAATGGTAGTCCAATGTAGAGTAGACCTATTGAAATTAAAGGGACTTAAGTTAGTCATGACTAACTTAAGTCCAATTTATTTCAATTGGTCTATAGACACACACACATACACACACAGAGAGAGAGAGAGAGAGAGAGAGAGAGAGAGAGAACCTGTGCTCCTCAGCCACGAAGTATTTGTTTATCAGTATGTGTAGAATATTTTCCATAACCATTCTCCTGTTCTGGTATCACCACTTTTTAAACATGTGCTTATGCAACCAATATGATCAATCTAGGTCTAGATCTCCCATTTTCAAATCACTCAACTGTTCCACATATTTCTTCTATTTTAGTACCAGGACGTAATAGCATAATTTGTAATAGCGGCTCACTGTAACACCGTGTAGGTGAACTTTTGGAAGAAAGCTGAGCTGGTTTATATGCAGTGTCTGTTGTGCTCTAAAATTATTATATCATATTTACTTCATGCAAACCAGTGCTAGCACGATGTCATTAGTGCTTGCTGGGCAAAGGGAAAAAGTGGTGATTTGCTGCTGAAATTTGTCAGCAAACTGTGCCGCCAACCTTTAGTGGCAAATCATTGCTTTTTCCCTTTAAATAGCAAGCACTAATGACATTGCACTAGTGTTGGTTTATACTAGTGCAATGCATTAGTATTAGTACCGTGACATCACTGAATACTGCCCATGGTATCTACACACATAATAATATGAATATCGATCTCATATCCAGAAAGATGCATCAGACAGATAGCTATTCTCCTGCCTTAGTGATGATGAAAATAGTTTAGTTTCAATAGTTAAATGTCTATAAAAGGCCAGTCAACTTTTGTGTGTAAACAAGCAAAGAACAAAATAAATCTGGTGTTATTAAAAAAAAGTGTCCTGCTTGTGGGTTCCTGGTCAACAGCTTGTTGGCCACTGTGCAAATACAGTGTTGGACTAAAGGGACTCTTGGTTTGATCCAGCATGGCACTTCTTACATTCTTATTTTTTTTAGGAAATTACAGCACTTTCTGCAATGGCAAGAAAACGTACTGGTTTTAGATATTGGGTGTCTCATCTCCCTTACATTTGAGGGATTTTTACCTTTTGGAACAGAAGGGCCAACTTTAAAAAGAAGCTGCTAATTGCCTATTTAAAATAGCTGGATATGACTCACCGGAATCAATTCCTGCAATTAACACAGTAGCAAAGAAGCTACAAACACTTTTCATACCACTAAATTATAGAATTGTTTTACTTTTCTGTTCTTTGAACAACACAGGTTGTAAGCGGCCTTCTTTAATACACAACAATTAAAAATGCAGTCAGAGAGCAAAGAAATGTAGAAGTTAAGAAAATGCCAAAGCAACTTCAACCACTTTTTTTTTGCTGAAAACGAATCACATTCAAGAACTTAATAGATTAATCTGAAAATCTAAATAGATATCACCCTTCTTGTTTTATACATATGTATTCTTGCTCTGGAGTTCTGTTCACAGGAATTCCCAAGCATCTAATGATCAAGATATAGCTCTAATTATCAAGGCTGTTTCTAACTCTATATCATATGTTCATTTTGTGTCATGGGGAGTAGGCACACATGTCCCTTCTAGCATGTATAACATACAAGGAAAAGTGAACATGAGGCAGTGTGCAATGCAAAAGCCTTGCACATACAGTATAAGCATACTGGCCTGGTTCACTAATTGCCTATTTAAAATAGCTGGATATGACTCACCAGAATCAATTCCTGCACCCATGCACACACATCTACACACCCACAGAGATCATATTCACCAATGGACTCACGATTGGCCTTCCACCAGCTTTCCCAGGCAGATGAGTGGGTGGAACAGTCCACCCCTTCCCAAATCAGCCTGAGGCACTCCGTTGCCTTCAGAACCGATCCTCTATGACATTGGGGTGAATCATAGAATCATAGAATAGTAGAGTTGGAAGGGGCTTATAAGGCCATTGAGTCCAACCCCCTGTTCAATGCAGGAATCCATCTTAAAGCATACCTGACGGATAGTTGTCCAGCTGCTTCTTGAACGTCTCTAGTGTGGGAGAGCCCACGATCTCCCTAGGTAATTGGTTCTAATGTCATACTGCTCTAACTGTCAGGAAGGTTTTCCTGATGTCCAGACGGAATCTGTCATCCTGTAACTTGTGCCCATTATTCTGCGTCCTGCACTCTGGAATGATTGAGAAGAGATCCTGGCCCTCCTCTGTGTGACAACCTTTTAAGTATTTGAAGAGTGCTATCATGTCTCCCCTCAATCTTCTCTTCTCCAGGCTAAACATGCCCAGTTCTTTAAGTGCATCAGGCTGACCCAGTACCTCCTCATATTCAAGCCAGAGGAGGCCAAATTGGACTGCCTCGACTCGGATTCAGGGCTACAGCCCAAGGGGGTGTACAGCCCTAGTAAACATAATTGAAAACAGCAGGGTTAAGCTAGCCCAAAGACAACAGACATTGAGAAAGAGCATCCAGGTACAACTTGTATCCTGTTTTGGGAACTTAAAGTAAATCTGTTTTGCAGAGGTGCTGACAAGGAAATGAAATAAATACATAACTCCCAAATCATAATTAGGTATTTTGGTAAAAATAATAGGTAAGTGGGACCTATGTTTTTCTCTGATCATTAATTGAGCAGCCTTGGAGCTGTAACCCATGTTACCCAGAAGAAAAGCACATTCTTAAGTATACTCAGGAGGATCCAGGTACATTAGTGTTATAGTTCAAATCAATTAATTAGTCAAGGACACATAAGAAACTACAGTTCTAATGCACTCCAACAGGAAAGAATGGGCACCCAGCCCTCAAGGATAGTGCCTACAAGGCATTCAGTTCTCCACCTTGATCCACCTTCCACCCACAATGGTAAGGTTAGGTGACAAAAGGGAGGACTAGCTGCTAGCATCCCCAGGCTAGTCTTTCTTAGGAACAGATTAGAAAGGCCACTTGAGTTTTTTTCCTAAGTATTCTCCAAACAAAAAACAAACAAACTCAGAAGAACTGAAGTCATTTTGAGGCTAGCCAGAAGGACCCATCACCGAAACCTTTCAAATCATGGCCCTACCACCCTATTCCTTGCTACTAGTCTTCTTCTACCAGTGTCTCCCAATTTGGCTTGATAATAGCATTTTCCTGCTAATTTGGGACATACCTTGCTTGTAGTTACATCCCATCTTAGCGGTAAATGAAAATAAAGGGAGTGGCTTTCAGACCCCTGGTCGTAAATATAGAATGACCTTGCTTTGGCTTACACAAGTGATGTTCCACAAGACAAGGGTGCTCATCAATCAAGTGTTGCTTAACTAGACAGCTACAGTCTTTAAAGTTCTTCCATCCTCCAAAATCATTCCTGCCCAGGAGCATGCATTCAGTTTAGTGATCCTTTAAAATTTCACAATCAGGCTTGCTTAAGCATAAAAAAACCCCAGATGCTTATAGCAAATATCCAAGTCTCATGAGCCTGTTAAAAATTTCTGGGAAACTTATGACTTCTATCATCTCCCTGTCACCTGCTTGTTGATATATATATATATATATATATATATATTAAAAGGGGGGGATAAAGAAAAAAAATACTTAGAGAACCTATGAGTTGTACAGTTTAGAAAACCAAAATAAAAGATCTAATTCTGAATCCAAGTACTGATGATAATAGTCATACTTCATTAGGCTGCATCTTTGCAGTTGCCTCTAATATGCTTTTTTAAAAAATGGTTTGTATTTTAAAATGGGGCTGTATCTTTCCTAGTGGCTTGGTCCATGGGGCGGGGGCAAGATCCAGCCCCTGGAAGAAAATAAATTGACCACCCCTTACTTAGAGGTATAAAACTATGGATGTGCATCAGGTTTAGCTGAAGTTCAAACCACAAGCTAAATCAGTCTACTTTGACAATTTCTGATACTACTCACTGCAAAGTTTGCTTCCCTCCAAAGCAACCTGAACAAGGCAGTGCTACCTATGTGTACTCAGAGATGCAGAAGGTATCTCCTCCCCAAATAGCATCTTTTGGATTCTTATCTCTAAATGCTGATTATGATCAGCCAAGGAGGGGAGGAATGCAATTGAGTTACTGACAGGTTCAGCCTCTAATCCGAGGGCATGTTTTACCAAGAGCTCCAATCTTCTTCCTTAGGAACTGAACTGATGAGTATAGAAATATATACAAAAAAAGAACAAGTTTATGATTTGAAACCTAAATATGATGTGACAGCCACTCAGAAATCATAAAAATGTGTTTAAACAACTCTGAGAATTGTGATACAGGTGTATTCATTTTACAACAACTTATTTATTAAGTCTAACAATAATTAATAAGAACATAAGAAGAGCCATGCTGGATCAGACCAAGGGTCTATCTAGTCCAGCACTCTGTTTACACAGTGGCCAACCACCTGTTGACCAGGGACCCACAAACAGCACACTCCCAGCCATGTTCCTCTGATACTGGAGGGAGCTATTGATACCTTTCTCCTCCTCCAGGAATTTATCCAACCCCCTTTTAAAGCCTTCCATGTTGTAGTGAATTCCATAGTTGTGCTGTGTGAAGAAGTACAGATACTTCCTTTTATCTTGCCTGAATCTCCCACCAATCAGGTTCGTGGGATGACCCCAGGTTCTAGTATCATGGGAGAGGGAGAAAAATGTCTCCCTATCCACATTTTCCACACCACGCATAATTTTGTGTCTAACGCATCAGTGTGACTAATGCAAGCCTTTACTTTCAATAATTGTTAGCTCCCTTGATGTTGCTACATGCAGTTTGGTAATGCAAACATATTTCTGTATATGAAAAACAGTTTATTTCACAAAATGAAAAAGCTCAGAATAGTAAATGGACTTCAGCTCTAATGTGAATATCTAGCATTCTCTTCAATGACAACATTTCTAGGTTTATAAGATAAAGGTGTCTCCCTTGCTAGGTGAGTATAAAGATAAAGTTATAGTCCTTACAGTGTGCTGCTTCCTTGTTGTAGATGCTAGCATTCATTTCCCACTATAATTCCCAGATCTGTTATTCACTAGAAAGCATTTTACAGCACTTATAACAAAGAAAGTTGTGATTGTACTAATACTGTAACATGATGAGTAATTCTGTGTTTAGTATATCCATGGCACAGGGGACTAGTGAGCAATATCCAATGGGGCACTGCACCACCACCAATTCTGTTCCACACCTGCTGATTCAGTAACACAAAAGGTTCCTCCCAATAATTTCGTTGCACACACAAGACTCATTGCTTGTTCAATGGAGATTTAACGCTTCCTAGAGGAAACCTGAATGAGCAGAAACATTCATTTCTGGATCAGGAGAGGGTGGTGGAGCTGCATTATGTGAGCTCTGCTGACCTCCAGAAATGAGTGTTTCTGCTTGTTTCAGTTTGCTCCCGGAAGCACGAAATCTCCACTTGCGGAACAGAATCAGCTGGGCACAACAGAATTGGCCCCATTGCATACTGCATACTGTCCAATGTCTCTAATCCACAGTGAAAGAATGCTGATCAATATTTTATATTTATCTGTAGTCATTTGGACACATGGATCTATGGTGGCCAGGTTGCAACCTGGAGGTTGACCGTATATCTTTACATTTATTAAGTGGGAGGTTCAGCAGTGGCAAATTCACCTTCCTACTCTTCTTCTGGTCCTTTCATTTGCTTTCCTCTACATAGTGAACAGGATTCTGGGGGCAGGATTCTGCATAGCAGGTAGAAGAGGGTGGCTGAAGGATGGGGGAAGAAGTGACAACTGTAGAGTTTCCCACATCACTGTGGAATTTAAAGGTATAGGGTTAATTTCATCACTCTATTTGAAGGAACCATGAGTTGGTCTCCAATATCCAGTTCCAATACTATAGGCAGTAAACCATATATATATATATATATATATATATATATATATTAAAAAACACAAAACATATGAAAGCCTTTGGCTGAAACCCCTAGTTCTTACTCTGCAACACAATAAAGCCGAAACATCGGTGCCCACATTGGCTTATGATCATCCTCTTCCTTCTTTTTTCCTTCTCTTGTCTCTCCCTATGGCAAAATTTAAGTTTTTCAAAGAAAGGATTTGTTGTTTGTTTGTTTGTTTGTTTATGTTATTCTGTAAAGTCCCATGTCCATGAATGGTAACAATCACAATAGCAACAATAATATTGTCCATGGGTGAGTTGCATAAGAGGCAGATGTTAGTGGTTGACAGATGTCATTAAACCAAATGCTTATTTTTCTTTCAAACTGGTGAGGTTGGCAGGTATGAGCAAACCATCTAAGCCCATCTCAAGAAAAGACTGGTCAAGAATGTTAAGGTCATATCCATTTTCAACTTCCACAATGCACTGATTGCGGGGAAAGCTTGGTTGCCAGCTAATGGCTAGAAAATAAAAATGGTTTGAGCTTGCAGAGAGGTCAGCAGGTCAGTATATTCACTCAACATGCTAATTTTCTTAATTATGTCTCGCAATCTGACAGTTGATAATCTGGCAGTTCACAGATGTTTCATAGACTGAAAATTACATAAGCAAAGAAAATGGAAGCTTTTTCTGGTATACAATGGTGAATGACAAAAGCGCCGTGTTTATCTAAAATGACTATAGATTGTTGGATGAATGGCCAGAATTATATAGCACTTTCAGCAGAGAGAACAAATTGTGAGATCACAGATATAACACTGCGCATAAATTTTCTCTACATGTTGTTCTTTTACTGTAGGACCAAACTACATCATTAGGACATGTACTTCAGCCTAAGCAATTAATCACCTTTACAGTCTGTTGTATTTTCCATCTGAAAGTGACTATAATAAGGAAAAATACTTATTATTGTGGAGAATGGAATGCATAATGAGGCAAAGACTAGTACTGGAGATGGGAAGCTGAGAGAATATAAAACTGTGACAATCATTTCAATAATAAGCACCAAGTGCTAAAAATGACAAAAAAAGACACTGCATGAGCAGTTTTTGTTTTGTTTTGTTTCGGTTATGAAGCCAGATTACCTTCATAACAGGTGTACTTTCTTCCCAGTCATGCTTTTCAGGCTGTAATTTATCATGGATTCTGCAATATGCAGGTAACTGAATCATATCTACAGATATGTGTCAATGAAGAGTTATCAGAGCTTTTACAGTCTTTCTGCAAAGGGCAATAAGCAAAATGTTACAACCCATTTAGCAATAAACTGTGCAGTTTCTCTGCAAGGCTTTTCCTACTTTTTTATGTGCATCATTTAACCTATCTCTAAATTTAATGCTATGTTCTCTGGTAATTTTCAAAAACTAAGTGGGAGCCCAGATGGTCTCTGTTTTCCCATAGGCAGGAAAGTATATCTCAGTATGAATCATTTTAGTGATGCTGAAGGAAGTGGAAGAGAGGAATATACATTTCAAAAGCAAGGGCTGTGAGAAGTGATATGCTATTCTGGAGCTTGTGAATCTGTGTGTGTGTGTACGCACACATGCATGTGTGTGTCATTTAAAAAGGTGCTGAGTTAAGCTCAACTCCTACTGCAGTATGCAGCTGCAAGATGGTTATAAAATGATATCTACAGTAAAAGCTAAAAGAAATTGTTTTGTGTTTTCCTTCACCCAGCCTTCCCTTCACATATCATTTCTGGACATATTCTAATGACTTACATGACCATCATGGCATAAAACTTTGCAGAACTGAAACAATAGCAAAAATACTGGTAGAAAAAATACATGGATGTGCTAATCTTAATATTCCCAGTAGGCAATGAAATATTTTTTTTCCTTCCTCAGGGAGAAAGAGACATAAATATGACTAAAAAAGATGGTATTTCAAAGGTAGCATATTAAAAGCAAACTCATTCAAAATGTATGCACTGTGGGGAGTGTTCATAGAGTGCAAGCATTAGTGAGGACCAACTGAACTGCTAGGGCTGTGCATGTAAAATATAATAATTTGCTAATAAATGCAAACTGAATAATAATAAATACACTGAAGAGATAAAGGCATTGGTTATTCACAAACCTTTCAGAATCAAAAAGAAGATATGATTGAATGACTACAAAGACTGAACAAAGAAATTCCACTTATATAGCTTCCCCATACATGGTGATTTGCCTAAAGAATGTAAACCACATACCTTATGACACATGCATAAAGTCCACTATCTTGTGTCACTGTTGGGCGAAACCAAATGGCATCTTCCTCTTTGCTCATTCTAGTGCCATCAAAAGCTATAGGTTCCTCAAAATCACCAGGTCCAGAGCTTTTGTACCACATCAAACTGAGTCCAGCGCTTTGTGCTAGGGTGTAGTTTGCTCTTATATATCCATAAAATAATGCACATTTTATACGAACAGGTTCTCCCACTAAGACTTGATACTTCTTGTAATCCACTGACCAGTCAGTACATCCATCAGCTAAAAGAGAAAAGAAGAGAGGGAAGAAGAACAATTTAGGAGGTTGAATACTGCTGAATACACATCACGGTCCCTACCTAAGTTGGAACTGCACATCACTGAAGTCACCATGCTAGAGTTATTGACTGAAAACAGCACAGTTTAGATGGGTTTCATTGAATATGCAGCCAAGATTGGCCACAATAAAGAGTTTTCTCTGTTGGCACTGTACTTTCCTCGGTGTGGCACAGTTAGTAAACCTTATCACCCCGCTTGATAATTTCAGTAATAAGTAAGGAATTATTTCTTCTCTTCATAGTGGGTTGGATCCAGATTTAGTCATGCTTAGAGTAGACCCATTCAGATGAATAGGACTTGTTAGTTATGACTAACTGGAGTTTCATTGATTTCTGTGTCTACTCTAAATATGACTAAATCTGGATCCAATCCTATATTACGTAATGGTGAATGATCACAAAACATTTGATGGAAACATGTGCAACACAGCCACAATCTAGCCCAGGGGGTGCCATAATCACTGGGCAGCATTAAGATACCAGTATAAATGAATGAAGGAAATTATCCCCTAAAAGATCATAAGGCAAGAAGTAATGGCTGCAAACTAGAAAGTTTAGGTTAGATTCAAAGGTAGGGTGAGAGGAATTCTTCATCTTAAGCCTAATTGCAAAGCAGAAGAAAATATTTCAAGAGAAATTATTCAGGTCATCATCACTTGATATTCAGTAACAAGTTACTGAAGGCTTTACTGGAAATACCTGTATTTTCTGTATTTCAAACTACTAAGGATGACAAAAAAAAATAGTCAAGCATTATTTTCTGTTTTTCTTATCAGAGATTTTGACTGTATTGATTAAAGCTACTAAATGTGTGTGTTTTAATAAATCCATGATTTAATGGAGGATTACGCCTGCCTAATGTAAATGATGATGCCTTGGAGGACTATTTAAGTATCCTCAGGGTCATCTAGTCCACCAGAGTTGAGCAGTTTTGTGGAAAAACAGTAACCACTGTTGACAGTTTTGAAAGATGGCTAACATACCCACCAGAGGGCAAATCTATGATGACTCAATACCTAGATTTGTTCAAAATATATTAGTCTACCTCTGCGCCATATTTGGTGCTTTTATCAAAAAGTGCACAACTGTTATGATAAATCTAGTTATGCTGTTAAATTAAAGCAAGATTGTGATTAAACACTTACTTAAAATATACCTAGACTATCAAATCTGTGCATCATAAGCACAAGGAGCAAGAGTAATTTCTGCCCCTAGTTATACTGATGGTACTCACTAAATATTCAATTCCCTGGAAAAGAAATATGGAAGGATCCCTCATTCTTTGTCTATTTTCATTTATGATTAATAGGAGTTTGGCTTTGCAGAGCAGTTAGCCTTCAGTTAGTTCCGTTTAGAATTCATCATGCCACACAATCCCAATGGCTATCTATTTATTTGTGTCCCTTGAATTCTACATCCACACATTTATCATGTCAGTAAGAATTTGGCTTTCAATATGCTAAAAGAGGTGTCTATGCTTTTACGTTTCATATATATATATATATATATATATATATAAGTATTTAGGGAATATACAAATATGTCCCAGGAAGTGTGAGGTATTTCGAAACTGCACCAAGGTTGGCTAGTTCTGCAGTTGCAACAAATTCTTTATATTAAAAACTTAAATTCATAGACAATTATCATCAATACATTAATATATTAATATTGTATGAGAAATTCAAATTTTGGAAGAAATAGAAAAAGCAGGTTCAAAATGCACCATGGCAGTTGCACATGATATCCATATTTTGTTTACCCTTGAATTTAGGGCCTTAGATTCAACCAGTTTGCTGAGCAAGTCAGAGATAAAGGTGTGCCACAAAGAGAAGTTAATAAGTTTATATATTTCTTATCTTTCTACTTGGTGTTGAGAGGGGGAGAACATGAAAAAATTGCTCCTACAAAGTGATCAACAACAAAGGAAGAAAAGTGAGCAATGACATTTGCTTTCCGAGTTCTTTGATTGCAATCCTCTTCTTTCCGTGCCTGTTTCAGGAAGAGTGTTCAGAATTCTCAACAAGCAGAGGTTGACCGTGTGCATTTAGTACTTTTCATGTGCTAAATGTAATGCAGCTTTCCCCAACCCTCCAGATGAGTTGGACAATAGCTTCGATCATCCCCAGCTACCATGGTCAATGCTCTCAAGTGCATATTGCCTGCCTGCCATCTGGAATATCTTCTGGCTTTTCCTATTCTTGCATCCTGTCTTCCTCCTGACTCTAGGAATGTACAAGCATTTCGTTTCTGTTCACAAACAATAGGGACACTTTAATCCCAAATGCAAACACAAGCAAGAAAACTTTTTAAAAGAAATGTTTGCAAATTTCTGAATTTACAATCAAATACAAATAAAACATCAAAATCAAATACAAATAAAACATCAAAAAAAGAAAAAGAAAGAGAAAAGAAAAAAGAAATCCAGAAATCCCAGAAATTCCAGAAATATGTATGCTCACACTTTAATCTATGGGGGGAAGTGCACACATTTGAAAGCGTGCACAGAGTGTGAACTTTTCCTATTGAATGAACCCCAAACAGGTCAAAAATAAAAATGGGAACAAGCTGCAATGGGTTTCTAAGTGATTTCTGGAAATTTTCTGCAAGCTTGAAAATTGCTGTTTCTCTCATCCCTAAATTCTGGTTCTCCTGAGGATTCACCAAAGCCTACATGATTTTCAGAAGAACTTGGTTATTTTTTTACCTTTAGTTAAGTTCTCTTACTTAGTTTTTAAATTTTATTTAGGCTAGTGTTCTGTTGCTGCTGGTGATATTAATTTTGCTACTAATTGTCTATTATCAATTTGTTGTAGGTTGTATTCAGATTTAGTCACAGAGTAGACCCATTAAAGACAATGGGGCAACTATCATGACTACTTAAATCCCATTTTATTCAATGGGTCTACTCTAAGTATGACTAAATCTGGATCTAACTCAATATTATTTATATTTTGATATATTATCCACCCACGACTGGTGGGAGGACAAGAAACGGATAAAGAACTATCACTCCTCATTTTAATCATGATTACATAATTTGTTGTACTTAACATTTAAAGGAGACAAAAAAAAACCCCTATCCATTGTTCATTTTTACCCATGAGAACTGTATGTACAAAATGGTGGTTAAGTGTATACGGTTTCCACATGCATCCTAAGATTACTTGCAAAATGGTTTTCCAAAAATCTATTTCAGATAGAAGACATGACGTATTTAAAAACAGTGTGTTCACATGATATTAACGAATGTAATCACTGAAAAGATAAAGAAAAATCTTAATTAATTACAAAGAGACCAGTGTGCAAAATGTTCAGAATATATAAAAAGAACAATTGACTACTGAGTTTTCTTTCTGTATCAAGTACCCATTCTACAATACTTTTAGTTAGCTTCTTTTTCTCTAACAGTTTGCTCTGTTATCAGTGGGGTAGTCACTATAGTGACAAACTAATACATCTGCAAGGCTTGAACTTCCTTCTGTCTCAGTTTCCATTACCAGCCCTTCCTTCTGTCAATCATACCATCTGCACCTCCTTTAATTGGGAAAACACTTGCATTATTCAAAAGATTGAAACTTTAGAGCTACATTCAATGAAGTGGAATTATATGCAACCAGTTATTGCAACTGATAAAAACATAATGTAGGAAATAAGATGAATATCGTTTACCCAGTTGTTTCCTTGAATAGCTTCTGGGGATGAAGTAAACCACAGTACATCACTATCCTCATAATGAGATCGTTCTGGTGGATAAACACGCTTCCTGCAGGTGTACCTGTTGATTGGAGCCAGCAAACCAAATGCTAACCATTCTGAGGGGTCTCTCTCTACCATCCTCAGAATTGCATAGGCTGTTTTCAAGGGGAATTTTGATTCAGAGAACTAGAAAATTGAGCCCTAACCCCTGGGTGTGTTACTACAATCTGGCTTAATAAAAGAGTTTCATTTCAATTTCTAGGTTCTGTGAGGTAACACAAGTCTCAAATTTCCAGTAAAGATTCAAAACATCTAAATCCCTGGCATATCCTACCAATTTAAGTATGGAACTAGAATATACCAGAACATCAGAAAAAGAAGATGTATAAACAATTTATAAATGTAGTGTAACAAACCTTCCATATAAAAAGGTAAATATAGAAAGGACTATACACTGCTCTTCTTTGGCTGTTCCCCACAATCTCAGGTGTGAGGGAAGGACCTACTAGTTGGTGGCATTCAGAGTGTGAAATACTCACCCAAAAGAGGCCTTGGCAATGAAATGACATTTCCTTTGCCCTCCTCTGGGTTCCCCCCCCTTTCCCTCAACACCATAGATTAAATACCAAAATAAAATATAAAATACATTAATTACATTGATTCCCTTTCCCAAACTTAGCTACACAGTCTATAGTTGTAGGGCAGCCATTGGGAAAAAAATCTTTACACAGTGGCGGCACCAAGGGGGGGGGCAAGGTGGCAAGACCCCCCAACAAGGAGCTTGCCACCCCAGTTGCCACCCCAGTTGTGGCAGAGCAGGAAAGAGCAGCAAATTCAGCTGCTCTCCCCACCCCACTCCTGCCCAGGAGGACCCAGGACTTTCTTGCTGGAACCACTGCCCACACTCTCTCTCTCTCTTTCTTGGTCATTCAGCCAGTTGCTCCCTCATGATAGTTGTGGGAACAGCAGAGACACTGCGTGGAGGAAGGAGCATGTGGAGGAGTGCGGGTGGCAGAGTGGCTGCAAAGAACAGCTGTAGGCTGGCTGGCTGGGTGGGGAGTGGGACTGATTCTGCTGTCACAACATCTGGAAGGCTCACAATTTTATTATAGCCTAATAAGTTTTTGTCAACTGGCCTCAAGTGCCAAAATAAGTTGACTGGCTTATGCATTGTGACTTGATCAGGGGTGTGAGTCATTTTCTATTCTGCTTCAGGCAGCAAAATGTCTGGGGCCAGCCCTGGCCCGGAGATGGCTATAATCTGGGCTGCCTCTACAAGAGAGGTTTAATGCTCTTTGAAGTCTCATTTAAAAATTTACCTCTACACCAGCAGAGCGCAAATGGGGCGTAGAGGCGCGTTATCTCCCCGATTGTGCGCATTATCGAATGCACGTTAAATAGCGAGTTTTTTTTTGCTCCGTCCATTAAAGCGCATTGAACTGAAGCTGGGGAGACACGTGGGGAAGGCGGGCGACTACCCTCCGCCCGCCGGCTGTCCCTTCTGCTCGCCGGAGCAGCATGAGGAGGGGGCTGCCTGGCCGCGGCGAAGGAGGGAAGAGAGCCCGCCCGCCCACCCGCGGGGAGGGGCAGCGGGAGGAGGAGGAGGAAGAAGAGGGGGTAAAGGAAGGCAAGGAGGAGGAGGAGGAGCACTCGCCTGCTGCCCACAGCCTGCCAGCCAGCCAGAGGGAAGGGGAGGGGAGGGAAGCGCCTTTTGTCGCCGCCTCTCGTGCAGAGGTATTAGGCGTAAATGTGCTTCAGCGATAGTGCGCATAATAGCCTAACCGGGCGCAACAGCGAATCCTTGTAGAGGGGACCTTAGATACAGAACAACATGCATTGGGTCTCCTAGGTGTACAGTGCTTAGGTATCTCAGTTTCCTCTTACTTTCCTTACACTAAGAGTCTACCTTCGTGGTTCCACCTGCACTGGTTCAAAAGTACCTGTTTCCTAAAGAAAGTGTTCTGTCTGTCAAATCTGTCTGTCAAGGAAATGCTTGTGTAGTGACTCTATCTTGTTTGAAAGCCTTTTTTCCTTACTGTACTTTGAATTTGGCTAATACATGCTATATTAAACAACACCTAAATTATTCAATGTATGACTAATTTCAGAATATAGGGTTAGGATGGCAGTTTTAGTGTGAGAAACCATTATTTGTCTTTCAGAGATCTTAACATGTAGGACACAGCCCGTCCACTTAGAAATATACTTTGCCTCTTCTGTGCCCCCCACCCGCCCAAATTTCTTTCCTGGTGCTGCCACCGTCTTTACAAACCATTTTGTATGGTCTTGATTCATGGAAAGATTTAAGTTAACTCTCTATAATGGGACGGGGGAAGGAGGCATATTTTGCATATCATGCCTAAAAATTAACAAATGACTTAAGGTAAATTTGAAACCAAATCAGATGTCTTTAAAGTTGTAGATTTAATTTTAGGGAGGGATGGACGGACTGACCCATGCCCAGCTTCGTTGGCTGCTCACCGAGCTACAACCACCATCTACCCCAGTCACAGTGCTATGTGAGCTTCTTGACAGCTTGTTGAGTGCCCAGCAAAGCCACGAGACCATCCATCCTCTTACCAAGCCACCAGTTTGCACTACAACGGCAGCTTGGGCGTTTCTGGGAAAGAAATGTTCCATAATTGGCAGCTGTAAAGGGACCATTTACACAATATTACATTATTATTATTATTATTATTATTATTATTATTATTATTATTTCAATTTATACCACACCTATATACAGAATACCGTAGGCAGCATTTATGCAACTTTCTTTTCCCGGAAATGCCTGAACCACCACTGTTGCACAAAATGACAGATCAGGAAGGGGTGGCCGGTTTTGTCGGGCTCTCACCATGCTGTGGGGTGCTCACTGAGTGGGTCTGCAAATGCCCCATGGCTAGGTGAGTGGGGTCCAGGAGGGCATGCATGGGGGAGTCTGTTGGATACCAAAGTTGACTGCCATAATATATTTTTAAATTTTCATTGTATGCATAACAGGAGCATCTTTGGTGAAGAAGTAAAATAGATGCTTAATAGCCTTATCACAATTCACGCTTTCTTGACTCATATTATTTGCTTATATAGTTCCCATAGGTAGAATGGATATATTACTAATTGGTTTACCAAAACACTTTACATTTTCTCTATAATATAGCTATACACAAAATCCATGTACAGCACTGTGGATGCTGTGAAGAATTTTTGACCTGTGTTGCTAATTTTTAAAAAGTTAAGAAATGTTTATGGATGTTTACATACACACAGAGAGACAAGGCTGCACAAACATACACTGATCTGCTCTGAAAAGATCTCTTATATTCCTTGAAATGCTAGGCAGGCAGAAGATAATGTTCTCAACTATTACTTGAGAGATTTTGGTCTATTCTATATTGCTGTTCTTTTCTCCTCAGGGCTTTAACTACAACAAAATCACTGATCCAGAGACCTAGTATACTATAGTATCAAAACTACCCATTATATTAGTTACGATATGCTACTGAACAAACTTAGACAAGGTCAATTCCTGAAAGAAAGACTGGCAAAGGTCAATAAGTCATTAGAGTATACATACATAAAAATTGTATTGTCCTGAATCTCAGTTTCTTTGCTAGTTATTGTTGCTATGGTTGCGCCTATTCTCTTTTTTGGGGAGGGGGGGAGGGAATGGAAGCCTGACTTTTCTTGTGTGTCTTATTCTACTAAATATAGATAAAAAGAAACATAATCAAAGTCACATATGGGAGCCTCTTGTTTGATACAAAGGAAAGCAGAATACAAAACTGCTTTTGAGGTGTGCATCCAAATGTTTCTCATGAATCCCTTATCTTTCATATTATAACTTCTCATCCTCTCAGTCCCAATCCCCATCTCTCTCCCTCTTCTTTTCGTAAACACACACACACACACACACACACCTAGGTATGGATGGGTGAACTTACCTATGTCCAATCTATCAGATGCACACACTGCACCACCATCAACTGTCCCTACTCATTGGGTTGTGCTAACTTTCTTTCAGGCTCGGTGAGGACTGACAAGCACTTGGTAGCCATCCGCCCTCACTATGGAAATTACTCATTTTCCCCATTACAAAAATGGTGGCTGCCATAAAGGCCCCATTTAAGCAATGGGGGAAATGTCTAATTTCTGGAGCCTCCATTGTAGTGCATAATGGAGGCACTGGACAAGGGCGGACAGCTCCTGAACCCTTCTCAGACCTCACAGGCAGTTGGAGTGTGGGTCCATGAGTGCACCATGGGTGCCTAGGTGGTTTGTTATGAGTTTTGCTGTGAGTATGGGGAGGTTTTGCTATGAGCCACCCACATCTCAGGCCCAGTGACAAAGTGTCAAGTAAAGAGAAGCTAAGCAGTTAAGTCATCTTTTCAAGTTATAATGGATACTTTTCAAGATGTACATCCTAAGGATGTGGGTTGAAATCTTGGAGAGCTGAGATCTACCCTATGTGTGCTTGACCGTTACCCTTCCTAATTCATAAAATCAGCCAGCAGGAGGAGGGATTGGCAGTACTGATACAGGTGTGGTTTTATCATACCTCAGAGAGGTTGTGGTGAGACCTTTGTTTTTTAAAAAGGCACCACACACCTCCCCAACCCCATAATATTGGATAATATCGAGCCAGTTCCAAATATCCCATTCAATTCAGATCTGGATTCCAGGTTAGACTAATCAAAAGCCCACTGTACTCTCTGTGTGTGTGTTCTCCCTCTCTTCCCCCACAAATCTCAATTCAAAACTCAGCACTGTATTGTCTTAGGTTCAAAAACGTTACCCACCCTGTTCTAGACCTTATTGATAAAGTGAAAACAAACAAATAGGGAAGTGCATGGCCAAAATTATCATATCGTATCATTATCAGAAATTCCGATATAAAAAAATTTCTGATCCATCGGATCCGATGTCTGATAAATATTGGAACTTTCGATCTGATTACGGTGTTTTCCCTATAGGTTTGCATTGGGGGAAAGAAAGAAAGGCTGGCACTCCCTCCCTCACCCCCTACTCATGCTCCCTGCCCCCACTCACACTCCTTACCCCCCGCCGCCGCCACCTCCACCACCCCGTACTACTGCTAAACAGGCTTTCCGGCCTGTTCATCAGTACAGAGAAGCGCTGAGTGATGTTGTCATCACTCGATGCAGCTTTGTACTGAGGAACAGGCCAGAAAGCCTGTTTAGCAGTAGTGGGGGGGGGGGGGGCCGACGGCAGCGGGAAAAGCCGCAGGTAAGGAATGTGAGTGGGGGAGGGAAGGGAGGGAGGGAGGGGTCCCCAGAGGTCCCCACTTACCTGCGGCCTTCCCCGCTGCTGTCCGCTGCTGTCCACTGCTTCCAGACTACTGAGAACTAGGCTTTATGGCCTAGTTCTCAGTATCTGAAAGCAGCGGAGGGCAGCGGACAGCACCGGGGAAGGCCGCAGGTAAGGAGCACGAGTGCGGGGGGGGGGGGGGGAGGGAAGGCCAGCCCTAAACTGGCGGTCTGAAAATCCGATATGTCTGATATTTATCGGACATATGGATTTTGGACCTGATCAGATAGGGCCTCCTTAGGAAAGTATCGTTATCATTAATCGGATGTCCGATAACAACCTTATCGGATTGTTATTGGACATCAGAACGATATGATACACATCCCTACAAACAAATCACTTGATCCAGAGGGCATCCATCCAAGGGATCTTAGGAACCCAAATGTGAAATTGCTGATTGCTTTACATAAATATGTAAGCTAAATATGTAATGTTTCCCTAATATCAGCTTCTATACCAATGTACTGGAAAGTGGCCACTCTAATGCCAACATTTAAGAAGGGGCGGCAGAAGATGGAAGAGAACAACCTAAAGACTGGTTAGCTCAATTCTGTTCCAGATAAATTACTGGTAAGCAAGTTTAAATATAAAATTATCAAGTATATAGAAGAACAAGACTTGCTGAAGAAGAATCAACATGGTTACTGCAAGGGTAAGTCTTGTTTCACTAACCTTTCAAAGTTCTTTGTAAGTGTCAGCAATCACATGGATAGGGGTTATCTGGTAAACATCGTTTATTTGAACTATCAGAAGGCTTTTGACAAAGTCCCTCATCAAAGACTCCTGAATAGACATAGCAGTCATGCGATAAGGAAAGACTTCTTATTAGGGATGTGCACTGACCCCCCGGATCGGATCGGATAGCGGATCGGAATTGGACCTGGGGGGTCGGATCGGATCGGATCGGATCGGAGGCTGGTCGGATCGGATCGGACCAGATGTCCGATCCGGATCGGACGCCATTTTGAATGCTTTTTCTCATAGTCAAGTATTGTTTTACAAAAATGCCTATAACTTTTTCATTTTTAAAGATAGAAGGATGAAACTTGGGCACATTGTAGACTGGTTAGGGATAGTTATCTGTGAGAAATTTCAGAAAGATTGGTGCATGCATTTTGTGGCAATTAATTTTTTAATAAATACGCAGGAATGCCTATAACTTTGTCATTTTTAAAGTTACACACATGAACAGTATTGGAAGCAGTATGTTGGGAAACAAGGGTGACCATATGACAGTTAAAGCTGCAGGAGCTATACTAGAGTGACCAGATACAAAAGAGAGCAGAGCTCCTGCAATTTTAACTTTTGTGATGAAGAGGGAATTTCACCAGGTGCCGCATGGATACAAATGACACCTGCTGAAATTCCCTTTTCTATTCCACTGTTAAAGCCCTGTATTCCTTTTGATATGGTCATCCTACTAATTACATTTTTTTAAAAAGTAATAATACATACTGCTTCCAATACGGTAGGTAGAATATTTGCCTCTTTATGATCTCAAGCCTAAAAAAAAAAAACATTTGTACACACCAGTCTCCTGGTACTGGTCATCCTACTATTAATTAATTGTAGCTGATAGGAAAGGGTTAAATCGTGGGAGCTGCAAGGAATTAAGAAAAAAGGAGAGGGGGTTTTGCCATTTTTTGAGCGCTCCTTAATTAGGGCTGCCCAAATGATAATGGACGGGTGGTGTGTGTGAGCGCGCGGGCGGCGGCGGCGGGCTTGGCAGCGTATCCTCCTGGCTGCCGAGGCCGGGTGTCTGGAGCGGAGCACGCGCTGTCAGTTGGTGAGCGGAGGGGCCATTGAACGCCCTCCCCATCATCCTCTTCATCATCAACCTACCCCCGCGGCCCAGCGGAGCACAACAGCCCGCATTAGGCAAGCCCTTCAGGAGCCTCACAGCAGCCAGGCAGAGCCTCTGCTGCCCAGGAACCGGCCCGCACGCGAGGGCACCGGCGGGGCGCACACACAACGCCGGCGAGGGGGAGGAGAAGGGGAGGAACAAAGGATCAAAGAGATCGAGAGAGAGTGATCCTTCCTTGCACGCATGGCTGCAAAACTGAGCTAGGTTCAGCCGTTCTGCTTGAGTAAAAAGTGAAAGCAGACACGAGCCCTGTAATGGATACTAGCAACAGGATCAAAGGGATCGAGATGAGAGAGATCCTTCCTTGCACGCATGGCTGCAAAACTCAGCTAGGCTCAGCCGTTCTGCTTGAGTAAAAAGTGAAAGCAGACACGAGCCCTGTAATGGATACTAGCAACAGGATCAAAGGGATCGAGACGAGAGAGTGTTTCCTTTTCTTCGCGGGAAGCGGGAGGGGGAAGAGGGGAAGACCGGGCCTCTGTGGAAATTTTTTTGAAACATTTTATCTAAAAATTCCATAGCCATCAAATGCCTGGACCTATCATTCTGAAATTTCTGACACATATCTACCCCTAACCCATCTACAAAGTGAGCAATGTTCAGACTTCTAACTTTTAAAATAAAAAGGTTATAGGCGTTTCTTTCCTCATTGTTTCAAAACTTAATTGCCACACAAGGCAAGCTCCAATGTTTCTGAAATTTTACACACATATCAAGTGAAGTGTTCCCTGTAATGTGCCCACGTTTCCTGTTTGTATCTTAAAAAATAAAAAAATGGGAGGTGTAACTGTATTTACCCCACTACTACCCATTTTTCTAAAATTAATTGCCATACAAGGCAAGCACCTACGTTTTTGAAATTTCACACACATAGGTCCCAACGTACCACCTACAATGTGGCAAAGTTTCATGTGTGTAACTTTAAAAATGACAAAGTTATAGGCATTCCTGCGTATTTATTAAAAAATTAATTGCCACAAAATGCATGCACCAATCTTTCTGAAATTTCTCACAGATAACTATCCCTAACCAGTCTACAATGTGCCCAAGTTTCCTGTTTGTATCTTCAAAAATAAAAATGTGGGAGGCATAACTGCATTTCTCAGTGGGAAAGTGCAATGCAATGATTCCCTATGGGAAAGTGCTTTCCAATGATTCCCTATGGACAAGTACTCTCCAATGAATCCCTATGGGCAAGTGCTGTCCAATGAATCCCTCATTGTTTCAAAAATTAATTGCCACACCAGGCAAGCACCAATGTTTCTGAAATTTTACACACATATCAAGTGAAGTGTTCCCTGTAATGTGCCCAAGTTTCCTGTTTGTATCTTCAAAACTAAAAAAATGGGAGGCATAACTGTATTTACCCCACTACTACCCATTTTTCTAAAATTAATTGCCACACAAGGCAAGCACCTATGTTTCTGAAATTTCACACACATAGGTCCCAAGGTACCACCTACAATGTGGCAAAGTTTCATGTGTGTAACTTTAAAAATGACAAAGTTAAAGGTGTTTCTTTCCTCATTGTTTCAAAACTTAATTGCCACACAAGGCAAGCTCCAATGTTTCTGAAATTTCACTCACATATCTAGGCAAGTGGTACCTGTAATGTGCCCAGGTTTCCTGTTTGTATATTTAAAAATAAAAAAATGGGAGGCGTAACTGTATTTACCCCACTACTACCCATTTTTCTAAAATTAATTGCCACACAAGGCAAGCACCTATGTTTCTGAAATTTCACACACATAGGTCCCAAGGTACCTCCTACAATGTGGCAAAGTTTCATGTTTGTAACTTTAAAAATGACAAAGTTATAAGCATTCCTGGGTATTTATTAAAAAATTAATTGCCACAAAAAGCATGCACCAATCTTTCTGAAATTTCTCACAGATAACTATTCCTAACCAGTCTACAATGTGCCCAAGTTTCATCCTTTTATCTTTAAAAATGAAAAAGTTATAGGCGTTTTTGTAAAACAATACTTGGCTATGGGAAAAAGCATTCAAAATGGCGTCCGATCCGGATCGGACCTCGTCGGATCGGATCGGATCGGAGGTTGGTCGGATCGGATCGGATCGGATTTTCCCGATTTTGGGTCGGATCGGATTCGGATCGTGGATCGGATCCGATCCGATGCACACCCCTACTTCTTATGGATCAATAAAGCGTAAAAGAACAGTAGGGATATATTTTGGCAAGAGGGGATGTAAATAGTGGGATCCCCCAGGGATCTGTGTTTGGCCCAGTGCATTTAAACTTGTTAATCTGGAGTTAGGGATGAGCAGTAAGTGCTCAAGTTTTCTAATGACACAAAATTATTTAGGTTGGTAAAAAAAAGGGGGGATTGATTGGTCCTGAAGGATCTCTCCAAACTGGAGAAATGGGCATTAAAATTATAAATGTGGTTCAATGCAAGCAAGTATACAGTGATGCCCATTCAAGTAAAAAACATAATTCACATATGCACTGATGAAATCTGGATTGGCAGTGAATGATTTTAATGGCTCTATGACTAAGGTTGTATCTAGCCCATAATATCTCAGCTCCACTTGTCCATCTATAAAATGGAAATAATAGAGGATACCTCAGAATGCCACACATACTAAAAATTGTAAAGCACTCTGCAGAGTTCAGGCCATCATCTAGCTCATGTGTGTTCCATTTATTTTAAGTGGAGTGTTAAACACAGATGCATAGTCATTTCCCACTGAGATAAATGGAACTCAAAAGTACTTTTACATTCATATATAAATTATAGGTGGTAGTGTTAGGTGGAGATAAACTTGGAAATTAAGGCAGCATAATGGCCATTAAACTATGGCTGATAGTATGTGTAGCATGTCCATTTCATGGAATATATTTAAATGTGGCTTACAAAATCAAAATATATTGAATAGGATTGAGATATAAATCTGTAAAGTTGAATATAGAGTTGAGTACAGACATCTTTTTAAAGTGAAATAACACGTCTATTTTTTTCTGCTGCTGCTGCTGCTACTACTACTAAAAGAGATTTCAGAAAGCTCAGTATTTTTAGAGGTAGCCAAGATAAGTTTCTTGTAGTTATGTATAGATGCCATTATGCCAGAAGAAGGGAGCCTGAGACTTTTCAGGTGTTCTTGGACTTCTACAACATCCATCATCTGACCACTGATCATACCATTCCACAGATACGAACGTATCGAGCGAAGTCTCCCGCGAGGCTAACAGCGAAGCGGTCGAAGAAGAACTGAGGTAAGCAGGGGCGGGAACCCTGAGCATGCGCGGTAGGATGGTGGGGGGAGGGGTTCCCGCCAAAAGTCTAAGCTAGCTAGTGAAGTTTCCCAGAAGTAGGCTCGGCGTCGGCGCGAGCCCATATGTGTGATGCACAGAGACCACGAAGAAGAACTATTGGTTCCTCAATATTACAGTATGTTTGCCAATGACACAATTGTCCTGGACAACCACTGCTAATATATAAGCTGCCAGCCAGAGAACTGGGTACCTAACACTGCTTTTTCACTGGATCTTCTGACATTTTATATTTATATATTCAGATAGTTGTGCTCCATGCTGCATAGCACAAATTCAGTGGGACTTGCTGCCAAAAGAGTGACTGTAGGATTGCAGCCTTAAATTGTGATGATTTAGTTGGCAAGACCACATTTTTATACCACACTGTCCTGCTTTTTGCATTCAGATTAAAATGTATAGTTTTAAGAAAAAGAAAACACATTCACTCATCTATGATTACACTTATCAGACAGAAACTTCTTGGTGACTCTTTCAGTTTAGCAATCTTCGTTTAAAACAATCTTGCATGGCATGGCATCAAATGTGATTAGCCAAAATAAAATGCTTTGATACAATGTTCACTAACTTCTGTACTGCCTCCTTCATGACAAACTGCATTAGGAGCAATTAAAAAAAAAAACAATACCTGATCTTGAAAATGCAACACTTTGATCAGCATTGCTTTGAGATTTCAGTAAAAAAATTAAAATGCACAGTACTAAAAACTCTGTAGGCTGGATTCAGCATTTGATTAATACAGGAGTGTGCTCATTCTTACTTAATGCCAGTATGGGTTCTCTCTTTTTCAACTCTACTGCATGGCACTTGCCAGAAAACTACAAACAGTATCCTGCCTGCATGTATTAGGACGGATTAACTACTCTGCATGTATTTGAGAAAAATCCTCAAAGCATATATGCAAACTCCCCTCCCCCCAATTACCACATGACATCTTTGAATATTTTGCTCCGAACGAAAGTTAGCAGCATGCTGTTTGCACAGAAGATGATGCCCTTTTCGTGTAGTCAGGAAACACCTAGACCAAACATGTGGAAGAGAACTGGGGCTGTTTCTTCTGTCACTGGCCCTAAATTCCATATATTCATTGCACACATGTAGGATCTGTTTACCTTCCAAAAGATAGGGTCTCTGACCACACACACACACACACACACACACGAGAGAGAGAGAGAGAGAGAGAGAGAGAGAGAGAGAGACTACATGCGTATAATTTACATATTCATAGGCTATGTTCACAAAATCTCAATATCTTGTCACCCACACCCATGCATTCGTGTCTTTATGAACCATATGAAACTGTATTGTACAATATATGTATTAATGCCAATAGTGATGATGATGATGATGATGATTGTAATAGTAATCATTTCTAACATTCTAACATTTGTCATTTGAAGCGAATTCCTTTTTTTATGTCATTTACACATAAACAGCTAATCTGTAGTTTAGTGCCAACAGATCGAAAGCCACAGTTTGACTACATGTACACAAAAAGACTTCTCATATGTGATGCATTGTAATATTTCTCATAAGAATGTAAGAAGAGCCTTACTGGACCAGACCAATGGCCCATGTAGTCCAGCATCCTGTTTCCCAAACTGGCAAGCCAGAACACCTTTCTATTGTTTCCCAGCAACTGGCATACAGAAGCATATTGCCTTTGACACGAAGAGTAATATATAGCCATCATGACTAGTAGCCACTGATGATTTTATCCTCAAAGAATTTGTTTAATCCTGTTTTAAAGTCATTCAAGTTGGTGGCCACTTACTGGTAACAAATCCCATAGTTTAACTATGCACTTGCTATGTCACATACATCCTTTTGTCTGTCCTGAATCTTCTACCATTCAGTTTCATTGGATGGCCCCAGATTCTAGGGGGCCATCCAGTGTGAGACCCTACCTGCTTCTTCCATACCCTGCATAATAAACAGTTAGAGGATCTCACGGTTAAATCTGTGTGAAGCTTTTCTCTATTTTCAATTCACATTGGGCCATATATCCTCCTTACAAAAAGTGTTCTGTGCTTGTAAGTAATTTTTCACAGTTTATTCCTAAGCGGCATGCCATGGGGATAAATACAGTGAATTGGTAAAGTAGCTTTAATAGGCATAGATAATGATAAATGCTGTGTCTTTACTGGAAACACATGATAAGATTTGCTGTTTCAATCACAAACATACTTTAAGGCACAGTAAAACTGCTTTGGTTGTAACAAGAGCATGTGAAATCCAGGTTTGGATTCTCAAAAGAGGTTAATGGAATTCAGTACTCAAACCTCATCAAGATTTGTGGAAATTGGATGCTAAATTCCCCTTGGCTCCTATAAAATTCCCAGCCCTGGTTTATTTGCTAGCTGGCAAATCCAGGCAATTCATTCACCTCTCCCTTCCCTGTACAACACCACACCTACAGCAGCAACACACCTCACCCCACCCAAAATGAAAGAAAAGTGGTAGAATTAGAGATAGAAATAGTAAGTACTCACACAGTCCTTAACACATATCATAAAATCAAATATTACACACACACACACACACACACACATATATATATATATATATATATATATCACTTGAAGTAGGGCATTCCACCCTCTAGAAGGCTTTGCTAGTTGACATTAGAGGGCCCCCACCCCACAGTTCTGACATTCAGACATCTTCTTAAAACTCATATCTTTACAGAGGCTTTCTCTGAAGTGTGACACAGCCAGCAATGGTTTGTTGCACACAACAGAGTGTACAGTTTTACTTAGTCCAATCTTAGGGACCACATAATTTTTTAGAAGAGCAGCAATTTCACATGTGGGCTCTTTAAAAACTCTTGGGTGGGTACCATCTACACACCGTGATTTGTTTGATTTAATTTTTTCAATAAGATCCAGAATTTCATCTCTCATCACACCTATTTGCTTCAATTCTTCAGACTCCTTCCTTGGGTTATATTGGTCAGGAATTATTGGAACCAGTTCAATACAGGACCATCCAGACAGTATATAGACAGTCCAGAAAGGCATCATGGGTAATGGTATCAAACACTGCTGAGAAGTCTAGGAGAATCAACAGGATTGCACTACCCCTGGCAGTTTCCCAGAGCAAGGCAATTTCTGGTGACTAAGGCAATTTCTGGCCCACAATCATGCAAAAGCCAGACTGGAAAGGACCTAGATAATAAGTTTCATTCAGAAACCCTTGGAGCTATGGCATTGTGACTTTGTCCAGAAAACTCAGTATATCTGAAACTGGACAGTACTTATTCATGCCTGAAGAATCATATATATATATATATATATATATATATATATAAGCAGAGACTATACCACTGCCTCTTTCAAATTCAATATCCTAAGTTCATATCCTTCAGTATAAATATCTGTTACCTCCAGCATCAGAGGCAGTATGCCTGGAATACCAGGTGCTGGGAAACAACTGAGAGAGAGGGCTATTACCTTCATGTCCTACTTGTAGGCATCTTTTTGCCAATGTGGGGAAACAATGCTAGGCAGATATAGGTCTTTGATTATCTGATCCATCCAGTCCCTTCTTAAGGCCTCTTCAGTTTTGGCAAAGCTGTAGCTCAGTGGTAGAGTGCCTGCTTTGCATGCAGAAGTTCCCAGGTTCAGGCCCTGGCATCTCCAGATAGGACTGGAAATATTCCTACCTGAGACCCTAGAGAGCTGCTGCCAGTCGATATCAATGGTACTGGGCTACATGGACCAAGGATCTGACTCAATATAAGACATTTCCTATATTCTCCATCAAAATCAGACAGACAGATAGAAGTTGGCTATGATTAAAGCTGACAAAGTATTAAAAAAGAATTTTGTAATAAAGCTGTGAAGGTTGTTTACTGTATAGCCATTTTATAAAGAATGTCAGTGAAATTAGAACTATTGGTGGATCAACCTTATAACCTAGGTGTCCCTGTGAGAGAGAACATTACAGAGTGATGCTTCACTCCGCTTGATCTCTGTGCACCTTTACAATCCTTACAATGCCTCAAAGGCACTGAGGTAAAGAAAGTGAAGTATATATTTTAATGTCAAGCCACAGGATTGAAACAGTTTTTGATCTGTGATTATTTAGAATTTCCTTTGGGGGTGAGACTGCTAATACAGTCTCTCTCAACCCCTCTTCCCCTCACTGTTAAGATTCCCTGGTAGCATATGTCCTATTGTCTTCCTTTGTACTTTTTATAGAAAAAACTATAAAACTCAGGCAAGTTTTGCAACCTCAGAAGTCATGTTAAAACATGGAAGAAATGTATGTATGGAAGCTAAAATCTTTTTTACAGCTACCATGCAACCCAGAGAATTCAAAGCCAAGCATGACTTTGAGTTTCTGCTTTCTGATCATCTTTCTCAAAAACATTATTGAGAAATGCTTTGAATAGAAGCAAACAAAAAAGAAGTGGCAGCCATAAAAAGATCATGATGTTTTTCTCATTTAATGAGATCATTATACGCACACACAATTATTTTGTGCAAGGGGTTTTCCAAAGGAGTTGAATTGTGCTTAGTAGTAAACCACCCTGGGTGCTGTCCAGGTAACCACCACCAGCAAACATTCCTTGTGGTGTAGTTGTGAATTTTGACATGTGGAGCTCCTCATGACAACCCACTGCACTATGGAGACAAGGAGAGTCCAAAAAAGGGGGGGAGCAGCTGTGTTGATTTATTATGCACATACAAAAGTCTAAAAAAGGGGCAGCAGCTGTGTTGATTCATTACCCCCTCAAAGATCAGCTGTACATAGCATAATAATCATAGGATCTGTTGCATGCAGATTTCCCACCTGCCTTGTCATTTCCTGAACAATATCCCCTGCCTTCATCTGGCAAACTCCCTAGGTTGGATCCAGATTTAAGGCCTGGATTTCCCCACCCCCTCCAGCCCCCCTGAAAATGCTACATAGGGGGTCAGAAACCCTGCTGAATGTGCTGAGCTGTGGGAAGGGGTCCCAAAAATTGGGTGGAAAGACCTTCCACTTCCTCTTGCAGAAGACAGATCCTGGATCCAACTGCCTGTCAGTGCCTCCACCTGTATTATTGCTAATGGAAATAGTATTTGCTAGCTTGGTGCTGAAGGGATGGTATACTACAAAACCTTCTTTCTGTAAACATTTATGGTAAAATAAAGCTATGTTGTCAGTGAGCTGAGTTGAAGTATAGTGTATGGTCTGCTGTGTGTACACTACACGCTTCTGCAAAACAGTTAAGAGGTCAGTGGGCACATCTGTACACATGCATGCAGCTGTGAAAGAGGACAATTGGTAACAAAGAAGAATAGAAACAAGATAGCAACTGATTTACTCAAAACACACCAAGCAAAGATAGAGTGTAACTGTGTTAAACTCAGATGGGATTTAACTTCTGATGGTGGTAGCACCTTATTTCATGCTTATAATAGGGCAAATAAATCGGATGAGGCCCATTAGTTTAATCCCATGATTCTCACAGTCACCTCTTCAAGGAATGCTCTTGTTTTGGGTTTTAAAAGCCTTGGGTTCATGGGTGACAATGTGGGAGCTAAGATATACCTTTTTGTGGTTGTGAAAATTTAAGGCTCAATATTAATTGCAAGCTTAATCATTCTTTTCACAGCATTTCACATGATTCTCTGTGTTTCCTGGATGACATGACATTTTATATTACAGAGACATAGTTAGAGACTGTACCGCTAGAGTTGCATTGAGATTTGCACTTCAAACGGGATTAAAATCATTCTATTTCACACTTCATTGATTGAATCTATTTTCCTGATTTAACACAATAACTTTTCAGAGCACAACTGAATTTCCCATGCTATTTTTTGTGTAAAGTATTTATTACCTTCTATAGAGAAAATGCATTAATGTTTAACACCTTTGCAACACTTTTTTTCTTCATCAGAGTCTCACTTTTTTCTTCTTCAAATGAAATGACCACAAAACTCTAAACAGCAGGGGAATTTGCATGTTACACCTCCTACAAGATATCTTCTACAATTCTGAATTATTCACCTTGTCTACCATATGCTAATTTACCACAGAATGCAAGAAAAAACCCAGAGGGAGTGTAGGTGTGATAGAAACCTTTACAATTTTTTAAAACAAAAATGCATTAATTTACGCTTATTGTATTTATTACATTTCTACACCACTCAATAGCCAAAGCTCTCTGGGCAGTTTGCAAAAATTAAAATCCTAAAATACAACAAGGTGAAACATAACACAAACCCTTTATAAGTTTAAAACAAAATAAAATCAAAGTGAAAACCAAAGTAAAAGCCTGTAGCAGTGTAAAGATCTAAAAAGCACAGAGACACAGTTAGAAATGAATTTGAAGGACTAAAATGCCTGGGGAAACAAAAATATTTTCACCTTGTGCTGAAAAGACCATTCTGTAGATATCAGATGTGCTTTCGGGGGGGGGGGGATTTCACTGAAAAGGCCCTCACCTGATTAGACACCTGACTCACCTCATCTGGTGGGGGCACCTGGAGGAGGGCCTCCAAATAGGGTTTTAGGCTCTGACCAGGTATATATGGGAGGAAATGGTCCTTCAGGTAACTAAGCCCCAAGCCATTTTGGACCTTAAAAGCAATAGAAGCACGTTGAATTGAGCCCAAAAGTGGACTGGAATTCAGTGCAGATCACAGACCACTGATCTGTACTGGATTCCAGTCAATTTTGGTGCCCAATTCAAAGTGCTGGTATTGCTTCTGATAAAGCCTTTACTGTGCCCTCAAAGGAACCCTGACTCCACCACCACTGCTGAATTCCCCACTATCTGTACTCTGCCCCAGAAATCTTTACAGAGCTCACTCTTCCCCCAGTACTGCTTGCAGTGAGGAAAAAGCTATCTGGATCCATCACAATCCCTTTGGGAGGGAGTGGAAGGAAGGAACTCTTACTCTCTTCCGCGGTGGTCCTCATACAGATGGCTGGGGTGTGTGGATGTGTGTACATGCATGCAGCTTCTGACCCCTAAGCCAGCATCACATGTGGCCCTCAAGCCAAAAAGGTTGGGCCCTAGTATCTAGCCCAAGGACCTTATAATCTGCATCATCTCTGTATGGCACCATAATGTTCATGCTATCATTTAAAAAGCAAAACAGCAAACATCCACAAAATGTTCCTCAGCAAGGACTAGTGCTGAGCTGAATGTTCCTCCATTCCCCTACCCCATTTGCAGAGTGTATGCCGGGTGAGTGTGTATATAAGAACATAAGAAGAACATAAAAGGAACCATGCTGGATCAGACCAAGGGTCCAACTAGTCCAGCACTCTGTTCACATAGTGACCAACCAGCTGTTGACCAGGGACCCACAAGCAAGACATGGTGGGAGAGATCATCCGGAGGTATGGGGCGGGGTGCTATCAGTACGCTGATGACACCCAAATATATTTCTCTATGCCTTTGACAACAGCGTCAGCTAAGGATAGTGTGTCTCCTCTGAATGAATGCTTGGAGGCGGTAATGGGCTGGATGAGGAAAAACAAACTGAAGCTGAATCCAGACAAGACGGAGATGCTTACTGTCAAGGGCCACAACCTGGGGTTGGAGGTGTGTCAACCAGTTCTGGATGGGGTTACACTCCCCCTGAAAGGCTGTGTTCGCAGCTTGGGGGTGCTCCTGGATCCGTCGCTCCAAATGACAGCTCAGATAGATGCGACTGCCAGGAGTACCTACTATCAACTTCGGCTGATACGCCAGCTGCGCCCCTTCCTAGAGTTGGAAGACCTAAAATCAGTAGTGCACACGCTGGTAACTTCGAGGCTCGACTTCTGCAATGCGCTGTACATAGGGCTGCCTCTGTGCCTAGTCTGGAAACTTCAACTAATTCAAAATATGGCAGCCAGGTTGGTCACCGTTACATCTAGGAGTGACCATATTACGCCAGCTTTAAAATCGCTCCACTGGCTGCCAATTAGTTTCCGGGCGAAGTATAAAGTGTTGGTCATTACCTTTAAAGCCCTACATGGTTTGGGTCCAGGTTACCTGCGGGATCGCCTTCTCCCATACAATCCGCCCCGCACGCTCAGGTCCTCTGGGAAGAATTTACTACAGTCAACAATAACTAGACTGACAACCGTTACCCAGAGGACCTTCTCTTCTGCCGCTCCCAGATTGTGGAATGACCTGCCAGGAGAGATTCGCCAACTCACCAGTCTTCAGGAATTTAAAAGATCTATAAAGACTGATCTCTTCCGGCAGGCCTACCCAGATGAATTTTAAAGTGTTTTATTGGTGTTTTATTGGTATTTTAATGATGTATTGGTTTTAAGTGTTTTAATCAGTTTTGTATTTTATGTTTGATGATGTTCCCCGCCTCGATCCGTTGGGAGAGGCGGTAATAAATAAATAAATAAATATTATTATTATTATTATTATTATGGTGCAATAGAACTCTCCCACCCATGTTCCCCAGCAACTGGTGGGGTGGGGGGAAGGGCAAGCAGCCCAATCAGCAGCCTCACAGCATTAGCTTCTTCAATAGAATGCTTCTCTTTTATCTTTGGCATTCCAAGCGAACCAATTTCCAAATAATATAACCATTTCTAGCTATAGCATTCGTTACGTGCCTCTGGCTTTGAAGCTTGCACACCTACCGAAGCACTTAAACACTCTGTTGAACTATGCTTTATTGGTAAACTCATATTTTGGTTTTATAGGCAAAAACCACAGCTTCTCCAGGCACTTAGAGGGCAGAAAGAAGATAATTTTAAAATAAGAAAGAGTCATTTGGAGTTGTGGCCGCAGATTATTACCACTGTGCTGTCTGTTTTTATGTTAACGTTGTCTAATGCTTGAAGTATGTTAAAGAAAAGAACAAGAAAAAACAACACCCTGTTTGGTCCCAGCTTTTCCATAAGGAAATAAAGAATTGTTGCACCTGTGAGGCATGTTATAGACAAATGTTCTACTATTCAAATTATGTTTTTAATCAGTTTGAACCAAATTACCACAGCTTATGGATGCTACTCCCAGTTTTAACCAAATACTTTAACTGGATGAATAATTTGTGATGAATTTAAAATTTTTGTTGGTTTAGCTCTTTTGCTGTTTGAGAATCATTAGAAATTGAATAAATTTCATTAATCTCTCCAGTTGAAACAAACACATTCCAGCTGTATTGTTATGTATAATCTGTTCACTTTGACTAATGAAAACATATGGTATGTTTCTGGTAGTGTAAGTAATACTCCGGATAAAAAATACATTTCAAATACAATAATTATATTAGTAGCATCACAAAATTTTCAAATCATGCAAAAGTACCTGTGTTTAAACATGATCAGGAACATTTATATGAACAAATGTGAAAAACCTGCTTGTTCAAACATTTGCCAATGGTGATTTTCCTAGGACACAAATATGGTTGAGTCAAGTAGCTGTTCAGAATGTTAATTCTTTAACCACACTTCAAAACATTCCACTAATAATGTTTATTTTCACAACATAACTGTCATTTCATCGGAAGCAGTAACTCTATCTTCTCTTGTACAACATTATCATCATCACCATAAGTATCATCGTTATCACCATCAAACTATTAGTGTGCACGGGGCATTACAGAGCAATATCTGGGGAGCTTAAAACAGAACATTCAGAGAGAGTGGAGGAAGGAGTAAATTCTTCCTTCTGAGAGTAAACAGGTGTGAAATACACATTAAGCTCAATTACACATACTGAGAGCCAAACGAGATATTACTTCATTTGCATCCCCCCGATACAGATTGGAACCTTTACATTGGGGTATGGGGCTTTAATCCTATTATTATTATTATTATTATTATTATTATTATTATTATTATTTTCCACCTTTTTCCCCAATACTGAGACTCAAGGCAGGTTTACAGAAATTTAAACATAGACAATTAAAACATATAAATAGAAATATATAAAAGTTAAAAATATAATTAAACCATTCATAGCATTAGAATATTTAAAAGTTTAAAAGACTAACATCGCATTAAAAAAATCCTGTGCATTAACAGGTTCAGGCTATTACTCAAAGGCCTACCAGGACAAGAAAGTTTTTGCCTGCCTACGAAAGTGTAACAAGGAGGGAGTACCAGAAGGGAGCATTCCTACCAGGTGTACCTGTGATGGTGGTTGGACTGAAAAAAGGGCCTCCCCTGAAGTTCTCAGGGCATGGGCAGCCTCATAAGGGAGAATACAGTCTTTCCAATAACCTGGAACCAAGCTGGATCCAATTGTGCTTGGAAACAGACCAAAAATCAGTGGAGCTGTTGTAACAAGGAGTTGTATGCTCCCTGTAATCAGCCCCGGTCAACAGCCATCTTTTCCCCCACACAACAGGCCCAATCTGGATTGGGAGAACAGCACCTGCAACTTTCTGTTACAAAATAGTGATCCATGAGACAGATTTCAGCTGGACATCAGGAAAAACTTCCTGACTCTTAGAGCAGTATGACAATGGAATCTACCTAGGGAGGTTGTGGACTCTCCCACACTAGAGGCATTCAAGAGGAAGCTGGACAGCCATCTCTCATGTATGCTTTAATTTATGCCCAGGCCAGATGGGAAGTGTGTGCCCCCACCATTTCAAACTGCTCATTAAGTATTTTGTAATCAATGGCACTGATTCATTGTAATACATATATGAACTAGAACAATTTATAAAAAAGGTAATGGGAAGCACTTTTATTCAAGATGTAAGACATCACTTCTTCACATTCAGAAATGCTTTCCGTGCTTTTCTTTGGGCAAATTCATCAATAACAACCAATATATCCATTCTACATAACACCTTCATAGTAAACCTGTTCTATAACGCCTCAATGTTGAATCAGAAATTAACATTATTTTTAGTTGCTGTACAATTAGAAGCAACAACATTATTATCAAACATTATCATCATCATCACCCTCACAGTATCATCATCATTATTATCAGCCTTTTCAGCCCCAAGCCGCACCCCTAACATGGAAAGGATTTAGAGCAGCTCTGAGGAAGTATTTTCTTGAACTCAAAAAAACCCTACAAAGAAGTCAAAACAGGGGGAAAACCCACCTTGCCATTCCTTCCACCCTGCTGGCAAGAGTCCAGAAGAGCTTTGGATAGATCAGAGGCTCCCATGTCCAAACTCCAACCAGTGGAGGCATGGTAACAGTAGGAGTGCTCTCTAACTAATCAAAGCTTTTCGTATCTCTTTACTTCCACACTGAATCCTTTTTTAATTTATTAAAACATTTCTGCTGCATAAAAATGTAATTATATATTTAATATAAAAATTCAATCTAATTTTTCAAACATTTGATTGGGAATCTGAAAATAACAAATCGAGACTAGCGATTTGGCTGTAATTTCTTTACATAGTTCTTTTAAGATTGCCGTATTCCCCCCCCTCCAAGCTGAGTAAGAGCAAGAGAAAATTACACCTTGCTTTTATGCCTCCTCTGCTGCACCTTATAATTGCCATGAGGTAATAAATGGTTTAATCTTAACTGAAAGTGAAGAAGCTTCATAAAATTCTTAATAATTAGAAAATTGCACCATAACTGGTGTTTTGCTGCAAGGAAGAGGGGTGAAAATACAATAATATGTAGAGCTGTCAGTGGTAATGAGATAAAAATGAGATAAAGTAATACACTATTATATTGCTGGGTAGTAATTCTTTCTCTACTGATTCTGGAATATAATAATAGCAAGGCAATGGTGCAAATGAGTTGCATTGAAATTAGAATAGCAAGAAGGGAAACATTTGTCAGTGCTTCTGATCCTTTCCCCAAACAAAATCAAATCAAGTATCAATTAAGTTACGTTCTGTTTTTAAGATCATTTGACCCTATAAAATCTATTGTGTTTTATGATGTAAATTATATGGGTATGGGCACCATCAAATGGAGGTAGTCACAGCAGTCTTCAAAATCAGAGGCTGCCAAGTATCCAATGCAATGGTGCACAAAATATGGAGGCAAACCTCGCCTCTGTGCTCCAGCTGCCCTGTATTTTCTCTGGACAGGCAATTTTGCCCATCTAGCCATGGGGCTTCTGAGTGGGAAAGAAAGAGGCTGGGGCGCACATAGGAATCTGCATAATGCAGTTTCTGAGTTTCTTCTCCTTCCCTGCCTTTGGAACAGCTCCCTTTTCTCCATCTCTGTGCTCCGTTTATGATCACAGAGACATAGCTGGTATGGACAGAACCACACTGACTATGAGGGCCAGGCACAGAGGTTGGGGAGCCCCATTTCCAACCTCAGATCTCAGATACTGAACAATACTGTGTCCCTCACCCCTGCCACACACACAGATGCTGTCTAGGAGGCACAGGTTTGCTGAGTCTCATTATTTCAGTTTCCAATCCACATCAAACATTTTCACCACCAGCAAAAAAATTACAAGGGCAGAGCAACCCTATGCTCTCCAAAGGAGCCCTCCAATTTTGGAATGCACCAAAAATCCATGGTATAGGGGAAGGAGTGGATTTGTACTGCCTTTAGTGTGCTTATCTGAAGTTCTGCATGGATCCTACAAGCAGGCAAATGTGCTCCCTCCACACAATCAGGAACCATGATTTTTCTAAGGATTCCCAATTTTATGGATAGAGCCTTATGCGTCTACACATGCGGATATGCAGAGTTGTATGTGCACAGGCTCTGTGCATACCTTCAGATGAATGTTGGGTGCAAGGCCTGTCATCTTCTTCTTGACACCTTCCACATGCATTCAGTGAAAACAGATTTGTCATCTTGAAATAGCTATGGTCTTGTGCTTTGCTGACATTGTAGCATTGATAAATACTTTAATTCTATTGATTGAAAGGACTGTCTGAACATGCCTGGGCTCTAAGATTGCTTGTGCAGACCCTGCTCAAGGCCCTGCCAGTAAGATCTTTCAGGTTGGCAGGGAAAGGAGACAGGAGCTTTTCTGTGGTGGCCCCATCCTTATGCAATTCCTTCCGTGGAAGGTACACCTGGCTCCCTCTCTGATTATTGTTAAATGTGCCCTAAATGTTTCAGTTTGCTTTTCATTGAATATTGACACTGGTCTACTTTTAATAGCCTGTAGTTTTACCTTGGGTTATTGGAGAAATCCATTAGGAGGTGGAGCTCGGTGAGCTTTCACTGGCTCGGCCCCCTGAACTCCATTCTGACATCTGACAATGAGTCAAGCTAGCTGGTGGATTTTCTGCTGCCACCATGCACAACCCTCCTGCCCTCCCCTGCCAATGCCAGTACTAGCAGGGAGAGTGGGAGGGATGTGCATGGCAGCAGGAAGGGAGGGCTCCCTTCCCCCTGCCACTGCCATGCACAACATCCTCCCTCTCCCAGTCAATGCCAACACAAAGCAAGAGTGATCCATATGTAGTAATGGCAGCAGGAATGGAGGACTCCCTCCCTGTCGCTGCCACCACCACGCATAAACTATCTGCTCTCCCTATTGGTGTTGGCACTGGTAAGGAAGGGTCGGCAGTTGCGTACAGTGGTAGGATTCTGACCTTCTCTGTTGCCGCTGCCACCACTGCCACCACTGCACAACAGGAACATTTTTTCAGCAATGTGGTATTCCACAAGTTATGACCACAATTTGAAGAAAACCACATGTGTGAAAAAGAAGAAAAAAAAGTTTCTGGATTTTGGGAGTAACCCCCCGGCTTGGCTCGCAAAGGCAAGCCAAGTTGGGGGCATCCCAGGAATCCATCAGGCCTAAAAGGGCCAGATTTTCCCATGATGGACGTCTCTAGTTTTTACAGTTGTGGATATTTTTATTTTTGTATTGAAATAGAGGATTTATGAGACTTTCATTCATTGTATGTTCCTATTCTTTGAAAACCACCTTAGGCTTCTCCTTTGTAAATTGCCTTCGGAAGGCTTTGCATTAAAAGACACTATTAAAATATTGCAAATAAAATATAAAGTTGTGCATATAGTTACATTATCCAAACAATGACCTGCCGAACTGTGCAACTAAGAATCTAGTGCCTGGACTTGCTTTTCCCTCCTCCATTCCAATCCACTTTCCTTTTGTGTTGTGTAGTTTAGACTGTAAGCCTACAAGCAGGAACTGTCTTAAGAAATATCCTTGCAAGACACCTTGAGAGCCTTTTTTGGCTAAAGGTAGGATAAAAATGCTATAAATAATAACAAAGATAAATAAATATTAACTATTAAGCTAAACAATAATCAAGACTGATTCAACAGAATAATCAACAATTATAGCTTTAAAATGCATTCTACTCAGTCACGTCAAGAGCAACTTTGTTGTAGAGAACAACCGGCGTGTGTGTTAAATTTTACCCAGGGTCCTTGTCTTTGTTATATTAGACGATTCTCAGTAAATATATGATGCTTTCTTATACTGAGTCAGATCCATCAGGTACAGTATTATCTATGCTGACTGGCAGCAGCTCTTCAGAGTCTCAGGCAGAGTCCTGCTATCTTGCTCTTTTAACTGGAAATATCAGGGATTGAACCGAGGACTGTTTGTGTGCGGAAAATGTGCCTTGCTACTCAACCAGGCCCCTCCAATAAACCTAATTCAGACCTACAGCACAATACACATGACCAGTGAAGTGGTCATCCACTGTGACATTCAAATATATTTCTCTGTGTAGAGCTCTGAAGTATTTCAAGTACAGAACATTGTATTTTACCTATGTAAAGTGAAAATACATAATTTCCAAAGCCTCTATTGTTGCACACAGTGGAGGCTCCAGATGAGGGCGGACTATGACTATGAGAATTCCTAGAAGCACAAAGGTTGATCAACATAAAAGGAAAAAGAAAGAAAAAATTAAGCAACTTTTCTATATAGCATGCATATCAAATGATATGATAACAGAGCAACTTAGAAGTTGTCATATCGATTCGATGATGGCTCTCTGTTTGAACTATTCACTGGATAACAGAAAATTATTATCATGTTTTGGAGATTTTGATATAAACAAGGTCACTGCATTTTTTCAGAATACATCAGTGTCTGTATTCATGAAGGAAAGATACAATATTTCTACACTTTAGCGTTAATTTAGCAACTGGGAAAAGATATCAAGTAAATGGCTCCCCTAGATGTTTCTTTGCTGTGTATGGATTTTTCTTCCTCCTGAATGTATTGGCTCTGGTTACGTTTCCTGTAGAAGATTCTGATTTAAATAATGCATAAGGTTCTTACAAACCTGCTGTACAGCTTACAATGTATAACACGGTGTTTGTCCTATGACATGAATTACTGGCAAACTGTAAATGACTCTGTTTGTAAAACAGTAATTCCTCCATTCCTCTGCCCATCATCGGTAAACAAGAGAGTATTAATCAGTCCAGCTGTTTCTAATGTTTTCATAAATGACAATTGTTGTTGCTGTTGTTTTAACTAATCATGCTGTTTCAAAATGCGCATCTGAATGCAAAATAAATGTTTCTTCTCTCATGTCAGCTTTAGATTATATTACATTTTAAACTAGATTGCGGAGCGAAGGATGAGAAATGAAGAGGCGACACAGAGTTGGGATTTAAACAAGGGCCACTTTATTTATTTACAAGAAAAGCAAGCATAAAGGGGGGAGGTAACCTAAGCGGGCATTTTGCATGGCCAGCCAGGCCATTGAAGGGGTCGGGCGAGACATTTTAAACTAGATTATATTACATTAAAAACTTTAAGCTTTATCTGCCAGCTAAGGGTATCTGCCAGCTAAGGGTACACATGGGTATAATGAGAAGAATAAAAATGTTAGCAGTAAGGTTAGACACGAATGAAATACAAGAAATTGAGACAGTAATAATTTTGTTAAAGCCTAAAAGTGTCTAAAATAATTACAGTGACCAGTCACAAAGTAGCGCTAAGAAATATCCTGTAATTAATAAATGTGTACTGTTTTGTGAGTGACCACTGGGATTATTTTACACAAATATTTAAGCTTTAGCAAGATTCTCATTGTCTGTATCTCTTGAAATTGTTTCCCCTCTAATCTGATTGCAGTCATCTTCTCTTTCTCCTCCTCCTCCATACACCTATATTGTCAACTTAGCATGACATTTCCTGCATCTGTGAAGTGACCTCTGGTCCAGGAAAGCTTAAGCCATAATAACAAGTTAGACTTTAAGGTGCCACAAGACTCTGTGGCTGAATTCGGACGACATGTTTAACAACTATGGGTTGTTGCTCCAACAACCCGTTGAGTTGTTAAACGTGTCGTCCGAATTCACCCACACAACAGAGCAACAACCCACAGTTGTTAAAGTAACAACTGAGAGGAACAACTCACTTTGCGAGTTGGTTGTTGAATCGTCAATTGACAAATGTGTTGTCCGAATTGGAGCATTGCTGAATCAACGATCGTAAGTTGTTGAGCACGGAAGATCAGAGAGTGGAGCGGCAAGAGAGGCAGAAAGCGGGCAGCCGCTCAAGCACTCTTACAACAGAGCCACGGCATCGTGGCCATAGCAACCAGGATGCCCGCCTCCCCCACCAGGCAGCCGGCACGGAGCTCAACAAGGGGCCAGCTCCTGCAAGCACTCACGCAGGGTGCCCAGTCAGCTACCCAAACAGACAGGGAAGCGCACCAGAAGGGCACTATGGCAAAAGAGGGGGAGGGGGAGATGGAAGAAGCAACAACCCCAGGCGCCCTGGAGCAAGGGGAAGCCCCCACACACACCAAGAGGGAGAACAACATCCCATCCAAAGTAGACCCCCACTGCACCGCCACCTCCACCCTCGCATCACCCAGAAGGACGAGGGCAGGGGAAGCGGCGACCAGAGAGCCCCCCCTCATCCGCCCAACACGGCTGGACAGCAAGCCTTTGCCGGGCCCCGAGAATCCCGTTGGGGAGCGTTGCGCCCGTGCGGCGGCAGCATCCCGGGTGCGTGAAAGCATCAGTGCCTGGATCTGGCTGCGCTACCCCCACCCCCTGTGAGCGTCGGCTGTGGAGTTCCATCTCTGGACTGGCATCCCTCCCTGGTATGCCACCCCTCTCCACCTCATCCCCTTGGCACGTTCCATGCTTGGCTCCCTGGGGGTGTGGCCTCGGCTGTCCCCTCTTCACCGCTGTGCCTTCCAGCCGCCTCCTCCCTTCCCAGGGGCAACTGTCCTTTCCGTAGGTTCTGCCCTGGCATAGTGGGGCCCATGTGCCTTATTGCCCATGTCTGGTCTCCCTGCTGAATAAAGTTTTCTACGCCACCCCACTCTTGCCTTCTTTCCTGTGTGTGCGGAAGATGCTCTAGGAGGGAGGTGGGGGGGTTGGGGGCTGGGGCGTGGGTGCCAACGTTGGAATTGCAGGGCTGGGCATTGGGTGCGAATGTTGTATTGGTCCTGCAATTCTTCCTGGCTGCCTCTTTGCCCAAGGCTTCTGTGTTCCGCCCACTGACTGGGGCAGCCAATGGGGTTTGGGAGGCGTGTCCTGCATCGGCTTCAATGGCGGCACCCATGGATTTCGGCCGCAGTGTGTGCTGGGATACCTGCTGGAGGACTAACGGAGTTTGGTAAGCGGGGAAAATGGTGGCTGAGTAGGCAATCTGCAACTGGGGTGGTAGCCAATTCCTTGCAGCCCCTGCTGCAGCGTGTTGTCTGTAGATCGCCACCTTTTTCAACAACCGTCAGTAGGTGATTCAACAACCGAGGCTCAGCATATCGTCCGAATTCAGCCTCTGTGTTTCTTTTTCTAAGTAGACTAACATGACTATCTTTCTGGGCATAATCACTGTCCTTTAAATAATATGATATGGTGACTTTAGGGTTTGTGTGTGTGTGTGTGTGTGTGTATTTATGTTTGGTTTCAGTTTTGAGGGAGAATAATTATTTTAATGTGTTTTTTAATTTATAATAAATGAACAATAAGTAAATACATCAGACATTGATAATTTTAACATACTTCATTTGATTATTAGTCCTATATTGAATGATCCAACAGCAGAAACATATTGTCCAGATCATGTTGTATAATCTATTCCAAGCTATTACACTCTAAAAGGTCTCTCCAAAGTTGACCATGGGAAGCTGGCTGGTATAGGGAAGCTATATTCATATTTGCTGATTCAATAAATGGCTGTCAAGTCTCATAAAATTGTTTGATATTGCTTAGTCACTTTGGCACTTGATTGTTTTATGATTCCCCCCCCCATAAGAGCAAAGTCCCATATCTTTTGCTTCCATCTATATCAACTTCATAATATGATTTATACAGGAACTCTTATACCTCGATTGTAGTCTTTGTTGGACTCCAGGAGCTCATACATGGCTTGGCTGGCAGACACCCACATTGAATCCTAAGGAGCCAGAGTGAATGTGATGCCTCATCCCTCTCACATACATTGTCATACATGCACTAGGAGGCAATGGTACACTCATACACACCTCACCTCAGCCAAATCAGTCTTACAGTCCAATTTGGTCCTTATCTTCTGTCAATTCCTATTAGAGATGGTTGATATTAAATGCAAAGGCAGAAGATAAGGGATGGGCGAATGAGTGATGTTCAAGCTCAACAAGATCCCCCGCCGCCAAGCAGCAGCTTTCCATTCATCTTATGCCTGATTTTTGCTCATGTTTGCAATCGCTACTCATTTTGCACAAATGGGAAAGTTGCACAAAAATCCCCAAATTTGCACAAATTTCCTAATTTGCACAATTCCCCCTATGGCTTTCAGCATGGCTCATTAAGAAATTTACACAAATTAGGATGGCTATGCAAATTAAAAGGGGAACGTTGTGCAAATCGAACACAAGCACATGTTGGGCAGCCTGCAAACAGTTTGGGCGGTCACTTGCTCCTCCTTGCACGCACATTCAGGGTTTCAAACAGGGCATGTTTGCATATTTTGTGAGCAAAAATGAAACTCTCGCATATACAGAAGTCATAAGGAACAGTTCTAGTAGCACTGCCTCACACCAAGTTAGACCGCTGGGTTATCTAGGTCAGTGGTGTCTACGCTGACCTGCAGTGGCTGTCCAGGGTTTCAGACAGGCCCTACCTGAAGTTACCAGGGGTTAAATCCAGGACTTTGTGCATGGTAAGCACAAGCTCCACCAATGAAGTACCTTCCCAAAGGTAAAGTAATAAGATGCTGGGGGGAGGATTTTACTGCAAACACACACACGTGTGTGTGTGTGTGTGTGTGATGTGTAATTCAGCTGTGAGTCCAATTGAATTCCAAGAGAGTTCTCTCCAGCTAAATATCCAAGCTGCCAATCTGTCAAATACCTTTCTAGGCTTTCCTCTAGGGGTCCTACTAGATGGAGGGTTCCTAGTGCTAACTATCAGAAACCATTTTTCAGCTATTCCATCTTCTTTTCCTTAATTGATTCTCCATGGTAAGAAATAAGATGTAAGAAGCAATGAAGAGGCACAAGAGGTTACTAGAGGAAGTTATTGTTGTCTGGAACCCCAGCAAAATTCTCTGAGTGAGGCAGGATGGAGGCTTCTGGAAGCACCCTCAGTATTGTCTTGTTCTTCCTCCCACAGCATACTATCCACATATCCAGATATTTGAACGCTGTTGTATGCACAATCTTTTCATTATAAAAAACTCATCCTCTTCTGTCACCTTTGCCTTGTATGCATTACCAAGATCTCAGACTGGAACAAAATAGAGTATCCTAAAATCTCCACTGTGCTGATAGTTGAAACTCCTTTCATACTCACTCCATTTCTCGGAGAAATACTAAATCACTAAGGCTGTAAACTTTTGACCAACACACCTCAGTAAATAGCTGAGTTGCAATAGCCTGATAGAATACAATTCCTTGCATTTCCACTTTTTCTTGCAACCCAAGGATAAAGCCTAATGTTGTAATAAATTTTCGGTGCACCCTGTAATAGGCTTGCCAGGTTCCATGATCATTTTTCTCCCTATGTAAGAATAATATAGTACTTGTGAAGTCCTTTGACGGGGAAGGATTTGGCATGTAGCCTAGGCATAAACTATTATTTACTTTTAAAGGTTAGTTTCTAAATAAATAGGAACATGCAAGTCAGTGACTTGATCATTTATTTTACTTTGCTTCAGATCACTTGTGCTTTATCAAGCAGCTCACTTCTCACAGCTAATACCATCCTTTTGCTTACATTTAAATAAAATATTAAATTAACTGATACAAGATTTGTGTGTGTGTGTGTGTGTGAGAGAGAGAGAGAGAGAGAGAGAGAGAGACACTAGATGTTTACATTAATATTAATGATAATGTAAGTTCCATGCTTAGTTTTAGCCCACAGTATGAGGGACAATGAACTATTTGATATTAGCATGTCTCCTATCACCCTGGCTTTTATTATTGCAAGAGTACTACCATATGTATTTCTCAATGAGTGCATTCTTAGAAAAAGAAGGAACACAATGAAGAAAATCAAAATATAACTAAGTAACTCACATAATCGATGAGAAGAATCCTGGTTTGTATTTAAGCTACACTCTCATAGAGAGGGAGTATCATGAAAGTAAATTCAGAACACAAGATCTCTCAGGCCATCATACACTGTATGCCAAACTTGCATGGCAAATAGTGATAACAACAAAATCAGGATGAGTGCTCGTGTCTATACCATGGCACTATCTTCAGGATGTTCTAAAATACTTCTAGTTTAGGCTTAACATTGCCTAAGAGAACTATTCTAGACCATTTTGTATTCCATTTTATCTGGAAAGGAAGGCTGGATGCTTCTAGCAAGCTATGACAAAATGCACTTGAGAGTTTACAGCTGAAGCCTTCTATTAAAGTGGAAAAGGGGATGGCTCCACACTCTGTAAAGCAAAATGGGGGCTTCTGAAATCATTCGTGTTCAATCTTCCTTCTCTCCTATCCTAATCAAAGCAATGTGGTATCATCTATTTGTTGGTGATACAGAGAGATTTCAAATAGTGATGTCAGAGGAATCAGTTTGGGGAATGAAGCTTAATGAGCTTCCCTTGATTTGCCCCCCTCCCCCAGACTTTATCCCACTTTCTAGGGATGTGCACTGGATCGGACCCGATCCACGATCCGAGTCCGGTCCAGTGGGAAATCGGATAAATTATCCGATTTCCGATCCCGCAGCTGGATCGGCCGATCCAATCCGAACCGGTCCGAAAAAGCTCCGAACCGGTTCGGCGGATCGGCGGATCGGCGGGCGCCCACTGGCGCCCACCGCCGCTTCCATTGGCGGGCGCCAGCGGGCGCCCGCCGATGAAAGTGGACAGCGGGGGGGGGGGAGGAGGGGGGCACTTACCTTCTCGGCCCGGTGGCTCCCGTCCGGCGCCGGCGCCTACTACTACTAGCAGGCTCCGCGGCCTGCTCTAGGGTGGCGCGCCGGGTGATGTCATCACCCGGCGCGCTACTCTAGAGCAGGCCGCGGAGCCTGCTGGTAGTAGTAGGCGCCGGCGCCGGACGGGAGCCACCGGGCCGGGAAGGTAAGGAGGGGGTGCGTGGAGGGGAGGAGGGGGCGCGCGGAGGGGGGAGGGGGGAGGGGGGCCCTTACCTTTCCGGCCCGGCGGCTCCCGTCCGGCGCCGGCGCCTACTATTCCCAGCAGGCTCCGCGGCCTGCTCTAGGGTGGCGCGCCGGGTGATGTCATCACCCGGCGCGCTACTCTAGAGCAGGCCGCGGAGCCTGCTGGTAGTAGTAGGCGCCGGCGCCGGACGGGAGCCGCCGGGCCGGAAAGGTAAGGAGGGGGTGCGTGGAGGGGAGGAGGGGGCGCGCGGAGGGGGGAGGGGGGCCCTTACCTTTCCGGCCCGGCGGCTCCCGTCCGGCGCCGGCGCCTACTATTCCCAGCAGGCTCCGCGGCCTGCTCTAGGATGGCGCGCCGGGTGATGTCATCACCCGGCGCACTACTCTAGAGCAGGCCGCGGAGCCTGCTGGAAGTAGTAGGCGCCGGCGCCGGACGGGAGCCGCCGGGCCGGAAAGGTAAGGAGGGGGTGCGTGGAGGGGAGGAGGGGGCGCGCGGAGGGGGGAGGGGGGCCCTTACCTTTCCGGCCCGGCGGCTCCCGTCCGGCGCCGGCACCTACTATTCCCAGCAGGCTCCGCGGCCTGCTCTAGGATGGCGCGCCGGGTGATGTCATCACCCGGCGCACTACTCTAGAGCAGGCCGCGGAGCCTGCTGGAAGTAGTAGGCGCCGGCGCCGGACGGGAGCCGCCGGGCCGGAAAGGTAAGGAGGGGGTGCGTGGAGGGGAGGAGGGGGCGCGCGGAGGGGGGAGGGGGGAGGGGGGCCCTTACCTGCCCGGCCCGGCGGCTCCCGTCCGGCGCCGGCGCCTACTACTACCAGCAGGCTCCGCGGCCTGCTCCAGGGTGGCGCGCCGGGTGATGTCATCACCCGGCGCGCTACTCGAGAGTAGGCCGCGGAGCCCGCTGGTAGTAGCCGCCGGCGCCGGACGTGCCGAGAAGGTAAGTGGCGGGGAAGGGGGCTTACCCCCCCCCGGAGCCGTCCGCTTCTATCCGCTGGCGCCCGCGGGCGCCAGCGGATGGAAGCAGGCGGCCCCAGGGGGGGTAGGGAGCGCGGGGGAGGGGGTTTACCTGCCGGGGCCGTCCACAGCGGACGGCCCCGGGGGGGGGGAGGGAGTTAGGCCCCCCCTTACCCACCCGCCGCCATTTTTTCCTCATAGACTTGCATTGCAATGCAAGTCTATGGGGAAAAAAATGGCGGCCGATCCAAAAATTTCCGATTTTTGGATCGGGATCGGACTCGATCCGGTCCGGGGGGCCTCCGATTTTGTCCGAACCGGTCCGGGACAAAATTGGAGGTCCCGATCCGGGTCCCGATCCGATCCGGGGGGTCCGTGCACACCCCTACCACTTTCTATTGCAGAGCCTGACCTGATCTGCATCATACATTGGGCTAGTTCATGGATTTTGCTTCCTTTTTAATTTTTTTAATGCATTTATTTACAACATTTATATACTGCTGCATATCCAAAATAGATTCCTGAATGGTGAATAACACAGTAAAAAGTTTTAAACTCAAGCTGTGAAAATTTGTGCAAATGCCTATTTGGCCACCACACAAGAAAATACTAAAAGAAAAAAGAAAAGTTTCCAGAATTTGGGAAACATCCACAGCTCGTCCCACAAATGCAAGCTGAGTCAGATACACCATGGAACTCTGTCGAGCAGAAAGAGAAACAGATTTCCCAGTGATAGACATCCCTAATTTCAAATATCCTTTACAAGATGTACCTTGAACTCTACCTAAAGTCTGGATTTACCTCTGCAACTGGCTTCTTTTGTGCACCAGGATATTGCCATTCTGTGAGCAACCTACTATTTTGTAAGTCTTTGTAATCAAAGGCCATAACTGCCGAGTGGTACAACTAGGTAATTTTAGACCCTAGATTTAATGGCCTCGCACACACCCCTCCTTCAGATGACATTTCTCTTCTCCCACATGACCATGTCATGCTTTACAATGGCTTCGATATTCCTGACATGTCAGAGCACAAAAAGCAAACACCTCTGTGCCAACCCTGATTGGAAAACAATAATATTCTGAGCATACACAGTTTTGTATTTTCATTTCACTTAAATAATAGTGCCATCAGGACTACAGAATTAAGTGGAGTTTGCTTCTGCTGCCCTAATGCTAAACACATTAACTTTGGAGTAAGCACCATTGTGTTTTAGAAAAGGTTAACCTATTTTTTAAAGTAAAATGATAAAATGATCATCTGGGACCCTGTAGGTGCAAAACTGGCCATCCACTTCCCTAACTATAAAATGTTTGGGTGTTTTCCCCCCAATAAAAGGAATGGATACTGTGGTGAACAGCATTGGCCACAGTGGGCCCTGGATTGCCCATGCCAGCTCAGATGCTGAACCTGGGCATACCTGCCATTGCTTCCATCACCTGCACTCTCTGGGTGGTCATTTGGGGAGCCCTTGGGGTACAAGGCCCTGGATTTCAGCTCCAAGGTTCAGCCCTTGCCACCCTACTGTAACTGTCCCAACTCCCTGAATTGATGAAACCATTTTTACAACGTTATTTCTGAAAATTCACCTTCCCTACAGATACCCAGACTAGCTCCTAAGCTCCCAGAAAGGGTGCTCATTTTTATACCTCTAAACCCCTGCATCCAGTGATTTCAAGAAAGGTCTTGCTGGTTCTGAAGAAAAGGCTTTCATGCGCCACAGTATGCTCCATCATAAAATAAACTTCTTCTCTATGAGAGGGAAAGCTCAATATATCTCCTAACATGCTGCTTTCCCTAATGTAAATTGCATGGTACCTAGGGATGTGGGTACAAGCAAAGCTCAAGTTTGTAAAAGTTCTTCAAATTCTATCCTAAGGTTTGTTCCATCTCATGTCCAGTTCAGATTGTAATATTTTATTTTATTTTCTTTTTGCTTGAAAATTTTGCAGAGCCAGTTGGGGTGTAGTGGATAGAGTTTTGGATTGGGATTCAGGAGATCCAGTTTCTAGTCCCCACATGGCCATGAAGCTCACTGGATGACTTTGGGCCAGTCTCTGACTTTCAGCCTAACCTACTCAGTTGTGAGGATAAAAATTGAGAGGAGGAGGACCATGTATACTGCTTTGGATTCCCTGGAAAAAAAAGGTTGGCTATAGAAGCAATAATAATAATAATAATAATAATAATAATAATAATAACAATAATAATTTTTCTGTGGAGTTTTCGAAAGGTATTCATCAATTGTACACATTCTTCTTCCATTTTTTCTTCCACTTATTGAAGTGTGTTTAGGCACATTTTTCAAATGCATTCCTGTTGTCAAACACATTTGTTTTCGTCCACAAATCACATAACAAGCTTAGGAATGTAGGGACTTCAACAGCAAATTGTGTTCAAGTCCATGTTCAGTCTAGAAGGTGTGAACATGGATAAAACCTGATAAAAAATGAAAGGAGATGAATTCCGCATACATCTCTATTGATACCAATTCCACATATAACAGATATGGGCAGATACATTGTGAGTACATCACATGCATAACATGTGAAGGCAAAAAAATCACAGTACTATGTCTTTGAAGAAAGAAGGGAAAGTTGATTCATTTGTGGTTGTGGAGATTCTATAAATTCTGAGATATTAACTTGTAGCATAAAATGTATATAATTTTGTATTGCAATGATTATAAATGTTATCTGGGAGAGGAGAAAAATATTACCTCCAACTGAGGTGAAATGGTTATTTTTTAACGTAGGCCTACCATTGGCAGCCAGGCAACTGCCAGTAAAGCTGTTATTATTGCATTATCAAGGAAGCAGTTATGACTGTAGTGGAACAGTTTATTTTATCATCTTATATACTGAACAGGAGAATAAAAAATGATCAGGCTTGCATAGGCCAGCTGAAGAACACCTTACTGATTGCATTGGTTCATAAATTGAGGCCAATGGGCTGGCAGATATAGAGGTCAGTGTGTCTTGACTGAGAGGGTATAAAAGGAGATAAGTGGAAACAGTTTGAAGAGTGTGGTCAGTTCAGACAAAGAGCCTGAGGAAGAGGGCAGTAGCACCGCCATCACCAACAGCACCTAGGCAAGAGGGTAAAGATGAACAGTGGATGGAAGTCATGAAAGTTAGCAAGGGGAGTAAGTTTCTATAGGTAAACATCTGGCCACTGTGACAAGAAAAGCCTGTTGGCTGCAGGAAGAAAAAAGACTTTGGAGGAGACATCCTTAGCTGTCAATAGGTCATCATGACCTAGGACTGAGCATTCTCTGTGATTTCTAGGAGCAAAAGCTCCAAGGAGACGTCAGATCCAGTTTCTGGAACTGGGAGCTTGGATCCCACACCCTGGCCAGATCTACATCAAGCAAGATATAACACTTTGAAAACAGTATATATAATATGTCCTGGGCCCAAACAATTGTCAAAACTATTATAAACCGTTATAAAGCAGTAGTGTAGATCCTGCCCCTGTCATCTCAATCTTAATGTTAGATAACTTCTAAGTTTCTATATCTTAATATGTAATTCAGTTTTAAATATACAATAGTGCATTGATTTTGACTTTCAAAGAAATCTTCTTGTTTCTCTATCCCATGTCTATAGCCTACTGACTCGCTGTATGTTAAGGGGATAGGGTTTTAGGTAGAATTTAAATGGTGGTAGTGGTAATTTTAAAGATAAAGATATAAGGTCTATTCATGAAATATTATATGAGGTAGGGCTGGTGAACCAGATTTTCCACATTTCATGACAGTTTTGGTGGGATTTAAGAAAACCAATCTCAAACATTGTACAATGTTCCAAGTCTGCATTTCCCCCTCACAGCTCCCTTTTAGGCAATTATCACAATGTCGCAGACAACCAAGGTGGTGACAAGAATTCACATAAGTAAGATTCAATGCAATTCATTTTAAACTTCTTTGAAATGTGGAATAAAAGTTTAAAAATTAAGTAGACACTGCCAAGTAGGGTAATTCTTGGAAGACTCCCCCCCCAAACTGGATAAAGGTTAAAGTGACATATTCACAGGGAGCTTCCACTTTTAAATTTTATTCCTTTTTTAATGTATTTTTGTGACTGCAATGCAGCCTTCATTTAGCAGGATGAAAAACAGACACATTCCTAGACACACTGTCCTTGTTAATTGAATGTCCTGACATGCAGAACTACAGAACAATAGTGGTAGAACTTCAGGAGATATGTTTCACTGAGGATGCAGTTATTAAACCTACTCCCCCTTCACATCAGGCCCAAGTCTGAAATATCTAGGTCATTTATGCCTCTTGTCAAATATGTAAAGGGGGAGGGGGGCATTCATGAAGTCACCTAGAAGGGAGAGATAATAAATCACTGTAGAGCTAACCTGTGTGAGAGAGTATTTAAACACCTGCTTCCAAGATGCATAGAATTACTCTGGGGGTACTGAATTATGGTCAGCATACCACTTGTGGTATGAGAACATAGTACGGTAAAAACGAAATACTATAAAAATTAGTTTCACACATGCAGAGAGAGAAGCAAACAACCCCCATCACCCAGGTTCAGTTGACACGACAAACCAGGACCATAGTTTGAATGTTAATAATGGTGCTGGTACAAGTCAGTGTATACTGCTACCCACTGCTTAAATAAGACATGGTGGCATATTTGGTCATGTGAACTGAGCCATTATCTTACTGTCTGCATTGATTTCAAGAAGGGAGGAGTATTATGATGTGGGTCATGAAATGAAAACATGAATATTCATATGTTCTGTGAATATATTTATATTTACATGTAGTGTAACATTGTGTGAATGTGTGTGTACAAAACTGTAATTTTTATAGTCTTGATTTTATCATACTATGCTGTTGCACCACAAGGGTTGTTTAAACCTTGTGTAAGGTTTAAATAATCCTTGCATAACTAGGATTATGTGGGTTCAGATGACATGACAATCCATGGCTCGAATATTTTTTTTAAAAAAACAACACCCAGCATTCACCAGAGTCCACTTTAGCTTAAACAAGCCACAATGGGCTGTGGTGATCATGCAAACTGGATCATATTGTTGCTCATGACTTAAAGCAACACTACAGTGAATTACATAAAAATGCCTCCCACCCCCTGCAAAGACTGTAGTCCTTCATTTCCCTCCTCGCTTATAAGGGAAAACAATGTGCATCTTATTAGCAACTATGGATGCTTAGTGTTTATTACAGAGAGATCTGGGAATTAACAGAGGAAACACGGCCATTCTAAATGTCAGCTCTTGGTTTAATTGTAGATGAAATATGCAGTAGCTTGTTCAGAGTATTACACAGCTGTACAAATATTTTGAGACTGGAAATTATAACCTGGTGAATGTTCATGTAGGCAGGATGCCTTCATTTATATTCTGGATGAGAAAAAGGGGTTTCAGGTTCAATATCCAACCCATGAATGTTTGCCAAATGATCTGATTTCCCCCCTAAGTCTATGTTCAAAAGTATGCATACAAGACAGAAATCCTCATCATATTAATCGCATTGTATCACCATCAAACATCACCGGATTGCTTCACGTGATATTTTCTGCATATGGGCTTTGGATAGATGGGACATATAAGCACACATGTAGGAACTGTATGTCTAGCTTTCCATGTATACATCTGGAAACTGCCACAGCTTCCATGCACATATACACAGGGCAAGTTAGATGCACAGTATTCATATACAACAGTGTATCTCCCACACAACACATTGTGCCCATGTAGGAAAAAAGTCATGTGTGAGGAGGCCACAAATAATGAATGACATTGCAACTACACATTTGCAGAACTGCAATAATTACAAAGAACTTTGGATTTCAGAAGGACACTTATACTGTGAGCTTATGGATGTAAAAGTAGCCTGCGATTATAAAAAGCACACTGAAGCATGGAAAATTGAGGGAATGTGGGATCAACATTTATTCAGCCTCTTGATAATTCACATTCATCTTGAAAGATCTACTGATGATAAATAAAACTAATCTTCCCTATAGAACATTTCACCTATCCCAGTGAAAGTACCATAAATAAAAAGTAAAACAAAAATATCAAAATTGAAAACACTTAACCTGAAACCTTTAAGATACCTTCCTACTTTTTTGTTTGTTTGTTTGCTTTTTTTAAGATATAAGTGCTCAGCTGCTGTATTAAAGATGCCAAGTTTATAGGCCTTTATTACTTCTGTGAAAACAAATTTATTTCCATATCCTATATCTGCACTGCTGGCCCCTCACCAAAAGAATAACTGAATTATTCTGAGGCAGCCAGATTTATATGATGCTGCTTTGGGTTAGGTATGTATGAGAATTTCAGTTTGCAAATTACAAGAATTTGCCTTGTTTACCATCCCTGAATGTGAGTAGGGGAGCATTTTTCAAACAAAAAAGCTCACAATCTTGAACTTGTGATCAAATTAGATAGATAAGGTTTGTATTTTTTTTAAAAAAATGCACAGTTTAAAAAGCATTTTTTCCCCAAAAATACACATGCTTACTTTTTATTCTATGGGTGAATAAGTGCATACTTTTGAAAAATGTGCATGGAAATCCTCACTTTTCCCTTTCAAAATGCACAATTTTCCTGTTCTAATGAAAATGAAATGAAAACCGAGTTATAAAGAGGAATTCAGAGAATTTTCATTCTTGAGAATTTCTGGTTCTCCCATCCATGCTTTGGCTTTCTTTTAAATATAGACATGCATTATATTACTCCAGGCACTGGTTTTGAGAGTTTATTTGTAAACTTTATTCATGTATCTTAAAATTAATTTACCTTTGTTCATTGACTTGACCAAGCCCATCATCAGCACCTGGCATCCCTGGGAAGCTGGGGCCCCAGCAGGGCCCAACTTTGAAATCTTCCCTGCCCCCATTAAAATAAAAATCCATCCCAGCCTTTGGACCAGCACTATGTTAATTTTCCACCAGTGCCCTGATGTAGCATTACTCTGGGGCATTATAAAATGTGACTAAACTCAGCCACCTGGTTCCTCCTTTAGCATTGCTCAGAGTATTGTGGCCAGTACATAAGTCAAAGGGGGGGGGGGAAGTACCAATAGTGAAGTAGACCCACTATTGATTTATTCATTTTATTACATTTCTATGCAACCTAATAGCTGGAGCTCTCAACAATTAAAATCACAAACTACAGCACAAAATTCAATGTAACGTTTAAAAGTTGAAAACTACAGTATAAAAATAAAACCCAAACTAAACCTGGCAGCAGTGCAGAGATTTAAAATACAATAACAGATTTAAAACAACAGAACTAAAAGACTAATATGCCTGGGAAGTGACTAGAGGTTACTTAGCCAGGGCCCCCTCAAATGTTGGAGTTGGCATATATTTTCAATGTGCCCACTCACTACTTGGGCTTTGTTCCCATTTTTGTTTCTATGTGTGAGCAATTGTCTCAGGGTAAGACCTTGTATTGGCAAATGAAAAATGCAAAGAAGAAGAAGAAGAAGAAGAAGAAGAGGAGGAGGAGGAGGAGGAGGAGGAGGAGGAGGAGGAGGAGGAGGAGGAGAGTATGGGTATGAATGACATTTTGTCTTTTTTTCTCTGTCCAGTGGAGAAGCACAGCCAAACAGAACTGGGGGGACAGGGGGAGATTGGGTGTGTGAGACAGAGAAAGAGAGGATGATGATGATGATGATGATGATGATGATGATGATGATGATGATGATGGAGATGGGTCTGGCTCTGTTGATGAGAATGAGAAAGTGTGAGAGGTGGTGATGATCAAACACACCCCACCTTTTTTCCCCAAGATGTTTAAGAAAAAGAATGTGGGGTGGTTCTGGCAGCACCAGCATGCAGATCTAGAGGGAATGCAGTTCTTGGCGGAACGAAAGAATAAAAAAAAGAAGGCCCTCCATCTCTGATCTAGCTTGTTTATGTTCCACTATTTAAGCTCTTTTCTGCTTCCTGATTTGTAGGCAGACACAGCAGTATGGCATCAGGCTAATGCTAAACTAATTATCAGAATGCTGATCCTTATGTAATGAAACAGCACCATTTGTGCACAAGAGGGAGGTATCATCATTTAGAAAACAGGACAAGGGGGAATGGAATTGGCTGACTGGCTGAAAGTGGCTGTGAAGAGGAGAGTTTTTCCATGGCAGTTCTGGACTGTCTACTCAGAAGTAAGCATGAGCAGCATGTCTATGCATAAATCAGCAGGACAACCTTCTGCATGTCTAATCAGAAGTACACAGGTCTGGATTACTCAGCAGCATCTTCAAATAGCATTTCTCCTCAGAAGTAAACATGAGCATCATGTCTACTCTGAAGTAAGTAGGGCAAGGCTCAGAAGAAAACAGGATTGAATCACTCCGCAGTTTCCTTCCCTGGCCCCACCCTTCTACCCACAGGAGAAGCTCTTATCTCTGATCAGCAGCTGTTTGGAGAGAAGAGCTTTCCCCTCCTAAATATAGAGAATGGGACTCTTTTTCAGTGTTATTCAAGAAAAACATTTTATCTTCAACCAGCTGCTAATCAGTGATGATCAGATTCATAGTCTGGATGTAATGCTGAAAAATATACATTGGCTCAATTCGGACGACACAATAAACAACTGGGGTGGGGAAAACAATCGTCAGTTGTTTTGACTATTGTGTCATCCGAATGCTGCCATAGTCAACTCAGCGCTGATCCTAATCCACACCACAGTTGATTATTTATTACCATGTTGTGTGGGGAGTAACCCCTAGCTGAACAACTGTAAAGTTGATTATTACCCCACCATTGACTATTGTGTCGTCTGAATTGAGCCAGTGTGTACAGAACCACGGAAAAGGTGAGTAAGAGGTACATGCTGGAGGTGTATAAAATGATCCATCATGAGGAGAAACTGGACAGAGATTTGTTTTTCTTCCTCTCTAACCATACAACTATACAACTTGGGGTTATCCAATGAAGCTGAATGTTGGGAGATTCAAGGCAAACAAAAAGATGTGATGATGGCTGACAACTAGTTGGCTTTAAAAGAGGATTGAACAAATTCATGGAAAATAAGGCTATTGCCGGATAGTAGTCATGAGAGCCAGTGTGGCGTAGTGGCTAGAGTGTTGGACTGGGAGTCGAGAGATCCAGGTTCTAGTCCCCACTCAGCCATGGAAGCTCACTGGGTGACTTTGAGCCAGTCACATGCTGTTGTGAGGATAAAATGGAGAAGAGAATTACGTACACCGCCTTGGGTTGCTTGGAGAAAAAAAGGTGGGATATAAATGTAATAATAAATGTAATAAATAAATAAATATTATGTCTATAGTAACTCCAGGAGCTGAGGCAGCATGCCTCTGAATCTGAAGCTCTGGGGAACAACAACAGGGCAGGGTTATTGCCCTCATGTCCGTATTGTGGATTGCTCTGAGTTATCTATCTTCTCAGAGGTATTTTTATTGATAATGATGGGGTCATCAGAAATATTTAAAACTACAAACATATTAAAGATGCTTTATATTGAATTAGACTCTTTCTCCATGTGGTCTAGTACAATGCAATAGCTCTCCAAGTGTATCAAGGAGAAGTTTTTCCTCATCATTCTCCCAAAATTCCTTTTAGCTGTAGACAGTAGGATTTCATACAGGAGCTTTTGTTTCAAAGTATATGTTTGCCACTGAGCTATGGCCCCTCCCGGACTCTAGCCTAGGTGCAAGAAGGCCTGCAACTTCAATCCATCTGTACATGATGACTTGGACAGGAAATGAGCACTGGTTTTTCTATTTTCAAAGCATGTTTTAGACAAATGCCTTTGCATCACTTTAATTTTTTTTTAAAAAAAATCTTAGTATTTACTACCTCTGAAAATGCTAATAATTATCCCTTACTTCAAAACTGTTCCTCAAAGGTTAATTTTTAACCATCTTTCCACATATGTCCTGCCCATCTTAATTAAACCATCTAATAATTGACTTGTTGCTTGCATGGTCTCAAAAAGTAGGAATGGAGACATTTGCAAGTACAGACAATGTTCTGTAGCCAGGGCATTTCTCTTCCTTTGTTCCCAAATGCACAGGGAGATCAGGATTTGATACTGTAGACAGCTAGAAGCATTAATGGTACTTTTGTTCTCTGTGCTGTTTAGCCACTTCTTATAGACCCTGAAGTTTCCAAGTAACATAAAAATTTACAGCTGTCTCCAAGAAAATAAGCTCAGGAGACACCCTGGTAGCATTAAGCCATGATCGGATCAACCAAAGCCACGTTGACAACATTATTAATGGAGCATTATTAATAGAGCTATACTTTTGGTCTAAAAGCCTCAAGTCCCATGGCATAAACCTTGTTGCCTCAGTTCTCATCAACAAGAAAACATATTTCACTGGAAACTATGGTTGCATGTAAAAACCTATTTTAGGACCAAAGATGTGAGATTTAGGGCACAATCCTATGCATGTTTAGTCAGAACAAAGTCCCACATCTCCCAGTATATCCCAGTCAGCCATGCTGGCTGGGATTGTAGGGCTTTTTTCTGTCTAAATTTGCATAGGATTGTGCTATTACATATGCAAAATATGTATGTATTTAGGAAGATGATATCTAATCTATCTAACTATATTCTACTTTCCAAGGGCCAACTATTATATAAAATAAATAAACATTCCGAATAGCTTCTAAACTAGATTTGGTAAAAATCTGTGTGCAGGTTGTTAGGGAGGGGCATGTCAAATCCACCTCCATTGATGGGTACCATAAAACAAAGACGCCAAGAATGCTTTCAGCCCAAGGCTTTGATTTCAATTTCCGGTCTAGTTATAGCACTGGCTTAGCTATTTTAAGGGTCTGCTTGTTCCCTTTGTAACTTATTTTAAGGCACAGAGTCCCTTTGGACTCCAATATAAGCATGGCCCAGCTCCTCCTCCTCAGGCTTCAAAACATGATTTGATATCCTGGCTTGTTCTGAAACTAGTAATAACAGTTTTCCAGTTCAGATTAAATGAGAAACTATGGTCAATTGGATACTTCCGAATTAAATTCAGGCCACTGCGGGCCCCTAGCAGCCTCATGACGGGCCACTCACGAAAGTTTCCTGGTCAATTTCATGATGCTGCAATCCTCCAGTGCCTCTCTTGTTATTTCTGTGCAATAACTGAAAATGGAAAAAGTAATAATAAAAAGACTCCCTTCCGTTTCACTGTGAAAAGAGGACCACACTATTAAAGAGACAGAAGACAGCGCTGGCACCATCTTGTGGCTGTCTAAATGAAACAAACAGAACTCCTGTTTAACGAGGGAACAGGGGAGGGGGAAGGGAAGTGAGTGTAAAGGGAGCACATCAATATTGTGGGACGAACGGAAGCCAGAAAGCTGCGGTACAGTTATAGGATTTTCTCCTGGTATAGGAATGCTCTGTGAAGGGAAGAGCTATATGCATGGGCAAAAAAGCTCATGTATCTTGATTTGTTAAGATATATGATCACCTGAACTTACCCCAGCAAACTGTGGTTTGATTAAACCAGGAAGTTATTAATTACGCCACACATGCAAGTGGACCAGAGAAGGGGAGGGTGGAGGAAATATGTAAGCATAAAGCTGATTCCTACTCCTCTGAGCCAGATGAATGCAGCCTATGAAACAGCCTGAACACAACCAGCCCTTCTAGGAATGAACGAGTGCCTCATAACAAATACTTTATCTGATAAAACAGGTTTCCCATGGCATGCAAAGAAATCCAGCTGTGGATATTGTTTAGCAGCACTGTTTTATTGATTTTCTTTGCTTCTAAACACGTATTCCAGTGATATACCTTTCCCAAGACCATGCGACTGTGCATATCCCACCTAAACGGACTTCAAAAGTCAGCTTTGAATGGAAAACATTTGAATTTGACAAGGCAATCCTCTGATAACTAACTGGAATTAAGTCCCATTTAAATCAGTGGTTCTTTCATCTGATCCAAGATACAAAGGACTGGATTGCAAGTTCTGTGTTTTCCTGCTGTTGTACTTGCAGAGCTAGCAGCAGTGAATATTTTCTCCAGGAAACTTTTATCCTGGTTTCCATACATCCCTAGTGTCAAACAGTATGAGGCAAAGGAGCAGAGTGAAGCTTTCAAAATCAGCATACGAATTCCGATTATACATTCACTGTAATTAATATTTTACAAAAGGCACCCAAAAGGAATTTTAAGTCTCCAGGGTCTGTTTATTTATAAAACATATCGGGTTTGTTCATAAGACACCTTAAGGCCTGCTAGTTAAGGCTTTTGGTTACGCACCAGAGTTTAAGGTGTCTTGTGTGATGCATTTTGCTAAACCCTGCTCACTCACTAACCACACTCAGACCTTCTGCAGCAGGGTTAGAGGCTCTAACCATTGCTCAAAATGTTGTGTGCAACACCACAGCTTGTGGTTAGTGCTAGCCCCAGAGAACCACAGTTTTGCTAACCACAGAGCCTGAAGTGTCATCTGAACAGGCCCAATGTGACATTCCAGAGGTTCTGTACAACAGGGATGGGTAGATGGTAGATCAGGACCAACGGGTAGATCTCTAGGCAATTTGCAATAGATTACCAAGGGTTTCTACCCCAATTATTTCACAACAGCATCAACAAAGAAGCTTTTCCTCCCCTTCTAAATTAGAACATCATCACAAGGGGGAAAATTGTGTTTTCTTACCATTGCTTCTCCACCCCTGTATTTGTCCCTCATTACTTCTTCATTCTGTCCTGAGGGGAAAGAGGAAGCAAACAAAGACCATGTGGCCCATTCAGGGGCTGTTTATATCGTACCGCTTTTCCTGCACACAGCAGGAGATCGCAGCACATTCTGTTTTTAAAAAAGAGTCAGATTAAAAGGGGTCTATTTTGCAATGGGAAAATGAGCGAAAGGAGCAGAAGGTGCGCGGAAGGTGGACGTCGTTATCTAAAGGATGTGCACACATCCATAAGTGGTCAGTAGTGAACATGTGATAAAACGCTAATCTGATGAACTTCTTAGACTGCTGAGATGGAAGAAACCTGGGGCGAGGGGACCAAGGGTGATTTTTGTGTACCAAAGGACTGTCAATTCAATGAGAAGGGGGGCTCTCAGAAGAAGCAGGCAGTTGCAGGATACTCACGCAACATGTGGTCACCCATCCAGGGACTTGCACAGCTTGGATCATGGGGTGGGTGGGTGATTGCGGTGGCAGCAAGGCCTCTATTCCCAGACCCTGTTACATAACTCCTCCCAACAATGCATGCTGGGAGGTGTAGTCTCTTTCCCCAGTTCGGTCTAGGGCTGTGCTCTAAATGGCAGATTCATCATAAAATGGCCACCTCAGTTTCGGAAATCTGAATCCAAGGCTTACACAGCCCTAATACTGAAAACAAATTCCTGGGCTGAGTATGTGCATGTAAGAGTGTATTTCCTTTCAGCCCCCACTCCCGCACCATTATTGTGTAGCTACTTCCAGTTGGTGGACCAAAGGTTTCTAGGGAAAAAAATAAAGCAAACAAACAAACACACAGAACAAAACAAAACAAAGCAGATGCAAGGATCCTGAAGTCTGCCCATATCTGTCATCCAGGGCACTGGCTCCTAGAGGTCATTGGGTAAGTCATTCAGCTGTCCCACTGAGACCAGATACCCCCCAAACCTTAACCTAAATGAAGTGTTGCTACAACCTAAAGAGTTAGAGAATTAGGACCCACCCTCTATACATGTAACTGTAATTATCAAAGATAAGACATGTACTTTCTGGAACCTACTCAGAGGGTAACAAACAACACAATTCTTGCATCTATCTCTGTTCAGACATAAGACACAGTGAGTTCAATGAAGCTAAGTCCTATGGAAGCCTGTATAGAATTGCAGCCTAAATCAGAAAACCTTTAGTTATTTATAGAACACAACATCCAGAAACAACTAGCTATACTAGAGTGACCAGATACAAAAGAGGGCAGGGTGCCTGCAGCTTTAACTGTTGTGATGAAGTGGGAATTTCATCAGGGCCAGATCTACACCAAGCAGGATATAACACTTTGAAAACTGTATATATAATGTATCCTGGGCCCAAATAGTTGTCAAAAACATTATAAACCATTATAAAGCGGTAGTGTATATCTTGCCCAGGTGCTGCATGCATGCAAATGACACCTGCTGAAATTCCCTTTTCTATTCAACTGTTAAAGATACAGGAGCCCTGTTCTTCTTTCCATATGGTCAACCTAGGCAACGGATACAGATTTCCACTTCTCATTTTAACTGAAATGCTGAATTTACTACAGAGAACTTCATGCACAATATATTTTGTTATACAATAGAAATATTTAAGCAGAGGGAACTGTGCTAACTACATTACAAATTATGTAACTAATTTCTCTGACAGATTTTTCTTGGGATCTTTAAAATATCTCAAAATATAAGACTTATATGCTTTCTTGTTTGCCAATGCCTTCTGTTGCATAGCACTTTGCTTACTTACTTTTTTCTTTTTTGAATGCTATACAATTGTTTGCTTTAGCTATCTCATGGTTTCTGAATGGAGAAAAAATAAATAGTTTTCACGGTATTCTAAAAAAGAATCAAAATTATACAATAGCTGCCACTGTTTGTGGGCAGTAGCCAATGGTGTCTTGAGATGTTGTGGCTCACCAGCCACTTGGTCTCCCAGACTCCAGTCCTCAGACAACACCATTTACCCACCCTTGTTTGGCTCCCTGGACAAGCCGCTGTGCAGTCCTTGAGTGCCTGGTGAGTAGTGAGTAGTCACCAGACCCCTCAGCGAGCTGCCATTTTGCATAAAAATGGCAGCTTGTTTTCCATAACAGGGCTTTTAGGCAAATAGCAGCTGTACAGTGGCCATTTACAAAAGATTACAGGTGTGAATGACCCATTCACGTGTGGAATGTTGCATAAGTGGTCCCTTTACAGCTGTCATTTACACAACACTACATTTACTGAAAAGGTTGAGCCACCTTTTTTTGCAAAATGCTGGCTTGGTGAGTAGGCTGACCATGTGAAAAGGAGGACAGGGCTCATGTAACTTTAACAGTTGTAGAGAAAAGGGAATTTCAGCCAGGGTCATTTGTATGCAATTAGTTCCTGGTGAAATTCCCTCTTCATCCCAACAGTTAAAGTTGCAGGGGCCCTGCCTTCTTTTGTATCTGGTCACTCTAGTATAGTGCCTGCAACTTTAACTGTTGGGATGAAGAGGGAATTTCACCAGGAACTAATTGCATACAAATGACACTGGCTGAAATTCCCTTTTCTCTACAACTGTTAAAGTTACATGAGCCCTGTCCTCCTTTTCAGATGGTCAGCCTATTGGTGAGAGAACGGGTAGTCTTGCGGCAAATGGGGCAGTGGGTGGCTGGCAATGATTTGGTAAGCAGCAGGTGGCAATGACAGAGATGAGTCTGTCCTTCCCTAACTAGGTTATTCCATTAGTACAAATGACATTGTACTAGTGGAAACTAGGTTCCAAACTGTGTACAAGAGGAGAATCCAACTAAAGTTGTTTGCACAAGCGCGGTCCCACAAATTTGTGCAAGTGGTTGTGCATTTTGCTTGCACAACCCTTTGTGCAACAGGTTGCACATTACACTTGCGGAATCTATTGTGCAACTAGTTGTGCACTAGACTTGAGCAACTGGTTGTGCAAACAATTGCACAATTGGTTGCACAAGCATAATGCACAAGCTCTTGCTCAACAGAAAAAAATTCCAAAGCTCTTTGAGTTTGCGGAATGACACCGTTAGATACTATCTTGTGAATAGGGCCAGTTTTACACCAAGCATGATATGACACTTTGAAAATGGCTTGAAAACTCCACATGGAGTGTGTCCTGGGCCCCAACAGTTGTCAATATCATTATAAATCGTAATAAAGCAGTAGTGTAGATCCTGCCTGGGTATAGTTTTTTTTTATATTTGACCTTAGCTAGACTACTACAAAATAAGATATGAAAAGGAGAAAATAGCATAATGTCTGATAATTAACTAGAAGTCAGACAACTTTTGTTTGTTTTAAAAAAAGAAAAGGACAAAAAACTTTTTTTCTTTTAGAGGACACATTATTAAATATGTACACCAACGAGTTCCCTGTTTTGTTTCTATGGTGGAACACCAGGAACATGCCCTTGCAACTGGGGATTGCTTTCTTGGTGAGACAGACCACAACATCCCCTGCCTACACCCACACACAACTCTCTGACCTATGCTGGTGCTGCACCAAGTACCCGAGAGGGTATAATCCACCCAGCTAGGCCTCAAAAATATATGCCAGGTCAGTTGCTTTATCCATGGCCTGGCATGACAGATTCCTGTTGCTTTACTATAGACTGACTTGGCTACCTGCTGGTTGGGAAGTGGGTTAGAGTAGTAGGCTACCAAAGATGTCAACTCTCCACCTCAGATGACATGGCCATGCCCCACCCACAACTCTGATGGTACCCTGGGATTTCCTCCTTTCTTGTCCCCTTTATACTCAACTATCAGTGTGGAAAAGGAAACTGATATGCAATGGATAAACACAATCAGCCAAAAGCACACTGATACACATTGCGGGTAATGGAGGGTGGAGAAATAATGAGGCGACATACAGAAGTGAATTTTAAACCGGGCCACTTTATTAAAGATATGCAGAGTGGGTTAACCTATGTGGACATCCTAAATATTTCAGGGAGAGACATTCACCATCTGTGAAGTGGTGCTTCCCAGTTTGCCACAACTCAGATTGCCCCTTATGGGGTAGGAAGTCCTTCTGATGTCAACCTCCCCTCATGCCGTACAGCTCCAAGTAGGTGAGGAAGATTGGCCTTAAAGGTAACCCTTATCCTGCCAGCTGAGGTCGTAAAACTCACAGCTGGGGGCCCTCAGGCATAACCAATCACCGAAACAGTGCCTGTGAATGCTCACCAACCCTATGATGCTCCAGATGCCCGCACCTACCTATCAAAACATAAAAGGGACTTAAACATTAATGAACATCACCTATTTAATACTCCCTGGCTGTCTTGCAGTGTGAAGTAGGTGAAAAAAACCATAACCGAAAGTGATTATGAGCCAAAAAATCCTACTTGGCCTTCAACAGAGCGACCAGCTACCTACAGGGTAGCTGGGTGGGAGAGAGGGAGCCGCAAAAAAGCAGAGGCAGCAGGGAAGGGTGAGCCTGCTTTTTAAACTCGCTCTGTCCCCTTCCTGCCACAAGGCACCATAGGAGCAGCCAATGGCTGCCACCCATGCCACCTCGTCACCCCACCCCACCCGCAATGGCCTCCATGTGCCCAGGCATGCCGGGTCCGTTGTGAAGGCACTTACAGTCCAAATACATTTTAAAAAGGCTCTCTTCCTGCATGCTTTGAGGAAGGCCTTAAATTTTTTTCTGTTTCACTCTACCTTTAAAGAGGACTGGTTGGAATTTAAATTGTTACTGCTGTTTGTATAAAACTGTTTGAGCATATTTTGTTCAGATTGTTGGTCTGAAGTGTTTTCAGAACTGTTCCTTTTAACCATCTTGGGGAACGAGGAAACGTTGTATTCTCCATAGCATCTGAAGCAAAACATGTGCATTTTAAACAGTGGTGAGATACATACACTATTATGGACATCACCACTGAGGGGAAATGCATATGGTTTAGATATTGCAAAGAAATATGGAAAGCAAGAAGTGTGTGTCACTTGCATTTCCTGCTCCTTTACATTGTAAAAACTGTTCTATGAAAGTAACTGGATTCTCACAGTAATAAATACTTCAGTAAGCAAATAGTGTATTTACAATACATCATGTGTTCAAATATCTTTCAGGCTCTTACAATGTCCTCCAATTAAATTTTTATATTCACTGAAATGTTATCTGGCTTGTCATATACATTTCGTGGTCTCATAAGAATTAACTGTGCTCAATTCTTAATAGTAGGGAGAATCTAAATTATTGTGCTTACCTCTAGAAACATCAGGAAGCATAATCTATAATAGAATCTAACTACAGTCAAAGTCAGCAGATTAAAATACTTTAATGCAAATTGAACTGACAATAAATCTCACTGATAAAGGATGAAAATTAAAATTGCAATCTTGGCAATTGCATGTAATTTGCATATACAGTACTCATTACTTAAGCATGTTACTGGACTTAATGACCACAGAAAATCTCTGTGTGCGTGTCTGAATGTATCATGATAATGAACATTGGCTACAATCATATACTCATAGAATCATAGAATAGTAGAGTTGGAAGGGGCCTATAAGGCCATCAAGTCCAACCCCTTGCTCAATGTAGCAATCCATCTTGAAGCTTGACAGATGGCTGTCCAGCTGCCTCTTGAATGCCTCAAGAGTGGGAGAGCCCACGACCTCTCGAGGTAATTGGTTCCATTGTCATACTGCTCTAACAGTCAGGAAGTTTTTTTTCCTGATGTACAGTTGGAATCTGGCTTCCTGTAACTTGAGCCCATTGTTCTATGTCCTGAACTCTGAGATATTCGAGGAGAGATCCTGGGCCTCCTCTGTGTGCTTGAAGAGTGCTATCATGTCTCCCCTCAATCTTCTCTTCTCAAGGCTAAACATGCCCAGTTTTTTCAGTCTCTCCTTACAGGGCTTTGTTTCCAGACCTCTGATCATCCTCGTTGCCCTCCTCTGAACCCTTCCAGCTTGTCTGCATCCTTCTTCGTGCAGTTCCCAGACCTGGACGCAGTACTCAAGATGAGGCCTCACCAGTGCCAAATAGAGGGGAACCAGTACCTCACATGATTTGGAAGCTAAGCTTCTATTAATGCAGCCCAAAATAGCATTTGCTTTTTTTGCAGTCACATCACACTGTTGGCTCATATTCAGCTTGTGATCTACAACAATTCCAAGATCTTTCTCACTTGTAATATTGCTGAGCCAAGTATCTCTCATCTTGTAACTGTACATTTGGTTTCTTTTTCCTAGGTATAGAACTTGGCATTATCCCTATTAAATTTCATTCTGGTGTTTTCAGCCAAGCACTCCAGCCTATCAAGATCACTTTGAAGTTTGTTTTTGTCTTCCAGAGTATTAGCTATCCCACCCAATTTTGAGTCTTCTGCAAATCTGCCACTGGGAAGCAATAGCTTGGTTGCCTGGACAGTAGGATGCATTTACTTTTCCCACTTCATTATTCTAATTAGGAAATGGGAAAACGTTATTTTTTCTCTCAGTGAAGTCATCATGCAACTCAGATCTCATTGGGTTCATGATGCCAATGATATATGATATATGACCCCTGATTGGGTGGAACATGCAGTGAAGAAGCCCTTTCAAGCAAAAGCTGTTGCTAATGTAGCAACAGAGTCCAGGAACAATGGTTGCAAAGAGATACAAAAAATGGAAGGTGCTATTATTTTGTGAACCTCCCATAACTGGCAATTTTTGAAGTGACAATTGACCTCAGAAAAGCTTCTTATTGCATTACAAAATTGTACTTTTTTTTTTTAACTCACAGCATACTGCAGTTTATTTTGTGTTATTTTAGTTTAGTGTTTGTTGCAATTTATATATTTTTATTTGTAAGTTGTCTTGATTTTGAGACAACCAAAGGAAAATACAGTTGAGGCATTTGAAAAAAAAATCATGTTCATGTGGGAAAACCTGTAAGATTGATTTTGGCAGTTCTTCATAATTCCTATACTTATAGCTCAATGCTCAATCTGTGAACTTGATTTAAACAGAACATTTCCAAAGCCACCTGGGTCAAATACTTTATCCTTCTCAACTTAACATCAGTCATTCAGTTTTTTTTACTATGAAAACTTTAAAAAGTCCTTCGGACACTTACCATAACTCACAAGCTTAATGGTAACTTAAAGTACCTGAATATGTTGTATAAATGCAGTTCAGGCATTATACAGCCATCTTTTATTTTCAAAGCCTGAGAACAATTAATTGAAGAGATCAATATAATTCCTAGAAATTTTCTTAATAAAGTGATTACTTAAGATATCTTAGAGATGTCTAGGTTACGAATTCCTCCCCGGAAGGGGCATATTTCTGCATTAAAGTTATTTTGACATCGAGAGCAGTAATTCCCAGACTGTACATTGGAGCACCTTTAGAGTACTGCAACAGAACTATTACTGTTGTTACTAAGAAATTAATTGATTGAATACTGAAAGGGTCCTATAAGTTCCAGGTCCGCACCAAGATGCGAAAGTACGTAATTTGGCCAGGATATGATGTATGTGTGGAATAATTCACTCACTCCTGATGACATCACATAATAAGTACACACCCACAGAGGGGACTGCCTACTGCATCTCTGAATGAATCAATGCTTTCACCTGGCACTGTTAATTGGGAATTTCACCCTAAAAAGTAATGAAGTAGGAAAGGAAAATGAGATGGAATTAGTCACCACTGAAAAAAAAAGTATGCCTCATCTTTCAGAAACAGACTATGGATGATATCCTGCCTTGTTGCCAGAAATGCTGAGGTCATCTGTGTGGCGTGCATTACCCATGGTAGTAGAACTTCTGGAGCCATGAGAGCTGCTATGCCAAATAGTTGAAATGAAATGAAGTAGTCTTTTCTGTTGTGGAATCCTGTTAGTTTATATACTAGACAAAAGAATAAAAAAGTCAGACCAGTTAAAGAACATTTATTGGCAGATATTTAGGTGGTAGAAGGTAATGAGTCAGAGAGGGGAACTACACTTTAGTTATGCTACGTTAAGAAAGGGTAATGACCACTCATTGGGCCACATGACGCACTTACTATGACGTTTTTTCTTCGTGATATTTTACCCCCTTCTTCTGCGATATATGCCGTGGTATTTTCATAAGAAGTGTTGCAAGAAGGAGCATGTGTCCTTCCTGATCGTCATCGCGTCGCTAAGTTCATATCTATGTAATCCAATCAAAGAATGGTGGGCGTGTTTCGGCTCCGAAATCGTTAGTATTGCTGTTGGCTAAAATTCTACGCTTCCCCTTTAAGACTTAATGCTCTCTTGGAAGCAAGGGACAGAAAGAAGGGTTTATGGGGAAGTGGGCGTGGAAACTAGGTAATGAGGAAGTCACGGCAGAAGAAACGACGCTGAAAAGAAATAGTGAGACCTGCCTTAACGCTGTAACGACGGGAGAAATTTACTGAGGTAACGTAGTATTAACTTCATGTGACCCAGGACGTTTTAAAACACAGTAATACCTGACGTTATGATGACCACTTTAAAACGTAACAACCTTATGTGTGGATTCCCCCAGAGTGTCCTGACTAAGAGAGTATACAACATCAGGGGTCAGTGGAAGCAGTTCATAAGGTATGGTCAGTTCAGACAGAGAAGTGGCTGAGAAAGAGGGTAGCACCGGCAGAGCCTATGCAAGAAGAACGGCTGGAATCATGGAAGGTAGAAGTTCTGAGCGCTAGCAAGGAACAGAAGATTCCAGCTACAGTTCTCCAAGACAGCTGACATGGGAAGGTAGTGGGTCTCAGAAAACAAGGAGATTTTGGAGAGGCAACTGATCAAATACGCTGGTCATCAAGTCCATGACCAGAAAGAGGGCTTCAGGGGCAGCTCAAGCAAGCTTTCTAGTTGAATATTTTTCATCTCTAGAAGCTTGGAGTCCCTTGTGAGAGACAGCTGAGAGACTTTTTGAACCCTGTATACTTCCAGTGAGTTCATGACCAGAAATAGAATTCTTGGAGAGGCAACTCGGATGGAAGTAGAAAAGGATAACTGGAAATGGGTTTAAGTTAGGGGCATGAACTTTAGTTAAGTTTAAGGATGTATGAGGAATTTGTTTCAGTTTGTTTTTGATCAGGATTTACCAGTTTGTATGTTACTTATTGAACATAGACTCAGATGCAATCTGCAGCTGAAGTCCATACATTTCTGAACTTTCAACATGATTCATGAACCAAAACAATTGCATCAACAGCATATGTACATTTCAAAAATATGCATAAAATGTATACTTTTAAAAAATGCCCACAAATACACTTTAATAATGGGAGAAGGATGCGTACATTTCAAAGATGCACACAACTGATGCATACATTTGGGAAAATATGCACAATGATATGCTCAGAAGGATATGCACTGCTCCTGCCCCCTTTAGTTCAGACCTTGCTGTGTTGAACCAGCAAAGTCTGAATGAGAATTCTACTTGCATTCGCTTGAATGTGAGTAGAACTGTCGGGACAATCTGGAACTCTGTCGGGACAATCTGGAACTCTGATAAGGCAGAGTCTGCAATTGTACACAAAGCTTTTAGGACCACATTGTCTTTTAGAAGATGACATTGGGAAACCCATTCACATATGGCGCTTTTGACTGATCTCCAAGTTACATGGTTCAGATTTTTAAACAAATTTGACATAATTGCTTTCAGTATTGCTTTTCTTTCTCAAATGAATGGTGCATGAAATAAAACATTTTATGAAAGTTTCTTTAAATGCAAGCCTTCACCTTTTATATCTAAAGAACTATTTTTTTTTCAGTTGATAGTGGCAGCAGTGGCTATTATTGGTTTTAATGAAAGCCTGAATAAAAAAAGAAGATTTGAGGTAAGCCCCATGAGTGCCTGGATGTTTGGTCCACATGATGAGATTATTTAGTAAATACTAAGAAAGAGACACTGTTCTCTTTTGTCCTATGTGTAATAAGCGCTTATTCAATGGAAGCCAAAGTTGGATTTAGCATGGTTTAAGTAAAAGAAAATCTCAATGTTCTAGAGTAGATAATAGCTTTGAAAGAAATACACCGGAGCCAATTCTCAGCACGAGGCCGGCAACAGCACTGCTTGTTGAAACGTAACCTAGATAGACTGGTTCAGACTAAGTCAACTCCTGGAGAACAAAAATAATTATTTGCTTACCATGGGAGATTTCTGCGTGTTTTTGTTGTTTACTGAAATGTAAGCAGCAAAACTTGAAATACAAGGAACTATAAGAAAAACTGCAAAGTGTTATCACTGACGGGAAACCAACTTAGAGGCAATATGTATGCCTTGAAATAGACTTTACAGGGGAAAGGATATTTCAAACTTGTCCACCCTGCCCCTAATGATGTGCAGTGTATAGGGGTATATGAATTCTCCTCTCACCTCACACTCCAGTTTAATGTGTAAAACAGAATTCATCCAAATTATATTTGCTAGGGACATAATATTAAGGTTGGTATATTTTTTTTTGAAATGCAGGTTCCTTTATTTAAAAAAAAAAAAGAAAGAAAGACAAAGATAAGGTTCAAATTGCAATGCAACATGTAAGTCCCATGATATTGAATGTGGACAAATACAGATTGTAAAAGCCATTAGGGAAGAATAAAGGTAAAACAGAAATATGAGAGACACCCCTGAGAAATACCAGTAATCTTATCATATTGAGTATTTTCTTTGCTTTCTTCACAATGTCTACATATTCATGACCCTACAAATATACAGAAGGAAGTATGGAATAAAGACACAGACACCAGAGCTTGGGACAAACTAGGGCCTCTTTATTTAAACAATAAGGGAGATTCATCCCCTCCCTGGATCCACATGTGAAAGTGCGGGAATCTAGATGTCCTTATCTTAGTCAACTTGCCTGTCTTTATGGGTGAGTCACTCTCTTAAGCCAGGAGTCGAGTAAACCTGGGCCCTCTCTTATGCGACACTTTGAAAGTGTGGGGAGGCTGCCCCACCTCACCCCCACTCAGAGTTGTAGAACTCTGAGTAGATGAGGCAGAAGGATCTCCAAAGGCATACCATATCATGACACGGGAGCCATAAAACTCACGAGGAGCAGGACCTCTGGACATGCCAATTACCAGAAGGTGCCAGAACGCTCACCATCCCTATTCTGATATAGCAAATTCCTGCACGTCCCTACAGCAAATCAACCTATTTAACCATCCTCAATAAAGAGGAGACTGGCTAAGTCCCATACTAGAAGAATGGAGGGAGGGTGGGAGCTGAAAAGCCAGAGAGGCCGATATGAAGGCAGGGCTGGCCTTTATAGGCCCTCAAGTGTCACATATGAGTAGACATGTACATCCATTCCCCTCCCCCCCCCCCACTCACAACAACCTTTTTTCCTGCCCAAGCCGTACTGGCTGGGCTGGGTAATGGATAAACTAGGAGATACTAGGGCTTTTTAAAAGCAAATTTTCCAACTGCACAAATGCCTTGTCAGACACTCCCTGCCCCCTCCCCTGCCCAAGCCAAACACAATATTTCTCTTTTAGAACTGCACATTATCAGATTTCCAACTGCACATTATTTTTCCAAACTGCACATTTTATGTCCAACTGCACACTAAAAAAAAAAACCTGGGTGATACTGGGGTGGAGGTGGGGTGAAACACATAAATCTTATACCTTCTTCACAGAAAAAAATTAAGTACTCACTTCAATCCTTATAGTCAACATTTCAAGCTTCATGAACTGACTTCGCAACCTTTAATGCTGTTTTAGTTATAAATTATGAGAGGATTGTGAGTTTTTAAAAAACAAAAAAAGCCCCTAATATTGCAAGTCTGTATTATTTTTCTTTGCTTTTTAGTTTAAGATATTGGTGTCACAGACAGAACAATGCTATGCTCCCTGGGAGGGCATCCCAAGGATCATGGATATTGCAGGTTCCCCCACCCCCAGACACAGACACAGCTATGACCTCACAAGGGAGAAATCCAAGCAGAGATTCCACTTCCCCTGTGCGCAGCCACTGTAGAAAGCTCTGTGGCAGTTTAGCTCCTCTTCCAAGGTCACAACAGTGACCTTAGAAGAGGGTCAGGGAGGGAGCAACTGGGGCAGCATAGTGGGTGGAGAGGATGACAAATATGGATCCACATTGCCTATGCGATGGACAGGAAGGTAAGTCAGCTAGATGGACTCAGATGGACTCTCATTACAACACTGGAGGAATGGGAGGCTGTTAATAATAATAATAATAATAATAATAATAATAATAATTTTAAAAAATATTTCTTACCCGCCTCTCCCTCTGGATCAAGGCAGGGAACAACATCAAATTTAAAATACATGAAACTGACTAAAAGCACACAAAACTAATACATTATTAAAACACAAATTAAAATACCAATAAAACGCTTAAAATTCATCTGGGTAGGCCTGCCAGAAAAGATCAGTCTTTATAACTTTCTTAAAGTCAAAGAGACTATTAAGTTGATGAATCTCCTCCGGCAGGCCATTCCACAGTCTGGGAGTGGCAGAAGAGAAGCTCCTCTGGGTAACAGCTGTCAGCTTAGTTTTGGCTGACTGTAACAAATTCTTCCCAGAGGACCTGAGCGTGCAGGGTGAATTGTATGGGAGAAGGCAATCTCGCAGGAAACCTGGACCCAAACCATGTAGGGCTTTAAAGGTGATGCCCAGCAATTTGTACTTCGCCCGGAAAGTAATTGGCAGCCAGTGAAGTGATTTTAAAGCTGGCGTGATATGGTCACCCCTAGGTGTACCGGTGACCAAACTGCCTGCCATATTTTGAACTAGTTGAAGTTTCCAGACTAGGCACAGAGGTAGCCCTATGTATAGCACATTGCAGAAGTCGAGCCTTGAAGTTACCAGCACATGCACTACCGTCTTTAGGTCTTCCAACTCTAGGAAGGGGCGCAGCTGGCATATCAGCCGAAGTTGATAGTAGGCACTCCTGGCCGTCGCATCTACCTTAGCTGTCATTTGGAGCAATGGATCCAGGAGCACCCCTAAGCTGCGAACACAGCCTTTCAGGGGGAGTGTAACCCCATCCAGAACTGGTTGACACACCTCCAAACCCAGGTTGAGGCCTTTAACAGTAAGCACCTCCATCTTATCTGGATTCAGCTTCAGTTTGTTTTTCCTCATCCAGCCTATTACTGCCTCCAAGCATTCATTCAGAGGAGACACACTGTTCTCTTCCTGTCCTGTCTATCTGTTGCCAAGGGCACTGAATAGACAGGGGGCTCTAAGAAGGCTCTTTAGACAATTTATCTTTGCAGTCACAACTACCACAAAATTAGCTTTAGAATGTGATAAGCATTTTCATGCTATCGGGAAAAAATACGTTAAGAATACATGAATTATTACAAAATCTGCCCTCTTTGCAAGAACAGTCAGAGTTGAGCACTAGCAAAGACAGAAAACACTCTTTATTTTAAATACACCCACACACACACCTCTTGTCTATTCTGTTCCCATCAGGAGACAATATAGGACAGACACTTTATTATATCACTGAATTGTGATTTTTTTTAAAAAATTATATTTTCTTTTGAATGGGAAATCGTTGGATGGAAAAGACAATAAAAAATGTCAAAAAGAAATAAGTAAATAACTATATAAATAAATTACTTAAAAAAACAAACAAACCTTGGTTAGAGATATAACATATCACTATTTCTACAAAATTTTATAAATTATTTAGTTAATAATATTTATGATCACTTACATTAAAGAAATTTCTAAGCAGTGCACATAAACAAGTCTTCATATAGAGGAATGCCTGTTAGAAAAGGTATGTTTTCAATAGGCACCCAAAACCCAACTAGTTTGTAGTAGAAGAGAGTTCCCAAAAGTGGGTGTTACAACACCAAAGGCCCTATTCCAAGCCATGATGGACCAGACCTCCGAAATCTTGGGTACCAACAGGAAAGTATTTCCTGATAAGTGAAACAGCCAAGGCAGTGAGTAGGGGGTCAGACAATCTTTTGATTATCCTGAGTGTTTCAGAGTTTTGTAAACAAGTACCAAAATCCACCTGGCTTTGCATCATTTTGGCAGCCAGAGCAGTTCACTTAGCATAGGTGTAATACAGTTACCAATCTGGCTGTTGCATTCTGCACAGACTTGAACTTCTAGACCAAACTTAAGGGCAGCACCACATAAAACACATTGGCAGTAAACCAATGTTGAGGCTACTAATGCATGGAGCACAGTGCCCCAAGTTATCCATGTTCAGGAAATTTTAATTTTGAAAATTTGTCTTTCTGCTGTGCTTGTTCTCCACATGTGTTATTTCACATATAGGGTGACCAACTGTCAGGATTTCCCCGGATTTGTCCTGGTTTTTGTTCCATCCTGGGTGTCGGGGGATTTTCTGTCATTTTCTACAATGTCCTGGAAAGACACACTTTCCCCTTGAAGGCCGCCGTTAGCATGGTGGGAGGGAATGATGTGCTTTCTGGAGGTGGGTCATTTCCCTCCCGCTGCTCCAATCAGGGCCTTAAAGGGGAAAGTGTGTCTTTCCTGGACATTATAGAAAAGGCCCCAATTGGAGCAGTGGGGGGCAGGAATTACACACTTTCCCCTCCTCCACTCCAGGGCCTTTAAGGTGGCAAGGGGGGGGGGATGATGCACTTCCCAGAGGCCCTGGAAAGCCGCTTTCCCACCCCACCCCCACAGGGTGTCCTCTTTTTTGGTTTGCCAAATATGGTCACCCTACTCACATATGAGGCTTCCAATTTATCCTTCCTGGTTTCATTTCCCTCCAAACTATTATTTCTACTTTTTCTCACTCTCAGACTGCCCCTGCAATTGCCTCTGTGCTTTTTTCCTTTCTCTAAATCCAACCCCAATAAGAACATATAAATCGCCTTGCAGGACCATTCCAAAGGTAGTGGACACAGGTGAGGCTAGATCTACACTCCTGCTTGATAGCAGTATTGAAGTGCACTGATAACTGTTGAGGCACTATCCACATTCCATATACCATTTTCATAGTGTTATATCCTGCTTTTTATTCCACATTCATAATGATTTGACACAAGGTGTAGATCTGGCCTAGGTGTCCTTGAGAAGCTCACAAGGAGGAATTAGCTATCTTCTATTGTTTTTCTAAAACATTTCGTAATTACAGTTAGACCACCTCTGATCAGAGACCTTGCATTCCCAGATATCGTAACTAATAACATTGATGAAGCTATTCTGTGTGAATTTGTTTCATTTGTCCACCTACTTGGCAGTTGATTGAGCCAAAGTATTCAGACTTGATGAAGAATGCCGCCTAATTCCCCCCCCCCCGTTTTTTAGCAATAGAGAAATGATAGTAGTTACCCTCTGCTAGCTAGACAAAGAAATACAATCATAGAATCATAGAGTCATAGAATCATAGAATAGTAGAGTTGGAAGGAGCCTATAAGGCCATCAAGTCTAACCCCCTGCTCAATGCAGGAATCCATCTTAAAGCATAGCTGACAGATGGCTGTCCAGCTGTACTCTAAATCAGCACTAATTCAAAAAATATTAAAGAATGATGTGACCCCTTAAAGAAAACTATATTAACAGGTGCCATCAGTATACAATATAGGTTATACTCTATTATATGAGTAATTACAACTTATTACAATTGATGTGGTTAGCTTTTCCTTACAAGGTAAGTATATCCAGAATTAATGTTTGAGAAGGCAACTTTAGAAGTCTGAACCTATGTTAGTAGAAACCCCATGGCTTGCAAAATTAATCTGTATGTTCCTCCAGAGCACATTCTGTCCTATAGTGTTGTTTGAGCCCTTGTGACAGGGAAAAAAGAATTTGGCATTGTTCAGAAGAAAGAACAACATTGCCTTTCTACACTTGAAGTTCAAAAACATGAATTCAGTGATCCTTCAGAACAAACATCCCGATCTGACTGTTTCCAACATTCTCTTTCCTACTAGGGTTGTTATAGACTTCTATCTTGATCTTCAAAATATATAACAAAAGACAAAGTGGAGAGAGAGAGTAGGTGGAGATGGGAACACATGAGAATCCCCTAATTAATGGCCAAGGTGCAAACATGGTTGCATGTCTCTTTCTATCCCAGGCTACCACATGGATTTACCTAGCCCCTGGAATTCAGAAGAAAAGGCACTTGGATAAATTGCAGATAGATTAAGCCTGTCAACATCTACAAAACAAGGAAATGAAAAGAAATTTCAATTTACAGCCAACGCACACTGTCAATATGTCCCCTTCTGAAGTGAAAAGAATGATTTAATGCCATGATGTGATTAAAAAACAAATGCAGTTAAATATAATTGCTCACAGAAAACAGAGTCCTCAGAGATTTTTAAAAAAGCTCCCTCTTCATTAATTGTATTCTAGTTAATTGTAATTAACTAGATTTACTGGTCAGAATATGTGCGTATTCTCACTCTCCCCCATTATCAATTGAGGCAGAACAATGGCTTTTCTAGGCAAAGCAAATCTATGCCACCTGACAGAGCACCACTTTTATTTGTGCCAAACTTCAATTTAATTATAAAAGGAAGAAAGAATGCTGAGAAGACTAATATGTCAGTAACTATCGAGATCATTAAACCCAATTCCTAAGAATAAAATGCCGAGTCATTCTCAGAGCAGAAACCTGAAATGGAATGGCTCCTGGCCTTTTATCAATCTCATTTTGAATCACTGCCCAGAGCCACTCTGCTTATCAATTACACCAATCTGTTCACATAAAAATTACAGCTGCAGAAAGTGTTTGCACCTCTGGTGAAGGCAAAAATAAGAGGACTTCCAGAACAGTATTATGTGATCCAACAGCTATTTGTCAGAACAGACCCAGTTTTTATCACAAGCTTGAATCAGTTCATTAGGTTGTACAGCTGCCAAGGAGCAATATTGTTGACTTGATTGGTCCACATGGGCCTACTGGAACTGAAAAATTTAACATTGTCTTTGGCTTTTAGTCTTGTGCATTCCCTAAATAACTAAAATTGATGTGCTTATTATTGAGAACTAGAACACCTCCTGCTTTTTGATGTATACTGCATCACTTTGACAACATCCATTAACTAAAATTGGCTTGTGTCGGCATAAAGAGAAAAATGCATAGAACAAGATTCTTTGTCATAAATCCCCACTAACATCAGAGCGTCCAAGACTTACCACATAGGACCCTCACTGACTTTAAGAATTGCTTCTGCTAAAAACAAAAAGAAAATGTAATGATCGTTATGCAGAGTGTTGAGGACTTTTGATATTTGCTCATCATCATGTATTTTCAAGCTGATATTCAAAGAGGATAAAATATCATTCTTCAATTTTTTGTTCAAATGGATTCAGACTGGATACAAAATGGGTTGAGATATCAGGCTGGAGACATACAATATTTTGTAATATTATGTAACTGTAAAGAAAGCTACACTGATTTAGACAACTAGCATCTGCAACTTAGGGAAATGAGTGCAATCATGTTCACTTCTCAGATATGCAAACCGGAATTATAACAATATCTTCCAGATTGCAAATGCTACGATTGCATAAAATGTGCTTTGTAAGACAGTATATATAACACCAGAGATATATACCTTTCCTCCCCAAAAACACAACACCTCATTTAATCTTTAAAAATCACATCAAAGCATCATGGTCATTTATACAGTTTAAACAACTTGTAAAATAAATGCAGAAGACTGGTGCTATGGCCTATATGGATAATAGTATGCTTAAAGGTACTGCTGCTGCACTGGCTACTTATAGAATGTAAGCATATGCGAGAAAGATTTTAGTATTATGGGCATGCAGTATATTTACGCACAGGTAAATCTCATGACATTCTCTGGGGCTTACTCCTTAGTAAGTGGGTTTAGGACTGTAGTCTTGGAATCTCCCACTCTACCAGTGCTACATATAAAAATGGTGCCATTTGATATAAAATAAACAGAGATCACAAATGAAGAGGATAAACGAGGAGGGACGAATTTCAAGTTGATGTTCAGAGAATCTGGATGGACGTGTACATCATTTGTTCACCCATTCTGATATGTTATTGGGCCAGTTAAAAATAAATAAATACCAAGTATAGTTAGATCAGTTTTGCACATAATGAGCTAGTCTAAGGACATAGGAAGATGTCTTATACTGAGTCAGACAAGCTGGAAATGCTGTTAGTTAATTGTGCTGATCTGCACATTCTCTCAAGGATCACGTTTTCTGCATCCAACACTAACACTAGACACATGTGGCATTCATGGCTAGGAGGAATAGGAACATAGGACACTGTCTCATACTAAGTAAGACCATTGGTCCATCTAGCCCAGTATTGTTGATACTGACTAGCAACAGTTCTCCAGAGTTTCAGGTGGGATTCTTTCCTTGCCTTTCCTGGAGATTGCAGGGATGGAACCTGGCAGCTCCTGCATATGCAAAGTATTTTTTTCTACCACTGAGCCAGGGCCCCTCTCTAAATGTAATAGACATCTGAATCTTAAACTATCATCAATTCAGTCACACACATTGGATATGAACTGAATACCATCCCAAGCTCAATATTTTTAGTTATGCTAAACCTTGTGCTAATAGTTTTTAATTCAGAATATTATTTTGTACTGCAGAAACCTTTATCATTGTCTTCATTGTTTTGCAGGGTATACTCTGACCTTCTCTTCTGCTGTGCACTTTCCTTGACAATTCACATTTTAAAAGGTCTCTTTTCCCCCTCAAAATCAAGACTTTGTACCCTGATGTCAAAGTGTACTATTTATGTCCAAAAGCGCAGCATAAAAGTGGCTTTATTGAATGGGCCAAAGATCAGAATGTTCAAGATTTAATATGCTGGGGGTCATCACATTTTGAAATAGCTGAATATTTCTGAAGTGATGCATAGCTCTGAAATCTGTGTCCTCACTCCAGCAACCAGCTAGGGCTTATATGAAACTAGGAAGAGAAAACAAGTTAGAAAATGATTTAGCTGCCGAGTTATGAAGAATGTATTTTCTGTTCAATGCCTTATGTAAAACTGTAGTGTGAGACGGATGTTTCCTCACTTATTTAATAATTCATTTCCATAAGGATGCTTCTGGGCTCAGTATCTTCTATTTACATTATGTCTCCTTGCAATAATTTAATGACTTTTTGATAGGTCCCACAATTAGACAGAACATTATGAAAACTGGTGTTTCTTTTTTCCTTACTGAAGATATATTACCAATGCTGTTGTAGAATTTATTCTCTGAAAATACTGCAACAATATTTGCCTCAGTTGTACGTACAATGTATATATTAGAGACATGCCTAACCATAATGGTTATTCATGATGCTATGTGGTTATGGTAATTTAAGCAGGAAAAAAATGACTTTGTTGTTTATAACTGTATTGGGCTATTTGTGACTTTAAAGGTTGTGATCAACTTTATTGTAGAATGATTTACTCAGCAGTTTTTGACTTAGTCAATTTCAGGGTGAATTGTGAGATATTTTGGAACTTTAAACTTGCTTTCAATAATAATAATAATAAAAATCAGTATTTTGATTCAAGAAAGAAAAAAACCCCCACCTTTTCCAGAGACATGACTATTTTTCATTTTTCCAGATATAGAACTGAAATAACTGTTTGAGCTTTTCTAGATGAGTATATTATTATGTACTTGCCATTCTTCACCCACAGTTGTTTATGAGAACTTTAGATGACATTGTCACTAGGGATGTGCGTGGACTCCAAAAATTGGATCGGAGTCGGAATCGGAACCGGAATTGATGCCTCGGATCGGATTGAAGGCTTTCCAGTTCGGAATGGATCCGATTCAAATCCGAAAATCGGATGTCCGATTTTTGGATTGGATGCCATTTTAGGTGTTTTCGACATAGGCTTGCATTGGGGGAAAGAAAGCTTTCCTCCAATGCAAGCCTATGTAGAAAACATGGGGGCGGGTGAGTGGGGACCTAACTCCCCCCCACTCATGCTCCTTAACTGCAGGGGCCGTCCGCTGCCGCCTGCTGCCACCCACTGCTGCCCGCTGCCACCTGCTGGTCCCTTCTACTGAGACAAGCTTTGTGGCCTGCCTCTCAGTAGCGTGCCGGGTGATGACTTCACCCGGCGCGCTACTGAGAGGCAGGCCGTGAAGCCTGTTTCTCAGTAGAAGGGACCAGTGGGTGGTAGCGGGCGGCCCCAGCAGGTAAGTGAGGACCTCCCTCTCCCTTCCTCTCCCCCCACTCATGCTCCTTACCTGCTGGGGCCATTCGCTGCCGCCCGCTGGTCCCTTCTACTGAGAAACAAGCTTCACGGCCTGCCTCTCAGTAGCGCGCTGGGTGACATCATCACCCAGTGCGCTACTGAGAGGCAGGCCGCGAAGCCTGTTTCTCAGTAGAAGGCACCAGTGGGTGGCTGTGGACAGCAGCGAGGAGGCAGCAGGTAAGGAGCGTGAGTAGGGGGAGGGGGGAGGAGGTCCGAGGTCCGATCATCTGATTTCCCCCCGATCTGGATCAGGTCCTTTCGGATCGGATCGGATTAGATTGGATGATCCAGATGTTAGGGATCGGAATGGGAGAATTTTATCCGATTTCTCCTGGATCAGGTCCGGATCGTGGATTGGACCTGATCCGCTGCACATCCCTAAATGTCACCCTCCAATTTTGCTCCTGTTTTTTGCAGGGGTGTGGGTGGAGTCAGGAAAATCCAGTATTTTTTAGCATCGTGAAACAAAGTACAGGTCTCCATCATTGTAACTGCATTATTACACTATAAAACAGCGCCACCTAGAGGTTATGTAGCAGAGGGTATGAAAAAGAAGGAAAGGAAAATAGCTTAATGTAGAGATCTTAATTCTGCAATGAATCTGGAAGTAGATACTGTGGGTTAAACAGCTTAATCTAGAAAAGCTCTAAATCTACCTACAGCATTCCTTGTGCCCACTTTCCTATGACAATTTGGCAAGAGCAGTAGTTTAAAAGTGTACATATTTCAAAGTATATAGCAACATCTAAAAATCAATTTTATGTCTTGTACACTTCTGATATTTTGTGTTACCCAAATACTCCATATGCATTGGTTTGAGGGGACATAGGTAACAGGGCATCATGCTATCAAAACTCTGTTTTACAGAAAAGCAAATATTGACCTATATTCTGTTCAATTCAAAACATTTGGAACATCCTGCTTTTTCATGTTTTGTATTCAATGTTGTTCCCACCTCGATCCAGAGGGAGAGGCGGGTACGAAATTATATATATATATATATATTCACAGCTTTAGATCAAATCTGGGTGTTGAAAGGTCATACGGCCCATGTTGGCTGTAATCTCCTGCCCATAAACACACTCTTGGGCCTATAACATTCAATTGCATTATATAGGCATTGTGGAGTGCTAAATTATAAATTATGTTGTGTTACATTAAATTCAACATTCATCATCGTGCAAGCCCCCACTCCAGATTTGCTCTAGAGGGCCCCCCAAATGTCCAGAGAAAATTTGAGGGTACCCAGGGGGCTGAACAGGGAGGGGCGATCCATTCTGCTTAAGGTGTCTGCCAAAGAAACTCCCAATCTGTAGGAGCAAGTGAACTATAATTACTAAGCTTGTTTGACTTGCATAGGACATTGATTCTCACTAAAATGTTCTACCACATGCCCAACTTGCCTGGCCATGTAAGGATGGGCATTGCAGGTGGTGGGGGGGGGAGAGAAGAGACATAGGCAACTGCTTGATGTTCATGGTATGGTGCCACTGGCCAGGGGAGGGGCTTGTGAGGCATTTTTAGCCTATGGTGCACCTACCTTCAGCCTCTTTAAAGCCTGGCTGCCTCTTTCCCTCTATGCAGTGTGGATTCCACTATGCAGGATTTTTTGGTTCATAGGCTGATTGGATGGGGCTATGACACTTTTTGCCTACTTCACACTGTAAGTGGGGTGGGTGGGTCTTATATGCAAATCTGGTTATGTTTTGACTGTTAGGATAATTTGGTCGCATTTCATGGCAGGTAGGCTGGTAGGGGTGGGCACTGTTAGTGTGAACAGGGATGGTGAGCATTCTGAGGCACTATCTCAGCGACAGGTGATGTGTGATGCCTCCTGCTCAGGGTTTTGCAGCACCAGTGGGAAGATAAGGGTTACCTATGAGGTCAACTCACCTCCCCTACCCAGTGTTTTGTGGTCTGGGAGGGGGTGATACAGGAAGGCCTCCCTTTCCCAAATGGGGTTATACTGAGGAGAGACAATCTTATAGACCCTACTCAGCATGCATAGAATATTTTGCCTGATAGATACACTGTCTGGCCTGTTGCTGGCACAGATGCCTCCTCAGGAATTTCCCTTTTAGAGATGTTCAATAAATGTAGCCTGAGTTTTATACCATATACATGTGTCTTGTCTCTTTATTTCCCCCCTTATCACCTGCAATGACCTGAAGCTTAGATAAAACTAGGTAATATCCCCCACTAGCCCACATGTAAAAGTCCTGTCAAGCTCCAATCCCAGCTAATATCCAGCTGGCATTCTACTTTTGGCTAGGCCAAGAGTTTAAGTGATACCTTTCCATTTCAAAAAGTATTTTGGTATTCATGGTGGGGCAGGGGATATTACTTGTCGATCAAGAAACAAAAATCCAAAGTAGAAGTGGCTCTGGTTTTAATTTGTGGCTTAAATTACTTGTCTACTCTTTGTCTGGCCTACCTTAGGTCAGAAAGAATAAAACAGGGTCAGGCTGAAACAGCGAGTTGTTGACCTTTAAATCATCAAGCTCAATTCTAGTACAATCACTTTGAAGAGTGACTGGAGTCCTTGCAATTAATATGATGACATAATGACGGTGGTGATCACAATCATTCCTATGCCACTGCAAGATGAAGGCCTTTTCTGTCTATCAGATTGAAGGTTGTTGTGTTATAAACTTGTCATGCTTGAAGAGCAAGGATTGGCAAGGTAAAATATAAAAGGGGGCCTCACATAAAGCACATTGAAGGATCAAGAGGGCTTCAACCAACCTATATCTTCAGATCACAGTGTTCACTTCAACCACAGTGCATCCCCTTTCCAAAGTGAGATAGAGCCAACTATAGAACTCTAAAGAAAGATTGCCATGGATAAAGCCTTTAACAATGTCAAAGATGATTAATGAGACAGATAAGAGGACATCCTCTTTTTGACATTATGGTGCAAATAGAGTAAAGTGAAAGAAAGTAACATGTGTCAATATATAACAAAAGGAACCTATAAAGTCTTGCCTTCCCAGGCATGTTGATTCATTTGTCATTGAAATTTGAATCTTTGATGTTCTTACATATTTCTGAACACTGAAAAATATTGCCCCATTCCAGAATAATGGAAGCCATGAAAATCTGCTATAAGGAAAATTGATTTTATTAAATATTTTAATTTAAAAACTCCCATGTTGTGCCTGCTACTCACCTAAAATGAGCCCTATAAGAGTAAAACAATGTGAATTGTATGAAGGATAATTTTCATTTGTGAGAAGTGTAGACTTTAACATTTCTAAGAACACATTAAATTTGTAGTGCCTGACAATAGCTAGTTCTCTTAACGTGACAATTCACCACATGCTTAGATAAGCCAGCATCTTTCTGTGACAATATTCATGAATAAAGAAATGACTTGAACATAAAAGCCTTTTTGTATACACTAGAATCACAACCTTTTTTCCAAAATGGAAGAAAAATAAGAGAAGAAATAGTGAACTCTCACAAAGAAACTCTAGTGATTATAAAGACCTTCAAATTCTGATTAATCATAGAAATCATCAATAAAGTACCACATTAAGTTAAACAAGGAATGTCTCTTGTGATAGCACAAATCCAAAGTCTCTAATAATGCATATCCAAAATAAGATCAAAAGAAAATAACATGATAACATAGCCCAATAGCAGGAAAGGAACAAATAGCAGGAGAACTCCAAAGTGCATTCAAATAAGAACACTGAATCTGCAGAAAGGACTCGAATATTCCTCAATGCTCCTCCTATGGTGAAATGCAACTGTGGAAACAAGGTTCTTTAACATGCATAACAGTACCTCAATGTAATGTCCTGAAGACCTTCTAAACAAAACCTGCACAACAACATGTTGGTCAGTAGCCCTGTTTAAATAATAATAATAATAATAATAATAATAATAATAATAATAATAATTTATTTATTTATTTATATATTTATTTCTAACCCGCCTCTCCCTCTGGGTCGAGGAGGGGAACAACAATAAATATAAATACAAAGACCATAAAATAGATATGTTTCACATATTCATAGGGCCATCCCTATCTTTAGGCAGAGTGAGGCAGCTGCCGCAGGCAGCACTACGAGGAGACACAGAGCAGTGTCAAAGGGTCAGAGAGTGCCCTGCAGCCTGCCCTGCATCACCTAAGCTAGAATGCTTCCTTCAGTACATTGGAAGAGGCTGTCTTGTCACCAGCGTTTAAGTAAGATTTAAGTACCAGTTCATTTACCTCTAATATGCAGAGTGGAGGAGCATCTTTTCTCAGGCAACAAAATGTCTTGGGTAGGCCCTGCATATCCTTATTTGCAGACTTTCAAAACCCAAATGCAATAAACACAAGGCACCTTCATGAAGCACCATGCTAATCCTCAGTCAATAAGGGTGCAATCCTATGCCCCCTGAAGGCGCACTCCAAATAACCAATGGTCTTCCAGCAGATTCCTGGTGGAACAGGAGCAACACAGGTGTTTTTTGCCTCCCTATTGTTGCCTTTTACTTACAGATAGGAGTCTGAGCCCGTCTAGAAATTACACTGCTTGGGAGAGGACCAGGACCAGGGCTGGAGAGGCCGGGGGAGCCTCGCTTCTCCGCTTTTCTCCCCTCCCCCTGGTATGACCCCTTTTTTGCCTCTCCAGAGTTGGGAGGGGAAATCAAAAAGTCCTATGGTTTCTAGGATGTTTTCTAATAGCTGCTTTAGAGTTCTCTGAAATGAAGGCATCCAGTTGCAGCTTTTTTTGTGTGATTAACTAAAGGAAACTATGAAATATACTATGTTGGAGCCTGGATATTCGTATAATGAATAATTTGTGGGTAAACTGAATACAAATGTAATTTGTAAAACAGAGGGAAATTATAGTTCACTAAAACGTCTTGTTTTTGGGTAGATTTTAGAAGGTGCCAGTTTTGCATGAAGTTCTTGCTTTCTGTGGGATGCAGATAAGTCCTACACATATGACTCCATCTGATTTTAGGTATTTGCCTGAATCATCTTCATTCATAAGACTTTTTCTTGTAATGCAATTTTCATTCATGAAAGTTGGTACCACCTATGAGTCACTTCTGTAATTATAGTCACATTAAATGAGGAAACATGAACAATAATGCTACAATGGAAAAAGTATGTTGTGAGGTAACTAGTTGGAAAATCTTAGCCTTGTGAAAATTACGTATCTAGTTTTGAAGATAACATCCTTAGACATGTGAAGCTACTTTTAGGGTAAGATGGAAATATCCCAGAAATGAGAGAAATTGTTTTGTACTCTCCATTTTTTTATTTACCTCTTTCTATTATCACATATTTGGAATTAATCAACAGGGTTATCTGGTACATAAACTTGAGTGAATCGCAGAAGGTTTTTTTTAAAGAGAAATACAGTGACATTTGAATGACAGGATAATCAACTTGAGATAAATACTTCTGAATCATTGGTTGTGTATATCAGCCTGTTATAACAATAACAGAGTTATATAATGTACAACACCATGTGAATGTTAAAAGGTGGCATGTTCAGTGCTGTTCATCAAAAGTAATTCGTCACATATGTGATCGGGTAAGATTTTGTGTACTTATGCATGTGTGTTTAAAATCATTTAAAATCTTATGAGGTTATTGCAAACAACATAACAATGTTTTGAAATGATGAGTAAGAATAGATTGTGCTAACTACTGATGACTACCAAGAGTTTTTTTAAAAAAAATGCAACTGCAGTATTGTATTTCACTTTTTATTATTCTTTACTTGCAAACAAAGGAATACCTGAAGTGCTATGTGTGGAATCCAATAATCTCATCCCACTGACAGAATAGCTTCTGTCAGTGGGACAAGGTGATTTCCCACCTCTCCTGCAGACCCCTCAAGGTCTGCTCTGGGGCACTGGTTGTGGGAGAGGAGGAGAAAGTCTCCACGTATGAGCAGAAATCCTCTCACAAAATGTTTAATTCTGCACCATATCAGATAGGCTTGGAGTTGAAAGAAAACTGTGCTCAGCCAAAGCTGACTCTAAAGTTCTCATAGATAAAGAGAGTACACACACTTATATTGGGAAACATATTTCCATTTACATAATAGCGAAAGCAGCCAAAGAGTTATTTTATGGTATAGGAAAGAGGCATTTTTAATATGAAAAACAGGAAAAGATAAGTATCTCCCTTTACAAGTTTATCACACTGCCTGATGGGGATAAAGAAGATAGTCCCAAATTGTTCTCATATTACTTTTGGATGGAGTAAAATGACTGGGGACTATCAGCTTAATTGCATATGGTAGGTTTATTGGAATGCTTTGTTAAAAGGTGACAGCTAGCACACACCGTGAAGGAATGGACAGATCTATCTGTCTCTGTCTCACCAAGATCGTTGGTTTTTTTTAAGGTCAAGCTCATTCCATCCTCTTTCCACTTGAGCTTAAAAAATCTATACAGAAAAGTGTATGCCCTTTTCATAATGTACACATTTTTGTACACACTTGTAAAAGTACACTTTTTGGACACATGGACCCATTGACTAAAGTGTGCTTGTGCATATTTTGGAAATGTCCCATTTTTCTTTGCATATTTTTCAAAAGTGCTCATATTGACAAAGACATTTCTGTTTTGTTTTATGGAATGCACCACAAGCTCAGAAATGTACTGATTTCCAACTACAAATTGCATTCTGATTCATGTTTGGGTCCCGCTAGTGTGAAATGGGTAACTCCATTTTTATTATTTTAAACCCTCATTGGATCAATTTTCTCACTCATTCCTTTAACATCCAGAGCAATCTACTGAAGATGACTGTTGCTCCAGCATGGCATACCTCAGTTTTCACCACACAAGAGTACCCCAAAGCTACTTTTCACTTTGCTATATTCATCTAACAGGATTACTTTGTCATGATTTTATCAGGGTGGTGTGAAGAATCCACCCTGTTGAGTTTTTCAAATGGAATTTCCCAATCCACACCAGCCAATTATAGATGCAGACCCAGACCTACTTTGCATACAGTTCCAATTTAGAAAATCTGTACATTTTCAACTTATGGGGAGGGAGGGAAACCCATGCATCAGCAGAGAGCCTATATGGAACAGATTGGTGGGGAGGGGGAAAAGGAACTCCATGGTATTGGTAGATCCCTAGACTGTATAAGATCCCAAAGTAAGAATAATCCCCTAAAAGGGATATAGTCTAAGGCTGGTTAACTTGCATGAGAAGATTTGTCAGAATATCAGGTCTCTTTGATTGGTTTCAATAAAAATGGCTCCTTTCGATTATGGCAAAATTTTCACTTTTGCCCCACAGGATCAATTCAAAACAAATCCATGCAATTAATGTTTGCAACTATTGCTGAATAAGTGATGATTCCCAATTTATTGTCACAACTGCAGTATCAATAAAAATGACTGCTTGTCTGTATGTCATCCAAACAACCTTTTATTGGCTAACAACAGACAGAATTGATGGAATGCAGCTATCTTCAAGGCATTAGAAACTTTTGGCTTTTTTCACACTTCCCTTTACATCTACAAGCAAACCCCCAGGTCCATCTGGTTTCTGAACCCTTTCAAGGTAACCTTTGAAGTCTATTTTGACTTGAGTAATGTAATGGATAATGCTGATGAATGTGAGATATCCATTGGCACCCTTGAGACTCAGCTGGGTTGTCAGTGGGACAGATTTGTTAAATATGCCTAACGAAAGATGATTAATATTCTCATCAAACTTTGGTCTACATTAAACAAGAGACTGTGGCTGTCTTCCTTCTGTGCTTTCTCTAGCCTAGGGCAACACATGTGTTATTTATCAAGTTCTGAGTCCCATCAGAATTTATTATGAAACGCTTTCAAACTGAAACACCACTTGTGTGTGGTATATGTGATAGATAAATCAGACATCATCAACAGCTGTAGGTATCTGTCACATTTGTGGTCCTCATTAGTTACTAAGGGAAGCAATTATGATACTATTGATTACCTTTTATTATTGAACAGAATGGCTATTTAAGTTTTCCTTCAGTTGTTCTTCTTGTATTTTGATATACTGCAAACACAGCTAAACAAACCTCTAATATGTAACATGGAATGCTCTACTACATAGTATAAGATGAGAGAAGTTATAGCAGCAAATAAAGATCAAAGGGCATGACTCTTTCTGATCAAGTCACAAGCAACTAGTAGTTCTAAATGAAGATACACATCTCCAGCTGATTCAATGGCATCCAGATGTGCATTGGCTGCACTCACTGAGGCCTCTTTCTGCATATATAAGCCCATTTTAGAGCTCTTGCGAATAGGAAATTGATTCTGCTGTTGTGACTGGAACCAACTGGAGAGACTCAGGTTCTAGGTGGAAGGGCCTGGGCAAGAGATCAGGATGCATGTACGAGGGAATGTGCAGGGACAGGCCTTTCCTTCCTGCTGAACAATGGCAACAGACTTGTACTATTACCAGAACATTTATTATTATTATTATTATTATTATTATTATTATTATTATATTTCCTTTTTCCAACCAGACATTTTAACCCTTTTGTCTTTAAATAAAACAACAATGTCTATTCTTAACTTTGTTTTGAAGTTATCCCTTTCTCATTATTGTTAAATACATAATAAATTCCAACTTTCCCCTTTAAGAGATATATCTTTTAAAGTAGTTTAAAAATAATTCCCATAAGGAATTGATGTTTAGATTTCTTTTACATCCACAATATTGCTTTATTACAGATGGGCAAATCTGAATGCAAATCTGTCTTATTTCCACTTCCCAAACCAATATGTGACCTGCAAACAACACAGTTATTTGACTGTATTTGCACTTCACCAATTTTTGTGATTCAGTTCTCTGATCAAAAAATGCACACAAAATGAGTATATTACAGAAAAATAACATATAAACAACTTTACATTGCATTAAGGGAATTTGCATACAAAAAAATCTGGTACTTGCCCAGCCGGGACGGCTTTGGTGGGAAAATGGTAGTTGTGGTGGGGAGGTGCAGAATAAGACACTTTGTGTGAATGCCACACATATACCATGTGATGCAAGGGTGGGGCGAGCCTATAAAGGCCAGCCCCGCTAAGCATTGGCCTCCCTCCGTTGGTGGGATGTACAGGAATTTGCTATATTAGAATAGGGATGGTCAGCACTCTAGCACCTTCTGGTGATTGGCATGTCTGGAGGTCCTGCTCCTCATGGGCTTTACGGCTCCCGTACCAAGATATGGTATGCCTTTGGAGATCCTCCTGCCTCATCTACTCAGAGTTTTATGGCACTGAGTAGAGGTGATGCAGGGTGGTCTCCCCACACTTACAAATGTTTCACACAAAAGGATCCAGGTTTACCCGACTGGCTTAGGAGAGTGGCTCACCCATAATGCCCGTCAAGTAGCCTGAGGTAAGGACATTGATTCCCACACTTTCACATGCAGATCCAGGGAGGGGTGAATCAACCTAATCATTTAAATAAAGAGGCTTTATTCTATGCTGTACTCCACTCGCAATGCATATTTTAGGAAAAAGCACATAAAAATGCATGTGCACAAAAATGCGCACAAAATGCATTTAATGTGGGCCTTCAACAATACAAATCACAGAAAGAGGATGAAATCAGTCAAGAATGGAAAAAGTCAAAACTATTAGAAACTGAGAGATTCATCTGTGTCTATATTTATTTTATAACATACTGAAACCAGAAATGCACAAGTGGGGAAAATGCAACTAAGAACTAACCACTGGAGCATACTCAGTGTATGGGATCCAGTGTCGCAAAGCTACACCTGTTTTCAAATTGTTGCACTGATCTTAAACTTTATTTTCTCACATACTTTCAATCGGCAAGTTTCCTTTTACTTGAACATGGAATTTGTAACAAGAAGTGATGGTGGGGAAAGTATTAAAGGCCATCCTTTAAAATAAAAACAACCAACCAAATAATAGAAAAGAAAACTCTTTAACACAGCCAATATCAACGTAGTGGAATATAGTATTCTCTTGGAATGAAGAAATGTATATCTTCTTATAGTTTTCCTGCCTGTTCAGAAAACATGCCCATTTATTTCCCTTGGTATTTAAACCATATTCCTGTCACTGCTAAAAACAGACCACACACTTAAAACCAAACCCTACTCAATCATATTAATTTCTCCATTACACAAAATCCCAGGAGGACAAAAAAGTATTACCTTCTACAATCACACAACTGGCAATTCGCACTATCGCTGCAGCTGTGGTTTGAATATTCACAATGGCTGCTGGCATGTGTCACAATCAACTGTGGCTTAAATAACGCTGTTCCATGAGTCTTGTGGGACCTTAATGACAAGCAGATCTATGTAAAACATGTTTCTATGGACAAGAGGACATTTCATCAGATGCACCTCACCAGTCAATTCATCCATCTGATGAAGCAGACTCCAGTCCATTAAAATGTATGACACAATAAATAGGTTAGTTTTCCAGGTGGTATAAGTTTCACTGTTGTTGCTTTTGGATATTGATTATGGATTTTATGCAATTATCAGACTTGAGTGGGAAGGATAAAGGCATATCCACACATTACTTTTTAGTAACAAATCATGTTGCAATGACTTTAATTTGTGATGCATCTATGCCAGGGAATGAATATATATATATATATATATATATATATATATATAATTTTAAATGCTTGATTACTGTTATGAACTTTGCACTAGGATTTGAGGTTTTAGGTGACACAGAATGACACACATGCTCTGCTGCATAATTTCTTGCTGAACAAATTAGACATTACATATGCTTGAGACTTGCTCATGAATAGAGGCAATGAGCTTCAATTATTCCTTTATTGCCTTAGGCATGAAGCCAACAAATGTCTTAGGTATGTAACAGAAGAAGAAAGAATCCAAGAAACAAACTTTAAACAACAGGAGAAAAATGCGTCTATTACAAAGGTGTGCACTATTGATGCATACATTGGGGGAAAATACACACAAAAATATGCACAGAAGTTCATGTGAAATGAAAAAACAAAACAAAACTCACAATCTGTTATGGACTTGAGTCGACCGAACTTTGAGATGAAATCCAGAGAACTTCAGCCAGCTCAGGTTTCTCTGATTTGAACATCCCTATGTCTAATTGCTATCCTCTACCATTCCCTGTTTCCAGTTTGTCCTGCTTGCTCAAATGCAGCTTGAGAAGTATTACAATGGAGGTGCAGCGGTGATGTATATGGGTGTGTTTAACTCTTTTCCTCCCAAATGTTTTCCTATTCAGAATTCCCATCTCTAAAAAAATACTTCTTATCCTTCCTAGATGAGAGATGAATGAAAACATTGCTATGGACTCTTATAGCAACTAAGCACTACTGAACAAAACCAGACTTCTTTCCATGTGAAAAAAACACAGGATCATTCATGAAATTTTCCCCCACCCCAGTCTTTATTTGTACTGCATTAATCAGTCTTTGTTTCCATTGCTGACAGAGTCATTAGTACAGGTAAGTAACTTGTGCACAGAGGAAACTAAGCTCTTTTGTTTACTTTAGTACCCTGGACTGTTAGGACTGTATTTTATGTGCGTGTTACTGCCATTAACTTTTGTTTGATATTGCATGGAAATCTATAATGGCACCTGCCAGCTTTCATGTTAAACGTTTTATTTTATATGGTGCAATTGTCAAATAAATGACAGAAGGTAATAGTACACTGGGAAAATTACATTATAAATATGTACAACACAGGTGCTCTCTATTGTGTTCTAAATCACCGTATTGTGTGGCATGCGTTTTGAACTACACAAAGCCAATGGACCCCACTGTGCTTGCTTTGCAGGTTGGCCAAAGTACTGGAGTGCTTCTGCCTAATGGCTGGGCAGGCACACTGTGGCTCTAAAGCCAATTGCTTATGCCAATTGGCTTCCTGGGGCAAGGCCTTGGTGTAGACAAGAGGGAGAACCTTTTGTGATATTTTGCTGTTTATTGCTAATTATATATAATGTGTTTGTAATGTTCTACTTATCACTGCCATTTAGGATGTCAGTGCTGTTGGACGTCAAATAGAAGGTTGGTAAGTGGTTAATTCTGGTGGGAGGGGAGCGAGTGAATAGAATGTGAAGTGAATGCTGATTGGCTAATGGTTCCAAGATTTGGATTGGCCGTTAACAATCAGGAGTTAGGACAGAAACAGTTGAGAGTTGTATGTGGAGAGAGAGTGAGAGTCTGGGTTTGTCTGTGAAAGGGTTTAGAGCAAGAGTAGGATCAACGTGTTTTGTTATTTGGGGAACAGAGTGATTAGGAAGAGATATTGTAGTCCAGTGGGTAGTGTAGGCAGAATTACATAGAAAACTGTATTGAAACAAACAAGTATTATGACTAATGAAACCACAAGCTTTGTAAACTGCATAAACTTACTTATTGTTAAATAAAAGTTATTTCTGTTTCATAAACTGGATTGGATTCTTGATGTACCTGAGGTAAGGTACAATGTTATATGTGGTAGCAGTGAAGGAAAAGGGTGAATAGAGAGTGCTGGGCTGGTTGTTGTGAAGCCAAAAAGGGTCAGTGAGTCACAGAATCAGTGAGCAGCATTCTGATGACTTGTTCCATAGTTGGGATCCTTTTATTATAGAGATAAATAAAAGAGACCCAAAGGGGCAGGCATCACACTTTTCCCTTCTAGTCTATGCCTGGGCTATAACCTTTGTGCCTTGGTACAGGCTTGAGCCACTGTCATAGCTGACTTCCCTCTCACCTTTCCTTATTTTACAGCACTCATCCAGCTCCTATGGACAAATGTTAGCTTGATGGGGCTGAGAAAGAATTTCACCCATAACCACAACTGCCTTAGTTATGTTGTGTTTTTGCCTGATTGGATATTTAATTGCCTTGTCCAATAATTTCATTCTGTTTCAGTAGGTGCTAGAAGCATGAAGATGGCACTCGTGTGGCCTGTGAGGAAACTGCCCCTGAATCATGGAGTACTGTGTAGATATCTGATCATGAGTGTCAGAGGTAGCATGCTGTCTGAATACCAGTTGCTGCTGAACTACAGTGGTTCACCAGCAACTGGTATTCAGACAGCATGCTACCTCTAACACTCATGATTATATCAATCAGATATCACCCTCATGTCCTACTTGTGGGTATCCAGGGGCATTTGGTTAGCCACCATAGGAAACAGGACACTAGACTAGGTAGGCTTACATCTAATCTAACACAATACTTATGTTGTTCTTATGCCTCAGATAATTCTCTCATTATATATCAATAGTTTTGACAGTCTGCTGCACCGAACACTCCTGTGCTCTGCAGAGATTTGGCTGCCCCTTCTTTTCATGTCCAGCAATGCTTCCAGAAGTTGAAATTGAAGGGAGTCTGGCCAACGTCCAGCCTTTTTTGCACAGTCCAGTCTGTCCTCTATTCTGTGATTCCTGGCATTAGCTATCCTTTGTGCATCTATCAGTGGCTGTGTAATTGGGAGTCAGTGGTTGTCTGCAAGAGGCACTGCACATACGGTTTCAGAAGGGAAGAAGAAAGGGTTAATGTGAAGGGTTGGAAAGTAATATTATTCATACTGTTTATAGTTCATGGTGTATGTGATTTTTGACATATATCATTTATGTACTACATTTTAACTTGATTTTCCTTTGAATATATTTCATGCAGCGTTTAACTAAATTTAACCTAAATTTTGATGACTCTTTATCCTATTGCAGAGAAATCCTTTGTGTCACAAGTAAAAGGTAATAAGCACACAATCCAAAGTGACTCCTATCTAGTTCACTATCTGTTTTAAGTGCCCAATATTATTAACCATGTCCAGTATTTCAGCAAGTTCAATGGTACAGCACATCTTTGACATACAGAACGACACTGGTATTTTCAGTTTAAAAATGAATCAGATAGCAGATTGTGTAAAAGATTGTTCTTTAAGATCTGAAGAGGTTTTGCCAGCCACTGCCTTTATGGGGCTTGTCAGACAAGTATTCTGAATTGATAAATTAGCTTCCTGTATTCCTAATTAATGAGTTTGGATTGTGAGTAATGCCACACATTCTCACACACTGCCATACCTATTGGAATGTTTTCAAAGCCACACTTAACTAGCCACTGCATTGTTCATGAATAGCTTAAGCTGCAAGTGCAATTACATGGCAGACAACTGTAGGATCAGTAACTTACCAAAAGCTGTCTAGGTGCTATTGCTGTCTCATCATAATTATAGCATCTGGGAAGGCTGATTGTGGATAATCTGTTTGTAGGTCAGGGAATAATGTCAAAGATTCATCCAAATCAGGTGTGGCAGAATTAGTATGGTAATCAATCATCTGAATCAGTGATGCGGTCTGAGCTCTGAGTCAGGAACAATATCAGACTTTATATTCACCACCTGGTGATTGTTTGGTTCTGCATGCTGGATATTCTCTCACTACACCCACCAAATTGCTGATGTTCAAATTGCTCTCTTCAGCCTTTGGCTGCTACACTGGCATCTACAGTTGCCACAAAGAAACACTGGGTACCTTCCTACCCCATTGATGGTGGCCACTGGATTCTAGGCTGGATCCTTGCATTAAAACCACATTATTGTGAATCTCAACCATGGAGTTCTGGATGGACAGACCAGTAACTTGTTTGTTTCTTCCTGGTTTGATCACAGACAGAAATGGTAAGGTAAAATTTTGAATAATCCAAGCTTCCGGTAACTTCCACTCCAATCCATGTTTGTCCATTCTTTTTCTTGAAAGCCTCTAAGGGAAATGATGGGATTTTCTAGCAGGTGCTAGCCATGGTATAAGGCTTCCCTGCTTTTATAGATAAGAGTAAAGACTGAGAGGCAGAATGGAAAGGCAAATGGTGAGAGGCAATGCAGTAGGTGAAAGGGATGACACAGACGGGGAATTCAACGGAGTCTCTGTAGAGCCATGGGAAACTGAACACAACCCCAAGTGGCCTTGTTGATCACAAGGTAGGCAGAAGGAAAAATAGCTTTGAACTATTGAGAACAGACCCAAAAGAAGGATTTGCAGGCTCAGGTGGGACACATGTTCAATTCCACTCACCTGATAGCTTTATGCAAGTTGCTATTTCTTACGCTTATGAAAGCATTTCACCAATTCTATGCAAGGCTGAAATCCTCCTCTGACTTTCTCAGAGGAAGGGTAAGATAAAAGTAAAATAATACGAATAAATAAGTAAATAGATAAAACAATCCATTGCTGCGGCTATCCTTAGATCCTACAATGAATTCAGAAATGTGTGGTTAAATAAAACAGTTCTTTTCATTATTGGTAGACACTCTATGCTTGGCATTAGATGATGTCCAACACACTTGTTGCTGTTTTATTTGTTGCCACAGGACAGGCAATTGCAGAGAAAATTAAGAAAGCTGGGTGGCTTTAAACTAATAATAAAATCAACTAATTCATATTATATTAAAGAGGTGAGACAAGATGCAACATGGAAACATTCAGTTGTATGGGATCACAGCACCATTGCAGAAATCATTCCATCATGAACCGGTGGTCCATTATAATCTGCTCCATCCCTACTGTAGTATATGACTTTAAATTTATGCTATGGGATTAAATCCAAATAAATATGGTATCAACGAGCAGCATAGTATTGCCTGATATATGCAGCTCCTACTGCACCATGAAATGATGAATTCCTGACAGATCACTTGGGAATCCTTTAGGCCGGGGCTGCTAGGCCCCAGGAATGAACCTTTCCTCCAACTTGACTTTTGCATTTTATACATGACTGGAATGCAGCCATAGAGAAGTGGAAACCATAGTGCGTAGGTTCTATATTACTTCAGGATTTTTTAGTTGAGAAGTGAATTTGTTTATTTATTTATTTATTTATTACGTTTCTATACTGCCCATTAGCCAAAGCTCTCTAGGCAATTTACAAAACAAAACTTAAAACTATAAAATACAATAACATAGTAAAGCATAATATAAAACCAGAATAAATCACAATAAAACAGAAATAGTAATACAACCAAAAGCCAGCAGCAGTGCAGAGATCTAAACACAATTTTTAAAACTGAAGGGCTAAAAAGCCGTGGGGGAGGGCAAGGGGGGAGGCCTGAGAAGGCCACCATGTAGGTGCCAGGTGAGCCTCTCTATGGAGGTCATTCCACACCTGGGCTGCCACCACTGAAAAAAAACCCTTCTTATTAGTAGCCATCTCATTGGGTGGGGATCACCCAGAGAAGGGCCTCTGAAGATGAAATAAAAGTACATATATCATGTGTTGCTTATTTCCAGCTTTGGTAAATCAAGCTCTTCCCTGGCTTAGTCTTTTCAAAAAGGATGGCATTCTAGGGGGAAAAAACACCTCAGCCATTCCATCATAATTCCATTCCTTGTCTTGTGAAATCAATGATCCATCAGGATGCACTGTATCTCCTCTAGTACACTGCAGCTATGCATAACCTTGTGTTGTTCTGGTTTTTATTGGCCTCATTTCCCTTATCTCTTACCACTATCAAGACAACCTTGCCTTTCCCCTTTTCCTTTTGGGGCTGATACATAATTTCATATCTTACCAAAATGCAATACAGGTTTATGTGTTTGTGTGTGTATATATATGTGTGTGTGTGTAAAAAGCAGTTATAATACTGGATAGATTAGATCACAGCTGCATTCCTCTGAAAACAAAAGTTCAAGATTGATACTTCATTTTCTTTTCTTTTTCAAAAAATTCTTTGAAATATCACACATCAGTGTCCTTAATACATTTTGGGCATATTATTTCTATGTTTAATGAAGAGAGGCTTATTAAGATATGAGAAATGTATATGTTTTCTAAGAAGATTGCACAGCATTGCTTTCTGAATGTGTTAGTGCATGGCTGTTCCAAGGTTCCGAAACAAATATCTAATGATTTATAGGATGAGCAATACTGAATAATTTCCACAGAATATAGAAGAATAAACAATGCCAAATATTGTTGAGAGTGGCACATCAGTCAACATATTTTCTCTAGCAGACAAAGTATAACCATTTTTCTTGTCAACAGAATTTCGTCATATCTCTGGTCAACTTGGTGATATCACCCTAACCTTGACAAAAAAAAAAACCCTTACAATATATCCCCAAGGAATAAACACAGCTCACTAAATCAAGTTTTCTTAGTGGGTGCAGACATGTGCTATAAAGCTATGAATTATTACTAGAGCAGTATTTCCTTTTCTATCAGCAGTTACCTGGGAGAGAATAATCTACAGCATCTGTTCCTTGCAATACAATGGACAATAGGACAATGGAATAGAGACTCAAATGAGATAACAACTGAAAATATAATTCAGCTAGTGATTCACTGGACAAGCTACACTGTGCAAGTACTGTGGGGGGTAGAAGTAAGTAAGAGGAATGTTATTTACTCCATCAGAAACTGATCAAATAAAACATGCTACATCCTATTAAGGCAGGCTTGAGATTACTGGCACAGTGGAATTTTGTATTTCCATTATGAGAGCAATCAGTACAGGTGCATGATCCATCAAATACAAGGGGGAGAGCAAGACAATTTCTGTTGCTATAGTAACATAGATGCTGCCATTACTCCTCTGCTTTCCTGCCTATGTGCTGCTGTGCAATGCCTACATCCTGAAACTACGCAAACTGAGTGGGCTATGTCTCTTGATTTTTCTTATGACTCTATTGAGAGCATCACAAACCTGGCATATTGCAACCATGACTTTTTGGTCCCTGACCCCATTATGATAAGATCCAAATATCATTTATTAATTAAAAAGGAAAACATAGTGACAAATTTCCAAACATTGCTCTGGATTTTTTTTTTTGCTGATTCAGTAATCCATTAAAGTATTCACTCACACCTTTTACTTGGATTAAAAACAAAATAATTATGCGAAAACACATGCAAATAAAGTCTGCACTTCACTGCTGTATACAATTACAACAGAACGAACAAGCTTTGCATGGGTAGTCATTTAACAATACAGGTTACAGATACTTCCCACCACCAACAGATCATATATATATATATATATATATATATATTAATGTTAGGACATTTTTATTCTTCCTCCTTTTTGTTACTTTGGAGACAAAACAAGGTGACCTGCAAGGAGCATTTATTGCAAAGCTGTTCAACTATCCCAATAAGAAAATCAATCATTTAACCTGTGGTTGTTTGGAAGCTCTAAGCCACAATTTAATTGCCTTTGAAAGACAACAAACTGGGCAGTTAGTCAGCCACTAAAACAAAGATTTCAATACTTTGTAAAATAAAACAATATGGGCATGTATGCATCCATGTCCCTATTTCATCCCTCCTTTCATCTCTGCTATCTTCTCTTCACGTCCCTCACCAGTTGCTTTATTTGTTTCAGGAATTGCAGGGCATGAGAAAATGGGGCTTGCTGTTCATTATTAGCATTACATAAACTTTATAAAAATCAATTAAAATAATAGTCAAAATCAATTAAAATAATAGTCAAAGTAAATGTATCCTCTGAGCTTTTTATTTTTGGAAAGAAAATAAGGCAATTTTAAAGACAGTGTAAAAGGCAAGTAACATTTAGCGAATAACACAGCAGCATTAAACTTTAGTTTGCATAGAAAAAGGATTAACACCAGGTTTTCTGTAAATATGATCAGACCATGGTAAATAGCAACAATCTGACACAGAGTTAAGTTTCATATGCACAGTGGACAAGTGCCACAAAATGTCTCTATAGGTGTTTCTCTTTGACAACAAGCACAAGGAAACAGTTGCAATGTTCCACAAGCCAAGAGCACACAACCTAAAGCCAGGTCATATCTGGACAATTGAAGTTTCCCCTCCTGAAAAAGGTTGCCCTTTTTTCTCAAAGCCCACATGTAAGTCATTTCAAGGTGGCAGCATGAAGTCATACAGCCAGAAGAAGAGCCTTAGAAGGCCAGAGACGGTTAATTTTATGATGACCATAGTGTCAATATACATATTATAAAAGGCACACAGGTTAGGTAAGTTGACTTTCATGAGTTGTCAACTGCAGCAAAATTTTGAACCAAGTTAGCTTTCATTTCTCTGGATAGGATATTTCTGACAGCTTTTTTGTAGGCCATTTGGTGTGAAACAAACTATTATCTAAACAAACTATTATCTAAACAAGTAAAGAGTGTAGAAATGTCCATCTATCTCCCTATATTTACAGCAAAGCCAGGTTTACAAAGCAGTTGACCTTTACCCAGGCTTCGGAAATAAGCTCTATGTCACACTCAGGATGTGCTACTGCTGTGCACTGCTTTTAAAGTATATGAACAAATTGACACCTAAGGTTGCCTCACTTTGTTCAAATCTTTCCTCTACACCCCTTGATAGTCCTCCAGTCAGACAAGAAGTGTCCAGGGAGGAGGAAAGAGACAAAGACGGATGAGATACAACCTCTCTCTCCCCTCCTCCCTTTCAGTAGTGAGCAGAAAGAGTGAGAAAGAAGTACATTGCCTTGAATTAAGTCAGAGAATACCACAGAATAACTGCAGAGTTCTGCCACTCATGCCATTGAGTTTCAATGTTTGTAGACAGGCCACAGCATCAATATGGGATGACAATGAGTTATGAAGCTGCAGTGTCACAGCATAAACATGACAACTTAATAGCCTCTCTGTGTGATTATTTGCTGGCATTCTGTGACTCCACTCAGAAGCAAAATGGCTTTGGAGCACTTATAGGCTGAGTGTCACTGCTTCTTATTGCAAGCATCCAAGAATGGAGGGGTATTTGCAGATTTATCATTCCAGGTTTTCTCTGCTCACTTGTGACCAATGTCACATTACAAACAGATAACTATACTTCTTTATCTATCCTCCATGCTAACTTCAAATGATTCTACCAATGCATTTTGTCAATGGTAGTTCAGAGTTCACTGTAACCTCTCAGCGAACACATTTGTATGCAATTGCAACGCAAATATACTGATGCTACATCCTCCCCCCCCCCCCCCCCCCGCAGTGATATGAGCATGCCACTAGCAATGTCCTCTGGTGCCCTTGCTATTCTGATTGGGGAAGTAATCTGGCTTCTGTGGCTATGGAAGTCAGTTACGAAGATCCACAAGGGCTGGCTTTCAGTCACCAAAGTGCAGGTTTTCTTGCATGTACTCAGGGCAAGATCAAGACCATGATGGGCTGTGGGCTAGCAAGCTGCAGGTTGTGGGGAGGTACTCTATCCCCAACACTGGATTCACACACTGTCAAAGGGTTCCCCTGTGCTCTATCCCCGTTCAAGTAGCATATGGTACTATAACATACCTGCATTTTCTTTGTGTGTGTGCACAAATTGTTGCTTAGACCCACATTTCATGGCATTTGGAAGACTACATTGAGTTGGAGGAAATTCGCAGGCTTGAAAATTTGACAGCATCAATTCAGAAGAAAGTAAAAGTACCTCAACGCATGTGAAGACGGCTGCTCACAGCCACTCATTTTCTACTTCTGCTAGGCCCATGGTAGGCTTCTAGTAGTTTCCAAGACAACTAGGCCAACCCTCCTTCCCTCTACACTGTCTGCTAAGAGCAAGGGCTAGGTGAGCCATTACTGCATTTTAAAGCACTGTTTAACTGAGGCTCAAGCTACACATAGTGGTTTCAATGTGTTTTTAATTTAGGGAAATGCAGGTAACAGTGGACAGAGAAGCTGATTGCAGAAGCAGCACTGGGGAAGGAAAAGTGATTAATACTTTCCTTCCTAGGTGTTTTTGCAAGCAAAATCCATGTACCACAAGAGTCAAATTCCCCCTCCCACAAGCGGAAAAATTGTTAATCCCCGTCTCTTCTCGAGTGCAGCCACTGCAATAAACTTCACAGTCCACTCCAATACATTTCCCCTTTTTAAACACCAAAAGTTGCTCTAGTCACCTGCTCTAGTCACTTGTTAGGAAACCGAATGACTTGGAGCATCCCTAAATATCTATCAATAGAAGATACTTTAGATCAATAATTTTTAATAAGGATTGAAAGTAATAACTGGACTGGCAATCTTACAGATAGGATTAATTAACCTCCTATATCACGGCTTCAACATTTCCAGACATTTTGCAGCCTAAGCTTCCTAAAAGTCTTCTTATTACATAATTATTTCAGGATACTAAAGGATGTGTAGCAATATATGAACATTTTGTTTATTTAAAAATATTTATTCAATATTTGATTTTTCCATGTAAGAACAAACATGGTCCTTGGAGGGGAAAAATACTGGGGGAAAGACGTTCTCCACCCTAATTTTTCTCTCCCCCATCCCCTAGTCTCTACATCTCTAGTTAATTATGTAGCTAAATAAATCTCTGATAGACTCAACCTCCAGTATATGCCTATTTCTGAGAATGTCTTCCATTACAAGTAAGTTGACAAATGAGTTGCCCACTCTGCATTAAACAATTTGCTTTCTATATATGGCAACATCTCACTGCAATGCCTGCTAATAATTGATAAGTTCAGTTCTATTATGGAACTACATTCTCATGTAATATGGCCAAAGAGCGGAGAGAGAAAGATTAAAAAAAAAACCAATCCCCCAAGCCAGCACCCTAGTTTCCTGTAAGCCACTTAGAGATGTCAGCAAATATATTTATCTTGCAAGTGAGATTACCCAAACAACTGCAATGTTGAGATACAGAAAACAATCACTGTGGACAAAGCTGCTTTTGGAGATCTAAGAGTCATCTGAACACTGTGAACAGAGAGTATGGGCATGTAGACAATCTTCTTAAGTTTCTGCAGTGTGGCTTTGTAAGATACACTAACAGCTATAGACAAATAACAGCTATAGATAAATAATTATAGCTAAACTTTATGTGCCTAAATTTTAACAAAAAATTTAACAAAAAGTTAAGCAGTAACTTAAAAGCATGCAGGACACAAAAATGGCACATACTCAAGGGGATCCAACAGTGAAAGTCATCGCTGTAGCTGTTCACCTAGACGTCAGAGATCAACTCCTTTATTTGCAATCTTGCTTCAAAGTAAGGGTCAATGTGAATGTTAATTTGAGTGAAAATGTTATATCTGTATTCTTAGAAAAACATGACATGCTTTTATCTATCTCAAACCTAGAGGGCCGGTGCCAGTCTAGACATTATATTTGGGAATAAACGGCAGAATTTGAAATTTGAATATGATACACTTAAAAGTTCTAGATTTTTTTTTTAAGAGATTAAAAACACTGGGTACCTCTTCACGGGCACTTTGCCTCCCAGTGGCTTTGAAATGGTGGCAGTTGGGTTACATGACACTGCTGCCAATTTGAAGCAATCTAGGGGCAAAGGCCCTTTGCTCTGCACTAAAAAAGTTGGGCATTTAGCCTGACTTTTTTCAGAGTGGAGCAGGCTGGGCAGGGAAGGGAGTGGAGCAGCGAGCCATAAGTTTGCTGCACCACCTCCACTGTCCTCCTCCCCTTTTAAAAATAAATAAAACCCCACTTACTTTAGAGTAGGTGGGCCTACTGCTGGGCAGGTGCGGGCGCGGCAGTGGTGCCGGCGACAGGAAAAGCCACTGTCTAAGGTCACTTAATTCTGAGTTCCATATACAACTATGGCCCAATTTCTTGTGTTCTCATGTGATTCACATTCATGTGAGGGGGGAAGGGGGCCACAACATGACCACTGACTGTCTGTGTACTGCGCGAACATCAACAGAGGGACACCACTCTACACACTTAGTCTCCACATGTGATGTGCAACCCTGTGCAATCAGGATTCCATATCACAACAGGAACTTATATGCATACATCCCCTCTGCAGATGTTTCCCCTCAAACTGAAGAGGTTAGGGGGACTGTGCCAGTCTGGAGAGCCTGCAGGCATAGATCAGCTCTTCTTTTCCACGTGATTAATCACATGGACTGAATGTTCAAGGAAGCTTATGTATAAATCATAGGACTGGCCTGAAATCTCTCCAGTTTCACATCCCCAAGTACAGCATGCAAAGAGGACAGATTTCAAGTATTTATCATGAGCAGTGAACTTTCTAAAACACACACACAAATATGCACACAGACACACACACTCATGAGGTTCAGTTGCCTGAGGCATAAATGTAGGTCTTTTTACAAAACAAACAAACAAACAAACAAACATTTCATTGCATCTCTCAGTGGCTGCCACGATAAGCTGTGGTAACTCTCCCCAACCTTATGGAAAAAATTGCTGCCCCCTTCCAAAATTGCGCTCTAGTTTCACACTCTTTGGTTTCCCCCTTCTCTGAGAGCCTATCCACATTGCCCTTAAAACGACTGATATTCTGTTTTAAAATGTGGTTTTTTAAGTCGTTTCATTACGTGGTAGGACACACTGAGCAGTATTTAGGTTTCATAGCGACTGCTTCCTCCATTCTCAAAGCATTCACTGGTGTCACACAGGGTTATTTCTGTGTTTTGCAGGCCGCTTGAATTACAGAGACAGAAGTGGGTGGGTCAAGCAGCCTGCAAAACAAAAACGAAAGTAGAAGAGACCCAGAATTAACCCTGTGTGACACCAGTGAACACGGAGGAAGCAGTCACTATGAAACGTAAGTACTGCTCAGTGTGTCCTATCACATAATGAAGACTTAAAAACCATGTTTTTAAACAGAATATAAGTCATTTTAAGGGCAATGTGGATAGGCACTGAGTTTCAAGCTTTAAGTTTTTTACTTGAGAATGTTTGGTTCAGCCATGGAAAAATGGGACAATGGGTATGAGTCCATAGAACATGTTTTTGGGTCGTGGGGGAGAGAAGACTTTGCTTCTTTGCATAAATAATAAGAAAAGCCAATGTCACATGCTGACCCCCCCCAACTCTAAACAAGTGAATGCATGTTAGCAGGGCCTAAATATGATCTGTTTGGAACTATAATTTGCATTTCACATTCCTCCCTTATTCTTATAAACATTTCACCTCTGCTTGCAGTCTTTTTGCCCAGTGTATGCCTGTTTCGATGAAGCTTGAACCCTTAGGTCAGAAGCTTCTAATCCTAGATGAAAGAATGCCAGTGCATTCTGATGTGCTCATCACAACTTATATTTTACCCAGGATAGGCATTCCCCTGGCAAATTTCCCTCTATACTAGTTTTATATTCTATTAGAATGCACCACAGGAGTTCGAGCATCATTTTCATGGATGGGAACTTACAACATGATGGTCTTGACTTACACAGGGTGGGAAGTTTCCCTTTGGGAGGCCAATTCTCATTTTGAATATGTGTAGATTATCACAGAAACATTCTAAGCGGAATTCCTTACTATAGATAGTTATGAAACTGTCTCCATCACAACCCTAGATTGTGAGAGAACAAATTACATGATCATGTTTGGGAAGTAGCCCTGATGCATTATCGATCTACATTATTTCTATATTTTATTTCTGGGTTTGGTTTGGATTGCTGAGTTTGCAGTTCATTTCTCTCTTCCCTCTTACTGATGTGCAGGAATGCATATGTGTATTGATTTTTTAAAATGTGGAAAAAGGAATCTTGAAGCAATCACATCCGAGTTCCTATTTGAGCTGTGATTTAATCAATGCACACATACACATTAATTAAATCAAAGTGCAAAAAGGAATCCTGATGTAACTACATGAAGATCTTTTGCTGCAGTGTGGTTTAATCAATGCATAAATGCATTCCTGAACCTCCATAACCTAAAGGTAAAGAAAAAGTACGTGGACTGACAGTAGCAACAAACTGCTCATATGCTAACTCCATGATAAATTTTAGAAAATTTCCAAGTCAAACTAGAAGGCAGAGGCAAAATGGAATGTCATGCAGAGCCACCCCAAACCCTGAATCAGGGACATCTGTTACATGATAATTGCATGTTGCAACCTTTAGCATGTTGCAACCTTTATTATATCTGATTACATGATTTGAAAGATGGTAGTAGTGTCTAGAATGAAAAACATCCTTGCCTTTCTCCCTCTCAAAATGTTGCTAGTCCTATCAAAACCTTTTTTGGGGGGGGGGGAGGTGTCTCTTGAACTTTCTTAGATATTTCCCCAAAGCCAGAATCCCAACTTTTACCTTAAAATGTTGGGTTGGGTGAAATTCATGACATGGGGATCTGCCCTCAGAGTTTCACAATATTTTAATTACACCCAGAATTTTATTTTAATTACATTTAGTTGAAATTTGGTGACTAATCGATGTAAGACATACTTGTGGGAACACACCTATATAAAATATGCATATTATGAAAAGCAGGACAGCTAGTCAGACCAAAAGAGAATAAATAGATAGCTTCAAGTGGTAACAGGTCTGAGTTTATCTCTCTGCATCCAGTGTGTTTAGTCTATATGTTTTTCAATGCTGCCAGCTGATAAATTGAATGTTTTCCCTTTTGTTTTGTTCCAAGAGACTGGCCTATTTAGCAGTTCTAACAAGAAAGGATAAACCCTCTGGAGACTGATAGAAGTTGTTCAAATGAATGAAAACAGCTACATGTTTGTTCTGATCATGAACTTGTAGAGTGACAAATAAACAACAAACACGTTCTTAGTAGACTGCTCCTTTCCTATGCTTCTATAATAAGAAAAATGAAATAAAATATTTGAACAGAGTGATTTGTAATAGTCAGTAGAAACATATCTGATTGCTTCCTGCTATGGCTCTAGAAATACATAATTAAAATTATTTCTGGATAAACAGAATGACAATGCATAGCCCAAATTCAGGTGTGCACTGAATTTAAACCATTTTGACTGAAGGTTGGCTGAAAAACCAGTCTGAGGAATTAGATGCAACTATTCAAGGGTATAGTTTCTTTTCCTCAGGGGAGATGTTTTCTCATGAAAACTATTTCATATTTGGTTTGAAAAGCAAGAATGATATCAAGATTGATTATAAATCTAACAGTATCCAAAAGGTTTTTAACATGTGGTTAATCTATTTATTGTTATGACTACATGATAAGACACCAGTAAGACCACTGGTGAATGCAGTGGGGGACATAGAGGCGTGGGAGGAAACCGATTGAGAAACATATAGACATGTGGATTGATAGCGGCCACAATTTTATTTCTTGCAGCTGCCATTAAATTTTGGCTTAACATAAAGGGGGAAAGCTCAGCTTCTGCCAATGAAAATGCTCAGCCCACCTACCGGGTGCCTGAGGAAGAAAATGGCTTAATACCATGCATGACATGGTTAAGAAGCTGGGGTGTCCCCAACTGGTTGCTGTTGGGTGTTGTCATGTCATGGGAACCCACCTGTAAGGGATCTTTTGAGAATTAAACAACCCTCTCATAACCTACCATATATTGTAAGGTTAATTGAGGGTTGGTTAACTCTCAAATAATCGCCGCCATCTAGTTTCAGATGACACAACAACCTCCAGATGGGGCTTGCATATTTTTAATGGTGGCTGGCAGGTGCTGCAGATCCTCAGGGGTAAATTAACCCTTGATGGGCTGTTGTGTCATGCAAACTGGCCCAGTGTGAGTAGCATCCCTATTTACTCCAGGGGTCAATTGGAAGTGATGGTTCTAACCTTTAAAACCCTAAAAAGCTTAGGACAAAATACTATAGGGCCAAACTACATGTTCTACTAATCATGTCAGTCTAGCTAATGGAGCTATTTTTTCTTTAGTTTTGCATAAACATGTGGGCCCAATCCAGATCATGGCAACGATGTGCTAGGAGGAGAGGGTTAAACACTCCCCCTACCCATTTCCGCCCAAATTCCACTGCTGCCACCTGACCAGTCAGCAGCAGTACTGGATCCAGGAGCACCTCCAAGCTGTGTACCCAATCTTTTAAATGAAGTACTACTACATCCAGAATGTTCTAGTTTGGCCTGTCTACTGACTAACAGAGCCTTTGCCTTGTCTGGATTGAGCCTCAATCCCTTATCCAGCCCCTCACTGTGTTCAGACAATGGTTCAGGACTTACACAGCCTCTAAAAGGAGAATGTTGAAAAAGAGAGCTAGACCTTGACATTATCAATATGGTTAGCAGACCCAAACCCCAACTCTGGATAAATCCTCCCACTAGCTTCATATAAATGCTAAACATAACAAGGGACAAAATAGAGCCCCGAGGAGCCCCACAAGCCAATGGGTTGGGCAATAGTCCCAAAGCACTATTGCCCAACCCATTGGCTTGTGGGGCTCCTCGGGTGTGCCTCCAAATCTCATATCTGCCAAGCATCCCTGAAAAAGATACCACAGTTGATAGTCCAGCAGAAACAACAGCGACACATTTGCCCTGTCTAGCTTTTTGGTTTAGATCATCTGCCAAGGTGAGGAAGATTGTTTCTGTCTGCAAGCCAGCTCTTGAACCCAGACTGAAAAGGATCAAGATAATAAATTTCATTCAAGAAAATCTGTTTTTGTGAGGCCACCGTCCACTCTAAGACTTTGTTAAAAAAAGAAAGAAAAGAAAACAGGCTGATAATTTATCAAGGGTGATGAGGGATAAAGAAGGCTTCTTCAATAAACATCCTGACACAGCCTCCTTTAGAGAAGCCAGAACATGGAACTCTAAAACAAGAACAACTTCACCACTCAATCTGCCAGCCCTCTTCTTGTACCTTATAAGTCAGGATGGTCACAGGTCTAAAGAGCCTCACCCATCCAAGCAACTTGCACCTTAACCACCCAAAATATATCTATTGGACAACACTGTGCTGACACAGTGGAGGCAGAGACAACAGAATTTTTGCTGCCCTCACTTGTATGGAATAGATACTAAGATAGGTTGTAATCTGTGTTTGACTGGATCGTACAGTTGCTGTAGTCATGTTCACAGATGTCTTCCCATATTAAAACCGTGTTCTGCTATTGACTTATGATTGTACTTAATGGTGTTATCCCTCTAAAGCAAAGCTTTTACTGCTGGCAGAAACCAGTTTTTTTCTTTCCCATAATCCTTGTTCATTTAGCCATGCTGAGTGGGGCTGATGTTAGTTGTAGTCTACAACAACTGGAGGTACCCATGTTGGGGAAGACTGTACTAGCAAAACCATACTACCTCTTGTACATTTTATTCTAACATTGCATTGGATACAATCCATATTATTTATGTGTGCAGCCATATTTCAAAGACATGGAAAATCTACTATAGAATAAAGCTCATTCAAATGTGTGAAAAATCATAAATAACTCAATTTTTAAATAAAGATTTGGCCTTTCATGGGTAGGTAAAACATAAAAATATCTCAGTAAGCTTCATCACTATTTTAGTTTCTGATGCTGGCAAATCTATTTGAAAGGTTAAGAATTTGATGTAATACTGCTATTTAAACTGCATGTTAAGTATCAAAGTTCTAGCAAGCTAAGCATTACAATGAGAGCGATACTAATACACATCCAAGCTTGTCTGGTACCTTTGCAAGAAATACTGACAATACTAAGATGTATCTTGACAATGCATAAACCTAATCCAGTTCTTTATGGCATCTAAGCACAATGATCTCAGAGGGTCTGCTGCATAACAAACAGCTTATCAATGTTTAACAGACCTCAGTACATTGTTGAAAGTAGGATTATAGGCCAGTAGAAATACACACTATAGAAACATTTGGACTTTTAGTCAACAATAGCAAAATATGCCTGATTTCTGTACCAAAACACCTAGGATCCCCTCCCCCATACACCTTAATTTGGGTTTTTATTATTTTCTCTTTCTATTCATAAAAAACCCAGTAGTATTTTAAAAAATACTCTAAATTAAATAGCAGGTCCCAGCAACCTGGAACACTAAATTCCTGTTCCTTAGAAGAAAGAAAATAATGCAGTACTGTTAAATGTTCTCATTTTTCGGAATTCTCATCAGGTGATTCTTTAAATATCAGTTACATGGAAAAGGAGATTTGGGATGCGATTTTACTTACACTGGGAAGGCCCAGGATTTTTCAGAGTTCTCCACACCCACAGTAGGACTGCTCTGTTAGGATTGTCAAGAAAAATTGAATGAATAGCCCTGGAGGGCTAGATCTTCACTAGTGTTTTTATCAATATTGGAGTGCACTGATAACCGTTGAGACACATTACGTGTTTCTATACCGCTTTTCTAACGTTATTTCCTAGTTTTTATTCCATATTATCCAAAATTCTGCAACCAATGTCATTGTGTGTATAAATCCTCAAGAGGGCTATAACGTCGCCGTGATGGGATCATATAGATATGACATGAGATATAGATCCAGTTTCAGAAACATAGGCATTACTTTATTTATAGCAATATCTGTTTATATTTTTAAAAGCTTTTAAGGGTTCAGAGTTATTTTAACTTTGTATACATTCAATATATTTGATTTTCTTCCTATTCTCTGTTGAGTGGGATGGGGTAGAAATCCACCCTCAGTCAGGGAAAGTCTTGAGAGGGCAGACTTTGCGGGGCTATTTTGGTTGAGGCTTTTGCTGTGCACTCACCCTGCCTTCCTCACGAAATGTTTCAGAGGGTCCTAATTTTAAATTGCTCCTGTTCTTAAAACAGGCTATCATTCTTTAAATGGAGGCTGTCATTGTCTGTCATATCACAAATTTAGAAGACAAAAAAAATTCGGTGGGGGGAAGCACAGCTCTGGGTGAGCAGTGCACCCATTTGCCTCACCCTCGCTACAGGGCTGACAGCAGGTGTGAAATGTTTCTGTCTGAAGCCATCGAGAGCCACTGCCTGTCACTGATCCTGAACTAGATGGACCAGTGCTTTGACTTGACATAAGGCAATGTCCTATATTGCTAGAACAACAAATTACAACAACTCCCTACCATCACTCATGCTTCTGACATAGTATGGAAATGTCTAATATTTTTTGTTTTATTATTCCATACCTTCAGCTATTAAAAAACATATTTCGTTTAGCATCCATTTAGAAATCACATTCATTCATTTTTGCCTTGCATTGCTCTCAATAGGAAAACCAGCTACTTTTGTTCCGCTCCCCATAAAATCTGTGTTTTCCATCCCACTAACATAAAATTTCAGGCATTCTAGTGCTCTTCCACATTTCAGACAGCTAATGAAAAGGATCCCCATTTCAAAGCATTTTGAAAAGGTACACAGACTCTCAGCCTTACTAATATCTAAAATGTCATGTATTTTAATCCCAGACCTGGACTCTAGTAGCTCTTCACACAAGGCAATGTAAAACACCTTTGGTTGTTTAAAGTCTTTTTGGAATGGTTGGCAAGCCAAGAGAGATGCTCCCAATCCTTGGAAGAAAGAAAATGTCCAGGCCCAGAATGTATGTAACCAAGGTCAAGGGAAATTTTCTAATCTAGCAGGAGACAAAAGCAAAGTCTGTTAGAGAGCCTGCTAGCTATACATTTCCTTGACTTCTTGAGCTAATGCTGAGAAGTTTGCATAAAATACACCCCCCCAAAACCCAACCCCTTTCTCCCAGATGCCTCTGGTGTTCAATAAAATGTTATCATCATCATCATCATCATCATCATCATCGCTCTGCATCTGCCATCTTTCAAAGGTTAGTGTTATACTGATGAGCTTAACTATGAGGTGAGTTTACACTGCTTCCATGTGCACCAACATCTTTGATTCACTATCCAAAGGCAGTGGGGGAAGGAGGGAGACACTATTGTTGATTATGAAGTTGTTAAGAAGTTCAGGAAAAGAACCCTATATTTAAAAAGTATTTTCTTGTTTTTACCTTTGGCATTATTTAAAAGTTGGGTTTTATCTGGAGGTGTGTCTCTGTTGCACACTTACTGAATTTTTATTGAATGCATTTTTATATGAAATTGTGTTTTTACATTTTTGGAAGCAAGTCTGAGTAGTACATTTTAGAATGTTTTTAGGATGTTTTTATGATGTTTTAATGCAGTTTTAATAATGTGTGCCATGTTTTAATCAGTTTAATGTATTTTATCATATTGTTGATCCCCGCCTCAATCCAAATGGAGAGGCGGGTAAGAAATAAATTATTATTATTATAGGCAGAAGAAGGGCAGATAGCAGATCTTTATAGATAAATAGACATGAAGCTGCTATGATTGGTTCAAGAATGGCTATTATTATGATGTTATTCAAGCTACAGTGTATTGATGACTTTCTAAAGAAAGACCAGTGACTCCAGGGTAAGAGCTTAAAAAAAGGCTTCAGACACTTTCATTTTGAACCACTTTATATCCACTTCCATTTTCACAGTGTTATATTGTTTGTAAAACAGTTTAATGCAAGATTAATACAGCTAGTCCCGATAGCACAACATAAAGCACCAGGTTAGTTAAAAATCAATGCCCTCATTCCAAAAGATTTTATTTCTTGTGAAACATTTCAGATTCACAGCACTTAGAAGTCTCCTATATATCTATCCACAAAACCAGTTACAATACTGACCATGCCAGATTGGTAAATCTGGATTTCATTAATGCCAGAGGCATCAGAGATTAGGTGTCTATAGACAGACACACCTGAGAACCTACCCACAGGCCGAGGCTGTGCCCTGGGCCTTCTGTGCTACTTTCTGACATTAACAGAATGACACACCGAACAGTTAGGCATGAACAAATATAATCAGAGCCCTAGGTGAATTTTCATGTATTTAAAAACACACACAAAACACCAGTATTCAGAGTTTTCCTGACATTTGGTGCCCTACAACATCCATCTATGTCATTCAGTAACATGCATATGAATGCTTCAAAGCAATTGTGGGGTGCATGTGAATAGCATAGTATTTTGTATGTGTTCAGAGATAGGGGAACATCTACACACACAAACACACACACATACACTTTCTCTCTCTCAAATTAACCCTTTAATTCTAAACCATTAAAGCCAACCCAAACAAGAAAGTATTGAACAAGAAAGTAATACAGAGGCTACTAGACTATATGCAGTCTTGGACCTTAATGAACATTTCTTGTGGCCCCATGCTCTGGAGCACCCACAAATCTGGTGGTAATATAAATATATAGGTTTGATAACTTGGAATTTATTAGATTAGGCCTGTAGTCTGACTGCAGGTCTTTCCTGGGACCACCTGTGAGGTGAGGATTCCAACTCCATGTTAGTTAGGCTGACCATCTGAAAAGGAGGACAGGGCTCATGTAACTTTAACAGTTGTAGAGAAAAGGGAATTTCAGCCAGTGTCATTTGTATGCAGTTAGTTCCTGGTGAAATTCTCTCTTCATCACAACTGTTAAAGTTGCAGGTACTATACTAGAGTGACCATATACAAAAGAAGGCAGGGCCCCTGCAACTTTAACTGTTGTGATGAAGAGGGAATTTCACCAGGAACTAATTGCATACAAATGACACTGGCTGAAATTCCCTTTTCTCTACAACTGTTAAAGTTGTATGAGCCCTGTCCTCCTTTTCATATGGTCAGCCTAATGTTAGTGGCACTTTACCACATCTTTGTGGAAACAACTAAGCCCATCAAAAGTGGGGCTGCAGATGGGAGAACACCTGTTTCAGTGTCTACTTTGCTTCTTCTCTTCTGGGAACCAGAGGCAGAAAATGGAACCCATGACAGTTTTTTCAGCCTGTTATAGCTAGCCAGCCATGCCCATGAGCCCGCCTCTCCCTGGTGATTCCCTCAGTTTTGCTGAGCTGACGGAAAACTGAAAACTTTATGTGTAAGGCTGAATGGTACTCCAAATTGGGAAGGGGAGAAAATGGAGTCAACAGAGGGCAAAATGCTTTTTTTGTTCATATTTTTTTAGTAGCGAGGAAGTATGATTTGGGGGTGAAGACACAATTGAAGTCTTAGAGGTTTAATCAGCTGGCAGCTGCATTTTTAAAAATTTCCTGAAAATACCCCATTCTCAAGGCACTTGATGACAAATGGTGACTGACAATAGGTGGATGCCAGTTTTTATGATGGCCACTGCTACTTCCCTCACAATGCCCTTCAGAATGTGGTGTTCTGAGAACATTCAATGGCAGCCACTAGCTGATTGGAGCTGCAGGAACTCTAGTGGGTGTCTCCTCAAAAGTTGCAAATAGGGATGTAAAAAAAGGGGGGTAATTTGGGCAAGCCTACAATGAATCTATGCTGTTGCTACAAAACCCACTGAGACAAACAGCAGTGATATGAGGTGGCAGGGAGGGGGAGAAATAGCAATGAAAGAGAAAATGGATTTAACACATTTCTAGATTAGAATATGAAAAATATTCTTAACAAAGAATTATTCAACTTGTTAAACCAACCTTTAGGCCCATTTCACACACATTATAAAAGGGTGAAATCAGATTCCCACCTGAGTGTACACTCCAAAGAAAAATCCAACCAATCATGGCTTCTTGTCAAGGGTACCCTGTATGGCACCTGCTTGCAAAAATGTATAGCAGCACTCACACTTTACATTTTTAGATGTTGTAACAGCCCTCCAGAACTCAAGTCATTGTTCTCTTGCTGAAAACAGATTGGCCTGTGTATAAAGTTAAAGGGGGCCCCTGGGGATTGCTCAGGCTGATCAGGGTAGCACAGCATAGCTGTGGGAGTGTGAAGCCTCAGCAACAACAGCTCATCAAGATTCTGCTATTAAGCTCTGGGAAGGAGAAAGAAGAGGAGAGTTTAGATTGTTTAATCAGCTTAGTAAGTTTGTGGTTTTTGAGTGGTGTCTGGATGTGATTGTGTAGCTTGAAGCAATCTGTTTAATATTGGGCAGGTGGAATTGGACCTCTGATCAGCTTGTGGAGTAAGGAAGACAGTAGATCCCATTATATGGGATTGCATAAAATATTTGGGAGGATGGGAACTTTTCCTTTGTTTGTTAAGGGAGAAAGGAGCTCCTGTTGGGGACTTGTGTGTTCTCCTTAAGATCCCTTAGATTTGATCTTGTATGACCTGTGGTTCATGGCATTTTTTGCTGGCTAGTAATTTAGTCACTAGTTTGTAAATCATTTGCCTAGGCTAGTAGATATTAGTTAGGTGGGTGACCATATGGAAAGGTAGACAGGACTCCTTTATCTTTAACAGTTGAATAGAAAAGGGAATTTCAGCAGGTGTCATTTGTATACATGCAGCACCTAATGAAATTCTCTCTTCATCATGACAGTTACAACTGCAGGAGCCCTGCCCTCTTTTGTATCTGGTCACTCTACAAAAGAGGGCAAGGCTAGTGCAGTTTTAACTGTTATGTAAAAGAGAGAATTTCACCAGGTGCTACTTGCCTATGAATGACAGCTGCTGAAATTCCCTTTTCTACACAACTGTTTAAAATACTGGAGCCCCCTCCTCCTTTCCATATGGTCCCCCTAATGTTAGTAGGTGACGGTAACAGGGTCTTCAGGCCTTGGTTCACCATAAAAATCCAGAAGGAGGAGGAGGAGGAGATTGGTGGGAAGGGTGAAAGAAAGAAAGGTGGGTGAGAGTGGCTTGCAAGGGGGCAGACAGACACACTCTGCCAAGGTGGATGCTGGAGGAATGCCTTACCTGCAGCTATCCCCCAGGGTTTTCTTTGCTGTGATACTTCAAAATTTCCAGCTGGCATCCCAGGAAAACCTTAGGCATATCCAAATCTGGGCTTAGCATCTTTGCTGAGGCACCTGAAGAACCCAGCCTGCTGCTTGGTCTGGAAAGCTACTTTCCTAGGGATGGACAACCTCCTCTGAAAGAAAACTGTGAAAGGTTGCCAACTCAAAGGTCAGTACTTTAAAAGGGTAGACTTGCACATTTTTGTAACTTCAAGTCAGAAAAGGGCGGAGGAAGGCCTAATTCCTTGGCCTGAGTTGGACGTCTATATGCTTGTTTTGTCTCCGTGCTTCAACTGGAGGAAAAGACTTACAAATAAAACCTGCCTACAAACCCTTGTAATTATAGAGGTTATGGAAGAGGGTGGGTTCAATGTACCCCTTCTAGAGGACCCATGCAGAGCTGTACACTGAAATATGTAATGTGTGAAGTGGTCCTCAGGGTAAACCGAAATTGTAACAGGCTGACGAGTGTTACCCAGAGGACCTTCTCTTCTGCCGCTCCCAGGCTGTGGAATGGCCTGCCGGAGGAGATTCGACAAATTAGCAGTCTTCTGGAATTTAAGAAAGCAGTGAAGACTGTTCTCTTCCGGCAGGCCTATCCAGTTTAATTTTAAGATGTTTTTAATAATGTATTTGTTTTTATCTGTTTTAACGGTTTATCTATTTTATTGTTTTATATTTATATTTGGTGTTGTTCCCCGCCTCGATCTAGATGGAGAGGCGGGTTAGAAATGAAATAAATAATAATAATAATAATAATGCACACATACACACATGCTGGACTATAAATATAGGGCAAGAATATTAGAGCACCAGGTTTCAGTGGGTAACTAAATTATTCATTCTAAAAATCTAACTATTGAACAATTATCCTAGAAGAGGATTATGCAATTTGAGGAAATGAGACAATTGCACCTTACATGCTTCACAACATCTTCATTTTAATAAAGAACAGTCATGAGAAACCTCTGCTAAAGGTTTTTTTCCATTTATGTATATTGTGAGATCCTCTCATTTGCAAAGAATCCAGAGCACCCTGCTGAATCTGAATTGAACAAATTCTACACATGGGGTTGGATCTAGAGTGTTATTCTGCCAGTGGGAGCAGTGGAGTTCTGCTCCTGGTGGCAGAAAAAAGGAGGAGAATGTGATTTTTGCTGATTCTTCATCCCTTGGCAGCCACCACAACCACCGCTGCCATGACCACCTCCCCCACTGTTCCAGAGGGTCTCCCAACCCTTGATGATTTATAGGGGACTACAGTGGGAGGTTGAATCAGTGAAAGTCTGCTCTTCCTCTGTTGAGACATGTTCATACGTGAGAGGCTTTTATTCGATCCAACTCAGTGGCTCAATTTGGATGACACGATAGTCAATGGTAGGTTGACTAACCCTAACCCTAACCCTAGGGGATACTCCCCACACAACATGGTAATAAATAATCAACTGTGGTGTGGATGAGGATCAGCGCTGAGTTGACTATGGCAGCATTTGGATAACACAATAGTCAAACAACTGACAACTGTTTCCCCCACACCAGTTGTTTATTGTGTCGTCCGAATTGAGCCAGTGTCTACAGTGAGTGCAAAGTTTGGGCTCCATCATTTTTGTTGCAAGTGTAAGGATGTCAGAATGCAATCATTAATGCTGTGCTGAAAATTTAGATTACTCAATTTTTGGAATTTCGTGGGAGTGGGAATGAAAACTCTGGTGAAAAAGGCTGGGAGAGGTGAGAATTTCAGAGAATTTTCACTTTGGGGAGGGGGGAGGGGTTTCTACATACCTTTTTAAGTGTAGGTAATTTTGAGGGATCTTCTTTCTATTTTTTTTTTAAATATCCCTGGCAATTGCTGAATGCCTTTTGGAGAAGGTGAGTTCACATGATATCCAATAGCCATTCAGGAAGAGCTGCCAGGTTCCTCCAAGTCCCAGAAGACCCCTAAACAACTGGCTATGCTTTTAAAAGGTATGTGGAAATGCTGTCCCCTGCCCCAAGGAAAAATTATCTGAAATGCTCACCTCCATGTGATAGAGACAGAAAAACAATGCCTCTTTCTGGGGAGAGAAAAGGTTCCTGGAAATAGGGTCAGGATTCGGCACAGCACCAGCTAGCATACCAGTTGCATGTGGAATTAGGACAGATTTAAGAAGAAATTTTAATTTAAAAACAATTGGACTTCATCTGATGTTTTTTGAAAGAAGTAGTATAATAGGATATATGTTTGTTGGACATCCTAATGGCAAGTGAACCTATTTTGAAGTGCCTGAGGTTGCAATCTTATCCAGATTGCCAGGAGCCTCCAAACCCAGAAGCTGTTGAGTATCCCATGCAGGGCGGGAGCAAAGTAGCAGCTCCGCACTCCACCTGCCCTGAAATTCTACAAGAGGAATGATTTTGCCCATCTAGCTGTGGTGCCTTGGAGGGCAAGGGAAAGAGGCTGGAGCTCCCTTTTCCCCATCTCTGTGGTCCATTTTCTGAGCATGGAGAGGTAGTCAGTACAGTTCTCTTCATGCCAGCTTGTAGAGGGGGAGGGGAATGCAGTTTCCAGGCTCCAAACTAAGAAACCAAATTATCCCATGCCTTCCCAGATGCTTCTGATGGCAAAGGTCCTCTGTCCCCACAAATGAAGGCATGTTTTACACTATGTAAAAATGTGTGGCCATTGTGACGCATTCTAGAGTGTAGGAGACCACTAAAATCCAACAAAAAAAAGCACTTAAGACTAATGCAATCAGTGAGTATAACTGTCTGGACATTTGTGCTTTGTGACCATGAAGAAAAGTTCCAGAGGAGGAATATAGAAGTGCCAGGATAGCATGACACTAGCTAATGTAATTCCTGTCACTTTTTGCTAATTTAGAGAAAAGAATATCAGAGGTAGATTCAGTAACAGAAGTTAACTGAATATGTTACAGCATCCATTACACTGAAGCAAAAAATAAAATAAAATAATTGACACAGACCACCTGCCAACAGAACATCGGCAGAAATGTAATGAGCTTCATTTTACAGAGGAAAATCTGTAGAATAGATACTGGAAGGCATTTAACATATATAAAACGAATAAGGAACAACTAAGGGCAAACAAGTGTTAAATGTAAGAGAAGCATGTTCCATCTACATTATGCAGTAATATAGGAATACTATCCAGATGTACATAGGGTGAAGGCGAACAAAAACTAGGATAAATTTAGTTGAAGATCAGTAAAAGAGCATTACGTTTGCAGATGATTGTATTATACTTATAATCATGATATAACCTAGTATGTATAGTGTCTCATGGAAAGCAATTAATCTTCTAGTACTTTCACTATTTCTCTAATATTCTCCCTTCTACACCCTTCCTCCCAGAATCACTGTGCCACAGTTGAAATTTGCATTTGAAGGGAAGCTGCCATTGGCACCAATAGATGCTTGCCATGAAATGCAAATAGCAGCTTCCAGTGATGGAAACTGACATGTTCCAATTTAATTTCATGCTTGTTCAATTAAGAACTCAAATAATATTAGGTTAAGATGTGAAATGCTTTGTTTACTGAGAATTTCAAGGTTTATAAGGCTTCAATTGTCCAATTTTTTCCCCATGGCTTTACTTTTTTTGGGGGGGGCATTTTTAAAAATCAGTGTTTCATTGCGGTGTTAATTTCTGCTTCCTTCTTATTTTCTTGCAATATTTAAGTTAATTAAATGTTTTCAATGTAACTCATGAACCGTGTGGTCATTTCTACTCTGTATTCAATTATGTGGCTAGTTCTGCACTCAGTTTCTCTGTTTAGGTGCTTTCCAAGCAATGTGGGGACTTTCTCATAGACAAACAATTCCCAGTCTAGTAATTGTAAGTCTTAATGGAGCCGCAATTAAATAATTTAATGGGGGTGGTTTATCACTTCCCCCTTTTGTCCTACAGAAATGTCACTTCTGTGAAACATAAAAATACAAACACCCATGATACTTTTTCTTCAGGCAAATGTTCTTCAAAGCTGCAAAGAACTTAGTATTGTTTGTGTGGCAGCTCTTAATTGGGTACAGTTGGTGAAGGAAAGAACAAATTAGATACACAGGCATAGCTGGGATAATAAACTGGCCATAACTTTATTGACTCACTTTATTGGCGGTGGCATAGGGCATGGATCATGTCAACAGTCAGACTGCCTGCTGACTAATTCTCTTTCTAGCCTGCATGCCAGTAAAACTGGTGGTGGGTGTCAGGGCCAGGGGCACACCATGACCCCAGACAGCTAATGTAAACCCCTTTCTACCACCAGCTTGCAGCCCCCATGCTGGTCTACTGGGAGTGGGAGGGTGGGGAAGCTAGCAACTGCAATTAGGAGCCTCATGGGAGGTTTGCATTTGGAACCCTTAGATTGAACTGAAGGCAGAACAAAGGAGAGATCTCCCTTTGCTGGGTCTGCCTCTTCGGCCCCATCTCCATCAAAACACTAATTGGCTCAGCAGTCCCCTCCTGAGAAGGAGATGCTGCTGCTGAAGTTGTGCGACTGCTCCTCACCAGCCTTTCTCCCTTCACTGCTGGCCTGTGTGCCTTCATCAATCACCACTCCCCTTTTAGACAGGAAGTCAACATATCACCTTATTCTTCATTAAAAAGATAGGAAGAAAGAAGTGTTTTATGTAAGCCATTCATCTTTTCAATAAGTGTTACTGATGTTGTTCATTCTTCCCAAGGTAATGAACTTCAAAATGCTTCAAAATACAGCATTTAACTCTCCTCCTCTTATTTGTGGATATTATGTATGCTACTTGTATTTCATGTAGTTGGCCATGTATACATTTCCCCCTCTACATCCATGTCTATTTTCTCTCTATATCTATATGTGTAAGGATGAGGAACCTGAAGGAAAAAAACCCTTAAACCACACTGAGCAGTATCCAAGATTGTTCCTGGCAGCATAATGATAATAGCACAATGGGAACTACTGCTGTATTCTGGAATGGGAAAAGCTCTGCTGACTTGTCCTATTCTGGAAGCAGTAGCTAGGGGTAGTTTCTGGGTGGCACTAGCAAGTGCTAGATTCATACTGCACTAGTGGTCACATGTTTAGCACTGGTAAATTCTTAACTCTTTATAGTGCCACAAGATTCTTTGTTTTGGTTTTTTTTCCTGCAAAAGGAACTATACCGTCACTACCCTCAGTGACACTATCCACAACTTCACTTTCGTTGCCACCACCCTCTTCTTTATTTTTAAAATAAATGAGGGAAATTTAAACCTTTTTATTTATTTTTGTGTGTGAGTGTATATCACATGGCAACACCTAAGACTGAGTAAGTGTGGTTAAAATAACAAAGCAATATTGAAAACGTTATAAAGGAAAAATTATTTAAATACAACTTAATAAATATACCTCCCTCCACCTCCCAGGGAAAACTAGCCACCTCCCAAACTATAGCCCCAATTCCCTAATCCTACCCAGATGAAAGCCCCCCTTCTCCCCCCCTCTCAACTCCCTCTCCTATATCCTCTCTCTCTCTCACTCTCCAATCCACATGAAACAACCAATCAGACGACAACATTCAAACAACTCAACATTCTAACTCCCCCTCCCCCCTACTAACCATTGCCTGTAATAAAAAGGATTGGCCAAAGCAAATCGAACCCTGAACCAACCATCCAAAATTATACATATAAACAACAAAATAAAATACCATTTTGTCACAGGTACTATTCAGGATTTTTTGGGTAGTGAATGTATTACTCATAAAAGGTACTGGAAACCAAGATAAGATAACGGAACATATAGTAGTAGAGATGGAACCCATGCCCGCTTCACACATCTTATTACTTTCATTGCTAAGTGATGTATACCTCATCAACCTGTATCAACCATGTGGTAACAGATGGTATTATATTACCTGGGGAGGGGCTATAAAATCAGCCTCCTTCATATGTTAAATATCTGGTTGAACTACAGGAGAGAAGATCTGCAATTTCATTCTCTCTCTCTCTCTCTCTCTCTCTCACACACACACACACACACACACGTGTTCAATTATTTATAGTTCAAATAAAACCTGTAATTATGCTTGCAAAAACCTGTTTAAAAAATCTTGGTAGGCCCTAGCCATACGCCTGAACCTAATCTAATATCTTTGATTTTCGATTTGAATTTTATTTAGTTAAGCAAGAATATTGTTATTAAACAAAGTATTACACCACCTAAATATGTGATTTTTTTTCTTAATTTCTCTTCATTTTCCAATAGGTTTATGATTAAAACAGCAACCAGAATATCCAGTGACTTAGAAAATAACTTTTACTTCTTTGTATTTTGAATATGTTGATCTTTGCCTTCTGGATTATGTAAACAAAAACACTTGTTCTTCCAGCAGGAATGTGCATAAGAAATGTAACCTGACAGCCTGCAATTAAATTTTTTTTTTAATGAAGCCATATTTTGTATCCCCTTTCCTTTCCAACTTACTCACCTTTCCATTTGCCAGATGTTCAGCTTTGGCTGTGATTGGCCACTTTAGATGCCTTTCTTTACTGGCCAATAGATGGTGCTCTTACACTTAGTTTTGTTTTCTTTCAAATGTTTTGTTTGTTCGCTTATACTCAGTTAGCTTCTGTGCATCTTTAGGTGGGAACACTTGAAAGTGAAATCTCGTGAATATTTTGCAGCTTTACTCGATCGTCACCTCACCAAATGTAGGATAAATGCATACAACAGTTTTAACAAACAAGTTTTTTATCTCATGGTTAGGCTGGGGCGGGGCACTAAAGGACATGCCAAGTCCTGACATTGGGTTTTATACAGACAAAACAACTGACCATCAGTCCTTTGCGATATCCAGTCTACAATCATGATTGTGAGTGGGCATACCAGGAACCAGAGTGCTACTGTTAACCTTATAGCCAAGTTACTTGTGAAGAACCTTTGCAAGGAAGTCAGAAGACACACCAGGAGTGAAAAAATAATTTTAAAAATCCAAAACAAAAACGGGTCCAATGTTGATTTGGATCCAGAGTGAACAATTCCTTCCCATTACTCCTATGAACAAAAGTCAATTGCCATTCCAATAAGCTAAGGGCACTTGCCTAATCTGGCAATGCCCTACAGAAATCCCAAAGGTATAAGATACAAGGACAAACTGTAACAGAACCACCACCATTGCAAGTCTTGTCACAAAGCAGTCTGAGGATTATAGCTATCATTTTTTTCTTTTCTATTACATTTAAACACCATTTTCCTGAAACCCTTTTCCAGTTAGTTATTGATCACAGGTCAGACACTTGCTGAGAGCCAATCTGGAAAATATTTTACTATTATTTCATACCCGTTTCTTTCACACAACCTGGACTTACAGGTAAATAATAAAAAGCTGGCCTTCTATATAATGATTGATTTCACTCCATCTGAAGGTCCTTTGATAAAAAAAATGGCTACAACAGAACTGCCGATTGTAATAACTGCAGTTAGTATACTAGAATGCATTGGAATGAAGACATTGAACAAAAACAAAAGAAATAAGATTTTAATGATATCAAATTAACATGCAATCTTTATTGATGCAATATTCCCATGCATGCTCCTCAGAGGTGTGTGTTCTATGATTCTCAAAAGAACATAATTTTCAAAGTCACCAATTCAAAACTCACATAATAAAGTAAAAGTATATAGTATATCAGATTTAAAAATTACTAGTTAAATCAGAGTTTCTAAAAGTTAAGTTGAGAAGACAGTTCTATAATATTTCCTCAAGTTCAAGAAACGAGCTGGCAGAAGAACTCTCAGAACCACTGTCTATTATCTTTTGAAATCATAGAAGATGGGTGAAGTGCTGGACAACTGGAGGAGGGCTAATGTTGTCCCTATCTTCAAAAAGGGCAAAAAGGAGGAACCTGTGAACTGCAGACCAGTTAGTCTGACATCAATCCCTGGGAAATTTTTGGAGTAGATTATAAAGAAGTAAATCTGTAAGCACCTGGAAAACAAGGTAGTGATTACTAGAAGCCAGCATGGATTTGCCAAGTACAAATCCTGCCAGACTAATCTGATCCCATTCTTTGATTGGGTAACCTCCCTTGTGGACTGTGGGAATGCTGTAGACATAATATATCTTGATTTCAGCAAAGCTGTTGACAAAGTACCACATGACATTCTGATCAGCAAGCTAGCTAAAAGTGGGCTAGATGGGAGAACTCTTAGGTGGATCTACAGTTGGCTACAGAAGTGCTTATCAATGGTACCTTCTCACACTGGGGGGAGGTAACGGGCGGGGTACCACAGGACTCAGTCCTGGGACTAGTGCTCTTCAACATTTTTATTAAAGACTTGGATGAGGAGGTGCAGGGAATGGTTATAAAATTTGCAGTGGGATAGCTAATACCCTGGAAGATGGAAACAAACTTCAAAGTGATCTTGATAGGCTGGAGTGCTGTGCTGAAAACAACAGAATGAATTTTAATAGGGATAAATGCCAAGTTCTTGCACCTAGGAAAAAGAAACCAAGTGCACAGTTACAAGATGTGGGTTACTTGGGCTCAGCAATATTACAAGCAAGAAGGATCTTGCAATTGTTGTAGATCGCAAGCTGAATATGAGCCAACAGTGTGATGTGGCTGCAAAAAAAGCAAATGCTATTTTGGGCTGCCTTAATGGAAGTATAGCTTCCAAATCATACGAGGTACTGGTTCCCCTCTGTTTGGCACTAGTTAGGCCTAGTCTTGAGTATTGTGTCCAGTTCTGGGCACCACACTTCAAGAAGGATGCAGACAAGCTGGAGGGGTTCAGAGGAGGGCAACAAAGATGATCAGGAGTCTGGAAACAAAGCCCTATGAGGAGAAACTGAAAGCACTGGGCATGTTTAGCCTTGAGAAGAGAAGACTGAGGGGAGACATGATAGCACCCTTCACATTCTTGAAAAGTTGCCACACAGAGGAGGGCCAGGATCTCTTCTTGATCATCCCAGTGTGCAAGACATGGAATAATGGGCTCAAGTTACAGGAAACCAGTTTCCAGCTGGACATCAGGAAAAACTTCCTGACTGTTAGAGCAGTATGACAATGGAACCAATTACCTCAGGAGGTAGTGGGCTCTCCTACACTAGAGACATTCAAGAGACAGCTGGACAACCATCTGTCAGGTATGCTTAAGGTGGATTCTTGCATTGAGCAGGGAGCTGGACTCGATGGCCTTATAGGAACCTTCCAACTTTACTATTCTATGATTCTGTTATTTTAAACATGTAGTGTGTGGCTGCCTCTTTAATTTTCATTTGCTCACAAACAAGCACATAGGCCCCTGATCCAGATCAGGACCACCACATGAGAGCCTTCTTCCCAGTCATTTTCCTCTCAAAATCCCAACTGCCAATGAGAATATTTTTAAAGCCTCCATACGAACAATAGAGGCTTTCCCTCCTCTTTTTTGAACTGGCTTTTTTATGTGGCAGACATTTTAATGGTAGTGTGTGTGTGTGTGTGTGTGTGTGTGTGTAACAGTTGTTTTACACATATGGCTCATCATATAATATTGAAGTGGTAAAGTACTATGTTTAGGCTTTGTCATCTTAAATATTAGGCATTTAGTGGGCTGAAACGAGACAAAGACAGGACTAAATTCACTATGGTGGTGTCAATGCCCGAACCCATTGTCTTAATAGCTGGCTCACTTGGATATCACATAAACCTATAGGAGGGAAACTCTAGTATAGCAGAGAGAATTTCAGCGTCCTGTGTATGGTGTATAATAAGACCTGTTTGTCTCCATCCCTGCATACCTTTAGAAAGGAAATGCATTTTATTTAAACTAATGTTATGGGGGAACTGCTATATTCTGCTCTAACAGAATTTTACTGATCTGTCTTCCCTTTCAATTGATTTATAATTGGTATTAAAATATGTAAACCACATTAATAATAGATTAATGAAAAATACACTTTTATTAAAGGGAGGAAATGTTTAAATAAATAAATAATCTTGAACTTAACTTTTTGTAGACCAGTTAGAAGCCTGAAGACTAGAAATCCCCATGGTGTTTGTAGCAACCCAGACACTCAGTCTGGTCAGAAGCAGTCACATAAATGCCTGCCTATTCTGAGCTCCATTACGTTCAATGGGATTTACTATTCAAGTACATCTGTGTAAGATTGCAGATATGTAGTATCCTAGCTCTTTTAGTTCCTTTAATGAAAAAATGCCTCAGATTATGTTCTTCTTCCACATAATGCATATTGATAGTTTTTATTGTTCTGAAGTATCACAGTATAAGATTTATTTTACTGCTGTTCCTCAGGGACTTTCTGTAAAACAAGACATATATCTCATAATCACAAGGCAGCATCACAGTGAGAGGGGAAGGGAAGAGAAGCTTGTATATATAATAAATGTACAGATGAAATGTCAACTTTAGCCTTTAAGGTTTGAAATCTCCTTATTTTTGCTATCATAGCACAGTGTAAGACAGAAATTTCTGGGTTTAATATTTATACCACACAAAAATAGCTGTTGCTACCAGTTTGAACTGCCTCAGAAAAGCCACTGATAAGTGCATCATTCAGGAGAAGATTAAACACCTTTTCTCCGATTCCTCTCTTCTGACATGACCTCAACATTTAGATTACAATTGTTGCCTTTAAAGTTAAACATACAGTTCTGAATGAGAACTGTGGTAAATACATTTGTATTTGCTGTCTGTTTGGAAGAAATTGCTAGCCTGCCATGTTGTAATACGGCCTTTCAAGCCTCAATACTTACTAAACTTTTTATTATTAATAATGTTAGCAGCAGGGATCTATGCATAGGGGGAAACTGTTTAGGGCTAACAAGGAGGAAACTGCAGGTGATGGCATATTTTGGAAACAGCTGGAATGCTTACTTATTCAAAAAAGCTCCAAAATGCAATAAATAAGAGATAATCACTTTAACTATACACTTATGGAAAATGTCTTGAGGGAAACCAGGACAAGCAAAGAACATCAAAGATTTATAACCCCAATTTATATCCAAATATAATTCAGGGCCTTTTAATGTATAGAATACATAATCCAAGCCACAGAACTATCCCAGGATTACAAACCGATTGATTTATTATACCCTTACCCTTAAATGTTCTTATTCATAGAAATATTAACACATAACTGAATTTGTAACCTATATTGTAGTAAATCTGGTCTGCACAACGTGCAGGCTTCAGGCACTATCCAGCATATGATACATTAAGGGTGTAATCCTATTTCCCAGTATGGTGACTGGGGAATACTGGCAGTTGTGGGACTTTCTGCATAAACATGTGTAGGACTGCACCTTACGTAAAGGCCAAACTACACATTACACTAATCATATAGCATGTAGCTAAAGCTTGTCTTACTTTTTTACTGTTGTGTAAGTGCACAAAGCTTGAATTGGATTGGGTCCATAGTGCTCCAGGAGAAGAGGATAAACCTTTACTTACCCATTGTTTTCTGAAATCCCTTCCTTCCCCATAGGGAGTTAAAACAGAGGGGAAGCCTTTGTTGACTCCAATGAACTTTCGTTCATTTTAAACCCTCCCAGTGTGTGTGGAAATTTTGGGGGGAAATGGGTTGTGGGGGGGGGGAAAGGTTTAACCCTATCCTACCAAAGAACCATGGCCCCAATCCAAATTGTGACCACACATACACAAGCATGTATACAAGCCTAAGCTACATGCTCCACATGAGCCAGAATGCAGAATTTTCAGCATCCTGGCTCACGTAAAGAATTTCCACAGGTACAGAGCACTCTCCTCTTCAGACCATCACCTTCCACAAGTTGAGGGCAATAAATATGATGACTGAGTTGTGGGGGTACAAATGGAGCACTCCCTCTCCTCACACGTTTGCTTTGTTTGGGTTCAGAATGCCTAAGTAAGGCTCTAGTCCATCACAATATTTTTGTGTCATTATGTTATTGGCTGAATGAAAGAAAATATTCAGTGCCATTAATACTTTTGCTGAGGTAACATAGTGTACATTTCCCCTTTTTTAAAACAGCTGGAGTGTGGTTTAGTCAGTTTGCTGCTAGTTGCCTAGCTCTTTGTTATGAAGGCGTAGAAGCACACTTAGGGCTACTTCATACATTATGGCAAGGTGGAAATTTGCAGGCTGCTGAAGAAACCAATTTATGGGAGTCTGATGAGCTTCAGCCTCCTGAACCTGGAGTGATTGTTCAATATATTGTGCGTTGGGGAGATAGCCATCATTTACATGGCACTGCCAAACAGATGAACTGACCTATGCATGGGGATCAACTACTAATAAGAAATCTACAGAATTTTATTTAGAGTGTTTTAGTTGCTATACTGGGTATATTAGTGAAGAGGAAATAAGGAAAAGGGAAATAAAATCAGAGGGAAGACAAAGGATTGGATCCAAAGCTCCCATGGATGTTCTGCTATTAGAAAAACCATTCTGTTCCCCCTGAACATCTGTTCTGGAGGTGGGCTTGGGGATGTGCTTCTGGAACAGCACGGAAAGTAGCATGGGCACTTTGCCTCTCACAATTTTCACAATCTGAAATTGCAAACAATTTTGTATATTTCCCATGTTCTATAGCAGCCTTCCCCGACATAGGTCCCTCCAGATATTTGGGGTCAGGAAAAATAGGAGTTGTAGACCAAAACATCCAACATCCCCATAGCCTACTCAACTATTTACAAGGCTTGGTTACTCTACTACCCCCTTATGAAGTAATATCTGGGCACAATTCTGCAAGACTGACATGTGCTAAATGAAAGACTTCAATCTCAGAGTCCTCTGTCTATCCTAAGTCCCACTGGCAGAGCCAGACAAGGCAGGAGAAAGGGCAGAAGTGTTTCCATTTTACACTTCTTTGTCCTCTGCATTTGCAGAGGAAGAGGAAAAGTTAGAAGAGGAAAAGAGAGACAAATATACACCACAGGCCATGGAAGTCAAAGAATTATGGCAACAGGAAAAGGTTGCAATTCTTCCATTAGTCACATTGGTCACTGACATCACATCAAAAAACTATACAGAAAGCCTTCAGAAAATACATCCACACCAACATCCAGAAAGCAATCATGCTTAAAATATGCTCAACTGTCAGGAAATTACTGAATTTGTAAAAGACAGCATGACTTAACACAGCTGTATATGTTTTAATTTTGTAAAGTTAGCTTCAGGCCCAGTATTGGGCAAAAGGCAGGATACAATTAAAGATCATCATCATGTCCTTTTAGAAAAACCACCATGAGCAAGAAAGAGATGAAAATAATAATAATAATAATTCCATGAGAGAATAAAATAGAACCATCTACCGAAACCATTTAAATTCCAACTTTATATTGCAGCATTCTGCCACTACCCTGCAGAATCAGAATTGGAAATATAGTAGTGTGGCCCATCCAGCCAGCACAATCACTAGCTTGATAGGAAGGAAGGAGCAAGTTAAGGTTTGCAAGCAACACAATGCTTATTGGAGACCATGGCTAAATTCAGGCGACACATTAAGCAACGGGTGGGGGAGAAACAATCATCAGTTGTATTGACTATCATGTCGTCCGAATGCTACCGTAGTCAACTCAGCGCTGATCCTAATCCACACCACAGCTGATTATTTATTACCATGTTGTGTGGGGAGTACCCCCTAGATGTACAACTGTAAAGTTGATTATTACCCCACCATTGACTATCTTGTTGTCTGAATTCAGCCACTGTTTCAGCAGCCAGCAAATCTCCACTGGAGTTTATATGCTTGAACTTTTCAAGCCCCTCACAGGACACAGCTGTATCACATGAAAGGCTTGCGTGAGAAGTTCTCATCAAGAGCAGTGTCTACTCCTGAGGAGTCCCAAGTGGGCAGTTCTTTACCTAGCCACCACCCTACCCTTACTCTTAATGCACCAGTGTTCTTCGGGACTAAGTGGTGGCTTGGCATTCTTCTGCCTCTCAGCTCTGAAGGTCTCACCCCTGAGGCCCAGGGCCACCTAGGGTAGTGCTGAGGTCCTCTGAGGCAACCTGCTCCCTGGGCACATTTGTCTTCAAAGCTTCAACATCTGGCTTTGAGCTCTTCTTCTGATGAAGAATCCCCCAGAGGAATCATGACACCTTTCACATGATTGGCTCATAATGTCTCAGGACCTACAATTAAGTTTTATTTAATTTTGTAGGTGTACTAGTAGCTGCTTCCTAAGCATAGGATACTGACTACCTTGGGCAGTTAGAAACAGAAGCACTACAGCAGCCATATAGTTTGGCCACAGAATAAGGCTATAAGTGTTAAATCTGTCTTGTTTAGTTTTTAAAGTCCGATAAATATTATGAACCTTTTGTTCTAGTAAATTACTATTTGATACAATATTTGATAACATGGAACTAATACCTCATTTCAAATTTTACATAACTTGTGATTGGGCAAAAGATGCAAATACATGCAATAAGAAACAACTTGAGGCACAGTCAATATATTAGAATTTAATCTTATGCTGAAAAGTGTTTATTTATGAGTAGAGGCTTGTATAGTGAAGCATGACATAATACTGACCCTAAAGGTAACATTTCAGCACAGTTGTCAATAATATTTTAAGGGCCACAGAATATGACCAAATAACATTTGAAGGCAATTTCTGTACAAAAATATGTCATGATCTTTTCTTGGCTTCAAGAATGACTTCCTGGGCTATTATTTATGCATCATTTTTAAAATCATCATGGCGCTTGACTGAGTAACATTAATGAAGCATTGAGAAAATAAAATTGAAATTTATTAAGACTTCTGGTTTCCATCTGAAATGGCCGGTTTGTCTTTCACACAAATCAAAGTCCATCCTAGTAATTTTCTTTCTTTCTCATGAATACATAGTCACCAAATGATAAAGTATCACATTTTGTTCCAAATCATTGTGAGCTATTATGTAACTGTGTAGGTAAATGTACAAAACGCCCAAGTTCTTCATTTAATTTCAAGTATCTTATATTTGATGGTTCTCACACAAAAGTGAACATAAATTCAAGCCTTAAAACTGATCAATCAACTTCAAAAAACACACACCAAAAAAACCATTGGTACTGTCATTGCTAGAGCAAAACAAAAAACAAAAAAAGAATTGTACAAAATGTAGACTATACATAAAAGAGCAAAGTTATGATTTTCTTTTCAAGTATAAGAATGTGTTTCATGGTCATTACACCAAATATTTTAAATCTGCAAAAGCCTGGATAAAATTGACACAACATCTGCCAACATAATTCTTTAGTTGTAATGGCTCTGTTTATGCATTCTGACATTCAGTAGTTAGTGGCATTTAACAACTCTTTCCCTATAGGGATTTCCTAGAAAGAATGGCCTTTCCCATCATTACAGAAATGTGTCCAGAAATGTTTCACCAACCAGAAAACCTCCCTTCCCACACAACTCTGAAAGGGTCGCCATCCATTGCACAAAAAGAATAATCCAAATCTTATTCCAGCATTCTGTTAATGTGCTCAGTTAAAACATAAGGGAAGAGAGTGGGGATGAACATGACAGCTTCACCCACTTCCTTGCTGTCCTCATCACCCTCCAGATGTTGAGAGTGAACTTCCACAGTGGAGAGTCTTGTATATCTGGGTTGGCTCCAAGCACAATGTAGAACCCTGATTTTCCAGGATTCTACATAATGCAAAGAGCCTACAAAGAGGACAACCAGGAAGGAGTCAGAGGGGTGGGGATGCAGTGAGCATGCTTGCCCTCATCCCTCTTGTGTTCGCTACCAGAACTCCTGAATAGGGCTCCAGTGTTATTAGGATAGGTTTACAAGGTTAGATGAGCAAGCCTTGAATTCTGCCTGTGATTAAATCTAGGGATGGGTGAACTAGCAATATTGGAGATCACTAGGATTCTCTGAACATCATCTTGCTGTTCACCTTGTGCCCAATTCCTGTTCACGTTTGTGAACACTACTTGTTCTGTGCAAATAGGAAATTCCGCAAACCGAGCAGCAAATGAATGTGGCATTTGCACAAATTCCCCCAAAATGCACAAAGCGAACATGAGGATATGTCTGGCTTGCACTAGAGACTTTGAACAGGACATGCTCACATGTTTTGTGAGCAAAAGCAAAATTCTCATACAGCCTTAATTAAGTCACTAGCAAACTTGTTGATAATGCTGAATTTTCCTTCCTTCCGTCACTTAAAGTATTCTCACCAATCCCAAAATATATTTAAAGTTACAAAGCCAACGTGATTGTATAAGATGTGTCCTCTGCTGTATTACGTAGCCTCTTCTAGCATAAAGACTAAGAAAAGAGCAAGAGAAAGAATCATACTTACAGAGTTATTGTTCGAAGATCCTGGAAATGACACAGTGTTGCACTGTATAGTCATGCCCCAATTTCCAGAGCTCCTATGCTGAAGTCAGCAAAATAAAAGCTCCTATGGTGGAGAATGCTGAGATGCCAACCTGTCAAAATCTAAATCAGGGATTATCTTTGTGATGTTTCTATTCCTTTGAACAAGATTCTGTTTGGTGGCTTACCAAGTAGTTGCTTTACTGCATATTGCCATGTCTGTCGGTCTTGGTAAAGACACCAGGAACTGCCAAATGTTGTATAGCTAAGGACTGTGGATTTCCTGTCTGTCTTTCTTTTCTTTTCCTTAAAAAACCCAGTCAATTATTCCTAACATGACAACTGCATTGCATGCCATTTTTCATTTTGATATATCTGTCATGAATGATCTCTAATTAAAAAGTGATATTTATCTCTTTTTTGATTTGGAATATCAAGAATTATAATTTTGCAGTGCTTAACACCTTGATATGGATGCTCTACAGATATGCTGCTAAGACACCTCATATATTGCAAGCAAATAGTTCTGTATGACAAGTTGATTTGTTCATTTGCACATCCAGAAAACTGCAAAAAACTTATCATACAAAATACACTTTTTAAAGGAACAGCCAATACCACTCAAAGGTATTTGTGCATTTGTATTCATGCTTCTCAATCTTTGCATTTCTCCCCTTTGAAAATAGGTGAATACAACTTTTTAAAAGTATTATTTCTAAATAGTGCTAAATATTATTTCTGACATAATATATTTGCTGTATGGATAAATGGCTATGGGAAATTAGCATATAAAAATGACAGATTAGAAAACAAATTGGTGTGAATTTTGCATTTTGCTGAACACCTATATAGTGCATACCTGATGTATGCATTTTTGTATGTATTTCCGTTAATGCACACAGTGGGGTAATTCTTGCAAAAATGCATTCAATGGGGAAATACATGGGGCTTTTTAAAAAGCACTTTTTAGTGTAATGTTTCCCCAAACAATTAATGAACTCGTATAGAAAGGGAATGGAATGGAGTTCAAAAAGCGCAAAAGTTGTGGAAGCCAAGACAAACAGATTCGCCCATTCCAATTTTTCATATATTCATCTTCACTATGTATGCTTTCCTTCCCCCCCCCCCCCACTATTGATGCTCCCCATTCCCACATACAATGCCAAAAATATTTTAGGCTTCCTTGAGGCAGGTCCTGTCTTGTTGGGGTTATATAGCCTTGCACTTTGATAGTGTAGATGGATAGATAGCTAGATGATAGAAAAACAATTACAACCAAATTGGACCAACGGAATGGGCAAATCCATTCATTTGTGTTAGATTCAGCAAGGAGCAACTGCCTAGATCTCTGTCAGCCCATAGAACAGATGGGGAAGGGGTGAAGAAAAAAAATCATGAGGTAGCACATGTTCTTCAGCATCTACACAGGGCAAATTTGCATAAAATTGCATTTCCTCTTGTTAGATTCTGTTTCTTGTAGTTTTCATTTAGCATCACAGCAGCCAACTAGCAGTATGGCAAGATCCTGTACTGACATACAGGAAGAGAAAATGACTGCACATGCATGCAGAACAAGCCACAGAATCATTGGTTTCTATTTTAAGACCTCAGTATCGAAATGTGGTGGAAAGGTCCAGTAGACAGTATCAATATCTGGCTATGCTGACTATTCATCCAGGAATCTCTTCTCCCTCCTACAGCCTCAAAGGTGCTTGGAAGCCACACTCTTTAACCAAGAGTGTCTGTCTGCAGAGAGTAAACATGTGATGTATAATACTCAAGAGTAATTCTTGCATATCTTCTATATAAGAATACAGCAGTGTAAGGTTTATTCCTTGACATCTACCAGACCGATTTTGCTCATTTTTATTTTAAACTGAAGCTTGAGCAGTATATACATGTAGAAAATTTTGAAACTTCAAAAAAGTTCAGTGTTTTAGCTTTGGACAGCTCAGGAAGGGAGAGGGGAGGGACTATGGGAACGGGAAAATTTGCCACATTTTTTTGCATGTTCCTCCTCCCTCCCCTTTCCCTCGAGAAATATAATTCCTCAGTAGTCAACACTGACTCTTCTGAATACACAAAGTAGAGGGGTGGAGCAAGCTGAAGTCTTGCGTCATGATCTTTGCAAGCCTTGTGAAAATGGCTGCTCCCTTTGCCTTCATACATGGTGCATGACAGGAATCATACTCCTTCTCTTCTCCTTTTTTTCTCCACAGTGCCTTCCACTCCAGTTGCAAGGGGAACACTCAAACATATTTCCATTCACTCATTCTTAAACTACTATCGCCCATGGCAACACAGGATTTACACAAGTAGCAGAATAATTTTCCTCCTCTTCTACCTCTCAAATGCAGAGGGAAAAAACAATATCCCAGTTAAGGCATGAAATGCCAGACTCTGTTAGTACTGACCATGGATTCTGAAAATGATTCTGGGGGCAGATACCAAAGAGCTGAAATGATGCTTTTAGCCGATTCCTCTATTGCATTTGTAATGTGAAGATGACATATTCTTCATCTAGCTGGAGGCTGCCATTTGATTCTAATGGGTAGGGATCAACCTCTACATTAGGAAGTTTCTTTATTCCAGTAAGTCCATGTGGGAAGGAAGAAGTGATAGAGCAAGGGTGAGCAACTTGTGGTCCTTGAGAAGTTGTTGGAATTAAATTCCCTTCAGCCTCAGCCAGCATTGCTGAGCACCAAAGGATGGTGGGAATTGCAGTCCAACATGATCTGGAGGGCCACCACTTTCCTGCATCTGCAGAAGAGATTGGAAAACTCTTCTTTAGCACAAAATATCTATTTCAATGAATTCATATCACACTACCCCACAGAATTGCTGAGTAAAGGCAGCCTTAAATTATGCACTCATAATATTCTATTAGTATATGTTATCAGAAGGAAGCTCTTTTACCTTTTTAAGAGACAGTTTGCAGGGGCCTTACTCATAACAGAATCATTAGAGACTGGAATGAATAATGTATATTTTTTAATCCTCTAATTATAGACTGACACATACCGCAATACCTCCAAGGAGCTGTTATAGTTAATTGTGTCAATTCTCAGACTATTCTTTTTCCAGTATCCTTTTTCAGTATTTCTTGCTAATCAGCAGCCCCCATCAATAAATACTCCACTAGTGGATCATAAATCAAGATTCATTATCTCCCACATAGAAATTATAGTGAATGGAACTAGATTCCTGACAGTCTTCACTTCTCTGGCAGTGAATGAAGAATACAGTTGTTTGTTCTATGTGCCTCTTCAAAACAATGCCTAAAAAATTAATGATTGTTAACTGCTACAAAGGGACTCTGATTTTTACAGATTTGTAGCTGAGAAGGAAGATTTACATCTACCTTCCAGAACTTGGTTTTGCTGTCAGTGTCAATGTGTTTTGTCCTCAAAAATATACACTTATGGGAATTTATAACTATATGACTTTATTCCAACATCATGTGTGCATAATTCAGTTTTGAATCTCTTGTTGGGGTTACCTGTCTATCAGCCTTCAGACATTGCATATCTGGATTTTATTACATGTAAGTTACATATGATTGTAATTTATATGACTTGTGCATAAACATTCGAATCTAGTGGTTTAACTAAATCAATGAATGGTGTGCTTTTTCTTTCTTTATTTTATTATTGACATTAATATACCACCTTATCTGCTAAAAAGCCATCAAGGTGGAGTGGAACAATAAAAAACTGAAATAATGAAAAAGCAGAACATTGAAACAGTAAAAACAGTAAAATCACACATTTTGAAAGGCCAAATTGAAAAAAAAATATGGGACTTTATATTCTAAAGGCCAAGAGAGATGGAGCCAAGTGTGGTTCTTGAGGGAGCACATTCTATATTTTGGTGGCCACCCAGGAGAAAGCCCTTCAGACCTATTTAGCAGGGATGTGTGAGAATTCCATTGCTGTTTGAAAAATAGACGAAAATGTCCCACATGCGAGCACAATCATGAATACATTTTTCAAGACAAGCTTGAGTTTAAAGTGTGCATCTTTCAAAAAGGATGCATTTTCATGCTTTAAGCAATGGAGGGGGGAAGTACACCTTTGGGTGCATGCTTTGAGATATGTACACTTTTCTTGTTTGGGGGGAAATATGTTCCCATTCAATAGTGGGAATGAGGGAAAATGCGCACTGATGAGGAAAGTGGAGAATCTTGACAAGCTTGAACATCACTCAATTGCCCATCCCTACTTTTTAGTTGTTGGGTATTTTTCTGCAGCAACACCATACTTCCATAACTGACAGGTTCAATCCTGGAGCCTTTCAGGGGATCAGAGGAGAAACTGGTCCAAAGTTGCCTGCCCTTGTCCCTCAAAATGTTTTGCACCAACTACCTCTGGTAGGAACACCATTGGTGGTAGATTTCTACCTCTGGAGCTTTCTGTGGGCAGAACTATGGATGTCCATCACTGTGAAATCTGTTTCTCATTTTGCTCAATGGAGTTCCCCAGCATGCCCAACTCAGTTTGTGGGCAAAGCTGCAGGGTTTTTCCCAAGCTCTGGGAACTTTTTGCAGTTGTTTGGGAGGATAAACCATAAGTTTCACAAATTGTGGCTACAATTTGTGTAATTTGTACAGATTGTGACCAAAATATGGGCAAAGTATGCACAAAATTCAACCGTAATTGTGGAACTTAAAAAAATACAAAAAATCTGTGGACTGGCTCTGCAGCAGAAAGTGGACTGATGTCTGGTGGGTGGGTGTGAAATAAGGAAAGCTCATTGTGTTTCACCTCCCAAATGGATTTCTTCAACATCCCTAGGCAGACCTGGCCTGTCAGGGCAGATGGAACCATCTTGCCTGAAGATCTCTTTTCTTCAGATGGGTCAGTACCTACCTGCAATCCTTTACCATCCCTTACAATATTTGGAACTTAGAATTGCTCTGTTACATCTTTTAAGATGTTCTATAACTATCATTTTTCTAATATTTTCACCCTGAGGTCAGTTTTAAATTTTGTAATTCTTTAAAGCTGTTCCATACCTGGAATCTAAGACAGGATGTAGACTAGCAGTTGAAATAAAATAAGTAGGGAAGATAACATAGGAATGATTCATTGAACTCTATATCATTTTCCACAATGGATTGCATCATTATTTCTGCATATATTCTCTGTAGGATTGAGCTATTTTTGCGAGTACATATCATGGTAATGGGAATTATAATGGCAGATTTCCTGGGTTCATCTTGTACTTGCAAAACAGTAAGGTGGTTCTCTGAAAACATATTCCTGACATATTACACACTATTCTGAACTTCCCTTTATTTCAATATGTTTCCTATCAGCTGTCAAGTTATATTAAAATAAATCGACTACACGAGAGCCACTTAAACACAATTGGTATATTCCCCTTTCTCCAAACTTTAAATATAAATGTTATAGAATCACACACATGCGAATCAATCTATTTCATAGCAATGCTAATAATTTACAATATAATTGCAAATCCAACTCATGGCAGAAACAGAAATAGGGGGAAAAACCATGAAAAGAAATTGATTGTTTTTCTGTGATGTGTAATGGATGCCAAAAATGAAAAACAATGGGATATGCAAAAGATGTGTTTTATTCCCAAATCCCCCCGTTTCAATGCATTCTGGAAATCTACAGAATAATTTGTCCTTGCAACAAATTGTATATATATAAAACAACAAGATATCTCAAAATCAGAATAGGAGAACTGTGGGGTCACCACCCTGGGTGATGCTATCCAAACCTTCTCTTTCGCTGCCACCACCCTCTTCTTTATTTTTAAAATGAATGAGGGAAATTTAAACCTTTTTATTTATTTATTTTGTGTGAGTGTATATCACCAATCTATGGCAACAACGAAGACCGAGTAAGCGTGGTTAAAATAACAAAACAATATTGAAAACTTTATTTATAAAGAAAAATATATTTAATTACAATGCATGTTTAAGGTTATTATAATAAATATACCTCCCTCCACCTCCCAGGGATAACTAACCACCCCCAAAACTACAGCCCCAATTCCCTAATCCTACCCGGATGAAAGCCCCCCTTCTCCCCCCTCTCAACTCCCTCTCCTTTATCCTCTCTCTCTCTCCAATCCACATGAAACAACCAATCAGATGACAACATTCAAACAACTCAACATTCTAACTCCCCCTCCCACTCCCTAATTACCATTGCCTGTAATAAAAAGAACTGGCCAAAGCAAATCGAGCCCTGAACCAACCATTCAAAATTATACATACAAAAACAACAACATAAAATACCATTTCGTCACAAAAACGTGTTGGTAATATTAAACATCAAAAGCTTGGAGCGCTATTTGTACAACATTGAGAGGATGAATTCCATAGAACAAGAGATACTTCTTTCTGGGCAGAAAAAAATAGTTAATTACAGACAGGCAAGGTTCTTTTGGAAAAAGAAGCCAGGTGAAATGTCACATTAAATCCTATGATTCGCTTTGGCCTCAGTGAATCTTTCAGCCTTGCAATGCTACTCTAAGAGCCTATCTACACTGTACCTTGGAATGTTTTAAATAGTATTTTAAAATGTTCCAAATAGGTGCGTTCCAAAACATCTTAGGCCACATTAAGGAGTACTCACAATACAGGAGAAAAAATCTTTAATCTTCAAAGCGGTGTGTGCGGACTCACATCCTTCTGTCTGTCTCTTTCTGTTTCATTTTTACAATGAGTTTAGGGCAAGGCATTATGGGCACTGTAGTTCACTCACCCACTTCCTCCTTAGTTCCCCTTTCATTCCCTAGCTTTCAATGAGTTTAGGGCAAAGCATTGTGGGAGCTGTAGTTCACTCAACCACTTCCTCCTTAGCCCCTCTTTCTTCCCCACCAATCAACTACTAAGCATTTGGGTGCCGGGAAACCAAGCACTGCCCTCACGAATCACAAATGGTAAGGAAGGACACATTATTTTACTTAAAACGATTTATTAAAAGTAAAAACCGTTGTATATAGCTGAAGTGAGTTTTAAAAAATCCTGGGTATACAATGTTCAAGGGTGTGCATCATGTGGCCCAAAGAGTTTTCGTAACCCTTATGAAACGTTACAAAGCTACTGTGTAGATTGGCTCTTAAATACACCATTTTCCAATCAGGATTTATGCAACTATCAGCTTGGCTTCTCCCTGGACCAATACAGCACAGGAAACTGGAACTGGAAGAGCAAGCATGATCTTATTTGGTCATACTGAGTAAGTTTATTTCTGAAATGTGTTCTCATTTGATATATGTTAGTTATAGGCAGTTTGAAACTTTGAGCCTCTCTTTCATCAGATTTTTTTTAGTTTTTAATAAATAATTGCATTACTACTGTTGTAATGATGTTGAATATACTTATCTTTAAATACAGGGCATGTTTAAAGTGTATAATAAATTTTGTACATTATTGCATAGATTTCCCTGAAGAAGGACCTACATGTGGTCCAAAATATGGTGTGTGTGTTTGTGTTTGCGTGTGAATGAAACACCTCTTTTGCTTACCCCTTTGTTTTGTGCCATCCTTTGTGGTATTTTCCCTTATTATTGGGCTCTGTAATGTATAATGAACTGCTTTTAATGAAGATATTTATGTTACTTGTCCAGTACATATTTGTCTCTTTGTTACTTTACCCTGGGCCCAAAGAAATTTGTAACTATTCTGTTTTGGTAATCACATGATACAACCTGTGAAGGGAACTAGGGCCTAATCCACACCAAGCAGAGCTATATCACTATGAAAGTGGTATGAAAGTGGCATGTAAGAGGCAGCAGCCACACTACTGCTTCATAGCAGTATTGAAGTGCACTGACAACTATTGGGGCCCATTGACACATACCATATACCACTTTCATAGTGCTATATCCTGCTTGGTGTAGATCTGGCCTATGAACAGCCCTCCCCCCCACTTCCAATTTAACCACAAAAAAACTCTTTTGCAATTACACATATATAGTGATCAGTTAGACCCTGGGCACAAACAAAATGCATCTGTCCAGTTTTTTTAAAAAAAATACATTTATTTTGACCCATACATATGCCACCAAGGACTCTGTCCCAAGCTGTGGCAGTTCCTAATACTAGAAGGGAAGTAGGAGAAATATAAATCACATTCAACTGAAAAATTCCTTTCTTAAATCGAAAGGGAAAAGAATATGGCACCAGGAGGGAAAAATCACAATGTACTTCATAAATGTATCTGTTTGTTCCCATACCTGTGCCAGGAAAGTTTTCCCAGAATGGGTTGCCTTTAATAGTTGGAAAATCCATTCACTAATCTAACAATGGCTGGTTTCGGACGACACATTAAGCAACGGAAGGTGGTGGTGGGGGAAACAATCGTCAGTTGGGTTGCTTATTATGTCGTGTGGAGGGTTACACACCACGCACACACAACTGACAGTATGCTATTCTGCCCAATTAAGCAATGGAGAGAAACAACGGGCTTGCACGTTGTTTAGCCCAAAGCCCCGTTGTTTAAAGTGTCATCCGAAACCAACCCCCCTCTTTCCATGGACTATTTCGTGTGGGAATAGAGTTCTGCTGACCAGAGCAGCCGAACCTCCCCCCCACCGGCTGCTCAATACAGCCAGCAGAACTCACAGTGCATGCTGGGATATGGCTGGGGGACTGAGGGAGGAGGAGGGAGCAGACGTAGCAACCAAGATGGCCACCGGAACTTTCAGCTGCACAAGCACCAGAGTTGCAGCATGTCGTGTGTGGAGCACCGCCTCCCTAATGCATGGTCAATATGCTATTTCCTCCTCCGTTGCCTAATATGTCATCTGAAATCAGCCAATGTTAGGTTAGGCTAACCTTACGGTTAGGGACTTACGGATGTATGTACCATGCTCTCCCCCTTCAATTTCTAACCTTCCTGGGCTGTACTGGAAGGTATGAAAAGAGACTGTTATCACATTGGCCTGGATGCAGTTATAGCCCTCCATGCCATCAGGAACGCTGTGCAACCAAGCATCCCAGTTTCGTAGAGGACTGTAGCCATGTTTAGCTGAATGCGATTGCAGGCCCTCTTCAAAACAACCAGTTCAGCCCATTTTGAGACAAACAAAGGCAGAGTGCATTGCATTTAATGGTATGAATATGTCTGCAAATCCATAATTATTCATAGAAGGAAGCTGCATTAACACTAAAAGTTAAAGTCTAGGCTGATACAAATTGTACTGAATTAATCAAGATTATGTACTTCTTTTGAGAAAGATTGCCCCAGGGTGTATAGGAGATCAAACAGCAGATATTCTACTGTTCCAGTGAACAGAGAAAGCAAGCCAAACAGAATGTGTATTGGATACAATCATGGCAGCATTCAGGAGCAAGGTGGAAGGCTGCAAAGCCAGCCCTTTCCAGGCCACAAAAATCGTTCTGCTGATTGTAATACAGACACTGGATCTGGAATTTAATTCATATCTTTAGCCTTCTTCGGACGTTTGGAATCCCTTGCATGAAAGGGCTCTCTCATGAACAAGCAGGCTAGCTCAACCTCCCACCAAGGTGATCATGTGTATGCCCTCTGGCTGATGTGCATGCACATATGATAAACTTCATGAAGATGGGGACTCTGATTGACTGGGGTCCCCTCCCCATGGATGGATCTATGCATATACAAATCTCCTTTAGACTGATACCAATCTTGCATTGTGGGGTGGGTGTGACTGGTACATTCAGGGGGTGAGGCTAGCTGGCACATGGTTACAACAGGTACCAAATGATTAAGGGTGGAATCGTATGCATGCTTAAACAGAGGGGAAAAGCCTACAACTGGCTGGGGCATGCTGGGAGCTGTAGAATGATTTTCTGTCTAATCATGCATAGGATTCTGCCTTAGTAGGGCTCTTTTGATTACATAAATAGGTAGGAATTTGTATACATTAGAACTAGTGGAGTGTTAACAGTGAACAGATTGAAGTGCCGAGGACGTGGACAAGCTGCTTGGACGAGTGAGGAGGACGACTTGCCCTCTCGATCCCTGCCCTTCTTGGCTGGTTGCCCAGTGAGGAGATGTAATTAGATTACAATTACAACATATTATTAATACATCTCTCAGGGAGTGGAGTTTTCCATCTTGTTTAAAAGAAGTGGTAGTACGGCCACTTCTAAAAATGCCCTCCCTGGATCCCCTGGACCTTAATAATTTCAGACCAGTATCAAACCTTCCATTTCTTGGCAAGGTGATTGAGAGGGCGGTTGCCTTCCAACTCCAAGCAGTTTTGGATGATACAGATTTTCTAGACCCATTTCAAACCGGCTTCAGGGCAGGATATGGAGTTGAGACTGCTATGGTCGCCTTAGTGGATGATCTACGCTTGAGTATTGACAGGGGGAGTGTGTCCCTGCTGGTATTTCTGGACCTCTCAGTGGCTTTCAATACCATCGACCATGGTATCCTTCTGGAACGCCTGAGGGGATTGGGACTCGGGGGCACTGTGCTTCAGTGGTTCCAGTCCTACCTCTCGGGTAGGTTCCAGATGGTGATGCTTGGGGATAGTTGCTCCTCAAAGAAGGAGCTGCTATGTGGTATACCACAAGGTGCCATCCTATCCCCAATGCTGTTTAACATCTACATGAAACCGCTGGGAGAGATCATCCGGAGGCATGGGGCGGGGTGCTATCAGTATGCTGATGACACCCAAATATATTTCTCTATGCCTCTGACAACAGCATCAGCTAAGGATAGTGTGTCTCCTCTGAATGAATGCTTGGAGGCGGTAATGGGCTGGATGAGGAAAAACAAACTGAAGCTGAATCCAGACAAGGCAGAGGTGCTTACTGTCAAAGGCCACAACCTGGGGTTGGAGGTGTGTCAACCAGTTCTGGATGGGGTTACACTCCCCTGAAAGGCTGTGTTCACAGCTTGGGGGTACTCCTGGATCCGTCATTCCAAATGACAGCTCAGATAGATGTGACGGCCAGGAGTGCCTACTATCAGCTTCGACTGATATGCCAGCTGTGCCCCTTCCTAGAGTTGGAAGACCTAAAATCAGTAGTGCACGCGCTGGTAACTTCGAGACTCGACTTCTGCAATGCGCTGTACATAGGGCTACCTCTATGCCTAGTCTGGAAACTTCAACTAGTTCAAAATATGGCAGCCAGGTTGGTCACTGGTACACCTAGGGGTGACCATATCACACCAGCTTTGAAATCTCTCCACTGGCTGCCAATTAGTTTCCGGGCAGAGTACAAAGTGTTGGTCATTACCTTTAAAGCTCTACATGGTTTGGGTCCAGGTTACCTGCAGGATCACCTTCTCCCATACAATCTGCCCTGCACGCTTAGGTCCTCTGGGAAGAATTTATTACAGTCAACAAAAACTAGACTGACAACCGTTACCCAGAGGACCTTCTCTTTTGCCGCTCCCAGATTGTGGAATGACCTGCCGGGAGAGATCCGTCAACTCACCAGTCTTCAGGAATTTAAAAGATCTATAAAGACTGAGCTCTTCCAGCAGGCCTACCCAGATGAATTTTAAGTGTTTTATTGGTGTTTTATTGGTATTTTAATGATGTACTGGTTTTATGTATTTTTAATCAGTTTTGTGTGTTTTGTGATGATGTTGTTCCCCGCCTCAATCCGGAGGGAGAGGCGGGTAATAAATAAATTATTATTATTATTATTATTATTATTATTATTATTATTATTATGTGTAAACCAGGGCATCCCTGGTTCAACCAGAACCTTTTCAATGAGTTCTATAGCCCCCTCTCTCCACTCCACTCTATGGGGGAGAATTACACTGATGTATCTTACTGCAAGTGAAGTACATTGGATACTCTGAAGTGCTAGATATGCTTCTTCTGCTTTTTATTTATATTTTCTAAGCTGAAGTAGGTCCCTTCCTAATAGGGAACAGAATTGTGACCACTAACAGAATTAATCATGTTGTGGAGTAAGAGAAAACAACTTAGCTGTAGTTGTTTCTCAGCCGCAGGACATAGAGCCAATCCCTTCTGCATCAGTTACCTACAAACAGCTACATTAATTTGTGGCAAAGTATGTCCAGTAGTGGAAACCCACAGATCAGACAGTACAAGAAATTCTGGCTAAGCTCTTAATATGTCTGTGCTGATGCTAGCAAGAAACTAAACAACAGCAGAAGCAGAACTCTCATTGCAAAGAAACAATTATGAAATGTATTTTTCCTCCCATACTAAACAGAAAAACCTGGTTAAAATGTTCAATAAAATAAGAACAATAATAACAGGAATTATGACCCTATCCATTCTTGCCTCTACATGCTTATGTATACTATGTTGTGCAATTTCCATGTTTTTAGCAGAACTGTGTAACAGGGAGCCAAAGTGTAGAGACCTGAAAGCATGTAGGATTCCATGTGATAGGCTGTCCAGATGGCTCGGGATTTCCCGGTCCTAACCGGGAATCCAGGGGCGAACCGGCCCAACCGGGGGGCGGGGGGGGGCAAACCGGGGTGGCGGGGGGTCACGCGGAGGTGGCAGCAAGCAAGGAGCGGCGGTAGACCCGGCAGCGGAGGAGCCCGGGAAGCGGCTGCCCCAGCAGGTAAGTGCCCTCCCTCGCGCCTCACGCTCCTTACCCGCAGGGGCGTCCGCTTCCCTCCGGTGCTTGAATCTACTGAGAAACAGGCTTCACGGCCTGTCCCTCAGTAGCGCGCCGGGTGCCCCTTCTCCTTCCATGTGTAAATGTGTTGAGGACACCAAGTCAGTAGGGCTTATGTATATTTTTAAAAGGGCCCAATGACAAGCAACTGAAAATGCCACTGCCTTCAGAAGTACATTTGGTGGCAATGCAAAATAGGGCCTTTTCAGTGGCTGCTCCCTGGCTGTGGAATTCCCTGCCTATAGAGGTGAGGTTTATTCCTTCTCTGTTGCCCTTCTACCAGCAGGCAAAGACCACTTCATTCAAGTGGATCTTTGGTGTGTAAGTGGGCCTGTCAGGTCAGAGGCTGTTTTTATTCTGTCATTAATGTGTTCTTTAATAGGGATGTCGTGAGTGCCCAACTGAGTCCGGGAGTCCAACGGACTCCCCCATGTCCAGTCAGGCATATTTGGCACAAGCGCGGATGCAGGCTCATGTGCTCACATGGCCTCTACAAGTGCTTGGCAGCCGTTTACCCTCCCTGCTGAAATTGCATACTTCTCACTACTGCGTCAGTGGCAGCTGCCACTGACACAGCAGGGGAAGTGTGCAATTTAGGTGGCGAAGGTAGGCGGCTGCTGACTACTTGCCAAGCCAAGTTGAGCCTCAAAAGAAGCTCGCGCAGCCCAACAAGTGGAGGCACCAGGGCAAGTGTCTGCCATGTGGACATGGCTGAGTTTGCCCACCCCTAATTTTTTTTTTCATTTTGTTTCATGCATTTGTTTTATTATTGTTTTTATCAAGTTTTATTAGTGATTGTGAGCTACCTTGTCTACCATTTTTGGTAGAAAGGAAGGCTACAAGTAAAATAATAATAATAATAATAATAATAATAATAATAATAATCTTTGCTAGGTCTGCTGGACATTAACAGAATTCATGCTAAACAGATAAAATTAGGGGTGTGCATCGGATCGGATCCGATCCACGATCCGAATCCGATCCGACCCAAAATCGGGAAAATCCGATCCGATCCGATCCGATCCGGACAACCTCCGATCCGATCCGATCCGATGAGGTCCGATCCGGATCGGACGCCATTTTGAATGCTTTTTCCCATAGCCAAGTATTGTTTTACAAAAACGCCTATAACTTTTTCATTTTTAAAGATAGAAGGATGAAACTTGGGCACATTGTAGAATGGTTAGGGGTAGTTATCTGTGAGAAATTTCAGAAAGATTGGTGCATGCATTTTGTGGCAATTAATTTTTTAATAAATACCCAGGAATGCCTATAACTTTGTCATTTTTAAAGTTACACACATGAAACTTTGCCACATTGTAGGGGGTACCTTGGGACCTATGTGTGTGAAATTTCAGAAACGTAGGTGCTTGTCTTGTGTGGCAATTAATTTTTAGAAAAATGGGTAGTAGTGGGGTAAATACAGTTACGCCTCCCATTTTTTTATTTTTGAAGATACAAACAGGAAACTTGGGCACATTACAGGTACCACTTGCCTTGATATGTGTGTGAAATTTCAGAAACATTGGAGCTTTCCTTGTGTGGCAATTAATTTTTGAAACAATGAGGAAAGAAACACCTATAACTTTGTCATTTTTAAAGTTACACACATGAAACTTTGCCACATTGTAGGTGGTACCTTGGGACCCATGTGTGTGAAATTTCGGAAACGTAGGTGCTTGCCTTGTGTGGCAATTAATTTTTTAATAAATACCCAGGAATGCCTATAACTTTGTCATTTTTAAAGTTACACACATGAAACTTTGCCACATTGTAGGCGGTACCTTGGGACCTATGTGTGTGAAATTTCGGAAACGTAGGTGCTTGCCTTGTGTGGCAATTAATTTTAGAAAAATGGGTAGTGGTGGGGTAAATACAGTTACGCCTCCCACTTTTTTATTTTTGAAGATACAAACAGGAAACATGGGCACATTACAGGTACCACTTGGCTTGATATGTGTGTAAAATTTCAGACAGCTGGGTCCAGAATTATAGGTCCAGGCATTTGATGGCTATGGAATTTTTAAATTACATGTTTCAAAAAAATTTCTACAGAGGCCAGGTCTTCCCCTCCCGCTTCCCGCGAAGAAAAGGAAACACTCTCTCGTCTCGATCCCTTTGATCCTGTTGCTAGTATCCATTACAGGGCTCGTGTTTCCTTTCCTACTTTCACTTATCAAGCAGAACGGCTGAGCCTAGCTGAGTTTTGCAGCCATGCGTGCAAGGAAGGATCACTCTGGTCTCGATCCCTTTGATCCTTGGTAGTATCCATTACAGGGCTCGTGTCTGCTTGAGTACAAAGTGAAAAGTGAAAGTAGGAAAGGAAACACGAGCCCTGTAATGGATCCTTGCTAGTAGGGATCGAGACGAGAGAGTGTTTCCTTTTCTTCGCGGGAAGCGGGAGGGGAAGACCTGGCCTCTGTAGAAATTTTTTTGAAACATGTAATTTAAAAATTCCATAGCCATCAAATGCCTGGACCTATAATTCTGAAATTTCTGACACATATCTACCCCTAACCCATCTACAAAGTGAGCAATGTTCAGACTTCTAACTTTTAAAATAAAAAAGTTATAGGCGTTTCTTTCCTCATTGTTTCAAAAATACCTTGCCACCACATGCCTGGACCCAGCTGTCTGAAATTTTACACACATATCAAGCCAAGTGGTACCTGTAATGTGCCCATGTTTCCTGTTTGTATCTTCAAAAATAAAAAAGTGGGAGGCGTAACTGTATTTACCCCACCACTACCCATTTTTCTAAAATTAATTGCCACACAAGGCAAGCACCTACGTTTCCGAAATTTCACACACATAGGTCCCAAGGTACCGCCTACAATGTGGCAAAGTTTCATGTGTGTAACTTTAAAAATGACAAAGTTATAGGCATTCCTGGGTATTTATTAAAAAATTAATTGCCACACAAGGCAAGCACCTACGTTTCCGAAATTTCACACACATGGGTCCCAAGGTACCACCTACAATGTGGCAAAGTTTCATGTGTGTAACTTTAAAAATGACAAAGTTATAGGTGTTTCTTTCCTCATTGTTTCAAAAATTAATTGCCACACAAGGAAAGCTCCAATGTTTCTGAAATTTCACACACATATCAAGGCAAGTGGTACCTGTAATGTGCCCAAGTTTCCTGTTTGTATCTTCAAAAATAAAAAAATGGGAGGCGTAACTGTATTTACCCCACCACTACCCATTTTTCTAAAAATTAATTGCCACACAAGACAAGCACCTACGTTTCTGAAATTTCACACACATAGGTCCCAAGGTACCCCCTACAATGTGGCAAAGTTTCATGTGTGTAACTTTAAAAATGACAAAGTTATAGGCATTCCTGGGTATTTATTAAAAAATTAATTGCCACAAAATGCATGCACCAATCTTTCTGAAATTTCTCACAGATAACTACCCCTAACCAGTCTACAATGTGCCCAAGTTTCATCCTTCTATCTTTAAAAATGAAAAAGTTATAGGCGTTTTTGTAAAACAATACTTGGCTATGGGAAAAAGCATTCAAAATGGCGTCCGATCCGGATCGGACATCTGGTCCGATCCGATCCGACCAGCCTCCGATCCGATCCGATCCGATCCGACCCCCCAGGTCCGATTCCGATCCGCTATCCGATCCGATCCGGGGGGTCAGTGCACATCCCTAGATAAAATCACTCAGAGAATTCTTCCACACCAAAAACACTCGCATTTATAAAGCCATAGTAAAACCAAATAAAACTACACCCCACTCAACCTAGCACTACAAAACGAAGATCAAATACGACCACTCACACTTGCAGAGAAAAAAGAAAAATGAGCACAAAAAACACTCCATGGGAAGCACTACAACATAATATAGGACCCAGAAATAAAAAAGAACAATCGTACGAATGGCTAATGAAGGGTGAGCTATTTCCAGAAACCAAAGGATTCCTAATAGCTATACAGGATCAAGTTATAGCCACCAAGAACTACCAAAAATACATAATAAAAAATAACAGTGTAACAACAGACCTATGCAGGAAATGCCATCCATTCCAAGAAACAATAGACCACATAACAGGAGGATGTACAATTCTGGCAGGAATGGACTATACGGACAGACACAATGCAGCTGCAAAAATAATTCACCAACAACTGGCCAGCAAATTCAACCTTATCAAACAAACTACACCATACTATACATACTCACCCGCAACAATCTTGGAAAATGCAGATCATAAAATATACTGGGACTGAACAATTTATACCAACAAGACAATACCCTGCAACTGACCAGACATAACGGTCATAGACAAAAAAGAAAAACATACATATCTCATTGACATAGCAATACCGAATGACAAAAATGTTGTTGAAAAGGAAAAAGAAAAGAGAGACAAATATACACCACTGGCCATGGAAGTCAAAGAACTATGGCATCAGGAAAAGGTCACAATTATTCCATTAGTCACCTCAGTCACTGGTATCACATCAAAAAACTTTACAGAACCTGGGCCTACCAATATACATCCACACCAACACCCAGAAAGCAGTCATAATGAAAACATGCTCAATTGTCAGGAAATTCCTGAATCTGTAAAAGACAGCATGTCTTGGCAAACCCCATCATGTCCGTCTAGAAAAACAGCCACAAGTGAGAAAGAGATAATAATAATAATAATAATAATAATAATAATAATAATAATAGTATTTCTTACCAGCCTCTCCATTTGGATCGAGGTGGGGAACAGCAGTAAATATAAGATGTGATAAAATACATAAAACTGATTAAAAACATGAAATAATAATAATAATAATAATAAAGTGCTGTAAGTTCAAATAAAATAAGAATAATTATTTCATTTTGAAACACTGAAATTGGATAGAAATTGTATCTTACAGTAAAAGTTTTGAGACTGATCAGCTCTTTGAACAGCTTTATTCATGACATTCTAAATGAGGAGAGATTGAAAGAACTAGGCATATTTAGCTTGGAGAAGAGAAGATTGAGGGGAGACATGATAGCATTCTTCAAGTACTTGAGAGGCTGTCACACAGAGGAGGGACAGGATATCGTCTCGATCAACCCAGAATGCAGTACACAGAATAATGGGCTCAAGTTACAGGGAGCCAGATTCTGGCTGGATATCAGGAAAAACTTCCTGACTGTTAGAGCAATACGACAATGGAACCAATTACCTAGGGAGGTGGTGGGCTCTCCCACATTAGAGGCATTCAAGAGGCAGCTGGACACTCATCTGTCAGGGATGCTTTAAGGTAGATTCCTGCATTGAGCAGGGGGTTGGATTTGATGGCCTTATAGGCCCCTTCCAACTCTACTATTCTATGATTCTATGATTCTATAATTCTATGATTAGACAATGAAATAGGAAATTGCACTGCGAATAAACTCAGCAAAACCCCTCAACAAGGTTAAGAAAAAAGAAGTCAATGGTACAACTGTATTTATTGCCCAACGTAATTTCTCTGTATGCATAAAGAAAGAAAGAGAAAGAAAGAAGGAAAGAAAGAAAAACTTTGGATATAAAACTTTAAAAATGCTAGCTGGATCTGCATGCCTTGTGGTGTCTGAGTGGAATCCATGGGATATTGAAATGTATTACAACAATTTTGTTCCTAACATTTCACAGGCGTATAATGATGAGAGTTGAATGAGGAGACAAAACCTAAATCCTTTTAGAAGCTCTTACTGCCATAGTACAAATCTCTGCTGATCAGCTTGCTGACAGGAGAGGAGCAATACTTCAAAATTAATGATGGCAGACTGGACCTTGTGCTCCTGTGGCCACTGGAGTTCAGCTTTGCTGCTGCCGTCATTTCAACAGCACATGGTATTTACAGTATAATGCCAACAACAACAACTGCATAATACAATCTTTGGTTAGAGTCACGTTTAATCATTACTTCGGACTCTTGTGGTATGCCCTTTCTCACTTCTGCTTATAATGTTGAACTTCTTGTTAATTAAGTATACACTTTCTATAGTACATGATGAAATTATTCAATGACATGTGCCCAAAGCAATAATGCTGCCGAAAACAAAGGGGAGACATGGCATTAGTTTGTTTTTTTTAAAAATAAATTGTTCTATTCTTCAAGCCTTAATCAAATAAGAATGAAGAATGGTTTAGTCACTAGTCTAATTACACCAAATACACTACAGACTGCACAAATTTGTATTTTATAAACGTGTTTTAGGGTACAGTCCTGCGGGTTGTGCTCTCAATAGACAGATGTTCCAATTTCAGAGCCCTCTGCCTATCCTACACCTTGCTGGCAAGAGGCAGGCAGGGTGAGAGGTAGAGATGATGGACTCATCTCCATCCACGCTTGCCAGCCACTCACTGAATTGCTGATGTTGCTCGACAGGAAGCTGCTGGACAGCCCCATGAGTGCCTGGTGAGCCCTGCAAGGCTGCCCCACTCCTTACCAAACTGCCATTTCATGTAAAACGGCAGCTTGGTATTTTCTGGAAATTACAGGTATAAATGGCCCCTTTACATTTCCAGACAACCCTGAGCCACCATCTTCACACAAAATGGCAGCTTGCTGAAGGGTCAGGCATCTGCCCATCACACACAATCACGCAGCTGTCCAGTAAGTGCATGGCAGCTCAGTGGATGGGATCCAGGCAGCCAAGCAGGGGAGTCTGCCAGACTCCACCCCAACGTCCCCCTTTCAGACTTCCACATCATCCCTAGCAAGAAGAGGATGGAAGTGACTTCATTTGTCCATTTAAAATGCATAAAGTCAGCTAGATGATCCCATCTAGCTGACTTACATCTCAGTAGGTGGGAGAGAATAGGAGGGCCCATAGGACATTGTGCATTGTGATCTCTCCTCTCCTCTCCCTACCCACCAGCATGCCTCCTTTCCTCTCTCTCTCTCTCTCTCTCTCTCTCTCTCTCTCTCTGATTTTTCTTATGAGGTTACAGTTGCAGCTATGTAAGAGAAGCTTTTCATGGTAGCTGGGAGGGGATGGGAGAGGGAAGATCAATGATCAGGTTTTCTCTGTACTCTTAAATCTGCCTATGGGCATGGACAAGGTGATCCACAGGTTCCTATTTTGCCCCAGATGCTATGGGGCCATAGGATTGCTGTCCTCCACATTTGGGAAATTTGCTGGGAGAGAAATGGCAAATAGAAAAAAAAAGAATTCTGGTAAAAATGAAACAGAGTCTCACAAGATAATCCTGGCCAAAAAGATACTAGTTGTAATCAATATTACTGCCCCATTTTGTATGTCACAACAACATGTTACAACTCTGGGTTGTCCCTCTCTCAGTAACCCAGAATACCCAGTTCACACATCATAATCAACTACTCCACTTGGGTTGTTTAGGTCCACCTGGCTACAGCACATGTGATTGGGCATCAAGAACCAACACACACTTCTTTCACAACAGCCTAAGATTTATTTATTTATTTAAACTGGGTTGTCGTGATGCGCAAATCAGATAATTGTTTACCACTAAAGGTCAACTGATTGTCATAGTGCAGGACGATTTCCATGTATGCAATGGGTTGGATGTCAACAGACTTTGAGTAAATCCACTTAAATCAATGAGACTTAAGTCAGTCATGGCTAACCTAACTGGATCTTATCCATTAATTTCTACTGCTAATTTCATCACTGAAAATACCTATAAAATATTGCATGCAAATAGATTCCTTAAGACTCCTGTAAGAGCTACAGTTATCGGTAAGCAAAGTACCTGTGTAAACTACTCAGCCCATTTGGGAGTGCATCTGGTAACAGGATCATTCAAAAGAATAATCTCTTCCACTTCCCTGGGAATTGTGTTGTATAAATTAGAGACATATGCATAACTATTAGGATGAGCATCATTTTCCTGAAATCAGAAGAAGGTATTCCCACCTACACTCTTACATGCTTCTTCCTTCACCTTGAAGAATACCAATGTCCTACATTAAATAACAGTATCGCATTAAAACACACACACACATACACACACACACACTTTGATACAACTTGGCTTCCTTTTCTCACTCATTTATCTGAAATCTAAAATGAGTAAAATGTTTTTTTAAAAGGGGGAAAATCCACCACCACCACTACTACAACAATTTTTTCTTTTAAGTGACACCAACACACACAAGAAATGGTCTATCTGCGTAGAAGACAGGTCATATCAATTTTTACCTCTTGTGTAGAGGGATGAAATGACCGCTCATGAATTTTCTTACTAGTTGCTTAGACAATTTTATCTCATGCACCAAAAATCCAAGTAGGAACAAGCTGTGATTGTGACTGTGAGCAGAGGTAAGAATTATGAAAAACATTCGCGTTTAAAGTTTAAAGCACTTTGCAATTTAAATGATAAATGCTAAGAAATGAATGATAAAAATAATATAAGAGCAAGCATACAATGGCCATGTCTACACCAGCCATTTATCCTGGGATCAGCTCAGGAATGTCCCTGTGCGCTGATATGATGCACAGGGGATCCCGGGGGCAACCAGGGATGGGCAGAGACTTTCCCAATTTTTCCCATGTTCTCGGGAAGATCTCAAGAACCGCTGGGGTATGGGTGCCTGTCCCGACTTCTTCCTGCCTCCTTGTGAGTAAACCAACTTTCAAAATGGGCATGGAGCTGTTTGGGGGGGGGGGTTCTGTGTCCTTTGGAGGTGGAGCAGCAATTTCAGCATCCTTGGGATGGGAAGGTGGGCAGGCATGGAGTTTAGTGGCAGGGGTGTGTGTGTTCCTAACTATTTTGCCAGATCGGGGACACACAACCAGCTTCTCTTCAAATAAAAAAAAATGGTGTCTGTGTTGTCCCTCTTCTCATCTGGGACATCATGCAGGCATATAGAAGCTGGGGGAGGATCGCAGATGCAGGTGAGCCTGCAATTATTTACCCTCCCTTCCTCTAGGGCCTTATGTGTAGAAAGGGCCAATGTTCTACTACCTTTAAATGCATAAACGAAGTTAACCAGCACATAGCAGAGATAAGATGTTTGTCCCTCTTTGTAGAGTGACTAAATTATTTTACACAGCAGACATATGTTTGATAGGTGATTGGTTAGAAAGCAGCTCATCATGTGGTAAGATTGTTTGTTCTCATGAAGCTATTAAGGCTGTAATCCTATGCTAGGCTGACCAGATAAAATCCAGGTCAGGGCTCATGTAACTTTAACTGTTGTAGAGAAAAGGGAATTTCAGCCAGTGTCATTTGTATGCAATTAGTTCCTGGTGAAATTCCCTCTTCATCACAACAGTTAAAGTTGCAGGGGCCCTGCCTTCTTTTGTATATGGTCACTCTAGTATAGTGCCTGCACCTTCTGCAAGGCTTCCCACATTCCTTTGGCTGATGTGGAGCAGCTGGTCATCTTGGACCAACAATTGCAATTGTTGCCTTCACTTTTCTGTCCCTTTTATCCCAGTCCTGGGGGGTTTTCTGCAAAACCTCCCAATAGCACCATTTCCATTTTGATCTTCCAGAACTGGTAGTTTGTTGTTGCTTTCAGCCATTATCCCACACTCCGAGATTTTTCTTTGTCTAAGCGATAAGCAGTACTCCCAGGTTCCCGAGTGATTCCTTTCACAGGTTTTTCTTCTTTGTCTGCATCCTGGGACCCATAACCTATTGTTGCCTGAACCAGCTCTCTGTGAGTAGCCACACATCTTGACAAAAGAAGCACTCCAGTGGTGATTTAAAGGTAATTTTCCATCCTAGGGCAGGATGGCTCAGGTCAGCCAGTTCATGAGGCAGGGGACCAACAAGAAGGAAGCAGAGAGAGGAAACAGGAAAGGGCGGAGCAAAATCGTCCCAGAAATCCTCTCCCACCTTGTTCAGGTACACATTAACTCTTTAGCTCCAGGTTCAGTGACCTGCAGCCTGAGTTCTGCTAACAACTCCAACATCAGAGTCCTTTAAATCCTGAGTAACCTGTAAGTGAGCTTCAACTGCCAAGAAGATTAGCAGGTTTTTATGAAGAAGAGCATGTACTAATCTACAAATATAACATTAGCAGGTTCAGATTCAGTCACTTGTTTAGCAATCTGAGATATCACATGAAATGTGAGAAGGAAATATTGGATATAATTCTTGTTCAGTTAGTATAATGAAATGGAGACAATGAAAGCCCTACTGAGCTGAGCATGTCCCACCATTGCTAGAAATTGTACACCTGGAATGCTTGATCAGGATTTCATTAAATGTATGATAGAAAAAGACAAATTAAAATAAAGTCTTCAAAATATTGGGTAATGAAGGTTGAAAGAATAGCTTTTAGAACTTCAGCCAAAATCAGGATGGTTTAATAAGAGAATCATTCTGAGAAACGTGACTTTCAGCTTTTTAAAATCTGCATCATCCAGAAACAGATGTGTACCGGTTTTGCATTTCAAAATCCATACATTTCCAAAATTATGCCATGTTCCACATAACAGGAAAAGTGTATCTGATAAAATGTGTGCATTTTAAAAGTGTGCAAAGAAAAATGCATACATTTCAAAAATACATACAATTTTAGTCAATGGGTGGATGCATACAAAAATGTGTACAATTTGAAAAAATGTGCACAAAATGACCACATTTTTAAAAAAGTCATGTACAAAAATCTGTAGAGATATTTTTCATTAAAAATAAAATAACAAATCTGCACGTGCCTGGCATGGATTGGACTTGGGGATGGGAAGTGGACCTGGCAAATCTGGCCATCACTAGGCATACCAGGATGAGAGTAGTGTCCCCAGTAAATGGCTTCACAGCTGTCCCAGATACCTGGTTGCCTCTTGTTTAGGGAAAAGCACAGAAGAGCATCAATGTGCAGTGGAGGCTAGTGGCTCCAATTTTCGTGGGGCTGTAAAGCCATACTGGTTTTCAGTCAGAACCAGACAGAACTCTAAAGGATCTATCCAAGATGCTGAACCTCAACCCCAAATTGGTTCAGCACCTTGGATAAATCCTTTAGAGTTCTGACTAAAACCCAGAAGGGATTCACAACCCCACCGAAACTGGAGCCACCAACCTCCACTGTATGTGTGTTGGGAGGAGAATGAGAGGGAGTTCTGATACTAAGAACAAGAATAGCTTTTCTCCCTTGAGAGATGAAATGGGGATACCCAAGCTATATTTGCTTTTTACCACAGACACCCAAAGTGCGACAACACATTATTCTTTTGATATAACCACAAGATATTGATAGCAGATTTGCATTTCTTAAAATGCTAATCCATCAAAGGAAAAATAGAACCAAAACCACCATCTTCAGTCTGTTCCACTCAGGGGAACAATTCAGAACCTCTCGCACTTCAATGTGGTTTACTATTCACTTAAAAAGTATTTAAAATGTGCTCCAAAGGAGACAAACTCAAGCAAGGGACAAAAATATCAATACATTTGTATTAATATGAAATTACAGTTGGTGGGTGTTAAAGGCATCATTTCCTGTTCACCCTCTTAAATATCTTTTGGCTTTGACCACCATGATTAGCTCATCTTTCTGGATAAGTGGAGGAATAAAATGCTTTGTCATTAAATGAAGCATCAACCCGGATATGATTAATTTCCACTTAGGAAAAGAGATTATTCAGTATAAAATAATGTGAGTACTTGCATACCAGTTTTAACCCTTACATACTAAGGACCTTGCCTGGAAAAGTGTGCATACTGTAATGTTTAAATGCTAGCTTGAATGTTGTTGTTTTCCACTACAGAATGACATTTTTACCATGGATAGAATGAAAACCCATAAGGGGAGCTATGCCCTTTTGATGTATATACTTTCATTGCACTGTCTGAAAATACTTCCAGATATGCAGCTGTATGCATGCTCAGGAACTCTTTTTTTCCGGGGTGCCCAATGCATGAACTCTTGGTGCGTACAGTTATAGGCTTGGGGGAGTTTTCATACCATACAATGAACAAATATGCATCAGTGTAGAGTCTGCTAGATTTACTGATCATTTGGGGAAAATGCCTGAAAAGGACTCATATGGAGAAGATTCTTGATTCATTGTGAAATATATGTATTCTCTGTAGCCTTATTTGATTGTTACATGCTGGGAATCTTTTCAATTCCTTCAGATGTTCTACCCATATAAGTCCTTCTTCTCACTGCTGTCTCAATGGATATCTTAACATACCTCATTTGTAGCTCTTACACAAATTGCAGCATTCCTCCAGTGCTAAACATTAAACAATTCTGGGTAATGGTCACACCTTTTGCATCTCCTTAGCTGTTTCTTCATTCATTTCAAACTCTCTTGCCTTGCCTCTTTTTCTCCCCTGCTGTCTATTTGCTTTATTGTCACCCTGCTTAAAGTAACAGTATCGAGGTCTCCCTGTATTGTTTCTAGCCTGAAGAATTCATGTTGACATCAGACAAAAATTCTAAAACGTGGTGGAAATGATTTGAACTAGAGAAGGAGTGAACTCCTGATGTCAATGTCATTTGAAGCTCAACAGAACCCAAACACCTACTCCTTCAAGTTCCTGCTGAATGTTCTGCTTCCATGTAAAGTTACACATCCCAGAATCCCTTGCTAATAACACAGGTTCAGAACTTCAGTTTATATTCCAAGCCAGAGAAGAACTTCTCATTGAAACTGGACTCAGTTCATAATAGAACAGAACATTCCAAGCTGTATTGCAAGATAGGTAAATTCACTAGGGATGTGCATACCCAAAAATATCATATTTTATCGTTATCGGAATTTCAGACCAAAAAAATTATCATCTCTGATAATATCGTAGGTTAATCGTATCGTCTTCACGATAATTATCGGAAATCCGATATTTAATTTGCAGCTCCATTGTGCCTTATAGAGCTGAATTATTTAGAAAAAATGCCTATAACTTCTGCATTTTCAAAGTTACAGGCTTGAAACCTGGTCACAATGCTTATGAGGTATGCCTAAGTTTGTGTATGAAATTTGAGATCGATCCCTCCAACTCTCGATTTTATATTAATTTATTAAAGATTGTTTAAGTTCTGACAGGTTGGAACGACAACTCGCCACGTGCGTTCATTCAGAACTGTCAAACAGTTGCACGATCTTTAAAAAATTCATATAAAATACAGGGGTGGAGGGATTGATCTGAAATTTGGCACATATGTGTAGCAACATGTGTTAGACATGTGTATGAAATTTGAGATCAATCCCTCCAACCCTAGATTTTATATGAATTTATTAAAGTTCATGCAACTTCATTGACACAGCTGGTTGACCGGGCCTCCTTGCTGTCATCTTGTTTGCTTTTTTCCCCAAGGCTTGCATTGGGGGAAATGCGTGCATAACTTTTTTATTTGAAATGATAATGACATGAAACTTGGGGAGCCAGGACTAGCAAGATTCAATCTGCAATGTCCAAAAAGTTTCATGTCTCTATCTTTTCAAATTAAAAAGTTATAGGAGGTCCCCCAAAAGCCCCACCCCCCACTGTAACTTCTACATTTTTAAAGATAAAAACTTGAAACTTGTGGGACATTGGAGATGGGATCTGGCTGGTCATTTGTGAAAAATGTCAGAGCAATTGCTTAAACCCTTGATTTTATATGATTTTTTTTAAAGATCGTGCTCCTTCTGAAAGCTGGTTGACCTCAGCTGGTGACATCACTAGTTTGTTTTTTTAAAAAAACACCCACAGTCACTACATTTTGAGGAACATGTTCTAGAGGAGTCAATATGAGTTCCCCAAACCACTTCCATTACATTTGTATATATTGACAGCCAAACCTTCCAAAGCACAGACCTGGAAACTAATCCTTGTAATAATACATGCTGAATATTGGGCTCCAGTCAAATCCATAAGCCATACATATATTTATTAGGGATGTGCACTGACCCCCTGGATTGGATCAGATAGCGGATCGGAATCGGACCTGGGGGGTCGGATTGGATCGGATCAGAGGTTGGACGGATCGGACGCCATTTTGAATGCTTTTTCCCATAGCCAAGTATTGTGTTACAAAAACACCTATAACTTTTTCATTTTTAAAGGTAGAATGATGAAACATGGGCAATTTGTAGATGGGTTAGGGCTGGTTATCTTTGTGAATTTTCAGAAAGGTTGGTGCATGCATGTTGTGGCAATTATTTTTTTAATAAATAAACAGGAATGCCTATAACTTTTTCATTTGTAAAGTTCCACACATGAAACTTTGCCACATTGTAGGAGGTACATTGGCACTTATGTGTGTGAAATTTCAGAAATGTAGGTGCTTGCTTTGTGTGGCAATTAATTTTAGAAAAATGGGTGGTAGTGGGGTAAATACAGTTATGCCTCCAACTTTTTTATTTTTAAAGATACAAACAGGAAACATGGGCACATTACAGGTAACACCTTGCTTGATATGTGTGTGAAATTTCAGAAAGCTAGGTCCAGGCATGTGGTGGCAAGGTATTTTTGAAACAATGAGGAAAGAAACGCCTATAACTTTTTTATTTTAAAAGTTAGAAGTCTGAAAGTTGCTCACTTTGTAGATGGGTTAGGGGTAGTTGTCTGTCAGAAATTTCAGAAAGTTAGGTCCAGGCATTTGGTGGCATTCAAAATGGCGTCCGATCCGCTGATTTTTTCCGATCCGGATCGGACCTCGGCGGATCGGATCAGATAGGATCGGAGGGTTGGTCAGATCAGATCAGATAAGATCAGATTTTTCCGATTTTGGGGCAGATCGGATTCGGATCGGATCCAATGCACACCCCTAATATTTATTGCACACCATGCTCAGGCTGAATAATTCATGAAACAGCTCAACTAGTCAGATTTAGATCTGCCAATGACTCACAGAAATAAGATGGACTGATCACCAATATTTCCAGGTCTAGCTATGGCATAATTTATCTGAAGCACATTAAGGACTTATTAGAATCCAGTGCGCAATTACATATAGTATATAAATACATGCCCACTAGTGGTGTCATGTGTAAAGTGGTCTGCATTGTTATGATTATTTTTAAAAAATAGGGATGGGTCAAAATTTGTCTCAGTTGGGTTTTGATAAGTAATTCCCAAAATTCTCCACATGCAGGAAAAACAGAAATTTGAGGGTTAAAAAAAAAAAAAAATCAATGTGAGAAAAACTGCACCTGACAAATTTGTCCATCCAGACCCAGGACATTGAGTGCTTCACTCTTAGAAGTGGATTTTGAATCTATGTGTTCATCCAAGTTAATGCTTAATTAGGATTGTCACCTTTTTTTGCTGGCAGGCTCCTCAGCTTTAAGAGCTATGTGGCAGGGGGCACTTCATGGTCCTCTCGACACTGGGAACAGCTTTTGCCATTGTATTTGGCTGGCGCAGATAGGTAAGACCTATTCTTTCAGTTAACTTTTGATAACTTGAGATTTTAAATATTTGAATGCAGAAGAAAGTGAAACTGACAAGTTTATCCCTAATAAAAAGTTGCCTTTTAAATATCCGCTGTTATTCGTTTTAAAGTCTTCTATTTTTCTAATTGACATTTTTGAAATGGCGCCAAGAAACACATAATCGTAATCAGTATGATTGAGATCAATAGAGAAACAGTGCCGTAAAACTGAATGGAGAATTAGATCTAGACAGATTAGAAAACTGGTAGCAGTTAATAATGTTATTTTTACAATATTTGGTTACTTATAGGAAGGAGAAGCTCAGTAATTTAAACTTTGACCTTTCCTAGTTTTCACACTTGTGATTATAAGCCTTCTCACATTATTAAAGTTTTATTTAACTCTTTTTTTTTAACATTTGTGAGGTTGTTTTCTTTGAAAAACTTTTCCCGAGAAGAGTAGGCAATAATTTACTCAAGATATCGAATCTGGAGGAGATATAAGAAACATGGGCCTGTGAGCATTATTCTGGCCCTATAGAGTTATAGCTGAGAAATATGTGTCTAAATACCGCATGACTATTGACTAAGAAGCCCTGTTCAGGCTTTGTCCAAACACACAAGGGCTTAAAGTGCAGTAGTTTCATTGCTAGGAAACAGATCCCTGCCTGATGCAGTAATGAAAAGAGTGCTGTATGTAGCAGTCCTACATTCCTGATAAGTCTTTGTAGGTTAGCTTTGGTCACAAATCTTTTCATGGGTAATGCACAGCACTGTTACATCTAAGTACTTTATCAATATACAGTGCCCACACAACCTGAAAAGTTATTCGGATAATTCACTAAGCTGGAGAGAGTTCATAAGGTGGAGAAAACAGTACCTTTTTGTTGCTTCATAGGGGTCCTTATAGTAGTTCATATTATCACTATCAGGCTAAGCAATCTCTCTCCCTGTCCCTCACCCACAAATCTAGTAAGGAATTTGCAATGTTCTCTCAGATGTCCTGGATGCAAACATTAACCTGTGTATGTTCCTATAACAGGTATAGGAACATACACAGGTCATTATGATAGAATAAACTTTAACTGTTCATTGGAAGGGTGGCTTAATGGAAAGTTTGACTACAGAAAGCCTGGTTGAATTATTCTTTCTGTAATAGTACATGTCATTAGTGTCCAGAATGTGAGCTGTTCCCAAGCAGGGAGGTCATGCATCTCCCATGGGTAGATATGCAAGTTCTCATTTTAGACATTAATGTTATGGATGAATAAGAGAAGAACAATCACACCTACATTCTGAAATCATATCATTAACATCTCCAATTGTAGAAACTCTCAAATCTGGACTGACCTCCATCTTTACTTTTACGAACACACACACCACCCTCTACAACTAAACCCTATCAGCCAATGTGCTATGAGCAGAAAATAAATATCTTTTTATTATGAAAAGAATATCTATCTATCTCTTGCCAAAGCAGGAAGAAAGAGTTGAAAGGATGTTATGCTCCCATAGTAGTACATAAGTTATGAAAAGATCTAAGTATATAGAATAATCAAGATTATATATATATAGGAAGAAAGTGTTGAAAGGATGTTGTGCTCACATAGCAGTACACAAGTTTTTTTTTTTAAAAAATTAACATTCATTTGCTTTATTAACAAGTTAATAGTCACACTCAGCCAAAAACAATTTATTTGATCTTGCAGTTTCTGTCGTATTGTGAACAATATTTGCTGTTTTCTAGTTTTGAGTTTGTCCCAAAAGCAGCAACCAAAATCTCCTTGGAATACAATATTTATGGGATTCTCATCATTCAGCCTCTTGCCAGAAGTATCTTTGTTGGAAAACTCTAGCTGCCTTATTAAACAAATCTACCTTTAAAGAATTCCAACAACTTGAATTTTGTTCAAGCTGCTCAAAAAAGAAAAAGGGGGAAAAAACCCTTTACTGAGAAAACTCTCAGCATCTTGAAATGTTTTTCTAAAAGCCCATCTTAAAGCTTGGCTGCATTTTTGAACATTTGGTTTTGTTTTACTTTGCTTGTGGCAGACATAGAGGAAAAATGACTTCTATTTTCCTTAAAGCAACCCTTGATCTACTTAAGACTTGATACTTATCAGGTCACGAACTCTCTTGAGATAATAATCAACCTAACAGTTATAAAGCATGAGCTCACTTTCAAGAAATGAAAGAAGCTAGAAACCTTTGCTGGAATAAACTCCAGAAGATCACAGAGACAGTGTAATATACACTTACTGCAGTACATAAGTAGAGATAAGTGAATAAAGTGGGTTTTATCCGAATCTATGCTTTTCTATCTGATCAACTGCTACCACAACCAACTGGTAAAATGCCATGCTCACTCTCATGAACCGCCACTATGCATACCCTCTCCTGTACATTCCAGGTTGCAGAGGAGTCCACAGTTTGACTCCCTGGTCAATCATGTCCTTAAGTCCAGTTCTCAAAAGCAGCATCCAATACTGTCCTGACAGGTCCAATCAAATCGCAAGCAGGATGCTTACCCTAGAAGTAGCATACTTCCACTTTAACAGAATGGTGGAAGAGGACAACATTTTCACAGATGTGTGCAATCCTACTTCAGAGCATTGCTTGAAGTGGCTTCTTCTTAATAGGAAAGCCAGAGCTCTTTTTTTTCTCTACCTCACACCCGTATTTCAAATAAAAACATGCATGTTTTGAGAACTATAATGACACGGTACCATTCACTGGTAAATTGTGACTGCTCTACCTTCATCAGCAATTAAATGATACAAATAAAGCAAGAATTCATTTCTCCTAAGAGTTTTGACTATTTTGTTGAAAATCATCTTAGAAATGTAGCATTAGCCATAAACTGTCAACTTAACATCCATAAGCTTTTTTTTTTTTAAAAAAAGATAAAAGTTCACGTAGTTTCACACTACATAATATTGCATTAAGAAGCTATATGCAGTATTACATAATGATTGTATACATCCTATGAGAGATTTAAGATAGTGCTATGGAATTCTTTCTTTCTTAACAAAAAGCATAATAATAATAATAATAACATTAATAATAATAATTACAATTTATTTCTTACCTGCCTCTCCGTCTGGATCGAGGTGGGGAACATAGGATTGTTCACCTTCGGTACATATTTATTTATTACATTAGATTTACTTCTCTTATTGGAACAAACTAAGATGCTTTACAAAAATTCAGAAAACAAAAAATTTAAACAAATATAGTCATAGTAAAATGTTAAAAACAACCTTAAAAACCATAACAACAAATAAAAAACAAAAAAATGCAAAACTGTGCCTTGATCCCATTCCTGTATGCTGAAAGAGTGGGAACCAGTCATAACTCTAAAAAAAGGACATTCTAGAGTTTGGGAGTGACACAGGAGACAGGTCATTCCCACATGCCTGACAAGCAGGCCTCTGTAAGGGAGGATGTCTTCAAAAGGGCATCTCCTGCTTATCTTAGTAACTGAGCAGGTATGTGATCCCTCAGATAGCTAGGCCCTAATCCCTTTAGAACTTTAAAGGTTAAAACCATCACCTTGATTTGAATCCAGAAAACAACTGGCAACCACTGCAGACCTTTCAGTTTTGGTGTGATGTGATCCCTTTACTATGTACGAGTTAGCAGCTTAGTTTGCACCAATTGAAGCTTATGGAAGCTCTTCAAAGGTAGGCTCATGTTCATTACTTTAAACCTGCCATACTTTCCCTAATTAGTTTTGCTACGGTGACCATATGAAAAGGATAGGGCTCCTGTATATTTAACAATTGTATAGAAAAGGGATTTTCAGCAGATGCCATTCATATGCATGCAATGCATACAAAGCTGCAGGAGCCCTGCCCTCTTTTTGTATCTGGCCACTCTACAAAAGTAGGCCGGGATCCTATAGCTTCAACTGTTGTGATGAAGAAGGAATTTCACCAGGTGCTCCATGCATACAAATGACACCTGTTGAAATCCCCTTTTATTTTTATTTATTACTGCATTTATAGCCCACCGTTTTTCCTCCAAGGAACCCAAGGTGGCATACATAATCCTCCTCCTCTCCATTTTATCCTCACAACAACAACGCTGTGAGGTAGGTTGGTCTGAGAGTCTGTGACTGTCCCAAACTCATCCAGTGGGTTTCCAAGCCTAAGTGGGGACTAAATCCAGATCTCCCAACTCTTGGTCCAACACTTTAGTCAATACACCACACTGGCCCTTTTCAATACAACTGTTAAAGATATACAAGTCCTGTCCTCCTTTTCATATGGTCACCCTAATTTTGCAAAGTATGCCCAGCTAAGTCATGTTCAACCTGTTCTAGCAGGCGCTACACTCCACTTAAAGGACCCGGTTCATAATTTGGGGGTGCTCTTGGATCCAGCATTGTAACTAGATGCACAAGTGGACAGGGTGGCAGAAAGGGATGGGCGAATGAGCAATGTTTGAGATCACTAGGATTCTCAAAAGAGTGTCTTGCTGCTCAGCTCGTGCCTGATTCCCATTTGCATTTGCAATTGCTGCTCGCTTTGTGATAATGGGAGATTTGCACAAATCAAGCTGCAGCCGAACAGGAGATTTATGCAAATCTGCCAGAATTTGCACAAATTCCTGGCACCTACCTTGTGATCTTTTTTGGTTCCAGGTGAAGACCTTATAATTTCCCCCAGCATTTTAGTCTTTCAATTTCTGATGTTTTCAATCTGTTGCTGTATTTTAACTCTTTGCACTGGTGCTAGGCCTTATTTGGTGCTTCTTCTTCTTCTTCTTCTTCTTCTTCTTCTTCTTCTTCTTCTTATTATTATTATTATTATTATTATTATATTTTAGAGTAGTTTAAAACTTTAAACATTTATATTATTTTACCCTGTTGTATTTTATGGTTTTAATTGTTGTGAAACACCCAGAAAGCTTTGGCTGTTGGTCAGTATAGAAATGTAATAAAACAAATGAATCGAGTACCAGCCATTGGCCAAGTGTTTCAGAGCTATTAGGTTTGCTGCTACTTTGAGGCTCACTGTTCATCCAAGTTCTAAAGGGATCAGAAACATGCCAACACACACAACAGCAGAGGCAATGTTCTCATTCTGGTAATGCTGAATTAAGAATGCATCCATAGCACATAGATCCTACAGGTTAGAAAGTAGAGCTTTAAGGGTATAAACTTCAGGATTTGCATATTTCCCCAGAAAAAGGGGTCTTTCAGACTGGCAATGCTCTCAAAGTGTACCTAAAACAATTGGCTCATAAACTAGAATGTTTCCATTATTATTTACTGTTTCTTATCTGCAACAATTGGCTAAGCAATTGCCATCGTAGATGAAAAATTGTTAACCCAATTCAAAGACCTAAGACAGTTTAAAATAATTTCGAACATCCAAAAACAAATAAGAATAATAATGAATGACTATCACTGCTATGAGCATTATCCAATGCTTGTCCACCACCGCGTGCCCCTCTCCGCTCTTTCGTTCGTGGCCACGAGTGCAACACTCATGCCAACGCTTCCTCTTCCTCGGCCAAAACAAAAAAGGCCGAGTACAGGGACGATCCAAGGCTATATAGCCTTGGCTCCGCCCATTCCACTTGGCGGGCTTCCTAACTCACGCTCCGAGGAATGTGAGTATTCATTTCCCTCCCTGCCCACTCGCAACAACGGCCCCCACCCAAGCCATACCGGCTGGGAGGGAATCGGCTTTCCCATAGCGATCTGAAGTGAACAGAAACACTCATTTCTGGAAGGGTGCAGATCAGCGGAGCTTGCAGAAAGGAGCCCTGCTGACCGACTGCATTCCGGAAATGAGAGTTTGCACTGGTTTGCAGGGTTCTTTTTGGAATCGCTTGATCCTATTGCGTGAGCAGTTGGTTACACTTGCACAAGAGGTAGAGGCACAGTGGCAGTGTAGGATACTGCCCTATTTCATAAATATTTAGAGATTTGACAATAATTTATATATAGCTTAAGTCCATTAATTAGTTGAAAGGATGCTGCATCAGCACAGGTAGCATCGATCATCAGTTATACCAGTACCAGGAATCTCATTGCTTTTTTTTCCTCAATGGATGATGAGTTGTAACATGTCACAATAGCTATTAAAGAGGCCCTACTCTGAGCAAGGCAGCTGGACACATCCTGTGAAAACAGGCGATTTAATGAAGATCTCTCTCTCTGTGCGTGTATGTGTGCTTAAAAAAATCAATATTGGTTAACAATTGGCTGCAAAATCTGGGTCAATTAGTTATCTAAAATGTTGTTTTGTAGTTAATTTCTAGAATTGCGCATATCAAGATTATGTTATGTGAAGCAATTAAGGAAGTATTTCCCAACCTTCTTAAATGTTTCCTTACCATGTCTTGAGGATGTTAGGTGGAACACTCTCTGGGTTGGACAGAATATAATAATTTCTTTAAACTACTTTCATGGTCACTATTAAGAAAATAGGGAGTCTTGATATTTTGAAATTTCTTGAAGTTGTTTTTATTTTTGTTGTCTTCGTTATTCTTGCCACACTCTTCAAGATATAAAGTATAGTACAACCAACGACTTAAAGCTATTATTGTTCTGGCTGGAGAAACACTATGCTTTGTTATATTAACTTATGGAATCAGAGACAGCATGCTATTGTCTGCCAAATAAAACTGACATGAAGACTTCAACCCTCCCCATGTTGCTCTTTTTGTAAAAAAAAAATCATTTTATGTTTATCTTCACAGAACATAATAGTAAACATGTATAACTGTAACAAGACATTGTGCAATCAGCAACAGATTGCTCCATTGTCATAAAGTATAGCTGTGGTGTCAACATATGACATGCTGCTGAGACCATATGCACAATATAATTCCAAACCAGAAATGATATATTAAGTAAACAAGACCAAGAACATATAGGAGGAGGGGAGATTCTGAGTGATGATAATGGGTGTACATTAAGCGATATACTGGTGGCAAAGAATTAGAACATTAGATGAGACTAGCATGATTCCTATCTCAGAAGATGATAGAAAACCCCTGCACACCCGGAGCATTGGACTGTTCCATCAATTGATGAAGGAAACAACATGGTGGTTTTTTTTTCTATTCAGATATCTATGATCTATTTTGCTATATACAATAAAACTGGATTGATAGCATGGACAGCTGGACAGCTAGTCTAGGTTGACTGGCTTTTGAGCATAAATAAATCACAAATGTGACATAGTTTTACAATATAGATTTGATAAACAAGACTGTGAATGGGGATTTACCTCAAGGAAAGGGATATCTTCAGGAAGGATCACCTTTACTACTTTGGATGCTGCTGCAACTGACAGTAAAAAGCCACACTTTGATCCATCATAAGAATACACTGAAAGTAGAACTGTGGTGGAAAGAGAATGGACACACTCACTTTCAGTGCAACTTAGCATGTCGATGAAATACTGTTCATAGAACTAGATGCTGGTGGGAAACGTGAAACCTTTTGCTTCTTGTCGGAACTATGAATTATTTTCGTATATTTTATCATACAGTGTTGTCCTCGGGTTTAAACAAGAATCCCTAATTAAATATCACACCTAGGAATGACACTGAATACAAACCTAACATAAATGGTAATTTAATCATCAAGGCAAGGTATACGGATGATGGGGGAAAATATCAACTTAGGTAAGCAATAATTGGTGGCATGATCAAAGGTATCAAACGAAGGGAATACTGGGATAGGGGTGAGAGAACCACTTTCAAAATATAATTTCTATAATATTTGTCTTCTTGGCATCAGGTGATTCCCCCCCCCCCCCATCGACAGTATTTTCCCTCTTTTTGCAAGTTACTCTGAAACTTGGGGGATTGATTCCCCCCCCCCCCCGTTAGCATTCAAAATCAAATCATCACATTTCTCCCTGCTTTGCAGTGAAGAGATTCATTATAGCATTACAACAGTCAGCACTTGCATATCTGAACTCAGATAGGCTCGAGTGGGGAAAATGCGGAGCCTTAGAGCAGGGTTAGCTCACATACAGCAGAATGAAGCAATCCAGTTGGTGTTGGATGGTGCAGCAAGACTTTTTAAAAGGTTGGCCATAGCAGCAGGGGCTGGGGGAAGGATGTGCCATCTCCACTCCACTTCAGCTGGCAAATGTCTTATGTTGGCACTGGCTAAATGTGTATAGTTCTGGATGTAGAGGTACTATGAAGTCAACTCCTTATTTCAGTGTTTCTCAAATAGAGATGTCTCCTATTTGAAACAGATTCCTGCTGTCAGCTCGGTTAAGCTTGCATTTGTGAGCCGAGCTGTGGCTTTTACCTGAAATCAAGGAACTTCGGGTGATTTTTTTTGTAAATAGAAATGTATACAAATTGTGAGTGCAATTTGCATAATTTGTGCAAATCATGGCCTTAATTTGCACCAATTATGGCTGTCATTGGAGCAAGTTGCGCAAATTGCAACTGCAATTTCTGCAAATTATGCCAATTAAGCAAATCATGGCTGAAATGCATGCAAATTACACAAATCACAGCTTCAATTTGTGCAAAATTTCTATTTACAAACCAACCAACAAACTGGAAAATCGATGAGCTGGCCCAACCCGATGCATATCAAGTTGGTCCAGTTAATGGGGACATATGATATAGTCAAAAGGGTTAAGCTGATGAATGCTTGGTGAGCTCCACCCCCTGGACGGATTCCTTTGACATCCCTGTTCTGATACTGTGGGCCAGGACCTACCAGGGAGTCTCAGCCAGCCTTCAGGTGGGCCTCGGTGCTGAAGACTGCCAGAGATCTCTTTGCTTGACCACCCTGTGCTACATTTGCAGTTGCGGCAGCAAGAGTTGGTTAGAGTGAAAAGCTAATATTTTAATAATAATATTTTTTTAAAAAAAACGGAATAAAGAGGAAGGGGATGAGAGGAAAGCTGTTATAATAGGAAGGAAGTGAATGTAAAAGCAGCAGGAGGGAGAGATGAAAGAAACTGACAGTTGAGGGTAGGGTTCAAGTAAAGCGTGAAAAGAGAAGTGGAGAAAAATGATGAGAGATGAGTAAGAATTAGGGATGTGCACTGGATCGGACCCGATCCACGATCCGAGTCCGGTCCAGTGGGAAATCGGATAAATTATCCGATTTCCGATCCCGCAGCTGGATCGGCCGATCCAATCCGAACCGGTCCGAAAAAGCTCCGAACCGGTTCGGCGGATCGGCGGGCGCCCACTGGCGCCCACCGCCGCTTCCATTGGCGGGCGCCAGCGGGCGCCCGCCGATGAAAGTGGACAGCGGGGGGGGGGAGGAGGGGGGCACTTACCTTCTCGGCCCGGTGGCTCCCGTCCGGCGCCGGCGCCTACTACTACCAGCAGGCTCCGCGGCCTGCTCTAGGGTGGCGCGCCGGGTGATGTCATCACCCGGCGCGCTACTCTAGAGCAGGCCGCGGAGCCTGCTGGTAGTAGTAGGCGCCGGCGCCGGACGGGAGCCACCGGGCCGGGAAGGTAAGGAGGGGGTGCGTGGAGGGGAGGAGGGGGCGCGCGGAGGGGGGAGGGGGGCCCTTACCTTTCCGGCCCGGCGGCTCCCGTCCGGCGCCGGCGCCTACTACTCCCAGCAGGCTCCGCGGCCTGCTCTAGGATGGCGCGCCGGGTGATGTCATCACCCGGCGCGCTACTCTAGAGCAGGCCGCGGAGCCTGCTGGAAGTAGTAGGCGCCGGCGCCGGACGGGAGCCGCCGGGCCGGAAAGGTAAGGAGGGGGTGCGTGGAGGGGAGGAGGGGGCGCGCGGAGGGGGGAGGGGGGCCCTTACCTGCCCGGCCCGGCGGCTCCCGTCCGGCGCCGGCGCCTACTACTCCCAGCAGGCTCCGCGGCCTGCTCTAGGATGGCGCGCCGGGTGATGTCATCACCCGGCGCGCTACTCTAGAGCAGGCCGCGGAGCCTGCTGGAAGTAGTAGGCGCCGGCGCCGGACGGGAGCCGCCGGGCCGGAAAGGTAAGGAGGGGGTGCGTGGAGGGGAGGAGGGGGCGCGCGGAGGGGGGAGGGGGGAGGGGGGCCCTTACCTGCCCGGCCCGGCGGCTCCCGTCCGGCGCCGGCGCCTACTACTCCCAGCAGGCTCCGCGGCCTGCTCTAGGATGGCGCGCCGGGTGATGTCATCACCCGGCGCGCTACTCGAGAGTAGGCCGCGGAGCCCGCTGGTAGTAGCCGCCGGCGCCGGACGGGCCGAGAAGGTAAGTGGCGGGGAAGGGGGCTTACCCCCCCCCCGGAGCCGTCCGCTTCTATCCGCTGGCGCCCGCGGGCGCCAGCGGATGGAAGCGGGCGGCCCCAGGGGGGGTAGGGAGCGCGGGGGAGGGGGTTTACCTGCCGGGGCCGTCCACAGCGGACGGCCCCGGGGGGGGGAGGGAGTTAGGCCCCCCCTTACCCACCCGCCGCCATTTTTTCCTCATAGACTTGCATTGCAATGCAAGTCTATGGGGAAAAAAATGGCGGCCGATCCAAAAATGTACGATTTTTGGGTCGGGATCGGACTCGATCCGGTCCGGGGGGCCTCCGATTTTGTCCGAACCGGTCCGGGACAAAATTGGAGGTCCCGATCCGGGTCCCGATCCGATCCGGGGGGTCCGTGCACACCCCTAGTAAGAATACTGCGAAATCCATATGGGGGATCAGGCGGTGGAGGCAAACTGTATAAAATAAAAAGCTATCCACTCACATAGAGCTCCTGAACTAGAAAATTCTTCCTGAAATGGGGATGCTGAGTCATTATATCTCAAGAGCCAATGTCTGTACATCACTTGAGGAAAGCTGAATTTCCTGCTATGAGGAAATCACTGTGGCAAAGAATATAGTAATTTCTGAACATGGATTAGATATAAATATAAAAATTATGTCAGTAATTGTCAGCTGCTAATGCTCAACTCTGGCTCCATCTGCCATCATTTTCTGACTCCACCCCCAATCCACTCTGGTCATGTCTGCCACCTGCTCCACACTGCTGACACAAATAGACATTCCTTCAGATTGCGTTTTGAAAATGTGACACAATGCCTAGCTGTCCCTTATCTTGCACACTCGTATTCTGTCTCTGTCTCCACACTCTATAATTTTGTGATGTGAATGAAAGTATATAAGGAAGTGATACTGTTTCTTACTATCCTCCCCCACCCCCCACCAGGGTTATGCCCAGTCTGCAGAGAAACTGGGTGAGAGCAGAAACACCAAGGCAAACTGGGTGGGTGGCTAAGCATGACCATTCAATTTTTAAACTGCTGGAACCTGGCCATCGTTCATCCAATTCCTCTAGCATTTTGGCAGCTTCCACTGCTCTTCCAACTAATACCACAGTGGTATGACAAATCAGGAATATAGTAGTTTTGCAGTTTATAAGCACACATTAAATACGTGGCTGCTACCTTGACATATCTAATGAGCACATCCAGCTAAATTCATTTACTGGAAATCCCATAGCTGTGCTGCTTTGAAGTACTATATAGAAAATGTCTGTGTAAATATTCCTATGAAACAGAATAAAAATATGCCTAAAAATAGAAAAGGCATTAGACTGAATACCTGCACATAGGAAGCCTTCAGAAACAATCTGAGGCACAGTCTTCTTTCATTGCTTTAACAGTTCCATTCAACTTGCTTTGGGCAGTGGTTGGCTCTGTAATGTAATATTCAGTTAGCATAACCTAAGTTAACTGATGAAATATGATCTTTTAGTGTCACTTGGCTCCCTGTTGCATCATGAAGCTGATTTCAGCTGCACTGGAATTTGGATGCCTGTATTGGAACACTGAACAGGCCTATCAATTAATATCCCTCCAAGCATTTATCTTCCTCTGGGATCAGAAAATTATATTAGTTCTTCACATTATGTCCAACAGATGGCTAAGCTGCAGTGAATGGAATAAAGTTTCTGCCTAGGATTCAAGCCATTTGGAGCTTGAGGAGCATATCATATTTAATCAATGCTCAGTTCTCTGCCTTTCTTTACTTTCTGAGCTGCCTGATTTACTTTTAGTTTCACTATGTTGTGATCTACCTCTACAGCTCCAAACTCCCTGGATAAATAAACACATTTTGTATCTTAAAATATGGTGATGTGATAGATGCAGGTGCTGGGCAGTTTGCAATTATGATTTTTATGAAGCTGCAGCAGATACTGATTAAGGCTACAACCCTTGGCAGCTGGGAATAAACTAGACTACTGAGTAAACATGCATAGGAGTATTCTGTAAGGCTGCAAACTCGGGCTGTGCATGCCCCCCGATCTGATTTGGATCCAGATCTGTCAGGTCTGAATTGGGCCTGATTCATTTTGGATCGATTCGGACTGCCCTGATCCAATTTGTATGTGGATCCGAAGTGAGATTTGGATCTCTGAATCGAGATTCGGATGCCTCATTTTCCCCATAGACTTGCATTGGGGGGATAGAAAGGGCTATAACTTCTTTATTTTTAAAGATATAACAATGAAACCTGGGCACGTTGCAGATGGGCTGTAGGTACTCATGTGTGCAAAATTTCAGAAACATAGGTGCAAGCATGTAGTGGCTATGAAATTTTGAAAAATGATCAAGAAATGCCTATAACTTCTTTATTTTTCAAGATACACACCTGAAAGTTGGGCACATTGCAGATGGCATGTAGGTACTCATGTGTGCCAAATTTCAGAAACATAAGTGCAGGCATTTACTCACAAGGAATTTTTAAAAATGCAATTTTCCAGGCAATCCAGAAGTGCTATAACTTTCCCATTTTTCAAGATGCACACATGAAACTTAGGGCACATTGCACATAGCATATAGGTACTTATTTGTGCCAAATTACAGACACAGAGGTGCAGGTGTTTACTCCAAACACTCTTTCTCCAACGATGTCTACCTCACAAAGAAAAATAATGAAGGAAGCAGCAGATTTCCCTGGTTCATAAACCCTCCTCCACCATTGAGATTGGAGGCTGATGGGAGACTTGAGCAGGATTGGGGGGATACAGTGATTGAGTGTTCAGCATGATTGGGATTTTGTCTTTACATGCTGTGTCAGTGTTGAGAGAATATTTCAGGTGTGATCATACCAATAGCTATAATGATTATTCTTGAGTGACCGATTGTAACCCTAATGGCTTAAAGATTACATTTCCCTATTTTATGGAAAATAGAACTGTCTATGATGCGAAACTGTAACATCAGAAAAGTAAAAGAGAAGTCAAGGGCCAAGATGCAGCAGGCTTCTGGCCCAGTCTGTTCTTGTTTGGGGTACATTTCGTCAGCAGGTTTAAATCATGTGATTGACAGAAAAATATATCTTGTCAGCCATTGATTGTGCTTGGAAGTAACCTTTGATTAGGACTGCCCTAATGTCCAGCCCCCTTAGAAATGTGAAGCGTTCATATTCTAGACACGTATAAAATCAGGTTCTGTGGTACTGTTAGGCAGTCAGAATTCCTTTTCTGGCTCCATCAGCTGATGAATCCCTCAATAAAGATGCTTCTGTGGAACTAGATCATATGTATGTGAGTATTATTGGTCTCCACTGCAAAATCGAGTCTAGTTGCTTGCGTGAATCTAACTCCTTTGAGTTAGTGGGTGGGAATTCGCCAATCTTTGGGTGGTCCCTTCCCTTCCTAGGGTTATTTATCCCTAGTCTACATTTAGGCTAGTTAATGTATCAACACATTGTAAGGAATTAGAGTAAAGATCCTTCTTATATGGGATCTGTGACAATTAATGACCCCTTTCTCATAAGAGGGAGTCATAGGCCTCCCGGGGAGACTCAAATTCCCACCACAGTCAGTAGTTCATTTACTCCATTCTCACGTGCTGGAACTGAACGCAGACCCAGACACAGTCTATGGTCTGAGGTCCATACGTGTCCAAGGTTGCAATTCAACATGCACAAGAAAAAAAAAATCTGATTTGCAAATGTGTAAATGTAAAAGATGTCCATGAAAGAATGTGTACATTTGAAAAACATGCTTTAATCAATGGCAGAAAAATCCATACATTTCAAAAATGCACATAATTTGATGTGCTCATTTGAGAAAATATACATGATGTTAAGAATATATATATTTTTTTGGTGAGGGGAAAAATAGCTATGGAAATCTGCTGTGGAAACATGTCAGAATTATCTCTGAGGTGGAAATTGGAGAACCCTGATGAACTCAAGTTTCATCCGTCCGGATCTGCCAGTGGAATCCATACAGTAAAATCCATTTACTAAAAAAAAATGGATTTGTGCAAGATAAAAATCTCCAACCTATATGTGTAATTTAACTTTTTTGCCATTATAAAATAGTTGACCAACATCATATTTCTCATTGGGTTCATGATATCAACACGTCCTTGAGTAATCTTTTCCATCAGTTCTTGTATTGACCTTTGGATCTTCAAACTCCTTTCCCCATTTTGCAGTGATAATGTTCTTTCCTAATCTCTTCATTATCAAAATATGTGATTTCATTTGCACCACTGAGGCTAGTTCTCAGCTAGATGGAAGCAGCATTTCTAGTCATTCGCTTTCTAGGCAAATCTGGGCATAAAGGACTAATCTGCTGGATTCTGACAGGGACACAAACTATGAGCAGAGCGCAATCACATTATACTGGAAAGCGAGAACAGCTGTACTAAACATATGGAGCTGCCATGGAAGAAAAGCGGCTGGGTTTGTTGAGTGAGACCCTAATCAAAGTGATTGATGCTGGGTATGATGCACAAATTCAGCAGAAATCCCTTTTAAATGAAGACACTCAGGAGATAAATACAAAATGCGCAAATAAATGGAGCAGCCTGCAACACCTGCAATACCCCAAAGATAAACATTAATATTCTTCTGTGTTATGTTTGCTATGAATCATTTCTGTCCACCACTAAATATTTAAATACCGAAAGTTTAATGGTAAAGGGGCCATTGGGCCTATATTCACCCAAAGAGATGTTCTACAGGTATGCTGGTCTATAATCATTAAGCAAAAATTAAAATACAACCAGCTGTTCACAGGTTATTCAGCCAAGATTTTATTATTCTCTGGTAGAACAGATATATTTATTTAGTACTTGCTTGAAAGAACAGTTGAGACAATTATTTTAAGATATGATTCAATCAGCTCTCTTGCTGAATTTGCTTTTGCTGCAAGATCAGATGCATTGGAATTACCCTTACACCAGGAGGTCACATGTGGCCCTCAGACATTTCCAGGGTGGCCTGCAAAGTGGTGGGGATCCTGTCCAGAGATCGGAGATAAGAACAGGGTTTATCATCTTAGCACTGCCAAGAGAGAGCCAGCAGTTTCCTTTATCTAGGGGGACCATATAGAAAGGAGGACTGGGCTCATGTATCTTTAACAGTTGTATAGAAAAGGGAATTTCAGCAGGTGTCCTTTGTATGCATGAAACACTTGGTGAAATTCGTTCTTCATCACAGTAGTTAAAGCTGCAGAAGCCCTGCCCTCTTTTGTAGATACAGAAGAGGGCAGGGCTCCTGCAGCTTTTACTGTTGTGATGAAGAGGGAATTTCACCAGGTGCTGTGCAACTGTTAAAGATACAGGAGCCCTGTCCTCCTTTTCATATGGTCACTCTACCTTATTTCAAAATACAGCTAAGGAAATAAGGACATTGTTTCATTCATTCACATTAGCTAAGGAAAGCAAGGGGCATCCCTTCACTGGGTTAGCACTATCTCCAATCAGAGATAAGGAAGTCAGGGAAGGATTTCCTTGATAGTGCTAGTGCTGGCAAGGAAAGTTGTGTCCATTTGTGGGAGAAGAAAGAATATGTGTCTAGGGAAAGGAGAGATGTGTGCATGTAGGAAGGGATGGATTATCACAAATTAATCTATAAGAAGCTCAAAGACTTGCGGGATGGAAAAATGAATGTTCCATTGGCAGGTAGACTGAAGTGTGAAGCTGTTATTGGACTGTAGTTGTCTCATATAGTGCTGGGTTGAATCCTGCCTCCTATTTTCGGGAACTTTCTCTCTGCGAGAGGCATTTTTTCTGTCTCTTTCGCAGGGAGAGAGAGAAATTTGGAGAATTTTCTCCTTGGGAAGGGGGACAGGGTTTCCACATATCTTTTCAAGAGTAGCTGGTTGCTGAGGGTCCTTCCTATTTTTTAGTTTTTCAAAAACATCCCCCTTTCCCCAGCATTTACAGGAGCCCAGCAGTTCTTAGTGAAAACCTATTGGAGTCCATCTGGCCTCTCCCTCTCCAATAAACAATCAGGAAGAACTTCTGGGCTCCTGAAAATAAATAAATAAAAAGAAAGAAAACTCTTCAACAACTGGCTACATTTAAAAGGGTATGTGGAACCCCTGTCCCTCTCCCCAAGGAGAACATTTTCCAAAATCCTCACTTCTCCCAGCCTCTTTCACCTACATTTTGTCCCCCCCCCACCTGCCATGAAAAGCCAAAAATGGAATGTTTGAAATTTTAGGCACAGCACTAATCTCATAGCTCTCTAAATATACTTCAGTGTTAGTTTGCATGGAGAACAACAGCTGTTGGAGGAGGTGATGAAACAACTGACATCAAAGAAAATAGGGAGGATACCAGAAATGTTCCAACTGTGCTGATGTCATGCAAGCACGTTTTACTTCCATCCTGAATACAAGCATAACTTAATGAAGGCAGTGTAGGATAGTTAATAATCGGTATGGGTAGGAGCAGGAACTTTTCATACCCCATCCCAACTGACAGGTAAGAACTAGGAATTGCTTTCCAAATTTCTACAACCTATATTCATGAATATATGCCGTGTGTGTGTGTGGTGTGTGTGAAATAGAAAATGGACAAGTTGCTTTACCTTATAAACTTCATTATAAAATTCTGGATGGCTCTCCATATTTATTGATTATACTCTGTTCTGACAAAGCCTAAGCAGTATGATAGCTAATTGTATCTTATTCCATACTGCTTCAGTAATGAGTGCAGTTGAAAGACCACAAGGAATGAGCCCTAAGAGATGAGTACACCCCGGCAAGGCAGAAGCATTCAAATGGGGAGCAACCATATTATATGTCCATCACCATGGTCTCTCCATTACTGGAGCAATATGGGAAGCAGCTATATAGAAATTGCATATGCTATTATGATAACATGTGGACTGACCTTCACACACACACATACACACACATAGGGTAGTATCCAATGTTAATCCTACTTACAGTAGACCCCATTGTACTGAATGGGATTTAAGTCTGTCCTGAGTTACTCAACTCCCATTAATTCCAATGTGTCTACTCTAAATAGGACATGCATTGGATACTACCCATTAACTGCATAATGTCTTACTTACAGACAAATATATCCGCAGCTTGAAGCTGATTTTAAAAAAAAGGAAATTAGTAAATTTAAATCAGTAAATATCCAGCTCTGTGCATCTGTTGAACCAAGTACTTTACTGTATAGGTAATTTGGTTCACATAAAAAGTAGCAGATGAAATTTAGTGGAATTTTGAGGGTATTTGATATATGTCTGTAATTTCCATTGTATTAGTTATGGTCTGTAAGCATCAATATAAAGAGAAAATTACACAGACATTGGAATTGAATAGCATAAGCCAAGCAGAAAGGTGACTGACATCCTTCAAGTCAAAATACACAATTTAACATAAAGTAGCATGTGTGATTTTTCAGCTTAATTGAGAAAATATCTTGAAGTCTGATCATTAAAAAGTAACAAAACTAGTCACTGCAACACAATATACATTCAAATCCACTCAGTGCTTCGTTATCTTTCTTCACATTCCTGCCCTCCTGTACTTGAAGTGCAATGTAATTCTATCTCAAAAATATTTTAATGATATTCATTACTTCATGCAAATGAAGTGAGCTGTAAAATGTAACAAGCATATAAATACAAATTCATAATGCTAATTAGAAAACTGTTAGTGGTTTGCTTTTTAATAAAAACACACAGTGTTAATGGATTATGCAAAGTAAATAAGTTGCTATAGGTCTTAATAATAAATAAAATTTAAAGTAGGCTTGCATAATTTGTGACTCAACAAGGTGAGCATAATCTACCAGCCTCATGCTGTTGGCTGCCGGAACCTAAATGTTTTTAACATTCTTGGCAGACATCAAAAAGAGGAGGTCCCTCAAGCCCCAGTGGACTGGCATATCTGGCTAATGGGCTACATTGAACTTGTTGGGGCACAGGTTGGTCAGATCTAGAAAAAGTGAAATATATAAATGCATACCAAACACAACTACAAATATGTGTTCTGGCTAAGCTACTACTGAAACCTTTATTTTTTACTGTGTTCTACAGTCCTCTCCTCACTGCATACGGTCCTCTCCTCACCACAATGGTACACATCGGCACACAAAAAGAAACCACGGTGACCTGATGTGACCCTCAACAGTTTATCTAGTGTAGTCTGATCACTGACTAAAGTTAAGAAAGAAACAACAGAAATGGAAGCATGGAAAATTCATGGAAAGAAAAAAAGTGAGCTTAGTCTCAGAGTAAGCCAGGAATTCACAATCTATCAGGCAGGGAGGAAACTTGAAAAAGGTGATGATAGCTATCCCAGTGATCCAAGCCAGGCTAGACTGAATGCCTCCTGGCATTCCAGGACCTGATTAAAATCCAGGACCTGAATAAAACCTCATCATATGCTGCTAAATGCCTAAGAGAAAAGAAAGGTCTTAACCTGGTGCCGAAAAGTTAGCAATGCTGGCACATAAGACAAGCCATACTGGATCAGACCAAGGATCCACCTAGTCTAGCTTTCTGTTCACATAGTGCCCAACCAGCTGCCCATGGGAAACCCACTAACAGCATCAGACGGCCTCATTGGGGAGATGGTTCCATAATTGGGGCACCATCACCAAGAAGGCCCTCTTCTGTGTTGTGGCCTTCCAAGCCTCCCTTGGAGAAGACACCTTGAGTAGAGCCTTAAGTGATGAACATAGTGTATGGGTAGGATCACACTGGGACAAATGGTCTGTCAGGTATTGCGGTCCTGAACAATATAAGTAGGGTGACCAGATAAAATCCAGGTCAGGGCTTATGTAACTTTAACAGTTTTAGAGAAAAGGGAATTTCAGCCAGTGTCATTTGTATGCAATTAGTTCCTGATGATACTCCCTCTTCATCACAACAGTTAAAGGTGCATATGCACTATACTAGAGTGACCATATACAAAAGAAGGCAGGGCCCCTGCACCTTTAACTATTGTGATGAAGAGGGAATTTCACCAGGAACTAATTGCATGCAAATGACACTGGCTGAAATTCCCTTTTCTCTACAACTGTTAAAGTTACATGAGCCCTGACCTGGATTTTATCTGGTCACCCTAATATAAGGCTTTATAGATCAAAAACCAGTACCTTGACTTGGAAACATGGAGGCAGCCAGTGCAAGCAGGCCAGAATTGATGATATATATTTGGACCATTTGGGTGATTTATTTTTTTAAAACTGGCATTCATTAATTGACCGTTCTGAGACCCCTGAGCACTTTTCTGACCTTCTACTTTGCATCAAAAACACCCATCAAACACCTACCCTCTTTTCAAAACATAGTCTTGGTATCTTCACCCCTTTTGTTTCCCTAGAGAACCCCCTTTCAGAACCCCCTTGTCTTTGTTTTCTAAAAAGTACAATTGCTTTTGTTCCTTGGACTGTAAGGTTTTTGAGAGAGGTCTTGGTGACATCCATTCAGTCAACATCTTTCTCTTGATTCTCCTATCTATCTGGAAGCCCACCTTTGCATCCCTTTATCCTGTATCTGTGCCCCTGTGGAAATCCCCCTACTATAGCCTTGGGAACCATAGCTTCCTGCTTTTGGATAGGGATGAGAGAGAATTTCGTTCCGGTTACATTTTGATAAGAATTTACCAAAATTCACAAAGTTCTCCACATTCGGAACAAAAACCTTGAGATTAAGAAATATTGAATGTGGGAGAAACTAAAACTGACAAATTTGTCCATCCAGACCCAGGGCTTTGAGTATTTATCTCTTAAAATTCTGGTTTGGATCCTTCTGTGCTGAATTAGGCTTGCCAGGCTTCTAATCTTTAAGAGCTATATAGCAGACAGGTACAATATGGTTCTCTCTGTGCTGAAAATAGCTGTCCCTATTCAATTTGGTTAGTGCAGATGCCAAGAATTTTATATATATATATAATAATTTCCCAAAAGTTTTGATAAATTTCTTCAGGTGAAGAAATATATGCTATGTCAACAACTTAAAGAGGTAAAAATCTAAGCATGACGCTTTCCCTTTTAGTGTTGCCATCTACTGATGGATACCCTTTTGTTTTGAAGACCTTTGAATTATTCTGCTCAGATTTCTCTAGTGTGCAGATTAACATGCTATCTCAGCAAGTAAACTAGTTCTTACTACTTTAAGTAATACACAACCTACACACACTGCAACCTTACAACCATTTGTGCACAAATAGTTCCATTTAATCAGTACATGCATTGATGATTAAATGGCATAATAATAACGGCCATAATGGCTGGACAGAAATCAACTTTTCTAAATTGATCTTTTCATTGGCTTTTGGGGGGGGGGGAAATGCATTCCTGCGATGTGACACAATTTCCCCTTGTGCAAGAAAAACAGCAGCATGTGAAAGAGTCAGGATACTGTGTTCATTATTTGCAGATTCCTGTTGTGGTTTATAAGGGACAAAGTAGTATAAAAGCAATAAGGACCATAGTTTCCCCTTTAAGGCTGCATTCCTATACACCAGGAGTGGGCAACTTATGGGTCTCCAGATGTTTTCATCTACAGCTTCACTGGCTGCTAGTCCAGGTCCAGGCCCAATTCAAAGTGCTGGTATTAAAATTCAAAGCCCTAAATGGCTTGGAGCCAGGTTCTCTGAAGGAACACCTCCTCTGTGAGCCCCTGCCAAAGGAAGTGAGGCAGGTGACTACAAGAGGCAGAACTACATGTAGTCCTCGACATGCCCTCCCTGCACCCCGAGCCACCCTCAGAGCGTTGCATCCCGCCCAGTGTGGACCAAGTCTCAGAGGCTCTGCTCATGCCCTCGCTGCAGCCACAGCCCTTTCATCCCAGATGGTCCTGGGGAAGGAGGGGGGAGGGTTGTAAACAAAAGCCAGCAATCGGGCACAGCACTTTAAACAAATCCCTCTCCTGATTGCTGGCTTTTGTTTACAACCCTCCCCCCTCGGGACCAGCCGGGATGAAAGGGCACCAGCTGCAGCGAGGGCGCGAGCAGAGCCTCCAAGGCTTGGTCCACACTGGGCGGGGTGCAATGCTCCGAGGTTGGCTTGGGGAGCAGGGAGGGTGCATCGAGGACTACGTGTAGATCTGTCCCAGGAGGAGGGCCTTCTTTGCTGTGGCACCCCAGCGGTTTACCTGACACTTATGTTATACTCTTTTCAAAGCCAGTTTTTTTTTAAAGTTGACAAATTTATGAAGAACTATTACCAAATTTAGCAAGATGGGCTATTGCCTATGAAAAATCTATATCAGAGTCTTTTGAGTTGATAAAACATATCTGGAGATAGGTTTTATGAATAGTCTCTGTGCCTAAATTCAGTAGCAATTTGCATTACTTGTAGGTTTATATTTCTGCATCTGGTGGGGCATGTTACAGAATTTTTATTATGTGCTATGTCAAAGGGTTCACATAGTTCTGTAGCAAAAGGTCAGTGCTTATTCAAATCAAAATATGCCCTAACGTGGCACAGCCATGATGCACAAGAGCGAAGAGAAAATACAATTGCTTCAGGGCAGTAGTCTGGTTTTAGCATGAGAAAGATAAAATTAATTGTCTTCTTTTGCTAGGAACCTTATGCCAGACCCTATAAACTGAAGCCTCCATGCAGCTGTTCATGGAACTAGGCAATTTTGCTAGAAAGAAAATGTTAAAACATTGTGTATACAAAATTAGATGGGACCATAGGAAAAATATATTTCAGCCAGTTTGATGCAAATCTAGGGATGTATGAGACATTAATCTCAATTTGCTTTTGACCAGGATTTACCTTTCAGACTAAACATGGACTTGGATGCATTCTTACATTTAAAAATGTGCATTAAAAATCCATACTTTTGGAAAATGTGTACAAATATGCTTTAATAATAGGAGAAGAATAATATAATTTAAAGATGTGCACAATTGATGTATACATTTGGAAAAATATGGACATAATTTCATGTGAAAATGCACACACACAAATCTTGCAATCTGATACGGATTTGAGTCACAATGAGCTTCAAGATGGAATTTGGAAAACTTTGGTGGGCTCAGGGTTTGCTGATTCTCATATCCTTATAATCCTTGATGTACAATTGAATGGAAAAACTGATTTAACCACTAATACTAGCATAAAAATTAACTAACAATTATCTCGGCATCAGTAGATCTAGAATAAGTTTGTTATGCATTGCAATATACTTAATTAAGGAAAATCCAACCAGATTGGCTCAGTTTGAGTCTGACTAATCTCAGTGAAAGGGCTAAACACATGCTTAATTGATTGATTGAAATCAGTGAGACTTAAAACTCCTGAAAATTGGCTGGAACATGGCTTTAATTAAACACATTCTTATGAGTAACAGACTCATTCCAAAACATTGAAATGTTTCACTTTGGGAATGTTGTAGGCCTTTAAGGACTAAAAGATGTAAGTTATTGATGCAAACTGAATTTGTCCACATCATAACCTGCTGTCATCACCGCTATTATTAGTAACATGAAAGCTAATCCTCTGTTAACAGAGGAAGTTTCAGAGTAGATCTAGGAGACACTACAAATTGACAACTTTAGACAGAATCTAAAGATGCTGACACACATGACTAATATTGTCTGGTAAACTGTAAACTGATGACTAAAACAGATGCCCAGTACAACTTTATGGAAGATTTATCTCTCATTTCCCAAAGCTATAGATATAAATCTACGTGAATGACATTCAATGCTAGTTGATAGAAGCACCTTCTTATTAATATATTTCTTAGATGTCAATAAGATTATTCTAGCCACCTAGTTCCCAGGAAAGCAGTAGCAGTGATTTTCTCTATAGGGTACTAATATGTATTTTTTTCTTGCAAAGTAAAATGTTGATACCCTAACATACAACTCCATTAATTATCACTAATATCTACAATACAGCACAACTCCACAGTGCTCAATAGACTTCTGCTATTACTTAAATTCATGGATTATTTTAAAGGTGTATGGGTTCTTCAGACAACGTCATACCCCCTCCCCCATTTCACTTCTGTGTGTAAGCAGCACTTTCGGAAAGGTGTTTTTCCCTAGAACAGGGAAAATGTAGCATTTAATTATGAAAGCAAAAGTGCCATCTCCTCTTGTGTATTTGTGTTATTCCAGTATACCACACCTAGAGGTTATGTAGCAGGAAAGAAGGAAAGGAAGTACTCGTAATGAAGTGCTCACATCTCAATTCTGTAATGAAATTGAAAGTAGATACAGCCAATGAGCAGCCTCATGTAGGAAAGCTCAAAATGGTCCAATATTAGGGATGGGGGACTCAGCAAATTGCAAGGTCACCAGAATTCTGAATTGAGGCTCCGAATTCCACCTTGAAGCTCATTCCAACACATATCCATATCAGATTGCAAGCTCTTTTTTGCATGAAAATTTGTTCGTATCTTTGTACGTATTTTTCCAAATGCACACATCAATTGTGTATAGTTTTCAAACATGCACATTTTTCTTCCATTGATTAAAGTGTGTGTGTGCTCATCTGTCAAGAGAATGCCTTTTCACGTGCATTTGTTCTGTGGATTTCATTGCAAGTTCAGAAATGTACAGACTGTGACATTTGGCTATGTGTTCACTTCCAGGAGGTGTGAACTTGGAGGGGAAAAAAACCCTGAAATGAATTTCTCATACATCCCTCTCCCATATATATGTCTCTATAATAATAGTTTTTTTCAGCAAACACATTTTTCATTTGTAACAGTCCTTGACAATGTGTGATCCTTGTAGTGTAACACTACATAGATCTTTATGTAGTTTAACATTCATTTTTTGCCACAAATACAAGTCATGCTGGAGCATTTATCAAAACCTGTGAAACACATTAATTAGTAATACTGGCAATTATGTGATATCCTAAGGCAACAAAATACAGTAATTCCTCAGTGTAGTTTTAGTTTTTAATTACATATCTAAAAGTGTCAGAAGGACCTCCGCCCTCTGAGTAGCAGCCTGGTTTCGACTCTGGCCAGTTCTACACCAAGCAGGATATAGCGGTATGAAAGTTGTATGAAAGCGGTATACAAAAGGCAGGAGCCACACTACTACTTTATAGCAGTACTGAAGTGCACCGACAACTGTTGGGGCCCATTGACACGTACTGTATACCGCTATATCCTGCTTGGTGTAGATCTGGCCTCTGAGAAAGGACTGGGCATCCATTCAACCAGTGGCATCAGAGGCAGAAGTGCTGGAAACAGGTCCAGGCCCTAGCAGCTGAACCATCCTGTGGTAGAGTCCATGTCCATAAGATCTGGGGTCTGTGAGTTAGGAAGCCTCGAATCTGGATGTCTGCTTCCACATCCCCATGTTGGCCTATCTGTGCAGGCAACAAGCCTGGATGAAACTGTCAAAGGAATGGAGGAGTAACAGGCTCCAAGCTAGAGGCCTGTCCCTTTCAAGGACCCAGACAGAGTGATTAGACTCTGGAGTCATAGCAGGCTTCCATTCCACTTTAGACTTCGATGGAACAAGTTGCTCACTTGGAGAATCCATAGCTTGTCTTGCCCCTCTCTATCCTGTTGGCCTCTAGTTAAGGGTATGAGAGGACAGAAAGCCTAGCCTAGCCTAGCCTTTTACCTTATCATTCTGTATATGTTACCTCTCAGAGAGAAAGCCATACCATGGCTTTGTCAAACACATGCAGATGCATTTGAAATTATTATTATTATTATTATTATTATTATTATTATTATTATTATTATTATCTCTTTCTCGCTCATGGAGGTTTTTCTAGATGGACATGATGGGCTTTGCCAAGTCATGCTGTCTTTTATTGATTCAGGAATGTCCTGATGATTGAGCATGTTCTAATTATGACTGCTTTCTGGATGTTGGTATTATTATTATTATTATTAATAATAATAATAATAATAATGAAATAATAGCTTATTATAAGAACATGAGAAGCTGCCTTCTACTGAGTCAGGCCATTATTATTGACCTGTTATTGAAACTGACAGGCAGCGGCTCTCCAGGGTTTCAGGAAGGGTTTCCCCCCCCCCCCCAGCCCTACCTGGAGATACCGGGGATTGAACTTGGGACATCCTGCATGCAAAGCAGGTGCTTCACTACTGAGCCACAACCCATTAATAGCAGTGATTAAACAAGAAAGAAATTATAATATATATTAGCCAAAATAATTGTATTTAAAACGTTACTTTTTTTTATTTAAAGGCATATACTAAGGTGAAATACAAAGCCATTGGTAGGCCTTAAATACACCACATTCAGATCTGTAATATCTCTGTTCACACAAACTGATTTTTAAAAAAAACCCATGGTGATGAAATGGAAACTGCTTGAGTACTTTGGGACCCCCCCTGACCCCTTGGACTGCCTGTATTGGTTCTGGTTGAAAACAACACTGTTGTAACACTCTACATCTAGATCAGGCTGACCAGGTGGCTCGGGATTTCCCGGTCCTAACCGGGAATCCAGGGGCAAACCGGCCCAACCGGGGGGCGGGGGGGCAAACCGGGGTGGCGGGGGGTCACGCGGCGGTGGCAGCAAGCAAGGAGCGGCGGAGGAGCCCGGGAAGCGGCCGCCCCAGCAGGTAAGCACGAAGGGGGGGCACTTACCTGCTGCGGCCGCTTCCCGGGCTCCTCCGCCACCTTTGCCGCCGCTGCCGGGCTCGTAAAGCCAGAGGCCGTGCGGAAGAGGCAGGAGAGGGCCGGATCCGGAAGTGACGTAACCGGCCCTCTCCCGCCTCTTCCGCGCGGCCTCTGGCCTCACAAGCCCGGCAGCGGTGGCGAAGGCGGCGGAGGAGCCCGGACGCCCGCGCCCGCCTCTTCCGCGCGGGCGTCCGGGCTCCTCGGGGCTCGTCCTCCGCGGGCGGCGGAGGACCCGGCGCGGCTGCGCGGGTGGCAACGGAGGACCCCGCGCGGGCGGCGGAGGAACCCGGCGGTAGGTCCAGGCTGGTTTTTTTGGGGGGGGGGGTGGCTTGGTGGGGGGGTTGTTTTGGGTGGGGGGCGGGGGGGGGACCGGGATTTTGATTTTTAAAATCTGGTCACCCTAATCTAGATGATCATAGAATCATAGAATTGTAGAGCCGGAAGGGGCCTATAAGGCTATCCAGTCCAAACCCCTGCTCAATGCAGGAATCCATCTTAAAGCATACATGACAGATGGCTGTCTATCTGCCTCTTGAATGCCTCTAGTGTGGAAGAGCCCACAACCTCCCTAGGTAATTGGTTCCATAGTTGTACTGCTCTAATAGACAGGAGGTTTTTCCTGATGTCCAGCCGGAATCTGGCTTCCTGTAACTTGAACCCATTATTCCGTGTCCTGCACTCTGGGATGATCGAGTGTGTGTGACAACCTTTCAGGTATTTGAAGAGTGTTATCATGTCTCCGTTCAATCTTCTCCAGGCTAAACATGCCCCGTTCTTTCAGTCTCTCCTCATAGGGCTTTGTTTCCAGACCTCTGATCATCCTTGTTGCCCTCCTCTGAACATGCTCCAGCTTTTCTGTATCCTTCTTGAGGTGTGGTGCCCAGAACCGGACACAATACTCAAGATGAGACCTAAGAAGTGCCAAATTGAGGGGAACCAGTACCTCATGTGATTTGGAAGCTATACTTCTATTAATACAGCCCAACATAACATTTGCTTTTTTTGCAGACACATCACACTGTTGGCTCATATTCAGCTTGTGATCTACAACAATTCCAAGATCCTTCTCACTTGTAGTATTGCTGAGCCAAGTATCCCCCATCTTGTAACAGTGCATTTGGTTTCTTTTTCCTACATGTAGAACTTGGCCTTTATCCCTATTAAATTTCATTGTGCTGTTTTCAGACCAGCACCCCAGTCTATCAAGATCACTTTGAAGTTTGTTTCTGTCTTCCAGGGTATTAGCTATCCCAATCAATTTTGTGTCATCTGCAAATTTGATAAGCATTCCCTTCACCTCCTCATCCAAGTCTTTAATAAAAATGTTGGGGAGTACTGGTCCCAGAACTGAGCCCTGCTGTATCCCGCTCATTACGTCCCTTCAGTTTGAGAAGGTACCATTGATAAGCACTTTTTGAGTCCAATTCTGTAGCCAACTGATAATAATGATGATTAATAATAATAATAATTTGTTTCACATCTACTAGAACTGCCTTGTTTTTAACAGCATTTTGTCTTGGTTTAGCCTTATTTTTGTCCCTCATTATGCTAGTGTGTAGGCCATGCATATCCCAGCCACAGCCAACCACCCCCAATTTACTCAGTGAGCCAAATAACGTAATTAGGGGAGAGAAGGCCTTGAGGCAGTTTACAGTCAGGTATAGTTGACCTGAAAATATCTCCTTCACCCAGGAATATCTTGCTATAAGCCCTCCGGCCATCATGCCATAACCTTGAGCTAGATGGATGCTGCCTAAGCTTAGCATATTTTTCATATTTTCTATTTTCAAATAACTTCTGTACTATCCCACAGTTCCTCAAAATTCTAACGATGGGGTCATTTTAAACTTATCTGTGCTCTCACCAAAACCCTGTCACTTTCCCTTCTCCATCTTCTTTTCCCCAAAGGCGTCCTTTCTTCTCTATTCCTGTCTGCAAATATAGGTCGATTAGCATTTCCATGGATTACTATAACCCTCTGATCTCTGCCTATTTAATGAGCTGCGTCGGAAGTGATCTTCCTTACCTGTGCCACTCTGATCATGTCACTCCCTGTCTCAACACAACCCAAAAGCTTCCTGTCTAATCCCTTTTCGTGTTTCAAGTCTCTCTTGTCATTTCAAGACCTTTCGCGGTGCTTCTTCTACCTAAAGCTCAGTTATAATTTCTTGCTATTTCATATTCGGCTTTTGTGAATTTTGCCTGCCACTAGTTTCCTACCCACCACGACAAAGAACCCTAAACTCTTTGGATAAGGGTCCCTTCTCCAGGACGCTAACATCCCACTTCTTATTCAACTAGTTTGCGACAAGCCAGTATTGAAAAGGTCCCTGCAGTATCCACCCAGCCCAGCTTCTTAGTACTCTCCCAAAGCTTTTAACTTCTCTCTTATTCAGATAAATCCCAACCATTAATAGGCAAGGAAGGGGGAAAGTTATTGACCTGAAAAGAGTAGCTGACTATCGCTTTTTAGCTACTCCTCTCCCTCCTTTTCCAGTAATCTCTCTGTGTGCGCTTGGGGCCTGAATTGCAAACAGTATGTCAAAAAGTGTTTACACACCTCTAATTTTTTTTTAAAAAAAAACACTTACTGTTCCCCTGGACATCTCTCTCTGGCAGAACACAGTTTGGATGTTGACCCATTCACATGACTATTTCTCCTCTTCGTGTATTGTATTTTCCAGGGTGGATTTGATTTAAATCAATTTGATTTAAATCATGATTTAAATCACGATTTAAATCAAATTCTGACGACTACAATGCTAGGATGAAAATGCCCTCCCAGCAGAGGGGGCAGCCACCTTCCCCCTCCAAAAGTGCTCCTGAGAATGATGCGACCTCAATATGTTACATTGTTTCCATTAGGTGTTTTATAGGACTGAATAACACCAACGAGATGCTCATTGCAGTTCTGCTACTGCTTGAAGCAGTGCAAAGTTTTGTAGAAGGAAGGAAGGAAGGAAGGAAGGAAGGAAGAGAAAGAAAGAAAGAAAGAAAGAAAGAAAGACTTTGCTGCCTGGCCGGAATGGAAGCCCTTCACCCCAGAAATATTACTAGGATTTCACCCTCACCCTGAAAGAAAGGGAAGCATTCACTTGCCCTTTATTCTGTTCTCCCTCCTTCGCAGTCCCCTCAAAAATGCAGGGCAAATAATTCAGATCTGCACTAGATCACAGTCCCATTGCCACTAGTAGTCTGCTTCCCTGCACTCATTTTCAGTATGGAATGCAACCTGAGAAGGAACACTCCAGTCCGCTGATTTAAGTAGAATTACTTATCTATGCTATACACTTATATTGGTTTTATACACTTCGTAGAACTACAGTGCCAAGGATTCCCTGGAAAGATCATAGAGAGACTCCTAAACTAGGGAATGAAGAACTCATGGGAAGCTGGCCCAGCTGAGCACTCAGTGATGCGCAATTTCCAGAGCCCCTGCAAAGCGTGCTTTGCCTCTCCCTCCATGCCACCCGTGGCCTTAAAGGCCCTCTTGGATTAATGGCACACTGGGAAAATTGCGCACTTTCTGGAGGCCCCAGAAAATGTGCTTTACCTTCCTGCCCCCCAGCACCAAACATGGCCTTAAAGGCCCTCTGAATCCAAGAGGGCCTTTAAGGTCACGATTGGCCAAGGGGGAACACGATTTCTCCAAGGCTGGAGAAATAAAGTATTTTCCCCTCCATTCTAATGCCAAGGGGGGGGGGGGGAAGAGAAATGCAATTTCCCCAAGGCTGGGGAAATTGTATATTTTTTCCCTCCACTAGGGGTCGGGGCAGAAGTGAGTTCCACACAGATCTGCGCCCCCTTTGTCCTGTGGCCAGTGATGGGGCATCCATCAGGGCCTGAAGGGGCAGACACAGGGGCGGGCAATGCCCTTGTGGGCCTGGGCAGATTTTCACCCCACTGCTATCCTAAACCAATCTAAATCTGTGGCAAAAGTATATCCCATTTGGCTACTGTGTGAACAGAGGGCTGGACTAGATGGACCCTTGATCTGATCCAGCATGGCTCTTCTTGTGTTCTGATGTTCTTCTATGTGAACATGTCTTGCATTATTTTTCCTGCTTGCCTTTATGAAAATGTTTGTGGACAGAACATGGCCATAGATGTGGCCATCTTATACTATTCTTTTATATCTAAGGAAAAGAAACATGTAAGTGATGCTTGGAGAATGATTACTGTGACTGCCTGTCTCAGAGCACTCACATTACACTTTTAATACAAATGCTAAATTTCCTTAAAGCAAAAAATAAAATAGAAAAACTAACTGGCAATATCAATCAAATTATCCTTATTTAATCAGTGGAATTCATTCTAGTAACTGTCTATGTTTTATTAATTTGAATTATTTCTAAAAGGACACAGGAACATTCATAGTAACATCTGTCTTTTATGGTACACAAATGAATGAGCAACAAAATGATGAATAAGCAATGTGCTTTACACTCTTTTATCATGAAATTCTGTATAGATGCCATAACCTGAAAACAGCATCCATGTCAGCAATAGTTTTAAAAAATAATCAAAACCTCAAACGGTGCTAAAGCTTTATGTTGTTTTGAGAGCCTTTAATCATTAATGCAGAAATACATGATAGGGCAATCCAACCACTTTCATGGCTGGGTCTGTACAACAGGATATATGGGTTTAAAAAATTAACAGGTAATTTGTACTCAAAGTGCTACATCCCTAAAAATATACTCTCCCCATTTTTGCATAATGTATTTCAGCTAAGAGCTCAAATCAGTCTAAGAGCTCAAAGGCACTAAATGAAGCCTTTCACCACTAAAGTTTTTATTTGTGTAGGAGAAAAAAAAAGAGAGCTAGATGCTGTTTCCTTCCATTTGCAGCTGCATAAAGCAGTCACTTTAGAAAATGAACACTTTGTTAAATTTATAGCTCTTGTGTTCTCATTTAGTCTAATCTGTGCTGGCTCAGCATAACTTCACTGTGTAAACTGCACCTACCCCTCAGCACATCCAGCAAATTCTGCATTGGCTGACAAAGGAATAGAGCACAAAGGCCATGTTGGAACATATTTCATTCTTTGGACATTATATTATTATAATTGCACATTTCACAAACCATCCCATAAACAGATAAACAGAGCAAGGAAACATCATTTCAATTAAGCCCTGGGTACATGAATGCATCCTTCTTTGATCATTTGCAGTTTTGTGATAATGTTTACCCCTTAATATTGGCAGGATCATAATATACATTGACAAAATGATTAACGAGGTAGTCAATTCTTTCCTAGCATAAAGCATGCTAAAAGCTTACATAAGCTTTGGAAATGCCTCTTCATAGAATTGTCCTATAACTTTACGAAATCATCTTGCTAATTAAACATGCCAAGCTGCTTGTTATTCATTAAAAAGTAAACCTGATTCAGTCCCCCAATATTCATTGCACCAATTAGAGTGTGCTCTTTATTTCAATTAATGCGGGGGTACAAAATTCGTTTTTATACATACATATGTGTTATATTATACCCTAGCCTACCTCCTTCTCAAATCTGGTTAATGTATCTGAATAAAAAGGTTTTTGCTTATGGAAGCTCATGCCTGAATAAATGAGTTGGGCCAGATCCACACCAAGCAGGATATAGCACTATGAAAGCAGTATATAAGAGGCAGGAGCCACACTACTGCTTTATAGTGGTATTGAAGTGCACTGACAATTGTTGGGGCCCATTGACACATACCATATACCACTATATCCTGCTTGGTCTAGATCTGGCCTAGGTCTAAAGTACCTTTCGAAATGCTAGATTAGCTCACTATTACAGAATCAAGAAACTGGCTGTGTTTGAACGTAACATTAAACTTTGGTGAGGCATTACATGAACAAACATCAAGCACTCCACACCTCCCCCTCCTTTTCCAGTCCACCTATGAAGAAGAGATTGGAGGATTTTGCAACTATTTTTTAATAACCACAGTTCAGCATTATAGTTGAATATGCACAAACTGGACTTAGTCATAACAATGGATTATTGAACAAGCGAATTTCAAAGTGTGGTCTATGAAGCTGGCTTGTGTCAAGAAACTATAGTTAAAATGAACTACAGTTCAGGGTTTGGAAATAATGATAAACTTTGGTTAATTGAAAGTGGAAGTGAACGCTTCTGATTTTATTCTCACACCATTAGAAGAGCAGAGAGTGGTGGTCGTGGTGGGGACACAAGAGTCCCACACTTGCATAACTAATGCTAAACCATAGTTTAGTGTTACATGTAAGAGTGGCTCTGCATCAAGAAAAATCCTGTTGTTTTCCAGCCACTGTTGTGCTTCCTGGTTCTTTGGTGTGATTGATATGAGTTGGATTACACAGGAGGAGAGAGGTGACAAGGTGGACGATCCTGCTGCTTCCTGGTGCTCCTTTACATGGCAGACGTGGTTGGTTGAATTGAAAGAGTGCCTCCCTCCCTCTCTCTCCGACATGTGTGCAAAGGAGTGGGGTGTGGGGAGGAATCTTGTTTTCGTCTCTTTCCTCGCAGTCCCCAGGAAAGCCAGGACTTACTTCTGAATAGAAGCAAGATTGTGCTGTAAGTTTGCAACCCTCAGCTCACTTATTTGGGAGTAAGCCCCATTGAATACAATGAGACTTACTTCTGAGTAGACACATGGGGATCAGATCTACCGCCCTTTGTTGCAGGGAGCCATTTTACCCTCTTCTCCCTCGATTTAAAGACCTTCCTCCGTTCCTCAGCAACTTCATAGCACAATGACAGCTTTACACACTACCAATTTCGTATATTAAGGCTTTATTCCAGCTTTTCTCTGATTTTTTTTTAAAGACGCAATAAGGAACCACTGGAGATGTCCTGTTTGTTTACAGCATCATTTAATTGAACTGGAAAATTGACCCGGAAACAAGCATGCTATAAATAGCTCATTTCAAGAAGCCCTAAAGCAGCCTATTATGTTGTTAACACAAGAGCCTCAGACCCACGCCCGGCAACGCCTGGGCGGGGGGAGGCTGATTGCGGATGGGGGGAGAGACGGCGCAGCATGGAGGTAGGCCATTGGCCACCTCGTTTTGGCGCCACTGGGGCAGGGAGGAGCGCAGCTATGTAAGGGCTGCACTCCCAACCAATTCAGATTGTGAGCAAAAAATTCCTACTCGGCCTCCAAGAGGACAACCAGCGAACCCACACTGTCTACAAGGGAGGGAGGGAGGGAGGGAGAGAGCCAAAACGGATGAAGAGGGCTCTGGGCAGGAGCGCAGCCCTTAAACAGCAGCGCTCCTCCCTGCCCCAGTGGCGCCAAAATGAGGTGGCCAATGGCCTACCTCCACGCCGTGCCATCTCCCCCCCCCATCCGCAATCAGCCTCCCCCCGCCCAGGCGTTGTCGGGCGTGGGTCTGAGGCTCTTGTGGAAGTGGAGGGTGAGAAATAACGACACAACACAAGAATATGGATTTAAATATGAGCCACATTTCTTAAGGATTCTGCAAAGGGGTAAATCCTAAGGGGCATCTCACACTTGGCCATAAGGCCATCCCTAGGATCGGGCGAGCCATTCTTAACCCCTGTAGTGGCGCCTTACAGCTCGCCACCTCATGGGTTCCCCACTTGGGGTAGGGAGGCCTTCCGGCACTCCCTCGGAACCGTGCAGCATGGTTGCACACATTTATAGGAATATTAGAACAAACAATGTGATGTGAGGAAAAAAATATGTGGCAGCATTACAAAAAAAGGGCCTGTCTATATATTTTTTAAAAGGAAAGAACAAAGATGGAAAGAAACAACCACTGCATTCTTTCCGATTATCTGACAGAACTGGAAAAGAAAATAAAAAAACCCAATCCATTTATATTTTAAGTTATTTTTCCCTTCTAAGAAAGTAGCTTGCATTCCCCCCCCCCCCCACAAAATGAAAGACTATAATGGACACTGTGACTTTCTAAACACGAAAGAAACACTCTTAGAGGTAACAGTAGCCACTGAATAATCTTGGCTGTACTTTCGAAGGATGAATGACTACCTATTTGAAGATAAAGTTTCAACTTACATCTCTTTTCCTTTGTGCAAAACTTGATAGGTCTTATCAGTGAATGGGGCAAAAAAACCTATCTCTAAATCTATTTTAAGGGAGGGGAAAGTCCTGTGCTGCAGACACCTTATCCCCAAAGTATAGCATTATTAGTTTTGTTTAAATTCACAGGACTCCCCCCCCCCTGTACTTTTCATACTCTGTAATAATTGAAGGGTTAGACCTCTAGTCTTTTTTTACTGCAATATAACAAATCATGATAATCCATTCTAACCACCATTCCCACTGTGTACAATGCTAGCTTATGAAACCTATTCCTATCTCTCTCCTTTTCTTTAAAACATTTTTTTTCCAATTATAAATTTTAAAGCTATGTTACTGTTTGATTTCAAATCTCATGTTTCCGTAGCTGGTCTATATCTGGTAATCTCCTGGTTGTAGATGGGGCTGTCTTTGAAGACTGCCCAGAACTGCAGTTACTTCAAAACACAGCCATTATGCTATTAATTGGGACCAGGCATTGGGAATGGGAACACATCTTGCCAGTGCTTAAAGAACTTCCAGTCTATTTCTGAAGACAATTCAAAGTGCTGCTTCTTATCTTTAAAGCCCTACATGGCATGAGACTTGGATACTTGAGGGATTGCCTTCTCCAATATCAAATTGCCTGTACACTAAGGTCTTCCTCAGAGACCCTCCTCTGGATCCCCTGCCATATGAAGTGAGGTGGTGAATGGTGAGTATGGAGGAGAAGACTTTTTTTGACTATGGCACCTTGCTTGTGAAACTCTTTCCCCAGGGAGGCTCACCTGGCACCTATACTAGTATGTTGTGGATGCCAGGCAAAGCTTTTATTTATTTTCTCAGCTTCTAAGCACTGATGGTTTTTTCCCCTGGTGTGAATGTGTGTGTGTGTTATGTTTTTATTAGTTATTCTAATTGATCTAAGAAGTTTTGAATTAAAAAGTGGTATAGAAATGTTTTCAATAAAACAAAACCCACATAAAATAGGGTTGCTATGCCTCTTTCTCTTTAATATAGTCTTAAGTTTAGTCTTCATAATAAAACTTAAGTGGTTCTTCAAAGATGTTAGTGCATCTGCCCTGCATAACCTAAGATGCCAAAGAGTCTTCTGGCCTAAAATGGATGTCATATGAACGCTGTCTTTATTTTAACTGGAAATAAGTTGGCGAGTGTTCTTTGAGAAATCTTACATTAGATGCCACTGTCCCTAGCAGAACAAGTTTATAGATGCAGTACTGCTGGTGAACATAATACCGATTACAAAGGGCACACAAATTAGCATCCAATGACTTTTAGTTGTCGGTAACCATAGAACTCTGTTTATCAAGAATTCACATTCTGGCAAACAAGGCTCCTTCAGTTAGATGCACTTTCAAAACCTCATATTGCTTAGCTCCATTTGTCATCAACTTTAGAAAATCAAAGCCACCAAGAAACGCTGCCAATGTTTCTTTTTATAGTAGGGGACAGATATTTGTGTTTGTATTGCTTAGTGTTAACCTGAGAGGGAAATCAAAATAAGGGACTTTGTTATTACTTCACAAAAAGAGCAGCATTTTATAGTCCTTAATTTGTTTTCCCAGAGATTTTTCTATTGATTTTAGTTAAGCTTTCCCTTAGCTTGCAAGGCTACAGAACTTTAAAAGGAAGGAGAATGACAATAGGGTATTTTTTTTCTACCTTAGAATGCTCTGCTTAGAATTCACTGGAAGGATGCTTAAATATCTCTGTATGTGCTCCTCCTACAAAGTTACCAGTACAATAGAAATGGTAATGTAACAGAAAATGAACTGGTATTAGTTTACAATTACACTTCTTCAGTATTGCAAAATCACCAGCATGACGCCTCATTATTATATAGCACTGCCAAAAATGTGATCACAAGCCAAATATATTCCATTTGAATTATTTAAACTTAACACCAAAATTAAAACAAGATCAAAATCCTTATTAGAGCAATATCTTTATTAGGCCAACCCAAAGGTCACAAAAAGCAGTTTCTCTCATCCATAGTAGATAAATTACATTTTTAAAAAAACCACGATGAACACCGTTTTTAATCATTATTTTGTTAGAGTTAGTGCCAACTCCCCTCCCCAACTGGGTATTCAAGCCCTGTATGGACAAGGCTTTAATATCCAGTTCAAACTAGGGATGTATATCGTAACATTAAAATGTACGATAACAATACGATATGCTCTTTATCATGCATACGATTAATGGTAACGATACGATAGAGAAGCCTACGATAATTATCAGAGACAATAAAAAATCCTTTAATATTTATTGTATTTTATTGCTTTATCGGAAGTCTCTTTCTTTTTTGCCGCCACATGGACAGAGCTAGAAGGTGGGGTGTGCTTGATGAGACTGACAGATTCAGTGACCAATTGTGCAGCAAGGATTCCAGCAGGCTCCAATCACAATGTTGGAGGAGGGCTAAGGATATCCCCGCATAAAACTCCACACTTGGTGTTCCAGCTCCGTTGGGAGTTAGGTGTTGAGGGGAGAAGGGTGGATTTTGTTGGAGCTCTGTCCTGGCTCCTGGGCCTTATAGTTACTTGGTGGTGAATTGTTAGAGATTCATTGTAGTCTTGCATCTTTGTGTCTCAGGTTTGTTTGGCTGTGTGTTGCTTGTGTGTTTGAGTTATAGTTTTTAAATTTTTATACGTTTTATGGTTGGTTTGATTGAAGGGTTAGTGGGGTATACTGTGACTGAGGGAGTGTGTTTTGTCCTCTTCCCTATTTAACTTTCTTTATAACATATATATATATATATATATATATATATATACTCTCCCTCCCTCTCTCTCTCTCTCTCTCTCTCTCTCTCTCTCTGGGTGTGTGTGTTTGCTTGATTGACTGTGAATGTGCTGGTGTGTCCTGTAGCCTGCTACACAGGATAACACTACACAATCTCTGGTCAAAGCAGCACACAAAGGATTGTTATTAATATAAATAATAATTTCATTTTCAATCACTTTGTAACAGTATGAAACGCAGCGGCTCTAAGGCGCGCCTTGGGCGAGGTGGCTCTGGCTCTAGGAGAGATGCTGTTGCTGCTGGGGGTAGTTCTGGGATGGCTGTCTCTCCCTCTCACAGTTTTTATTCCTTTTTGAAAGACACTGCTCCAGCCAATGTTTCCCGTCTGGAGGGACTGCTTTAGTGAGCCTTGAGTTGAGAGATTCCTATATTATTATTTTTCATCACTACATCCCTGGGTCGTGAAGTCCGTTACTGAGGGACTGCAGAAGCATCCCCCTCACGCATTTCCTTTTTTTTTTCCAGACTTTGGTCCAGGCAAAGTACCTGCCTACCTCTACCCTGAACATGACTTATATTAATTTGGCAAAGTGCCTACCCCGAACGTGAGTTTTATTTGCCACTGATCCAGCCAATGTGTGCAGCTCTGGCATGAAGAAATGCCCACCTGCCTGCACGGGAATGGTGGGAAGACTGGGTCATTTTAAGTTTTCAAGCATGATGAGGTCAAGGCGGTGCATGAGGGTTGTTTTGATGGGATCCTCCAGGTTTCCTCGCTACTTGGGGTATCTCCTGGCCCAATGAGGCCCTGCCTGCTAAGGCTGGCTCTAAAATCAATGTAACGCCCGTGCTATTCCCCTACCCCTCAATCCTTTTAATTTGTAAACATGCATGGCCTAATCAATGAGACAAGGCAGCAGTAGTTCACCATCTTCTAATTTTACTTTTATGACTGCATATGGAAGGCATTGCCTAGGTTTATCCACAGGTTTGGAAAGTTCATTGTATTCATAAAAATATACCAAAGTCACATGACTTGTATTTGGCAAAGTGCCTAGCTACCTCTACCCCAAACGTGACTTTTTATTTATTTGGCAAAGTGCCTACTTCTACCCCGAACGTGACTTTCATTTGGCGAAGTGCCTACCCCGAACATGAGTTTTATTTGCCACTGCTCCAGCCAATGTGTGCAGCTCTGGCATGAAGAAATGCCCACCTGCCTGCTAAGGCTGGCTGAAACAACTGTAATGCCCATGCTACTCCCCTACCCCCCCAATCATTTATTTCATTTGTACTTAGACATGCATGGCCTAATCTAGAGAGAGACAAGGCAGCGGTTCTACTGCAGCGGAATACATCCACTCACTGTGCCATGTATGCATAGGCACTAGTGGGATCCTGCCGGTTGGCGCACCACAGGGGTATCTCCTGGCCCAATGAGGTCCTGCCTGCTAAGGCTGGCTCTAAAATCAATGTAACACCCGTGCTATTCCCCTACCCCCCAATCCTTTTAATTTGCAGACATGCGTGGCCTAATCAATGAGACAAGGCAGCAGCAGTTCACCATCTTCTGATTAACACATTTTACTTTTATGACTGCATATGGAAGGCACTGCCTAGGTTTATCCACAGGTTTTGAAAGTCCATTGTATTCATAAAAATATACCTATAAGTCTCAGCAGCAGCAGCAGCAGCAGCGAGTGCATTACCGGAAACAGTGCATGTTGTTGAGAGCTTACTTCCGAGTAACGCCTGCAGCTGTGTGTCTGAAATTGGGCACAGATGAGTCCCCTCAAGACCATCTGTGAGATGCCCATGAGTACTGGACGACAACGTCTCTTGAAAAAGGACCACATTTCAGCCACCTAAAACAGTGTATTTGAAAGCTTACTTCCGAGAAACGCTTGCACCGATTCTTCTAAAATTTGGCACACAAGATTAGCAACACTCAGTCTGTACTGTGACCAAGTTTCAAACCTGTAACTTGGAAAATTAAGAAGTTTTAGGCCTTTCTTTGACTCAAAAATCAACTCTCTAGGGCAAAATGGAGAAACGATATAATATCGGATTTCCGATAATTATCAGAAATGCGATACAATACGATACAGTTCACCTACAATATAATCGGAGGCGATAAATTTTTTGGTCCGAAATTCTGATAACGATACGATATTTTTGGGCGTGCACATCCCTAATTCAAACAGTATTGCAGTTCCAGAGGAAGGTGCCTTATATGGAGATCACTGACAGGGAGTATCTCTCTGGGATTTCAGGCAGAGGCCTTTTCCAGCCCTACCTGGAAATGACAGAGACTGAACCTGGGATTTCAGCCAGAGGCCTTTTCCAGCCCTACCTGGAAATGACAGAGACTGAACATTTTCATGCAAAGCAAACTGTTCCACCACTGAGCTTTTCCCCATAGCAGTTTTCATGAGACTTTATGGTCCACCTTTAGAATGCACATGGCTAATTGCCTGTTTAAAAGCATCCCACATCTCAATGGCCAGTATCCCATGCGGCTGTTCTGCCTCCACTGGTTGCACATGCGGGACCCACTGCAGGGGGTCTTGTTTCCAGATTGGGACAAGTCAGTGGAAGGTCCTTCTCGGGGCTCTATTGACCTGCTCTGTACTGGAAACAAGCATTTTTAGAAGAGCCAGGGCTCCACTGTGCAAGCATGGGTTCTGTAAGCGCATGGGTACAAAAGGATATTATCCCTTGTCTTTCTGCATCTGCCAAGCCAACAAATAGGAAACACCTACCATGTCAGGCTACCAAAAGCAGGATTTTAGATGTACAGGTAATGTGCTTTCAACCAAAGGAATCTCCAGAACTCTTCATCAGCCAAGATGTTAAATAAAAAACAAGTTGGATAGATGAACAGGGGGTGGGAGGAGGCTGATCAGATGATATAGTCAGGATGTCTGCATCATCAGAGTCTTTAGCTGATATGGAGGAGGAAGAGGAGTTGCAGATATTCATGCAGAATGTGATTGCAAACTGTAGAATTCTGATTGTTCAAAATACAAGGGCTCTGGAACACACATCACTTTTGACATTGGTCTGCCACTGAAAATGAACCCTGACTGATAACTGATATCTCTATGCCATCACAACTGGAGATGTGATTCTGCAGACCCATTCCTGGTTTTATTCTGACCCAGTTCACATGTCATGATGTGGCTTATCATATACTTAGTCTCTCCCACTTCAGGACGTGTTTTGTGTAGACCTCTGGCTTGTAACTTCCCTCACAAGACAGAGAAATAACCCTGGTTTGTTGTTTGGTTTCTCACAGTTTGAAATAACCCATGGTTTGTTGTTGTTGGGGGAGAGACAAAGGATGGATCAATTGAGCAGCAGTTTTGAGCACGATGTGTGAACCTCAGAGTGTGGAGTGATAGTATGGATAATCTCATGGTCTCAATCCATATGCTGAGTATGCAGCAAGGGAAGGGGGATCCATTGGAACAGGAAACATCCCAGTAGCAAATGTTATGGTTACTGAAGTCCTGACTTCATTCCCTTTATATCCTATGTTCAGGCTCTGAAATTGAATGCCATTGCTCAAATAGCCAAATAGCAACCACCCATGCCCAAGAGAAAGGTATCAGCATGCTTGAAGGGAACCCATTGAAAAGAGAGACAAAACATCTTTGGGGGGGGGGAACCCTGAGGTGGGGACTCACCATCCAAACAGCCCAATGAGAACTGAGCATGCTCATGGACATGGAAAGCAGATCAACCATTAGGGAAGGGAAAATGGAATGGAGTGGCTGGTCCTTCCTTAAGACAGTAGCAGAACCCATTACTCACATGACTAAAACAAAATACTTCATATCTCCTCAGTGACCACAACATAGCAATTTCACAGTTTTGCTTCACAATGACCACAGTGTCTTTTAATTACAGTTTGTTAGCTAGAATCATCTGGGAAATTCTTTGAGTGAGGAATAGGTATCTTCCCCACCACCACCAAGGGTTGTATCCAATGCAATCTTTGTTTTAGCAGGAAGTGCTTCTCCTCACACAAGTCAGGACACTCAGTTTCCATGATTCCCTTACCGACTTATGCCTTTGTCTGTCCCCTCACCAGCTACTTCTCAGGGTTGGGTGACCCTATGGAACACAAGAGGGCCACAATAGGGAGAGAGTGGTTGATGAAATCTGTGTGCAACAAGAAACTAGCAGAACTTTCTGCTAAGTTAGCCTTCTGCAACCTGGTGCCCTCAAGATGTTTTGGATTTCAACTCCCATTCACCTTTGTCAGTATGACCAATGGTCAGGAATTCTGGGAGTTGTGGGCCAAAACATTTGGAGGGCACGATGTTGGGGAAGGCTGAGCTAAGTCAATACAACCCAGGGTATATATTTAATCACCTAGAACAGCTGGCAAAGTTTCAAGAACTGTTATTGCTGTTGAAGATGAACATGATAAATGAAAAAGAGGATAGCTCCCTCCCACTCCTATTACTGTAGCATATTTCTTGTAACTGAAGTTCCTCCTTAAGTTTGCCATCTATTGTTAAAGAAATGCCTGGGATAACATATTCTTCGTTGCTCCTATTGTAAATCTTAACGGTGCAGAACACTCCATGTTTCACAGCTACATAAAAGATACATCATAGCCATTAACCTTCCCCCTCCATTGCTGATAAAGTAAAATAGGACCATTCTTTACAGTTATAGTAATGTACCTGTTCGGATAAATATTTCTCTTGTTCCAATAAATCTGGGCATTTTACAACTGTGCAGCTTCGTTACAACCTATAAAGTGAGCAATTAAAATAGGGAAAGATCAGAATACCACACAATAACTTGAACAACAAAAACTCTCTGTGTTTGGAATCCAGGTGAGGCTCGCTTCTCTGAAAGCATATTGAAAGCACTTCTATAGATCTACATGTTGCCTAATGTGTTTGCGGTTTCCTATGTGTACATGTGCAGAGATACTGATGTGTGGGGCGCTTTCAGACAGGCAATACCTTAACAAATACCTTTTCAAAAAAGATTAATATGTTAAACACTTTTGTGTTTAACATATTAATATCTTCTGAAAACCTAGATGACATTTTAAGCATATGTGTTTACTATAGGGGCCTAGATGGTTAGGAATCAATTGAATAACACATTTTCCTAAGAAACACAGGACTTTAATAGTACTTTCACATTTAAACCTTAGAAATGATGGTTATGGGCAATATGTACCTGCGGCACTCCACTAGTGTGAATGATGTTGCACTAGCAGAAGCTAGGTTCTGAACTATGCAAAGAAGAGAATCCAACTAAAGTCATGTCTGCACAAATGCAGTTTTACAACCAGTTGTGCATTATGCTTACACACCCAGTTGTGAAACCAGTGGTGCATTACATTTGTGCAATCAGTTGTGCAACGGAAATATTTGCTGGAGCTCCGCTAGTGGTATTTGAGTTTGCGGAATGACACCGTTGGATACCCTATATTACTTTCTGCCTGGTATGTTTAGTCCGGTATCCTTCAGGCAAGGGCTCTGGAAACAAATCAAAATTTAAAATGATAGAACAACGTACCAAAATATATGAAATCAAAACAGCAGAGAACCTTGCAACCTATATATATATATATATATATATATATATTGTTGTGGAGATTAAAAACACAATCTTAAAATAGAATATCTAAAAGGGCCAGGCATATAACAGTGCATTAAACTGATGCTGGAAAGAACATCATGTTCAATGCCAGCTAGGCATCCTTGCAAGTGGCATTCTAAAGTTAGGCTTCACTATTTAAAGGGCCTATCTCAGGTCACCACCACTTAGCACACTTATGATCTCCCCTCCTTCAGAGAAGAGACTCCAAGGCAATAATAATGTTCATGTGTGTGCGCGCACGTAGATTTTCCTTAAAATACTTGGGTGCCAAGCTGCAAATGGCTTTAAAGTTTAAAGGCTGCATTTTGAATTTTCCCCAGAAATGAACTGTGAGCCAGTGCAGTAATTGGAGAGAGATCTTCCACATTCCCTGTCACAGTTAGCAATCTGGTTAGCTGGAACGATTGATCACATGTTCTCTAGGCCTATGCTTCCTGAGCCCTGTATTGTTCAGTACATCTGGATGAGGAGGCCTGAATCACTGAGTCTGAGAGGCACAATATGCCTTTATGTGGGACTGGATAGTCCCCCACTGCCTTGATAGTAGCACCTCCATCATGGAGGTGGTAAACTATCCTTGGATTCAGGTGAAGTAATGTATTATCCGACAGTTTCAGCTAGTGTGCCAAATGCTCCCTGTACTGGAAAATTATGATCTTGCAAATTCATTTACATCACAGCAATTTCTAGTTGACAGTACTACAATATACTCCACTTAGGGCTGTCTTTGCAAAGTGTTTGGAAACTATCATTGGTCCAGAGTGCAGCAATAAGCTAATGAACAGGTATTCAATACGCACAACAGGGAAGGGTAATTGTTCAATGGCAGAGCACATCTTACATGTGAAAGGTCCCAGGGACAGTCTCCCTAGGCAGCAGCTGGGATAGACCCTTGTCTGAAACGCTAGGGGGTCACTGCCAGTCAGTGTGGACAATACTTAGGTAGATAAATCCTTGATCTGACTTCATCTAAGGCAGCTTGCTATATTCCTAAAATATAATACTTGTGCTTAAGAAATATCAGTATGGATACAATTCAAAGAGATACTCTAGGCCTGCACGAGGAACCATATTATCCAAAAGGTGGCCTAAACTTTTATGAACCTATCTGTTTGTTTAGATTGTCTTCTGAGGGTACCATTGGAGTTTAGTAGGAGTTGCTACTTGAAAGGAGGCAAAGCACACCATGATTTCTTGACCACTCTTGGAAGTAGTTGGCTTTGTCTTCCCATTATATGGATCATACAGTAAATATCAGATAGGGGATATGCAAGATGAAACCCATGTTATGGTGGGGCAGGCAGCAAAATGAATCCTTCCTATGTAACAGGATGTAAAACAATTAATATAGACGGTGCTTAAATGAAGTATGAAAAATTAAAGCTTAAGTCCAGAGATTGATTTAGGAATTCAAAGGCATTTAGCTCCAGGTGCTTCAGGCACACTTCTTACAAGTACATAGCTCTAATATTTTAATATGTTAAGCAATAACATATATTTACATCCTTCAAGGGACAGCAGAAAGGAAGGTGCTGAACACAGTCCTATATTTTCACATAGCAAATAAGTCTGACTTGAGAAGCTTGTACAATTGATTTTTAAATTGCTTATGTACATTTCTGGACTGACATTTATTTTGATAAGTTGACTCCAATGTTAATGCAGCATGGACTTGGATCAATATGACACTGAATGAAGACAACCTGTATGTTGAATTTAAGCAAGCCAATTGAAATCTGTCAATGGAAACCCTACATGGACTTCAGTGGACTTTGGATAATAATTTGTCTGGATGATAGAAGTATGCTCTGCATTCTCATAGGAACAGCCTGTCCTGTGTCTATGTGAACTGATTGGTAAAATTTATTAATTCTGTAAGTGCAAACAGTATCTGATTCAACTTTTGCCAATAACATTTATCATTATAAAGTTGAAAAATGAAGTTTGCCATTTACGGTGCTGATTAATAGTGCTGAGGGCTATTTGAGTAACTTTCTGAATTAATTCATGCAGGGCATTTTAGCTTCTTTGACAGTGTCTTCCTCAGTAAGTGAAATAAAGTACACAATTCTTCTTTCTTCCAATCTTCCAGGACACGACCTTAGTTAATTGTAAACTGCCAGAAGAGCTCATTTTATTTTGCATTCATTCCATGTGGGAAAATACAACACACTCCCTCTCTAAGAGCATTTTAAAGTATGTGCTGAAAATATTTTCATGTGTTCATGCAAAGATGTGATAATATATGAATGCCACCACCATCTGTTTTTAAATGCCTGTGCTATATAATACTTTTTCCAAGGCACTGGGACAGACTGTAACTCCCTGAAAAGGGTTGTTGGATCCACAAAGACAGTTGTGTTGCCATGTGATCACCCCTTCACTACGAACTTAGCACAGAGTAACAAACCATACCAACACTCAGTGAACAACACACAGAATAAATTGTGGGTGAGTACATTGTAAGAAATTTGCTATATAACATCATACACCACATCTCATCAAACTATGTTATCACTGTATATAGATGCTGAAAAAATTAAAGATATATAGACCTACATAATTTAAAGTTCTTCTCTTTACTACTTTACTACTGTATTTATATTTACTTTACTATTGTTTTTATATTCAACCAATTCCTCATAAATTCATAGAAACTGACCAGCTAAAGAAAGTCTTATCTTACTAGCTGCAATTCAGAAACTTATTTAGCATCCAGCACAGCAATCTAAATGAGGATAAAGATATATTTGGTTACCCAGTCACCTTCTGATCTTTATTTATTTGATTCATACTCCATCTTTCTGCCAAAAAAAAGACACTCAAGGCAGCTTACCATCATGAATAAATAAAAACTTGATTAAAGCAAAAATAAAACAAATACATTAAAAGCACAAGTAAAACACAACGATAACAGAATAAAAACAGCACCCAACCAACAGACCCGCTTACACACCAAAGGCATATCTATGCCTGTCCTATCAGTTCCTGGCCTCATCTTCACGCCACCGGGAGTGCTGCACTGTGATGCCTCCCCGATGTCGCGCGGCGCATTTACGCCCCCTACGTCAGTCTTGACGTAAGGGGCACGACAGCGCCTTTTCGGTGGCGCGGCAGCTGCTGGAGGGGGAGACTGGGAGCCTCAGCTCCCCTACTCCCCGGTAAGTTGTTTTTTTAAAAAATTACAAAAGGGGGGACAGCGGAGGTGCGTCAGTTGTTGTTTTTTTTTTTTAAAAAAACAACTTATGGGGGGGGGGAGGACTGCCGCTAACTAAAAAAAGTTGCATTTAATGGCTGACTTTTTTAGTTTGCAGCAAAGGGCCTTTGCCCCTACATGTCTTCGCATTGGCAGATGTGTCATGTAATGCAACTGCTGCCAGTGCGAAGACATATCGACGGAAACTCTCCGTCTAGAGGTACCCCCTATATCTAAAATCCTGTCCAGGTTGAAAGAGATCCAAGCTAGAAGCTGCAAGACCACAGTGTCCTCTCATAAGCAAATGTGAGCTGCTTTGAATGCTCTGACTAGTTTCAGAAGCCTTAATAGGTTTTGCATGGTTGCCTGGGTGTGTGCTGAAGGAAAGTAATGTGACTGGCTGCATAAGCCTAGTTGTGGCTATGGATCACTCTCTAAATGTGTTTCTATTGGAATGTACAACTTAGGCCTTAGAATTCAACGCCATTCTGTTATTCCACATGCTTATAGGAGGAGGGGAGTGGGATTGTAGCACTGTTTGTACAATGAACAGGGTCACCGTATTACTACTAGTTGAGGATAGGAGAGCAGGCAAATAACACCGACAGGCAGCAGTAGTTTTTAAAGTAGCATCAGCTCCCTCCAAAACAAACAGCATGTTTTTCGATCTCTCTCTCTCTCTCTCTCTCTCTCCCCCCCCCCCCCTTGTCAGGGAACAATTTCAGCAGTGCAGTGGGCCTTGTAGGTAAGATTTAATCAGAAGTAGTCTGGAGTTGTTTGGGCCAATTCACCTTGTGGAATATCAGAACTGGCTCAGCCCTCCAAATCTGGTGATCCTTCTGCAACCCTCCCTCATCAGGTTCTCACAACAAGCTACCAGTCTCCCTGCTTGTCAATGTCGACTTCACAGATGGGGGGGAGGGTTAGAGCAACTCCCCCTGTTCTGCTCTGAGAACATTGACAGAGATAAGCTCGCACAGATGCTGACATTCCAAAGGGTGAATAAGCCTAAACACTTCCAGGCTACTTCTAATTAAATCTTAGTTACCAACTACAAGGTCCATCGCAGTGCTGAAATGATTCCCTGACACACACACTCTCTAGCACCTCCTTGCCAGGCAGGAACTGCATAAAATTTTAATTTGCGTTTCATTTTCTGGTTACATTACTGCTGCTAAACTGACCAGGGGGGTTCAACGAAGCACCCCTCATGTGTGCAATGAATAAGTGAGGAATAGCAGGAATGTGCAGTTAGCCATGCATGCCCCAATCGCTGCATGTTCAGCATCAGTGAGAAAGCGACATTACACATGTACAACCCTGAATTCCTGATCAAATAGGGGAGCCCCTTTCTCAACTGAAGGTACAGCTGCTTGTGGGCTTATCAGCATTAGAATGTTGTTGCTAGTAGATACATTCCACATACCTGACTATGTGTCCACTGAATTTAGTAAGGGTCCATTTCAATGCTGCCTTTACCTTCATCCCTCACCCAAACAGGAAAGATATCAGTAGGTAGTACTCAAATGATATCATTGGCCATTGGTGCTACCATTTTTACCTGTCAACTAAACAGAAATCTTGGAACTAGATAACATCCTTACTTACTCAACACTTGCTCAATCAGGCAAGTTATCTAATAGCTAGTAGACAAATGCCATAATTGGCCATCATTTAACCAAGTTTCTGCCAAATAGCTACCCATTGAGGAAGCATCTTTAGATATCAACTAAACAAACACCTAGATAAATAACCTTTACTTGTCCTACATAAAACAATTGTATTTTCTATATAGGTAACCATCAAATAGCAATACTTATTTTAATTTGATCATATATTATTACGTATTGCAGAAATTTAAAGATTCTGAACCAAGCTTTGTTTAATATATGACGGCTCACATACTAAAGGCAGGTCTTAATTTGAGACATAGTTCCAGTTGTTGAAAATATCATGACTTAAACCTGGAACTCCTTAGAATAGAATCTAGGACTTTTAAGTAGGATTGAGTCTTAGCACCACTTTATCTGTTAGCCACTGTGTGAGGTCTACCATTATTACTGAAGCCTAGAGAGGGGATTACGATATATAAATTCAAAATGTGTCTGCATCTGAACACAGATTTTTTTTAAAAAAAGGTCTTTGAAAAACACTTATTACACAAAATCTGAGTATAAGTATTGATCATAAGTGACAGCGAGTTTTGTTTTCTTTCACTGTTGGGGTTGTTGTGCACTCTTTTTATCTCTTTTGAAATATGTGTTTGCTGAAGTTTGGTCTTTCAGAAGTAAAAAATTGTTGCTATGTTTGTCAAATTGCTTGGTCTTCTAAAATAAGGAATGGCATAGCTCTTCCAACTGCTACAAGTTCAAAGGGGGAAAAATCTTTACGTTAGATTGATTGTCAGTATAGAGCTTGCAAAGGAAGCACACAAAACACCAGGAGACAAGTGATACAAATCACATTACAAGATAATGAGTATATGATGAACAATGCAGTAACTTCCGTGGTGATTTTCCCCAACATACATACATACACACACACACACACACATACAATTTGTCTTGTTACTACGCCAGCTTTAAAATGATACAAACAATTTTTTCTTGTGGTTTGAAAAGATTATATAGGATATTGTGGATATTTTCCATCTAGTACAACAATTGGACATTTTTTTCCAGATTCATGGATATGCAGAACATTGGAAAAAGAGTGGTAAGGTTCATTACTTGCTTTAGGGCACAATCCTATGCATGTTTAGACAGAAAAAAGTCCTACAACTCCCTGGCTGGGGAATACTGGGTGCTGTAGGACTTTTTCTGTCTCAACATGCATAGGATCACACCTTTAATGTCTTAAAGAAGGAAAGCAGGATTGCTTATCCAGTTGTTCTTTTTCAAGTTGTTTCCTGAGTAGTCAACAAATAGAAGCATGTCAGTGCAGACCTTAGGAAGGACATTTTAGAAATGAAGAGTTTGTTTACCTCCTACCTTAGCCCGGGCATTATAAATATTAAACAACGTGAGCAGTATCTAACCCTTCAATTCCTGAGTATGTCAAGAACATAAAAAAGATCTCTTCATTATCAGAAAACTAAATGAGAAATGCTGGTTATTTCCTTAATCACATCCCAGAGATTAAGTTTAGCTAGTTGATAATATTACAGCAGCCAATTAATCTTGTAATCCCATTGCAGAGAATTTTCAACTGGTTATTGATCTCATGTTATAACCAGGGAGTTGTTTAAAAAATCCCCCAACTGCAGAGGTTGAATTTCAGAATCTTGACTGTTGCCTGTCCTGCTTCAGAAAGGTTTGTGTTGTTGATATCTATGATTTCACAGAAACGTCAAGAACAACAACAACAACAACAACAACATTGCAGGAAAGCAAAACAATAACAGTAAATTCCCAAAATCTTCAAAAGGATAGGGAGCTTTTTTACATTGCCTTCCTATCTTTCTCAACCAGTATAGCAGGCTTAGATAAAGAGAAATGCAACAAACTGATTTCCTGGCACCAGCAAAAGGTAGGTGGATGAACAGGTAAGAGTTTGGTTTAGGAAAGAGACAAAAATTAGTATGCAAGTAACCAGAGAAAAGCATGCATCTCCCAAGCAAAATAAGAAACTCAATTTTGACCAAAATAATTCCAATTCATTCATCTTAGACCTAAACATGGACTTTTGAACACAATCTGTAGGGTGACTATATGGTAAGGAGGACAGGGTTCCTGTATCTTTAACAGTTGCATAGAAAAGGAAATTTCAGCAGGTGTCATTTGTATGCATGCAGCTCCTGGTGAAATCCCCTCTTCATCACAACAGTGAAAGCTGCAGGAGCTATACTAGAATGACCAGATACAAAGAGGGCAGGGCTCCTGCAGCTTTCACTGTTGTGATGAAGAGGGAATTTCACCAGGTGCTGCATGGATACAAATGACACCTGTTAAAATTCCCTTTTCTATACAACTGTTAAAGATACAGGAGCCCTGTCCTCCTTTTCATACGGTCACCCAACAATCTGTAATTGAAGTCCATACATTTCCAAGGATGCAGTGCGATTCATAGACACATGCCGTCCAAATGCATTTGGGACCTCAGGTACTGTGCAGCTCTGTTGAGCCCAAGGCCAGAATCTTCTTCATGCCAAGCCCTTAAATCCTAATGTTGCACTACATTGTACCTCTCTGAAGGTCCTCCAAACCACTGTGGCTTGCTCAGATGCCATTATGAATTTTAATCACGCTTAAACAATTCATCAAAATATTGAAGCTGATTAGAGCAGTTGACCTGTTCTGCAAAAAAGGAGCATGCCACCCATCTCATTTAATAATTAAAACTAAATAACATTGCTTGTTGCTAAATAGACATAGAACATTTAACCCCTTTACCAAGTGAAGGTATGGCATCTTTGTTTGTTCTTAAATCTAAGGCTGTGATGTGTGTACAAATAAAAGTCCTATGCCTCAATCCTGCCAAGAAAGTTATTTGAATAAATATTTAATTTGATTTGGTGCTCCTTGCTAAATCTGAAAAATATTTACAACTCTGTGTGTGTGCGTGTGTGCTTGCATGCGTTTATACAGTGCAGGGGTGTGTGTGTGTGTGTAATCATCTTATGCTTTTCATGTCATACATGTAATAGGATCTAGATGCAAAAAGGTACAAGTGCAATTGCTTTGCAAAGTAATAACGCTGTACGTGGACTCATTTCAGGCTAAGCTATCAGCACATAACAACTGCTCCATGAGGCTTTGCATAAGTTTAATGCATATCACCCTCTTGAGAAGACTAGTGTTAATTCCTTTTTAATAGCTTTTTTAAAAAGGGTTTGAACACCTACCATGACCACTGAGGGTCTGTTCATGAGCTGGTTACCTTAGAGTAAATTATTTGCTTGATATTTGACTCCTGCAAATAAGTCAAAAAGTAATTTCAGGGATAGGAGTCCCAAATATTAACTCATTAGTCAATCATCAGTTCGTGGTCTGCTTCTTAGTGCTACCTCTGTTGGCAGACACATTTGTTTGTGAACAGATCAGGTTGTGAAAAGATGACCAGGGATTTTAAATGAAAAATTTACAGGGAGGTGAAATATGGAAAGTTAAAGGTTATAAATTTAAGGATACAGGTAGATATGGGTGAGTTGCACGGAGCTTTCCTTGAATTAACTCAGAATGACCCAAGATCAGTAAAAAATGTTGAGAACGTGGAAGATCCCTCCCATTCCCTCTGGTCCCTAAAGCCTGTCCAGCCAGTTGCCCATCCCCCAAAACACATTCCCTTGGCTTTTTCTTACCTTAAAAGCAGTGGAGGCCGGTGGCTCCAATTTTGGTGGTCCTATGAATCTATTCAGGGTTTCAAGCACAACCAGCCAGAAAGCTAACAGTGTTATCCAAGGTGCTGAACCAATTTTGAGGATTGAGTTCAGCACCTTGAATAGCTCCTTTGGCCTTCTGGCTGGTTGAAGTGAAATCCTGAATGGATTCACAGCTCCACCCAAATTGGAGCCACCAACCTCCCCTGCTTAAATGCAGCAGAGGTGGGAGCATGCAAAGAGAGGACCGTGAGGAGAGTTTTCTTTATTTTACCTGAGCCTAGCCTTTCTGTTGCCTAAGAGTGTCAGGATGCAAAACTGAAGGGATCATGGGAACTGCAACTGCAGCAGTTCTGGGTAGAGCTACATCTCCCATGACTGCTTGGGCTCTGTACAAGGACCCTTTCTGAGCCAGAAAGACAGCACAATGGAGAAGGAGTGAGACAGGGGAGGGAAAGCTGCCCTCTAATCCTCTTATGTGCCTCTTGAAAGGTAAGGAAAGGAGGGTGCGTTTTTTTAAAGGGGACACTGGCTGGGAGGGCTTTGGGAGCGCTGGGTGGGGACATTTTATTCTGTACATGAGAACAATTTGGAGGCTTTAAAAATTGCTTCTTAAATCTCCCCTGAAGTTCATTTCCAATGCTAGCTCAAAAGAGCTTCACTGGCATCTCTAGGTACAGGACCAAATGTCATCATTTTTCCCTTGCAGATATCCTGAGACATTGACAGCTGTGTGACAGAAAGAAATTAAACATATGAATGTTTACACTTGTCATACAATTGTTAAGGGTCTCATCTCTGATGAATTGCTATTTGGGTCCCCTATTTCTGAAACCATTTTTCTTGTTTACCTGCCTAAGTAATGCCTAAACTTCTATGGTAGAAATGCCCAAAATGGGTTCACAGAATGTATTTACTGTTTGTCCAAAATATATTTTTACGTATTTTAAATAGGATTGTAACTATTTTATTTAGGGGGACTTTTTCCCATTTAGGCCCAATGATGTTTTAACTACGGACTGAGATGTTTTATGTTAATGCTGCTGCTATTTCGTCTGCATTATCTTCTTGTGGTGAAGATTATATTTTAGCATTATATGATGTATATTTTGCTTCTAAACTATCTTGAATATGTATGCCACAAGAAGGTAGAATAAAATACTACTCCAAATAAAATAAAAAGATACCTGCAAACATGTTTAAGTGGTGCATGGATATCTGCACTATTGTATGCAAGGATTGGGAAAGGAATAGGTGGTGGAGTAGGCTATCTCTTGATAGTCCTGGAGGGTAGTTAGATGCTGATTGTTCTGTTGCCTAGTTCCCCTTTTTAAAAAGCGCTTGCATTCTTGGATGTCTGGACATATGAGTCCTGGGCAGCCAGGTCCTCTTTCTCCTCCTCCTCACCTGACTGTGAGAGAACAGTGGTATCCTAAGTCTTTCAAGCTAAGAACCAGAAGCTGCCCAGATGTTTGGACTGTGCTGGATAAACTGGTGAGGACAGATAGGCCCAATTTATTGTGACTGCCTCCCCACTGGGGTTGCTTTCCCATTAATCCACTGCTAATCCATGAACTCTGAAAGCTGTTAATTGGAAGTTCAGAAGAGGAGTAGATAATTTACAAGAAAATGGACAAGGTGAATGTAGTACTGCAGACTGTACAGCCAGACTGCTCTCTGGAACATCACATAAAGACCATATTACACCAGTCTTAAAGGGATTGCACTGGCTGCTTATATGCTTCCAGTCAGAATTCAAGGTGTTGGTGATGACATTAAAAGCCTTAAACAGCTTGGGACCTTGATACTCGAGGGAGCACCACTCCCTATATGACGCACCACTCCTTATATATGCCTGCATGAGATTTGAGATCTGTTTGAGGAGCCCTCATTTGCTTCCCACCAACGTAAAACATACATTATGGTGACACATGAGAGAGGGCTGTTTATGTTGTGACAACCCTGTTATAGAATGCCTTCCCTTTGGAGGCTCGACTCATTTTGGTGCCAAGTTAAAACATGGCTTTTTATCAACACCTTTGAGGGCTAAATTTGCCTAAAAGCTTCACATAGTTTTAATTGTTTTTATTGCTTTTACATGTTCTACTGGTTTTAGCTTGTTAATACTTTAATATATTTTAGCTGTGTACATTATTTATTGTTTTATACTGTTTGAATTGATTTAATCTGTACACCGCCCTGAGATCCCAATGATATAGGGTGGGATACAAATGTTTTAATAATTAAATAAATAAATAAATAAATAAATACATAAATAAAATAGGAGATAGGCAAAGCTGTGCACTTGTGAAGGATCAGGAAATAAAAACAAAACAAAAATGGAATACATTTGCACATTTTGGAAGCCATAACTTTTTTTTTTAAAAAGGTGGTGAACATGTTTAGGACACTTCCATGTGTCATTTCTGTATTGGTGGAGGAGTGAACAAAACTGATGAAGGGAAAGGAAGCTGGAGGCAGCACTAGCAAGATCACGAAGAATGGCCAGGCTTTTTACCACTCTTGCCAGGCAAGAGTGTTGCTACTTGGGACAAGCCATCATGCTGGATTTGGATGTCACAATCAGCCTCCCTCAACAACTTAACAACAAGCCATGGGTTCTCATGGTGGCTTTTGCTAGTTAACAAATCATGCTGACTCATCTGCGTCACACTAAGCCTCTCTGATACAAACAAGGTTCATAACCCCCCCATGGCTTATCATGTTATGTGAACCCAGTCAGTGTCTCTCTCTCCCTCCCTTTCCCAATTTCCACCTTCAGTAAATGGAAGCATCTGACAATGTAGGGTGGGGGTAATGAAACCAACTGCCTATGGGGTTTGATTTGTGATTTGGTTTGTGATGAGTGCTCTGTTAGAATTCAATATTCCACACTGAGGGTTATTTAAGTTTTAGGATCCCCATCCCATATTATTGTACTCATAAGGGCTTTTCAGAATCCATTATATTCACTTGTTCTCATATAAGATCAAAAGCCTGAATAATTTGAGAATGTGGTTTTAAACAAGCTTGTTCATCAAGTGGGCTGATCCAAGTTCCTCTACCGCTATTATTAGCTGAGATAAAACGGCAAAAATGTAGGCCTTAAGTCTTAGGAAGACATTCACAAACAAATCCGTCAAAATCTCTTTACTTTTTTTTTTTAAAAAATAGGAATTTCCATCAGAAAAAATGGTTTACCAGCAGCTACTAGATCCACCAGTCACAAAGATCTGGCTTGATAAAAATGTGCCAACTGCACAGTAACTACTGCCACTTAATTTCCTCAGATGATGGGATCTATTAAAGGGAAGAATACTTTCTAAAATATGTACATGGGAATACCTACATCACATTTTATATTAACAGAATCCATGAGGCATGATCCAGTGAAAATTAAACACTTTGAAATCAAGTCCCATTCATTTCATAGGGGATTTAAACATTTAAATCAATGAGATTGAACTATGCTTAGTATCTACTGAATTGTGACCATTAGGTTTAGTAACATCCACAAACTGTTTTTATAGGGCGGGGGGGGGGGGGTCCACCCTTAAAGGTTTCTCTAATATATATATATATATATATATATGTGTGTGTGTGTGTGTGTGTGTATATATATATATATATATATAGTAAGACTGGTTGAAGAATGCTCTTTCATTCTTCAAATGCACTTCGGCACATTTAGAAGTGCATTATACAGGGAAAACATGGTTGCTTGCTCCATGAAAAAAGAGACAATTGTGTCTAATTTGTTCTCATCCCTTTACCAAACGGACTCAATAAGCTCTGCTCACAAAAGACGAGTTCCCCTCTTCATGGGGAGCAGTGAATTGTGAGGCAGCGAAGGGAGAAAGGTTGGTGGAGAGCGGTGGCACAGCTTCCACAGCAGCACAGACCCAGCAGCAGCATCTCCTTCTCAGTAGAGGATTAGTGAACCAATCAGCATGATGATGGAGTGTGGTCAAAGAGGCAGATCCAGCAGAGTGGGATCTCTCATTTGTTCTGCCTCCAGTTCAACCTGTGGCTCCAAAAGGCAGTCTTCCTATGCAGCTCCAGGATTGCAGTTGCTGACTTCCCCACCCACCCACCTTCTCCTTGTAGTAAGATGTCTTGGAATGGCAGCAGTAGTCAACAGTAGGGATGTGCAGGGACCTCCCAGATCAGATCGGGACCCGGATTGGGACCTCCAATTTTGTCCCGGATCAGATCGGACAAAATCGGAGCCCCCCCGGACCGGATCAGGCCCGATCCCGATCCAAAAACTGGACATCCGATTTTTGGATCGGCCGCCATTTTTGTTTTCCCCATAGACTTGCATTGGGGGAAAGAAAGCTTTTCCCCAATGCAAGTCTATGGGGAAAAAATGGCGGCAGGTGGTTGAATGGGGGCCTAACTCCCCCTCCCTGTTCCTCCCCCCCCCTGCGGTTACCTCCTGGGGCCACGGCCCCAGGAGATAAGCCCCCCCCTTGCGATTCTCCTTATCTGCCATGGCCGTCCTCTGCCATCCACGGCCGCCCGGGTGGCAGCAGATGGCAGTGGACGGCCCTGGCTGGTAAGCCCCCCCTTATGCTCTTCCTTCACCTGCCGGAGATCTACTGAGAACTAGGCTTCACAGCCTAGTCCTCAGTAGAGCACCAGGTGATGCTCTAGTGAGGAATAGGCCGCAAACCCTAGTTCTCAGTAGATCTCCGGCAGGTGAAGAAAGAAGATGCCCCGGCAGGTAAGTGGACCCCCTCCCTCCCTCCTCCCCCCCCCGCAATCCTCACCTGGCCAGGCTGTCTGCTTCCATTGGCGGGCACCCGCTGGCGCCCACCAATGGAAGCGGACAGCCCCCCCAGGTAAGCCACCCCTGCTCCTTACCTGGCGGGGCGTCCTCCTCCTTCCATTGCCGGAGATCTACTGAGAACTAGGCTTCGCAGTCTAGTCCTCAGTAGAGAGCCAGGTGATGATGTCATCACCTGGCGCTCTACTGAGGACTAGGCTGCAAAGCCTAGTTCTCAGTAGATCTCTGGCAAGGGAAGGAGAAGGCCGCCCCCCCAGGTAAGCCCCCCCCCCGCAATCCTGACCTGGCCGGGCTGTCCGTGGAAGTGGACAGCCCTCCCAGGTAAGCCCCCCCCGCTGTCCGCTTCCATCGGTGGGCGCCCGCCGATGGTAGCAGACAGCCCCCCCAGGTAAGCCACCCCTGCTCCTTACCTGGCGAGGCGTCCTCCTCCTTCCGTTGCCAGAGATCTACTGAGGACTAGGCTGTGACGCCTAGTTCTCAGTAGATCTCCAGCAATGGAAGGAGAAGGACGCCCCCCCAGGTAAGCCCCCCCGCGATCCTCACCTGGCCGGGCTGTCCATGGAAGTGGACAGCCACCCCAGGTAAGCCACCCCCCACTCCTTACCTGGTGGGGCATCCTCCTTCTACTGTTGCCGGTAAACTACTGTGAACTAGGCCTCTCGGCCTAGTTTACAGGAGAGCGCAAGGTGATGACATCATCACCTGGCACTTCCCTGTAAACTAGGCCGCGAAGCCTAGGTCACAGTAGTTTACCGGCAATGGAAGGAGGAGGACACCCCCCCAGGTAAGCCCTCCCCCCATGATCCTCACCTGGCCGGGCTGTCTGCTTCCATCGGCGGGCACCCACTGGCACCTGCCGATGGAAGCAGACAGCCCTCCCAGGTAAGCCCCCCACTGCTGTCTGCTTCCATCGGCGGGCGCCCGCTGATCCTCCGATTTTTTCCAACCCAGATCGGGTCCTTCCAGACCGGTTTGGAAAAGATCGGACAATCCAGTGGGGGGATCAGAAATCGGATAATTGCATCCGATTTCCCCTGGATTGGCTCCAGATCGTGGTTTGGAGCCGATCCAGTGCACACCCCTAGTCAATAGTTAATGGGGCTGGGAAAGAATTTTACCTGCACACCAATTGGCAAAGACTGCAGGGTTTTTGCCTTCCCCATTGCAAAATTAATTTTATAGTGAATTAGTTGATCTGGGCTATCAGTATATTCTGTGTGAATGCTTCATTTTATAACATTTGTCACAACTTACGAAGGCATGATAGGCATTGGGCTGGCTGCATTGGTGAGGGGGAGCGGGATTGGCCTCCCCGCTCCCCCACAGTGAGGATTCCCATAAGGGATCTTGGGGACATGGTGCCAAGACCAGACCAGGATGGGGGCTGTGAGCTGGCCATGCTCGTGGTGGTGGCAAGGGGTTCACATTAGTGGTCCATGCCGTGGTGTGCCCTGGGGTAATAGAAAAGGGGTTCTAAGCACTGCTCACACAACCTCTTCTACTTTCCCTTGCCTGCTTTCTCCCATTTCCATCACACAGGATAGAACTTAGAAACAGAACATAGAGGGGGACATCAACTGATTTTTTTTTTTTACATTGCTAAAAAAATAATGTGTTCTAGCTCACAAAGACAATCTATCCTATTTACTTGTCTGCTAACACATGTTCCTGCATGATTCTCTAAGCCTAACACAAATCACAAGATGAGAAAAAGGTCTAAAAAGACAATCTTACAATTTTTTTCAAAAAAAGAATTACCACCACCTGCATCAAAATGTAACCCAATCTAGTCCAATCTGTGCTCTGTTATTAAGATTAGTGTTTCTCTGTGATTCAAAGAGCCTAATGAAAAGTCTACCAATGTTCAAAAATTTAAAGAACTAACCTGCTCAGAAGCACACCCTACAGAGTTTGACTTACTACCAAATGTAGATAGAATTGCAGGCTAAATTAGCTATTCGAAGCAAAAAGAGTCTGAACTTTTAAGTTGTTTGTTGAAAACAAAATGGCATAAAGTAGGATTTGGTGGAAAGTACTACCACTTAATCTGCCCTAACTAGCTATCCCTTAACACATTAATTCAAGGGGGAATACAATAATTCTCTTTCCAAAAAAATCAGAAGCCACCAACAGTGCCACATTGTCTTCAGTTTACATCATGAAAAGCTAATATCATCACCAAAGGGCTTAAATCACAGCTGGGAATTAAGGACAAAAGAAGGAAAAGGTCACAGTGTGCATAAATATGAATATTTACATAAATAGTTTATTATGAAAAGTAAAATAGAACTATTTGGTGCCACAAATTACCATGCTATATATGTAAACAAAAAGAGAGAGAGAAAAATGCAAAAGAATTTCTAAAAATGAGTTTATAAATGTAATGCTGCCTTATAAATTAAAGATTTTCTCCAATAATATGTCCCCTCCGATTTGGCTCTCTAGTACAAAAGCAGCACCTATCATGGTTCACCAACACATGCACAGTTTATATGGTCAGAGTCTAACATTTGTGACTATTAAATACATATACTAATCTGGAAATAAATGAAAGAAAATAATAAAGACAAAAGAAAAGAAAGAACACAGAACACAGAAAGACTGGAACAAAGTAAAACATGACCAAATGCCTGGAACTTTATCTCCTTAGCATAAATATTACCAAGCAGCCTAGGCTAGTGTCGAGTCTATACTGATGCTCCAAAGTCTCCAAAGTCAGAGGCTGACAGGCATCCAAGGTGATGTTCAAGTCTGTGCTGCTCCGGTTTTTTGCCCATTTAGCTGGGGTACTGTGGAAGGGGAGGGAAGGAGGCTGGAGAGGCATGGGGATATTCCATAACTCAGTCTCTCCAGTCCCCTCCCTTCCCCACCAACAGAAATGTCCCCTATACCTTCTTGCTTTTGCAGCCTCAGAGAGGCAGCCAGCATAGTTCTCTCTGTTCCAGCTGTGACGGGGAGGGGATTTCTGGATTTGAGGTTGGAGCCTCAATGGATTTGAAATATCCTATAGCCATCCAGAAGCTGTCTAAGGGATGTAGGATTACTCCCTTAGGTGACTAAAGCGGTAGCTGAAGAATCCATGCTGCAAATGCCTGTAAGAAAAGACTTGCCTGCCTTAGCTGACTGAAATTTCTTTAACTGTTTGGCCAAACATCTCACCTTAGCAAATTGTCTTCTCTCATTTGAAACCTGTTAGGTGATCAAGCATGATCTCATTGTTGCCAAAATCCCACCTAAACTGTCCTCTTTGCCTGGCTGTACAAAGCAGTTTTGTTTTTAGTTGAAGCCCACAGAAGTTGAACAATGACAGGGCCCACTCCGGACCCATGTGTGGAACACAATAGGCTCATTCACTATCAAGCTGAAAATTAGATGTTTATTTTGCCCAAATAAACCTGTGTAGGCTATTCCCAAAGCCCAGGGGCATGCAAATTAGGTCCCCTCCACAAGGATTCGCTTTTGCGCCCGGTTAGGAGATTATGCACACTATCCCTGAAGCGCCTTTACGCCTAATACCTCTGCACGAGAGGCGGCGACAAAAGGCGCTCCCCTTCCCTCTGGCAGGCTGTGGGCAGCAGGCGTGCGCTCCTCCTTCTCGCCTTCCTTTACCCCCTCTTCTTCCTCCTCCTCCTCTCGCCGGGCCCCCCGCCGCGAGTGCCGGGGATCACAGAGAGCCCGCCGCCGCCGCCGGCACCGCCACCTCCGTCCCCGAGTGCTCGCGCCCCATGCAACGCGCGCGGCGGCAAGAGCAGGAGACGCCCCTTTGGCATTCCCGCTCCCCACCCCTCGGTTTCACCGGAGAGAAATAGTCAAGTGCGCCTTTCGTGAGGGTCCGTTTCCCAGCCTCCCCTCCCCCTTCTCCAAGGAAAACGTTCTCCCACGGCCCCTTCTCATCCCCTCCCCCAAGAGTTGCTCCCCGTACCTGCGTGGCTCATCTTCCGGAGTCTCCCCCTGCGCAGCTCGCCCTCTCTTGCTCTCACCCTTCTCGCCTCGCCGGCTTCAAATCATGTTCCTGGCAGCCAGGCGCTGACTAGCTCCCTCCGCCGGAGCCCCCGGGGTTGCTGAAGTTCAGGTCGGGGCATGGAGCGATCGGAAAGGGGGTGAGGAAGGAAGTTGCAGCCGGGGGAGGGCTTTTGACAGCGGTGGCAGCAGTCAAAATGCGCTTTAATGGACGGAGCAAAATAAAACTCGCTAATTAACGCGCATTCGATAATGCACACAATCGGGGAGATAACGCGCCTCTACGCCCCATTTGCGCTCCTCTCTTGTAGAGGTAATTTTTTAATGAGACTTGAAAGAGCTTTAAATCGCTCTTCTTGTAGAGGTAAATTTTTTAATGCACCTTGACAGAGCTTTAAATGCCTCTTGTAGAGGCAGCCTTAGATGTCTGAGAAAAATGTTTTCAGAAGAGAGACATAAGTAGATATTATACTGTAAGAAGGTGCCATTGATCACCCCCCCACACACACAAAAGCACTTCACACACAAAAACACAACAAGTACTATATAAATAAAAACAAAACTAGAGGGAGGCTAATACAAAATGCAAGGCTAACATGGCTGTTTTAAGTAGTAATCAGGATTTTAAAAGCCAAATTTAGTAGAGGCATGGCTGTGCCTTATTACGTTTCTATATTAACCAGAAGTCCACATCAATTCTTATAACACAGCCTTCGCCAAGCTACACCCCCCAGTTTTGAACTTCAAGTCTGTCACTCCACTCAGCAGGGCCAATGGTCAAGAGTGCTGGGAGTTGTGATCCTAAACATCTAAATGGGCATGACATTGGGGAAGACTGCTATAACCCTTCCACCAGCAAAACCTAAATTTCCTAACTAGTTGCACCCTAAAGTTCCTAACCAGGGCTCAGATTCCCCCTCCCCTCTCTGGTGGAGCCATGGGGAGGCTGCCAATGGTGTGCCTCCATGCCTCGTCTCCCACCCCCACCCACAATCACTTCCCCATGCCCAGGCTGCGCAGGGTTTGGAAGTAAGGCATTTCTCCTCACACAGGTTCGCCATTGCAATTGTCCCCCACAAGCTGCTATTTCCTTCCCCCATGGGACAAAAAGAGCAGAGCACAAGTCACATAAGACGTAGCCAACCCTTCAGAAGATTTGCCTTGCCTTGACTGCTCACTTAAAACAAGTCAGTACAAGATTTCGATGCAATTATGCTCTACCATGAAGATAACTGAGTTCCAGAACCAACTTGTCCATTAAGCTCTCCAATCTGTATATGGGCTATATTTTAAAAAAAGATTTTTTCCTTTTTTAAAAAAAAATAAGTAGTTGTCACAAACCAATGATGGCTTTTATAACAGTACAATGACAAGTTAACTACAACACAAAGACTTACAGGTGTTCTACTCTAAATTATAGCTCTCCTTCACAACTTCTGCAGCTGTAACTCTAACACCAGCATCAAAGCGATTACTGAAAATCAGACATGGCCTATGGCTTTGCAGCAGTTCTATTGATGTGTCCAAATTACAAATATATCTTAACTTTGTTCAGTACTGACATTGCGTTTAGTCATGAAAAATCGGTTTGAAATTGTCTGCAACAGAATTTTTCAGTTCCTTAAATAAATATGAGAATGTAAATACCAAGCAGGATTTTTAAAAATCATTTTACATTGCAAAGCATACACAAAAACAGCATTACCCAGCACAATACTACATCCTGTATATTTTTCATTGCTAGTTCAAAGAAAGGGTGTTTACCAGCAGGTTCCAGCTGCTAGAGAGTGAAATAATATTCTCATTAACGACAAACAGGACAGGGAACATCCCTGCCCCAGCAGATATTTTTTTTTTTTAAAAAAAAGTTTTTTTACTTAAAAATCTTATTATTCCCTCTATTCAAAAACATTTCAAAGGTGTTTAGTTTTTAATGTTCACCAGTGAGCTCAGATTTCTTTTTGTCAGCTAGAATATTCAGTAGGATTTATAGTTATCTAATGCAAACATTTTCTCTGAGCCAAACAGTCTTTAGCTTCCTAATGGAGGCATAACACAGTATGTTAATCAGAAGAACACATATCATTGGGAAAGTCTGCTTCAGGAAGTAACAAAATGCCCTCCATTATGATGGGCACAGTGAGACCCATATATTTCATGGATCCCTGGAGGAATACAATTCATGTGTGCTTTGCTCACAGAGAACCATTATCCCCAGCATTAGGTCACTGCCATAAAGGCTAAGAACCAAAGCATTAAAACAGTAGAGTTTGAAAATTCATCCAGTGGGACATATATGGCTAAATAAGACATAAAGCTTTGCACAGTCAAGACTGCCTTTTTAAAATGATGAATAAATTTGTACTATGGAGCTTCCTGAAATTCTGCTTTCCTCCTATGTGGAGTACTTTTATTCTTATACACTAAGGGAAAATAGCAAATCTAGTAAAATGGGCTTTGAGATTAAAGGACAAAATCCCACTCTTTATTGTTTTTCTCTTTGCTAAATATATGCTTTCTTTGTTCTTATTGCTAAACTTCCCTATAATTTACTGTTTCTCATTTTACTTTTATGAAAACTGTTCCTTGAGAGCTACATAAAATGGATGTTCATAGTGCTTTCATTTTTTTTCCTGAAAAGGAAAGTTTAATAAGAGGTGTTTATCTGAATGTAATTTTCTTTGCATTTGGTGAAGATATTTATCTCTTTCTTCACTTTCATGGAGAAACAAGTAGTCAGAATCAAAGGAATGATTTGCATCCTGTGGAAAGAAACACTGTTTCTGGAAACTGCACAAACTGATCTCATCTAAATTTAAAACTCTTCTTCTAATCCCTTAGGGAGAAAAATCTTAGTAACATTCAATAGTGTCACTCTAATTTAAATGCTATTTAAAATCTGCTATAGTGTATGATGAGATGAATTTGGGGAAACTTTTAATTAACTTTTTGTATTGGTGGTAAAAGTGGATTGCCTTTCCAATCTTAGGTTCTACTTTTAAGAGCCATTTCTCACATATTTTAAATGTGCACTTGTAAATATTTTACGCGGACACATAAAATACATAAAAGACATACATTTTACTTGTAGTTTTTCTGTTGACAAACTACATTATGAACTTAGAGTAGACCCATTGAAATGAATGGGACTTAAGTTAGACTAACATTGGATGCAACCCATGGTTTCCTGCTACTTGAATTAACTGCAGAGAGCCACAGCATCATATCCTTTTGCCTGCTTCCTCCTCTTCTGCCCAAAAAGGAAATTGGCAGCATCCACTTACAACATTAAACTATGGTTCCCCATGATGTCCAAACAATGGTTTATGAAATCCTGGACTGTTCTCAATCCGTAGCTTAAACAAATCACTTTCCCCCCATATTTAGACATCACAGGGAACTCTGCCATATTTAAAAGTGGAGAGTTCTGATCTCTTCCTCTGGCGTATGAAAGAGGAGGAGTGGAGTGAGTGTGTGAACTCAAGTCTTGAGCAGGCTTGTTTACAATTGTGGAAAACAGAGGTTTCCTGTTATGTGTGAACCAAGCAGATAAACTCAAGAGTCCACAGAGATTATATATATATATATATATATATATATATATATATATATATCAGCATAATTCTTTCTAAATATATGGCACGATGGTCTACTTTCAATGAGTCTGAGCTTTCACCATTTACACTCACGGTAAAGTAACTCAGAACAAATTCTAGTACTTCATTGTTTAACTGAAGCTTTATTGTTTGGCAATCACCATGCAATTTTCATCTTACGATAACATGCTTTGCTTTCTGACACAATTAAAGCAAGTGAGTTTTTCCCTTAGGGAATTCACTAAAGGATTTTCATCATTGCATCAAATCCAGCTTACATGCATATAACACTCATAAAATCAAGTCACTGTCATTTGCAACCCACATGATGTCACCAGAAAGATGTTTTTGAGGCTATGAAACTAACCATAGCAAGTTTTATGCCTGGCAAATACGTATTCCTTTCTATGGATATCAGAGGTGTGTTTGAGAGAAAAACAACACAGGGTATTGTCATAGAAATATGCAAGGTAATTGGCATTAGATTTGAACTGTGTTATATGGCTGCTTGCAGTACATTAATTCACCTATGAGGAAGATCACAGCAAAGAATGTCGTGTTTTTTTTTTAAAAAAATCCAAGATAAGAAAAACAATGGAAAATAAAAAACAAGGAATATGTACACTAATTGTAAATCAACCTGTTAACACACAGTTAATGACCGCTGGACAAATACTAAGACTGGGATAAGGCTGTAAGAATTATTTCACACTGTTTTCCAGCCATCTGGAGCCAGCCATGCCAAGGTGCAACCTGCTGTGAAGAAACAGAATGAAAAATAGTTGTGTACATGCATATGTATAGCCCAATGTGAACATACATATATCCTCATGGGTCTTGTGCCTGCACGACTTCCACCTTGGAATGCCCATGATTCAACATGCCATGGTGAATGAACCATAGCATCCATTACATCTCAGCTGGAAAACTATGGATATCATGATCAGAACAAGCCAGGATCTTCAATCACAGTTTGAAATTGGTTTAAGATACTGGCTTGACTCAATCATGACAAACATTGTTTCCCAGTTCAGACAAGAAACTATGGCCCCCTCCACAAGGATGCGCTTTTGCGCCCGGTTCCGCAATTATGCGCATTATCGCGGAGGCGCTTTTACTCCTAATCCCTCTGCACCGGAGGCGGCGAGAGGCGGCGAAGCGCATTAATTCATGTCCAAAAAGCACTTTACAAGCAGTTAATGCGCATAATCGCTTGTTCACACGGCGAAAATGCGCTTTAACGGCCGGAGCAAAATAAAAGTCGCTATTTAACGCGCGTTCGAAAATGCGCATTATCGGGGAGATAACGCGCCTGTACGCCCGTTTTGCGCTCCGTGCTTGTGGAGGTAAATTTTTTAATGAGCCTTCAAGGCTCATTAAACGTCTCGTGTGGAGGAGGCCTATGTAACTCAGGAAGTGTTGGATCATGGCATGCTAGGATTGGAGCAGAAAAGGGGTAGTATGAGGATGGACAATGTGGGCACAAGGCTCACTGAGATATGTACATCTGAACTAGGATTGTGCATGCACGTAAACCAAGAGATCCCCATGCAGGACCAGTAGTTCAGCTCCAAGAATTCCATCTCAGTAAATGTTGATTATCAAAACTAGGGATATCGCGGGCACCTGACTGAATCCATGAGTCCGGTGGACTCCCTTGAGTCTGCTTCCCCCAGACCTAGCTCGCTGGGTTGCAGCACATTTGTGGGCACACTCTTCGAGTACCCTGCAGCTCGCTGACTACCTGGAAGCCATCTCCCCTTGTCCAGAGCCTCCATTCTGCACAGCAGCGCACCGAGCTTTGGTCTTACATAAATAGGGACTTTATGGCCACCATTTACACAACGTGGGAAATATGCATTTTCCGGAGCCTCTGTTGTGCACAACAATGGATGCTCCAGACAAGGGTGGGAGCTTCCTAGCTTCGGAAATAAGCTCGCATAGCACCATAGGCAGGGGTGGGCAGCAGCAGTGGCTTGATGGGCATCCAACAGAGAAGCAGGTGAGTCCATCCATCCTAATCACAACAGTATTACCTGCAGCAGTCCCTGTAACACTAAGCAAGTTAACCAAGAAAGAAAACATTGGGGATATAATGTAGGAAATATAATTAGCAAGCCAACAGGATCTGGGTGGTGAATTATGGCCTAAAGCAGCATGTGAATCTTTTTCAGTCCAAAGACCACTGCGCAGAGCCAGCCCACACTCTTTCGCGCACACACACCATATTCATTTTCACATATTACACATTCGCTCATTCATTCATTTTGACAAACAACACACACATACCAATGGTCCCCACATGCCAATAAAGCTTGACACCAAGCTTAATTGTCGTGCAACAAATTGGGGTTTGTTTGTTTTTGAGGGAGGGGTTGCAGTACCCAGGGAAGTTATCTCTTTCCTCCCCAGAAGACATTTCTCTCCTGAAAATTCACCATGCAAGACAAGTCGTGTGTGTGTGTGTGTGTGTGTTTCAAAGATTGCAATTGGCACAAATAGAGGCATTTAAACCCCCTACTTGCTGCGGGAGGGAGAGAGGGAAAAGGAAAGGACAAGCCATGTTCCAGATTGGGAGGCCTCATGCCTGGCTCAAAGATTAAAGCTGAATTAATAATGGACATTTACATGTGATGGGGGGGGGGGGGGTTGTGCACAAGCCAAAGACTTGCTCCCACACCTTAAACTTGCTCCCACACCTTAATCAAGTTGCTATGTGACCTAGTCCCAGGTCAAACTAGATGCCGTTTAACTATAATTCATATCTGGCCTGCTGGCTCTAGATGCAGTTCAAGTCATAACGGAGGTGGCTTAAATCCAGGCAGGGGTCAGAGCACAGGCAGGCAGGCAAGCAGGCAAGATCAGGCAACAACAGGAGTGGTCACGATAACAGGCAAGAGGACACATACAGTAAAACTGTCGGTACATTATGCAGTCCAGAAGCAGAGTTGTTAGGCAGTCAAAAACGTCAGGAAACGGCATTGTTCAAATATGAATTTGACTGTCACACGGAAGAGGAGAGCAGGACTAGATCTAATGAGGTTAAGCTATAGGAGGATAAATTTTAGTTGAACATTGGAAGTAGCGTCTTGATAGTATGAGCATTTTGAAATCGGAAGCAGTCACCTAGAGAGATAGTGAATTCACACTCACAGGAAATCTTCAAGCAGGAGAGCCATTTTAATTTCCTGCAATGAGCAATGGATGTTGGATTAGATGTACTACAAGGCCCACTCCAAATCTGTGATTCATATGCATGCCTCTACAAGTTGTATTTGCGGGCCGCATTCCAAATATAACATGCGCAGTTTAAAGGCAGGGCCTGTCACTGTGATCTTGTTCCCTTCCAACACGCATTCATTTGCCCTAATTATTGTCTGAAAAAGGCTCACTAGGAAAACAGTAGAAGACTATAGGAACAATAGAAAATTGTAGTGTCCATGACATGATCCAAAGTCTCACAAATGGGCACAGAAAATGTTCACTAATTCATTTTAGACAACAGGAAAGAGCAGCCATACTCTATTTTCTGTGTGTGCATGCTGGATTATGGCTGGATTATGGCTCTGGTTACAACCACCAATAAAAGGCATCACTCAAATAGCTCAGTGGAAAAGCACATGCTTGGCTCCCAAAGATTCAAGGTTAGGGTGACCAGATTTTGGAATCCAAAATCCAGGTCCAAAATGGCCACCCAAAGGGGGTGTGCGGCGCCCACGAGATTGTGTTGGGACTTCAAGTCCCATCATCCCCAGCAACATGCCCAAACCACCCCAGTTGGTGTTGGACTACAACCCCCATCATCCTTGGAGATGATGGTATCTGGAGCCCTACACAATCTTTTAGAGTGGGGCATCAGGCTGCCCAAGGAGCAAAGAGCTTCCACCCCAGTGCTTGCTCACTCCCCCTCCTCCCTGTTCAAAGCACCGGGCACCAAGCCCCTCGTGGGTGACACTCACCTGGGCTCATGTCGCTCGCTCACTCGCTCGCACCGCCGCCGCTGCCCCACGTCGCCTCGTAGTAGGAAGTGAGGGCGCCCAGCTCAGGTGACCCATCGTCCCCCCCAAACCAGCCCTGGAGCCGGCGTGCTTGGAGCAGCGCCAAGAAAACTTCTCCCTGGGTGGGAGAGGCAGACTGTCGCCCCTCCTCGGCACACTTCCTCCAGCCCCTCCCCCGGGCGATCTGGGGCTTCTTCTAGGCCAGAGCGACGGCGCTTCCTCCAGGCTGAGCTGAGCAGTTTCTAGTCCTGCACGGTCACTCTGGCCTAGAAGAAGCCCCGGATCGCCCGGGGGAGGGGCTGGAGGAAGTGTGCCGAGGAGGGGCACCTGCCTGCCTGCCTCGCCCAGGGGGAAGTTTCCTTGGCGCCACCCAAGCGCGCTGGCTCCAGGGCTGGTTTGGGGGGAGATGGTGGGACACCTGAGCTGGGCACCCTCACTTCCTCCTGCGAGGCAACGAGGGGCAGCAGCAGCAGCGGCGGCGCGAGCGAGCCAGCCAGCGACATGAGCCCAGGTGAGTGTTGCCCGCGAGGGGCTTGGCACAGTGGTGCTTTGAATAGGGAGGAGGGGGAGTGCTCCAGATCGAGCCAACCGTTTCCCCGGAGGTTTGCCCCCAGGGCCCGGTTGCCCTGGATCGCCCCAGTTTTCCCGGTTAGGACCGGGAAGTCCCTGGTGATCTGGTCACCCTGTTCAAGGTTCAATCCCTGGCTGGAAAAGACACCCCCACCCGGTGTGAAACCCTGTAGGCAGCTGCTGCCAGTCAGTGTACTGAGATAGATGGACCAATGGTCTGTCTAAATAAACCAGCCTCATGTATATATCATAAGTATATAGTTATTAACTATAAGTATGATCTTATGGTACCTTTATAGAAAGGAATGTGGACATGCTACTCTAGGAAGTTCTAACACACACAATTTTTTAAATCACATTTTGTGCAATCTGCCCATCAACAAGCACAGGTCGTCTGAGAGGCCTCCAATGAATCCCACTGAAAACATTTGGAAAGGCTACAGATGCATGGACTATAGTCTTAGAAGTAATTTAATCAAGTGAGGTACTGAGGGCAGCTTCACACATCATACAGCAACACATCCTGGGTTATCACGAAGCATAGAAGAAGCCATAGCAAATTCTGGCTTTTCACTGAGTGTGTATTGCATAATAGAGATGTGTTTTGAAACACCTGTTTATATTTTCAGGTATACACTTATAAATGTAATATGTATAGATGCCCTGAGTCTTAGCTATGTCTTTATTATTGGTTGTAAAGTTGGTTGTATTTGATTTTCAAAAAACTATTCGTATTTTAAATGTTTTTAAATGTTTTAATATTGTAGCATGTTTCATTATTTTTTAATTTTTGCATATCTCTATCCGTTTAATTGTACATGTCTTAATTTGTAATGCAAATTGGGGAAAAGGTGGAATATAAATATAATAATAATAATAATCAATAAAATAAAAAAACCAAGAATATAAAATGAAGACATCTGGCGAAAGTCTTTTTTATTACATTAATTAATTGATCAATTTATACCTCGCTCTTCCACCAAAAAAAGGCACTCAAGGTGGCTAACATTCATAAAAACATTTTATTTTTAAAAAACCTTAGTTAAAAACAACAATACATTACAAACATATATAAAAAACAGTCAAAAAATTACAGAATAGAACCAGCACTCAACCCAACCCATCATTTTACAAACCAAAGGCCTGCTTGAACAGAAACATCTTTGCCTGCTGGTGGAAGGACAACAGAGAAGGAGAGAACCTAGCATCCCTTGGCAGGAAGCTGTGACTGAGAAGGGCCTCTCTCATGTCTACACCTACCATGCTTGTGAAGGTGATATCAAGAGAAGGGCCTCTCCAAATATCTTAAAATCTGGACTGGCTTATTTGGGAGAAGGCAATCTTTCAGGTAGCCTAGTTGCAAGCTATATAGGGCTTTTAAAAGTTATAACCAGCAGTTTTAATTGTGCTCAGAAACAGACCTGGAGCTAGTGAAGCTGCTGTAACAAAGGAGTTATGTGCTCCCTGTAACTGGCCCTGGTCAACAGTCTGATCGCTGCATTCTGGGCCAGCTGAAGTTTCAGATCAGTTTTTAAAGGCAGTTGCACATAGAGCATGTTACAATAGTTGAAATAGGATGTAACAAAGGCATGTGTAATCATGGCCAGATCAGACATTTGGCACACTAGTGTTAGCTGTTCAAATGCACTCCTGGTTGAAGTCAAGTCTGAATCCAAGTTCAGGGCCGAGTTGAGGAGTGCATCCAAACAGCAAGCCTGAGTCTTCAGGGAGAGTTTAACCCCATCCCAAACAGATTTGAGTCCCCATTCTCTTACTGACTCCAGGATGCTGATTCAGAACTGCTTCCTACTATTTAGATGGAAATGATATATAGAGTAGGGTGCCATCAGCATACTGAAGCTCAAAACTTCAGACATCTCCTAGTGATTAAATAACATGATTTGGTATTCTGAGGAATATCACAGGCCAATGGCCACAGCATTGAACAGGAATTTCCTTCTGAAATTTTCCTTCCAGAAGCATCATATAATTATGCCTCCCAATCCCATCCCAGAAGGATACCATACCAAGATGGAGGCTCTCCCTCTGTCCAGGAGGATACCATACCAAGATGGAGGCTCTCCCTCTGTCCAGTTCTCTGAATATATCATCCATCAAGGTAACTAAAGCAGTCCCATAACCAGGCCTGAAACCATATTGAAATGGATCTAAATAATCTGCCTCATCAAGAAATACCTGAAGCTGAGATTCCACTACATTCTCTAGCATTTTGCCCAAGAATGGAACATTGGATTGGATCCTGGATCTTACTTGCATGAGAGGAAATAACCTTCCACATAAGGAAGGGTTCTGCCCAATTTTGGGGGAACTGCTACATCAACAGAGTCTCTCTGTAGCATTTTCAGGGGCTGGAGGGGCTGCTGTGGAAAGGATAAAAGTCCACCTTTGTGAGCACAGTTGATCCAGGATAAATCTGGTTTCAATTTAGAAAGTGGCAAATTCAAGATTACTTGGGAAAAATCCTTTTTCTCTTTTGGACTTTCAAATCTTAGCAGTTACAGGACATTCAATCAGTTCAAGATGGGCTTTAGTTTGCACAAAGGACTGCAAAGCTGGCTGTCTGCTACAGAGTAGGTTCCTTCTATCTTTTACTTTATCATCAACTATTGTTATAATGGACAATGAAATACAGTTTACGAAGTGACATCTTAATGAGTTTTTAGACTTTCAGATTAGATTTTTTATTATGCAAGTAATATAGTTAAGTTGTGTTTGATATAAATTTATAGATCATTAGCTAACTAATTCTGTCTAATGTGAAACATGGTAATTCAGCTCTCATTAATGGCAGTTAATTTTGTGTTATTTAAAAGGTGATCATTCCATTCTACTTAATTTTAGTGCAGGGATGAAGGGGATGAAGAGCACTATAGCTTTAATTATGGTAATGTAAACAATTTAAATAATCACAAGAAATGTTCAGTTAATGACACACTTTACCCACTGAATGACAGGAGTACATCAGCATTAAAATTGATTATAACCTAGCACATTAAAACTGTCTGCAACAGAATAAATCAGGGCTATATTAGCTTTCTAATTTTATCATATGGATTATGTAATATTTAGTCTGAAAAATAATCCTACAAAATTATAACATTGACATGGTTACTTCTCTGAAGTATTTACTGCACACATACATTTTCATACTGAAAGATCACTGGAGACACATAAAGTGAATTACACTGGTAATAAATGGATATGGATATAATGTATTGCTTTTACTCATCTCCATAGACTAGCAAACACAGACAACAAAAGACATACAGCAACACTATTTCATTTTCCCCCCTGTTTGATAAGCAGAAAGCATTTCATACAAAATAGCCCCTTTGAAGACAATATACTAGTATAGGAAAAATTGAAATGAATATTAATACCTTGTAAAATGTCAATCCCTAATGTTATTTCCATGTATAACTGTATTAATTTCATGTACAGAGAATGTAAACATCATGTTTATTTATTTATTTATTTATTTTACCTCTGAGAATGATTGGTAGTGTCTTAATTCTCTCACATGTTTAACAATGTAATTGTAAGCACATATAGGCTCAATTCAGACGACACAATAAACAACTGGTGTGGGGGAAACAATCGTCAGTTGTTTTGACTATTGTGTCATCTGAATGCTGCCATAGTCAACTCAGCGCTGATCCTCATCCACACCACAGTTGATTATTTATTACCATGTTGTGTGGGGAGTACCCCCTAAGGTTAGGGTTAGGGTTAGTCAACCCACCATTGACTATCGTGTCATCTGAATTGAGCCATACTTGCTTCCAGCTGGTCTTTCTTCCAAGCATATATAGTTAGAATGAAAATGGAATGCAAATCTCCTTTAATTTATGTACACAAATAAAAGCATGCATCTCTCTGACAAATACAAGTTTAGAGAATTAATTATTACAAGAGTGATTCACATTTCATTTATGAAAGAGTCTCAACACAGCACAAACAAAATACACATGGAAATATTTTCTGCACATAGATTTCCTACACTGACTGTATATGATAGACAATATGCATCAAGGTTTAGTTGTATATGCTACCATGTAATAATACTTGTGCTGCATGTGTTTTTTATTGTATATACCCTTTAAATATAAATTCTTCTGACACTCAAAATTAAAATTACAGACACACTTATGACTTTAATTTAGATTATTTAAAGGAAATGGTTATCTTTAATTTTACCAACAAACCTAAAGTGTTTATTTCATCCATAGATTGTTCCACTTATTGGTACCTAAAATAGTTATTAAAACAAACTGTAAAATTAAGATAAATAAAAATACGTAAAATAAACAGATCAGAGTATATAATACAACTAAGAATGAAAAGATTAGTTAAAAACTAAACATACATCCACATAACATAAAATTAGCAACCAACTTTACATTATAAACAGTACCAACACCATTTATCCCCCAGTAACAGTTACTACCAGCTGTTAATTCATTGTAATCTTATTTTTATAGCTGCAGCAAACTATTTGGCTATCTGTTTTGTTTCAACATTATTTATGCCAGCAAAAATGTATGAAGTAAAGATGTAAGATTTTACATATTTGTTGCAATATATATTCATTCTTCCAATACAAACATCTATGTATTCAACAAATAAATTAATAAAAAAATTAAATTCAACTGAGGCAGATTAATTAAGAGCTCATTTAACAATCCATCGGTATATTATAAACGATAATATCAGATAGTTTAGTACATGTCTTATATTACTAAGTATCTTCCTTTAAAAAATCCTAAAGAATATGTGAACTGTAATTATACAGAGCTTGCATTCTAGATTCATCAACTTTTTCTCCTACAGCAGGTCTCATGTGTGTAATTAATTATTGTTTAGTAACCACGGCTGGATGCCCACTAATTAGATTTTGAAAAACTCCTTATACTATGATATATCATTGGGTTCTGCCCACCCTCTCCTTCTTAGATATCCCTCTTCTATATTTCTGGACTACAAGAGAATAACTATTTATTACAAAAAGAACTGGGCTCACATTTTTCACCATTACTGTGAGGGAGGGAGAGGCTAAAATATGTTTTATGATACTCTTTCTGTTTTCAGCAAGCCTAGTCTGAAACAACAACTCGTGCAGCAGGTGATTTGAACTTGAAGACTATGATACCTGGACTGTATAACTGTATAATCTGCTAGATGCAATGCAATAATGCACTATTTTAAAAGCTGAACTGTGCACTTTGCTTTATGTATCATTTAAGATGAAAGACAAATCAGAAATTACAAAAAATAAGGTGGTCAAAAGTAGTATTTAAGCGACTAAACATAAGGAAACATTTGTTGTTTTTACTTTGTTGAGGGCTATAGCTCAGTGTCAGTGTGCATCCTTTGTGTTAAAAACGTTCCAGATTTAGACCCCCACATCATCAGATGAAAACAGATCCTAGCTAGTGTGAACTGGCAAAGTTTTGTGCCTGAATAACCGGAGAGCTGCTGCTAATCAGAAGAGACATTTTTGGAATAGGAGGCCAATGGTCTGAGTCAGCATAAAACTCAGCAATGTTCCTATCTAGAAAATGTATAATCTGTATTAAACAAAAATTAAAAATAAACAAAGCAGGGATACAAACCCTGAGAATAAAATGTCTGTCTCTTTAAAGAAATCTAATACACTTGGCCCAATGGACTAGCATATTAGCAACCTACCTGTCACAATTCAACCATCCTCCATATGTAGAGGAAGAGAATGGAAATATTTACCAGAAATAGACTGGGAAAATGGAAGATGTCATCTCTCTGTGTGTGTTGGATATGCCATGTTCCAAGTGTCAAACTTCTGCCTCTAGAGGTGTGGTCAAGCCCACATGGCTGCACCTGGTTAAAGGATACAACTCCATGCTGTCAACCTTCTTCATTGATTCTATAGGTTTTAAAAAGGGGATTGTTCCCTATGAAAATTGTCATCTAGTGATCTTCATGGACACTTCTTGCTCATTGCAAGGAAGTCTGGGGATCCTTTTCCAGATTGTCTAGTTTAGGTTATTTAGAAAGCTGTTTCTTTCTTTTTTTAGGCTCATTTCTCCCTCATTCTTTATAGTAGGGCTGTGAACGGACCCCCCGATCCAATCCGGATTCGATCTGTCAGATTATGTCATCACTTGGCACGACCAGGAAATGTGGCGCCCTAATGAGAACTAGGTCATGAGGCCTGGTTCTTGGGAGATGCATTGAGATGGTAGCGGGGGACAGAAGCAGCGGTGGAAGCAGCAGCAGCGACGAGGAGGCAGCAGGTAAGTGAGGAGAGTGGGGAGAGGGAGGTTTTTCTGGAGAGAGCGGGAGGGAGTGCTGTGACCAGATCCAGATCGGATCCAGATCACTAATCCGGCCCGGATCCGGGATCCGGAGGTCCGGATCACCCCAATCCGACTCTGATTCGGGATCCGTATGTGGATCCGGTCACAGCCCTACTTTATAGCTTCTCACTAACCCCAATAAATCTTCTTTATTTGGAACCCAGGGTTTGACTGTGTACTTTTGACAACTCATTACCAGCCATAGAACCCTCTAAGGCTATCTGAAATCCAAGAGGATCCAGGCTGGTATCATTGACAATCCTGTTGAAGCCCTGGTCAGTGGATGGAATCAAGACCTAACTAGTGCTATCGACATGATCACCCCCAAACGTACTCTCTAACCTGCTTCCAATTGGGCACTTTGGTATACAGAGGCTTTCAGCGAATTGAATCATAGAATCATAGAATAGTAGAGTTGGAAGGGGTCTATAAGGCCATCGAGTCCAACCCCCTGCTCAATGCAGGAATCTACCTTAAAGCATCCCTGACAGATGGTTGTCCAGCTGCCTCTTGAAGGGTTACGGCTGGAGCGTTGCTGGTGGAAAACTCAACAAACAAAACTCAATTCCAACAAGACACGGCATAGAGAACATCTTTGTTCTTATGGGGTGGCAATACGTGCAGCGAAGAAAGCTTTCTTCTCTGCATGCATTGTGTCTGCAGAACTATTCAGGATGATGAGGGGTCTAATTCAGACACCTTCCCCCCTGAACCCAATTCTAGAGCCTTCAGTAGTTCACTGTGATGCCTTTAATGACCATTTCACAGATAAAATCTCTCGGATAAGAGCCATTATTGCAGCAAAATTAGCTTAAGATGGAATCACAGATGAAAAACTTAACATGAACCAGAACAATTACGAAGTAGTAGTAATAGTAGATGATGATGAAGACTAAAACAATTTTAGAGACCACTTACCATGCTTAAAAATATCCCTCAGCAGGCTACAAAGTTTACCATTCAATTCACAAAAAAATAAACATTTGGGGAAAAATGTGCATGAAAATATGTACATTTGCAAAAATATGAACATAAAATGTTTTATTCAAAGGGGAAGCTGTGTACTTTTGTAAACGTGTGCACAAAATGGTATACATTTGGGGGAAATCCATAAAATTTGCAGATTTTTAAAAAATGTGCACAAAATTGTGGATGAATACTCATGTAGACAAAAAATAAATGAATCATACTCTGATGTAGAACTGGGGCAGAACAAAAAAATGGGAATCTGGATGAAATTGAGCTTCACAGATTCACCCATCCCAACTGAGGCACCTTGTTCTAGGTCCACCTTTTAGGTCCAACTTCTTGACCCACTATTTTACTATTCTGCACCTGGCATCAGTTTGTGGACCTCAGGTTCTAATGAAAAACAAAGCAGATCTCATAACACAAAAACTTGACCATCCCTGGTGCAAATCATTTGTCAAAAATGGCAGAAACACTGGGCAGTATCAAACTGTGTCATTCTCCAAGTGCCTATGATGCTGCACTAGCAGAAACTAGGTTCCAAACTATGCACAAGAGGAGATTCCAACCATAGTTATGGTTGCACAAGCAGTTGTGCAGTCAGTTGTGCGACCACTTGCACAACTAGTTATGCAAACACAATGCATAAGCACTTCACAACAGAAAGATTTAGCATAGCTTTGCTATGGATACTGTCCATTGAAACATTTGTACAAAGTACTATTGCTTATTTTGTGTCTGTACATTAATAGATTTCCTTCCCAGAAAGCCAAGTTTTTTTTGTTTCTTTGGTTTTTTTTTAATTTTGGCAGTAGCAAAGTAATTCTGAAATACAGAGTTAGTCTGCACGCAGGATCTATAAAATGGAATGCAGAAGGATTTATGTGTGAGATTTACACATTCATCTTTTTAGTCATCACTTATTTAGGTAGGCTTTGCTGTATCTGTATAATTCTATCAGAATGATTTGCTTAGAAATTCCCAGTACTAATTTACTAAGTTTTTCTGACAATGGAACATCTTGAACTTAAATTATAAACAATAACTCACAATATCTGTATGTTCCTGAATCATTTAGCAGTTCGGGTTTGTTTTTTGTTTTGTTTTTTAAATAATATAGATACTTTTGTCTTTATACTCCAGATTTTTCCATTGAGCAGTTCTGTCACTCTTTCCTGTACTTTCTTGGGCTTTGGGTCTTCACTGAACAAGAAAAGGAAAGCTACACTAATTCTTAAAGTCAAAATAGTCTTAATAACTATTCTTATTATTTGATTTACAATAATGTATCATTCTTTGTCTGCTGTATTTGAGGACTAATGGGGAGGGCATGATTAAGCTCTGAACTGGGCATGAAAGAACAATTCACCTCATTGTACTGAAGAGAATATCCGATATAGTAGTACAGCTATTCTTGCATTCCTGTATCAGCTCATATGTGCATTAGCTAAGACATGCAAAGAAGTGAAGTCATCATATATCAAGTCTAATTCAGCTAATTTAGCGTGGTTTACACTGCCTTCCAGAGGTTCTCAGACTTCCCAACAACGGCCTTTTCCGGCCCTATCTGGAGACATCACAGTTTGACGTACAGTATGTCTCCTTCCCTACTTAAATGCCTTGCTCTGAGGGGTCTTTCCAAGTGGTCACCAGGGCCACCTCACCCACAATGCCTCATTCTCAGACCAAGTTATTTGGACCTGGCAGGCTCATTAATGTGGCAAAATTCCTAGCTGCAATCAGCAAGTATGTTTCAAAACTCCTGCAGTGTTGGACATTCTCATCAAATGGGACTATGAACTAATCAGTTGATAACCCCTTACAACAAAGTGTAGTTTGGATGTATTAGCTTTGTATTGTGGAACCCAAAATGGCTGATTTTTATCTCTATAAAATCATGCCTAATTTCACCTGTAATAAGGAACCGTCGTATTAGCTAGTTAAGACCATCAGCATATTTTAGTGAAAAATATTCCAATATCCTAAATTGTTACATTATTATTAGCAGCAATAGTTGTAGAAGTAGTATTTTCTGATCTTTTAAATTTATATAATTTCATTAACTGGGACATGCTTTATAAAACTATTTCCAAAGCAAGTGCTCTCTCAATCAAGAAGTATTGCTCAAGCAATTACACTGATTTGGAACATTATCTTATGAAAAATGAACAAAGTTCAAGAAACAATTCCATGGGAAAAAGGGATGAGAGAATTAGAGTTAAATGATGCATTTTCCATTACACTATGTAGGGCAGAGCTCATTTTTAAAATATGCAATTTTCAACATGGTTTAATTTAGTTTATACAGTTAAAGCCATTCTCATTTAATACCCAATTTTGCCACCTTTCTTCACACTGAACAGTGACTAACTCTATGAGAAGTCCATTGGCTTTTAAATGTTCCATATTCAGATTCATCCTGTGTGACTACTTCATAATTTTGCTCAACTTGCTGTTTAACATGATAATGGGATTTCTGTCCATAACACCAGGATAAAGTAGGGCTAACTAAAAGTGTTTTAATGTTTACTGGCTTAAAATGTGGGTTAGTATTACCATGCATTTTCAAAACACTCCAACCATGAATTCCAGCAAATAAATTAAAGGAAAAGTAAACAACAACAGGTGGATTCCTGCACTGGGCAGAGGGTTGGACTCAATGGCCTTATAGGCCCCTTCCAAGTCTGCTATTCTATGATTCTATGAACCACACTTTTTAAGTGTGCTTTAAATTTGTTATGTGAACAATATTTTCTTAACTTCAAAATTTGTATAATTTCATTATCTGAGAAATGGTTTATATAAAAAATATTTCCAGAGTAAGTATTCTTTCAGTCAAGGAGCATTCCTTAAGCAGAAAGAAGAAAGTTGGCAATATTAGGCATTAAATGAGAAGGGCTGTAACTGTAAGAACAAAATTAAGCCTCATATAATTGCGGACTATGCACCAATGTATGTAAATTGTGGAATCTAGTGCCAGGTTGAATTTATCACTATGATAAATTCTAAGTAAATTTTACCTGATTTTCAGAATGGCAGTGAAGGTATCTTCCTTTCATGTGGGACTGAGCAAAACTTTTCAAAAGAATAGATCTAAGATCCAAACCCACTCTGTCTGAGTAGAAATACTTCAGATAAAATTCCTTCAGATAAAATCCTTCAGATAGAATTAGGTATGTACAGATTTTGTTAAACCAGTTCCTTTTTGTGTTTCGTGGATTGTTGGGCGACTTTCGTCCCATCTACTGCTCATTGATGGAATCACAATTTTATACGAGAATTTTGTTCCTGTTTGCAAATGTGCATTTGCACTGATGTATACTTGTACAAATCACCTCAAAAGGTTTTTTTAAAAAAAAAACATTCTGCAAGTCTGTGGAATCTACTCAACTCAGAAAAAGCTGCTCCGCTGCAGAGTCAACAGGTCGGATTCATAAAAACTGGAACTCATTTGAATCCATTGTAGATTTTTGGACATCCCTAGACAGCACTCACTTGTATCTTATGGTGCTATCCTAGTCCAGATGCCCTGAATCTTGGGAGCCAAGGACACAAGAGTGGGAACACAGGAGCCACCACATGAAAATGGGAGTCTAAATGCTTTATGTGAGCAAAGCAATCTCTTTCACTGGTTTGTATTCTAGCCAGAGAGCCTTACTTTTTCTTCCTGGATGTTGCATATATAATTAGATTATCATGTCTGTGGACAGAAAAACAAGAAATTATATTGAAGGTATGCCTTCTGAACACCCATGTCTAGTGATCTAACACACTGATATTTGAGAAATTGAGATTTTCCCCCTTTGAGAAATAACTGCAGTATAAAGGAGTTGCAAGCCATCGATATGTATCATATATCACAGATATGTTCCTGGTTATATATAGATCGTAGATAAGTTTGTGGTTGCTTCTTAATGTTAGCACTGTGTTAATTTTTTCTATCTATTTATTTGCAACCATTTGTTGGGGGACAAGGGGCAAAAAGAAACTGCACCTGAAAATTGCGGGAAGGGGTGAGAAGTTTAGAGAAATTTCTCTGGGTGCAGGGCTTCAGTGGTTACCTTACTATAAGGAGGTGGCTGAGGGGTTCGTATGTGCTCTTTCTTTTACCATCCCCCCCATTCTGTCCTTGGAGAGTCTCTGGCTGCTTGAGCTTCTTGGAAAGCTGAGAGAAGCTTTTTGGTTTTGCTTTGTTGTTATTAAAACTCCTAACAACAACAACTCCTTTCTCAACTTTCAGGCACTGAGCAGGCAAGCAGCACTGGAAAGCCCCAAAGGAGGGAGCCTGGCTAAGTCCTCCAGGGGGCTTTCCAAGTAAGGTAACTACTGAAGCCCTGCACCCAGAGAAATTTTTCCAAAATTCTCAACAGCCCAATGAAATATGCAGACGACAGCTGCCTCTTTCACAGGTTGTGAAAGGACAGGTGGGCTTTTGGCACAGCACTACTTAATATGCCCCTTCTCTCATCTGAGGATTTACTGAGTGTATGGGAAACAAAAAAAAAAGTTTTGTGGATACCAGTGCCAGCAAGTCAGCAGCTGGAAGAAGAGTGCTGGGACAGAGAGGTAGTTCAGCCATCCAAGAGGACATGCTGATTTGCATAGGTATGCAAGTGAATGACAAATTAATCTAAGAATAATTTCCAAATTCCACTCTGCCTCTACTGGTTCTGTTGCACTCATGGGAGCAACTGCTTGTGCAATAGGGATTCACACTTCTAAAAAAATAACCCCCTGAAAGAGTGGGAACACTCGTTTCCAGATCAGGACAGGTCAGCAGAGCTCCAATCTGTGACCTCTGCTAACTAGGGCCAGATCTACACCAAGCAGGATATGACACTTTGAAAACATTTTCAAAAATGTATATCAAGAGTGCCCTGGGCCCCAGCAGTTGCCACTACTGTTATAAACCCTTTTAAAGCAGTAATGTAGATCCTGCCTTGCTCTCCTTTCCAGGGACTCTCCAGTTCCACTCATTTCTGGTTCTTTTTAGAAGCGTGCAACTGGTCGCTCTTGGGCACAATAGGATACTAACCAGATTCTTACATGAGATGCTGTGTACATTAAGTAGAGAACATGAGTCACAGTTTTAAAGCACTTGCTGAATAAAGATGAGCAAATGCGTAAGCAAAACCACATGCTACAGGAGAAGCTGAAGCAACAACGATCACTAGGTGACGGAGAGATTTTTATTTGGTGTGAAAATATTTTCTGAACCCAGCACTATATACTCACAGACGTAGACAGTTTTGGACATCCTATCTTTTAGGATACCGATAATACATGGCAAAGCAACAAATGAATGGCAGTAAAAATCTTCAAGAATTAAGTTGGAAATCTTCAGAATTGCCTGAGAACAAAGATCATAAATACTGCCAAACATCTGTGCAGCTTGTGCTGTCAAAATATAGCAGCACACAGAAAAGTGCAATGTGATGTACAGAAATGTTCCAAAATATTAGATAGGGGAGTGCAGAGATAAGGGGATACAGAGATAGTCAAGGTTCCCGTATGTTTAAGAATTGTTTTTAAAAATAGCATTTCAATAGACTCAGATGCTCTTAAACCTGCGTGGCAAGCTGGCCCTGTCAAAATTCCCTGTCTTTCTGTCTGACATCAGACAACCCACACAATTATTTTATTTTACATTTTCCAAATTCCAAGCAGAACAAGTCTCTAGGGCATTAAACCATGCTGTAATAATAACTGGGTTTCAGTTCCTTGATGATAGCCTTTGTACAACTATATATTCATAGTCTTAAATAAGCATTTGAATCAAGCTCAATCGAACTTTATTATTTCTTAAGAGACTTATACCCCATTCATTCTATCTGATAATAGGACCTTCATGGCTAACAATTGGCCGCATTGTAAATTAGTGAAACAATAAAAAAAACAACAGCAGCAAAGCAGCAGAAGCCTACACACCAACCCAAAGATCAGAATCAGGGAGCATTTCCATCTAAACAAAATAGTCTTAAACTGCTGCCTGAATACACCCACAGAAATACTTCTCTGGGCCTCCTGAGATCAGGAGTTCCACAGTCTGGACTTTTCTCTAATAAGAAAGCCATGTTCTGCATCCCCATCCTCTATTCCTCTCAATCACTGACTTCATACTCCACTGTCAAACCATTGTCACATACTTTGAAGTTAGATACATTCACCCTATGAAATGTTTCTCTAGTCTAGAAATTCTGTGGTATACTTGGTGGTCCCCAACATGTGCCCAGAGACCTGGGATAGAGAGGACTGCTACATTCTCTCTGACATATATTGTTAATATAAAATGAAATGGAAGTACTGTGACAAATTTTCCATAATTGAAAAAAAAATGGGGCATAAAAATTCTGGGTGTTTAAATCAAGGCACAAGATAAGACATTATACAGTGTCTGGCAGATTTATCCCTTTGCAGAAATGTATGGAAACAAACAACCAGTCAAGTTAATAAGGTTCACCACATCCATTATTTCAAAAGAAATCTATGGGGCTCAAAATTTATTTTAACTTATTTCCTACATACTATATATATATATATATATATATATATATATAATGCTATAGACTTCTCTCCTTCCACAGTAAAAAAAAATCTTTGGGTATGTTTCACCCACCTTTTAAATAAATAAATAAATAAATAAAGTCTATTCAAAGGTGATTGATTAAAGAATTAGCTTTGATTCTACAGCAAAACAGGAGCTTTATTATGATGATAAATGGTTTCTTAACCTAAATAATTGAAAGTGACTCAACACTTGCACTGCTTAGTTTAAGTCCAGTGCCAGTTTCTCTTGAAGAAACCAAATAGTTCAATAAATGATTGGTTTCTAACATTTTTTCAGGGATGAGTTCTATTATATTTGGAAAGGTAACAGCCAAAATAGGAAGTAAATACTCCTGAAATATTTTGAAATTTACATTGAATCTGAAAGCGCATCTAAAAATGACAGTATGGGCCTTAAACAAAAACATTTGCCCTTAAATTAGTTTGGTCCCATTGACATCTGCATTGCATGCAGGGTTATTGCCCACTGACCTGTGATGTCAATATGGCAAGATCATTCCTGCCCTTCCTGAGAAAGGGAAGTTTCTTACCATGAATTGCTGCTTTCTTTATCTTCAGAGGAGACTATCAAGAAAATGTTGGAAATGTACATTAATCCCAGAGGCCCCAGGCTTGTTAGGGTATCCCTTCCACATTTTTTTCTGATCATTTCACCACAATTTGATAGAAAAGGGCTTACTTTTCCAAGGAAAGAAAATTTCAATGAAATTATTTTGAGGAGGGTGTGGGGGTTCTGTGATTACTTTAGTTATGAGGTGGCTGAGAAGTATGTGGGAGTGGCCCATCTTTCAATGTACAATCATCTCTGCCTCACCAACTTCTATCACTTAAGTTCGAAGCTAGGGGAATATGACATGAGGTAATCCTCCTATGGGGCTTTTTCAGATCAGGAAATGTGGGCAGCTTGGAACGCTGTATAGCAATAGAAATATATGTAATAAAAGATGAAGAAAACACACACACACCCTCAGCCACCTTGCAATGTTAAGGTAAGGTCAAATGCATCAAAATAAATGGTAAAATAATTCTAAAGCATACTCGGTGGCCAGAATTTCTCAAATACACTTTTTTTTTCCAGAGAAAAGTGGGTTTCTTTTTTTTACCCCTCTAGAAATAGAAGGCCATTTCCCACCATTTTTATTTATTTATATTTGGGATGGGGGGCACCTTCTTTCTCCACAATGCCCCAGAATGAGGCTAGGAATGGGATATTGTGGAGAATGCAAAATGGTGGCCAGAGTGTCACTGCTTTTGCCACTTGCAGTGGTATCACCCCCCACACACCTAACTTACAACTGAATGGCAATTTCAACAGAATATTTGCCTCTATGGATGGTGACATCTGGAAAAGGAAGAGAGGGTCCTTTAAAGGTCTCAGGGATCTTGAGGTCCAAACCAGGTAACCACTGGAATACCCATGACCTCATCATGAGTTGGTAGTTTGTCAACAGAGGACTGATCTATACTTTCTGCTGATTCCTCTCATTCCTTGCTATTGAATTTTTTCCCATCAGGCAAATGGATATGGTACACTCCTGTCAGCAGTCAGGCTGCTCTAATTATGCCAAAGTCATGTGGACTGTCCTGTAGTAAATCTGTAGCCCAGTTTTCATCTGATTTTGTGTCTAAAGCTCTCATTATTATGTCTTGCTTCTGGCTCTTGACAATTTCTCTTTACCACACGGAAAAACTTCTGTGCTGCCTATGTGTTCAGAGGCTATGGGAAAGAGCTCTCCATGCATACTGATCTACATGTATAGAGCTTCTCCAAGCATGGGCAAAATCTGGTCCTATTAAGGTTTCCCCTCTTATGGAGGAGCCCTTTCCTATATGCTCCAAATACATGGACAGCAGAGAAGCATTTCAGCCACAGTGACAGTGGTTGGAGTGTGGTCATGGCATGTGGGGACATGGCTCGCCTGCACAGCCCTGCAACCCCCTCACACATTTTTTCTGTGTGTGTGTGTGTGTGTGTGTGTATGTGTGCAGGTGTTCTGCAATCTGATCCTGGTTAAAACATAGAAGAAAACTCCATGTGATTTGTAAACTCCCATGAATTTTTCATGGCGGCACAAATGATGTTCAGCTTGGACACCAGACAGATTGTATCAACTTTGTGTGTTTTTTATCTTGTACATTGAAAGGGTTTCACCCTTAAAATGGCCAAGAAATAATATAAATTAATATAATTATTGATTTATAATAATTAATATTATTAATTATTTATAAACCCTTGTGTACTGAGGTAAAGACAGTAGCAGAACTACGTGCGGCAAAACCTAATCCATTGGAGTAAGATGGGGTGATATGAAATTACCATTATAAGTTTTTTGTTTTGTTTGTTGTTTAGTATATTTTTGCAATGGACTTGCATGGATTTTGGAAGAGCAGTGAACATTAGACAGAAAGACACAAGAAATCAGATACTTATGACACCTTTATAAGCCTAAATTCCAACTTCTGTTGGATTGTCATATTTTCTAACTCCAGGTGGGCATAGAAGCATCAATGTATTACAGTTCTGATGTATATTGTAATTTTGAACTATTATTGCAATGAAGAGAGAAAGAGAGAGAATGAGTGACTTAGAGTTAGTATGGAAACGGAAAGTTAATTGTAGTTCTAAAAACATACAAGCAGACATCTTTATTGCCCTAAGCTATCTGAAATAAAATAAGTATTGCCGTCATCATTAAAGGTTCTCATATATCTCTAATATTTCTGGAATGGCTTATGTTAGCAATGCAGAATGAATAGCAAAGCTATGATTGGTAATACAAGTTTACTCCCTCTCAAAAATGAAATTACTTTAGCTTTACAGAGTTAACTGGATAGCTGACAGTAACCTAAGAGAATAACAAATCTAATGTGTGTGTGTGTGTAGATTGGCAGGTTTTTATTCATAAATTAAAACTAGTGGGACTAGTTGTGTGCCCAGTTTTCAATGGGAAATTGGATGGCTCTTTTCACTTCCCCCAAATTTTAGCTTTTAAGATCCATGTTACACCAGTCCTTGCCAAATTCCCCTGGCTTCTAGTATGTATCCTAAGTTGCTTTAAGGTGCAAGTTTGAAGAACCATAAAACTGTGGAAGTGTTGCATCCCAGTACCCCTTCAGAAATGTCAGGTCCCATATGCTGTATTCAGGAAATTCTGTGAAGCACAGTCTTCTCTGTTCTGGCAGCATAATCATATCAAACATCACCTACTGATGCCTATCATTTGTGTTTTCAAGGATATTTTCTAATTCCCCATTTCTGGCAATTTACTGATAAGGCTATTGAAATAGGTTTCTGATTATTACAGCCTCGACTTTTTCCAATATTGCCTTTACTTTTAATCTATTTTATTTTTAATTAGTGTTCTTTTGTTTTTAAAAAGGAAGTGGCCTATGTGTTTGAAAAAACAAAAACAAAAAACAAAAACCTGGCATAGCTCAGTAGCTACTGATATGTCTATAGCCTTTTATTTCTCTTCTACATACAACTGCAGTATCATATTCATATTTTTTTTCTCATACTGCAATAAGATTCAGGAGTTCCATTTTGGGAGATTTGAGCTACCTACAGCATCAGTTTGTCAACCGTTCCTTTTCTTTTGAACATATCCTACTGGGGTCATTACAGTATAATGCCAAATACATGGAAAAACAAGTAAAATTAAATATAAAGCCAAGAAATTAAGTGCAGGAATTACACTAAGATATGAGTGGAAAAGAAATATCTTTTTAATAATGACCATTGTTTTCAAAGAGAAATAGAAAAAAATGAATGAATACAAAATAGGGATGTGCACCAGATCGGGCCCAATCCTCGATCCGGGCCCGATCCAGCCGAAATCGGATAAAATTATCCGATTCTGATCCTGGCATCTGGATTGTCCGATCTGATCCAAACCAGTCTGAAAGGACCCAATCCGGTTCAGATAAGATCAGAGGATCGGACCTTCTCCCCCCCCTTTGCGCTCCTTACCTGCCAGGGCTATCCAGTGCCTTCTGCTACCGCCCACGGGCGGCAGCGGATGGTAGCGGACGGCCCCGGCAGATAAGCCCCTTCCCCCCTCGTGCTCCTTACCTGCCGGGGCGCCCGCTTCCCTCCGCTGCTCCAATCTACTGAGAAACAGGCTTTGTGGCCTGCCTCTCAGTAGCGCGCCGGGTGATGATGTCATCACCTGATGCGCTACTGAGAGGCAGGCCGCGAAGCCTGTTTCTCAGTAGATCGGAGCAGCGGAGGGAAGTGGATGGCCCCGGCAGGTAAGGAGCGCGAGGGGGGAGGGACAGGGAGGGGGGAGTTAGGCCCCCACTCACCCACCCACCACCATGTTTTCCATATAGGCTTGCATTGGGGGAAAACTTTTCCCCAATACAAGCCTATGGTGAAAACACCAAAAATGGCGGCCGATCCAAAAATCGGACATCCAATTTTCGGATTGGAATCGGCTCTGATCCAAGGGACCACCGATTTTGTCCAAACCAATCCAGGACAACATCAGAGGTCCCGATCCGGGTCCCAATCCAATCTGGGGGGGGGGGGGGGTCCCTGCACATCCCTAGTACAAAGGAATGGAGAAAAAGAATACTGTTACTGAGACAGAACAGGATAAAAAAAATCCATAGTTTTGTAAGACATAGAGAAAAGGTATCTTGTATCTTGAAGGAATTTATTAAAGTTCTGTAGAATTGTCACAATACATCTTGTCTGTTATAAGAACATGTCCAGGTTTTTATGACCTTGCTAATTCATAGGATTAGCTTTTCAGTGGAGAAGTAATTTATATCACTTCTGCCCACCTACACCCAAGGCCCAGACTCCAGACATGTCAACTAATTATTTTACCATATTGAAAGATAATGGGGCAATACCTTCCCATCTCATTGTGTTAGAAAGAGCTCAGAGAGACTTATAGGAATTCATCATGAAATCTCAGAGGAGAACATGCTTGACACAAACAGTGTGTTCTGGTGACTGTAACTTGGCTTAATAAAATGAGATATGAACAAATCTTTTGCCAGCATGCACAATTCCTTTGCTTCTCCTGTCCTGGCACAACCAATCCAGGAAGCCTTAAATTAATCATAGGTTCATGTTTTGTCAAAATCAGGCAACTATGATTACCAGTTCCAAAATAATCCCAGATTTGAAACCAGTTACAAACTATAGCTTAATACAATGGCTTGTTCTGAAGGTGATAACCATAGTTTCCCAATGCAGACAAAACAGCAACCTATGGTTAATTAGTGGCTTCGTGGTTTGCTTGTGAAGCCAAAGGAGGATTGAAACGGCTGCATGCCCAAAGGTAATATTACAATTGGAGTTAGTAATATGATCATTCAAACAGGATGAAAAATGGAAATCCCTAGTCTCTTGTGACTTGGGGCTTGTCTTGATGAAGGGAAAGCCCCGGGATGGATCCACAGTGGTGCTAGGTCATTTATATGATGCAGCAGCCATTGCGGAGCTGTCACAGGACATTCCCCTGAAGCTGTGGTTTAAAAAAAGTTAGGGACTTACCCCAACTTTTTTGCTGTAAGCAAGGTGCTGATGCGCATTTGCCATCTGTTGCCTTGCTTCAGTCTTACAGATGAGGCGTGTCCCAGCCAATGGCAACCCCTGATTGGTCATTGTGAGGTTATCCTTGACTACTTGCTGCTGCTGCCCCTGTCTCGCCTTTACTACTTAGGCACCACAGCACCACAGACCAGCAACCTGGCCTCCAGATAACTTCTTTGTTCCACTGCCACCAGTACCTTCTCAGGTACACCCACAGACCACACCAGTAGATAGAATTAACAAAAAAGTATTAATAAGAAATTGTGTGTCAACAAGCTTAATGGCTAATTCAGTTCAATTGCATAGCGGTTACAAGGTTTCAATGCTTAATGTTTTCTGTCAGAACTTTTATACTTTAACAAACTGTTCTTTATTTAATCTATGCTCTAAAATCTTATCTCAGTCTCTCAATTCTCTCAAATCTCTTTCAACATCTCTTTCAAAAATTCCCCTCAAATCTCCCCCAATCAGCCTCTCAGTTCTCTCTGTTAGACACATATATACACTCCACTCATTCTCCAGCTCCTCCCACTCTTACATAACCAATCAATCCAGGCACTCTAAACAACTAGCCAATCAGCACTCACTTTCCATTCAGGCACACAGCCAGCCAATCCAGGCACTCCTTACTTACCTAGACCTTTAACCACCAACAGTAAGTACATTTTGGCCTAGTTATTTACTTTACCTGTTATTATTCTTACTTCTTTTTAAAGATATAAACAAATGCATATCACAAACAATAAACTTTGCAATATATTTACAACTACAAACAGTAGAACATCACAGTCATCATTGGCAGGGACAAGGAGGAGGGGGCAGGCTGAATGGCCACTGGAAAGCCGCCACGACCCATAGCCCCAACAATGAACAAACAGGGCCAGTGGAGCCCTGTTTGATCACTCTCTGATTGGCTGAAGGTCCATTCCTTGCCCGGAGGAGACTTTCCTCTCATTGCTGGCAAGCAGTGCTTGAAGGTGCCACTGGCAGGGGGGAAGGAGCTCCCAGCAGAAATGGTTTCAACGATCCCAGTTTTCCTGCAGCACAAGCAGATCTTGCCCTGGTTGGTTGTCCCAGAGCTCCCTGCCGGATCAAGAAGACACAGCAGAGTGTCTCCCCCTCCCACAGATACAACCCCCTGCCTCACTCCTTCGTGTGCGGACAACACAAAGGAGCACAAACAAAGGAGCTTGCAGCTCCAGTGCGCCATTGTCAAGACAGCCCCTTGTAGAGCACCATGTGCATTGGTGGTGCTATATAATGGCAAAGATTTATAAGTCTTTTTTAACTGCATGGACAAATTCTGGTGCATGCTCGTTCAGACATAGGTCTCACTTGTTCAATCAACAGCACTTACTTCCTAGTAAGTGCATTTTGGATTGTGGCTTCATGAAATACAAAAAGTTAATTACATGACTATTGTACTGACAGTGTGTAAAATATGGAGATTTTTTCTCATTACTAAAGAGGAAACTTCTGTCTAATAAAGTGTAATTGAAAAAAGAGAACAACTATCTAAAAATGGGGTAATGATCAAAATCTGTAATTACCTAGAAACCATAAAAGTTTGAAGAAATCAAGCCTTGGAAATAGATTTTTAGCTGGAAACTAGTGTTTTCAAGAGCTTGTTTTAAGTCATAGTTCCAGAACTTGTCCTCTGATTTTAAAATTACCTAAAAACTATGGGAGAAAAAATACTATTATAAGGTTTGCTGTTTAAGATTTAGCATCTAAGGGCAGAAATTACCACCTACCATGCTAACCACAATTATGTTACAATTTTAGCTTCTGATTCATCCGCAAAAAACATTTAGAACACATTGGTTTTATCATTTGCTCTTGGGAAAAAATAGGTATCTGACTTTCAGAGTAATTAGTTTCTGCCACTATATGCAAAAAAACTTTTAGTTGTGCTATTTCAATCAAATAATTATGAAATGAACTGAAGTGTAATTAGTACTTTAGTCCTTAAGTCCTAAAAATAAGGTGAACATAAATGTAGACATATATTTTAACTGTATAAAAAATAACCATATTTTATTGAGAACGAAAAATAAACACTTCCTTGTCACAAAATAGATGTTGAACTAATGCCTGGTAGGTTATCAATTACCATACAATACACCACAAAGCTTAGGGATATTAACAGGCATTAAATTAGTAAATTTAATCCAGGGTTACTGTCACATTTTTAGAGTCTGAACCTAGCAGTTGCAGGTTCAAGGGTCAAGGAGCATGCAGGTGGTCAGCACAAACAGGAATCAGGCAAAAGGCAAGGTCTCAACAGTCTGGTCACAGCTACAAGGTTTCAAGACAGCATAGCAGACAGGGAACAGATAGAAGGAGAGCTAGGCCAGATCTACACCAAGCAGGATATAACACTTTGAAAACATTTTGAAAATGGTATATGGAATGCATCCTGAGTTCAAACAGTTGTCAAAATCATTATAAATTGTTATAAAGCAGTAGTGTAGATCCTGCCTCAGACTTCAGTTCAGAAGTAGTCATGCCAGAAATCTGTCAAAGAAGCAGTCTTGAGTCAAGACCAGGGAAGCTGGATTCAAACAAACTTAATCCAAATTGCTTCCAGCAACTCACTCAGCCTTACACTGCTGTTTATATACAGAGGCTGTCAGAGCCACACCCAAGCCTCATCTGTGAGCTGTTAGTGACTGCAGCTGAAAAGGTCCTGCCTGTGAGCAAGCCTCCTACATGTGAATTGACTTTTTCTCTGGCTTAGTTTGGTGCTCCTTCTGAGCTCCAGTCTTTTCAGGCAGCATCTCTCCCAAGGGCTTGGGGATTTCTTTGCCTCCACCTCTGAGGAAGAGTCCTTGTCTTACACAGTTGATGCCCTCATGGTAGTCACCTCTGTAGTCACCTCTGAATGCCCAGGGTCCTACTGGTGTATTGGCAGTTCACTTCAACTTAGTACTGTTGCAGAATAAAGAACCTGTACATTAAAATATCACACTGAATTGAACATACAGTGGCAAGAGTCCAATTTCACAGAGAATGGTCCTCTATTGGAAGAGCTGTCAGGGGATAGACCTCTGTTTGAAGTCTTCCTCCTATAATTAAAGGACTTTCTATTCTAAATTGAGTTTAAAGATAAAATAATGGCTTTAATACCATTTTTCTTTGTAGAAAGGCAGGGTACAAATCTAATCAATCAATCCATAGGAAGGGAGAGCAAGGATCTATCAAGAGCATCTGAACAACAAGACTGAGCAGGCACACAAATCACCTGGTCACATTTCCCACTACTAATATGATAAGATGTATTGCACCTATTTGCATCTCTATATAAATATATTATTAGATGCACCTTTTATGGAAATGTGTGTCCTCTTTGATCATTTTTGAGGGGGAGATGCATTTCCTAATTTTTGACAATGTGTGCGTGCCCATCCTAATCGACTGTGGAGTGGATTAGTCTGGATGCTTAAAGAGGTCTACCAAATGATGGAGTAGGGGCAGTTTATTCTGTAGAATGTGGGCATTCAGAAGAGAATGAAACATGCTACTTCCCATCATGCTGTTCTGAACCTAAACTTCTTATGTCTTGTAGGCTCATACATTTGCTGGAGCTGTAATTCCCACTGAGTGTCTCTGTACCTATTTGAAGACTATAAAGCATGAATAGAGAACCTCCAACTTGTATTTTGTCTGCCAGCCCAAACCATCTGCCTGTGGGGCCTCAGGTGAGGCCTTTCCTCTCAAAGCCTCCCCTTCCTTACCTCCAAAGGCTTGCAGGGAAAGGAATCCCCACTGTTATCTTTCCTGTCCTATTCAACTATTTCCCTCATGCACTGCTCCTCCTCCTGATACACAGAATGCTATGCCCTGCTGTCCAATCAGAGGTAACAGCAAAGATTCCTCTCCCCTCTAGTTTCACCAACCCTGCATCCCTGATCCAATGGGGGAAGGTATAAAGCAGGAAAAGCCACCCTGACTGAGGTGCTGGCAGGAGAAGGGCCAACTGGAAAAATTCATGCACAGTGAAGCCAGGCCTTGACCAGGCACCAGTTGGAGGAATTCCAGCCAGTGCTTCGGACAGGAACCAAACTGCATTATGGGGCATGGCCACATCCTCCAGATGTCATCTGGCAGCCCACACTGCTTGGCTGGAGTGGTCATCCGGCCAGCCATGTAGGCTGTGTGCAGGGGATGAAGTACTGGACTTTTATCCTTTTGAAAAAGTGTGATTGCACCCAGACTACCATCAATAAAAGCCATTCACACAAAGAAGACTTTATGGGTTACAATTGCAGGGAGAGAAACAAGCAAACAAATAAGAAAGAAAAATGGGGGTGGGGGGAAGAAGATGGTAATTGAAGAATTTCATTAAACTATTTCATTTTTTCCTTTTAAAGGGGGATAATAGCACTCTATTATCCCCCTTTAAAAGGACACTATGGAACAGTTTGTTAAATATGTTATTTAGTTTCAAAATTCTGAATTGGCCTTGGCTTTCACTCACCCCAAACAATAAACACAAGCAGCTTTACGTGACTTTTCCTATATTCTAACAGCAACACTAGGCAAATATCTTACTGTAAAGAAGAAATTGCTGGTACAAGCCCACATTGTAATTCATGTGCAACCTAGAAAGGGGGCAAAGAAGAACCCAAAGACACAGTCACCCCCCCCCCCAAAGCTTCCCAATAGCTCAGACCATAGTAGTTCATAAGAAGATATTAGGCACATCAATGAAAGGTGCATTCAGAACTAATAGCTTCAAATTATTCCATCCAGTGTACCAACATTATGTTCTACAGAGAAGGCAAACTAGGTCACTAGCCAATTTAACAAAAGAGGACAGGAATTGCTCCCAATCTCAAATACAGCAACTGCTCAGACCTCAATAGAAGCAAAAGCTATCCACGTTTAAAAAATAGTCTTTCTATTATTAAATGGGTATTAACCGATATAAATGCATGTAAATGGAGAAGGGATTGCAATTTACTTTCTGTACAAACCTGTTCTGAACTTTGGTGCCAGCAAAAAATAACAAATACTAGCAAAAAAAAAGTAAAAAGTAAGAAAACAGAAGCCTCTTTAACAGATGCAACATTTCATGTATTATTGAAGATGCATTATGATTATGATGGATAAGATTATCATAGAATGTGACTGAACTTCTACTGTACAGAAAGGTTAAGTGGTGAATTAGGTAGAAACATAAATCCTAAACAGGCATATAACAGACTAGATTCCACCCCCACGTCATTCCAGGATTTTTAAAAATGTGAGCCTAATGGGAGAAATTAAATCAATAAGGGAACTGGAAGTAAAATTTAGTGCTAATTTAAATGATGACACAGAACATCTTGAAGCTTCCTATATCATAGTGAAAGTCAGCAATTGCTACCATACTATCAGAGAGATTGATCAATGCTGCAATCCTGGACCCACTTACATGGAAATAATCCTCAGTAAATGCAGTGGGACTTACTTCTGAGTAAACATATATATGATTGTGTGCTAAGCAACTAAAGCTTACCAATAATACTTTTTGTTTTTTAAAATTAAAATTTTCATATAAATCACTAAAATCTTTCCAAACTGCTTGTATGAATGCCTTGAGGGGATCTCTAACTTTTGACCTACCAAAAAACGGAAGACTGCCTTCTTTGGAATGTCACAGTGTTGTAGTTAATACTGGCCACAAACCTTTAAACATTTCTTATGAATGTGATTATAGCTTCCATTACCTTATCAGAAGGGTGGGGAACCTTTTTTCCGCTTGAGAGCTGAATTCAATTTTGGAGAATCTCTCGGGACCACATTCCAGTAGTGGATGGGGCCAATGGCAAAAGGATTGGGGCAAAATACAAAACGAATAGCATATTGTAGCTTAAAGCTCTTACTCTCAATAACTATGCCTTGGGGAAAGTTTTTCAACCATTTAGAATGGAGGGGATTGCATATAAACCAGGGAACTACCACCTCTGCCTTGTAAGAAATGACTGTACCAGTGAGATATAAAGGAAAGATTAATCTGAATTATGCACAGGGTGTTATGTAAGAACAAAGCAGAGGGCTTTTTCATGGTGCTGGCCCAATTCTGGAAGTGTTTCCCCAAGGAATTTGGAATTTCCATTTACCTATGGATTTTAAATTGAGTTCATTTCCTCAGCTTTGCTTGATTTTTTTTAACGGTCTTGTCTCTTAGTTGTTGCTTTTAGTTCCATTCTTGGATAAAGAATCAATGTACTGTGCTGCACTGAATGTATTGTGCTTCATTGTTTTTTATTGCATTGGACTTTTACTATTGTGTGCTACCCTGGAATCTGTTCGGATGAAGGGAGAGTTAGAAAACCTTGAAATAAATTAAATAAATAAATAAATACCAAAAATACATTTGTGGCTAGGAGAAGATTCCAAGCTCTAAGGCTACTGTATTTGCCTACTTCCATTAATAAATTGTGATTTGACCTAATTTCCTAATATAAAATTAAAGAATAGTGTGGTCTTCTATTTTGAGGCATTTATAAGTTCTCTATACTCTCTTTAGAGTTTCCATGACTCTTTTTTTCTTTTTTTGTAAAGGCAGTTTTCCATATACCACATGAAGTATTGCTGCAAATAAACGTTTGAAAAAGATATTTGGATAATTTGATATTATCTTATTAAAATAGCACTGGATTTTGTAACAAAATTTACATGTAATGAAGGAAACAAGAACACATATCTTTCTGTGGTTTCTGTAATTTTGGAGCAGAGCAACCATGTATGGTGGAATTTCCTATTCTTCTTAAACATCTTTGGCAGGTGATGAGAGCTCTTTTCTAGAGGTCTATTCCCTTTCTTTATGAAAAGGACATGCTACAACATTTCTGCTACACAGTTCTTCCTGGATGAATCAGCTGGAAGCAGCTTCACTGACAGAATTTGAAAGCCCCAATGAGAAAAGGAGGGATAGCGTAGGGCTTGAGCTATCTCCTGATATGGCTGACCTTGAACACAGATGCTAAGTCTACAGTAGCAAGGTGCATGGCAGTCCATTGACTTGGAAAGAAAATGCCATAACAGTTGTGGAAGCCTTCTTGGGCTATGAACACCTAATAATATCCTCAGGGCATGTCTACACCAGCCATTTATCCTGGGGTCAGCTCGAGGTCATCCTTGTGCATCCAAATGACATACAACTGATCTCAGGGTCAACCAGGGACAACCTCTCAGTTGTCCCAGGATACTTTGGACTCCACTTATCCCAATTTTTCCCACGGTCCCAAAGGACTGCAGGTGCTGTGGTGCGGGCTCCAAGGTCCTCCCTCCTCTGTGCGAGTATTGGAGCTCTTCAAATGGGCATGAAACTGGGGGGGGGGGCTCCGTGCCCATCAGGGGTGGGGGGCAGCATTTTCACCATCCCCGGGATGGCTCTCGGCATGTTGGGACACCAAATTTGAAGGGTTTTTTCCCCTCAAAAAACTTACCTTTGGTACAGGATAATGCCCACACAATTGTGAAACCTCTCCCTTCTTAAAAAAACAAAACAAAAAACAAACAAACAAAAAACTGCCATGCCAGGAATGTCCCTCTTGACTTCTAGGACATCATGCTGGCATGTGCACCCTGGGGGACGATCCTGGAAGCTGTAAAGCCTGGAAGGCCTGTATGTATAGATGAGTTCTCAGTAGGGGTGTGCATCGGATCGGATCCGATCCACGATCCGAATCCGATCCGACCCAAAATCGGGAAAATCCGATCCGATCCCATCCGATCCGACCAACCTCCGATCCGATCCGATCCGACGAGGTCCGATCCGGATCGGACGCCATTTTGAATGCTTTTTCCCATAGCCAAATATTGTTTTACAAAAACGCCTATAACTTTTTCATTTTTAAAGATAAAAGGATGAAACTTGGGCACATTGTAGACTGGTTAGGGATAGTTATCTGTGAGAAATTTCAGAAAGATTGGTGCATGCGTTTTGTGGCAATTAATATTTTAATAAATACCCAGGAATGCTTATAACTTTGTCATTTTTAAAGTTACAAACATGAAACTTTGCCACATTGTAGGAGGTACCTTGGGACCTATGTGTGTGAAATTTCAGAAACATAGGTGCTTGCCTTGTGTGGCAATTAATTTTAGAAAAATGGGTAGTAGTGGGGTAAATACAGTTACGCCTCCCATTTTTTTTATTTTTAAAGAGACAAACAGGAAACCTGGGCACATTACAGGTACCACTTGCCTTGATATGTGAGTGAAATTTCAGAAACATTGGAGCTTGCCTTGTGTGGCAATTAAGTTTTGAAACAATGAGGAAAGAAACACCTATAACTTTGTCATTTTTAAAGTTACACACATGAAACTTTGCCACATTGTAGGTGGTACCTTGGGACCTATGTGTGTGAAATTTCAGAAACATAGGTGCTTGCCTTGTGTGGCAATTAATTTTAGAAAAATGGGTAGTAGTGGGGTAAATACAGTTATGCCTCCCATTTTTTTAGTTTTGAAGATACAAACAGGAAACTTGGGCACATTACAGGGAACACTTCACTTGATATGTGTGTAAAATTTCAGAAACATTGGTGCTTGCCTGGTGTGGCAATTAATTTTTGAAACAATGAGGGATTCATTGGACAGCACTTACCCATAGGGATTCATTGGAGAGTACTTGTCCATAGGGAATCATTGGAAAGCACTTTCCCATAGGGAATCATTGCATTGCACTTTCCCACTGAGAAATGCAGTTATGCCTCCCACATTTTTATTTTTGAAGATACAAACAGGAAACTTGGGCACATTGTAGACTGGTTAGGGATAGTTATCTGTGAGAAATTTCAGAAAGATTGGTGCATGCATTTTGTGGCAATTAATTTTTTAATAAATACGCAGGAATGCCTATAACTTTGTCATTTTTAAAGTTACACACATGAAACTTTGCCACATTGTAGGAGGTACCTTGGGACCTATGTGTGTGAAATTTCAAAAACGTAGGTGCTTGCCTTGTATGGCAATTAATTTTAGAAAAATGGGTAGTAGTGGGGTAAATACAGTTACGCCTCCCATTTTTTTATTTTTTAAGATACAAACAGGAAACATGGGCACATTACAGGGAACACTTCACTTGATATGTGTGTAAAATTTCAGAAACATTGGAGCTTGCCTTGTGTGGCAATTAAGTTTTGAAACAATGAGGAAAGAAACGCCTATAACCATTTTATTTTAAAAGTTAGAAGTCTGAACATTGCTCACTTTGTAGATGGGTTAGGGGTAGATATGTGTCAGAAATTTCAGAATGATAGGTCCAGGCATTTGATGGCTATGGAATTTTTAGATAAAATGTTTCAAAAAATTTTCCACAGAGGCCCGGTCTTCCCCTCTTCCCCCTCCCGCTTCCCGCGAAGAAAAGGAAACACTCTCTCATCTCGATCCCTTTGATCTTGTTGCTAGTATCCATTACAGGGCTCGTGTCTGCTTTCACTTTTTACTCAAGCAGAACGGCTGAGCCTAGCTGAGTTTTGCAGCCATGCGTGCAAGGAAGCATCTCTCTCATCTCGATCCCTTTGATCCTGTTGCTAGTATCCATTACAGGGCTCGTGTCTGCTTTCACTTTTTACTCAAGCAGAACGGCTGAACCTAGCTCTGTTTTGCAGCCATGCGTGCAAGGAAGGATCACTCTCTCTCGATCTCTTTGATCCTTTGTTCCTCCCCTTCTCCTCCCCCTCGCCGGCGTTGTGTGTGCGCCCCGCCGGTGCCCTCGCGTGCGGGCCGGTTCCTGGGCAGCAGAGGCTCTGCCTGGCTGCTGTGAGGCTCCTGAAGGGCTTGCCTAATGCGGGCTGTTGTGCTCCGCTGGGCCGTGGGGGTAGGTTGATGATGAAGAGGATGATGGGGAGGGCGTTCAATGGCCCCTCCGCTCACCAACTGACAGCGCGTGCTCCGCTCCAGACACCCGGCCTCGGCAGCCAGGAGGATACGCTGCCAAGCCCGCCGCCGCCCGCGCGCTCACACACACCACCCGTCCATTATCATTTGGGCAGCCCTAATTAAGGAGCGCTCAAAAAATGGCAAAACCCCCTCTCCTTTTTTCTTAATTCCTTGCAGCTCCCACGATTTAACCCTTTCCTATCAGCTACAATTAATTAATAGTAGGATGACCAGTACCAGGAGACTGGTGTGTACAAATGTTTTTTTTTTTAGGCTTGAGATCATAAAGAGGCAAATATTCTACCTACCGTATTGGAAGCAGTATGTATTATTACTTTTTTAAAAAATGTAATTAGTAGGATGACCATATGAAAAGGAATACAGGGCTTTAACAGTGGAATAGAAAAGGGAATTTCAGCAGGTGTCATTTGTATCCATGCGGCACCTGGTGAAATTCCCTCTTCATCACAAAAGTTAAAATTGCAGGAGCTCTGCTCTCTTTTGTATCTGGTCACTCTAGTATAGCTCCTGCAGCTTTAACTGTCATATGGTCACCCTTGTTTCCCAACATACTGCTTCCAATACTGTAGGTAGAATATTTGCCTCTTTATGATCTCAAGCCTAAAAAAAAAAAACATTTGTACACACCAGTCTCCTGGTACTGGTCATCCTACTATTAATTAATTGTAGCTGATAGGAAAGGGTTAAATCGTGGGAGCTGCAAGGAATTAAGAAAAAAGGAGAGGGGGTTTTGCCATTTTTTGAGCGCTCCTTAATTAGGGCTGCCCAAATGATAATGGACGGGTGGTGTGTGTGAGCACGCGGGCGGTGGCGGCGGGCTTGGCAGCGTATCCTCCTGGCTGCCGAGGCCGGGTGTCTGGAGCGGAGCACGCGCTGTCAGTTGGTGAGCGGAGGGGCCATTGAACGCCCTCCCCATCATCCTCTTCATCATCAACCTACCCCCGCGGCCCAGCGGAGCACAACAGCCCGCATTAGGCAAGCCCTTCAGGAGCCTCACAGCAGCCAGGCAGAGCCTCTGCTGCCCAGGAACCGGCCCGCACGCGAGGGCACCGGCGGGGCGCACACACAACGCCGGCGAGGGGGAGGAGAAGGGGAGGAACAAAGGATCAAAGAGATCGAGAGAGAGTGATCCTTCCTTGCACGCATGGCTGCAAAACTGAGCTAGGTTCAGCCGTTCTGCTTGAGTAAAAAGTGAAAGCAGACACGAGCCCTGTAATGGATACTAGCAACAGGATCAAAGGGATCGAGATGAGAGAGATCCTTCCTTGCACGCATGGCTGCAAAACTCAGCTAGGCTCAGCCGTTCTGCTTGAGTAAAAAGTGAAAGCAGACACGAGCCCTGTAATGGATACTAGCAACAGGATCAAAGGGATCGAGACGAGAGAGTGTTTCCTTTTCTTCGCGGGAAGCGGGAGGGGGAAGAGGGAAAGACCGGGCCTCTGTGGAAAATTTTTTGAAACATTTTATCTAAAAATTCCATAGCCATCAAATGCCTGGACCTATCATTCTGAAATTTCTGACACATATCTACCCCTAACCCATCTACAAAGTGAGCAATGTTCAGACTTCTAACTTTTAAAATAAAAAGGTTATAGGCGTTTCTTTCCTCATTGTTTCAAAACTTAATTGCCACACAAGGCAAGCTCCAATGTTTCTGAAATTTTACACACATATCAAGTGAAGTGTTCCCTGTAATGTGCCCATGTTTCCTGTTTGTATCTTAAAAAATAAAAAAATGGGAGGCGTAACTGTATTTACCCCACTACTACCCATTTTTCTAAAATTAATTGCCATACAAGGCAAGCACCTACGTTTTTGAAATTTCACACACATAGGTCCCAAGGTACCACCTACAATGTGGCAAAGTTTTATGTGTGTAACTTTAAAAATGACAAAGTTATAGGCATTCCTGCGTATTTATTAAAAAATTAATTGCCACAAAATGCATGCACCAATCTTTCTGAAATTTCTCACAGATAACTATCCCTAACCAGTCTACAATGTGCCCAAGTTTCCTGTTTGTATCTTCAAAAATAAAAATGTGGGAGGCATAACTGCATTTCTCAGTGGGAAAGTGCAATGCAATGATTCCCTATGGGAAAGTGCTTTCCAATGATTCCCTATGGACAAGTACTCTCCAATGAATCCCTATGGGCAAGTGCTGTCCAATGAATCCCTCATTGTTTCAAAAATTAATTGCCACACCAGGCAAGCACCAATGTTTCTGAAATTTTACACACATATCAAGTGAAGTGTTCCCTGTAATGTGCCCAAGTTTCCTGTTTGTATCTTCAAAACTAAAAAAATGGGAGGCATAACTGTATTTACCCCACTACTACCCATTTTTCTAAAATTAATTGCCACACAAGGCAAGCACCTATGTTTCTGAAATTTCACACACATAAGTCCCAAGGTACCACCTACAATGTGGCAAAGTTTCATGTGTGTAACTTTAAAAATGACAAAGTTATAGGTGTTTCTTTCCTCATTGTTTCAAAACTTAATTGCCACACAAGGCAAGCTCCAATGTTTCTGAAATTTCACTCACATATCAAGGCAAGTGGTACCTGTAATGTGCCCAGGATTCCTGTTTGTATCTTTAAAAATAAAAAAATGGGAGGCGTAACTGTATTTACCCCACTACTACCCATTTTTCTAAAATTAATTGCCACACAAGGCAAGCACCTATGTTTCTGAAATTTCACACACATAGGTCCCAAGGTACCTCCTACAATGTGGCAAAGTTTCATGTTTGTAACTTTAAAAATGACAAAGTTATAAGCATTCCTGGGTATTTATTAAAAAATTAATTGCCACAAAACGCATGCACCAATCTTTCTGAAATTTCTCACAGATAACTATCCCTAACCAGTCTACAATGTCCCCAAGTTTCATCCTTCTATCTTTAAAAATGAAAAAGTTATAGGCGTTTTTGTAAAACAATACTTGGCTATGAGAAAAAGCATTCAAATGGCGTCCGATCCGGATCGGACATCTGGTCCGATCCGATCCGACCAGCCTCCGATCTGATCCGATCCGATCCGACCCCCCAGTTCCGATTCCGATCCGCTATCCGATCCGATCCGGGGGGTCAGTGCACATCCCTAGTTCTCAGCAGCAAAAGGTGGAATGAAAAAGAAGCATTCTATGCACTTGACCCAAGGGATTCCAGCCCTTTTTGAAACAGGCAGGAGCCTGGGAGCAGTTCCCCCATATGCTTTACTACTGACAGCTGGTACACAGTACATTTTTACCAGATCACTCACAATTTGTTGCAGGTTCACCACATTACTCACAATTTGTTATAAAGTGACAGCAATTAAAATGCCTGCTCATTAGTAAGCTAAATTGAAGTCACCCAAACTTCCTGGAAACTATGTAACATTTGGGACAGTAGGTATACCATCTGACAGGGTAATTTTTTTAATATAATGTGCCCATACTCCATGCATACATTCCAATCGTGTCAAAGAGTTCACTTCCTGAAACAACACAGAAAGGAGAAGTGAAACCTTGTATTGAAAATTGCAAATGCCAACTTATTTATAGCACTGGCAAGTTATCTTAGGAAGTGGGGCCATTAAATGGGAAAGTATCTCTCAAACAGTATGATAAATGCAATTGATTTTGGAAAAAAATGTACTGGTAGAAATCGGGGGAACATACACAATGTCGACTTATATTATAGTTCCCCTTTTATTACAAGATGATGACTGAATTTTTATAGACTGTGAATATGCTTAAGTGGGATGCTCATTTGCATATAGATGCATCTTACAGAGAGAAGGATATTAGCAAATTGTAATAACTCTGATGCAAGTGCAAACCTCTTTTAAAGTTGCTGCAGGCAAATCACTAAAACAATTAAATTCTAATATAAAATTGCTGCACCACATATTTTAAAGTATTCCATGTGCAGCCATAGGCTATTAGAATAGTAAATGCAATATACATCAGTCGTAATAAAATTGATCAACATTAGTGTCTTGATGCAGCTGCTTCTGCTTTGCATACAATTTATATTTAAAACTAGAACATACAAATGCCTGCATTTTAGAAGGAAAATATGATTATGCAGGGCTATTCTTGCTTAAACCATATGAACTCATTATATTGCCATAGATAATTCTGACTGGCTGTTCAGCGAATCTATATAAATACTAATAGTGCAGTATATGTTTCAGAATAGTCTTATACACCTGTCTTAGTTCAGGCACTGCTATCCGTTGTGCTGAATGAAGTATGGGAATCAAAAATTTACAGTCAAGAGATCTTGACTCTAAAGGAGAGACACAAAAAAAATTAGTTAAAGTATATTTCTCATTAAGGTATAGTATTAAATACAGAGTTTTAAATTTGATTATATAGCGACTCCCTCCTAAGATAAGTCTACAGTTACCTCAGGTAAAGTTAATTTTACCTCAGTGTCTAAGTCAATGGAGCACAGAAGTGAATACAAACAAATGGAAGAGCAAAATTGAAAGGAAGGATTTACAGCCATAGATGTTAACTAGTGATTTTATTACTAGAAAGGTCAATTAAAGCATTTGTTTTACTTAGATTTAGATTTTCCCTATTATTTTACCATTTCCCAATAGGAACACATGAATTATGATGTCCGAATCTCTCTCTCTCTTCTCCCCCCCCCCCCCCCGATTAGCCTCAAACATTTCATTACAAATGACAGGAGCCCCACTCCCAGTCAGAAATGCATTGTTAGAGTCTGAATGCTTCTGCCTAAAAAAAAAAAATCATTAATCAATAATGATGCCTTCAGTTCATTTGAGTGAGTATCCCATGAATAAACAGCAGCATAAGCAAATCAAGCCTGACTGGATGATGTGTTAATCTTTTGATGCAGCCAGGAAAATGACAGTACATGATTAGAATGAATAATTTACAAGCATCATTACAGTATAAAGAGGTGAAGGACAGCAAATGGTGGAAACTCAAATACATTCTTGCTCCCTCCCCTCTTTGTCTCCTTAGGTTTGTTAATTCTTGGTGAATGTCATTACTGTTTATGGGACAATGCTATGGCCAAGCTTTTTCCAATGATAGAAACATTTTTAATGATGACTGAAGTATCACAAAACTTCTGTGTTCTACAAATGCATCATTATAATTTTCAAGATCCTTCTGGTTAACGTCTAGATGTTTCATCTGCAAAGAGGGGAGCAATTCTACAAGGCAATTACTTGACAGACAACAACCTCATTTAAGGATCCTAGCAATGTATCTGTTCTAACTGCCATTAGAGTTATATAAAATCCAGTGTAAACATTACTGAAAACCATATAATTTCCATAAATAAATGACTTAAAGATTATTTGAGCTTCAGATAATTTGGTATCTTCTTGTAGAAGAGTATAGGCCCAGGGCTTGGAAATTTTAGAATCAGGTAGGGCACTGAGACTCATGACAATCTTTTCCTTGGAGCACTTCCAGAAGGAGACAGTCTCCCTTGCAGAGGCCTCCATAGATGGAGAGGGAAAGGGACCTTCAGGGACCATTCTTATTGCATTATCTGCTTCCCCATCCCCATGTCTCCCAGTCAACATCCTCAGGAAAAGATTCTTTCCTTAAAACACACCCTCACAGTTTCAGGTGTCTCGCATTCACCACATGCCAACCCAAGACAAGGTAACTGTTACATTAACCTGGAGATCCATACCTGTCATCTCTAGATTTAGATTTCTCACTTGACCTAGAAGTCTGATCACACTGATCCTATTATTTAATCTACATTTTATTGATATAGATTCAATTGAAATTGAGATTGTTCTCTCCCTCTTTGGTTAGCTTCTCAGTGATATCTATAAATTCTCTAGCGAGAAGTCATTCTCAAACATTCTAAACACATAAAGACATCCCTTTCCCACAGGTACAATATGCTTTCTGCTAAATGAGATCCTGTTCATTCTAATCCAAGCCACTTTGAGCTGCAAATAAACTCCATGAAGGCTCTACTGTCCGTAAGGAACTGTAGTAGCATCCGTCTGGACCTCAGGGACTTTGAGGTGCATATGAAGACTCAGAAAGAGAGGCTGTTGTGTTGACTAGCTTGCCTTAATGCAGCTAGACATTGCATCTAATTATACTAAAACAAACATGAAATCTGTTCCTGTGATTCCATATTGGAACCACATGAATATGGAACAATGTGACACAACTATACATTACAATGACTGGAAATGTAATATTCCACCTGCCAGGACTTTCAAGTTGTTGTTTTTTTTAAAAAATTATCCTACAGATATTTTGCCTGATCGGAACCCTTCAAAGTTGCTTCATGTTTTGCTTTAGGTAAATTGGATGGAAACTCTGTCCTGACCTTCTAGTGTTTTAGGCAGCTTGGAAACACATACAATTCACCTGGTTCTCTAGAAGCCATGGCAAAGTAGATGTTGGCAATTTAATGTATTACTTCCAAATGCAGCAGCAGCAGCAGCACAAGGATCCAAGTTTTTTTCTTTAACTACTGCAATATGGGACCCGAATTTTTCCCCACATTATAACACTGGCAGTGAAAAGTGTGTGTCAATTGCTTCTTCTCCTGCTTCAGGTCCAGAAGCCCTGATGAAAATAGAAATATTACTCAATCCCAGGAACAGACACTGTAATTGTTTACATCCGATTTTAGCCAGGACTATGGCAGTCAAACTGGGAGTGGGGAGTACAAATTGAAGGGTTATAGAAGTGCGAAGCCATCTTGCAAAGACAAGAAGGGAAATGAGACAGAGTGAAGTAAGACAAAGCTGATTTTCCTTCTAATATGTTCCTTGTTTCACCCCTGCCTTGTCTTTCTGAGCACATACACGCAGAGTAGAGAATGTGTCCACATGTTTCCTTATATCTAGCTGGGATACTCAAACTTGAGATGTCAAAAATTTGATTCTTGAAGCTAAACTTAATCTACATGAACAGCATGTGCAATGCCACTGAGTTATGCTCCTCCTCTCTTAATGTGCAATGAGCTTGGTTGTGGTGACACATACAAATGTTCTCAAGAAAAAGAGGCCCCCCTTCTCTTACTTGTTGAGGAGCCCTTCCACTTGCTGCTCTGACCAGTCATATTATTGTCAGTGATGCAGCTAAGGCTGGACCTCAGGGCCAAAGACCAGGGACCCCAAATGACCACTCAGCGAGTGGCAGATGATGGTGGTAGTAGCAAACAAGCCTAGTCTCAGCACCTGGCTGGCATGGACATGCCATGACCTACTAGAGCTGATGCTCGTCACTGCAGTACCCTTTCTTATTTATTAAAGAACAAACACATTTTATAGTTGGGGCAGCTGGATGGGCTTGTATGGGGTTTCAGATGCTCATTTTATTATCTTACTTTAAATATATACTGTTCTTTTTTGCAACAAAATGATGCTTATTCTTTAGTAAATATTTTTAGAATCAGGCTGGCAGAAACAAACTCCATTTTATTCATGTAGTCATGGTGGTGCTATGATTAGTCCTTTTCTAATTATCCAATAGGGTTTATATTAACCAATTCCATGTCTTGTGAAATAAAATAATGTATAAATTAGGCAAACAATGCCTAAGAGTGAAAGTATGTCCATAAGTGAAACTCTGGTTGCATTAGCTCAATTAAAGGGAATACTTAGAATCAGGTATTTAAGAAATTAGGTAGATCTTGAGAAATGGGTTTGGGAGGCCTCCCCCTAGAAAAGGATCCGGAATTTTATGAGTTTGGTCCTCAACATATGGCTGTGTGGAAACATGTCATGCCATGATCAAGAGACACCTCATCAGTTTAGAAAGTGTTCCAAAACATTTCCAAGGATTTGGGACTCCACCAATCTGTAGACAGTCTACAAATGTTTCAAGAACCTCATCCCAACTGTCAAGGATGGTAGTGTGAATGTGATAGTTTGGGCCTGCTTTGCTGCCTCAGGATCTAGATGGCTTGCCATCATTGACCCAACCATGAATTCTGCAGTGTATCAGAACGTTCCAAAGGAGAATGTCAGACCATCCATCTGTGAGCTGAAGCTGAACTGAAAGTGAGTCATGGAACAAGACAATGATCCTAAATACACAAGCAGATCTACAAAAGAATGGCTGTGGAAAAAGAAATTCCGTGTTTTAGAATAGCCTAGCAAAGTTTGGACCTAAACCCAATCAAAATGTTGTGGCAGGACCTGAAGCAAGCTATTCATGCAAGGACTCCCTCAAATGTTACTGAGTTGAAGTAGTTCTGTAAGGAGGAATGTGTCAACATTTCTAAAAACCAAAGTGAGAGACTGCCCAACAGTTACAGGAAATGCTTATTCACACATGGCTATGAAACATTGAATCCATTTTGGATAAAAAGCGTCATGCTCAAGTGTACTTTGTTTAATCAGGTTATCTATTGTTCTTTACCTAGGATTATGGGGTCAGATTAGATCTAATACCATTTTAGGTTGGAAATACATGACAATCCTAAAGCATTCACAAACTTTTTCTCACCACTGTAGCCTCCCCCTTCCCCCCCCACATGTGATCACTGAGTCCGAACCCTGAATTACCTAGCTGCACCAGTGCACATCGTACAGGAGGAAAGGCAACAAGTGACTAGAGTTTCTGGTAGGCAATTTGGAGGAGGGGGCTTGGTTTCCCAACCTTAGTTTCTATTCAGAGTGGTTCACTGGTCAAATTAGTTGCCAGTGAAGTGCATTATTATATCTTCAGTAAATGGATTGTCCTGGAAGGGGACAGGAGATGTTGGTAGCTTCCACTTCTATGATCTCAGTGAAATTGTCCACACATACCATAAATCCGTTACCATTTATAAAGATTTCCTTTAGTCAATATATATTGGGGGGGATTCAGAACAGAAAGTTATCAAGTGTTCCAGGATTGATCTGAACACAGTTCCACTGAACAATTAAAACATTGTCTTTTAAAAGCCATGAGACAAGATTAACAAAAAGTAGTGTGGTAGAGAACTGATACTGACTCCAATTTATAACAAAATATATTGTTTCAAGTATTTTTTGACTACAGAAAAAAATCTTATTTGCCAAATAGCACTGAAGAGCAAATGCAACATGTGCTGCACAAAGATAAATGGGTCTTGTAATTCTCAATTTAACTAAAACTCTTTCACTGTGGATGATCTTCCATCTGATATTTCACAAACAATACTGTTGGGAGGTTTTTTTAAATGAGTTATCTAATAGTGATACCCATTTCCTTCCATGCTGCTTGCATTGCTGCTATCTCCCTGATGACATAATTCAAATTCTAGTAACTACAGTACCCAGAAAACATGGTGAGTCTGCAGGAAGTGCCCAGAGGAAGCAAAACTAAGAGCTTAACTTCGCTCTGTGTCATCTTTTTAATTGTTTTTAAATCCACCTCCACTCCCCAGTGACCTTACATATTAATGTGGAGTGTTCGGTTGCTTAAAACTAGTAATAGTATAACTTTAGTACTGAACTTATTGTGAATATCCCTATACTATGGCAATAAATGCTGGATCTGGGATCTGGAGACTGAAGCCACTTTACATGCCACTCACAAAGTGACCAATGCTGGCTGGGATATGGGAGTTATGGGACTTTTTTCTGTCTAATAGTCATAGGGTTGCATCTTAAATTGCAAATACAAATGTTTTAATATGACACATACTTGGAAGAATATCGGGCTGCAAAGTACTTTTCTTAAAAGCTGTTTACAGCTAAGTGCTGATGTCCTGACTCATGTTGCCTAATATTTATGTATAACTTCAAATTCATTTTTAGAAAAATGAAAGCATCAAACCATCTTGCTCTGAAATTTAGACCCACATTCTATCACATCTGCAACCTGTCATATCAAAGCCAGTCTAGCACAGTGAAGTGAATAGGGTGTAGGACTTCAGCTTGGGAGATATAAGCTATTTTTCTCTCTGGAAACAGATAGCCTTGAGCAAGTCAGCCTTTCTTGCCAGCACAGCACTAGTTCAGACAACTAATCTCAGCAAGTTCTACAATGTGATTGCCTGGTTTTACCATGAGGTGAGAATGAATGCTGCTTTCACAAGACCTTTGCTGCATTTCTAACTTTTTTTCTTTCATTCCAGTGATGTCATCTGGATATTCATACTGTCAATCAGTGTCAATATCAAGACCTGAACCATCTAACAGGATCCACCTATACTGCATTCAAAATCAATGATTACTATAAAAGTAAATTTTCAACGATTCTTCTCAAATTCACCCCTGTGATCACCCTGTGGATGACTGATCCAATGGCCAACAAGAAGTCCCACAGGGGACTTTTCTCAGACATACAGAACAGTCATTTGAAACCAAGGGTAGAATCCAGCATAAGTCCAATTTAGAGTAGACCCATTGAAATTAATGGGCCTTATGTTAGTCATGACTAACTTAAGTTCCATTCATTTCAATGGGTCTACTCTAAGAAGGACTTATGTTTTACCCTAAGGATCAGAGTTTTGCAAGGCTCCATAATCCCGTCTATGAGAAGGAAGCCATCTGCCGTTAGTCACTCCTCCTTCCCTACGCCTTGACAAAATGTCAGGGAGTAACAGGCAGGTGAAGTGAGAGTTAAATCAGGGTGCTTTAAGTATTCTACTCATTACAACAACAATGAAAACCAACAGCCCTCACATTTTTTCAGTGTTTAAATTGAACATTCAAAACAACTTTACATATGTTTGGGCCAGCCAGAGGTGCAAAGTGTACTTCTATTATTGATAGGTACTTCTTGAGCTTGCTGATAGAAGGGTGGGGTCAGAATGAGATATAGCAAGATCAAGTATATAGCTATTGAATGTCAGAGATCAATAGAAGCCTCATGTTAGGAGACCCTATTATAGATGCTGAACTGTCAAAACAGAGATGCATGTGTATCTTTGGAAATAGAAGCCTAGGCAAAGGCAGCGTATGCCTGCTCCAGTAGCTGACTGCTGATAATAAGATATGAAGGTGTGCAATAAAAAAGAGAGAAAGAGATTGAAGACCAGTAACCTGATAGTGCTCCCTGTAATCCAGCAATTCCAAAGTAACAAAAAATACAGTTGTAAGAAGCAGGAGTTGAAGGAGATTCTTAGGGGAATATTCTACACAAATACATGATAGGTCAAGAGAGGCCTGTGCTGCAAGATTGTCAGTGTGGGAGAAGCTACCGAATAATTTGTCTGTGATCATGAGAAGGAACAGAAAGGATGTCAAAGCCAACACATCAGCTGTGGAAAGTAGAGAAGAAATAAATAATATAGATTGGAGTAGACAGTGGGAGAACATATGGTAAAGAACAAGAGGGTTATTGTGCTGGTATGGTCAGTTAAGCTGTCTCAGGCCTGAAAAGCTAATAGACTTTATAACTACTGACAATATTTTTTTGGCAAGTGAGAAGTGTTCCTTCTGTGTGGACACAAGTCTGACCTGAATGGCTCTGCCTTCCACAGAAGTGGGACTCATCTCATGGAAAGCAGGTTTAATCAGTTGGCAAGCAGAGAAATGTTCCCTACAAGCCCAAGGAGTAAAGTCCACCTGTAGAGGTGCAACTATGTCCTTATTAACCAGGAATGCATTCTCCACAGGCCTAATCCCCAAGGAGCAAAATCCACCCATAACTTTCCATGGGAACCTATCCAAATCCCAGGTGATCTGCTCACATGACACTTAGTCCTAATGTAGCAGGATGGTAATCTATGGATGGGTGTTGCTCATTGGGCTATGGGCCTCTAGAGAATGTATCCCTGGTTAATAAGGACATAATTGCACCTCTACAGGTGGACTTTACACTACTCCATATGGGGATGAAAGAGCGCCACAGGCTGAGGCAGTGGAATTAAATTTGGAGAGGATAGGGGACAGGGATCCCCTAACCCCCTCCACCTCATCCACGAGAAAGCCTCACATTCAGGGGTTTTTCCTTATTAGATACGTCAGGTTATAATCAAGGACCTGGTTAAAGGAACAGAACAGGTGCCTGCTGTCCCTGAGATGAATTGCTTTATTTTTGTTGTTATTATCAAGTATTTTTATTTTTATATTTTTAGTAATGTTTTATTTAAGTACTAACAAGTACTAACAACTAACATCACAGACAGAAGTAAAAAGTTGTTATCATAAGAAGACATTTGACAATCCTAGAACTGATACAGTGAGGATGCTTCCATTAGTACAACTGTGATTCAGCTTACACATGTAGCTTTAAGGCTATTTACTGGTCACATTATATAATTTTAACATTATAAGATGTTTTGCTTACAGGCAGGGCATTCTTATCTACTGCTGCATAGAGCTCTAACATCAGAACTTCAGAAACATCCAAAGTTCTGTTAGTGTGAGCCCGGCAGGTGAAAGAGAGGAGTATTTATTTCTTTTTAACTTCCTCCTTCTTATCTTTTTAAAATTATTCCTGTCCTTCAAATAATAGAAGGAAAATTTACATCACTTCCAGATCTGGTATAAATCCCCCCACCAATTAGGGATATATCCGGGACTGGGGCGGCTTTGAATCTTGTAGATCCCAAAGTCTCCTCCAATCCACTCACACCACATCACTGATTTTCCTGCTTTTGCCTTTCCCAGTGTCAGAGCTTTGATCCTGGGAAATAAGGACTGTGGGTTTTCTGCAGAGGATGGGGGGTATTTGAGGTTGGATCCCCCCTCTGACCGAGGCCCTCCTATTCTCTACCTAATGCTATGCCTTTTTCAAATTCCTCTCCCCAGTCCAATTTATTTCAGTCATTTCCTTGTTTAAACCTATAGCCCTTGGCCTACTATCAAAAGCCTTATGTAAGCCATCTGTTCTGCCATGCTTCATCAGGGAATCCATCATCTGTGCTGGGTGCTAGTTCAGGTGAGGAGGCATGATGTGATCAAAGTGGCTGAATCGCATCTAGAACTAGGCTTAGTTTCAGGACTTTGGTCAGCAATCCCAGAGTTAGAGAACAAGCAAATTACTCCAGCCTGTCTGGGAGTAACTGGAAAGTTTTTACAGTCAGGCCAAGAGGGTCTTCTTGGAAACTCCAAGAAGATAAAGATTAAAAGATCAGCAGCCTTTTCCTGCAAGTGTTGGCTTCTCCTGGGGAGTGAAGATTGTAGGCAGGAGAAGCAAGTTGGGGGCTGCTCCTCAGGGTCTTCATGTTTACTAGAGGAGCATGAGGTCTACTCCTCAGAATCAGAGGGCAGTAGCACCTCCTGGTAGTCACATGGATAAGACAAGGGGTCTTAACAGTGGACTCCACTTCAGAAGGACACTTCCCCAGAGTCACTATCAATGGAGGCTTCAGTCTCTAAGGGCTCCTGGACCTGGGCCATGGCAAGTTCAGACATCTGGCAAGAGCTATCTGGCCATCCTCTGGCAGCCTGCTAGCTAGGGAGGAAAAAGAGAGAAAAAGAGGAGGTCCACTTTTGGCCCTTGCCCCACCCATTGCTAGCATGCATCCTCAACAGATTATCCCCATGGGAATGTGGTCCCTTGGCAGAAAAAATGTTCCCCACCTTTAGTTTGACACAGCTGCCCCCACCAGGATTTTTTTAAAAGTTTAGAATCTGTCCTTAAAAAAAAAAAAAAAAAAGGACGAGAGAGAGAGAGAGAGATTACTCCAAATGTACAAACATACCATTTTTCTTGAAACACACATTGATGCCATATGTTTTTGCTTGCTCTTTAATACCAGTTTGTTCCCCTTATGCATCACTCCTTACAGAAGCCTGCAGAAAAAGATCTGTTTTTACCATATGAGCCAATGGAGTGGAATGGAGCATGCCATAAAGCTTTAAAGTAAGGAAATCACATAAGTACACTTATGTAGTCCCTCTTCTATCAACACTTATTTGTGCAAGTGTCCCAGCCTCAGGGTCAAAAACAAAACAAATACTGCCTTAACACAAGAGTATGCAATATCTTTTGACACGTAAGCAGAAATCTTTGGAGCTCTTGTGTGTAATTTCAAAACCCAGCACAATAATTCAATAGACAACTGTTTTGCTTCCTCTATTGATCTAACTGTCTACTTACTTATTTAAAACATTTTAAAGCCTCCTTTTAGGATAAACCCTCCAAAGGCAGAATACAACAAAATATTAAACCATGAAACATAATATGAACAGCTAGGGATGTGCATCAGATTTGGACCAAGTCTGAAACCCAAGCAGAATCGAGCTGCTTTTTCAGCTTCCGTTGGGTCCCAAAGCGAAGCAAGCTTTTCCCCAAAGTCAACAGAACTGAAGCCACCCCAGAACAAGGCTTTACTGACTCATATTTCAGATATGACACATGCCCGCAGATGTTATGGCTCCAAATGGAATGTTGTAGTTTCATTTTTCTAGATGCTTCACGAAGAGAAAGAGGATTGAACTGCAAACCACCATTTGCTTCCCTGATTCCTCACCCCCTGGAGAGGGGGGCATTAACAAAAGAGAAAAAAGTCTCCATTGGCATCATGTATAGTTGAGATTGTCTGTCTCAGGGAAATTCAGTCCTTTTGGGGCCCGGCGGATCCCAATGACAGGATCGCTGTGTGCAAATGCTCCTTCTCCCTCTCCCAGGACCTGGGACAAGGAAAAGGAGCCATTTGCGCACAGTGGTGGGGATGCTGTGCACAGGTCTTTCTTTGTCCTCCAAGGGCCAGGAAGGAGAAGGAAAGATTAAGGCACAGCAGCTCTGCTGTTGTGCTCAAACTGGAGGATGAAAGAGAAGCACAGTTCCCCTATCATCCTTGCCCCCCACTCCTACACTGCCCCTGCCCCAATGTGCAAAGGCAAAATATATGTCGGCTAGCCCAACTCAGTGTGGGCTGAGTTGGCCGTTTTGGTGAATGCCAGACCATAGTCCGAGGGGGGGGGGGGTTAAGCCAGCAAAAGTTCACCAAGCTCTATCTTCCAGATGGATTCATCCAACATCCTATGTGTAGTTTGGCTCTTAGTGTCCACGATGCTAGGCTTTTCAGATGACTCTGCTATTTCCCTGGTCTGACATCTAAGAATCTGCTTAAACGTGCACACAAATCTCCCCTGCTTGTTCCCTCCAGTCCCAGGAGACAGAGAGCTGTGTTACTGAGCTCGCCTACTCTCATTACACCCACCTGTGGACTGAACCCCCTCATCAAGCCAATGGTTTTTAAAGATAAAAAATACAATAAATATGTTTAAAAAGCCCCCCCAAGCAAAAGCAAATCATCCCTGGGGAACAAGCAGAAGATAAAAACAATTATGGAAGCAGCTATAAACATTTAAAAATATCCTAAGAAACTTATTCAGTTTCCTCATCCAGAGAGATAGTACAACTAAAACCCAAAATGGGCTAAAAATGTCCTGGAGAGTCAACAGAAAAAGGCACACAGGCTTCAACAAACCCACCAGAGTCAAAAGCCTTCCTAAACAGGAAGAACTTGAGGACTTAGGTTGAACAGCATTGGGTAGGGGTAAGGTTAACAGGGAATTATAGAGTCTTGGTGTAGCCACAAATAGGTCCCTGTCCTTCATCCAAACCAAACATGGTTGTGGGACACAGAAGAGAACCCCTTTCAGTTATCTTAATGCCTAGGCAGTCTCATACTTGACACTTCCCTTTTCAGATATTACAACTGAAATTCAAAAGCAGAATCAATGTCTCACACCGTGACTTTTCTCTTCAATCTGTAGTTGTCTAAAGCTAGCCCAAAATTCACATAAGAATAAAAGAAGGATCAATAAAATTTCGCATGTTCATTCCTAAATGCTACTTAGGACATTAATGCCTTCAGAACATTACATGGCAGTGTGCCACATCAGAATACAATGGATAGCTGAACTATTAGACCAAATGAAAGTGCCGTAGTCTCCAAAATTGCATTGTAGAGCTTTTATGCCTGACAAAGAGCTGAGTCCAAACTCAAAATATTGCACAATTTCAACAACAGGAGGAGCCTAATAAAATGTACTTCTTTAGGGATTTTCTGTCTTATTGTCTGCGACTCAGGCAGCAATTCTCTGTATTAAAGTTATAATGACCACTGCTGGATTGCTCTGTTGCCAGAACTGTACTCCATTCAATCATCATAGCAGCAGGCTGCCATGCTTTTCATCACAGCCCATGATTTTTCCTCTTTTGACTATGCACTCAAAGATATGTCAGGGGCGATGCTAACCCAGTGATATATTGCAGACAGAAACATGACTGCCTCCAAAAATGGTACTGAAAAATGAAGAAGGCTTAGAGGGAAGATTTAAGCCATGCGGAGGGCTCGGATGCATGTATGGTGATGGGAGATGGAATAAATTGCTAAATGAAAGTTAACAAGTTCAGTCTCTTCAGGGATGTGGGACATCTCACGGACAAATGTGCTGCTGATGTTACTTCCAACAGAACTTCCCAAAGGATATTTTTTTAAAAGAAAGCAGAACATGCACTTTCCTAGAATGGAACTTTTAGTGCATCACAGTACCTTTCATACTGTCATCATATAGCTTCGCCTAAATATACACATCCTAATTTGAACGCAATATGCACACAGACAATCAGGAAAGGTAACAGAGGGGTAGAAACTAAAGAAGGAAGGGTCTGTATTGATAAGAGGCCAGCATTCGATCCCAACCCTGTCTGAATAAGAAGTCTTGCATGTAGTTACCCAGTGCTGATCTGGATGACAAGTTGTTTCAGACTCTGTGTTTCCTCTGAGTACAAAATGTCCCCACTTGTTTTGGGAAGAGAAGGCTACATCCAATGTTGTGTGAGGGGACATCCACTCAGGTAATGGGACTTCCTCTTCCTCTCTTGCCCCTGCATTCCCCACATGTCCCCCACATCTGCTCTAGAGGATCCCCCAATCCTGTGAAGCAAATTTGCAGGGCCAGCAAGGGTTATAGGGGAAGGGGAATCAGTTCTGCAATGTACATTCTGCAGGCAGATAAACACCACTGGGTATGACTCATAGCTCTCTTTACTCTATCAAGGCAAAAAAATAGGAACTCTCTTGGTCTGTTTAGGTTGGTTAGAGGGGATGCAGTTGGCTACCGTACTATAATGCTCTAACTCTGGTGTCATTCTCTGCTTGCTGTAGGAAAAGAATGGGAATAGGGATGATGAGAATTCCCCTATGTAGTGTGAGTGAGAGCAAGAAGACAAACATTGGAGCAAAGGAATTAATTTCCTTTTTCCATCTACTTCCCTCTTCAACTATATCACAATTTCTCATAGGTCCCCACTAGGTCCCCACTAGTTACTACCTCCACCTGCCCTTGTCTTATATCTTCCAGAAGAATCTCAAAATGTGATATTAAAGGTTGTATAGGGCTGAAATCCTTTACCACTGAAGGTTCATCTTGACTGATTTCAAATTGGTTCAAGCTCCCTACCCTGACTTCAGGTTCGGCATATAGGAACATAGGAACCGACCTTGTAGCAGGTCAACAATATCCAGCCCAGTATTGTCTGCTTTGACTAGCAGTGGCTCTTCAGGTTTTCAAGCAGAAATCTTCCACATCATTGGAAAACAAACAAACAAACAAACAACAACAACAACAACTAGAGTGCTCTACCACTGAGCTATGGACCTTTCCTTCATCACAAGAGGAATACCCCAAATAAATTCATGTTGACATGGAATAATGGGCTCAAATTACAGGAAGCCAGATTCCGGCTGGACATCAGGAAAATCTTCCTAACTGTTAGAACAGCATGATAATGGGACCAATTACCTAGGGAGGTTGTGGGCTCTCCCACACTAGAGACATTCAAGAGGCAGCTGGACAGCCATCTCTCAGATATGCTTTAAGGTGGATTTCTGCATTGAGCAGGGGGTTGAACTCAATGGCCTTATAGGCCCCTTCCAACTCTACTATTCTATGATTCTATGATATAATTCTCATCTGAATTCATTCTTCTGTACAATGGCCCTAATTCAGAGAACCTCTTTACAGGGAGAAACCATAGCTCCGTGGTAGAGCACCTGCTTTGCACATCAAATGTCTCAGGTTCACTTCCCAGTGTCTCCAGGTAAGGCTGGAAAAACTCCCACCTTAAAACCTGGATAACCACTGCCAGTCATTGTCAACAATACTGGGCTTAGATGGACCAATGGTTTCAATCTGTGTAATGCAGTTTCCTGTGTTCCAATGTGCATGAATAGGCTTTGTACAGTCTCCTGCATATTATGTCACAATCAGCATTTCAAATTCAGGAGGACGTTTAGATGCAATGTGATGTGAGTCACCCCTACTTCTACAATCAGGAGTAACAATGTCTGCTTCACGTATGGATGTTCCATTACTTTTTAGTATTGTACAAGTCAACCTCAATTTCTTTACTGCTCAGAAACATTGACCAGGAAATTACACTTTTTATTGATATTAGTTGATAACTTCCTTGCTCTGAATGTTTCTCTAACTATTGCATAACAGTGATTTTCCAATGACTTCAACTACCATCATGCTTGCTCTATTTTAGTCATAACAGAGGTAAAGTGCATGAAGAGGAAAGAAACTCTGTAAAACCTTCCCTTAATTTTACTATAACTACTACTATGTAATATCTATAAAGTGCGGATTTCGTTCTTGGTGCTCAGCAGAACTCAGAAGTGCACAGTGTATTTGCAAATTAGTACTGAGCTGAAGCACTCCAAAGGAAATACTTTGGAGTGAAATAGGGATAAGTAGGAGTAAGGATGGATGAACCAGCCAGTTTTTTTAAAAAAAACTCCCACATGTTTAAAAAGTCTCCCACGTTTTTTTAAAAAAAACTCAAGTTCTTCCTGCACTGTTTATGAAGAAATTTGTGTAAGTTCTTATCAAAAACAGATGAAATTCTCATCTATTTGCACCACCCAATTCCATAAGTACTGCTATTCCCAACAAGGAGAAGACCATGGTGTACCAGCTTGCCTGTCAGAAAAAAAGAGATGGCACCCCTAATTCAGTGCCACAAACATGACTGAATGTACAGGGAATCAACCCCAGACTTTTAAGAGTGAAATACTTTGCCTGAATAGATGAACCTGAGAGTTTTGCTTTCTCCCTCACTCTTAAGTGCTTTCCATCCTGTTGACAAAGAAATTAACTGATTTTGGTAAAATTCTGACACAAAAATGAACCAAATGAAATCCTCACCCATCCCTATGTGGGACATAACCCCTCTAATGCACTTTTGCTGTGGTTCTGCACTGGATGAGAGGGAGAAACACCACATTGTTTGGGCAGCAAAACTCCCTTTATTCTTTCATGTTCAAAAACCCTTGAAGCGTTGGCAAAAGGCATGAAGGTTTACAGGCCAAAAAGGAGCCTGAGAACCTGTGGTTGATGTTTTGGATCAGCATACAAACTACAATAGATACACCAACTAAGGATCAACAAGGTTCTTGATTTAGTGTATCTATTGTTTTACCACTCAAATGGGGAGACTCCAGTGAAGAAAGGAATAAGGGCCCTGATCCAGAGATAAGTAGTCATGATGAAATCCCATTTAAATTAATGGGATTTAAAGTTAGCAGTGACTTACATGTCTCATTGCTTTCAAAAGAATTTAAGTGTATTCTACTTAATCTAGATTGGTCCAAAGTATTTGGTGTAAACAACTTATTCTATAAAGCATGACATTAAACACGTGTTACTTGCTTCATTTCCATGACCAAGTCACTTGCACTTTCCTCTCCATCTATATGTTGAACCTTGTTTGGATGTTTCAGTCCAAAGATATCCTGAGAAGTTTACCCATAAGAATAGCACTACTTTTATCCTCTACTGTTGCCTGTTGTTTTAATGTTGATGGTTTTAAAGTGTAACTATACTTTTAACTGTTACATGTCTCACAACGTGCCCTGGCTTGTCTGGGTGCGCGAAGAATGGGCTGCATGGAAGCCAGTCACTGGCGGCTTCAAAAACAGTGCCACTGCAGCAGGGAGGATAAAAGGTGATTCACCTTTTATCACCTCTGAGGTGATTCACCTCAGAGAGGATAAAAGGTGATTCACCCCTCCCTGCTTCACCTTCGCTCTTCGCAGCTTCAGGGGAACGGATCCTCAGAGAAGTGAGGAGCAACCTTCGGAGGCAGCACCTATTTGGCGGTGGCAGAGATGACGGTGATGGTTTCTCAGCAGCGCGGGATCCTCGGTAGTGGTGGCGGAACCACGGCGGCAGCATGTGCTCCTCAGCGGCGGTGGCAAGCAAGCGGCAGTGAAGGAAGACGCAGATGAGGTGATGAGGAAGAAGATTGGAGTGGCCTGGGACCAGCAAGGGCAGCGGATGCTGGGCTTGGGCGGCGGATCTTTGGCACTGGCGTGGCTGGCGAGGTCAGACAGGGGATCGGGTTGGCTGGTCCTTCCCCTGTCTTAGCATTGTGGGCTGCCTTTTGCCTGGCCGAGACCGCTCCCTGCTCCTGTTACAGGCCTATAAAACCACAGGTTTGGAGGGGGTGGTTTGTTCTCTATTAATTTCCAGCCCCATAGCAGGCCGTGTGTGAGTGCCTGGGGCTATAGTTTGGGCGGGATTCCCGCAGTTGTTGGCGGTTGTGGGGGGAGGGGTGCCCGGGAATATAGCACTGCCCCTCCCCATCCTGCTGTGTAGGCCATGTTGTGGGACTGGCTGCGAGGCAACACCTGACACATTCTGCCTTTTGGCCTTAAAAGCCTGTGTTGTGGGATAGCGCTTGGTAGGGTTTTTGCTGGGTCCCTCATTATGCCATTACTGGTGAAGTTGAAGCCAGGGTGTTTGATTATAACAATAATAATAATAATTGTAATAAGTAATCAAACTCTTTACAGAGAACATCATGCCCCCCAAAAAGGGAGTTGGTGGCAAAAAGGGGAAAGGGAAGGCCCCGGCCATACTGGCAAAACATAGCAGATAACAGAAGGATTTGTCATCAGAGGAGTAGACTGACTCCAATATCGCAGTAATTCTGGCACGCTTATAGGCAGTGGAACAGGATAAGGGAATTTCCTTGCTCTTAGCACCCACTCCCCCACCACAGGGAGGAGCTGGAAGGGGTCGTCATCAGACAAGGAAGCAAGTGCAGGATAAGCTTTGGGTGTCTGTTTCTACCAGGATGGATGCAACTGAAGCAACTTCCAGTTCCATGCCTCCCCAAAGCTCATGGATTGCGATGGCTAGGGACCCTGTAGACAGCAGCACATCAGCCAACATAATAGAGAGACAACACTAAGTACAAGGACAGCCCAGTAGAGCTCCAACTACATCAACCACAGGCGCAACCCCAGCTGTGGTCCCAGGTGAGGCTAATAGCATCACACAACCTTCACAAACACTTTCCCCGGGGTCCATTCCCCCCTGGGGAGCTTACCCATGGTTTCCAGGAATTGGCTGGCCATATGTGGGCAATCCTGGAGCAATCCAATACAGCAACATCCCAATGGTGAATATGCCAAACCGGCTTGTAACCAATAACAATTCTACAGAATACATGTCTATTGTGCCAGGCGAGGAGCCTCTTCAGCCCCAGCCTGCTATAACCACAGCACAATCACAGGCTACTGCAGCAGCATGTGCTTCAGTGTGGCAAGGCCCGGCCGGCATACCGGCTATAGGCAATAAGGATTCTACTCAGCAAACCAGGGATCCTTATGCTGGGGTGGAGAGAGAGGCAATCATGACAGTGAGCACTTCCTCTCCTCTAGGATACCATCTCTTGCCTGCGACAAGGGAAAAATATTGAAAGGAGAGTATATAGATGTCTTCCCCTTGCTTTTCCGGGAACCGGAGGACAAGGAAAAAGACAAGGCCAGTGAAAAGGAATATGAAAATTGAAAAAGAAAAAGGTTGGTAGGACATGGGCTAATTGGCTGCCCAGTTTTTTTATTTATATGGGGGTCCTGAAACAGAAATTTCCTGATTAGGGATGTACCTTGACAAAATACCTCAATATGATTTATTGAGTGTATATGGAATATGAGGGTAGGGCCTGGTTGGCTTACGATGAATCATCGTAGAGCAGCTTTTGACCATTCCCTCAGATGGGACACAAAGGATCATGACCTCTGGTTGCAGTTCATGACTCCAACCAGTCCGGGTGTTGGAGACTGAGCTGACAGTGGTCATCTTCTCAACAAACATTATCCCGTACCCACTCCAAAAGGGAATGCAGGGCAGGGGGTTCAACACCGCCTGCCTTGCTGGGAATACAGTGCAAGGGGCAGCTGTACATGCATCCATTGCCACTACAGGCATGAGTGCCCTATATGTGGCAACCAGCATCCCACCTCTGCTTGCTGTAGAACAAGGGGTGGAAGGGGGCAGGCCACGGTGGCCAGGAAGCCAGAAAACTGGGTTTTCAGCAACCTCCTCCAAAAAGGCCCAGCCCAATTAGGCTGGGACCTTTGAAGCATCTATTGGCACTTTACCCAAGGTGGAAGGATGTGCGATACCTGAATCAGGGTTTCTCAGAAGGTTTTCACATTCCCTTCATGGGTCCACATCAGGCTTGTTGCTCAAAAAACCAGAAATCAGTGATGAACATGGAACAGTTAGTTCATGAGAAGTTAATAAAAGAAGTGGATGCCTGTAAAGTGATTGGCCCCTTCCCCACTCCCCCGATTGCTAATCTTAGAGTATCCCCATTGGGCATAGTACCCCCCAAAAATGCCAGGGGAATTTATCCATAATTTATCTTTTCCAAAAGGAGAGTCTGTTAATGACTCTATACCAGACCATCTTTGTTTTGTATGACACACTTCTTTTGATGCAGCAGTGGGGGTCGTCCGCAGATGTGGAAGGGGGGCATTGATGGGCAAGTGCGACATAAAATCAGCATTTCACATTTTGCCCATTGTTCCAGCTAATTTTGATTTGCTTGGCTTTCCCTTTAAAGCACAATTTTACATAGACAGGGTGTTCCCAATGGGATGCGCCATTCCCTGTGCTATGTTTTAAAAGTTCAGCACATTTCTTGAATGAGTTCTTCAGGCCAGGACAGATTACAGGACTCGGTTCACTATTTGGACGACTTCCTGGTGGTGGGACTGGCCAATAGCAGACAGTGTGCTTATATGATGGTGAAATTCCAGGCCTTAAATGACAAGCTTGGTGTCCCATTGGCAAAGGAAAAGACCGAAGGACCCCCTCCTATTATTAAATTTCTGGGTATCGAACTTGAATCCCAGCAGCAATGTTCCAGATTGCTGTTAGACAAATTGGCGACAATAAGAATAAATTATCAGGAATTATTAGGCCCAGAAAGATCACATTACTTCAGCTTCAATCCTTGGTTGGACACTTAAACTTTGCCTGCAGAGTAGTTGCCCTGGGTAGGGCTTTTCTGAGGAACCTGTGCAATGCATTGAAGGGCTTAAGTCACCCACATCATCACCTGCAGATTGCTCAGGCTATTCACTACGATCTCGCCATATGGTTGCATTTCCTGGAACATTATAACTGAGTTTCTTTTTGGAGACATGATTTCTTGTTAGAAGCAGAAATGCAGATTCACTCTGATGCCTCTGGGGCCTTAGGGTTTGGCGTAATTTCACAAGACAGAAGGTGTGATGAACACTGGCCTGTTGAGTGGGTTTCGTCGGGAATTTGTAAAGACCTTACCTTTTTGGATTTTTTCCCAATATATGTTGCAGCACACATATGGGCTGCAGAAATGTCAAATTTTGTAGTACATTTCTGGTGTGATAACCAGGCAACGGTTCAGGTAGTCAATTCTTTGTCCTCACAGAACCCATGAGTTATGGCTCTAGTGCGAGCATTTACTTTGCATTGTCTCCAACATAATACTTTATTTCAGGCTCGGCATGTACCAGGGTTACAAAACACCATTGCCAACGCTTTATCATGTCACCAGGTTCAGAAATTCCAGGAATTGGTGACTTGGGCAAAACTTCTACCGGAACACATGCTGACAACACTATTGGAGATTGGTGGGACGAGGCTGAGCAAGCAATCTGGCTTTTCATAGCTCCTAGTACCAGAACCGCTTATACGAGGTCAGGTAGGGAGTTTGCCATTTTCAGAAGCAAGGTACAGCTTCAACATCTACGGCCCATTTCAGTAGAACATATACTGCAGTTCTCTGTTGCATGTCACAAAAAAGGTTTATCAGTGTGTACTATTGGGGGTAAATTAGCTTCTCTTTCATTTCTAGCTAAACTAAATGGTGTGCCCGATACCACCATGGATTTTAGAGTATGCAGGGTTTTGCGGGACTGGGCTAGAGAATCTCCTCTGGTGCCTGACGTTAGAATGCCCTTATCTCCAGATATTCTAAAAGGGCTGGGGGTGCTTTGGCCTTCCCTTTGTCACTCACCATACAAGGTGTCTCTTTTTCATGCAGCGGCATTAACAGCCTTCTTCGGAGCGTTTAGAATATCCGAATTGGTTGCAGGGTCCAAGAATGATAAGTCAGGCAGAGCATTTCAAGTTGGCAACATACAGGTTTCCCCACATAGTGTCACACTTTGTCTTCAGCAGTCCAAAACTGATTACTCTATAAGGGGCAAAAATATTACTTTATTCTGTCTTCCTCAGAAGAATTATGCCCAGTCAGCGCATTGCGTGACTTTATGGCTCTAAGGGGCAATCTTAACTGTCCATTGCTTTGCCACCAAGATCAAACACTGCTGACCAGATTTCAATTTTGGACCGTCACAACACATGCACTTCAGTCACTGGGGCTGGGTAATGTCCAGTTCAGCACCCACTCCTTCCGTATTGGGGCGGCATCCATAGCTGCATCTATCAACTTTTCTACAGAACAGATCCAGGCGATGGGTTGCTGGCGTTCGAAGGCTTACCGCTCCTATCTTTGTCGGTTGCCTGAATGATGGATTTTGGTATGTCCTAATAGCTGTGTGTTTAATTTTAGATCCCAAGGCAGGCCTCGCACGTGTACGCATGATCATCTGTGGGCACAGTATGATCTTCTAGGCTGGAAGGAGGGCCTCCAGATCCAGCGTTGGGACACAGCTTGGATTGAGTCAACAAGCCGATATACAATGCCTAGGAAAATGTGGTGTGCATTGGGAGCAGCTTCTCCCTACCCTTTTCCATCACAACATGGCCGGTGTCCCCCCACAAGTTTTACCTGTACACTTAGGTGGCAGTGATCTGGGTTTGCTGAAAGGTAAAGCCCTGATCTTGCAGGCAATAGCCGATTTTGAGACTATTCGGCAGTGCTGGCCAGGTATCATGATTATTTGGTCTTGCCTGTTTCTTCAGCTCAATTGGAGAGCAGGCAGTGACCCTAAGGCCATGGACAGGGTGTGAAAAAAGGTTAATAATCAAAGTTTTAAGGATCTCATTAAACACAGAGATTTCAGTCTACAACACCCGGAGATTTTGTTCACGCAGAGGGAGCTATTTAGACCATACAGTGTCCATTTGTCCAATAGCGGTAATGATATATTTTTACATGATCTGCAGAGAGGGTTACAGGAAGTGGTAGAGTTAAGATGGGGGGAGGCGACTAAACAAATGCTTTCTCGCCTCCTGTGGCAGGTAGGAGCGGGCATCTGGAGCAGGATAGGGCACGTGAGCAGTCACAGGCACTGTTATGGTGATTGGTAATGCCTGAGGGCTCCCAGCTGTGAGATTTATGGCCTCAGCTGGAGGGATAAGGGTTACCTTGAGGCCAACCTTCCTCACTCACCTGGAGCCGTATAGTGTGGGGGGAGTGATGTCGGGAGGTCTCTCCACCCCATATGGGGCAGCCTGTGCCGTGGCGAATAGTGGCCACCATTGCACAGGTGGTGAATGGCTTGGCCAAAAGAGTTAGATGCCTGCTTAGGATTACCCACTCTGCAGATCTTTAATAAAGTGGCTATGTTTAAAATCCATATCTTGTGTCTGTCTCTTCATTTCTCCACCCTCCAATACCTGCAACTGTTATTTCTGTTGTTAGCCACGTTGATGTCCCAAGAGGAAAGGAGGGGTATAAATGTTTTGAAATAAATAAATAAAATGTAATTAAGTTTTCTTCTTATACTTTCAGCTAATGTTCATGAGGAAAGTTGAAGCTTAACTTACATTTCTTCAGTAGGTTTTAAAATATGGACTATGGGCTATGTTCAATATGAGATGCTTACAAAGAAATATGATGAGCCTCTAACTTTTAGAAATACCTAGGAGGAGTCAATATGGCAGAATTGGTTTTTCAAAAGATTATTCCTGCTTATTTTAATGTATTTTTGAGTTTTTAATATCAAAACTGAATTAAAAGAAAAATGGTTCATGAAACTAAGCTTGCTAATATGTGTGTGTGTGTGTGTGTGTGTGTGTGTATATATATATATATATATACATACAATATATACATACATACATATATGTATACATATAGATAGATATAGATATAGATATAGATAGATAGATATGGATATATGAAATATATTGAAATATATAATTACACTTCAGACAAGAAGATTCACTGGAAATATCTAGAAGTAGTATGCTTACTTTATGCTTGGATTTTCCAACTTACATGTATACCTCAGAGAATAACCCCAACTAGTCACCAATTTAGATAATTTACTTTGAGTGAAGGTTCCATGTCACAGCATGTCATGACCTATATGGAAGGAGGCAGCATGTCAGATAGTCTTCAGATATTTTCACCATCCTCGCATACCAACTTCAGAACTACAGGGGTTGTCACCAAAAGGCTGGAGGGGGCAACAAATGTTTGATGCTCTAATTGTGTTATAGTCCCCGATCCACCAAACCCACATGTGTGGGAATGGCAGTTCCCAGGGAGGTTAATAGAAAAAGTTAATCTCAACAATTCTACCACAGAAAGGAAATGCTTTGTTAGATTTTATAACGTCTCTTTAAATATCTATTTAAACAGTACGATTTTGCATGGATGTGTCTATGGAAATGTGATTCTTTTATTGCTCTGGGTTCTATTTATTAAGCCCTTTCCACCTTAAGTATTGCCAACTATACTTGAAATATAGTTGGTACTTCATACACTTGTTATGAATATCATTGCCATGATCTCCATGCCATTTTCACAGGCAGGACAGACCTGCTCTGATTAACATGTTGTACACCGTCTGCAATATTTTGAACTCTGGTTCTCAAATATAAATGGAATTAATCACTGGTTTATAAACCTAGAAGTCAAAAAGTATAATAACTGGGCTTCTTCATCTGTTTCCTTAAATATGGTCCTTCAGAAACAGTTCCTGCCATATTCTCAAGAACCTCTCTGAACTCGTAAGGATTTTTCCTTCTTAAAAGCTGTGATTCTTGAATCTATCAAATCTGCCTGGAGGTGCTGCATCACACTCTCTAACTATTGGTAATGTGGATGTTCTGTACCCAAACATGCTGGGAGAACAAACATATTATAGGTGAAGTCACACATATTTATTACATGCTCAAGAAATTAAACATCTAAAAGACATTTGCCTATTGACCGATGGGTATCGCTGAGGCTGACTAGACTCCTGAGGACAATAAGTGAACCTCAAAACCAGTGCAGAAGAGATCATTCAGGAAAATGCCTCTTCCCTCACCCACCCCTCTCTCATACAAATTCCTGCTGCTGCTTTTCCACTGCTGGTCTGTGACTATAGAACATTCTTTCTCTGATGCTACAATTGATTTCTGGCTATGGCCAAGCAGCACATCAGACAAACAAGCAGTGCTGTGGCTGAAAGTTGTAGGGCTCTCAAATGGGAAGAACCCTCTGGGTATAGGCAGCATGACTGGTGTTATTGGCAGTAGGGATGTGAATCGTATCGGATCCGATGTCCGATACCAATTAAAATAGGAGGAAATCGAAAAGATAGATCCAGGCGTTTTGTGACTATGAATTTTTTACTTTAAAAGTTCCATAACTTCCAATACGGTGGGTTTGACAGCTGACAGATGGGGGAGAAGGCGAGGGAGGGGGTGCTGTTTGACAGCTGTCAAACCCACCATTTTGGAAGTTATGGAACTTTTAAAGTAAAAAATTCAAAGCCACTACATGCCTGGACCTATCTGTCTGAAATTTCTCACACATAAGTACCTCAAACCTGTCTGCCATGTGGCCAAGTTTCATGCTTTTATCTTTAAAAATAAAAAAGTTAAATGTGTTTAAGTTGTAACCTATGTTTCTGAAATTTCTCACACATCACTAACTACATGTCATCTTTAACGTGGCCAAGTTTCATGCTTCTATCATTAAAACTAAAAAAGTTAAAGGTGTTAACCTCTCATGCCCAGGGGGATTGCTGCAGAGAGCCACTGACAGCTCTCCTTAGATTATAATTTCAATAATCTCTGACCATTGGCCATGTTGGCAGGGATTTATGAGAGTTGTATTCCAAAACATCTGGAGGGTGCCACTTCTAGATGAACTCTGGCCATATCCTTAGCTAGTTAAAAATCATTCTTATCTTAAAACCAATTTACTTTGAGGATACACCTCAATATAGTTTCACTGAATTCATTTCACTGAATTCCAATCACCTGTTTTATATGTTATTTGCATTCTAATGGGGCAAATATTTTATTCTGTTTTTTTTTTAAAAAAAAAAACAAGAAAAAAACAAGGCAGCCAAGGATAAGCTCTAGATAAAAATATATATTTAGGGATTCATTCCATTTTATTCACATCATAGGTTTCAATAATCATCATCTGTGGCCTACAAGAGAAAGGTGGCTTTGAAGGGCATATTCGCTTAGATTCTGATTTTGAGCAACTCTCCTTCATGCTGCATTTAGGGCCATGATTCAAGCTGTGAACTCAATAATGTCTTCACAGTTTCTGTACAAACTGGAATCTATAATCTCTCTCCCCTCTCACTTGTGAAGATGGCTTTGGATATTTTTAACATCCCAAGGCAGTTATAGCAGAGGTAGCACAAAGAATCAAGAAGACAATAAAACTAGCTCTAGTTAAACTAAAATCCCAGCTTTTTGCAGGGCTGGGGTGAATTGTTGTGGCTGTTTCTTCAGGGTTCTTCACTTCAAGACAATTCTTTTTTGCATTGTCTTCTTGCTCTCAAAAAAAGTGGAGAGGGACTCTCACCTGCCAGGAAGCATTTACAAAAAATAACCACAGAGACAGATTTCAGACAATGCGCTGCCTTTTCTACACCTAAAGGGGTAATATATCTCTAAGATTTTCACCATCACCAGCACTCCATAAATAATGCTTATTCTGAAAAATGCAAGCACCCTGAGCACAATATCTTCAGTTGGCAGTCCTTAAAGAATAAGAGAGAGGGGGGGAGAGAGGGGGGAGAGATTCATATGGGAACTTCAAAGATGAAATGTTAGTAAGAGGGAGGATAGCTTAGCAAAAACTATCTAGGACATACTGTTGCTAGTAGAATCCCTTGGTACCTGCCACTGACAGTTCTAATAGTTTAAAACTGTCTTCTTGAATCATAATATAGGATATAATCTGAAGGGAAGTTTTCTGCATTATCTCTGCAAAAGGGTCTGTTAGTGACTTCTTAGCAGTCATGACAGATCTGCTCTCAAATCTCACTTTTGCACTGTGGCAGATAGGGATACTTGAAGAATGTAAGCTATGTGAATCATTTCCCTATATGAAATAACCTCTTGGACTAATGTGTGGATCAGAACCTAACTATCCATTGGATTTTGCACTTATCTAAATGTTGAAATGTTGCTGGCAGTTTAAGCCTTTCTCGACATGAACCTACCCGACATGAACCTACCCGAACATTACGTTCAACATCTAAGGCCCTCCTCCGAGTGCCTACTCCGAGGGAAGCTCAGAGGTCGGCAACAAGAGAGAGGGCCTTCTCTGTGGTGGCCCCCCAATTGTGGAACGATCTCCCTGATGAGGCCCACCTGGCGCCAACATTGTTATCTTTTCGGCACCAGGTTAAGACTTTCCTCTGCTCTCAGGCATTTGGCAATATCTGAGGAGCCTGGGTTTGTTCTGTGTTTTTTTTTTTTTTTTTGCTTTTTGAAGTGTTGTAGTAGTTTTAAATGTACAGATTGTGTGTATGTTGCATGTTTTTGCTGTTTTAATTTTTGTATTGTTTTTAATTGTTTTTAATCCTATGTAAACCGCCCAGAGAGCTTCGGCTATGGGGCGGTATACAAATGTAATAAATAAATAAATAAATTAAAAAACATAAGCATTTTTAAAGAGAAAATACACTAAGGGAGATTCCTCTCCTCTGTCACCAACTCTGAGGTTTCTCATTACAAGCAAATGCTTATATTTCAGGGACTAGAGGATTTTCTGACACTATAACTTAAGTTCCCCAAGTTCCCCTCTTCCGCTGCCACCAATTATCTGAGAATACTTTAAAACTTTCTAATAGAGGCAAGATGAACTATTAAACAAGTTAATTTGTGAAAAGAATTATTTATACATAAGGGGGATACTAATATTTACTTTGGGGGTTTGAAAAGACAACTTAGGCTGCCTCTACAAGAGGCATTTAAAGCTCTTTCAAGGCGCATTAAAAAATTTACCTCTACAAGAATGGAGCGCTAATCGGGCGTAGAAGCGCTTTAAACATCCGATTATGCGCATTATCGAATGCGCGTTAAATAGCGAGTTTTATTTTGCTCTGGCCGTTAAAGCGCATTTTGACTATGTGAACAAGCAATTCTCCGCATTAACTACTTGTAAAGTGCATTTGAAACAACTGGTAAGGTCACCTGTTGAGTGCTCAATTACCTCCTGCATACAAGCATTAATGATAAAGCGCTTCAGCGATTATGCGCATAATCGGCTAACCAGGCATCAAACGGAATCCATCTAGAGGGGGTCCTAGTGACAATTCTTAAAGACTCAAGGGATACTGTTGCTGCTACAAGTAGGGATTAGACCCTGTGAGTTCACCAAGCGCTGCTCAGCTGGCCCAGTTCCGGAAGCTGGGCCTGCTGAGAGCTTGGCGATGCGCACTTTCCAGGGCCTCCAGAAAATGCGTACTTCCCCCGGCACACTATTTGTGTACCAGGAGAAGTATGTACTTTTCAGAGATCCTGGAAAGCATGCTTTGCCTCCCCGCACAATGCCATGGACTTAAAGGCAGGGGAGGGAAGCTTTCTGGGGCATCCAGAAAGTGCACAATTCCACCAGCATGCTAATGGCATCCCAGGGGAATTGTGTACTTTGCAGAAGCCCTGGAAGGTGCGCATTGCTTTCCCCCCATGCCAATCGTGGCCTTAAAGGCCCTCTTAATCCAATACACTTGTACTGAAACTGGCAAAAGTGTGTTTAAATCCATGTTTATCTATATAAATTTCTCCTTGGAACAATTGGTATAGAAAACTGAATGCTTGCTAAGAAACTCCAATGCTCTGTAACTCTCTTCCCAGGGAAGCTAGATTGGCTCCCTCCTTGATGTGTTTTCGGAGGCTGGCAAAAACGTTTTTGTTCCAGCAGGCCTTTGGCTAATAATCTGAACCTCCGTCTATGGCTTGGATCCTCAAAATTGTTGTGTATTTTAAATGTTTTAAGTGTTTTAATATTAAAATGTATTTAATTATATTTTAAACTTTTGTATATTTCTATTTACAGGTTTTAACTGTATATGTTTTAATTTTGTAAAGGCGCCTTGTGGCCCAGTGCTGGGCAAAAGGCGGGATATAAATAAATATAAATATAATAATAATGATAATGACCAAACACGACCACTCACACTCACAGAAAAAAAAGAAAAATGGGCACCAAAAGCACTCCATGGGAAGCACAACAACATAATACAGAACCCACAAATAAACAAAGATCAATCATACAAATGGCTCAGGAAGGGTGAGCTATTTCTAGAAACAGAAGGATTCCTAATAGTTATACAGGATCAAGTTATAGCCACCAAGAACTACCAAAAATACATCATAAAAGATAACAGTGTAACAACAAACCTATGCAGGAAATGCCATCAGTTCCAAGAAACAATAGACCACATAACAGGAGGATGTAAAATTCTGGCAGGAATGGACTATATGTACAGACACAATACAGCTGCAAAAATAATTCACCAACAACTGGCCATCAAATTCAACCTTATCAAACAATCTATACCATACTATACATACTCACCCAAAACAATCTTGGAAAATACAGATCGTGAAATATACTGGGACAGAACAATTCATACCAACAAGACAATACCCTGCAACTGACCAGACATAAAGTTAATAGACAAAAAAGAAAAACACACATACCTCATCAACATAGCAATACCAAATGACAAAAATGTTGTTGAAAAGGAAGAAGAAAAGAGAGACAAATATACACCCCTGGCCATGGAAGTCAAAGAACTACGGCATCAGGAAAAGGTCACAATTATTCTGTTACTCACCTCAGTCACTGGCACCACATTAAAAAATTATACATAAAACCTTCAGAAACTAGGCCTGCCAAAATACATCCACGCCAACATCCAGAAAGCAGTCAAACTTAAAACATGCTCAATTGTCAGGAAATTCCTGAATCTGTAAAAGACAGCATGATTTGGCAAAGCCCGTCATATCCGCCTAGAAAAACCGCCACGAGCGAGAAAGAGATGAAATAATAATAATAACGTGTGCAAACCTTGTGTTTTTTCCTTTTGTGTATAAAAAGGGAGTCTATTAGCTTTCATGGTCTCAGAGTTTTTCTGAACATATATTTTAAATTTATTGCGAAATTTCTGCACTAGCTAGTCTAATCACATGGGGTTCATGCTTTGTACCTTTACAGCAGTGGTTGGCAACACTTTGCCCATAGGCCACATGTAGTCCTCAGTACTCCCTGGAATCTTCTCCTCTGAGGCCTACTGCCCCAATCACCATGACGAAATTTGTGGTGGCCAAAACTAATGGTTTACTATTATGGAATGCTGAATAGGTCAAATGTAGGTTGTTCTTGAGGTAAACTTAACCTATTTACTGATCCATAGCCGGTAAAAAGCTCAAATTTTAGCTTGAGAACAAGTGAAATTTGATGTACTTACTTGCTCTTACTGCAAAATAAACCACCAATTTAGTTTACCATCACTTGCTAGAGCTACACAGGGCAGTGACAGTGGGAGAAGTATGATCCACAGGGAGGATTGGGGGGCACAAAAATGGCCCCTAGACCTTATGAAATTGCCCTATCCTACTTTAAGGAATCCTTTGCATGTTGTAGCATCTGGCACAGAACATCTGTGCATTGAAAAAGTCTCTGGGGCATGTTCCAGACCTAATGGGCCTTGTTACTGCATCACATGAACTGAGAAATCACCATGGACTATCCCTTAATACTTTTCTGTCACTGCAGAAAAATAATCGTCATGGTGGGTGGGCTGCCTTTCAGATGTGCTTGTTCACAATTGCTGATCTTTTCATTAAGGCTGTTAAGCTTCCAAGGAACTTCAGGGTTATCCAGAACACAGTTTGAATACTGCTGGCACAGAACATCTTCGCACTAACTATGAGCAGGGAGATGTGGCCAGGTGGTTTGGCAATGACATGGAAACATTGACTATGATTGGCTTGATCCATGCAGGGCCAGCACTTCATGGAAACGTATTTACACAGCCACTACATGGGCTAAAGTTGAATGATATCTTATTTAATTAGAATGGTAATAATTATTAGATAACTAATAAGATGGAGATACAAAAAGGGAAAACTTTAAGTCAGCTGACCCTTTAAAGTTATTTTTCTGAATTTCAAGTATAAGAAAAAAGATGAATTGACACTAGTGAGCAGCTCATAAGCTGTAAATCTCAATGGAAAAACTATTATAAATGTTACTGAATCAGAGATATTTCAAGGCCACAGAAATCTATACTTTGCATTAATCACTTTGGTTTGCATTGCCAATGCAGCTTATCACTATGTGCAGCAAAGATAATTTACTTGATCTTTGAACTTCAGTCATTTAAAAAATACTTAAGTCAGCATATATATGGAAGAATATATATACTAAATTAAAATATAGTCAACAACAAAGGTGTGGGTGGGCGGGCTGAAATCACCTTGCATATTCAGGTTGGTGTTACATTACTGGTAGACTACGGTAATATAACATTCACAAAATGTTCTCTTTTCTTCAAAATATTCTTGGCATAAGAAATGATATTTTGTATGGAAATTGCTTTCTTTCTGGTATTTCTTCTAGGCATATGAGAAACATCAAATGCATTCTTGATGACAGAAATTAACCATGCTGGAGTATAGCTTTAGTAGGTTCTTCCAACAACTTTTGATGCCTTCTTAACCATTAAATAAATATATCATCCTGAGTATGTATGTAGGGTTTCCTATCCTATGATGGCTTCTACATTTTGGAGATACCATTGCTATTGCCCATATGACATATTAAAACCAAATTTGCAGAGGGTCACATGAGTCAGTAAACCTCATTTTCAAAACTGGTGAATGTACATTGGCTTGTGAGCCAACGACACATGGACTTTCAACATGGATAACAGTAAAGATTCAATTGACAGTGGACTGAACTTGGAATATCCATGATCATCAGCCACTGACTCAGATCTAGTACACATTCTTGTAGGCAAAACTATTTCTCAAGACAGCCAGTGGCTAACACTCATGTGCTTATTAGCAGTCTGACTGGAAATTTGTTTTATTTTATGGCAGATCATATGGGTCTGCCAGCATGACTGGCAGTAAAATATGTCTAGTGTAAATGTATACAAGAATATTTGAATATGCATTTTGAGCTTTGGTTCCAAATATCGTATTTCTTAAGTTAGTCACACAACAGAAGACACAGTCACAAGTTATTCAAAACTGGCCCAACAGAACTCTTAATTCAATGTTTAATGGGGAGACAGGCAACAGGTTAGCACAAGCAACAGATTACTTGCAGATGAACTAAACAGGAGAATGGCAAAGCAAAGAAATGGAAAGCATACCGTTAGCATCTAATTATTTTAAGCCTCCACAATATGCCACGTATACACAGGGGTTAAAAGGACAACCTGCTACTTTGTCAGTGGTTTGGGCAACTTTTCTTAGATTACAGGACACAATGTTGTCTGTTAAACAGGCAGCGTATAAAACAAAGCAATGTGACAGCATCCGGACATGTAGTGTGTACTTGCTCTCAAGATAAAATATACTTAGTTTTTAAGTCCTCCAGTATAATAAAGTAGTTATATAAACTTTCATGATCTTCAACTTCATAAAATGCTCTAGGGTGAATACAATAATTGTAAATGTGTCTGCTCTGTAGACTAGTAGAATATTAAATATCACAGCCAACCAATACAATAGATATTGAGAAAGACATTTTGAAAAAGGTTTACAGTGCATCTGCTCAGAAGCTTAAGGCACTGAAGATATTCAGATAGACTGACTGAAACTTCTACTCCACTATTTCATCATATTTAGAATATGTTTCTCTTCTAAATGCCTCTGGTAATTTTTTGGTGTCCCATATGCAGGGCGCAACTTATCACAAGGGGAAAAAATGAATTAAAATGAGATCATAGCAGAGGATGTATCAAGGCAACAGATTTGAACTACTTCAGCATCTTATATAAACTTATATAAACAAAGGAAAGAAAATCACATTTGTTTGCATATGCACTCAATGTTTTATCTAATTCATCTATATTCCTTTTAATAATAGTATTCTTCCTAGATAAATGCTTGCTATGAATGTACCATTTATGAAATGCTCCTTTGCCATCCCAGTATTCATTTCACTATTTAGAAATAGATTCATATAGAAAGGACATCTACTTCCCCTTTTTATTTTTGTATGAAATGACCTTCAGCCTTCTTCATTTAAATTCGTTTATTCATTTCCTTCATGACGGATTCTTTCAACAATTGCAATATTAAGTAGAACCCTAGCCAGATCATACTTCTATAAAGTGAACATGGGGGCTATGTAACTTTTGTGAGATGAGTCCCATTGTACACAATTCACCTTCCTTCAAAGTAAACACATTTAAGATTCTGGATAGGCACTGTGGAAAAGAGGATGTGAGACTAAGGCTAGATCTACATTGGTGCTTTATAACAGTATTGAAGTGCACTGATAACTGTTGGGGCACACAGGACACATTCCATAACCTGCTATTGTAGTGTTACTTCCTGCTTTTTATTCTACATTATCCAAAATACCACAACAAATGTCATTGTGTGTCCTACGAGGTATAAATGTGAAAGAGGGATATAGCTTTACAGAATACATTGCAGAATATAGAAAGAAGATGATGATAATGATTCAGTGCTTCTGTTTTTATTATATTGTTGTAAGGTTTTTTGTTTTGTTTTGTTTATTTTATTGTTGCATTTTATGACTTTAAAAAACACACACATCAGAACTGTGAGTTATAAATCTTCATATAAAGAAATAAGTAAGTAGTTGTATGATTCAGATACAGGCCCAACCATAACCCTATTTAGGCATTCGAGAGAAGGCATGAGGGCTTAAAGTGTGTACTGAAATGGGCCCATACATACTGGCCCTGCCCCCTGTATCTCCAGGTGCACTGCTCCTTAGCAATGTTGCGCTCCCCAGACCTGCAGTATGTTCATGGACCCACACTCCAACTGCTCAGCAGCCGTGTGGCTTCGTATGGAGCTTCTAATGTGCACCATAATGGAGGCTCCAGAGGTTGCGCATTTCCCCCATTGAATAGATGGTGGCCATCAAGGCCCCATTTATGCAAGAGTAAAGGCAGAGTGGAGCATTACACAGTTTCTGGAGTGAGGGCAGACGGCTGCTGAGCACTTGTCAGGCCTCGCCAAACCTCAAAAGAAGCTCACATGGCCTGACGAGCAGTGGTGGACGGTGCTGGAGAAGGGTGAAGCATCTGACGAATCAGACACAGGTGAGTTTGTCCATCCCTGACCTCCCTCCTGACCTACTCAGTTCAGGCTTTACTATGTTGAACCAGCAGAGTCTGAACAGGAGTTCTACTCACATTCACTTGAACATAAGTAGAACTCTCCATGCCATCGGGAACCCTGATCATGGAGAGTTCAACTCATGTTCAAGTACACACAAATAGAACACACAAATAGAACTGTAAAATCCAGAGACGTAAAACCAAGGGCAAGCATGTATGGTCCTACCTCAGTACACACTTTAAGCCCTCATATGTTCTCTTGAATACCTGAGCAGGACTTGAGTGGAATCTGCTTATGGAAAAGAAGCTCACAGATGGTCATGGAACTGTCTCTAGGTCACTAAAATCAGATAGATTCATCCCAGACATGAAAGTCAGTGCTTCAGTATTGCTGAATTCTATTCATCAACTATACTTTAGAGTTTATTATATTTAAATCATTCTCAGCATTATTATGAAATAATTGATTAGGAAATAAAGAGTGAGATTTCCCTGCTGAACTTCATGTAAACAAAGTATGCAACCATATAACCCTTAATGGGAAGACTGATGACAATGTTTACCAAGTTCATTCCATTAGCCTCAACCCCAGAGAAAGTTAAAAGTGCTCAGGTTCCAACAACAGCAACTTTGTCTGGATTGTTCTCATTATGATCATATTTTCTCATAATCCCTCAGGGTACCTATCAATTTTAATAAAATGAGACATGACTAGAGAAAAAGCTTCTCTCTTTCTGTTATTGTAGCATTTTCAACTTCAGGGGTCGCTTCAGCTGCATCAGCCTACAGAGATAATTTTGTTTGCACCATTGCAGCTAAAAAGATTTTAAGCTACCGCACTTCCCTGTTAGCTGTTAAAACTCTCTTACTGCCATACAGCTGAGTGCATTCTGTATTATTGTATATATTACATTTCTAATCTGCACAATAACTAATATTCTCTGGATAGATTATAAACAGTTACATTCATACAGAAAATCTCAAGTCAGCCCTTGGAAGGTTACACAAAAGACTCTTGTTGCTGGTGGTTTCTCTTCCTCTGAAGTCTCATCCAGTTCTAGGTTGGTCCTGCCAGGAAGGTAATAGGACACAATCCATGCACATTCATTAATTCATGCTATTTACTTGATAATTGTAAAATGAATTTCTGGTGTGCATATGTGGATGGGTCATCCCAATCTAAGTCTGGAAAGTTAGGTTGTACTGTGGCCAGAGTTGCTTTTCACAGCTTTGGTTGGTACTCCAGCTATGCCCTTTCCTGGAAAAGGGAAATATGACCACTGTCACACATACTTTGGTCACGTCTAAATTAGATGTATGCAATGCAGTCTGCGGTTGTTTCTGAAAAGTGTTTGGAAACTGGTGCAAAAGCAGGAACCCTTGATAGGCAATGAGTGTGTTGCTTTGATGCTACCCCTCTTCTTCATTAACAAGGGTTGGAAAGCTTGAACATCATAAAGGTTATAGAAAACTATAGAGAACAGGAGTCTAGAAGCCTTCAAATTCAAGAAAGATACGTCTATCAATGGCTGCAAGTCATGGTGGGAGGCTACTGCACTTATGTACTGCTTGTGGGCGTTTTGAAGGCATCTGGTTGGCCACTGTTGGAAACAGGATGATGGACTACATATGTTTTTGGTCTTATCCAGCACACAAGATCTTACTCTAAAGTAATTCACTTTTACATCTTTTCAATGCCATTCTTGCAAGGACCTTAAACAGGACACCGTTTTACAAGAGAAAGGAACAAGCAAACCTTTCCAGTTGAGGATTTAAATTGCTGCCTCATTCAATCCACTACTATGGACTGGTATTGTTGTTGTATTAGCAGTGTGTCTCAGCTTGGCTCTCTAGTTAATGTTGATGCTCCTATTGAAGAATGAACGTGATATATGCAAAGAATGCTCCTCCAACATAGGCGTGGAAGCAGGCCACAAGAAAGAAAGAAAGAAAGAAAGAAAGGAAGAAAGAAAGGATAAAGGGAGCATTAACAGAGTAAGCAATTTTTCCTCCCACTTTTTTCTCTTTCTTACCTTCGTTCTAAACCGTCATTTCTGCCCAGTTTTGAGAATTTCAACTCTACATATTCCTGATCACAATTATGGATATATTGTTGTAACTAGAAAATCAGCAGAGAGTTTTATAACTTTCTAGCCCTTTGGCACACTTCCTGGCAGTCTCAGTAATGATTATACTTACTCTTAATTGCCTTCAACACACTTACACAAGAGTTACATTTAGTTGAATTATTTCCTGGATTCTCTCTAATTAATCTGAAAGCAGCTGCTTTAGGACCTGGGCTGATTAATAGCTGCAAGACAGCTAAATGCCTTGTGGAAGGGAAATCTCTCTGAAACATATGTACGTACAGCCCTATTGTTGTCAACTCTGCACTAGTGATTCTGATGCAAGCTAATTTCAGTTGAGCAGGTTACCATCTCAGATAATCAGTTCTAGCTGAAGTTCAGGATGGTATGCAACTAATTAATCTTGTGAAAGAACTCAATTTTGCAACATATATTGTGCAATGTTTTAAAAGCATGTATTATAAATATACACCTTCGGCTCAAATTACCAGGATTGGAATATATGAGGTGGGTACTCAGGAACACTCAAAGTATAACAGGAACTTCCTGATTTGCCCCAGTGCTGGTTTACATATGGGACTGTCTTTGTTACTGAAGTGTTCAGAAAGTTCTGATTTTCATAGGACCTTTGGATCAGGAATGTTATATGTAAGAAAGGCAGCTACACTTAGGATTGTGTACCACTTCAAGTCCAAATCTGGATCCTGAACTGGAGCAGGTCAAAGCAGAGAGTATCGGACCAGGCTGAGCCCAAAGCATTTCAGGCCACTTCAGCCAAATCCAGAAATATATGGCATTATCTCAGAGTGCTTGAGTATATTTTAATAACACAGAATTTGTTGTGATTGTTATTAGGAGGAGATTTTTCTAAAAGTTACCCAAGCCTGATAAGAATTAGTGCTGGAAAGCTTTCTATTGGGTTTAATATGCACATTATTTCCTTTCATGGCATGTATGCCAAGTACAATACTTTATTTGTAGAACAAGCTGAAAATAAGAGGGCACTCCACCACCACCACCACCACCACCACCACCATCATCTCCCTGGAAGACCACCACTGACAATAGTTTTGAAGTTTACGCAAAAGTTTTCATTTCATGATTCCTAATTGGCCAGGATCACCAGCTTGACCGGTACAGGAAGCATTGCTCTGGCTCTAAATTGACTTTGTTTCCTCTTAGTAACATTAACAGATATCCAAAACTGATTGGTTGCATAGTATCATGATGCACAATCTCCTTCAGAGCTCCACTACAGTGGCTACTATCTAGAGTACACGTACATCTTACTCTAAGTTAAGAAATGGATGAAAATAGGGAGACTGGAGCAAAAATCAGGAGAGAACCACCACAGATCATAGAGGCTCTCCTCTGCCAATAGTTGGTCTCAACATGATACTCTGTTTTATCCTGGTTGTGCTTTTATCCTGTATTTTATATTATGTTTTATACTGTTGTTTTCTAATTTGAATGGATTTCATGGTTTTAATTTTTGTAAACCACCCAGAGAGCTTCGGCTATTGGGCAGTATAGAAATGCAGTAAAGAAATAAAGAAATAAATGATGAGAATGGCAAGGGAGAACTAGCATGCCCAACCCCACTCCTACTCTTCACAAGTACATGTGAGAAGAATTCCTGAATAGGGGTTGGGAGAGATAGTGCTGATCTCAACGTTTTTAACTGAGGACTTTCCAGGCATTTGAGAGACAGAGCAGACAAGACACCCAGGAGGCGTGTGGAGGAGCACATGTCAGTTTTGCATCTGCCCACCCTTGAAATGTGCCCTGTCCCTTAAAATAGCTGAAATGCCCTCCTTCCCTTTCCCAACCTGCAAAAGGGTCAAGGACATTGGAAATCTTTTTAAAAAAATTTTTAGCTTCACACCTAGGCATTAATTAGGACAATGCTATTGGGCCTAAGAATCAGTTCAGCACAGACATTTTCTTTATGGAAGCCCAAGAAGGCAGGGAGAAGGAGCGGCTACCATTTTCTAGTATATTTTTAAAAGAAATAAAACAAATCCCAAGGAAGAAAATAGCCTTTGCTACTTATAAATTCTAGAATCATGAAAATGCATAATCAGATTTGAAACTGGCCCAAAGAGTCACCTCCTCCCCTTGCATAGCAATCATCTTTGCTCTTCTTACCCATCTAGGGCTTTTCTGATTTATATCACTCTTAGATTCTTGTCACATTTCCTGATACAATAAACATACACTCTCCTTCCCCCGTTTCCTTACAGAAACAATTAAAGTAGTCTTAGCAGTAATCGTACATTTAGCTAAAGAAGCATTTATGTTTCCAGTGATTAAATTCCATGTCTCAAAAAATTGATTGATGATTCTAAAGAGCTTGGTTTAAAAAGCTGACAACTTGATCACTAGTTATAATTGATTTAGCAATAAAAGCTTTGGGCAGTAGACAGGGATGTGTCAGTGTAAGTTCTATGCAGAAGAATATTGACACAATAAAGGTCAGAAATTGATCAATACACAACTCTTAAATAGGAAATTAGCAGGGGGGGACTTGATAAACCGCTAATACTAGGCCAGGTGTTTATATACTATTGCTAAAAAAGCAAAACCAAAGAAAACTAGATGAAATAAAACTGCAAGAAAAGCTGAATTCTGCAACCGTTAGACAGTAGCTAATTCAGCAGCTTTTCAGGTCTTTCTGAAATAAATATTGCTTCTACTAGTCCTAAGCTGGGCCAAAGACATTAGACAGCAACTGAATCCATACTATGACCTGGTCACTAGAAATCCAGTCCCTCGCCCTCCCACCTGACACACACTAAATACACACCTCTAAGACTTCACACCAGCATCATTCATTTCAAGCCTATATTAATAACATTAAGCACTAGAAACCTGCTATTAAAAACAAATAATTGAGATATTTATCAGTTGCTCACACTGATAAATTCCGCACCTGATACAAATTTCAGCGCAGATTACTGATACAGAAACCCTGCACCTTTGGCCTGTGTCAAAAGCTATCTGGGTTTTACAAGCATTCTTGTGAAATGCTTGTAAAACCCAGTTTGTTTTTATGCTTTTTATGGTTTAAAATTTTGTATATCAGTTTTAAATATTCAATGTTTTTAATCTTTGTAATCTGCCCAGAAAGCTTCGGCTATGGGGCGGTATAAATGTAAATAATATTAATAATAATAATGTCCAAAAAACTGCAAAGGGTTTTTTCAAACACTCACATGCCTTTCATGTATCCTGCCTGTTAACCCCTTACCTTTGTGAGGGGGGACGGAATAATTGGCAGCAGGGAGGGTCATTACAGGCTCGCCTGCCTCTGTGCTGTACTAGAAATAATGCTTAAGCATGCTCAGGAGTGTCATTTCTTGCAGTGATAATAGGATTGCAATTTTCTCTAATCAGAGAAAACAATAAATATCTCCATGCTCAGAACCATCATTTCAGATTCAGGACATAATCAGGTATGCCTACCATGTTTCCTCCCTGCCGATAGTTATACCCTCCCCTTTGCAAAGGTAAAGGGGTTGCTGGTGATAGGAGGGAAATTAGCAGGGATAGAGGATCGTTAGATGGGGAAATCACAGTTCCCTTCACAGAAAACAATGACCACGTGGCTCATTGAGTGGGCATTTTTATTGTGCCACTTCCCCCCCCCCCCCGGACTTACCGGGGTCTTATTTTGTGACCAAAAGGCCAGAAGGAGTGGGAGACACATCAGAGGTGGACGTCTTTGTCAAAAGGACCCGAGAAAAACTGTGAGTGGGCAGTAACGAGTGTGTGATAAAACACTCATCTCATGATGCTCGTAGCGGTAACAGTGAGTGAAGCCCATTTTCAGTCACCCCCAAGCTCAAATTGGGGTGACTGGGTTTAACACAAAATAGAATGTCCACAGGTGAGTGAAAGTTCTTTCTTTTCTTTTCTTTCTTTCTTTTAGCTTTCTCCCACTCAATTTATGTTGGCATCAGTAATGCTGTGGTGTGATTACAGAATTGGGGCAGATGAATAGCCCTGAGTAATACAAACAACAGATACAGCTTGTGTCTGTGAGACTTAAAGAGAATGGGTCTTGTGTTTCTGATACTGTATACACACATACAAAAATGTATGGCTATTGGCAACAAATATAACCATTATAGCAGGGTTAACAGTCATGGAAAATTGGGTCCGTGAAGGGAACACAGGCCCTTCTGCTGTTGCAGTAGTTCATGCAGAAGTTCTAAAGCTCCTTTGTGAGAACATTCAGAGGTTTAGTTCCAGAACCCAGATCAGATAACAGCAGTGTATCTTTTCTTGACAGGGGGAATACACCCCCCCACACACACATAAACAAGTAACTTTTTATTATGTGCAGTTCAACAAACATGCATGTTTAATTGTTGTATCTGAATACTATTGCTTACTTTAATGGCACCAAAAAATAAAGGATTATTCTAAAAATGTTCAGATTCTTCAATAGCAAAAATGTACATTGAATGCATGGCAATGCCTTCCGAAACTTTATCTGTGTTTCACTTACCAATATTGCAAAAGCTTTATTTATTGATGACAGGAAATGTAGTGAAACACACCAAGAAGCTACAGCATAATACAAATAATCTGCACAGAAATTTCAGTTGGTAAGGGTATGAACAAACATGTGCCATTCAACCACGCCCAGCCTGGGCCTGGGCGTGGGGAGGCCTTTGCGGGGGAAGGACGAAATGTGCCCACTCGCAATTGGTTGAGTGGGGGTGGCACCAGGAAGCAGGTTGGGGAGGCAGACTATAAAGTCACCATCTCCCCACCCAGCCTCCTCTTTGCTCGTGTGGCTGCTGCTGCATCGTATAGCGATCAGCAGCCATCCACGTGGCGAGGAGAGGCTCTAGGGCTGAAGGCGATCTTATTCCGGGGAAACTTCACCCACTTGCGAGGCATGCAAGTGGCAATGAGGGAGCCCCGTACTTGGCCAGCTGGCCACAGGTTTGACACCACCTGGTCCCTCATGGTGGCAGCTGTGGGGGCAGCTCAGCCCAGTTCTCCTGCCCCGTTCCTGGCCGTTCAGCTGTGGATCAGATAGAGAGTGGCAGTTTCCTGTTCCCAGCTTTTAAGCCAGGAAGGGTGTAGATCAGGCAGGTCCTTCGCCTCCGCGAGGACCCACAGCTGTTGGCTCCGGCTTTAGGCCGGGCACTAAAGGGACCGGCCGGTTCTTATACACCCATGCAGCAGAGTGGGCACTCATTCGGGCCAGAAAGAGGGTTCCCAATTATGGGAGACACCACGGATGTGGTGTTTACCGGGCAGTCATAGGCTGCATCTGGTGCATCCCTTGCATTTTATCACATGCACTTACTTGCAAGTAGCGGGGCGAGTTACCGGACCAGGGAAGACGGGAGAAAGTACGGAAGGGGAGGCCTGTCAGTCCTTACCCAGTCAAGGTGTTTTGGGGTTTTTTTTAGGCGGGCGGAGGGCCAAAAGTGCCCCTCCTAAAAAAGTGCACCTATGCAGAATAGTGCAGTGTGTTGCCCCAATTGCGCTCTGAGCAACCGGATTGGATGGTGGGGGCTTACCATTTGGCCTCAGGCATAACAGGGTCCTGGGCCTTATTGCTGCCAATATAACCGACAGCAAGATGGGCATTGAACCAATTGGGGCCCATATTGGCATCAATAGTGTGGTTTGTTTTGGGAAAATGTAGTAGAAAGAGAGTGCCCAGCAGACAGAAGGTGAAGTCCAGAATTTTCACCTCCACATCATTTTAATTAGCATGCCTCCCAAAAAAAGGCATGGGGGGACCCAAGGGGAAAGGCAAAGTGGCTCACCCTCAACCAAAATGTAGTAGTGCTAGAAATGACTCCTCTGATGATGAATTTGAGTCCAGCATTGCTGCCCTTCTAACAAGGCTGCAAGCCATGGAAAAAGAAAATGGGCTCAATCCCACAACAATGACAGGCCAACAGTCAAAAGGCAGTGATGGGCAGTGCCAGACACAAAAACAAGTGCAGGCTAACTTGCTGCAGTCTCTTTCTAACAAAATGGATGCGATTGAAGCCTCTTCCAGCCAAGACACCCAGCCAGTCCCGAGGTACGGAACATGAACGGCACAATCCTACCACCCCACCAGTCTCAGGCATAGAACGAATTCAGAACATACTGCCAGCCAGTCAGACAACTGTGCTTCCCCCCCTTCCGTCACACTAACCATTCAAGGGTTAAGTGAGAGGAGGAATCCAAATCTGCAACTATCTTTTCAGCACATGGGCCCAATGCAACTGTGGGGTTAGTACCCATGGCTTTCAGGCATCTCTTGGCCGCAGGTGGGGGCACCTGCGGTCACAGGTATGGGGGTACAGTCCCTTCAGCCAACAAACTCAGGGACCACACTTATTAATGCCCAGGGGATTCTGGGTAGCATCTTAGCATCTCAGACACCTACGAGCACATCTGCTGTTCAGGCAGATCAACCACAAATTATAATAGACAGTGAAGCAGTGAGCGAACTTATGCCATCCAACACAACAGGGGCAGAGAATATCCAAGTCCCTAAGGGAACACCCACTCCCCAGGCAGCTACTGTAGCAGAAGCCTGAGCAGCAGTTTGGCAAGATCCGTCTGGAAGTGCAGGGATATCCCGTACTGAAGTGGGGTGAAATACCAAAGATCCCTTCATTGGGGCAGACAGACAGGCGATACCAAAAGGTAGTTCTTCTCCCCCCACCCCCTTGGCTATCATTTCCTCCCAGCAACACGGGAGAAAATCCAAAGAGGATAATATATTGATTTTTTCCCCTTCTGCTCTTTAGAGAGTTAGAAACAATGAAAAGGATAAGATAGGGGAAAAAGAGGAAGAGAGACTGAGAAGGAAGGTGGCCAGGACATGGGCTAATTGGCTCCCCAGCTATCTGGTTTACATGGGAATCATCCAACAGCGCTTCCCGGAGAAAGGTTACATCCTCACCTAGTATCTCGACATGGTATATCGAGCATACACAGAGTACGAGGGAGGCACGTGGTTAGCTTATGATTAAACTTTTCATTGTAAAGCAGCCTTTGACCATTCCCTTCAATGGGATGTGAGGGAACACGATTTATGGCTGCAGTTTATGACACCAGCCAGGCCAGGGTTTGGAGAGAGGGCCAACAGTGGTCATATAATTGCAAAACAACAGCCCGCCTCCAACTTCAGAGGGAGTGCAGGGCAGGGGGTTCAACAACGCCCACCCTGTTGGGAATATAGCACCAGGGGTCATGTTCTCAGTCCCCTTGTAGATACAGACATGAGTGCCCAATCTGCAGACGCTTGCACCCGGCAGCAAATTGTAACAGAGATAGAGGCGGTCGAGGTGCACATAAGGACTGGGAAGTTGATAGGAAACCAGGCAGGCAACAACAACAACGTCCTCCCAAAGGGCCCCAGCCCAGTTAAATTAGCCCCCTTAAGATGTTTGTTGACTCTCTACCCGAAGAAATCAGACACTCTTTATCTTGAGCCGGGTTTTGTAAATGGTTTTCATATTACATTTCAAGGTCCCAGAGTCCCCCTTTTTGCCAGAAATCAGAGTTTGATCAAAGCCAAGGAATCTTTAGTGTTGGAAAAAAATAACAAAGAAATCACAGCGGGTAGAGTCTTGTGTCCGTTCACACAACCACCTATCAATAACTTATGTGTTTCCCCTTTGGGCATTGTCCCAAAGAAATGCCCGGGGAAATACAGGTTGATTCACAACCTGTCTTTCCCAAAAGGTGAGTCAGTTAATGACCATATCCTTGAGCATTTGAGTTCCGTTTCCTTTGATTCGACAGTCACCATGATCCGACAGAACGGGATTGGGGCATTAATGGGGAAATGCGACATAAAGTCAGCATTTCACATCCTTTCCATTAACCCAGAGGATTTTAATTTGCTAGGTTTTTATTTTCATGGGCATTATTATATAGATAGGGTTCTTCCCATGGGTTGTTCAGTCTCTTGTGCGATGTTTGAGAAGTTCGGTTCCTTTTTGGAGTGGGCCCTTCAGAATAGAACGGGTTAAAGCAACACCATTCACTAACTTGATGACTTCCTGTTCTCAGGGCCACCCAACAGTAATCTTTGTAGTTACTTGATGCAGGAATCTCAATCCCTGGAGGAGGAACTAGGTGTCCCATTAGCACATGAGAAGACTGAGGACCCTCATAGCACAATTAGTTTCCTGGGAATCAAACTTGATTCCATTAAACAATGTAGCAGGCTGCCCACGGATAAGTTGCATGACCTCCGCGTGAGTGGAACTCACTATGGCAGCTTCAAGAGCTGGTGGGGCACCTTAACTTTGCATGCCACATTATTGCCCCAGGGAGGGCCTTCCTGAGGCAGCTTTGTGATGCCATGAAGGGATTATCCTGCCTTTATCACTGAGTGCGTGTGACGGGAGCTATGCGGGAAGATTTACATATCTGGCTTACATTTCTGAACGAATATAATAGGATCTCCTTTTGGAGACAGGATCTACTTTTAGAAGCCAAGATGCAAATTCATTCCAATGCTTCTGGCACCTTGGGCTTTGACATAATCTGGAGGGACAGATGGTGTGCCAAGCAGTAGCCTCCGGAGTAGCTATCCTCTGCTATCTGTAAGGACCTTACATTCCTTGAATTTTTTCCTATCTATGTAGCAGCATACCTGTGGGTATCTGAGCTAGCCAATTCAATACTGCACTTTTGGTGTGATAACTAGGCCATGGTTCAGGTTATCAGTACCCAACATCAAAGAATCTGAGGGTTTTGGCCTTAGTGAGAGTTTTTACTTTACATTGCTTCCGGCACAAAATTTTGTTTCAAGCACGTCGTATCCCGGGGTTGGACAGTGCTATAGCTGACACTTTATCGCGTCACCAGGTACAGAGATTCCAGGAATTGGTGCACTGGGCTCGTCAACTTCTGGAAACCATGCCGGAAACCCTTTCGGAGATTGGTGGCACGAAGCTGAGCATGCCATTTGGCAATCAGTAGTGCCTAGCACATGGGCTCCCTACTTAAGAGCAGGTAGGGAATTCCTAGCCTTCAGGGAAGATATGCGGATGCAACATGTCTGGACCATTCCAGTGGAGCACATTTTATAATACTGTATTGCTTCTCGACGAAAGGGTCTGTCTACCAGCACTATGGAGGGTAAGTTGGCCACGCTTACATTCTTGGCAAAATTACAGGGGGTACAAGATAATACTGCAGATTTTAGGGTACGGTGTACACTAAAAGTTTGGACCAGGGAATCTCCACCTACACCAGATGCTAGGCTATCAATGTATCCTGACATTATGGTAGGTTTGAAAGCACAATGGCAGGTGCTGTGTTTTTCCACAGATGAAACTACACTATTTCATGTAGCGGCCCTGACTGCATTTTTGGTGCATTTAGGATATCAGAAGTGTTAGCGCTTTCGAAATGCAACCATCCGAGCGTGCGCTGTTATACCGCGATTTACAATTCACTACCCAGGGAGTCCTGTTAACACTTAGATGATCCAAAACAGACCAGGAGGGCAGAAGGATTAAAGTGCCACTTAATCAAGCTACACTAGAAGAATTATGCCCAGTCCATGTCCTGCAAGAATTCACTGTGTTGTGAGATGATAACCCAGGGGTTTAATTCTGCCATCAGGACCATACGCCCCTCACCAAATATCCGATACCCCTTTGTAGATCTTTTGAATAAAATGTGGTCTTATTTAAACCCATTTTCTGTGTCACGTCTCGTCATTTATCTTCCTCCACTACGCAAGTGCCATTCAGCCATGCCCGGCCTGGGAAGGTCTTTGCGGGGGGGAGGACGAGACATGGCCAGTCGCAATTGTTCGAGCAGGGGTGGCGCCACCAGGCGGGTTGGGGAGGCAGGCTATAAAGTTGCCATCTCCCCACCCAGCTTCCTCTTTGCTCACATGGCTCCCTCCACACTCCCTCCCTCCCTGTAGGCAGTGTGAGCTTGCTGGCTGCCATTTGGGGCTGAGTATGAATTTTTTACTCATGCACTAAGATTGTGCATGAGTTTTTTCGCCTACTCCACACTGTAAGACAAGGGGGTGTATTAAATACGCAATTTTGGCTTGAATTCTTAATTCGGTCACATTAATTATGGCTATTAGGTAGGGGCATCCTGAGAGGATTTTCATTGATGAGCATGCACAGGCACTGTTGCGGTTACTGGTAATATTTGAGCCCTATGGCCTAGTTGGCGAGATAAGGATTACCTTTGAGGCCAACCCTTCTCACCCACTTGGAGCCATGCAGCCTGGGGGGGGGGGGAGGTGACACCAGAAGGTCTCCCTATCCCAAAGAGGGATAGCCCAGTGGGGGGGGGGGAAAGGAACAGTGCCAACCCACAAGGCAAGAATAGTTCACCCTGTTCGGCAAAGTGGCCTGTGAACAGGCCATGCTGGATGCCCCATAGGAGATACCCCCTTTGCAGATCTTTTGAATAAAATGTGGCCCTATTTAAACCCATTTTCTGTGTCACGTCTCATCATTTATTTCCCTCCACTACGCAATTAAAATTATCAACTCAAATGCTGCTCAAACACTTCAATTACTTATTCCACCACTTTTCTCAGATCGACTCCATCTGTGAATTAACTTATATAGGCTTATTTAAACATTCTTGTTTTGCATGGAATCCTTGAGAATACTCCCTTGCAGATTAAATGTTATGAAGTGCTTATAAACATTGAAGAACGGGACACTATATATATATATATATATATTCAGTATTTTGATGCTAATGGGATCTTTTTTTCATCAGCATAGTATTCAATATTGTCTAAATAAAACTTATCTTAAAAACTAAGCAAAACTAGAACCTTTCTTTTTTTAATATAATATTTTGCAATAAAGCCACACATCCTAACAGGAATGTCCCTGTTATTCAGGAGGCAGACAGATTGGCATGTCTTCCTCCTGAATATTATAAGCAGTCATGGGCTGAAGCAGGCCAATTCACCCCCACTGAGTTTTCAGGGTTTTTTTTCCAACTTATTCTCAAATGCTCCATGCTTTTTAGAGGACACTGGGCATGCTCTATTTTCATAGGGCTGCTTTATATTATACTGTGTGTGATGATGATGATGATGATGATGATGATGATCGCACACGCACACACACACACCACACTAACTTTGCTCTTATACTAACTGTCTGTCACTGATGAAGGTGGAAGCCAAATGTTTCATAGAAATTAAAGAATATATATATATATATATATTCAGCCCTGATTTGGGCAATGTCATTATTATTATTAAATCATATTGGGGTAATTAATATAAGTGGGGTACTGAGGATTTCAAGTGGAGCCCCAGTATTACATAGCCAGTATTTCAGGTGCCTTAAAGGGGATTGATGGCCCTCCCCCTTCCTCCATATGAACCAATGGCTTCATAGGGGAGCAGGCAGGTACTAGTGGGCACAGTTGGGTGGAAGTGCCCAACATCTACCCTATACACCATCCACAGCAGCCCCTACACTCTGATTTTACCCATACAATATTTTCCCTACCTTCAAAGGTTTAATGTATTCCTTGGAGAGCCTGAAAAAGGCTCCTGAAATGAATTCTGTCTTAGGAAAAATTACTTGACTTCTTCCTCTCATGCTTTCTGGAAGAAATTCTGCATTAATTCAATTAATTCCTTTTGGAAGCTTGCCTATCTCTATTTGCTTCCACACCCTTCTTTGCATCTGATTTGCTAACCCAAGAAACATCAGCCCTGCTCTAATGTCTAGATTTTTCAAAGGTCACCAAATGCTGATATCTGCTTAACATATGAAGGTGATAACAACAATACTATTAATTCACAAACAAAGGAAAATGCAGTCCAAAGCAATTGTTGACTCAAACACGCTCTCTGAAAGGCAAGAGGAAAAAGCTCAGTGTTTGCACTATGTGAAAGGACAATATTGTGAAAGAGATAAATTATTTTCACAAGCTTTCCAAGAAGGCAATATAAATAACAAATGGCAAATATAATTAACAGCCTAAGAGGATGAAAATGGGAAGTTATTTCACATGGGCAGCTCCAGTAATAATCAACATGCTCCTTTTTACCAACCAGCAGAAAAATTTAAAGACAAGAGTGGAGGGAGTAGGATAGTGAAAGTGAAAATATTAGTCCCATGGCTATGTTACAGAAATGAAGAAAACACATTACGCTTTTGGCATTGCAGATTATTAACAGCAGCAGAATATATATTATCCTAAAGTTGGCACCATACCCATGATTACACATGACAGCAAAGTTGAGCATGTGAAAAACTGGTTCTTAATCTGGTGTGATTTAAACAGTTAAATGCAAGAAAGGATCTATCCAAATGGCAGATAGAGATTCCCTTGTGATAATGACAATCTAAATCAACAGCCAGTTAGCTTGCCAGTTTTAGAGAAGTCCATTGGGGTTTACACTTCACTGCCTTGCTGTTTAGAGAAAGATGGGGAGGACAGGACAAAATACAGACAAAGCCTCTAAAGTCAAGTTAGGTGTTTAATGTTCCTAAAAGTATTGCTGCATCTTCAAACAACCATAGAAGAGGAGTGGGGAAAGGCCAAAGCAGAGTAGCAGAACAGAAACAGAGAACTTAAAGTAATGTCCACCTTATTTGGGGCATCATAAAGAAATGGCCGTGAGTGCAACCATTATTTTTTCCTAATTTCAGGCTGCAATCCCATGGGATTGCTGCTCGATAGACAGCAGTCTTCCCTATGTCCTGCCGGCAACAGCCATGTAGGTTAGGAGGAGAACCTAGTTAAAATGCTTCCTGTTTCCTTAAGAGGTTCCTTTCTATAGACTTTTAGTTGGTTATTGTTAGGGATGTGCAGCAGATCTGATCTGATCCACGATCCGGATCCGATCGGGACAAAATTGGATAAAACGAAATTATTCCGATCCCGATCCTATGAACCATCCGATCCGATCCAATGAGACCCAATCCAGATCGGGAAAAAATGGAAAATCGGACGCCATTTTGAATGCTTTTCTCCATAGCCTAGTATTGTGCTACAAAAATGCCTATAACTTTTTTCATTTTTAAAGATAGAAGGGCGAAACTTGGGCACTTTGTAGATGGGTTAGGGGGTAGTTATCTGTAAGAAATTTCAGAAAGATTGGTGCAGGCATTTTGTGGCAATGAAATTTTTAATAACAAACCAGGAATGCCTATAACTTTTTCATTTTTAAAGTTCCACACATGAAACTTTGCCACATTGCAGGTGGTATGTTACGACCCATGTGTGTGAATATTTTTTTTTAATCCAATTCCGATTCCGATCCAATTTTTCCATCTGTGCACATCCCTAGTTATTGTTCAGTTTACAAACTCAGGAAGAAGTATTACCAGGCCACAACTGACAAAGAAAGGACTAGAACTTCTTCCTTCCTCATAGCAAGGTAACTCTAGATAACTTTGAATGCTTTCCTCTTAAAGTTCAAAAATGTTCAAGCTCAAGTTTATTGTTTAATTTTTTTTTAAACCAATTCAGACTGTTTTTATTATATTGTATTTTGTAGCACTATTGTGTTTTTATGAATTGTTGTAAAGCGCCGGGGTGGTATAGAAATGAAAGTAATAATAATAATAATAATAATAATAATAATAATGGTTGACACCTCTTTTTATAACAGGAACCTTATCTTTAACAGTTACATGGAAGACAAGTATAAAAAAGGTCCCCTGCTTAGTGGAAATTGCTGTACTTATTGAATTTGATGAGTTCAGATGGTTGAGTATTTCATTTCAGATTCTTTTTGATAAAAAAAATTATCACAATTCATGATGTTCATATGTGGGACAGAAAGAACTTGAGATTTAAACAATTCAAATGCAGGAGGAAGTGAAAATGACAGATTGATGCATCCCTATCAGAAATAGATGGATTCACCCATCCTATTAGCAGGTGGGAGCACAGGCGAGAATGCAACATGATAGATACCAGCAGTTTTTGCACGTTAGTGGTTTGGCAACAGCATCAGGAATTCATGTTGTCTGCTGCCCTACGCTTCTCTGTTTTTCCTGGATTACTAGCAGATGGGCTAGATAACATTCTATCAGCAATTGGGCTGCTAGAATATAATGGGTCCCCAGTAACTGCCTTATATCAAATATGCAAAAGGAACAGTATCAATACAGCTGAGGCACTTTGCAGTGAGCTCATGGTTTCTTTTGCCTGTCTCTCTTTCTCCTGGTTTTCTAGCTGCAGTATATTAAATCCCTTTTAATTGCTCAGGGACTATTTCATAAACCGAATAGGTGTTTCTCTCATATGATATTATGCCAAAATATTTTTGATTATCGCTGTAATAATATGTCCCTCAAATGAATATGCAAAATACCCATTTCTTCAATTATGATAATAATTATCATTGTAAAAGATAGAATAACCTAAGTTACTTGTAGATGTTGCTTCCCTGTACAATATATTAAACTGTTCAGATAAAGACGAATCTATAACCCGTCAGACCAATTATAGAAACCAATGGAAGGAAACAGTGATCATAACTACACCTTAGTTGACTGCCCTCAAAGTGAAGGCCACCTATCTGCTTTTTGAAACACAGCAGGCCAAACAGCCTGTGGATTACAGAGAAGCTAACAACACTGAGAACTCTTACTGTGAACACTGGACGCTTGAGAACCTCAGAGAAAGATGTATCATGGGTTAGTAGAAAATCACAGCATGCAAGGATGGGATAAAAGTAAATGGAAAAAGAAGAGTCTGATGAAAAGAAAAGGGCCAGCATCTCATTTATTTTAAAGATCTTATTTTGGTACAAGTCGCATTGAGAGTTATAAAACTTATATTTACTGCAATATGAATTTAATCTTTCATATAATTAAACCCTTTGCAGTCAGCAAAAGGTTTTGTTTTTAATGCCTGCTTTCGTAATTAAGCATAAACAAAGGACCACAGTTCCCACAACACTTGTCCTAAAAGCAGACGATCCAACGGAGAGTTGAAATGTACTGTTGGAATGTCAAACACCAAACTTTGAACACTGTAAATGAGCCTGGATTTCAACATGAGGCAAAAGATGTTTAATTTGTTTAATTAATAAGTTTAATAAATATGTTTAGGGGACCATACACTGGATAGGATTATGATTTTCACCTTTTTCAGCAAACCAAATCAGTTCATCATTAAAATATTGAGGAAGAAGGAAAGATGGTGAGGAACATCCTGACAGAAATCTCAGGAGAGTTATTCACCATTAATGCTTTGTGAGCATCTGACTTTGGTTAGGGATGTATTATCAACGCTCGGGGCTTTTTGAGTCTTCTAACTGAACACACACAAAAGCCTATGGAGTACGTGCCACTATCTCCATTACCTGTACCTTCCTTAAGCCCCCTGCCCCTGAAAACATTGGAGTGCTCCCAATGACTTTTCAACACTTTTTTTTTTTTTTGGCATTGGGGAAGGAAAAGGAGCAGGTGAAAGCAGCAGGAGTCTAAGCAACTGTGTAAGCAGGAGCGAGGCAGAGGACCTGCACAACAGGCTGCAACTGTCCCCATCCTGTTCACATTAATTCACCGCTCTGAATTCTTGATCTACCCCTAACTGTAGTCTCCTATGTTGCTTCCTTTCCTCCTTGCTCTAAACTTCTTTCTTGGTCCTGGTGAGATGAGTAACTACTTCTTGTTCCACCTGACTAGCTTGTTTCCCAAACTGAAACAGGTATTATCCGAGATTCATCAAATCAAGAGAGAATACAACGGCTTTAAAGACAGACCCCACTTAGTGATAGATTTACCAATCTTTACCAAGTGTTTTGGGATTCAAGAATTAATGTATGGGTTGTGGTCCTAAAACTTCTTTCAAGTGAGACAACACAAAGTTGTTATTAAAAAAATACAGTTTTATCACTCAAACAGTCTATAGGAAAAACAAGCTTTCACTAAGATGAAGCAGATCACAAACATTCCTAAATACACACGAATTATAATCACTAAAAGAAAAATGAAGATAGTAGCAAGGATATTGTTAACATGGTAAATTCTAGTTTCCTCTTAATCTAACAGTCAATATCAACATTTCATATTTATCTAAATGGAAGACATGATGGACAAAGCCAATCTAAGCAGGTATGATGTGTTTCTCAATCTTCCAGGACCTATCTCTCAAGCTAATCAGACCTTTATCTTTTATAACCCCCATGATGCCAATGACCTCATCTTTCGTTTCAGATGTGGTCATACCACTATTCCCATTTTTCGCAATGTAGCCAGGTCTGCCACTGACAGCAATAACACCCAAACAAAGGTATCCCTGCTAAATTAAGGTACGTGCTGCTTCCAGCACTTGACTGACCCATCCGTGGCAACCTTCCTTCATTTCCAAGAATAGTTGTGTGATAGTTATCTCACAACACACACACACACATGAATAGTTGCACTTAAAAGATACAATAAATTGTTATCAATTCTATCCACTATAGTGCATATTCCGCTACACTGGTCTAGCACATTCTCTAAATGTAAGATATGTGGCATATCCCTCTATCCCTGCTTTTGCACACTCCCTCTTGTGGATGTTGACTTCTTTTACATGTTGCCACACTGTAAAGAAAAGATAAACTCTAGCAACTCAGCAGTGAAAATATGTCATCCCATCTAGGAAATGCCCAGATTCCAGGGCAGATGTCTATGTTTCTTATGTTCACTGTTAATTAGTAAGAATATATAGATAAAAAGGCACCAAATATATTAAAACATGAGGAGAGAATGCTTGAGTTTTAGACAGTGCTTTCCCTGACAACTAATTATACCATGAGATACTGAATATCTGATAGATCTATCAGATACTGGATATGAAATATGCAGTGTAAAATATAAATCAATTTAGGCTTAAATCCTGAATATTGGATGCCAACTATTGTGCACAAATATAAAATACTATTAAATATTGTTTAGTATTTGACAGAGTGAAGGAGTTAATTCTGCCATGGACTGAGCAGCCAAATTAATAATGCTTTGAGGCGCACTGTGTGGTGTTACGTAACTGAGCAGAGTTGGGAAGCATCTTGAAAGTTATTATACTTACTTAGCAATCACAATACACTAAGGAAAAAACAATTCCCTCCAACGGAAAGACAGAGTTATTTCTATAGGTGCTGGGATGTAATATGGATTTTACTTAAACCTAAAAGGGATTATTCATTGACAGGACTCCTAAATCTCTCCTGAATCAAAATATTGGAGCAAGTTTGATAACTAGTATAATTTCCCAGGCATTTCTGAGATAACTCTTCACCAAGTGTCTTGATTTCAGAAACATAGGTTTAGCTGTCAAACAGCAGCACCCCTCCCCCGCCTCTCCCCCCTACTGTCAGCTGTCAAACCTACCGTTTTTGAACTTTTGGAACTTTTAAAATAAAAAATTCATATCCACAAAATGCCTGCACCTACCTTTCTGAAATTTCTCATACATAAGTACCTCAAACCCATCTGCCATGTGGCCAGGTTTCAGGATTCTATCTTTAAAAATAAAAGAGTTATATGTGTTTCTTTCCTCATTTTTACAAAAATACCTTGCCACTACATGCTTGAACCATATTTTTCTGAAATTTTTCACACATCACTAACTACATGTCATCTCTAATGTGGCAAAGTTTCAAGGTTCTATCTTTAAAAATAAAAGAGTAGAAGGAGTAACTGTCTTTCCCCCAATGCAACCCATTATTTAAAAATTCCTTGCCACCAAAGGCAAGCACTTATGTATCTGAAATTTCACACACATGAGTAGAAACATACCATCTGTAATGTGGCCAAGTTTCATGTGTGGATCTTTAAAAATAAAAAAAGTTATAGGCATTACTGGTTCGTTTGCAAAAACAAAATGCATAGCCACAAAATGCCTAGAGCTATCTTTCTGAAATTTCCCACAGAGAAGTAACTCTAACCCATCTGCAATGTGGCCAAGTTTCATCCTTCTGTATTTTAAAATAAAAAAGTTATATGCACTTTTGTAACACAATACTAGGCTATGGGGAAAAGCACCAAAATGGTGTCCGATGCTCCAATTTTATCCGATTTGAATCAGATTTTTAAAATTCGGATCAGATAAAATTGGAGCTCCTGAAAAATAAATTGGTATCGGACATCAGATGTCCGATTTCCCTTGATTCACTTTGGAATTGGACATTGGATCTGATACAATGCACATCCCTAATATGCAATAAGGTAAAGAATGATGAACCTGAGAAAATTATTTCAACAGCTGTGACGATGGGAGAGGTGGAAGACCTTGAGATATTCCTGAAGATTGGCTCAGAAAAGCTATTTTCTCTAAAATATACAAAATTAAACTTCAGAATGTAATTCCATCATGTACTAGGTGAGGTAAGGGAGTGAATGAGTGGCAATAAATATGATCCATGTTTGTCATTAAAGGTACACATTGCCTCCATGGCACTGAATACCTTTTACTGGTTTCAGCTGGTACCACAGCTGCAATTTTGGCTGTTTTCAACTGTGGGTGGGATAACAGATGAAAAATTTGAGGGACGGGTGTACTGCTGACCTTCCTGTTTTGTTTGTAAATTAATTCTCTGTGTGTTTAAAAGAAAAGAAAGCTCTCAGTGCATGTGGACGAATTCTTCATCTCAAAAGACAATAGCAGTAAATGCGCTGCCAAGACATTGCTACTTTCATCTTCTGGGACAGAGAGAAATTACAAACAGCAGTGAGAAACCACTTTTAATTTCACACAGGGAATTACTTTTAAAAATAAGTCCAGCAAAGTAAGTAGCCCAGCATTTGAAATGTTTCATCAGTTTTCCTCCCTAAAAACAAAAAAAACATTTTCACCCATTTGGGGACTGAAATGGTACTGTTTTGGTACAGTGTGCAAGTACAGATCCATTCATCTCAATGTGTGCCTGGCCTTTCACTAAAACGTTTAATAGAGGCCCTTCTTTGAATACCCTTACAATCGGAGGTGTGGTGCTGGCTACTGGGAAAAGGGCCTTCTTGGTAGTAGTCTCCCACCTCTAGAAAGCTGGGATCCAGTGAGTGCGCAAGGCAGTGGTGGGTGAGTTCAGCCATCCCTATTTACTTAGAATCATAGAATAGTAGAGTAGGAAGAGACCTATAATGCCACTGAGTCCAACCCCTTGCTGAATGCTTGCCTTTTCTCTAAGCAAAACAATCACACCAGTTGTAAACTCCAGTCCCTTGATCATTTTAGTTGCCCTTTTCTGCACCTTTTCCAACTTCATAATGCCCTTTTTTAGGTATGATAGCCAGAACTGCACACAGTTCCCTAAGCGTGATCACATCATAGATTTGTATAAGGGGAGTATGATATTGGCAGTTTTATTTTCAATTCCTTTCCTAATTATGCCAATAGATGAACCTGATAGATGAACCTACATGATCAATGAGAAATTTGTTTTCCCAATTTTATATGAATTTACCAAATTCACATTGTGTCCACATTACTGAGAAAAAGTGGACACAAAAATATTTATTTATTTATTTATTTATTTATTTATTTTATTCCATTTCTATACCACCCCATAGCCGAAGCTCTCTGGGAGGTTTACAAAAATTAAAAACGTTGAACATTAAAAACACCGATATACAAAATTTAAAACCATAAAGCATAAAAACAAGTTAAAATGACAATATCCTTCTGGGTCAAAGCACAACAACAACAAAACAACACAAAACCCTCATAATATGCATATTAAGAGACGTACGCATGAAAATGCATATGATTTTTTGTGCCAACTTTTGTTTTTTCAAAAAAGTCATACAATGATATGGAATCAGGCCAAAATAAACTTGAGGTTGGAAAAATGAGTGGAAATGTAATTGATAGATGCACCCATCCCTACTAAAGATTAGTCTAATCAATGGGATTTTTCCAGCTCTTTGGATCTTGTCCACAGAGTCATTAATAGCATGTTGGTGAAAAATGTAAGATCAGCTCTAGTTTACTTGCATAGAAATAATTACAGTATTTGATGAATTGGTACAGTCTTAGGTATGTTTCTAGGCTCAGAACAGAAATAAAAATAAAATAGGACAAAGATAATAAAGAGCTCTGATTCTTGATATATATTTTGGCAAGTAGTGGCCAATGTATAAGCCACAAAACAAATCAGATACCTTTTTCCTCCACTGATCTTGATAATGGGCAACGATGGCTATTTTTCAATTGATGTCAGTAATTAACCTGAATTTTTTTTTAATGTGAAAATGGTTTATATAATTCTCCTTCATCACAACCTAATGCTAATTGATAAGGTGTATTTACATTTCTGTTTAAAAACAAAACTCAGTATTTTAAAGACTCTAAATAAAATGTCTCTTTCGGCCAGTAAATTTATCTAATGGTATATTAAGTGTGCCTAGATAGGATCTATTGGACCATTCCATAGTTTCCCAGAACAGCACTGACTATCCTTTTACCTTTCAGACATGGATGCTCACTGTTTTAGGCAGGGAAGGAAATTGTAATTTATGTAGTGCAAAAGAAAAGGAACCATCTACCATATCAGAAGACAGTTACGGAAAGGGGAATTAGGGCAGAAATGTGGAGGTCCTACCAAAATGATAGCAGACTCAGCAGCTATGACTTTTTTTTTTTTAATCAGAACAATGAGCACACACTGGACTTGTCAACAGTACTCCATTGCATATGTTGCCATCAGTTGCTTTTAAATTATGTAAGCAACTACTCTGCTTTTCTTTGATGATGCTAGCGACTATACTTGTTCCACTCCCAGGCTAATAGGATCTCTTAAGATTAATTCTAGTCACACAGCAGACTGGGGTTCTTGCTATACAGTGTTTACAGTTATGAAGATTAAGTGAGTTCTGCTTCCCAAATTAAACAGAATTGCTTACAGCAGACACAATTTAATACCACTAGGCCATACCAATGGGATGATCAGGGCGGGGCAGCATATTGATAATATGTTTGCTACCACACTGAAAATAACAACCACACACAAATGTTATGCAAATTCACAAAGCATACAAACTGTTATCTCTATAATAAAATATATAATCCACCACAAATGTCTCAGAAAGAAATTTAGATGTATATGAAACAACATCTGTTTGAGTACAGCGGTATCCTAATCGGCTCATACTAGACAGAAGTTGTGGACATAAGAGACACACAGACATGGAGCACCGTTACACGGGATTTCAGAAACTACATGAATGTTAATATTTCTAAGGTGAGTAATAACTTATTGCTTCCCTGGTGAAAGGGGGACAAGTCTTGTTGGAATCTGGTAGTGTGAGAAAGATAGGCAAAATATTGGGTGGTGGGGAGAGATGTGTGCGTTGTCTCTGTTGTATTGCCTCTGTTGCTGTTGGGATATGTGCTTGGGAAGTGTCGTGTATGATAACCAGGCAGGAGATGGTGTGCTGAAATCTATGAAGTTGGAAAAGGAGAAGAGTAATTACACATCTTAAGCCTATTCTGTCTTCCCATTTGTCCTTCAGCCAGATAGTCCTTATTTTCCTGCCCAAGCAATTGTTGCTTTTATTCTGCACATTGGTAAAACTTTACATAAAAATAATGTTGTTTCTGTTGCACTGAACTGTAATGCTGGTCTCTGCCACCAGCCAGGAGAGCAAAGACCACTGGGATCAAGGGGCCCTGCTTCCCAGGAAGAACATCATGACAAGGGTAAAGTCAGCCTGGTCCCATCCATCAGCCAGTAAAGGAGGTACTGATCAAGTTCTTACTTTCCCCTCTATTCCCCTTTCCTTTTTGCATCATGCCTATTAGATTATATGCTTGTGGACAGGACTGTGTTATGTTCTAATATCTGTACAGCACTTACAAAACTGTATGTATTCCAACAGAAAGTCTGCTTTTTCATGGTGTTGCATCAGTCAAATTCTGGACAAAAATAATCTTGATGAAACTCTGTGAATGATCACATTGAGATTGCTATTTGAGGGCTTTATCAATATGCACATGCATTGAAAAAGACATATACAAACTGAAGAAATTAAAAGCTACAGCAAAATTCAAATGCAGAGTACTTTGTAAAACATTTGGAATTAAAATTACAGATAATTTCTAATACATCAAGATTGGCTAATTTAGAACTCCAGGATTAAGTGAGATGACAATACTTTGGGAAGTATCTCTATCATCAGTAAGGGTCAATTTGCCCTAATTAAGGTAGGTAAGAAAGTTTGGGGTTTTGTGGCGTAAATTAAGGTGTGTTAAAAATAGTAATTAAGGTAGGTTAGAAAATGTCCAATGGAAACCTAGACACCTAACCATTTCTCCAGCTAATTTCGAAATGGCGTCAATGAATGTCACATGTATTCCTATTTCCCATGATTTAGGCTACAATCCTATACCCAACTATAGGAGTAAATCCTGTTTAACTGAATGTGATCTACTTTTGAGTAGAGAAATATTGGATTTGGGAGTGTGCAATGACCACAAGATTCAACTTGGAAATCGATTTTGCTTGGGTGGGTTCAGAGGCTGTCCCATCTAATTTCCAAATGCTATCAAATTCCAAAGCCCTATTGAACTCAGAGGGACTTGCTTCCGAGAAGGATGTATAAGATTGCACTGCTACACACCTATTTCCATTAAGACACATTTAAGGTGGTGCATTTTAAATAATGTTATAATTGTTACCAATATGCATGGAATATTTTCTAATGAAAGAAGTTACTACATACCTCACTATTTTTCTCCATTCAATCTTGGTGGAAGAAGTATCATTTTATAATATACAGTAATTTAATCATTATCATTGTATTGTCTAGACATTTTATTGTTTGTTATCTCAATTCATGTAGGAAGAATGAAGAAGGCAGACTTTGTTCTCAGGAGACTTGGAAATAGCTAAACATTATAAACCTCCTAATCTAAAAGGATGGATTTAAAGGAAGGTAGAATGGAGAACAGATATCTCTTTCTCTCTAGCAGAATGTCACCAATATGGTCATCAAACATCATTTTTGTCTTGCCTGGTAGGAAAAAAAAATCTAAAGCTAAGTAACAGCTTCTGCATAACTGATGAAAGTAAAAACAAGAACAACAACAACAAAAAACCACACATCCTATATCAAGACCTAATTTTTCTTGGCAATCAAGTTTCATGAGAATAGTCTCTTCAGACTTCCATGAATGACTGTACTGACAAGCTAAAAACATGAAGGAAACAAAATTAAATGATAAAAAGCTCAGAGCAATCTTATGTCTCATGTGAAGTATTCCTACTTGCAATGTTGTAAATTTTAATTAGCCTTGGACAAAACTGAACATTGTGTAAAGGTATGTTTACAAATCCATTTTATAGCCAAAAGTTACTTACCCAAAATAAAACAAATAAATAAATACTTTCCCAAAAATATTCAAGCACAATAAAATTATTTTATTGCAATGTTCTTTTACCAGGTTTACTGGAATGTATTCATTAAATCAAAATCACTGTCCTATATGGGGCTAAATGCTTTAATATTATCAGTAAATCATCAACATTATCCTTAAAGGGGCTACATGCGTTGAAACTGCTTTATCTTCACTAACAGCAATCATTTACTGCATTTCAGCCCTATTAGATTTTGGAAGGCAGTTCATAACATACATAAAAGAAATCTAAAATAAAGATATTAAAACTAATTCCATAATAAAACAATAAAGAAAACAATGCAGCACTGGACAGTTCAAAATAGATGCCAAATAAATCCCACCCACACGCCTAAACTTTACTGAAGAATCAAAACATTTTTACTGGCTTTCTTGAAACATGGTGGGAGCTAACTGTATGATCCCTGGAATGTTTTGTCTCACAGAAAAATGCCATGGGGAATAGTTTAGTCTTTCCTCCCTCAGCATCATGGCCCCAATCCCTCATGTGGATATTTTAAAAACAGTGCTGTGGGTGATAGTATTTACAGATCTCCTGTGACACTTCTAGACCAGAACTACACTAATTAGTATATAGCACTATGAAGGCGGTATATGGTATGTGTTGATGGACCCCAACAGTTGTCAGTGCATTTCAATACCACTATAAAGCAGTACTGTGGCTCCTGTCTTTAATATACTGCTTTCATACCACTTTCATGGTACTATATCCTGCTTGGTGTGGCTCCTGCCTTTTATATACTGCTTTCATACCACTTTCATAGTGCTTTATCTTGCTTGGTGTAGATTGGGCCCAGGTTTAGTCCTAAGGCCCCTCTCCCTTACTGCCAGCTACACCAGTTTAAACCCTGCCACCTTCACAGTTAAGGCCATTGTGCCACAGAATGGGCCCTGCCAATTGCTCCCACTCATTTCATTAAAAAAAAAAAGAATAGACATAAATATATTTTCTATTTCATTATATATATATATATATATATATATATATATATATATCGTAGGCATATGTGAAGATCCATTTTTTATTTTCAATTTACTGCACAACAATAGACATATACACGGACTGCTGTAATTTTCCGATTGTCAGGGCTAAGCCATATGCAATACAGAGTCAGTAACAAGGAACTAAAAATTGTGCAATCGGGGATGGAGCCAGAAGCACAAACCAGAAGCAGAAACAGAGAGCAAGCCAAAGCGAGGATGACCCAGACACTTTTGTAATTCTTCCTGACCAGAACTAAGGATGGTAGAACCAGTGATTTTTAAGTTCACTGAAATTCTCCAAACTCCACTTCAAAGCTTGGTTCATTTCACTCCCATTTTCATTTTCAATCTGCATTTTGGCTTGTTCAAAAGGTGAAATGCACATTCTGAACAGGAAAAGTTCACATTTCTGTGCATATTTTCCAAATGTATACACTTTTCCGTCACTGATTAAAATGTGAAAATAGGCATTTCAAAGTGCATCATTTTTAAAATAAACATTTTTTTCAAACGTGGTTGCAAATTTGGGAACTTCAGAATGTTTCTTAAAAGAAAGCACTCCTCGTGTTTGGGACTGTGAACGGGACATGTTCGGATGATTTGCGATCAGAAACAACATTCTTGCATATCCTTATCTAGGATCAGGAGGGCTGCCTCATTGGGCAGGGTCAGTCCAGAGTCTGACAAATTTTACTGCCCAGGAACACTCTCTAAGCTACAGTCCTGGTGGATTATCACATCAACAGCCATGCACAGATGAATACTGGTAGACTTGATAGCTTCTAACACCTATGTTTTGATGGGGGTGTTTTTTTTTTAAAAAAATCACTAATTTCTTGTTTCATCATCGCTATATATGTATATCCCATAGTCCATACCCATATGTTCTCCTCTGATATACAATAAAGCAACTTCATAGAATGAGAGCCTATCTACACTACTGCTTTAAAACGGTTTAAAACGGTTTATAACAGTAGTGACAACTGTTGGGGCTCAGGACACACTCCATATACAGTTTTCAAAATGTTTTCACAGTGTTGTGTCCTGCTTGGTGTAGATAGGTCCTGAGAAGCTGATTATACAAAAAAGGGAAAGACAGATATCCCAATCCTCAACAGAAGAACAATTCACAACAGATATGTAATGCTTCCGTCTCCTCAACTAAACTTATCCTATTCCTCTTTACCTTTGCGAAGGACACTGATGGGAAGTAGTCTTGGATGACACTGATTTTCTAGACCCATTTCAAACTGGCTTCAGGGCAGGATACGGAGTTGAGACTGCTATGGTCGCCTTAGTGGATGATCTACGCCTTAGTATTGACAGGGGGAGTGTGTCCCTGTTGGTACTTCTGGACCTCTCAGCGGCTTTCGATACCATCGACCATGGTATCCTTCTGGAACGCCTGAGGGGATTGGGAATTGGGGGCACTGTGCTTCAGTGGTTCCGGTCCTACCTCTCGGGCAGGTTCCAGATGGTGATGCTTGGGGATAGCTGCTCTGCAAAGAAGGAGCTGCTGTGTGGCGTACCGCAAGGTGCCATCCTTTCTCCAATGCTGTTTAACATTTATATGAAACCGTTGGGAGAGATCATCCGGAGGCATGGGGCGGGGTGCTATCAGTATGCTGATGACACCCAAATATATTTCTCTATGCCTCTGACAAAAGCATCAGCTAAGGATAGTGTGTCTCCTCTGAATGAATGCTTGGAGGCGGTAATGGGCTGGATGAGGAAAAACAAACTGAAACTGAATCCAGACAAGACGGAGGTGCTTAATGTCAAGGGCCACATCCTTGGGTTGAAGGTGTGTCAACCAGTTCTGGATGGGGTTACACTCCCCCTGAAAGACTGTGTTCGCAGCTTGGGGGTGCTCCTGGATCCGTCGCTCCAAATGACAGCCCAGATAGATGCGACGGCCAGGAGTGCCTACTATCAGCTTCGGCTGATATGCTAGGTGCGCCCCTTCCTAGAGTTGGAAGACCTAAAGATGGTGGTGCATGCGCTGGTAACTTCGAAGCTCGACTTCTGCAATGCGCTGTACATAGGGGCTACCTCTATGCCTAGTCCGGAAACTTCAACTAGTTCAAAATATGGCAGCCAGGTTGGTCACCGGTACATCTAGGGGTGACCATATTACGCCAGCTTTAAAATCGCTCCACTGGCTGCCAATTAGTTTCCAGGCGAAGTATAAAGTGTTGGTCATTACCTTTAAAGCCCTACATGGTTTGGGTCCAGGTTACCTGCGGGATCGCCTTCTCCCGTACAATCCGCCCCGCACGCTCAGGTCCTCTGGGAAGAACTTACTGCGGTCGGCCAAGACTAGGCTGACAACCGTTACCCAGAGGACCTTCTTTTCTGCCGCTCCCAGACTGTGGAATGACCTGCCGGAGGAGACTCGTCAACTTAACAGTCTTTTAGAATTTAAGAAAGCCATAAAGACTGTTCTCTTCCGGCAGGCATATCCAGTGGAATTTTAGAATGTTTTAAGGATGTTTTTAGGATGTTTTAGGATTTTTATGCAGTTTTAATAATATGTGTCATGTTTTAATCAGTTTTATGTATTTTATCATGTTGTTTTTCCCCGCCTCGATCCAGACGGAGAGGCGGGTAAGAAATAAATTGTTATTATTATTATTATTATTATTATTATTATTAATGACTTCCTGTTTTCTACAAAGGAGAAGTTTGTTGACTAACACATTTATCTGATTACTAGAAAGGAAATTCAAACATTATTTTAAAAGAATGCCGCTTTGCTACTTCCTTAGGGTTGACTGACCAATCTGATAAATCATCTCTTCCCAACTCTTTTTTGCAATCACTATCACTTGCTTTCATCCCCACATATTCTTTCATGTTGAAGGTCATATCTGGCTGATGTTCTACAAACAGACACTCAAGGCATGGATGATTAAGACTAACAAGGCAGAAGTTGCAAAGCCCTTGAGTCACTCTCACACATGGGAAGTTCAGTTTAGTTTTATTATTTATAACCCTAGGTCATCACAATATAACACATGAAAAATGAAAATACAGAGATCTGACATCTCAAAAGCTCCTTAATGAATATTGCCTGTTTTCTCCCCTAATCTTAGTAGTGAGATTGGAACCGTCTTCCTCTCCTTATTTCGCTGAATATAATACATGATTACAGTTTTATTACATCAAAGCAGGTTCATTATGATGAACCGATATTGAGTGCAGCTGTTGTACTGCAGTTTACAATTCATAGATCCATGCTTCATGGTTGCTCTGTTAAATCTTGAGTACCCCTGAATACTGCTTAAAGTGGATTTCTATTTGAAACTGGGATTTCTAAGAAGTTGGACCAGTGTCCTGAATCACAATTCCTCAGACTACAACAGGCAACCAATGATATGAATGGGGAAAAAGAATGACAAGGCCAGACTAGTGTCCAGGAACAATCTTCTATAGGGCAGACCCAGAAGAGAAAAGCCAGCGAAAATCATTTGTTATCATTTAGAGTTCCCAGTTAAATCACTCAAACTTATCATCAATGATCTACAGCCCATTCTGGACAATGACACCTCCCTCTCACAGTCCTTGAGCTTAAAGGCAGCCACCCACCCAACCTAAAACAGCTACTAATCAGCAACAATATACCACAGAATAGTGATATAGATATAGGAACTAGGGATGTGCACTGACCCCCCGGATCGGATCGGATAGCGGATCGGAATCGGACCTGGGGGGTCGGATCGGATCGGATTGGAGGATGGTCGGATCGGATCAGACCCCATCCGCGGATCGGATGTCCGATCCGGATCGGACGCCATTTTGAATGCTTTTTCCCATAGCAAAGTATTGTTTTACAAAAACGCCTATAACGTTTTCATTTTTAATGATAGAAGGATGAAACTTGGGCACATTGTAGACTGGTTAGGGATAGTTATCTGTGAGAAATTTCAGAAAGATTGGTGCATGCGTTTTGTGGCAATTAATTTTTTAATAAATAACCAGGAATACCTATAACTTTGACATTTTTAAAGTTACACACATAAAACTTTGCCACATTGTAAGTGGTACCTTGGGACCTATGTGTGTGAAATTTCAGAAACATAGGTGCTTGCTTTGTGTGGCAATTAATTTTAGAAAAATGGGTAGTAGTGGAGTAAATACAGTTATACCTCCCATTTTTTTATTTTTAAAGATACAAACAGGACACTTGGGCACATTACAGGTAACACATGGCTTGATACGTGTGTGAAATTTCAGAAACATAGGTGCTTGCTTTGTGTGGCAATTAATTTTTGAAACAATGAGGAAAGAAACACCTATAACTTTGTCATTTTTAAAGTTACACACATGAAACTTTGCCACATTGTAGGTGGTACCTTGGGACCTATGTGTGTGAAATTTCAGAAACATAGGTGCTTGCCTTGTGTGGCAATTAATTTTAGAAAAATGGGTAGTAGTGGGGTAAATACAGTTATGCCTTGGAGCTTTGACAGATAAAAAAGGGAGGGGGAGGCGGGGAGGGGGGTGCAATTGACAGCCCAAGCCTCTGTGGAAAAACTTTTATAACTTTTATAACTTTTAATCTAAATGAGGAAAGAGGAGCCAAGCACGGAGGGAGAGGAGGCAGCTCTGTCTCCCCCCTATTCACCCATCCCAGGCGGAGACGAAGGGGGTGCGCACGGAGGAGCCAAGCATGGAGGGAGAGGAGGCAGCTCTGTCTCCCACCTACTCACCCATCCCAGGCGGAGACGAAGGGGGCGCGCACGGAGGAGCCGAGCACGGAGGAGGAGGAGGCAGCGCCCCCTTCTTCTCCGCCTGGGATGGGTGGGTAGGTGGGAGCTGCCTCCTCCCCCTCCGTCCCTCCGTAAAGTAAAGAAGCCCTCCAGTGCTCATGCCTTTCCCCGAGCTATTGCCTACTGGAGCCCCTTTTCCCATCCCTGAACAAAGCCCCCAGACTCAACTTGACAGCATCAGCTCTTCTAGGGGAAAGGGGGGGCAGAAGACGGGCTGTCAACTCAAGAATACTGTCAGGAGCTGGGGGGACCTGGACAGGTTTCCGATAGGTTTAGAAGCTATGCTTCTAAAATTCATCACACATGTGAACCAAAGTGGTATGTCTAATGTGGAGAAATTTCAGAAACATAGCTTCAAGCGTGTAGTGGCAAGGTATTTTTGAAACAATGAGGAAAGAAACGCCTATAACTTTTTTATTTTAAAAGTTAGAAGTTTGAAAGTTGCTCACTTTGTAGATGGATTAGGGGTAGTTGTCTGTCAGAAATTTCAGAATGATAGGTCCAGGCATTTGGTGGCTACGAATTTTTTAGATTAAAAGTTATAAAAGTTTTTCCACAGAGGCTTGGGCTGTCAATTGCACCCCCCCTCCCCCCCTCCCCCTCCCCCTCCCTTTTTTATCTGTCAAAGCTCCGACCTCGGCGGATCGGATAAGATCGGATCAGAGGGTTGATCGGATCGGATTTTTCCGATTTTGGGGCGGATCGGATTCGGATCGTGGATCGGATCCGATCCGATGCACACCCCTAATAGGAACCAGACCCTGGGACTGACCCAGATGCCAACTCTGTCCCTATGTCTACTCTGACAACACTATTATAGAACCTAATAATGTAATTCACAATGTCTACGATTCATACACCTTCTCAACTTCCAATGTGATATAAGGCATTATTTGCCACCAGTGCCCTATTGTATTCTACATAGGACAAACATGTGAGTCTCTACACAAAACAATAAATGGACGCAGATCTAATATCAGAAATTGGAATAGATTAGGCTGACCATATGAAAAGGGGGACAGGGCTCATGTAACTTTAGCAGTTATAGAGAAAAGGGAATTTCAGCCAGTGTCTTTGTATGCAATTAGTCCCTGGTGAAATTCCCTCTTCATAACAGCAGTTAAAGTTGCAGGGGGCCTGCCCTCTTTTGTATATGGTCACTCTAGTATAGTGCCTGCAACTTTAACTGTTGTGATGAAGAGGGAATTTCACCAGGGACTAATTGCATACAAATGACACTGGCTGAAATTCCCTTTTTTCTACAACTGATAAAGTTACATGAGCCCTGTCCTCCTTTTCATATGGTCAGCTGATCACAAAATTTTCATTTCTCAGAAGGCAAACTGGTGGGAATAAAAGAACAATTGCTTGCACAAGAACCCAAGTACAATGCAGAGGTCAGATCTGAGCTCCAAAACACACACACACACACACACACACACACACACCCTAAGAAATGAAATTAAAATCAGGAAAAGCAGGCAGCCTAGTAGGCACTAAATGAGTTGTCCACAAGCACATTTGTGCTCATGGGAACCATGTTGGAGATCCCAGGTTTATATGACATCTTCCTACTGAACTACTGCGCCCATAAGAACATTTAATACAAATTGGTGGTGCTTTTTGGCTCAGTGCAAGAAGTCAAAGACATTAATTTGTTATCGAGCAGGCCACATTGCAGCACCACAAAATTACCTGCTCTGACTTCCCACATTGTACACAGATACACATATGACTGCTGACTACTTCAATTTTCAGCCTATTGCTTCTAAACAGAACATAAAATTGAAAAATCAAATAACAGGAACTCTATCCCCCCACACCCCCAAAATGAAGTTGAATTGTGCTACAGGCAAAAATACCAAAGGCATTGAACTGTCACTGATGTCAGTGATAGCACCAATGTCAATAACGGTTAGCAAGGAGTCAGCTTTAGTAAGATGCAGTGTCTTCAAGACAATATATACATTAATATTCTATCCTGAAAATACAATAACTAGATGCCAATCACTCTGGATTGTTCAGATCACCAGTACACATCCAATTTTGATTGAAAAATTGGCTATCTTCCTGTAACCCATTTAATATATTTCCTTTAAATGGCAGGACAGATTTTAAACCCAAACTACTTTTCCACACAACAGCTCTGCCTGTGTCATTCCACATAATTCTGATGCCACCTGGCATGGCCACTGCCAAGATATACACAAAATTTATCGGGTAAATATGGCTAGGAAAAAGGGGATGTGAGGATGCATAGATAATCTTATGACAGCAGGAAAACAGACATTTGTGTGGACTACTCAGCTATCATAATTGCTACCACATTTTTAAAAAAGTTTATATACAAATACCTAAGTTATTTAAGTATTTAAAGCAGCTTATGTTACTGCCATATAAGGTGGAGAAGGGAAAAAAGGAAATTTGTTAAATTGTTATCCCTTTCATCTGCAATCCCTTAAATAAGTAGGTGATGGACAGACACATAATTATACAATTTCCTTCTCTGAATGAACTTCATTTGAGGTTAAAAACCACACAAAATGTAATATGGCACTTATTTATTTATAGGATTTATACACCACTCACCGTCCTTGTTTAGGTGACATGCTAAGCCATGGTGGTTAAGCATTCTGAGCTAAATATTATGGCTTAGTGTGTTATGTGAGGCATGACTTAGCATGTCGTGCTAACCATTCCTAACCACAGCAGCTACATAACTGCGGTTTAAGCCCACTCACTAACCATTTGCTGAAAAGGATTTGCAGCCTAACCATGGCTTAGCATGTTGTCTGAACAGGCCCCATTATCTGACAAGAGTCCTGAGCAGTCAACAATAAAAAGAATGATGAAGAAAGAAAAAAGAACCAAAATACAGCATTAAAATATTTTAAATCAGGTTATGTTCTCTAAAACTATGGCTGGTCAACCAGGGAGGGCTTGTTCAAATCAACATGTCTTCAGCAAGGCACTGAAAATAAAATAATGTTGTTGCCTGCCTGACATCAAGGGGCAGGGACTTCCACAGAAAGGGAGCCAGTGCACTGATGGCTCTATTCTGAGTGCAGTGCCAGCGCCAGGTTTTTGAGGGGCCTTGGGCAAGACACCCTCAATTGCCCCCCTTCAGTGAGTCCACCTTCTCACTATCATTGTCACCAGCTGCTATTGCTTTTCATCCTTTTTCACATCATTGTTATCACTTCTGTGCTTTGATAGGCAGCCAGCCAGTGAGCATGTAGGCAGTGGTATCTATTCCTCCTCCTTCTCACCCCCACTGCTATCTGGGCCAGAGTGAGAGGCAGTGACCAAGCGGGTTGGAATGGTGACGAGGAGGAGCAAGTCCAGGGTGTTTTTGTCAGTGGAGCCTTGCTAGAGTGTAGGCCCCTTGGCAGGTGATCAACAATGCCTACCCTTGATGCAGGCCTTGTCTGAGTGGACTCTTGTGGCCCCTCGCTTTTCTTTGAAGTGATCCCAGCTGTCAGTAAGAAATGTTCTTATTAATTTTTTTAATTTTTTTTAATTATTTTTAATTCATACAGAAATACAAAATTAATGAAACAAAACAAAACTTAACATAAATATCCCTCCGCTCCCCCTTATAAGAAATCAGTAATGTCCTTATAACTATTTCTTTCTTTGTAGGTCAGAATATATGTATACATGTAACATAAATTCACCCAACACGTGAGGGATACTGTACATTATGCCAACCAAAAGGATTTAAATGCCTTGGGAATTTTGTTCTCCCATTCCGATGTAGTTGTATGTACTATGAAGCAATGTCAATCTGTGTTAAATGTGTCTTTTCACCTTGTTCTTACTATACCAATTTGTTAGTGTGGCATCGGACAAATCTTTCCAATATCTAACTATAACCAATCTGGCAGCAACCAAAAGAGATCCTATTAGTGACTTAAATGAAACTTTTTCATTATCCTTCTGAAATAATGCCAACAAAGCTAATACAGGGGATTTAATGACCTTTTGCCCAATTATTTTTTCAATTTCTTTAAAAATTAAGTCCCCAAAAACTTTTATTTTAGCACAATGCTACCACATATACGTGGAAAGAGCCTACCTCTCCACAGCCCCTCCAGCAATACCGTGTACTTGATTTATTAAATCATGCCACCTTTACTGCCGTTAGATACCATTCTTGCAAGATCTTTAGCACTGTTTCCTTTGTGGACATTGAGACAGATTTAAATGGGAGTTTATTTAACAAATTTGACCAATCTGTGTCTTCTACCTTAATTGACCAGTCCAACTCCCATATTTTCTTTAGACCCTGAGAACTGCCCATCTCGGAATTAACAAGAATGGAGTATAGTCTAGGCTGACCATATGAAAAAGGGGACAGGGCTCCTGTATCTTTAACAGTTTCATAGAAAAGGGAATTTCAGCAGATGTCATTTGTATATAAGCAGAACCTGGTGAAATTCCCTCTTCATCACAAAGTTAAAGCTGCAGAAGCCCTGCTCTCTTTTGTACATGGTCTTAGAGACAGGGCTCCTGCAGCTTTAACTGTTGTGATGAAGAGGGAATTTCACCAGGTTATATATGCATACAAACAACACCTGCTGAACTTCCCTGTCCTTTGCAACTGTTAAAGATACAGGAGCCCTGTCCTCCTTTTCATATGGTCACCCTAGTATAGTCAGGACACCAGGCTTGAGTTAATATCAGTAGGGGACTTAATCAAGACTTCAAACTGTGTAAGGGGACATGTGACACATTCTTTAATATATGGTTGATGTATAAATGTGCCCACCTGACACCTTTCCACCCATGTAATATTGAAGTTTTTAAGATGGGCTCTCCACAAATCCCTAGAGAGGGGAACATTATCATGATAGAAATCCTGCATTCTATACAACCCTGCTCTCTTAAATGCTTCTGCTCTGATTTGCCTTGCACTGCTAGTGAATTCTGGGTGACAATATAATGGCATTAGTGGAGAAAGCTTTGGCATTAGCTTATCCAACCATCGTCTACAAACATTAAATGGTTGTAATAATAGTTTTATAAATGGGATGCTTTCATGAGACTTTCTATCTAAAAGAGTTATATCTATGTGTTCCCAATGTAGGTGGCAATCTTTTCTAAGAAAGGAGATCAGATGTCAGAGCTGGTATGCTTCATAATATGTTTTAAATAGTGGAATGCCCCATTCCTCCTCTGACATGGGTCTATACTGGTGTGCCTTGATTGTTCTAGGGTGTTTACTCTTAAATATGAAAAATTCCACCTTCCTTTGCCATGAGCTGAGTATTTGATTACGAACCTCAATGTGGAGCACATGGAAGAAATATGACAACTTGGGTAGTATTGACATTTTAACAGACGCTATATGACTAGCTAGGGAGAGTGTTAACTTAGACCATGTTCTTATTAAAAAAGAAAAGAAAAGGAGGAGGAGGAGAGGTAACCACCTTGGCAAGCCCCAAGAAAGGTGTTCAAGGGCACACTGATGTCCATGGACCATGTTGCTTACCTCTGCTTTAGATTATTCTTTCAACCCAAGTTGACTTGCTGAATCAGCACAGGGTGGACATTTGTATTTCATTGTAGACTCAGATTTAACATATGGTCTTTCCATAAGTCCAGGTGTGTTTCAGGCATTGTGGGACAAAACACATATAAAAATAATGTTGTATTATGTAGCAGTAGTTATGTGCCTTCAAGTCAACTTCAACTTATGCTGACCCTATGAATCAGCAACACCCAATTGCATCAGTAGTGAACTACCCTATTCAGATCTTGTAACCATGCACATATCTTCCGTTATGGAGTCCATCCATCTCTTATTTGGTCTTCCTCTTTTCCTTCTACATCCTTACATTAATTATTTCATGTTAAGAGATAAATATTGCAATCCTGTACAGGAGTTCAATGGTATAGATTATATCATTCCTAAATGTGTATTGGATTGCAACATAAGGTACCAGAAAAAACTTGGAAGATAACACTACTCAATACATTTTATATGGTATGTGCCTCCAAATTACATTGCAATCCTGGGTTCAGAAGTATGTCCCATTGAGTTCAGTGGTGCTTATTCCCAAGCATCCATGTGTTAGATTGCAGTCTAAATGAAGCTTGTTTTCCTGGGGAAATGGAACTGGGAGGGATATCTACTTAAATTGGGGTTCCGAGAGATCGCAGATATATTCTGGCTAAAACCAACTTTATGAAGGCAGAATTAACACCCCCTGTGCCCCTCCAAAACTTCTCCAGATGTTTGTGAGATCTCTGAATATTGGAAGGATGCAACCCTCTATTTTGAAATGCTAATTTAAAGTAGGGATGGCGGTGGAGTCTGGCTGAAGGCTCGAGCTCAGCGGATTATGACCAGCTTGGCCCTCTGGACTGGAATCCATAGACCCCCATGCATGCTCCACCAAGCTGCCATTTTGTGTAAATGGCAGCTGTAAAGAGGTCAATTTAAACAACATGGTTTAATTTTGGGGTGGGGGGAGAGATGGCATTATTTCATTTTTCTCTCACTTTAATACCTGTGCCCCCCAAACTGACAAAAAGCTGTACTTAAGAGCTGTGGTACAGAAATTCCAGTAACTCCATACCCTGCTACCCTTTTCACAAATCCATCTTCAGAACACATGACCTCAGTTGATTAACATACAGATATTGCTTTATGTCTATCTACCTAACAATTTTAGATCAAACAAATAAAAGTCAACAATAGAATACCGAGAAGGCCAACAATAAATAGTATTTTCATCATAACAAAATAGCATTGCCAAAATGCCTTCCCTTTATAATTATCCACCTATATCTGCACAATTTAGGGTGACCAGATCACCCTGGATTTCCCGGTCCTAACCGGGAAAACTAGGGCAATCCGGGCCGACAGGGGGGCTGTGGGGGCAAACCGGGGAAAGGATCAGCTCTCCTCCCGCCCTAAAATGCCCGCGCTGCTCCCCGGCCTCTGCAAGAAAGAAGTGCTCAGCGTTAGGGAGCGTCAACAAATTCCTTGTCTGGTGGCTAACTGCTTTAGCCACCAGACAAGGAATTTGTTGACGCTCCCTAATGCTGAGCACTTCTTTCTTGCCCGCACTGTTCCCTGGCCTCTGCAGGAAACAAATGCTCAGCGTTAGGGAGCGTCAACAAATTCCTTGTCTTAGCCACCAGACAAGGAATTTGTTGACGCTCCCTAACGCTGAGAACTTGTTTCCTGCCGAGTCCGGAGAGCAGCGGCGGCCATTTTAAAGCAGGCTCTTCCTCCTCCTTTGCCTGCTGCTCCTTTGCTCTGTCCTGGGCGCCTCCAGGGAGCCCAGGACAGAGCAGGGCAAGAAGGGTGAGGGGGCTGCAGGGGGGTCACGCGGCAGTGAAGGAGATCGGCTGTGGCAGCGGAGGACCCGGTAGGTCCAGGCTGGTTTTTTGGGGGTCGGTGGGTGGGTGTTTCGGGTGGGGGGGTGGCGGGGGGTGTCTGCTTGTTGGCCCCGGCTCATGGTACAGCATGGTGTGGCCTGGCCCAGGACGGTGAGGCCTGTTGCGGTGGGTAGCATGGCCTGGCAGGGCGTGCGGCAAGGCCTGGTAAGAAGGGCATTATGGAACATGGGGCGGCCTGGCTGGCTGTGGAGCATCCTAGCCTGGCATGTGGAGTTTTGTGGCATGCAGAGCGGCCTGTCCCAGCCTGGAGCGCGGGCATCTTAGCCTGGCCTGGTGCGCAGAGCTGGGGCTGGATGTTATGTTATTTTTCTTGTTGTTTCTTCTGTTATTGTGGAGTGCTGCTGCTACTCTTTATAAACTTTTCTTTAAGCAATTTGCTTTCCTTGTATGTATGCGTTTGGGGTTTTATTAAATTAATAGAAGGCCAAATGAACTGTCTTTAACTGCAATTTAAATTCAGTGGGGGGGTAGATTGGATTTCATATCTGGCAGCATTGATGAAATTAGTTTTCACTTATTTTCCATAAATTCCTTGAGTACTGATTTTATTAATTAATTGGGGGGGTGTTTTAAAACTATTATTAGATTTGCCATGGGTGAATATGTTGGGGTATGTGGGTGTTTATTTTATTTTTAGACTTGGTTAAGTCTGTGTAGTTGGTTGGTTGGTTTTTGCCTTGGTGCATGTGTGGATTTTTATTATTTTTCCTTTGGTGAGTATGTGGATGAGTGTTGTATTTTTAATGTTATTTTATTGCCTTGGGTATTTGCATGTTTGTGTGTAGATTTATTATGTCGATTACTGTTATTTTGCCTTGTGTGGGTGGCTGATGATGATGATGCTTTTGGTGAGTGTGGGGGTGGATTTTTCTTCCCCCTCCCCTGTTAAGTGTATGGTGTATGTGAGGAGGTTGTGTGTGTTTTTTTTAAAAATTGCCTTAGGGAAGGTGTGGGGTTCCCCCCCACACACACACTTTGAGTGAGTGTGCAGGGGTGTGTAGATTTTAATTTTTATTGCCTGAGTATGAGGTGTGTGTGGATGATGGTGATGATGATGACACAAAATTGGGTGGGATCACTAATACCCTGGAAGACAGAAACAAACTTCAAAATGATCTTGATAAACTGAAGCACTGGGGCTGAAAACAGCAGAATGGAATTTAATAGGGATAAATGCCAAGTTCCACACCTAGGTAAAAGAAACCAAATGCACAGTTACAAGATGGGGGATACTTGGCTGATCAATACGACAAGCGAGAAGGATCATGGAATTGTTGGAGATCACAAGCTGAATATGAGCCAACAGTGTAATGTGGCTGCAAAATAAGCAAACACTATTTGGGTCTGTATTAATAAAAGTATAGCTTTCAAATCGTGTGAGGTACTGGTTAGGGTTAGGGTGCTGCATGCATACAAATGACACTTGCTGAAATTCCTTTTTCAATACAGCTCTTAAAGATACAGGAGCCCTGTTCTCCTTTCCATATAATCACTCTAACTAATTTAATAATTGTAACTTTTTCCTGTTACCATAGTTCTTTAACTTCCATAGCCAGTGGTGTATATTTTTCTTTCTTTTCCTCTTCCTTTTCTGCAACATTTTTGTCATTAGGTATTGCTATGTCAGGTAGGTGTGTTTTTTCTTTTTTGTTTTTTACTGTCATGTCTGGTTGATTGCAAAGTATTGACTTGTCCCAGAAATGTTCTGTCCAAGCAAGGTAATAAATGAGTGTGTAGCATGGCTTGGCTTGAGTGTGTCTGAATCTCCTAGGCTCTGAAAACGTCTTTCTGGAGAGCACCTGGTGGTTGCATGGTCCACGAGGCCAGATTCTGTGATTGCATAGTTGTCCTTGACAGGTGGGGCTTACAATTGACAGAGTAAGGTGAACAGATGTGAAGAGGCTGCTATCCTATATTCATTTATCTGGGAATAAGCTTTATTGAAATCAACGGGACTTATTTCTGAGGTTTCTTTTGGCAGGTTTTTTTGGGTCCATGATCGGGATTTCTGTTCTCTGCACACTGAGGCAGTGCAAATTCAGGAGATATTTGGATAAAAGGAGGGAAAGATCCTTGTCTAGCATTGTGATAATGGGCATCTGTTCTGGCCTTTCTTTGTATTGCTAAGGTCTTGTTTACATGGCTAATGAACCAGAGGTATAATTACAATTTTTTAAAATTAGTTTCCCATTGATAAACCAGAAGTTGAAACAAAAGGGCCTGCAAAAGGGTTAGTGGCCCAACCATGGCTTAGTGTGTTGTCTGAATAGGCCCATCATCATAGAACAGTAGAAGGCTGCATAATTATTATAAACCACAGTTCAAACTTAGCTTAGGGGTATGAATATCCTACAAGGTGCCTCAGTAGGGTGACCAGATAAAATCCAGGTCAGGGCTTATGTAACTTTAACAGTTGTAGAGCAAAGGGAATTTCAGCCAGTGTCATTTGAATGCAATTAGTTCCTGGTGAAATTCCCGCTTCATCACAACAGTTAAAGGTGCAGGCACTATACTAGAGTGACCATATCCAAAAGAAGGCAGGGCCCCTGCACCTTTAACTGTTGTGATGAAGAGGGAATTTCACCAGGAACTAATTGCATACAAATGACACTGGCTGAAATTCCCTTTTCTCTACAACTGTTAAAGTTACATGAGCCCTGACCTGGATTTTATCTGGTCACCCTATGCCTCAGTCCATAAAGCCGCATGATCAACTTTGCATGTCTAGCAGAGGTTTTCAACATTTCCTCCCTTCAACTAGCAATCTGCCTGACCTGTGATGGCATCCTTCTTTTGAAACAGGGATTTCAGAAGCATTTAGTGATAGAAGATGAAGGCTGCTTTCAAATAAAAGGAATACTTGATGTTGCCAAAACAGGGTTGGCTTTTGAAATCAAAGTAACTACTTAGAATTTTTAATCACACATTTCTAATGTCCATTTCTAATGCCCTAAATGGTTTTCCTTATTAGGCTGAACTACAGACAGAAAAGGAAAAATGATTGCCGATTCATTCCTTGCTATGAAGCTTTCCACAATATTTCTTCACAGGTGAGTGGCTTTTCACATAAGGAATCTCACCTATGGATTAGTACTGGAACTGTTATCTCACCTTCATGATTCATTGTTTGTGAAGGTCTGTTAGGAGAGATTGGGCTGGAACACACCACAGGCTACAAGGTTACAATGCAATCAATATGCAGATTACATCAGGCTTTAAATCATAAGGAAGAGACAAACAATCCTAGCTGTCCTTGTATTTGGGGGAAGCTGCATAACAGAAGTAGCTAATCTTAATTAAGATGAATTAGATATTAAAAGAAGATCACATCTCCTTTGTAAGATTTCAACTTGGCATGAAAAAATTGAGGTTTCTGGATATCTCATTCCTCAGCCAATGTATTAACACTTCTTTTCTTTTTCTCCAGACTGAATAAAATGGTTTTCTCCAATAACCTTCAGCTAGGGCTCCCGAGTAGCTAATCAGTACTTGTGCAGCATATATACTATTTTAGATTAAGAAGGAGCATATACTTGCAGACTTTCCTTCAGGCTAAGACAACTCCCTTTAGTCACTGTGCCTGCTTATACTCTTTGAAATGGGAAACCATGGGAACTGGCTGTTATAGAAGGCCGTTCAGCCCATTGAGTTCCTGGGTTGAGTAGGTGGATTCTGATGTCTGCTGCTTTTAGCCTTTGCATTATTACCAAAGCTCAATGCTATGCACAATCCTTACCTGAAATAAACACCATTGAATAAGTGGGACTTATGTCTAGCTACACACATGTCTGCTTTGTGTCACCCAAGTTGCTTGGGACAGATTCCTCTTCACACACAGGAATAAGCCCACTGTGGACATGAATTACTGGGGAGAATTTAGCTCAAATGTGCTAGGGGAACCATTTCCCATTGTGACCTCACTTCTGTTGGAGGATAAAGTGCTGTCTGTCTGGTAAAGCTGGCCCATTTACAGAGTTACACAAGAGCACAGTGCGAGTAACTTTGGTTTGAAATCTGGATAGTGGGGAGCAACAGAGACTTGACAATGTTCCTTTTTCTCACCTTCTGGAAAAGAAGGCTACTAAAAGAATTTTCTCAGAATATTCATGCTTGGCCCGGACTACTGCCAATGATGGAAAATTGTGGCCATGTTGCCAATATAGTTATTGCTGCTCAGAAAGCAGTGCCATGGCCTGTGTTAATGGTGAAACGCACCCCATGAAACTGCTAGAGATTCTCAATTTCTCTGCCCACAAATATGTTAGAGAATTTCAGGAAGCTATTTTCACACAGCTCTAAAAATGATTGTTACTCTGAACTGAAGATCTTCTAGGCAGGATCTACACTACTGCTTTATAATTGTATTCAGGTGCATTGACAACTGTTGGGGGCCATGACACATTCCATATACCATTTTCAAACTGCTTTCAAAGTATCTTGTTTGGTGTAGATGTGGCCAACTGATTCCTGTAAATTCTATAATGCTAATATATTCTTGGTATAATCACAGAAATAACAATGCAATTGGGGAAACTCTAGACCTACAAACTTGTTCAATCAATTAATCTATGCCATTTATAACAAACAACATTTTAGCATGGCTACCTGGAAGACAATGACTTCCATGTCAAGCACTGAGACAGATTAGAACCGATTACAAAATCATTCATATTAACTGTTGACAGCTGCTTTCAAAACTTCACAACCTTCTTCTGCACCACCCATCTAAATTCCAAGCATTGGACTAATTCGATACCCAAGAAGCACTGTTAATAAAATACCCATTAAAGGAATCTCCAAGAACAGTTCTGTAGTATTCTGTGGTTTCTACAGAATAATATTTTATTCTGAAATAAGGCTGTAATATAGGGTGACCAGATAAAATCCAGGTCAGGGCTCATGTAACTTTAACAGTTGTAGAGAAAAGGGGATTTCAGCCAGTGTCATTTGTATGCAATTAGTTCCTGGTGAAATTCCCTCTTCATCACAACTGTTAAAGTTGCAGGGATCCTGCCTTCTTTTTTATATGGTCGCTCTAGTATAGTGCCTGCAACTTTAACTGTTGTGATGAAGAGGGAATTTCACCAGGAATTAATTGCATACAAATGACTCTGGCTGAAATTCCCTTTTCTCTACAACTGTTAAAGTTACATGAGCCCTGACCTGGATTTTATCTGGTCACCCTACTGTAATACTACACATACTTGGCAATACATCCCATTGAAATCAGTGAAGCTTAAATGTGAGTAAAAATGGTTACCAATATGCTACCTTCAGTATCAGAGGACGCATACCTCTGTATACCAGTCACTGAGGAATACAGGCAGAATGGTGCTGTTGCACCCATATCCTATTTGTGGATTTTCGACAGTTACTCGGTTGGCCACAGGGTAAACGGAATGGAGCATTGTTCTGATCTAGCATGTCTCTTCTGTAGTCTTCTTGGCTTCCTGCTGTCCAATTAAAGCCCAGGGGAAGACATCATGGGGTAATTCTTCCCATAGAGCTTATTCAGAAATGCAGATTGCCTTGGAGGTTGCAGAACACTGGAGAAATGTGTGATACAGACATCACACATCACACAGACATCACACAATGTGTGATACAGACATCACACAGACATCACCCTCAGACATCTCACAGTGATGAAGCTCAAAAATACCACTAAAATGAATTCAAAATAAGCTATAAAATGCCCTGACAATGAAGCAGAAAAAATGGAAGCCTCTTTAACAGGGGAAGAAAAGTTTCAGGAAATTAGATGACAGATTTTGGCTCAACACTAGCTCCACCTCTTCCCTGGAGCTGAACACAACATTGCACCCTCACAACTGTATTGTGGAGAATACAAAATGGGGGCCAGCCTGCCAACACAGTTGATGCTATTGCCACTTACAGCGGCAGTTCAAAAAAGGAAGAAAAACCCTTTGGAAAAAAAAGAAAGTCGTTCTGCTAAAATCCCTTCTAATGGTCAGCCCTAGTTGTGAGAAACTGCTAGATAATTTCTCCTCCCCTGGAGAAATTTGGTAAAATTGTTCCCCCAATTTTTCTGCCCACAAATAGGATGGGTAATTTTGAGAGGCCATTTGCACACAGCTCTAGTATTTCTTCTTCTTTCTCTCTTTTAATGCATGAATCATGTTGAGAATTATTGAGCATTTATCTAAAATTTATCAGGAGCACGTCCTGCTTCTTTTTGCCATCAGCTTCACCCCTGTACCTATCTCTTGGCTAAAAACTATAGAGGCTGCCCTTCATCCTGTTGCTTGTGACATCCTCAGGGGAAAGACTAGCTTCCCTTAAGTTTAGATCAGCTTTTACCAATATGTGTTTTCCTTTATTTTGGACTACAACTCCCATCAGCCTCAGTATGCATGGCCAATGGTCAGGTGATGGGAGTTCTAGAGCCAATCTACACTACTGCTTTATAACGGTTTATAACAGATTTAAACCGGTTAATAACGGTTATTAACCAGTTTAAAACTGTTATAAACCGTTATAAAGCAGTAGTGTAGATCGGCTAGTTTAAAATATCTAAAGGGCATCAGATTGGGGGAAGGCTGGTTTAGAGTAATCCAAATGATTACACGGATTGCCGTGACAACTGCCTGCTGCATACACCTGGAAGTTCCCTTTAAAAAAATTAAACATTCATATCATTGCAATAAAACTGCAGAACTGACTACAGGGACATTTGTTTCCAAAATTTATTACTGAAACATAATTTACTATCGTATTCTTCTAATAATTGTCTTAGTAGCTTTAGGGAAAGAGGACTTTTCAGAAAGGAGATAAAAAGATAAATCTTGCAAAGCAGTGATAGGAGATGTGCATTTTACATAAAGGCAATAGCAGCAGAAATTACCCTGAGCAAGAGTGTCAGCAAATTCCAGTACTGCATTCTAAAGTATGACCTTTTCCTTACATTCTAAGCTGCTTCTTATATGGTTTTGTGCACCTAATGCTGGTATTTCCCCCTCCATTTCCCCCCCCTCCATTTTTCAGAATAGTCACAGTAATAAAAGTTTCATATTTAATCTCAAAAAGGATTTTAAAAGTCAGTCTTAGCAGAAAACACTGTGCTTGGGGTATATCTGTTGTTTCCTATTTGTTTACTTTCCTCTTAACTAAAGAAAACTTGCTTATCGAAGTATATTTGAAAGAAGGTATCCATCTTACTGCTCTGGGACTGCAAGGAAATGGAATAACGGAAAAGAAACTACATCTCTGCGTGCATGTATATGTTCATATCTCTTAATTCATATGCCATTTTGACTCCAATTACTTGTTTTGTCTATGGATGGCATGGAAGAAGGCAAAAAAGGAGACTGCACAGAATAATAAACAAGGTGAGCCAGGAAAGTTTTAAGAAGCAGCCAAAATAAAGGGAGAGAAAGGGGAATAGGGCTGAAAAGGTTAAGGAAGTGGAAATGTAGCAATGCTACAGATAGTTGAAGAAAGATAAATTGTAATACCTGAATTTGTAATGTAGAAACATGAATAGAAAAGAAAAAGAAGGATATTGTGTGTGTGTGTGTGGGGGGGGTTAAACATAACAATAGTGAGGCCTTTAGTCTTCTCCATATTCCTCTTACCTCACATACTTGATATATTTGGATATTAAAAGATATCAACATCTTTGCAAACAACATATTCCTTACACCACACAGAAAAGAAAGCAAAAGACCAAAAAGCTTCTTAACCAAACAAGCAATGTAAGTGTACTTCACAATCATCATGGAAACATTTGCCTTTAGGTTTATGGAATAAAACTAGTGAAGTAAAGAACTAGAAAAGGCTTCCCAAAGCATCTATTAGCAACATGTGTCTCGCCTCAGGTGGCTGCGCAAATATTTTCCTATATGGAGATTGCCCCCCTCCTCCCCAAAGAAGCTGCCCTTTTTGTGTGCAAAGCTGCTCTTATTTCGCTAGAGGAATGACTACTAGGCTAATGCAAATTCAAGAATTTCCCATAACAGTGTTGTCATTTAAGCACTCAGAAATACAGAAAAGTAAAAATTATTCACAAGACTAGCAGCATGTGTATTTGAAATTAGTTTAAAAACCCAGAACTCCAATTATATATTTTTAAAGGTTCTAATTAGTCCATATCAAGTTCAAAATATTTGTTTTATCAATTCCTTCATATCGTTTTATTCCCCTCTCAATACTGTTTTGTTTATTTAGTATTTTTATAAAACCACCAGATGGCATTGCAGTGTTCAATTATTTTATTAAGCGATTCTTATAGATAGAATTGATAGAAACCATTAGAATCTTCCTTTTCTGGTCTACTTCACATTTGATTAGTATTTCAACTCTTCATTAACAACAAATCCCAATTCTCCATAATAGGTACCTCGTGGCTCAATCAGGAGAAGGAATATAATAAAATTTAATAAACATCACTTCTTTCTGAGATGTATCCAAAGGAAATTATAGCAACCATGTTGGAGTTAAACAAAATCCTTGCAAATTACCAGAGATGTAAAACATGTGCCTACCAAGAAGCACATTTGTTTTGTTTTGTTTTTTCATTTTATTTTGGCTCAGAGTTTAATTTGAATTGCACAATGAGATACCTTCAGAGAAACCATGGGAGCCAAGCTATTTAGAACACACTTCAATAAAGTTGGCTAAACATAAATAAGAGGCATAGCCAGTTGCTAATGGAACCACCCCAGGTTTCCTTTCTGTTTTAGAAATAGGTTCTTTCAATACCAATGCTAGCTTTAAAAAGGGGGGGAGGGTTGGCAAAGTTGTCAATGGAGCCGGGTACATACTCTGAACTAGAAATACCTTATCCAGCTTCAAACAGGAAAAAGCATCAGTATGCTGAGCACTGTCACATTTAGGGTATCTGGTATAAACTATACCATAGTATCTATCTGATATGCAATTCCAACATCACCAAAATGTCCAAACCCAAAACATAAAGAGTATTTTCATATGCGACACGAAAAAAAACCACCTTTGAATCTTTTTCATGCTTTGTGTGTCACATATGGTGTATACGAAGGACACAACGAAGGAACACTGAATGTATATCCAAACCAGGCTCTGTATTTGAGATAGGAAATGATTTTAAAAAGAAAACCAATTTTAGCATGATATGGTAAATTTTAGCATCTGATTCACATAGTTGCCCAATGGTTTGCAAAATCAAAATGGTGGCTCATTTAAGACATGGTGGTTCCTTTAAGCCATGGAAGTTTATTTAAATTGTGGTGCATGCCGAGTTGTTGCAGCGGTATTGGAGGGTTGTTTACCCCTGCAACAAACCATGCCACCCATATTTGGATGATGCATTATGCTGTGCCTGGGCAGTGAAGATGAAAATCATGCCTTGCATGTGCCTCCATTGTGAATTAAATAATGCAAGGTGGCTTAAATAAACTTACAGTGGCTTAGTTTGATTGTGCAAAGCAGATCACTGTGTATGTAAAGGGTAGTGCACCCCTTCTCCACCCACTGTATCAGAAGTTATGTGATCATCAGGCCTGCTGCATGTATATCCATATGTATGCATGCCTAATTCCCACAATTCATCCACTTATATTATTACTTGATGGGTACGTGCATATATTGACAAAATATCTATTCCAATCATATAAAATCAAAGGCTGGCTTCAACATTACCTTCCCCATGTGGAAGGCTGTAGAAAAGTCCTTCCATGCAAGAATGGCAATATTTAAATTCCCTTTACCTCCAGGTTGCCCAGCTGTGTGCAAACCGCACACCAGTGCCACTAGCACAAGGGATATGCCAGTACATACTTCACATGTCATTGGGCAACATGAGAGTTAAGTTGCATTTAAATATTAAATCTGCATTTTCAATTTGGCCCTGTACTGTCTACTCTTTGCTTTCCTTTGGAAGAGTATCATTTTGTTATGTAGATGCATTTTAATAGGATATTCAGAAGAACCTGCTAGTATTCTCAGCCTTTTTCCATTAGTCCCTTTTAAACAAGAAATGGCTGTGCCTGATAGGGGTGTAGTGGAGCCAGGGTTCACAGGGACACAGCAGCACTTGGACTTCTTGACAAACTGACATCTGCCACTCACCCACCTGCAGAATTCCCTCTTCACTTTGAACTCAGCTGCCATCCTCACAGTAGCTGATGGGGAAATGAATTTTCCCAGAAAAAGCATATTTTTCGTTGTTGTTGTAGTAGTAGTAGTAGTAGTAGTAATGCAAAATATTTTGGGCCACCTTAAATAGGTAATACTCATTAACTTGACAAAAGACTTGCTCCTGGTGGAGATGAAAATTGCTAGAACTGGTTTACCTGAATTTTGGGACTCTCCTTGGGAGTATGGATTTGGGGATTGTCATGATGAGCATGTCAAGATTTACCACAACACCACTGTTCCTGGTATTCCACTTTTCCAAACTGGCAGTGACTAGGAAGATGCATGTTAGGTCGTATATCAAGATGAGAATCATAGACTCATAGTATAGTTGAGTTGGAGGGGTTTCTTAAGAACCCAAGTCCCTCCCCGAATCCCAGGGAGCATGGGTTGGGGAATCTATCTTCCAGGTCTAGATTCAGGTTCAGCCATACATAGCCCCACACATACCCTCATGAATATGATGAATGCTCACCTAAAATATTTAGCCCACTTATTTTTTGTCAGTTCTAGAGATAGAGTGGGTGATGCAAAAATGCTCCCCCTGTTGGAGTAATCTTCAGGAGATGTGCAAATTCTATGAACTTTGGGAGGTGCTCTTCCCTTTTACAGCTGAAGTGGCCAAAAATCTTCCCCCATTCATCCATAAGAGTTCTTGCTGATGTTTCAAGAACTTGCTGCCCCATGGGAACACTTAAAACTCTAGGGAAAATTCACTCTACAGATACTAGTTGGCTTGAAGGCATGTGCTCACCAATTTTTTCACACCACATCCTATGTTAATTTCCATCCCTTCTGTTTAGGACCTTAGGCATTTATAAGTAAAGTGTAGTCCTCCTATCCTTTGGCTGTTCCAACTGTCTTATATAAGGCCTGATCCTGCAGGGAGCACAATAAAAAATCATAAAAAATGTCAACTAATGGAAAAATTGCATTTCCCCCTGCATTTTTCAAGTGCCTTTAAAATATTGCGCTAACTATGGAGTGGAAGAAAGTAAGTGATAGAGCGTTCCTAAAGAAAATGGTTGGGCTTGACCTGGAAGCTTATATTCAAAGCATGGTCTCCAATGGCCAATCTGGAAAGTCAAAAGCTTTCCCACCAAAATAACGAATATAATTCCTTCAGTCCTAATCAGCATTTATTATAAACCAATGAGTCTGATACGCTACAAGTTAAAAGGCTAAGGACTGGGGGAGAGGGGAGAAGTCCCTGCAATGGTAGCAATTTAAACAGTCATAAAGAAATTTCAGTGTTGATGTGATACCTAGAAATACATCTCTTCTTTAGAGGAATTTATGAAATTATTACATTGTATCTTCTACTGCAGTTTAAAAACAGCTACTACTACTACTACTACTACAATCTGTGAAAAAGAATTGAAATGTCCTAGAGAGAGGGTGGAAAAGATCTGTTCAATTGTTGAATCAAAAAATATTGTTCAAAAGTTACATCTCCATATGACTTCAAAGGTTTGCCTTCAAAAAATATAAGGAAAATGGATACACCGATACATGCTTTCAATCCAGTACTAAGAACCATTCTCCATAAAGACAAATGGACTTGGCTGTAAAAGAAAATAGTGAATGTCTCATTCAGCAAAGCCAGAACTGCACTTTCTGTTTTCAGTTGTTTCTTCAATTAATAGCAGTGAGGAAGAACCCAATGTTAAAAGTCACATATCTGTTGTTACTATAATCTGGTGAATTATTTTATGCAGGGAATTTCAGAGGCACATATAGAACATTAGTGCCTCTAGGCTGCAACATTTGTTTGAAAGGAGGTAGCAGCTCAGTATTTCTTTAAGTTGAAGGATAGGTGCTTCCATTAAAATGAATGAGACAGCCAATGGGTGCAGGGGAATTGTGTGAACTTCAGAGCATATGGACATTGATTGCTCAGGAAATGTATTGAGGTTTAATTTTTTTAGACCCGCAAAGCTATGAATGGCCTGACAAATGTACACATACAATATTGCAAATATCTCAACATTTATTATAAAGCTATTCATTTGTGCACATATTTCTCAAAGGGCATCCAGCCATTCCAAACTTATGCTTTGGATTTCAACTGTCATCATCCCCAATCAGCCTGGCAAGCAGTAAGGAATCCTAGGAGCAACATTTATTTATTTGAAAAAAAAAATATCACTCCCTTCATCACAAAAGAATCCCAAAGCAGGACACAGTCATGATAAAAACAATTCAATCCACAGCAACTGTCAGTATCAAGAATTTCATATTTATCACCTGTTAACTGTCTCAGTATAATACATAGACTCATGTACATCTAATAAAAACCTTTTGAAAAAAGGATTGCTTTTACTTGTCTACGAAAACTAACTAATGTTGGTGTTGGGGGGGGGGAGCATTCCACAGCCAGGGTACCACCACAAAGAAGGCTCTGTTATGAATTCAAAAAGCCCAGACTTCTTTAGGTGATGCTCTAAGTCCCCAGTGGAATTCACAGGTAGGATGACACAGGGAGTGGAATTTCTCTAGGCAGCTAGAGCCTAAGCCATTTAGGACTTAATAGGTCAAATAAGCACTTTAATTTGGACTTGGTGACAAATAGACACCCAGTACAACGTATAACCTGTGTTACATGGCCTCATGCAGCTGAACCCATCAACACTTGTGTGGTGCCATTTTGCACAATCTGCAGTCTGTGGACTGTTTTCAATGGCAGTTTTATAGTCCAAAACATGTGGAGGGCACCAGTTTGAAGAAAGCTGTATTAGGGAAACATAATAATGGAGAAATTAGGCCCTAGAATCTTTTTGTACAAATACACACAGAAATCTGCAGAAATGCATTTAATTTGTTTTGTTTCAACCTATTTTCAAAAAGAGCCCATTATGCCAGGAGAGAAGCAGAATGCAAAGCTTTGTATCTTTGTTTATACAAAGTGTGTGCTTTGAATTGCTTAAAAGAACTTCACTTTTTATTAAAGACGGATGAAAAACTCACATTGAAACATCACATTGCCCTATATTTATAACTAGCTCTTGTCTGATCTTCTGAAGAAATCACCAGGTATAGAAATCAAGCCTGAGTAAACAACTTTCCTTTTAGTTTGTCATCTGAGTAAAACATGGATACAGAATTTAAGACCAAACTGGAAATTATTTTAATATTGATCTAGTATTTCATTAACAAAATAAAATAATTCAGAATGCTGAGCATTATACTAATAGTTTTTTTTTTTACATAAGAACAGATTTCTTTAAACTACTTTTTCCCCTTCATGAGGGTGTGGAGAATGCAAATATCCAATGAGTTTCGATCCCTCACTCAGCCAGATTCATATTATAATTTATAATAATTAATCACCTTTCCACACAGATTGGGAACACAATATGGGGGGAAAGAGCAGGCCATTGGTTATATATCCAGATGGACTGTTGCTCAGGCAAAAATCTTATCCTGATTTTGAATTTTATATTCTGAACACCATCATTAGTGATTAATTAGGAGGAACAAGTATGATGAGTTCTCTCCCAGGAAGCATTCATAGGATCTGGTAGCTTAAATGGGTAAACAACCTGCTACAGAAGCTGAAGGTTCTCGTTTACAAACTTCATGCTACCTATAAAATGGGAAAGTTTCTAATGTGACATGACTGCTACTGTAAATTATATTAACGTTAGTATAAGGGACATCTAATTCAATGCCAGTAGTCTTAGCTGGTGCAAAGGGTTTTCCAGGGAATCTCATCATGCCACCTAATGTTGTTGGCATTGTGCTAGAGGGCCCTTATGCTAGCTCAAAGTAATTTATATTAGCGCTTATGTCAAACTGGCAACTGCCCCTTCTCTTGATGTCAAGAGTGTCAGGCCCTGCCAGTTCTGAGGCTGCCTCTCTCGACATCATATGGCTATGTCCCTAAACCCAGGCGATGATCAACTCTGTATGTAGGTTTATTAGGAACACATCTTTTGGGATGTGCATGGCATTGCAGACTGTTCAGTTTTCAAACAGCTTAGTGGAAAGTCTAAAGCCTATGTCAAGCCTTTCATAATTTTAGGCAGTTAAAGAGGTAGTGTCCACTATATTTGCAAAACATACTATTGGCCATCATTTTTTATATTTACTGTAAGATGCCAAGATAATTTTCTCTTATGGGCTGGCATACAAGTGGTACTAATAAATGAATAAATGCTTTTGGAAGTGTATGTGGAGACCATCTGGTCACAGCTGCCTACACAAATGTATCTTCTGCAACTGACCTTAAAGTAGCCATTCTTGAACAAAGGAACTTGAAACACAGACTAGAATAACAAAATGTTGAGTTACAATTGATCAACAGGCTTTATTCTACTTCTTGTGGCTTAACAAAAAGAAAAATCATAATACATATATTAATTTATGCAATGTCAAGATGTGTTATCAGCAACAACTGTTTTGTTAATGGCCACTGTTAATAATGTAGTTGTCACTATTTGTACTTTCTGAATTTCATTTTCCTCTTGACCTCTGTTTATTCCACCCCTATCATGTGTATATATACCTAAATCTCAAGTTAACCCTTCATAGATAATCTATCTCATGAAAGCTTATGCTGTAATAATTTGTTAAAATGTCACGCGATGTTTTAGAATTGTGCCATACTTTACAGGTTCGGATGGCACTGGTTTATTGAGTACCATCCACTGAATTATTTGTGGTTCTAATATTCTTGTACAGCACGAAGCACACGGTGCAAGAGTCTTACAGTTGGGGCCAAAATGATCCCCTAAACCAGATTAGTATGTTTTGATCAACACAATTGCTATGATAAAATAACTACAACAACAACAACAACAACAACAAAGAATAGTTTTGCTGGATCACAAGGAAGATTCAAACTGGAGATTTAATAATAATAATAATAATAATAATAATAATAATTTGCAAAGGGATTTTATTAACCTATGTGGTATTATTGACCCTTGAAAACTAACTAATTAGCACCATTTCGTGGGGTCACTTTGAATTCTAGCACTTAATGTGTATAGTTTCCAGTTGTCCAGTCATTACAATAGAGTAGAATAAGAATGGGCAAACAAATGATGTTCAAGCGCACCAAGACTCTCTGAAAATCAGCTCTCTGCTTGTCTCTCCTTGATTTGCTCTAGTGTTTTCAAATGCCGTTTGTTTTGTGCATGAAATGAGAAAAATTGTGCAAAACCAACAGCTATCGAATGTGAAAATTGCACAAGCAATCCCCAAATTTGTGCAAATTTCCCCATAGATTACAGCAAGGGTGATTTCAAATGTGGGCATTTTGAGGAAGCTGTGCATTTCTCAAGTATACATTTTGCAGTCATGAAAGCAAGCTGAGGCATTTGCAAAGATTTTTGGAGAACATGTGCTCCCATTCGCAATTGCATTTGGGATTGCAAATGGGGTATTTTCAAATGATTTGTGAACTGAAACAAGTCTCATTCAACCCTATGGTAGAATTTGTCCCAGAAGCCTAAAGTATAAAAACATTTCCCCCCACTAAATTAAAGAGGGGGGCTTTGAAACTTAATGTCAGTTGATAACTCATAATATCTGTGGACTACCTGAAACATGAAGTTGTGGAAGATTGACAAAGATTCTATGAGTATTTATTTATTTTTGCAGTGCTGTCAAGGTACTTTTGACTCTACCTATCAACACCTAGGTTAAATTCAGGAACAACCTGGAATACTTACAGGAATTAAACTACATATGCTTGGTCAAGGGGGATGAAGTTAGAGATGGAGGTTAAGGAGAATTCAAGTCACCAGAAAATAACTGCAACGTTTCCAGTAACTACAATGCATATCATGAATCATCAAGAAAGCAATCACATTCTTTTTCCTAATTACTCCCAAAAGGCAAGGTTGCTACTTTCAAAACTAGGTTTTCCATCGAAATGCAACCTTGGTACTCCACTGGCTATAATTCAATGTAAATTGGAAAATTATTCATGAATTATAAATGATTTTCCAAGTAACCCTGATCTTTTAATACATATATTTAGATACTTCATAGGGTTTTTTTCTTTTCTGTTTGCTTTTTCTTCCCCAAGTTATGTTTGAGAATAATAAACATAATATTATCCAAAATGCAGTATCACATAATGGAGCAAAATGTTTTCTATGAAAATGTCATACCACACACACACACACACACACACCTGCCCATGGACCATTTCAAGGAAGCAGTGATCAACAGTGACTTTTCCCATGCTTTGGTATTATGTGTGTAAAAATCTAATTTCACACAACGGACACATGTATTTCCATCTTTACATGCCCAGTGTGGCTGACACTAAAGAGAAACCCACATTGTGAATTGTAAAAGAGAAAGATGTAAAATGAAGCATCTAGCTGAGCTGTGATTTTCAAGGTCTCTTCTTTTTAAATGATGCCACTAATGTGCATAACAGTAATCAGAAAGAGAGCTTCAGAATGTTAACAATTTCCACTTTATGAAGGAGCTAGTTTTGTCAGGGTCAAATAACGTGGATTGCAAATTAGAAATGAGAATGAATTTCCTGAATTTATATTTATGTACAACATCACATCTTTGTATTAAACATGAATAGATCACAAATTACACACACCCTGGTTCTCTATCCACAGTCATTAATGTATTAGAATCCCCACCTATTGATTAATATTTTCCACAGACATGCATTATAATATTTTAAGTAAGTAAAAGAACACAACATTTCCTTGATGGGTATATGGTGAAAGACTGAGGGCCGATCTACATATGAGGTTTTTGACGTTTTATAAGGGTTATGAAAACTCTTTGGGCCACATGACGCACTCCCTATAACGTTGTATATCTGAGGTTTTTTAAAACTCCCTTCAGTTATATACAACGGTTTCACTTTTAATAAATCATTTTAAGTAAAATAATGTGTCCTTCCTTACTGTTTGTGATTCCTGGGGGCAGTGCTTCGTTGACTGGCGCCCAAATGCTTAGCAGTTGATTGGTGGGGAAGAAAGAGGAAGTGGGTGAGTGAACTACAACACCCACAATGCCTAGCCCTATACCCGCTAGGGTATGACAGAGGAACAAAGGAGGAAGTGGTGACTGAACTACAACCCCCACAATGCCTTGCCCTAAACTCATTGAAAAAACGAAAGAGAAAGAGACAGGGCAGAACAGTGTGTGACCGCACACACCGCTTTAAAGACTGAAGACTGTTCTCCTGTAACGTGAGTACTCAGTAATGTGGCCTAAGATGTTTTAGAACGCACCTGTTTGGAACGTTTTAAAATACTTTTTAAAACGTTCCAAAGGACTGTGTAGATCGGCCCTCAGGGAGATTTACCCCAGTTCATGACATTTGGTCAAAGTGTTATGCCCTCCACATCTTAAAAACTATAAGAGATCTCAATATGTGGCCAAACAAGCCATCAGAAAATTTGCAACCACTACATGAACACCCCCCACCCCTCCTCAAAATAACCAAACCACATGGTGACATGAAGCTCTTTCATCCTACCTGCCCTGGTAATTACAAATCTTGTTTTAGATAATACAGACCAGATTTCAACCCCTTAAAACTTAGAGTGTGCCACTTAAAGAGGAAAATCTATGTGTCATCAGTAAGGGTTTCTAATCTCAAATCCAGATAGATCTTTGGCTCTAAAATTACTTAATTATTTGAGCTGTATCCAGATTTAGTTATATTTAGAGTAGACTCACTGAAAGCAGTGGGATTTAAGTTAGTTTACTCTAAGTATGACTAAATCTGGCTCCACCAATAGAACTAGTCATTGAACCATATTTTCTTTGCAAATTATGGTAAGTGGATTTTAAAAATATAGATTCCTGTTTAGGGTTTAAATGTTATACAAGTGAAGTTAGTGCCATCTAGGTCATCAAAAGGACTACAAATATATCACTGCTTTGTTCAAATTGCTCTTTTTCACTAATATCAGAACACTAACTTTTTTTTTAGCTAAAAGCAGAGACTTGGGAAAATTAAAAAAAAACCCAACAGCAAAGAAAGTGAGATCAAAATAAGGCACTATAAAATACAATTGGCATGGGAAAAAATCATTTCTTTATACCAACAGAAAAATATTGTCTGCATTTGATTAAAGTATATGAATGCCAGAGATATTTATTAGACAAATTCTCAATAAAAGATATTGAGGCATGGTATGAAACAATATTTACAACTAGAAAATTATTTTGCAAAAAACCTATGACAATGCATCCTTTTAACTGGAAGTTTAATCAAACATAACACTGGTAATTGGCTATTAAGTCAGAGGCAAGTTGAAAGCCATGAGAAACCATCAATGCTCTTTCACAAAGATGTGGCTTAGGGCACGTGAGTTAATCTGATCTATAATAAATTAAATTTCAACATGCATAATTTCCTGAGATCAACACTTCATGTCAGCTAGATAAAAAGTCTGTCTACTGGGAGTTCAGGAAAAATTCAAGCACACATCCTTCAAAATCCAGTCAGACAATATACAAATTTGACCAAGAGTTGCCCTGGTCATCTTCTCTTTAGCATTCCAACATTAAGTGACTGACTAACAAGGTCAGCATGTTGGTTATAATTTGAATTGCAATTTGAGGAACTGTAGGAACACCCTTCTTCTCATGAAAATCACCCCCTTCAGCAATTTTTCACAACCATTTGTAAAATGGTTGAAGTGTTCACAGGGAGTAGGTGGTGATGTGGGAAAGTGGCATCCCTATGGTCAAGGTTACTTCACCAGTGTTTCCCTCACATCTTCCAGTCATGTGTATGTTATAGGTTTAGTAGAATGTATATAGGTATAAGTCTCCTCACCCCATTCTGGCACAACTAGTCATATGTAGCTACAGAAAATAGATATGGATCAGGATATCTTGTTGTGCAGTTCTCATGGCAATGAAACTGCCAATGCAGTGAGGCAAAACAGGGAGCCACCCTAGTTTCCTCGAATACAGACACACATTTCTTCACATCCCCCTTCAGTCTGAAAACCATGTAAGGGCTTTGATTGCCTTCACTGAAGACCTCAATTAGATATCCACATATTGAGCATGGGTGTCTGAAGACATGACCAACTGGTCATACATATGAGTTCATATACTGACATCCACATTTAATGGGCAGCCATTAGGGCAAAGCTAACTCAGCTGCATGAAACCACTGGCAAGGCACTAATCCCCGGTCTTTGTATAACATGTGAGGGGGGGCTTATGTGATCCCTGATTGGCTGGGATAATGTACCAAAGAAGGCAATATAAAAAGCAGCTGCATATCAGGCTTGGAAACAGATGCTGGGGGAAAACACAATGTGAAAGAGTTGGTAGGGTTTTTCAAGGGGCTTTTCATATCCTCAGAAGCCTAATTTTCAACTTGAAATTGTTCAAATGCAAGAATTCAGTGCAGGACCAAGTATACTGCTATTTCTTTCACCCTCACTTCAACCCCAAACCATTTTTCTTCATTTGCCAAAATATCAGAACACTAACAGTGATAGTACTTTAGAAGGTGAGTGAAACACATTAATTAAAACACCATACATTTTTATGGAAGCATAGGCGCAAGTGTCTGTATAAACTACAGAACTAAATATGGTCCATTCACAAGAGTCTTATCTCTGTTCAGAAAGAATATTACACAGTTGTGTGTCATTTCCAAATCCAAACCATATTTCATGTATATCATTGAAACTGCACCGCCGTATATAATGGGAAAAGGAGAGAAAGTCTTCTTACCTGAGCCCCTTTTGGTCACAACCTTCAAACTCTGAACAAGAGTAGCATACAAGAGGATTAAGTGAGGAATAGGAGCTTTCATCTTCCAGTTCTCCAAGGCTGTTCCCTAAAACAAAACGAAGAGATATCTCTCATAATGTTTTCTTGGGTTTTGCAAAGATTTAATTTTAGAAATTAAAAAAACGGCAGGCTTGGACTGACTGAGATGACACTGTATTACAGTATATTGTACCACTCTTATCTTGAGGTAATTTTCTGCATCACATTTAAGAAAATTCCAGAAGAATCAGGATGAAACTTACTACTGTTCAGAAATCAACAATCAGTTTATTTAGGCTGCAACCATGCACACACTTACCTGGGAGTAAATTCCACTGAATTCTATAGAATGTACACCTGAGTAGACATGCTTAAAATTGCACTGTTCACTGCTGTATATTTCTACATCAATGAGAATCGTTCCTATTAAAAAGGAAGGAAAATTACAGCTGCAATCGAACAGAGAGTGAAGTGTGCTTAAACACATTGAAATCAATGGGCTTCAGTTAGTTTAGCTCTGTGTTAGATTATGGCCTGCAATTTTATACTTAGCATGAATATTTTATTTAGCAATCTTCTATAATGTGGAAATTAAACTCTATTCCAGTCAAAGTGAGACTGCAAATCTGACTCTTTAAGCCTTCAATACGTCATCCATCTGTGGCCTCCTGGAGGCAAAATATTGGCTTATTTTTAGATTGTTCCTCATAGTTGAAGAAAAAATATGCTCCTATGCAATTAACTATTATTAGAATTACAGAGCTGGTGAGAATCTGAAGGCTAATTCTCCCCGCATCAAACTCCTCTCAAGCACTGAAGCTAGGAATGCATTGAGGCTCTGGCAATACAACCCTTTCTTAGGCAGACTTTCATGAAGTGCAGAATTAACACCTGAAAAGAAGGTGCTGGCCTCATTTATGACCACTAGAATGCCCCCCAAAAGGAAATACACTACCAAAGAACAGGACAAAATAGGATACAGATTTGCATAAAGTTTGCATATGCAAATTTAGAAATAATTATTATTTAAATAGAAATGCAGTATATCTCATTGTAGTGATCAGGTGACCTGTGTCCCCTGCCAGTTCAGTCTGCTGTCCGGATGCTACCTGTTCTTCTGGTGCTTTTATCTGTAAACCAGAATTGGACAGCCCTCCACTAGAGGCTACCTTCAAGTAAAGGACTGTCCTCTGTAAAAGAAGCCACATGGTCACCCTCACTATACCTACAAGTTCTCCATGTACAAATGGGCCTAGGTGCATAGGCTCTCTATTTACAATCTCTACCCTGCAAAAATGGAGAAGTTCGTGCACATGCAGGGCCCTGTAGAAATGAGACACTGAATATATGGCGGCTCAGTGTGGACCAGAGGCCACGATCCCAATATCCTCATCTATACATTTATTTTCACACTTCAAGAATGCCTGCACAGGGCCTTACACTACTCCATATAATAAAGAAAACTTTACATCAGTATACCAGAAACCACAGGAGAGTGAAAAAATAATTGCAGAGGTACATTACAGAGAAAGATGAAAATGCCACATGCATGCCACTCTGCATATTGTGAAAGAAAAGAAGAGTAAATCCAGGAAAAGGAAACTTTCATTCTTTTTTTAACTGCAGCATCATGTTTGAAAGAACGAAGACTATCAAACCTCCAAAAGCACTATTATAACCTTATAAGAGTCGAGAAATCTGGGAAATGCAGCTTGACAAGACACTTTTTTCCTACCATTTCAGAAATATAATGCTTACTTATTTTCCACGTTTTTTTATGAAAGTTTAGAATGGATTCTATTGGACCTCCTTGAAGGGCTAAAAGAAGGTAGAATCCCAGGGGAGGAAATTCTGTTTACCAGCAACTCCTAACAATGTTTGAAGGAAAGAGTTACAGACCTGGATGTTACCAGCCTAAACACAAAGCTATTACTGAAAAGAAAGGGGTGGGGGGAGCCCTCTGTTCCACGTCAATACTCAGCCCTTGATATTGGTATTCAGAAGTTGTATACATTCTGAGGATATAAATAAAAGCTCGTTATGCAGAGGTGAAGCAGAACAGATGCAACTAAAGCTATGTCACACTATGTTGCTAGGTTCTACTGCAGGCCTGAATTGTATGCTTCTATAACCAGAATTCCATTTTTCAGTCACTGCACTAAGTGATGCTACAGGAAATCCTGATGCTGATATCGTCAGTCTCCAGGATACTACAGAGAGTTAGTTCCTTGCTCTGCATGAGCCTAACAAATATTGTCCAAAAGAACTGCAGACTTTTCATAGCACTTACAGATCAACAGACTGAAGCCTCCACCACACCTCCATTTTTCTCCCGCTTTAAGTTCCTATTTTTCACCTTCGTTTCTTTCCCGGCTCTAGCACTGGTCATTCACAACTTCCCATCATCACATCGTTTGCATCTTCACACGTCTTCCGCCACTGTACTTGCCAATTATTCCGGATCAATGCATTCTCACTCTTGCATTCTTTCCAGCCCAGCCACCTCCCTTCTCTTCCCCCCTCTGTTTATTGGCTGCTGTGAGCCCCTAGTCCCATCCCATTTGAATGGCACCAGTTTCTTTCCTTTAGTGTAAGGGGGTGGGGTTAGGCTGACCATATGAAAAGGAGGACAGGGCTTCTGTAACTTTAACAGTTGTAGAGACAAGGGAATTTCAGCCAGTGTCATCTGTATGCAATTAGTTCCTGGTGAAATTCCCTCTTCATCACAACAGTTAAAGGTGCAGGGGCCCTGCCTTCTTTTGTATATGGTCACTCTAGTATAGTGCCTGCAACTTTAACTATTGTGATGAAGAGGGAATTTCACCAGGAACTAATTGCATACAGATGACACTGGCTGAAATTCCCTTTTCTCTACAACTGTTAAAGTTACATGAGCCCTGTCCTCCTTTTCATATGGTCAGCCTAGGTGGGGTACTTCTCCCCTCATTTTTGACTTCAGATTATGTACGTGAATTGTTTTGAACCATTGGAAGCTCTATGCAAATGCTTGTCATTATTGCCCATTCTCAACCTCCCATTCTCTCCATCAGTAGTTCAACAGACTGGGAAGTCAGTACAGACTGAAAATGGTGTGCAAGGTTTCGATTCATATATTAGCATACCTCATCCTAATGTGAAACCAATACTTAATTCAATTGCAGATTTTATGCCATAGCCACCAAACCAAAGTCACTTCAAATTACTACACATGGTACCTCGTTTTATATAACGAGATACGTCTGTGCAGCAGTAGATCACCCCTAGGCTCAAGCAATTTTAACTATACACTGCAGTATTTAGAGTTCCGCTTCCCCTCCCACTGGAAAGGAGAGGAACATGTAAAGTAAAGGGAATCCCCCTTATTATGCCTGGTCTGTCATCAGAGAGAACCAGGAGATTCCTATCCCTACGTCCTCCCAACCCTCCAACCCAGTAAGCTGGCCATTATGAGTATGCTTGGCCCAGTTTTCAAAGCAGACTATGGCCCTCATCACATTTAGTGTTATGGCACTCTCGTAGTCCCTCCTTTCTGATTTTGTTGCTATGCATTCGCATGACATCATCCTTGTTTCGCTTTTTAATTCAGTTTTAGCGCAATTTTTTTTACCAGGGAACCTCCGTTTCCATGTTGGAATTGTTTTGGAAACTGAAGTGTGAACACTGTTGTCCCACTTCAAGTATATCTGCTTCTGTGGGTTGTGGGTGGGTTGTGGGTGGATCTTCCAGGCAATTACAGTAACAAAAGAAGAGACAGGCAATTATAGTAACAAAAGAAGAGGGTGTATCATTTCTACGCCAGGGGAGTTGCTGAACCTATTTCCTCCTTTTCATCTGGGGACACTAAGGAGTTGGAAGGAACATCTCTGTGCTCCAACTCCCTTTCTTTAGCTTCTTAACTTGATTTTCCAATAAATTCCTGTCCCTTGCATTCCCCCTCTAAGTGCCTTATTTCTTTCTATTGCTTCTCTTCTATTTCGATTTTGTGTATTTCTTATTCCTCCAATATTATCCTACAGTATCCTATATATATCCATTCTATATTAATTCATTATCCTACCCTATCTAATAATGGCAGAAAATGCAACTGACTCCCATACTGGGACTGGCCGTGGTGTTTCCTGGAGGGACCAGAAGACACTGGATTTGTTGGATATTTGGGGAGAAAGCAAGATACAAGATCAACTTAGGAGCAGTCACCGTAATGTTGACTCCTTCTACTATATTGCTGAGCAGTTGGGATGTGCAGGGACAGGAAAATTGGTTCGGTATTGGTATTGGGACTTCCAATTTTGACCTGATTCGTATCGGGAAAAATTGGAGGTCCCTCGTATCGCTTCGGATCCAATTCCGATATGAAAATCGGACATCTGTTTTTTAATCGGACACCATTTTGGGATATTTTTCCCCATAGCCTTCTATTGCTGTAAAGAAATGCCTATAACTTTTTTATTTTAAAAGATAGAAGCCTGAAACATGGCCATATGGTAGATGGGTTTGAGGTACTACTGTGTGAGAAATTTCAGAAAGATAGGTGTAGGCATTTTGTGGCTATTAATTTTTTACTAATGAAACAGGAATGCCTATAATTTTTTATTTTTAAAGATCCACACATGAAACTTGGCCACATTGCAGATGGTATGTTGGGACTCATGTGTGTGAAATTTCAGAAACAAAGGTGCTTGCCTTAGGTGGCAAGGAATTTTTTGAATAATGGGTTGCATTGGGGGAAAGACAGTTACACTTTCTACTTTTTTATTTTTAAAGATAGAACCTTGTAACTTGGCCACATTAGAAATGACATGTAGTTAGTGATGTGTGAGAAATTTCAGAAACATATATTGAAGCGTGTAGTAGCAAGGTATTTTTGTAAAAATGAGGAAAGAAATGCATTTAACTTTTTTGTTTCAAAGATAGAAGCCTGAAACTTGGCCACATGGCAGATGGATTTGAGGTACTTATGTGTGAGAAATTTCAGAAAGATTGGTCCAGGCACCTTCTGGCTATGAATTTTTTACTTTAAAAGTTCCAAAAGTTCCAATATGGTGGGTTTGACTGCTAATAGAGGGGGAAGAAGGTGGGGGAGGGGGTGCTGTTTGACAGCTGTCAAACCCACCTGGACCTATCTTTCTGAAATTTCTCACACATAAGTACCTCAGATTGCATCTGATTACATTTTTGACTTCATGCGGGTGGGAAGGAAGGAGATCCTGCCGACCCACCTACTCAGAACATATAACAGGAGGATGTAAAATTCTGGCAGGAATGGACTATAAGGACAGACACAATAAAGCTGCAAAAATAATTCACCAACAACTGGCCAGCAAATTCAACGTTATCAAACAACCTACACCATACTATACATACTCACCCGAAAAAATCTTCGAAAATGCAGATCAAAAAATATACTGGGACAGAACAATTCATACTGACAAGACAATACCCTGCAATGGGCCAAACATAATGGTCATAGACAAAAAAGAAAAACACACATACCTCATCGACATAGCAATACTAAATGACAGAAATGTTGTTGAAAAGGAAGAAGAAAAGAGAGACAAATATACACCACTGGCCATGGAAGTCAAAGAACTATGGCAACAGGAAAAGGTCACAATTATTCCGTTAGTCACCTCAGTCACCGGCATCACATCAAAAAATTATACAGAAAACCTTCAGAAACTGGGCCTACCAAAATACATCTACACCAACATCCAGAAAGCAGTCCTACTTAAAACATGCTCAACTGTTAGGAAATTCCTGAATCTGTAAAAGACAGCATGACTTGGCAAAGCCCATCATGTCCATCTAGAAAAATAGCCATGAGCAAAAAAGTGATGAAATAATAATAATATTCAAATTACAATTTGTTCAAATGACAGAACAAAACTGACCTTGACTTTGAAGCAGGAGGAACTGAGTTTTGAGATACTACATACCTCAGTGGGGATGCCCAACAAGCCGAGAACTATAGCCTTTTGCATTTAGGTTTTATTGTTTTAATATTGTGATAACTATGAAATTACAGTAAAGTGTGTTTTGACTCAGGTCCGTTCATTCTTTGTGTTTCTGGGTGAATGTGTAAATGTTTATAGTGTTTGTTGTTAGCAAAGGATTTTTAAAAAGGTTGGTTTTTTTATCTGATATGGGTGTTGTTTTACGTTTAATCATAAGCTATTTTATGTTTTATGTTTTAGTTGTCATTTGTCTAATTTGTAGTTATACTTGTTTTTTTATGTAGCTCCTAATGAAGGATGTTTTTCCAAAATGTGTAGAGCATATCCAAGAAGTTTGTTTTTTTTAAAAAAATAAAAAGATTGTCTCATAGCACCAGAGCGTGGCTCTCTTTTTTCATCAGCTATTAAATAAAACCAGAAATCTGCCTATTGCATCAGACCAAGCCAATAGCAAGTTGACATTAGTAGTGGGAAATGGAACAGAATCTAAAGAACCGAACTGGAAAAAAAAAATGTTGAGGTTCATTCCCAAACAGAATCTTCCAACACCCCTACTGGAAAGCTAAGACGCTTCACTGCAGACAAACCCTGGCATGCGAGACTCTTGCATAGTGATTTAAGGCACAGATAGATTTATGTTCCTTGGGTGCATAAACCTTCCCTCCATTCTTATTGGGAAAAGACTGTGGAAAGAACCCTGCATATTGATTCATAAGTATAAATAAGTAAATAAAATTAGGAATCCTCACTTTGAAGTACCATTTCAATAGAAAATGTCTTTACATTATTGTTTCCTAAAGCAGTTGCACAAACTCAAACCAATTTTTGAATGTTTGAAATTTTTATGTATCATTCACTTATTTAAATTTTCATTTTAAAAACTTCATGCAGTTTCAACGTTATTATTATATGCTACAAGTCACAGTTTTAAAAGGGGACAGGAAAATATGGGAGAATCAGGAATATTCAACCTGCCAAAATTTTCATTTCGAAGCACAGATTGGCTTATTCCCATTTTAGTTCCCGGCGTATTTTTCAGTTCATCCCAATGGGGAAAGTGTGATTTTGAATGAGAAAGTGCAGATTTCTGTGTGCATTTTACAAAACTGCACACTTTTCACCTTTGATTAGAGCAAGAGTGCATTTCAAAGTGCACATTCAAAAACATATTTTTAAAATGTGACTGCAAGTTAAGAAATATGCTAATATTTCTCAAAAAGTGTACTTCCATTCATGGTTGTGAACAGGAAAGATTTGGATTATTTTCAAACAGACACAAAATTCTCATACATCCCTATATCTTCCAGTAGATAAGTTCTTTGGAAAACTAGTGACAACATTGCTGATGCTGTGATTTTGTCATTCTGGTTAAGTATAGGTTAGCCAATTTTGATTGACATGAGAAAGGAAAAGCTGGGCTACAGAATTCTGGCCTTGGAATATTTCTTAAACCAAAAATCTAACCTTTAGAGCCTTTTGAATTGTCTGCTATAGTTACTTCTACTGTCAGTGGACAACAGGACTGCATCAAGATGACACTTGAAGCCCACAGCTAGCTCTGAGAGGCATAGCTGAGGCTCAGTACCCCAAATTTATTCCTTAGCCAAAATTGTCATCTATTGTAGAAGCTACACCTCTAAGAAGGTTCTCTTACTGGGGCAGAGGAAGGGAAGGGGACAAAACTAGTACCACTGCTGATTCCCACCATTTCAGGCTTGTGTTTTGTTTTGTTTTTGGCATGGTTCACTGAAAAAGTAACCCAGCCCAGAGCTTACATTTTCAGCCATCTGCAGTAGCTAGCTGGTTCAAATCAATTTGTAAAGTTCAGTTCCGCTACCCTCTCATCTTACCTGTTCTCTTAGGTGCCCAAGAGAGCTTCTGCCCCTCTAACAACTGTAGGCTGAGCAGATAAAATCCAGGTCAGGGCTCATATAACTTTAACAGTTGTAGAGAAAAGGGAATTTCAGCCAGTGTCATTTGTTTGCAATTAGTTCCTGGTGATATTCCCTCTTCATCACAACAGTTAAAGGTGCAGGAGCCCTTCCTTCTTTTGTATATGGTCACTCTAGTATAGTGCCTGCAACTTTAACTGTTGTAATGAAGAGGGAATATCACCAGGAACTAATTGCAAACAAATGACACTGGCTGAAATTCCCTTTTCTCTACAACTGTTAAAGTTACATGAGCCCTGACCTGGATGTTATCTGGTCACCCTAATAACTGGGCACACTGGAGAAGTCTACCAGGTGTAGTTTTTTCCATCACTGTGCTGCCATGCCAGGAAGAGCTCCAGTCCTCCATACAACCCTTAAAGGCACAACAGCCTCTTGGGTGGTGTATCAGTCAAGCTTAGTTTTCTGTGCATCATGGTCTTGTCTTGACTGCCTGCCATTGGCTCAAGGCCCTGTTCAAACCTTTTCCTTGGGCACTCCTTTTTCACATTTCCAAGTTGCCACCAAACGCTATTTCTTCAAGTGCCAGCTTTTCAAAAATATTTCTTCTGCATGTCTCATATTATTTAGCTGGCTGTACTCTTTAAACACCTTGCTTGTTCTTCCTTCATTCTCCTTCCAGCCACCAGCATGCAGTCTCTCACACAGGTCCTTCCTGTTGTGTTTTCAACCCTTTATATCAGCTCCTCTATCTCCTTCTTGAATCCCTATTGCCTCTGTCTATTCTTCACTTCTTGCATAACCCTCACTTCATGACCTTGGACTTACAGTCTCTGAGGCTTTCTGGGCCTGCTCAGCAATATGAACTTTAGAAGACAAAGAGTTTTTCCTGATCTGCCTGTTGATCCATGCTACCTGAACAAGGCTCTTTACAAGTCTTAGTAACTTCATTGGCTTATTTAACTAGTTTTTATATTGTGCCCTGGCAGGGACTCTAATGCACACCTGCAGCAGGTTTTCTCCTAGATTAAAGGAGAAGAGGAAATATGGATGGTGTGCTGTGCTTAAGGAGACAGTGTACAATTAATTCATGGTTACAACACAATACAGAAATAAGGGCTAAGAGTTTCAATCAGTCAGTTTCCTGGATTTAAGACAGTAAAACAGGCCCGGTACTTTAGTTACCTTGTTCCTTGGCTGTCTGCCATTGTCTGCCATTTTTCTTGCTTTCTTAAAGAACCTGACAGGATCAATCTAGTCCAATTTTTCCATTCCTCGTGGCTGTGGCTGATTAGTTCATTCATTTACGAAAATTAAAGTGCCCCCCCCGTCTCTGGTCCACTGAGATTTCTAGACTCAGGCCCCTGAAAATACTATTAAGAGTATTCTTAATAGTTGCATATAAGGGGTGAGGGAATGAATTTACCTTCCCTAGCTCTTGAGACCTCTTCCCACTGAGCTTTCCAGTTCACACAATTCTGAAGATTGTGGGTGGTCAGCAGTCAGCAGATGAATTGTTTGTGAATCAATGCAGCCAACAGAAGCTAGAGACCACTGCCACAAAATCTCTCAGGCAAGTGAATTACAAAATTACAATACATGTTATAAATGGCCAGGAGTTCTAAAATAAGCCTAAACCCAAATTGTGTCAACTCAACTCATAACATAACTGGGCTTTAGGCCAGCCGCTAAATAGAACTCATTTCTCCTGAAACACATCACAAACAGACAGAGAGACAGACAAAAAGGAAATAAACAGGAAACTCCTTTCACTGGATAGCTTCAGGGATATCCAATATATTTGGCTAATCAAATATTTGTATGAATTGAGATGTTGTTTACATAGCAAAATAATATTGAAATAGGGAGACAGAAAATACATTCGACTGAAAGTTCCACTGGACTTTATCAGAATGCCAACACGATTTAAAATGGCAGAGATCAGGATTTACAAGAAGAAAATCCTGGGTGTTCAATTTTCTACCCTTGGGAAGTATGGACTACTGGCAGCTTTCTCTCTCTCTCTCTCTCTCTCTCTCTCTCTCTCCCTTCTGACTGCTGATAGTTTGTGAATTTCATATCTGAATTTGCTCTGGAGAATTTACTACACATAATGCAATCATAAAGGAGACAGTACATTCAGTAGTTCTAAAAGTGTCCTCTGACAATGCTGATTCAGCAAGAGACAGTTTGGATGTGACAGCCCGTTGGGAGTCCCATAGCTACACCCACCACTCCCTATGGAAGCACTCCAAAAATCTCTTTGCAATAAGTTAGTGAAGCAATAAATTTGTCAGTGTGTGTGTGTGTTAAGTGCCATATTTTTAACTCCTAACTTAGTGCATTTTTTCATGCCATTTTGCTTCCCAAAAGAATACGTCAGAATCGCTGTTCTGAAATATGGCATGTTATGAACTATATTTGTACTTTAACAAATGAAGAAATACGACAAAATTAAAATGCCAAACCACAATGCACAAAGTACAGAAATTGCCTTAAAGATTTAAGGGCACAATTCTATTGCGATAGCTGTAAGTCCCTGAACTAAGGGCTACTGACGAACCAATGCAGGGTGTATGGAGCACAGAGGGCTTCCTCTCCTCCATACTATGGCTGTACTGCAGTAATAGCTAGATGGAAGAACTTCAGAGCGGGGAGGGGGAAGGCTATGCATTGCATAGGAAGCTGTGTAAAGGAGCTTTCATCATCTCCTCCCCTCCCCCACCCCTGGTTCACCCTCTCCTTGCTATGTTCCTGAGCATGAAGAAGGAGCTGGGGCCGAGAGATGCACACTAGGCATGAGGTGGGGAGCACTTAGGGGGGTAGGCAAAACATGCTTTCCAGAGGCCCTGGAACGCATGCTTCCCCTTCCCCCCCCCATGCCAGTTGTGGCCTTAAAGGCTCTCTTAATGCAAAGGTAAGAGGGCCTTTAAGGCCCCAATTGGCCTAGGGGGGAAATTATGTACTTTCTGGAGGCCCCGGAAAGTGCTCATTGCTCCCAAGTGCTCGGCAAAGGCTCCTTGGAGCAGGTTGATGTGAGCAGTGCTCAGTGAGTTCACAGGGTAGGCCCCACGAGAATCCTCTAAAACCTACTTCTGAATTCCAAGAGGACATCAGTTCTCTAGTGATATGTGAACTAGTTTAGGTATTGTATGATTCCTTTGGCACACACACAAGTCCAGTTTCTATTATATAGGATGAAACGATTTGCCTGTAGCACGGAGTCATCTTCCATTTGAAAATGTCGCATTTAAGAAACATTCAGCATTTTATAATTTAAAATAGATCATCATCATATAATTTCAGACAGCCCATTCAGTCAGAAGATTATGATGCTTCCTCAGCACTTCTTTTCTTAGTTCAACATTTAATGGCCTAGACAATGATGTCTACTTTATTTGTGCATTGAAAGAGCGATGTGTTGTATACACGTTTAGATTCCTTCTGCTCATGCTGCTCTTCAATGAACACTCATTTGCTTCAGGGTGCTTGAATGCTCGATTGGATAGAGCGTTTTGACACCTAGGGTAGTACCCAATGCTGTTGTCTCTATAGTCCTGCTTGATCTGTTGCACAAGTACAACCCACCTCTCATGCAATGGGAAGCTGGTGGTTCAAAATTCAACCACAGAAACAAGTGGAAATGCTTGTGTCTGGATCAGCAAAGGTGAGCTGAGCGCCATGTATGCATGCAGGTCCCTGGCCACCTTGAACTTCATTGCAACCCTCAGAAATTATGGATTTCATTAGTGAGATGTGTTCCGTTCTATGTTGGGTATCCTCATATAAAAATGCAAACACAAAGAATGTTTCATCCATCCCTAAATAGACACCCCAAATTTGTAAATTTAGAAGATCATGAAATTTCTCAGGTGCTATTGCAAAGCAATATTTGAAGGGAAGGTCCTACACAATCAAAACTGTGTTGGAACGCTGGGGGAAATTAGTTGGATTTCCCAATAACATTTCACACATCTCCAACAAATTCCAAAAAATACTAATAGCTAGATGCCTCTAGGAGAATCTCACACATGTCTACACCTGCCATTTATCCCGGGGTCAGCTTGAGGTCATCCCTGTGCATCCAAATGATGCACAGCTGATCCCAGGGTCAACCAGGGATGACCTCTCAGTTGTTCTGGGATAACTGGGACTCCACTTATACCAATTTTCCCCGCAGTCCCAGGACAACCCCGAGGACCATGGGTGGTGTGGCGTGGGCTCCCTGCGAGTAACAGGGCTCTTCAAATGGACACGGAGTTGTGCAGGGGCGTTGGGGAGGAGTATTTTTGCCATCCTTGGGATGGCTCTCAGCATGTTGGGGCACTGAATTTGAAGGGTTTCCCCCCCCCCAAAAAAACTTACCTTTGGCGCAGGATCGTGCCAACACTATTGTGCAAACCTCTCCCTTCTTAAAGTAAACACCATGCCAGGAACATCCTTCTTGACTTCTGGGATGTTGCACTGGCATGTGCACCTTAGAGGACAATCCCAGAAGCTGTAAAGCCTGAGATCCTCCCTCCACCCCATCCCTGAAGGCCTGCAGGTATAGATGAGCCCAAGGATATATCTGGAGTTCTGCCTTCACTAGAAACTGTTGGAACCATGGGTTTCAGAGGGAGCAGAAGCCTTCTTGGTATTGGCCAGTCAAAGACATGTTTTCTGGTGGGTTTCAGGCTCATTCCAAAAATACGTGAGAGGCAGCATAAAAAAATACCCGTCATTCAAATTACTTCAACTGGCATTCTACGTGTGTCATTTTGAAATCAGTTTCACTTGGCATGTAGTTTTCTAAGTGCCATTATAAGCAAGAATTTGATTAAATTCTATAAAATGTTAGACAAATGCAGCTGGTTTAAGAATCATTAAACAAAATTTGTCAGGTCTTCTCTACACAAATTCTAGCATTTTCTAGCTGACCAGCATTCGGTGCTTCTTACAGAGTATAAATGGGTAAATGAGTCTTAGCTGTCATTCACTGTAGCTAAACTAATTAGTATCAACTTCATCTTCAAGCCCAGTATTTCTGTGTCATGGTGAAGTAATTTAGACATGCTATGGTTAATTTATGTTTCAATAGTGACAGTTTACACTGGATCTTAAAGAAAATTGCAATGCTATCAGTAGAATGGACACTTGCCACTCTGCTACTGCAATTCATCCATGTGTTATCTTTTTCCTATCTTCAGTATCTTGTTCCTAAACATTGCTTTTGTGTTCACTCTATTCCCATGCCATCCTTTCTCTGTTATTCATCAAATCCTTTAAAGTCTTAGCACTGAGGAAGCCAAACCAAGCCTAGTATAGATGATCTTATCTCACTGTTGCTGAGGCTAAGGCAATTCAGTCTAATGCTTCAAGATCTGAAAAGTAACTAAATTGGAAATGCCCATCTCTAATTAATGTTGAATTAAAGGCAAAGAATACCTCAATGAAAAGCTGCAAAAAAAAAGGGGGGGCAGTATCCAACTGGGTGATTCAAATGATGTTGCACTAGCAGAAACTAGATTCGGAACTATGCACAAGAGAAGAATTCAACTAAACTTTCTTTTGCACAAGTAGTACAATGCATTGTGCATAACTCTTGTGCAGCCCATTGTGCAGCATGTTGTGCGACATGTTGTACAACCAGTTGCGCAAGGGCAATGGGCAACTGGTTGTACAACTAAAAGATTCAGTGGTGCTATTTGGATTTGCAGAATGACACCATTGGACACTGCCCCAAATCATGAAAATTACAGCGTACAACAGTAAACATTCTACGACATATGTCACTTCACCACATATGAGAAATAAAAAGAAAACCCAGAGAAATCACAACACCTTGTCTATGAAACTGCCAAGAGAGTTTAGACTGGCCTTTTTAAAATGTTTTTAGGTGATTGGACAAAACTGCCAGGCTTTTATTATACTTTATTCTTGTATTCTGCCAGGTTTTTACTTTAATCCTGCTGAGTGTGCCTTTCTATCTGTTTCTTACTTTAGCCTTTTAAATTGCTCCTACTTTTTTGTACTAAGATTTTAATGTTGTCAAGTGCCTTGAGGGGCTTTCTGGGGGCCAAAGGGTGATACAGAATTGTTTTAATAAATAAATATAACTTTTGAGACCTTACTTTTTAATCCATTGTTTACAGAGTTAACAGTCTGCTGGAAATACTGATTGCAAAATTAATTTGGCTATGTTCATGTTCCAAGGGGAAACCCCAGAAGAGCAATAGCAAAGTATTTATGGACCCCCAAAGAATTGCTTGGTAGAAGGACAACTCAACCTTACCATTTAGAGACAGTAGCTTCTGTGTAAGAATTCAGAGCAGAACAATTTCTACAAGGGTTGCCATCATTTAATTAATTTGTAAATGATTCAAGCACCAGTGATTTACAATGTCTAATAATTATTCTGAGAAGTTTATTGAAATTGTGTAGAGAAATGGCTGTAAAATCAGATGTGTTTTTGAAAATCAAACTTGCCAACTACTGAGAGATTACTCAATGGATCCCTTAATTTTTGCATGTATTACATATTTATTTTGTGCCTGAAATTCATGGCAAGCCTTGGCCTTTCAATTTTAACCCTATCTATCTTTAGTACAAGATGTCAAATATTTTTTCTTCCCAAAATATGTGAACACTTCCATTCTTGCTGTCAAAAGAAACCTAGATCGGTTCTAGCTCTTGATCTACATTGCAAGTGATCATTCCCATGACAAACTAACAAGTAACACGCAAACACAGAAGTTTGATTCCAGCCACAAAATACTTTGAATTCCCTATTTTGTGATTATTCAAATTTATTTAGATATCATTTGTCATTATTTTTAAAACCCTCACTCTTATAAGTATGATCCTTAGCCTTGGCCTTAAATTCTAATATTATGAGAATGGAACACAAATGTCTCCCTGACCACTTTCTCTCCACCATGCATAATTATATACATTCCATATCATGTTCCCTGCCTTTTTTCTAAGATTTTTGAAAAAGTAAACCTATGTAACCTTTCCTTATAGGGGAGTTGCTCCATCAACAATACCAATAGGGATCGGGGGGAAACAAAACAGTGGTAAGGCTGGATACCAAAATAAAATGGATGAAAAAAAAGGGAATCCTCCTCAAAAGCCTATAAGAGTTTTCCCCTTTATAAAGACCTGTGTCAAAACACATTGGGAACACAAGCAGAACAGCTGTGTCTTTTTTTATTTTGATTTGCTCCAACTCCGTTGTCCTTTACTGCACATTTTTCAGCTCTACAATATCCACAACGCCTTTTCAAAAAGAGTCTGTCTAACTTGCATAACTGTTGGAGATGTAATGCACCGAATGCTTCTTTAATTCATATGTTTTGGCAATGCCCAGTAGTTGCCCCCTTTTGGGAGGAGGTCATAACAAGGATAAACTTTATACTGAAACAATCTTTAATATGGAATGATGTCCTCCTAAACTACCTATCGGCTTCTTGGAAGTTAACGAATGGTCAGAGTAAATGGATTTTCAGAGCCCTTATGACAGCTAAAAGACTTCTACTATCACGTTGGAAGGACAAATACTCACCTCCCATAATGCAATGAACTGAGAACTTAACAACACTATCAATATTGGAATGAGTGTTATATAGGCGCTACTTATGAGTGAATAAATACATGGCTATATAGTCTGCTTTTCTTGAAACCTATACATTTCCCTCCTTTTTTCCAAATGAACCGTATATCTGATGGAAAAATGATTATATTCCTATATACATAATGTTTCTTTGTTTTTGTTTTTCATTATGTATTTTTTTGTTCTGTTTTGTTACATTCCCAATAAAAACGCTGGAAACATCCTTTTTGAGGTGTAGTGACTAGGTATGTACACAACATACCACCATGGATTTGAATAATGGCATTTTGATATTGGCCAATTTAGGTTTTATTATCTGTACGGAATTTGCATTTTTCATAGCAGCCACTAGGGGTGTGCACGGACCCCCCGGATCGGATCGGGACCCGGATCGGGACCTCCAATTTTGTCCCGGACCGGTTCGGACAAAATCGGAGGCCCCCCGGACCGGATCGAGTCCGATCCCGATCCAAAAATCGGAAATTTTTGGATCGGCCGCCATTTTTTTCCCCATAGACTTGCATTGCAATGCAAGTCTATGAGGAAAAAATGGCGGCGGGTGGGTAAGGGGGGGCCTAACTCCCTCCCCCCCCCCGGGGCCGTCCGCTGTGGACGGCCCCGGCAGGTAAACCCCCTCCCCCGCGCTCCCTACCCCCCCTGGGGCCGCCTGCTTCCATCCGCTGGCGCCCGCGGGCGCCAGCGGATAGAAGCGGACGGCTCCGGGGGGGGGGGTAAGCCCCCTTCCCCGCCACTTACCTTCTCGGCACGTCCGGCGCCGGCGGCTACTACCAGCGGGCTCCGCGGCCTACTCTCGAGTAGCGCGCCGGGTGATGACATCACCCGGCGCGCCACCCTGGAGCAGGCCGCGGAGCCTGCTGGTAGTAGTAGGCGCCGGCGCCGGACGGGAGCCGCCGGGCCGGGCAGGTAAGGGCCCCCCTCCCCCCTCCCCCCTCCGCGCGCCCCCTCCTCCCCTCCACGCACCCCCTCCTTACCTTTCCGGCCCGGCGGCTCCCGTCCGGCGCCGGCGCCTACTACTTCCAGCAGGCTCCGCGGCCTGCTCTAGAGTAGTGCGCCGGGTGATGACATCACCCGGCGCGCCATCCTAGAGCAGGCCGCGGAGCCTGCTGGGAATAGTAGGCGCCGGCGCCGGACGGGAGCCGCCGGGCCGGAAAGGTAAGGGCCCCCCTCCCCCCTCCGCGCGCCCCCTCCTCCCCTCCACGCACCCCCTCCTTACCTTTCCGGCCCGGCGGCTCCCGTCCGGCGCCGGCGCCTACTACTTCCAGCAGGCTCCGCGGCCTGCTCTAGAGTAGTGCGCCGGGTGATGACATCACCCGGCGCGCCATCCTAGAGCAGGCCGCGGAGCCTGCTGGGAATAGTAGGCGCCGGCGCCGGACGGGAGCCGCCGGGCCGGAAAGGTAAGGGCCCCCCTCCCCCCTCCGCGCGCCCCCTCCTCCCCTCCACGCACCCCCTCCTTACCTTTCCGGCCCGGCGGCTCCCGTCCGGCGCCGGCGCCTACTACTTCCAGCAGGCTCCGCGGCCTGCTCTAGAGTAGTGCGCCGGGTGATGACATCACCCGGCGCGCCATCCTAGAGCAGGCCGCGGAGCCTGCTGGGAATAGTAGGCGCCGGCGCCGGACGGGAGCCGCCGGGCCGGAAAGGTAAGGGCCCCCCTCCCCCCTCCGCGCGCCCCCTCCTCCCCTCCACGCACCCCCTCCTTACCTTTCCGGCCCGGCGGCTCCCGTCCGGCGCCGGCGCCTACTACTTCCAGCAGGCTCCGCGGCCTGCTCTAGAGTAGCGCGCCGGGTGATGACATCACCCGGCGCGCCATCCTAGAGCAGGCCGCGGAGCCTGCTGGGAATAGTAGGCGCCGGCGCCGGACGGGAGCCGCCGGGCCGGAAAGGTAAGGGCCCCCCTCCCCCCTCCGCGCGCCCCCTCCTCCCCTCCACGCACCCCCTCCTTACCTTTCCGGCCCGGCGGCTCCCGTCCGGCGCCGGCGCCTACTACTACCAGCAGGCTCCGCGGCCTGCTCTAGAGTAGCGCGCCGGGTGATGACATCACCCGGCGCGCCACCCTAGAGCAGGCCGCGGAGCCTGCTGGGAATAGTAGGCGCCGGCGCCGGACGGGAGCCGCCGGGCCGGAAAGGTAAGGGCCCCCCTCCCCCCTCCCCCCTCCGCGCGCCCCCTCCTCCCCTCCACGCACCCCCTCCTTACCTTCCCGGCCCGGTGGCTCCCGTCCGGCGCCGGCGCCTACTACTACCAGCAGGCTCCGCGGCCTGCTCTAGAGTAGCGCGCCGGGTGATGACATCACCCGGCGCGCCACCCTAGAGCAGGCCGCGGAGCCTGCTAGTAGTAGTAGGCGCCGGCGCCGGACGGGAGCCACCGGGCCGAGAAGGTAAGTGCCCCCCTCCTCCCCCCCCCCGCTGTCCACTTTCATCGGCGGGCGCCCGCTGGCGCCCGCCAATGGAAGCGGCGGTGGGCGCCAGTGGGCGCCCGCCGATCCGCCGATCCGCCGAACCGGTTCGGAGCTTTTTCGGACCGGTTCGGATTGGATCGGCCGATCCAGCTGCGGGATCGGAAATCGGATAATTTATCCGATTTCCCACTGGACCGGACTCGGATCGTGGATCGGGTCCGATCCAGTGCACATCCCTAGCAGCCACACAGTAGGGCCAGATTTACACCAAGCAGGATATGACACTTTGAAAATGGTTTGAAAGCTGTATATGGAGTGTGTCCTGGGCCCCAACAGTTGTCACTACTGTTAGAAATCATTTTAAAGCAGTAGTGTAGATCCTATCATTGGCCCTTTCTACACCAAGAGGGTGTAGAGGGCCCAGCACTAGTGAACCCAGAAGTAATCACTTCTGGGTTTGTCTCGCTCAACCCACATCAGAAATGCGATGGCCTAGGCTTCTCCCAGGCCGTCGCAAGTTGCGGTGGCCATTTTTTAAATGATCCACGGAGAGCACACGAGCGCTCCTCTACAAAAGTAAGTTTTTTTAAAAAAACCTGCAGCACGCAATCGTGCCCCCTCGCAGCCACGCAGTGTGACTCCGTGGCTATCGGTGCAGCTGCACTTACTTGCGAGTTAGCACAGCGGTCCTGGGAACCAGGAAAAATCCCATGCCCGCCCCCCCCTCTACTCCCTGTGTGTCATGTGTTTTGCCTGGTGTGGAAAGGGCCTTAGTCAACATTTTCATGGAGCTATCCACCACAAGCTAAGGATCCCTTTCCTGGAAAGTCACTGCTATCTCAGATCCCGTCAGCACCCATATGATTAGTATCCCCTCCCCAACCATATGCATCTCTTTGCACTTGTTTATCTGACCACATTTCCTATGCTTTTAATGCCCAACCCATTCACTCAGTGTGGAGTGATCATTTGGGAACCTTTTGCTATTGTTGTTGTTCTCGCCCTGAATAATTTGCTGTCATCAGGAAACTTGGTGATCTTACTGCATTTTAGTTTAGTCTTTATGCATGCTGTACATAAAATTATTTTTTCCACCAGAATTCTTGAAATTCAGCTCCGTAGAATTTTAGAATAAGACTACAAAAATAGACCTCAATGCAAATGTAGATCTAGAAAAAAAATAAAACCAGGAGCTACACATCCCCAAAGCTAGATAATTTCAAAAATATAGTTCTCAGTAGACCTAATTCTGAACGTTTTTGCCCACTACTGCATAAAGGACATGATCTACTAGTCTCAGAGCAATCTTATACTCTGCATTGTCTTGCCTTAATGGCCGCAATCATTAAACACAATGGAATTGAGTTAAGGAGCTGCAGGGCTCTCCTTTTCACTTGCTTTGTAAGTTTATTTTATGTTTAATGTGCATATTTTGAAAACATTTTGGGGGGAAAAACTCAGTATATTAACTATAATAAGAGAATCCTTAAGTAGGCCTGTTGTGAATACAGTTATAATGAGCCAAGAAATACATACATACAAGTAGCCCCCAGGTGTCATATATATTAAATGCATAAACAATTGCTACTGAAGATTTTGTTATTCCTTTATATAGTCTGTTAGTAAACTGAAATTCAGTTGCCAGATATTTAATACAATTATGCATTGCTATGTTGAACACAATCTACTGCTGTTGGAGGAGAAAATGCAAAAATAAGGGTAAGGTCCTTAAATGGACTGTCTATCCCATATTATTACATAATAAAGGTTGTCAAGTCAAAGGCAAGACATTCTTAGTAAAATACTGCCTTTGATATATGCCTTACTTTAAATTCACATAAATCTAACAAAAAGCTACAATGGGATATGTGGCATGTTTATTTCTCAGACTTCAATTGGTGATCATTCTGAAAGTCTCTCTCTCTCTCTCTCTCTCTCTCTCTCTCTCTCTCTCTCTGTGTATTAAATGGAGGCTGGTGGCTCCTTTTTCAGTGGGGAAGTACATCCGCTCTGGGTTTCAGTCAGAACCCTAAAGGAGCTCCTTTAGAGGTCTGATTGAAATCCAGAGTCGATGTACTGCTCCTCTGAAATAGGAGCTGCCAGCCTCCACTGTATGTATTACTTCTAACACAATAGGAAGGTTGTGGTGGCTGCTCAGGCTTGGGCGCCATCCCATTACCACTACCTGTAAGTGTTCTTCCGGCACTGAGTAAACAATGTGTCAAGGTGTTGTAACTCTGTCACAAGATCATGACAATCAGGGATTTGATTGAGGAAGGACCTGTGGCAGAGCCCCTCCCCCAATTTCAGATTACATGTGACTTTCCCCCAGGAGCTAGGTGGTTATTATAGAAGTAATCAGAACATATGCAATTTAATCTTGAATATATCCCAAGGCAGGCCTTTTTAACCTTGCTGTCAACCTTGTCCTATGCATACTACTGAAACCTGAAATAGTTCCTTGATTACAATCAAGTCTATTAAATGCCACTGAAAGACCTCGGAGGACAAACTGTGCAAATGATTGCCTAGCAATCTGTTGGATAAGTTCAGGGTCAAATTCCCCAGGTCCTGGACTCCTGAAACATCCACCTCTACCATTCAATGTCTTTCCCAGTAAAGCTTAAGACAGGAAGGTCATTGGCAAGAGAATAAGAGTGCAATCCTATGGATTATGCTCTGGGTATACAGAAGTCTCCAAATTTGCACTGCATTTTAGCAAGGCTAGCAGAGGTTTAGGGGGAGGGGAGGGGAGGAGACTGGGAGGTGATAGGAAATGGTGTAAGCCAGCCACCCTGGTCTCCTCCCCTCCCCATCTCCAGGAACGCCCCCTTTCCCCCATCTTCACACTCCATTTACCAAGCATGGAGAAGTAGCCGGAACTGTTCTCTCTACCACACTATTAGGGGACAGGGCTAGAGGCAAGAAATGAAGTTATTGAATTTTCATATGTGGTGTCCAGAGCTACCATCATTTACTAAGAAGCAGAACTTTCATTTCATTAAACCAATTTCTGGCTCTAAAGGTCTCAGGGACACACAAATTAAAGAAAATGTGGTAATGGTGGTGTGTGCTAAAGCATTAGAAAATTGCTTTCCGAGGACAAAGCAAGGTATGTTTTCAAGCTAATTCTTCAAAATAGAGTTGCCTGAATCAGCAAAACCACCTTGGGATGGAAATGCATGAACAATGTGCACATTTGGAAAATGAACACAAGCAATGCTTCAGATAATGGAGAAAATATGCATACTTTTCAAAACTGCACACCAAAGAATGCAATCATTTAGAAAAAATCCACATGAAAACACATATCCATTTCCTTGTGAGAAAAAACAACAACTTTGCAGTCTGTTGTGTACATATCAAAGTCAGAATGATTTTCAAGGTGAACCTCAATGATCACCACTACATGACACACCATTTGGAAGGAGGCTTGCAGAACATGGCTTTCTTTCCCACAGCAGTACCTCAACACCCTCCGCCTCCCAAGCATATTCGGAGTGTCAGGTGACTCTGCTGAATGAGCTGGGCTATGGCACAAGAGGCTGAAGGAGAAGTGGAAACCTCCATTGATGAGGCAAAGGTATCTTCCATGAGTGTCACAATCTCTCCCATTCAGCAGGGTCTCCTTACCCTCAGAAGATGCTTTGGGGATCAGAAAGTCATGTGCCAGCATCTCCTGTCCTTGCAAGTTTTTCTAGTTCCAAGCCCCTAACTATAGAACTTAAAAATAATACCTGCATCTTCCACATTTCTGTTAGGCTCTATGGAATTCTATAAGAATAGAAAATCATGGCCAAGATGAAGGAGGACGTCAACTTATGAGTTCTGCTTGCAGGCCACTCAACCTAATTTTCCATCCAAAGCCTTCATTTTTTTACAGTGTTATTTATTCCTTTTAATCTTCTCCTTGACTTGTTCTGCTGTGCTTTTTTCCCTCCCAAAAAATATTTGCTTAGCACCTGAACTTTACCAAGAAAATTCATGAAACATTTACACTCCGCTTACACCTTCTCCTGACATGTAAAAACAAAATAGGCTTGTATTACTAAAGTAGACAAAGCACTGGAGAAGACACTATGAAGAATGATCCTTAGCAAGCAGGACTTTGCAAAATGGAACATGCTTCTCTGTGAATTCTATAATTCTTTTTCCCAAAGGAAGCCACCTTTGAGTCAAGATTTTAGACTGTACCCACTGTGGTAATTGCACTGTGTTCTCTTATTGCGATATATACCATGGATGATGGCCTCAAAGCAAATACATTTATAGATATCACTCTGACATCTGATTCAACCAGTCTGGATTGCATCACCATTGGATCCAAAGGGGCAGAGGGAATTGTTTTCCTTTGAAAAAGGGTGTTACATTAGATGGCTTCTTGATCTTGATAGAAGTCCATTTTTAAATATTGTCTGCCCGAATGTTTGGGTACGGCTCTAGACCAGCTTGAGGCACCATTCTGTTGCTCATTACATACAGCAGGGAGGGATCACTGAGGCTGGGTGTGGACTGGAAGGGGAAACAGCATACAGTTATTTCCAAGACGTTCCACTCAACCCATGTCATCACCACTCATCAACATAACACACACTGTCCTGCACTACACTTTCAAAGTCCCCACTGTCCCACTTTTCTAAACACAAAACAGTCCATACTTATCAAATTTGTAGATGACATGAAGCTGGTGAGGCTACTATCTAGTCATCCATGTACATATTCAGTTATTTTAATTTAAAAAACCCGCCAGTTTAAGTCTAGAGTTCAGGCTATTGCATACTGGCTCAAACTCCACAAAGCCAAGAAATTGGAAGCTCAGTCTGATGCCGAAAGACATGCCTTGTGCTCAGTAATTGTGCTGTGCAACATCACAGATTGTGCTGACTTAAAACTTACTCTCCATGTACCTAAACCTTTCCTTGTTTGTTTAGCCCAAATTCAGATGAGGGGAATGGAGTGCCCCAACAAAGATGTACCACATTTTCCTGGTCCTATATTACCTTATGAAGCATCTGATACATGAGATAACTTTGCCAGCAGTTGTTGCCACAGGTTTTAATGGGGCAGGAAAGCTTTTTGAACCACTTCTCAGAACTTCACCAAAAGAATAAAGGTCTATAGTTTTCACCAGAATTTGACAGAAATATATGTGATGCCTGTCCAAAAATTGGAGTAAACAGGGTAAACGTATAAATTTTTAGCACTTTTCAGCTTGCTGTACATGTGGACATTTATATTGGATCAGTTCAAAATTTGGCACCATCATGCATGCCAGGATTCAAGTTATTAGCTCACTGGGTGCCATTTCTATAATTATTAGAATTTTGAGGCTTATTATGGTGGAACATATTTTTTGTGTGAGAGAGACTCATCATAAATGATGGAGTACAACTATACTATGCCCCTTTAATGAATGATCTTACTTAATATTTCCCATATAATAGGCAAGTGGAATCCTTGACAATCCTTGACAATCCAGCAGGCAATACAGGGGGCAACAAGGGTTATCCTTTTCTTCTGTGGTGGAACCACAATCTTCTCAGAGAGTTCAGCAGTTGTTGGGTGGATTCTCTACATCATTATTCCCCCCTTCTAAGACCAATTCTGAATCTCCAGAGCCACCCAACCTAGTGCTGACCTCTCCAAGATTGCTTCTTCTTCTATGCATGTGGAGAAAAGAGAAGGGAGAAATCTGGGTAGAGACTGTGACAACAACTTAATAAGCCTTCCACCTTCTCCCACAGCCATGTTCCAGGCTGAAAGCACATGGGATGGGGAGGGAAGAAAACCCTGGCCAGTCAGGTCAAAGGCTTTCTTTTTCTCCCACTTTATCAGCATCCATTTTAGATTAATGATATTAAGAGAGGGAGATCACTCCTCTCAGGTCACATAGTAGGCTGGGAAACAGATCCCCCCCACAAGGAAATGCCAACTTAGGCAGCTTTAGCAAAAGAAAAGTAGGCCCTCCCATGGTCCAATGTAATAATAATAATAATAATAACAACTACTACTACTTCAGAAACTTGGCCTACCAAAATACATCCAAACCAACATCCAGAAAGCAGTCATACTTAAAAACATGCTCAATAGTCAGGAAATCATGAACATCTAGAAAAATTGCCACGAGTGAGAAAAGAGAGATGACTATAATAATAATAATAATAATAATAATAATAATAATTTCATTTTATTTACTTAAACTTTTCTAAGCACTGTATAAGGACATCTTTTCCTAAAGGCTCACAATCTAATGGACACAATGCAGAAGGAATAGGAATAGAAATAGAAGAGGAGAACAGGCAAATTCAGACACTAAGCAATTATTGAAGTTAAATAATCTTAGTAATATCATCTGATCTGGACAGGTGTGGCCTCCTTTTAAGTCCATGTAAACATACATCCCCAACAGCCCTCAATCTACTTTTGAGGGATGAAAGTACTTGGCATAAATCAAAGGTACTACATAGATAATTAAGCTATCATTATTACCTCTGATTTCTTTCTTTTATAAAGAAAGGAGTTCCTAAAATTTAGCTTCTACAATCAGATGGATTTAATAAGGAACAGAATTAATTATATTCTTCTCCTTAATTCCTATCAAATTATATACTAATTCATTTGTGCTTGCATGGCTGTCATTTTATACTTCTCAAGATGACATAATCACAGAGAGCAATGCCTGCTTGAGATTATCAGCACATAACTTGGCTGTGCTGAGTTACTTTGGAATTAGGAGAAAGGGCCCCAGCATTTATCTAATCCTAGATGATATTCACTATGAATGTTGCTTTCTTCCTTTTTTTCTCTTTTCTTTTTTGGTGCTTGCTGAATGAATATTTTAGCAACACTTGACAATGAATCAGGTAATATTATCTGAAGCAGTGATGCACAGTCAATATGAATTCCATCAGCTCATGGATATAATCTATTATTTCAGAAATAAAGTGACTTTGCTACTGGGAAAGAATGATCAGGCATTCAAGGATCATTGTAACAATTCCTAAGGTTATATCCCAAAAAGTGCACCAATCAAATAATTGTTTTTCAGTCTTGCTTCTCACCTCCATGCACTATAGTTAATTATATTGAAAAGGAACATTTCTTATACCCAACAGATATTTAGGATAAACTTCACTGCAATACCAATGAAACAGATGTCTGATTGGCTGGGGTTTGCTTCCCAGTAAGATGGCAGCAAAAAGAACATGACCTTGAAGGAACAGTTCTGATTGTGAACATTAAGCAGAGGATGTGATAACAAAATGGTGACCAACCCAAAAATACTTGCAGGTGGACTTTAGCAGAGCCAAGACTAGAATGTGATAGATCAACCTAGCCTGAACAGCTGAGGATGCAATTGTTAGATATCAGTACAGGAATCTGTGGAGACTTTTCATTTCAGCAGTGATTACGGGGTGAGTCTTGGAAAAAGGGTGGCTCAAAATGTAAATGTTAGCCTTTTGATTCCTCCTCTTCACTGCACCTGGCCTGTGAAAACCTATCACTTTCCCCCCTGGCCATGTAATATTCTCAAATAGATTTTAAGGGTTAAACTAGAAGTGATGTTTGACACATGGTTTTCCCTTGGATTTTTATTAAAATAAATTGCTGGTTAGTGGGCTGGGGGGACAAATCAGATGGAGTTCTGAGGGGCTTTAACCCTTTGCACTTAGCATCATCCTGATTGCAAGCACCTCTTCCCTCTCACCTACTGTTTGTAATTTGAGGAATGCTGAAATTGGCACCAATAGGAGTTTCCCTATCACAAAGAGCAGGCAGCAGCAGCGGGGAAGAGCATCTAATCATGGCCATGGCTGGGGCAAAAGGTTAAAGCCTCTTCCCCAATGTGTAGTTTAAAAGATCAATTCTACAAGATGTAGATGTCATGTCTACTTTGGTCCTAAGAATTCAAAGATACAGCAGTGATAGGACTTAGTGGCTCCATTTTTATTAAAAGAGGTCAGTAAAAAACACGTTCCACCATGTTAAAGTGATAATTGGAGAGGGGTCATTCTAACAGCCATAAAATCGAAAATGTTTCACCAATCTCTCTGAAATTTACAGGTGCCTGAAAGAAATGTTTGTTTTACATTACCTGAAAATTTCAAGAAGATTTCAAGAGGGAAGGATAGCAGTTTAAAGTAAAAAGATTAAAGAATCCCCTGAATCTGAAACCGAAAATTGAACTCAGGGGTTGCGACTATTTTTGCGCAGCTGTCCTTACCTTTGGGGAGCCTTATTAATTAATCTAATGGCAGGATCTACTTCCTCCAGTTCTAGTGTAGGTGGAACTGCTTTTCTTTTTTAAAAATTCACTTAAGTGGATTTTATTAAATTAAAACTGTGCCTCTTTAAAAATCCGGTGGCCATTTTGATTATGGCACACGCTCAGTAGAGTTCCCCCCCTCCTGAGTCAGCTACAATGGCTGCTTCCTCTAGCAAAGAGATTGCTGTAGTCTCTTCTCAGAAGTAAGTTCCATTGACTGAATGTAATGGTCTTACTCCCAGGTAAGTGTGTAGAAGATTGTAGCCTTTATTTAAAAAAAACAGTCTGGAACCTTAGAAGGCAGAGAGGGAGAGATGTGAGTGAGCATTCCCTCTCCTTTACAGCACTATAACTCTACAATTAACAACTTGCTTGCATGCTTTGCATGTGTGTATGTTCATTTGATTATGGCTGCTGATCATTAATGTTCATATCAATTCAATCCAAGGCATGTCTACTCAGAAGTAAGTTCCACTGAGTGCAATGAGTCTCATTCTCCATGCACTAGCTTGAAGGGGTGTGTGGATTTGGCTGTACTTCTCTTTGAGAGCTCTGTGTATTTAGGGACCAAGGCTTTTTGTAAGAGAAGAGGTTAAGCTCCCCCCTCTTTTTCTTTTTTTTAAAAAAAATTCCATGTATTTGATTTTTAAAGAATTTTTATTCCTTCATTGTTATTATAATTAATAATAATTAGTAGAAGTAGTAATACGTTTATTAATGTTACATTTATATCCTGCCTTTTTTTCCTCTTGCAAGGAACCTAAGGTGGCTTACATAATCCTCCTCCAGTTTATCAGCACAACAACCCTGTAGGGTAGAAGAGTCAGCGACATTCTGAATTCTCTTAGCTTTTCTAATATTTCTTTATCAAGTTGAACAAAACTATAGTGTATTGTTATCTCCAGTACCAACATCTTTGACAGGCTTAATATAGGATTCATTGACCACAGGCTATTTTTAGAGCAAAAAAATAAAAATAAAAATCCAAACTTGGATAGATTAAAATTAAAATGAGCAATATTTCTAAACACCCACATGGCTATTCTTGGTACTGGGTCAGATGTAGTGATATAAGAGGATGTTCAGACTCCATTTAGTTGATCAGCTGCAAAGAAGCTTCTCTAGTAAGGAGGAAGGGAAAAGCCCTAGACTGATCATTCTTTCAAGTGCCATATCTCCCCCCACAAAAACCCATGAGGTAGGTTAGGCTAAGAGTCTATGACTGCCCCAAAACCATCTAGTAAGTTTCTTCTGCTGCTCACTTTCACAGAAATGTAAAACAAATGTTTGGTAATGTTTGGGTGTATGGCATGTGCTACTTTTACCCTCACAACAACCCTGCAAGATAGATTAGGCTGGAAATTTAGGCCTGGCCCACTGTCTATCTATGTCTGTGTGCCTGCCTCTTTCATATATACACACAGAAAGGCATCCTTAGGTTTGTTCTTTACTTACTACATACCATAAACTATGTATGAATAGAGAAGTCTGTCACAAATGATGCAATACACTCACTTTTTGCACTTTCTAATATAGGGTGACCAGATAAAATCCAGGTCAGGGCTCATGAAACTTTAACAGTTGTAGAAAAAAGGGAATTTCAGCCAGTGTCATTTGTATGCAATTAGTTCCTGGTGATATTCCCTTTTCATCACAACTGTTAAAGTTGCAGGGGCCCTGCCTTCTTTTGTATATGGTCACTCTAGTATAGTGCATGCACCTTTAACTGTTGCGATGAAGAGGGAATATCACCAGGTACTAATTGCAAACAAATGACACTGGCTGAAATTCCCTTTTCTCTACAACTGTTAAAGTTACATGAGCCCTGACCTGGATTTTATCTGGTCAGCCTATCCTAATACATTTGTTTCCAACTAATTTACTGCTAATACAGTCATGAATCTAAAACTAAAATATGTTATTTTTACTATAGTAAGATTAAAGAATCCACATACATCAAGTGCAAATCAGAGAACCTACTATTTTTCATATTAGTCTTCAAGAATTAGGATTCTTTTCCTAATTACGCCTTACACGGAGGTTGCCTTTTTCACAGCAGCCGGATCAACATTTTCATCAAGCTGTCCACCTCCCCTGCTCCAAACTCTTTCTTGGTCAGTCACCGCTAATTAGCTCAGATCCTGTTAGTGTATATGTGAAATTGTGATCCCCCAATGTGCATCACTTTACACTTGCTTACATTGAACAGCATTTGCCCTTTTCATGGCCATTCTCCCGGTATGCAGAGATCTTTATGGAGCTCCTCAAAATCCTCCATTGTTTTAGCAAGACTAAATAATTTGGTATCATCACCAAACGTGGCTACGTCACTGCTCACTTCCACCCTCATTCTAATATTATGAGAAAGGGAGAAACTGCCTCCCTATCCACTTTCTTCACAACATGCATATAGGAGTGAGCAGTGAGATGGCCAAATTTGCTGCTGACCTCAAAATATTTAGGGTTTTTAAAATGAAGTGAGATTACCAAGAGCTCCAAAAGAATCTCTCCATAGTGGGAAAATGGGCATCAAAATGGCAACAACAGTTCTACGTAAGCATTTGTAAAGTAATGCACACTGGAGCAAAGCATCCCAAAGGATCTGAGCCTGCAATGACTAAACAAGAAAAAAAAAAAACTTGGGAATGCGGTTGACAGCTCAGTGAAAATGTCAACCCAGTGTGTGGCAGCTGTAAAGACAGCAAACTCCATGTTAGGCATTATAAGAAAAGTAATTCAGAATAAAACTGCCAGTCTCATACTGCCTTTATACAAATCTATGGTGTGACCACACTTAGAATACTGTGTACAGTTCTGGTTAACTATAGAATTTAGTATCACAAGATGTTGTGCTGGCCACCATTTTGGATGGCTTGTCCTCCTTTCCATGTGGTCACCCTATAACATGACACTATTCCCCCTTCTGAAGAGGTCTGGACCTCAGACTACTAAAGACAAAGTGGCAGACCATAATAACAGTGTCCATGTGCCCATTGCTTTATGAGGCTTCTGCAGGCTACCAAACAGTGAACTATCAGGCCATAAAGTTGCCTAAATGGGTCTGCCAGAAACCTGACCACAAACATGATCACAATCTGCTACTTTAAGATGCAAACAGGAAGAAAAAGCATGTAGCATAAAATGAGCTATAATAATTAATATAGTAAACTGTAACTTATTCTAATTTAGGATATTTTCCTGTATCATCTTGTGTGCTTTCAGAATTAATCAGGGAATTTTTAGTCCAGTAGAATTTTTTTCAAGTTCTCTCCAGATACAGACACAAAACATGAAATGCTTCTTTTCATGAGTCAGTCATAGAAAGCTTTTATTTCTGGACATTGGCTATTGAAAAATTCAAATGAGACCCCTCAGATTTCCAGTGAGAGAGCATAACTTCTGGGATTCATTTATTATTTTGAATAGTGGGTGCAACCCATATCACTAGCTTTGATTTTATATTGGATGTCAAAATGGTGTAACATCCTAGCTGATGCTGGCTGCTTGTCAACTGTATGTATAAATATCCAGTCATCCATTACACAAAGCCATGAAATTCATTAAGCAAAAAACCTACGGTTTACAAAACAACGTTAAGGCTCCACAGTTTCCAACCAAGCACCAAAAAGCAGGGAAATTGGGAGTTAAGGCTCCCAAGCCTTAACGCCACATCCTCCCTGAGGAGGCAGAAAGTGCAAGTGAAATTCTCATTCGCCCAAAGCAGATAAACCATGAGGACAGGATGGAGAATATGATATGCAAAGGTGACTGTGGGGTTGTGGAAAACTGATAACGAACAACTTAGGGCCACCTACTTCTCTTTTTTTGTTTAAAGCAGCCCTTCCCCAACCTGGTGCCCTCCAAAGGTGTTGGGCTACAACTCCCATCATTGCAAGTCAGTATGTCCCATGGTCAGGACTGCTGGAACTTGTCATCTCAAAAATCTAGATATGCAACTTAGGACCAGCTACTTCTCATTTCTTAGAGCATCTCATGTTGAGGGTTGCAACCCAACACATCTGACAGGCACCAGGTTGGCGAATGTTGTTCAAGAACAAGGGAAGGCAGACTGTAGATCTCCAGATGTTTTAGAATTCAACTTGTAAAAGCCCGTATCAGCATGGGCAGTTGTCAGGAATGCCGCGAGTTGATGTCCAAAACATCAGGATAGATCTATTTTTTGCCCACATCTGTACTAAAGTATGATGTTTTCCAGCATTAAGATATGTGATCAATCAAGTAAATACAAAAGAGCTGCATCATTTTAAATAAACTGTATAAACCAAATGAAACAACAATGAATGAATCTTGAATACCTACGGTAATCCGGATAGCCGTTCAGACGTCAACATTAGTTTTCAACACATGGCATAGGATGTCTGTTTCTTGAATATCAGATAAAGGATTTCTCTTACTTGTTCAGCAGTGTGAGATCAATGGCAGAGCTACCACCTAATACTTTCATGCATCAGTATTATTTTAAAATTAAGTATGAAATTATTTTTGTCTTCCACATAACATGAGAATTAAAGTGCAACACATCTGGACAGCACCAAGGTGCCTCCTTAGGGAGGATGTGGCGTTAAGGCTTGGGAGCCTTAACTCCCAATTTCCCTGCTTTTGGGTGCTTGGTTGGAAACTGTGGAGCCTTAACGTTGTTTTTGTAAACCGTAGGTTTTTTGCTTAATGAATCAAACTATTGGTCCCTTGAACCCAGTATTGCTAACACTGAACAACGGAATCTCTCTAGGGATTCAGGCAGGATTTCCACCTAGCGTAACTTGTACTTGCAGGGTTGGGGAGCGAATCAAACCTGGAACCCACTGCATGCAAAGCAAATGCACTATGACCCTGAGCCATGGCCCCTACAAATTACGCTATCCCAGTAAGCCCCTAGAGAACTGGATACTTTGCCTAAAAGGTTATAAACAGGGAAATCAGGCAGTCACCAGTCAGACTATGGGAATATAGAGAACTGAAGCTTTGTGATGGGGAGGATTTAACAGGGTTGATATAAATCCAGGACCCCCAAATGCAAAGCTCTACTCATGGTTTAAATTTTTGTAAACCACTCAGAGAGCCTCAGCTATTGGGCGGTATGAAATGCAATGAATAGATAAATGAATAAATAAATAAAATGCCACTTATGAAGCATATGGGAGAAGGAGGCACATTGTGCTTCCTTGCACAGTGCCCTCAGAAGTAAGAAAGTGAGGAGGTGCATTCAAAGTCCCACATGCAGGGGGCACAATTGAAGAAGGCACAGAGCATAGTCCCTGCCTGTTAAATAGCCGGTAGGAGGGAAGGAGGTGGTGAATGATAGGGGTGTGCATGCCAAAAAATATCATCATTTATCATTATCGTCATTTCTCACAAAATAAAATATCTTCATTCATATCGTAGGTGAACTGTATCGTCTTCATGATAATTATCGTGAAAAAATGATATTTTTTGCAGCCCTATTTTTAAAGAAAAAATGCCTATAACTTCTGTATTTTAAAAGTTAGAGGCTTGAAACTTGGTCACATTGCTTATGGGGCATGCCTAAGTATGTCTATGAAATTTGAGATCGATCCCTCCAACCCTCGATTTTATATGAATTTTTTAATGATCGTTTCAGTTCTGACAGATCAGAATGACAGCTCGCGACGTTTTTAAATGATCTTTAAAAAATTCATGTAAAATCTAGGGTTGGAGGGATCGATCTCAAATTTCATACACATACTTAGGCATACCCCATAAGCACTGTGACCAAGTTTCAAGCCTCTAACTTTTAAAATACAGACGTTATAGGTATATTTATATGGCAGCCCAATAAAATGATAAAATTGCCCAAAAAATTATCGTCTCCCATGATTATCATAGGTTTTTCTATCGTATTGTTATCGTTAAACACATGCACAGTAATGACCTTATCGTATCATTATCGTACATTTTAACGATACGATACACATCCCTAGTGAATGATCCGAATTCAAGGAACTCACGCCACTTCAAAAGGGTCTGCCACCCCATTGTTATACTAGGGAAAGGTCTATTGGCCTTCCCGGAAAACCTTTGGGCCTATTAAGCCCACTGCTGCTCCAGAGAGAGGGAGCTGTAAAACAATTTGAGGTACTTTTACCGGTGAACTAAGGAAAAGTAAAGGGATTGAACGGCAATCCCAGGCCCTTGCTGCAGCTCTAACTCGCTGTGTAGCAAGTGGGGGGGGGGGCAACTTCCCAACCAACCCCCTTCAACTATGCAGTCCCTTGAGACAACAGAAAAAAACCTATTGTCTTTCCTAATCAAACCTTAGGCCCCTAGGCCTGGCTCCCTTACAGAAAAAAAGCTTTCCCAGCGCAGGCTGAAGAGTACTCTGCTCCACACACTTCCTCTCCATCCCCGCCTCTTTGCAAAGCTGCTGCCCAGGCCGCAGTTCCTTCCAGACCCCAGTGGGATGCTGGGAAAGGCTTCCACGTGCTGCAAGCAAATGGAGTAGGCCAGCAGCTGATAATCTCTTGAAGAATCCCTCGTGGTTACAATCGAAGGTAGGATTGATCCTTCTTGTCCAATCTCGTGCTCAGTGGCGCCAAAAATGCCCCACTGGGGAGATACCACGTCTCTACTCCCCCCCCCCCCTGCAATTGCCTCCCTGCGGCCAGTGCCAGGACATGGGGGAAGGGCGTATTTGTAGGAAAGACCAGATTTTAACATGTAAATTAATCCAGCTATATAGAACTGGTGAAGCTACACCACTTCCAACCAACTTAATTTAAAAATCTAATTAAGCTACTGCTGATTAGCTTTAGCTATATCTGCTGTATTCCAAATGGGAATATTCACATTTGAATGCAGATTTAACACTTTCAAACTAACACTAACTGTGCATAAAAATGCATATTTATTAGGAGAAATGCACATGAAAATATGTACAAATTTTCATTTGAACTTTTTTTAAAAAAAGCAATTTCCAAGTTCGGGATGAACCGAACTAAAGACAGGAAAAATGAGATTTAGAGAGACTTAAATTGACAGATTCATCCATCCCTAATTCCAAATACCTGACAGCAGCTGCTCTTCATTTCTATTATTGTCTTTTTAACAGTATGATTGTCAAAGTAGAATCTGGTCGTCCATGATGGCATTTTGCTTGTTTTCATTTGAAAGGCCTAACTCAGCTGTGATCACTGTAATCTTTGACTTGTGTTTCCCAGGAAACCAGAGAACCTTTCTTATATTGCATTGGTTCATTTTTCTCATTCCCTGTTTATTCATTCTTAGCTAGTCAGTTTTGTTTAAAAGTGTATTCTGTAGTGTTTTGTTCTTTTAAATCACCACCACTATGCTTCCGTTCACTTTTTCATAAATGCTGCACAGTACAGTATTTTAACATATGGTGATTGTGACTCAGGGTTTCATATTCACTTGAGTAAAACAGAAGTCCAATAATGTATGTGTTGCAGTCAAGGCATTAAAAAACCCCACCGTGCCTTTAATTCTATGGATGTGCACAGGAATGCTAATTGCATGTGAACTGACAATTTAAAGGAACAGAAATTACAATTCTGTAGTATTTGTTAAAATGCCTAATGATTCTTGAACCTGTAGTTCAGAACTCAGTTGAATTTTCATGGTGTTTGATTTTTTAAAATTATTATTTCTGAAAAGCCATTTCAGGTATTGGGGGATTGTTAGTGGTGGTGGGCGAAAGGGATGTCTACTTGTTTGTGGACCCCCCCCCCCCCCACACACTATTGCTAGCAGGCATAGTTCCACCAACCTGCTGCTACTATGATGCCATTTGTTTTTTAAAGATTTTTTTTTCACTACGTGATCAGAGGGATCACCTCTGTCTCAAATGCCAAACATATCTTGGATTCCACATAGTACAACAACATATATTATAAATCAGACTACTGCATGTAGTATACGAAATAACAATTAGTTTGTGATTATTCAGGCCGAGGTTTTAAAAGGAATCCAATTTCTTGTCCCTACTCTTTTCTGGATCCTGGCAGCTTCTGACTGGTTCAGACATGAATCCACTGAGGAAAGTTGAACAAAGTCAATAGTTTCAATAAAGTGGTCTCTAGAATATTGGCTACAAATTAGTTGTAGGATGAGCTTTCTTCTTCAGTAAATGGGCCAGAGGCTTTACAGACCCACAGAGCATCTGCTTCTTTTTCCTTGTGTGGCTGTTAGCACTAAATGTTTGAAGCATCTATGCACCAGATATATCAAGGGCTGTGATTTTTCAAAATGTGAGGGATGGAGCTCCTCAAGGGAAGCAAGGAGAACTGGCAATATATGAACAATTTCTTATCCATTCTATTAGGTACCACAGGTTGAAGAAATTTCCCAGAGATATTGAGATTAAAAAGTCATTAGATGATTTCAATTTAATGGATGAAATAAATTTCAGTGGCTTCTAAATGGGAAGCTTGGGATATTTAGTTAAGTGGAAGATATGGGGTAACCTTGTGAAGAAGAAGAAGAAGAAGAAGAAGAAGAAGAAGAAGAAGAAGAAGCTCTCTTGAGTTTAAACTAGGCAACAGTTACATTTATCTGCAGGCATTATTAAACCATTAGAGATGGATGCGGAGCAATAGGCCATAATGTCCTCAGTCTCTGTGTGGCTTTTGTTTCCTCAGGTGGTTAGCACAATCCGGAGCCTCATGCTGTGGTGAAGTCTTTGCTGTTAGAAGTGGGCTAAGCATGGCTGCTAGTTCCAGCAGTTGACCAGACTCTGCTGAGTGGTCACCATTCCAGCCCATCCTTCTCATTACAGGCATATCAGACTTCACATTCAATCAGCTTTCATTCCCCCCATCTCTTTTCTTCCTGCTAAAGTTGTGACAGACATGCATAACAGAAATGTATATATACACAAAACTGATATGCTAGAGAAATTAAAACCGTGTCCAATCTGGAGGAACTGGGAAAAAATCCTTTCCAACTAGCTGATGCCTAGGGTAACCTGGAAACTGAGGGTGGGTGGGTTGCACTGCCAGAGATAGATGACTGAGGTTAACTCACATGTAGTAATACCTTATATGGGCCTCGCCCAGTTTCATTTTGTGAGCTTAAACTCTCATGCAAGCCACGAATACCCAGCCATGTGAGACCTCCCCCCCCCCCCGGCAATCTGGGAAAGATAATCATAAAAGGGTGTGGCCAGAGCCTTCTCTCCCATACAGCAACCACCACCCCTTCCCACAGATATGGTAGTCCAGGGAGGCCCTTTGGATGAGATTTAGGCCATTTCTACACTGGCCTTTTTCCCCGGGGTTGTCCCTGGGTACTCCCTGTGTGTCCAAATGACACATAAGGACTCCTGGAGGCAGGGGGGGACGGGCACGGTTTTTCCCAGGCATGAAGAAACCTTGGGAAAACCCAATTCTTTCAGTGGTCTTGGGACCATCCTGAGTCTGCAGGAGGTGTCAGCGCCTGTCCCACTTGGTGCCTGCTTACTCAGGAGTAAGCACACCACCTGAAATGGGCACAGAGCTACGCCACGTAGCTCTGTGCCCCTGGGGGGAAGCAAGTCTGCCATCCCCAAGATGGCAGGGGTGGGCACATGTGGGGGGTCCTTACCTTCTCTGCCACGATCTGCTCCTTTAAAGTAAAAAAAATGGCACCCATGATGAGTGCGGCTTCCCAGGATGTTGCACTTCTGCTTTGGACACCCAGAGATGATCTTGGAAGCAGATATGTCTGGGATCGTCCTCCCTCCCTCCCTCTACACTTGTAGGTATAGAAATGCCCTAAATTGGCTTCAGTATGTACAGTCAACAGCTTGCATCATGTAATTTCCTTGCCTATCAGTGGACACCCAAGAAGCTATGGTGGATGAAGCTTTGTATGTCCGCAAGGGGCACTTTCCACTGACTTTGAGCCTATCTACACTACTGCTTTAAAATGGTTTATAATAACCAGTTTAAAACTGTTATAAACCGTTTTAAAGCAGTAGTGTAGATAGGCTCATTATCGGCACACAAACAGTTACATGGGTGGATTGCAGCCATTTGTTAACCCCAAACTGTCGATATATCTGACATGGCTACCAATTGTTGGTGCTTGAAGATTTTTCCTCTGTGGTGCCTGCGTTCTAACCAAGTAATCTTGCTCCATTTTCCTCAGACCTACGTTACATATGTGTGTGGGTGTATCAATAGTTACGGACATCTAAGCCTCTTTTTGGAACAAAAGGGAATGAACAAAACAAGGTTGCTTTAGAAACTGTATTGTTTAAAATAAGCAGCTATTGTTAGTGCTGCCATGGAAATTATAATCTGAAAGCCCAAATTTTCTCCAGAGTATTGCATGTTGTTATAAGCCTGTGAAGCCTGAACATTTTGAATGTTCATGGAATTTTCCTATTCAGACCTGGCTCCCTTGTTCAGCCTATTAGATTGGATTTCTCAATTCACATATCCCACTGCTAGAGCCTTCACAACAAAGTAGCCTGTATACATAAGCTGATGAATCCTTGCTTTTTTCTTATCCTCTCTCTCCCTCTCCCTCTCTCTTTTTATGAGCAGAAAAATGTATTTTTCATCACCACTGAACAAGCCTGCATTCTTGCCAAGCACACATCATAGCAGGTATACAAACGTTGGCACTGCAGTGGAAATCTGTTTTTAAATTAAACGAATTGCCTGAATGGCTTCATAACAATAATTAACGTGAAATTAACAGGGCCTGTTCAGACAACATGCTAAGCCATGGTTAGGCTGCTAACCCTTTGCAGCAAAGGGTTAGTGAGCATGTTTAAACCATGGTTAGGAATGGTTTACACAACACACTAAATCATGGTTCACACGACATGCTAACCCATAATGTGTAGCTCAAAATGCTTAACCACCATGTAATCTGAACAGGGTCAGAGAAAACACCCAAGCCTATTACTATGTTGAAAACAACAAATTGTTTCTAAGGCTTTTATAAGGGCTAAAGTAGATGATAGAACAACAAAGGCAGAACATTAGAAGCTGTTTTATATCAGGTCAAACTATTTCTCAGTGTAGCCCAGTTTTGTCTACTCTGGCTGTCAGCACCATCCCAAGTTCTCAGGCAAAGTTCTTTCTGCCATCTGATCCTGGGTCAGTCAGTTCCATGGGTTCAATAATGTGTGTTCCCTTAAAAACAAACTGTGGGCTCTTATTTGCACTGGGCCTATGGTGCAGTGGGGTGGATGTCTAATCCTTCATCCCCATACTGCAACCCTGATCTAGATTGCTTCCACAGTTGATACTAACTGTGGAGGACAAAATGTACTTGCACAATTTGTGACTGTACTTTCCTCTCTTCTAAGTTATTAGTGCTGTGTGTGGGGGGGGAGAGGGTGATTTGAAACTGGGAACATAGATTCTTTTAAACAAAGAGCTCCTTCAGATGGAGGGAAATCACATTCCCATACTGTGGCTCTTCTTTCTGCTTCACTTCCGCATTTGCAATGAGCTGTAATTACATGAGGCGACCACATGGCCCATACAGTTCAATGGGACAATGCCCTCTGCTGGACATTTCATGGCACATCTTCACCTGTACATGGCAGGAAAATCTACAAATACCAATATATCTCAGAAGAGTTGGGTTTTCTGAGGTTTATTTTTTAACGCTAAAACTGGGGAATGGAGCAGGAGTTGCACGAGAGGCTGACATCGTCGTCAAAATGACCCACGAACATTTGTGAGTGGCCAGTCACGAGCATGCTACAAAACACTCATTTAAAGAAGCTCATTGGGGGAAAAAGAAGCGGAAGGTGCCAATTGTAGAACTCCAGCATATAGATTGACTGAAACGCACCATGGTTTTCATCCTGAATCTGACCATGCCCTACAACAGTGCCATTCAAATTGGTTTTTGGGAAACCATGGGATTCCTTGGAATCTAGTGGCATGCTAGATTCCATGACATGGGGAAAATGCCACTGCACATATTCATAGTTGGTCAGTTCCTGCATTTATTCAATTCAGCATCATTGCTGAGTTAGTTTGGGTAGTTCAAGCGTCTTTTTAAACTGATGATGTCATCTGGACAAACTGTTACTAAGGATGCTTCCCATTTCACACATCCCCGATTTGAAATGAGAATGTGGTGTACATAGTGCTGACAGATATCATATAGTTAATGCTAAAAGAAATGATAAATACCAGCAGATATTTTCAATGGGTCCAGTGCCAGGTTTGAGCCCACCCCCACTTCCCAGGCAAAACCCTGCCTCCATTCCAGACAATTCTCTACTCTCTCATGCGCTGGATTCTGTGGCTCCACATAGTTGAATTGTGGTTAGTTCTTTTCTTTCTTTTTTAAATAAGAAAATGAAACAAAATTCTTGTTTGACATTGGAATGGGGGAGAAATTTGTTTGGTTTACATTTTAATCTGAATCAATTTAATTTGCACTTCCTGAACCAATATATGGACTGAAACACAGCTATTCTTTGTTATTCATACTTTTCCAAATGTTGTGAAATAGCTCTCCAATTTAAAAAGAAAAATGCATATATTAGCGGAAAGTGCATACAAAAACATGTCACTGACAATCAGGTACAAAATTGGATTGTATTAGGGGAACATTCTTGCAGAAATGCATATAATAGGGAAATGTGCATGGAGATGTGTGTGTATTTCTCTGAGGACTTAAAAAATATACAAACTGATGTGGAAATGGGATGGAATGTTGTGGGTGAAAGAAGAGGGGGAATGAAGAGATGAGATACATGTATATGGTGTAAACCTCAGGCCACATTTATTGAATACCTGGGTGGGCGCACCACCTATGCTGGCAATTAGCCAAGCAATATATTGAGCAAAACATTTTGTGCTTGCTGAGTGGTGTCTGTAAGATCACCACCTCTGAGGACTACCCTCATTTGGGAAAGGGAGGCCTTCCTCTGTCGTATCATATTAATCTTGCATTGCTTGTCACATGTATAAGAGCTGTCTACCTAATTCATATAAATACCTTTATCTGCAATGACACAAACTACCCTCTGTGATCATTGCATTATTTTTCTGACAAATAGTCCTCTGACCAATATAATGAAGCTACTTACCTGGTCTTTTATTTCAGGGAGATGAAATATATGGTTGCACTGGTTTTACAGAACTTTATGTCTCAGGTGTTGGCAACCTAATGTCCTCCAGATGTTTTGGTCTACAACTTAAGAAAAACCCAGCCAGCATGGCCAATGGTCAGGAATGATGGGGGTTGTAGTCCAATCATGTGGAGGCCACTAGGTTCCTATTAGGGGTGTGCACGGACCCCCCGGATCGGATCGGGACCCGGATCGGGACCTCCAATTTTGTCCCGGACCGGTTCGGACAAAATCGGAGGCCCCCCGGACCGGATCGAGTCCGATCCCGACCCAAAAATCGTACATTTTTGGATCGGCCGCCATTTTTTTCCCCATAGACTTGCATTGCAATGCAAGTCTATGAGGAAAAAATGGCGGCGGGTGGGTAAGGGGGGGCCTAACTCCCTCCCCCCCCCGGGGCCGTCCGCTGTGGACGGCCCCGGCAGGTAAACCCCCTCCCCCGCGCTCCCTACCCCCCCTGGGGCCGCCTGCTTCCATCCGCTGGCGCCCGCGGGCGCCAGCGGATAGAAGCGGACGGCTCCGGGGGGGGGGGGTAAGCCCCCTTCCCCGCCACTTACCTTCTCGGCACGTCCGGCGCCGGCGGCTACTACCAGCGGGCTCCGCGGCCTACTCTCAAGTAGCGCGCCGGGTGATGACATCACCCGGCGCGCCACCCTGGAGCAGGCCGCGGAGCCTGCTGGTAGTAGTAGGCGCCGGCGCCGGACGGGAGCCGCCGGGCCGGGCAGGTAAGGGCCCCCCTCCCCCCTCCCCCCTCCGCGCGCCCCCTCCTCCCCTCCACGCACCCCCTCCTTACCTTTCCGGCCCGGCGGCTCCCGTCCGGCGCCGGCGCCTACTACTTCCAGCAGGCTCCGCGTCCTGCTCTAGAGTAGCGCGCCGGGTGATGACATCACCCGGCGCGCCATCCTAGAGCAGGCCGCGGAGCCTGCTGGGAGTAGTAGGCGCCGGCGCCGGACGGGAGCCGCCGGGCCGGAAAGGTAAGGGCCCCCCTCCCCCCTCCGCGCGCCCCCTCCTCCCCTCCACGCACCCCCTCCTTACCTTTCCGGCCCGGCGGCTCCCGTCCGGCGCCGGCGCCTACTACTTCCAGCAGGCTCCGCGGCCTGCTCTAGAGTAGCGCGCCGGGTGATGACATCACCCGGCGCGCCATCCTAGAGCAGGCCGCGGAGCCTGCTGGGAATAGTAGGCGCCGGCGCCGGACGGGAGCCGCCGGGCCGGAAAGGTAAGGGCCCCCCTCCCCCCTCCGCGCGCCCCCTCCTCCCCTCCACGCACCCCCTCCTTACCTTTCCGGCCCGGCGGCTCCCGTCCGGCGCCGGCGCCTACTACTTCCAGCAGGCTCCGCGGCCTGCTCTAGAGTAGCGCGCCGGGTGATGACATCACCCGGCGCGCCATCCTAGAGCAGGCCGCGGAGCCTGCTGGGAATAGTAGGCGCCGGCGCCGGACGGGAGCCGCCGGGCCGGAAAGGTAAGGGCCCCCCTCCCCCCTCCGCGCGCCCCCTCCTCCCCTCCACGCACCCCCTCCTTACCTTCCCGGCCCGGTGGCTCCCGTCCGGCGCCGGCGCCTACTACTACCAGCAGGCTCCGCGGCCTGCTCTAGAGTAGCGCGCCGGGTGATGACATCACCCGGCGCGCCACCCTAGAGCAGGCCGCGGAGCCTGCTAGTAGTAGTAGGCTCCGGCGCCGGACGGGAGCCACCGGGCCGAGAAGGTAAGTGCCCCCCTCCTCCCCCCCCCCGCTGTCCACTTTCATCGGCGGGCGCCCGCTGGCGCCCGCCAATGGAAGCGGCGGTGGGCGCCAGTGGGCGCCCGCCGATCCGCCGATCCGCCGAACCGGTTCGGAGCTTTTTCGGACCGGTTCGGATTGGATCGGCCGATCCAGCTGCGGGATCGGAAATCGGATAATTTATCCGATTTCCCACTGGACCGGACTCGGATCGTGGATCGGGTCCGATCCAGTGCACATCCCTAGTTCCTATCCATCTTATGGCTCATCTTTATTAGGGTATTAAGCCAGTGCTGAGCAATGTCTGCTTGATCCTTTGAGCTGCTGTGTTGGCACAGTGGCTCCTAGGGCATAGCAAATAACCTCTGATGTTATTTATGATAAAGTATTGGATAGTAACTTTTAGCAGATGAAAATAATTCTGAGCAGCTAGTCTTGCCTTATACTAGGTATGAGGCTTTTGTTATGTGATAACCTCCAGGATGTGGGTGCTTCCTCTTTCTCTCCATGCATTCTTTCTGGCTGTTTCTACACCTGTCTATTTGCCTGGGATGGCCCCCGGCTGGTCCCTGTGCGCCGATGATGTGTATTAGGTACTTACGGGATCACCCTCTCTCCCTCCCTGTGAGCCGATGGTGTGTATTAGGTATTTACGGGATCGCCCTCCCTCCCTCTATACCCCTATGGTGTAGAAAGGGCCTCTGTTAGAGAAGCTATGTTTTAGAAACAGTGCTGCTTATGCACTGAGATGTGATTGAGGATGCAAGGAACAGGAAAGTAAATAGACTTATTAAAAGAATCAACAAATCCGATGAGTTCACACAGTGTTTCATTAAAACACATCTGAGGTAACAAGAAAATTAACCTAGCAATTAAGTTCCTCCTGTGTTCATAATCATAACATCAAGTCAAAATTTCTCTCATATTCCCTGATTGAAGTAACATTCCACTTTTCGTGCTTATTGAGCTAATGTTAAAATTCATTAAACAAAAAACCTACGGTTTACAAAAACAATGTTAACAACTTCTTTTAAAATACAGAAGTTATAGGCATTTTTTCTTTAAAAATAGGGCTGCAAAAAATATCATTTTTTCATGATAATTATCGTGAAGACGATACAGTTCACCTACGATATGAATGAAGATAATTTTTTTTGTCCGAAATGACGATAATGATAAATTACGATATTTTTTGGCATGCACACCCCTATCATTCATCACCTCCTTCCCTCCTACCGGCTATTTAACAGGCAGGGACTATGCTCCGTGCCTTCTTCGATTGTGCCCCCTGCATGTGGGACTTTGAATGCACCTCCTCACTTTCTTACTTCTGAGGGCGCTGTGCAAGGAAGCACAATGTGCCTCCTTCTCCCATATGCTTCATAAGTGGCATTTTATTTATTTATTCATTTATCTATCCATTGCATTTCATACCGCCCAATAGCTGAGGCTCTCTGAGTGGTTTACAAAAATTTAAACCATGAGTAGAGCCCTGCTTTGCATTTGGGGGTTCTGGATTTATATCAACCCTGTTAAATCCTCCCCATCACAAAGCTTCAGTTCCCTATATTCCCATAGTCTGACTGGTGACTGCCTGATTTCCCTGTTTATAACCGAAACAGCTGCCTTTTAGGCAAAGTATCCAGTTCTCTAGGGGCTTACTGGGATAGCGTAATTTGTAGGGGCCATGGCTCAGGGTCATAGTGTATTTGCTTTGCATGCAGTGGGTTCTAGGTTTGATTCTCTCCCCAACCCTGCAAGTACAAGTTACGCTAGGTGGAAATCCTGCCTGAATCCCTAGAGAGATTCCGCCGCTCAGTGTTAGCAATACTGGGTTCAAGGGACCAATAGTTTGATTCATTAAATAAAAAACCTACGGTTTACAAAAACAACATTCAGGCTCCACAGTTTCCAACCAAGCACCAAAAAGCAGGGAAATTGGGAGTTAAGGCTCCCAAGCTTTAACGCCACATCCTCCCTAAGGAGGCAGAAAGTGCAAGTGAAATTCTCATTCTCCCAAAGCAGATAAACCATGAGGACAGGATGGAGAATATGATATGCAGAGGTGACTGTGGGGTTGTGAAAAACTGATAACGAACAACTTAGGGCCACCTACTTCTCTTTTTTGTTTAAAGCAGCCCTTCCCCAACCTGGTGCCCTCCAAAGGTGTTGGGCTACAACTCCCATCATTGCAAGTCAGTATGTCCTATGGTCAGGAATGCTGGGACTTGTCATCTCAAACACCTGGAGGGCAACAAGATGGGGAAAGCTGTTCCATATCCTTACCAAATACAGGGTCTCAAACACATCTCGCATATAGCAGCACGCTTGATAACAAAAGGGCAAATATTCATTACAGATCTAGAACCAGAGCATGTTCCAGGCACTTCCAACTTTTGATCAATATCCTGCCCTTCAAAGAACCAATGTTTTTTTTCTTAAAAATGTATTTAAACAAAATATACTGTTCATTCCCCACAATCCCTCCACAATACATCATCTCATCAAAGCGACAGAAGAGCAGAAGAGGTTTAGTTTGGCTGTCTTGAACACCTTTCAGATGAGATTAGTTTGCAATCCTATACCTCTTGGGAGTAAGCCCTAGTGAATTCAGTGGCACTGGCTTCTGAGAAGACAAGTATAGGAGTCAACCTTCTCCAGCTTGGTGCTCTCCAGATGTGTTGCACTTTAACTTTCAAGTTATGTGGAAGACAAAATCATTTCATACTTAATTTTAAAATAATACTGATGCATGAAAGTATTAGGTGGTAGCTCTGCCATTGATCTCACACTGCTGAACAAGTAAGAGAAATCCTTTATCTGATATTCAAGAAACAGACATCCTATGCCATGTGTTGAAAACTAATGGCATAGGATTACCGTAGATATTCAAGATTCATTCATTGTTGTTTCATTTGGTTTGTACAGTTTATTTAAAATGATGCTGCTCTTTTGTATTTCCTTGATTGATCACATATCTTAATGTTGGAAAACATCATACTTTAGTACAGTTGTGGGCAAAAAATAGATCTATCCTGATGTTTTGGACATCAACTCGCGGCATTCCTGACAACTGCCCATGCTGATAGGGGCTTTTACAAGTTGAATTCTAAAACATCTGGAGATCTACATTCTGCCTTCCCTTCTTCTTGAACAACACTTGCCAACCTGGTGCCTGTCAGATGTGTTAGGTTGCAACTCTCAACACGAGGAGATGCTCTAAGAAATGAGAAGTAGCTGGTCCTAAGTTGTTCATCATCATTTCCCACAACCCCATAGTCACCTCTGCATATCAAATTGCATATCTAGATTTTTGAGATGACATGTCCCAGCATTCCTGACCATGGGACATACTGACTTGTAATGATGGGAGTTGTAGTCCAACACCTTTGGAGGGCACCAGGTTGGGGAAGGGCTGCTCTAAACAAAAAAAGGGAAGTAAGTGGCCCTAAGTTGTTCCTTATCCTCATGATTTATCTGCTTTGGGAGAATGAGAATTTCACTTGCACTTTCTGCCTCCTTAGGGAGGATGTGGCGTTAAGGCTTGGGAGCCTTAACTCCCAATTTCCCTGCTTTTTGGTGCTTGGTTGGAAACTGTGGAGCCTTAACGTTGTTTTGGTAAACAGTAGGTTTTTTGTTTAATGGATTTCATGGCTTTGTGTAACGGATGACTGGATATTATACAGTTGACAAGCAGCCAGCATCAGCTAGGATGTTACACCATTTTGACATCCAATATAAAATCAAAGCTAGTGATATGTGTTGCACCCACTATTCAAAATAATAAATGAATCCCAGAAGTTATGCTCTCTCACTGGAAATCTGAGGTGTCTCATTTGAATTTTTCAATAGCCAATGTCCAGAAATAAAAGCTTTCTATGACTGACTCATGAAAAGAAGCATTTCATGTTTTGTGTCTGTATTTGGAGAGGACCTGAAAAAAAAATCTACTGGACTAAAAACTCCCTGATTAATTCTGGAAGCACACAAGATGATACAGGAAAATATCCTAAATTAGAATAAGTTACAGTTTACAATATTAATTATTATAGCTCATTTTATGCTACATGCTTTTTCTTCCTGTTTGCATCTTAAAGTAGCAGATTGTGATCATGTTTGTGGTCAAGTTTCAAGCCTGCATGGGATGCATTTCCATCCATAGATATTTACTTAAAAGACCCATTGAATTTCCTTGGTTCTTTGAAAGCAACGTATTTGCTTTTAGATTTGCCACTCTCAGCACTCTGCACGTGCTATGTATGCCTGCTCCGTCTACCCTATTGTTCCCTGCAAGGCCCAGCCAGGGGAGGTCAGTAAATTAAACCAAGGGATGAAGGATGGGATTCCATCAAGTTCAGCTGAGAGCATTTGCTGTAGGACATGGACCTAACAGGAACGGTGAGGTCAGGTTTCTGGCAGACCCATTTAGGCAACTTTATGGCCTGATAGTTCTCTGTTTAGTAGCCTGCAGAAGCCTCATAAAGCAATGGGCATATGGACACTGTTATTATGGTCTGCCACTTTGTCTTTAGTAGTCTGAGGTCCAGACCTCTTCAGAAGGGGGAATAGTGTCATGTTATAGGGTGACCACATGGAAAGGAGGACAAGCCATCCAAAATGGTGGCCAGCACAACATCTTGTGATACTAAATTCTATAGTTAACCAGAACTGTACACAGTATTCTAAGTGTGGTCACACCATAGATTTGTATAAAGGCAGTATGGGACTGGCAGTTTTATTCTGAATTACTTTTCTTATAATGCCTAACATGGAGTTTGCTGTCTTTACTAGGGATGTGCACTGGATCGGACCCGATCCACGATCCGAGTCCGGTCCAGTGGGAAATCGGATAAATTATCCGATTTCCGATCCGACAGCTGGATCGGCCGATCCAATCCGAACCGGTCCGAAAAGGCTCCGAACCGGTTCGGCGGATCGGCGGGCGCCCACTGGCGCCCACCGCCGTTTCCATTGGCGGGCGCCAGCGGGCGCCCGCCGATGAAAGTGGACAGCGGGGGGGGGAGGAGGGGGGCCCTTACCTTCCCGGCCCGTCCGCTCCCGTCCGGCGCCGGCGGCTACTACCAGCAGGCTCCGCGGCCTACTCCAGGGTGGCGCGCCGGGTGATGTCATACCCCGGTGCGCTACTCAAGAGCAGGCCGCGGAGCCCGCTGGTAGTAGCCGCCGGCGCCGGACGGGAGCGGACGGGCCGGGAAGGTAAGCAGGGGGCGCGCGGAGGGTAGGAGGGGGCGCACGGAGGGGAGGAGGGGGGTCCTTACCTTCCCGGCCCGTCCGCTCCCGTCCGGCGCCGGCGGCTACTACCAGCGGGCTCCGCGGCCTGCTCCAGGGTGGCGCGCCGGGTGATTACCCGGCGCGCTACTCGAGAGCAAGCCGCAAAGCCGGCTGGCGGTAGCCGCCGGCGCCAGACGGGAGCGAACGGCCCTACAAGGTAAGCAGTGGTGGGTAAGGGGGCTTACCCCCCCCGGAGCCATCCGCTTCTATCCGCTGGCACCCGTGGGCGCCAGCGGATGGAAGTGGACGGCCCCAGGGGGGGTAGGGAGCGCGGGGGAGGGGGCTTACCTGCCGGGGTCGTCCACAGCGGACACCCCAGGGGGGAGGGAGTTAGGCCCCCCCTCACCCACCCGCCGCCATTTTTTCCTCATAGACTTGCATTGCAATGCAAGTCTATGGGGAAAAAAATGGCGGCCGATCCAAAAATTTCCGATTTTTGGATCGGGATCGTACTCGATCCGGTCTGGGGGGCCTCCGATTTTGTCCAAACCGATCCGTGACAAAATTGGAGGTCCCGATCCGGGTCCCGATCCGATCCGGGGGGTCCGTGCACACCCCTAGTCTTTACAGCTGCCTCACACTGGGATGACATTTTCACTGAGTTGTCAACCACATTCCCAAGTGTTTTTTTTCTTGTTTAGTCACTGCAGGCTCAGATCCCATCCGTGTATATGTGATGTTGGGATGCCTTGCTCCAGTGTGCATCACTTTACAAATGCTTACGTAGAACTGTTGTTGCCATTTTGATGCCCATTTTCCCACTATGGAGAGATTCTTTGGGAGCTCTTGGTAATCTCACTTCATTTTAAAAACCCTAAATATTTGCGGTCAGCATCAAATTTGGCCATCTCACTGCTCACTCCTATATGCATGTTGTGAAGAAAGTGGATAGGGAGGCAGTTTCTCCCTTTCTTATAATATTAGAATGAGGGTGGAAGTGAGCAGTGACGTAGCTATGTTTGGTGATGATACCAAATTATTTAGTCTTGCTAAAACAATGGAGGATTGTGAGGAGCTCCATAAAGATCTCTGCATACTGAGAGAATGGCCATGAAAAGGGCAAATGCTGTTCAATGTAAGCAAGTGTAAAGTGATGCACATTGGGGGATCACAATTTCACATATACACTAACAGGATCTGAGCTAATTAGCGGTGACTGACCAAGAAAGAGTTTGGAGCAGGGGAGGTGGACAGCTTGATGAAAATGTTGATCCGGCTGCTGTGAAAAAGGCAACCTCCATGTAAGGCGTAATTAGGAAAAGAATCCTAATTCTTGAAGACTAATATCAAAAATAGTAGGTTCTCTGATTTGCACTTGATGTATGTGGATTCTTTAATCTTACTATAGTAAAAATAACATTTTTTAGTTTTAGATTCATGACTGCATTAGCAGTAAGTTAGTTGGGAAACAAATGTATTAGGATAGGCTGACCAGATAAAATCCAGGTCAGGGCTCATGTAACTTTAACAGTTGTAGAGAAAAGGGAATTTCAGCCAGTGTCATTTGTTTACAATTAGTACCTGGTGATATTCCCTCTTCATCGCAACAGTTAAAGGTGCATGCACTATACTAGAGTGACCATATATAAAAGAAGGCAGGGCCCCTGCAACTTTAACAGTTGTGATGAAAAGGGAATATCACCAGGAACTAATTGCATACAAATGACACTGGCTGAAATTCCCTTTTTTCTACAATTGTTAAAGTTGATTGAGCCCTGACCTGGATTTTATCTGGTCACCCTATATTAGGAAGTGCAAAAAGTGAGTGTATTGCATCATTTGTGACAGCTCTATTCATACATAGTTTATGGTATGTAGTAAGTAAAGAACAAACCTAAGGATGCCTTTCTGTGTGTATATATGAAAGAGGCAGGCACACAGACATAGATAGACAGTGGGCCAGGCCTAAATTTCCAGCCTAATCTATCTTGCAGGGTTGTTGTGAGGGTAAAAGTAGCACATGCCATACACCCAAACATTACCAAACATTTGTTTTACATTTCTGTGAAAGTGAGCAGCAGAAGAAACTTACTAGATGGTTTTGGGGCAGTCATAGACTCTTAGCCTAACCTACCTCATGGGTTTTTGTGGGGGGAGATATGGCACTTGAAAGAATGATCAGTCTAGGGCTTTTCCCTTCCTCCTTACTAGAGAAGCTTCTTTGCAACTGATCAACTAAATGGAGTCTGAACATCCTCTTATATCACTACATCTGATCCAGTACCAAGAATAGCCATGTGGGTGTTTAGAAATATTGCTCATTTTAATTTTAATCTATCCAAGTTTGGATTTTTATTTTTATTTTTTTGCTCTAAAAATAGCCTGTGGTCAGTGAATCCTGTATTAAGCCTGTCAAAGATGTTGGTACTGGAGATAACAATACACAATAGTTTTGTTCAACCTAATAAAAAAATATTAGAAAAGCTAAGAGAATTCAGAATGTCGCTGACTCTTCTACCCTACAGGGTTGTTGTACTGATAAACTGGAGGAGGATTATGTAAACCACCTTAGGTTCCTTGCAAGAGGAAAAAAAGGCAGGATATAAATGTAACATTAATAAACGTATTACTACTTCTACTAATTATTATTATTATTAATTATAATAACAATGAAGGAATAAAAATTCTTTAAAAATCAAATACATGGAATTTTTTTTAAAAAAAGAAAAAGAGGGGGGAGTTTAACCTCTTCTCTTACAAAAAGCCTTGGTCCCTAAATACACAGAGCTCTCAAAGAGAAGTACAGCCAAATCCACACTCCCCTTCAAGCTCGTGCATGGAGAATGAGACTCATTGCACTCAGTGGAACTTACTTCTGAGTAGACATGCCTTGGATTGAATTGATATGAAAATTAATAATCAGCAGCCATAATCAAATGAACATACACACATGCAAAGCATGCAAGCAAGTTGTTAATTGTAGAGTTATAGTGCTGTAAAGGAGAGGGAATGCTCACTCACATCTCTCCCTCTCTGCCTTCTAAGGTTCCAGACTGTTTTTTTTAAAATAAAGGCTACAATCTTTTACACACTTACCTGGGAGTAAGATCATTGCATTCAGTCAATGGAAGTTACTTCTGAGAAGAGACTACAGCAATCTCTTTGCTAGAGGAAGCGGCCATTGTAGCTGATGCAGGAGAGAGGGGTGAGACTCTACTGAGCGTGTGCCATAATCAAAATGGCCACCGGATTTTTAAAGAGGCACAGTTTTAATTTAATAAAATCCACTTAAGCGAATTTTAAAAAAAGAAAAGCAGTTCCACCTACACTAGAACTGGAGGAAGTAGATCCTGCCATTAGATTAATTAATAAGGCTCCCCAAAGGTAAGGACAGCTGTGCACAAATAGTCGCAACCCCTGAGTTCAATTTTTGGTTTCGGATTCAGGGGATTCTTTAATCTTTTCATTTTAAATTGCTCTCCTTCCCTCAGCCTTTCACCAATCTTATTGAAATTTTCAGGTAATGTAAAACAAACATTTCTTTCTGGCACCTGTAAATTTCAGAGAGATTGGTGAAACATTTTCGATTTTATGGCTGTTAGAATGACCCCTCCCCAATTATCACTTGAACATGGTGGAATGTGTTTTTTACTGACGGCCCTTAACAAGGGAGGCACTGCTGTGCCTCCCTTAATACTGGGCTAGATGGATCAGTGGTCTGACCTGTATAAGGTAATGTCCTATGTTAAAAGAATAAGGGTGTTTTGTTGGAGACCCAGCCTTTGGGGTAGGGAGTTTTCTGTTTACACCTCACCTTTGGTGTAATACTCACCGCTCACATTCTCTGGTATACAGCTCTGCCCCCTGAGAAAGGGCAAGGGGAGAGATCATTGGATCATAGAATGGTAGAGTTGGAAGGGGCCTATAAGGCCATCAAGTCCAACCCCCTGCTTAATGCAGGAATCCACCTTAAAGCATCCCTGACAGATGGTTGTCCAGCTGCCTCTTGAAGGCTTCTGGTGTGCATAATTGGTTACATTGTCATACTGCTCTAACAGTCAGGACGTTTTTGCTGATGTCCAGCCGGAATCTGGCTTCCTATGACTTAAGCCCATTATCCAGTTTCCTGAATTCTGGGATGATCGAGAAGAGATCCTTGCCCTCCTCTGTATGACAACCTTTCAAGTATTGGAGAATGGTATCATGTCTCCCCTCAGTCTTCTCTTATCTAGGCTAAACATGCCCAGTTCTTTCAGTTGCTCATCATAGGGCTTTGTTTCCAGTCCCCTGATCATCCTTGTTGTTCTCCTCTGAACTCTCTGCAGCTTTTCAGTATGATTCTTGAAGCATGGTGGACACAATACTCAAGATCAGGCCTAACCAGTGCTGCATAGAGGGGACCCAGTACCTAGTGTGATTTGGAAACTATACTTCTATTAATACATCCCAGTATAGCATTGGACTTTTTTACAGCCACATTACACTATTGGCTCATATTCAGCTTTGGATCTACAGGAATGGACACCAAGGTATATCTGTGGGGCATATTTCAGGGCCACCAGTGGGAGCTAAGTGGGTATAAGCCTTGTCTGTGTTGGGATGAGGGAATTCATTGGATGCCCATATCCGATTTTTAGCACTGCACTTCAGGAAAGTGAATTCACCTGCTCCAGTGCTACTAGGAGGCAGGTGCAGTGTGATATTTGGTTGCTTCTTGCAGCCCGCCTGGATGACATTACAGCTTCTGGAAGATCCACCCACTGGAAATAGACCCCCGGTGACACCGATCCTCTCATCTCCATCTGAGGTACAGGAAGGGTCTTTAGGAACTGCAAGCATGGTAAACTGGAACACACATGTTTGGATGCTGTATGAGCATCTGGGAGTTCCGCTCCCAAGGCAACAGCAACAATGGCATTAAAACACCCATTGGAAGTGGATCCCTGTGACAGCAATACTCACACCCCCATATGAGGCACATGAACAGTTATTTGAAAGTGCAAGCATGATGACCTACAGATGACCCAGGCACTATGCCCATCACCAACCCAGCACATTCCACTGAAATCACACACCAATTCCAGGGAATCACCTACCTCCACAGGGTTGTCTGAACAAGAACTGGCATTGGTTCTGCAACTGGCCTTACCAGCGGTATGGCAGGTTCTCACCAGTGGTGGCTGCCAGCATATGGGTATAGTGTGGCCGGCTGGACTGGGCCCCACAGCTGCTGCACACCAACTGGTGTGCAGGAGCCATATGTCTTGGCCAACGCCAACACAATCCCAACTTGAGCAATTTCCACTCCTCGGCACCCACCACCAGAGGAAAGATTATGTAGGGCAAGTTTATTTATGACTTTTCCCTCTTTGTTGTGCGCCAAAGCAAGGGATAGGGTGATGAGGAATTTCAGGAGGTTAGGAGCAAATGTTGCTTGCATGTGGGCTAACTGGCTGCCAAGAATCCTGATGTAGGGACGTTCTGCAATAGAAATCCCCAGAACATGGATGGAACTTGATTAAATATTTTGATATTATATACTGGGCATATATGCAATTTGAGGGCGGGGCCAGGCTGGCCTATAAAAAGGCATTGCATATAAAAGCTGCCTTTCGACCCTTCCATTAGTGGAAATCTTAAAGACCAGGATTTGTGGCTATAGCTTATGTTTCTGGCCAGGCCTGAAATTGGGGATAGTTCTCACAGGGGACATATCCCTGCTCAACAGCCCTGCCTAGGTTCCTGGGCTAAGCACTGGACAGGGGATTCAATTCAACTACTTTGTAGGCATTCAGCTCATGGGAGTCTTGCATCAGAGCCTAATGCTGATAACACCATGAATGTTCCATTTGCAGTGGTCAACATACTTTTACCAAATCTAGAGGATGGTTGTGTCCTGGACAAGATTGATAGAGTGGCTCCAAGCCTGGAGGCAGGATACAGTCCCCTCCAGAAGGACACTGCCCAATTAAGAATGAGCCCCTTCAGTGGACACTGAGGTGGTAGGTTTGGGAGATAGACTTTGAATCCCATTCCAAGGGCAGCACATAGTACGATCATAATATTGAGACATCGTTAATACACTATGATTTCACAACCCTATAGAAAGGGCGGTTGTGTGAGCCTTTTCATGGCCTTCTGCACAGTATAAAGTAAGGCTTCATGTTCCTGGCAGAGGACAACGTCATTGCCATCACTCTATTACAAACCCTAGTGCAAAAGTTCAGGAACTGGCTCCTGGGGCTTTTTGAGACCAGACCAGCAGCACCATTGAGTCTGGTGATTTAATGGCACACAGGCTTGGAGGCTTTTCCTAGCACCTAACACCAAGGCTGCTTACGGTAAGGCAGGTAGGGAACTTTCTGTCCTTGAGTCTGCTAAGCAACTGCAGTTTTGGCCCTCACCTATACAGATATTTCATTCTCTTGGTTTAGTGATATTATAGGCTACAAACTAGAGGGGCCTTGGTATAAGTGTCTCCTGTCTCTGCTTAGTGCCTGAACTGTGCCCAGTAAAAGCAATGGAGGCATTTTCAGCAGTGAGGGACGCAGAGTGCAGACCTCTATTCTGTCATAGTGAGGTGGCCTCATTAATGACATACCTGTTCTGGGCTGTAGCACACTGGCTTGTACATGCTTGTTCAGTGTACCTTTATTTCAGTATACATTCCGCCATGGGGCCTCTTCTCTGGTGGCCAGCGGGGCCTCTCATTTCACAAAGAATGTGTTGAGAACAGTAGGAGTCTGAGGCATTCTGGGTTTGTCCATTTCTGGAGAGTTGGAATGCAATTAAGTTTCCAGTTCTGGTTCTCACACTTCTTTCTTTAGATTGCTGGAATTGCGGAAACCAGTGCAGGTGCTCACCTAAGTGTGGCACGGTTTTCCGGACCGGTTGGAGGGCTGCCCAGTCAGAGTGCAGAAGTACAGTTCAGGCCCAGTCAGAAGTGCTAGTGTCCAAGGGTTGGACAGATGCGGCATGTGGTGGGAGCGCCTCCTGCCCACAGAATTCCAGCATGGTCTGGTGCGTTGCCCCCTGCAGGTGGGGGAACAATTTGGTTGGTGCATCGCCATTGGCATCATGGTGGTTCTGCCTGATATCCAGAAAGGTCTGGATGGAAAGCTGGAAATGAGATTGTGCTACTGTGGTCCTGCCTGATTCCCAGAAGGGTCTGGATGGAAGGCTGGAAACGAGATTGTGCTACTGTGGTCCTGCCTGATTCCCAGAATGGTCTGGATGGATGGTTGGAAACTGCGGGCCCTGGATGGGCCTGCCAGAAGTTAAATAGGCTTTTAGATATCATAGACAAGTAGGGAGCTTATTGACAGGATGGTGTACATTTGCCAATTTGGGCAATGACCTATTCCTGTCTGATCTGCAAAGAGACCTGAGAGAAGTTTTTGAGCAGGTGGGGGTTGAACGATAAAGCAATAGGCTTTTCGTTCCCCTGTGGCTGTTAGGGTGGGCATGCTTAGAGGAAAGGGATGGTGATCATTCTGTGGCACTGTTGTTTGGTGACAGGTGATACCTGAGGCCTTCCATTGAGAGTTCCGCAGCCCCAGTGTGGGGATAAGACCACCTGTTAGGCTGACTCTTGTCACTCCAACCAGTGTTATGAGGCCTGGGGGGTGAGTGGCATGGGTCGGTCTACCCTCCCCAAAAGGGGTATGGCCTGGGTGTGGCGATCATCTGACGCCACTTGCCAGACACAGAATGCTTTGCCCGATATAAAACGCCTAGCGAGTTGCTGGCGTAGTTTAGGGCCTGCCCAGTTTCCCTTTGAAGATCTTCAATAAATGTGGCCCAAATTTGATACCATATACAGTTGTCTCATCTCGTTATTTCCCCCTTCCGCCTGCAGATGACTACTTCTTGTGTAGGGTGACCGTACAAAAAGGAGGACAGGGGTCCTTCATCTTTAACAGTTGTATAGAAAAGGGGATATCAGCAAGTGTCATTTGTACACATGTAGCACCTGGTGAAATTCCCTTTACTAAATAACTGGAGCCCTGTCCTCCTTTTCATATGGTCACCTTAGTGTAGACAAGGTATACTTATTCATTCATTTATTTGATTGGTATTTCACTCAAATAACACTTTCTACCAAAAATGATACTCAAGGTGGTAAGAAGGTTCTCTAACACACCAAGTTTTTTCAAGGCAAGCAAAAAAAAAAGGACTAATAACTATACACTGATTACCCTAGAACAATACAAATCTGCTCCCCCTACCAGTTATGCATGCTGAGACCAAAAGAAGCAATGTATTCCATCTCATAGTTTTCTACAGCTTATCTTTTAAAATGTGATTGCTTTTTCAATCTTAATTTTGTTATTGCCAAGACCTATTATCCATCTTACATTTATTTATTGGGTCACACCCTTTTCTGCCTAAAGCTCTTCCAACTGTTTATATTCCTCTACTTCCCTTGGTACACTGATGACATTTTTATGGATGGGTGGATCTAGTCCATGCCACTGTTGCATGATTTTACGCATAATCATATTATGTTTTCACATTAATTTGCATAAAAAAATAAAAGTTCCATCCTGCATATTAGTCCAATAGGTGCAGATCAGGTCATTTTATGCAGGAATTCACAAATAACAAATTCCTCACACATCCTTAGATCGATCTTTTGAACTTCAAACTGTTTTCTGAAGCAGCCATGTTCCATTGCTTAGGGTGGGCAGGAAACTTCCCTCTCACTCTTTTCATACTAGAGGCCACATTAAGAACATATGAAGAGCCATGCTGGATCAGAACAAGGGTCCATATAGTCCACTCTGTTCACACAGTGGCTGACTAGCTGTCGACCAGGAACCCACAAGCAGGACACAGATGCAACAGTCTCTCTTTCCTCTGCCCAGATTCCCAGGAAGTCAGTTGAACATGGCACTCCAGCCAGTCAGTTGTTTGCAGCTTCCCCTACTTTAACAGCAAGTCATTCTCTGTTATGGCTGGTACCTGCTGCTGCACACACATGCCTGTCCCCTCTTTTCTCCCAGCCTATTGGCTGTTGTGCACTTATGCCACTTCTCACCTGTGTTGCACACTCAGAATTCTTAGAAGAAAAAACTGTGGTCTGTCACTAAATCACACAGGCCCTGTTCAGACAAAATGCTAAATCATGATGGTTAAGCATTTTGAGCTAAATTGTATGGCTTAGTGTTTTGTGTGAACCTGTTCAGACGACATGCTAAGCCATGGTGGTTAAGCATTTTGAACTAAACATTGTATCTTAGTGTGTCATGTGAGTCATTCCTAACCATGGTGGCTACATAAGCATAATCACTTGTTGCAAAAGAGTTAGTGGCCTAACCATGGCTTAGTGTGTTGTCTGAACTGGCCCATAGGCACTAAAGAAGGCAGAACATTGGTGGTGAATGCTGTCTCATGATCCCAATTTTATCCTAAATAGTTGTCTTAGCCAATCAGCACATTCAAGAAGAACACTTCCAAGGGCTAGTTTCCATGATGATCCAGTTCTGTATGTTTGTATTATCTGCAGTTGCATCATGCAGATATTATCAATGCTTGCTATAGCAATCTAAATAGAACAGCATCTGTAGATGTTAGTGTAGAAATTTGGACATGATACAAATATATCTCATCTGCCACAAAGGTAATGTATGAATCAAGCCAAAGCCAGATCATTAATAAAGAGTCAAGAACTCTTAGAATGAAGCTGTATAGAACTTCCCAAATTGTGGAATTGTTGCTATAATCTGCTTGTGGCCTTCCAACTAAATGAATACCCATCGTACAGAAATTTATGTCAGCCAGCTCAAGCTTTCTTGCAAAATTGTCAGTACCGTACTGAAGGCAAGATATATCAACTTCACTTCCATTGTCTACTAAGCCAATAAATTTATCAAAGAAGCAAACTAGGTAGGTCTGGCCAGCTTTCTTTGTAATATACCACTTTTCTCTTACTGCTTATAAAGTGTTAAGAACAAGAAGTATTCCTGATATTCTTTGTAAAGAGAGAAAAATGTGATCCTGTCTGAGATGTTTTACAAAAAGATTTTGGAAGGGAAATCCCTATAAGCATGTCCACAATATCGTTGTGTTGCTTGCAGTACAGACTTGGTTGACTGCCAAATATGACATCAATTCCATCCTCAACAAAGGCAGACATTGTCAGGACTACTGTTAATGATGCTCAGATTTTCTTGCTTCTTTCTTCTCATACCAGCAAGAAATCATATAATTTCAATTAATTAGCCAGCTCTTTCAGGAGAACAGATGCTATAAACAGAAGTTCACAGAGAACTTCCAGATCATAGCACATAAAGTAAATGTACATTAAAAGGCAAACAAAAAAATCCAAAGCATTGTTGGCTGACAATCCTATAGAAATAAACTGGCTCTCTTCTTCTTGCATTTGAATTGTGTATATTCACAAAGTAGCTGCATTTGAAGTGAATATCTGTATTGCAAAGTTCAGACTGGCAGTTTTCCTTCCAACAATTCAGCTGGATTGAATCCTAAAATTTAAAAGTACTAGAGAATCTCATTGTCTTTCAGAAATTTCCATTAAAATGGAAAGGTTAGACCTTTCAGAAATGGTTTGAGCAGTGCTTTTGCATTCATATACAAACCTAAAGAGATTTTTCTTAAATAAATAAAGTGCTTTCTCTTCAAAATTACAAATTGTACTTTAACATAGACCAACTGCAAGACTTTGATGTTAGCTCTATAAACAGAAGGTATGCATTATAGTTACTTAATTTGTTGAATAAATTTCACGAATAGACATACTGTACATAATCCCACTTTGTACTTTGTAGAGCAGGTTTCCCCAAACTGGTGGCCTCCAGATATTTTGAACAACAGCTCCCAACATTCCTGGCCTTTGACCATGCTTGCTGCCATTGATAAGAGTTGAAATCCAAAATACCTGGAGGGTATCATGTTAAGGAAGGCTGGGACAGAGCATCTGTATTTGTGAAATAAATTCAGGCTTGGTAATTTATCTCACTGTGTTCCCTTGCCATAGAGTAACAGCCATGAAATGTGTATAGATTAAAAAGATCACACCTTTTTTTAATGCGAATGTGAAGAAAACAGGCCTAACATCCACTGTAGTATCTTAGACAAATATGAAGAGGAAATTCATACAGAACATCATTCAATGGTCATTATTCACTTGTGCTGGGACTGACCATGCAAGATACTGAAAATGAAACAAAGAAAACGAAATAAGCACCACCACCACATCTTAGTCTAAAACCAAACTGAAGCAATCTGGCTGCTTCATTTTGCACTAGTTGCACTTTCTGAACAGTGAACACTATTCAGGGGCAGCCCCACGTAGAGTGGTTTGCAATAACCTAAGTGAGAAGTGGTTAAGACATGGACCACTGTGGCCAAATCAGCCTTCTCCAGGAAGAAGCACAACTGGTTTCCAGCAAAGCTGGGCAAAGGATGTCCCAATGGCCACCTCACTCTGCAAGAGCAATTTTAGATGCAAAGTCACCAACCTGTTCCTTTAGAGGCAATGCAGCCCTATCCAGAACAGGCTGTATCTCCAATTCTTAATCTGCTTGTCTACTGACCAGTAGTACCTCTATTTTGACCAGATTAGGCCTCAATTTGTTAGTCCATATACAGTCCATCACTGTATACAGACAAATGGTTCATAACTTCAACAGCTTTCTTGGCATCAGTTAAAATGAGAGGTAAAGAGGGTATCATCAGCACAGTGATGGGACCCAACTCCAAAACTCCAAAGAAAATCCCTGTCCCACCCCAGCAACTTCATGTAGATGTTAAAAAGCATAGGTGGCAACATAGGGCCCTGAGGAACCCCAAAGGCCATGGGGCTGAGCAATAGTCCCCAGCACCACTTCCTGGAAGCATTCAGACAGGTAAGATTGGGAGCACTGCAAACAGTTTTTCAAGTCCCATATTAATCAAATGACCCAGAAAGATACTACGGTTGAAGATATCAAGGTGACTGCATTGATGATAGCACTAAAACCTCCACTACCAGTGTAGAATCCAAATTACAGCAAATATGAGCAATTTTATCTGCAAAGTGTTCTGCAAACTCATTGGGTTGTTGAGATGAGAACTCCCACTCATTACTTTCAGTTCACAAATTATTTGAACTGGCCCCATTTTCAATCCTGAATGTGAATGTGAACAGAAGCATATTTTTTAAAAAACAAAGTTTGCAAATTTTCAAACTTAAGATTGTGTTTGAAAAGTACATGTTTTTTTTAAAATGTGCACTTTAAAATGCACATCACACACACATTTTCATGCTTTAATCAATGGGAGAAAAGTGTGCACTTTTGAAAAATGGATATGAAAAGTCACACTTTTCTCATTGAGAATTTTTCCCATTGGAATGAGAAGTGCAAAGGGAGTGAGATGAACCAGGCTACAAAGTGGAGATGAGAGAATCTCAGCAAACTTGAGCATCCTTGGTTCTCCCAACCTGACTCTGGGGCTTTATTACATTTCTATACCGCCTAATAGCCAAAGCTCTCTGGGTAGTTCAGAACAATTAAGAATGGAACAATTAGGATTTACTACTTGAAACAATTCAAATTGGATGACAGTGTGTTGATGTAATGGTGGCAGAGACAAACAACCATGGAATAGACCCGAAAATGGTTTCTAACTCATGTCCTGTCTGATTCATCCCAGATTCTCCTCTATCATCAATTTAGCCATCTTCCAGTTGCTTAATTTCCCTATGGTCCTCAGAAACACAAGGGGTCTGGGCTTTGTGCAGTGGGAGAGGGTGCTTTGGAGTGATCAGATCAACTGGATCTCCCCCATCACATAGATTCACCAGTTTTAGATCACTAGCAACTGAAAAATCCACCACAGCACTGCAAAATCACTCAGTATCTGATGGCAGAAGTGTAACCTTCCCCCCCCCCCCGCCCCCCGGCTGAGTTTCATAGTCTCAGCAGATCGAAATCCTATTAGGTAATGATCTCTTCAGGACAGGGGAGGGCAAAAACTTTTGGTATGGGGGTGGATTGCACCCTGGATGGGGTTGGGTTGGGGAAGGCAGGGGTCAGGGCCTACAGAGCATATTTAACTATCCATGGGCCAGATTAGACCCCAGATTTGGCTGGAGGTTGCTCTCCCCTGGTCCATGAAAACATGATTTTTGAACAGATGGCCAGCAAAAGAACAGATCAAGAGTGTACCCTGCTACACATGTGAGGTCAGCTATTAATTGACACAGACCCATAGTTGCCATGAAAGCCACAAAGTTCTGAGTTGCTCCTGATTGGGGTTGTCAGCATCAATGGTGAAGTCCTCTATAATACAACCAATTTGAGGAAAGTCAACACAACATCTGAGACCAGGGCCCTTTCCACACCAGGCTGTTTGCCTGGGATGGCCCCAGGCTGATCCCTGTGCACCGATGGTGTGTATTAGGTACTTCTGGGATTACCTGCCCTCCCTCCCTCCCTCCCTCCCTGTGCGCCGATGGTGTGTATTAGGTACTTCTGGGATTTCCCTCCCTCTCTGTGCACCGATGGTGTGTATTAGGTACTTCTGGGATTGCCCTCCCTCTACACCCCTATGGTGTAGAAAGGGCCCAGGTCTACCAGCTGTAGCAGGGAGACTGTTGGGCAGCAGTTTGGGAAGCACAGCAAAAGGAATTCCAATCCTGTTTTAATGCCCCACCATCAAGTGGAAAGGGTTTCTCTCTTGGGAAACAGATTCATAATAGATCACTGCAGCCTCTCCTCCCCATACATCAAATCTCAACTCATGTTGCACTGATCCCCTTCTGTACCTAACCACTGATCACACTTGTGACTCGCTGGGTGAACTTGTCCATCCAGGCTTACATCCTGGTTCAAAATCTCTTACCAGTTACTGATCTGGCATTGGGCAGCAGCACTTTATGAGCCAAAAGTTTTCTGCTAGGACAATCAGGTATTTGTTTGCTAGTTGGTAAACCAGAAAGAGGAACATCCACAAGATGTCTCTTCTCCATTGGCCTGATTTACCTCCATCACTATACCTCTTCCTAACAGTTATGACTAAAATGGCACCACCCTCTGTCTTCCTCCCCTCAAACCTATGACTGACCCAACTTAAAACAGCCAAAACACAGCCATGCAGCCAAGATTTCATATAAACAGACAACTCTTACCATCCCCAAAGTAACAATATCCATCCAATCCAATCAAGTAACCACCCTCAACGAACAGGCTGACGTATAAGGCAAGGATCAGTTCTGAGCCATCTCACTCAGCCCAGCCGAAACTCCCTCCAACCTCCAGTGTACTCCTATACAATAAATCGTGTTGCACTTGTTAACAGGCAGGCAGCACCTCTTCATGTCAGAACCTTCCCACTTAGCAGAGTTCTGACCCTGTCTTCATCCCAACCTCAAGGAGCAACTCCTGAGTTTTCCCTCCCAGTGGTGACCAAGCAATGGGTACTCAGCAACTGCAACATTGATCTGTTTAATGCTTCAGAGATGGCTGCCAAGCAGCCAGATATTGCTGACCTTCCAAGGTGGGGCTTGATGTTCCTGGATGCTATACTGCCAATCTCCACCAACGCCAACCTTTTCTAACTGACTGCACTCAGCCCAGCAGATGTTCTATGGCATTCTTCCCAAACCTGGTGACTTCTATAAGTTTTGGACTGCAACTCCTAGGATTCCTGACTAATGGCCATGCTGGCTGGACATAATGGGAGTTGAAGTGCAAAACATCTGAAAGGCACAAGTTTGGGGAAAGCTGTTCTATGCCATCCAGTTGTTCTGTTTGTTCCTGTGAGACCACAACAGATGCCCCTCCCACACTGTGGAAGTGCCTCCAAAGCAGCCAGATGTTGCAAATCTTCTGAGACAGGGAGCCTATCTACACTACTGCTTTAAAATGGTTTATAACAGTAGTGACAACTGTTGGGGCCCAGGACACACTCCATATACAGTTTTCAAAATGTTTTCAAAGTGTTGTATCCTGCTTGGTGTAGATAGGCTCAGGGCTTACTGTTCTTGGTGTTTCTTCATCTAAATTTGGGTGTGTTTTTATCCTGTTTTTAATATCTATCTGTTGTTCTACTGTTTTTAATTGTTTTGATATGTTTAATTTTGGATTGGTTACCATTGGGCTGTGGCTCTGTGATAAAGGAATACAACTAATATATATATATATATATATATATATATATATATATATATATATTCTGCTTTTAACCATAACCAAAACAAGTGCAAAACTTGGGAATGGATATTCACATGTCACCTATTCATTTCTGTTGATGACTGTGATCTGGCATTTTATTCCACACATACAATCTCAAAGTAGCCTAACCTACAACATTTAAAAGACCCTTACTACTTGCCATCATCATCCAATATCCCCTGGCACTTGACACTTTTTTTTCTCCAGAAATAGTAGTGATTAATTATAATGATCTGGCCAATTAATTATAATTGGGCAATTATATGTTGCCTATATAAATTCTCCATGCAATTTACACTGAAAGGGGAATTGTGTGCAGGAGTAATCCCTAATGTTTTATAGAGAAATGGTAGATGCCAAATGAGAAGACAGATGACTTTCAGAGAGCAGTGACCCACTCTAGTAGAGTTGCCCCTGAATTTCGCCCAAAGCAAATTTCAAAATAAATTTGGAGGCTACATCTCAGCTAAACTGCAAGGGGAGCTATGTGTCAATTTGATATATTTTTGGCTAGGATTTCTCATGCCCATGGATCCTTTGAGTTACAGCACTATCTTACAGCTTAAAAAAAAACCCAAACAAACCTGGTCATCTCCTCATCTCAACATTGCATCATAATAGAGACATATAGGGCAAAGTTCTACATCCCTCCCTGGCCAGTGCAATGGGACAGGATCCCAATGTATTACAGTTTCAAAAACTCTTTTTTGGTAAATTAATTTTATTTTATAGGAATACACTGCTGCAAGCCATTTCTAGAGTCTTATAACTCCTTGGAGTTATGCAGCCTATTTCCCATATGAAGAAACCATATAAGCAGAACTGGAAATTCAGTGATATTCTTCAGTAACTCAGGCACAGTTTCCCACTTGCTGATTTCTTGGAAACCATATGTGTGTACAATCTATCCAAGGTCACAGCAAAAAGTAACTAATTCAGCTATAGTCTTTGATTTACCATGTAAAGTGCTTTGCCAACAGTCACAAGTTTCCCCTTTATCCCCAGGTATGCTGCACAAATCAACAGCTCTACAAAATTTCACCATTCTCAACCAGTAGGTAGTAAGGGCATATATTCAATTGATTCAGACAATACTACAGTGCAGCATAACAACTATTCCTGGAAGACATGACTTGAAAATATGCTTGCAGACAGGAATCTCACAAGAATGTTGTGAACCAAAAAAATAATATGACAAATGAAAATGGCCACGAAATGATCCTAGCTTTTTAAAATTCAGATCTCAAGGTAGATTAAGGTTAAACCTATATGGCAATGGGATATGGAGGAAATAAGAGTTGGCAAAGGCTTCATGGGATACAGAAATGCAATGAGAAAGGCTTCTCTCAGTTCTAGCAAGGACCTGAGTTGAGAAAAGCCCTATTCAGGCAACCTCAGTGGTTAAACTAAATGCATGAGGACAGGGAGCATGCTATCCATGCCCCCTCCATTGTTGCATTTATCACCCTCTACTCGTGGAGAGCACCTTTCTGAGAAGGAGAGACTCCTGTATCTGAAAATCAGTGTTCTCGATTGTCTGGAGAGCGTTCACAGACTCAGAAGGCTCTCCTCTTCAAAAAGTTGCCCACTATGAGTAGAGAGCAATAAATGGGGCAATGGAGGGAGTGGGGTTAGCATGCTCCCTCTGTTTACACTGTTGCTGTTTTTTAAAAAAATGCCTGAATAGGGCTAAAGTAAGCCTATAAGCAAACAACATATTTCACCTCCTTTCCTTGTCTTCCTGAACTATCACCTGAAGGATTTGCAGTAAAAGGGTGTTTATTGCTATGCTAAGTGTTTATTGAAACTCTTTCTGTTTGTTGTGGAAAGCTAACTTTACATGGTTCTTCCTAGTCCAACTTTCCCCAGTCTTATGTTCTCCAAATTTTTTGTACTTCAACTCCCATGAGCCTCAGCCAGCATGGCCAATGGTCAAGAATGATGGGAGTCCAAAGCAGCTGGAAGGCAGCAGGTTGGGGAAGGCCACACAGACACCTGTCTGTGAAACCAACTCAGGTTATGGCAGACCAACATAGGTTGAGCCACATGAATATGTTTATTGTACACATTTTAGGTACTGAAAGATTACATCTGATTCCCATAAGCAAAAGCATGATGCAATTCCAGTTTGCTATTTCTAGATCACTGTTGGCCCAGGAGATCTAATACTTAATGGCCACTGTCTTTCCTAAATATGAAGAAAGCATTTTCTAGCTTTGAGAAGTAGCAGGGAGATAGCAGAGGAAGCAATATAAAACTACAGAGCTCACCCTTTCCCACAGGCAGCTAAAAGAATGGTTTTCATCAAAATTGTATTTAAAAGGCATTGAAAGTACAGATGGGAGAATCAGTGAGGCCAGTTTCCACCTCAACTTTCAATTTGCTTCATTTCCATACTTGAATGCAAGATTTTTGTTGTCATTTCAACTGTGCATTTTAAAAGTGTGCTTCCAAATGTGTACTTTCCGCCCATTGACTAAAGTGTGAAAATGTGTTCCCCCCCCCCCGCCCAAACTGTGCATTCTTCTATCAAATGCATATTGTGAATGCAAGCACAAGCTCAGGAATATGCAAGCTTTCCCTGAAAAATGTACTCACATTCACATTAGGAGTTGTGTACTATGCAAGTTCTGATGTTTAATGAACTGAACTGAAATTCTCATACTTTTCTACTTGAAACATCAGCTATCAAGATACATTAATAATGTCTCTGATAGACCGGCCCATGAAATGGAAGCATATCTAATGCTAAACCTATTTTTGCCTACTGGCTAAGGGACTGAACAATGAACAAAGAACCCTGTAGTTGAATTCTTAGGCCTTGAATTTCATGGGTGACATTTGATAAGGTAGACGCTCTCATCCCAAGCCATCCCTGTCGCAGAGGGAAAGACAGGAATCAGGGGCCACTCCATCAGCTTTGTCCAGTGATTAGACCTGGAAATTAGTCCTTTCCTCAACTAACTTAGTAGCAGCCATTCCATCAGGCTGCAGCAGAGGGAAAGATGGGAAGATGGGCCATTCCATTGGCTCTCCTGAGAGTCCAGCTCCATTTGGGTTCTCTTCTTCTGAACTGTTTTTACTCAACATGGTCATTATAAGAACTTCGTAACTTGAAGGACTAATATATGAGATTCCTTTGCCACCTCTCAACTTCTTGTCCCTTTTTTCTTTTGTGTCATGACTTTCATATTGTCCAAGGACAGAATCTTTCTTGTTTGTTGTATGCCACTCTGGGAGTCTTTTTGGCTGATGAGTGGGCTAAAAATGCTTTTAAAAATAGGTCATAAACAAGCACGGGGACAATAACACTGACACATCTAGGAAGGATGGATTATTGAAATAATGATGAACATCAAGTACTTTGATCACTCAATGACACTAAATAAATGCTGAGTATTATAGTTATAGTAATACTAGAACACAGACGATTATTTTGGTTTGCTGACGTAAATATGATGTGAATATTCAAGAGCAAATCTGCAATATAAACATTTCCTATAACAGATGGTCATACTTTTCAGTAGTCATAAATAACATCAACATCTAAAAAAATCAGAGTTGTATGAAGACAGACCACTCTCCTTCAGTTCTGAATTCTTTGAATTACAACATCCCCCCAATCTTTCTTTATATCCTCAAATGTTCTAGTGTTTTTTTCACTAGCTATGAACCCACTGTTTTGTGCATTACTTTGAGGATGACCCTTCACTGAAATGTATTGCTATCATTTTCTCCCAACCACTCTGTTCTACCCCACAGAGCTCAAATTTAAAAAGTTTATAAAACGTCTGTTCAAAATAGTCTTAATCCTTAATTTGTGGGAAAACCAAACTGAACAGCAAGCTTCACTGAAACAATGCAGATTCCCTAAAGACCTTATAGAAAAAGAGTGTTATGCTAATTGAAAGACTCCAGCATGATTATGACACATTAGGGGGTGATCTGCCAGACATCTATTCAAAATCCTTTACATTTCCACACAGGAGGCACTTGTATTTCTGTAGTTTCCCCAAGATGCATTATGTAGTCGTGGTTCAAAAATGAAAGGGGAAGATAGAGCTTAAAGCTAAACAGTGCTCCCCCCACTTTAAAAAAGTTTTTTTTCTTGTTTTGGTTAAAAGATTCATGGAATAAAATGAGTTTCCAAAGGGGAGAAATGATTATTTCTGTTCTTTTTGTCTATTAAGATTTCTATTTCTTAATAGGTTTGACCCACTAATAGGTTTGACCCCAATACAATGTAATAGCCTTTTCTACAAAATTTATTAAGACATCCATAAATTGTTCATAACATTGCTGTCACATTCCCTGCCCCATCCCACCCCACAACAGGAAACAGGACAGGGGGCAGGAAAGCTATTGATGCTGAAGAGATGCTGTAGAGATGCTGTGTCAGCCTATCTACACTACTTCTTTAAAATGGTTCAAAATGGTTTAAAATGGTTTATAGTAATTTTGAGAACTGTTGGGGCCCAGGACACACTCTATATACAGTTTTCAAAACATTTTCAAAGTGTTTTATCCTGTGTGTGTAGATAAGCTCTTAATCATAGTTGAAGACTTGAATAATCATAGAACTTTCCATTTATCTTTATTAAATAAATTATTTGAATGGCCTTCATTGTTCTGAGCGACCCAAGCCAGAAAGCCTCCTCCAGCCTTGGTAGGAAATCAGCTAAAGAACCTTTCCAAATCTGTCAGTTTTCCAAACTCAGCTTGAAAGGACACAGAACCAGGTTAAAAAACCTCACAACCATGAGTAGTACCTATTATGAAGTGAGTTCTAAGTCAGATGACACTACTCTATCTGAAAAGCAGAACCTGTAGAGATTGAAAAGGTACGATAGCTCTTCCCCCACCCCACCACTATGCAAATAATACATAAAGCCATGGATAAAAGGAAAAGGATGGGTTTGAAAATAGAGAATTATACATGCAAAAATAAAGATTTGGGTTTATTATCACTGAAGAAGGAGGAGGGAAAGAAGTAATCTGTTGATACTTAAGCTTTTTGGTTTAAATGTTAATTTTCAAATCCATACATTCTGGTTTGGATAAATTCATTTTTTTTATCTTTAAGAGTCAGAGCAAATATACAAAAAAGTGATCCTTCTGGGTAATCTATACAACTAAATGAAGTAGCCTATAGTGAGCTACTTCACCACTGGGATATGAAAGTGAACTGGGCTAGAGGCCATTCAGAAGACCAAAGGAGGAGTATAAGGAAGGACTGTTAGTAGTTGGCTTTATTCTTCTTTATTTATTTATTTTATTTAATTATTTATTTATTCCTCACTCCCTTTCTAGCTGAACAGGCATTTGTTCTGACATCAATGGATGGGATTGTTGGCATCCTTGCTGCTGCTGGCTTACCCATCTTGATCGCTACTGCTGTACACTGCTGCTGGGGAATATTGCTCCCTGCAGTTTATCCCCTTTCCCTGTTGTCGACCCCCAGCTCTTATTGGTTAACCAAAGATGTGCATAAGTATTTCTCCACTTCTGATCTGGCCATTTGTAGTTCTAGCAGACCCAGTTTTTGAAACAGAGGCAAAATTTTGTCTGATGAGACATGGAATCTGTCAATATTTATTTCATTATGACATTTATATCCCACCTCTTCCCCGCTTGCAAGGAAACCAAGGCGATATGGTCCTCTTCCTTCTCTCCATTTTTATTCTCACATCAACCCTGTGAGGTAGGTTAGGCTGAGAGTCAGTGACTGGACCAAAGTCGCCCAGTGAGCTTCTATGGCTGAGCAGGAAATGGAAGCCAGATCTCCTGAGTCCTATTCCAACACTCTCACCACTACACAATACTGGCTCTCCTATTTCAACGTGAATACTGCTTGATTTCCTACACTGAAGAAGAAATGGTGCTCCTGCTGTGTCTTCCTCTTCCTGCTACATCTGTTCCCTCCATTCACATTGTGTTGCTGCTTTTAGCAACTCCTTCTTCTTCTTCTTTGCTTTTCTGGCCAGTTTTGAGACACCACTCAGTTCAGAGAACACATGTATATATAGGAACAGATACTCCGATATGCTTGAATATGCACACATAACATGCCAAAGAGTGCAAGAAACTTACTGAAGCAAATGCCATAGTTTTCTGGTCCTAATTATGGACAAGTCTATCTATTGCGGGTTCATTTTCATATGTTTTTACCAATAAACGTTTCTGCATTAATCTATTTTATTTTTAAAAAATGCCACTTTTAAAATGTCTATTTTTCCTCAAAATACACATTTTAATGCATATTGTATTAAATTAATTTATTATTTAATTAGATTTATCAGGCACCTTATTCAACAGATTTTCTACATGACTTGTATGCTGCCCAGAAGAAAAGTGCACAATCTTTTGGGATAGTTCAGTTCCAAACTGCACATTAGTCCAGGAGGTGTGGATCAGGACTTGTTGTCTGGGAATGTGCAAAGATCCAATTCCTCAAGCATCCTCATATAGACCACAAAATATGGAGTAGTGTGCACCACTGGAAGTTCTGATCCAGCAGCAATTATCTGCAGGTGTTCAGAGAACTGATCTGCCAGATGCATGTGCTACACTAACCTCTTAGAGTTCTTTTCAAATGGTTGCCTGCAGAAGGATGAAATTGTGGGCTTGAACCTGCAGTTTCAATTTATCCTTCAGCTAACAGTACTTCCTTCAGTCCAAGTTTTCTAAAGGCACATCTACTTTGTTAACTGATACAGAAAAATTGTGAAGGAGGCTAAATTAATTCATAATTAATTCACAAAAGATCAGGCACTTAATATGCTGGAAAATGTTTCCCAGGAAAGTTTAACACTAGGTGGAATACAGGAGGGGGGGGGAGGAGTACAGATTTTCTTCTACATCTTCTACATTAGTATTTTTAACCATTATGTGATTTAATTCTTAGGTTCGTTAATCATTTTTGCAGTTGTTGTTAAACTGTTCCTGTTACACACAGAAAATGAAAATGAAGTAATTAAGAGGCTAATAGCCACAGCCTTTTGAATGAAAAATAATAATAATGGACTTGTTAATATGTTGCTTAAATTGGATGGCTTGTTAATTGGTTCAGCTATTTCCGCTATGAAGTATATTCAGGTTTTCTTGCAAATATTTTTTTATGAGGCAAACACTTAGGAATTTGATAGATCTCAGTGAGAGATAACTAGTTTTTTGATTTAAGCAATTTTTTCTTGATCATCCATCCAAATTTAAGTATAATAATAATAATAATAATAATAATAATTTCATTTCTTACCAGCCTCTCCGTTTGGATTGAGGCGGGGAACAGCAGTAAATATAAAATATGATAAAATACATAAAACTAATTAAAACATGGTACACTATTAAAATAGCAATAAAACATCCTAAAAACATCCTAAAAACATCCTAAAATTCCACTGGATATGCCTGCCAGAAGATATTAGTCTTTATAGCTTTCTTAAATTCTAAAAGACTATTAAGTTGACGAGTCTCCTCCAACAGGCCATTCCACTGGTAAAAAGCTGGCCAGTGATTTCATAAGAAAAAAAAGGGGGGACACCAAATTTTCATGTTGTAAGATACAGTCCCCATCTAAATGTCATACTTCTCTTTTGGATTTTGCATTCAATGCCCCAGTGAAACCCAAAATGCAGTATTCCGGATTATAGTAATCTATAGTATAGATTATAGTATTCCAGATTATGGAATAGCAGTGAATATTTGAAGTGCTGGTACTCGTTATGACAGAACCAATAGTCACCCCTGCAAGGAAAATTCAAGAATGCAGGCAGTTGTGCTAATCCATATCTCTGTATTAAGATCACTGGGTGACCTTGGGCCAGTCATTGTCTGAGCCTAGCCTAAGTCACAGGTCATTATGAGCATACAGTGTATGTGGGTTAACACTCTCCACACCCATGTATATCTCAAGTTGAATGGAGGAAAAGTGGGATACAAAGGTGAGGAACATTAAAGCACTATTAACGCAGCCTAACTTGGATTATGTTCTTGACGCTCATTTTGATCTGTTTATAACAAGTTGTAGTACAATTATATTACATTATAACATACCTTCACTATGTAGAACACACACCACCATGTTTGAAAAGGCATGGGAAGCACAGGAAGGGCTCTTGACAGACACATGAATGAAAAGAGCATACAAGAAAATCCATGGTATAGAATCCAAATGTCAACACAAGGCCCTCTTGATCAGACAGCCCACAGATGGAGGAAACACACACAGAAACGTTTGTATTCACAGACAATGCCAGAAAGGACATTCATTCAGTCACTCCACCACAAAACGACATGAGAGGGACAGACAGACAGACACAGAGAGAGGTATAAGAACCCCCCCCCCCATCTACTTTGTGGGAGCAAGACTGCATGAGAAAGGGAAAGAGAGAAACACAACATGTCCCTAGGCATGACCAACACCTCTAGATTTTCTAGGAAAAGGAAACATGGCAGCAGAGGCTTCTTCTTCTTCTTCTTCTTCTTCTTCTTCTTCTTCTTCTTCTTCTTCTTCTTTTCTCAAAATGGTAGTGGGTAGTGGTGGCCTCCACCTGCCACCATTTTGCCACCTCCGCCCACCACCATTTCGCACAAAACACCTTCAGTAAAGTTCCCATGTTTTGAGAATTTTACTGTGGTTGGCCCCACTAATGGAGGCCGAGCAGAGTTCATTGCAGGGATCTGCCAGGCCTCAAAGGGACTGTATTTCCCTTCAGTGAACAACCCTATGTTTGCTGCTATTTCAGCAGAAATACCATTTGATTTAACTAGAACAGCCAGGTTTTCCATATATTGCTTCACTCATCCTCTTCAATGTGCTGTGAATTATTTTACTGATTTATATTTAGCAGCTACTCATGCTTCTCAGGATTTTGTTTGTCATCCAGCTATGAAGAAATTAAAAAATACTTTAAAAGCTTAAACACTATTCTAGTCCTCCCTAGGCGGCAAAGTGCTTCTCCCCTCCCGCAGCCAAGGCAGCAATGAACACTTAAGCTCCATTCAGCTAAAGCCTACACTGAGCTTTTTCCGGCACCAGGTGGAGACTTGTTTGTTTTCCCAGGCATTTTAGAATTTTAGTTTTTGTTGTTTTACATCTGTTGTTGTATTTTACATCTCTGCATTGCTGCTAGGTTTTATTCTGTAGTTTTAAACTTTTAAGATTTAGATTAGATTTTATGCTATATTTTGTGGTTTAAATTGTTGTGAAGCGCCCAGAGAGCTTTGGCCATTTGGTGGTATAGAAATGTAATAAATAAACAAATAAACAAATAAATAAATCTATTTGTGACTAAGGATGCAATTATGTGCATGCTCACATGGATGTAAGTGTGAGCTCCTAATTTGAAATAGTGGGATTTAAGTTAGTTGCAACTAAATGGATCCAGTGGTTTCAACTGAACTTAGCCATGACTAACTTCTCCTGGACTGGAGCCTTTGGCTTTGTTCACATATAACACATTTGGAAGTGACCCATGTGGACTTAGCATGTCATGTGATGGGTGTTTCTCTCCCTCCCCCATATGATGGGTACTTTACCCACCTTGCAGTGAGGGTGAGGAGCCCCGGGGTGGATTACTGACATCTGTCGGGTGATGTGTGAATAAACCTCGGCAATCAGTGGGGTGGCCACCTAAAGCATCTGGAACCTCCAGCAACACTCTAGCGTGCATGGCTGAACTCTATAGTTGCTGTTGCACAATGATAGATGCAGCAGCTGCTGTGACCTGATTCCCACTGTGGTGGCTGCTAGGATATATGGCTGCCAGTATAGGAGGTTGATGTGGGAACCACACTGCAGGGATGGGAAAAGGAACTATGGTATTCTTTTCAAGGAGTTAAGGGCACCTTGAAAAGAACCTCCCCTGCAGATCCCAAGACATGGGAAGGCTGATATGAGAAGAGGCATTCCTTCAGGTATTTGGGCCCCAAGCCATTTAGGTCTCTGTATAGGTAAGTACCAACCCCTTGAATTGGACCCAGAAGCAAATAGGCAACTAGTGCAGCTCCCTCCGGACATGGTGTAATATGATCCCATCTGGCCACTCCTGTTTACATTCTAGAAGCTGCATTCTGCACAAGTTGAAGCTTCTGGTTCATATTCAAGGAAACCCCATGGGAAGTGACCAAAGTACGGACAACTGTGACCAGGCTATCCCTTTACAGGAACAGCAGTGGCTGGTGAACAGCTAAGGCTGGTAAAAGGAACTCTAAGCCACCAAGGCCACCAAGGCTTCCAGTGACAAAACTGGATCCAGGAGCTTTGTCACCCCCAAGCTAAACACTTGCTCTTTCAAGGGGAGTGAGAACCTCTGTAGAACAGGCTGGATGTGAGAACCACCTGCTGACAGGGCCTCCAGGATGCCCTGACCCACTGGACTTCAAGTAGACCCTTGCTTTCTTTCCCCTATGCCAATCATGAAAGCCAGTTGGGGTCTGCGTCACCTGACTATAAGACCTAAAGAACTGTCTCCAAATGAGTATAGGCATAATGGATAGCATCTAATAGGGTTATTTTATTGCGCACAGCAATGGAGAGTGGTGGCTCCAATTTCAGTGGGGCTGTGAATCCATTCTGAGTTTCAATCAGAACCAGTTGGAATGCTAAATTAACTATCCAAGCAGCCAGGCCCATTTTGGGGATAGGGTTCAGCACTTTGGATAGCTCCTTTGGAGTTCTGGCTGGTAATGACTGAAACCCACAATGGATCCACATCCCCACCAAAATTGGAGCCACCAGCTTGTACTGCAGCACAGTGCTAACTACCTTCTACCTACAACTGGCAGTAGCAGTAGTCTTTTGGTTTATTAAGCAGGTGTTCCTCTTAGCCACACTTCCCGAGTTTCCATTTTGTGGACTTACCAGAGAGAAAACCCTAGGAACTTATAGATGCAATTCCTGTATTCTACCACCAGGTTCTTGCCCTTTCTGGGTTCCATCACACCTACTTCCCCCCCCCCCATTTGCCTCCACGATTTCCACCTTCATTTCATTAGCATGTCAAGCTAATGGTCTCTTTCATGTGGGTTTGTGGTATCGCCACTGTACCAGTGAAACCTCCTTTCACTTGTTTGCTCTCCTACTCCATCCTGGCCCTTCTCCTTTCACATCCAGTTCATTGATTAATGTGACATTGTGACTGACGTAGGAGCCTTCTCCCCCTCATTCTGGCTTTGTTGTCTAGTCAGGGTGTGCAGAGCAGGTCTTCTTCACCCCGAAAATTTGGGGCGGAACTTCATTGAGGCGATTCTTTGCTCTGATTTTTGGGTGGGCCTATCTCCTCACACCATCTGATTACCCTCAGAAAACTGCTAAATTTTCAGTAATCGCTCATTGTGGCCTATGGCAATTAACAAAAATGCTTATATTTCCATCATTTGTAAAGGTAAAGAAATGAAACTTGGCATGATGATAGCTTCTAAGTAAGGTTTTAGACATGCTAAGCTTGAAGCAGATAGCCTCATCCTTTGAGCTTTTAGGAATTTTTAAAAGTTTGACAGCTCAGTTGTTCCACTATAGTCTATGGAAAACAAAAATGCTTATATGAAACTTGGCATGATGATAGTGGTTAAGTAGGGCTTTAGATATGTCAAGTTTGAAGGAGATCCCTTCATCCATTGATTTTTAGGATTTTTTTTAAAGTTTGAGATTTTAAAATTACGTTTGTAAACAAATGCTGTCACTTTTAAAGTTAAAGAGATGAAACTTGGCACAATGATAGCTCTTAAGTAGGGAATTAGGCCTGCCAAGTTTGAAGCAGATCTCTTCATCCCTTGATTTTTTTAATGATTTTTTAAAAAATTCCCCCCTCAAACCATTCCCCCCATAAACACCCACTCCCACACATATGCACCTCTGATTATGTGTGAATTCACCCCTGCACATTTATGGAGGGACATTTCATCTATTATTTTGCTGATACACAGGTGTGCATCTTCAGTTTATAAAAAGAGAGATCTGCTGTGTTTGCTCTAATGGAATGAAATGGGAGGGGCGCTCTCCTTTTGGGTGAGCAAAGTAAAGGATAAAAGCTCCCTCCAAAAATGCGCAGGGGTGGATTAATGCAGAAACAGAGGGGTGTATGTGTGTGTGTGTATGAGGGGACAAATGCGTTGAGGGATTTTTAAAAAAGAAAAAAAATCCTTGAAAATCAATGGATGGATTTGCTTCCAACTTGGCATGCCTAAAGCCCAACCTATAAGCTATCAAAGTGCTAAGTTTCATCTCATTATTGTTAAAATTAGGGGTGTACACGGACCCCCCGGATCGGATCGGGACCTGGATCAGGACCTCCAATTTTGTCACGGATCGGATCGGACAAAATCGGAGGCCCCCCGGACCGGATCGAGTCCGATCCCGATCCAAAAATCGGAAATTTTTGGATCAGCCGCCATTATTTTCCCCATAGACTTGCATTGCAATGCAAGTCTATGAGGAAAAAATGGCGGCGGGTGGGTGAGGGGGGCCTAACTCCCTCCCCCCCGGGCTGTCCGCTGTGGACGGCCCCGGCAGGTAAGCCCCCTCCCCCATGCTCCCTACCCCCCCAGGGCCGTCCGCTTCCATCCGCTGGCACCCACGGGCGCCAGCGGATGGAAGCGGACGGCCCCGGGGGGGGGGGGTAAGCCCCCTCCCCCCTGCCACTGCTTACCTTCCAGGGACGTCCGCTCCCGTCCGGCGCCGGCTGCTACTGTGAGCGGGCTTCACGGCCTGCTCCAGGGTGGTTCGCCGGGTGATGTCATCACCCAGAGCACCACCCTGGAGCAGGCCGCGAAGCCCGCTCGCAGTAGCAGCCGGCGCCGGACGGGAGCGGACGTCCCTGGAAGGTAAGCGCGCTGCGGACAGCCCCGCTAGGGAAGCCCCCCCCTGCTGTCCACTTCCATCAGCGGGCGCCCACTGGCGCCCACCAATGGAAGCGGCGGCGGGCGCCAGCGGGCGCCTGCCGATCCGCCGATCCATCCGAACCGGATCGGAACCTTTTCGGATCGGTTCGGATTGGATCGGCCAATCCAGCGGTGAGATCAGAAATCGGATAATTTATCCAATTTCCCCCTGGATCGGATTCGGATCGTGGATCGTATCTGATCCAGTGCACATCCCTAGTTAAAATGACAGAGATGTAAGCATTTTTATTCATTACCATAGGCTACAATGAGTGGTTATCCGAAATGGAACAGAGCTCCGAACGACCTTCATGCCACACCATGGGTATCAATCCCCTAACAGCACCGAAAGTTCTGAGCGCCATCGGACCCTCGGATTTGTTTCTGCAGGCAATGAGAGTGGAGTTAGAGCAGCAAAAGTCCACTCAACCGACTCAGCACAAGCCTATTCATTCCACAGGGCATGCTAGAGGAGGAGAACCACCCTGCCCTCCTCGTTTGTTAGCAAGTCTGCCCTTCAGAGCAAACACCTCAATAAAGGACATAGCACGAGGACAGCAATACAATCCCACATAGAGGAAATAAGCCTGACTTTACCCACTCTAGTTAAACACAGAAAGGCAGGGGCTTTCGTGACTGCACAGAAGTCGTGACTGCACAGACGTCGTGACTGCAGGACAGGCACGACGTCATGTGAGTACTGCGCTGCAAAACAGCAAAACAGGCATGAAGACAGTACGATAAAACACTGGTGTGATGGAGCCCTCTGTCTTTTCCCTGATTAGGAATTTTGCAATGTTATATTGAAGCTTGCTTTAAATCTGCCTATATATTTACTTTGAATCTGCCTTGGCCTCTAGTTCCTCAGCAATTTCCCCTATAATAACTTTAATTATAGCCTAACATCTCTTAATTGCTACTGATTTCCCACCCCCACCCCACCCCCTCTTCCTTTATCCTAACGTTACCCTGTCAAACCCATGTAAACATTCTACAAACTTAGTTATTTCAAAGCACAAATTCCTTTTGTTGAGATTAAATTTAAAATTCTAAATAAGATCCCATCTGTCTTTGTCAGTCATAAGTCACATCCCCGATCACCTGTGTTTTTTTTCTGTAAGCCTGATTATCATAATTATTTCTTCATACTCCCTTTGAGTCATAGATTTTAGTTTTTAGCATCTGTCACTTGTCATCCAACTTTCTGAACACTGAAGCAAGTGATTCATCAATAGGATAAACTTTCATTTGGGTGGGGGTGGGGGAACCAAACTTGTTCACTTCAGTAAAACTAAGTCCACTAAAATAGCTGAGGACTACAACTGAAACTAGCTTTTATTTTATATTCTTTTCATAAATAAAATAAGAGTTATTACTGACCAAGATATCAAGAATAGGACCACAGTCAAACAATAAGTTCTTTTGACACTATATTCAGAAATGAAACAAATATTCTAAGTACATTAAATAATTCACAAGTTTCATGAACTGGAATCTGCCAATAATCTTTTCAGAGCTCTTTACCAAAGTCATTTTCAAACTGTTTGAAAAATGCAAATGTAATAGTCACATATTTGGATATCCCCTGATATGCTGCTGCAAATGCATAATGCCTTTATAATAATAATTTGCACTAGGAAAATGATTTTCCATTGCTAAGACAGCGATGTGATTCCTTAAGTTAGTAAAAAGGCAGAAGTGGTCCTTAGAGTGATTCAAGTTTGGTAGCTTTGTGCTAAAGTCATTGGTATACAATCCTATGCATGTCTACTCATAAGTAAGTTCCTTTGAGTTCAATGGGGCTTACTTCAAGGGTCAGTGCAGCCTAAGAGGTGTGCAGTACTCTGATTTCCATTACTTTATTCTCATTTTTAGAAAAGTTAAACTTTAAAGCCTTATTTATACGTAACATGGGTTTCACCTTCATGGCTGCAGGCTGTGTGGGAATGTTGCAACCACAAGGTCAGGCCCAATCTTGTGGATCTTTGCAAATGATGCTCCCCAAAATTTTGCCATCCAACTTTCTTCCTGGATTTCGGCATTCTGAATGTTATGGTTTTGTGTCTGCCATGGAACCAATGCAGTAGGAATATCCATAGTTCCTTTCTTTGTTTCCAAATTTTGTACAAAGCTCTTTAAATGAACAATTTTCTGCAGTTTTCAGTTCCTTCCTTTCAGTCATGTATTCTACCCCAACTGTCTCTCTTACAAGTGCACATTGGTAAAACACTGCAAAAAACAAACAAACAAACAATCTTCTACACATCACTATACCAATATTCTTTTGTATGGCATTTTACACATCACTAACACACTGTACAAAAAGAATATTGATGCAACAATACATCCTGTTGCATCAAGATTGATCAAACACTGCTGAAGAAGACATGTGCATATGCAAAAATGTCCATGCTCCAACTGCAGAATTTGTTTTAGAAATTCTCCTAGATAAACACACTCTCAGGGCAAGTGGAACATGAAGCAGAGTGAATCCATGGCCCCCTCTACAAGATTTCGCTTTGATGCCCGGTTCCCCGATTATGCGCATCTCCTGACAATCACTTTTCTGCCCAATACCTATATACGAAAGGCGTTGAAGCGCATTACTGGCTGTATAAAACACGCTTTAAAGTTGTTTACATGCTGATAATCGCATGGAAGACAAGCAAGAGATAGGAAAGATGTAAGAAGACATAATAAGTAACCTTGGGAGAGTACAACTTCAATAAAAGACCATGATTCTTACAAACTCCCGTATGCTTTGCAGTATACGGTTGACATATTAGTAAATAAGCATATTGAGCAGTAGATTAAGACTTCCGTCACACCTAATCCCTCCCCCCCAGATTGTCTCCACATTTTTTTTTACCTCTGAGGCAAAAGTGTGTCACGCTTATGATCCATTTCACCTGAATAGCTGCTCTTTCGCTCCTTTGCTTCTTGGCTCATTAGCTCTTCGGCTGCACTCCACCCCTCCCCTTCTCTTTCTTCCTCCAGTCAGGTCCTGGCAGATGAGTACTTCAACCAGACCGCCTTTCTCCCAGGCAAAAATGGAACGACCCTTTAGCCTAGCTCTTTGGGGGCATCAAGGGAGTACAGTTCTGTTTCTGCAGAGATGCAGGCATTGTATGATTTTAAAAAAACGCTTTGGAGCCTGGGATGAAAGATTTGGGTTTTATATTGAGGCTTGGAGCTGGCTGCTGGGAGAAATCACTTTTCCCTGCTAGGACCTGATGCAATCCATTCAAGCCCCCAGTTCCTTTAAAACTACACAGATACTTAGGGTGCATTAAATGCGCTTAAGGAAAATAATCCAGACTTTGAGCATTCTAGGAAAGGCTGGGGAAGAGGCAGGGTGTCAGCAGGACAGGCACAGCATCATGTGAGTACCATGGTGCAAATATGCACACCAGGCATGGGGAGAGTGCACTAAATCGCTGGTGTGATGGAGCTCTAAGAGGTTCATCAGACAAGCGTTTTCTCGTGTGCTCACTACTGCCCACTTATGGATGTGCACGCATCCTTCAGACAACAATGTCTGTCTCCCGTGCACCTCCCGCTGCTTCCACTTATTTTTCCATTGCAAAATAGACCTCCCTTTTTTAAAACAGAATGTGCCACGATCTCCTGCTCTGTGCAGAAAAAGCAGTGCGATGAAAACAGCCTCTGAATGGGTCACGTGGTCTATTTGTTTACTTCCTCTTTCCCCTCCGGGAAGAATGAGGAAGTGTGGAGAAGCGACGGTAAGGAAATGCAATTTCACCCCGTGTGATGACTCTCTCAGCCCGACTTCCAACAAATCATATGGTGGCACCCAAAGGACACACACTCAAATCTTATACTCGCAAGCATTTGTCAAATCCCTTATTCCAGATGTGTGTACAACCTGTGGAATAAACTATGGCTAGTGCAATCTACTCATTTGAAATGGATCCAGTTAGGATGCATTACCGTATAAAATACCGTATAAAATACTTCTGATTTATAGTTCAAAAGCAAGGATTTCCTCACTGATTTTACTGAGGAATTGGAACAGGGCTTTACATTTTATTTCCCTGCCCTACTTCAGAGATCAGAACACTTTCCCTTTCCCACCCATAGCCATCTTGGTACCAAATCAGTGAGGCACAGGAGATTTACAGCAGTTCTGGAAAGCTCTGATCTCAATCTAAGTATGGAACTGGTTTAACCCTTGCATTCCATTATGCCAAGAATCTGATAGCAATGGCTTTGATAGTGACACACTCTGCTGTATTATCTGTCAAAGGAATTGAGAGCCATGAAGCCACTTCAGACAGTCACAGTAAAAGGCCAGGATTCTTTCTGTCTTTGTATCTACAACTACACTGCCATCTGACACATTCTACTAGGGGTGTGCATGCCAAAAAATATTGTCGTTTATCGTTATCGTCATTTCGGACCAAACAAAATTATCATCTTCATTCATATTGTAGGTGAGCCGTATTGTCTTCATGATAATTGTCATGAAAAAACTATGTTTTTTGCAGCCCTATTTTTAAAGAAAAAAATGCCTATAACTTCTGTATTTTAAAAGTTAGAGGCTTGAAATTTAGTCACAGTGCTTATGGGGTATGCCTAAGTATGTGTATGAAATTTGAGATCGATCTCTCCAACCCTCGATTTTATATGAATTTTTTAAAGATCGTTTCCATTCTGACAGGTCTGAATGACAGCTCGCCATGTGCGTTCGTTCAGACCTGTCAGAACTAAAACGATCTTTAAGAAATTCATATAAAATCGAGGGTTGGAGAGATCAATCTCAAATTTCAAACACATACTTAGGCATACCCCATAAGCACTGTGACCATGTTTCAAGCCTCTAACTTTTAAAATTCAGAAGTTATAGGTATATTTATATGGCAGTCCGATAAAATGATAAAATCGCCCGAAAATTATTGTCTCCGATGATTATCGTAGGTTTTTGTATCATATCGTCATTGTTAAACACATGCACCATAATGACCCTATCGTATCATTATTGTACATTTTAATGATACGATACACATCCCTACATTTTACAGATGCCCTTATTTGTGTGGTTTCATTGCTCTTTCATTTATTACCTTTGTCCTCTCAAATATTGCAATAAGACCAGTCTGTTCTCAAGAACCTTTCTCATGTTGCAAAGAATATATTAAAATGCTGTGGTTGACCCAGCTAAGGAATTCCTCTCATTGTACCATTTACACAACATATTAGTGGTTCCCTCTGCCTCTCCGCACCCACAAATTATTTCCCTAAAATCTTGGGGATCTTTGAAAACTTATTAGACATTTGGTGCTGAGATAACGAGTAATGGTGGATAAACTGCCCAAAAGAGAACTAGTCTGTCATTATGCATTAAATTGTATTACTCTGTACAATGCTGAAAATGGCTCATGTATTGTTGTTGTTGCAAGAAGAAGAAGAAGAAGAAGAAGAAGAAGACGAAGATGAAGAAGAGACGATTCTGGCACTCTAGTTTTAATTTACAGTACATAGAGATGTGCTGTAATTGGAATCCATTTAGTTGCAATAGGTTCTGGATAGGAGAACCAGGTGGTTGGATGGGACAGCGGCACTTAAAATGGCATAGTACAATGGCCTGTTAACATTTTTTTTGCATACAGCCATAGTAGCTGTAATTATCTGCACACAGGAAGGCTCTTTTCTGATTCATTGAGACCCTAGCTCATCCCCTCCAAATATATTTACATAGCAAAATGAAATCACTAGTTTTAGTTCAGGGGTCAATCACATGTAGCCCCCAAGGTGTTCTTTGTGAACCCCTACCCGATGACTGCCAATGCCACTGATTCTATTACCACCATGAGTAAAAGCTCCTAACCCCCTTTATATGTACCAAAGAGTTCGCTCACCTGACTCAGTGCTCAAGACAAGTGCGGTGGCTTCTCTGTCTCATGGTGTGCGCATGCACCAGGCTCCACCCATAACTTTTATTCATCACTTGCACCACCATCAGCCATTGTATGAGCATTGACGTCCAATAATGCCATGACACTCTCAATGCTCTCTGACTATTCATCATTCACCAGCTGTGTGTCCCTTCTACAAAACACTCCCATCCAATTTCCCACCTTCTGTGTCACCTCTAAACTCTTCCCTGCCCATTTGCTTCCTCCTTGTGTGTGTGTGCGCGCGCGTGTGACCCCCCCAACCCTCCATCTGACACTACATCTGGCCCTTATGCCAAAAGCTCATACAGCCTAATCTAGCTGGCCACATTTAATACGTAGGCCACTTTCATGCTATTGTTCAAGATACATGAATGGAAGCGCCTTTGGATTTATAGGAATGCTTGCAGTAAACAAACAAGAAAATAATATATATTCCAGACATACCCTCTTGTGTTTGCAGGAAGACATTTGGTAAGCAGCATGTATTTTTGTTCATTCTCTCAAAAACGTCTTGGGTCTTTATTTAGCAAAATCCTAAAACTTGCTCAGTTTACAATGAGGCAGACAAAAACACTGGTATATGATCACAAAACAAGATGCTGCACAGGCCCTGCAGGGAATTGATGGCAGCATCATAAGCAGATATTGCTACCATTTATTGTGTATGCAGCACTTTTATGTGTAAAGTGCTTCGTAACATTCATTTTGTATGCCTTCACAACAGCCATCTGTTGTACTATTATTCCCATTTGGGAACACATATTTTGACTTGTCATATTGCCATACCATGGAAGGGTCATCGGCATGAGCACTTTGAACCAGGTATTCCAAATCAGTGTCCAATTATATACCATTAGATCAATAGCTCATATATCTGCATTGTAGGCTGTTGTTACTGTTAGTAGTTTTAAAACACACACACACATTTCTTAGGTATAAATTTGTTAAGCACATAAACAAGAAGTTTTGACTAGAACATAGAAGCAAATTATCCTATTCTTCCTGTAAGCGGAAGAAAGGAATAATGAAATAGTTCTCAAATGGTCTGAAAACACACCTTCAAATACCAATCAAGGTACATTTTATCTAGGTTGTAAGTGCGTAAAAGGAGCTATTGATCAAACACACTCTAAAGTTTTTGCTGAGCTCCAGAAGTGACCTTTCATGATTGATATTTGTCTAGACTGAAGTCTGAAGTTTGCATGTTGTATGTTATCATTCACTTTGGCTGGGCAGATGGACAGTAAAAATCAGGACAAATGCAGAACAGAAGGTGGCTTTTGTGACCAATTTTAGACACTGTGCAGACCCATTGGGCACACTGATATTTATTCTGTTTGGGTTCTGCCCTTGTTATATCGAGCTCAAAAGTACTGCTTAACATTACAACCATCCACAAGGTAGGCCTGGGCAGATGGATGATTACTTGGCCAAGGCCAAGGCCAAGTAAGCCTCACATCCAAGTGGGAACAAGATTCTAGTTTCCTATGTTCAAACCCTAGGAACACACTCGATGCTATAGCTAGGTAATTTTAGATACTGGATTTAATGGTTTTACGATAATCCCCTTACTTCAAATGCAAAGCACACAATGATCCCCACCGTCTCCATAAACACATATGGTATCTTCATGTTTTGTGTATTTATTCTGAAATAAGTCCCACTGTGTTCACCCTTATTCCAAAGTAAGTGCTTGCATAAAGATGGCATGCTATGCCTTATGTAAAGAGGCCATTGAACTAGTGCATCACACTCCTCATCTGTATCTCTTAACTTACCCCTAATTAATTTCAAGTCAGGAAAAAGCAAAGAACCTCAATTTGGCACCTGGGATTTGCCTGTATTGACCATATTTACAAAAAGAACACTGCAACACTTTGAAATAGAAAATGGCCTTTCCTATATTATTTTAGGAACCTTCTGAAATTTTCACAGCGTCCCAAACAAATGCAACATCATGGGATGCTATTTATGCAGTACCACTTGTCTTCAGAACGTAGGTTTTTTTTTCTTATAGAAAGGTGTATGTAGTAGTTAGTAGGGATGTGTATCGTATCATTAAAATCGCCGATAACAATACAATATGCTCTCTATCGTGTCTCCGTTTAACGATAACGATATGATAGGAAATCATAAGGAATCCAACGATAATTATCGGAAACGACAGAAATTCCAATGATAAATATCGTATTTTATCGTGTTATCGGAAGGCGCTTTCTCTTTTGCCGCCACATGGACGGAGCTAGAAGGTGGGGTATGCTTGATGAGACTGACAGTTTCAGTGACCAATCGTGCAGCAAGGATTCCAGCAGGAGCCAATCACAATGTTGGAGGAGGGTGGATATCCCTGCATAAAACCCCCACACTTGGTGTTCCAGGCTCTGTTGGGAGTTAGGCATTGAGGGGAGAAGGGTGGATTTGTTGGAGCTCTGTCCTGGCTCCTGGGTCTTGGTGGCGAATTGTTGGAGATTTATTGTAATCTCTTGCATCTTTGTGTCTCAGGTTTGTTTGGCTGTGCGTTGCTGCCTGTGTGTTTGAGACTTCGAGTTATAATTTTTATTTTTATAGTACATTTTCTGGTTGGGGTTAGGTACTTAGCATGAGTGGGTGTACTGTGACCAAGGGGAAGTGTGTTGAACTTTCTTAAAAAAACAGAAATATATTTTTAAAAATATATATTTATCTCCCTCTCTCTCTCTCTCTGGGTGTGTGTGTTTGCTTGATTGACTGTGAGTGTGCTGCTGCTGTGTCTGGCCTGCTACACAGGATCTGTGTGGTCAAAGCAGCACATGAAGTCACAAACTGTGGGCAAAGCATACTTTTTTGTTGCAATCATTTTCTACTTTGTAGCAGTATGAAATGCGGCTCTAAGACGCGCCTTGGGTGAGGTGGCTCTGGGTCTAGGAGAGATGCTGTTGCTGCTGGGAGCAGTTTTGGGGTGCCTGTCTCTCCCTCTCATACATTTTTTTAATTTCTTTTTGAAAGTCACTGCTCCAGCCAATGGTTCCAGTCTGGACAGGAGGAACTGCTTTAGGGAGCCTTGAGAGAGATTCCTGTATTTATTTATTTTTTGGTCACTATGTCCCCTGGGTCTACTCCTCATGGAGTCCGTTAGTGAGGGACTGAAGAAGCATCCCCCTCACACATTTGTTTTTGTTTTGTTTTGTTTTTTGAGAATTTGGTCAGGCAATGTGCCTGCCTACACCTGCCCAGAAGGGGCTCTTATTAATTTGCCAATGTGCCTGCTGGGGACTCATATATTATCAATTGGCCAATGTGCCTACCCAGAAGGGGACTTCTATGAACTGGGCAATGTGCCTACCCAGAAGGGGACTTCTATGAACTGGGTAATGTGCCTACCTCTATCCCAAATGTGACTTTTATTTGCCTCTGCTCCAGCCAATGTGCGCAGCTCTGGCATGAAGAAATGCCAACCTGCCTGCATGGGGATGGCGGGCAGGCTGGGTCATTTTTTAAGCACAATGATGAGGATCCTGCAGGTTGGCATGTTTCCGGGGTATCTCCTGGCCCAATGAGGCCCTGCCTCCTAAACTGGCTCTAAAATAATAACTGTTACACCCGTGCTATTCCCCTACCCCCCAATCCTTTTAATTTATAAACATGCATGGATTAGACAAAGCATTTTACTTTTATGACTGCATATGGAAGGCACTGCCACTTAAATTTATCCACAGGTTTTGAATGTTCACTGTATTCATAAAAATATACCTAACTCACATGACTTTAATTTGCCAAAGTGCCTACCCCAAACGTGAGTTTTCTTTTCTTTGGCCAAGTGCCTCCTTTTACCCCGAACAAACGTGACTTTAATTTGCCAAAGTGCCTACCCTGAACGTGAGTTTTCTTTTCTTTGGCAAAGTGCCTCCTTTTACCCCGAACAAACGTGACTTTAATTTGCCAAAGTGCCTACCCCAAACGTGAGTTTTCTTTTATTTCGCAAAGTGCCTACTTCAACCCCAGCAGGGACTTTTCTTTTATTTGCCACTGCTCCAGCCAATGTGTGCAGCTCTGGCATGAAGAAATGCCCACCACCTCCACTGCCTGCATGGGGATGGCGGGCAGACAGGGTCATTTTCTACTGCAGTGGAATGCAGCCATCGACTCACTGTGCCAGGCGTAGGCGCTAGTGGGATCTTCCAGGTTTCTTCGCTTCCTCTTGCTGGGTATCTCCTCTCCTGGCCCAATGAGGACCTGCCTGCTAAGGCTGGCTCTAAAATAATAACAGTTACGCCTGTGCTATTCCCTTACCCCCCAATCCTTGTTGTTGTACTTAGACATGCATGGCCTGATCTTGATACAAGGCAGGCAGCGGTTTTACTACTGCGGTGGATTGCGGCCGTTCACTCACTGTGCCAGGTGTAGGCACTAGTAGGATCTTCCAGGTTTCTTCGCTTCCTCCTGCTGGGTATCTCCTCTCCTGGCCCAATGAGGCCCTGCCTGCTAAGGCTATACATGTTACGCCCATGCTATTCCCCTATCCACCAAGCCATATGACTGCATATGGAAGGCACTGCCAGGTTTATCCACAGGTTTGGAAAGTTCATTGTATTCCATCTAGGAATGCATCCACTCACTCTCACTGTGCCATGTAAGCATGCACAGGCACGTTCCCTCCACTCTAGCCAAAGAGCCAACCTCAACCCAGAAAGGGACTTTTCATTTATTTGCCAAAGTGCCTACCTCAACCCAGAAGGGGACTTTTCATTTATTTGCCAAAGAGCCAACCTCAACCCAGAAGGAGACTTTTCATTTATTTGCCAAAGAGCCAACCTCTATCCTGAATGTGACTTTTCATTTATTTGCCAAAGAGCAATTCTGAACGTGACTTTTCATTTATTTGCCAAAGAGCCAACCTCTATCCTGAACGTGACTTTTCATTTATTTGCCAAAGAGCAATTCTGAACGTGACTTTTCATTTATTTGCCAATGAGCCAACCTCTATCCTGAACGTGACTTTTCATTTATTTGCCAAAGAGCAATCCTGAACGTGACTTTTCATTTATTTGCCAAAGAGCCAATCTCAACCCAGAAGGGGACTTTTCTTTTATTTGCCAAAGTGCTACCTCTATCCTGAATGTGACTTTTTATTTGCCTCTGTTCCAGCCAAAGTTGTGCGCAGCTCTGGCATGAAGAAATGCCAACCTGCCTGCATGGGGATGGCGGACAGACTGGGTCTTGAAGCACGATGAGGTCAAGGCGGTGTGTGATAGTTGTTTTGATGGCATTCTCACAGTTGTAAAAGCAGCACATGATATGCTTCTGCTGGGATCTTCCAGGTTGCCCACTGCAGGGGTATCTCTCCTGGCCCAATGAGGCCCTGCCAGGCTACGGCTGGCTAAAATAACTGTAACACTCATGCTATTTCCCTACCCCCGAATCCTTTCATTATTTCATTTGACATGCGTGGCCTAATCAATGAGACAAGGCAGCAGCAGTTCACCATCTTCTGCTTAATACATTTTACTTTTGTGACTGCATATGGAAGGCACTGCCTACCTACTAGGTAGGTTTATCCACAGGTTTGGAAAGTTCATTCATTGTATGTATTATTCATATAATACCTATAAGTCTCAGCAGCGGCAGCATGTATATGTAGTGCATTACTAGAAACAGTGCATGTTGTTGAGAGCTTACTTCCAAGTAACGCCTGCAGCTGTGCATCTGAAATTGGGCACAGATGAGTCCCCTCAAGGCTATCTGTGGGACAGCCATGAGTACTGGACGATGTCTCTTGAAAAAGGACCACATTTCAGCCACCTGAAACAGTGTATTTGAAAGCTTACTTCTGAGTAACGCTTGCACCTATTGTTCTGTAATTTGGCACACATGACTAGCAATACTCAGTCTGCACTGTGGCGAAGTTTTAAACCTGTAACTTGGAAAATTAAGAAGTTTTAGGCCTTTCAGACTCAAAAGCCACTCTCTCTAGGGCAAAATGTAGAAACGATATAATATCGTATTTCCAATATTTATCGGAAATCCAATCCGATACGATACGGACCACCTACAATATTATCGGAGACGATAATTTTTTTGGTCCAAAATCCCGATAATGATACGATACAATAATTTTGGGCGTGCACATCCCTAGTAGTTAGGGAAGTGCAAATCAGCAAAACTAGAAGCCATTGAACTTCTCCGAATTCTATCTCAAAGCTTATTTCAGTTTCTGTCTATTTCAGTTGTGTTTATTTTTGAATAAATTAAATTAAATTATTTATTAATTAAAGTATATTTGTGTACATTTTTTTCCAAAATGGAATGCACATTTTTCAAATACACAGATTTTCAAATGCATCCCCCCCACCTCCATGAATCACATCTCAAGTTCGTGATTTTGACCTTTAGGCCTTCATTTCCAAGAAGTGTGAAATTGGTAGGTTCTCGTCAAAAGTGAACTGAAACAAATTTCTCACACATCCCTAGTGGCAGTAGAGAAAATGAAGTACCAGCTAACTTTATGACCACATGAACTCCTGCACTCCCTCCCACAAGCATAATGGATCCCTCATATTAAACTTCCTCGCTTTCTATTTTCTATGCTGTCTTCTATTCTGATTATATGTTTTGCATTTCAGTAACAGTTTATTTTCATTCAGTCTAATTGCTGTACATGATCTCTGTGCTTTTATACTGCAATTATTTGGCTGTTCTTTAGAGGCGCAACACTGAAGTAGCTTGCATTCTCTAGTTTCTTTTGTTGAAATGTATTTCCCATTAATTGACAACACCAAATATATTAGAATTTTCTCATTGGGGTGCTGTGGTGGCAACAGAAGGACATTGTGTTCCAGTCTCTAACTCTATCGATGTCCATAATTAACACACCATCTTAAACTCATTGCAAGACAAGCTTGTAATTGTTTCAAAGGAAAAAAAAATATCCATGCTACCCAAACACAAATTTATTGATTGCATGCTGTATGTTACAGCAAATGCTATGTTAGAAAGAAGCTTGGGGAGCACCTAGAAGTTGCTTTAAAATAAACACTTGACTGAAGGCGGAAGTGAGGCCTTTAGAAAAAGCAAACATGCAAAGCTCTGCAGTAGGGGTGTGCATGCCCAAAATTATCGTATTGTATTGTTATCAGAAATCACTTATATATTTTTTTGGGATTGGATTATATCGGAGGTAAATCATATTGTATCTCCGATAATTAAATTAAATATCGTATTGGAAATACGATATTTAATTTGCAGCCCCATTGTGCCCTATAGAGCTGATTTTTTTTTAAAAAAAATGCCTATAACTTCTGTATTTTCAAAGTTAGAGTCTTGAAACTTGGTCACAGTGCTTATGGGTTATGTATGTGTATGAAATTTGAGATCGATCCCTCCAACCCTCAATTTTGTATGAATTTATTAAAGGTCGTTTAAGTTCTGACAGGTCAGAATGACAGTTCGCCACATGTGTTCATTCAGACCTGTCAAAAAGTTGCAGGATCTTTAAAAATTCATATAAAATACAGGGGTGGAGGGATTGATCTGAAATTTGGCACATATGTGTAGCAACATGTGCTAGACATGTGTATGAAATTTGAGATCGATCCCTCCAACCCTAGATTTTATATGAATTTATTAAAGTTTGTGCAACTTTATTGACGCATTTGGTTGACCGGGCCTCCATGCTATCATCTTGTTGTCTGCTTTTTTCCCATAGGCTTGCATTGGGGGAAACGCATGCATAACCTTTTTATTTGAAATGATAATGACATGAAACTTGGGGAGCCAGGACTAGCAAGATCCAATCTGCAATGTCCAAAAAGTTTCATGTCTCTATCTTTTCAAATTAAAAAGTTATAGGGGGTCCCCCAAAAGCCCCACCCTCTGTTGTAACTTCTTCATTTTTAAAGATAAAAACTTGAAACTTGTGGGACATTGAAGATGGAATCTGGCTGGTCATTTGTGAAAAAAAAATCAGAGCAATTGATCGGAGATAAGAGGTTTTCCCTGCAGGGGAGAGGGGACAGGACCTGGAGAGGAAACTACTGAGTGATTCAGCCCTGCTTACTTGTGAATAGACACACATAGGGTCTTGCCCTGCTTACTTTTGAGTAGGCTTAAAATGGGTAATAATCACATTTTCTCCATGCCCACTTTTCTTTTTGGCCCCACACAGAGAAAGAATGTGACCTCCCCGCAAGATCTTTCCCAAATTAGAATTCAGCAATTGGGCTGAAAAAGTTTCCCCTGCCCCTAATGTAAGGAATTAATAATATGTAGATTAAGCAATATGTTGTTTTTGTAGTTCGTATGATCTTTATTGCAACAGTTGTTCTTTTCACTTTCTGCCAGTGTTTCTGGAACAGCAGCAGAACCACAATAGAAAAGTGCAATAGGGGACTGTTCCACATTGATTTCTGATTCGGAACCAGACAAACAGCCACCACCCATGATTTATCTGTTTCTGGGATGTACCATTTAAGACATTGTTGAGGAACTAATGGTCCAGTGCTCCTCCCATATAAAATACTCCCCACTATCATACAAAACTAGCATTTCAGGGAGAAGATTCCTCGTTAGACCATTGTATAGTAGAGTATATTTTATGTGGGGCAACATTCAGATATTCAGTCCCCCACATACAGTCTGAAATGGTACGGTCTAGCAACAGATTCATCACGTTGGAACTCCCCTAGTCTTCTTAAGCTGCTTCCAGACAAGGCTTTTATTGTGCAATCTCCCCTTGAAAACTATGAGATTAATTGTTGCTGTGATTTTGTTTTGTTTTTTTAAATTTAACATCTTTATTTTATGAGTTTGCAGCCAGTGGAGATCATGTTTTCAAGCTTTTCTTTGTAACCATGACAACTTCGGAAGAAACACAAGACAGTCAGCAACCAAATAATTGAATGCTGAAATAATTGTTTAATACTACTGTACACAGGTTTGGGTCTCTGTCATCTATATTTCTTCACCTGTGCTCCCCCAAAAAGTTCAGGAGTTGTTCAGCACATAAATACTACCATCATCAGCTGTTGCCCTTGAGACCTCATTTAATCTATCCCACTATCCTTGTTGCTAAAAAAATACATCTGAGTCAATGGCAGTGTAAGCAGATGTGTATTCCATCTATAAAGTGAATGAGGAAAAAAATCTAAGTGCACTGTGCTTGTACAGTGTTTACAAGTACAGTAGATGGTACATTTACAGTATATGTTGTTCAAAAACTGTGGTCTTCCAAAAGATAAGGGCCGGAGTACCGATGTTTGAGAAATGCTTTTTCTGTGAATTCCAGAAATTCACAGAAGTCCATACCTCCTAAACCAATGAGCTGATTGGAAGGTAGTGGTCCCTTGGATTTTATACCTTCTTCAAGAGTTGCAATGCAGTTCTAATCTCAAGAAACATAATAAAATATGTTTGTAAAGTGTTATTTTAAGAAATGCATGCAGAAATACAATTAAAATGTGATTTGTGCAGTTCGCACATTAATGCAGAAATGGGACAGAACTAGGGATGTGCACTGGATCGGACCCGATCCACGATCCGAGTCCGGTCCAGTGGGAAATCGGATAAATTATCCGATTTCCGATCCCGCAGCTGGATCGGCCGATCCAATCCGAACCGGTCCGAAAAAGCTCCGAACCGGTTCGGCGGATCGGCGGGCGCCCACTGGCGCCCACCGCCGCTTCCATTGGCGGGCGCCAGCGGGCGCCCGCCGATGAAAGTGGACAGCGGGGGGGGGAGGAGGGGGGCACTTACCTTCTCGGCCCGGTGGCTCCCGTCCGGCGCCGGCGCCTACTACTACTAGCAGGCTCCGCGGCCTGCTCTAGGGTGGCGCGCCGGGTGATGTCATCACCCGGCGCGCTACTCTAGAGCAGGCCGCGGAGCCTGCTGGTAGTAGTAGGCGCCGGCGCCGGACGGGAGCCACCGGGCCGGGAAGGTAAGGAGGGGGTGCGTGGAGGGGAGGAGGGGGCGCGCGGAGGGGGGAGGGGGGAGGGGGGCCCTTACCTTTCCGGCCCGGCGGCTCCCGTCCGGCGCCGGCGCCTACTATTCCCAGCAGGCTCCGCGGCCTGCTCTAGGGTGGCGCGCCGGGTGATGTCATCACCCGGCGCGCTACTCTAGAGCAGGCCGCGGAGCCTGCTGGTAGTAGTAGGCGCCGGCGCCGGACGGGAGCCGCCGGGCCGGAAAGGTAAGGAGGGGGTGCGTGGAGGGGAGGAGGGGGCGCGCGGAGGGGGGAGGGGGGCCCTTACCTTTCCGGCCCGGCGGCTCCCGTCCGGCGCCGGCGCCTACTATTCCCAGCAGGCTCCGCGGCCTGCTCTAGGATGGCGCGCCGGGTGATGTCATCACCCGGCGCGCTACTCTAGAGCAGGCCGCGGAGCCTGCTGGAAGTAGTAGGCGCCGGCGCCGGACGGGAGCCGCCGGGCCGGAAAGGTAAGGAGGGGGTGCGTGGAGGGGAGGAGGGGGCGCGCGGAGGGGGGAGGGGGGCCCTTACCTTTCCGGCCCGGCGGCTCCCGTCCGGCGCCGGCGCCTACTATTCCCAGCAGGCTCCGCGGCCTGCTCTAGGATGGCGCGCCGGGTGATGTCATCACCCGGCGCACTACTCTAGAGCAGGCCGCGGAGCCTGCTGGAAGTAGTAGGCGCCGGCGCCGGACGGGAGCCGCCGGGCCGGAAAGGTAAGGAGGGGGTGCGTGGAGGGGAGGAGGGGGCGCGCGGAGGGGGGAGGGGGGCCCTTACCTTTCCGGCCCGGCGGCTCCCGTCCGGCGCCGGCGCCTACTATTCCCAGCAGGCTCCGCGGCCTGCTCTAGGATGGCGCGCCGGGTGATGTCATCACCCGGCGCACTACTCTAGAGCAGGCCGCGGAGCCTGCTGGAAGTAGTAGGCGCCGGCGCCGGACGGGAGCCGCCGGGCCGGAAAGGTAAGGAGGGGGTGCGTGGAGGGGAGGAGGGGGCGCGCGGAGGGGGGAGGGGGGAGGGGGGCCCTTACCTGCCCGGCCCGGCGGCTCCCGTCCGGCGCCGGCGCCTACTACTACCAGCAGGCTCCGCGGCCTGCTCCAGGGTGGCGCGCCGGGTGATGTCATCACCCGGCGCGCTACTCGAGAGTAGGCCGCGGAGCCCGCTGGTAGTAGCCGCCGGCGCCGGACGTGCCGAGAAGGTAAGTGGCGGGGAAGGGGGCTTACCCCCCCCCCGGAGCCGTCCGCTTCTATCCGCTGGCGCCCGCGGGTGCCAGCGGATGGAAGCAGGCGGCCCCAGGGGGGTAGGGAGTGCGGGGGAGGGGGTTTACCTGCCGGGGCCGTCCACAGCGGACGGCCCCGGGGGGGGGGAGGGAGTTAGGCCCCCCCTTACCCACCCGCCGCCATTTTTTCCTCATAGACTTGCATTGCAATGCAAGTCTATGGGGAAAAAAATGGCGGCCGATCCAAAAATTTCCGATTTTTGGATCGGGATCGGACTCGATCCGGTCCGGGGGGCCTCCGATTTTGTCCGAACCGGTCCGGGACAAAATTGGAGGTCCCGATCCGGGTCCCGATCCGATCCGGGGGGTCCGTGCACACCCCTAGACAGAACAGTCTTATAAGCGAACACATGCAAATGTGACCCGGACTGGAAATACACTAATTTGTCCATCCCTAGGTCAGCGGTACAGGAGATCTATGGCTATAGGCATTAGGCAGAGAGGCCCTAGACCCCGGAGCGTTATTGCTCTACTGAGAACTAGGATGCAAAGCCTAGTTCTCAGTAGTCTGGAGCAGCGGAGGTCAGCGGATGGCAGCCCAGAAGGCCGCAGGTAAGAAGGGACCCCTCCCTCCCCCCTCGTGCTCCTTACCTGCGGCCTTCCGCTGTACTCTGCAGCTCCAGACTACTGAGATCTAGGCATGTGCAGGGACCCCCCGGATTGGATCGGAACCGGGACTGGAACCGGGGTTGGCATGTCGGATCAGATCAGATTGGAGGCTTTCCAGATCAGATTGGACCTGATCCCGATCAGAAAATCGGAAGTCCGATTTTCAGATCGGACGCCATTTTAGGTGTTTTCGCCATAGGCTTGCATTGGGGGAAAGAAAGCTTTCCCTCAATGTAAGCCTATGAAGAAAACATGGGGGTGGGTGAGTGGGGGCCTAAATCCCCCCTCCATGTCCCTCCCCCCAACTTGCGCTCCTTACCTGCCGGGGTGCCCGCTGCTGTCCGCTGTCATCCGCTGGTCCCATCTCCTGAGAAACAGGCTTCGTGGCCTAGTTCTCAGTAGAGCGTCGGGTAATGACATCACCCGCCACTCTAGGCCACGAAGACTGTTTTTCAGTAGATGGGACCAGTGGACAGCGGCGGACGGCAGCAGACGGCAGCGGATGGCAGCGGGCGCCCCGGCAGGTAATTGGGGCCCTCCCCCTCCCCCTCACTCATGCTCCTTACCTGCCAGGGCCGTCCTCTGCAGTCATCACCCGGTGCGCTACTGAGAGGCAGGCCGCAAAGCCTGTTTCCCAGTAGAAGGAACCAGCGGACGGCAACGGACGGCCCCGGGAGGTAAGGAACGCGAGTGAGGGGAGGAGGTCCGATCCTCTGATCTCTTCCAATCCGGATCGGGTCCTTTCGGATCGGATTGGATGAGATCAGACGATCCAAATGTGGGGATCGTAATCAGATAATTTTATCTGATTTCAGCCGAATCAGGTCCGGATCATGGATCGGACCCGATCCGGTGCACACCCCTACTAAGAACTAGGCTGTGGCCTAGTTCTCAGTGGTCTGGAGCAGCAGAGGACAGCAGCCCGGAAGACTGCAGGTAAGGGGGGACCCCTGGGGACCCCTCCCTCCCTCCTCATGCTCCTTACCTGCAGCCTTCTCCATCGCCGGTGCCGGTCTGTAGTACTGCTAAACAGGCTTTGCGGCCTGTTCGTCAGTACTGAGAGACGCCGAGTGATGATGTCATCACTCGGCGCCCCCTGTACTGATGAACAGGCTGCAAAGCCTGTTTAGCAGTACAACGGACTGGTGGCTGCGGCGATGGTGGAGGCAGTAGTGGCGGAGGCGGCAGCGGCGGAAGCAGCGTGTAAGGAGTGTGAGTCGGGGGAGGGAGCGCGAGTGGGGGGAGGGAGGGAGGGAGTGCCGGCCCAGTGTTTTCCCCATAGACTTGCACTGGGGAGATCCGTCCAAATGACAAAAGAGGAATCTCAAGTCACTCCCCCTTTTCCCGAGGTATGTCCTCAACGCTTTTATTGGGCATAGTTGCGCCAGTGGTGCGAGAAAAATGGCAATGTCCACCCCTTTTCCCCTTTGAGCCATTTTAGAATGTCGTAACCTAATAGTGACTCCTGAATCTGAGAAGGTTACATCCCTACACTGCAGCGCTCTGCCTGTGCTATGAGTGTTTGATGCTGCTACAAGTTCAGAAATCCTAAAGGCTCCAAAGAATGTCATCAAGGCGGCCGCATGAAAAAACAGAGCCTCATAATTTGGAGAGCATAGCTCATCCCAGGCCGTCCCTAGTCCAATCAGAATGTCAAGGATACTGGGATCTTGGCGACACTCTAGACCAGCCCTTGAAGGTACGCTTAACTCACTCATCTGTGGTAGAATCCGCGTCACCGCGGATTTTAGCCAAAATTGACAGAGCAGCTAGTTTGCCTCCTATGGTGCGTGCAGCTAACCCAGTCCTGCGCAACATCGCGCAGAATTGCAGTATCTGGTCAACCGGAATTGGCCTGTGCTCCCGTAAATTGTAGGTGGTCAGGAATTCCTGAAACTGCCTACCTGTCTTGCTATAGACTGCCCTGGTGCCAGGCGCCACAGACTGTCACATGGCTTGCACTATGTCAGCCCTCCAATTTCCCATAGCGTTGCTGGCATCGTTTCCGGCAGTGGCCGCGCCCCAGGAGCCAGTTCCCGGAACCTCTGAACCTGCTGACGCGATAAAGCATCAGCAATATCATTCTTGATTCCCGGCACGTGCCGTGCCTTGAACCAAATGTTATGTGCCAAACAATACAAGGTGAATGCCCTGACAAGCCCCATCACCCTGGGGCTACGCAAGGTCAGCGTGTTGATGACCTGCACCGTAGCTTGGTTGTCACACCAAAAGTGGACTACCGAGGTAACCATTTGTGCCGCCCAGGTGTGCATTGCCACAAAATTGGGGGGGGGGGGGAAATTCTAGGAATGTTAAATCTCTGCAAATGCTTTTAGCCAACCAAACCGAGGGCCATCTCACAGCACACCATCGATCCTGGCAAATTACTCCGAATCCCAGAGTGCCGGAAGCGTCGGAATGGACCTGCATCTCAGCCTTGAGAAGCAGGTCGTGTTGCCAAAAGGACACACCGTTATACTTATTTAGGAATGTAACCCACATATTCAGGTCTTGACGCATCTGGGTCGACTCACGGACCCTATGGTGTGGTGAGTGAAGGCCCTGCATGGCTGCGCACAAGCGCCGGATGAAAGCTCTCCCTGGTGTGATGACACGGCAGGCAAAGTTTAAATGCCCCACTATCTCTTGTAATTAGGACAGTGTCGCTTTGTGTGAGCCAGTCAAACTCTGGAGCTTATTGAGAAGTGTCTGCAGCTTGTCCTGAGGCAATCTGCTGCCCTGTCCCATGGAAACCAAGTCGATTCCGAGGTATCGGAGGGTAGTGGCAGGGCCCTCCATTTTTCCGTGTGCTAAAGGGGACCCCCAGCTCATTGGCCAACTCCTGAAACTGCTGCATCAGGAAGTGGCATTGGTTAGATCGCCTCGGCCTGATGAGTAAAAAATTCATCCAAGTAGTGAGTCACATCCTCTAGTCCGGTCCTGTCTCGTAACGCCCATTCTAAGAATGAACTGAACCTCATGAACATGGCACACGAAATGGAGCATCCCATGGGTAATGCCCTGGCGACGTAAAATTGGTCCTAAAACAAAATCCTAACAGATTAAAGTCTCAGGGATTGATGGGTAATATGCAAAACACGGGTTTTATGATGCATTTGCCCATCAACGCCCCCGCTCCGCTCTTGTGGACCAATGCCACTGCTGCATCGCACGAAGCATATCTTACTGAGCATAAATGCTCTGGTATGGCATCAGTTACTGACGCTCCCTTGGGGAAGGACGGGTTATGAATTAACCTGTACTCCCCAGGTGTCATCTCAGGCGCTATGCCCAGAGGAGACACTCACAGGTTGGGAATAGGTGGTTTATCGAAGGGGCCCAGTACCCTCCCCGAACTGACTTCTTTAGCAATTTTCTGACACCATGGCTTCCATTGCCTGTATAGAATTCTGATTTTTGGCTATGGAAGCAAACCTCAGTCCTCTATATGGAATCATAAAAACATCAGTAAAACCAGTGTCTAAGTACACTGCATCCTCCTTAACCAGGTATCGTGCCAGTAATTGCCTAAGGGGTTCAAGCCTAATTGGACTGGGGCACTTTGGGAGGCGGCTGTTGTCCCCCAGGGCCCACAGGTTTCTTGAAGTTAGATCCACCTCAGAAGGTGCCCCTTCCCCTCTTACTGGACGGGCAGCTATGCGCGGGGTGGATGCCCCCACAAACAAGGCACTCATGCCTGTATCTGCAGGGGGATCTTGTGCAGAAGCCATGGGAGTTAAATTCCCAACAGGGCGGATGGAGTTGAACCCCCTGCCCCGCCAATCCACTCAGGGTGGTGGCGGGTTGGGGCTTTTCAAGAAGGTGACCGCTGTCCGCCCGGTCTCCCAGACCCAGTTTGGCTGGCGTCATAAATTGCAGCCACAGGTCATTATCTTTAACATCCCACTGTAGGGTACGGTCGAAGGCAACCCTTCTACGGAAGGATGCATCATAGGCCAAACAGGCCCCGCCCTCGTATTCCCTATACGCCCAATAAATCATAACAAGGCATTTTGTGAGGATGTGCCCTTTGGAAGGGAAGCGTTGAACAACGCCCATATAAATTAAGAAACCTGGCAACCAATTGGTCCATGTCCTGGCTACCCATTTCTTTCGTAGCTTCTCCGCTACCCTCTCTGCCGCTCTATCCTTGTCTAAGTTCTCTGGTTCTCGGAATAATAAGGAAAAGACATCTATAAATTCCCCTTTTAAAATCTTGTCTCCCGTAGCCGGTAGGAGGTGATAGCCCAGAGGAGCCGACATACTCCCGGGACAGCCCACGTTTCGGAAATTGCATTAACCTGTGTTTGAGCGGAAGGGTCTATCGGTGCCCCCAATGTCACCCTGGTGTCACTTACCGTACTACTGTGACTTACATCTGACGGTCCCAGGTTGTTCAGCTGGGATGGTGCCGTGTCCAAGCTACCCCGTCACTTCTGCCCGGCGTCGTTCCGCCCTCCCCCGTGGAGGATGGAGGCGGAACGTTCGCCTACGGTGTCCCCGATAAATGACTGCCCAAGTGTGGTGTCGAATATGTCATCCCAGGCATCCATGGGTACCAACCCCAAGGGGGAAAGGCACCCATAGCCTGCACCGGGGAATTAACAGCGTTCACTAGCTGCTCACCTGGTCCCTGCGATGGAAGACTCGGGACTGCAGAAGGAGGTAGCACCCAAGGTCGTGCTAGCTGTCCAGTCGTCGCCTGGGCGTCCTGTGAGGCCACTGCGGAATGAACCTGCCTGTCCGTCGACTGGCTGGAGGAAGCTTCGATAGCATCCAATCTAGAATTGATAGATGATAACATGCTGTCTAACTTTTGGTTCCTGGTCTGCCGCTGCGGTGTAACCAAGGAAACCGTCTGAGCCTGAGTTGATACGTTTGAGGGTATGCCCCTCCCCTCCTCTAGTGACTGCAGCTGTGCCAGAATTACCACCAATTGGGGGTTAACTTCCTCATCGTAGCAAGAATCGTTCTTAACACTGAGCCGTTTCGCCGGTGGCCGCGGCTTTCCCTTTGCCTTTCTTTCTCCCCAGGCCCTTCCTTGGTGACATGATACCTATTGATACGCCGTGGCTGTCCCGCTGTCTTAATCCTGCGCTTGACCACCAAAATAAAGGGCACAGTGCCCATGAGCCTGTATCAATGCTCACAGCCTGCTTATGATTGCAGTGGTGGAGCAGTGCGATGGCACCACCCAGTGACCAAACTAGAGAATTCTTTGTAAATGCAACAATAAAGGAGTGCAATAGCACCAGCCCATCAAATGGCACCACCCAGTGACTAAAGTAATGAATTACTTGTGACTGTAGCAATGAAGCAGAATGCAAAATGGAACAGAGCACTGGCACCACCCAGTGGCTAAAGTAGGAATTACTGAAGAGGTTCCCTCCAAGGCCCGGTAAGGGGCGCTAGGCCCTAGCCAACTCCCTCCAAATCTCTGTCGCAGGGGTATGTCCTGGAGTGAAGCCGCCCAGGCCTAATCTGGAGCCCAAAGGATCGCAGTGGGCCCTTCCCAACCGCGTGGGTGCAAACCAATGCCGCCCGTCCCCCACAGCGCGATGAACCAGTGCCGCTTTAAAGGAAGGTTGAAGGCGCGTGAGCCCAGGAACCTGAGGTAAGCCGATGCAAGGAGAAGGATTGGATCTGAGCCCACCCGCCTCCGCGAGCCACCGCCAGGCAGCAGCCCAAGAGGCAGACTCGCTGGCTCTCAGCTGCACTTATCCCTCGGGTGGGGGGGGGAGTAGGGCCGGCTGGCCCGCCCCGCAAACCTGGGGGCCGAAAAGCCCCTGGATAGTCGCCGCCGGCGGGGTGGACGGGTTCGCCTCCCGCTTTCCGCCGCTGTAGATGCTCCTCGCTGCTGCCAGGCTGCCTGAAGGCCGCTCGCACGCCTCTCTCCAGCCGCGCCGCACTGGAAGGCCTGGTCTGCATGCCTCGCCCAGCCATCAGAGCTGGAGCCGAGCTTCGCAGAGATGAAGAGGGCGGGCAGGCCCATTAGCTGGCTATTTAAGCCGCTCGGCCCTGCCCCGCCCAGTGGCACCATATGGATGCTCCAATCAGCAGCATCCACCTCGGCTCTTCTCCCCCCCACCCGCAAATATCATCCCACGCCCAATTGGGCTGGGGATTTCACTTCTCACATACAGATTTTGAACTCCTGTCTACTTCCTGCACAAACAATTGACTCTGAGACCCTCTTTCTAATGCCCTGCATTGCCTGCCAGCACCATAGGGCTAAGTTACAACAGGTGGCTCTGGGTTGCCTGCACAGTCTCTGTTATCTCTCTAAGTCATTGCTTGTTTGGTCATGTCTGGTCATTCTTACTTTAAAAAACTGCCGCCAGCTGCCTCCACCTCCTCTCCTCCTGCACACCTGCTTGACTCTGATGCACTCTTAAAACATTCTGTGTGGCAAGTCAGCCTCTCAGGGCCAAGCTACAGGTGAATTTGGGTTGCCTTCAGCCTCTCTCTGCCTTATGCCAGCCAGCCGACGTCTCCTGCTTCCAGCCTCAAACAATCCCCCCCTCTCTCTGCCAAAGTTTCCCAACAGTCCAGCCAGGCTGTGCACTTGTACCCTGTGGCTGGGGGTAGGGTGCCAGCTTATATTTTGGTCACATCTGATGACTCTTCTTTTAAAAAAACCTCCTCCAGCCACCTCTGTCTGTACCAACACTGGACTCTGAGATGCCCTTAAAAGGCTCTGGGTGGCCTTCTCTGTAGAGCCCTCCTCCAATTATGGAACAATCTCCCCGATGAGGCCCACCTGGCACGAACATTGCTATCTTGTCAGTGCCAGGTGACAACTTTTCTCTTTTCCCAGGCATTTAGAAATGTGTGATGAGCTTCATTGATCCTGGATCTGTTTTTATAGCTGTTTATAAAGCTGTTCATAGTTGTTTTTAGAAGTGTGTTTCTATGTATGTTACATGTTTTTGTGGTTTAAATTTTGTATATTGTTTTTAATCATTTTAATCTTATGTAAACCGCCCAGAGAGCTTTGGCTATGGGGTAGTATAGAAATGTTAATAATAATAATAATAATAATAATCTCTGACATATGTATATTTTGTAAAAGCACTAAAAGATCAGAAGCTGAAAACATATAGGAAAATAAAAAAGGTCTGGTACCGAAAAGTTCATAACCTTGGGAAGTCATTCCACAACTGTAGCACCCTCATTGAAAAGACCCTCTGCCTGGTAGCCACCCATTTCACCTTATTAGGTTTCTAAAGACAATCTTAGGGGGCAGGTAAGTATATGTGGGAAAAGGCAGTCCTTTAGAAAACCTGGCCAAGCTTTTCAGGGATTTATAGGTTAATACCAGTGCTTAGACTTCGGTTTGGAAACAGAGAATATAATTGCTCAATAGCATGTCTGTCTGTGTGCAATAATAAATTCATATATGCCCCCATTTGCCATGACCCTATGGTTCCTCATTGGCCCAGAAGTTCTAATGCACACCTACAAGGACCTTCTCATAAAATGTAAATATAAATTTAAGTAAGTCTTAAATGAAGAGATCAATTATATATGCTCAAAGCAGTGTGCAAATGGGAGCCGCAATCTCCATTGAAGTAAATGGCAAAGCTTGCTTTCATAGCACTGTGGTGTTCACAACAGAGAACAGCATTATCTTCTAGTATGGACAGTTTGCAATTTATGATTTATATTTTGAATGTGTGAGACTCATTTTAAAAACCCTTTCTTGCCTTCAAGGCTAGAAAGAAGAATTTTGATGAGATCAAGTAAAAGAAAAATCCCTGAAAATTGTTAGATTGGGTTTGGCTGCTTAAAATGCTAGCGAAGTTAGTACAATTTGAAGTATCTGGGATTGAAATGGTCTCATCAGAACCCACTGCATATTCTTTCAAAGCCTGAGGGAGCACCTTAAAAAGTTCTGACTCATTATGTTTTTACTGTGAACATAGTTCCTCTACAGAAGTTTGACTAGATTGGAAGAAAATGCATATGTAGATTTTTGTAAGCTATATAATATTGGTTGTAGTTTGCTTAATCATGATTATATTACTTATTATTTGTACTCCATGTGCTTAACTCACTGTAGGAAAGCATGTGGAATGCTGTAAATATGCTTCAGCCCTTGGATCCCAACATTTGATTTCTTCAGTACTAGTGGAAGATGAAAGGCATGTACAGAATTCAGGCCTGACATGTTTTTTTCCACCTGTGTTTAGAACTGAGGTGTAAATCGGAATTAGGTAATTATCACTCCTTTGAATAGTGATCTTATTTGGTGAGTGCTGAGAACACTGTGGCCAAATGGAGTCACTGAGAAACAAGACGGAGGTATCCAGAGACTTGGGAGAACACCAAGGTTTTCAGAACTATACAGATATTTTTTTTTGGGGGGGGGGGGATCCCAATGAGCCAAAACCAAATCAAATAAAAAACAATACTCAAAGAGCCCAATGAGGATTGAGTATGTTTCATGACCACAGAATGCAGAGTATCTGTTCTGGGGGAGAAATGGAAAACATTGTGGGACAAGAATGTAATGGAGTATCCTGGAAGAGGACAGAGCTGTCTGTCTGGAACCTGGAACAGCAGCACATCGCACTGTACAACATTTTCTTGCAGGACCCACTTCTACTTATCAATTATTGCAATATCATATGAAATATAATTCACATTACCTCTTTGATGCCAGACTCATAAAACAAACAAAAAATCCATAGCGCTCCAAATATTTATGTTCAAAGTAACTCCTATATCTTAAAATCCATTTAAAACCCATCAATTGTAACGGTTTAAGGTTTCTAAAGGAAAAAGTGTCAATACTCCCATACTAGTTTACTAAAGGAAGGTGGTAAAACTGTTTCTGCTGTCCTCAGACAGAGTGTGGTTGCACTTATAATGTACCAGGATTTGTATGCTCTTATTAAATCTTCTGATACCTCTTATTGGAATCACTGTTGTCATGCAGTATAAGTGAGATCACTTTCTTTGGCCTGTCTGTAATGTGTAACCACTTGAGAGCTCCGGTAAAATAGAAACAGTGAAAATCGCTATGATTATTGGATATTGACGATAGACTGCCATCATATTAGGGCATTCATTTAGCAGTGTGAGAGTTCTTGGCATTGTGTGGTACACAGCACAAGAGTGTAGTCTATGCCCAGTTTGCTTACGGTATGATATTTTGGTCTGTGTTTTTGACAGGTAGTGTGGTTACATCCTTACTGACTTTTATTAAATCATGTTTCCATATCATCCTATCATTCATGAAAAACTTCATTGTGGACAAATCATTTCTTTATTCCAGAAATTAGTACTACCACTGACCTTAGTGTATGCTTGTGTGCTTCTCCATGTGTGTGTAAGAGGAAAAAGATCACAGCTGACAATAAACTTTTGTGTCAATAAAATACTCATTATGAGATTTTCCAGAAGTTAGTACCCTTACCCAGAAAATAATCCTGCTTGGTGATATATATATATATATATATATATGCACACACAGCAAACATTTAACTAATGTAAAAGCTACTCTATAATAATAGTTCTTGGGTGAGGGAATACAATATTAAATATGAAGTATGCAATATTTTTTTTAAAAAATTGTAAAAATCACATTACCGAAGCGTCAGTGCAGCACAAAAGACGAACGACCATGAGGGAAGGCAAATGAAGCAAGGAAGAATTTGGGAGCCGGAAATAAACAACACGCCTCCACATCTTCTATTGGATAACAGTGCTTTGAATTGAGGAAATACGAAAACGGTAAGACAGAACACACTACAACTTCTAAAATGATATACTTAAAGAATAAATTGTTACAACTCTCCACAAAACGAAGCAAAAATCACTGAATATAAAATGTTAACCAACTTGCGTCGTGTGCCCAAAGGCGTCCTCGAAACCAAACAAAAACATGGTACTAGGAATGGTACTATTATGAAATGCCCTGTATATAATTGTTGCTGTTATGTAGTTTTTATTTTGTGTGGCCTCTGTGAGGATGCAGTATATCTGAATGGGCCTGAGGCCTTGCTTTGTTACCGTCAAAGGCCTATGTAGTATTACTTAGAGGAGAAAGAGAACCAATTGTTCTGAAGAGGTGGGGCCTGGATCAGGTAAATTCAATTCTTATTGGCTTAGGATTCTACCTAGGTGAAAAAAAGCAGTTGGGAAATGCCAGTTAAGGAGTTAGTTGCCAGTTGGAGTTATTCTATCTGTTGGTAGTCCACTCAAGGAGAACGTCTGCTGGTTTGGGGTGGTGCTATAGAAAGACATGCACATCCCCATGCCCAATAGAGTGGGGGAGGACAGTTGCATGTGTGTGAGTGGAGAGGAGAGGTGGAGGCTCGCCATTGGCGGCCTCATGTGAGGCCACTGGGCGGGGCAGGGTCCACAGGGCTTAAAAGCTTGGCAACGGACCTGCCCGGCATTCCTTTTTTCAGCACTGCTGGCTTGGCCCTGCAGTTTGTGGGGCTGGGAGGAGCACGTGGTGAACATTCTCAGGCACCGTTAAGGTGATGGGTAGTGCCTGAGGCCCACATCTGGGTGTCTTGCGGCACCAGATCATTGGGATAAGGTTTACCTATGAGGCCAACCCTCCTCTCCTACTCGGAGCCCTGCGGCATGGGATGGACGACACTGGAAGGCCTCCCTTCCCCAAATGGGGCTAGACTGCGGGGTGGCGAAGGATTGGGCGCCACCCCAAAGTCGGAGAATTGTTTTCACCCGATCCCAAGATTTTGGCCTGTAGAGGCCAATGGAAGATGCTCGCCTAGGTTTTCATTTCCCCTTTTGCAGATCTTTAATAAAAGTGGCCCATTTTAATCCCATTTACTTGTCTCGACTCTTTATTTTGCACTACACTCGCAATAAAGCTGAAGAGAAAGTGAATAGCTAAGGCTTGACTATTAAGCAATTTTTTCTCTGTGGGATAACCATACGTGGCTGGTGAAGGTCAGGAGTAGGGAGCAGGTGCCTTTGTTACAACAGGAGGCTGCCCTAAGATCTGCCAGAAGACAGTTATACAAGCAGGCAGTCAAAACCCAGATAAACTGTCCAAGCAACCAGCTCAGCAAGAGAAGCTCTGGTGTCAGACGAGGACTGTAACCAAGAGCTGGACGTGGTTGTGAATATATTTGGCTGAGATGGAGGTTTAGGGAATTTGGCCTGAGGTAAAATAAGTCATTAAGAGGCTTGTAGCAGCAAGAGTGTGTCTTGGGTCCTTACGAACTGCCACTAAGCTGTCTTTTGAAAACCCCAAAGTAAATATTAGTCCCTTATGTACAAAATATTCCTTTAATAAATTACTTGTTCAATAGTTTGTCTCTAGTGTTGGTACCCATCTCGTGCCTAAGCCTCTTATACCATCTACGAGGAAGTTTTTAAAGTATTTCAAGAGCACAAAAGGGCCAGTTTTGGGAACCCTGAGTTACAGTGGCAGAGAATATTTGAGAATAAGTATTTGCTATATATAAGAAACCCCATAGTTGGGATTGCCCTGTAAAAGAGCAATTTGCCCATAGATGGTGTCGGTGCTGGGGAGTGGAAATCCCCAACCTGAAATAGGCATGTAAAAGTGATTTACAAAAATGAAAGCACATAACTACATAAGGAGAGGAATATAGTAAAAAAAATGCCATGCATATGAAACGGAAGGATTATGATGCATAGTGCCGCGTTTCCAAGTGAGTTGAGGTTTTCTTTATTAGACAAACAGTGCAATCCTGTACATGTTTATTCATAGGTAAAGCCAAGTCCATTCAATAGGGCTTACTTCCAGGAAAATGTGCATGGAATTGCAGATATAAACTTCAACTATAACATGTTATTTAGCCTTTGGGGATTCAAATGCATATTTCATGCAAAAGAATCGAAGAGGAGCCAACCTTATTTCCTATCTTTAAAGTAGTTGAAAGGGGTGATTTGGAGTGAGAATTTAGCAGGGTGGGGTAACACTTTCTCATCCAATTGATTGATTTGTATAATACCCAGCTCTGGGGGCTGTCTATATTAGGGATGTGTATCGTATCGTTAAATGTATGATAACAATACAATATGCTCTTTATCATGCATGCATTTAACGATAACAATATGCTAGGAAAGTCTACGATAATTATCGGAGATGATAAAAAATCCTACGATAATTATCGTATGTTATCATTTTATCGGAAGGCTCTTTCTCTTTTGCCGCCACATGGACGGAGCTAGAAGGTGGAGTGTGCTTGCTGAGACAGTGATCAATCGTGCAGCAAGGATTCCAGCAGGCTCCAATCACAATGTTGGAGGAGGGCTAAGGATATCCTCGCAAAAAAAAACCCACACTTGGTGTTCAAGCTTTGTTGGGAGTTAGGCATTGAGGGAGAAGGGTGGATTTTGTTGGAGCTCTGTCCTGGGTCTTATAGTTACTTACTTACTGCTGGATTGATTGTGGTGGCAAATTGTTGGAGATTCATTCTAGTCTTGCATCTTTCTGTTCCTGTCTGTGTCTCAGGTTCGTTTGACTGTTCGTTGCTTGTGTGTTTGAGTTATAATTTTTATACATTTTCTGGTTGGTTTGATTGAAGGGTTAGGTTAGCATGAGTGGGGGTACTGTGACTGAGTGAGTGTGTTTTGTCCCCTTCCCTGTTTAACTTTCTTTAAAAAAAACAAATATATATATATATATATATATATATATATATTTCTCTCCCTCTCTCTCTCTGGGTGTGTGTATTTGCTTGATTGACTGTGAATGTGCTGGTGTGTCCTGTAACCTGCTACACAGGATAACACTACACAATCTGTGGTCAAAGCAGCACACAAACTGTTTGCAAAGGATTGTTATTAATATAAATAATTTTATTTTCAATCACTTGTAGCAGCACTTGGCGTGCCTTGGGCGAGGTGGCTCTGTGTCTAGGAGAGATGCTGTTGCTGCTGGGGGCAGTTCTGGGGTGGCTGTCTCTCCCTCTCACACATTTTATTTCTTTATTAAAGACACTGCTCCAGCCAATGTTTCCAGTCTGGAGGGACTGCTTTCAGAACAAACACGATCTTTAAAAAATTCATAGAAAATCGAGGGTTTAAGCAATTGCTCTGATTTCCCCCCACACACACAAATGACCAGCCAGATCCCATCTTTAATGTCCCACAAGTTTCAAGTTTTTATCTTTAAAAATGAAGAAGTTACAGTGGGGGGAGGGGCTTTGGGGGACCCCCTATAACTTTTTAATTTGAAAAGATAGAAACATGAAACTTTTTGGACATTGCAGATTGGATCTTGCTAGTCCTGGCTCCCCAAGTTTCATGTCATTATCATTTCAAATAAAAAGGTTATGCACATGTTTCCCCCTATGCAAGCCTATGGGGAAAAAAGCGGACACGATGACAGCACGGAGACCAGGTCAACTAGCTCTCAATAAAGTTGCATGAACTTTAATAAATTCATATAAAATCGAGGGTTGGAGGGATCGATCTTGAATTTCATACACATGTCTAGCACATGTTGCTACACATATGTGCCAAATTTCAGATCAGTCCCTCCACCCCTGTATTTTATATGATTTTTTTTAAAGATCGTGCAACTTTTTGTCAGGTCTGAATGAACGCACGTGGCGAACTGTCATTCTGACCTGTCAGAACTTAAACGATCTTTAATAAATTCATGTAAAATCTAGGGTTGGAGGGATCGGTCTCAAATTTAATACACATACTTAGGCATACCCCATAAGCACTGTGACCAAGTTTCAAGCCTCTAACTTTGAAAATACAGAAGTTATAGGTTTATTTATATGGCAGTCTGATAATCCGATATAATCGGGCTGAAAATTTTCGGATTGGATATTTATCGGAGGTTTTTCTATCGTATTGTTATCATTAATTGGATGTCTGATAATGACCTTATCGTATTGTTATCGGACATTTTAATGATACGATACACATCCCTACCTGAAACAGCTGTGATCTTTCTCCATTGCACCCGTTGAACATGGTATATATTTTCCCTGCAAGGTTTCCCACATATTTTGAAAGACTAAGTCAATTTTTCTTTGTCTTATACAGGCACACTGAAACCAAACAATTGTTCATAAAGTTGTTTTAACCTTCTTCTAACTTCCTATGAACATTTTGCTTGAACAGAAATCTCCACATTTCTTGAATTTTGCATTAAGCAGAATTCAGAGGTAACTCTTCTTGTTGTTTCTTCCTTTCTTTTTCACCAGCATTTTTTTTTGACACATCCAATTGTCTTTTCAAAGCTGCCATTATGCTCTTGCCAGCCTCTTTATGATCTGAACTTCCTTTAAAAGTGAGATTCTGCTTCTGGCTGCTGGATGTCCCTTCCAAAAATAAACAACAAGGATTTTATTTTGCTTCATTTATATGCTGTTCTAAAGTACCTGTGGGTGATGCAGCTTCTGTGGTTTTTCACATTTCCATGAGAATTAGATTTTCTGAAGTACAATATCTACAGAGCCTTGAGTGACCAATCAAAAAGGGAAAAAAGTGAGTCCTTTTATGAAATTTCTGGACAAATGTATATTGAGTTAAATTAAGGTTCTATGAAGCTATGGGGAGCTGCAGGCGGCTGCACCTGCAGAATCCGGGAAGCAGAGAGAAGCATTATGCCTGGAAAGAATATAATCATGCCTCCAGGGTTGCTGGAGGAATTGGCTGCTGAGCGGTAGCTATTGCGTGCTTCCCAGTGTAACCCTGTCACCGCTAGCCTGTCCTTGCCACACCTCAATGTCTCTATAGAGAGTGATGAGCACTAGAAGACCTCCCTCTGCCAATTACCTAAGCTGCTCATTTTCTTGCTAGCAGCTATGTTATGACTGTAGCTCCTGCCAGAGGGAGAAGGCCCTAATTATTCCCTTTCCTTGCTCTCATACTATAGGGATAGCCTTATGGAATTAGCCTATTAAAATGCATTTATGGTCTGAAAATGCTTGTTCAAATCTACTCCATGTGTTTGTTCTCAGTCTTATTTCTCGTGCACTGGAGTCAGCATAATTTTTGCTTTTTATTTCTTCAAGTCTTGCAGAGCCAACACAATGAAAGTGAATCAGGGTTTTGTGTGTGCATAATGAACATTAGACTTACTACAGTTCAGCCAGTGGAGACTGGTGGCTCTGATACCAGTGGGGTGATGAATCCAGTCCTTGTTTCTGTCAGTACCAGTCAGAACTCTAAAGGAGCTATCCAAGGTGTGAAGCTCCTTTAGTGTTCTGACTGGTTCTGATTGAAACCCAGAGTAGATTCACTGCCCCACTGACATCGGAGCCATCAGCCTCCAATGGTTACTAAATAGTTTCATTTCTACTACGGCTAGTTTTAATTTGTAGGATGCTTTCAATATTTATTGGTTTGCTCACACTGTGGTTCTATGAGATGTGAGTCCTATGGATGCCTGCATAAGGCTGAGGGGTAAAGGTTGACCCAGTTCAACTCTCTCTTTCTCGACTGGATCATTTTAGCTCTTGTTTTCTTTCTTTCTATACTGTTATTGAACACAATGGGCCTGCAATTGTTTTAACAGGATAAAAAAATCTACTAAGAGGATCCGGATCCAGACAGTTGTTCTGGAATTACCTCTGAGGCTCTTCAATTCTGGTTAAATCAGTAAGAGAAAGAATAGGTGGTACTGGCTTCGAGTGGGACATAATTGCTGGCTTCCACTCTGCTAGTATTGGTAGAGAGAAGACAATGATTTCATTCCACCCTGCCATTATGAACTGGCTTCCACAATTCAGTCAGATCCAGCCAGAAGGGGGAAGAGGTTGAGGAAATAATATAATGCCTCTTCATGCTTCAGAGACCTCTGGGATGAAAGGTCAGGGGTCTAACACAAACCAAAGCAACTGAGGTGGAGGGAGACATATTGGGCACCCTATTCCAGAGGCAGGGCCATGCAGAGCTGGTAATATGCCCAGGCCAGATGGGAAGTGTGTGCCCCCCCCATTTCAAAGAAGGAGGACAACATGGCTGCTCCAAGGGGGCATGCCCACCAACATGTCCATTCTACATAACACCTTCATATTAAACCTGTTCTACAACACCTGAAGGCACATATATCCCTGCCCCGCATGTGGCATGGCACTCTGGAGCTTGTAGTCTGACCGTGGTATTCACGATGGATGGCTCCTCGCTTCTTGATGGGCCACTTATGCTATGGAAGCAGTAGCGTAAGCTGGGGGGACCTCCTCATCGGAGTGCCCCCTCAAAATTGTGGGCCCCGAGCCAATTGGCCCCCCTGCCCCCCCTGCATGGCCCTGTCCAGAGGCCTTCCTTTATTTATGGAAATCTGTGGGTTGACTCTGGAAAACCTGTGATTCTGGTATGCAAATCCAGTAGGCCCAGAACTTTACCCCATCCTTATACTGGTTATAGTAATATTGCCTACATACTATTCAAAGTCTGAGGGAACAATTCTAAGATGTGGTTTACTTAAAACCAGACAAAGGCAATAGTTAATCTGTCCTAGAACAAGGTCTAAAGGCGTAATGTCTTCAATATGCCTATAGGCTGAAATGGCACTCCATGGTTCACCACCCTATTCAGGTTGGCAAAATGGTGGAGCATTTCAGTAAGTTGTTGGGCATGAGGAGCTTTGACGGCAGGGGGAGGGGCAGGGGTTTGGACCACACCACTTCCTTTTCTTTAATAACAGCAAATCAAAGTGTATGCTCATTCTTTCATTCTTTCTCAGAGAGAGAGAGAAATAAAGAGAGAGAGAGAGAGAGAGAGAGAGAGAATTCCAATGGCAGTAACTAGCAGCATTCTCTTTCTGAAGAGAGAGAAAGAGAGAGAGAGAACATGCTGCTGGCTACTGCCTTCATTTCCCCCCCCCCCACACACACACACACACTCCAGAAGGTTATTGAAACAGCACCAGGGGCTGCTGCCATTGCATTCTATCATGTTTGTGATAGACTCATTTTCTTGAGCCAGGCCAGTATTTCTGAATGATCTGGGTTACTATAGATAATTCATCTCAGGATTTGTACTAGACTGATAAGGCAAAGGACAGTGTGCCTGTGGCTGTCTGCATGGAATGTACAGTAAAATAAACTGCTATCTCGTAAATTTGTGTGGATCCAGATTCCTGTTTCCAAGGGTCCCAGGCCCCTGGACACAACACTGGTGACAAAAGTGGAAAAATGCAGAAATATAACCCTGCATGAAGAAGGGTGGCAACAGCCATTTTGTTTCTTGTTCAAAAATAAAGAACTAAATCTTTAGTCAGAAGTAAAGGATATCTTCCTAATTCTTCACAATTCCGCCAGTTCTGCACAATTCTGACCCTGATTCCAACATTTTGCCTGCCTTTTCTGAATTTCCTATACATAAATCTAACAGTATATTGGGGCCTAAAAGAGTACTTTGGCTTGAACATTTAGAAAATTTATTTCTTGTAATGAAAGAAAATGACGCTACCACTAGGGTGACCAGATTTTGGAAAGCAAAATCCAGGTCCAAAATGGCCACCCCACCAAAGCAGCCCCCCCGAACATAAAATTAAAAAATTAAAAAGGCCGCCTGCCATGTGGCCAACAAACAGACACCCCCACCACCCACCACCAGAAACACCCCCCCCACCAAGCCACCCCCCAAAAAAAAACAGCCCGGACCTACCGGGTCCTCCGCTGCCACCGCCGATCTCCTCCACTGCCGCGTGACCCCCTGCAGCCCCCTCACCCTTCTTGCCCTGCTCCTGGGCTCCCTGGAGGTACCTGAGGAACAGCAGCAGCACGCAAAGGAGGAGGAAGAGCCTGCTTTAAAATGCCCGCGCTGCTCCCTGGCCTCGGCAGGAAACAAGTGCTCAGTGTTAGGGAGCATCAACAAATTCCTTGTCTGGTGGCTAACTGCTTTAGCCACCAGACAAGGAATTTGTTAATGCTCCCTAAGGCTGAGCACTTGTTTCCTGCCGAGGCCAGGGAGCAGCGGGCAGGAAACAAGTGCTCAGCGTTAGGGAGTGTCAACAAATTCCTTGTCTGGTGGCTAAAGCAGTTAGCCACCAGACAAGGAATTTGTTGACACTCCCTAATGCTGAGCACTTGTTTCCTGCTGAGGCTGGGGAGCAGCGTGGGCATTTTAGGGTGGGAGGAGAGATGATCCTTTCCCCGGTTTGCCCCCGCCGTCCCCATCGGCCCGGATTGCCCCAGTTTTCCTGGTTAGGACCGGGAAATCCAGGGCGATCTGGTCACCCTAGCTACCACCAAAAGGACAAAGGTATTACATTTTGAAGTAAGTGAAGTATGCCAAATTTTCAGAATATTACCTGACACTAGAGATAGTGATGATTATGGAAAAGCAAAGCTAGGACTTATTTCTTTTTTTTTTTAATTTATTTAAAACATTTATTGGCTGCCTTTCAGGGCAGGAGCCCTCGTAAGGCAGCGTATAAGTACTTTAAACCATACAGTTTTGAACAGTACACATTTTGGCAAGCAAACCAAAAGAAAGGAGAAATACTGATGAATATTTCTGGTGAGAAATACTGATGAATACTGACGACATCATCTTGCATGTTCATGTGAATTTGCAAATACAAATCATGAGATAAGGGCACAAATAACACAAGGATGTTCTTCAGCCACACTTCAGAGGCAATTTGACGAGAACCACAGCTGTCCCTCACCAAAATACTGGACACTGTTGAGCATATGAAATATCAGAAGCACATGGGCAGCTAATAGAGCAAGGAAACCATTCTACACAAACAGAAACTGCACTTATTTATTTATTTATTTTATTCCATTTATATACCACCCCATAGCCGAAGCTCTCTGGGAGGTTTACAAAAATTAAAAACATTGAACATTAAAAACACCGATATACAAAATTTAAAACCATAAAGCATAAAAACAAGTTAAAATTACAATATCCTTCTGGGTCAAAGCACAACAACAACACAAAAACACAAAACCCTCATCATATGCTGTTAAATGCCTGGGTGAAGAGGAAAGTCTTGACCTGGCACCAAAAAGATAACAATGTTGGCGCCAGGCGAGCCTCATCGGAGATGTGTTTCAACAGGAATCAGTGAACATATCGTCAAGGTGACACTGGCACTCAATCTCCCAAAGCCCAGCAAATGTCCATGTAGACAGCACAGATAACCTGCTACAACTGTGGAGGATCCTATTCTCACAAAGGCAATTGCCCTGTCAGAGGTACCATGCCACAACTGTGGAAAAAGAAACCACTTTGCAAGTGTCTGTGGATCACTATAGCCTACACCAAACATTCACAGCCAAGGCCAAAACCAACCAAGTGCTCTTCAGGCTGACCCTTCAGAGGAAGACAATGCATATGTTTACATACTATACTCCACACAAACAAGTGTTTCGATACAGAATTGTTTACCACATTGCCACATTTTCATACAAGAGCATAAGACTGAAGTTTTAATTGACACTGGTGCATCTGTGAATGTGATGGCTCAGTCTGTATATGATGCATTCCCTCAGAATCTACCACTTCAAAACACAGCTGTAAAGATATATGCCTATTGCACTTCAGAACCATTACCAGTGGGTGGCATGTTCCAAGACAGCTTTGTTTTCAGTTGCATGTCTGTTTCAAGCCCTCTGCATATGGTGACCTATGGCAGTGATACATTGCTTAGTTACAAGACAGGTAGTGCATTAGGACTGATTCAAGTAATCCAAGAAATAATCTTGACAGACTGACTCAAAGTGTCCAAACTCATGAAGTAATGTTTCAAGGAATTGGAAAGCTAACAAGAGAGAAAGTAAAACTTCACATTGATGAAAGTATTCAGCCAGAGGCATTACCACATAGACATACTGGGTGGCCCAGTTTAGTATACAGTTGTTTAGAATGTTGATGGGAGGGGGAGAGAATGTGTGAGTAGAAGATGTGTGGGTGGAGTCAGAATGACAGTTGGGAAGAGTGACAGGTGGTGACAGGTGTGGAGAGTGAGGGGAGTGAGGCCCAAAAGTAGGTACAGTTGTTTAGTTTTTTAGTTATTTTTTTTACTGATATTGTGAATGATGGCAGCGAACTTGAGTCAAGAACAAAGAAAGTGGATTCTAAAGCAGTACTGGAAGATTGAAAATGCCGAGTGGGTGCGCACAGCGTGGCAAGAAGGATCTGACACTTCTCCACCAACATGTCTGACAATTATCATCTTATAGATAAATTTGAAGCAACAGGTGCAGTGGCTAATGCACCGAAATCTGGACGTCTATGACAGAGGAAAATGAGATGAGAGTCGCTCTGACATTTGTGAACAGTCCGAAAAAGTCCACACAATGTGCATCTAAACAGCTATTCATACCTAGAACGTCCTTGCAACACTTAATGCATAAATTGAAATTGAAGCCGTACCGTCCAAGGCTGTTACATGGTCTTCTGGAGGACGACCCAGACCGTCGGTTGCAATTCTCTGAGATGATGAGTAACCAAATCTCTAATGAACCAGACCTTCTTGATAAGATCATCTGGTCAGATGAAGCTTCTTTCAAGTTGTCAGGCCACATGAACAGCCATAACTGTGTGTATTGGGCAGATGAAAATCCTCATTTGACTATCACATCTCAAATGAACCAGCCAGGCGTCACAGTGTGGAGTGCATTGTCCAGTGAAAGTGTTGTAGGACTGGTTTTCATCCATACAATGTGGATAGTAACAATTACCTAAACATGTTATGCGACGTGGTAGTGCCACAACCCAGAACCAGGGCTAACTTTGCCCAACTGCTCTTCCAACAAGATGGGGCACCTCCTCATAATGCTTCTGCAGTAAGGGACTATCTTGACAACACCTTCCCACAGCACTGGATCTGACGACGTGGCAACATTGAATGGCTGCCACGTTCACCCGACTTAATACCAATGGACTTCTTTTTGGGGGGCATAGTAAAGAATAAGGTTTTTGAGAGGAATCCCCAGACAGTGAACGAATTAAAAGAGTTCATCTCGGAAGCATTTATGGACATTGATGCAGACCGGAATTTGTATCGTACTGTGTGTCACAGTGTTCTGAACAGGTTCGAGGAATGTTGCAATGTTGATGGAATACATTTCGAGCATTTATGAGATTAAACAGTGTTAAACAAATGTAAATGTAATAAACAATGTAATAAAATGCAAATAAACTATACTGTATACCTAATGTAATAAAATGCAAATAAACTATACTGTATACCTACTTTTGGTCCACTTGGTATAGTTTTCCACATCAGAAAACTAGTTGAAGAATAACTAGCACATCTGGAAGAGCTTGACATTATTGAGCAAGTAGATGCTTGGGTTTCTCCAATAGTAGTCATCCAAAAGCCTAAGCAGCAAGACAAAATCCAGATTTGCATGGATATGCACCTACCCAATCAAGCCATCAAGCAAGAGAGACACATTACTCCCACTGTAGAGTATATCATTGCAGAGTTAATTGAGTCAAAATTCTTCTCCAAGCTTGATCTTGCATCTGGTTGCCACCACTTTGAACTCCATCCAAAGACCAGGTATATAACAACCTTTCAACTCATGTTGGCCTTCAATGCTACAAGCACCTCAATTCTGACATTTCTTCAGCTGCAGAAATGTTTCAGAATACTATCTGCGAAGTTCTAACTGGACTCCCTGGGCTTCCTAATGTAAGCGATGATATCCTGGTCTTTGTAGCACATCAGAAGAACATGGTATTTGACTTGAAGCAGTCCTAAAGCTACTACATGAGTAACATCTGACATTAAACCAAAGCAAATGTGAGTTCAAAAAATCCATTTTAGAATTCTTTGGAAAAGTCTTCTCCAAAGATGGTATTTCAGTGGATCCAAAAAAAGTAATGGCTATACACAATGCTGCTGTACCTACTAATTCTACTGAAATTTGCAGCCTGTTAGGCCTTGCAAATCATTTTGGCCAATTTATACCAAGATTAGCCACAATCTTACAGCCTCTCCAGGATCTCTCTCACACACCAAAATGATCAAACATGTTAACAGTTGGAAAAAACACCAAACTGCTTTTGCTGAGTTAAAGAACGCACTTGCAAGTGATGTAGTCATGTCATACCTCGATCCAGGGCAAGAAGATGGAACTTGTGGTGGATGTCAGCCCTGTTGGCCTAGAAACTGTTCTCACACAGGTTAATCAAGATGGCCACATTTCTACTATTGCATACGGTGACAAAGCTCTTTCACCCACAGAACAATGATATTCTCAGACAGAGAGATAAGTTCTTGCAGTAGCCTGCACATGATCTCATTTTCATTTATTTCAATCAGTTATAACTGATCATAAACCTCTTGACCCTATGTTTAACAATCCATCCTTTCAACCACCAGTTTGTATTGACCAATGGCTACTCGAACTGCAAGGTTATAACTACAGAATTATCTATCCAGCTGACTATTTTTCCAGCAGACTATTTTTCCAGGCATCCCATATCTAATCTAAACTACAAATGAAGCAGAAGCACATGTCAACTTTCTTGTCTCCCATGCTGTTCCTAAAGCTCTTTCTCTACAGGAAATAGAGATGGCCAGACAAGCTGCAACGTGTATATAGACAACCATCCATACTGTCTGCAATGGTCAGTGGAAAGATATTCTGAATAGTCTAGCACATTTGGCATGTGAAGAACAAGCAGTCACTCAATCATTCACTAATATAAAGGGTGAACTTACCATCACAGAGAATGGCCTCCTCCTTTGAGGTACTCACTTGGTAGTCCCATGTTCTCTGTAAACATGCAATTGATTTGGCTAATAAAGTTCACCAGGAAGTAGGTAAAACCAAAGTGCTGCTCAGATAAAAAGTCTGGTTCCCTGGGATTGAGAACTTTACTGAACAAAGTGCAAAATCCTGCATAGTGTGCCAGACAGCAGTTCCACAGAGCTGTTCTGCACCATTTCTTTTCTTCCTCCATCACCATGGGTGAACATTAGTATTGATTTCTGTGATCTCCCTATGGGAGGACATCTCTTGGTCGTTACTGATTATTATAGCCATTATCCAGAGGTAGAATCAGTCACTACCACTTCAGCAACTGCTGTCATCCCAAAATTAGACAAGTTTTTGTCATCTTTTGGCATGCCTGCTATTCTGAAAAGTGACAATGGACCACCTTTTCAAAGCCTGCAGTTTGCTCAATTTTCAGACCATCTTGCGTTCAAACATCAAACAATTACATATCATTGGCCACAAGCAAATGACATCACCCGGCGCGCTACTCTAGAGCAGGCCGCGGAGCCTGCTGGTAGTAGTAGGCGCCGGCGCCGGACGGGAGCCGCCGGGCCGGAAAGGTAAGGAGGGGGTGCGTGGAGGGGAGGAGGGGGCGCGCGGAGGGGGGAGGGGGGCCCTTACCTTTCCGGCCCGGCGGCTCCCGTCCGGCGCCGGCGCCTACTATTCCCAGCAGGCTCCGCGGCCTGCTCTAGGATGGCGCGCCGGGTGATGTCATCACCCGGCGCGCTACTCTAGAGCAGGCCGCGGAGCCTGCTAGTAGTAGTAGGCGCCGGCGCCGGACGGGAGCCGCCGGGCCGGAAAGGTAAGGAGGGGGTGCGTGGAGGGGAGGAGGGGGCGCGCGGAGGGGGGAGGGGGGCCCTTACCTTTCCGGCCCGGCGGCTCCCGTCCGGCGCCGGCGCCTACTATTCCCAGCAGGCTCCGCGGCCTGCTCTAGGATGGCGCGCCGGGTGATGTCATCACCCGGCGCGCTACTCTAGAGCAGGCCGCGGAGCCTGCTGGAAGTAGTAGGCGCCGGCGCCGGACGGGAGCCGCCGGGCCGGAAAGGTAAGGAGGGGGTGCGTGGAGGGGAGGAGGGGGCGCGCGGAGGGGGGAGGGGGGCCCTTACCTTTCCGGCCCGGCGGCTCCCGTCCGGCGCCGGCGCCTACTATTCCCAGCAGGCTCCGCGGCCTGCTCTAGGATGGCGCGCCGGGTGATGTCATCACCCGGCGCACTACTCTAGAGCAGGCCGCGGAGCCTGCTGGAAGTAGTAGGCGCCGGCGCCGGACGGGAGCCGCCGGGCCGGAAAGGTAAGGAGGGGGTGCGTGGAGGGGAGGAGGGGGCGCGCGGAGGGGGGAGGGGGGCCCTTACCTTTCCGGCCCGGCGGCTCCCGTCCGGCGCCGGCGCCTACTATTCCCAGCAGGCTCCGCGGCCTGCTCTAGGATGGCGCGCCGGGTGATGTCATCACCCGGCGCGCTACTCTAGAGCAGGCCGCGGAGCCTGCTGGAAGTAGTAGGCGCCGGCGCCGGACGGGAGCCGCCGGGCCGGAAAGGTAAGGAGGGGGTGCGTGGAGGGGAGGAGGGGGCGCGCGGAGGGGGGAGGGGGGAGGGGGGCCCTTACCTGCCCGGCCCGGCGGCTCCCGTCCGGCGCCGGCGCCTACTACTACCAGCAGGCTCCGCGGCCTGCTCCAGGGTGGCGCGCCGGGTGATGTCATCACCCGGCGCGCTACTCGAGAGTAGGCCGCGGAGCCCGCTGGTAGTAGCCGCCGGCGCCGGACGTGCCGAGAAGGTAAGTGGCGGGGAAGGGGGCTTACCCCCCCCCGGAGCCGTCCGCTTCTATCCGCTGGCGCCCGCGGGCGCCAGCGGATGGAAGCAGGCGGCCCCAGGGGGGGTAGGGAGCGCGGGGGAGGGGGTTTACCTGCCGGGGCCGTCCACAGCGGACGGCCCCGGGGGGGGGGAGGGAGTTAGGCCCCCCCTTACCCACCCGCCGCCATTTTTTCCTCATAGACTTGCATTGCAATGCAAGTCTATGGGGAAAAAAATGGCGGCCGATCCAAAAATTTCCGATTTTTGGATCGGGATCGGACTCGATCCGGTCCGGGGGGCCTCCGATTTTGTCCGAACCGGTCCGGGACAAAATTGGAGGTCCCGATCCGGGTCCCGATCCGATCCGGGGGGTCCGTGCACACCCCTACAAAATATCCATACAACTTTTAACAAAAATCCTGATAATCAGATGACAAGAATAATTTTAATTACTAAAAAAACCTAAGTATACATGAAAGCTTCACTCAGAATAAGGTAAAAAGCAGCCTCTTCCAGGCCAGATCTACACCAAGCAGGATAAAACACTCTGAAAACAGTTTGAAAACTGTCTATGGAGGGTGTCCTGGGCCCCAACAGTTGTCAAAACTGTTATAAACCATTTTAAAGCAGTAGTATAGATCCTGCCCCAATGTCTTCCATTAATATAAATAATAAGAGAATAGACACAATGACAAAGATACTTCACTGACAAGACATGCGTATGCAGAAGAAAAATCATGGGCACAGTGGAGATTTGTGTGTAGTTTTCACTGCAAAAGTTTGCATCACAGCATAATCTATTCACTTTTAAAAACTAAATAGCACCAAAATGAAACATATTCGTCTGGTTTGAAAGAACTGAGTGAATAGTTTAGTGTACCCAACAAGATTTTAGACTGCTGCATGGCAACCTTTTCTTTTCTTTTCTTTTTTGTGAAGCTGATTGAGAGGAATTTGAAAAGCTGTTTGTGATATGACTTGGAGTTGGGGTATCAGTTGTTCAAACTAAAACAAAGCAAAGAACCAACACTGGACATGCCGAGCTCTTCAGCAAGCCTAAAATAGCTCTTTGGCATCCCTGTTGTGGTCAAAAGTAGAGATGTTACAGAATAGAAGTGTTCCCAAGCTGTGGGGCTTGAATGCATCGTCACAGTAAATATTATTTCCTTTAAAAGTGACCTTACAGTTGGAATATAAAGTGACATTTTGCATTTCTCTATTTAAGTGATTTATTGCATGCACACGATTGGCACACTTACTGGCTGGGAAAATGCTTGGATTTCTAAGTGCATTTCTAAACAAGTCATTTATTGCACGCTCATAATTGGCCACTTACGGAGGTTTGTGATTCCTTTAAATGACTTTGTCAACTTCAAGGATGTCTCCCTGTTCCCCTCCCCCTTATCCCATTTTAAAATAACACAGAGATATCAGCTATTTTTAAAAAATGCGCAAAATTGGCAGTAAAGAGGAAGTATTTAATTCAAACAATGTGGCTGCTCGATCGTAATCCCAGAAAGAAAAAGGAAGTGGAGAGAATGAAACCCCCCTATCATTTTTTTTCCTGAAGTCCCCCCACCCAGGAGGGGGAGTTTTTAAAAAAGGAGGAAAAAACTGCCTCTATTGGCACCTCTCAATACTTTTTTTATTTTCTTTTTTTAACCATGAGGGCAGGGGGAGGCAGATTTCAGGAGGGGGGGACTGTTGTGGGGAAGGTTTAATCCTTGCCTCCTATTGGACATTGGTCCCAATCCAAATTGGGGCCCCAATCACTTACATTAGTGTAAATTAAAAGCTAAATTAAAAGCTAACTCTCAGCTATGCAGGACCGATCTACACCAAGCAGGATACAACACTTTGACAACATTTTGAAAACTGTATATGGAGTGTGTCCCGGGCCCCAACAGTTGTCACTGCTGTTATAAACCATTTTAAACAATTTTAAAGCAGTAGTGTAGATTTTGCCATGATTAGCATAACATGTTGTTTGTCTCTAAGATACAGGTTCTCTGTACCAAATACGTAGTTATGAAAATCTGTTGTATAATACAAGGAATGGGTCAACCTAGACAAATGACTATTGTTAAAAAACCCAGAGACAGAAAAAAATATAGATCTACTGCATACCAGCCAGTGATCTATCAGTAGATCTATCTGTCCAATAGGGTATATCAATTCTGGATTACAGTCTAAAGTACTTTCTAAAGGAGACATGAAGCAGAGATACACAGCATCTGATCTTCTGCCTACTGAGGTCAGTTGAAGGATGCTCTCTGACCTCAGTCGCTCTTCAAAGGGGGTCAGAATGAACTATTTATAGCAATAACTCTTCAAAAGGGATCTCTTTCCAGTTCAGACTTCTTTGTCAGTCTCAGCCACTGAAGGTGTCCTCTGTGTACACAGAAATATATCCATTCTTCCTTATTGAATAATGGAAAAGGGTTACAAAACATTTATGGAGCCACTGTGGTGTGAATACAACCTTTTGCTATTATGTATTCTTTTATGTATTCTCCACAAGTCTATTCACAGTTGAGAAATGCACCGCCCATTTCATTTAAACAATGTTAAGTCCTTTCTAGACTCCTGATCTGTATTAAACCTGCAAACTGCTAGATTCCTGATCTATATCAGGGCCCCAGCTCTGGCAACTTGTAAAATGAAAACAAACCCTGCACTCAAAGCCAAAATATGCAGAAAAGGTAATGTGTAGTATGGGTTAAAATGGCAGTACTATTCCATTGCATGCATACAATGCCTAGGACTTGAGACTGCTTGTGTACAGGGCTATCATGACAGTAGTCAGAGCTTCAGCATCACATACAATACTGCTCCCTGCCACTACTGACAGTGGGAGAGCAGTGCTTGCTTATGAAGGGCTGCATTGCTGAATTACTTCCCAAGTGCCCATGAATTAAACATGACTATCTGGGAATTCATCTTAGTCTATCACTGGCAATAGTCCCAACAGTCATCCTTATTCAGCAACATACTCAGATCAGCTACCAGCTTTGTTGGTCAAGGGAGGTTTGAAAAATGAACCCAGCTTTAGTGTTGCAAATCCTTTCCTTAATTGTGAACTTCTGCAGTGACCTCAAACTAGGTGAGCTTCTGTCTGCTCTCTAGGGCTGACATTTCCCTTGTGATCTATCTTGAGAGAGAACCTGTATTCTGAATTGATCTCTCTTCCACCTCGATTCATTCTCAAGCTCTAAAATTAGCTGCTTCTTTTTTATATATAATGTCCCTTTTCATCAGAGATACCTCATTCAGTTTTAAAGCACAGGGGAAAAAAAATCAATATCCAGAAGTCTAGAAAGTCAAACTTGTCACCTTCCATGTTGGAAACAAAAGTTTAAAATAGACTGCCCTAGTGCTGCACAATGTAAGCCACCACTAATCTGACAACAGATTTTCAAGGGCAATAAATTTCATTGTCTATTGCCTACACAAAAGAACAAAACTTCTGAGATAATATGCACTGCAGCATTTGTGCCAACAGACATTTTCTGCTCTAACACAAATATCCAACTACAGCAGATGGATCGGAATGAAAATGCAACAGCTAATTGGGTGAGATGCTTTCCTCATCAGGTGAATATTGTTTACCTGGACAATATAATGTTCTCAATTACCCAACTTGTTTTTAATAGAATAAAATATGAATCAGGAATCTTCCACAACAAGAATAGCTCCTGTGCACTAGTGCTGGCCAACGAAACACAAGCTGGCCTTTTGACTAGTGCAGGTTGAAATGCAAATATTAACTTTTGTGAATCACCCAGACAGCTATGGCTATTGGGCGGTATATAAATGTGATAAATAAATAAATTTCTACTGAGTCTATAAAAAAAAAGAAATTATTCACTGTGCGTCACTGGCACAATGTGGGCTAATTCTGGTATTACATTATTTATGCATGCATCTTTCAGACCTTCATAAATGCACACAAATATCTCTTCAGAATGGCTACAAGCATCTGTTTTACTGCAAAGGCATGTGCTTGACTGACCAGCTTTTGGTGTTTTGCCAGATATATATCTTTGCTATAAAGCTGAAGTGTTTGCAACTTATAAAATATGCTTTAATTCTCCCCCCCCCCCAATAAGCATGTTATTCTACAAAGATAAAGCAGACAATGAGACAGAACTTCTAACACATCAGCAAACATTAAAGAGAATTAATAAATACAAGTTAGTTATCATTCCAGGATAATTTACTAGCTTCACCCAGAGTTTAATACTTCAAGGTTGGATATTAGTCTGTTTCTTAATTTTATTGTATAGGTGTACCTTTATTGCATTTGCATCATTCTGAATCTTAATTAGCTACATGATGAGTAGGAAGTGCATATTTAAATTGCCCCATTCATACTAGGGATGTGCACTGGATCGGACCCGATCCACGATCCGAGTCCGGTCCAGTGGGAAATCGGATAAATTATCCGATTTCCGATCCCGCAGCTGGATCGGCCGATCCAATCCGAACCGGTCCGAAAAAGCTCCGAACCGGTTCGGCGGATCGGCGGATCGGCGGGCGCCCACTGGCGCCCACCGCCGCTTCCATTGGCGGGCGCCAGCGGGCGCCCACCAATGAAAGTGGACAGCGGGGGGGGAAGGAGGGGGGCGCTTACCTTCTCGGCCCGTCCGCTCCCGTCCGGCACTAGCAGCTACTACCAGCGGGCTCCGCGGCCTGCTCTAGGGTGGCGCGCCGGGTGATGTCATCACCCGGCGCGCTACTCTAGAGCAGGCTGCGGAGCCTGCTGGTGGTAGCCGCCAGCCCCGGACAGGAGCGGACGGGCTGAGAAGGTAAGCAGGGGGTGCGTGGAGGGGAGGAGGGGGCGCGCGGAGGGGGCGCGCGGAGGGGGCGCGCGGAGGGGGGAGGGGGGCCCTTACCTTCCCGTCCCGGCGGCTCCCGTCCCGGCGCCTACTACTACCAGCAGGCTCCGCGGCCTGCTCTAGGGTGGCGCGCCGGGTTATGTCATCACCCGGCGCGCTACTCTAGAGTAGGCCGCGGAGCCTGCTGGTAGTAGTAGGCGCCGGCACCGGACGGGAGCCGCCGGGCCGGGAAGGTAAGCAAGGGGTGCGTGGAGGGGAGGGGGGGCGCGCGGAGGGGGGAGGGGGGCCCTTACCTTCCCGTCCCGGCGGCGGCGCCTACTACTACCAGCAGGCTCCGCGGCCTGCTCTAGGGTGGCGCGCCGGGTGATGTCATCACCCGGCGCGCTACTCTAGAGCAGGCCGCGGAGCCTGCTGGTAGTAGTAGGCGCCGGCGCCGGACGGGAGCCGCCGGGCCGGGAAGGTAAGCAGGGGGTGCGTGGAGGGGAGGAGGGGGCGCGCGGAGGGGGGAGGGGGGCCCTTACCTTCCCGTCCCGGCGGCTCCCGTCCCGGCGCCGGCGCCTACTACTTCCAGCAGGCTCCGCGGCCTGCTCTAGGGTGGCGCGCCGGGTGATGTCATCACCCGGCGCGCTACTCTAGAGCAGGCCGCGGAGCCTGCTGGTAGTAGTAGGCGCCGGCACCGGACGGGAGCCGCCGGGCCGGGAAGGTAAGCAAGGGGTGCGTGGAGGGGAGGGGGGGCGCGCGGAGGGGGGAGGGGGGCCCTTACCTTCCCGTCCCGGCGGCTCCCGTCCCGGCGCCGGCGCCTACTACTACCAGCAGGCTCCGCGGCCTACTCCAGGGTGGCGCGCCGGGTGATGTCATCACCCGGCGCGCTACTCGAGAGTAGGCCGCGGAGCCCGCTGGTAGTAGCTGCCGGCGCTGGACGGGAGCGGACGGGCCGAGAAGGTAAGCAGTGGCGGGGAAGGGGGCTTACCCCCCCCGGAGCCGTCCGCTTCTATCCGCTGGCGCCCGCGGGCGCCAGCGGATGGAAGCGTGCGGCCCCAGGGGGGGTAGGGAGCGCGGGGGAGGGGGCTTACCTGCCGGGGCCGTCCACAGCGGACGGCCCCGGGGGGGGAGGGAGTTAGGCCCCCCCTCAGCCACCCGCCGCCATTTTTTCCTCATAGACTTGCATTGCAATGCAAGTCTATGGGGAAAAAAATGGCGGCCGATCCAAAAATTTACGATTTTTGGGTCGGGATCGGACTCGATCCGGTCCGGGGGGCCTCCGATTTTGTCCGAACCGGTCCGGGACAAAATTGGAGGTCCCGATCCGGGTCCCGATCCGATCCGGGGGGTCCGTGCACACCCCTAATTCATACCTTTTGGCATCTTATGGCACATGTTGTAGTTTTCAGTTAAGAGTTACTTGCATGTCTATTTTCCTACGAAGGTATTGTCTTGGCTAACGATGCATGAATTAACTTGCACTTTTTAAAAATGTTGGTAGCTACTCTAGCAGAGCTTACTGTGCAGAACACCATGAGATCTGGCCATAGACTAGCACAATATATGCCCTTTCTGGCAGACTGCACAAATAAAACCCTTTGGATAGTGGTATGGTAATAGCCAACGACCACATGTCAGGAAACTAGCAAGCCATGTGTTCACATATGTCATGTGATGGATTTAAAGTGTAGTTAGTAGGGATGTGTATCATATCATTACGATGGCCGATAATGAACCGATAAGGTCGTTATTGACCATCTGCTTAATGATAATGATACACATTCCCTTAGACCCTATCTGATCCAATCCGAAATCCATATGTCCGATAACTATCGGACATATCGGATTATCGGAGCTAGGGCTGGCCCTCCCTCCCCCTCTCACTCACGCTCCTTACCTGGGCCTTGTCCGCTGCTGTCCACTGCCGTCCGCTGCTAGGAACTACTGAGAACTAGGCTTTGCGGCCTAGTTCTCAGTAGAGTGCTGGCGCACCGGGTGACATCATCACCTGGCACGCCAGCGTTCTACTGAGAACTAGGCCGCAAAGCCTAGTTCTCAGTAGTTCCTAGCAGCAGATGGCAGCGGACAAGGCCCAGGTAAGGGGAACCCCTGCCTCCCCCCTCTCACTCCTTACCTGGGCCTTCCCCACCACCACCGCCCCGTAGTACTGCTAAATAGGCTTTCCGGCCTGTTCGTCAGTACAGAGCCGCACCGAGTGATGATGACATCATTCAACACTTCTCTGTATTGATGAACAGGCTGGAAAGCCTGTTTAGCAGTACTACAGGGCGGCGGCGGCGGCAGGGGCAGTGGTGGTGATGGCGGGTAAGGAGCACGAGTGGGGGGAGGGAGGGAGTGCCAGCCCAGTGTTTTTCCCCATAGACTTGTATTGGGGAAAAGCTTTCTTTCCCCCAATGCAAACCTATGGGGAAAAACACTGTTATCGTATCGGAACTTCCAATATTTATCGGATTTCCAATCCGATCAAAACCGGGTACCCCCCAATATGATTGGATCCAAAAAAATATATGTCGAAATTTCCGATAATGATACAATATGATAATTTCAGCCGTGCACATCCCTAGTAGTTATCACAGCATAAAGAGTAAAGCAGGGCACAAAATTAAGAAGCTATATCAGGATTCTGTGTTTGTGTGTGGAAATATTAGCAGGGAACGAGAGACCAGAATACACAATTATACTGGCAATGAGCTTCCATATCCATATTCTCCATCTCTGCAGAAAGGTGCTGGCTGTCCACATAGTCTCATTTTCACAGACACAGCAAGAATCAAGGTTGTTCAGTGCCTTGTAGAATTTGTCCTGTACCCATTTTTGTGTTTCGGCACCATTTTATGTTATGTAAAAGTAATTACCAGTTTTGTTGACTATGCAGGGATTGGAAAATCACAACAACAAAAATAAGAAACAAGAAAATGGGCCAGTGATTTAGAAAGTGTAGCCAAACAGATATTTCAAAGAGGAAATCGGATGTTCCATGTACACAGTCTGAGGCTGCAGGCAAATACTATGTACTCAGGACTCAATAGCCTTTATTAAGGCAATAATAAAGTAAGCCTTGTTTTGACGCTGCAGCTGGTGAAATCTCTTCAAGTTGCCATCCTCCAAAATTCTCTCTCCACCATTTCCCTCTAGCATTTGAGATGACCTGGAAATAACCCTGCTATAAGCAAGATGACTGCACACTAAAGGTCAAATTGAATATGAAATGCAACTGGTTGTAGCTATTTCCAAATTACCATGATATAATTATTTAATTTTCTGTTAAGATGTTAATTACAACCCTGCATGTGGATGAGCAAGATAGGTATTATTATTATTATTATTATTATTATTATTATTATTATTGTAGTCCACATTCCAATCCTTGAGGTAGGTTGAGTAAATTATCTCAATATATGCATATTTTCCCAGTTTTATAATGTACAGCTCACGTATTTGGATTTTGTAATCACAGACTAATGTGCACATGCATATTCCACACATCGTATTCATTTAAAATATTTATATCCTACTTTTCTGCTTGGCAACAGGCTCCAGTGCAGTTGAGAATAAGTGAAAATGAATAAATAACACAAAATAAGTTTGGCTAAAAATAAATAAAAAAGCAGTGATGGATTGTGAAGGCTATGGGGACACTTTCCAGACTTTAGATCAGCCTTTCCCAACCTGGCAACCTTGAAATGTTTTGGACTACAGTTCTCAGCAATGTTGACTGTGGATGCCAGTGGTGATGAGAGTTGACGTGCAAAATATCTGGAGGGCAACAGTTGGGAAAGGCTGGTTTAGATCATTATGTTACTGCTGCCGTTTCAAATGCTGCTCCCATGGTAACCATAGACAGAAGAGCTCCCTCAGCAGGGAGAGTCAAATAGCACCAGATGCTTTGGTCCCTGGGGGTGGGACATCTCACCTAGGCAGCTGGACAGTCTGTCATTCTTGGTACATCCCAGTGACACATGATAGATACACATCTAACTGGTTTCATCACAATCCTGCTCTATGGGTATGATAAAACATCTGCACAAGGATATAACATAATTGAAATACCTTCTAATGTAGGGATAGGGAACATCTATATCTCCAGATGTTGTTGGACTGCAGCTCCCATCATTTATAATTGCCTGTGTTAGCTAGAGTTGATGGGACTTGCATTCCAACAACTCCTGGAGGACTAAACATTCCCTAATCTAACCTAAGCCAATATGCTATATCCATCTAATGGTTTTCAGGGCTGTTCATTTTCCAGATAGTGGTCTGTGAGACAAGTGTGCTTTACCACACACAATTCTATGTTCCTAACACATGGCCAGTTTGACAGTTTCTATTACTATTACAGAAACCTATACACATGTACAGGACTACTTAACATATATGTACATTTTGGCAGTGGAACACCCTCCCCCCAACACATTTTTCACAGGCTTTTTTTTAAGTGGCAGGCAAACTGCCCACCAGCATTCCTCTTAGTATGATGCTACGTCATGATGGAGCATTATTGTGAGGCACTATGGGGATTAAAACATGGTGGCTGGGAGCATGGTGGAACTGACTTTTGTACCTCCTGCCCTTGAAATTCAACTCCAAATGTGCCTGCAAGTTTAAGACTAAAGGTTACACTGAAGAGTTAGGTGAGTCTTGAAATTGTGAGAGAGAGATGAATGGAAATAGAACAAAGTTTGTGTTGTGAGAGAGCAGAGAGCAGAAACAAGAAAATAGAAGAAGGAAACTATTGGATGCAGCCCAGTTTTGCACTCAGCAGTAGCAGAGCCATATTGTGCTATACACTAGTCTTGCTGCAAATGCAGATTACAGAGTGGAGTATCTCTGTTGACTAGAGAACCACTGGGCAGAAATAGTGAGTGAAAGTACTGGGACCATTGCCATCTCCAGCTACTGCTGTTTCATGGGCTGTGATGGGAGCCTTCCTCCACTCACAGAGGCCGTTAGAACCAATTGCTTTTTAAGGAAGAAACGGGCACCACCATTGCCACCTGCTGTGGCTGATCCAGCTGGATTGGACCCTTCTCTTTCATGGCAGGGCCATTTAAGGACAAACACATCTTTCTTTTAAAAAGCAGAGGAAGAAAGTTCTAGAACTGTTTTTATTCTTATTGAAATAATTATTAATTGGTTTCCTTTTGGGTGTGTATTTGTGATCTCAGGATTGTGAGAAGGAGATGGACAGAAGTATAACAACACTGATGTTTTGAGAGAGTAGAGAACAGAAACAAGGAAGCAGAAGAAGGAAACCACTGGATACAACCCTTTGCGTAAAACGTTTACTATTCCCAGATTATCCTCCTTTGTTTCCTCAAGCTGTCAAAATTTAATAGATTAAATTTGCAGACAAAGGTGGAAGAGTTATTAAATTGCTGTAAGCTTCCTTGAACAGAATAGGCATTACTTACAAGGTGAAATTATTTTTATTACTCTTACAAGTGGATATTGTGGCCAAACATTATTTTTAACCGTTATTAGTATTAGTATTTATTACATTTATATACCGCCCCATAGCCAAAGCTCTCTGGGCGATTTACAAAAATTAATCACATCTTTTTAGGACTGCCATGGTACAAATGAATTTGCTTTTGGGGGGGGGAGGATGTTTGTGAGCTAATCTGGGCTATGCACCACCAATTGGCCATATCTGACATAGATAATTATCATAATCTAAACTACTGTATATTTTTCCTACCTACATCCCATTAATTGCAATAGGACTTGAGCTTGCTTAATTGGATACTGGACTTCAGCTTCTGAAAGTAATTTTTACTAATGAGAAACTAATTATCCTACGTTATTGCTCATACTCATATCCAAGATGGCATTGACTTTGTTTGTGTGACTTTATTTATACTTTCCTGTAGGATAAGCAGTGTCAACATTTTTTAAAAAACACATGCTTATTTTAAAAATGCTTTACCGATTCCCCACATTTCTTGAAGCTTTTACAGATTATACTAAGCTGCACTAGTGGAGTGATAATGGGAAATGAAAACAAGCAGATGCAATTTTGCTACCTACATAATTAATTGCAAATATCATAGTTCAGCTGCACACAGTTTAAAGCTGCCAAAATCTGTAGTCTTTGTGCTGCTGTTATTCTAATGTTGCAGGTCAAAAACAGCAAACAGCTGTTCAATATCTGAGGATTTTGCTAAATAATGCAAGACTAAACAAACAATGGGAAGTTCTGAACCAACGTCAAAATGTTTTAAGAAGTGTTTTAAATAAAATAATACGGTGGAAAATTAATTGTTTTAAAAAAATCTATTCTTATGGATTAATGGGGCCTGTTAAGCCATGGGTTGCTGGTGTTGGTAGTGGAGGAGGGGAGATCACTTAATTAATAATATTAAAAGTATAGTCTTTCTCTGGAGTTCCCCCCTCCCCATTTGTCAACATTTTCTTTTCAAATTTCAGAATGACTATTCATTATTTTAATATATTATTTAAAAGTAAAGTCTGTTTTACAAAGTTATGAACATATAAAAAGCCCTGCCGGATCACATCAAAGGCCTACCTAGTCCAGCACAATGTTCTCACTGTGACCAAACTATGGGAAGCCAGAAGCAGGACATAAGTGCAATAGCACCTTCTTGTTCCTGTTACTGAACAACTGGCACTAGTGCTGGACTAGTAGCCATTGATAGGCTTATCTGCCATGAATTTGACTAATCCCCTTTGGAAGCTGTCTAAATTGACAGCCATCACTACATTTTGTGGAAGCAAATTCCATAGTTTAACTATGTGCCATATGAAGAAGTACTTTCTTTTCTCTGTTCTGAATTTCCCATCATTTAGATTCATTGGATAATCCAGGGTTCTAGGATTGCGAGAAAGGAAGAGAAATATTTCCTTCTCCACACAATGCATAATTTTAAATACTTTTATCACATCCCCCCTTACTTGCCTTTTTTTTTTAAAGCTAAAAAAACAAAGCCTTTTATCCTTTCCTCACAGGGGAGTCGCGCCAGCCTCTTCATAATTTTGGTAGCACTTTTCTGCATCCAATTTCTTGTCTACAATATCCTTTTTTAAAGGTACAGTGACCAGAACTGTATAAATGTGTTATATGATATTGGCATAATGGATTATTTGTAATTCCAGGTAATATCATATACACATTCTGCATTCAAAACTGAATTTTAACTCAGATAATGCATATCATCTTCCAGAACAGGTTTTTGCACGTGGCTCAAATGCCCTGAATATCGTTCACTCTTCATTACTCATTTTGTTGATGCTTATAATATTCATTGATTAAAAAAACCTGCCAGTTTAAGACCAAAGTTAAGGCTATCTCGTGTCAGCTCAAACTCCACAAAACAGAAAATTGAAAGTTAAGGCTAATGCCTTACCTGATGTGCTCCATGATCAGTGGTGATGGTGTGCAATGTCAGAAATTGTGCTTGCTTACAACTTAGCTTCTATGCACCCACACTTTTCCTTGGTCAACAAAGATGCCGTATGTTGCCTTGGTCCTGCATTGACCTATGAAGCATCTAGTCTTACTGCAAGAAGGAGTTTCCCTCTCATTGTTTAATCCAACCATCCAGCTCCTGATATGAGCAACAAACCAGCCTGGGTCAACTCACAGGAGGATTCCTTTAGCACAGTGTTTTCCAAACTGTGTAACACAGAACTCTGGTATCCCATGAAATGTGAACAGTGGTTCTGTGAGTAAATTTCAGTGCTAACAACATTTTCCCCTTTAAAATATTACAAATTAAATTACATATGTATCAGCTATAAGGAAGGTCAGTCCACTTTTAAACCAGCTTTACTGCACAGTTCTACTTTTGTACACAGGAAGGACACTACCCATTCTTCTTTTGACTACTATTAAATTGATTTTTATGGGTTTGTACTTTTTAAGTTTTATAATTAGGTTTGCTAGCTTTCCTCCTATCAGAAGAATATTTTTTTCATTCAGATAATTTTCCTTCTTTCTTTAATATTTGTTCTTTTTAAATATAAAACATCCCCTAAATCCAAAGTTTTATAAACTCAAATCAAAAATAATTTTGAGTGTTACGTGCTGCAATATTTTGGTATGAAAATAGGCTTCATTTCCTCTTGTTTATTTTGCTCCAAAATTCCATGCTCCCCCTTTATCTCAGGCCCAGGGCTATTCCATACCTCATACCCGGCCAGGCCCCTGAAATAGATTTTATGGGTTCCATCAGTATATTTCAAGCTGAAAAGTGTTCTGTGGCCAGATTAGTTTGGGAAATGATGGGCAGTATCCAATTGAGCCCTTCCACATGTGGCCAGTCCCTGGTGGCCTGGCCCTCTGAAAGTGGGGAGGTAACCGGAATCCTACCCCTTCCAGAAATGAGTGTATGGAAGCACCACTACTGCAAGCAGTAGGGGCCATCTGCAGACCAGAACCGGTGGGGCTGGCCACACGCAAAAGAGTCTGTTTGGCTACTGCCCACTATTCTAGCAATACAATAAGGCTCAGATGCTTCATAAGGCAATATAGGACCAGAATAACATGGGGCATCTTTGCTGGTTCCAGGCACTCCATCCACCCTATCTGGGTTTTGGATTGAAAGACCAAGGGAAATTGTGGGTGTATGGAAGGTAAGTTGTAAGCAAGCACTATTTGTGACATTGTGCAATATCATCATGAGGCACATTAGTTTAGGCATGAGCCTTAGCTTCAAACTTCCTGGTTTGTGGAGCTTGGGCCAATATGAGATAGCCTTAACTCTGGTCTTAACCTGGAAGATCTTTCAGGTCATTGAATTTCCTTGGTATTTTTTAAAGGAATTTTCTCCCCAAGGTATTTGAATCTGCTTCCTTGTAAGTCAACTTGCATGATACATGGGATTATCAATACTTAACTAATGGTAATCATGCTTTCATTTCACTTCTTCCCACTCAACCTTCCAGAGTCAAATAGCCCCTTCCTATGACTATTAACTCTTCATTCACCAGCATCTGCTTTATACATTTACCAGAGATCCTTACAAATATTAGCATTAGCAGAATACTGATACAATAGCCATGCAGTATTGCAAACTTACCAAATAGGGTGACCATATGGAAAGGACAGGGTTCCTGTATCTTTAACAGTTGTATAGAAAAGGGAATTTCAGCAGGTGTCATTTGTATGCATGCAGCACCTGATACAATTCCCTCTTCATCACAACAGTTAAAGCTGCAGGAGCCCTGTCCTCTTTTGTATCTGGTTAAATGATTCTGAAACACAAACACACCATTAGCTGGGTTCATGTGTGTAAATAAGTAGCTATGTCCCTTTATATACTTCTGAGTGTGCCTGCACAGGACTCCAACATACTATTTCCTTTCCCCTACCAAACCCCTCTTCATCAGTGATCTATGTGTCAGGCAGAGCGATTCCCTCGGCATTCAAAATTACATCACTCTTATCCCAGTTGACAGTTGCTACCCCTTCCTTACTGACAGAATGCTGACATAAATACTGGAATTCCTTTCAAAACACGGAAGTGCTGGCAGCATTCTAGCTTCAGAGTGAAACTAAACATGCCTGACATAACTTTGCCAGCAGTTGCTGCCATAGGCTTTCATAGGCAGAAAAACTATAATAACTTTTGAACTGATGATCAGAACTTCGTCAAACAAAGAAAGGCACATCTCCTTGACAGAACTGAATAAGGTATATCAGGTGTTTTCAACAAAACTTGAAATAAACATTTGACAAACTGCAACTTGGAGTAGCAATCAAACAAATTTCTGCATTAAAAAAAAATCTGTACCTGTGACAATATTTACCAGATCATTTTGAAATTTTGCAGAACTATAGCACTCTTCAGGTAAATAATGGAAGCCAAGTTTTACATTTACTGATGTCATTTTTATAAGCGGTAGACGTATTTAATGATAGACCTTTTTTGCTTCCCACCTTAATTAAAGGGCCACTTCTATGCCCCTTTAATATTGTTAATTTACCTGCTGGTAGCGTCTTTCATATCTTTGATAGCAATTCATATTTAGAAAGCATATATATAAGTGAAGTAGGTCCCATTGAGTTCAATCTGACTTACTTCCATATAGTATATATGACTTTAGGTTTAGGTTGCAATCCTATTTATTGGAGTAAGTCTGAAATCAGTAGGAATCAGTAGCCACTGAAACAGATGGAACTTAGATTAGATATGACTAACATGTCCCAGTGCTTTCAATGGTCTACTCTATATATGTCTAAATCTGGATCGAACCAAACATTTTTGCAGAAACTACTAAATTCAATATCACAGATTGGTAGTTCCACTCAGCAAATTAATGTATTATAGGTTAACATAATTCTATTTTTAATTAATCTTCTATTGTGATTTAAAACAAAACAAATCATAAAGAAAGAAAAAAGGAAAAAAATAGAAAAAATACATGCATAAAATAATTATTTTGATATCTCTTTCTCACTTGTGGCGGTTTTTCTAGATGGACATGATGGGGTTTGACAAGTCATGCTGTCTTTTATTGATTCAGGAATTTCCTGATGATTGAGCATGTTTTAATTATGGCTGCTTTCTGGATGTTGGTGTGGATGTATTCTGGTAGGCCCAGTTTTTGGTAGTTTTCTGTATATTTGTTTTGATGTGATGCCTGTGACTGATGTGACTAATGGAATAATTGTGACCTTTTCCTGTTGCGGGAGTTGGAGGGTGGAAATAAAGAGACAACACCAAAAAATGGGTTTAAAATTAGGCCACTTTTATTAAGATCTGCAAAGGGGATAAACTACCTATCCAGGCATCCTGTCAGGCCAAATCAAGGCCATAGTCCACATCGGGTGAGCATTCATAGCCTGTGTAGTGATGCTTGCATTTGCCACCCGCCAGGCTTCCCCACTGGGGTAGGGAGGTCTTCCATGTCACCTCCCCCCGGGCCGCACAGCTCTGAGTAAGTGAGGAAGGTTGACCCCAAAGGTAACCCTTATCTCCCAGCTAGGCCACAAGGCTCAAGGCTGGAAGCCTCAGATGTTACCAATCACCGCAACAGTGCCTGTGAATGCTCACCAACCCAAAACTCCCGCACAGGATGCACTAAATATCCACCTAACCATAAAAGTGATCAGATTTAATTAAGAATGCCAAATCAACCTATTTAATACACCCTGCCTGTCTTACAGTATGGAGTAGGCGAAAAAAACCCATGATCAAATTAGACCATGAGCAAAAAATTCCTATTTGGCCCCCTAATGGCGACCAGCGAACTCACACTGTCTACAGGGAGGGAGGGAGCCGCGCAAACCAAGGAAGAGGCGGGAGGGGACACTCCACCATTATATAGGAGCCCTCCCAGCCTTGTGGTGCCAACACTGGGGCCAGCCAATGGCCAGCCCACACATCCCTTCCTCCACCCCCACCTGCAACAGCCTCCCCAGCGTCCAGGCAAGCCAGGCGCAGATGTTGAGCCGTTTGCCATAGTTCTTGGACTTCTACGGCCAGTGGTATACATTTGTCTCTCTTTTCTTTTTCCTTTTCAACTGCATTTTTGTCATTTGGTATTGCTATGTTGATGAGATATGTGTGTTTTTCTTTTTTGTCTATGAACGTTATGTCTAGTCGGTTGCAAGATATTGTCTTGTCTGTATGAATTGTTCTATTCCAGTATATTTTATGATCTGCATTTTCCAAGATTGTTTTGGGTAAATATGTATAGTATGGTGTAGGCTGTTTGATAAGGTTGAGTTTGATGGTCAGTTGTTTGTGAATTATTTTTGCAGCTGTATTATGTCTATCCATATAGTCCATTCCTGCCAGAATTTTACATCCTCCTGTTATATGGTCTATTGTGTCTTGGAATTGATGGCATTTCCTGCATAGGTCTGTTGTTACACTGTTACCTTTTATGATGTATTTTTGATAGTTCTTGGTTGCTATAACTTGATCCTGTATAGCTATTAGGAATCCTTTGGTTTTTGGAAATAGTTCCCCCTTCTTGAGCCATTTGTACGATTGTTCTTTGTTTATTTCTGGGTTTTGTATTATGTTGTAGAGCTTCCCATGGAGTGCTTTTTGTGCCCATTTTTCTTTTTTTCTCTGCGAGTGTAAGTGGTTGTGTTTGATCTTCATTTTGTAGTGCTAGGTTGAGTGTAGTGTAGTTTTTATCTGGTTTTACTATGGATTTATGAATGGAGGTGTTTTTGGTGTGGAAGAATTGTCTGAGTGATTTTATCTGTTTAACATGAATCCTGTTAATGTCCAGCAGACCTCTTCCTCCTTCTTTCCTGCTGATTGTTATTCTTTCAATGCATGTGTTGGGATGGAGCATGCAGTGTTCTTTGAGTTTGGTGCAATTGAGTCTGTTTATTTCTTCAAGTTCAGTGTGTGACCGGTGTATGAGTCTGAATGAGTATGTGAGCATGGGTATTGCATAGGCATTGATGGCTTTGGAAATGTTTTTCGAGTTGAGTAGATTTTAGGATTTGTGATAGGCGAGTTTTATATTGCATTTTTAGTTGAGTTTTTCCTGTAGAGTGATTAATTTTTCAGTTTTGTTGGAATTCTAAGTATTTGTATGTTTCATTTTCTTCCATGTCATCTAATATTTCGTTATTTAGTGGTTCTGATGTTGCTTCTTCATTCCAATTTCCTCTTTCTATGTGTAGCATCTTGCATTTTCCTATCCCAAATTCCATTTTCATGTCTGTCGTCAGTTCTTCAGAGATTCGCAGGAGGCTTTTTATCTGTGTTGAAGTTGAAGCATAGATTTTGATGTTACCCATGTACAGTAGGTGATTGATTCTGTGCTTTGCTTGTTTTTGGTGTTTTATGTTGATGCCGTATGTGGTGTTGTTAAGGGTGTTGGATAGTGGATTCAGACATAGGCAAAACCATAGGACGCTGAATGCATCACCTTGGAATATGCCACATTTAATATTTATTTTTTCTGTCTGTATATGGTCCTTGTCTGTTGTTTGGTGTATTGTCGTTCTGCATGTCACCATGATTCTTGTCAGAAAATTTTGGATATATTTTGTATATTTCCAGTACTTTTTTCAGCCAACTGTGTGGGATGGAGTTGAAAGCCTTTTTATAGTCTATGTAGCAGGTGTGGAGGTTTCTTTTCTGTTTTTCTGTTTGCTTCATGATGATACTGTCTATTATTAACTGATGATGATGATGATGATGATGATGATGATTTCTATACCGCCCCATAGCCGAAGCTCTCTGGGCAGTTTACAAAAGATGCATAATTCTTAACATTTCCTTTAGCAGTTTGAGTACCATTTTCCAATTCTTTCTAGCACTCTTTGGAAAAAAGAAAACCCTCTCTCTCACTGTAATAATTTCAACCTCTTATTAACCACGTATTTTACACTTCTGCAGGAATTCTTTCTGTATGTCATTATCCTTCTTCTTACTTGACAGTAACTTCAGATAGGACCCATTTAATTTCTTTTTTTAATGACCTACACACTGTTGATTGATTTCCTTTCTGTTTCCTTTTGAGCCAGTTTTTCTTTTTTTTAAGAAAAAAGCTTAGCGGAACCCCTTACTATTATTATTATTATTATTATTATTATTGCATTGTCAAAACATTTCTAACTTGTGTGTGTTGATAAAATGACATTACTATTAAAAGGAAGATCTAATTGTTTTAGACAAATACTCAGTATTGAGGTAAGCTATTGAGATAAACTATTTACTTACAAATAAATGTATATATAATAAATAATTTATTTGTAACTAAATTCCTCTACATCATTGATTAATTTCCACATATAGGAATGCACTGCCTCAAATGCAAACATGCTTACATACAACAAAGTTGGTGGGGTTTAATGCATTCCAGTTTATGTAGACTTTGAACCTGGAGGAGGAACACTCAAGCCTATTTACCAGCATGAAAGACATACAGGATTTCAGCACCAATCTGCAATCTTCAACACCCCCTTCCCTTTCTTAAGAGAGCTTCAGCTAACAGGGTGGAATGGAAATGTAATGAACAAACAAAGGTGGCTAAGCTCCACCCCTTCTAAAACCTAGCAGCACTGGTGCTCAGCCCTCACATTCTCTCTCCTAGTGCTGCTAACCATGTAAGAAAGCCAGTATGGTGTAGTGGTTAGGGAGTTGGATTTGGACTCAGGAAACCCAGGTTCTAGTCCCTACTTGGCGATGAAGTTCACTGGGTGACTTTGGGCCAATCAATGATTCTCCACCTAACCCATTTCACAGAGTTGTTGTGGGGATAAAACAGCTGCCTTGGGTTCCTTGCAAGAGGGATCCTTGTGAACCTGCAGGAGATCCTGCTAGAGTAGTCTTGCCTGTCTTGCGGTGGGAAAATGTCTGCATAAAATATTACAGCTCACGACTTTTATTTAAATATACTAAATGGAACTTCTTCAACCTGGTGCCCTTTAGATATATTGGACTACAACTCCTTTCAGCCCAAGCATGTTGCTGAAAAAGATGGAGGAAGTGGTAAGAAAACCTAGGAGGGCCATAAATTGAAGATGCTGTCATTATCTGAGTGCCCTGTAAACCTTTGTTAAAGAGACATGGTGATGGCACGGTAAAAGCCTGGAAGCACCCATGAGTCTAAATTGAGACAGGCAGTGGCTGATAGCTTGGACATTGCCATGGGAAAGGGAAGAGCCGATTGTATGTGAAATGAAGCAATTATGTTTTACTTCAGAAGGATGCACATTTAGTTTTAAATGACTATCAATTTTAATCCACCAGCTCAAAGATCAAGTACTGCAGTGCACTCCTTGTGGGAATTATCTTGATGAGTTAGAAATTTCTGCTGCTGCAGAATGTACCTTTGGCTGACACTTTTGGATAAAAGCATATTTAGCAAAAGTTGCAGTAGCTTCCTGTTAGTTTCTAGATGCAATTCAAACTAAGTGATTATCTCCCAGCAAATGATCCATGAAATTTGACAGGTAAAGGGGGGCATCAAGTTCCTGCCCCCAGCCACCTCTTTCTCTGTGGGCTCTGCATTTCAAAGCTCACAGGACTTAGAGCATTCAAAGCTCTGATTAAAACACCAGAGTAGCCTATGTAGCCTATCTAGTTGGGTGGCCAGATTTCTAAACAATTTGGCAGCATTGCCTTATGACGACACCTGATTTTTAATCTTATGCATGTTTAGACATAAAAATAACCCTACAAAAAACTCTACAGCTCCCAGAATTCCCCAGCCAGTGATGTTATGCACTGGATACTGTTAAGCAGCTGGTTTTGGAGGCTTATGAGAAGCACGGACAGATCACATAGGCTTGTGTCCTTAGTAGCTTAGGGGCGTTCATACAGAAGTAGCTAAAATAACATCCATCAAAAGCAAACGGTGAAAGAACCCTGACTTTGGAAGGGCCAAACCATATATCTGGTTCATATATAATGACAATCCATGTTTTAATCAACCCATGGGTTGTTGTCGTACCCATAGTTAACCCTTGATTTGGCTATCAGTTGATTGAGCAAACCACTGGTTGTTTCATCAATTCCTGGGTTGTTTGGTTCTTGCCCCCTTTGCCCGTTTTCTCCCTGTATCTGAAATGCCCTTTTAGCACTGTAGGACTGGCATTTAGAGTGGCTGGATTTTTTTTACAGCTCTTGCCTGCTATCTGTTTAGCCTGATGAAACAACCCATGAACAACCCACAGTTCTGGACAGCCAGTAAGGAAAAGTTATCATTAACTATGAATTAACTATGGGTTGTTAATCACAAACAACCCATGGAGAAAACCCATAGTTTATTGTTGGGTTGTGAGCTCTAGGTTGTTTGAACCATGGGTTGTCGTTGGTTGGGTTTAGAAGCTCAGTGGAGGAAAAGAAGGCTTAGAGGCTTCTTTCCCCACTCCAAGTGTTCTGCTTATGTGGCTGCATTTCCCTAATTACCCTAGCAGTGGCACACTTTACTGTGTCATCCAAACTACCCCATTACCCCTATAGCAAGCCATGGGTTGGTCTGGAAACCACCCCTGCTATGCACCTTGCTGGTTTGGATGACACAGATGCCCTTTCCCCATGTCCCATGCATGTGGCCATGGAGAGGCTATTGTGGGTGGGGGGAAGGAGGAACGTGCCTGATCACCATTGGTTGGTGACACAGCGGCATCACCAGCAGGGGTGGAGTGGCAAAGTCTTTATTAGGCGGGCACACCCATTTCCACACCTGTTCTCTTTTGCGGCTCCCTCCCTCCCTCCTCTGTATGCGGTGTAGGTTACAACTGGTCACCCTTTTGGGGGCCGAGTAGGAATTTTGGGCCCATAGTCTGATTGGCGGGGGCTATGGGTCTTTTTGACTACTTCACACTGTAAGTCGGGAGAGAGTTTCTTAGGGAAGACTACATTCAGCGACAGGTTAATTTGGTCACAATTACTTAGGCTGATAGGGACGGGCACGCTTAGAGGAAAGGGATGGAGCATTCTGTGGCACCATTCTGGTGACAGGTGATGCCTGAGGCCTTCCGCTGAGGGTTGTGTGGCCCCAGGCGAGGGATAGGACTGATCTGTGAGGCCAACCCAGCTCACTCCACTGGGGGAAGGCCTACCCTCCCCAAAAGGGGTATGTCCTGGGGTGCGAATGATCAGTACAATGCCTAACAATAGTTGCTGGTGTAGAATAGGGCCTGCCCAATCTCCCTTTGCAGATCTTTAATAAAATGTGGCCCGAAATTTGAACTATACATACTTGTCTCATCTCTTTATTTCCCCTTTCCCTCCCACAACACCCTGCACTGCGGTGAGAATAATTAGGTAAATGGTGGGCATGTGAGCTGCATATGCAAAGTGGGGAAAAGACTTATTTTCCTGCACTGAGTTCCAAACCCAGATGATGACTACCCATGGTTTAAACAACTCAGAACTTAAAAGTTGTGGTTAACAACTTACAGTTAACAAATAGTTCAGGTTTGCACATAATGATAACTGATGATTCAACAACCCATAGTACAGGTTATTGTTACATGTGAACCAGATCTAATTTTATGGCATGATGGATGCCATTCAAAAAAGAGATGGAGGTGATTCTCCTCAGGACTGTAGTGTAGGGGAAGAAGGGTTAGGCGTTTCCTCCCCAGCCCTCCCTTACCTCTCCAGCAAAATTTTTGCCCTCCTGACAAAAATTGTTCACCCACACATCAATTAGCTTGGGGGGGGAAGCTCCATTGTCACCCATGGAAGTTTTTGTTTCTAATGTGAATTGCTGCACAGGGGTGTGTCCTTGTAAAGTATGTGAATACACTGGATTTTAACTTTGTGATATAATTTTTATTACTGAATTTTAACCTTGTGACTAAATTTTTATTGTTATTATATTGCATTGTACGGAACAGGCTCTAACCTGCGATTGGTTGCCTAAAGAACAAAGTGAAAGTGGCATAGGGGTGTGATTTTTATCAGAATCACAGCTGAAGGGGGGAGGGTTAAACCTCACCTCCTCCCCATGTTGCTGAGAATTGTGCTATTTTACTGCCAATAGATGCTTGTGCACCAATGATAAGAATGAATGAGGTCTCTCAACAATTGTAAAGGAAGATCAAGACATGTTCTATTTTTTTCAACAGATACCCTCATCCATGACCCATGTTGTCTGTGCTGCAGCTTCTAGGATGGGGCTGTAGAACTAAGAATGAAGTGTGAGTTCTAGGTCTAGAAAAGTACTGCTTAGCTTTACAATTGTAAATGGTGAGAATGAAAGCAGATGCATATGTCATATGCATTTAACAGCTTTACCCATTCAGTAACAGGAATACATGGAAAATCAAACACCCAAAATTCTGTTTACAAAAAAATAGTGCTAAAATGTAAATACTGCTAATCTAGCAAGAACCCTGCAAACACTAAAATGGAATGATTATAGGAGACTAGGGTTGCTTCATGCTAGTTTTCAGAATACTTTACCAATCTGAGGAGTGTTTGCACAAGAGATAGATAGGAAAATATATTTTAATTAGAAGTCCCTTAAAGGTAAGGCAGAAACTCTCACCTGTCACTTTAATATTGCTTCTGGGGGAATTTGTCATGGATACCCATTATTTTCCCCCTAACATTCTACTTATAAGACATGACTGTGAATTTGAATGTAAATGCCATCAACAGTGCAATCCTATACATGTCTTTTCAGAAGTAAATTCTGTACACACTTACTTCCACATGAGTGTGTACTAGGCTGACCATATGAAAAGGAGGACAGGACTCATGTAACTTTAACAGTTCCAGAGAAAAGGGAATTTCAGCCTACGTCATTTGTATGCAATTAGTACCTGGTGAAATCACCTCTTCATCAAAGCAATTAAAGTTGCATGCACTATACTAGAGTGGCCAGATACAAAGGAGGGCAGGGCCCCTGCAGCTTTAACTGTTGTAATGAAGAGGAAATTTCACCAGGAACTAATTGCATACAAATGACTCGCTGAAATTCCCTTTTCTCTACAACTGTTAAAGTTACAGGAGCCCTGTCCTCCTTTTCAGATGGTCAGCCTAGTGTGTACAGAATTGCAGCTTAAGGGCACAATACTATGCATGATTATACAGAAAAAGTCCTGGGGAATGATGGTATTTGTAAGACTTTTTGTGTCAAAATATGCATAGGCTTGTGCCCTATATAGCTTTAAAGAGTTTTAAGTCATTTTAATCCTTTAAAAAAGTAAAGTACCAACAGTACCTAATAGACAACAACATACTGAGCAGCATACTTTGGAACAGATACCAAGATACTTAATATGACCTAACAATAATTTTGCTGTTTCCCTGAAGCTACAATATAAATACACACAGACATCAAGCTTGCTTTAAGAATGTTCAAAACATCAAAAGATTTATCATTTAAGTTAAGTTAATTTGAATTCAGAGATGGATTCTATTTGTGTGTGTGTGTGTGTGTGTGTGTGTGTGTGTGTGTGAATAATAAAAGACTTTAAGTGGAAGAACAGAATTCATGTCTCTTCAAAAACATGGACAATAGCCTTTATATAAAGGAGGTTCATTCTGACAGAGCATGTCAATCCCAGATCCAAGAGGATCCAACCTCTCCAGGTTTTGGGAATCAGATCAATCAGTTTCCTGTTCTCTGATCAGAGTTTGTCTTTTCTCACATACCATAACAAGCCATCATGGGTTAACTCTTTGGGCCACTATGGCCAGTGATTGCCATAGTTTGTAGTGCTGTGTGAACCCAGGCAGCAGGTGTTGCTGTCTGTTCTAGGATTATGTGAGGGCTGTTTAACCCTTGCACAACCCAACCACCTGGGTGCACATGACCCCCATACTTTATTGCAATGTTAAAACCAGAAGTTCATACTCCAGCAAGTTACAGATTCCAAATTCAGAACCCGGGGGTCATCTACCTGAAAACGGAATGAGAACTGCTTGTGGATATTATCTGGATTTTCATGAAATTGGTTTTGGTTCATCAGGTGGACATGAAGCAAGAAAACCCACTTTTCACAGGTCACACACAATGCTTGAGATGTCCATACTTTAGGATTGGGTGGACGGAGTAGAACTGAAACTCAACAAGAGAGGCTTGTTCCGCACCCCTGTCCATGCCGCTCTGCTCAGGGAAGGTAATTGGAACTGGTGAATTAAGCCCCCATAGTTTAACTTCATAATTTGTCATATGAAAGGTATGCCAAATTAAAACTGTACTTTTATGAATGGAGAAAACAGGCTGCATCCTGTGAGTCAAGCCCCTCGTACGGTATCCTGCCAGATTGGAGGGAGCTGCATTCTGTGAATGGGAAAGCAGCCCTACAGGGGGGAAACAGCACAGCTCCAATTTTCTCAATGGGAAAAAGATGCTACAGATGCATCAGAGTCTCAATGGATAAATGCTTGTGAATGTGAAGTAGTGCTAAGTGAGAAGAGGCTTGTGTCCAAAAAGAGGGAATGGGGGGGAGGTGGTCCCATCCCTTGACCAGGTTACAGAAATAGGCAAACCCAATATTTAATGCAGGGAGGGGGCACACTGTAGTAGAACCACACTGGAGCTGTGTTCCGCAATGCACTAAATCAAATTCCAAAATGCGCCTTTTCCAGAGGGAAGCGGCGGGGTGGATTTGGAGTGGCGACAGTGCTATCTCTCAGAAACAACCCTGAAGTGCTCTCCCTCCACATTAAATCACCTATGTAGATTGGCCCCTGATGAAAATCTGTACATAGAAACTGCATGATTCAATCAAGGTTATTCAATCAAAAGTTTATTCAATAAATATGCAAAATATGGATTTTGAGACACCAGCTCTGTTTGGCACAACAGAAGCGTATGCTTGATGCCAAAATCAGTCTTCTCCAACATGACACCCTCCATATGTGTTGAACTACAACTCTCATCATCCCCTGCCAGCACAGTCAATGGTCATGCAGACTGAGAATGATGGAAATATTTTAATACATCTGGGCTAAAGAATTGGACCAATAGCAGCAAGCAAGGAGCTGAGATTGCGATATATAAGGAGGAAATAGCTATTTAGTAAAGAAGAATAAAAAGCTTTTGCTACAAGGAGCCCCTCCCACACCTCTCTAATGTATGAGGCATCTATCACTGCCTTCATTTATTTCTTTAGTAGGGAAATCACCAAAATCTGAAAATAACTAGAATCTACTGGTGGATGTGCCTGGAACAGAAGCTTATCGGAATTCAGCGTGCTTCCATATAGGGCTGCGCACAGTGTTAATAGAGTTTCCACAACTTCTAGAACCCTTTTGGTTGCAGAATCAGGGTGTCTTCCCGAATCCAAAACAAATTCTGGATCACATTCTGAAAATCCAACAGATCCTAGAAGAAAAGAATGCTGGCTCTGACGGTCTATTTTTGCAGCAGTACCTAGACATTCAAATCATATAAAGATTTTTTTCCCTCCTCAACCATGAGAAGAAGAAATATGCTGTCTCTATCTCTGTCTCTGTTGTTATTTTAACTGGATGGATTCTACACTGGAACCCACTTTCTACAATTTGTTGTGTGGCCACAGAATATACTAACGTCTCTGAACATGTATTAGCTACATATTCTTGTTTAGAGAAGGCACAATTTACTCGTGATGCTTCTAGGCTAAATTTGCACTGCAGCACATTACACATAGGACATCTGCTTATACAAACAATGTTCAGCCCAAAACAAACTGCTGGGCTACTGCCATGCTTGTGTGTCAGAGAGAGATACATTAAAAGCCCCAAGCCTTCTGACTACACTATGCCGTACCTGTGTCGCTGCCTTGTTCCATTTGCTGTCATGGTGTTTATATTTGCTGCATTAATTCAGTAAGATAGATCTGTAATCTTTATTCATTAAAACTAATGTAATAACATCTCACTAGAAGAAGCATTGGGGACTTGGCCTTTGCCTGGCGGGCAAAATGACCCAAATCCACTACGGCAGGATCTACACTACTGCTTTATAATGGTATTGAAGTGCACGGACAACTGTTAGGGCCTATGACACATTCCATATACTGTTTTCAAACTGCTTTCAAAGTGTTATATCCTGCTTGGTGTAGATCTGGTCAAGGCTTGATTTAGGCTCATTCCTGCTGAAACTAAGAACTTTATTGGGAGGTTTTATACTAAAATTGGTCAGCACTGATTTACCTGATGTCGTTCTCTCTGCACAAATGCTAATGTCTAAGATGCAAATGCCCAGTCCTAAAGATAGCAAGAGAGATGGCGCTCCGTAAATCCATGAATTCCCAAGAAAATGCATCCCTTCACAGGGATGTGCTTTGCTTGTCATATGTGTATCTGTGCACATGTGCAGTAGGATTGGCTCTATCAGATTACTACAGTTGGGCGCAACTGAGGGACTGCTTCTGGAATTGTCATGAAGCTCAGTGACTGCCTTGTACTGAAGCAGTCAACTGAAATTAGACAAACTGGGTGGTGGCCAGCTTGGCAGAAAGCCGCAGAGAGATTGTCAGCAGTATTATTACAATTTTAGAGGGCGTGAGGTGTGGAAGACATCTAACAGTTTCCATGTGTGACATACAAGACCGGTAGCCTGAAGATGTTTTTGCTGAATGAATGTGCTCATCTTTCTAGATGTGTATGTCAGTATTCTTAAGTTTATCCAACCCCTGATATAAAAGTATAGCACTCTTTCATTTAAGTGATATATATATATATATATATATATATATATATATAGTAAAATATCACTTAAATGAAAGAGTTCTATACTTTTATAACATTACAATACTAATTTTAAAAATGGTGGTGGGGGAACTTTCTTCTCATTGCAATTAACGATAGCAACTCTTCTGTTGTTGTTGTTTCTTGAAAGAATATGAATTTTCTGTGGTCTCTGAAGAGACAGAAGAATGGCAGGGAAAACACTGGATGAAAATGATTGGATAGGTTCAAAATCACATGAGTACCCTATATGAGAAAAGGAAGCTCTCTGCTGCAGACGTTTACCCTGCAATGCATGATGAACGATGGAGCCAAGCGAGAGGGAACATGACAGAGAGGGTGGTACAAATGAGGGTGGTACAAATGAATGTGATCCACTTTCCCTCATGTAATTCTAATTGTGTAAAGGAGACTAAATGCCTGACCAGGTCTATAGTTTGGTGTGAATGCTGAGTACATCATCTCCTGCCAACAATATTTTTCAGCTGTTGATATTGGCTGTACTGGATATTACGTATTAACAAGAATGAAAGGAATCCAATCAGGATGGATACAAAAACTGCTGAGCTGGCATTTCCTTTCCTTTAGGCATTTCATCTGATCTTAAGTCACTACTCTTAAGTAAAAGAAAGGAAATCATCAAGTCTGTGGCATTCTTGAATGTATATGAGCTATTACGATGTATTGGAAAAAGGCATTAAGGCCATAATTCAGTACAGATAGGTGCAGTTTATTTCCACTGAAATCAATGTTGCTTAAACATGCTTTACTGTTTTGGACTGTGAGATATGTGAATGATACAACTAGGTGACAGAAACAGGACATTTGTATGATTCACTAGGATACATGACCTGGTTTCAAGTGGATTCAATTAGAAACAGAAAATTAAATTTAAAAATGTCAAGGGGTAGTGGGAATGTTAGTTGCACGACTGAAATTCATCAATAAGTAGAGCAGTGTTTTTTGTTCTTTGTATAAATCATGAGGATTGTCAGTACATTCAAAAAAATAATAACTGTCCCTCTTTAGTATTATATCAATTGTTTGACAGTCATTATTTGATGCTCCACAAAAGTTGACAGTTCTGTATTGATATCTCCTAACACAACTATCAGGACACATTGTTTGCATTTCCATTATCTTTAGTGCTCACCTTGTTAACTTGATTATCATCCACTGTATTTCGTCCCTGTGTGTATATATATATATATATATATATATATATATATATACCCATAGCACTTCAGTCCTTGTATATCTGATGAAATAAACTCTTAGCATATGGTGCTGTTAAATACAATCTGAGGTAATGCTGAGAGAGATTATTTACGGTTTGTGGCTATTTGTTTTCTTCACAGAAACCTTCTAGCTTAAGATACAGATATAGTTCTGAGATTATCTATTTTTGCTTTGTCTAGTAAGACTACCTTCACTACCTGCTATTGTTGTATTTGGGGGTTAGCTAGTGTTATGAGAAGACTAGCCCCCAATAATCCTTGTGTAGGGCTAAACTTTGGGCTACTTGGAAATTACCTCAGAATGATTCCAATATGCATCGAATTGCCTTTCTCTTACCTTATTCTCATTTTATCTAACGTTTGCATTACAAAATGTGTATCAGGGCTATAATGCAAAGATAGTAGCTATCTAAAATTTAAATCTTACCCCGAATGCCATTATGAACATACACACAGCAGTGAGCATTTCAATTAAGGAAGTTCTGTTGTTAGTGGATAGTAAGAAAACAGTGGTACAGTGTACAACCATTGAACCGTATGATTATTCTTTAATATCTATAATCAAACACTGAAATAGAGAAAGATGGTGAAAGGGGCAATAAGATACCTAGAGATTAAAAATAATAATTATAAAGTGATTAACAGGTTGATGTCTCAGAATAAATCAGTTTTAAGGGGGGATATATTTCTAAGTGTCTTCATCTTCTTTTGGAATATATCTTTTACTGATCACTACAGTGGCAAAATGCTTATTGAAACATTCCACCAGAGCAAAAACAAAAACAAAAAAACAATACAAAACAACAACCCCCACACCTTTCTGAAGACATTATTCTTGCCTTGAGGAAGGAAAAGAAATTAAATGTTGTGAATCTATTATTTGCTGCTATTGGTAGAATCAAACAAGCATCAACAACATTCTTAAAGGTTTATCGATCTAAATAAAATTACAAGACAATCCATTTCATTCTAATAAGTGTTAAATTAAAAACACAAGAAACTTTAATAAGAAGGAAATCACAAGCCTGATACAAGACTTGTGTAACAAAAGCAAAACCTCAACCTTCTGCCCTTAAAACTGGGGTAGGCAACGTACTCCCTGCAGTTTCCCATTGTGGCTCCCTGACACCTCCTGAAATTTGGGGGAGGAGGGATAAAAAAATCTGGTTTTTTTTGGTGAAGAAAATGGTATCTGGAGCTGCTACGGGATGCCAAAAAGGTCAAATTAACTTGTTTGCAAGCTAATTGGGGCCCCCTCTAGATGGATTCTGTTTGATGCCTGGTTAGCCGATTATGTGCATCTTCTCGGAAGTGCTTTATCGTAAATGCTTGTATGCAGGAGGTAATTGACCACTCAACAGGTGACCTTCCCAGTTGTTTCAAATGCGCTTTACAAGTAGTTAATGCGGAGAATCGCTTGTTCACATATTCAAAATGCGCTTTAACCGCCAGAGCAAAATAAAACTCGCTGTTTAACGCGCATTCGATAATGCGCATAATCAGAGAGATAACGCGCCTCTACTTCCAATTTGCGCTCCATTCTTGTAGAGGTAAATTTTTTAATGTGCCTTGAAAGAGCTTTAAATGCCTCTTGTAGAGGCAGCCTCAGAGAGAGAGAGAGAGAGAGAGAGAGATAGTAGATAACTTTTTCCCTTTCATTTTTGGCACCCATGGGTATGTCTGTGTGCAGCCCATGGGGGTCCAAGGGGTTGCAGAGAATTGGGGGGGAGAATCCAGGGGGGAAAGGGCCCCCAAACTTGCCCTACCTTAAAGGGTCCCTTGTCTGCCATAGATTCTTTTCATCCATTAAAGAAATCATGAGCTTTTGCATGAATATGTAAACAGATGTTTTTCTCCAATGTGACAGGGATCCAAGATGAGATCCTTCTCAATTTACACCTCTACTTCTTTGATTCCCAGTAATAGCAAGAGTACCCATCTCTGTTGGATTCACACACACTGCCTTTGATCGGATATCTGTTCCCCCATCTGTCAGTCATTCCTTTATTGAAAGGCAACTAGGTTCAGGTCTGCCTGTTCACCCTAAAAAACTCTGGGTTTCCATGTGTCCAGATTTAGGTATCTATCATGTTAGTGGCAGTTGTGCCAGCTTGCTACACCATGGCAGGATCTACACTACTGCTTTAAGACAGTTTATAACAGTAGTGACAACTGTTGGGGCCCAGGACACACTCCATATACAGTTTTCAAACCATTTTCAAAGTGTTATCACTTGCTTGGTGTAGATCTGGCTCATAAATAAACATTGCTATTAGGATTACAATTACACTAGAGGACTAAAGCCATTGCTGTCATCTCTGTCGTCTGCAGCAAATCACCAACCTCTGCTGAGGCAGCATGTTTAACATAACATACAGTGAATCTTGCTTTCCTTCCAGAGTTGTATGCTTAATTTTAAATGGTTACAAGAGATGACACATTCCACAACAGTCTTCTGAAACCCTATTTTGTTAGGGTTTCAAGGTCAAGATCCAAAGAGAGCTCATGCAGCTTTAGTTCCCCAAAAGGTAAAAAATTGCCACCCTTGATTTCCTTGCTTGTGGTCCTTCAGTGTCAAAATTTTCCTGGCTAAGATCAAATAATGTTTCCTCCCTGTAGACTATGAGCTTCATCACACCATCATTTTATCACACTCATCATGTCTGGTTTGCCATTTTGCAGCATGGTACTCACATGACATCGTGCCTGTCCTGCATTCATCCCACCACTTCCTTTCTATTTTCCGTGTTTTGCTCAAGCAGGGAAAATCTGGTTTATTTCCTCCATGTGCCCCCTGTATTGCTATCCTCATGCTATGTCCTTTGTTGGGGGCCGTGTGCTTTGAAGGGAGGTCTTGCTGATGAAAGAGGACAGCGGGGCGGTTCTCTTCCTCCAGTACACTGTGTTGAACGAATGGGTTAAAAGTTGTGCTGATAGTTGAATGGACTTTTGCTGCTCCAACCCCACTTTCATTGCCCACAGAAACAGCAACCAGTCAATGAAACATTAAATTGGTAAAACGCTAGACAACAAAGCTAGAGTGAGGGGGTAAGGTGCCCATATCCATCAAAATGTCCATCAATGAAAAGAACCAGTGAACTGAAGGGGGAAGGAGAAGAGGTGGGGGTGGGGTGGAGTGGAGTGGAGTAGAGTGGGAGAGCAAACAAGCAAAAGGTACAGTGGCGATACCACAAACACACATAAAAGGGACCATTAGCTTGATGCACTAATGAAACGGAGGTGGAAATCGCAGAGGCAAACCAGGGGGAAAAAGTAGGTGTGATGGAGCCTTCTGTGTGATGGAGTTTTTGAGCCTTGCTTTATTCCTGGCTTTTTCTTCAACTTCTTTACTGTTTCCATAACCTACAGTTCCAAGTTTGATCCTCTTGCCTATTCTGTCCAGCTTTTTTTGTTTCTTTGATCCTGTGCCTTTTTGCGGCGAGCCCTGCATCAGCTTTCCCCCCTAGGCGTGGAAATGTAGGGGGGAACCCTCCCTTCCTTGGTAGCCATTCCTCATTGCCAATATATTCCACCCTTTAGTTTGCCCCAGGTTCCTGTTTTATAGGTCACAGTAAGTCCGAACAGTCCATCCATAAGACCTGTCTGAGTTTTAACAATCAACACTTCTCACAGTCTTGACACTTGCAAATATTATATTGCTGACGGAACAGAATGTTCACAAGGGGGAACTGATCCATGTCCCAGCCAGTCAGCATCCCTTCTCATTATTTACTTGTTTAATTATTTCCATTTATATCCTACCTTTCATAAAAAATAAAAATAAAAAAGAATAAACCCAAGGGTGTGCAACAATAGCGTTAAAACATCCAACAATAATATAAAACTCTGATAAGAATTTAATCAATTAAATTAATTAACAGCAGGGCTAACCGATTGGAGATGCCCTGGTGTACAAAAAGGCTTTAGCCTGGCTCTGAAATTATAGTATGGTTGGCACCAGGTGTACCTCTTGAGGGAGGGCATTAAAAAATTGGGGCATGTCTCCACACAGTGTACTTCCATGATACTCCATTCTATTTTCTCTCCCTATTTTGTTCCCCACATACACCCATGCAAACAACAGACAGTACTCCATGGCTACTGATATGCTCAGCCTAGGGTGACCAGATAAAATCCAGGTCAGGGCTCTTGTAACTTTAACAGTTCTAGAGAAAAGGGAATTTCAGCCAGTGTCATTTGTATGCAATTAGTTCCTGGTGAAATTCCCTCTTCATCACACCAGTTAAAGTTGCAGGAGCCCTGCCTTCTTTTGTATATGGTCACTCTAGTATAGTGCCTGCAACTTTAACTGTTGTGATGAAAAGGGGATTTCACCAGGAACTAATTGCATACAAATGACACTGAGTGAAATTCCCTTTTCTCTACAACTGTTAAAGTTACGTGAGACCTGACCTGGATTTTATCTGGTCACCCTAGCTCAGCCCTCATTGGGCTATTTGGTGAATTTTTGCCCTCTTAGGGTCCCCCCCCCCCGAAGATTTTCCATGTGTATGCTGATCCTTCCCTCCTGTGCACAGATAGTTCCGTCTTGGCTATATAAGAAGTGGCACTCAGAGACTCAGTTTTCCTTTTGTCCTCAATTCATCAGCCAGTCCTCAATGGGCAGAGGGGTTCCCCCTTCATCCATGTCGGCATTTTCAAGAATGGGGGTGGAGAGGGCCATTCCAGCTACATAAAAATCTTGATTTCTATGGCTAGTTGTAACTACTGTTCCTGTGGACATTTAGAAATAGTTCTTCAATGTGAACCAGGAAATGAGCTTTCCAAACAATTAGATAGTCTATCTACCCTTTTAAATCTTATACGCCTCCCCTCATTCTCCAGCCACTCCATTCCACTCTTCCTCTCATCCACCTTTCTTTTTCTAGCCACTTCATTCCATCATCCCTCTTACCCAGTTGCCAGGATTGTTTTCCCTCCCAGCCTCTGAATATTCCATGCCATTGTGCTATTATGAGGCTGTTTTGCTTGTATTGTTTACCCTGATAGGATTTTCTTTCCTAAGATTCTTTGCACATCTGAAAACCTCAGGCTTACTTATTTATTGTAACTACTTATCTCCATGTCCACCCAAGGCAGCTAACACAATGCATTTTTTTAAAAAAGGGCAGCAAAATATTAAAATATAAACCTAGTCTACTGATACCTTGTACTGCATATGGGTGCTAAAGTTTGGACTCTGGGTCTATGAGAATTAATTTAGTATTAGAAGTTGTGATGATGATGTCCTGACGAAACCTTTTTATAAAAAATAATGATAATAACTGATTGATATAGAAACCCCCTAGCACAACTGTGTAATTCTAGTTGCTAACAAATGCAGGAGTATGGTTTAAAATGTGTTGATAACACAAAGAAGGCCTAGAGTTATGCAAAGCTATCACCTGTTTTACATCTCCTGGGATCTAGAGCGTGCCATTTCCCTGGGTGATACCAACCAACCAGTTTCACAATTAACAAAGCATCATAAAAGCATCAATAACTTCCTAATTTGCTTTAGTTGTATAGAACTACATTACTATACACAATATATCACCAAGGTGAACAATATTTCTCTTGCCCCTTATCTTTTTTGGCCTTTTTCACAATGATATAATTAACGGATAATTCTGCTTACTTTCTTTGAACCAGCAATTAGCCAAAGTTGCATGGCTCACCAAGTCAAAAAAGGCAAACTTTGGTGGCATAACTATGTCCCATTAGCCTTTGTTGCCTACTCTTGCCCTAGTTAATTTTAAAGACCTATGTTTGGAGAAGAAAATACGATTTTCCTCAAAACTTCAGGTACATACTTTTGAATGTAAGAGAGAGAAAAAAAGCATTTCATCAAAATAAACTGCAAAACTGTTAGCGATTATGAGGTATCAGGATAATACCAGGTTTCTGTTCAGAGCTATGTTGTTACTTTTACGAGGGAATTGGTTAGTCAAGAGAGTGGTGTAGTGGTTAAAGTGCTTGACTGGGAGTTGGGAGATCTGGGTTCTAGTCCCCACTCAGTCATGGAAACCCACTGGTTGACTTTGGGCCAGTCACAGACTCTCATCCCAACCTACCTCACAGGGTTGTTGTGAGGATAAAATGGAGAGGTGGAAAATTATGTACGCTGCCTTGGGTTCCTTGGAGGAAAAAAGGCAGGATATAAATGTAATAAATGAAATAACTATATAAGCTTCTGTGAATTGTGCCAGATGAAAGGTGTTGGAGGGTAAAAAATAACTAAGTGTCCACCTATAATTCTTTAGTGTTTCCTTACTTGGGGCCCATACCATACATTCCCTCACCCATATGGGTGGAGGCTTAGTTATTTTTATCCTCCAACACTGTTCGTCTGCCCATCCCACTCATGATTGTGGGACAGAGATGATTTAATGTCGATCTAATCTCCAGCCTGGAGACTGGATCAGCATCAGGATGAAAGCAGAGCTGCAACTGTGCAAGTACAATTTCAGGGCCCACCCAGCAAGCAAAAGTTTTGTACCTACACAGTAAGCAAAAGTAATGCACAGCTTTTCAAACAGGCATTTTTCCTTCCTAATATGAATAGACACATACATTATTCCTGAGGATGGATGTTTCTGTTGTTCAGACACAAGAACCATGGACTTGAATGTTTCAGACTCAATCTTTCAGGACATGGAAAGTTTGAAAATAGCAGTCATTTCTAGGGGTGTGCATCGGATCGGATCCGATCCACGATCCGAATCCGATCCGCCCCAAAATCGGGAAATCCGATCCGATCCGATCCGATCCGATCAACCTCCGATCCGATCCGATCCGACGAGGTCCGATCCGGATCGGACGCCATTTTGAATGCTTTTTCCCATAGCCAAGTATTGTTTTACAAAAACGCCTATAACTTTTTCATTTTTAAAGATAGAAGGATGAAACTTGGGCACATTATACACTGGTTAGGGATAGTTATCTGTGAGAAATTTCAGAAAGATTGGTGCATGCGTTTTGTGGCAATTAATTTTTTAATAAATACCCAGGAATGCCTATAACTTTGTCATTTTTAAAGTTACATACATGAAACTTTGCCACATTGTAGGTGGTACCTTGGGACCTATGTGTGTAAAATTTCAAAAACGTAGGTGCTTGCCTTGTATGGCAATTAATTTTAGAAAAATGGGTAGTAGTGGGGTAAATACATTTACGCCTCCCATTTTTTTATTTTTAAAGATACAAACAGGAAACATGGGCACATTACAGGGAACACTTCACTTGATATGTGTGTAAAATTTCAGAATGATAGGTCCAGGCATTTGGTGGCTACGAATGTTTTAGATTAAAAGTTATTAACCTTTTTTACACAGAGGCTGGGGCTGTCAATTGCACCCTCCCGCCTCCCGGGAAGAAGAAGGAAACACTTTCTCTCATCTCTTTGATCCTTGCACGCTTGGCTGCAACTGAGCTAGTATCCATTACAAAAGGAGAAACAAAGTAGCACTTGGCTCGTGTCTGCTTTGATACTTTCACTCAAGCAGAACGGCTGAGCCTAGGATCACTCTCTCTCGCTGGGATCGTTACAGGAGAAATTTTCTACAGTCTTCAAAGTGGTGTGTGCAGACACCTTGCCACCACATGCCTGGACCTATCATTCTGAAATTTTACACACATATCAAGTGAAGTGTTCCCTGTAATGTGCCCATGTTTCCTGTTTGTATCTTTAAAAATAAAAAAATGGGAGGCGTAAATGTATTTACCCCACTACTACCCATTTTTCTAAAATTAATTGCCATACAAGGCAAGCACCTACGTTTTTGAAATTTTACACACATAGATCCCAAGGTACCACCTACAATGTGGCAAAGTTTCATGTATGTAACTTTAAAAATGACAAAGTTATAGGCATTCCTGGGTATTTATTAAAAAATTAATTGCCACAAAACGCATGCACCAATCTTTCTGAAATTTCTCACAGATAACTATCCCTAACCAGTCTACAATGTGCCCAAGTTTCCTGTTTGTATCTTCAAAAATAAAAAAGTGGGAGGCATAACTGTATTTCTCAATGGGCAAGTGCTTTCCAATGATTTTCTATGGGCAAGTGCTTTCCAATGATTTCCTATAGGAAAGTACTGTCCAATGAATCCCTATGGGCAAGTACTGTCCAATGAATCCCTATGGGCAAGTGCTGTCCAATGAATCCCTCATTGTTTCAAAAATTAATTGCCACACAATACAAGCACCTACGTTTCTGAAATTTTACACACATAGGTCCCAAGGTACCGCCTACAATGTGGCAAAGTTTCATGTGTGTAACTTTACAAATGACAAAGTTATAGGCATTCCTGGGTATTTATTAAAAAATTAATTGCCACACAAGGCAAGCACCTATGTTTCTGAAATTTCACACACATAGGTCCCAAGATACCACCTACAATGTGGCAAAGTTTCATGTGTGTAACTTTAAAAATGACAAAGTTATAGGTGTTTCTTTCCTCATTGTTTCAAAAATTAATTGCCACACAAGGCAAGCTCCAATGTTTCTGAAATTTCACACACATATCAAGGCAAGTGGTACCTGTAATGTGCCCAAGTTTCCTGTTTGTATCTTCAAAAATAAAAAATGGGAGGCGTAAATGTATTTACCCCACTACTACCCATTTTTCTAAAATTAATTGCCACACAAGGCAAGCACCTAAGTTTCTGAAATTTCTCACAGATAGGTCCCAAGGTACCACCTACAATGTGGCAAAGTTTCATGTTTGTAACTTTAAAAATGACAAAGTTATAGGCATTTCTGGGTATTTATTAAACAATTAATTGCCACAAAACTCATGCACCAATCTTTCTGAAATTTCTCACAGATAACTATCCCTAACCAGTGTATAATGTGCCCAAGTTTCATCCTTCTATCTTTAAAAATGAAAAAGTTATAGGCGTTTTTGTAAAACAATACTTGGCTATGGGAAAAAGCATTCAAAATGGCGTCCGATCCGGATCGGACATCCGGTCCGATCCGATCCGACCATCCTCCGATCCGATCCGATCCGACCCCCCAGGTCCGATTCCGATCCGCTATCCGATCCGATCCGGGGGGTCAGTGCACATCCCTAGTCATTTCCTACACTCTCCTTTATAGTGCTCATCTAGTTCTGTTATCAAAGTATCAGATATAAATGCAATAATAAATAAATAAATAAATACTTTCCAGAAGATATGAAGCTGAATGGCACTGCAAATTGCATTCAAAATTATAATGCAAAATTATCTTTGCGATTTTAAATTGTTTTTAAACCAGAACATTCAAATTAAACAAGTAAAGAGCAGTGCAGGGAAAAGTAGAGCAAGACAAATCAAAGCAGAAATACAATGTGTGAAAGAACGAACTGGATGCTAGTTTATTGTGAGCTACAACTATCATGTGATTACGATAAAAGGAAAATGCCATTTTCAGTTTAACTAGCAGAAGCTTTGCAGCCAAGTAACGTAAAATAGGACTGGTTTGGCATTATCTAGACTTCTGCATTCACACTTTTGGCTCTGCAAACTGGAAAGGGTTCAAAGAAGAGCAATGAAAATGGCAATGTGTTTGAAATCCCAGATTGTAAAGGAAAGACAAAAGGTCTTTGAATCTAAAAAGAAAAGAAGATGCAAGGAAACTGCACATGAATAAATGCTATGAACAGGATGGTAAACAGTTGTTCCCAGCTGAGTACTGAAGGTAGGAACTAAAATAAAAGTAGCAGGGAGACCTATTAAAGACCAGGAAGTACTTTCTGACCAAAATAGTGATACACACACACACACACACACACAAACTGCCCAGCATGCAATCTTTGGTGTAACTCTATCCCTATCATCATCATACAAAGGTCCAGTGGTCCTTCTGCTTAATGATAGCGTAACCTGCCCTAGTCTTTTTAAGCCCTCTAAAACTAGGGCGATTCCAAGCATACAGCAAACTCCACAAGCAGCTTTGAAGAGCAAGTTGCAATGAATTGACTTTGCCATGCACTCAGAGTTGGTCCAACCATTAAGCAGCGTAGGGCAAATCCTCAGATACTGAGGGCTGGTGAGGTTTTGGAGGACAGAGCTGTATGTGCACCATACACCATGCTCTGTGCCTCTGAAGCCACCCTGCTGCCCTCGATTGCACTGGCAAATGCTGACCCATCACCATGTCAGATTCAACTTCCAGTCTGGCCAGCTTCTATAGGAAGAATGTGGTGTGGAGTACCATCTTGTCCTTTGCTGCAGGCATCAAATAGTAATCACAAGTAAATAGGTTTGGGGCGTGATTAAGCAAATGTGCAATAATGCCATCACCTTAATACTGTTATATTCATTTTCCATATGCTGCATTTACTCCAAATCAATCTCTGTGTCTTAAATATCCATTCACAGTCTTCATTTGTGTGTTAACTTCAAAACTACTCTAAGGCTTACATTTACTGACTCATCTACTGTTATTCTTCCCAATTCCCATCTAGAGAGAAATGTTGGTTAGATTTTTACCCCTTCCCCCACTCAATTCTCCCTTGGCAGGAGCTAGTATCTCAGGGGCCCATTATAATCCATATTAATACATTGCCAGAGTGGATGAGTCATTCTTAGAAGCTTCTGTAGGCTGAAAACCCTGAAACTTCAAATTTTATATTTCCCCACAGCAAATTAACCTGAACTAGGCATACTCATTTTTAAGAGATCAAGCACTTCTTGGCTCAAATGGTAAGAAATGCTACCTATCTTTGATATATGAATCAAAACTAAAGATGATTACAAACTTTCCCAGAAATCCTTTGGAAACAAATAGTGTTTTCCTGGTAGAGTGTAGTCTAAGCGGATGCTTCATAGTGCTTATTGAGAGTATGTCCAGATGGTAGTTTTGAACAAAGATTTCAGTGATATATCCATCCTCACAGAATGGCCAGCCTGAACTGATCTCAGACTGTCCTCATCCGTTAATGCAGGCTTCAGCAAATAACACAGGATGCTGTCTTATATCAGGTCAGCCTGTTTGTTCACCTAGTTCAGTATTGCCTATTCTGACAGCTTTGAGCTCTGGCAATGGTCTTTCACATGTCCTGCTACCTGATCCTTGTTGGTTTACTTTTTGAACTGGAGATCAAGGATTAAACCTGAGACCTTCTGACTGCAAGGGATGCGCTCTACCACTGAGCTATGGTCCCTCCCCAAAGTGCAGAAACTTTGGGTAACATCCAACATAAGTCCTATCTAGAGTAGACCTACTAAACTGAATGAGATTTAAGTTCATCATGACTAAGACCCCCTCTATAAGGATTTGCTTTGGCGCCTGGCTGCCCGATTATGCGCATATTCGCGGAAGCGCATTTACACCTAATACCTCTGTACGAGAGGCGGTGAAGCGCATTACAGGACGGCCGAAATGCGCTTTAAACTTGTTGACATGCGGAGAATCACATGTTTACATGGCGGTAAGGCGCTTTAACTGCTGCCGCAAATTAAAACTCGCGGTTTAACGCGCATTCGATAATGCGCATAATCAGATGTTTAAAGCACCTCAGCCCCCAATTTGTGCTCCTCTCTTGTAGAGGTAAAAAAATTAATCAGCCTTGACAGAGCTTTAAACCTCTCTTGTAGAGGCACCCTAACTTAATCCCATTCACGGTATGCATTAGCAGAAAGAGTATAGAAAGAGAGAGGGAAAGCTCTACATTTTGCAGGTTCTACTTTACCTACCTTCTCATATTTCCAATTTAACACTGTTCTGACACACTGTGATTGTAAGCCTGCCATCTGAACTAACCTCAAGTGTGACATTAAGGAAGCAATACTTTGCCCCCAGCTTGTTTCTCAAGTAGGAGTTATGGGTATTCTAAGAGAGTCTTTCTGATTCATAAGGTGAGAAATGCATGGACTATACAATCAGGGGCTTTCTTCATTCAGAGGAAATGTCATGGGATTGCTATCATTCCCATCAATATCAGATGTTTTAATACAAGAAACAATACTAGAAATTTACATGCACTGTGCATGTATATTTTCATGCCTATATATGGAACCCCTTTCCTATTCCTCCCCCCCCCCCATGGAACGAGAATATCAGTGCACACAATGGAAAATATTCACAGATCACCGCTGTCAGTTAAATGCACAGTAAAGCTGTTGTTTATTTTATTATTTATTATTTAGATTTATATCTTATTTATATATCCTCCAAGGAGTCCAAAGCAGCATACATGATCCTCCTCATCTCTATTTTATCCTCACAACAATCCTGCGAGGTAGGTTAGGCTGAGAGTCAGTGACTGGCCCAAAGTCAGCCATTGAGTTTCATGGTCAAGTGGGGATTAGAAGCCAGGTCTCCTAGGTCCTAGTCCAACACTTTAACCACTATACCACACTGGCTCTATTACGTTTAGGGGAGATTTCTGCATGTCCTAGATCTTTTCCAGCCACAAAAGATCACTGGGTAGCAGTGCGTGTGTTCAGCTCATGCAAGAATATGCACATGCTAGAAATGACAAAGTGCACTACAACATTGACCAGCCAGGTTTAATGGTTGAACTATACTCAACTGTACAATTAACCAATAGGACAACAAAAGCAAAAGCATAGAAAGAACAGAAGCACTAAGTGTCTAAAATTGTGTTTAGAAAGATGAATACACATCTTTCATGAGACAGAAAAAGTTGCATTATTAGACTGTCCACAGGCACAAAGGCTGTTCATTTAATAGCTGCCACTACTGAAATGTCGTATGTGGAAGAAATGTTCCTCTTTCCTATAAACTCTATTTATAAAAGCATATCAAATCAATAAAATCAATACCATACCTCCATACCTTTTGTGGTCTATCTCTAATCTATATTTATTTACACTGCCAAAATCAGGTGTATACATAATTGAATTGGTGAACTGCAGTGGCTCTTCTCTCCACACCCCAATCCTCCACCTCAGACTTCCATGGAAACTTTTATTTAAAAACAAGAACAAGAACACATGGATGACTAGCCTGGATTACTGAAATAGCACTCTAGGGGTTTTGTTTGGGTCTTTTGAAGTAAACACTTCTTTCCTTGGTTCCTAAAATGATGGATAGCAATACAGCAGAAGCTTATAAATGAAAATGCTGACACAACCTTATCTATAGCTGTGCAAATAGTGGTGCTGCTATAATTATACTTTATAACTTGAGCGCCAGAAGATAAGTTATTAGTTTTTAATCATATTAATCAGGGCTTGGTTGTTTCAACTGCTATAAATTATAAAGGAAACTACTCTGTAAAAGAAGGGAGTTGAAGAACATAAGAAGAGCCATGCCGAATCAGACCAACGGTCTATCTAGTTAAGCATTTCGATCACACAATGGCCAACCAGCTGCTTGTGCGAAGCTCATAAGTAGGACATGCATGCAATATCTCTCTTCCACTCTTATTCCCCAGCGACTGGTATACAGAGGCATACTGCTTCTGATACTGGAGGTAATAAATAGCCATCATGACTACTTGGCCAAGCACTAAAAATATTTTGGTTATAAATTTAAAAATAGATGGAAACATTTTATTGCAAAGCTGACAAAAATACAGAAATATCTTCAGCAATTGCCTATGCAGAAAGTTAAGTAATTTCACCTTACTTATACTCGTGATGCATTAATATGCATGTTACTCCACTATCAACCAACAGATTATTCCTTGCAAGTTTAATCAGAAATTTTCCTGAAGGGTTTTCTATAAATCAAGTGGCTGTGATTTACTATCAACTGTAGCTCAAGTCTGCTGTACAACAGGGAAACAAAATCTCAGTCTCTCTTATCAAAAAAGAGCCACTGCCGTTTTCTGTATGCCCTGGTTTATAAAATCAGACATTCTATCTATCACTCCAGAAATGTGAAGGCCTAATTCTTTTTAGGCTGACGCTGATGGCAAAATTACAATCAACTCTACTGAGCTTTAAATTGTATCCTAGGAATGCAAGGTTCAAGGAAATTTCTGTTGGTAAACTTGAGCAAGTGGGGAAAATTCTTTATAAGCAGTTCCCTGCATATCAGAAGAATATCTTATATATATCTTATACTAGCTGCTTGTACCAGGTAGACATCTTGGCATTATACAAAAAACACACATTAGAGGTTAGGAAAACAAGGGGAAACTTGGATGTTAATATTTGAAAGTCACAACATCTGATTCTATGCATAGTTAGTGCACCAAAGCCCACTGAAATCAATGAGTTATAATAATAATAATAATAATAACAATTTATTTCTTACCCGCCTCTCCGTCAAGTATTATGGCTTATTAATATATTCAGGTTATGGTTCATTAATATATAAGGTCTCCTTGGCCCCTAACCTTCACGGAAGCCTTCTCAAATCATTACTCACACAAAATACTTGTTTGTAACAGGTTCTCGAGAGAATTGCTGTTCTAATGTAAGTAGCACAGGAAGCCCTATAAGTAATTAAAGAATGAGAGTGTACACTGTGAATTGGAAGTCAGAAGGCGAGGAGTGTTACAGAGAAATTCTGAGCTTACATTTCTGAAAATTAGGAGACAGATACTAATTCATGGGAGTTGCCACAGTGTTATTCTGACCCCTGAAGGATGGAAACAGGAGTTAATTTCATTTCTGTATTTTCCAATTACTTAATATATTCCATGAATGCCAAGCCCTAACCTGCATTAGTACAATTTATTAACTGCCTGTCTCAACTTGTCCTAGAAAGAGAGAGAGAGAGAGAGAGAGAGAATAGACATAAGCTGGTGAACCAGTTTAAAACAGAGATGTAAAGAGTGTTTGAAGGAACAGGATTCCAGGCTGGTAGGAAGCGATGTGTACCTTTTGCAAAGTTCCTGAGAACTGGCTAGACCTTCTATTTGATAAACAGAGCTGGATAATGCTTCTCAAGCACTGCAGAACCTGTATTCTTAGTGGATTTGGGAGGGAGGGTTACACTGAGCCTACATGGAGTTCTGCAAAGACACAGGCTATGTGTTGATTAGACCATTTATTTCACAAAGTTAAGTTCCTCAATAGAATAATAGCAGATATTGTAGTCTTATTCCTTCCTTCCTTTCTTTCAAGCATTTCTCATGGAATTGGGATAAATTATCTACAGTGCCTTGCACAATGGCCCCCTCCACAAGAATGCGCCTTTGCGCCTGGTTCCGCGATTATGCGCATTATCGCGGAGGCGCATTTACTCACAATCCCTCTGCACGGGAGGCGGCGGGAAGCGGCGAAGCGCATTAAAAGATGCCCAAAAAGCGCTTTCCAGGTAGTTAATGCGCATAATCGCTTGTTCACACAGCGAAAATGCGCTTTAACGGCCGGAGCAAAATAAAAGTCGCTATTTAACGCGCGTTCGAAAATGCGCATTATCGGGGAGATAACGCGCCTGTACGCCCGTTTTGCGCTCCGCTCGTGTGTAGGTAAAATTTATAATGAGCCTTCAAGGCTCATTAAACGCCCCGTGTGGAGGAGGCCATTGGTCAGTGGATGGTCCTATCTGTGACTGGTAACTTTCCTTTATTGATAGGCAGCCAGCATCCTATAAAGGACACATCCAAACTATGGCATGATGCCTTGATTTAAATATAAGAAACCATCCATCCTTGGTCTTTCATGGAAATAATCACACCTCCCTACAGCTCTTGCTACCATACTGCCTTCTAAAGGAGATAGAAGTCACTCAGCCCAAGAAAGCCCTCTGGGTTCTGTTTTGCAACTGAAAAGGTAGGCTGGGGTGCTTGACCAGCTGACACTTTTACTTTAATTCTCTGTGCTGCACAAAGCTTTCAAAGTCAATAACCATCCTTAGCTGCCTGGGACCTTTCTTGCCACCTAGACAAGCAGTGACCTAATATCTACAACAGTCAGAGGAAGTCTGACATTAGAGTCACATCTTGGAAACCTAAAGGGGAGCTTCTAGTGGTGTATTTCCATTCTTTAAAGGAGTTTTCACTTGGGTGTGGCTGCCCTTCCACTCAACCCACCCTTATGCATTTTATGGATGATGTCTTCGATATAACCTTTCCAAGGAGAATTTACCAAACTTGAACTCAGTTCAATTGTGCAGAAATGATGTATGCACATATGCACACACATTAAAAAAATACAGCCCTCAAAACAGGTGTGTCCCAGGCAGCAAGGATGAAGCCCTAATTCTTTTCTGATGCTACTGTTCCAGAGAAAATGGTACTGAGGGGGGGAAAAGCAACCCTAAACTCTTCCCAATGGCAAAACTGACTCTTTTCCCATGCAGTTGTCAAAAGCCGTCCAAAGTTAACTCAAGTGATTGATACACTATATGATTGTGCTATTAGATGCAATCAAGTTACATAATCATCGATTAGGCACGGCTGCATCTGTCTCCTTCCATATGAAGCTGCATCTCTTCTCCCATCCATTATACATGAACCACCAAGCTGTACATGGGAATCGGTCTCCCAGCACACACCATAGAACTTTAGCATTGCAGTGCAGTCCATGGCATTGTACCACGTCATCACCATCGATTCCCACAGTCACTCCCCCCTCCCCCTGATCAAAATGCATTTTGCAGAGAAAGGTTTAACAACGGCAACTACTTTCCACGGAGGGGATTCTGTTTCTTTCAGGGCCACGCCACAGTCCAGTGCCTCGTCCCCTCCATGCGTCCCCGCGAGCTGCGGGCAAAGATGGCAAGATCTGAGCCCTCCCTACAGATATCCAGCTCCTTTGCACGTGGCGGGGTCTTAAGGTGTCAAAGCATAAGTTACCCGGTGAAAAGAAGAAGAAGAAAGAAACGTATTTCCCGAGAAGACCAAACAAGTGAGGACTGTCTGAAACATTTTGTGCATTCGTTAGTGCCCGCTACCATTTAAGAAACCCCTCTCTTTTTTTTACGCTCTTGCTGCCAAATTTAACAGGCAATCGCATCATCTTCCTTAGCTTTAACCCTCCAGAATCAATGAACCATAATGCCAATAAACCCCCAGATTAGCACTTTAAAGTTCGACAATCTCTTCTATCTCCATTGCAGCTCCAACAGAATGCTGCACAGAGTCGGGGGGGGGGGGCATTTGACTGGAGAGAGATGGGAGGGAGGCTCATTTCACGTTAAATAGGTTCCATCGCTGAGATAGCCTCTTACTGTTGTAGATCCTTTTCCCCACCAAAAATATCTTGTATGGTGGAGGGAGACGGGGGGGGGGGGGAAGTAAGTGTGATTGCTCAGACTGCATTCAAGCTGATCTCCCACATCAAGGAGGCGGGTGGCGGAACCTTGCTCATGCTTTGATTTATCACAAAATGCACTCTCGAAAATACCTACTGCAGTTGTTCCACTGAACTGCCAATAATGGCTAGATCTATATACACACACACAACAGAGTGTTATGCAGCAATCATGAAAGTAGTCATTTCAATTACAAGCTGCCAAGTTTAGCAATACATCGGATGGGCTTTTATATATGTAAAATTAAAAAAAAATGACCTTACCCACCACAGTCTTGCAAAATATTCTTCTCCCGGTATCAATCAATAAGATAATTGCTGGTCATCACAATGTGTAGTCAGGGAATCCACGATTTTTTTAATGAGAAAAAAGACTCCTCTGTTGTTGTTTTTCCTGCTAGCAATTAATATGGGAAAGGAGATGCCCATTCATAAGTGCCAAGTTCACCATCCAAGCAGATAATTCCATATAGAACTAAAGATCCTTTGCAAGGTTTGCCTCCTGCGAGTTCTCAAAGTGGCCAGGTTGTTCACGGATGGTACAATCCAGGTGGGAAGCAGAAATTAAAATTAAGAGAGGAGGAGGGAAAAAGAGAGATAAAGAGAGACAGAGAGAGAGAGAGAGAGAGAGAGAGAGAGAAGCTGGCTAGTAGGCTAGAAAGCAAGAGAAAAAGACTGATAAACCCAGAAGTCTGCGAGCTCTAGGACAAGAAAAGGGAGTCCTGGATTGTGAGCATGGAGCCTTTTCAAAACCTCTCCACGCACATGTAAAAATTCCAAACCCACCATGGAGCCATGAGAAAGCAAGAATCCTAGGTATATTTCACAAGTATCCTACAATAACGGATCCGACGGGGTTTTCCTTGTACTATACTGCTATGTGAAAAGCACACAGCCCCTGCTGTTTGAGAGGATGTCTCCTGGGTCCTAAAACTCTCATTCGGCACAGGGGAGAAAAAATGCCCCCCTTCCCCCAAACCAAATAGGACGCCAAAGGGAGGAAAATCCCACAGTTGTCCGTTTGCCCCGAATGATGCTAATCTTCTGTGGAAATGACAAGTGGACGAAACGAAAAGAGCAGGTCGTGATGTATCAAGGCAATCCTCCCCAAATATCCTAAGGAAGAGGAAGGTGGAAGGCAAACCGGGAGAGAGAGAGAGAGAGAGAGAGAGAGAGAGAGAGAGAGAGAGAGAGAGAGAGAGAGAGAGAGAGACTGCAATGCATAAACGATTCCAGTGTTTCTACAAGATCGGCTCATTTGATTGAATGCATTCTCTGCTTTGCTGCAAGTCATAAAGAAGATACTGTTACTGCCACCCAATGGATACTTCAGTACTAGCCAAGCCACACTCAACTGCCTCTCTGCAAAGCATTAGTGGAAAGGAGGAGAGTGAGCTTTTGGGGAAAGGGACAGGGGTAGCGAAGGAGAAGTCATTATTGCCCACCGAGGATGCCAGGGACAACTCATCAACAAAGCTCTTCTGCCGTTTTCCCACCCTGGGTGAGAGTTTGGACTGGAGACACAACCCAAGCCAGGAGAGAATATTTAGTATACTAGTTCTGCACTGATCGGCTGCATTTCTCCCCCAACAATTTCTCAAGCGAAGGGTTGTTTTAAAAGCGATGATGCATTATCTATTCTTGGAGTTGTGTGTGCGTGTGTCTGTGTTTCTCTATAAAGCAAACTGTGGGCCTCGCTGTTGCCATGGGATCTTCTTTGTATCAACTCTCTGAACTGTGTGGGAACAGTGGGTTTTTTTAAAAGAAGTCTTTCCCTCCATACACTTTTTAAAACTCTCTCTTTCTCTTTCTCTCTTTCTCTTCTCTCTCTCTCTCTCTCTCTCTCTCTCTCTCTCTCTTTCCCACCCCTTTAAAGATAAAGAACAGGTAACAAAATGTTGCTGCATTATTGCCAATTAAGACAAACAGGAGCTGCAAGGTGTATCTAATTAGGAATTTTAATTACTTCACCAAAGAAATGCTCATTTGCAGATGTTTGGAGTGTTAAACAACTGCTCAGCTAAATTTTACAGTTAAAAATTCTCACCCGCTTCTCCATCCCCCGCCCTCCAAATCTAGATATAGACAGAGTAGCCAGGGATGCTCTCTACATGAGTAAATGTATGTGGGAGGTGGGAAAGAGAGAGAAAGAGAGGGAAGACTGCAATTCTACACCTACTTACTTTGAAATGCATTTAATAATAAAACAAGGGGACCTTCTGAATAATGATAGTTAGGATCAAACTGTAAAAATACCTGGATTACTCTCCATCAAAATTATTCATTAAAAGGCGAGTAGAGGCTTGTCACCTTTTTACTTTCAGGGTTCCTGTACTTTAACAGCTGCCTGACATGCAGAAACAGAAGGTATGAAGGTTTCTGGAGTTCAGAGAGGCTAGGATTAAGAGAGTCATCAGATGGGGGAAATCACGTTTCCTTACCGTCACTTCTCTTCCCCCACTCCTGTCCCACAATACTTCCTCTTTCTACACAGAGAAAAAAGAGGAAGTAAACAAAGACCACATGGCCCATTCAGGGGCTGTTTTTATCGCACCACTTTTCCTGCACACAGTAGGAAATGGCAGCACATTCCATTTTTTAAAGAAGTCAGATTAAAAGGGGTCCATTTTGTGATGGGAAACAGGCAAGAAGGAGCAGGACGTGCATGGGAGGTGGATGATGTTATCTAAAGGATGTGTGAACATCTATAAGTGGGCAACAGTGAGCATGCGATAAAACGCTCCTCTGATGATGCTCAAAGAAAGCACCTGTTATATGATGGCCATGTTAGGTAGGAGCTACAATGGGTACAGCTTCTCATCACTGAAACTCTAGGAAAACTTTAGTGGCGGAATTACTAGCTAGAATACGGCATCAAAAGATGGAGGCTCTGTTAGAGTGGGAAAAGGTGACTGTCTTGAGGCAGATGCCCTGAAAGTAGACCCAGATGTTTCCATTGATGTAGAACAATAGAATTTTGGATGGTACAGCCAGGTTGATGCATGCTGTTGCAGTTTTAATAGAACTGTACTGGCTATTAGTGATGGGTAAATCTGTCAGTCTTGCTTTCTCCCTCATTTGTTGTTTTTCCAATCTCAAGTTCTTTCTCTAGGCTGGGTTCTCCTTTTTCTATGAAGATCTTTATGAATTTTGGCAAATTCTTATCAAACTCAAACTGAATGATTGCTTCATCTATCTGCACCAGCCAAATTCCACAGTTATTCCCAACACGGAGAGAACTTGCCTGCTATATAGCTGTTAAAGATGAAGTGTGTCAGAAAAAGGGAGACATGGCAACCATAAGCAAGCAATAACATGGTTGAATTTGCAGGGATTCAAACCCAAACTTTTAAGAGCTAAGCTCTGGGCCTGATGGGCAAATCTGTCTGTTTTGGTTTCTCACCCATTTGAATTTGTTTGTTTTTTAATCTCAAGTTCTTTTTCTCTTGAATGTTGAGTTTGGGTAAATTCTCATCAAAACCAAACTGAAACAAAATTCTCACCCCTCTTTACTAACTTCATATTCACTTCTGGAGCAAGGCAAGGTGGTGGTATTTAGCTTTGAAACACTCAAGAGCTTGGAGCCTAAAGGAGCACCTCTTCTCCTACTAGCCTGCCTGTGTGTTATGATCTTCTGCTGAGGCCTTTCTCCAGAGGCCTTTAAGAGTGGTATGGGACATGTCAACAAAGGAAAGAGCTTTCTCATTGGCAGTGATAACTCTATAGGGAATGTCCACCCTATAGAGGCTTCCCTGGCATCCACTTTACAGTCTCAATGGCATCAGGGTAAAAAGATGTTGTTGTTCACCCAGACCTTTTAACGTGTGTGTGTTTTAAGAATTAAATGTTTATTGTTTTATTGCTTTAGGGTTCATTACTTTATTGTTGATTGCTTTATTGTTGTACTTTATGTTGTAGTTTAATGGATTGTACATTGACCTGGAATCCTAAACAGAATGAAGGGTGGTATGAACATGTTTAAAATAAATAAAACAAAGAACAGACTAATGACTGCACATGGATTGCATTAGTGCTATGCCATAAGGAAGTGTAGAGGAAATGCTAAATTCCCAAGGGCAGAGAAAAATTGTATCAGGGGGGCTGCACAACAGAGGTCATGCCCAGGTTCTATGCCCATCAACTTCAGGTTTGTTTGTTTTCGAAAAAGGTCTTACTAAGATTGGGAAAACCCTGTGCAAGTCAAAGTAGACATGATTGTGTAAAATTAACCAGCCCTCAACATGAACAAAGGGCAGCTTCATATATATTCTGTGTAGACATCTTTGATAAAAGGTTGATAATCAGAAACATCGGACACAATGACACTAAGGCAGGATCTACACTACTGCTTTATGACTGTTTCTAACAACATTGACAACTGTTGGTGCCCATGACACATTCTATATACCATTTTCAAATAGATTTCAGAGTGTTATATCCTGCTTGGTGTAGATCTGGCCCAAATGGAAACTTTAGAGAGCGAGAGATAAGGATATGGGAGGGACTGTGGCTCAGGCATAGAGCACGTGCTTTGCATGCAGAACATCCCAGGTTTGATCCTTGTTATTTCCAGCTAGGGCTGGAAATATTCCTGCATGAAACCCTGGATTGCCACTGCAGCCAGTCAGTGGTGACAGTGCTGGGCTAGATGGACCAATGATCTGATCCAGTGTAAGGCAGGCGTTTTAGGATTTTTTTCTGTCTAAACATGCATAGGATTGTGCCCCAATGGAATTGTCTTGAAGCTCACTGAGGAGCAAAGGCCTCCTCCACACGAGACGTTTAATGAGCCTTGAAGGCTCATTAAAAAATTTACCTCCACAAGCATGGAGCGCAAAACGGGCGTACAGGTGCGTTATCTCCCCGATAATGCGCATTTTCGAACGCACGTTAAATAGCGACTTTTATTTTGCTCCGGCCGTTAAAGCGCATTTTCGCGGTGTGAACAAGCGATTACGCGCATTAACTGCTTGTAAAGCGCTTTTTGGACATGAATTAATGCGCTTCGCCGCCTCTCGCCGCCTCCAGTGCAGAGGGATTAGGAGTAAAAGCGCCTCCGCGATAATGCGCATAATCACGGAACCGGGCGCAAAAGCGCATCCTTGTGGAGGGGGCCAAAGTCTCTCTCCAATGGATCCTGCTAATGTAGCATTCTATTTTAGCCAACTTGTATTCGCTACATTGGATCATGAAAAGAAAAAGATAAACTGAAAACCTATTTGCTTTTTAAAAGATTCAAAATAAATACTACCTTAGGCTGATAATAATTACTGTTCCTATGGTCCACAATAGCTTTGTATTCTTTATTTCTTTATTTTACTTCTTTTATTTTATTATACATTTTATGTCCTTCCATTCCTCCAAGGAATTCAAGGCAGAATTTTAGCCTCACAATAATTCTGGGACATAGGCCAGACCTGGCCATGCTGGCTGGGGCTCATGCAAGCCAAAGTCGAACACATCCTGAGAACCCATGGGCAGGACCTACACTACTGCTTTATAATGGTTTATAATGGTTTTTGACAACTGTTCGGGCCCAGGACACATTCAATATAACATTTTCAAAATGTTTTCAAGGTGTTATATCCTGCTTGGTTTAGAACTGGCCCAAGTTGGGGAAGATGTGGTAAGCTAAAAGATCATGATGTCTCCAAGACCACCAGTGAATGTCATAGCTGATCAGGGATTTTAGACTAGGTTTGTTATGCTCAATTCTAACATGCTGGGAGCTGCAGTACTAACCAGGTTTCTTCCATACTAAATGAACTATGTGCAGATGGCCTGCCTGCAGCGGGCAAAATACCTTGATATAAAGCTACTGTGTACCTCCATATGTGGGACATATATGAACTCAACTACATGGGCACTACTGAGAGAAGTAAATGTTAAGATCCTTTCCATTTGGAATCTCAAACGTTATACTTAAACAGGAAAATTCAATTGAGTATCCACTGGTTGACCTTACTAGCAAGGTTAAGAGGGAAAGATCATTGCCATGCCATCCTACCCAGTATAGGTATTAACACCAGCTGTACTTTACGTGCATGGAACTCCTTCACCTGCAAGGAAGGATGTGCCCAAATTGTGATCCCTCCTTCCTATTTGAACTTGGATTTCAGTCCACAAGGTGGTTAGCAAAAAAAATGTTTCAATGCCAATGCCTAATTTAAATGATCGCTATAAACATAATTAAACCGACTAATGCAAGCAGTGGAATCATTAAGAACCTCTATAAGCACTGGCAATTTGTAACAAAATCATTGTACAAAAACACCTTTACTTTGTTCTGAAAAACAAATAGTAGAGAGATATGTCCTCCCTGGGAGGGCATTTCCACAGTTTGAGTGACAATGTTGAAAAGGTCCTGTTTTGTACAGCTGGACACTATATACCACATAGAGGAAGTACGTGGAATACAGACCTCTCAGAAAGATCTAAGATATTGGTTAATAATATCGCAAGAAGAAGAATAGGTCATTGATGCAGGTGTACACTCATTTTCCCTTGTACCAGATAACATAATAGTATTTGCACAGCACATATTAGCTCTTAGCTGATAACTATTTGTGTGACAATTGAGCCACAATCTTTTCAGTTACTTTTCAAGTAAGCAAAAGGAGCACAATCTGGGTCCGATCCTACCATTTGGCAGAGCGAGGCAGCTGCAGAGGTGGCTGGTTTGGGGTGTCCTGCAAAGAAAGCAAGTGGTTATTTGTTTAATTACTTATAATTGTATTTTTATTGTCAGGGAGGAGATACATCTTTGAGATTTTCTGGTTCAGCTGGGGTGTGACGCCCCTGGACTTGGGGGTGATTGCAGTTGGAAAGCCATTTTCTGCTTCATCTGAAGTAGAAAACTTGTCTTGAGCTGGCCTTGGCACCATCTTTTCCAAATTACAGCTGATGGATGCCAATCACTGAATGACTATTTTCCTTCGTTTCTGCCCCCCTTTGAAGACAGGTTGCTCCAAAGTCTTGTTCTTCCCCTTTTAAAAATGTTGCTGTGTTTGATTAATACTAAAATAGTAGGAATGTAATGCACTTTTCTTTGATCTGTGTGTAGGTTTTAAGGCAAGAAAGCTCTTGATCTCAGGCTTCCTGTTCAAGAATAAAAAATACTATCTTTTTGATTGGGCTTTCAATTTGGAATGAAGAGTGGAAATCCCCAGTTCCATTTTGTTATTACTGCCCTATTTCATTATGCTTTGGGATCCACCCTAGTTATCTTCTAGCAAGAAAATAAAATATAGAAGAAATGTACATGGAGACCAAAAAACAAAACAAAAAGCAACAGTTCTTGGGATGAGAGGGGAAAAGTCTGTTCCTGTGAATAGACCAGTGTTACAACAAGGAATAATACTATTAAGATGTATTTAAGGTGTTATAACTTTACAGATAAACAAATTAAAAGGTTTCCCCATCCTGTCACTCTTAACCCTGCCCATTTTGACCTGAAACTACCCCCTGCCACCATAAAGATACTTACAAATATGGACCCATTCATGTTTCTGGAACTACATTTTCTTTGAAATGGTTGTGTGCCCATAATCCATCCATTCCCATGTAACCCACACCTTTTCACTCTTCATGCACCAAAGAATTCTGAGGGGGTCATGGGAGTGAATGGGCTAGTCTCATCTCCTGCCACTGATACACCCAGCATCCCTGTCCTTCCTGCTATATATATGGAAACTGTCAGAAGGAGTTCTACTAATGTACCACTGTAGCTGCATAGAACTCCTCCACAGTAGAAGGGATATGGCCCAATGATGGTCCCCACTCAGATGGAGAAGTTCTATGTGCCTACATTAGTGCATGTGTACAGACCCATCCGACACATTCAGAACTTGCACAGAGCAGGGGCGTGGCAGGTGGTCACTTCAGCAGAGGGGCATGGCCACTGGTTGCAGCAGAAGTGGAGCTAGCTTGCACAGCCCATCTCACCCATTGAAATGCTTTTACTGCATGGAGGTTGTTGTGTGGTAACCCCCTAGAACAGCCTTCCCCAACCTGGTGCCCCCAGATGTTTTGAACTGCAACTCCCAGCATCCCTGACCATTGAATTCAGGTAAAGCAGAGGGTGTTCTGAATCAGTGCTTGAGATCCTCATCACACCGACTGTTTTTAACCCAGTTTGCTTCTGCAGGTTTCCCCTCCATTTCTTACGTGAGTCTAGCATTTTGAATTACACGTGGTCGGTATTGTTGTGATACCCCAGCTTGTCCTGTTTCAATTTGCGTTTCCGGGCTTTGCCCATTCACGAATAAATCGAAAGAGAAATGAGAAACGGCATGCTCAGGGTGAGAGATCAGCATGACGGGGACGACGTGATGCAAGTCCAAGCCTGAAAAAGTGGATCAAAGTCATGTTGGGTATGCATCAAACCACACGTGTGATGAACCTCTTCGTGTGGAAAAGGCTGGATGGGGTCTATTAAAGTCAGACTCAATCCAGACAAGAGGAAGGTGTTGTAAATCGGTGGCTCATCTGTCGAGTTAAGCAGTGTTCAACCTGTCCTGGAGGGAGTTGCAATTGAATCAGGTTTGCAGTTCAGAGGTACTTTTGAAAACAGCATCACCACTGGTTGAGGAATTTGCTTCTGATTTTGACATGAACTGACTCCTGATCTGTACCTCCCTGACAAATGTGCAGATTGGAAAGGAATTATCCCTTGGATTGCTCTCTTCTCTAAATTTTGTGACACATGTCTCAGCATCAAAACTCTACAAGAATGAGTATTTGATTATGAATAGAATTCAGTAGAGTGCACTTAATGTGATTTAAATCTTTATTCAAAGAAATTCAAAACTTTACTTGGAAATTGTTTTTATTTGAATACTTAGCTGAATATCTATCTTAAGACATGACAACTCAATTACATACACATACACATCCCTGACATTGCTCAGAAGTTAAGAAAAAAGGAAAAGCAGTGAAAATGTTAACATACTAACATTTAGTAATTTAATGCATGAAATGCAGTACTCATAGACTTGTGTGCTTCCTTGGGATACTCATCTGAAAAAAATAAAATTTTGATTTTAGATTTGATAAATATTGTATTCCAGTTGCCCAATTTGTCTTTCATTCATTCCTAATGTTAATAATTTTGGCTTTTTTTAAAAAATAAATAAATCATGGTAAGTTTTCTGAGGAAAAATATGGCAGCAGAAATTTTCCCCTGAAAAATGTTTAATCTCATATCATTCCTGTCCTGGCACCTATGATGTTATCATTTCAACAACTGACAAAGAACTTTTTAATTTCCTCAGGCAATGATAACAACAACAACAACAACAACAACAACAAACAAATAAACAAATAAACAAAGAACAATCATACAAATGGCTCAGGAAGGGTGAACTATTTCCAGAAACAGAAGGATTCCTAATAGCTATATAGGATTAAGTTATAGCCACCAAGAACTACCAAAAATACATCATAAAAGATAACCGTGTAACAACAGACCTATGCAGGAAATGCCATCAATTCCAAGAAACAATAGACTACATAACAGGAGGATGTAAAATTCTGGCAGGAATGGACTATACAGACAGACACAATACAGCTGCAAAAATAATTCACCAACAACTGGCCATAAAATTCAACGTTATCAAACAACCTACACCATACTATACATACTGACCCGAAACAATCTTCGAAAATGCAGATCATAAAATATACTGGGACAGAACAATTTATACCGACAAGACAATACCTTGCAACCGACCAGACATAATGGTCATAGACAAAAAAGAAAAACACACATACCCCATCTACATAGCAATACCGAATGACAAAAATGTTGTTGAAAAGGAAGAAGAAAAGAGAGACAAATATACACCACTGGCCATGGAAGTCAAAGAACTATGGCAACAGGAAAAGGTCACAACTATTCCATTAGTCACCTCAGTCACCGGCATCACATCAAAAAATTATACAGAAAACCTTCAGAAACTGGGCCTACCAAAATACATCCACACCAACATCCAGAAAGCAGTCATACTTAAAACATGCTCAATTGTCAGGAAATTTCTGAATCTGTAAAAGACAGCATGACTTGGCAAAGCCCGTCATGTCCATCTAGAAAAACCACCACAATAATAATTATGTTTAGCTCTAAATTGCATTGGTTTTACATTGCTTTTATCTAGTGTTTAATGTTTGTAATATTTCATAATGCCATTTTGACGTAAAATGTTGTAATCCTCCTTGCAACAACAAAATTTAAATGGCAGCATATACAGTTATTAATTAAACAATAAATCACATAGTGGCATTAATGCTATTCCCACTTCCCATTTCTATGGAATCTTGCTTTTCATCTCCCATACACTGCCAGAAAATTCCACTCCAGCCTAGGTAGGTAGGGTCTGTAATTACTGGAATTCTTCAGGCTTCAGCAGTCAGAGTTAAGACAGTTAGGGCAGAAAGAGTTGTAGGCAGGGCCATGCAGAGCTGGTAATATGCCCAGGCCAGATGGGAAGTGTGTGCCCCCCCATTTAAAAAAAGGAGGACAACATGGCCTCCCCAAGGGCGCGTGCCTACCAGCATGTCTGTTCTACACAACACCTTCATAGTAAACCTGTTCTACAACACCTGAAGGCACATATATCCCTGCCCCGCATGCAGCATGGCCCTCTGGAGCTTGTAGTCTGACCGTGGTATTCACGATGGATGGCTTCTGCGCTGTTTCCGCAAGGCGGGCTCCTCGCTTTTTGATGGGCTGCTTACGCTACGGAAGCAGTAGCGTAAGCTGGGAGGGACCTCCTCATTGGAGTGCCCCATCAAAATCATGGACCCTGGGCCAATTGGTCCCACTGGACCCCCCTCTGCATGGCTTTGGTTGTAGGTCATGAAAGGAACAGAAGGAAGGGGCTGCTTTTATTTTACTTTTAATGCACCCAATAACTGAAGTTCTGTGGATGATGTACAATACAGTAAAAATGCAAAGTAGTGACAATAAAAGAATGAATAAAAACAATACATAATTTTATATCCATCTCAAACTCATACACTGCTAAGTCCTCTCATACCTACCAAATCTGTCTTCAAATTCTGATATCTCCACCCTAATCATTTTTCTTTTAGTTTAGCTTCTGAGTTTGGAGCATGACTGGATGAAACAAATTTATTTCTTTTCAATAAAATAAAATTTAAAAAATCAGAGGAGTGTGTGAGGAAGTATCAATGGGTGGGAAAACATTAAGCTCCTCTGTCCACTAATTCTGCCTCTACTCTTGCATTAGCATTGTGATGGATACAGGCTGTAGAGAAATCAGTGTTTCCCTTATTCTTTCTACTTCTGTCCACAAATACATTTGCTTTACCATTAATTGTTTTAGTAGAAAATACCAGTTGACATGTTAAAACAGTAACTCCCCAACCATTTCAGCTAGTGAATCCTAATGTTCTCCATTTTTTCTTTGTCAGACTAATTTTATGTTTTAGTTTTTGATTCCTATTCCTGAATCTATCTGAATGTCTGATTATAGCAAGAAAGGACTGCTAAGGCAATAAGAATAATTCCCCTTTGATCAATATCAGCAATTAAAGACTAATTCTATCAGATTTTTTAAAACCTAAAGATTTAAGCTGTTGAATTGAGTGCTGTAACAAGCCCATATTGTGTTTTAGACAAATAAGATCTTCACATTGGCTTTGCTTTAAATTTCTAGAATTTAGACTATACACCAGTACATAGAGAAAATCTCTTGAGTTTCAAAATTTCCAGTATTTTTAACAAATGGATTAACTATCTGATCAATTTAAGTCTCTCTATTTTGGAAACATTTATGTGTGCTTAAGGCTGCAACCCTATGCACTCTTACCTGGGAATAGATCTCTTACCTTGGAATATGTTACCTTTAAGTATATAAGCTTAGATCACAATGGCAGCCATTACCAAATCTGCCCAAAAAGGTGTAACTAGGGAAATGTGACTCAAATGGCACTCAAATCACAGAACATGCAATAAGTGAGGGGATGAATGATAGGGATGTCCATCACTGGGAAATTTGCCCCTTTTGGGGCTTGCCAGTCTTCCTTGGTGCAACAGAATTGACTTACATTTGTGAGCTGAGCCATGTATTTTCCCCGAATTCTGGAGACTTTTTCCATATTATTATTATTATTATTATTATTAAATAGACATTTGCACAAATTGCAGCTGCAATGTGCACAATTTGTGCAAAATGCAGCCATAAAAGTACGTAAAATCCGCTAGCTGGCCTGACTTGCTTTGGACCCAGTTGGGCCAGCTGGCAAAAGATAAAGGCCAGGCGGCCGAGCGTATGAAAGTTTCTTGAGCTTCACCTCCCAACTGGATTCCTCTGACATCCCTATTATTATTATTATTATTATTATTATTATTATTTATTGCATTTATATACCGCCCCATAGCTGAAGCTCTCTGGGCAGTTTACAAAGTTTAAAAACACTGAACAGTAAAAACCGATATACAAAATTTAAAAAGCATAAAAACAGATTACAAATACAATATCCATTTAAAACAACTATTTTGGTGTGCATTTTTAAGCACACACAATTTTAAATGCATGCACCCATTGACTAAAACATGTTTGTGTGCATTTTGAAAATTGTGTTTGGGTTCACATTTGGATCCAGGAGGTGCCAACTGAGTAATGTCAGATGTGGCTTGACAAGGCAGACAGGACACTTGTTAGGGTTGGCTGGCCATGTGATCTCTTGATCCATGTTCCTCTTCACTTGTGAAATCTAACAGCCATGGGTTGACTGGGTGGGTTACTTTACTGTGACTGAGAAAGAGCCCTACCCTCATTGACTTCTTTTTGAGTAAATGCACTTTGGCATGAAGGATCACTGCATCGTCAAGATGTCCTGCCAAGAACCGTGAGTGTCCAGTCACGAGCATGCATCCCTAGTGGGTGATACAGTGGCAGAGGTAGAAGGACACAAACAATCATCTCTGCTCTCACTTTGCAATCCACATCACAGAGACCCAAAGCTTCCAGCTTTTACAGCTTTATTATGCTAAAGGAAAACCTTTCTACAATGCGGAGTCAAGGAAGCTTTCAGACTGCCTCAGGCTCTGAATGACTAATCTAAGATCTCTATTAGGGAAGACAGTGCATAGGGTTGTGAATTTGCTGACAGGTTGCCTGTGAAAATCCATGGTCAAACCTGCCTCACAGTGACACCTCTCCTTTAGATTGGCTCCACTTTACATTGTCTTCTAAGAGTGGCTATTCTGGCAGAGCATCTTAGCCCCATCCCCAACTCAACCTACTTCAACTTGCAATGTGCCCTAGCATCTGTCACGTCATGGCCCTCTTCCTCTTCCTTGAAAACTTGAGTTCTCATGGTGAAGAGGGGAGGCGGTGGCTTGGCCTGGGCCATTTGTTTGTCAAGGCGTTGGGAAGAATCTCAAGCTCTTCAGGCTCTGTGGGAAGTTCCTTCCCCATACTCTGATCTTGCTGTTCCAATTCTGATTCAGAATTGGAGTCTTAAGGGGCTTGGGTTCATCCCTGACAGCTACACCCTCCCAGTTCCCAAAGACTCTACCAAACTTCTTTTCACATTCCTGATCCTGGGAGGGAGAACCAACAAAGTGCACTGAATATATGGATGGATGAATGACCAATTTTCATGTTCATCGAGACTCTTCTTTTTCCTACCTCAAGGCTTATTTTCTTTTGTTTTCACTTGTGAATATGATTCTATACTGGTTTAGTTTTTAACAAGAAAAGTGTGGATTTTTGAACAGGAAAAAGCACACTTTTCCATGTATGCACCCAAATTCTTTCTCACCACTAATTTAAGTATGAAAATGTGTCCTTTTTTAAAAATGGACATTGTAAATTACATATATTTTCAAATAGAAAGTGTTTGGCTAATGCAATTGTAAACTCAAGAATTAGTGAGCTTTTTCTGAAAACCAATTCACATTCAGGGTTGCAAGTGGGACATTTTTGCCAATTTTTTGAATGTGAACTAAATTCTCATACATCCCTACTGAACATTGGATTAGTCCTGCAATATATTACTTCAACATTCCTGCCCCAGAATACTGGACCCGGAGAGTAATGAAACCATTCACTGAATAATAAAACTGATAATAACATCCGTTGTAATGAAAAAGTAGAGTTTTCAGTCACAAAACTACAATCCCCTCTTTGCCCCACACTGATGTTTTTCTTATATGCATATATATAGATGATATAGATATAGATATAGATTCAGACACACTGTCTGAGTCTCTGTGCCCCTCCAAATCTAAATTGCTAAATAGGGTTTGGAAGGGTTCAGATTCGGATTCATTCCACTGCAGAGGAGTCTTGCTTCAATGCAGATAACTCCCAAATCTTTCTGAATCTGCTTGTTTCTGTTAAGTATGTGAGATAGTGGATCCAATCTTAATGATACTCTGAGTGATGCCCCAATTACCTGGGAGTGGCACAATGAAGCTTGCTGGATGAAGAATAGCCTACAAGTTTATTATCTTCCAACCCCACAAAGAAAGCAGATGATTGGTGGTGGAGTCCATCTCTAGGCCAGAGCCCAAAGATCAAAGAAACACAAAAAGAAGGTAGCAATGAAAGGGTTGCATCTAGTTAGTTACTTGGGCTTAATTGAGGCTTCAGGGTTCATCCTTAGTCAAGGATGAAACCTAAAATTTCAAGTCATTCAGCAACTTACCTTTGTTGACAATGAGGATATTGAAACTCCAAATCCTAAGACTTATATTTGCCTAAAGGATCCCCTGCTGTAACTTGGGTCAATAAGGAGTTCTTATTGTGGCTCATCCAATAGCTGCCCAGAGAAGTTCATTATGGGGTGGCATACAAATGTCAAAAATAAGAAATAAAGGACAGGTGGATTCATGTGGCCACTTTTTCTATTGCAGGAGGAAACATTTACAGTCGCCATAGGCATCCAGGCTTACTTTCTTCTACAATACCCTCCTCCCCAATTCTCAAACTGGATTCTATGTGAATTTCTGCTGCCAATTGTAACCCCACAATTTAGACCATTCTATTAGTGAGCAAATGTGTCCTATATGAGTGATCAACTCAGACACTGAAGAATTGTGTGGAGAAGAGAGTAGGTCCATGCCTCCTTGCTCTGCTGACATGCCCCACATGTGAATGTCTGAATAGTGTAACCTGCTCTATGCATGCATGCTTTACTCACCCTGCCATGATATGGAACCTTGTGCAGTTAGGGTTCCACATTGTAGGGAGGACCTACATACAGAGACTCTCTTCTTCAGATCTTTTCCTGAATATATGGATGGCAAGGCTTATGACCAATGGGATACCAGAAGGTATGGCCTAACTCTCTTGCTCTATATGGTGACTTAGTACTCAAAAGGGCTATAGTCACACACTTAAATGGAATTGCATATAAGGGGAGACAAGGGAAGAGGCTGTCTATTCTAGCCAGAACAGAGAGATTTCCCCTCAGGGAACAGAGCACTAGAATGATCTGAGTTTGTTCAATAAGCCCCACATTTTGCTGTTTCAGACCAGTAGGAGAGAAGAGGAAAAAGCAGTGTAGACCAGTGAAAAAGCAGCAAATGCCACTTTCATTCTGTAGAATATCATCATTCTGGGAGCTTCTACTGTCTAAATATTATGGGTAAATAGTAATCAGAGTGGTGTTATTAGTGACATCTTACTGTCATGAGCCCTTTGATAAAATTATCAGAGAACAACTATTATCACCGAATGATTTGTTTATTGATTGGTCTACTAATGACATGCTAAAATAAATTTACAAAAAAGAAAAACAAATAAATCACAAAGCGGCTTATGTTATCTCTCTAAGGCTGAAGTCTCTCTCCTTCCTAGCTGCTGGAAGGGGAGTTCTTCTTGTGTAAACACCATATTTGAACGGAAAAGAGTTATACTGGGTGAACAGAGAAGGAATGCACTGGAAACAGCAGCCTTATGTGAACCAGCAGTTTGGCGGTGAAAAGGAGGAATACTATTTTGCCACTAGAGAAATGAGAGTATGAGAAATTCAGCCAGCAAAGCTCCCCTTCCATCTAACAGAAGCTGCTCAGTAAAGCATGAATGATACAGCTCCATCCTTTTCCAAAGTACAGGAACAGCAAAAGGAAGCCCACACTTCAATCCTCTCTAGCCATTCCTCTCTGTGGTGTCAGCTTCTACAGGAAGACCTTCCGTATCCTACTGAAACAGTGCTTGGCTCATACAGCTTAATGCGAGTAGTGTAATGTGCACCTCACATCTGAATGATAGTGTCCAATATGGTTGCATGTATCAGCCCTAAGATCCACTTACAAATAAGTTTATATTTCTCTCACTCATGCATGCTTTTCCTGCCCCCAAACCACCTGCCATGCTGTTTACACCACCTCTAATATATTGGCCAATTAAAATGGGCACAACTAGGTAGACTGATTATTTCCCCATTTGCAATAAAATGTGCCCAGATGCCTGTGGAACAAAAGAACTGGTCTGACATAGACATCAATTGGGGTTACACAAAAACAGTTCTTAAAAACTGTTGAGTGGGGGTTCTGAATGTTTCCCCAGGCCTTTAAAGAAACATGAGAGACTTAGTGGGAGGGTATTGTCCTACAGCGGCATAGCTTTTGAGCAACATACAGTTTAACGGAATAAACCAATTATGAGGCCTCATGCAGCTTAATAAGGATTCCAGCCATTCCCTGTCAGGAATCTATAAACATTTTGAAACAAACTTTTGTCAGTTCCATGTAGAAATTCAAATTATCCCAAATGCATTTGCCTGCCCCCCACCTTGTATGCTTCACGTTAATTATTCTTTTGGAAGAAATGTCTCTATGAAGAAATGCAGCCATTTTAGCCTACCCACTAGTGGCGAACATAATCCACCATACCACACAGAGAGAACAAGCTGCAAACAATGAAGAATGAAGGTCAGCTGCTTTGGAGTGTTGACAGGACGCTCTTATAACTTTGGTCTACGGACCTACAAGAAAAACTGCTCCAATTTAGAATGGTGAGATTTTGCCTCACTTGATTCTCAAATGTTAATTTGTTTGAACATCACATTTCTTTTTTCTGGCAGGGGGCAACAAGCTGCTTCTTATGAGAGCCACTATGAATGCACAGCACTCCTTGAAAAAAGAGAGTCGATGGGCAATGCAAAGGAGAAGGTGTTGTTTTGAGCTCAGTAGAGATAGATGTATTGGGATAAAGGAAGGAAGGGAAAAGGGGATAATAAAAGCGGGGAAGAATGGAAGAGTCTGAAATTAAGGCAATGTGATCAGAATTTTGATGAAGTGGCACAGACAAGATGAAAGATCTCTCTCTCCCTCTCATTTTCAGTGGGTAAAATCTGCCCTGTTGAGACACACTTGTTCTTCTTTTACAACTCAACCCTGGACAAATGGAATTCATGATCAGCATTGACAGCATGGTGCCACTGACAAATCCAGGCCTGAGATAAAGGCTAAATAGCTGCTCCTGCTTCTACCACTGTGCATCTCTTCCTAGGTGCAGAATGTTTTTAAGGCATCTGCATGCTATATTACACTCTCAGCTTCTCTATGAAGTGGCATACGTTTCACTGAGATATACCGAAAAAACTATCCACAAAGATTAATTGAGGTCTAACTGATGCTGCATTACAAAAATTGGAAATCATCCCAAAGTCAAAATGGAGAAATGGCTCCCACATGATCTCTTTTTAAAGAGATTTACTTTAGTTTGGTCTTGTATTCAAGCTTTATTCCATGTTGTCATGAACCCTAGCCCCCACCAAGTTGCAAAACTTTGACAGCAACCAATTCTTAGTTGAAAGTGATTGGATATAAATGGATTCCATACTGGAGTGGGTTGTATCCCAAGATCATTTACACACCTAGGGATGTGCAAATCAGCAATACTTGAGCTTGTTGATGTTCTCCAAATTCCACCATGGAGCTCGTTCTGATTTATGTCTATATCAGATTGTAAGCTTTGGTAGTGCATGGTTTTGCATGAAAATGTGTGCGTATTTTCACACACATTTTACAAAATGTATACATCAATTGTGCACATTTGTCAATAGTCACATTTTCTCCCATTGTGTTTGTGTGCATTTTTCAAGAGTACCCATTTTTCCATGCACATTTTCCAGAAGTACACTTCTTTCAGAACCATTTTTGAGCTTGTTCCACAAATCACATTGGAAGCATGGAAATATATGGACTTCAACTGCAGATTATGTTTGGGTCCGCATTCAGTTTCAGGAAGTGCAAACTGTGTAAATTCTGGTCACAAATGAAGTAAAAACAATTTCTCACACATCCCTTTTAGCATACACCTGCCAGCAAGGTGGAATCCTCTTATTCTAATTACCCTCCTGGACCCTTGGATATGCAGATTCACCCTTACAATGCAGAAACAATGAAGAAAACAGATCCTGATTCAAGATGACCTTAAGGCCAAATTTTTCAGGTGTGGACAACATTACACTAATTATTTCTAAGGCTAAAATAATTCATTCTCAATCCATTCTATCTGCCACTACATTTTTCCGTTTTGGATTCTGTGGCTGAAACAGAGACAGAAACAACTAGGGGTGTGCATGCAAAAAAAATCGTCATTTATCGTTATCATTTTGGGCCAAAAAAAATATCATTTTCATTCATATCGTAGGTGAACCGTATCGTCTTCATGATAATTATTAGGGATGTGCACTGACCCCCCGGATCGGATCGGATAGCGGATCGGAATCGGACCTGGGGGGTCGGATCGGATCGGATCGGAGGACGGTCGGATCGGATCGGACCGGATGTCCGACCCGGATCGGATGCCATTTTGAATGCTTTTTCCCATAGCCAAGTATTGTTTTACAAAAACGCCTATAACTTTTCATTTTTAAAGATAGAAGGATGAAACTGGGGCACATTATACACTGGTTAGGGACAGTTATCTGTGAGAAATTTCAGAAAGATTGGTGCATGCGTTTTGTGGCAATTAATTTTTTAATAAATACCCAGGAATGCCTATAACTTTGTCATTTTTAAAGTTACACACATGAAACTTTGCCACATTGTAGGTGGTACCTTGGGACCTATGTGTGTGAAATTTCAGAAACGTAGGTGCTTGTCTTGTGTGGCAATTAATTTTTAGAAAAATGGGTAGTAGTGGGGTAAATACATTTACGCCTTCCATTTTTTATTTTTGAAGATACAAACAGGAAACTTGGTCACATTACAGGTACCACTTGCCTTGATATGTGTGTGAAATTTCAGAAACATTGGAGCTTGCCTTGTGTGGCAATTAATTTTTGAAACAATGAGGAAAGAAACACCTATAACTTTGTCATTTTTAAAGTTGCAAACATGAAACTTTGCCACATTGTAGGTGGTACCTTGGGACCTATGTGTGTGAAATTTCAGAAACGTAGGTGCTTGCCTTGTGTGGCAATTAATTTTTTAATAAATACCCAGGAATGCCTATAACTTTGTCATTTGTAAAGTTACACACATGAAACTTTGCCACATTGTAGGCGGTACCTTGGGACCTATGTGTGTGAAATTTCAGAAACGTAGGTGCTTGTATTGTGTGGCAATTAATTTTTGAAACAATGAGGGATTCATTGGACAGCACTTGCCCATAGGGATTCATTGGATAGTACTTACTCATAGGGAATCATTGGACAGTACTTGCCCATAGGAAATCATTGGAAAGTACTTGCCTATAGGAAATCATTGGAAAGCACTTTCCCATTGAGAAATACAGTTATGCCTCCCACTTTTTTATTTTTGAAGATACAAACAGGAAACTTGGGCACATTGTAGACTGGTTAGGGATAGTTATCTGTGAGAAATTTCAGAAAGATTGGTGCATGCGTTTTGTGGCAATTAATTTTTTAATAAATACCCAGGAATGCCTATAACTTTGTCATTTTTAAAGTTGCATACATGAAACTTTGCCACATTGTAGGTGGTACCTTGGGACCTATGTGTGTAAAATTTCAAAAACGTAGGTGCTTGCCTTGTATGGCAATTAATTTTAGAAAAATGGGTAGTAGTGGGGTAAATACATTTACGCCTCCCATTTTTTTATTTTTAAAGATACAAACAGGAAACATGGGCACATTACAGGGCACACTTCACTTGATATGTGTGTAAAATTTCAGAATGATAGGTCCAGGCATGTGGTGGCAAGGTGTCTGCACACACCACTTTGAAGACTGTAGAAAATTTCTCCTGTAACGATCCTAGCGAGAGAGAGTGATCCTAGGCTCAGCCGTTCTGCTTGAGTAAGTGAAAGTATCAAAGCAGACAGGAGCCAAGTGCTACTTTGTTTCTCCTTTTGTAATGGATACTAGCTCAGTTGCAGCCAAGCTTGCAAGGATCAAAGAGGTGAGAGAAAGTGTTTCCTTCTTCTTCCCGGGAGGCGGGAGGGTGCAATTGACAGCCTCAGCCTCTGTGGAAAAACGTTTATAACATTTAATCTAAAAAATTCGTAGCCACCAAATGCCTGGACCTATCATTCTGAAATTTTACACACATATCAAGTGAAGTGTTCCCTGTAATGTGCCCATGTTTCCTGTTTGTATCTTTAAAAATAAAAAAATGGGAGGCGTAAATGTATTTACTAGGGATGTGCACTGGATCGGACCCGATCCACGATCCGAGTCCGGTCCAGTGGGAAATCGGATAAATTATCCGATTTCCGATCCCGCAGCTGGATCGGCCGATCCAATCCGAACCGGTCCGAAAAAGCTCCGAACCGGTTCGGCGGATCGGCGGATCGGCGGGCGCCCACTGGCGCCCACCGCCGCTTCCATTGGCGGGCGCCAGCGGGCGCCCGCCGATGAAAGTGGACAGCGGGGGGGGGAGGAGGGGGGCACTTACCTTCTCGGCCCGGTGGCTCCCGTCCGGCGCCGGCGCCTACTACTACTAGCAGGCTCCGCGGCCTGCTCTAGGGTGGCGCGCCGGGTGATGTCATCACCCGGCGCGCTACTCTAGAGCAGGCCGCGGAGCCTGCTGGTAGTAGTAGGCGCCGGCGCCGGACGGGAGCCACCGGGCCGGGAAGGTAAGGAGGGGGTGCGTGGAGGGGAGGAGGGGGCGCGTGGAGGGGGGAGGGGGGAGGGGGGCCCTTACCTTTCCGGCCCGGCGGCTCCCGTCCGGCGCCGGCGCCTACTATTCCCAGCAGGCTCCGCGGCCTGCTCTAGGGTGGCGCGCCGGGTGATGTCATCACCCGGCGCGCTACTCTAGAGCAGGCCGCGGAGCCTGCTGGTAGTAGTAGGCGCCGGCGCCGGACGGGAGCCGCCGGGCCGGAAAGGTAAGGAGGGGGTGCGTGGAGGGGAGGAGGGGGCGCGCGGAGGGGGGAGGGGGGCCCTTACCTTTCCGGCCCGGCGGCTCCCGTCCGGCGCCGGCGCCTACTATTCCCAGCAGGCTCCGCGGCCTGCTCTAGGATGGCGCGCCGGGTGATGTCATCACCCGGCGCGCTACTCTAGAGCAGGCCGCGGAGCCTGCTGGAAGTAGTAGGCGCCGGCGCCGGACGGGAGCCGCCGGGCCGGAAAGGTAAGGAGGGGGTGCGTGGAGGGGAGGAGGGGGCGCGCGGAGGGGGGAGGGGGGCCCTTACCTTTCCGGCCCGGCGGCTCCCGTCCGGCGCCGGCGCCTACTATTCCCAGCAGGCTCCGCGGCCTGCTCTAGGATGGCGCGCCGGGTGATGTCATCACCCGGCGCGCTACTCTAGAGCAGGCCGCGGAGCCTGCTGGAAGTAGTAGGCGCCGGCGCCGGACGGGAGCCGCCGGGCCGGAAAGGTAAGGAGGGGGTGCGTGGAGGGGAGGAGGGGGCGCGCGGAGGGGGGAGGGGGGCCCTTACCTTTCCGGCCCGGCGGCTCCCGTCCGGCGCCGGCGCCTACTATTCCCAGCAGGCTCCGCGGCCTGCTCTAGGATGGCGCGCCGGGTGATGTCATCACCCGGCGCACTACTCTAGAGCAGGCCGCGGAGCCTGCTGGAAGTAGTAGGCGCCGGCGCCGGACGGGAGCCGCCGGGCCGGAAAGGTAAGGAGGGGGTGCGTGGAGGGGAGGAGGGGGCGCGCGGAGGGGGGAGGGGGGAGGGGAGCCCTTACCTGCCCGGCCCGGCGGCTCCCGTCCGGCGCCGGCGCCTACTACTACCAGCAGGCTCCGCGGCCTGCTCCAGGGTGGCGCGCCGGGTGATGTCATCACCCGGCGCGCTACTCGAGAGTAGGCCGCGGAGCCCGCTGGTAGTAGCCGCCGGCGCCGGACGGGCCGAGAAGGTAAGTGGCGGGGAAGGGGGCTTACCCCCCCCCCCCGGAGCCGTCCGCTTCTATCCGCTGGCGCCCGCGGGCGCCAGCGGATGGAAGCAGGCGGCCCCAGGGGGGGTAGGGAGCGCGGGGGAGGGGGTTTACCTGCCGGGGCCGTCCACAGCGGACGGCCCCGGGGGGGGGGGAGGGAGTTAGGCCCCCCCTTACCCACCCGCCGCCATTTTTTCCTCATAGACTTGCATTGCAATGCAAGTCTATGGGGAAAAAAATGGCGGCCGATCCAAAAATTTCCGATTTTTGGATCGGGATCGGACTCGATCCGGTCCGGGGGGCCTCCGATTTTGTCCGAACCGGTCCGGGACAAAATTGGAGGTCCCGATCCGGGTCCCGATCCGATCCGGGGGGTCCGTGCACACCCCTAGTATTTACCCCACTACTCCCCATTTTTCTAAAATTAATTGCCATACAAGACAAGCACCTACGTTTTTGAAATTTTACACACATAGGTCCCAAGGTACCACCTACAATGTGGCAAAGTTTCATGTATGCAACTTTAAAAATGACAAAGTTATAGGCATTCCTGGGTATTTATTAAAAAATTAATTGCCACAAAACGCATGCACCAATCTTTCTGAAATTTCTCACAGATAACTATCCCTAACCAGTCTACAATGTGCCCAAGTTTCCTGTTTGTATCTTCAAAAATAAAAAAGTGGGAGGCATAACTGTATTTCTCAATGGGAAAGTGCTTTCCAATGATTTCCTATGGGCAAGTGCTTTCCAATGATTTCCTATGGGCAAGTACTGTCCAATGATTCCCTATGAGTAAGTACTATCCAATGAATCCCTATGGGCAAGTGCTGTCCAATGAATCCCTCATTGTTTCAAAAATTAATTGCCACACAATACAAGCACCTACGTTTCTGAAATTTCACACACATAGGTCCCAAGGTACCGCCTACAATGTGGCAAAGTTTCATGTGTGTAACTTTACAAATGACAAAGTCATAGGCATTCCTGGGTATTTATTAAAAAATTAATTGCCACACAAGGCAAGCACCTACGTTTCTGAAATTTCACACACATAGGTCCCAAGGTACCACCTACAATGTGGCAATGTTTCATGTTTGCAACTTTAAAAATGACAAAGTTATAGGTGTTTCTTTCCTCATTGTTTCAAAAATTAATTGCCACACAAGGCAAGCTCCAATGTTTCTGAAATTTCACACACATATCAAAGCAAGTGGTACCTGTAATGTGCCCAAGTTTCCTGTTTGTATCTTCAAAAATAAAAAAATGGGAGGCATAAATGTATTTATCCCACTACTACCCATTTTTCTAAAAATTAATTGCCACACAAGACAAGCACCTACGTTTCTGAAATTTCACACACATAGGTCCCAAGGTACCACCTACAATGTGGCAAAATTTCATGTGTGTAACTTTAAAAATGACAAAGTTATAGGCATTCCTGGGTATTTATTAAAAAATTAATTGCCACAAAACGCATGCACCAATCTTTCTGAAATTTCTCACAGATAACTGTCCCTAACCAGTGTATAATGTGCCCCAGTTTCATCCTTCTATCTTTAAAAATGAAAAAGTTATAGGCGTTTTTGTAAAACAATACTTGGCTATGGGAAAAAGCATTCAAAATGGCGTCCGATCCGGATCGGACCTCGTCGGATCGGATCGGATCGGAGGTTGATCGGATCGGATCGGATCGGATTTTCCCGATTTTGGGGCAGATCGGATTCGGATCGTGGATCCGATCCGATCCGATGCACACCCCTAATAATTATCATGAAAAAATGATATTTTTGCATCCCTACTTTTAAAGAAAAAATGCCTATAACTTCTGTATTTTAAAAATTAGAGGCTTGAAACTTGGTCACAGTGCTTATGGGGTATGCCTAAGTATGTGTATGAAATTTGAGATTGTTCCCTCCAACCCTCGATTTTATATGATTTTTTAAAAGATCATTTCCGTTCTGACAGGTCTGAATGAACACACGTGGCGAGCTGTCATTCTGATCTGTCAGAATTGAAACAATCTTTAATAAATTCATATAAAATCGAGGATTGGAGGGATCGATCTCAAATGTGGCACATATGTGTAGCACATATTCTATTATTCTATGCTCTTATTCTTCTTCAGTGGTTTACCTTTGACATAGCTCTTGAAATGTTTTAGATTATGACCCTAGATATCATGGATGTCAAAACACAGTATGAATCTATTTTCCCCTTGTTTGTGTGTAGAACAAACACAGTCAGGAAGCCCTTACGTTCTGGCTTCTAGCTGGGATCTAAAAAGCTATTTCAAGCATTCTAAAGTGTTTTCTTGTGCCCAATTGGATTTTGACCCCCCCCCCCCCTTCCCCTGAAAATCAAGCCTGTATGCCATTTCACAAACTGCTTTTGAAAGCAGCTTGGGCACTTGGAGCTAGTTCACATTTCTTTGAATCCTGGCCTCTGTTATTAGGACAAGCATCTTGTGACCTGTCAGAAATGCACTAATATTACCTAGGAGAATTCTAGAATGGGCGAGAGCAGCTGCTTAAACATTTTAGCCAATCATCTGCCTTTTAACCAGTCAAGTAATTGAATATGTTTAAATAAGTATACATGCATTTCAAGGGCCTGAATGAAGGTTTCTTTTTGAGAGGAATAAGGTAAATTACATTCATCATTTTTTTTAAAAAAAACCATCCATACGTAAACAACTAGTACTAAAATAATCTTAAAACAAATGTGTCTTACATGGAAATCCATCAATTACAATTAGGAAATCCATCTGTGGGGTGTGTGTGTGAAGCTCACCAAGCTTTAATCATTTCACCCCCCCTTCAGCTTTGAGCATTTGAATATTAGAACAACAAATGAAGATCACACAGCACACTTATTAATTAGTATAATTGTTTATTTAGTAATGTTTTTCTTTCTTTTTCTTTTTCTTTCTTTCTTTTGTCTTGTTTTCTCCCCTAAAATATATTAATCATTCTGTTTTTTTCTTTTTATAATAGCTGTTTAGACATCAATTGTTAGGGGACTGATCACTTTTTGGTTATATTTTTAAAATAAAATAAAATAAACCAATAACAAATCAGTGAATATTAAAAAAAAAAAAACAGAACAAAAAACTAACCCCCAGGAGTTTTGCTTTGTTTCCCATGAGCAGGCCTGATTCAATGTTCATTGAGCTGGGCCAGTTTGTGGATTTCCATTTAAAAATAAAAACAAAAACCCAATGTTGTGAATAAAAATGAATGTTTTGCTAAAAGCCAAATTACTCTTGCAATTTGTGCAAATGACACAATTTTTGTCTATAATTTGCATAATTTGCACAAATTTCAGCTGCAATTGCACAAATTACTTTTTACCCTAATAATAATAACCAAAATGTTCCCAGATTTTGGGAATAAACCCCATAGCTGGGGACAACATGGAAATCCAGTGAGCTCAGGAAGGGCCATATTCCCCAGCAGCTGGCTTCCCTCATTACAATTAGTTTTAATCAGTTAATCAACTAGCAGTTCAATTGATTAATCTACCAATTAAGCTGATTAGAGGTTGCAGACTCTGTTAAGACAATTTCACTACCAAGTTAGGTGTTTGGCAAAAAAATCTGGTCAAGAAGTAACATCTTTCCTAAACGGGAAGCAAATGGGGCTTGTTCAGAGTCATTAGTTATTGTCAGAAAAATCTTGATTGAGTATAGACAAACAAATGCACCTTGATCAGAATTTGTTTTCACCTTGCAGTGAGGGGTCTTATGAGGAGTGTGTAAGAACACAAAATTCTTACAAATTTGAAATCCCTGCCCTCTGATCCTTAGGGAGTGTGAGAATTTCAGGAAGATACTCATATGATCAGAAGTAGGGAGTTACTTTTCTGACCAGTGTGAAAAAGTGGTAGAGCACATGCTTTGCATGCAAAAGGTCCCAGGTTCGATCCCTGGTTTCTCCAGGTAGGGCAGGAAAAGCTCCTGGCTCAGACTCAGGAGAGCTGCTGCCAGTCAGGGTCAACAATACTGGGCTAGATGGACCAATGGAATGAGCTCAGCATAACAAGTTTCCAATGTTTTTAAAGCTTGTCTTTTTCAAGAATGTATTTCATCCTGCAATCCTGTACCCACTTACGTAGAGTAAGCCCTATTGAAATCAATGGGATGAACTTCTAAGTAGACATGTAAGTTCCCTACCCACTTGGCCACTCTGCACTCCTTCTGTTTGGTGCCAAATAAAGATGAATACAAATAAACAGAACAACAAAGGCACCTCTACAAAGCCATTGCTCTGACTTCTGTTTGACCTCAGCTTCATGGAGTTTTTGAATGCAGACTCACTTCTGAAGTGCCTTGAGGTAAAAAAAAAACTTTTCCATTTTAGCAGGGATGAAAGGAACTGTTTCACGCCACACAGTGTTACCCACAACATTAGAAATTAGGACTTATAAGTCAGATACTTATAAAAAGAAGTGACCCTTCAAGCGGAACAGCTTTGAAACCCCCACACTGCACCTGCTTCTCCCCCTTTCACCAGGGCTGTGCAGAGCTGGTAATATGCCCAGGCCAGATGGGAAGTGTGTGCCCCCCCATTTCAAACTGCTCATTAAGTATTTTTTATTTTTTTTAATGCCCACCAACATGTCTGTTCTACATAACACCTTCATATTAAACCTGTTCTACAACACCTCAATGTTGAATCAGAAATTAACATTTATTTGTAGTTGCTGTACAAATAGAAGCAACAACAATAGAACAGTTCTTCATCATTATCAGACACTATTATCATCATCATCACCCTCACGACATCATCATTATTATCATTAATAACTATCATCATCATTACCTCACCCTCTGCTCCAGAGATTATATAACATGGAGAAGATTGAGGAAACCATCGCAACTTAGGCACAACCATCGCAACTTAGGCACATATATCCCCACCCTGCATGCGGCATGGCCCTCTGGAGCTTGTAGTCTGACCATGGTATTCATGATGGATGGCTTCTGCGCTGTTTCCGCAAGGCGGGCTCCTCGCTTTTCGATGGGCAGCTTACTTTACGGAAGCAGTAGCGTAAGCTAGGGGGGACCTCCTCATTGGAGTGCCTCCTCAAAGTCGTGGGATCCTGGCCAACTGACCCCAATGCCCCCCCTCTGCCCTGCCCTGTCTTTCACAAAGACAGCACTTTCTCTAAAGACAATGGGAATCTCGCCTTGATGAAAACTAGCAAGTCCAAGGTTATGCCCTTTAATGCTGACGACAGATTTCATCTCCCCTCACTCTAGAAATATATTCACAGACGGTGCGTAAGAACTATTTAAGATGCATTTCACGGAATGATAGATCTTGGAAGAAACTAGCATCCCCTTAATTTTGGAATCTCAGTGCGGAAAACTGTACATTAATAAATGGATCTTTGTTAAAGTGCTAGGCTGTGTTGAAGAACGATGAGATTAAGCATGCAAGTATTGGCACCATAAACATCTAAGAAAGGAATAATGCATATTGGTCTGTAATGATGCAGAACAGGAAGGGGGGATTCTAGGAAAAGCAGTTTGTAACCACTCTCAGCTTTCAGTTCTAAAAGTAAAGTGCACAGTAATAGCTCTGTTTGCATAATATATACTGTTTCATTTTAAATGCCCTCTCTGTACTGATGACACTTCATACCGTATTATGAGAGACCATCCATTTGAGGCTGTTACTACATAGATGAAGTTTGTTTTTGAAGTATGTGACTGATCCATGCCTTGACTTGCTTCTGCTTTAGCTAGAACTTTTATTCCAGCTCATTTAATGGTTTAAAACTTAAAGAACTAAGCAAACATAGAAAATATCATTCTGCTCTGCCAATCAATGGTGTAGTGGAGGGGGGGAATAGAGGAGGGCAGTGATGGGACTTGTTTTCAGAGCAGGAGCAGTGACATTATCTGTCAGCGTGCCAGGAGAACTGACATTTCCCCCTTGTGCTGGCAAGCGAATGAGAAGATAGCAAGGTTTCAAGTTTGATTATTGTTTGTGACAGATTAACATAAATGAAGTCAGAGAATGGGGAAATAATCAAGCAGAGGTTGGATACTTCGTTGATATAGTGCCTGTTTCACACTAGTAGTGTAAATGGTAACTCCTCTTTGCAAGATTGTTTGCATTTCTAATTAAAATGCAGTGGTTGCATTTTACTTGGGTGAAGAACTTTAGTTAAAGCTCAATGTGTTTTACAAGTTGAACATCTGATATGTCAAAGACTTTATCCCACGCTTCAACAAAATCATTCCAAGGAAGTGAACAATAATAATGCTAAAAATGCAAACCATCATTAAATAGGAATTCATAAAGAAAAGGTATAGGCAGGATTAAAGCAATCTCATCAGAGGGCTTCCTTTTTTAAGACATCAGAGTAGGCATCAGGTAATACTCTCTGGGGAAGTATTATATATGGAGTGTTTCAAATGAGATTCCCCCCCCCCCTTATTGCCACCTGCCTCATTTGGGACAGCAGAGGCACCCAGAGGATCTCCTAGTACACTCCCATTATTGACTGTGTTGTGGCTGCCAGATTGGACCTACATTGAGGCATGTGCAACTGGGCTGGTGAAAGTGGACTTCCCCACTCCTTCCTCCCCAGGGCAGCCCCTCCAGCCCCCTGAAAATGCTACACAGAGGGTTGGGGAACCCTGCTGAATGAGGTGAGCTGTGGTGCAAGGGGAGGACGATTCCCAAAAAATTGGCAGAGCCCTTCTGTCCACAGAATGCAGATCCTGGATTCAACCCACCATCTTTATTTTCTGAGACACAATGATCTACTCCTGGCACTTTTAGATAAAACAAACAAACAAACACAGCCACTACAAAAATCATGGTGATGACCAGGTTTGTCTCAATGCTCTGAATTTTTTTGTGCATGGCACTTTGGGAAAATAATGGGTGTGGCCTCAAGTGCAGCTGCCAAGAGTACAGGCCACCCAGATGTCCAGTATAGGTGGGCCTGGATGGCACCTTCTCCCGGCCGAGAACTCCCTCTGATCATGGGCCAGCCCAGTACCCATGTTGTTTGCCTTGCAATTCCTTTCTTTGGTAAGAGGTTGATAGTTGTGTATGATTCCAAGTTTCCTGCTGTGGACCTGAGCTTCCACCAAGTGTGAGAAGATGATTAGATTAACAAATAAATGCTGTGCTTCTTAAATTATGCTCTAAATACCAGATTCCGCAGCCTGACTATTGTATCTAGCGAACTGGAATGTGGACATCCCAATGTGTAATCGCTTCTGTGTACTGTTATTGTTAGACACATTTCAACTCATTGAATTTTAGAGACAGTCCACTGGGGGACAGTTTGCAAATGAAGTTTTGTGCATATGATTAACAACTCCTGTTAATTAAATTTCTCTCTAGGTCCTGAGCACAGGGACTTGGAACATCTGAACAGTGGACAGATAAATATGATTGATGGTAATCAGATCCATTGTAGTCTTCTAGAATAAATAATACATTAAGCTGAAAGAGCCTGAAGTGCCAACCTGCTGCATGACCTTGTTCAAGCCTCTTCAGATTGCTCTTAACTACGCCCCTTCCCTCCACAACTTCAGCTCATTTTTATATATAATCTATGGTAGTATAGTTGTCGTTATGTTCCTACCATGGCGGTGATTGAGGAAGGTACATGAGTGCACATGGTTCCCAAAGATTTTCATGCTTCAGGAGTACAGTCATGACTGATATGCATGTTCCAGTAGCCACAGCAGTGCAAATGGGTTTTCAGACCTATTATGGGTGCATAGGATTAGGCTAGGATAATCAGGCATCACAACAATCCACACCATTTAGTCAAGGACTGGCAGTTTTTAATCAGTTTACACTGGAGAACCATGACCGATATACTGAGATTTTTTAAAAAACTAAGCTGACATGCAGCCATGAATCAACTACTATTAACACTATGTGAGTGACCCCTTCTGCCATGCCATTTCCCTGAACAAAATCCACTGCTTGCTGCTGTTTGCTCTGGGATATGTATGCAATATAGGTACCTGGATGTAATCAGGAAAATAGTAGAAGGAAAAGACTGAAATATCCACAGTCCACTGTGGCTGCATTTCAATTTTTAAAAATCAAAAGCTCAATAACAGATCTCTTACATAACATGTACTTTGGCTCTAGGTGGATTAATTTGTTGGGCAAACATTAACAAGTAAACTGGCCACTAGGTTTATTATTCAAGACTATTTATAGTATATTATAATACAAAATGAGAAAGGAAATATTAAATACAACCTTTAGTTATGTAAACAAATGGCAGCTTTTCTGTAAGATCTCACAATTTCTTCAAAAAGTCACCTATAGAGAGGTTTTGGTAATATGCATATTTACTGAAAATTGATTGAGGAACCATATGAAACATTTATTAATTTTCAGCCAATATTCTTTCACTAGTGGATCACCCTACTTTTTCACTCTTTGCCTTTCTGAATATGTCACTCAACAGCCAAAATCATGATGCTGAGTTGTGTGCACTATATCACGCTTTCACAACACTCTAGGTAAGTTCTGCTGTCCTTGAAACTTTAGAAAATGCCAGTGGGCAGAAATATAGTTTGGGGAACAGCTGCATCCAATGGAGCTATCACAGAACTTTTCAAAAGCACTTAGTACTGTTAGGATAATGTCAGCTTTCACATCTCTCCAGTCAGAAACATACCAGGAAGCTTTTAAGGAGAACAGATATTATGCATCTTTAAAGATCCAATATTGCCAGGAAAAAAAAATCTGAATTTTCTTTAAAAAATGCGTTAGCAATGCAATGAAAATAAAGTCCTTCATATATGCAGGTACAATTTTATTATGTACCTATATATGTCGTGCATTAGGTATAAACTGATTCGGTAACAGACTTCCTTAAATATATTTTCTGTGTATTGTTTTCTGATAGTATTTATTCCTTGTGACAAAGGGGTAGTACTACTGTATTTCATCAATTCTAAGAAGCACTTTCCCCCCATGTTTACATCTGTAAAAATGGGGTGCGTCTTAGAATTGATGGCGACTTAGAATCGCCGGATTTCTCCCGCGTTTTGCAGAAGGCACTAGGGTGCATGCCCCCCCCCCCCCCGTGACTCACCCTAGCGGATCCCGAGGTCAGTCAGAGGTCCCCTTTCCCTCTTACCTTGATTGCTGCTGCCTCGGCCTGGGAAGGCTTCAGTACAGGGAAGTAGGCCGCGATCTCTGGAGATCTCGTGAGATCACAGCCTACTTCCCAGTACTGAAGCCTTCCCAGACCAAAGCAGCAGTGATCAAGGTAAGGGGGGAGGGGGGTCTTACAGAGCACTCCCCCTCCCCCTCCCTCTCCCCTTGATCGCTGCTGCCTTGGCCTGGGAAGGCTTCAGTACTTGGGAGATCTCGTGAGATCTTGGCCTACTTCCCAGTACTGAAGCCTTCTTAGGCCGAGGCAGCAGCGATCAAGGTGAAGGGGGAGGGGGGACTTGCAGGGCCCTAGCCCTAAACCTTCCCCCTCCCCACTCACCTCCATCGCCTTCTCCCATCCTCGCTGCTGCTCTGCGCCACTGGCAATATTCACCTTGGCCTGGCAAGGCATCATTACTGGGAACTAGGCCAGATAGTGGCCTAGTTCCCAGTAACAACGCTGTGCCAGGCCAAGGCAAGTGCTGGCAGTGGTGCGGAGCAGCAGCAGCAGTGGCAGCAAGGATGAGCAATGGCGATGGAGGTGAGTGGGGAGAGGGGAAGGGCTGAAGGGGTGCTGAAACTAAGGTGCGTCTTAGAATCAATGCAAAGCTTTTTCCCTGTTGGTGGCCCTGAAATTAAGGTGCGTCTTACATTTGATGGCATCTTAGATTCAATGAAATATGGTAGTTTTAGTCCCAGTATTACTGTGCTTTTCTCCCAGTTCATGGGGAACTTTCCCCCTTAACCTTTCAATTGCTATGAATTGGTAGAAATGTTATAATCTCCCTCATTTTCTGAATATTAGGTGTGTTTGTGTATCACACATTCTATGAATTAGCCAAATCTTGCTGAGGTAATTAACTTCACAAAAAGCAAATTGGATGAGATCTTTATTTCCTGACCATCTTGATTAGGAATTACTATCATTAAACCTGAGGTAGTATGAAAATCAGGGTTTCTTCCTCTGACAATAGAAGTAGGCTGACAAAAGCTATTTGCCCTGCAGATCTCCATTTGGCTCTGACCAAGGAAACACACTAGAGCCAGGATAGTTTCCACGTTCCTTTAATGATTGACAATGGAAGTGTGCAATGTTTTACAGACTGAAAAACAAATTGTTTGGTCAGTGAGGGAGACGAGAATCGAATTTACTTTCAAACACATGAAGTAGATGAAAACACCCAAGATCATTAGAATAAGATACAAAGCAACATATCTCAAAGCATGAGACTGCTGCTAAAATAAATCCTCAGAGCTCATATTTTAGGCAGAGCATATATACATTAAATAATCTTTCTACTCTGGCGGGAAATTCCCAGTGCTGTGATAGTGGGAAAATAAAGCACCTGTTCCTTTTATTTTTCAATGTGCTTTTTCAACTCACTCTTTAAAATGAATTCTTTGCAACTCCCACCACTACTTCGCTTAGTTCCTTGACTATCCCTCTCTTGCTGTCCATAAATTTAGCAAAGCAAACAAAGTTCTTTTCGAATTGCCATTTTCCCCTTGATACATGTCTGGATGCTGCGCTCAACAGCCCTTGAAAGGCAGCCAGAACCAATTCCAAAGGTGTTTGTAGTCAGAAGTCAAAATTGGAAGCTGCTCACCATTGTTCATTCAGTTTTTTGAAAAATAACAATATAGGCCTCTCTGTATATGGTCAGTTGTAAACATAAACAATTGTGGAATGAACCACCTACCTCAGGTTCCCTGTTAAGCCTTGAAGCAATGGGAATAAGGGAGATTTCAGGGGAAACAGGACATGCTCAATGATTTCCCTGCCACTGAATCAGCAGGTGGCACTCTTCACTCTGAATTAGTGCTGAAAAAAGTTCCTCCCCCATAATGGCATTCATTTAACAAAAAATCTATGGTTTACAAAAACAACATTAAGGTTCTACAGTTTCCAGCCCAGCACCAAAAAGCAGGGAAATTGGGCTCCCAAACCTTAACGCCACATCCTCCCTAAGGAGTGAAATTCTCATTCTCCCAAAGCAGTTAAACCATGAGGGCAGGATGGAGAATATGATATGCAGAGGTGACTGTGGGGTTGTGGAAAACTGATGATGAACAACTTAGGGACACCTACTTCTCTTTTTTTTGTTTAGAGCAGCCCTTCCCCAGCCTGGTGCCCTCCAAAGGTGTTGGACTACAACTCCCATCACTGCAAGTCATAGAATCATAGAATAGTAGAGTTGGAAGGGGCCTATAAGGCAATCGAGTCCAACCCTCTGCTCAATGCAGGAATCTACCTTAAAGCATCCATGACAGATGGTTATCCAGCTGCCTCCAGCTGCCTCCCTAGGTAATTGGTTCCACTGTCATACTGCTCTAACAGTCAGGAAGTTTTTCCTGATGTCCATCTGGAATCTGGTTTCCTGTAACTTGAGCCCATTATTCTGTGTCCTGCATTCTGGGTTGATCGAGAAGAGATCCTGGCCCTCCTCTGTGTGACAACCTTTCAAGTATTTGAAGGGTGCTATCATGTCTCCCCTCATCTTCTCTTCTCCAGGCTAAAAATGACTAGTTCTTTCTCCTCATAGGGCTTTGTTTCCAGACCCCAAATCATCCTTGTTGCCCTCCTCTGAACACGCTTCAGATTTTCTGCATCCTTCTTGAACTGGATGCAGTACTTAAGATGGGGCCTAACCAGTGCCGAATAGAGGGGAACCAGTACCTCGCGCGATTTGGAAGCTATACTTCTATTAATACAGCTCAAAATAGCATTTGCTTTTTTTGCAGACACATCACACTGTTGGCTCATATTCAGCTTGTGATCTACAACAATTCCAAGATCCTTCTCGCTTGTCGTATTAATTAGCCAAGTATCTCCCAACTTGTATCTGTGCATTTGGTTTCTTTTTCCTAGGTGTAGAACTTGGCATTTATCCCTATTAAATTTCATTCTGTTGTTTTCAGCCCAGCGCTCCAGTCTATCAATATCACTTTGGAGTTTGTTTCTGTCTTCCAGGGTATTAGCAATCCCACCCAATTTTGTGTTGTCTGCAAATTTGATAAGCATTCCCTGCACCTCCTCGTCCAAATCATTAATAAAAATGTTGAATAGCACTGGTCCCAGGACTGAGCCCTGCGATACCCTGCTCATTACCTCCCACCAGTGTGAAAAGGTAGCATTGATAAGCACTCTGAGTCCGATTCTGTAGCCAACTGTGGATCCACCTAATAGTTGTTCCATCTAGCCCACTTTTCACTAGTTTGTGAATCAGAATGTCATGGGGCACTTTGTCAAAAGCTTTGCAGAAGTCAAGATATACTACGTCCACAGCATTCCCACAGTCCACAAGGGAGGTTACCCGATCAAAAAATGAGAGCAGATTAGTCTGACAGGATTTGATCTTGACAAATCCATGCTGGCTTCTAATAATCACTGCATTGTTTTCAAGGTGTTTACAGATTGACTTCTTTATAATCTGTTCCAAAATGTTCCCAGGGATGGATGTCAGACTGACTGGTCTGTAGTTCCCAGGTTCCTCCTATTTGCCCTTTTTGAAGGTAGGGACAACATTAGCCCTCCTCCAGTCATCCGGCACTTCACCAGTCTTCCATGAATCAGTATTCCCCATGGTCCATGGCCCAAAAATATCCAAAGTACACCCGTAACAGATCCTGCAAGACATTTTATCTGTACGCTGCCCTGCCTGAGATCCTAGTGATATAGGGTAGGATGAATAAATAAATGAATAAAATATGTAGGGACATTACAGGAAACCTTGTCTAATTATCTTGGATCATTAAACAGCTAACATATTTTAACATAGGGCGTACTATTAATCTTTTTATGGCATTTTATGCTGAATGCTTTACCCAAACTTGTTTATCCAAGGCAGAGGAGTTTCCAGGTATGCTGCATTTTTATTTCCATTTGCAGATGAAGAACTGAGAAGGAGTAAATTGCCTAAGGCTCATCCAGTGGATCTATGGATATGCAAAGATTTGTATGCCAGCTTCTCAGGTTTTATAGGCCATCTCCTTAGTCCCTAGACCATTCAAGCAGTCTGTTCTTGCCAATGATTAAGCCAAAGTCTGTCTGGTTAATAAGTTGAGAATGCTGTATTGGGAATACACATTGAATGTGATTATCCAAGCAATGAAATATCTTATCTCGGTTTTTGTCTGTTTTTAGGTGCCATCCTTACTTCACTGATGTGTTATTTTTCTAGTCACTTTCCGCTATCCAGTGACAAGATGATGTAGAGAGTAGCAAGCTTGATTCCTCTTAATTGGTTTAGGTGAGTGAATATCTCTATTTAAATATGTAATTGGCATTTCAGATCTTATCTGAATGTGCTTAGGGAACCAGTGTAGCTCACTCTTTTTAGTAAGGCCAAATCTGATGGCATCCTTTCTGAAACAGCTTCTGTGCAGGGAAATCCCTGAACACATGTTGAGCCCCTAGGATGGTTTCATAAAATGATCAGCTACTGTAGAATCTGGTCCTATATTTGAACTAATGGAGACAGTAATTTCTGTTGGGGGAAAATGCTCAGTATGGTGTGCCATATGTTGCAAATAAAATAGTTATTATATGGTATAAAACACGATGGGATACCATAAACAATTTTAACCTAAAGTGAATTTATTGAAGGAAATCAAACTTCTCTTCCTTATTTGTAACCAACGTTTTAACAGCTCAGATTTTGGGGGGGGGGGGGGTAAAGTCTGTTCTTGTGTTTTGAGATTGCACTCTGTACTTGAGTTTTATTAAGCCCTTGCATAGAACAGCTCTAGACATCTAGAGATAATACTCTTTCAGTAATAATAATCACTTGACAGTCCAAAAAAGTTGCCATGACAGTTTGCTCTCCTTTTAAAGAAACGTTGGCTCAATTACAACAAATTAGTACTTGTAAAGTCATGTGTAAAACTAGTTCAGAAAATTCAAATACCCAGGTCAATGGTTAGAATATTGCAAAATGACGACAACAAAACCAACAGAAACAAGCCAAACCCACAACCAACTTGGACTAAGGCCAGCTCAATCACCTGATTCACTTAACAGAAGAAAGGGGCTGTGGAACTGTGATTCTGACCCACCCCTGATGACATGTAGCTCTCTTTGTCTTTACCCAACTGTCCTCATATTTGTGCGGACATCTGAGGTAGAGACACCTACTTGCATAGGCTTCTATGGATTTGGGAGCAGTGCCAGTGGTGTTGTAGCACACTCTGCAGTGCAGGAGTTCATCATGACACTCCCCCATGTCCACAATCCCCAAGGAGGGTCCAAAATTTCAGGCAGCTGAATTGATCCATATCAACCAACCAGTTCTAGAGTTTTCATCTGCTAGGAGCAAATGAACTAATGGGTGTTAATTGCCCATTCAAAATGCAGCTGCCCCCAAATACTTTACATTACAACAAGGAACAATGGTGTTGTTGGGAAAATTCATTCCTTCACTCAACTCTGATGAGGATTGCAGCTGAGTTCCAAGGAATAGGGAATTCTGGGGAAGAGGGTTGAGGGAGCAGATGATGTCAGCATCCCTGTTAATAAAAGAGTGCCAGTGCTGCATCCCTGTGAACCGTGATTTCACTACACCACTGACATTAGCAGCTTATCTCTTCTGCTATTATGAAAAAAGTATGCAATGGGCTTGTCTAGTAGAAATGAAAGGCATGGCATACATTTAGGGATGCTGAGAATTTCATATCTGCTCACAAACACTTGAATGAATCCTGTTCGCAACCCCAAAGGCAAACACGTCTGCAGTGTGAAAGACAATTTTTGCATGTTTTCAAACTTGCAAGCCTGTTCAAAAATATATACATGTTGCATGCTTTACAGAATGGGGAAAAGTGCACATTTTGGATGTGCACCTTTCTTCCTGAATTGAAAATACTCATTTTTCCTGACCGAAAAAAATACGTTCACATCTAGGAACACAAATAAGTGAACTGAGCTTCAAGGAGGAATTTGGAGAACCTTGATAACCTCAAACATCATCTGTTCATCTACCCTTATATCTTTTTGATAGGGAAATAAAATTATTAAAAAAGAAATTGTTTTGTGTCAGTTTCCTAACATGCCTGACTGAGAGACTAGACTGGACTGGACAGGCTATTGCAGACTAAATGAATGCAACTTAAGGTGGAAAAGGTCTTTCAGTAATATGTTATTTTCTGCATGTAATCAGGCAGTATTCCTGTATCTCAATGAATAGGAGTGTTATGTGTGTTTGAGAGTGTCCCTATTTTCATCTCAGACACAGTAGAGGCCATGACAAATTACAGGATTAGATAATGAAGCTACAGATTAATTCACCCAGAGAATTCCATAGACATATGTGTTGCATATTAGTTATTTGACTTAAAGCTGTGCACAAATGTTCTAACAAAATTCTCCACCCTATATTTGGGCAGAGAAATTGGGGGGACAATTTCACCAAATTTCTCCAGGTGGATGACAAATTCTCCAACTTTTTTTTGACAAGTAGGGTTCACCATTGTCAGGGATTGTCCCACAGCTTCTGCTCTGTAGATGCTATGGAATGCTGAAGAGGACAAATTTAGTTTGCGTGCAAATGAACAAATTCAGCTCATTTGTTACTGAATGCTATGGAGTGGTTTACTGTTGAATTTCAGCAGCAAACTGGCAATTTAAAAAAATTGATTTTCATTACTTTCCCTTCCCAGTGGGGTCCATAATGGGGAAGTCCGGAGGGTCTCAGGAGAATGTCCCCAGGACTTCCCACAATTGCCCAGCCCTGGTTTAGTGAAAAATAGTTTGGGGTTAATGGAAGTCTAAATTGCAGAGCATTCCAAAACATGCCTCAAAACGGTATCTGACTTCTACAGATATTATTGTACAGGGAGAGTAGTGTGGGCCTAGCATTACACGTCAGTCTACCCAGTGTTGTGGACAAGATGCATTCCAAAGAAGAGATAAAACTGAATTTTTGTAGTCTCTGAATACTAAGGTCTTCAGCTTTATTTCCATAGCCAGTAACAAACCATTTCACATATGAAATTTTGTTTTTGTGTGATAAATTGTTGTTAGCTACCTTGAATACATACTGAATAAATAAACAAGGTTTAGGATTTCTGAACCTGCACAGATAATCTTAAGTGATTTGAAAAATACATTTTACATAGGTGGAATAAATAATTAAGTTGGTGATAAGGCAAATATCACATAACCAAGTTTGCTGATGACACCAAATTATTTAGGGTGGCTAAAACAAAATTCCTGGAGGAGAGGGCTATCAATGGCTACTAGTCCTGATAGCTATGTGGTACCTCCAGTAGCAGAGGCAGTAAGCTTATGTACACCAGTTGCTGGGAAACATGGGTGGGAGGGTGCTATTGCATTTGTGTCCTGCATGTGGGTACCTGGACGACAGCTGGTTGGCAACTGTGTGAACTGAATGTTGGACTAGATGAACCCTTGGTCTGATCCAGTATGGCTCCTCTGATGTTCTTATTACCATCTGTCTTATGTCTTCTGTAATTTTAATTTCCCTGGAGGAAAAAACAAACCCCAAACGAAATATAGCATGTTATCTGAGTTTCATTCACTTTGCAAATATCTGATAAAGTGAACTTGGTTTCACAAAAGCTTATGCTATAATAAATGTGTTAGTCTTTAAAATGCCACAAAACTCTGTTAAAATAAAGAGTTGTAGCAGACAATTTAGTTATCTATCTGCTTGTCTATTACTTTTTGTCTAACAAATACTATTTGTTAATAATTTTGTCTAACAAATATATTTTCACATATATAAGTTAGGAAATTCTGGCATATCTTCCGGAGTCAGAGTTGAATATTTTCAACAGCATCCATGTTAAAAGAAATGGTTCACAACAGAAAGCTAATGAAGACACACTGGCCCAATTTGGACAACAAGTTAAGCAATGGTTTTTTAATTAAACAACCACCAGTTGAGTTGTTTAACGTGTCGTCTGGAGGGAGGCACATAACCCACAGTACGCTAATCAGGAGAATTAAACAACTGAGAGAAACAACTCACTGGCTGAATTCGGATGACATATTTAGCAACGGAAGGGAAATAACCTACTGACGGTGCGTTAAAGAGGTGGAGCTCCACAGACGACATGCTGCAACAGGCGCTGCAAGGAACCGGCAACCACCCCAGTTGCTAATAGCGTACTCAGTTTTGACTGACAGCTTGGCCGCCATGTTCTCTGCTCACTGAACTCCGTTAGTCCTCCAGCAGGTATCCCAGAACACATTGCAGCTGAAAATCCATGGGCGCCGCCATTGAAGCTGATGCAGGACACGCCTCCCAAACCCCATTGGCTGCCTCAGGAATGGGCAGAACACAGACGCCTCGGGCAAAGAGGCAGCCAGGAGAAACGGCTGCATTAATACAACATTCGCACCCCACACCCTGCCCTGCATTCCAAACGTTGGCACCCATGCCCCAGGGAGCCACCCTCCACCCACCCTACATGGGAGACATTGCAGTCGCAAGGAAGACACACGTCCCCCAGCCCCAGCCCCCCAACCCCCCCCCACATAGAGCATCAACCCGCACACACAGGAAAGAAGGCAAGAGTGGGGTGGCATAGAAAACTTTATTCAGCAGGGAGCTCAGACAAGGGCAATAAGGCACATGGCCACCACAAAGCCAGGGCAAGCCTACGGAAAGGGCAGGCGCCCCCGGGAAGGGAGGAGGTGGCTGGAAGGCACAGCGGTGAAGAGGGGATGGCCAAGGCCACACCCCCAGGGAGCCAAGCACGGATGTGGAGGAGAGGGGCTGCATGCCAGGGAGAGATGCCAGTCCACAGATGGAACCCCACAGCCGACACTCACAGGGGGTGGGGGTAATGCAGCCAGATCCAGGCACTGATGCTTTCACACACCCGGGATGCCTCTGCACTAGCGCGACGCTCCCCAACAGGATTCTCGGGGCCCGGCAACAGCTCAATGTCCCGCCCGTCCACAGGGATGGTGTCGGCGTCCTCACCCACCCAAGGGAGGTCGGGGTGCTCGGCCAGTAGCACGTCCCCACGGGACTTGCAGATGTTGTGCAGGATGCAGCAGCACACCATCACGTCCGGAATGATGTCGGCCTGCAAGTCTAGCAAGCTAAACAGGGAGTGCCAACGCTCCTTCAGACACCCAAAGGCATGCTCCACGGGCAGGCAGGCACGGCAATGGTAGCAGTTGTATTTACGCTGGACGTTGGTGCGGGGGTAGCGGTACAGGGCCATCAGCCATGGCTGCAGGGCGAACGCCTGGTCGGCCAGGAGGAGCAGACCCACCGCACGGCCACACATGGAAGCAGGGCCAGACTTCAGGAAGCATCCCAATGTCAGCTTGGCAGCCAGGGGGGAGTTCCAGAAGATGGCCATGTCGTGGCTCCGCCCTGACACGCCCACATACACATCCATGAAGTGGCCCTTGGCATCCACCACTGCCTGGAGAACCATGCTGTAGAAATGCTTGCGGTTGTAGTACTCCTCGCCATGGGTGGGGGGGCCAGTATGCGCATGTGGGTCGAGTCCATCACCCCCACTGCCTGCGGGAAGCCACGCATGTTCTCCTTCTCGTCTCCCACCCGGATGATGTCGGCCAGGTACAGCTCGTTCAGGACGCTCACCGTCTCACGGAAGATCTTGCACGCGGTGGACACGCCCACTCTGAAGATGGTCGACAGCGGCAGGTAGCCCACACTGAATGCCAGCTTGTACAGCGTCAGGGCGAGGTAACGGGAAACTGGAATGCTCAGGCGCATGTTTGTACACTCCCACTGCAGGACAGGTGTCACCTCAGCCACCAGCACCTCGAAAGTTGCATGGGACATGCGGAAGCTCCCACGGAAACGCTCGTCATCCCAGTCCTCCAGGTCTTGCATCTCCTTCCACACTGCATCTGTCCGGGGAAGCACCCAGCGGCAGACGGTCTCGCACTTGGCAAGAAGCTCGGCCAATGTTGAGAGGGGGGGAGGGCATTGCAGGGCTCCCTCGGCCGCACCTTTGGCCAATTTCTCCACAATCATCGTGGTTGCCTCACAACGGTGAATCAGCGGCAGGATGGCAGCCCTGAGACAAGGCACGGCCTCCGCTGCGCCAAGGGGCCAGCGGAGGGTCTCCGATCCGAACACTGGTGTCTCGGGCAAGGCCCCACTCAGGCGCCTCAGGCGGGCACGGAACAAGTCCTCCTCGTTGGCGTCGGCATGGTTCTGCGTGGCCACCTGGATCGCCCCCTGCAAACAGGCCGTGGTGAGCTCCCTCTGGGACATAGTCACCTATGCCGGGGCAGCCAGAGGGGGGCGGGCAGGAAGTGAGGAGCGGTGGGCATGACGGAGCAGGAGGGCGGAGGTAGGTGGGACAATGCTACCAACATGGGAGTGTCACCTACCGTAGCGTGGGAATGGGAGGGAAGGAGGATTTGTTTTGGCTGAAGTGCACCTGCAAGAGAGGGGAGTGAAAGGAAGTGGGCAGTGTGGGGTGCACGAAGGGTAATTGGCACAGCAGGACGATGCTAAACTACGCCTGTGGGGGGATGGGCGACAGCCTCCATGTCAGCGGAAAGGCCTATGGCCGGCCGTTGATCGGATGGCGGCAACGGTGGACGCTTCGTTCCAGACGTCGAATGTGACGTATGACTTTTCCCAGGGCCACCTCCAGAGCGTGGAGTCGCCGTGCCATTTGGGCCCTCCGCCTTCTGCAGATGGCATGGCGGAGGGAGCGCGGTTTCCCTGGAAGGCGAGAACAGAAGGGGGGAGGGGAGGGGGGATAGCCATCAGTGACACGGTGGCCGCAGCACCGCGATTGCATCCTGCCTGACTGCCCCGTAACCAACCTCCACGCCGCAGAGCCCTGCGGCGTCGGACAATGCGGCCTGCGTGAAACCCCTCCAACCTGTACGGTGATGCCATCTCAGCTGGAATAGGCTGCAATGAGGGGAGATAGGGCTGGGAACGAGAGGCTTCCAGTGCGTGCAACAATGTTGCAAAGGGATGCTGATGGACATGGCCTTGAGTGTCCAGACTGGGCCGAGGGATGGAAAGGGGCCTTATCGAGTCTAGGGCTGGGGGCTATTCTACAGCTGCATATCCCTATGGTTAATTGGCTGGTGGGCCTAGGGACCCGTAGGACGACCGTGGCTTAGGCCATGTCGTCCTGGGAGGGTCTTTCTGCCCCCTCCTCCTCCTCCTCCCCCTCCTCCTCTCCCTCTTCGTCGGAGTCTGATGGGATGTTGCGGCCCCTCTTTGGCCGGCTGCCTATGCGCTGCTGCTCCTGCCCTCCATCCACCCCCTGCCTTCCCTGAGGCACCTGCTGCTGACGGCGCCACATGTGGGGCCTGATATGCTGCGGCCACTCACGGGGGCAAGTACTGCTGCGGCGGCGGTGGTGCCATGTATCCGTACGGCCCCATGTAGGGTGCAGGCTGCGGGGGCCCATGGTAGGCGCTGCGGAACGATTAGGCGAGCTCCCTGAGCACCTCGGTTTGGCGGTCGATGGCTGCTGTGCGCTCCCGCATGCCTTGGTCGATGATGTCATCGGTGGCTGCCATGGCCTCGGTCATCCCGGTGACATGGCGCTCCAGACCTAAACGTACATCCCTCCCCGCCTCCCGTATGGCTTGGGCACAATCTTCCACAGCTTGACTGGCCGTGCGCATAGCCCACACGGTAAGGACGCACTCCTTGGTGCACCTGGCCTCCTCCTCGCCCACCATGTGTTTGAACAGCCCGTGGATGCACTCCCCTGTTGTCTCCGTGACCGTGACCAACTCCTTCGCCACCTGCAGCTGGTCTGCTCTGCGCCTGTTGCGCATACGGACACACCTCTGCGCGTTGGTCAGGGGACGGGCTTCTTCGGCCACGGCCGCACCATGTTCACCTGCGGGCGGTGGGGGTGGCTCCTCCTCTAGGGGGGGCACTCCCTCCATCGGCTCATCCTCCGGCTGTGGAGGCCCCTCGATCTCCTCGAGCATGGCCTCCCCGGCCTCGAGCTCGGCATCCGAAGGTGCCTCCTCCTCCATCGCCTCCATCTCCACAAAGGTGTCATCGGTGGCCTGCGTATCGATGTCCAGCAGCTCCTCCGTCATGACATCCAAGATGCTGCAAGTGAAACCCTGCACCATAGTTGCGTGTTTCGAGAACCCCAGCCACGTACGGGGTGCCGGCACTGGCCGTGGCACCCGCCCTGCGCTGACGGCCGCACTCCCCTTTGCGAGTGTTTTCCTCGGGCATGACGGCCCTGGCTCATCATTCTCCTGCTGGGTCTCTGGCACCAGGGGCTCGGGTACGGGATCCGCTATCTGCATGTCCGCACAGATGAGCCGTAGGAAGGCCGTGGGGCTGCTGCTGCTATAAGAGGCTGGTGTGGGGGAGATACTCCTTGAGGTGCTGGCTGTCCTGGGTGACACGGGTGGCAGCATCGCCAGCAACGATGGGCTTTCGGATGGCGTGGGACGGCTCATCGGCTTCACCGTGACTTGCCATGCTTTGGCTGATGCCCTCGCAGCCTTCTTAGGGGGTGCGCCTGCTGCACTCACTGCCTTCTTGGCGGGGGGTGTTGGGCATGGAGCGTCCATCCTTGCCGGTGGCTCCTGTTTCTGTGCGGCGGGCCCCTCCTCCCATTGCACCCCTTGGTCCAGCCGTGCTCATTGTCGTGTGCACAGTGGCTCGTTGGTGGCGACCCCGCTACCCGCCATGTGTCCCGGGACGATGTCGTGGTGCTCCAACAGCAGTTGTGCCAGTTCATCATAGAAGTGCATGGTGCATGGCTGGACGCCGGTTCGTTTATTGTGGGTGACGATCTCCTTGAACCTCCTCTTGAGTCCGTGCAGCTTGTCCTTGCATTGCTTGCCACTGCGGTTGTGTCCCCGTTCCTGCATCTGCTTGGTGAGCCAGGGGTAGAGCTGATCGTGCCTCACTGTGGCCATGATCCTCCTAGCTTCTGGGCTTCCCCAGAGCTCTATGAAGTGCCCGATCTCAGTGTGGGACCAGTGCTGCACTCTGTGTCTTTCCTGGGGATCCTGGCTGCTCCCCTCTCCTGGGGTTTGAGAGCCGTTATCCTCGGCTGGGTCATCCCATGCCCCCTCTCCCTCTGGCTCCATGTTGCTAGCGGGTGTATGTTTCGGTGGTGACGGTGGAGTATGCCGTGTGTTTGTGTGATGGTGGGTGCTGGTGGGCTGTTGAGCTTGCTGTGAATGTGCCCCATGTGTAGGCATTGTTGTCGTTGCTGGCTGGGGCTGGATTGTTGTGCATACCTCCGCCTGTTTTCCACAACATCCGCAGGTGGCTGCCTGTCGCCCACGGGTGCCCTTTGCCTTGGTGCTTTGTGCGTCTTGGGCATGTACAGGGCCGTTGCTCGCTGTCCGGCCGTCTTGGGTGAATAGGGGGGGCTCAGCGCTCGCCACTTCCCTGGCCCTCGTGCTTCTGGGTGAGGTGACGGGCGAGGTGGCGTCATTCTCTCCCACTGCTTCAATCAAGGCCTTAAAAGGGGAAAACGTGTCATTCCCAGACATTATAGAAAAGGGCCTGATTGGAGCAGTGGGGTGGGGGTGAGAATGACATGCTTTCCCCTCCTCCGCTCCAATTGGGGACCCATTTCAAACTGGCTTCAGGGCAGGATATGGAGTTAAGACTGCTATGGTCGCCTTAGTGGATGATCTACGCTTATTGACAAGGGGAGTGTGTCCCTGCTGGTACTTCTGGACCTCTCAGCGGCTTTCGATACCATTGACCATGGCATCCTTCTGGAATGCCTGAGGGGATTGCGACTCGGGGGCACTGTGCTTCAGTGGTTCCGGTCCTACCTCTCGGGCAGGTTCCAGATGGTGATGCTAGGGGATAGTTACTCCTCAAAGAAGGAGCTGCTATGTGGTGTACCACAAGGTGACATCCTATCCCCAATGCTGTTTAACATCTACATGAAACCGCTGGGAGAGATCATCCGGAGGCATGGGGCAGGGTGCTATCAGTATGCTGATGACACCCAAATATATTTCTCTATGCCTCTGACAAAAGCATCAGCTAAGGATAGTGTGTCTCCTCTGAATGAATGCTTGGAGGCGATAATGGGCTGGATGAGGAAAAACAAACTGAAACTGAATCCAGACAAGACGGAGGTGCTTAATGTCAAGGGCCACATCCTTGGGTTGAAGGTGTGTCAACCAGTTCTGGATGGGGTTACACTCCCCCTGAAAGGCTGTGTTCGCAGCTTGGTGGTGTTCCTGGATCCGTCGCTCCAAATAACAGCTCAGATAGATGTGACGGACAGGAGTGCCTAATATCAGCTTTGACTGATATGCCAGCTGCGCCCCTTCCTAGAGTTGGAAGACCTAAAATCAGTAGTGCACGCGCTGGTAACTTTGAGACTCGACTTCTGCAATGTGCTGTACATAGGGCTACCTCTGTGCCTAGTCCGGAAACTTCAACTAGTTCAAAATATGGCAGCCAGGTTGGTAACTGGTACACCTAGGGGTGACCATATCACACCAGCTTTGAAATCTCTCCAGTGGCTGCCAATTAGTTTCCGGGCGAAGTACAAAGTGTTGGTCATTACCTTTAAAGCCCTACATGGTTTGGGTCCAGGTTACCTGCGGGATCGCCTTCTCCCATAAAATCTGCCCCGCACGCTTAGGTCCTCTGGGAAGAATTTATTACAGTCAACAAAAACTAGACTGACAATTGTTACCCAGAGGACCTTCTCTTCTGCTGCTCCCCAGATTGTGGAATGACCTGCTGGGAGAGATCCGTCATCTCACCAGTCTTCAGGAATTTAAAAGATCTATAAAGACTGAGCTCTTCCGGCAGGCCTACTCAGATGAATTTTAAGTGTTTTATTGGTATTTTAATGATGTACTGGTTTTATGTATTTTTAATCAGTTTTGTGTGTTTTGTGATGACGTTGTTCCCCGCCTCGATCCAGAGGGAGAGGCGAGTAATAAATAAATTATTATTATTATTATTATTATTATTATTATTATAAGATGGCCCCAGAAAGCCATTTTCCTGCCCCCCCAGGTGTCCTCTTTTTTGGTTTCCCAAATATGGTCACCCTACTCAGTTCTTGCACAGGCTGCATTTCCATCCCTAGATATTTACTTATAAGTAAGACCCATTGAATTTCCTTGGTTTTTGAAAAGCAACACACTTGCTTTTAGATTTGCCAGTCTCAGCATTCTATGTGTGCTATGAATGCCTGCTCTGTCTGTACCTATAGTTTCCTGCAAGGCCCAGCCAGGGGAAGCCAGTAAATTAAACCCAGGTGTGGTGAGGGAGGCCTATGACACCCTCTTATGAGAAAGGGGCCATTTATTGTCACAGATCCCTTATGAGAAGGATCTTTACTCTAATTCCTTACAATGTGTTGATACATTAACTAGCCTAAATGTGCACTAGGGAGAATGACCCTAGGAAGGGAAGAGACCACCTAAGATTGGCTAACTCCCACCCAATAACTCAAAGGAGTTATATTCACGCAAGCAACTAGACTTGGTTTGCATTGGAGACCAAAAATACTTACATAAGGTCAGATTCTCAGAAGCAGATTTATTGAGGAGGTCATCAATTGATGGAGCCAGAAATAGAATTCTGGCTCCCGAACAGAAGCATACAACATGATTTTATACTGTTCAAAATACGCACACTTCGCATTTCTAAGGGGGGCCGGGTTTTAGGGCAGGCCTACTCAAAGGTTACTTCCAAGCACAATTAATGGCTGACTAGATATATTTTCTGCTGATTACATGATTAATATTGCTGATACATGGAATAAACATGCAGTAAGACAGATGCCAGTAACACATGAAGAAGTGAAACTTCTTATGGACAGGATGCCGGCCGCGGTTTTGGCCTGAAGGCAAATATAACTTTTTAGCTTCTCTGTCAGTTTGTCTTACAAAAAAGGAGAACTAAAATCACAAGCTACGAAATAAGGTTATTATCAATTAATCATTGAATACACATTGAATAAAACTCAATTTTAAAATCACAAGCTATTGGTATGATCACACCTAAAATATTCCCTCGACACCAGGGGTGGAGGGTGGGATTCCCTCAAGTTCATCTGACAGCAGGTGCTATAGAACATGGACATTCCAGGAGTGTTGAGGCTGGATTTCTGGCTGACCCAGCCAGGCAACTTTATGGTCTGTTAGTCCCTCCATTTGGTAGCCCGCAGAGCACCTGCCTCATAAGGCAAATGGCCACATGAGAACTGTTATTATGGCCTGCTACTTTGTTTGTCTTTAGTAGTCTGTGGTCCAGATCTCTTCAGAAGGGGGAATAGTGTTATGTGGTTGGGGTCAGTCTAAATTATCTCTAGGGATCCCTTACTCAGGGCCTCTGATAGCAAACAGATTGAGGATTTTCCCCAACTCTGTTACTCTTGAAGTTACTAGGCCTGTTGAAAATAGATTTTATAACATAAGCATGAAAACAGTGAATACCCCTTTTAACTTGTTAAACCAATGAAAACATGCCACACAAGAAGTCTTAAGATATGAATGTTTTATAAAGAAAAGTAAATGCAAAAGAACATCAGATACAGAAGTGAAATCTGAAACATTACTATTAGTAGGAGTAGGAGTAGTATCCTGCCATTTACCAAATGCTGGGCCTCAGGGCAGCCGTACAAAACTAAAACATATACAGCTAAAACCTATAAATAGAAATATACAAAAGTTAAAAATATAATTAAATATTTTTCAATATTAAAACATTTAAAACATTTAAAATACATAACAATTTAAAAGTTAAAGGTATAGACAGAGGTCCAGATTATTTGCCAAAGGCCTGCTGGAACAAAAAAGGGTTTGTCTGCATCCAAAATCACATCCAGAAGGGAGCCAGTGTAGACTGCAAGGATTAGAAAGAAAATCCATGTGTACACTATGCAAAATACACGACAGTTTAACTGTTTCTAAACCTTATTAGAAAAACAGGGTGACTAGGCCGAAACCAAATTTCTAGGCCCAGAAGCACTTTGAAAGGTTTCAACATTGTACTTAAAACTTAACACCGGCCCAAACTAATTAAATGAAGTGTTTGAAGCTTACAACTTTATAGCAGTATGGACCAAACTCTTAGAAAAGAGGGAAGGAGCACACTGTTTGTGAATGGGGTGGGGATGGATTGAAAGGGCTATATAGCCACCAGGAAACATATGAAGATCAGGTTACCATGGATCCAAAGGAACCACACCCTGCTTCACTAGTGAGCAAAAGAGCAAACTGGCCTTATGAAGATAGCCCAAAATGGTCTCAGAGCCAAAGGAAAGCATGTTCCAGAAGAGAAAAGAGAAACTCTTCTTCTTCACTCAAAAGGTCTGTGCTAGAGGCAGAGCCATTTCACCCACCCACCCCCAACATTCTAAGGCAGGAGGGAGGGGGGAGAGCAACGCTACTGAGCATGCCTCAAACTATGAGGGAAGATGGTCTCCTTATTGACTTGAATGAGAGGTAAAAATAGTCCTTAAAAGTCAACCGAAGGGAATTTTTAAAAAACGAAAAGCTTTCCACCAGCTACAGTGAAGGAGGAAGAAGACCCCACCACTGGACTAATTAATAAGGCTCTAGAAATTATGCAAATCATGAGCACAAAACTCGCAAACTCAAAATCATTTGACAAAAGCAGGGAGACAGGTTTGTGTTCCTTTTCTACCTTAAACTGCTCTCCTTCCCTCAATCTTTCACCAATCTTCTTGAAATTTTCAGGTAATGTAAAACAAACATTCCTTTCTGGCACCTGTAAATTTCAGAAAGGTTGGTGAAACATTTTCGATTTTATGGCTGTTAGAATGACCCCCCCAATTATCACTTTAACATAGCAGAATGTGTTTTTTACTGATGGCCCTGAACAATAGAGGCACGGCCGTGCCTCCATTAATAAAGCAAAGGATTCTAAGATGACTTTCATTTGCAAGATTCATTGGAACTGAATTGAAAAGATAATGAAAGCACTCTCTTGAAAATCTCATTTTGAAGTTCAGTTCTCTGTTTTGTCTAGTTTTGTCTTCGCCTCCTAATTTTTAAGACAACATTGTGTTGTTGTTGTTGTTGTTGTTGTCATCCAAGCTTTCCACTACAGTAGAGATACATAAGAGAACTTACGTTAAACATTTTAAAGCAATCAACCTATCCCCCAGCCATAAAAACAGAACAAAGGCAGCAGATTAAAAAAAGTCTCTCTCTCACACACACCCTAACATGGGAAAACCTCATAGAAGTCTCTCTAAATTTCACAAATTCTATATGTATCTACTGAGAAGTCAATCCCAATGAGTTCAATGGGCTTACTCCCACATAAGCATGAATAGAATTGCAGCCCCAATGTGAAACTGAAATTCTATACTCAGGCAATTTTGAGGGAAAGTTGAAGAGTTCCTATAAGAATACAAATTCCTTAGGGGCCATTTTTGAACATCCCTAGATACTACTGGATTCTGCCTAAAGCAATATTTGAGGTGCACATGGAGAGTCCTACTTAGGGGTGTGCACGCCAAAAAATATCGTCATTTATCGTTATTGTCATTTCTGACCAAAAAAATTATCGTCTTCATTCATATCGTAGGTGAACCATATCATCTTCACAATAATTATGAAAAATGATATTTTTTGCAGCCCTACTTTTAAAGAAAAAAATGCCTATAACTTCTGTATTTCAAAAGTTAGAGGCTTGAAACATGGTCACAGTGCTTATAGGGTATGCCTAAGTATGTGTATGACATTTGAGATCAATCCCTCCAACCCTCAATTTTATATTAGGCATGTGCACTGGATCGGGTCCAATCCACGATCCGAATCCGATCCAGGGGGAAATCGGATAAAATTATCCAATTTCCGATTTCACTGCTGGATCGGCCGATCCAATCTGATCTGATCCGGAACGGTTCCGATCCAGATCGGATGGATCGGCGGCTCGGCGGGCGCCCACTGGTGCCCGCCGCCGCTTCCATTGGCGGGTGCCAGCGGGTGCCCGCTGATGGAAGTGGACAGCAGGTGGGGCTTCCCTAGCGGGGCTGTCCGCTTCCATCAGCGGGTGCCAGCAGGCACCCCGCAGATGGAAGTGGACAACGGGGGCAGGGGGGGCGGACGGGAGCAGACGGCCAGAAAAGGTAAGCAGGGGGCAGGGGGGGCGCAGGGCGCGGGGCGCGCTTACTTTCCACGGCCGTCTGTTCCCGTCCACCGCTGGCCGCTACTGTGAGCAGGCTTCGCGGCCTGCTCCTAGGTAGCGTGCCAGGTGATGACATCACCTGGCACACTACTCAGGAGCAGGCCATGAAGCCTGCTCGCAGTAGCGGCCAGCGGCGGACAGGAGCGGACATCCCCCAAAGGTAAGTAGGGGGAGGGGGAGGGGCCTTACCCCCCCCGGGGCCGTCTGCTTCCATCCGCTGGTGCCCGCGGGCACCAGCGGATGGAAGCGGATGGCCCCGGGGCAGTAAGGAGCACGGGGGAGGGGGCTTACCTGCTGGGGCCGTCCACAGCAGATGGCCCTGGGGGGAGGAGGGTGTTAGGCCCCCCTCACCCACCCGCCGCCATTTTTTCCTCATAGACTTGCATCCAGTCTGGGACAAAATTGGAGGTCCCGATCCGATCTGGGGGGTCCGTGCACACCCCTATTTTATATGAATTTTTAAAAGATCATTTCAGTTCTGAAAGATCAGAATGACAGTTCATCACGTGCGTTCATTCAGATCTGTCAGAACGGAAACGATCTTTAAAAAATTCATATAA